>OY282559.1:31343151-34219210 GCA_958295665.1 Tipula vernalis | reverse complement strand
TATATGTACTTTAATGATACGATTCTCAAACTTTTCACTCAAATTCATGTGATTCAACATTCTCCAAATCGATGTTTGATTTTCCAATCAAACGACGCGTAACAATTGAATTTCGAAGGTATCTTTTCACCAAGAAATAATTTTTACTATTGACGTACAATATGATACGTTCATGTCAATTTTCATTATTGTCAAATGACGGACACTTCAATTGCTGGAACCCGTTATATAGGAGTTGGATGCTTCAGGAGCGAAATATTTGTTTCAGTTAGGTCGAACACTGGAGAAAGAAAATTTGAGTCGAGTTGTTGTGCTCCCGTCGCCTTGCTCCCATTTAAATTTTAAAAACCTCACTTTATATGACTGTTGTGGTCAGAATAGAGAAGTTGAAAATTAGCGTCGGGTCGCTACGCTCGCGGTATTATTATTATTATATTTATTTATTCATCAATTATGTATGAATTACAAAGTTTGATTACTAAACCCCGAACGCGCTCTTAAAGTCCGCTGTTGAGCTAAAAGCTAAATCTCTTAAGCAGTTCAGAACAATTAATTCTGCAGCATAAAATATCACGAGCAAGAACATTAAACGCTATTTCTCTTCGACGTGCTAAAGTTTGTAAATTTAATAAGAAAAGACGGTTTACGTAAGGTTCATGAACAAAATATTGATTTAAATTTGGTTACCGTCGTAGTGCAAAAATCAAAAATTGTTTCTGGCTGCTTTCTTCGTTTGATAGAAAGGGCTCCAAATTACTGAGGCATATTCTAACACTGACCTAACATAGGTAACGTAGAGACATTTTAAAGTCGAAGAATCACAAAGCTCACCACAATGACGCTTAATAAAACCCAGCGTAGCAAATGCCAGAAAAAATAGCTCCAAGATAACGAATGTCACAAACTCTACCGATCTGTACGTCAAATAAAACATGGTACATCCGCGCACCACTATATATCGGAGATTTGAGGCTAGCATATGTTTGTTATATCCTATGGTAAGCCCTTTGAAAGGGCATTTTTTTTTTAATATAAATCAAATTTCCGGAAACATTTTGAACAATATTTCCTCGTACATTTACATTATAAATTCCCACATCTGTACTTTAGCTACTCGAGAAAGGGAGTGAATTTTTGAATTTTACGACTGTCTAAGAGGCGGAAATCGAAATATTTTATTTTAATATGTAATTTCAAAAACGACCTGAAAATTTAAAATAAATTAGAGAAGTCTACCACCGTCATTCATGTGCGTTCATTTTCCAAAAAAAAAAAAAAAATCGTTGATATTATTTGCGATTACAATTTTAAAAACCTAAATTTATATACGAAAATATAATATTCGGTTGCATCACGTCTCGTCTCGGTGAAAATATCACATAATTTCGTAATCGATTTAAAATATACAAAATTTTCCAGCGCATTTACCATACTCATACATACTGCAGTATTTTTTTTTTTTTTGTTTATTATTGTAATACTCAAATTATTTACATTTTGAATGAACGAAAAAAAAAAAATCCCCGCTTATTGCCAAAAAATTTTCTTGACCTTGATACACAAAAAACATATTCACGAATTGCGCGTTCACTCTATTCTGTTTACAATAAGTGTATGGTGCGCGGTATATAAACACACAGACATAAGTGAATGTATAAATTAATTCGCAATGATTAATAAAATTTATTACTTACATTCTACGTCTTTTAATATGTATAAATGAAAATTATAATTATTTATGCCGTTTTTGACATATTCGATTGCATAATGCCACATATTGTATACATTATAAATATCCTCGTCGTATACATCTGTATATGTTTTGTATGATACAAACAAAATGAATAAGTATGTCAGCTGACAACACAATTTCCAAACCAAAAACAATCCGCTTTTGGTGTCCTAGATTTCCTCTCCACGATTATATGTACATATGTTATGCAAAAAAGTAGGATTTTCAAATTTGTTTTATTACCTTCGTAAAATCGATTTTGTAACGTAATATACAATAACTATATACAAGTATATAAACTACAACTATCACAGGTTGATTAAGATTTCTGCCATTGTTGATTTTTTTGTGCATATCCTGATAATAAGAAAAATCAATAAAATTTAATGAGATGAATATTGATGAATATGCCGCCGCGCACAAAATGTTTGTATTGTTGTGTGTTACGCTTTTATGCCATTTTTAACATAATCAGGGAAGATTTGATTTTTTTTTTTTTTTTTGTATTGTTATGTTGAAAAATTTATTACTTCAGGATATAATCATTTCTATGGCACATGAAATTTTTATATTATTATGTATTATTAGTATAGTAATGAACATGTTTGGTGACGAAGCATAAAACATAAAATGTTCATTTAAATTTTGTACTCGTCGTATACTATATACTCACACTTTTATATACGAGATTAATGATTTTATTTTTGTTCTAACTGTTGAGTACATCATCATTGATTTCATTGTTGATTATATTCAACGAGCGACATTTTAATGTGAAAATCTGTTCATCTCTATATTGCATATAGCTGGAGTCTCTGTGTAGAGAGTTACAAATAGATAAAAGCAAATATAAAAATTTGTCAACAACAAAATTTCGAAATATTGGTCTGAAAGGTGGATATAAAATGTATTATAGACATATGATTGATTGATTGATGGACTAGATAAATTGGATTTGATGGATTAAAAATGATTGGATAGATAAATAATTTGGTGTCGAGTTTTTGTTATTGAAGTTATCGAAAAACGTTGAAATTTTTCTTAATAAGATGATGGATACGATTTTTTGATAATTTTTCTTAAAAACTTAAATTAAATTTGTTTTACGGTTTTAATTTGGAAGTTTCCGGTGGTGAAATTGGAAGAAAGTTTTAAATTATGATAGAACTCATCCGTAAATAAGAAACCTTAATATGGACAAATTTCGATCCATAAGAATTCGTTTTATATCGTTACATTATAACACACATATAAATTTTTAAAAATTCGTTATACTCGTTATATTTAAAACTAATTATTATTATTTAAAATCAATTATATTTTTATGACTTAATAGGAGCATTTGTTCGTTAGTACCAGGGTTGTGGAGTCTGAAAAAAAATGTTCGGCTCCGGCTCCGGCTCTGACTCCGGAAATTTATAGATTGATGAACGACTCCGGCTCCAGCTCCGGCTCCGACCCCAGCTCCGGCTCCAGCTCCAGCTCCGGCTCCGGCTCCAACCCCGACTCCAGCTCCGACACTAAATATATATTTAGTTTTAAAAGCTGGCAGTAACTGGCGTTAATTTGCAAATGTCACCGTAGGGACACCATATTAGCCTTTTCTGTACAATATCAATATTAGATTATTTATCGGGGAGAGCTGCTCTACGGTACATTTAAAACTAGCCACAATTTTATTCCAAAGATAACTTTCTAAAAAGTCAATAATCTGACGATATATTTCAATTTCTTACGAAGTTAGTTCCCCTTTTTCTTAACAGGGGGAACGAGTAACAATAGGTCGTTTCTAAACTGTGGAACTTCTACAAGTAAGCAGAGTTTCAGTCTTAGGAAGAGGAGGTAGCGTGTCGGCTCGGATCATCCGTAGGATTATCTGTTGAGCTGTTACTCAAAATACATAGAATCCTTTACAACGGTGACGGGGATATTGTTTGAAAAAATGTAAGAGGGTTTTACTTAATGAGAGTAGCTTTTCATTTTTTTTTTGTTCAGATTTATTTCATAACCATTTGTGCTTTTCAAACAAATCTGTGTTTTTTCATCGATTTTGAGTTATGAAAGAAAATAACTCGACAATTTTCTAAATTTTCAAAAATAAGTTCTGAAACTTTTATTTTCAATATTTTCCTAAAAGCTACTGTGACATTTTCAGTTACCTTGTTTTTTAAAAGAAAACATAGAAATGAACTAAAGGTTATTTGTGATTCTTCCAGTTGCTTCAAAAACATACAATTCTTTTGCCAACGAACGGAAAATATCATCGATTTCTGGCTCAAATTGCAATCTTCCATATTTGAGTCGAGCTCTACATAAAAAAAACATTTTCGGGTATGGCTTTTTCCAGCTCTAAAAGAGTAGCTGTGTAAGATCGCGTTGAGAGATGTTGAATAAACGTTAGCTATTTTGCAACGGAATTGAAAATTTTGCAATTTTTTTTGACACCCCTAGATTTGGCTAAACTTTACATAATAGACGCCAAATGAAATTCAGCGCCAATTTTTTAAAAGCAGATTTTTTTTCAACTAAATGCGCACTTTTTTTTAAATTAGCATTTTTAAGAACTAAAAATAAAAAAAAAACCAACTCTTTTTTGTCAAATTGTGTATTTTCCAAACTAACAAATTAGTACCAAATATGAAAATTAGTACCAAAATTAGTACCAAATATAAATAAATTCGAGTCATTTTGTAAACATTTTTTGGAATATAATGCGACATTTTTTATTTTGTTTTATTTTTAGGGAAAAACATGAAATCTCCATTTTTGAGATATTTATTTTGTCATTCTCCATTTTTGTTTTATTTTTTTCTAGAAATGAATTCGCATTTTACAAAATAAGCCCTCAAGAAATGAATTGAGCATTTTCCAAAATAAGCGCTTACACTGGATATCAGTCAAAAAATTAAATTATATCTCACTGGATATCAATAAAAAATAGGCATACCATAGCTTTTAATTTTATTTCCGTTGCAATAACAATCTAAAATACCTTTTTCTAATTTTATCGAGACTTTTGTAGCAACGGTTGAAGACGACGAGTCATAAATTAAATTCTCCGATAAAAACATCTTTTTGTGATACAAAAAATGCCATTTTGAATAGCACAAAATCTTACGTCAAAATTTCCAAAATTAGTTCACATATTATATAATAGATGGCACTCATTAGCAAAGACACAATATTTGTTCAACCAAAGAATCACGCCAAATGAACCAATTTTTAGTACACAATGTTTCTGCACTTAGCAAAAACTCAACCCTTGTGCCGTAGTTGTCAATTTTTGCCGCTGTATACAATTTGGCGCCACCGTCGCTCGGCTGGCGTCTAGTAGGTAAAGTAGTTCCATTAATTCTTCTTAATATTTTTCAAATTTTTTGTTTGGTTTAACATCAATAATTTTCCGTGAAATGTGATGACAAAATATTTATTTCGATTTGCGTTCTTAATACAAATTTAGAAAAAATTTAAGATTTCTCAAAAATCTCGACCCAAATTTTTTTAAATTTACCGCAATTTCGGCTAATACGATTTGGAATGCCAAATTGAACTGCGGTAATTCATATAAAAATATTTGGGATACGTAGGAAAATAGGAATAAAAACAAACAAAAATCTGGAGCAGGAGTCGGTCAATTCTACATGGTTCCGGCTCCGACTCCGGCTCCTTTAAAAATACGAAAATAAACACAAACTCCGCGGCTCCGACTCCGGCTCCGACTCCACAGCCCTGGTTAGTACCTTAAAATTAATATTTGTAACAGCCAAGCATTGCTTCAATTACGGTAAGACATTCTAGTTGACCAACATCAAGTTGGTGGTTATTTGTCCTAGTAACAATAACATAATAGACTTTATTCGTAATATTCCTCTCATCAAGGATCATTGTGACTGTTTGTCATCCGACTCGATTTTTCGATAAATTGGCTCTAGTACACAGTGGTCTGGAAAGGCAGTAAAGTTTGGCCACCATGATCCGCCCGGGCAATAGACAAATTATGTTCCTTGGACCTTGAGAACTTCGAAAATTACCCCCCGAAATCGCCGCTGATCCTTTTTTACTCTTTTCCATACTTTTTGCGTGCTGAGAAAATGCGAAAATTCAATGATTTCGGGAATTAAAAGCGCGCAGAAATTTCCGCGATAGTTTCTTTCATGAAGGCGTGTGTATGTGTGTGTGAGCGCTCAAATCGAGTTTTCACAACAAAAACAACTTTCGCGTTTTCCAAGTCAGTCGTGCGTGAAATATCATCCACTTCACATCTTGAATATTACTTCTAACATTTATAAGTCTTCATTTGCTATTTTATATTTTGTGAAACATGGGCAGTAAATGCGATCACAAATGCAATCATAGCGAAAACCAAAGGAAAATTTGTGCACCTTGTGGTCGGAAAATTGTTTTAAGTGGTAGAACATTGGAGTATTTTCGAATAACGCCATGTCGCGAGGAGCAGATACAAATTCGTATAAATGTGAATTTTCGATTGTCCGATCCTCGATTTCCGACTAGTATCTGTTTGAATTGTCGAAGAATTCTAGATGAAAACTTACATCCAGAGAGCGCGGAGAACTCAAGCCGATCATTCAAAATCATGCTCAACTACGAAGATATTTTTTTGCTGAAAAATATAAGGTACGGTGGTGAATCAATTGTTGTTTCTTGTGAATGTTATATATGCCAAACTGCACGTTGTAAAGGTGACAAAAAAAGAAGGATAGGTGTACCAATAATATCACGTTCAAAAATAACATCTGCAAATGGCATGTATGCTCAAAAATCTCCTGAAGCAACTGAAACTAAAGTGATGCGTGCGCCGGTAGAAAAATCCGGTTCGACTTTTAAAATTTGTAATATTTGCTTCCAACGTACTGGTAGAGGCATCAGACATGTGTGCTGCTCAAAAAGTAAGCCCGCTCGTAAGAGAGTTAATATTGAAAAGTTTGTTGAGACTCTTCCTGCAACACAACAAGAACAGTTTTGTACGTCACTGGTGTCCAAAAAAATGCAACCCACCGATAATAAGACCATACGGTGAAAATGAATACGGGAGGACGCAAAAGCTGAGATCTGAACAAGCAAGGAATAAACGCCCAATTTTCATCTGATAATTTATTTGATTTTCAAGTTCAGCCAGGTACTTCTGATGGTAGACAGATGACAAAATTATGCACTTTCATTAGAAAGAATATCGGTCGAAAATCGGTTCCTAGCAATTATTTAGCAGAAGCGTCAAAAAAATCCAAGGCATTAGATGACGTATATAAAAGTACTATTTTGAGTTTCGAAGTCGATAAAAATATAAATAAACAAGAAAGACCAGTAGAGTGGGCCGATGCCGAAGAAATATTAGAGTGTGTTTTAGTAAGAAGAAATTTAATTGGCAATTACGTTATTAAAGTTATGGCTGACGGGGGTCAAGGCTTCTTCAAGATTTGTATGACTATTCTTCCAGAAGATTATCTATGTATAGATTCAGATGATGGTTTTAAAAAACAAAAATTAGACTCAAACAACAATGAAGGGAAGTTAACAGGAATTCATAAGTTGATAATGTTGGGTATCGTCCCCCTAATCAGTGAAACTTATGATAACATGAAAATTTTATTTGATTTGATTAGGATAAATTCTATTCCATTAAAATTCTTGTCAGATTTCAAGCTTCTTCTGCTAGTGAACGGTCAACAAACGACTACATCGAGCTTTCCTTGCCCATATTGTTTCGTGCGTCTTCAAGATCTCAGGAGTCGAAAAGAACTAGATATTGGGAAATTAAACAATGAGCGTGAATTAGACTTAAGCGATGTTTCATACTCATTAGAGCAAGATGTTTATAGACTGAAAACACGGAGATTTAGAATCAGACTACCACAAATTCGTTTCACTTGGCAGTATTAAGAAACAGGCCTCAAGGAGTAATAGTACAATAAATAAGCCGCTTTTTACCGAAGAATCAAGTGTTTCTGTCTTGGAAAAGTTCATTGTCCCAGAGCTGCACATTCTACAAGGGTTTGTAAGGCATGAATAAGGCCATATCATCCTAGCAAAGGCACCTTTGCTAGGCATGAATAAGGCCATATTATGGCCTCAGGGGCTCAAGTTGATATCCAAAAACTATCACGAAAAAGTTTTTGAAGGGAACGCCTGTAGGAAGCTTCTTAAGGAACCAGAAAAATTGTTCGATAAAGAAATTAGTGGAGCAGTTGGTGGTGAATTAATCATGATACCCTACGTTTCTGCTTTCCAAGCAATGAACAAAATTGTAGAAGCTTGTTTCAGTATCAGGAGAAATGAAGGAAATTTGTCAAAATATATAGATGAATTGAGAAAAGCGGTCCTGGCAACTGGAATAAGTGAGACTGTTAATTTGTGCAACAGGAAGATGAATATATATTTTCCTTGTTTTTTGTTTTTTGTCCTGTTAATTGCTGATATGAATGTCAGGTGCCTGTTCGGATTTGACACTCAAAGGTCTCTTCGGTTGTGGAATGGCTTCGGAACCAATTTCCAAATCATTTGATACCTGAGTCGATGTTAAATTTTTGTCTGTATTCCCATTGATATCCTGATTGATATCAACTTCCGGCACATCTTGTATATTAGCTGATGAGCGCTGTATATGAATTGTATTTCGTCGATATCTCTTACCCGTTGTTGTTTCCACAATCACCGACCGTGGGTTATCTGACTTTTCCACGACTTTTGCTGACACCCAATCACGGTGGCCTTTTTGTAATCGAACTTTTTCGTTCAATTCTAACTGCTTGAATGGTGAAGAAACACGATCGGCGTACGTTTTTTTGTTGAAAGCGTAATTTTGCCAATTCTTTGGTGACACCGCTGATGATTTTCGGTTTCAAATAGTCTTGACTGATAGGAATAAATGTTCCTGTACGACGGCTAAACAATCGTCAACAAAATCTCATTGAGTGGTGTATTTTGCAACAATAACAATGCTTCATAGATGTCTGAATTGTCATGTCAGCATTTGCGGAGTAGATTTTTTGCAGTCTGAACATTGCGTTCAGCGAATCCATTTGACCGAGCGTAATGTGGTGATGAGATGCGATGGTTGAATTGCCAACGCAACGCGAAAATTTTGAATTTTTTCGATGCGAACTGTGGACCACCATCTGATTTCAACGTTTCCGGTATTCCGTGAATAGCAAACCATTTTTTAAATTGCAAAATGATTGCTGCCGATGTTGTTGACTTTACTTCTTGAAAATCCATAAAACCGGAATAATGATGTAGTATTTGCCCTTGAACATAAATATGTCTGTAGAAACTAGTTGAAATGGATAGTCCGGCAAAACCTTTTGTAGTAATGGTACCTTTGTTTTTGATCTTTGAGTGCGTTGGCATGGAGAGCACTTTTCGACAAATTCCTTGATTTCCTTTGTTGTCTAGGCCAGTAAAGGCTGCTTCGCGCTCTTGCCAATGATTTCGACACACCTGGATGACCTTTGTGTATATCAGCTAACACTTTTGGGCGTTCAGCTGTTGGGACAATAATTTTATTAGCTTTAAATAGTCATTGACTATCATACCAAATTTCCTCGTTGAAGCTCGCGTACGGCTTGACTGCTTCTGGCAACTTGCTGTCATCCGTTGGCCATCCTCTTTCGACAACTGTACATAGCAATTGTAGTTCGAAATCTTCGTCTGTCAATTTCGCTAAGTGATTTTTCGTCACATCCGACATAGCGAATACTGCGTTGATTTTGTACTCTTCGCTTTCTGTCCATGTGTTGGCGAATATGGCAAAACATCAAAATGAATTTGTTGTAAACGCATCGGCGCCTGTGAAATCGGTTTTTTTAAGATTGTCTCCAACGGTTTATGATCGGTTTCGATGTCTAATTTTTTGCCATATGCATAATGGTGAAATTTTTTGCACGCAAATCTTATGGCGGATACTCCTCTCCCGATTGGTGGATAATTTTTCTCGGCTTTCGTCAATGCCCTGCTGGCATATGCGATCGGCTTATTATTTTGGAGCAGACAAGCTCTAAGAGCTACGGAGCTTGCATCGCAGGAAATTTTAACGCTTTGATTTACGTCATAGTAACCCAGAACTGGCGTTGTTGTGATGACCTCTTTTAACTTCTCAAAAGCTGTTTGTTTGTCAACATCCCATACCCAGGCAGTGTCCTTCACTATTAATCTTCTCAATGGTTCTGTCAAATCTGAAAATTTCGGAATAAATTTTGCAAGGTATGTTACTGTACCAAGCAATCTCTGCAATTCCTTGACATTAACTGCTGATACCTTATCCGAATCAATCTCACACCCGTTGGATGTAAAAACATGTCAAAGAAATTTTACTCTATTCTTGTTGTATTCACATTTACTCTGATTTAATGTGAAACCAGCATCTTTTAATCGATGCTTTACCTTTTTGTCATTTCGCTAACATTTCCGCATTTTCCGCATAAAGAAGAATATCATCCATGGCAACCTCGCAATTGTCGATGCCTTGTAATGTCTCGTTCATAATCTGCGAAAATACTTGAGGTGCCAAACGGCATGCGTAAATATCGGTAACGTCTCCATGGCGTACCGATAACCAAGTATTTTGACGTTCGTTCAGTCACTTTAATCTGCCAGAAACCATGTTGACAATCCAATTTTGTAAAAAACTTGGCCTTTCCTACTTTTGCGGCTATTTCTTCTACTGTATTCAACGGGCAATGGCGTCGTTTTATGTTTTTATTTAATTCGACTGGATCCATATACATACTCAAATTTTTCCGTTTCTTTCTACCACCAGCATAGGGCTTACGGCTGGGCTTGGTTCAGTAACTGGCGCTAAAACTTTCATTGTAACCATTCTGTCCAATTCCTCTTTTGTTTTATCTCTAAATGCAGCTGGAACTCAACGCGGTGGAATTGTTTTGAACTTCGGATTGTCAACAAAATTGATATCATACTCATAATTGTTGCAACAACCCAACTGTATATCCACTTTATGAACGCGTTTCACTAATCCCAGCTCTTCGCATGAATGTCGACCGAGAATTGACATTAAATTCTCGTTAATTAGTTTAAAAATCACCTGTCCTGATTTTTGCGGTGATACACACCATACCTTGGTTTCACCTATTTGGACGCTTCTTTCCGCGATATTACGTTGCAGTAAGCTCCTGTGTCCAAATCAACTAACAGTTCACCGACACCGACTTTCAATGTTTCAATCCATTTGTCTTTTTTGATTGAACACAATTTTATTTCTTCCCTTTCACATTTAATATTGCTCACATTGTAATCATACTCGCTCTCGGCACTCGAATCTGAGTCACTTTCGGAAGAGTCACTGGCTATTTTGTTCACTTTCCCCGATTTTTTATATTTGTCTTTTTTATTTGACTTTTTTTCCGATGATTTCATTTTGGAGCGACTTATTACCGCGCACTGTTCACATTTTTTATTGAATGCTGGACATTGTTTCTTACCGTGTCGTGTGCCGCAGCGCTCACAATCAAATTCGTCATCGTCTTTTTTATTTATTTTGTTTACACTTGATGACGAATGTGCAGGCGTCTATAAATCACTCAGTGACTTTATTTGTTTCTCAGCACGCTCTCTCAGCACGCTCGCTTTGGCCAACTCCATATTATCTTCGACCCACATTTTTTGACGGGTATTTTCGTTGCGAATTCCTACAACGATTTGATCCATCACGAATTCATATTCTTTTGTGCTATATAAACAACGCGTAACTTGCGTTTTCAATCGTTGCAAAAAATCTTTGTATGATTCACATTCTTCTTGCTTAATACGATGAAATTGGTACCGGTCGTACGTTTTGTTGCGCGACGGTGCAAAATATTTTTTTAATTTGTCGATAATTTGCTTCGGATCCTTCTTTTCGTCATCTGTGGCGCCCAAATTATTTAATACTTTCAATGCGGGGCGACCAAGGCACGAAATTAATGTTGATGCTTGAATTTCGGCTGTCTTTTTTGTTAATTCCATCGAATTACTGTAATGGGTAAATAATTCGATCCATTCCGTTCACTCTTGAGCCATATCTAGCTCTGAATTTATCACAAAATTCTTCGGTGGTTTAATTCCGGATATTGTCACAATAAAAAAAAATGACACAATAAAGATACGGTATCGAATGTTCTGTTGATGACGCGTTACTTTTACCGTTGTACTTCTTTTACCTCGTTGTGTGTAATATTGACGAGTTCCATGTAATACTTATGAGTATCTAATATTGAGAGAGCCGTGATATAAAATGATAATACGTGTGTATCGATTGAATGATCTTTAATGACCGACTTTATAAGAGTGGTTTTACATAAGTGTGTGTTAGTATAGAATAGGGTGGTTCATATTGTCACAAACTCCTGATTTGATATTTCCTTACCAGTAGAGCTTGCCATTTCAGGAAATGTTAAAGGGCATTAGGCAGTCCATATCTTACATGTACTAAAGTATAACTCTTAAATAATCTAGTGTTGAATCAACGGACAAACCAAAATATACAAAATATTTTCTTCTTATAAAATCTTAAGCTTTTGTGCCATTCCTGCTGATCTCCAATTTCTCGAAAAGCCTCAGCTAAATAAAATTTTACAAACGATGACGTTTTTTATTTCCAAGGTTCAGCTGCGAGACTTAATTTTGCATAATGTGGTCCTTGATAACATTGGCCATGGAAAATTTGTAGGTTAAACCAGTCCCTATGGTTATTATTCCAGTTAAGGTAGTGTCTAGTAAATGAAAAATTATTAAAATCTATCTTAGACGACACAACACCCGAATAAAACACCTTTCAGTTCTGGGTAATGAGCATGTTGTTACATGGTGTTTTGTACATTTTGTTGATATTTTTTTTTTACCGCCAGTTTGCCTTATTTTACCAACCACATCGAAAAAAAAAATACAATCGCTTTGTTTCCTTGATTATATTGTGACGATCATGACTAACTTAGTACACAGCAAAATCAATACCGCTTCTACGAAAAAGCAATAAAGAGGACGTATTTGAAGAGTAGGGAAACTTAAAGATACAAATAAACGATCAAGTGCGACTGTACCTGAAATTACTGTGATCATTCTCGAATGAACACACATATGACGAATGGTCAATTCTAATGAACTACACATAAAAGAAACATCGAGAGGCGTCCCAAATTGGTATATAAGCTCGACCGATTTGCCATATAACACACAGTTTACTTCAATCCGTAAAAGAGTTGAATCAAGTGTGATGGTGAAGTGAAATAACGTTGTTATATAATTGATGAAACAATTTGTAAAGTATAAGTGTGTTTAAGAAGAATAAAATTCGATATTGTGTTACCAATAAAAATCGTCTGTTGTTTTCAAAATCCAAAATCAAAATTGGTCATCCAAAATCAAAATTGTGACAAAGAAGTTAAAGTTTTAAAGAACGTAACCCAAAAATGTTAAGTAAATATTAAGAATTGAACGAATAAATAGTTAATTTGTGCTAAAGCGTTCTACTAAAAATTAAAAGTGAAAAACGAAACGGAAAGCTAATTATAATTTCGGTTCAATATCAAAGGTATGTTGAAGCTGGGCTAAAATATTTCACAGTAACCAAATGGCTAAAATTATTCAAAAATGGTTGAGAATCATAAGAAGATTGCCGTCTGAAATTATGGAAATGTAATTTTCCAGAAACCCTTTTATTTGAGGACCGTCGAATGGGTATTGGAGAATTAGCTAGAAATCTTTAATTTTGCTTATACTCTGCAACATAAAATATTTCGTATAAAAAATAATAAATTTTAGGTAAGAAGCAAAATTTTGCTTCTCCAAAAATTGCTTAAGCTGCTCTATATGAGTGTGACTTTGCAAAAGTGCTCCACTTTCCTTCCCCACTATAGTATAGATTTGGTACCTAGAGATTCACCCATGTGAATTTGTTTAAATTTTGTTTTTGTGCGTAAACAAATAACTATTTGTGCATCGAGAGCGCAAAGTGGCGCTTTGTCATCATCGTTTCAAGTGGGACAAAGTATTTTACACGCGTTACTTAGTATAATTTTCATATAGGTAATTACCTAATAAACTTATCATAAGGTTCTTTTTTGTTAAAGGAAGAAAATAGACGTGTGAACAAAGAAAAAGGCTGGGGTTATTTGTGAATTCGATTCTAACAAGTCGAAAGACTCTTCGAAATATAATACTTTTGAAGGATTTTTTTAGGAAAACAAAATTTTTGTTCGAGAAACGAAAGCTTGTTAGGACTAAGATTTCTTAATAATTTTGAGGGGCCCGGAAACGAAACCTTGCCTAGTGTTTATGTGTTAGGTAAGAAAACGTTTGGACGTCAAGGTAAATTTGACTACAAATTGAGAATTTATCTCATTCTCAAACATACCTTCTTACTTAACATAATCATTCAAATGCATTGGCGGTCTGCGAACCCTCTGAGGCCTTTGATATTCCACTGAAACGGTCTCTTCCAAATTTTCTCTAACATTCGAATCATTACTTTCATTATTATTATTATGATTATCATCAAACTCAAATCTAAAAGATTCGCAATCAACCAACACATCAGAATCATTGTACAATTTTTTCTTTAACGCTAATTTCTTTAATTGATTTACGTGAGCACATTTCACAAGATCACTAACCAAAATTCTGTATATAACCTTGCTCACTTGACAAGTTACTTTTGCTTTTATCCATTTTGCAAAACTTCTCTTAGCAGTTGCTAAATAGAGTGCCTGATCTCCCTTTTCAAACTTTTCATTCCCCTTAACACCGTATTCCTGGTTCTCATGCTCATTAGAAAATCTAACTTGCTTTTTTCTTGATTCTAGTTCATTTTGTTTACTGGTATCTTTTTTATCAAAACCTTTTTTATTACCACTTTCATCTTCAAATCTATTTGTATTTTGTTTCCTTCTTGGCTTATAACTAAATATTTTTTCTGCTGGAACAAAATGCTCGTCTGTGCAGGGTAAATTGTTGTAATTTTTTAAAAACTTGTCAACCGATTTTTTTACATCAAAACTATTTTGCGACCTTTCACTATCCAAAACATATTTCTTCAGAACTGACTTTGTAGTTTGCACAGCTCTTTCAACACGAACATTACTAGCAGGGTGATAGGATGGACTCTGTGTTAATTTAATATCGTTCTTACTACAATACTCCTTAAAACCTTCACTTCCAAATGGAGGGCCATTGTCCGAAACTAACTCCTCCGGCAAACCAAACACTCTAAAAATAGATTCTAGCTTTCCTATTACTTTATGTACATTGGTTCCATTCATAAGAATAACCTCCAACCATCTACTGTAAGCATCTATGACTATAAGAAACTCTTGCCCTTGAAAATAGAAGAAGTCAACATGAATTCTTTGAAACGGATACTTTACTATGGGCCAGTTTGAATAAACGTTATTTTGTTTATCATAGCTGACACGATTCACATTGTCCTACAAATTTTGCTATATCACCATCTATTCCTTCCCAATAAAAATATTGTCTAGCTAACACTTTCTGCTGAATACTCTTTGGAATCACTAAACGTTCACCATATAGAATGCAACCCTTTTCAACTGATAAAGCTAAATTTTTCAAATAATAATTTTTGTACACTGAGAGAACATTACTTTGGTTCCAACCATTCACAATATAATCACGTAACTCACTCAAATATAAGTCATCACCTGTTTTACGTTTCACTAATTCAATATCAATTTTGGTAACATTACCGTTTTCTATGTGATCAATTACGCAAATCATTTGTTCTGACTGATCCTCTTCAGAAAGTTTGTCATTTATTGGTAGTCTGCTGAGACAGTCAGCATTCCCGTTTTCACTTACCTTCCTATACTTCAATACGTAATCAAAAATTACAAGTCGGTTTATGTATTTTTGTAATCGAGACCCTATTACTGATGGTTGCTCTTTTGCTTGGCAAAAAATACCCTCTAAAGGTTTATGATTACTGTAAACTACCGCTAATGCTTCCCTAAGTAATATTGGATAATTCTTTTCTGCTCTAGTCAAAGTTATTGAAATGAAAAATACCGGTTTCTCAACGTTATCTATCACATGACATAATATACCACTTAGACCTGCATCACTTGCATCACAAACTATCCTAATTTCTTTCTTCGGATCATAAAATTCAAAAATTTGACTATTTAATATATCATGTTTGCACTGCTCAAACACACCCTGGCATTTGCTATCCCAATCCCATTTTGCATTCTTCTGTAGTAAACTATAAAAAACACTACACTTTTGATTTAGCTTCGGTAAAAACTTCGAGTAGTAGTTTAATAAACCAATGAACGACTTTAGTTCTGTTACACTACTCGGCAAAGGTGCTTCAACAATTGCCTTGACTTTATCATTACAAGGTCCTACACCTAATGCAGATAACTCATGTCCTAAATAAGTTAACTTATCTTCAAAAAATTTACATTTTCCATAGTTAACTTTCACGCCATAATTACGCAACTCTTCTAATGTCACATCACCAATCAAAATATCATCAATATAACAATACGTATTAGGAATGTTATTTAAAATTTGATCCATAAAGGATTGGCAAATTAACGATGCTGGTCTCAAACCATAACACCTTTAAATCAAGCGACACAACAAATTTACAATCCGCTAAACTCGCAAGTACCTCGTCAATAACAGGTAAAGGATAATACTGCGGTTTTACTAATTTATTAATTGTCACTGAACAATCCACACATACCCTAATCTGACCATTTTGTTTCGGCACTATAACTATCGGCGAAGCCCATCCCGATACAGTAACTGGTTCAATAATACCATCACGCTGCAACTGCTCTAATTCCTTTTCGACGTTCCCTCTTAAACTGAACGGTAACGTATATGCTCTATGGAAAATTAGCTTTGAATTCTCCAGTAACGGTATGTTAACTACAAAATCTTTAATTGGTGTTCTCAGATCACCATCAAATACCGCCTCAAAATCTGTTTTAAGTTCCAAAAGAACCTTATTCCGAAATTCTCGACAACCATCTATCTTTTTAATCCTAAACCAATCACGCCAATCAGCATAGAATATATCGAGCCAATCCCGACCACATAAAGGAAACATTTTTTTGGGTGTATCTACAATTATTAACTCTACCCGTTTATCTCTATCTTTTACCTTCATTTTCGCATTTACTTGGATTTTTCCCATTATTTTAATGGCATCCCCTGTTACAACTGATAATGGAATTTCAACTTTTTCTAACTTAATTTGAGCAAAATTTCTTTGATACAGATCCCTTGTGCAAAGGCTCACGCAAGCTCCAGTGTCTATCTGCATCTTAACTAATTTATTTTCTATAATAATATATATAAATTCCACGTTTGAATATTTCATATTTACTTGTGCACAGTTAACAGAATTTAATTTAATGTAGTTTAGTTTTCATTAACTGTACATTTTCATGTGTGACCAAATCATCAATTTTACTATTATTAATTCTTGATGCTACTTCATGATCATCTCTAGTAATGCTATTAAACCTAGCTTTATCAATTTCATGCAATGACAATTGTCCAAAGTCAAAATTTTCGAGTTTGATTTCACCGACATTTTGATTTAACTCCATCTCCCTTTGGATAATTCTCATTACGTGCACTATTACAACTTTTATACTATTAAAATTATTATACCTTTTATTTATACATTTATTTGTTGAAGATGCTCCTTGTGGTGGGCGCTCTCTCGCCATGTGACCAAATTCCTGGCAAGCATAGCATTTGAAATTCCTTTTGTTGCTTCGCGATCGTTTCCTATTCTGACTACCGCCACTTGACGAATTGTGTGAGTGACTGGACGTTTGTCTTCCCACATCTCGATCATAATCCCGACTTTTATGGTATACTTTATTTACATCTTGTTCCTCCCATGACATTTTCATGTTCAATTCCACATATTTTGAAATTATTTCCGCATCTACACACTTTTACAACATGTCGAACGTTTTCGACTCCTCTAGTGACATAAGCTCCGCTTTAAGCCGCTTATTCATTATCGCCATAATCAATTGGTTCCTAAGTGCCTTATCCTTATATGCCCCGAATTGACATTCTTCCGCCTCTTTGTTGTATTCTTTTGTTGAATTTTACTGCATTTACACAACTGGACACCTTTTTCGTAAACAGTTCTTTACACTTCTTTATTATTTCCTCATAGTTAAATTGCTTCGGCTTTTTTGGCTTACATGCCCTCGATAATTTCGCACTTGCATCCGAACCCATCAAATTGCACAAAAATAACACCTTGAATTTGTCATCATCTACACTATTTAATTCTAAATAGTTTTCTAGCCGCTCTATATAAGCTCAAAAAAGTTTTCTCCTGGTATATATGGCTCCATGTGTCCAACCAAATGTTTTGCTGCCATCATTTATTTTTTTTATAATTTTCGCTTAACCTTATTTCTACCACGCGTTTTTTTTTATAATCTGCATAACTATACATCCATATAAATTTTACGGCACATTCTCTATAGCTTTTGTTTTTTAAATCCTCGTCGCCAATTATTATGTTCTTTTATTCTCCTTTTCAAGTGAATGTTTTCGGATTTCACCTGGAATCAAAATCAAACACGTCTGTTCACGTTCATAACTCCTTTATTCTCTTTCTGTCATTTCATCCTATCGACCATTCTCTATTTCATTTATTGAATAACCCTAAATACCATACTTTGGTATATGTGACATAACATCATGTCACGTAATACATGACAGTTACCAGTACTCAAATCGAAGAAACCCTACAAATTCTAGCAATGTAACAGACCAATATAAACCACAACGGCTTAAATCTGACCGAGTATTTTTCTTCTTGCATAACAGCGTTTTGATGAGCTATACCTAAATTTACTAACTCTGAATTTTGTTGAAAAATCTTGAAACTGTAAGAGGTGACCAAATTATAATAACAATTTAATATCGTCTAAAAAATCCTTCAATTCACACTTAAATCCGGTTATATACATACATAATAAATTCATAGAAACGTTCATAAAACAATAACATTTCTCAATATTTTTGACAATGAAATGAATACACTTTTCGACATTTACAAATCGGATAAATCTCGAATGAACATAAATAAATAAAAAAAAAGAAATCTTGATTGATACGGAATTATGTATGGATTTCCCTGTTGTTGTATGTTGTATAGGTTTGTACACTATGTATTATGTATTCATATTGATGAATTGAATGAAATATAGAAATGACATTTTCCTGGATAATTTATTTATCTCTCCAGCAATATCATCATAATCGTTTGAATAAATTATATCGATCAATATCCGTATTTTTATAAACTTGCTAACTGTGTGGGAAAATGATGAAAAATATTACTAAATGGACGTAATAGGATGACGATAAATGCGGCATGCGTATATTATCTCAATTTGTAAATCTTAATAACATAATGAAGTGCCTACCCTTATATTTAAGATAACTTTGTATTTCCATTTGGTAGTTGTAGTAGTAATACACAGTGGAAAATGAAAATCCGTTTTTATGGTCGCAAACGTTTTATTTTTTATTTTGGGTTTACGATACAATGTTACACTTAACTTTTCTCTTGTTTAATATACACCCATAACATAAAACAACCAACCGTCACGATATATTTCAATTAACGTTCTTTAAATAGCTTGGGTGAGATTAAAAAAAATGATAAAGAATTTAAAAGATTTACAACAATTATAACTTTGAAGCAAAAATGAAGATTGAAGTATTAGATCAAAACAAAGCATCTTCGACTTTATATTTTTTTTTTACGAACAAACAGATTTTCTTCTCATCATAAGAAATACCAATAACTTTTTTATTTTATTTTTTTTTTTTTGTAATCTATGTTGAAAAGAAAATCAACAATAAAAACCGGAAGCACATTTTAATCTCTTCTTATGTTTTATTTTTATTTTTTTTTATTTATTCTATAGTAAATGACCTTCGATGTAATAAAATCATCTTAAGGTTGCAGTTTTATTTTTTTATTATAAATACTCGGAATTATAATAGGAGTGAATTGATGACCAGTAATAGTTTATATTTTATAATGAAGTAAAAACGATATCCTGTATTAAGAAGATAAAGACTATTCAATGAATGTGATCATTATTAACATAATAAAAACTATATCAGTGATTGTAAAATAGTTTCTCATAAACAGAGTAAACAAACAATAAAACGCCATAATGAAAACTTGTAAATTATGCGAAGTCCTTGAACATCAGCAAAAGCTAACCGGACGTTATGAAAAGGGGAGTACGAATGATTGTACGCATGGGAATAGTTATGCAACTTATGATCATGTGCGTGATATGTTTTTGGCGGCACATTTACTTAGAGGTGAGTTTTTTTTTTTTTTGGCCATTTACAATGTTATAGAGTGTCTGTAATTCAAATATGAGTCGTTTGCCTTAATCGTTCTTTAATAAATTTAGCTGCACGCTTTGAAGGAATATTTTTAATAATTTTATGTTTTTATTTTATTTTATTGCAGGTAAGCTTATCAAGTCGAGCACGTTTTTTATAGTAAGTGGAAGGTAAAGGTAATGTTTGAAGATTTTAAAGCTTAACAAATTTATCGCCTTTCGCGATCTGTAAAATAGCGTTATAACTACCCGTGTCGTTGAATAGGTCGCAGTTTAGTTCAAATCGGTTCCAACAGAAAGTGTCGCTGCTAAATAGTCCAACCATCGTTTTTTTTAAGGAGAAGCGGGCTAATACATTTTACGCGAGGAGGATTTGTAGATGATGATACGGTTGAATTATGCTGAATCTTCATAGGAAGCTGATCTTTTGTTCGTTGACGGTGGGAGGAGATTGTTTGTGGACCGCCATTAATGAAAGCGGCATTCTGATTGTCTTTGCGGTAAACTAATAATGAGTTGACGGAAAGTTATCGACCTTCAGACCCCCTAGGTTGTATTGGAGTAAGCTTCTTGCCAAACCAATTTTTTGAAACTGAAGCATCAAACGTAAGATTTAAAAGTGAGAAGTAAAATATGTCAGATTTAATTTGTTCTGCGGTAAAATTTTCAGGAGAAAAAAATATAACCAATCGATGCAGTCCATTTCGTCAACAAATTTCCCCTCCAGATTAAAATATTTTTAAATTGCCTGCGAGTTTACGTAAATATTTTTCGGAAAAATTTTCTGCAATTTAAAAATATTTTATATGCAAAACAAAAGAATTTGATTCGGAAGGGGGAATTGCCTGCTGAAAATGTTTCATCAGAATATTTACGTAAACTCGCACTGCAGAAAAATTTTAATTTTTTTTTCTATTTCCTTCATATGTGTATATCCATCAATTTGACATTTGGTAGTCAAAGCAAAGTTCAAATAATTTCTGAATATTTTTGAAATTATTCGAATTAATAGCAATGAAGGAGCTTTTTCTGATGATTGCGGATGATCGAATATATTTGGAATAATTGAGTGTATTCAATTAATCGAGAATATTAGAAATCGTTCGTAGTATACATTTGTTCGATATACGAGACTATTTGACTTGCAATAATCCGATAATTTCGTAATTTTCGGAATTTTTAGAAATTCCCTTGGGTTTTCTAGATTTTTATTGTAGTCTTACAGACCATTCAAAATTATTAATTAATCTCCAGATTTTTCGATATTTAAATATTTCGAGATCATTCGATATTCGGATTTTTCTATGCTAATCGATGGCAATGTTTAGCACTTAGCATGTAGTTGCCTGATGTTACAGATTTTATGTACATCTGAGATCGTTCGAAATTTTCAATATTTCGAGTTTATTCGATATTTTCTACGTTATTCGAAATTATTCGAGATTATTCTGGTTGTTCAAGTTTTACATGGCGGTGATTAGGTGGATTTACAAACTTACAGATAATTCGATATTTTTGCCAGTTTCCTAGAATTTTTGAAATTTTTCAAGATAATTTGAAAATGCGAGATTTTTTGAGATTATTTCGAAATTATTGAGACCTGTCAAATAGTCCCAATTTTTAAAAGTATTAAGGGGAATAATACTACATTACAAGTAAAATATGACACATTTGGTAAATCCATTTAAGTAAAGTTCTTAATTTGTTTATTTAAAAATAAATAAACTGGACGATGTTTCGACATAATGAGTGACTGCATAAAACAGTAACGTAATTTTATCTTTATTTATTTCAATTTTATTTAAAATAACTTAGATGCTTCTTATTCAACTAAAAACTCAATTACAACTACTCTCTTAAAAATATAGTGTTGCCACTACTATGAAAATTATAAAGATTGAACAGCGACATCTAACGATTATATAAACAATAACAAAATTCAAATACATATAATATACGCTAGTTTTCTACAACTACTACATTCCGCCGTCCTAACGACACAATTGACCTCAATTGGCACGAAACAGCTTCATATTGAACGGCGCTGAAACTCCCCTGTACGGTCTTGTCGTCAATGTTGCTCCAGGAATGTCCTCAATACGATAACGTTCACCCTCTAAACATTCAGTTACTACACATGGTCCGCGGTATTTAGTCAACAACTTTTTATTAACACCGGCTTGATTTATTACGTTTTTTATTAAAACATAATCTCCGACTTTATATTTATATCCATCTATTCGTTTTCGATCGAAATACTTTTTATTTTGTATTTGGGACTTTAGGGTATTATCGACAATGTTTTTTTGAATATTTGTAAAATCACGTTGTTCAACATTCCGCCTATCAATGTATTGTTCCAGTTCATCATTCCGACAATTTTGATTTATATCAAATAAAGCTATTGAAGGGGTATTTTGAATTCGAAATTCGACATCACTCAATACGAGATCCCAACTCAATTTCTTTTCGGTATCACATAACTTGGCTAGTATAGGTAAAAGAGTGCGGTTATATCTTTCGACTTGACCGTTGGATTGTGGTGGTGCAGTTGCATTAAACACAACATTAACATTAAGGTTCGGAACACTAAAAACTCGTGTCGAGCTTCCGCCGCTTTTCCTTTGGCATATGTACCATCGCTTTGCATCCAAACACTCGTAACATGGTCAAACCTGGTTTCGTTTTCGACCAAAATTCTTCTGGTGTAGTCGATCGCATATTTCTGCATGGTATTCGGTTTATCAAATATGCTGCCGTTGATAAAGCTTCCGGCCAAAATTTTTTACTTAAGCCGGAATCGATTAACATACATCGAACTCGTTCCATAAGAGTCCTATTGATACGCTCTGCAACACCATTTTGTTCGGGAGTGTATGGTGCGGTTTTTTTATGTACAATTCCGCATTTTGCCAAAATATCATCAAACTGTCCATTACAATTCTCCGTTCCATTATCAGTGCGCAGGACTTTGATTGTTCTTGAGCACTGATTTTCGATGAGAGCCTTGAACGTATTGAATACTTGGTTTTTTTCTCTCAACGGAAAAACAAATACCTTTCTGCTGTACTCATCGACAAATGTAACGAAATATTTCGCACCACCAACTGATCGCTCTTGCAGCGGACCACAGACGTCGGAATGAACCAAATCGAGCAAATGTTCAACACGATTAGCAACATCTTTAAATAAAGCGCGGGTTTGCTTCCCTTTAATGCAAACAATGCATTTGTTGTTGCTTCCTACGCTCCAGTTTACACCAATTACGGCGCCACACACCTTTTTTAAATTTTCGTCACAAATGTGTCCTAAACGTCGATGCCACAAATTATTATCTATTTTGCCACTGAGTGCCGTTTCATTCATTGAAATTTCGTTTTTATTTTCACATATCAGTAATGTACAATCCAGCCGATACATGTCGTTGACCAATGTCGCCGTTGCTATTAAATTATTTTCTGCATTGAAAATTTTGCAATTTTCGTTATCAAATGCAACATGATTGCCGTTTTTGATCATCTGGCTTACAGAAAGCAAATTTGCACACAAACCCGGAACATATTGAACATTCGTCAACGTTGCATTTGTTTTCGACGTTCCACTCAATAGGGTTATGTTTACTTCACCAACACAATCAATTTTCAATTTGTTTTGTTTGCAACAACAACTTCTTTATTCAATGGCACTTTAGTTTTGTTAACAATTGACTTAGAGTTTGTCACGTGTGCCGATGCACCAGAATCAATCAACCAGAATCAATAAATGAATTTGTATTATTCACCAAAAATGTCATATACAAAAGGTTTTCATTTTTTTTATTTTTCTCCTTTTTCTTTGGACAATCTCTGGCGAAATGTCCCGTCTGACCACACGAATGACGTTTGAACTTGAAATTCGTCTTTTTTTTTGTTTGATCGATTGATGTTCCATTTAGTTAACATTGCATTATCACTATTACTCGAGTCGTATTTCACTTCTTGCAATAGCAATGTTTTCACTGAATCTGTTGTCAATTTTGTTGTTGAATTTTCTACTGCCATTACTAGTGGTTTGTAATCGTCGGGCAGCTCAGCCAACATTAGCGATGCGATTATTTCATCTGATATTTCCAAACCAGCGTTTTTCACTTTGATAGAAATCATTGCCATACGATTCATATATGATTCTATCGAATCGCAATCAGACAGCTTCAATTGGACTAATTCTTTCAGCAAGGTTACTCGTCTATACAAGCCGCTATATTCAAATGCTCTTGTCAAGGCGGTCCATGCTTGTTTCGCTGTTTTTGCATTTGCGATGTACGAATAATTTTGCGTCTCTAACAATAAAATAATTTTTGATCTTGCCTTTAAATCGTTTGCCTTTGTTGCATCATTTGCATCTTCAGATAATTCATTTTCGACATGTGAGCACAATCCTTTAATTACTAAATATGATTCAGCAGCAATCTTCCAAACATCAAAATTTTCACGACCTTTTAATATTTATATTAGTACGTTTGATGAAGCCACAATAATCTTTTCGGGTATACACGTAAAAAAAAATGTAAATTGCAATTTTGAATACAAAATAATTGCGACAAAATACTTGTCAGACACTTGTTTCCTTTTTAGACGACACTTATTTTAAGGAAATCTGGGCCCATAACCTGATGATCTTCGATAATTAAATAAGAGCTTAAAGAACACGTCTGTTTTGTACAATAAGCAAAACCGGAAAGAGAATTTTTATTTTCTAATTCATTTATGTTTTACATGATTGACTTTGCCAGTATCACACTGAACTTAAATTGACAGATAAAGTTTTGTTTACACCAACATAAATTGACAGATAAAGGTCTATTCACACCAACAACACCAGTTGTTGACTTAACGCTTGAAGAAGGTTCATGGGGATTGAATGGCTGTTAATTATCTTTGAGGTATGTCCTACAGGTGGTCGATAGGGTTAGTTAGGATGAACATTTTAAAACGTGATTATCAACCTCTTCTAAATACTCTCTTACGATGCTAGCAGCAATGTTATGCATCAGTTATGAAGCAAACCGTACCACATATGGGGTTTTAAGATATTTGTAATGTATCGCGAACTGCATAAAGAGTCGCCATTTACTACATGAAGCTCCGTGGTGGCCGTCAATGAAATTCTAGTCCACGCTATTACAGATCCACCATTTCACGACTATGGCACTGCACTTCTTTAACTTACTTTAAGACTCTTGGACGTCGATCTGAGGAATATAGAGATAATCTTAACTCATTCATGAACAAAACACGACCCGAATTATCGAAAGCCCAATTCACATGCTCTCGTACGAATTTCAATCGAGCTCTTCCCTGGTCTAAGTGTTAATGCTGGGCCTGTTGCTGGTATTAAAAGACTTAAACTGTATTCTACAAGGCGTACCGTTATGGTATCTGTGCTTACTTGGAGATTGCTAACAATTGTGCAACGCTCTCTTCGTGTAATTATTTTGATAAAACAATTCTGAGTGGCCGTTTTAATACAATGCCTACCATACCTCGGGCATCTCATTATCATTTGTTTCTCTGTAACGTTTAACCACACAGTGCGTTAATTTTGCGAACCATGGTATTTAATTTCAGAGATTTATGACCGAGACTATGGCTTGTTTTTACTGCTAATCTCCATGTTCTGATTTTTTTTTTTACATAAATAAATTTGGGATTCAGCTCAATATTTCGCTGAAAGAAATTGGGCAGTCAAATATTTAAATTCTCCGGTTAAAATTTTCATGTAAAAAAGAATTAAAATTGGCTTGCATTGAATTTGTATTATGAAATAAACAGCAATTTCGTAAAAGAAGAAAGAGACGAAACATTATTTAAGTGGATATTGCTCATTTGTTTTGTGAAGCTGGTCATAAGTTCTGGTTTAAAAAAATGAAGCAACTGGCAAAGAGGCTTTATTTAACTTAATGCCTTCCTCCTCAGTAGTAGTATGCGGCGCAAAGTTCTCTATTCAATAACAAGTGTATTGCTTTCAACCAAAATGAGTTAGGTATTTTATTTGGTTAACGGCTGGTCCAAGCAACAGCAAAAATTAACCAAATTTTGGTCTAATTTTTTTTCGTGTATTTTCTTGTCAATTCGACTCTTGTGGCAGGTATTGAAACTAAAAATTTGGTTAAGATTTGTTTAACCACTAATTTTTTTTGGGTTAGCTAAACTATTTTTTGGTCTATCTAGTACGATTGTTGTTGTAATTTTTTTTTATTTTTGGTGAAAGCAATACTATGGTTGTATTCAAGTAAAATTTTGATTAATTTAAAATTACCGGTAAAAACTAATTGTTTTACCGGTAAATGGAAAATCATAAAATTTACCGATAAAGAATACAGGTTTTTACCGGTAGCGGAACTATAATCGCGAGGTATAAGTTGACGAAGAGGATCAAATATTCCAGCAAATATATTTCAAATCGAAATTATACAGAATTATGACACCTCTTCATATTTTAATTTTCCGAAATCTGGAACAATAACAGATATATCTTAATGGAGTTTTCGAATCGGCTCATAAAGGTCACCATGCTATTATATCTCTATATATAAATAACTATATACTTTCAACTTATTATATATCCTAATAATTTTCAAATTAAATTTAATTAGAAAGTTCATGTGAAAAGCAATAGTATGAAACTTGGTGGAACGCCCAAAGAGAGATATATGTAGTTAAACAATATTTTTAGAAAAAGCGACTGAGATTTGAAGTTAAAAAAAAAATGTGCAAATATAAATAAATAAAACAAGTTGTTTGTAGTTTTTTGTGCCATTGTTTGTTCTTATGATTATTATATCTTATGTAACTTTATTTTTTAATTCAATGACCTTTTCTTATAGAATAGATTAAATATTTTTTTCTTCCTCAATACATACAAAAGAAAACTTATTTTGTTCTGTTTTGTGTTATTTTGGTGGTTCCTCATCATTATGATCATCATGAGCATGATCATCATCATCATCATCATTATAATTAAGATGTAATGTGTTCAATGAATGACATAAAAGTTTTTTGACTTTTTTTGTTTTGCTTGATGCTTTCATCAAGGAATGAACGAAGCGCACGAAGAACAGAAAAAAAAAATTCTCGAAATTTATTATTGTGGTGATGTCATGTTGGGTTTTAGTTAGAGGATTGAATTTTATTTTATTGCTTGTTTTGTGTTGTGAGTGTGTTTTATGTTTTCATTTCGGGAAGTGTGATTTTTTACACTTATCATATGGCGCCAGATTGATGATAGTGGTTGAGGTAGATTAATGTTTATTGTGTAATTTCCTATTTCCCCGCATAAAATACATATGGTGGCATTATTTTCTCAGATTATGTAATAACGAGTAAGTAGTTTTATCAGTTATTTACCTAGCTTATTATGTCGTCGAACGGTTTGAATAGTTTTTGATGATTCATACGAAAAGTATTTTTTGTCTAAGCTTTTTTTAATCAATTTAATGTAAATTCCTATGGGAATGCTATACGCATTGAAATATTTACGAATAATTATATAATTGAGATTATTACCTCATATAGCATAGTCAAATTATTGGTGTGTTTGTATGTGCTAATTATATGCACATCGGTTTTTTATTTGCAAACTTTTTTTTTTTTTTTTTTTTTTGACGAACAATAGTTTTTTAGCTCAAGTTTAAATCACTTTAAGCACATTTGGCATATAGATAGAAAAGAGGCGAATATGATTATTCAATATTTATTTACGAATTAATTTAACTTTTGTTTACCCGATTTGAAATTTCGAAGGTCTCTAAATTATAATTTGGATGGAAATATGTCTCTTGGGAGACATCTTGTGAATTTTATGAATTATTTTTTGCGTTTCTTTTTCGAAACCTCATTTCTCGAATAATTTCCAATCGGCACTTTGAAATAACTTACAAGTGAAATAATCCCCAAGGCAAAAATGAAGTAATTCCAAAAATTGGGAGTTATTTAATATTTTTGGGAATTATTTAATTTTTTTTTTATTTTTAAAAATATTTCATTGTACTTAAATCCCAAATGAAATAAGTGCCAACAGTTTACTGAGTTATTTCATTTAATTGACGCGAAGTTACTTCATGTAGAACCCCCTTCATTACTACAGGAAGTTACTACAGGCTGAAAAAATTGTTTGGCCTGTTTTTGAACTTTGTAATCTGTACGGTCTGACAAATGTATAATGAAGCAAGATTCAGCAACGCGTATAAAATACATATATCAAGAATCTTGTGCCGAAAAGGCTGATAGAAATTCTAAATCGCCCAATTTCTCATCAGTCGGATTTCTCCGATAAAATTGGGAGCTTAATGCGGAATTTTTCAATTGGGCTCTGTAGACGGCAAAGTTTTAACGAGTGGCTTTAAAGGTGATTTTATTAAATAATGTGACGGGCGTAAATTTATTTCACCTTAATTGGAAGAAATTCGTTTCCTGAAAAGGTTTCAATAGGACGGTATACGAGTTGTGTTAACTTACATTATTTAATGATATCATTGGATTCAATTTCTGCTTGAAAAAATTGGCGCTGTCGTGCAAGCTCATTGCTGGCACCCTTAAAATTAGTTGCGTTGTCTGACCAGATTGTTCCACATTTACCTCTTCTGTAAATGAATCTTTTCAAACAGGCAATAAAACATTCAGAACTGAGATCGAATAGAATGTCCAGGTGTAATGCCTTTGTTGTGAAGCAAACGAACACTGCAACATAAATTTTCTGACACACACTATTTCGTATTTTTTTATTTTTAATCTGGAAGGGGCCACAAAGATCAACACCAGCAGTATTAAATGGTTTGCTACAGGTGGTTCTGTCTAATGGTAAATCACCCATGATTTGCTTTGTCAATATCGGCTTTGTTTTGAAATAACTTATGCAGCTTCTAACTATTTTCTTGGCTGTATTTTTAGCGTTAATTGGCCAATAAGCTTGACGTATTATGGAAGTCAGAAGTTGCGGACCAGCATGCAGATTTTTGCAATGCTCATAACGAAACAAGATTGTTGTGAAGTGATGATTAGCAGGTAATAATAACTGATGTTTGCAATCATATTCCAAATTGGAATTTTTTAAACGTCCCCCAACACGGAGCAGATTATTTTCATCGATGAACGGGCTTAAACATCGTAGTTTACTTTGCCTTTGTAATTCTTTATTATCAGAGATTCGAGTTAAATCGGATTGGAATTCTTGCTGTTGAATAATTTTAACCAATGCCAAGGTTGCAATTTTGGATTCTGTTACTGAAGGTGGACCAGACAATTTATTAATTTTATTTTTGCAATTGTGTACAAATCGAAGTACGTAACACATAAAGCGAATTAATTTTGAAAGAGAGCTGAATCTTTCTATAAAAGAGTTAAATATGTTTATTGAAACGGTGAAAAAATGCAATGATGATTTTTCTTTTAATTCTATTAATTCATTGTCGAAATTAATAGGATCATCATGAGATGGAAGTTCAGATCCATCGCATTCAGGAAGATACAAAAATTTAGGTCCATTCCACCACCATTCAATGTTCTTTATATCCTGAGGCATGCAGCCTCGCGACACTAAATCGGATGGATTGTTTGCTGAACTGACGTGTTGCCAATTGAAATTGCATGTCAATTCTTGAATTTCGTTTACTCGGTACTCGGTTAGCAAAAATGTTTTTAATTTATGAGGCCAGATTCTAATCCATTGTAAAGTTATTAAGGAATCGGACCACAAAACTATGCGATCGTATTTAATCTCCATTGATTCTGCTACGGTTGTTATTAGTCGTGAGAGCAATAGCGCAGCACATAGCTCTAAACGCGGAAGCGATATTATTTTTATCGGTGCTACTTGCGATTTACTACATAACAAACGAACGGAAATGTTTTTGAAATTATCTGTAGTCTTAACATAAATGCAAGCACCATAAGCTTGCTCTGAGGCATCTGAAAAACCATGCAACTCTACAGAAACACGATTTTGAAGAAGGACACATCTCGGAAATGAAATGGTATTAACATTGACTAATTTTGATCTAAATTCATGCCATATACGATATAAGTGTTCAGAAAGTGGTTCGTCCCAATCTGATTTGCATTTCCAAAGTGATTGGATGAGTATTTTTGCGGTGATTATAACTGGAGAAAGCAATCCTAGTGGATCATACACTTTAGCAATATCATAGACAGAACTGATCTTTTAGTGATGTGTTTATGAATTCCCATTGGACTGATATTGAATATGAAAATATCGGAATTTGGTTTCCATAATAAACCAGGTGTCTTTATTGATTCGCGGCAACTAGCATCGTCTAATCTTAGACTTTCTCTGTGGCTTTCCGGAATTGGTGCCAATAGCTCATCTGTATTGATTGACCATTTATGTAAATTGAAAAAGCCGAAGCGTCAAAAACAACGCGCAACTTAGAGCTGCTTGGCTTCAAAATCGGATGATGAGGCATACTCGTATAATACGATTTCACGGTCTCAGAAGCGACAGATTCATTAGCAAGTTTCATATGTCCTAAATCATTGTATTCTTTGATGAAATTGGTATATTGCTGCCTTAAGTCCTCATTAGAATTGAGTTTTTGTCCCAGATAACTAAATCTGCGTAATGCTTGAGGCTTAGAACTACCGATTTTGTCAACGTTGTCCTTCAATGGGATAAAAACAGTACAGCGTCCTGTCTCGTCTCTGAAATGGGTTTTACTGAAATGTGATTCACAGTAGGCTTCATCCTTTGGCAAAAATTTCTTAGCTGGAATGGATTCTACCACCCAAAATCGTTCTAAATTTTGGTTTAAACTATCCAATTCGCACGGTTGCTCATACGCGTTTACAAAACTAAACTTATTTTGTTCAAAGTAATTTCCGCTGAATATCCAACCGAAAATGGTTTCTTGAATTATTGGAAGGTTTGGATTTAAATGGATCCGGTTATTTCTTAAAATTTTGAAAAATAGTTCAGCACCTATAAGCGCATCAACCGGCCTAGAGGTATTGAAATATGGATCGGCTACTATGATGTTGTTCGGAATTGCCCAACGCGAAATATCGATATTGGATTGTGGTAATGCATTGGAAATTGTTGGAACAATAAAAAATGTTATGTTGTAACTTGGCAATACGGGATTTAATCGTTGTAGTTGTACATTCGGATACATTTGTTTTTGTGTCATCCAAACCGCAAATTGAAATATGGCTACGAGCAGTGCGATTTAACTGCAATTTACTCGCAAAATCAGTCGATCTGAAATTACTCTGGCTACCGGAATCGAGTAACACACGACATTCGTCGTACTTCTCATTGTTACCTTTGATAAGAATTAAAGCCGTTGATAATAAAACTTGCTTTTTAATCAAGTTTATCGAAGAGAGTATATCGAAACTATCAAACATGAAAAATTTAAAAAAAAAAATAAAAAATTTAAAACTAATAAACTTTCATATTTAGAATTGTTACCTATATGTAAAGTTTATAAACTTTACCAAATTTTTAGAATTTAAAGCTTCACGAAATTTACAGAATTTATCGAATGTTTTGAAACTGACAAAATTTAAAGAAATTACAGAATTTATAAATCTGAGAGAATTTTTAGAATTTATAAAATTTAATTTTTTCAACAAAAAATTTTTTAATTTTGGAATTTATTCAGTTTAAGATATTTTCAGAATGAAACTTATAAAATTTGAATGATTAGCGAATTTAAAATAATTAGAGAATTATTAGAATCCAGGAAATTTGAAAAATTTAGAATTTTATAGAATTTACTGGAAAGAAATGTTAGAATTGAAATTTATTCAAGTAAGGAAATTTGAAAATTTAGAAGATTTTATAGAATTTCGCGGAAAGAAATATTGGAATTGAAATTTATTCAAGTACATACATAAGTATGTATGTATAAGGAAATTTTATAATTCAACTTATAAAATTTACGGAAATTAGAATTGTGCCCAGTTCCATAAAATACGTATTTAGAATTCAGAAAATTTTTTATAGGATTTCGAGAATAGACCGGATCTTCAGAGTTTATAGAATTGAACTTGACGAATTTCTTAAATTTAAATATTTTTAGAATTTACGCAGGATTTATCGAAACTGCATTTTTCAGAATTAAAAAAATCGGAATTTTCACAGGATTTATAGAATTTACGAATTATGGGGTTAGAAATTGTGTTTCGAAGTTTGCAAAATTTACAAAATCTTTAGAATTCACTGAAATAATGTTCCACGAAATTGACAGAATTTATTGAATTTTTTGAGCTTAAAAAAAATTTAAAGAAATTACAGGATTTACAGATCTTAAAAATTTAGAATTTTCAAAGTTTAGTTGGAGTTTATTCAGATAAAAAAATCTTCAGAATGAAACTTATAAAATTTGAATGGTTATAGAATTTAAAAATTGTTTAGAATTATTAAAATCTAGGAAATTTGAAAAATTTAGAATTTTATAGAATTTACTGGAAAGAAATGTTGAATTGAAATTTATTCAAGTAAGGAAATTTGAAAATTTAGAAGATTTTATAGAATTTCGCGGAAAGAAATATTAGAATTGAAATTTATTCAAGTACATAAGTATGTATAAGGAAATTTTACAATTCAACTTATAAAATTTACGAAAATTATAATTGTGCCCAGTTCCAAAAAATACGTATTTAGAATTCAGAAAATTTATAAATTTTATAGAATTTCGAGGATAGACCGGATCTCCAGAGTTTATAGAATTGTTAGAAAATAATAACCCAGAATGGTTTTACAGAACTTGACGAATTTCTCAAATTTAAATATTTTAAGAATTTACGCAGGATTTATCAAAACTGCATTTTTCAGAATTAAGAAAATCGGAACTTTCACAGTATTTATAGAATTTACGAATTATGGGGTTAGAATTTGTGTTTTGAAGTTTGCAAAATTTACAAAATATTTAGAATTCACTGAATTTATTGAATTTTTTGAGCTTAATTACAGGATTTACAGATCTTAAAAATTTAGAATTTTCAAAATTTAGATGGAGTTTATTCAGATAAAGTTATAGAATTTAAAAATTGTTTAGAATTATTAAAATCTAGGAAATTTGAAAAATTTAGAGGATTTACAGAATTTATAAAATTTAGAAAATTCAGAGGATAGGTATTGCAAAATTTATAAGATTTTTACATATTTTAGAATTGTAAAGGTCTTCGACATATTGTATTATTAAAATTAGAAATAATTCTAATTAGAATTACAATTTATTAAAATTATAAAATATATTATTTTATAATTTTAATAAATTGTAATTGTATTGTATTATTTATTTATAATATAGAATTTACAGAAATAAGAAAATTGGTAGCATTCAGTAAAATGATAAAATTCACAATTTTTTAGTATTCACAGAATTTATTTTATAGAAATAACAGAACTTTTAAAATTCCCAGAATTTAAAGTTAAACAATTAATTTGGGAAAAACGTCAACGAGAAGTACTGTTGAAAGGAACATGTTGTGACAATGAAAACCAAATACATATAATTATTGCAAGGAGATGGCATGTGCTCTACCTAAACAAGGCCTACATATTCAGTTCAAATTCTGCCCTAAAGGCATGCTTGGTTTTCTGACAGTAAAGTCGCATAAACATTATTGGTGTCTCCAAATTCAGTGAAACGTAATAAGAAGCTTTTCTTGTGTTGCCTACGTATATTAAATAAAATATTTAAAAAAAAATTATTTTCATAGCAAGGTGTCAGGTTTCTTTGGGAGGTCATGGAAAATACATATTCGGACGTAAAATTTCTCATTATTTTCGAAACCGGCGTCAAAAATATGGGTTTCCATTTTAAAAAATGACGACCTTCAAATGACCTTGAAAAGTGACCTTAAGTAAAAGGCACTAATACAGATAGATGGCCCCCATTGCTCTTGACAATTTTAACTCTCTAATGACCTGGTTTTAAACATTTCATGTAAGCAAGCACTTAAACGGCTTCTCCGAGCGAACATGCTCTACTTATTGTGGAGGAAATTTTTAAATTCGGGTTTCAAATATGCCGGCATACTTTGAAATCAATGTCCGAAAAAACTAAGATTTTTCAAAATTATTCGTGATTTGTTTATAGCGTTGAGTTGCTCGATTGTGGATGTGCATGTTTTATACTTCTGTGAAAAATGGTCTCTAAATTTTGAGAGTTCCTAAGTCCGAAAAAGGAGAAGAAAAAAAATTCATCAGTCTCTCTGTCTGTACCCATGGTATCTACAGAACGGCTTACCCGATTTGGAATTTTTTTCGTCAATCTGTTTCTATGGTCAAGCTATGGAATAGCTTTTGGAAACAAAATCACCTATATCCAAAACCACGTGGTGAAATTACCACGTTGACCGATGAAACTTTAATACCTCAAGTAAACGGTCTGCAGGGTATTGGTTTTAGGACTATTACTGAAACAATATGCCCGACACAGCTTCTTGCATTATGTTCCTGCCCCAATTGTAGTCCTCCATTCTGCTATCATACAGCTGACAAATATAAAAATATTATTTTCCGTACAGATACTAAACCTGTGCTCAATTCGCTAAAGAATCTTTTAACTATTTCAATTTTGGTCAAATACTTCATTAATTCATTGGATACTTTGAGGGAAATGAGATTTTGGACTCGTTTGCTAAAGCTGTTTCACGATTGAGACTTTTTGATTCTGAACCTGCTGCTGCTTTATCATTTAACATTGATGACGAAGCAGTTAAGAATTTTCTTCTGAATTAATTTAGAAAAACATAAACCGTTTTAAGAATTCTATTTGAATTAAGAATGGCAGATTTGCAACATGGCCCAATTTAATATTTCGATCTCTGAATATTTGCAATTTAATAGTTTTCTGTATTATATGGATTACTCTTTAAACTAGATAAAAATAAATTTTATACTCTTTTGTTATTTCAATCGTACTTTCACAATAACTAGTTCACATTAATAATAAAAGCAATAAACATACTTGTGCACAACAAGGATATCAGCTCTATCAAACTCAGAACTTTTTTTTTTTTTTATTTCAAACAAAGTACCATTTTGATTACAATCAAATAAAAATTTATGTATATCCCACAAATCTACAATAAAAAAATATACTGGTTGTCACAAACTTCATGTTCCTATGTATAATAAATATTAACATCACCATTCTCAACAACCAAAATACTAAATGAAAATCCTATACTCGCCTCAACGTATTATGTATGTGTGTATATAAGAAAAGAGATTTTTCTCGGAAGAAAAAATCATAAAATAAAATTGATACACCGCACACACAATTTCAACAACACAAATAAATAAAAAACGATTTTCTTCAACTTCCGCATTTTTCCAATCGGAAAACTTATTTCAACATGTCAAATGGTTTTCTCGTTTCATTATTTATTTTATTTTTTTCCCAAGCACACAAGTTACAAACACACTTCTTCCACCAACGTATATTATTTATTATTATATGTATTTAGGGGGGAATACCAAAAATTCGGAGAAATCTATTCAATTTTATTGTAAATTGGGCCCGCCACACACACACACAAATACATACATAAATGCGGACAGAAAATTTAGATATGAAAGATTAAATTTTGTTGTTCGGTTGCTTGTTGAATTGTGATAAGAAATCTGAAAAAGAAGAAGAAAAACATAAAAAAACACCAACATCGAATTTTTTATAATCAATTTCGTTTCTCAAATAAGTATATACAAAATTTTATGTCTGCATACATCTTTTTTGTATATGTAAATGAGAAAATATCGGCTGATCTGTTAGAAGTCCAGTTTAATTTTATCTAATATGGTTTATCAATTAGCTATAATATCAAATTACCGATTATCGAATAAATCAATTAAAAATAAATTGATTCTCCTTTTGCCTAGATAGGCAAACCAATGATGCGATATCAAATATCGTGCACAACAAGTTAATAAATTTATATCGATAAATAGTATAGGAGGAATATTATTATTTATGTTCCTCGTATAATGAATCTAAAAGATGTTTGAACCAAAAATGTGACTATGATACGTAGGGAAATATAACATTAAATCATTTTAGCAAAACTGGAGATAATTATATCAATTAATAGTATATAAATAAAATAAATAATCAAGTTTCGGTTTTACACCGTGCAAATTATATAAACAGCACACTGTGTACCCATACATACATTTAGGAGGTTTCAATATCAATAAATCATACATTTAGTCTATAATTTTTATGTATTGGAAATGTGGTAACGAAATTGATGATTTGTGTATCTGTGGTGATATGACAATTTATACATTTTGTGACACAAACGACTTGTTGACTTTCGATTTAATGACTTTTAGGCATATACAAATATACAATATATTCGAGTTGAAATCAAATATTTACATTTAATTGGCTATATCAATATAAAAATCAGTTTTGATGTGTATTTTGTAAAATTTTATTTTATTTAATTATAAAGGAGAACTCTTCTTCCAAACTATGCAGCCAATTTGTCTTGGTGAAAATATAAAATTTTAAAGTATTTCAGTCATAATATTGAAATGTTCTTCCTTCATTAATTAACATTAAGTCAATTTCCGCGGTCATACAACTTTCATGGTCAATTTATAATTAGTAAGTCGCATTTACATAATATCAAATTACAAACAATAAGCGCATAATATTATAAATATTATTTTCCAAGGTCATTTAAAGTTGTAAAATCGAAAAACAAACATATTCATCAACATTTTAAAATTGTATTCCCGCAGTAAAAATGTTATATTCCGCGATGATATATTTCCGCTTGCTTATAGGTTGTAAGTTTTTCCAGATAAAATATAATAGAAATTCTTACAGGTATGTGAGATGTAGTTTTAAAGTTAACAGTGATAAAAGATAGTTCTAGTTTAAAAGTAATAAGATATAGTCTCTCTTAATGATTTCATAGTGATAAGTGTTGTAAGTGATAAAATATGATCGTAAAGTCGTAAATAAATAAATAAATTAGGTAAGAGTTTTTAATCGTGTCTACGTATTTGGTTTATTGTATAATTCTATACGACTAATGAGACTCCATTTAAGTCTGGCATGATGTTTGACGATATAGTGATCGGCGAAATATCTGGATGCTAATTGGATCATTAGATTTGAAGATATCTTTTGCTGAAAATGGTTTTTTTTCGCAGTGTTTAGTCATGGCCATGGATATTCCCAATTGTATAATTCAATTTCTGATTAAATCTGCTGAATACTTCTGGAAGATGTTTAACAAAAATTCTTAAGGTTTTAATTGTTTGTTTCAGAATAATTTAATAATGGCAAATAAGTCGTTTGACTATACCTTCTAATTTGAAATGTCGTTCTTTATGTTTTCTTTGCCTTTGATATTTTTCAATTATTATTTTGCATTGTATTTTTGACTTTCTCGATTGGGTACCGAATTTTTATGGCACCGGGAGAGTTGATGCGCGCGTAGGTATGTTTTTAGCAGGAAAACTTTCGAATTTAACAAAGAAATTTGTAATACCGTTTTTAGTCTGTGTTTGTTTAGCTTGTAATTTTCTTTTTCTTTTTCATTTTCATAAAATGATGGCAAATGTAAAACAAGTTCCTTCTAAATGATGCTAGGCGAACTATCCAAGAAACATTATGTCTAAAGCGCGCACCGGCAGCGGCGCAAAACATTAGAATTCCTCCATTGAAATTTCAGGCAATCGGCTGAACTAACAGAAAAACTTAAAAGTAATTTCCACCTCACAAAACCTGGAGTTAAATTCAGTTGATTTACTAAAATAATAAGTTATATGCTGGTAATGACTTTCTGAACCAATGTTGGCGGCCGCCATTCCAAAACAACAAAAAAAATTAAATTACCAGTGAAAACATGATTTTTTTTAAATTGTTGTCGATGTTCTGGGTTGCATATAATTTGATTTTAGTAATTTAACTGAACACGAATCCGGATTTTCCGGACTTTGCCAGCCCCCCGGTTTACTAAATTTACGCTACACCGCTCTGTTTATAAATAACACCAATAACTTTAGAGATCCAACATAAATTGGTTGTTTTGATATCCAACCAGATTTCGTTCTGTATCCATTTTCCTCCGGAAGATTTAGTGTAGCTCCTCCAGTAGATTTAGGTGCAATATTATTAACTTTGGATCTTTAGAACTATCGATTTCCCAGCACTTTGAATTCCAGCTTGATTTCCTACATTTAGGGGTACATCTGATTTGCTCATTTTATCCGCATAATGCTTCAGAGCAAGATATAAACGTTCTAATTCAGCAGCTACATTATGATTTACTAAATGACGATGGAATAGTTGATCATGTGACTTGGCTTATTAACTTCTTGTTTAGGGATCTAATCGATTCATTTCTTGGCATATTTCGAAAGTTTAGTAATATCAATTTGTAGAGTTTACTTTGTACAAGTATATGAAGTAACGATGATAACGTTTAGCGTTAGGATGATATACCATATGTCAAGAAGTAAAAACAGAGACATAAAATAAAGAATTAACTAAATATAACAAGGCTTTTATTGAACATTATATAATTCAACTTCAGTTTTGTTGCATTTTGTTCCGCTAAATCATTAGACCTAGGAAATTTTGAACCTGTGCTCAAATTTCCAGACTTACAAAATCACGAAAACGTTTTGAATTGGAGGACCATGAACTCTACAACAATTTTTGAACTTTTTCCCCTTTAAATACTTTACCACTCTTGTAACTTAGCTGATGACGAAAATTAAAATAAGATTTTATTACATTTGGAATAGTTTTTTGATCATCAGGAAAACCATCGAGAATACGTGATGAGGATTTGTAGCTCTCGATCTACTCCTGTAGCAGCTACAAATTCTGATATTGCTTCATCAGACATCACCAATATTATTTGAATTTCCAGTTCTTCGCCGTCCAGTTTTTGATTGTATACGCTATTGGAATATCAGTACCGCTGTTATTTATTGCTTTAGGCGAATATTGGAGCATATCAACCGCAATACGTTGCAATCTAGCTGGAACTTCTTCTATTGGTCTCTTGTAAGTCACTTCCAGTGGCTTATGATCCGTCTCAATAATTAAATTTTACTGAAAATAAATTGATGAATTTTTTGCAAGCTCTTCTTATAGCCACCACTTCCTTTTCATTTTGTGAATAATTTTTCTAAGATTTACTTAATGCCTTAGTACCAAATGCTATCGGTTTATTATCCTGCATAAGTACAAGTCCTAGTGATTTTGAACTGCTATCCACAGATAACCTTAGATCTTTGTTAACGTAAAAAACCGGAGTACTGTTGGTATAGAAAATAGTCTCTTAATATTTCCTACATATTTGTTATATTATTCTTTACAAAGTCACGTATTTTCTTTTACCAATAACTCTCTTAGTGGTTCGGTTATTGTTGAAAGGTTTGGTATACATTTGTTTAAATATGTCACCATGCACAACATACCCTGAAGTTCCTTTAAGTTCTGCGGTAATTTCAGATTATTGATTGCTTTAATTTTCTCAGTATCTGGGTGAAGATATAACATCACCTAAGAATTTAAGTGTTGGACCTTGAAATTTGCATTTAGTTTTTACTCTTATCCATAGAAATTTCAACTCCTACTTCCTGAATACTTCCTGTTCTGATGAAAGTCCATACGGCAATCGTAAACAAGAAAAACGTCTCCAAGGTATAGCAAACGTTAGATATTCTTGTGTTCGTTGTGTTACTTGTATTTGCCAAAAATCTAAAGTACATTCTAGTAGGGTGAAGTATTTTGAACCACGTAATCTGGCAGATATTTCTTCAATTGTATGTCGTCAAATATTGCGATTTCGATTATTCGAATCCATACAAATCCTGGTATTTTCGTTTTTTGCGAACTACAATCATTGAACTTGCTGCTGGTGTTGGTTCATTAACTCTTAATATGAAATCCTTTCAATCTCTCCATTTTATCCAGTTCCATGGTTTGATTTAAAATTTAGAACTATCGATCAAATCAATGTCATATTTAAAATTTTTTAGACATCCGAGTCCTTTGAAAATGTCATCGTCATCATTATAATCACTGCGCACCAATATTACCATAAAATTTTCATTTATTATTTTGATCACCAGCCCGTTGAATACTTTCTTTTATTTCACTCGATTGCTTGATGATAGTTGAAATCGTGGACTTTGATATGTCTAGTGCGTTACCGGAAGTGTCTATACGGGCAGATAGTACGTGTAAGAGTACGTGGGAGTACGTGTAAGAGTACGTTGATTACGTCTAAGGGTACGTCGAGTATATTTAAGAGTACGTCGAGTATGTCTAAGAGTACATCGAGTATGTCTAAAAGTACGTCGAGTATGTCTAAGAGTACGGATAGTATCTCGTAAAAATATATATAGCTGAATAGTTGTTATAGACACTATAATTGAATAGTTTTTACACAAAGTCGGGGGGATTATGTTTCAAAATGCTTATAGCATTTCTAAGAGGAGGAAGTGTATTTCCATTTCGGCTATCAGGTAAGGAGAGAATATTTTGAAAATTTTTGAATGTAGGATTGTGGATCTATAGTTTTTAGGAGGAGGAAGCCAAATTTCACTGGAAAATTACCTCATTTTTCGGGAAAATTTTCACTTTTTAGTTGAAAAAATTGTGTATTATTTTATTCAAAATACGTAAAAATGTGCAATTTTTATAAAAATGTTGATATGAGAGGATTGTATTTTAACAATTCTTCGACAGTGCAAGTAATTTTTCCGGGAAAATTTTGCAATTTTTCCAGGAAAATTCTGATTTTTTTTTTTCTATCTCTGCAATCTTTTCTGGGGCTCAAGGCACTCCCAACTCTTTCGCAGTTCGCTTTTTACGTCCTACCTTATGCAGTAGCCAAACCGAGGACATACGGCTATAGAGCCGTTTTCGTTTAAACCACTTGCACATTGCATTGGTTCATGCCAACCTATAGTGCTGACATGAAAGTGGAATGAATTCTGAAATTGTTCCACTTTTTTTTTACTTAGTTTCAAATTATAAATAAAATTTGAAACAGGAGAATAAGCAGGGTGCGGGGGTTTGGGGGCGGTAGCACCCATCCTCTAAGGTATACAATGAATTAAAATTGTGTTAAAAAAATTGTTATATTTACAAAAGTGGCTTTCTTTAACATTTGTGGTAATATCAGAAGAAGCGATAAGGGCGAAAAAACTCTTTGATCTGTGTCTGCAAGGTTGACGAAGCAATTATAATTAACAAAAATTATTTATTTTGTTAAATTATATTTGTTAATTATAACATCTTACCTTATTGTGAAAAAATAAAAATAAAAAAGTGGAAATTTTCCCGGAAAATGAGGTAGTTTTCCGGGGAAATTTGGCTTCTCTCTCCTAAAAACTACAGATGCACAATCCTACATTCAAAAATTTTCAAAATATATACTCCTTGCCTGATTTTCCCGATGTATACGTAAAGTAAACTGTACCCTAAATGGAAATACACTTCCTCCTCTTAGAAATGCTATAAGAATTTTTAAACATAATCCGCCCCCCCCCCTCCCCCGACTTTGTATAAAAACTATTCAATTATAGTTTCTATAAAAACTATTCAGCTATATGGTATATACTTTTACGAGATACTATCCGTACTCTTAGACATACTCGACGTACTCTTAGATATACTCGACGTACCCTTAGACGTACTCAACGTACTCTTACACATACTCGACGTACTCTTACACGTACTCCACATACTCTTACACGTACTATCTGTCCGGATAGCCACGTCCTGCTTTAGCAATAAACGTTGTCTTTTCGTGTATATCACACCAGAAATCCCATTTTAGAAAACCCAGATTTCTATATATAATTCGGACCATTGGGATTGTGCAATTTTGTGCCTGTAATTAGAAAATTTGTGCATAGCGAGCGTACTTTAGGAAATAGGATGGGATTTCTCACGTGATTATCATACCAGAAATTCCATATATTCCGTTTATATAATAAAAAAAAAATTTCGGAGTATGATGATTGTGCAAAATTGTGCGTTACTAAACTGACCTTGAAAATAGCTTATATTGGCCAGAATCGGCCATAGAAAATCCACAATTGATCAAAATCGTGATTTTTCGAAGAGGTTATATGAGCGATTTCCAGAAATCCCACCTTTTATTAACATTCGAATTAAAACAAAATGCGGTTAGTATTCTGGCCAAGTTTCACGTTTGTGCTTGGCCGGAATACTAACCGCATTTTGTTTTAATTCGAATGTTAATAAAAGGTGGGATTTCTGGAAATCGCCCATATAACCTCTTCGAAAACTCACGATTTTGATCAATTGTGAATGTTCTATGGCTGATTCGGGCTAAAGTGTAATATGCACAAATGTCAAACTTGGCCAGAATACTAACCGCATTTTGTTTTAATTCGAATAATAAAAGGTGGGATTTCTGGAAATCGCTCATATAACCTCTTCGAAAAATCACGATTTTGATCAATTGTGGATATTCTATGGCCGATTCTGGCCAATATAAGCTATTTTCAAGGTCAGTTTAGTAACGCACAATTTTTCACAATCATCATACACCGAAAAATATGTTTTATTATATAAACGGAATAGATGGGATTTCTGGTGTGATAATCACGTGAGAAATTCCATCCTATTTTCTAAAGTACGCTATGCACAAATTTGCTAATTACAGGCACAAAATTGCACAATCCCAATGGTCCGAATTATATATAGAAATCTTGGGTTTTCTAAAATGGGATTTCTGGTGTTATGTACACGTCTTTTCCTCAGATTATTTTCTTTCAATTATATCTAATTTTTGTTTTAAACTTATCACTTTGCGTTTCTTACAAACCGCTCCAGAATTATTATTTTTTGAGACCCTTTCATCTATATTTGTCGACATTTTAAAATAAAATTTTAATTACTATGCACAACAAGAAGAAGCGATACCTATAGTTCACATACTATTCGACACTAATGCTGTGTGCCTCAGAAGACTTTTCAAACTAAACTTTTGTAAAACCCAGTAATTCATGCAATATTTAAATAGATGTCACTAGGTTAAAAGTATTCAACTGTGCCTTATATCAAACTAAACTTTTTATATTCATATTTAATTTGTGAATTTGAAAATTTTATTTTATTTGTCGGTAACAAGAAACTATAATAAAAATGAAATTTACAAGCATATAAGTATTTGCTAATGATAATGCTTATATCTGCAAACACTTGAGTGTCTGCTAATTCGCTTAATAAAATTTGCGGTGTCTTCGCTCAACATCAAACTTTTAAAGGTTTCAAATTTTAAATAAAATTCCGAGTTTCTGTGTTTCTTTATTGAATGGCCAGTGGAGAGCGGGCTATAGGGTCACTGGTATAATTTTCAATATATCAAGATATTCTGTGAGAATAATTGTTCACAAAATTCTTGATGTTTGTAAAGCTCGCACTAAAGTTAGTCAAATTGCCAAGTTAAATTCATATAGTCTTCGGCCCCTTCAATATTTTCGAAAGCGTTAAGTACTATCGATCGATACCACATAAAAATTGTTGTACCTACTGCAATACACAGTCAATATATGAATCTTAAACTTGATTAGAGCATTAATTTAATGGCAGTATGCGACAGTTCTGGTAAGTTTATTAATATTTGTTGTGGATACTCGAATAGACAATTATATCGCAAACAACCATTCCCACCTCATGGAGTTTTCTATTAGGTGACAGTAAATAGAAATGTTCATTAGAATTGGTAGCTATTATCACACCGTCCGTAAGAAAAGGCAACCTTACCACAGTAAAAAGAAACTTTAACGTTATGCATAGCAAAGCACGAAGCATTGTGGGAAATGCATTTGGAATATTGAAAATCGATGACGGGCGATTTTTTTAAAATCACTGGAACTGAAAATTTTTTGTTTTTCAATTACATTTACATACTACGCATACTACATGTTTTAAACAGTACGTCATACAAATTGAAAATTCATCGAAAAGTAACCTCGTAAATTGACTTTTCATCTAGCATCTATGAGGGAATAGCGAAAGCTTCAAAATTTGAAAAGTTTAGTTTGAAAAGTCTTCTGAGGCACACAGCATTAGCTTAACATGAGCGTGTTTTTTTATTAGCTCCGGATAGCAAGCTATCGGGAGCACATGGGAAATTTGTATTGAAAGTTTTGCTATTATACACATGTGTCGCTATTAAACAAAAAACTAAAATTTTACCTAACTTCATGCAGTTGTATGACATTTCTTCCGAATAAAAAATCGGAATAAAACTATCTAAAAATCATCGGGAGATTGTTGAGGGGCACGGATTGGGTTTAGCTGTCTCACTTGACAGGCGACGGTGGTAAATTTTGGAAAAGGAAGATTTAATTTTTTTTTAAATTAAAATAGAAATGAAATAAAATTTACTAATGTTTATTCAATTGTGTATTATGTTTGCAAATTTTGGAAAAGGAAGATTTAATTTTTTTTAAATTAAATAAACAGCGATTTTTAGTTATTAATATTTCCACATCCAGAAATAAATGGCGCCACTTTGACTGAGACAGCTAAAACCAATGCTAGCCAAATAATATTTTGATGAAATGGACATGCCTGGTACAAAAGTCAAGTCGATTCAAAACAAAAAGTTACTGTACGTATTCTACGTATATGTGAAGACACTGCTTAATATCATATAAATTTGAACCCCAATTCGGCATATTATGATCCAAAACATGTTCTATGAGGGATATACTGATCCAAAATCACATCCTATTCTCGAATTCCACATCCATTTTCCACATGTGGACATCAGTCAAAATTCATAAAAATTGAATTTTTTTGGTACTAAGGGAATATTTCCGAATGGGTATAAGCAGGTGGAAGAAATTCTCCATATAGGAAAATGGCTATGTATCGTGTTTTATATACGAATTAAAATTTCCGAACGTTCTGATGCATTTTGACAGATGTCCGCATGTGGAAAACGGATGTGGAATTCGAGAATAGGATGTGATTTTGGATCAGTAATATCCCTCATACAACATGTTTTGGATCATAATATGCCGAATTGGGGTTCAAATTTATGTGATATTAAGCTGTGTCTTCACATATACGTAGAATACGTACAGTAACTTTTTGTTTTGAATCGATTTGACTTTTGTACCAGGCCTGTCCATTTCATCAAAATATTATTTATCTTCATCTTCGTCACCTTCCGACAATGATGCATTTCGATTATCGTTTTGCTTTCCAGCTTTTAAAAATATTTTTGCAGCTTCTACTTTAACGTATTCCTCATCAATCTCCCGATGATTTTTTATTTGGAAGAAATGTCATACAACCATATGACATTTGAATTTGACATCTATCAAAATTTTTAAACCAAAATGAAGTTTGCCACAATTAGGGTTGTACAAAAATCAAAAATATTTCAAATTTCCCTTTGCTCCGGATAGCAGCTCCGGATAGCAGCTCCAGATAAATAGGTAGAGCTAAATATTTTTTTATAGGTTTTTAGTTAAAAAGTTGAATTAAAAATTATAGATTAGTTTTAAATAAATTATTTATATGTATAAATAGCTTGTCAAACATAAGTTTTATAACAGAAAATTAGCTGCTCCGGATACCAGCTATCCGGAGCTAATAAAAAACACGCTCCATGTAACTAAATTATTATTGTATCCAAATAAAAAGAAATTAAAAATAAATGAATGGTACTTTACCGTTTTATAGACAAACACAAACTTTCAAACACAAACTAAAAAAATGAGAAAATGTAGATAGAAAACTAAAAACTCTCTCTGAAAATATTTTAGGACGCTCATTTATTTTGTATTTTTTTTTTGTTGTTTTATGTATTTACTACAAAAAAGGCGATTTTAAAAAATTCGTTAATTCGAGGTTTGACGTTCGTAATACGAGGTTTTTCAACAATTTTGGATGTTCGTTAATTCGAGGATTCGTTATTCGAGAGTTCGTTAAACGAGGTTTACCTGTACTTGTTTTTAAGGACAATAATTTTTTGCTCATTATACGCAATTAGCCTTGAAGGATGTACCGTTTAATTTTTCCGTAATATTTTTACTTCACATTAACTGAGCAGCACAATCTAATTTTATTTGTAGATTTGACATTAATTTTCAATATCCCGGTCCAGTCATTATCATCATTATATACACTATTCATAAACATTTCGATTCCTTCGCCTGAATCAGATGTTATTACATCAGCACAAGCATTGTTCTTTGTGTTATTTTTATAATTGCTTTTTATCAATTTTAACATGAGACGACTTTGCAAAATGTCATTATTTGTTCCATTTGGCGCACTTTTTATCGTACGCCGGGCAGTATTTTTTACAATGATGTGTGTTACGTCTGCTACAGTCAAACTCCTCGCTATCGATTGCGCTTATTTTTGCAAGCTAACGCACTCATGTTCGGAGACTATTTTGTTTCAGACCACGGTATAAACTGACACATCATATTCACAACGCATTGCTTGAACCTTTATTTTATTACAATCTATTAATTCGGTTTACTACGCAAGGTTACATATTTATCTTACACATTTTACGGAATGGCCAAAATTGGCCTAGAACCGAAACTGGTGGCACTACTTAGCCTAAATGTTTGTCTTGTTATCTAAACCAATAAATTATTGCAAATATACATTTTTATGTTCAGATTAGTTATTTCGTAACCCTCTTCCCGAGCGTGAATTTTTCCTAAACTATTCGCTCTTTCAACGATTCTTGCTGCAGTTTAATTGATATGTTTCGAATATGTAAATGAATCGATCATTGGACAAGCTGTTGGAAATGTTTTTTATTCATAGCAGAAGGCGTCGTAAGGAATGCTCAATTCTTTCAAAATTTGTTATTGTTGATTTGATTCCTATATTGTTGATACAATTGATTCTCTGCGAGTCATTGAAGCTGAAATTTTTCTTGTATGGCCTTTCAAAATTGTGTGTTTCTTCGAGTCTTTTCTTCATTAATTTGGGGCAACTAGTTGTTAACATTTTTTTACCCCTCTGATTATCTCATGTTTTTAGACAATTGAAATTGTGTACATTGCTGCCAGAGTTAAGTGCATTAGAATTCAAAAACTTTTCCTCACGAATTTTGTATCGTGAAGTGTTTATGCTTCAACTCATGTAATTCGAATAGTTGATATGCTGATTTTATTTGAACAAAGGTTGTGAATTATAATGGATTTAAAGGTGCGATTTTTTCTATGGCTTTCTTCAGATTCAGGAAAAGAACTGTAAGAATGGTTGTTCTAAAATCAAAATAATGTGGCCATATGGTGGAACAGTTTTTTGAAATGCTTTTATATAAGTTAACGTAATCAAATGATTTACCAAATCATTCACTAATGTTCTATCCTATATTAATGCTGTTATTTTAATTTTAAAAGTTCTTGCTACAATGGTGTGGTCTATTTTCAGGTGTTGATGTGGTCGATTTTTTACTTATTTGTCCACATGGCAAATTACCGACTGTTTCGGAACATTTATGGGTTGCATGTGAATGATAAATAAATTTGTTTTCCATACTTTGTAACAATCGACATTACATCAGTACATCTTTCTCTTATATTCCGGGGAAATCCTTGAAATAAAGACAGCAACTCTAACATTAGGCGCTTCTTGAGCTACATATTCCATATGATCAGAGGTGGCCGGCTTTTACTAATTTTAGGTAAGAATCAATCATCCATTGTTGAGTAAATTTTCTTCCATACCAAATTGAATTGAGCTCGTCACCATAGCACCATTGGCAAATTCTTATGTGCTGTTCTGCTTTAAAACGAAGGTAGAGCAAATGCAGCTGATAATTTTGTTGTTAACCTGGTTACGAATTTAAATGATCGTTTCAAATTATTCCTCCAATCGCATAAATGGTAGCTTACTTTTTGCGTTACAGACACTGGCAACTTACTCGTATACATATGCTTGGTTACGCTAAAGTGGATCCTTGGAAATATCCCTTAGTTAAAGAAATTTGACAAATAAATTTGGCTCTTATGTTAAAATTTAATATAAAAAATGGTTTACATTTCCCATTGAAACGGAAGTTCCAAGAAACAAAAATAAATTCTTAATAAATCATTTCCATTTCAGAGATATTTACAAGACATCATGTACAAAACAATATAGGGTCAGAATTTTGACTAAAAATCATTTTCGAACCGGGCATTGACAAATTTCAATTTTTTTTTTTTTAATTTGGGGAGATTTCAGATAAATAAGCTCCAATTTTGTTTTTGTTACTGACAAATTAGTGGAGTGGGGTAATGGAACGTTTTGTTACTCATGTGCTTTCATTTCAGGTCGAGTGTCTTGTTAGGATCATTTTCACATAAAACTGATCTTTATTGTAAAAAAAATCAATAAGAGTCATAAATTATCTAAGTCGATGGATAAAACCATGTCAAATGGCTAAGAGGAGCCAAAACATTTTTTTTTTATTGTTTAGAATTGACACAATTCACAGAGTTATTTATGATATTACACAGTATTTGTTGTTATAACAAAATGTATAAATCGATGCTATCTCTCCTCAACACTATTTATTTGCTGAAAAACCAAACTATACAACATCGTCAAATGTTGTTTGAAAAAAAAAAATACTATCTTCACAATAACTGTACTGTTGTGATATACGAGTATCAACGGGGTTATATTGATATTATAAAATTTTATTATCTAGTTGTTAATAAATAAAAACTACTTAAACTATCACTTTACCGCTTGGTATGTAATACATTTCTCATGAATAATTGCTAAACAATTTCCAATCATTTTTTTTTTTTTTGTTATATTCGAGAGTACAAAAAAATATATATGCATGCATGCGCTGTATGTATTATATATTAAAGATTCTGAAAAATCAACTTTCCTCTGCTCAATTTACCTGTAACGGAAAATTTTAAATAAATAAATTTATTTATTTTTCTTTCGTATTACAACAACAAAATTTAACATTCTATTGGATTTATCAAATTTTTTTCTTTTTTATTAAAAATAACAAAAATGTTAAATTTACAGTCACGATGAAAAAGATACCGGTCGTGGACATACAAAAAATAGTTGGCGATGTAAAAACGATTTAGTCTATAATAAGAGTACTGCTAGCGCCGCTATTATTAAACATCGGTAATATGTAGAGCAAAAACAAATATCTTCATCCGCACTTGACTAGCGCCAACTAATGAGTTCTGTACTTTAAATTGTTTTCAACTTAAGAGTGGAGTGCAGAGAGATCCATTCCACACACAGTTTCAATGCAAAAGAAGAAAATAAGTTGTTTTTATTGATATAATTCGATATTTTCTTTTTATTTTTTTGCTTTAAGGAGAGTTAGTGAAAGCAAATAAAAATTTATGCTATCACAAATAAATTTTTTTATTTTTTGTTAAACAAAAACAAAAAAAAAACTTTAAATATTAAATTTATTTACAATTTGAATGTTATGTTGTACAATATGTATAAAATTCAAGATTTTATTTAATAAAATGTTAAATGAATTGCTGATGTTATCTTTTAAGTAAAATTACTTAGGAGATGATAAATTTTAAAATAGAGACGATGAGACGATAAGATTTTATGTATGATAATCTTTTCTCAATATTGTTGTCTGTATAATAAACACTATGAAATGATTCATCTATACATAATATTATGTATACTGGAACAGAATAATCAATTTGGTGAAGATATTGTGCAAATTATTATGATGGATTGATTATCTTGTTAATACACATCAATGTTGTGAATATGGATATATTGATTAATCTCTTTTTTGTAACGAAGATCTTTATCGCTTGTCTAAATAAAAATGAACTGAGAATTTGGTCAAATCGTATTATAAAATCGAATAACTTGAAACGTAGAAAATTTTATTTACATCTTCGTTCTAGTCTATAATGCCAAATAAAGAAATTTATTTAAATACTACAATTTTACGGTAGCGTATAAATTATGCGATCGATATATTCGGAGCTAGTCATAGACATTTATTATGGGTAGATTATGATCTTTAATGAATGTACAATTACTTATTTGGTATATGTAAAATAATGCCCAATTGTGGATATTTAGGTCAAATTTGTTTTAGTTTGAAGTTTTTGCTCAAAAGTTAAAATGTTAAGTGAACTTAAAGGAACTTTACCAAATTTATAAGCATTCCTTTCAAAATAAGTATAAGTGCTTATAGTAATACTTTATAATACTATAAAGTGAGTTACTTGTGTCGACTAAAAGCAAAAGGGACGTTTTCCACTTTTGACAATTTCAAGATACTCAAAAAAAAACCGTTTATTCTCCCAATTTACATAATATTTAACCCATTGTATGGTTATAGTAAATTTATTTACATTCTCTTTCAGATAATGATAGGATCTTTTAAATCTTCAGTAAGGGATTCATAAAATATTGAAATACATTTTGGAAATGGGACCTTTTGAAAATCGCTTTCGGAAAAGATACTTTCTGAAACCAAGAAACTGAAAAGAAAAAAAAAACACTATTAACAAAATGTTTATTCAGTAATTCCAGAATAATAATAGATAATTATATAACATAACATAGATAATAATATGCACCTAATTCAAATATTAGAAAAATTCGGTCTTATTAGATAATAAAAATATAATATTGCCTTTAAATACGAAGAATATTTTCATCATCGTGGTTCTGGCATAATTCTTCATCAATTCATCATATTCAATGCTTCCTTGATCTTCATCAATAATTTTCTTGTAGAAAACTAAATTATTGTTCTCTCGCCAGTTTTCTCCACAATGTTTTTTTAACAACTTGTCCACATCCGAAAGCTTTTCAGCTTTAATTTTCGGCTTTTCTTTTAGAATATTTGGGAGCTGCATTGTTTCAATTTTTTTATTTTTTCGTAACAAAGTTTGTGCTACACACATATCGGACTTATATGTGGACTCTCCACGTACCGTTATTGATGTATTTCGCATTATTTTAATAATAATTCGCTTGGCGATACTAAATTTAAAATGCCACTGTGCGGTCGGTTTAAAATTTGTTGTACTTGCTTCCATCCAGTTTCTAACGGGGCACTGATCAGAAGCCATCTTAATTAGTGTACCGTACTCTTTGTACATCTCATAGTATTCGTCAATATTCAACAAGGTTTCTTTCACTTTTACTAGTTTCTCGAGCTGTGCGAAAACACGATCTGGCGGAATATAGGAATGACCTGGTATCGGATAAATTAGCTGCACTTCGTTTAATTGCGCTGGAGCCTGATTATACAGCCAATAAGATAGCATAGCCACCATAGCTTGATTTTTATTTTGGGCTCCACATCCATCACATATTAAGCGAATCTTGTTCACGTCACCCTCAAAAAAAGTGCTGCACAATCGTTGATGTACGGCCGATGCAATCTCATTACATCCTTTTGGTCTAATGTTTTCCGTCCAGAGATACAAAAATACATTGTCTAGTTTTAAATGAGATTGCGATGATACGTTAATAATTGCGAAATTGAATAAATAAAGTTGTCGGCTGTAATAAGCCGCTTGGTCTGGCACTTTTGGTAGCAACATATTCTTTTGACAATCAAATGAAAATGTCGTCAGGCCAGGTAATTCTTCACGGGCAAATTCGAAAAATGTTTTAGCGCGCATCTTGTGTACTCTTAATTGAATGAGAAGGTCATTCTTCTTTGATTGATTTTTTTTTCGTTTTGATCTGGTCCTTTAACATTATGCAGATCGAACACATATCACTTGATGGCATTTTAAAACCAATATTAAAATTTGTGTTAAATACATTTCTAAAATAGCTCGATTTGACTTGCAACTCCGGCGATGCAGTTAGATTATAATGTCGATACATTCGACTTATCGATAAATCGCCAGGTAAATACTGCCTTAAAGAGGATTTCGATCGGCAATAATGCTTCTCTATGACTTTATATTTACTTATGTACATAATCACGGCTTGCCTTTTAGCAGAAAATTTGGCGGATACTCGATCTCCTCCCCGATTTTCTTTAGGAGCAATTCCGTCACGGAAATGCCGCTTACACACTCCTTTTACTCTTTTTTCTGTTATTCTTAGGACATTACAAAATGCTGTTTTGCAAACTCTAAGTAGCTTACCATTATTCTTCCGTATATAATATTGTACTTGGAAAGCTTTTGTAGGCCCATTATTTCGTCGATCCGTTCGTTTTGGAGTATGTATTATTGTATTAGCAAGAATAAAGGCGTCTTGTTGAGCTTTGCACGATAATTCATAAAAGTTTTTATGAAATTTATACAAATCATTTCCCCGCAGATCTTGGCAATGAAACGTTACACCTTTATGCCGGCATAGTAATACCTTCGGAAGTCCTTTGGGTTTTAGTCTAAAGTTAATAAAAGTGTAAGTATCGGAATTTGAAATTAAATTAAAGATTATGACATTCTTACCTTATTTCTTTTTTCTTTTGTCGTTTCCAATTTTCTTTATTTACAGTACGTTTTCTAGCCTTCTCACCTCTTTGCACTATTATAGGAATATCATTTTCCATTTTTCGTGTATCGACGATAATTTTATCTAATTGAAAAACCACATTTATCACTACATAACATGAACGTGTTATTTCTCGTACAGCAAAAATTAAACTGAATTATTTGTGATACATACACGAATGTAACAGTAATAACGGTTTTCCAGTTTTATAAAAAGAGACAGTTTGCATATAACTATTATAATCAACAAAGGAAAAGAATATTTTTTGCAAGATTTTCGTTTAATGGAAAAGGGACTGTTTGCTTTTTACCCATTACGGAAAAGGGCCGTTTTTGATACTAACATTAGTTTTAAAATGCGTATTAATCAATGAAAAATACCTTTTTGTTACTTAGTTGAGCATAAAAACCATAGAGAAAACAAAAAGGAATGAAATGGTATAGTTGTCTCATTTTTTTTAAAAAATGACAAACATGCCTTTTTGCTTCTAGTCGACACTCTAGTAACACTTCTTAACAACTTCACAGTACTATAGTATATTTGACTATAGTACTGTAAAGTTGTTAAGAAGTGTTCACAGGAAGCGCGGTGATTTCGCCTATAACTACCACCAATGGACCGATGAAATTCCGTCGTTATATCTGGAATGTCGTTATATCTGGAATGTCGTTATATCCGTAGTCGCTATAAATGAAATTACCGCATTCGCCAATTTGCTTATTTATTAAGAGGAAATCGCAGTTTGAGCAGAAATATAATTTTTATAAAAACATTTCATAGGGGTGTCGAACTTGATATAATACTAAACAAGGCTATAGGTCGTTCTCATCGGTTTCCCTAATAGAGTAGTAAGATGTATATACAAGCAAACTTGTCAGCGATTTGTGGAATTTTATCATGGATTTTGCATATTTAAATCTGTATGTTTCTGCAAAAACTCCATATATTTGGTAGGGGTGTCGAACTTGACGTAATACTAAACAAGGCTATAGGTCGTTCTCATCGGTTTTCCTAATAGGGTAGTAAGATGTACATACAAGCAAACTTATCAGCGATTTGTAGAATTTTATCTTGGATTTTGGATTTTGAAATGTGCATGTTTCTGAAAAAATTCCATGTATTTGGTAGGGGTGTCGAACTTGACGTAATACTAAATAGGGTTATAGGTCGTTCTCATCGGTTTCCCTAATGGGGTAGTAAAATATATATACCGGCCAACTTATCAGCGATTTGTAGAATTTTATCTTGGATTTTGGATATTGAAATGTGCATGTTTCTGAAAAAACTTCATATATTTGGTAGGGGTGTCGAACTTGATATAATACTAAACAAGGCTATAGGTCGTTCTCATCGGTTTCCCTAATAGGGTAGTAAGATGTATATACAAGCAAACTTATCAGCGATTTGTAGAATTTTATCTTGGATTTTGGATATTGAAATGTGCATGTTTCTAAAAAAAACTCCATATATTTGGTAGGGATGTCGAACTTGACGTAATGCTAAATAGGGCTGTAGGTCGTTCTCATCGGTTTCACTAATGGGGTAGTAAAATGTATATACCAGCCAACTTATCAGCGATTTGTAAGAATTTTATCTTGGATTTTGGATATTGAAATGTGCATGTTTCTGAAAAAACTCCATATATTTGGTAGGGGTGTCGAACTTGACGTAATACTAAATAGGGCTGTAGGTCGTTCTCATCGGTTTCCCTAATAGGGTAGTAATATGTATATACCAGCCAACTTATCAGCGATTTGTAGAATTTTTTCATGGATTTTGGATATTGAAATGTGCATGTTTCTGAAAAAACTTCATGTATTTGGTAGGGGTGTCGAACTTGGCGAATTACTAAATAGGGTTGTTGGTCGTTCTCATCGGTTTCCCTAATATGGTAGTAAGATATTTAATACTTAAATAACAAATATTTTATTATATATCAAGCATTTTGACGTTTTGTTTAGACCGCCTGAATGTTGACATTACACGAATGCATTCAAGAAACATAATGTTGTTGTTGTTTTAGGAGAATTATAGTATAAACTTTACATCTGTATATAAGGATGTGAATTTTTTCTTAAAATATTCCTAAATTATTGTTTTTCTTGTTTTAAGAAATTTTTAGGATACACTTCACATACATCGAAAGAATTCAAAGTCAAAGACAAATTCGGACTCAAAAACGAATGTCAATGTCAAAACCGAAATCGAAGGGAAAAGCTTAGGTCAAATTCAAGGTGAAACGTAATCGAAGTCAACGTCGAGGCCAAATTCGTCGAGAGAAATTGAAAAAAATCAAAGTTAGAGACAAACTCGAAGTTAAAACCAAAGACATAATCAATATTAAAGCAAAAGTAACAACAATGTAAAAGACAAACCCCGAGTCAAAGTTGGATTCAAAGTTGGAAGTTAAAGTGCAATTTAAGGTAATGAACAAAGTCAAACTTAAACTCACGTTTAAGTCAAAGCTTACAGCCAATGTTGAAAACAACGTCAAAGTAAAAGTCGAAGATAAAGTAGAAATGAAAGGCACGCGATCAAAGTCAAAATCAAAGTCAAAGCTAAATTTGAAGTCAAAAAGTTGTTTAACATTGTTAAGGCGGAGCAAAAATCAAATTCAAAGTTGAAGTCTAAGTCAAGCTGAAAGTTGAAATCAATAAGCCTAATTCAAAAGTGAAATGAAAGTCATCGAATTTGAAGCCAAAGGCGAACTCAAGGTTCAAGAAAAAGTGAAAGTCAGGAATAGTCAAAGACAAAATTGACGAGAAAGTCGAAGACAAAGTGAAAATCAGAATGATTCTATAGAGGAACAAAAATAAAGAAGAAGTCGAATGAATACTCGAAAATCGAAGATACTAGAGATACTAGAAGCTAAATCGAAGTTAAAATCAAAGTCTAATTCGAACTCAAAATCGAAGACAGAGAGAGAGAGGGTGCGTCCAAAATGCAAATTTAAATGCACATTTTAGATTAAATTAAATTTCACTAAAATCATTAAATTAATTAAAATTGGACAAAACCAAATTAATAAGTCGATACATATGGTTAACTAAAATATAAATTAACAGCAACCAGATGTAATAAAAATGCACATAAAAACTACATCGCATATACATTTTAAATGTGTCTTCGCTAAATGCACTTTTTCTACTTTGGGCGGATTGAAAATCGCATTCAAAGTCAAAGAGTGCGTCCGAAATGGAAAATATGCATTTAGTGAAGACACATTTCAATAAACTAAATGTGATGTAGTTTTTATGAGCATTTTTAACATGTTGTTTGATGTCAATTTATATTTAAATTAATCATAATTATCGATTTATCAATTCAGAGTTGTCGAAATTCAATTAATTTAATGATTATAGAGAAATTTAATTTTATGCAAAAATGCGCATTTCAAAAAATGTGCATTTAAATTCGCATTTCGGACGCACCCAAAGTTTTTACTCAAACCGAAGGCAAAGTCGAGTTCAAAATAAAAGCACATATGAAACCAAAGTCGTAGGTAGACTAAGCTAAAATCGAATTGAAATGAAAAATGTGCATTTAGCGAAGACACATTTCGAAAAGTTACATTTTATGTGCATTTTTAATACGTTGTTTGATGTCAATTTATATTTAAATTAATTATATTTACCGATTTATTAATTCAGAGTTTTAAAATTTCAATTAATTTAATGATTATAATCAAATTTATTTTAACTGAAAAATTCGCATTTCGGACAGAAGTTAACTAAGTTTTTTATCCTTCATCCTATTTTAATTATAATTTTGTGCAATTATTTGTTTGGTTCATCACAACATTTTGACCGTATTAATTTCTCTATGGTTAGCGGTTCATTCAGATATAATTAGAAACCGATTATAAACCGTAATGACAGTTGATGCCAATCTGTAGATTCTGCCGAGAAGCCGTGAAATTATGATAATACAAAAATCTGGTTTTCAGGATACATATTTCCATCTCATACTACATTATCCTTTTCTAATTATACTAATTGCAAAACTAATAGGAGGTAATATCATTTGCATGATATAGTTTTGACTCACAGAGAAAGTGCCTCAACTTCAGTAGTCGAGTCATAAAAATTAGAATGAACACACTTTCAGTATTAATTGAAGAAATCACCAGTTTTATAGTTCCTTAAGCCTTTTTAGAGCTCAACAAGTCCGAGTTTAAAGCAATTATATAAACTTTTTTAAATATTTTAACCTTTAACATTACATTCACCTGAACTACTTTTACAATACCACAACTATATGCTTATATCAGTGATACATGTATCAATTCTTTTGGCATGCGATACGCCCAGCCCAAAAAGGTCAAATCTTTATGTAGACATAAGTTTTTTTTATATCTTTATACAATCATCAATGTATTGATTTCCAATGGTATTTACAGGATAGAATGTATTAAACTCGTTAACATGAGAAGACATTCTTAACTATTTAACCATGAAAATTCATTTATCGTACATAATTCGTTTCCAGAGAATTTATTGATGATCATGCATGTTGGGGTAATCTTCGACTTCTTCTTCTGTTGTTGTGTTGTGGTTAATCCCTAACTATTTTTTCTGCTAAATATTTATTGTATCAAAGGTGTAAGTAGCAAGCAAATCACGTCCTCTCTCTGTAATGTTTATACGTTAATCTATGTGTGTGCATAAATAAAGTTTACGATGTGGTTGGGTTGAAAAGTTCGCTGGTCAATAATAAAAATTTAAAAGTTCTTACTTTCACAATTTTTAACAGTTTTCAGCATACATTAGTTTCAAGGAATAAATTTAATCGCAAATTCCATAAGTCATGGGAGATTACGCTAAAATGTTAATTATGTATATGTGTATCCACTTGTTACATAAAAAAATTGTATTTTTGCTATGAAATGAAAATTAAATTGGATATTGCAGCGAAAGACATTCAATAACTTTCGCTTTCCGTTGTTACATTTCTCATTGATTTAAGCACACAACCCAATAAATTATTTTATGCAAATACTTACGTGTATGGCGAATAAGAATTGTATTTCGATTATATAACAGATTTCTCTTTTTTTTTTGTTTCAGGATATTATCAACCAGCAGGACCACTAATTACGTCACATTTACTACCATCGCAACAAAGTTCTGGTAAAGGGTTATCATCACCTTTAGAAAATGATAATTTAAATTTACAGCAACCACCACAATCAACATCGGCAGCAGAAAGTTCTGATAGTGATGTATTAATAACCGGTGGTGATTTAACGCCAAGACCACAAACATTCCGATATGGACCACAAGCACCAGGTCCCTATTCAAGACCAATACATCAAATGCATTGCCCGCCATATCCGCCAAGTTATTATTCACCGTACAGTCAACATCCACAGGATATGTGTTATTCGCCACCATATCAACCGTATTATCCGACAAAAGTATATCCGGCAGCAGGACCGTATCGACGATATATACCTGGAACATATTACCAAGTACCTCCGAATGAATTATATGAACCGCCACCCTCTAATCCGCCGCCACCAAGTGGTTCTCAAATAGTTCCGGCTGGACCAAGTGGTCCACAGCACATGGAACACTATCCTGGACCACCCTACTATGGTTATAGTCCTGGTGCGGCACAGTGTTATACCCGAGGTCTGCAACCGTATATAGGTAAGTGAAATTATAAATCATTTAGATGAACTCAAAATACAATGATCTTGTTTCGTTGTTATTACAGAAACACCCTACCCCAGTAATTGTCCCTGTCCGATGCAATCGTGTCCAAAAAACGTCCATACTGGGCCTCTTATTGGTAGTAATACTAGTAAGGGCCCAGTTATTGGACACTTAGGTAGTAATAATAATAATAATAATAATAATGGTAATAATAGCGTAACAAATAGTACAATAGAAGCTACATTAGCAACGTGCAAAACCGAAGATCATTCACCGGTGATTGTTAAACCAGAAACGACTTTTCCATCATTATTTCATGATAACTCAACGAATAACGATCGTAAAGATCTATTCGAGAAAGTAGCTTCAGCTCCTCTGCCCCATTACGTTAACAATAAGGTTATGGAAGCCGAAATCAGTATATCACCTGCACGCGGTTCTACTGGTTTACCTGTGGCACCACCAACTCAAATAGCGGCTGCTGCTCAACCTGTCGAACAAAATATTGTGCGCAAGGCGCGTATTGGTAAAAATATGGTGCGTGAACGTCAACACACGCATATGATGGCATTTCATACGCAACAAAATCACGATCATCAAATTTCATCGATCATCTGCAATGGTAACACCAACATGAACACAAACATCAGTTGTAACAATAATAAAAACACTAATATTAATAATATTAATAAATCAAATGAGCACGCAACTAGCCAACCTATAAAGCAGGAAACTGCAGATATTATTAAAATTGAACATGTGAAAGAAGAAAAAGATGAAGTGATTTTGATTATTGATAAGCCCGATGAAATCGATGAAAAACCAAATGTTGTAAATTTAATCGACGATCAAAGTGATATGGATAAAGATGAAACGGCAGCCCAAACAGATATAGTGGTGGCACCAAAACGGCGACGTTTACTACTGGGCGGCGGTGGTGGTGGTGGTGGTACAAAAACAAATCACACCTTTAGCATAAAGAAAACATCGTTCAAAGGTTACAAAAATTTAATCAAACGGACGGAGCACAAATCGTATTTATCGACCTCACCAAATAGTTACCCAACTAAATTAGACCGAACATCATATAATAACAGTAAAATGATGCAACGGTTTAATGTAAAATCGGGTAAAATTGGTAAACATCGAATGCTGATGAAAGTGCGAAAAGTTGTTATGATTCCTAACAAAAAATCAAAAATTATTAGCGCTAATAATAATAATAGTAGTAGCAAGAATACCAGTAATCATAACAATAACAATAAAATTAATAGTAACAATAATAAAACAAATAGTCCTAGTAGTAATATTAATAATAATCAAAATAATAAATTAACAACAAAAGAAACAAATAACGAGCCATTACAGAAAATTTTAGAAAACGCAAGTGGTTCTGAATCGATAGCAGCACGTGGTTATTATTCTGAATCGGAAATTATACAATCAAAAAAATTAAAATCAAAAAAATCGTCAGAATCACGTTCCAAATCAGAATCGAGTCGAAATAAAACAATAGTTGGGGACAATACGATGAATATCGATTCAATTGAAACGACGCTACCATGTAATGAAGCTCATGCTCACAATGTTGATGATGACGATGATAAAAATATAACAACAGAAACTGTTACCGGTATTAATAATAATAATAATAATAATAATAATAATAGTGATAATAATAATTTGATATCCCAAACAATTCTCAACAATGATAATGATGTAGACGAAGGCGATGAGGAGAATGATGATGACGATGATGAAGCACCACTCAAAAAGCCTAAATCAAAGAAACAGAAACAGGGTAAAAAATGTAAAAAAATCAAATCAAATAAGAAAAAATGTAAACAAAAAATACTTTGTAATGCAAATGTAGAAAATAATAACAACAATAATAACATCAATAATAATTTAATAGACGCCTGTGATAAAACCAATAATAAAGTGGCCACCACGGCAACAGCAACAGCAACAAAACGTAATCGTTCACGAACACGAAAATTTTCAAATAAAAAACGGCATCGAGTGAAACAAGTTGAACAGGTTGAAGAGGTGCTGTTGCCGCGACGAATAAATTCGATACCAAAATGGAGTAATGGATGGTCATGGGAGGGTGAATCATTCCAGGGAAAAATATTTTTAAATGTAAGTTCAAGTGATTAACGATATTTTGTATTTGGACAACATACGGTAATTTGTGTGTGTTTTTTTTTTTTTTTTTTTTTGGCAGAGTGATGACGCTCCAGTCTTGCGAACATGCTATCAAGCTATGCGACACAGTGAAGGTGATATTATACGGCCGCGAGATTGTGTTTTATTGCGAGCGGGTGGAAAAAGGTTTGAATTACCTTATGTGGCGAAGGTGGCATATTTGTGGGAAAATCCGGAGGATGGTAAGCACCAATATATTTATATATTTCTTTAATTATATTATCAAAATTGCTTTATCTTTATTATTCTTTATCATAATTTACATGTGACATTTACGTGCTTCGATTGCCTAATAATTTTAATTTTTATTTGGACAATGGATTGGTGTTATCGAAATTAAATGATTATATTATTTGATTATAAAATGATTCATACCATTATGGGGTGATTTTCCTTGTTTTTTTTTTTTTGTTTAGAAAATCGTATTCGTCATTCTTGTCTTCGTAATCATTTTCAACTTTGTTTTAGTATTGAATTGATTTTTGAAAACTATTGTAATTTGTTATGTTCACTAATTTGTATTGTACTGGATGGAAAACAATAACAACTATGCGAAATTATTTTAGTGTAACAGCTATTTCAATAGTCGATAAAATAGAACCGAAGAAGTAGTTTCCCCCAAATCGATTTTCTAAACTCTAAAATATTATTAAAAAAACATTGTTACTACAAGGAAAAGTTTTTCCAATTAAATTATATTGGTGTTAGTTGAAAGCAAAAACTAAATTTGGTTATGCTTTGATTAAATTGATATAAACAATAGTATTAAGCGTCATTACTTCTCAATGGAAGTTCTGGAATAAATAATATTGTAAATACTAGTGTGGGCCATAATATTTCAAGGTAATCGCATAACCAAAGATAAATCTGTGCTTAAGAAGGGGTAAAGAAGAAAGAGATTTAGATCCGCAAAAAAATACAGCGAAATAGTTTTTATCTAGCGGAAAGATGTTATCACAAAAATCAAAAGCAAACAATTGGAAGAGCTTTGCTTTACTAGCTTTGCTAGCATTTCACGAATATATCTTACAAATCTATGAAGGAGTACACGCACAAATTATTTTGTAATACACAGGTATTTAACGCTTTATATTTATTATCAAGACTTAGCGGAGGCATGACTATAAAATTCCTTACTGGCAAAAATCAGACTAGATTTTTGCCAGTAACTCCAGAATTCTTAAAATCCGTCGTTTTAAAAGGATTCTATTAAGTAAAAACTGTTTTTCCAGTGTTTAAATTCAGTGTTAGGCCGCCCCTAGGCATAACATTTAACTACGCAAATTTAACTGCACAGTTTATCGCTCAAGTCTCAGACTTGTGCAAGTCATCACGTACACAATACAAACTTATCATTGTATTTTTCAATTAATTTATGATAAGCCGCTTGCTTTAAATTTCGATCATGGTAATCTTTATTTTAAATCATCTATAGACATGGTTCATTTCCATAAATTTTTGTTGTCATTTTTGTATTTATTTGTGAACTTTGACGTAAATAATTAAACGCGCCTCGAAACAAAAACTGAATAAAAATGTACCAATTTTCCCTACACGGAACGGTATACAAATGAACTTGCGCAAGCTAAAGCGAAAAAGACAATTTTTTTTTGTATTTCACAACCACAAGTCACTTGCACAGAATTTAAAAACTGCACAGTTTTATCATCTACACGCTCAAATATATTGCATCGATTAACTTGTGCTGTTAAATTTGCGCGGTTAAACGTTATCTAGGGGCGGCTTTAATATGGGTCAATGTTCACAATTCTTTGGCAAAGTATCTAATCCTTTCACGTATAGTATGTATTAAATAAATCAACTACACTTGGGTGCAAAAAATTCGCACATTGATAAATTTTGACCAACATTTCAAAAATATCAAAAAATCCAATGTTTGATTAATTTTCTTGAATGCAGATTTAAAGTCTATTTCAACACCTATCCAGTGGTGCCATTTTTGTATTTACATATACCGTGTCAACAAAGTGATTTTTGGGGTCAACATCTAAAGTACACGTTTTTTGTGAATTTATTTATCTGCATGAAAATTAGTGGTAAACATCGAATTAAAACATGGAAATCAGCAAAAAAACATTTTTATTAATAAGAAGTATTCCATCCCCTAGCCCGATTGACAGCTTCCATTCGATGTTTCACCGGTTTCACCAAAGTTTTTACCAAATCTTGAGGTATCGCCTCCCATTCCTCTGCGATCGCATGTTGCAGCTCCTGGAGACTCGTTGAAACAACATCTCTGGCTCGAACCCTTTTCTTCAGCTCGTCCCATAAATGTTCGATGGGATTGAAGTCCGGGCTACGAGCTGGCCACTCCTTAACAGGTACATCCACCTCTTGAAAGTACTGGACAACTATACCAGCCATATGTGGTATCTTGCATTAACACGAAGTTTTCACCAATAAAACCGGCGAAAGGTAGACGTAGTCCTCGAGTACTTCCTCAATGTACCGTTGAGAAGTAAATCCTCTTGATCGACGGCCAGTATTCGCTCCGGATATGAACACAAGATCTGTCTTCGCCTCCAATGACATGCCTCTCCAGAACATGCATGATCCACCGCCATATGAGACTCGTTCTTCAATCCAACATTGTGCAAATCGCTCTCCTGGTCTTCTATACACTCTTCCTTGGCCATCGTTGCCATGTAAACACATCCTGCACTTGTCAGAGAACATGACTGTTCTCCATTGTTCTTCTGTCCAATCCAAATGCTCTCGAGCGAACTGAAGGCGGGCTCGCTGGCGGGCTGGGGTCAATTTCGGCCTATTTGCTGATCTGTGTGCAGTCAGATTACCTTCTTGAAGTCGTCTTATAATTGTCCACCGACCGACTTCGGATTCACGAACTTCTTGGAGCCGCTGTCCCAGTTGAACCGCATTCAAACGACGATTTGTTATTTTGTTAGTACCTTCAAGAGGTAGATGTGCCTGTTATGGAGTGGCCAGCTCAAAGCCCGGACCTCAATCCCATCGAACATTTATGGGACGAGCTGAAAAAAAGGGTTCGAGCCAGAGATGTTGTTTCAACGAGTCTCCAGGAGCTGCAACAGGCGATCGCAGAGGAGTAGGAGGCGATACCTCAAAATTTGATGAAGTTGAAGCTATCATTCGGGCTAGGGGAGGGAATACTTCTTATTAATAAAAATGATTTTTTGCTGATTTCCATGTTTTAATTCGATTTTTACCACTAATTTTCATGCAGATAAATTCACAAAAAACATGTACTTCAGATGTTGACCCCAAAAATCACGTTGTTGACACGGTATAAGTACAAAAAAGGTACCACTAGATAGGTGTTGAAATAGACTTTAAATCTGCATTCAAGAAAATTAAACAAACATTGGATTTTTTGATATTTTTGAGATTTCGGTGAAAATTTATCAATGTGCGAATTTTTTGCACCCAAGTGTAGATAGCTTAGCTTAGCGATATTTTAGGAAACAAATAAATCCAAATAATTCAAATTTCATTTTCTCTACCGAGTGAGTACCCTTAAAAAGAACCCTATTAAGAAATATTTCACCGAAATCCATCTTGGGGGGAAAACCACAAAACATGTCCATTCCTGAAACTAATATTAGTTTGTGTTAAGTCAAATGAATGTCCCTCACAAAATCGTAATTTCGAGTTATATTAACATTATGCAAAAGCCACTTTACTTGCTTGCCCTTAAAATATTTAGATTTTGATTTTTTTTTTTACACTAATTAGGGTCTACTCGAATACTGTGGTAATAATTTTTCCGTTGTAGTTTTTGACGTAAAACACGCCATAAAACGCGCTCATTCAAATTACCACAGTCTTACACCATGGTAGAATTTGAAGGAAAGGAAAGAATTAACGTTCGTTTGGATTAAAATATAAAATTGTTTAATTTAGATTTTATAAAATTTAATTTAAATGAGTTAATATTATATACAAATATAATAAAAATCTAAACTAAATAAATGTATTTTATTTAGTGATCTGTCACAAAATCGAGTTTATGTACTATTTCCGTAACTGTTGCTCTGACCTTTTGCATTAATGCTACGAATATCTAATGTCGTTTTCTTTTTGCCATTTCAAATTTACTGGAATTTTATGATCCAAAAAGAACAACCTAACGTTTCAACCAAAATTGACGATTTTTTTATTTGTATTGGTAATAAATAATAAACCGGTTTTATATCCACTAATTTGGCGTATAGAAAATGTCATGACACGACATGTACGTCTTGATTTGTTTTTCAAGCGTTTCGTTGTGAATTTTTATTAAGTATTATGAAGATTAATTGGTTTTATTTGCATCTGATAAAACATAATAATTTTCTAAATTCACTAATGTCGAATTCTATGGAATTTTTGAAATATAGCAATTTTAAACGTGTCCCATAGAACGTTCAAGCAAATTTATTTTGTGATGGAAACAAAACAACAGTTTTTTCAGATGTGAGATTATCTGTCGAGAGAAATTTTGTTTATATTATTAATAAAGAGTATTTAAAATGGAAATTATTATCTTTTGTGGCTACGTAGTCGTAAAAAATATAAACAATTTTGTAATTTTTATTCATGAATGGCAAATTACAAATCTGGGGCGAGATGTTGTAATTGCGAATTTTCGAAATTCGAACAGAAAGTCGAAAATTGGTATGTTGTAAAATTTTCGAATCGCGATAATGATACTTTAGTATCACTCAGTTTATTTAAAGTGATATACGAGCGATTCGTCAAAATATAATGTAATAATATAAATAAATATAATTAAAAGTGAATAAATTTAAAATATAATTTGAAAAAATGTCTGCGTAAGTAATGGAAAAATAACAAATTTATTAACAATTTCATAAATTGTTTTTTTTTAATAAACTCTTATAAAATTAATATTTATTTAAAGCTTGTATAACAACAACGAAATATCAAATTAAAATTGTTGTTGTTAATTCAGCTTCGAAAAATGGCGGCCATATTGACGTATCACTTTGGAGTCGAAAATTTTACAACATGCCAACTATCACTTTTTCGAATCGACTTTTAAAGTCGATTCGAATGAAAGTGATGGTACAACTTCCCACCCCTGGAGTCTCGTTTGTTGTTATTATTATTATCATAATTGACATTTTTAATTTTGCTGGAAGAAAGGTGGGGTAAATTTATCAAAATGGGCGTGTTTTTTTTTTGATGTCGGAGAAATCGGAGAAATAAATTAACTGTCAAAATTCAGATATGCGTTTTTTTTTAATATCCGAGAGAAAAATTATTTCTCTGAATCGTTTTTTTTTACACTCGGATAATTATCGGATACGTTATTTTCTCTCTGAAAAAAAAAAATACAGATTGTTGTTTGACAGCAATCGTTTTGTTTTAAATTCAAACATGGCGAATACTGTTAATCACTCGGGTAAGCAATAAATCTTGTAATTTGGCTAAAGAAAATTGTGATTTATTTAATACGATATATTTTTAGATGAAAGTCATTTTAAATGGTCCAACAATAACATTTTGTTTTTATTATCTTGTATATAGGACAATTATGTAGCATTAGAAAACGACGTTAGTTTATATAAAAATTCGAGACCATTTTGTAGATAAAGGCGTTAATGTGACATGGGAGCAAATAGAATCAAAATGGAAAGCGATGATTAAGCAGTACAAACAAATAAAAGACCACAACAATGGTATGGGCAGGAACAGGAAATACTGGCAGTATTTCGATTAAGTGGATGATATTTTAAACAACAATCCCATCATCCAGCCTCTATCAACTGTGTCGAACCTCAGCGGTACTCTATGCAATGTAATTGAATTAAAAAGCTTTATTTTTGTACACGCGTGAGATCTTAAAATCAACAAAAATATTTTATTTCACGTAATTCTCCGATAATAAAAAAAAACACAAAAAAAAAAATTCTTTTCTGACAGATAAATATCAGAGAATAAATTTATCGGATATGTAATCTCTCTGTTGTCTCTGATCACTCCGACATAAAAAAAAAACACGCCCAATATCTCAATTTCTCAAAATTGATTTACATCAAAAATTACATCAATAATATTTTCCCATAGTACGCACAAAATTACTGTAAATCATTTTTTATTGATTTACAGCAATTTTTTTTTGTACCATAGAATTCCACATAATTCCATCATAAAATTACAAAAATCTACAAAATTGACGTTTCTTTTCCTTATTGGTGTTAGTGCAAATTGATGTAAAATGTCCATTTTTCTGTTTTGATGTGGATCAAAAAAACGGCAAAAACTGGTGATTTTTTGTGGCAATTAGTTTGCTTTTTGATGCGTTTTTTGATTTTTTTGGCAAAAAGAAAACCACATATGTATGTAAGTATTTATACTACGTACTTGGTCTTGTTTTCCCTTTTATTGTGAGGCCATTTCTCGTTGATAAAATTTTGTTTAAAGCAACCAATAATGAGGTTCTTTATCTTCTACAGAGTCAATCATCATTTCAGAAACCACGTTTATTAAGATATTATTTTTTTTTTTTGTTATACACATAATTATTAATAAAACAGGAAACTAATTTAAATAAAAAAGCGTAAAGTCTTTAATCAAATCAAAATCGAATCGCATTAAACATTCGAAGTGCTGCATGTCATCAAAAAAATTTAAACAGGTCGATAATACAGTTTTGCTCAATATTAGGCCACTCATTTTAGACATAATTTTAGTGTAGTCTACACTTTCGTTCACTCTACAGTGTAATTTGATTTTTTTTTTGTAGGTGAAATGATGATGTCCTTACTATGGTATTATCGGCCCGAGCATACAGAACAAGGAAGGCAACCAATCGATTCACTGGATGAAGTTTTTGCATCACGACACAAAGATCACAATAGTGTAGCGTGTATTGAAGATAAATGTTATGTGTTAACATTTAGTGAATATTGCAGGTAAGATTATTACTTACATAAAATAAATCTGTGTAACCGATATTTATTTTAAAAAAACAAAATCTTAAAACAAAACCAGGTATCGCCGTGAATTAAAAGGATTTCAAGAAGGTATTGAAGAAATTCCATCGATTGTACCTCCACTTTATCGTGAAAATATTCGCCAAGTGCCACCAAATACATCTCCAGAACTCGTTATGTTTTGTCGTCGAGTTTATGAATTTCGTTTAAAAAGACTTATGAAAACACCTAATTAAATATTATTTTTTAATTTATTTTTTGTATTCTTTTATTTAATTAACCTTAAAAATATTATACATCCACATACATATATAAAATAGATTGTGTTTTTAAAAAAATTTATTTGTTATAATTTTAATTATTTTGTTACATTTTACTAAAAAAAAAAAAAAAAATAAACATATCCGTACTTTTATTTTAAAATATAATTTTGTTTTTGTTTTTTAATTTAATTTTATTTATTTATTTTATTATTTTATATAATTAATTTTATAAAAAACTGATACATACACAGATTAAGCAACACAAAACAATTGATAAATAAAATATTATTAAATAAAATGCATTTAACTAGTCTTTATATACAAAAAAAAAAACAAATAAAATAAAAAATGATTAAAACATTAAATTAAATAATAAAAAAAATTCTAATATATAGTCAATTAAATTAAAAACAAAAAAATACTAAAATAAATTAAATTAATTTTCATTTTTGTTATATTATAATTTTAATTATTTTATTTGCAAGATTGAATGAAATATGGAAAAGTTGCCAAAATATATAAAAAAATATTTTTTTTAAAAAATATTAAATTTAATTATTATTATTATGATTAGACTGAAAATAAAAATAATAAAAAAAATATTTATAGATTTTCCAATGGACAATAAAATTATTTTGGTATATAAATTTTATTAAAAAGAATTTTTTTGTATTTGTGTTCCGATTCAAAAAAATGCACGCACAATTTTTAGCTTTTTACTGTTTTACATTTTTTTTTTTTAACGATCAAGAAATTCTGAAAGAGAGTACATTCAAATTCCAGTTAATAATATTACTTTTACTTTAATTAATTTTCATTCCTTCTTTTATTTTATATATTTTTTTTTACTAATAAAATTATTATTTAAATATAAATTAACTAAAAACTGAAGAATAAAAAAAATTATAAAACATAAAAACAAAACAATTGTACCTTTATATATTATATTACTATATTTATTAAAAAAAAAAAAATAATATTTAAAAAAAACTAAATAAAACAGACAAACAAATATTATATATTTAAAATATTTAAAAATATATAAAACAAAAAAAGAAAGTTAGTAAAAATATAATAATTTCGTTTTCTTGTTTTACGTTTTTTTTTTTTTTTTTTATAAAAATAATTATATACACAATTATTAAAACAACATTATAATAAATAAAACTAAATCAGTAATTTATATAATTAAGTTAAATTTAAAAAAAAAAAATTCATTATAAACAACAACAAAAATAAAGATATATTTAATGGGAACATTTATTTGTAAATTATTATTAATTTTTAATAACAATTATTATTATTATTATTATTATTATTATTATATTTAAAACAACAAAATTATATATATATATATATTATACAATTTATCATTTAATTTATATATACATACATTTTTAATCAAATTAATATTAAACAAAAAAAAAAACCTAGTTTTTAAAATTAAAACTAAAAAATTTTTAAAAATAGTCATTATTTGTATAACAAACTAAATTAACACAAGAAATAAGAAACTAAAGTAAATTACGATTAAAATATACTAACAGGAAAGTAAAAAAATAAACAGTAAACAAATATTAATTATTTAAATTAGTAAAAAAATAATAATAATAATAAAACAAATTATGTAAATAAATAAAAATAAAATCAATTTTTTTTTGTTTCCAATCGTTTTTTTTTTTTTTTTGTTTTTGATTTTAAGTTAAAAAATGGCTCGTTTTAAAATAATTAATTATGACATGAAATTATATAATTTGAGTTTAATCAAAATAAAATAATAAGTGTTGTTGTTTTTGTTTAATTTTATTGAAATTAAACTACCTGGGGCTTATTTTAGAGGGCTTTTGTACACTCCGTCTCACTTGTTTAAAAAGACATATATTGTTTTTAAACATCAAATTGTTTCACCAATACTATGTATAATTAAATAAATTCTAATTGTTATATCGGAAGAGGGCTCTATTAGGAAAATATTCCATACATTAACTTGCAGGAACTTTAGAGAACCGCTAAATACAAATAAAAAATACAAATAAAAGAGTGTAGGATATCAGTTCGTGATTAATCCTTGACCTGTGCGGAACTATGCCTAAAGGAGAAGCAGAATTAACTCAGTAACATCCAAAGCTATACAAAAAACAGTAAAGGACATGTGAGCAATTGGCTACAACACGCAAGCACGCAGGAACCAGCGTCTTTGTTTTGCAAAGCAACACATTAATTGGGACAGAGTCGCATAAATTTATCTATTTCGATGAAAAAAAAAAAATTAATTGGACGGAGCCAGATAAAAAGGAAATTATTTTTAACAAAAGGGACAGTAAAGAGAGTGGTGTAATGATGTGGGCAGCAGTGTCTTTTTCGGAATAATTGATTTAGATTTTCAGACAATAAAAATGACAGCAAATTCCTACAAGCTTTTCCGAAATTTACCGAACTTTTTAATGGATGGCGTTGGATTTTCCAGCAGGATAATGCCCCGATTCATACAGCTACGATAATCAAAGCGTAGATTCAGAAGCAAAATGTAGTACTATTGCCTTGGCCGCCTTATTCACCCTATTTAAACATAATGGAAACCGTTTGGGGATGGCTGCACGGAAAGTCTACGAAGGAGGAAGGCAGTTCGAGAATAAGGACGAATTAATTGAAGCCATAAAATCAGCCTGGGAGGATTTCCCTTCGCTATTTGAGGTTACTTTACTATTAAATACACAAGACACTTCTTCAAGTTATTGAACATCAGGGGTGGCAAATGGCGTAGTGGATAAAGCTGCGGCGGTTGGATCGGAAGGTACCGAGTTCTAATCCCTATAGGGCGGGATGCAAAAGGGAATTTGATCATCTGATTACGATCGGAGATGAACACTATAGGTTGGCATGAAGCAATGCAATGTGCAGGTGGATTATGCAAAACGGGTCTATAGCTGTACGTCCTCGATTTGGCTACTACTGCGTAAATTAGGACGGTAAAAGTAAACTGCGAAAGAGTTGGGAGTGTCTTGAGCCCCAAAACAGATTGCTTAGATTAAAACAAAAAAAAGAACATCAGGTGTGGAACTAGCTAATAATTAAAATTAAATAAAATTTACAGAAAGAAAAAAAAAATACGAAATCGGTTCATTTTAATTGATTTTACAGCTATCCAACAAGTGAGACAAATAAAAAGGCACTTTTTAAAGGTGCACTCCGTTTCATGTAGAAAAAGTAGCAGTTCTCTAAAGTACCTTCAAGTTACTGTATGCAGTATTTTCGTAATAGAGCTACCTCCGATATAACAACTAGAATTTATTTAATTATACGTAGTATTGGAGAAACAATCTGATGTTTTAAAAAAAAAAACAAGTGTTCTTAAACAAGTGAGACGGAGTGTGTACCAAAAAAAAAAGAAAAAAAGAAGTCAACCTAAACAACAAAGAAGGTATTTTTGTGCCTAATTAAAATAATTAGATCTACAACAACATACAAATTCGAAAACAAATAATTTTGGAAAATATTTGACGGTTTTAATTTTTTTTTTTTTTTTTTTTTGATGGTTTTGTATTTTTTCACTGTCGAACTACTTTAACGAATTTTTAATATAATTAATGTTAAGGAATTTGAATTATCGAATTTTAACTCGTTCGCTACCAGCCGTTGACATATGTGTGACACATTGTTTTGTGACAGACGTTTCTGAAAAAAAAAAATTGATTTAGAATCGACCAACACGGTCAGAATTCAGAATTATTCAATTCTGGCTTAAAATTTTCTATTGAACGCCAATAGACAATTTTAAGCCAGAATTGAATAATTCTAAACGGATTTTTACTTTATATAGATATGGTTTCTAATAGTCCAGTTTTTTTTACAGAAAATCGTTGTGCTGGCGCTGACAAATCAAAATCATCCAGCAAAATGTCGTCGCCGTCATCGAGGAAAGTGAATCGCTTTTTCATCTGGTTCACATGGATTTTTGAATTTTAATTTCTCGTTTGCCCATTTGTGTTTCGGTTATCACAAAATAGTTAAACCAAACCGCATCTCTTCGTAATGACTACGGGTGATCAATTCCACTTATTTTTGCTGAAAATATTGACCAACACATCCTCACCTACCTCGAACGAACTTGATCTACTGTTGCTCCAATTACATGTCACGTTCGATCGGATGTTTGGCTATCAATTTCATCTCCATTGATCGTCCCATCATCACTTGAAAGATGACTTCTAGCCAAGAGCAAATGAAGGTGTGTAACAGTAGCACATCAGAAATTTGTCTAAAATTTGATAGGCGTTTCCTTCTCCTTCTACCTTCTTGATTCCGGTCTTAAGGGAGTCAATGAATTTTTCAGCCTGACCATTCGAGTGTGGATAAAACGGTGCCGTTCTGATGTGTTCGATGCCGTTTTCACTGCACAATTTGGGGACCATTATCGGAAACGATAATGTCGCAGATTCGATGGCAGGAAAAACGTCTGCCAAGCGGTCAATCGTCTTTTCTGTCGTTGATTGCATTTTAATAACCTCCGGCCATTTGCTAAAAACATCAATGACCGCCAGATGCAACCGGCTAGCCGTGTACAGCGGAACGCCCTTTTTCGATCCAAAAATCGCCGGTTTATGATCGGTCTGAAGCTCGAACTTACGGCCATAGATGTGTCAATGAGACTTTTTTAGAGCGAACCTTAACGACAAAGCCTCTCGATGGGTAGCTTTTTTCAGTCTGCGTTGGTGGGCCCCCGCTGTAAATCGTATTTGCCATACCATGTAACGGCTCCTAGGAATGCTTGTAATTGTTAGACGTATTTCGGTGCGGGAATTAGCCTCAGCATCTCGATTTTCTGGAGATTTGGTCGTAAGCAATTTGAATAAAATCGTCAATGAAAGAAAAGTACATTTAGCTCCGATCATCATTGTATCGATTAATTATTGGAAAACGCCAGGCGCTCGCTGTCTTCAGGCCCGGTTGCAGGTGATTTATTCGGAATAGGCCACAATGGGTGTTGATCGTCGTGAGCTTTTTTTTGATACGTCATCCATCTCCATCTGTAAAAAGGCGTCGAACAAGTCGATTTTACTGAACATTTGATATTGACTCGGGGCTATTATGAAATTATTCCAGGCGCTTTTTTTGCGATCATATCGATAATTTGTTTTCAACAACTTAGTGCATGAAAGATAAAAGGATCACATTTTGTTTGTGCTTTGCGGTATATGCGACCAATGTGCAATTCTTGCAGAACGCAAAAACAGTTATACCGACGTTATTCCCTTTCTTCTACATTAATTCCTTGGAGCTAAAGCGTTTGTCCTTGCGGAATATTCTAATGAAGGTCAATTTACGTCTTGCGCGAGCATTTCAGCCAGAGCCAATGAACTGAAAAGTTATCAGTGGTGATGTTTCGGCCACTGTTTTCATATGGTTTCACTAACAGAAGAACAAATTCTCATCCATATTATGTGCCCGATCGGCTCCGGACTGCCACCCCAGATAGATGATGCCACCTAACGGATAAGGTGCTCTGGCGTCGGTGGCCCAAGAAACCCATTGAATTGAGTCTGTTAATACAAGCTTTCAATCGTTTGAATGTAGGGCCATCTGCACAAGAGACAAGAACAATAATCTCTACCTGAAATGAAGAATAATGTTGAGATGAATAGAATAATATGTACATAACTAATTCATGAAGAACATTGTGAGAACTGGTTTGATAAGTTAATGATTCTTTTGCCCATTCTATCCCTTAGCCGATTATTATGAAATTCTACAAGTGCGATGGAAACGGGATCTTAAACTGATTTGTAGATGAAGTGGCTATTTCTTAACTTTTACTATCACTTAACGGATTTTCCTTTAAACCTTCACCTAACAGAATTTTCCTTCAATTAGTAGAATTATCCTTTATTTACTTAAATTTTCCTTCACCTATTGAAATTTTTCTTCAGTTATCAAAATTTTCTTTCGCTTATGGTGAATTCAGCGAGGAAAATTTTCTAGCTCGTGATCACGAATTATTGAAATTTCGTCAACTTTTTTACCCCCTCCAATTTTTTTTGTGGTTGCTCTATACTTTTTTTGTAAAAAAGTTGACGAAATTTCAATAATTCTTGATCACGAGCTAGAAAATTTTCCTCGCTGAATTCTCCATTAACAGAAACACTCCTGAAAGTAAAATTGATTTATTAACTGAATATTATTTTACAAATAAGAACAGTTGGGCTTTTCCATCTTCGTTATAATGAATGAATTAACTAGGCAAATCGCATCCCAGTATTTAAGTGATACATACGCATTTTAGTAATCTTGGTGTTAGATCTACGACTTACGTAAAACTGTAGACTGGGTCACCAAATTAGATTCCAGAATCATTATTATAACAGGTTGTCATCCCAGTTTTTAAGGGGGAGGCCCAGTTAGGACCGCCACAATACAAAATGGCAGACCTAACTCCAAAAAGATTAAAATGCGTTTGTAACACTTAAATACTGAGGTGACGAAATATAAACGAAAATTGTCGGAAACCTTCTAAATTTTTAAAAAAGAATGAAGTTTGAAACGGAACTTTATTCAATTTTGAATGAAGCTTGTAAAATTACTCAATTATTAAATAGAGAAATTTGGAGCCATAATAATTTAGTAAACGCAATAAAAATTTCAAATAATCACATTTATTTTTTGTAACTTAAATAAAAAACTAATCTATGGTAACGTTGGGCGCAATTTAAGTAAGTTACGGATTTTAAATGGCAATTATATTATATGCCGTTTTGATACATGCCGTAGTGTACCTTATGCGATAATTTACCATATGTCATAATGTACCAAATGCCGTTTTAAAATGTACCGTTTTGAAATATGCCATAGTGTACCGAATGCCGTTCTGAAATATGCCGTTTTGAATTATGCCATATTTTACCACATGTCGCCGTAATGTACCTTATGCTATAGTGTACCATATGCCGTTTTGTCATATTCCGTAATGAAATATGGCATATTGACCGGGACCCATCACTATCAATGGTACCACCATCATCATCATCAACGTACAACATTTCCAAATCGCCTTCAGTCAATCTAGCAAAGCCAATAAAAGTATATTTCAAAAAACATTTTAGAAAAATAAAAAAGGAAAAATAATATTCACAAACCTTGTTAAAACCAATGATCCATGCCTGTTGAAGAGCAGATTGAGTAATGTTGTGTCACAACGAAAGAAAACAAAACACAATCTATCATATTCATCATAATCATAACATGCACAAACATGGTTTGGCCACACAATTTGCCGTTATAATACTTTATTCGTTTATACCGTTCTCCCACTCTCTTTCAGGCCAAACACGTTATGTGTATGAATATCAGTCACGGGAGACTTTGCCGTCTATAACTGTTTATAAGGGTTTAACCAATTATTACGTCATATCATGATAATGAAGTTTTGATAACGTAGAGTATTCCTGATCTTATTTAATAGGGTAAACTGATAACGGATTAAATACAAATCTACACTTTAATTTCGACAAAGGAATAATTTTTCATCCTATTTTGTTTGTAATTCTCGTTTATTAATAATTTATTACTAAAACTTTGCCATTCATTTCAAAAATACATTTTTTTGTAGTGCCTTCTTCCTCTATAATTTTATCTTCTGAATTTGTTTTGCTTGTTAGTACTTTTTATATGTTTCTTGCATTTTGCATACAGAACACAATATATACCTATTTTAAGAATTATTTTATGTAATAAAGATTGTTTACGAATAATAAATATGAATATACATACATTTTTATTAACTAAAAAGAATAAATAATAAAAATTATTTTTAATGGTGGTGAAATAAAAAAAAACGTAAATACATTTTTAAATTGTGTTTAAACGAATTTTAATCAATATAACTTCAGGATCCTTATTAGTTAATTCCACTATTTATTCGATACCTCGGCCACGTTTTGACTAATTTTTGCACAAATCCTAACCGAAAAATACAAGATTCATAAAATCTATTGCAACGCTTTAACGAAATTTACTGCAATTACTTACCCTATTAACGCGTTTGAATCGGTAAAATGTTAGATGTCGCCTGTACCGAAAATAAAAAAAAACACAAAAAATATCGATTACCGAAAAAAAAAAAACAAAAAACACATCTTCGAAAACCGAACACACCCAATAAAAAATTAGTCGAATTTTCTTTTTAATGTGGGTGTATGACAAAAGAACAGAAATTTTTTTACTTTGTTATTTTTTCCGCTTATAAAATAATTGTGTGATTAATAATCAATTAATAAATCTACGTTTCTTTTTAACATAAAGACATTTATCTAATCATCCAAGAGGGTGACAATAGAAACTCAAATTTCCATTTGCAATTTTTTTTTTGTTCGTTTCGTACTAACACAAAATAATTTTTTTTTTTTTTTTTTTATTTATGAAGTGGCTACATAAAGAGCGCACACCAAGGAGTAGTTTTGCAAACATCGTACTATAGAAAAAGTAAATTTTTTTGTTTGTGTATTTAAATATCTTTGTAATAGTATAAAAATAAAATTCAAGTTTAATAAGTTTCATAATACGTGTGTGTCATAAATAATTAATTTATATTAAATATAAATAATTTTTCTAAAAAGATTGATTCTGTGAAAAAAAAAAAAAAATTTGTAGAATAGAAAAATAATTTGACAGTATTTTTTTTTTTTTTTTGTGGTGTATAATCGAATTTATTTTTCGAAACTCGAAAAAAAAAAAAAATCCTATTCATCTGGCAATACTGGGTCAATGGCTGAAGCTTCTATCAAAAATTATTAAATTGGAGATGGTAAAGAAATTTTACCACTACGATATGGCTCCGTGCTTTTTTTTATAATAATGCCATGTAAAAGTGAAATTTTAATAGTCGAAATGTATTTAAAACTAATATATAATTAATTAATTGTTATTAGTAAATAATAGTGAATAATTAATTTATGATAAAATTTTGTGTTTTTAATTTTGTCTCTGTGTAAAAGAAAAAGAAAGAAAATTTTTTTTTATTGTAAAAAGGAAAAAAGTGTACCTATATAAATTTAATATTATTTGGGTGTTAACTTGAAATGCCAGAAAATCTATGAATTTGAAGTTTTTAATAAAAATTTTTAGTTTAAATTATTATTAAAATTACACAATATATATTAAGGAAAATTAATATAAAATTACACACGAATAGAGAGAAGATATTAAAAGTCAAAAAAAAAAAATTTAAAAGGAATCAAATTTTTCTTTTTTAAAACTAAAAAGAATATGAGCGGACGTCCAAGGACTACCTCTTTTGCTGAGGGTAACAAACAGCCGAATCCTGTAGTCGAAGGCATGAGAATTAGCAGTAAGTACACATACCTTATTTAATTGAAAGAAAAGTGATTTTTTACTTCCGAAATTATGAAGCAATGTATAAATTTTGTGTGTGGTAAGAAAAAGGCAGCCATTTTAATTGGAAGTTCAAGATGGCTGTTTTTTCCTGATAGAATACGAAATAAAAGTCGATAATTATTTCAACATTTTGTAAAAATTCCATCAAATTTTCTCACATAATAACTAATTCTTTCTAATTGATATAATTCGAAACAAGCTTTAAGTTATAATATTCTTTAAATCTCGAGTTATAATTGTGTTGGCATGAAGTCAGAATTTTTTTTTTTTTTTTTTTATAGGTTCTCTGTACTATAAAATATATCGACAATATTTTTTATGGCACAGCAAAAAAAATCGATTAAAATCCAATTTTTCATGAACTGCGTAAAATATTTTTTTTTAATAATTTTTTTTTCCTATTTATTTAAAAAATTAATGTTTTAGTTCATATTTTATAAATAAAACTATTACTGTTTTGTAATTTTTAAATGAAACATTGATTTTTTTTTTTGTAGAATGGTTATTTTGTGTGGCTACTTCGTTTTTTTTTTTTTAATTTAATTTAGAAAAGACTTTATTAATTTATCTAAATTAGTTTATTACATACATTTTGGGTCATTTCATTTTATTCGTTTAATTCAATAGAAAAAAAAATGTTTAATTACTCATTAAAATTTGACGTCATACGATTTTTTTTTGATGTTTTATTTTATACATGAAAAATTTGTGTATGCACGTGCTAATTCTGGGAGAATATGGGCGATTTACTTAGAATGTCAGTTTACTTAAGGCAACCGACCTTTCTTGTGCTTCATAAAACCTGCTTCACTAAATAGCTTGCGATATGACAGATGCAATGATTTTTTTTTTCTAACATACCAATACATTTTTATGTTATATTGATTTCTAATTTATAATATTAAATATTTTACTTTTGATCGAATTTGTTTAAAAAACTGTTTCTATAAATAGATATAAATATAGTTATATATTTTCAATATTATTAATAAAAATTATAAAGAAAGTTTTTTTAGGAATGATTAGTAAACCAAACGATGCTGAAAATATTATGTACAGAAAACACTATACCACGGTACATATTGTAAAAGGATTCCCTTAAACAAGAAAAATGCAAACTGATTGGGGAAGGTGTTTCGGAGGCAAGATAGAACAAAATGTTCAGGTTGTATTTTGAGTTAGAAAATTTATGTTTTTTATTGTGGATTTTTGATATTTTTATGTTGATTTCAGGGAATATTTCCAATTAATCTTGAAGAGAAGTAAACAATTCGGCTTAGGCTTATAGATTCCAATTTCCTAGAGAGAGTCACTGGAATGGATATAAAAATATTTCAAATTTTTGCGTCAAGAAACTTTTTCTATTACGTTGTTTTGGCAGATCACCAAAATCTGTATTTTTTGGTTAGGGTTGATATTTAGGCTAACCTTGGAATATTTGTAAGGGATACGGCGCAGGTCATGTAATTAATATTATGCTAGAATTCCAATCGAACAGTTTTTATTTTACACTATATGACTGAACATGCAATAAACCTGTAAACTGTTCCATTTTTAAGGTTTGAAAGTTATGTTTTATTACAAATTTAAAGTAATTAAATCTTCTATCATTAAACCGAGAAATCCATCAAAGAAATAATTGCTAATTAAGATTTTTATTAACTTTCGATGAACAATGATTTTGGTTTTATTATTTTACTTTGTTGGATGTAGACATTTCAATTTTTGAAATCACAAATCTTAAAATCTTGGAGATGCATGAATATCATACTTTAGGCATACACCTGACTTATGGAACTATACCAGTTTTGAATTTTTTACCTATTTAAACTGCTGAAATTAAGCGATTTAAGGAAATATCAATCTTATTTGAAGAGCAGTTTTCATCCAAGGGTTTTTTAAATCAAAATTGCTAAAATTCATTTGAACAGGGAATCTTGTTACAGTAGATTTTTAAGTAACGGTCTAGTGTACCTTACTTTTTGTTGGTAATCCAATATCGATCAAACATCATTCAGGAAAATTTCAGACTACAGTAAAATGCTTTTGAACTAGTACTTAATTTGTGTAAGTTGCAGATTGAAATCATATCATAAATTGAATGGCTTCGTCGAAGTCTTATCATAATAATAAATTTCAAGTTTTACCGAGCCTATGCTAGTTCAAACAGCCGATACACTTAGAAAATAATTATATTCGTTATCTGTTACGAGTACAATGCTGTTAATATTTTCTGATTAAAAAAAAAACTTTTATCTGATACCCCAAGTGGTCTTTGTTAAAACATTACAGTCGGTTATTTTAATTACCTATAAGAAAATAAAGTATCCCATCGATTTAGATTAGTTAACTTAAAAGTATATTAAGTCCGCAACTGTTCAATTTATAAAAGTGAAGTGTGTTAATATTGTATTATAATTTCATAATTTTCTAAAATCTCATATTTTCATTCAGGCAAATTAAATTTTTGGGTGTGTCCCCAAGTAATAATGATGCTTATTTTATAGTTTGTCTCGTTAACCCATATTTAATTCTTAAATACTCTTTCTACGTATTTTAGATCCATAGCATATTAAAATCGAATGAAAACCCATTAATACAAAAAATGTATTTTGAAAATTTAGAAAAATCAATTTTAATTATCAATAAAAAAAAAAAAATACTTCAATGATAATTTTAATGATCGAAGGATTCGAGCAACATAATAAAATTATTAAATCAACATAATTTCCGATACTTTAAATAATCATTTTTTTAACATTACAAATAGAAGAACACAAAATAATTTATAAATAAATTCTATCAGATATTTATAAAAAATTAATTTTATTTATTGTTATTAAATTTACAAAAACAACACTTTGAATTGTGTGTTGAATTATAGATGAATGTTTATATGCTCTGTTCAATTTCTAACAACGTCTGAACTCAACATATCGTAAGATAAGTGGTTTTGTAGTAACCAGAATTAAAGGTAAACAAAATGACATTATAGAAGACAATTTTTTTTTTTGGTTCAGAATATTCAATGTCGTATCTGTTTTCTTCATAGTAGACTCAATAATTTTATGTCACGTATACGAAAAGGTAACTGGAATGTCTGAGGGGAGGGGGCGATGAGGGAATCTTTTGAAGCATAGTTGCAATGCACAATAATATCGGGACATTATGTGGAGTGTATTAAAAATTTCATTGATCTTCAAGATTTGTAGACTTATTTATAGCAAATTTTTTATCCGACACGTATTTTTTTTTTTTTTTTTACATAACTTATTTAGATCACTCAACACAAAGCACGTGTATAAACATACATATGGAAAATTAATAAATTTTTCACCGAGTATATTTATTTTATTAAGTATTTTCATACTCAACACTAAAATGATTCATTTAGTTTAGATTCATTTTATTATACAAAAGAAAATGTTGCCATTTATATTTTTGTATCGAACAAGCATTCGAATCATTACAATAGTGAAATATGGATAAATTGCAATATTTCTGTGTTGTATGGTTTTTATGATGATAGTTCGTCTTCCAAATGATAAAAACGAATTTATCTTGAAGATGACAAAAATCTTAATTTCGGAGTAAGAGAGCATACATCTTTTCTTAAAACCATGCTGTCACCCAGATTCGTTATTTTTGTTGCGAAATTGTCGCGGCATTAGAGGACTCGCCTTTGTTCCATTCTTTGATAACTATCATGAAAAAAGTGATTCGTAGTGTCATATACAAAAATGGTTTAGAGCATTTCTGTTATCGTATTTTTATGTCAAAAAATATTATTCTACGACATAGAAATGTGATAATGTAATACAGGCCCTTAGCACGGTGGGATATTGATCGTGATGTCAAAATATTAATAGTGGCATTCGTAAATGTTATATCGCATATGTATTATAATAAAATGCATAAATTTAAATTCACAGTAATCCAAATTGGGGTTGTGGTGTGTAGGTGCGGTGTATTCCTTTTTAAAAAGGTTAACAGTCTTATATTTCATTCAATAATTGTCGGCTAAACAGCAAGTGTAAAATGTGAGTTCAACTTAAAATTTTACGAATCAAGATGCCCCACTGTGTGAACTGATGATAAAGTAGTGCAACGGGTTTATGTGAAATATTAAACAAATTATTAAATTTATTGACCAAAAATTAAACAAATTTCGCTTTAATAAATAATAAAAATCAATAATTGTTTAGCTAACAAGCGAATATAATTGATTATTTGCTTTGGAATTTTATGAATTTAATAAAACTGTGTAAAGCCTTGAAGATACAGTTTATTACAAAATATACGTAATCTAAACCAAAGCCTTAAGAGCCTGCAGCTAATAATTAGGCTTTAGCAAGAAGATAATTTTGTGAAAAGTGATTCCCGCTTTGATGACTCATATGACCCACATAAATCATCATAAGCAAAAAAAGAAAATCAAGTTGCAAAACGTTTTGTGTCTTGTTCACCATTGGTCGGATATAACTTTTTACATCACTTGAACTACAAAATTTTAGTATTTTTTAACGTTAACGTTAGATTAAATTTTACAACCTCATTTGGATTAATCTTTAGAATTAATTTTCAAAGTTTCTAGTAGTATAAGGAAAAAATTGGAACTTGAACTTTGCAACAATGTTAGAGTAAACTTTTATAAAATTTCCACCTTTCCCAAATTTTACTACAATTTTTCAAGTATTTTAAACAAATTTAATAAGGCTGATCATTTTAATATTTCACTGTTTTAATCCATAAGTAAAACCGGAATCGCTTGAACTTTTGCCCGGAAATATCAAAACAGCTAAAAACAATTAAATAAATTAATAACTGTTTTGATATTTCTGGGGTAAAGTACAAACGATTCTGGTTGGCGGAGTTGGCTTGTTGACACGATAAAATTTCACAATAATGCAAATTATTACTCTTCACGAATAGACAGGATGAGAAATTAAGAAAACAAATTTTGTTTGTTAAAGTAAACGGTAATTACAATGTCCGGAATATGTAAATTTTAGTTCACCCAACTGCTTTTCCCCCTCTTGACTGTTTAATGTTTTGTTCATCTTTAGTTAAGAAAATATAGAAAAATATGACCAACACGATGTTCCAAGAGTTCGAATAAGTCTTCAATCTTCGATTATGTTTATAAGTTAAATCTGTGACAGCAAGGCAAAACGTAACAACTCGGGTTTCCCACTTTTTCAGGAGAGTATTTTTAAGGTTAAAATCTAATTTAAAACAAAATTGTGTACATAAGCTTTTATTGTGCTGGAAATGACTGGTCTGTGAGGTTAGCTTTGTTGGTACACTTGTTCGTAAAGTGTTTTGGTGTGCTCTACGATTTTATACTTGTGGAAAAATGGAATAAAGAATTTGTAGAAGGCGGTACAAACGTTTCAAAGAGAGCCATGAAGGCTTTGAAGATGACAAGCGCGTTGAACGCTCCAGCACATCAACGACCGACTGAGACATCGTCGAAAAAGTGAAGAAAATTATTACTTATGGGGAATCCCCGATACACTATCGAATAGGTTGCTAATGATGTTGACATATCATTTGGCTCAAGCCAAGCGATATTTTTCGATTGTTTTGGGCATAAAACTTGGGCCACAAAAATTTGTTACGAAATTGAACGGCAGTATAATCGATGATGGAACATGGGTGTACGGGTATGGCATCGAAACCAAGGTCCAATCGTCTGTACGTAAGCTTACTGACAGCCCATACCGAAAAAGCCAGTCAATTTCGATCGAATATAAAGGATCTGCTCACCGTTTTCTTAGATTTCATTTTCATAGAGTGCCACTAAATCGTCCGGTCAATAAAGATTACTATGCTGGAATTTTCGCCATGAAAGCGTCCGGATTTGTGGCGAAACAACTCATGTTAATGCTGATTCGTGAGTTTTTATCCAAAAATAACACTGCTATGATTGCCAGCTATCTCCCAGACTACCATTTTTTTAAAAAATTACAGAAAAGCGGAAAATCCATTTTTTAGAGAGGTTTCAACAAAAATTAAAAAATTTCTTGATTCTTTGGAGATCTCAGTGGGTTTGTACATGATTTTTAGGTCTAAATGTGCATCCATACGATGCCTGATTCTTTCCAACTTTGTGCCTGTCGTAAGATGCGTCCCCCATTGACTTGTGGTCAGTTTTTTTTTTGGAGGCCTGAGCCTAATGTTTTTGTCAGATTAAAGCTTTGAGAATATTGATTTCAAGACACATATTTACACGGCCGAGATCAACTCATCCACCAGACTTCCAGATTTCTGACTTGTATGGGAAGGTTAACGTTAAAGGTCTGCGAAAATTGTTTTACGGTTAAATTTGTATATACTCAAAACACGGATTATTAGTCAGATAAAAGATTTGAGAAAATGACGTAAATTAATTCTCGTTCAATACAAATTTACATTTACATATATGTAAAATATGTAACTGCAAATAGCACGAAATTCAGTTCATTGTTTTTTTACAGTAAAGTAAAGCGAAAATTTCAAATGAATCTTTAAAATGATGTAAGCAGAAACCCAGCTATCTCCCAGACTACCATTTTTTTAAAAAATTACAGAAAAGCGGAAAATCCATTTTTTAGGGAGGTTTCAACAAAAATTAAAAAATTTCTTGATTCTTTGGAGATCTCAGTGGGTTTGTACATGATTTTTAGGTCTAAACGTCCATCCATACGATGCCTTATTCTTTCCAACTTTGTGCCTGTCGTAAGATGCGTCACGCATTGACTTGTGGTCAGTTTTTTTTTTTGGAGGCCTGAGTCTAATTTTTTTGTCAGATTAAAGCTTTGAGAATATTGATTTCAAGACACATATTTACACGGCCGAGATCAACTCATCCACCAGACTTCCAGATTTCTGACTTGTATGGAAAGGTTAACGTTAAAGGTCTGCGAAAATTGTTTTACGGTTAAATTTGTATGTATGTACTCAAAACTCGGATTATTAGTCAGATAAAAGATTTGAGAAAATGACGTAAATTAATTCTCGTTCAATACAAATTTACATTTACATATGATGTAAAATAACTGCAAATAGCACGAAATTCAGTTCATTGTTTTTTACAGTAAAGTAAAGCGAAAATTTTAAATGAATCTTTAAAATGATGTAAGCAGAAACCCAGCTATCTCCCAGACTACCTTTTTTTTGAAAAATTACAGAAAAGCGGAAAATCCATTTTTTAGGGAGGTTTCAACAAAAATTAAAAAATTTCTTGATTCTTTGGAGATCTCAGTGGGTTTGTACATGATTTTTAGGTCTAAATGTGCATCCATACGATGCCTGATTCTTTCCAACTTTGTGCCTGTCGTAAGATGCCTCCCGCAAAGCGTACTAAACAAAGAACAAAATTTGAATGCTTGCCATAAATCGTGTGTCTCAAACCCTCAAATCGCTTGCATTTTTCTATAGTATAGTTTCACGTAGATAGTCAAAAACAAGGCTTCTTCTGGATGCACCAAAATGACTGATGACTAATTTTAACGTATTTTCAGCTTCAATTAATCGAGATCTTTTCGACTAAATCATTGACTTTTCTAATTTGTTGACTAGTTCGTGCCAATCATTCATAGATGGCATAAGCATCAAAAAGATAAGCTGTGTCAGGTTTTTCATTATTCTAAATGGCAGCTTTTGGAATGTCAACTCAAAGTTCTTATTATTTTACGGGAATAACCAGACATACTTAAGTACTGTTTGAAATTTCGTGTGAATACATTTCGTTTTGACTTATGTGCAGGTTAATGTACCATGTTAGTTTGTGTCTTTTTGAAATTTCTCAATATTCCGTACATAAAATTGTCTACAAAATATTAAATTAATTTTTTGGCAGTTTAAGAAAATCTTAAGACTTTATGGTCATAGGTAAGTTCGACAAAAACGGAAACAGACTATTTTAGCTTTGCTAAAGCAAACTAAAGACGGTCTTTCTGTTCAGCCCAAAAGTTTCCCCGATATCTGTGTTGGCTATGGGCGATTTTCTTAATATGGCGCACCAGAAAACAGTGGGGAACACGGTTGTAGCAATATTAATGGGCATTTAACCAAGAGAGAGGCAGGTAAAAATGGCTAATATACCATGTGAAATGTATCTCAGATTCGTTAGTAAAAATTGAGGCTACTGATTGTTAATTAATTTAGTTTCATATATAGGTTTTTCGGAATAAATGAAATCCTTTATGCTGTAAATGAAACCATTCGATTTAAGTAAAACTATTTACGCCAGCAAAATATAAGCGGACATTTTTCGGTTGTTTGTTTTTTCTTGTGGTGGCTATTAACAGTATTTGTCCTTAGTTTGGGCTTAAGCAACGATCATTTTTGTTGTGCTTATTGACCTGAAGGTAAATTGAAAGGGTTGAATTTGTCCCTTAAAATTAACGTTTGATTGTTTCGAATTTTCTTGTGTTGCCAAAAAAGAAAAAAATTAAATACTTTGATTCAAACTATAGTTAAAAACAAAGGCAAAAATATTTAATTTAACATTGTAAAGCAAAATTATCACTCGAACTAAAGCTAACCTTAAAGTAACGTCATTCAGCCCGAAAAAATGTTTAAGGAGCTTACTTTATATGAGTCCGTTTACAATCTTTTCGATAGAAGAACTGATCACCGTTAAAATCTTGGGGGCTTAGGCTAGTGTTATAGTTCGGGTATAATCCGTCTAAAATTCTTTATGAGCTCCTGAATGAATACGCAGAATTTGTACGAGCTACACGTACCGTTCAATATTATTTTATGATATATAATCATTTGACTGTGAATTTTGTCGTAAAGCAATCCGGGTCAGGGTAGCAATCTAATATCCTAGAACTGTGGTTTAATAAATCCGATTTAGCTAAACTAGTTTAAGTATTCTATGCCAAAACAAAGGGATTAGCTAAAATCGAGGTTGACAGACACACTGTGACTAATCTCGAAAAATTCACTAAATCGGTTTTATTAAATCGCAGTGTGTCTAGGGTATAAGCAATGCAAGTATTATTGGATTTAAATTTATTTATTTTTGTTTCATTAATTTCTGAAAAGGTTCCAATGTTCCATTGACTTCGGAAAATTTTTCTTTTAATTCGAAACAAGTTTTATTCATTTTGGAAATAGTTTCGCTTAATTCGGAAACGGGTTCGTTTAATGCGTAAAAGTATTCAATTTAATCCGAAACCCCTATAATTAAGGTTTGAATTGGTAATATCGTACTCACAATCAAGAAATATTTTTAGGAAAGTGTTGATGGCACAGATTTCTAAGTTTATCTAAAAAACAGGCGAGATGTTGATTTATCTGCACTTGCCTAATGTATCAACCTTAAGTTGAATTACAGATTAATCATTGTAAGATTATCCTTCTGATTCAGAACACGATCACAGAGAGCCCAACGGAATAATTATTTGCAATTTGCTGGTCGTTATGCCCTTTCATAATGACAATATTCTTGTATGTATAATCATTGTAGCATAGTAACAACTAAAACGAAAAGCATCCTCGCGAGGAGACTTTTTTAAGCATAAATTTAATTTAGTCGAAAAAATCGATATGACGCACACATCATAAGAGACATCTTTAAATATATTAGTTTATGTTTAAAATTCCTAAACCTGCACAAAACAAGATAAGGGAGTCTTTCAGTTCCGGGTTAGATTCCATGGATATTTTGGTTAATTATGTAGACTTTAATGGTGCGAGGTCAGTTTATTTCATTTTTTGATTAAATAAATAAATTAACCACTACGAATTAACTAAATATTTAATTTGTTTCCGGATTCCTATGTATTTATAATTGAAGTGCATCGATAATTCAAGTTCACGTAATAAATAAATATAGAATTTTTTATAGCAACTTTCCGCGCATGTTTCATTATTTTGAATAATAGTTTTTGATCAAAATTAATTAATTATCGAGTAGTAGTGTAGGTACAAAATACAGAACACATTATACATTGGTCGATCATTCATTAAATCGCGTGTCTACGGAATATAATCCAACCTTCACGAAAAATATTGAATACCTTTTTATATAATCCTGTTACGTAAAAATGTAACGATATAATATGTACGCACTCCAATTTCAAATATGTACGTAATGTTCTTCCATGATTAAATTATTCAAAACACACAGCAGAAATTCAGGGTGTTAAATAAGACGTTCGAACTAAAATTGTATTATGCAATTAAACTGTTTTAATTTTTTTTTTACCTACTTTTAGCAGACAATTTTATTTTATTTTTTTTTTTTTTGGCAAAATTACTAATAAGAAATGTTTATTTTGTTTTAAATTTTAATTAAGTTTAGTTCGCTTTTATATTTTTATTTTATTTATAAAATATATTTAATTTACGTAAGGTTATTGGGTTACTAAATAAACGCATTTTATTTAGTTTATTAATTTACGTTTTCATGAGAAGATTAGAAGCAAAATGGTTTTTTAGTCTTGTTTAGTGGAAAAACCTAATACAGGAAAACGAATCGATAAAAACTAAATAGATTATATAATTTTTTTTGTGGATATTTAATTATTTTAATAATGTGTGTATCCATGTTAATTTTATAAACTATTTTTGGATTTCCATATTATTTAATTTGAACAACGAACGAAGAAATCGAGTTGTAATAAAATTGATGATAAATGAACTTGCCAAGTGCATTTTATTGGCGAATTTAAGATACATAGCAATTTGAAATTTTAAAAGTGTTTGGTGAATGGTTAAAATTAGCAAGCTGCCAAAATCTATCAATAAACACAATTTATAATTTCCTATTGATTTTAATTATCTAATCGAGCAATAAAAAATTGTAACGTAAATGAAAAATTTCAAAATTTAGTTGTTTGTGTGATTTTTTTTTTTCTCATCTTTGATTAGGTTCCAATATTAGTCATTCATTATAATAGAATATACAAATATACAGTGACGACAAAAATTGGCCAATTAAAATTTAGTCGATATTAATTGAATATACACGCGAATAAAAGTGTGATAAGGAAACTACTTAAATCTATTAGCATTTTTATCAAGTGGATGTTTTACGTCTTGAAATATAGTAATTACTTTATATACATTTATTTCTGTTGTTTTGGAGATTACTTAACCTAATAAAATATTTTGCTGCTGTTGTTGTTGTTGTTTGAAGTGCATAACTAAAATTGTGTTGATTCAGGAATAAATGAAGATCATTTGTGATTGTGGTAGAATTACATGCATATACAGTGGTGGACATATTTATAAAATAGGTCGAATTTTTAAAAATGTTTTTGGTCACTGGAATAATATTTAATAAAACGAGAGTGAGTTTTTAACGATTTTTCTTATATTAGAAAATAAGCTTTAATTTAAAATGTTTATTTCTTGTTACAATGCCATTTACTTGAAAAAATTCGAATTTATGATGGACATAATTATAAAATAATCTAAAATAACATGAAAGATTAAGTTAAAATTGGAAAATTTTTCAAAGTTAATATTTATTATTTCCTCCACGGTTCTTAATTATTTCAAAAATGAGTGATGACATTGAATTAGCTAATGATTGAAGAGTTTTAATGTTAATTCCACGCCACGAATCGCGACTAGTCTCTGATAATTGATTCGTGTTAGAAAATTGTCTACCAATGGCTATGGGGGTGAAAATGCTAGCTATCCTAATAAGTTAATGTCACATTATTATTCAAACCATTGTTTTGGTAGTCGTGAAACGTGGATCAAAGCTTCACCAGGTTTTTCATGATCAATTAATGATGTCTTCAAAAGTTTTATGTACTTTTTGGAAACCATTCTGATATTTATAGAAGCTATCGGAAGTGAACCACTAAAACTAACGATGTCATTTTGCAAATCGTTGCTTTCTTTGAAATTTCCCGTTTCATTCGGAAGCTTATGGCAGATTTCCTCCCAGAGCTTATGGCAGATTTCCTCTGTGGGTTACAATTTTCACCCAAAATGATGTAATTCCGTATACTGTAAATGGCCTATTGGTTTTCGTCGCGATATTGCTTATAGAATATCCATAATCGAAATACGCAGCGATTTTTCCCTTTTCTTCAGCTGGCACAGACGTCCACGTGGCATGATTCTAACCAATGAAATTGTTAATTAATTTTATTTTATTGATATTTTTTAGGGTATTTAGAAGGCTTATCTGATTAAATTGTAGGGACTTAAATTCACTTTACGGAAAAAAAATCACAATACCTTATAAATATGTCCACCAAAATTGGAGTATAAAACAAGTATGGCACCGGTATTTTTACAGTTAAACAGTGAATCACGTTATGGCTTAATTTTTATAAAATTTGTGAAACAAAATTAAACTTTTATAAAAACTTTTTAGTCTTGCTTACTTTATTCGAAAATATCGTGAAATAATTATTGTTATTTTATAACAATGTCCAGCACTGTAGATACTTTTATTTTTTTAATAGTGAAATTTGAGATTCACGGTTTAGTAAATTTCAACAATTTGAAGGTTTTTAGTAAAAACCTAACTAAGTCACGTGCTATATAATATTCAAAGTGTATTAGATTTTATCTTTAAAGTTAATTGATTATGATTCCCTTTGCAAAAATTGTTTTTAAAATTGAAAGTTATCGGCATAGAAGTTATTACAAGATCTAAACTATTTGGAGATTACTCTAAACTCTATCGAGTCCTATTGTTGTTTTCTTTACAATTTTAGTCACCATTTGTGTTACAGGTAGATTAATTGAATATCTGTTAGGAAAAATATTTATGTGCTAACATTTCAGTACATTCGGTTGGAATTCGCATAAATTCGTAGCTTCCATAAAACCAGACTCCTCGCCGAGGCCAAAGTTTTGTGCTTTGATTTATTTCCAGCTTTTTAAGCAAAGATAATTTTAATGTGTTGAAATTCGTATCTCGAAACTCCCCTCTTCCTTTTGACATTTTTGCCAAAGCCCAAGCATTCCGAAAAATGCAGCTTATTACGGATTTGATTCTTTGTTAGATTCCATTGAACAGATCCTTCAGAAATCATTAAACACATGTGATTTCAATAAACATAACGACAAGTGACTTCCACATTTCTCCTTCTTTACTTCGGCTCTAAAGATGACATTCCCGGTTACCGCAGAAAAATTCAAATATTCCCTATATTATGTGAATCTCGATTTATCTCGGAACAATTTTAATGATAGCAAAAAATCTGGATATTAATCAATAATTTCGAAAAGGCTGTAAAAATCTAGAAAACCCACGAAAATTACGAAAAATTCCGTAAATTCGTGTAAATATCGAATTATTTTGTCAATTAACTTAATATCACTAATACTACGTACTCAGCAAAATGCTAGCTCAAATAGTATCGGGTAATTTCTTAAATATCGAACAATCATAATCTTCGAATATGCTCTAATACCCTAGACAGACTGTGGTTTAATAAATCCGATTTAGCTAAACTAGTTAAAGTATTCTATGGAAAAACAAAGGGATTAGCTAAAATCGAGGGTGACACACTACGACTAATATCGAAAAATTTACTAAATTGGATTTATAAAATCGCAGTGCGACTAGGGTATAAGATTCTCGACTAACATCGAACTATCTCAAACATACTCGAATAATCTCGAATAACTTCACTGTTTCGAAACACCGAATCACCAATTAAGTCTCGATCGAACATCATGCATCTCATTTCCATGCTAAACTCCAATAATCTCGACAAATTTCAAAAAATGAACTCCAAAACAAGGGGATATGAAATCGGGAAGCGACGAGAATTTCTAAAATCAGGAGAACCCCACTAAAAACAAACAAAAAAAAACCACTAAGTAATTGTAAAATTAATTTGGATTCCCATTTTCCTTATATTTAACGAGCTTACTTCAATCAAAACTTGATTTGTAAAAGGTTGAATTTGTTTGGCTAAATGCCTAATTTGATTTGTAAAAGGTTGAATTTACGCAAATTTTGTATGGAAAACGTATATTACAAATAAATCAACCCAGAAAACGCTAAAATTTTAGCAAATTTTAAGGCATTTTTATTTCTGTGGAGTGTTAGATTAAGTATAATTACTTGAACATTTATCTTTAGCAACTGAAAAGAAATTGTTGGGCCTGTCTTGTGAAAATATTTAATAGCAACAGGAACGATTTCTTCTTTCTCTAAAAATGGCCCACCGCCTTTTTTAAAAATTTCCTAGAAATGTACCGTTTTGCAAATTTGAAAAAGTGGTCTACTAACTTTAAGCTTAATCTGAATGTCTAACCTTTACTTTGAACTAATATTTGAACGCTTGATAAATCTCGTGTTCCCGAACAACCATGGGCTCCCCGCAGCTGCGGGTGCGCCACTGCTTTGAAACGACCCAATTTAGAATAATTTTTAGTTTCACCTACAAGTAACGAAAAAAAAACACTTTGGTTTTTTCGTAATAATTTCGAATCTTAATCGAATGTAACAATGCGTAGTACTGTTTTTAAATTCAAAAATTCAAAAAATTCTTTAATTACTTATTAGCTATTCTTCACTATTCTTTATCGCGAAAGGATGTTCTCTCATAAGTCTTAAGTCTTAATTTATATCCAATAGAGCTGATTCCAGGTTAAACTCCATATTCCGACCCTTTGTTTTTTACTGACAAAACTGGCGATTATTCAACATCCGTTGTTTGAATTTGTTCCTTCTATTTTAACTAAGGGTTTGAAACATCTTAGATTCTCGGCCTAAGAATATCAAACAAAATCTCTTGTGCTGAACAACCAAATAAAGCAACAATGGGTGTAACTAAAATGTTTCGGCAAGTAAATGTTTAGCCCAAGTTTGTTTAATCTTTCCAAAAAATACAATTTCTGTGAGATTGTTTTTTCAAAATATCATTTCTTCTTGCTTTGAGAGAGAGGTTTATAAATATGTACTTTCTTGTTTGGAGGGAGAGGTTCAGAAATCCACTGTTTTGACCTGCATGTTTTGAACATCTGAAAACATTGCTTTCAAATTGTCGCGCGATTTTGTATTTCGTTAACTGTGAGCAGACACCGTACCCATCTTATTGATAGGTTTCTCATACTAAAATTTTCATAAAAGACATATTTATTTGAATCGTTTGAGAGATGAACCAAAACTACATTTAGTTATTTAATGTAATTTGGGGGCCTCAGCATTAAGCATGTTCTACAAATATTTACATGGTGTGTGTTCCAAAACTTGTTTTTTATTGTTCGGAATGAGCGGATACGGAATGGGCTAAATTATGAGATATTAGTCTTGGCAAGTAATTTACAGAAATTCAAACATAAAGATTTAATTTTACGGTTGAATTGTAAAAGATGAAGATAATCGGACAGAACAGAGTATTCTTTGTGACAAATTAATGTATTATATAATTAAGTAGCGATATATTTACAAAGCTTAACAAAATAATATCGATTTACTTTATCTCTTTTTAATGTCACATTTTATTATTTTTTTTACTTAACTATAAATATTATTTTAAGGAAAGATGCGGAAGTAACTCGCATTAATAGTTTCCACAATGTTATGTGAAAAGTGAAACAATAGGGCACTGTTTTGTTTAATGGAAACGAAAGAATGAGAAAGGAGTAAGAAAGGAACTAAAAGGAATAAAGAATTTCAGTATTCAAGCATCTTACTAAAAAACGTAAGGCTGACCTTATAGTCGTTTAAGATCCTCCATTTTCGTTTATGAAATTTCTTATATTAATTGTAAGTTGAGGCAAATATTTAAAAATATAAATACAGATAAGGACACAATTAAGGCCACGGCAAAATTTTCAATTTTGAAGATCGTAATCAATATAATCGAATAATAAACGAATTTTTTATGAGAATATTTAGTGATTGAAAACGCCAATAAAGGAAAAAATAATACCTGGCTACCTTACTGCCCTAGAAAATCAGGTTGGAAACCGTTCAATTTGAGAAAAATGTTATAAATTAATGGACGTTTTAAAAACATAAATTTTCCCCCAATTCTTCCCAAATATAGTTAAATATAAATTTAATTTGACAATCAAATAGAAAAATTACAAAACAATTGATTGATTGTCTTGAATTAGTGTGCAGATTTTGTCCGTCATTTTTGGCTTGTTAGACTAAACATATTAAGTTCAATTCATTTGTTGATATGTAGATATTCCTGCTTTCTTAAGTAAACAAAAAATGCTATATATAAAGCAAACAATAAAGGAATATAAAACACAATGATATAATTTATGTAAGACAGAAATCCAAATTCGAATGAAAATTTTCCATTCAGCTTTAAAACTTCATTACATCTACACAAAACCTTCGACAAAATAAACTACATATAGATAAAAAGGTTAAACGACAAAAAATCAAAAACTAAAAATTGTTTAAAATTGGAGATATCAATCTTATTTCAGAATAATAATTTCAGTTAGTCTGTAGAAAATCTTTCAGATTTATTTATAAACTTAAACATACACATACTAAAGAAAAATTTAGCCGCTTTTAAATACAGCTGCACAGTTAGTTTCCCAACGTAAGATATTAAAATAAACAACGTTGCAGCCGTTTTGGCGCAGACAAAACAATAATTACAAGTTCAATTTTTACTGGTTCTGTTCGATAAAAATTAAAAATGTAAACATAATCTGTCAGAAATGTAGAATAATTTCATTTGTATACTAAAATGCTTAATTCAATGGAAATACTTTTTTACGAATAGCGGAGGCTCAAACCGAAATTTAGAATATCTTATTTTAAATATGTAGACTACACTCCTGGATTAAATTAACGCAATTTTTTTTTTTTTTTGTAATAAAAAAAATTCCGCTGGTCAATTTGGCGTTATGGAATTATAGCGGCTATTTTTCATTGCAAAATGTTAAAATGTGTTGGTGGCCACTTAATATCGATATCTTGGAGATATTGTCGTACCGTTCCAGCTACGTGGACTGGAGCGTTATCATGCATTAATACAAAACTGTCATAACCTATGAAGCCCACATATAGCAAAACGTGATCGTCAAGAATATTCCGAACATACCAGTCTGCATTCATCCTCAAACCAATCTCCACCAGCTCCGCACGGCCCTCCCAACTGATTCCACCCCAAAACAATAATGAACCTCCACCAAAGCTTACAGTTTGCACCATGTTACATGGTGCCTAGCGTTCTCCAGTTCTTCTGTATATAAGGTTACGTCCATCTGGTTTCCATAATTGGATTCTGGTCTCATCTGAAAAAAGAACAGTGACCCATTGATCAGTTCCCCAATTTGCATGAGTATGAGCAAATTCTAAACGGCTGGATTTGTGGCGGGGAAGAAGCCGTGGAACTTTTACGGGCCGTTTTGGAGTTAGGTTCGCTTCTTTTAATCTTCGTTTAATTGTTCTGGCACTAACATACACTTGGCGCGCACTAAGTAACTCATTTTTTAGTTGAGTAGAAGTACGCTTTCGATCACGTAAACGAATTAATTTTTAAAAATCGGTCGTCATGCTCGGTTGTGCACCTTTTACGTCCTTGTCCGGACTTTCTTTTATACTCTCCGGTCTCACGATATCGCTTAAGTATTCGTGAAACCGAAGACTGGTTTACTCCTAATTTTCGTGCGATTTGTACTTGAGTATAATCTTCCTGATACAACATGACGACTTTAACTGTCTCCAGCTACGAAAGGATGCCATATTACAATGGATCTTATTTTAGGTGTTTGCTTTAGAATACATTTACAAGAACTGATGGTACTGCATTTACAAATAATTGATATGCAATGGAACAAAAGCCGATCGTTGCGTTGGATTTCAAACAGAATGCACTTTTGATGAAGCATTTTTGAAAATTTTAATTGATTGGCTTGCAGTAGAATTTATTCAAGGTGGTTTCTGATAATAATATAAATGTGCTATCATTTGACACTAGTAGTATTAAAATTGACCAGCGAGATTTTTTTTATTACAAAAAAAAAAATTTACGCGTTAATTTTGTCCAGGAGTGTATCTACATTTTTTTTGTTGAGATTATATCCAGGAAGTGAGCTCTGATGAATGTTATGATTAAATAAAAAGGCTCTAATATATTGTAATAATGATTTGTTATATTCAGATGAATATTATTAGAGAATCACAATAGAACTAAATGAAGAACTTGAAAAACAAAAGATACGAGGTGGTACTACATCATATGTACGATTACATACTAATTAGAAATAGATAACTCAACAGCCCTCCTCAATCCAATAATCCTAACTTTTTTCTTAGTTTAGTCAACTGTTTACAATTTAAACTCTTTGTCATAATATCGGCTAATTGCAAATTTGATGGAATATAGTTGACAACAATTTTTCCATCTTCAATTACTTGTCGAATAAGATTATGTTTCACATCTATATGTTTCATACACTTATGGTGTGTCGGCTCTTCAGCAATTTTTATACACGATTTATTATCCTCATAAATACTGATCGTTTCATCAACAAAAGTCGCAACCAAACTGTTTCACACGCCGACTGACTCAACCCCACATACTTTGCCTCTCTCGACGACAACCTAACTGTTACTTGCTTTCTTGAAGTCCATGACACCGTTGAATCAAAAATTTTGAATACGAATTCGCTCGCCGACTTTGGACCATGGTTATCACCTGCCCAATCCGAATCCGCAAAAACATGAAGCATTTCAGCATTCTGCTCACTTGCTTATACCAGTTTAATATCGGCTGTCCCTTTGATATATTGTAAAATTCTTTTCAAATATTGTACAAGAAATGTTCATTCGTAGCACAATTTTGAAATCGACCAAAATATCCCATAGCAGCCGCCCAATTAATTCTCCGTATGGCTTCATTATACACTGACAAGATCCCTTGTTAGTTTGAGGTTTGCTTCCACTGGTGACGAAATTTGCTTGCATTCGTCCAAGTAGAACTTATTAATATTTAATTTCATTCATATTTGTCATTTAAAACTCATTCGACAACTTTTTTTTCACCAAATTGATTTCCTTACTGTTACATATCAGAATGAGATCATCCATGTCCAACAATAAGAGGAATGACGTTTTCCCAACCGAGAAGCTTCTGGGACATAAGTTTCATTATAGTCGATATTAATTTTCTGTGAAAAGCTCTTTGTCACAAATCTGACTTTGTATTTCTCAATACCAATTACCACGTGTTCATTCGTTTTTATTTTAAACACCCAATTGCATTGAATCGCACATCGATCACTTGGTAATCCTGTTAATGTCCACGTATTGTTTTTCTTCAATGATGACAGTTCATCATAAATTGCATTTCGTCATTGGGGCCAATCGCGCGTGTCTTCGCCTCCTTCAATGTTTTTGGATCATTTACAACACAAAGCGTTTTACGCTGTTAAAAGAATTAATTTTCGGTTGTCAAAAAAAACCGATCCCTTTGATGCGTCCGTTTTTTTTTTGCTCAAAAAATATCCGGAGAAATTTTATCCCTTGTCATCAGCGAACACTCCTATTGAGCAAAACTATAAAGCACCGAATTATAAATTAGCAAAATTGGCAGGGAAGAGCAAAAAGTTAAGCAACATTTATTTTGTCAGTTTGGCACCCCTTCTATTTTATTTTATAAGTTTGGATCCTCTTTTGAAAATTTTTCTGCAATTTATAAATATTTTAACCTGGGCCCTATTCTCGAATTCCACATGGGGATCTGTCAAAATTCATCAAAACGTTCGGAAATTTTAATTCGTATCTAAAACTCATGGGGCATGGACATTTTCCTATATGAGGAATTTCTTCCACCTGCTTATACCCATTCGGAAATATTCCCTTAGTAGCAAAAAAATTCAATTTTTATGAATTTTTACAGATGTCCCTTGGGGCCATATTCTTGAATTCCACATTCATTTTCCATATGCGGACATCTGTCAAAATTCATAAAAACGTTCGGAAATTTAAATTCCTGTATGCTTGAATTTGCTATGGAATTTTTTCGGTACTAAGGGAATATTTCCGAATGGGTATAAGCAGGTGAAAAAAATTCCCCATATACGAAAACGTCAATAATTACATAGATTTTGACAGATTTCTACATGTGGAAAATGGTTTGGAATTCGAGAATAGGGCCCCTGAAGGGAAAATTTGTTTACGAAATGGACTATGTCGATTGGTTATATGTACATATTTTGTGTACCGAATGAAATTTGTGATTCCCCAATTTATATTATCTCATAGGTTACTAGGCAAAAGAAAAAAACTGGTACCGTTATTTTGTAGAAAAACAATTTTAAAAAACGTATAAACGTCAAATTGGGCATTTGTTTTATTTATTTTGAAATGGGCGCATCCAGAAGGAGAAAAACTTGATTTAATAATTCGATTGTGCAATGATCATTCAGAGTATAACAATAAAAAAATGGCTAAATTGGCCGGTGTTTCCAATAATACGGTAGCAAATGTAAAAAAAAATGCCAAATCAATCTTTCTGTATCACGCAAGCCCGGATCCGGAGCAAAAAAAGGTGCTCGAAATAAAATGTTGGATCAGAAAATTGTAAGAGTCATTTCCAAACATCCCTCGATGTCTGTGGGGGATTTGGTCAGAAAAACCAAAACAACCAAATCGATGGTGGAACGAGCCAGAACCAGAAATAATCTACGGGCATACAAGAAGTCAAAAACCCCCAAAAGAAGTGTTGAACAATTTAATAGAGCGATCGATCGAGCAAAGAATCTTAACAAATGGTTGAACCAAAGAAAAGATTCTTGCTTCTTAATGGACGACGAAACCTACGTGAAAATGGATTTCTCGACACTTCTAGGTCCCCAATATTACATCAAAAAGAAAGGTGAAGAACTGGACGAAGCAATTAGTACCATAGCTGTTGAAAAATTTGGCAAAAACGTTATGGTTCGGCAAGCAATTTGCCAATGCGGCTTAAGATCACGTCCATACATAATAAATGGGATTATGAATGGCGAAATCTACATCAAGGAATGCCTTCAGAAACGTTTGTTGCCGTTTCTAAAAAAACACAATAGCCCTACTATTTTTTGGCCCGATCGTGCCTCGATTCATTATGCTACAGGTACAATGGATTTTATGAAAGCCAATAACATCGAATTTGTTTCAAAGGATTGCAACCTGCCTGCCGTGCCAGAAGACAGTCCAATCGAAAAATATTGAGCTTTAGTGAATAAGGAATCGATAAAAAAGCCTAAAGCTGCGAAAAATGACCAAGAATTCCACTATAGATGGAAACGGGCATCCGCCAGAGTCACCGAAGACACCATCCAGAACCTAATGGCTTCCATACGGAAAAAAGTGAATGTTCGCCGTCAAATGAACAAAAAGTTTGAATGAATACTATTATTTAAAAACTGTATGATACGAGGGCGGATTGAAAATGAAGCTACCTAAGCAGGAAAACAATATTTTTTTTTGCCAAAAACCATTTATTTCTCAACATAGTCTCCATTTAATTCGACACACTTAGTAAGACGATATTCCAACTTTTTTATACCATCTGAATAATACGATTTCGGGAACCCCTCAAAATACGCGTTAGTTTCGATAATCACTTCTTCGTTTGAGATGAATCTTTGTCCTGCGAGCCATTTTTTCAAGTTTGGAAACAGGAAAAAGTCACTAGGAGCTAAATCTGGACTATAAGGTGGATGATCAACCAATTCGAAGTGTATTTCACGTAATTTTAGCATCGTATCTAATGCTGTGTGAACCGGTGCGTTGTCTTGAAGAAAGAGCACTTTTTTCTTCTTTAAATGTGGTCGTTTTTCCTTGATTGCATCAACCAATTGATCCAATAATGCACGGTAATACTTTCCTGTGATTGTGGATCCTTTTTCAAGAAAATCGATGAGCAATATTCCGTGTGCATCCCAAAATATAGTGGCCATAACCTTGCCAGCCGATTTCACTGCCTTTGCCTTCTTCGGAGCACTTCCACCAGCTTCCACCCATTGTTTCGATTGATTTTTGGTTTCAGGTGTGTATTGGTGAACCCACGTTTCATCAACAGTAATTAATCGACGCCAAAAATCAACAGGATTACGCTTTATCATTTCCAAACACCGCTGTGAAGTGGTCTGTCGAACTCGTTTTTGTTCGACACTGAGCAAACGGGGCACCCATCTTGCCGATAGCTTTTTCATATGCAAATGTTCATGCAAAATGTTGAACACACGTTCATATGATATGTTTACCATTTCAACAATCTCACGCAATTGACTCGGCGATCATTCATAACGATATCGAGGATTTTCTTGATATTTTCTTCAGTAACCACCTCTTTTGGCCTTCCTGTTGATGGTATTGTTGCAGTGCTTCTTCGGCCGCGTTTAAATTCAGCAATCCAATATTTTACCATGTAATCTGACGGAGCAGACTCACCGTAATGTTTATCGAGCTTTTCTTTTGTCTCTTTCGCCGTTTTCCCTTTCAAATAATAGTGTTTAATCACTGCACGAAATTCGTTTTTTTCCATTTTTCAAGAAACACAAAAGTTGCTTACTTCAAACGACTACAACAAATAAACTAATCGATGAATTTGGGTGAAATTTTAACAGCTGACGTTTGACAGATCGCAATTTCTAAAAAACAAAAAAAATTTTGTTTGTGCTGCCATCTAGCGCTAGGTAGCTTCATTTTCAATCCGCCCTCGTATGTGCAATAGAACAATTAAAGAAAAGTAATGATTATATATTGCCGTTTAGTTTTAATTCTTCATTTACCAATCACAAATTTCATTCGGTACACATAATATTTTTTTCTGCAGAAAAAAATTACGTAAAGTCACCATGATTGAAATTTTCGACTGACGGGGCAAAAACTTGCAGTGTTTAAAATTTTTACAAAAAACTTTGTTAATGCATTTTGCTGCTTTTCAATTGGAGTGATTTATTATGCACGTCACTTTTAGTAGTTCCAATATCACAAACATTTTAAATTTTTTTAGCTCCATTATGTCATCAATGATGACATCTTTCGAACAGAGCGGTAGAGGTTGATATTTTAAAGAATACGATCTGCCAAATTTTTAATAGTTTCAGAATTCCTATTTTTGTCGGTTGACCAATACTTGTGTAATTTTGTCAGGTGACTACGAATGTGCGATTAGTCTACAATTGTGGTATTTCGCTCAATCAACCAACACGTCAAAATTGTTTTGACTAAAATAAAATTGCGTCTGTCACATTCCAATTACGAATTACGTAGCTAGACTTCGTTTTTCGATTGGTGTTGAGTTTGAGTGAAAACCATTTTAGTCGTTTGTGCATTAATTTCGAGTTAACTTAGAATCTAGAAAAGAATCAATTTCTTCCAAAGTACTTCATGAACATTACATAGCTAAATGACCGGTTGAACCCTCTTAAGAACACGATACAATGAAATATATTGCCGTAACCAAAGCATACTAGTTCAAATCATGATAGAAAGAAGTTTAATTTCGAAACCACCAAATTTTCGTTTCTTTGTTGCCTAATCTAATGTCCCCTTTTTTCTATTTGCCTCTTATATGTATTTTTTTTTTTTAGTATAAAGAAAATGGATGACACATGCTTTTTAAAAGCCATCATTAAAATACGTCACCAATATAATTTCATCAAAATTTACAGTCGATAAAAAGCTAAAATCAAAGAACAAAAAAAACTTGTTAGATATTTCAAAGAATTGATTTTATGTATAATATATAGTCAAAGATAAAGAAATCAAAATATGACGTCTTTCATGAATATCAAGAAAGATGTATTAGCATCATACATAAAACAAGTAAAACGTTTATACATCATAAATTCGTGACGTAATTATATATAAAATTATAACATTTGCCTTGTAGTTTATTGTCTATTATCAACTTTCTTTTGTATGGTACACCAGTGTCTTTATAAATAAATTAATGTTTGCACAGAAGTATTTATTCTTATGTGTCGCATAATTATTTATTTTTTTCTTTGCCTTTCGTCTATTTTTAAAAGAAACATATCGCGTATGTTGGTTGGTTTATATATAAAATACATACATATGTATGTATATGCAAAAGTAAAATGTTTACTTTTTAGTTATTTATAAAATAAAAAAAATCTGTTTAAAAACATGTGATGATGATGATGTTTTCTCTATACATACTAATATCGTGTAAGATGCTTGGTTTTCTTAAAATACTTATGATAGTTAGAGAATTAATATATTCTATGCAATGTGCATTTTTATATTTATATACATACATCTTTGAATTTCTAATCAAGATTGCTTACCCCTTTTCTTGTTGTTTTACCGCTAAATTATACATAAACGTATGTACGTCATAGATTGGTTTAAAAATAGTGCTTTGTTTGTCTCGACAAATAGCGCGCCGCTTTAAGGTACCTTCATACTAACATATAATCGCGAATTAATTAAATAAACTGAATGGAAATTAGTTAATTAAATTAAAGTGTTTGTATACATATTTATTACGTCATAAGGGGTCAAAACTGTGGATATAAAAAAAAAACCAAAAAAAAAAAAATTAACACAATTGTTTCTATTTTTGTTTTGCTTTATTTGAATAACAAATGACGCTTTAGAAAATATTTTTCGGGTAATTTATTAACGTGTACAAAACACTTAGTTGTAAAGCGCCAATATTAACTTCTTTGTTATATGTGCTGCGCGGTATAATTCGCCTCCTCTCCACACAATTCGATATTATCACAAAAGAAGAAAAATAAAATCAACCAATACTTAAAGGTCGAAAATCAATAAGTAAATTGGCTAAAGAAGTACAAAGAGAATAACAAAAAAAAAATCCATTTGTATTACAAAAAAAGTAGAATTTTATATAAAAAATTTTTTGTGAAATTAAATTCCTTATAATCAATCAAATGTAAAATATACATTAACTTAATGTTTGTCTTATCTAGCTTTACTAATTCTATAGTTTTTATGTGAGGTGGTTTGGATAGGTTATTTATGATTGGGAGCCATTATTTTCTATATGTAATATTAAATTACATAGTCATCATTCGAATCAAAAAGCACGCGATTATTTTGACTGCAAGTGCACATATATGAATTAGTAATTGTTTAGCTGTTATCATTTTTTAATCGGATACTCTTGTTATTACTTTGTTAGTTGTTACTGTTAAAACCTTATAAAGTTCAAGGTTTATATTTCCCTATAGTATTTTCTAATCTTCTTTTGTTTTATTTAAACATCTTAATCTGCATTTCTAAAGTATCATTGGTGATAAAATATATTTTTTTTTTTTTCTAGGCTGTGGAACAACTTGACTTATTATTACACATATGTACATATATGCAAAAATATTTTAAAGCGTCAGCACAAGTTGTTAATCGTGTAGTTTAGTTAATTGAATAAATTTGCACGTCCTAGCTTTATTCTTTTAAAATGATAAAAGAAGTGTTTGTTGTACCGTACAAAAAATGGGCAAATGATGTGTTGATTTTGATATATGAATATTGAATTTTATACAATGTCATGTCGGATGTGGTGAACGGGATTTTTTATATCTTAAATTTCGTTTACGTAATATAACCGCATTCGGGCTAATTGTTTATCTGCATGTATTTTATATTGGTTCAGTTCTGCGAATTTAGTTTGCGCATGTCGCGAAAAATCAGAATGATTTAAATAAAACCAAAACAATAATATATAGAAGTTTTGTTTGAAACCAAAGCAGTTGCTGTATTATGAAGTTCTCGACATCCTGATTGATGTAAATTTATAAAGTGGTTATGATTAATAAATGCCTGTATTTGTTTTTTTTTTAATTATTTCGAAGACCTTAGATATTACAGGGGTAATAGATATTGGCCTTAAATCATTACAGCTTATGACGTTTTTGTTTTTGGCAGCGCCGTAGCTCAGACCGTTTCAACAGAGAAATTATAATTTTAATCGTTCTCTTTTCTATAATTTCCAATTTTAATTTGCTTTTCGTATTAAAGAGGCTACTTTCTTGCGAGCTGAACGGTAGCAGTCTAGTTTGATTGCGTTAATGATTGCCATATTTAGCCAAGGCACAATTGTGTTCCGGTTTAATTCCATTTTAATAGGAACACACGTATTGTACAACACTTCAATATAGTGGTTAAATAACAAAAACTTATCATTTGAGTTAGTAATAGAATAAATCATACCCCAATTTAACTCACCGTAACGAGATGCAATTAAGCTAAGATCAACATCGTTATAATTAGGAATCAAACTATAATCTAATTTAGGTTTGGGAATTTTAAACCCTTAATTTTGAAACGTTTTCAGTATTCGATTTTTGTTCATTTTATTAATAATAATAACAACAACCACTTTACAACAACTAAAGCTATCTACAAAAGTGACAATTAAATTGATTTTATAATATATAGCTACTCCACCTCCTCTAGATAATAAACGATCATGTCTCAAATCGCTTTAGCATGGAGTAGACACAGCTCTATCCGAAATATCACCCTTCAACCATGATTCCGATAAATATAAAAAATTAAGATTGTAGTTATTCATCAAAAATGTTTCCTCGTTAATGTGACAAAATAGACTGCGTGTATTAGTATGTTCAACTTTAAACAAACCAAAACGTAATTCTTTGCAATATACGGCAGGTTTCGTCTTTGATACTAAGCATTTTTGCGTCTTCCTGGTGTTTTGTTGTTAACGCTCTACAAGTAATACCATCACCAAAATTTGTTTTTTCCTTCAAATATTGAATTATTTGTTCCTCAGTGGTTGAATTACTTAGCGGCAACAGTAAAACTGTAAAATGTACTTCTGCGGTTAACTGACTTGATAATATCTGAAAGAGGTCCCATTCCATTACAAGGAAAACGGTCTGCAAATTTTCCATTTTGTTCAATTAATTTTTTATATTAAACGATTTATCAATATTAAAAAGCATATTTACATTTGGTCAAGTATTGATAACACAGAATAATAATAAAAATAGTTTAATTGTTTAGTCCAATTTTACTCGTAGATTAAAAATATCATATTTGTTTAACCTAGATTTAATTTATATAGATTCACAAATAGACGTTAGGACGACGATAATGAAAAACTCGTTTCCAAAGTAAATGTTTTCCTTTTGGAATTTGATAATTTTAAAGTACATTAGTTAACAAAAATTTACCGAGCAAACAAGCTGCGGCGGTTGGATCGGGAGGTACCGGGTTCGAATCCCTATAGGGGCGGGTTGTAAAAGGGATTTTTCATCATCTGATTACGATCGGTGATGAAGATGAAACCATCTATGACCCCCTGTTGAGAGTGCAGAATCCATGGGCCGCGACCCACCTTTCATGTCAGCACTACAGGTTGGCATGAAGCAATGCAATGTGCAGGTGGTTTTCAAAGACGGATCTGTAGCCGCCCGTCCTCGATTTGGCTATTCCAGGCGTAAAGTAGGACGGTAAAAAATAAATCAAGAAATCAAACAAACAAAAATTTTACGCCTATTTACTTTAATTATGTATATGGATTTTATTCATAATAATTATATTTTTTCTCTTGTCTAAATTGGCCTATCTCTTATAGTTTCTGAGTTATTTTAAATTTTGCCTTATTCACCAGAAATTATGTTAGTTTCTTCATTTTGATGTTTAATTGTCGCTATCAGATAAATGTTATAAATTAACGGCTTTTAGAGTAAATATTTGTATGTGTGTACATCCTATATTTTTATCAATTATAACAAAAATCAAAACAACCAAATTTTAAAGTAACTGTCCTACATTCATGTCAAGCCTTTATATAAAAATTAACCAACATCAACAGTTTTGCAACTTCAGTTTTGATTTGGAGAAAAAAAATTAACAAAAGAAAAAAGTTAAAAAGAAGTTAACAAACAGAAATATTAAATTAAAGGATTGCAACTGGAATTGGTTTTGATTTTGGCCGAGAAGCCACAAAAATCTTCGTTTTACTTTGATTATTTAAAATAAAAATCGTGACTTGAAAATTCGGTGAAGATTTGTCAATCTTTCCTCCCGAAGCCATTTTGAACTGACATGTCATTCACTTTTCTGTTTCGAAATACTTATTAACTATTTCGTAATATCGATCTTTATAAAATCCTTACTTCCATATATCTTTCTTGTCTGGTAATATCAAATGACCACAGTAAAACTTTTATGTTCCGAAGAGGAGGTCTCTTAGTTTCGACATTAAGCAAAAAAACAAGAAAAGATAAGTGACATATAAAGCTTAAGTGACATATTTTTTTAAAATCAAGAAGCCCGAATCGATAGTTTTTGGCTGATCATAAACAATATTGCAATCTTGCCGTCTTACACTCCATAAAATTCATACTTTCATACATGTTGTCCTTGTCGTCCTTCAACGTCTACCGATGAACACAATCAGAACTTGTTGACATCATGCAAATATCGTTTGGGGGTTAGAATTTTGGGCAGGCAACTCTTGGCTTTTGCATTACGATAATAAAGTCTCATACTGCATTGGTCTTACGTGACTATTTGGCCAAAAATTCGACCCATATCGTTCGGCAACCGGCCTTTCCGCCTAATTTACCTCCGTCTGACTTCTGGCTATTCCCGAAACTCTAAGGGACGCTCCGATTAGTTCTGACTCGATTGACAAGCCGAACCGAAGAAGGTTTCGAAGGCCCTTCTGGAAATTGACTTTAACAACTGTTTCGAAATTTGGAAAAAAAGTTGGCATCAGTGTATTCTCTCCGAAGGGAATGAAATAAATTTGAAAGAATAATAACCGTTTGAGTTCTATTTAAAAAGTTTTACTACTTTTTGATCACAGTGTTATGTGCATTAGTTACAAAGAAATATTTTGTAGAATGTTCGTTAGAGGTTGAAATCTGTATATTTTGTATTTTTGCGGTTTCAACAACAATTAATTGGTATTAACTTTATTTTTATTGACGCCAGAAAAATGAGCTTACTTTGTGAAATAGTATGATTAAGACCAGGGCTATTGCCAGGCCAGTAGTCTATTCTTAAAATCCCGATTTCTGACAAATAATCCTTGACCTTAAAGAAAAAAGAAAACCAATGGTCCATACATTTTCTTAAATATGTTGCCTGCCTTACAACCATGCAGAAAAATATTATACACCCAATCCTCTTTTTGCACGGTTTTTGGTTTTTAAATGATAACAATTGTAAAGAAAATAAAGAAAGGATAAAAGTAATTCCCTTAATTTGCAGTGTTTTTAAATGCTAATAATTGAGAACATCTAAACCTGTTTTTACATGGTCCTTTTTACACGATTGTTTTTTGCACGATGGACTACCTGCGAGAAGTGTTCTTCAATTAAAGTGATCAGATTTTCTGCAAGTATGCGTATGTAATGGCATTTACTGTTCCATCAATTAGGAGCAACTGTCCAACATCAGGATAGGAAAGGTACCCGCAGACCATTCGGCTATCTCCCTGCATGACATTAAGTCTAATACGCTCGTCACTAAAGCGCTCACTGATTCTTTTTCCACGTTCGACATCTGTTGGATCCGAAGAGGTTAAGTTTGGGGTCGTCCGAGAAAATCAATTTTTTTCAATCAATCCTAGTCCAATTTTGGTGTTCTTTGCAGCATTGCAGACGTTTTTGATGCAATTTTGTTATCAGAAGGAGTTTCTTGGCAGGTCGCCCATCGCACAACCAGCATCCTGAAGTCTTCGGCGGATAGTTTCGTGGTAATTGTGCTGCCACCGTCTCTAGAGTAAATTCTGTCCTAATGTTTTCAGCAGCTTTAGTAACTTAATTAAAATATATTCTTTTAAAATGTATTTGGGTGGCTTTCTCATTGAATTTTAACCTAAAAATTTTAAAATTTTATTTAAAAATACTTTACAAATTATAATTAAATTTATATGTTTCTAAGATGCATTTTTCTTGGTAATCATGTAAATATTGAAATAAATTAATTTATGTTCAGTTGTGACCACATAATAAATAACCCAATCATTCTAACTTTTTTCTTAAACATACATATCTCTCAAATTTGATGACAAATGTCATGATACTTTTTATCAAATTTTGCCATAAAACGTACTCATTTATCACATTATAATATTTAGATAGTTTAAAATACTACAAAAAGTTAGAATTAATTTAAGTTTTGTTTTAATTTTTTCATTTTGGTCGTTTTCTCGGGTTTCACGTTTAAATTTAAAGTTTAAAGGTTAGGGTCATTAGGAGTTGGGATGCAGTATCTTGATATTTGTTTCCATCATTTTCGAGTTCATCTTCCTACTTCAAGAATACAATTACCATATACTTTCGCTTTTCATTACACTTTTTCTAATGCGATTTTAGGTCATTGGATTAAAGAAATATTTGATTCGGTTGCAAGAGTGTTAAGTATGTAAATGTTAACGCTTCACAGACACAGAAAATTGTAGGGCTAGATGCTCGTACGTATTCCAAGTTAACAAATTGCAATGGTTTAAGACGGCGAATTTGCACTCTTTCTTAAGTTTGCTAGAAATGACATTCTCAATATATCTAGCAAATCCGCCATATTACTTAATATTCAGCACATTGCTAGATTATTTATTGGGACTTAAATGATAAATATATAATGAACTTCCTGAAAATATTGGAAGCCCGTAAAATTACACAATTGGACGTATCAAAAGCCAAACGACTTAACTTCAATTTCTGAGAATTTTTTAATTTCCTTCTTTTAGCTTACAAAACGAATAAATAAAGCTAATAAAACGAAAATAATTTTTTTGGAAGCCGTTTGGATTCTGACACATCCAATCAAAGTTAGTGCAAAACACTAATGAAAATCGCAGGTCTCGCGTATAAACTAATGTGGCGAGAACACACGCATTTGTTTATGTTTTTTGTTACGAGTTTACAAATTCTGTAATTAATCTAAAGCTGATTTACGTATAATTTTAATTTAAATAACTCCGTGACAATTAGAAAATTGTTGTCATTCAAAGGCCGTGCCCAAATACTGTGATAATACCGTGATGAATAATAATTTGTGACATTTACTTGAGAAATTTTCCCCTTCGCGAACATTTTTTATTTTTACTGCACGAATTCAATAATTTTTACTTGATAATTTCCCCGCCTAATTTTTTTTAAATAAAATCAAAAATAAAAAATTCGATTAAAATCGTGGCATCTTGCCGCACTTTTCACAATATTTGGGTAAAAAAAAGAGATCGTGTACCGCTTGACCTTATTTAAAATCATGAAAATTGATATCTATAATTGAAGAGGATGAACATATTCAAAATGTTAAAACCAGCGATTCAATATACATATATAGTATATATATTGTCGTGTCCAAATAAGAGTATTACATCTGCAAACCATTAATTTTTTGAAGGGGCATCTCAAGTTTTTAATGTTAAATTTGGCTTAATTTTTTTTAAATAAAATTCTTGCCACACTTTCTGGAAAGAACTTTATCTAAAAAAAATTAAGCCGAAATTAGCATTATCAACTTTAAAGTCTCTTCAAAAAAATAGCGTTTATAGATGTAATACTCTTATTTGGACACGACGATATATTTACATGTATAAAATTATAAGAATCGTATCAATTGTAATGAATTGAATATAATCAAATTATGAATAATCATATTAAGTATATTTTGTATTTAATATTATATAACATAATATGTTCGTTCTTGCTTTTGTTGGTTGCTGTTGCTAATAAAAAATTCAAATCACATTCACTATTAAAATATTTCACATGGATCTGTCAAAATGTATCATAGGGAACGACTGTAATAATTTGGATGAGTGTGTTTTATGGCAAAAATTATTGCGTGTGAATATTTAACATGGTATTCGGGCACGACCAAAATATCTTTTACTGTGCACATTTTTTTGTTTTCTGTATTGCGAGTTTAAAAAGTCATATACAGTTGTGTTCATAATAAGAGCAGCGCATTACCTTGCTTTAATAACTCCAATATTTTTTACACCTTACTCTTTTCCAAGGTTGGCAACGCTCTGAAAGTTTCTTCTCTCCTGTCTTATTAATAGTATATCATTACTGTTTCAAAAAATGCTTAATTCTTTTTTATGAGACTACATTTGTTAGCGAGTGTTTGAACCAAGCTGTTCATAATAATAGCAGCAACGCAAGAAACATAATTTCAAGCGAGGTTTTTAACGAAAAGTTGAAACTTTTTAACTAATTGGTTGAGTACAGATTATTCTCGTAATTCGTAAAGTGCAAAAACCATATTTAACTGGATTTTAGAAAAGTAATGAAAATCTAAGTACTGCACGGAAGAAAAGCGAAACCTTATTAAAAAAACTTCGATGTGAAGGAAAATCTTACCGTGAAATACAAGAAATTATCTGATGTTCTACGAAAATGGTCTGTAATTCAGTAAAATGGACTGATAGAGCTGAAACACGTGGGCCAAAAAAGAAACAACTGAGCGTATTGACCGACTAATAATACAAATGGTAAAGAACGACTCTCATATCAGCTCAAAAAAAGATAAAGAAGGAACTTCAGGTACCTGTAAGTGTGGTGACTATACGGAGGCATCTATTAGAAGCTAAATTGGCCACCAGGAGTCCTAGAAAATTACTATTGCTCAGCAAGAGACGTGTGGCAAAAAGAATACAGTTCGGTAAGGCGCACGTCAATTGGCCCCTAGAAAACTGGCGAAATGTTTTATGGAGCGATGAAAGTAAAATTGTCCTTTATGATTCCACAGGTCGTCGACAATATGTGAGGAAACCTCCAAACATTAGTCACGACCCAAAGTACACAGTAAAGACTGTTAAGGCATGGTGGTGCAAAATTTATGGTTTGAGCTTGCTTTTCATACTATGGTGTTGGGCCGACATATTCTATAACGGGCATCATTGATAAATTTGTATCCATTAAATTACTTGAAGACATCATGCTATATCGTATTCTGAGTATCAAATGGCCCTGCAATGGGTGTTTCAACAAGATAACGACCAAAACCTCACAAGCAAACAGGCGAAGTCATGGTTTCGGAAGTACAAAATTAATCTTATGGAGTAGCAAACGCAATCATCGGACCTCAATTCCACAGAAAACGTGGGTGCTGATGTCAAAAATAAAGTGAGCAAAGTTAATCCAAAAAATGCCCAGCAATTGTGGGAGGCAGTGCACGAAGCAAGTAGTACAAAACCCATTGAGAAATGTCAAAACTTAGTGGACTCTATGAAAAGGAGATCCGCGGCTGTCATTCGTAATAATGGGCATCCAACTAAATATTGACTGCTTTATTAAAAAACAATACATTTTGTGTGTGGTGTTTGTTAAGTTTTTTTTGATGAATTTTTGAATTATTCCTAAACATTGTTTCGGACTGCTATTTTTGTGAACACCATGAAATGGAATTTTTTATTTATATTAATTTTTAATCAAAAGAATAAATATTTGTTTGTCATTTTATAGCTCTTAATATGACAATATCAAATATATTTCATGAATAAATCTTAATCAAACTTGCGTTTTTGAAAACTTATACGAGTTTTTTCTTTTTCTGAATAGCGCTGCTATTAATATGAACACAACTGTATATCAAAAGTTTCAGCATATACAATATCAAAATGTCATTTTCAGCATGCAAGCTGCTAATTTGCTTGCTAGAACGTATTAAAATTCGGGAGCAGATTCTGGTGATGAATTTGTAGAAGAGAGTGGCGGTAATAATTGCAAAGAAAATTATGATTTGATAATATTGTTTTTTCAAAAAATTATGACGTAAAATGAACACTAAAAATTGACGGTTACAGCATTACTCGAGAATTCGACCCTAGCCCAAGAGTTCTTCTTAAGTAAAGATACTATTCAAGAAAAAGCGTCGTCGTGTATTACTGCGAGTTCAAAATGATGTGGGTTAACATACTAACATTGCGTTTCATTCAACTAGTTAAAATGTTTCACAATACAGTAATGTAACTACTACAACAGCTTCCGAATAGACGAGTGTAGTATTAAATGTACTAAGATTTTTTTTTTTTTTGTTTAATCCAAAAAACTTGTTACGTTATTTATTTCTTTTCTTTCAACACACAAATTTTATAAATAATTTTTAATCTTGTATGTTTATTAATTTACGCTTTTTCTTGTACTGTCTTAACTTTGTTGTATTGTACATGTTGTGTTACTTTATTTTTTATTCTCTGTGTGTGAGTATGTGATTGGTTGCATGTATGGAATACTAAAAACCGAACTATATTTGTCCCGCGTCTTAATATTACTTATCAAGACGTAGCATCGTCTTATTAAATAGATACCATTGTGTTCGTGCTTAAAATAAAATACAAATGTAGAAGTATTATTGTGTGTGTGTGTATAATTTTGTTTGTGTGGATGCCTGTTGTATTTGTATAGTCGATGTTTTATTTATTTGGATTTTCTGTTTTAATATTTGTAAATTTTTTTTTTTTTTTGTATTTTTTTTTTTTAACTGGCATGGAAAATTTTTATCTGCAGTATTTAATGAAAAGTTTGAGCGTGAGGTACGAAATTTGTTATTGTTGTAAAATAATAAAAAAAAAAATATTTTTAAAACAGTTTGGTGTCGTTTTGTTATGTTTTGAATGGAAAATTTTTTTGGAAAACTATTTTTCTATATACAAAAAAAGTTTAGTGAAACAATTTTGTTTAGTGTAGTTTATAAAAATATAACTTAGACAGAAATTGATATTTTGGAATTTTTTTTTGTCATTCGATTCATACAGCCAAAAATAAATGTTCGTGAAAATATTGTGAAAAATTATTTTTAAAAATAAATTATTAATGCGTGGTGGTGTACTTTATTGTTTTTTCGTGTTATTTTAAGAAACAGAAACTAAAAAAAAAATTTGCTTATACAAAAATTTATTCGAATTTGGTTTACAATGAAGACGATTGAGTATATAGAGTATAGTTTAAGTGACGGTGATAAGGAACACAATAATAATAGTAATAATGAAGAAGTTGATAGTTCATTAAATAATAAAAAACAAAAAAATAATGTAAAATCCTTGGTTAAATCACATGATGATAGTGTTATCAGTAATAATGAACGAAATTTTCTCAAATTGATTGATAATGATGATAAAATTTTATCAACAGATAGTGGTATCGAAATGATGCTTGATAAATCAAACTTAGATTTAGATTCAACAAATGAAATAGATTCCATCAATAAATCATCATCAACAACAGAAGAAGAAGAATGCTCACAATCAAATGGAATTGTTGAACAAAAATTTTTATCTAGCAGTAATAATAGTAGTTTTATTAAGGGAAATTATCGTATTAAAATAAATCCTAGTAGTAATAATTTAGTACCTAAAAAAATAACTAAAAATAGTAGTAAACTATTCGAAGATGATGAATATTATCCGAAAATTATAAATCGAAATGATGGCCTACGAAACAAAGATTACTACTTTGATGAGAATGGCAGTCCGAAAATTCGTGATCCAGAAATACTACTCGGTCGGCGCAAAGTAAAGATAAGTGAAAATATAGCGCCCGATAATAATATCAAAGAATTAGTAAATAGTAAAGTATATTTAAATAATGATGAGATTAATAATAGTAAAAGCAGCAGTGATAGTAATAGTTATGGATGTTTTAGTTTTACGAAAATACGAAGAAAATTAACGAAATTATGTAAGTTTAAAATTTAAGATGTTTTATGCTATGACTTGAACTCGTTACTTTTTAATTCTATTATAAATGACCTTTTCAGATTTTTTTGTATATTATGATCTCAAGGTTTTATTCTAGATTTGCTTGTTTCTGTTTTACAGTAAAATCTTTCGTCTACAATTTGGTTTATGTGTGTGTGAATGTACGCAACGCGCGTAATATATTCATCCATGTGATGATATTCCGTGTAAGAATTTATGAATTTTTGGTTTACAGTAAACATTTTATTTTCTTACGTTTACGCAAAACAAAAAAAAATGTTTTTATCGTCATTGATTTTTTGGCGGTCATCCAAAATAATTTGCTCCTCCACAAACAAACAACACTGGTGATAATTATTTTAAAAAATAATGATTTTGTTTATTAAAATTTTACTTCACATATAATTTTTAATTATCGCAATGCGTGTTGATTACGGTGGCGAGAGAGGTTAAATAATAGTATCATGTTTTGCATAGCGATACGTGTTAAACATACATACCCCCACATTTGATTGTCACTAGCTAGTGAAATTCTGTCTCCCTTTTTAAATGCGTGATGAAATTCTTAGATATTTGAACTTTTGACTATTTTTCTCTACTCGTTTTTTCTTTTACAAAAAGTAAATCGCCAATTTCTTTTCACTTATTCATTATATAAGTATGTTTGTGCGTACATTTATGTCAAGTAATACATAAGAATTTCAATGAATATTTACGTGTGTACACACATTTTATAGGTGGGTCAGGTTTTTGATAAAATAATCGGTGACAGTGGATTACTTGATTGTACGATGGAAAAATGTTTATTTTAATACCGGTCTTTAAATGCTAAGTGTCAGTGACTGAATTACTAGTACATTTTATCTGACTACGGTATGTATGGATACGATAAGTTAATTCATCAAAATTAATATTTTAGCGGATGTGTTAATGTTTTTATATGATTCATAAAAGTACGTTGTGTATGAATACGTCATGGAAAATAACAGTCTCGTGTATGTTTTATTTTTTTTTTGTCTATCTTTTGAGTAATTTGTAGAAGATGGCTTAACCGAATTAATGATTGTTAGTCAGAGGGTTTCTCTTTCTCTCCCTCTCACTCTGACTGTACAAATATGTTTTGACTAAATTAACGCATTTTATCAATCTTGTCCTAGAACTCTAAGGTCGAAATGTTAATTTGTTTTTATTTGTCGGCTTTAAAAAACTGTCTTGTTTTATTTGTGGTTTGTTATCTGTGTTTTATTTATAATTACTGCAGTGAGCATAATATTTACAAGCCGGAGTAATAAAAGCCACCTTTTTTTTTATCAGATGGCGTTTATCTATTTTAGAAAGGCGCGTATTTATAAAAAAAATAAACCGAAAAAATCACTGCGAATCGCGTACAAGTTTTATTTTTATTTTTTTAATTGGCTGTAGTATAAAGATTTATCCGGTTTATACTAGATTCTTAGAAATTTATGTGGGATTTTTTTGTTTTATATACAAATCTGAAAACATACATATTTCTTTATCTAATATTTATGATTTTCTTGTAAAACTAAAATGTTTGTATATGGTTTGTTATATTTATGATATAAATTGCATCATAACTGTTGTGATTTTGCAGAAAAATGTTTCATTAGTTTTTTGCGCCCTTTAATTCTCAATTGTCTGATTTCAAATATACATATTTTTTAAAAAACCCTACCTTGGCGGTACCTTTGCCAAATATAAAATTTCGATTTATGCGTTTCACTTTTTAAAGGCATTTATCAAGGTAAAACTTTAAATTTATTTTATACATACCTAAGGCCTAAAACACATAATTTTATAACTTAAATTTGTTTACAACAGCCAAACTTAAGGAATAAATGAGCGAATCGTACAGTAAAATTCAAAATCTACATATACATGGATGTGTCAAATTCAAAGGAAAAATTTCTGGAGATGATCGGTCATAAAAAACTAAGCTCCAAATCCATGTAATGTCTTCGAAATCCTCTTAAGCATTTTTAGTATCATTATCCTACTTCCTTAATGAAGCTAGAGGAAATTAAAAAAATTAACAAAATTAGGCAAAGCGGCTTTATTTGTTTCTGCACATTTAACAGCAAAAAACCAACATATCGAACATAATAGGTTGACGGAATGTTATATTGCACCACCTTAGGGACTAACAATAAAACTTTTGTTTCTTGAAATATGTAAAAAAATCAATTGATTGGTGGTCCCCTGGTTGCCTCTTAGCCTTCTTGTTAATTACATACTTTAGTATTTTTTTATTTGAAGCACAACTTTATGGGACGTGATGAACATTTTTTAATTTTAACATTTCCAAAAGTTATTCGCAAACATTGGAAATTGATGTTATTCTTAATTTTTTTAAATTAATTAAATTGTATTTATTTGACGTGAAAAACGTAAAATTTCAGAATTGTGTAGGAAATCTGAAGAATTTTCAGAATTCACTTTTCATATTAAAGAATTCTGTTACTCAAAATTTGAAGCGGGAAAGGCAAGTTTCAATTTTTTTTTTGAGATTTTTAAATTGTACAACATCTGTTGTGTGATTGTTGAGCTACACAAATTGGAGAGGGATATAAAATAAATCCAATCAGAAATCCTTGTCCCAAAACAGAGTTTCGCTATCCGTTGGTGACCACTTTGAATTGAAGCAGGATCAAGAAGTTCAATTGCCGGCCCCTTAATAAATTAAGATACGGAATACGCAGGAAAATTCAAGCAAAAAAGAAAAAGCATACAGTATTATGGATGAACATATCCATTTTACATGCAATCTCTCAAAACATCTTATCCATTTTTTTAAATTCATTGTGAATGAGCTACTACGCTCAAAATAGGGTCTTGCCTATGACTTGCGACAGTTCAAAATTCTTGTTCTTTCGATCCGAATTAAATATTCGATAAAAGAATCGTATATCTTCATTTTTTTTTATAGTCAATTGCAATTTGGTTCGATCATTTTATTTTATTCCTTTTCCAGTTGTGGACATAAACCAAAAATATACTTGGAAACATTAAAAACTTTATTAATTTTTTCTGAGAATAAAGCGTCAATACAATAATGTAAAATTGTCTTTAAAATTACTAAGAATAAGTTGTCTTATTTTGAATGCGCTTGTATAAAAGCAAACATTAAGAAAGTTCTTTAGGACTTTAAATTTTAAAATCAACCTTATCTCCAAAATAAAAATAATTCAATTACACCAAGATTGAATTACGAATTGGGAAAAGTAATGCAAATATCTCGAAAACTGGTGTTTTCGTCTGTGATAAGGAACCAAATATATTAAGTTAGACAATTAGTCCGTTTGTAATGTTACTGAATGCTTTCACTAAATACACTATTTAGGGTCGTAAATCACGCGCGATGTACCGTGAAACTAAGTGGCTTCCTAAATGCATTTAATTATAAAAAAGTGAAATTAATCGTAATTAAATATAATGAAATAGAAAGAGTTCATATTCATATTATATAAAGTTTTAACTGCTAATTAAAAGCTTCGATGTTTAAACTATAAATTTTAAATTAATAAATAAAATGTAAATTTTCGCTTCAGATTTCTTATTTCCAAAGAGATTTTTGAATTTATTTTCAACGGATTCTCAACGTCTGAAAAATGTTTGATTTTCTTCTCTAACCCCGCAATTATCTGCCTTTTACAGTTGTAACCCTAAAAAGTCACACACAGTATTAATGGTGTAGCTCATTATTGTTCTGTACAGTGTTGATGCGTCGGAAATGCGTATTTACAATTTTCTTTATAATTATTAAATTAATTGAAATTGGTTGACACCAAATTAAAAAGTCTCTAAATCTGATTTGTTAAAAATGCACGAAAATATACAACGACCGTTGTTTTTGAAATATGCTAAATAAGCTAAATAAATGTGGATTTGGTGTTTGGACGCACGTTTACGCGTACACGCATTGTGTTTTTCATTTAATTTTCTTTTTGACCGTTTTAATATAAATTTTAGATAATTTGTACATTTTTTTTGTTATGATTTGCTTTATAGCACTGGACATTTTCAAGTCCGCCAACTGTTGTTGGCAACTTGTTGAGTAAAATACAGCGATCAAAATTTTACTATCTACGAAATGGCTTACATGTTCCATTCACTTGGTGTAGGACAAAACATACAACTAAAAAAATACCATGCCACGAATTATTTTTAAATTTCTCTCACCATTCGGAAATTTTATTACTTTTCATTTTCTTAGTAATTAATGTTAATGAACGCTATATATTAAAATTTTCAAAATTTTCGTTATTTCTGGGCAAATGCACTGAGAAAAGGCGACAATTTAGTTTTTATGGGTCGGAAGTAAATTCTCAATGACTTCCAATTCTTTCTTAGATTTTTAGTTATTTAAGACCACAATTATTAAAATTTCTGATTTTTCATTCTTGATTTTTACACGGAACGAAAACAATCAACTATAAATAACTGTGTTCAATATTAATCAAGTAAATATGTTGGTGGAATCGTTGTAGGCAAATTAATTATTTTTTTAATTTTGTGCTAAATAGCTGTATTTCAATGAGGAAAATAGGATAAGAATTATTTTTGATTTATTTTTTCCCTATTGAAATTTTGGAATTAATTTTTATCTTTTGTGTTGGCAGCAAAATTACTTATCAATTTGGCAGCCGTCAAAAATTAATGTAAATATACGTACGACCAAATTTGATTATTTTTGATAAATAATGAAATTAATTTTAAAAGACGTTTTAATATTTCAAAATTGGTAACATTAAGTTAACGCATGACGTTTGTGTCGCTTATTTCAAAATAGTCGTCAGTAACTTTTTTGGTAATTTTGTAATAGAAGGGTTTTTATTTTTTTTACACCTACACTTAACCTTTACTCTACCAAAACCATTTTAAATACCAACTTAGAGACGAGAAATAGACAAAACATTCTTTTTGGAATTGATTCAATCTGGCAATCGACTGTAAATTAGGATTAAGGGAAAAGCTGTACAGCATGCACGAAAAATAAACCCCAGCATGCTTTAGACTTGCGATTTGATGGCAGCTGGATGTTGAACAATCGGGCAGTTCTAAACAACTTTAATTTAAATCGGAAAGATAAGAAGGTTTCTTATAACTTATTATTATAAACAAAAACAAAACTGTAGAATAGTTTAGGAAATCAGATAAATCACAGTTAAGGATGGACGTAGAATATCTAGAAATAGAAACATGTTTCCTACCCTTAATAATTGATCAAATGAAGTTTTAGAGCAACCTGAATAAATAGGTGCACAATATATTAAGCGTGGGGCAACTAGGCATCGTATTCATTTTAGTTTAGCTTCACGATCAGGGTAGTTTTCATGAGTCCACAAGTTTCTAAGCGTATTATAAATCTTCAGGCAAACATAATTAATATGATCATCCCAATTGTTCACAATTTCAATCCTGCTGCCATCGATCATTGTATTAGAAAACGTAAGGCTGTGACGTATAAATTTACGTTTATTACAAGTTATAAACATGGCTTCAGATTTTATAGGATTAACGCTAATTTCGTTGCTCATGCTCCAAGTCGTGATAAACAAGGAAGTATGCTTATCGGCCTGTAATCAGGCAAATCCACTGGCTTAGAAATCTTAACTATTGGTAACACCATAAGTCAACTTCAAAGCTTTAGGAAAAATGGATTTGGTTAATGCGGTGTTAATTATGTGAGTCAGAAATTTAACTGGTACTGGAAGTATCTTACATACAAAAGAAATATTAACAAAATCGCTTGAGTTATACGTTGGTTCTTGAGAACCTGCAAAATGCGTAGAGAAATCATTGGTTGATTGAAGATGGAAACGGCTTGCTTATTCTTAAAAAGACTACATCTAGATTAAAAATGTTTTTTTAAGTGCAGTTATTTGGCCGATCTAATCGTTAACCCTATTACGATAAACTGTATCCAAGTGGCAGCATTTTCATTTCCAAACGGCATGCAAAAAATCTCTGGTAATTTATCTGCCTTGGGATTCATGCTGTTTATCAATTTATTGTAACAGTATTTTAAGACTAACGTCACCTAGATTTCTGAAGAATTAACATACTAGTTGGACTCAATTCAAGCCTACGTTAATCAAAGAATGTTCTTTTACATTTAGATAGAAGGCTTACAGAGAAAAGGCACATCTAAGCTAAACGTCAACAAATCAATTAGGGTGTGTTAAAATGAACTGGTTAATAGGGAAACATTCCAACTTAAGTCTAGAGTGTAAGTTTCTGCTATATAAAATAGTATTTAAACCTTTCTGGGCAAATGCACCTTTGTATATACGTAACACAAACATATTTCGGGATCTACAGATCGAAACAGTAGCAAGCTGTACAGTAAAAACTACCAGTTGAAGTTAGAACAACATCCCAACGCTTTAATTAAAAAGGCCTATGTAGATTCCGAAGTCTTAAAAAAAAGATTCTTTAGATCTAGCTATCTAATTTAAAGTAATTACTAAGTGCAAGTTAATATTAAGAACTAACATAGGTTCAGTCTTAGTCAAAAGTTTGTATATAATTAATTTATAAGGTTTGATTACATCTTGTGAGTTTCCTAAAATTATCTAAAAGTGAAAATACCAACAAATTAAAATACTCCAATTTGTCCTCTATATTTGGAATAAAAATGATTAGGTTTCAATCAAGCTGGTTAGTTTCTGCAACCATACAATTATAGGAACCAAAAATCATATCGTCAGTGGTATTACAGCCCCGCAACGAAAATTTGATTAAATAAGTTTAGATTCAAGTGATTATTTGGTTAACCTGACGACGAAACATTTTATAGTAATTTTTAGAGAAAAGGATGAGGAAATGAATTCCGTCAAGTTCTTCTGTTGCAAAATTACCAAAAAAGTTACTGTCGAATGTTTTGAAGTAAGTGCCATCAATCGTTGACTTTCTAAATAAAATTACCATCAGCTATCATTGGCGGAATTATTTAGTGTAATTGCTGATGTAAGAAAAATGCATCATTGAAAAACGACTTTTGACAACGAAAACTAACAGAGCATTCACAATGAAAAAAACTTTTTACTTTTTGCTTACAGATTTGTATGAATTTCCAACATAACAAACAAACATTTTTGCTCGTTATATTGGAAATTCATACAAACCTGTAAATTAAAAGTGAAAAGTTTTTTCATTGTGAATATTCCGTAATTTGGAATTTTTTTTTTTTTTTTTTTTTTGTAAATAAAAAGATCGCATCGTTTGATATGTTTGATGTATGAAGCAAATTCTAGTGTTAGCTATTAAAACTAAAAATCGGATTTGATTTACGTGAATGCAAAAAAAAAATTGAATTTAGCTATCTTTTTTGGATTTACATAATGTAATTGTTGTTGTAAATTTTTGTAATTTTTCCAATACACAATACACTTTATATTATATTAGGGAACTGAAAGCGCTCACTGACATTTTACCCAGTGCTTAAAATCCTACAGACGATACGACTTTGTCTGTCTGACGGTTGGCCCGACCAAATCTGAGGTTGCTCTACAAATATTTTGATTTCTTCTTTTTTTATCTTATTTACTAAGCAGTTGACTTATCTTCTTCTTAATGTGAACATCATGTTTTGCTGCACAGTTTTCAATTTATTGTATTTTAACTATAATAAAAGGGCTTGACGAGTATTACTTCTAGTGTGATTATTTATTACAAAACCCAGAACATTTATTTACAATACGCAGAACATGATAAACCCTGTTTTGATGCTCGTCATTTTGTTTTTATAATTTTTTATATTTATCGCCATACCTTTACTACAAAACTAACAAGCGGAACGTCTCTATTCCCTTTTACTCTTTGACATTGCAAATAAACTGGACCCATTGCTTAGCGTCTGATTTAACACAAAGGCGAGAAGCTACTGACTGAACAAGTGTGCTAATTCATTGAGCAATTTTATTCTTCAAAATATTGGATTTCTGCCTCGCTGACAAATTTCATGAGGGAAGCCTAAAATGCTAACCGTTTCTGTTTGTATTGTTATTAAAATAACATTTTTACTAATTTTAATCTTGTAATTTTTTCGATCTAATTACAAGGTAACTTGTAGTAACTTTGGTACCAACATAAGGAAACCAAAAATAACTCTGAAGCTGCAAAGGTCAATTTCCGAAAACGGCTAATACATATATAAAGTAGTATATAAAGCTCCCCGGTGGACGTCCCTTAGATTAGTTGCTTGATTATCAAATTACTTCTGTACATTGAATTTTGGGCGGGAAATATAATAGTAGTTACCTACATCAGCTATATTTTTTTGTAGTTTTCCGTTAGTCAGATAAATAAATTCTGATGATTTTTGTTATGCTATTTTAAGCTAGATGTCATAATATAATACTTTTGATTTTCTCCTATTTAGTCATATTTCAAGAAAATATTTCATAGTCAGCTCATAAAATTAGCGGACAAAAAATGTCTGCGTTGAAAAGGCGTAATTACATACTCATAAGAGTTTAAAAATACCTTATAATTAAATCAAGTATTTGCTAGTTACTGTTTGCTGACCGAATAAAACTCGTGATATTTGGTTGTTTATTTATTGTAATTTAAGTTTTGTTGACAGTGTTTTTTTTTTTTGTTTTGAATTCCAAAAAATATTTTCTTTGCTTCGATATTATTATAAGAAAATATGTGTGTGTTACAAAAATAACCAACAAGTTAGTATTTACGTCAAAATAATACATTTAAAAATACAAATTCATACAGTATTTAACCTCATTTGAATTGAAACGTCGTCGTCGTTGTCGTCTTGTGCTATGTTGTATGTTTGCCTTTTAATCTCTTTGTAGCATCTTATCGTTATGTACATAAAAAACGAAATTATTTTTATTTTTATTAATAATAATTGTTGTATTACTAATAATTCGGAAAATTGGTGATAAGGGATTTTTATATTAATTGGACTCTAGACGTGCTGTTCGATTTGTTTTTTTTTTATTGACGTTTGCGGGTTAAATATTTCGAAATATAAAATCGATATACGATATACGATGGACGACATAAAATATTTTTTTTTTTTTAAATTGATTGAACACTCTTGTTGATTTAATAATGATGAATGGTGTGGATATATATTTTTAGAATTGGATTTTTATTCCGACTAGTATAGAAAGAAATCTGGAATCGATTTCCACTTGTGTATTTCTTATACGAGTACATATAAATTTATATTTTATTTTTATTGAGTATTGAATTGTTTAACCAAAACTCTATTATAATATTTTTGGCTTGAGTATATTTATAAATCATGAAGCTATATGGTATGTACGTACATCTTTAAGATAATTGGATATGTACATAAATACTGGTTTGCGCTCTTAATATATTTATGGTGTAAATATATTTATGTGAGGATTGTAATTACTCCGCATAGAATTAAATTGATTTTTTATTGTTTTTAACAAAACACAGTAAAATAATTTATATTATTTATAAAATAATACGCACAGTATATCGCATATTAGTAATTATGAGATTGTTTTTTATGTTAAGTAAAAATTATAATTTTGTTTTTTCAATATAGTTATGGCGTGTCAAAATACAATATTTTTGTTTAGTCTATAGTGTTAATTGAATGATACTTATAATTTAATTATATTTGGGCTAATCGAAACTTTTTTCGTATATTGCGACGATGGTATTTGGTTACTAACAATATCAACAAAACTAACGAAACCAACAAATTATTACGTGAGTTATGATCTTGCTAAAATTCTGAAAAATTGGTCGCTTAAGTAGGAGAACCATAGTACATATTCGTAACTTTCCAAACTTTCAAACTTTTAATTTTGCTTGCCAAATTTAAAAAATCCGGATCTAATATGTAGACATTATTCAGCAAAAAATGTAAGGCGCTTGCTTAAATTCAAGGTTGCCATTGAGTAAATAAATATAAATTTTGTATACATATGCAGATTGTAAAAAAACATACCTCCAAACTAAACCACCATCACCACAAAATTGTATTCAAATTCAAAACAATAATACACAACAAATCATTTTGCCGAATAGCTTAGGATTTCGGATGCAATAAACATTTCACTTTCAAAAATTGTATATGAACTCATACGACCTCGACTTTCTAAAAATCTAATGTAAGTACGTACATTTATATTTGGCTGATGTAATTTTGGTTAAATATTGAAGAATCAATAAAAAAATGTTTCGATTATAAAACGGCAAAATATGTATGTATATGCAAAAGCTTATCAGAATTTTATATAAGCTCAATATAAATTCTGAGAATTTGTTTAAATTATTCTCCACGTGTCTAACATAATTTATGGGAATACCATTATTTAAAACATACTTTAGATGTCGTAACGTAGTCGTTACATACCCGCCGCAGCCTTAAAAGTTGTTTTTGTACAAAATAAAAAAGTAATCCTTGATTTTTATTTTTAATTCCTCTGTCTCACGTGCTTGACAGGCCGAATAAAAATAAAATACAACAACCTAAAATTTTTCTTTCGAATTTTCTATTAAAATAAAAAATATAAAGTAAATTAATAGTGGTGTATACATATATTTTGGGTATTTACAAAATTTATGATTTCTTCAAGCAAAGAAAATATTAATAATTTATTATTGTGCTAAGACATACCATTCTCTACAAAAAAAAATAAAATAAAATTTCCAAAATAATAAGTAAAGAAAAATATTTACACGAAGAGGAAAAAAACGGTTTTATTTTTAGTAACGTTATAATACAACAACAATACACAACATATACAATAGGAAAATAAAAAACCCCAAAAATGAATTTTCCTACAATTGATTTGGATATTGATGTAACCAAGTATATGGCTGAATCCATAGCGCGAATAGGTAAAGTAGTAGATAATTTAATTTTTTGTAACTCTAGGTAATTAAATGCTCGTTTAATTCTTTTATACTACCCACCCACCCACATTTTATTTTTTATTGTTTTTCATGTGAAAGTCAGACAGTGAGCGCGGAGCGACATGTTTACTATTTTGTAATTTAGATTAATTAACGTCACGTTACCGTGATGTGTGTACGTATACTATATATTTTAAGCGCGCTCAAGATAATATTAAACCTCGACACGGCTGTTTATTTACTTTATTTTTATTATAATATACAAAATAATGTTAATTACGTACAACAGTAGTTCAAGTTGGTTTAGTTTTCTGACAAATAAAATAGTTAGTAGCGTGGTTGGCTTTATCATAATGTATGTATTTTATATTTATGGGAAAATCCATTTTTATTTAAGTATTTTTTTTTAGTTTCAATTCCCATTAGACTATTGAGAAATTTTTATGTTTATGACTCTGTTGTTCTTTAATGGGGGTTGTATTGATAAATATTTAATTTTTGTATTAATTTTATATTATGTGAGAAATTGTAAGGGATTTTCAGTAGTTTGATATTTTGGGATTAAATATTTTAGAAGCATCAAATCGTTATTTAGAAAAGCTTTCGGAAGAAAATTACATAGAACATTCAACTATTTCATAATGAGTCATTTTCTTGCAGAGACTATTGACATTTGCATTTAAAATTACTTGAGTTTTCAATTATCCAGTCCGATTACTATTTGATAAATAAACTATCTAATAAATATTCATGGGAATTTATTTTTAAACTTTACCCATAACCAATCAGACTAGTTTTAGAAATTGACGCAGTTAAAAAATGTGAAAGTGAGGAATTTTGTCAAATTCATATTATGATTTTCAATTATTTCGGTTATTGGATTATTTAATTTTGAATAATCGATTTTTGTATTGTTGAACCTGAAACTGTGAATATAAATCGATTCAGACATAAAGAGATGAGGAATTTGGAGTATTGTAGATTTTTTAAAGCTGAAATGTGTTTACCTATTCTTTAAATTCAGCTTATGTAAAAGGTTTGGAACGTACCAAGGCAGTTGTTTCAAATGACTCCTTGATCGATTCCAACAAAACGAACAAACATTTTTGTTCCTTAGAAATTCCTACAATTCTATTTTAAAATGGAAATTTTAAAATTATTCTAAATTTTGATTTATTAATTTTTTATCTCGTTATCTTTGCTGTATTAAATGGTTTTCAAAGTAAATTAGTAAACGCAACATTTTATAAATCGTATTAAGTTTTTTATATTTCAAATTGTCAGTCGAGCTACTTTCTTTTTGTAAAGCAAACTAGAATTTCAATTGTAATATAAGTATCTCGTTCTCATAGGTAATTTTATAATCAAATTTCATTAATATTGCTGCATGCATTTTTTTTATTAATAAATTGAAACGGCAACACAGTCGTATCGATTGTTGTGAATCATAATAGTGCTGAATATTGTCAGTACCGCCGACTGTGATAGTTAGTACTTAGGATTTTCAGTGCCTCTCAATCATTTGGCATTCGTTTACTTAGCTATATAAGGTAGCTTTACTAGAGCACCCAAGTCTAAGCTAAATGTTATGAAATATTAGTAGAGGCACTCTAAACAAGAAAAAGATACTAATTATATTATTGGGCTAGTTCCCATGATATTTTGAAACAGTATTTATCTAAATTAGTAAAAGAGGCCATTCTTAACATCTAATTTGCAAATCTGACAATCTATTTACTTCTTAAACGTGTCTCTTATCCCAGACAATTAGAAAGTGAGGTAAGCAAATAGTATGTTTCTCAAAACAACTATTTTCCTGCTTGGTTTGTGTTTTATCCTTAAAAAGTTAGGAAAAGGGGGAACAAAAATAGGAACAGTTTTTTTGATTTCTGAAAAATTATGGTAGTGACACAAAAATCAGTCATATTGATAATTTAAATCAGGTGTTTCAGTGCTTTCATTGTCTTTAGTAATTAAATGTCTGTCTGGGGGCTCTATCTTGAAATCGGTGGATACCCGTCCCGTCCTTGAAGATATCTGTCGTAATTCCCTTATAAATCCTGGTTAGCTACCTGGTTCAGTCACAAATGAACTTTGTTACCTTTCATTCTTGACTTAAGTGATTTTTATTACGTTTATTTTTTGTTTTGGTTAATTTTTAGGCATAGATAACATTGGAAATCACACTTTAGAACACTAAAATTGGAAGCATTTAGAATTTATTTGCAAATTAGTAATTTTTTCAAATTAGAAATTTTAATTACGAATTTCTAATTACATTAAAATTTATCTATTATCGAGGAATTTCTCACTAATTTTCTTTAAGTTATGCTTGTTCTAATCGTAATTAACTAAAATTTGAATAAGATAAGAAGTTTCTAAATAAAATTGAACTGGAATTTCATTGTTAATTCGTAATAGTTGTGTAGAGATTTAAAACTGACAAAATATCATTCATCATTTAGCGCGTTTTTTTATTAGCGCCGGATAGATCATATGCGGAGCAGTCAATTTTCTACACTTAAATTTAAATTTGGCGTGGTACTTTTATTGAAAAATTATATAAATTTATTTAATGTAACAACTTTAATGTTCAACTCCTCAATGATAACTTCGGCTCTAGATAGCGAATAATAAAAAGTACTAATTGGTAACTTAAGAAACACTTTATCGCCATAAAGCATGGATTTTGGTCGTAAAATGAGACTTGAGAGTTACGAATTTCATCTACGTAGTACATTTAAAATATAGTAAGCTCTCGACAACGTGAACAAAATAAAACCAAGCAAATTAATGTTTAAGAGGTTGTTCATGTTTGCGGGAGTTAATTTTTTTTATATAAAATTTGGTAATATTTTGGAAAAAATTAGTAATTCTTGTTTAACCTGTATTTGCTTCCAAGTTTCTTAAAACTGTTTTATCTCTCAAGTTTTCTAAAACTATTATTTCATTTGAATTCACTCTATCTTCTTCAGCCCATTGTAAAGTTAAAGTCATCAATTTTTTTCTTTCGCCTCGGGATTAATGTCAATGTCATTGTCAGTATAGCTGTTCTTAAATGCTGTTAAATTTTGTAAGCAAACTTTAGTAAAATTATTAGAAAAAGCAATGCTACTTAAACCTGAGGATAAATCATAAGAAAAATTTTAGTGGTGTGCTCTACTGCTGCGGTAATTTCAGCATTTTACTAATTTTTCAAAATATTTAAAGGAACATCATCATCTGGATCTTTCTTATCTTCAAAAAAATTCAGAATGTTTTTCAACACTTTCTCAAGTTTTTACCGAGCAATTCAATTTTTTTAGCGACTCCGATATACGGGTATCATCTATACTATTGAAGTTAATGAACTATGTAAACCTGTCCCTCGATTAACACGGTACTTGATTAACGCGGATTTGATTTAGCACGATCAACAAATTGAGACAAAGTCTTGATTAACACGCACAGAAGTTTCGATTAACACGGTTTTTTTACACAACGTAAAAGGAAAAGTATAAAAATAAGTGTGAATAACATACATATATTAGTCGCGATCAACACGATTTTGAGTGACGGTAATTTGGCGGCACGTAATTACCGTGTTAATCGAGGGATAGGTGTATAATAATAAAGTTTTGTGATTCTGACATTTGGTCCATCGTTTGATTTTAATTCGTTTTCATGTGGATGAGATGAAGCCATTATCCAACAATAATGGCGCTTTTACTGGGAGACCTTGGCTTTTCGAAAATGTTAACGATCTACACATGGCCCTGTAAACAATTTAGGAATTTCGAAAGAATTGTGATATTTGTGACCGTGACGAATTAAATTTCTCAAAACAAAAACAAATCGCCAAAAATTAAGTCCGTGATCTTCGCTGAATTGCATTTATTAATAAATAAACCTCATCGCTAGAATAACTGTTTTTCTTCAAAATCAAACATAAATGCATTCCCTGAATTTTTTGTTTATAAAACAATAAATTTGTACAGGTTTTTTTTTTTATTTCATTGCTTTTGTTATACAAATATTATATGCGGGAAAATTTAAAATAATTAAATTAGTTCATGGAAAATGAGTTTTCAGACAGATAATTTTCGTTGAAAAAATTTCAATTCCAACAAATTTATAGGCTTATTTTGTGCAAAATTTTGTTGTTTATATTAAAATGGGGGGAAAATAAGGCATACAGTTAATGATGATCGCTCATTTCATTTCATTTATTATATTTAGGACAAGTTCATCGAATATAAATATTATAAATTATTATTGTTGCATCATATAAATATTTATGTCAATGGCCCTCTTCTTTTTTGTTACAGTGCCAATAATATTTGAGCATGCCAAATATGTTTTCACATCTTTCTAAAGTACTACTGATTAAGATTATTCCCTTTATGTTAACTTTATACACTTACATATTATAATAAAAATTGTGTTTACAATTTATATGATTAATTTAAATGAATTTTTTTCTATTGTTTTAAATAAATTTGACATTTATTATTGTAGAATCAAGTCAAGGTTAAGTAGAAAATTGTTTTTGATTTAATTTTCTTTTCCCCATTTTTTGTCTTCTGCTGCTCTTGGTTTGATGTTGTTGTTATTATTGTTTGTACGTAATACCTATTCAAATGTAGGTTCTATGAAGTTATATAAAATTTTATACAATTTAATTATTACGCCAAATGTATTTGTTTTTGTTGGAATAATTGAAAACGTGTGTGGTTCATTTACTTTTCTGTTTGTGCGAGAAAAAATTGGGTTTATTGCGTTGAAAAAAATATCTTGAAAATTGTATGTAGTATAGGCGTTTGTTTGACCTGAAATCGATTTAACAATAAATAAATTTTTAAACATGCCATTTAACAATGTTTTTTTATTAATTAAGATATGACATTTTGATTGTAGTGTAATTCGTGATTTTGTATAATTGATTTTGAAGAAAAAATTATATATATTTAATCAATAATTTTCATTGTGTCGGAGTTTGGTGTGGTGGTTATGTTGTGTGCTGATGGTTCAAAAAATAAAATTAATATTTTGCCATGCCACCAAACACTTAATTTTAATTGAATTTAAAATGGTTTATTTGTTATTATTTTTTTTAGCATTATTTTTTTTTAGATTCGTGGTAATATAATCTTAATAGTTTTTTTCAACTTGGATGAAAATGTATTTATGTACGGCGGTGAAAAAATATGACGGCAATAAACATTTTACATATTTTCTAATTAGATAATTGCGAGCGTTATGTACAAAATGAACAAAATTCTCACATATAGGATTAAATTACGTTTTTGGATATTTTGGTAAATATCTAATCCACTAATAATAATATCGTGTTGCTTATATGAATGGTTTTTATTAATGAACTCTATATAGAATTTTATTTTAATGTTGGATACGAACAATAAAACTCATTCATAAACGAAATGTCTATAATAATGACTAGAGAATTTATTGATTATTTTTCCAAGAAATTAATTTATTTGGTTTTTTTTTCAACAATTTTTTTAGTTATTTTGGTATAATGTTGGAAATGTATTTATTGAATTTCACCTTTTAAGTATGGGGCCATGATCGTTTAATTTAAAAGAAATGTATTACTTTATCTAAAGGTGATAATTTTTCGTTGTATTGATCGGTTCTTTGAAATGTTCTCTAAAAATGAAATGCGATTAGCACTGCAAATTGGTGATCAGACATTATACTAGTCTCTCTCAACTGTAATTCTCATTGTTTGAATATAGACACAAATTGAAACTTGTTTAAACTTATTCAAAATATAAAAGCTCCATAACCTCCAATTTTGAGTTTCTACGCCTTTTAAAAAGAAAAGTAATTATTACGAATTATTTGAAGAGCATCGGAATAAAAACCGGTAAATCACATGCAAATATGGTGCATTTTGATGTTGATAACACTGTTTGGAAACCTGCCACATTCCTATGTGCGGTACCTGTTGAGATATTATAAAAAACGAGGGGATATGTCGGTTTTAGGCGCAACCAATGACCTATGAAAAATGTTAAGGCTTTATCGGTGTCTGTTCCAATCGTCATATCTTTTGATACGACTGAAATATTTCTAATTAATTAAAACATTACTCACTTAACCTACCTAATCTTAAGCTAACATTCGAATTAACATAAGTTTCGAATTTTCTTAATACATAATTAGATGAAATTAGCAAGAATTATGTAAAATTAATAATATAAAGGTAGTCAAAAATAAGTTTTTATATTTTGGGCCATTCATTTGTGATTTTGAAATGATAAAACAAAAAACTACGGTTTGACAGACCACTAATCTAAAATCTCTTAAGCCAATTGTCACAAAAATTTGACTTTATGGTGGGTTTAAGAGTTCGGATTTTTACCTAGGTTATTTTGGTCCGACCTCTAAACAATCAAATTGATCCGACTTCATGCATCCACCATCAGATTCGACTGAAGTGAGATGTCTAAATAAAGCTATTGACAGTTTTGTCGCAATGTTTGAAATTTATTTCATTGTATCAGGGTTTGTCTGATTTAAATCAATTGATTTAATTAATTCAAATGATTTAATCAGATTTAAATCGCTTCAATTAAATCGACAGATAAATAAATTTTGTAGCTGGATCCGCCACTGATAGCAAAGTGCCAACCTGCTGATCAGTAACAACTTTAACTAATAGCTCGATATATAAAAAGTGCAGATTATTGCTGGTCAGCAAATTTTGAGTTTTTTTTTTCAGTTTGTTTAATTTAGCAGTTACTTGTAATTTCACGGCTCCGCGAAATATGGTGGCAGGAATTATACTCGTAAAAATAATGGGATTAGAATAGCAAAATTTGTATGGATTTTCCGATTTTAATTCGCAAGACAAGTGGAATTAAAGTCGGAAAAGAAAGTTCGTATAATAATTTTTCCGAGTAAAGTTCCATTTTGAGCATATTAAATTCGGAAATAATGCTCTCCTGACTTAATCTTTCATGCCAATAAATATAAAATTCAAAAAATCGTAGAATAAACCCCGGAAGCACAAAATCCACCCAGTATCCAAATTTCTGACTATAATTCACATTATTGACCAAGGTTTAATTTCAATTTTGGTCCGAGTCCATACCATTTTTTTTACAAATTTGATACCTTCGACCTTATTCGATGCCGCAATTTCACTACTGTAGTTTTCACTTTCTGGGGGCCTATTCTCGAATTTCACATCCATTTTCCACATGTGGACATCTGTCAAAGTTGTCAAAAATTGGTTCGAAAATTGTAATTCGTATATAAAACACATGCGGCATTAACATTTTCCTGTATGGGGAATTTTTCCACATGCTTATACCCATTCGGGTTTTGAGTGACAGATGTCCACATTTGGAAAATGGATGTGGAATTTGAGAATAGGCCCCCTGATACCTATACGATGGATGGGTGGGTAATTTGTAAAATAATCTTTAAAGAAATAATTTCACTAAATTCTGTAGGTTTTCTCACTGAGGCCTAATATATTTCTTACAGCGTCTAAATGTAGAAGTATTTCAGTAAATCGCCAATTCTTTAGAAAAAATTTAGAGTAACTATTGCAAAATTGCTTAATGCCTGGTTACTTGGAGAAACCCATTTTACAATATTTGAATTCAACCTTAAAAAAATGTTTTTATAACCCACATAAATTGGCACTGAAACCGTGTTTTTTTGCGTTGTTTTTAGGTTTACCTGCAAGTTTATACGGACAAAAAACGGTTCAATTTGTCATAACAAGTCAACATTTATTTTATGTCGCTTTTTGACAATTATCAAGTTGTTGATGTAATAGGTACTAGATGGTGTTTTTAGAGAAACTCTTTCGGCTATATTCGAGTTTATAATCACGATATAGCAAAGCAATATAAAGATATGCTCAATTGATTTTCTAAATTGGGTTTGGTTTACGCATTTCGTCATCCAGTGACAACTTCGTACATTTCAATATGGTTTTTTTATTTGAACATGGCCTACTGCGTTTATTATTGATACAGATGGGTTATAATAAATGAAAATGTACTGATGAAATGAATGACTAACAAAACTCAAAATTAGCATATAACCCCCCAGACAGTCTCGACGCTGTAGCGCAGTCACGCAATTGCGCAAAAGTTAAATTACATGAAAATACATGGGAATTGACAAAGTCGACGGACGCAGCGCATTAGACCATGTACTAAAATTAAATTATTTTCAATATTGCACGCAAGAACGGATTGAATGAAGTGTCACTTTCTGATGTAAAAAAAATACAAAATGAAAGACATTCTTGGGAACTAAAGTTATCCAAATTAAAGTGAAGCCAATCACATTAAACGGTTTTATGTAGCTAAATTATTAGTTATTAACTAGATTAGTAGACTTTATACTAAGACGGAAAATTTAAATTGGTCAAAAAAGTTGTTTACAAAATAGTATTTAGAGCCATCAAATTATGGATTTATAGAAATCTAAAAGGTTTAGTTCATGTTAGATAGTTTAAAATTATTGTAATGTCAAAAGCGTGCGTCGAGATTGTCAGCAAAATTTTTATTTTTACAGTACTAAATTAATTTTTCCGTTTTGTGCGTAATTCCGTCTCCGTCCCGTCGAGATTGTCTCTACCTTTAAGCTATCTGATTTTGTCAAATATCTGCTTTACCGCTTTTGGATTAATTAATAGAATTTTATTTCTAATTAAAATAGAAATTCAATTATTTAAAACAACTAATTTTTAACATTGGGGCCTATTTGATAATTAGCACGGTGCAGTGCATACCGTTTTCCTTATCACCTTCGATTTATTTTCTATTAAGTGTACGGGAAGGAAAAAATGTACACTGCACTGCACCGTAGGGAATTTCAGAACTACTTGACAAAATTTTTTAGTCAATTTCTTACCATTTTTTCTTTCAAGGAGTTCAATTAAATAAAATTTCAAAAGCTAGGACTAAATAAATATTATACACCAGTTTAATTTAGGAAAAAAAAACAATTTTCCAACGTTACTAATAAGTTCGCTTCCTAGAATTGTTGATTCTTGTGGGTAAAATTATTTTTTCAGCTACACACGCTAAACTTTTATTTCAGCAATATCTGTTTGTTAGATAATTGGTGAACAATATTGCTTTTATACGTTTTCAAATCTTTAAATATTACATAAGGGATTAGAAGGTGAGAATAATTCGAAACGGAATTTCACAGTTTGTAACACATTTATAAAGTACATACTTTGTAGAATTTACGATATTACATATCTCGTTGTTTGGTTATTAGCTGATGTGCAAATAGCTATTATTCTATTGGATTAGAATAAAAGATTAATTATATCATGGCACGTGATGCCAGTATGTCAGAAAAAAAAAGTCTAACCGATGGTATATGTATGACCTATAAATACTGTGTTGCATGCAAATTACTTAACGACCATAAACAATGTATGTACATTGAAAAAAATTGAAATTCCTTGTTTTATTACCTCATATTTTATGTACAATTATTATATTATACATCTGTTAAATGTTAAATTCAATTTGTACGTTGGTTACATGTTACATCTGTTTAAATTTGTTTGGTTGTAGATTACATTTATTATTAAAATTGACAAATGCAGCCTCAAGGGTATTTTTAGGAATCGATTTGAATCAACCCTACTGGAGATTTCGATTTTGTTGTCCAATCTAATAAGCACTCAATAATCATTAAATACACAAATCACAATTTTTTATTATTTGGTATGATTTTCACGTACATATCAAATTTTTTTTTTTTTAATTATTTGAAAGGTAAAAATCTATTCACCACACATACACACCACCAAACTATCTTATTTGTTATTATTATGCTCTACTTTTAGTTTAATAAATTGCGTCTCAATTTTAGTTTCTTTAAGTTATTGCACCAATAGTTTATAAATAAACACAACGTTATAAATTTTTTTTACGATTTATTGATTGATTATTTTCCATGGTTGATCACATGTTGAATCTTGACTTTGTTAAAAATAAAAAAACGCCGAAAATTTTACACAACCTCTATCAGCCACAGAAAGTTATTATTTACTTTCAAAACTGATATATTGTGTTTACTTACATGATGTAGCAAAACGTGATCATTTGTTTTGTTTTCCAATAAAATCCTTATCATTTAAAAATAAATTATTTACTGTTTATTTTTAACAATTACTAGCTATTATTTGGAATTTATGTAATATTAACTTTATGTTTGTGAATGATATTTGTAAAAAATGTTAATAATTGGTATGCTAATTGTAATGATTGTATTATTTATTAATAAATATTTAGTATTTGCATAATAATAGTTATTCGACGTGATACAACAGTATTAATAACAAAATCGCGTTAAAACTTACCGCAAATATGTAACAACAGAAATTATAGAGATTAAGTTTCAAAGTTTATTTTTTCTCTGAATCATATGAACTAAATTTGGATTTTGTGTTGTTTTCTTTACAGGTAAAGATGGATCTAAGGTTACAACAGTTGTAGCAACACCAGGCCATGGGCCAGATAGACCACAAGAAGTATCATATACAGATACCAAAATTATTGGAAATGGAAGTTTTGGTGTTGTCTTCCAAGCAAAGCTATGTGATACGGGAGAATTGGTGGCAATTAAAAAAGTTTTACAAGACAAACGATTTAAGGTTAGTACGTCAGTACATTTGTACTTTTTATTATTATTATTATTTATTTTTTATTTCTTTTGAACTTCACCTTAATACTTTTTTTTTTGTTGTGTTTATTAAGTACGTTTGTTGTCATAATCGAAAGAATTTTGTTTTGATTTATTTTTTTTTATTAAACTGAGTTCGTATCTTGTTGTTTACCATTTCTAATTTGTTTTGAATTACGAATTTATGCAAAATAAAGTGATCAATGACTATAACTTACAAAGTGGGGAGAGTTTATGTATCTTTACATACCTCTGCGTCAGTCACTACTAGCTTCATCCGTATTAGAGTTAATGCTATTCATCACATTTATTGTTTAGCATTTTGATGGATGGATTTTTATTAGTGTGAAGTTCTATATTTAGAAATATGAATCAGCAAATTTAGAAAAATATATTGTGTTTTTGGAAACTTTATTACATTAACACTTCAGTCGTGAAAATTAGTATTGCATGAAATTACTGCGATGCGGATTATAGTTCGGCCTAGAAACTAATAAACGAACCGGACAATTTAGTAATGTATTTGGATACTGGGCGGATCGGACTGAATGCTAAATTATTGTACTCTTAGAATTTGGGCCTTCTGCCACTCACGCTATTTCCTTTTAGAAATTCGGGTATCGATTCTCGTAGCAGGAGCTCGTCTTATATACAACACCAAAATTAAATTTATCAATTCCAGAATCGGATTTTTTTTTTAAATTTAAATGTAGCTTACAAAATTAAAGCGCAATATCCGTTCATTGAAATAATTGATTTAAAAAGCCCGGCTTGTAAAGATTCTCTCAGACTTATTGCTTTGGCAGTTTAGTTTTCAAGTAAGAAAATGCGGACTAATTCTCTAATCTCATACCCTCAAAATATTTTCATTTTGGATAAAACCGTACAGCTCTTGTTGAAGTAAAGAAACATTCGATTCGTCCTCAAGCGAAAAAAAAATCCTCATTGCTAACATAAAAATAAACGTAATTGCTGCATCAGTCGGAGGAACGACTTAACGTCAATCTTTCTGGATAAATGAGTTAATTTTTAAAAATTGCACGAATATTCCAATAATTACATGGTCCATGTGCCATCTCGTATTTGGATCCAACCGACATACCTACATATATCATGGATGGATTTTCCAATCAAAAATGTTTTAAGTCTTCATTCTTTAAAATCGAAAAAATTTAAATTTTTTATAACTTTTTTTGACTGTATTTAGGATTCAAAATCTCTATAAAAACCAGAATTCGAACGAGTTCCCTGGTTTCCTACTGCATAGAGGTACTCTTAAGGTCATTTTATGCTCTTGCTGTTTTCTATGACAACAGAAGGTTCACGGTCGTTTAAGATATCTTATTTAGATTATCTTTGAACATTTTTTACTTTAGAAATTCCAACAATCTCCAGCCCTAAGCTACAATCAGAATTACAAACATCGGTATTCAAAACTGATGTTTTTCAGAGCAGCTAACTTCTTTCTATATGTGCGATCTCCTAAGTATACTTACGAGTAGCGTGCAATAAAATAGGTAATTCCTTTGGTTTAGTGAACGATTTTATTTGTAACCGAAATAAAACGGTAAAGCCCCTTATTTTTTTATCAATATATTACTTTCTTTTACTCTAGTAAAATAAAGTATAGTAATCATGAAAATTTTGGACCTTGAGATTTTTAGAGATTTATCTGTTTTGAGGTCCCCTGAGTCCGAAAAAGTGAGTTTCGAAATGGTGTCTGTCTGTCAGTCTGTCCGTCTGTCAGTCTGTCAGTCTGTCCGTCTGTCAGTCTGTCAGTCTGTCTGTGTCCTCTCCACAGCCCAGATGGTTTAACCAATCGAACTGAAACTTCATATTTAAGCTTTTTTGATAAATTGGGAGGTCCCAGTGAATTTTATTCCAAATCGGTTAACCGGAAGTGGCCACTCCCTTGGTCCAGAAAATTTATTTTGCAAATATCTTAAAAAGTATAAGATTTATAAAATACTACTGAAAACAAAATGTTTCTAAAAATTAAAAACAAATAAAAATAAAAAAAAAAAAATTTAAAAAAAAAAATTAAAAAAAAAAATTTAAAAATTTAAAAATTAAAAAAAAAAAATTAAAAAAAAAAGTTATAAAAAAAAGTAAAATGTCTCAAAATTCTCTGTTCGTAAAAGAAAGTCGTGTGTTGGCCACATCTCAATTTTTTTGTAGATTATGTTTAAGTTTTACAATCAGTGTTACTGTTACTACACATTCGTTAGTTGTGAAATACAAATTTCGCTTTACTGTTTTTAATACTTTGTGTGCAAGATAATTACTAATTATTCCTTAATCTATTGTGTTCTCCCAACAATACCAGAGGAATTGTATTTTAATTATTTTTAACAGTAAATTCCGAATTTGTTAAAACGACAGTTTGTTAAAACGTGGAAAGCATTGCTCCGCTAGCCAAAGAAAAATTATCAAAAACTTGCGGTAGAAGGGTCGAAAATTGAAAGAAATTGCCAAATTCATAGGATGTTCGATAAATATTGTGTCAAATGCCCTAAAAAATAAAATACGCACTGAATTTCGAGGTGGCAAAAGCCATAAAAATTGATGCTCGAATTACACGTTATGTCATGAAAGATCCGTCAAGAATTGAAATTAACACTTCAACTGGACATAGACGTTTAACAGAATATAATTTGAAAGCAAGTTTGCTTAAAAAGTCTGACGAGACTATTATATTATAGTATCAGATTGTTCGCTATAATATGACCCAAGGAAAACAATGCGATCCCCGTTACAGCATTAACACCGTAAAGCAAGGCTGTGGTAATATTATGGTACGGGGATGCTTTTTTTGTAGTACTGTAGGCCTTATATTTTGGATTCAGGAATCTATGACTAAAGAGTTTTACTAAAATAACATATTATGTGACACAATGCTACCTTTTGCAGACAGCAACATGCCTCTTCATTGGGTGTTTCAACAGGATGTTGATCCAAAACACATGGCGAAGGTGGTAACAAAATGGTTGCAGTGAGAAATGTCAAAAATTAGTGGGTTCTATGCTCCTGAGATACATGCAGTAATTGCAAATAAAGATTTAACCCATTTCCGGAAAAAAAATCCAAGTCCCCGGTTCCAAGAAAAATAGTGGCCAAAAAACGCGATTTATTAAAAAATTCATTTTTTATTGAATAAATTAAGAAAGAATTTGTTATATAATTAGGAATTAAATATTTATTTATCGTGGTACTACATGAAACACTTAGGTCCAGGTTAACTACTGTTTGGTCATAGTAATCGGTGGATAAATCCTTGGTTTTTGATTATTATTCGTTCAAACTTACGGACCTTAGTATGGAAGTGCTCGCTCCATTTAAAAAAAAATAAAGTGATGTGTTTACAATTGCACTCTTCAATACTCTAACCCAGAGTGGCAACCACCATTTTTTTGACCGGATTGCAACAAGATAATTTGAAACACCGTTGTCATACAAATCGACTCCCCCCATCACAAGCACAACCCATTATAACTGGAAATAACCTTAGCCTGAGGAACGGTGATATATTTATGTTCCGATCTATTGTAACGACAAACGTTTGTCATCGGTTCATGATTGTCATGGTTAATACGTATTTTGATTTCATTGTTATCACTCCAAAGGACAGGTAGAATGTGTTTCGTGGTATCAAAGACGTGGTCGGTTTTATCTTTTGATAATTCCTTTTTTATTTTCATTACTGCTCTTAACCGATTTGAGCGAACAGTACCAGTCGCTAGTAACTTACGATCAGAAAGTAGACACATAAGATATAAGGCGTAAAAAAATTATCAAAGTACTCAACGACATCAAGCAGCCGCAAAATTACATCAGCGCCTAAACCAATCTGTTATTGTGGTGTCCTACTGATCTAACACAAATATAATTTAATACTGAACAGCAACAAGATTCCTAGGAACCTTTTTAATTCGCCAATCGAGCACACATTTTGACCATTCAAATAATTTCCATATTTGTTTGTTTCAACTAATATGCTGAATATAATATGCTGAAGGAGTCGTCGTGAAAAATTTCTGAAATAATTAAATACGGCTCAGCTGTCCCATTTCAGCGCTCATATTCTTGCTCGTATATTGGAACTTTACCTCGTTTTCATTTCTTATTTCCAAAATCCTCAGTTGTTTTATAAAATTTGTCAACCATTTGTTAAATTTCTTAAACTGAAATTAATTATTAGTTTTAATAAATGGATCGATTTCGATTATCATCTTCATTTACATTGAAAAATTTCCTCGTCATAAAATACTGTGTGTTTTCTGTAGCGTTCTAAAACTCGCTCTTTAAAATTTATTATTCGCTCTTTACTGATAATCATTTTTTATAACTGATCGATCTAAATAGTGAGTAGAAAACAAAATGTATTGTGATGTTTATTCATTTGGCTTCGAATAAAGAAGTCAATTCAACACTGTCTTATTCTATTTGTTACTCAAACAAAGGAAGGGAAGAGAGATCTTTTTCGTTTTCGCCAAAAAAAAAAAATTGATTTTACACAGACAAAACACAAAACTTTTACATTAAAACCCAAAGTAAAAAATTATTCAGAAAACTATTCATTCAGCGGTGAACATAGCAGAAAAAAGTAGATTGTTCTACAACTAAAGAAAAATGAGAGTTTTCCAGCTAGTTCAATTATTTAATTCACGAACGAGCGTTAGTGGGAATTTGACGAAAAATACCCTAATTTTTAAAATAAAACAATTAAAAAGCACCTTAGATCAAAGTACATCATCATAGTAAAATAGTTCTAACAGTGCAAACATGACAGTGTAAAAGTTTATTTCAATTCTTATTCAATTTCAATTTTTTTAGAATACGGTCGTTGTTTTAATATTTTTTCTATTTTTTTAAGTCAGAATTACAACCAAGTTCCCAAACAATTGCCATGAAAACTAAAACTAACTCAAATAAATGCAATTATTACAAAGGCTGCCAAGAGCAACCCTATAATTTTAATGAGCATTATTAACAACGAATTAATAAGGATTTAAATTGATCTATAAAGAGCTAATTACTATAAAGTAGAAATATTAGGAATAATTCTGCACCATTATTAAGCTTTTACCAAAAATAAATAAACCAGACAGCCAATAAAATCAGTTATCAATTTTATGACGATCCCATAAATACAATTTTCAAATTTTGAAATAACTGGCTTTGCAACAACATACAATTTGAAAAGGGTCATTCAATTAAAAGTTAGGACTTATTAGACTAATACAATAAAAGGTTATCTCATTTGATGTCATCAATTTTTTTAGACTTAAGAATACAAATCATTGACAAGAAATATCAATTTATTAGGATATTCATAAAACGTTTGTAAAAATATTTTGTAATAATTTTTCTAATCACGAAAAGCCGTGTAAAAAAACCGTGCAAAACCAGATTTGGGTGTATATTATCAGCAGTGTGTTAACACCTTCTCGAAACCACAAACAGAATTGTATCAAAAAGAAAGACTAGATAGTTATTTTTAAAAACTTTATTTTTTATTTTAGTCGTTGTTTTTGTTTAGATAGATTAGCTTTTTAAATAATGAGTAAACAGGAAGACTAGATGTAGGCCGAATCAATATTTGCTCTTTAAATCAATTCAACTCGACAGTTTTATGTATATAATAATACTAACTATGGGGATTCTAAGAATAAAGATAAGATTAATAGTGTCATAAACAAAATGGTACGACTTAATTATAAATAATAATTTAAGAACCCCGTACGTACGCCCACTACATTTCCGAAATAGACTAGCATTTATCATAAACGAGAAAACAACCAGCCTCTAAACTTCAATCATTTCATCTCAAAAACACGAGGTTTATTTTTAAACCACAACCACCCATTATGTCAGTTTCGTATAATTTTCATCAAGCATTGTCAAATTAAGTTCATTGCTTTAACATTTCTGTACTATATTGTTTTAATGTTAAAATGGGAATGACCCTCGCGTGCAATTTACTTTCTTACAAAAGCGACGTGAGTTAAAATTTGCATGTGCGGCAACTGCTGGATAAACGTAAATCTCCAAAGAAAAAAAACATGAGTATACCAATGTATTTTGCATATTATGTTTGTTGTACATAATTATTGTTCATTTATTAATGTCATTCTCCCTTTGGGTTTGGTCACTGCATGGTGTGTAACATTTATTTTTAACAATTGATTTTCAAAATTTAGTCAAGTTTGAATTAATATCGAATATTAATTATCAACCAAGCGAGCAACCTTGCACTGCTTCAAAGCACAAATTGGGGAGCAATATTATAAAGAATTTATAAATTTTATTTTAAGAACAATATTTCAATAACATTTTATAAATAGTAATGAAATTTTTTTTTATGTTTCAGAATCGCGAAATACAAATTATGAGGAGATTGGAACACTGTAATATCGTCAAATTAAAGTACTTTTTTTACTCAAGTGGCGAGAAGGTAAATACAAATGTAAATAAAACAATCTTAAATAATTTAAAAAGAATATATAATTTTAAATGATGTGTTTTCTTTTCATTTTCATAATAAAATCTAAAAATATTTAAAAAAATAAAAATACTTGTATCCAATTTTGCGAGATGTGTGCGAATTTATTTATCCAAAACACGCAAATATACAATTCAAAATAAAAATTAATGACAACGTAAAAAAATCAAAAAATTAAGTTATAATTTGCGTTCTGCTTGACAGTTTTTTTAGCGCGCGGGATAGTTTTAAAGAAAACTAATTTAGTTTGGATTTCTGTGTGTCTTATAGCTGCATGTGGAAAGAAAATTATAACAATTTTTAATTTTTTATTTTGTGTTGTTTCGAATCAATGTTGCTAAATCAAGGTTTATAAATTATATTGTGTCTTGAGTTTTGTATGATTAGTTTTCTTATTCTCTTACTTTCTCGGTTTTTATCATTTTTGGAAACAAAACAATTTATCTCGAAATTTCAAATTAAATTAGAGATTTGGATTTTTATTTTTATTTTTTTTTTCGTTTTATTTCTATTGTTATATTATACACAAACAATACACACAAAAATTTGTCAAAATTTCAAAAGTTTTTGTTAAAACTAAATAAATAAATAATCAATTATTTGGCATATATTTTAATCAGATAACTGATATCTTTTTTTGTTATTTATTTCGACTAATTGTTTTCATGCGCTGTTTATATAACTTCCCATATTTTTGATCTTTTCTGATCTTTCTTCTAATCAATAAGACCTTTGGCCTTTGTTTACGATTAAATTATGTCACAAGTGTTGTATATTACAAAGACCACAATGCATTTGACAAATATTAGTTCGATGTCTAGAATTAAGTAAATCAGACCAGCTGAAATATTGTTTCTAAAACAAAGTATTTATATAGATTTGTTGAGAATAGAGTTATCAATTTATTTCTATAAGTATATGTAAATTCAATGGATGTTGCCAGAATTCACCGCGTTGATTAATTGTTTTGGTCTGGTACAATAACACGTTCGAACTGACACGGTGAATGATAGGTCATTAAGCAAATGTATTTACCAATTTAAAAATAACATTGTAAAAATTGTTGAACTGTTAAAAATTGCATATAAAGTTTTTGATTACGAATGTATTGACCTAGCCAAACTAAACACAATATTTTTTTATATTTCCACAATTACATATCCATCAATTGATTTTAGCTTTTAAAATTTTATTAGTTTATTATTTAATTTTTTTATTTTTTTTTTTTATTTATTTATTTTATTGTTTGCAAAAAAAAATTATTAATTTAAAAAAAAAAAAAAAAACAATAAATGTAAAATAGCGTGATTTCCCAATTGAATTAGGAATGTTTGCTGGGGCATTACAAACACAGGTAGTAAACTAATGTGGTGGAAATTAGAAACCGATAAAAAGCAAGATAATTTTAAGAGGCCCCAATTTTGTTTAATTTCTCGATCTAAATATAATCCTATAATTATTATTTTTTTTTTATTAAACTAATTATCTTTCCCAAAACCTTAAGTATTTTTTTTTATTTGAGTAGAATATGCATTTTATATGGCGGCGCTACCAATTGCTTGAAAGAGATGGTATAAATTAATTTGTCTTAATAAACAATTTTTAGAAAGCAAAAGAAACAAGTAATTTGTAGATTTTTTATATAAAATGCTTATTATTTATTTATTGAATTGAATGATACAATTAGATTGTTTTAGATTTTTATTTATTATTCCGATTCTCTGTGCCCACTATTTTTGCTAAAAAAAAACAAAAAATATATGGCTTTTAAAATTTACTCTTTTGTCGTATAATTTATATATTTTTTTTAATTATTTATCATTCTACTAATTATATATTTTTTAAATAAAATACTAATTTTTGATTTTATAATTTTTATTGATTTAATAATTACATAAAATTAATGGAATTTTCAAATGTATTTACAGAAAGATGAAGTATATCTAAACTTAGTTCTTGAATATATACCAGAAACTGTTTACAAAGTAGCACGTCATTATGCTAAAAATAAACAAACTATACCAATTTTATCGATAAGGGTGAGTTTTTGATTATTTTTTTTTGTAACCCTGTGAAGATTTGTATTTTATTTTATTTTTTAGCTCTATATGTATCAATTATTTAGAAGTCTTGCATACATACATTCACTGGGTATTTGTCATCGTGATATTAAACCACAAAATTTACTATTGGATCCAGAAACAGCCGTTTTAAAATTATGCGACTTTGGTAGTGCTAAACAATTATTACCTGGTGAACCAAATGTTTCATATATTTGTTCAAGATACTATCGTGCACCAGAATTAGTGTTTGGTGCCATTAATTACACAACAAAAATAGGTAAATATTTATTTTGTAAAACGTATAAAGGCTATTTATAATTATTTTTGTAATGCGAAATTTATGCCTGGTACGAAAAAGTTGAGATATTGGTAAAAGAAATTAGCGACTAATTTTTGATACTTATTTAATATAACGATGTCGACTCAAATATGTATAATTTGTATTTGTAGCTTTTGACTTTCTTCTTCTTATTTGCTTTCGAGATTCTTGTAATTATCATCAAGAATCACGAGATAGGATGTTAAAAATAAATGTATTTGAATAATAATTTTTTCTTAATTAAGTGTTCTAATTTATTGGAAACACATTTTTAAAGCTTGTGTAAATTTAAAATTAGAATTGGTCAACAAAATAGATGTCATTTCTAAAAATACAACGGCAAAAGGCTTATTAAAACAAAAATTGCAGACTGCAGTTAAAATGCATTGCCCGAATTGCGGAATTCATAATTTTTAATTTTTGTTTGTTTTTGAAGAAGCTTTAAGAAATCTGTGCATTGATTTTGGTCCAAAATGAAACTTGAGAGTTGCGACTTTCTTGTTCATACTGGAATATAATATTTGAGTAGGTATTGAGAGAAAGAGTTCTCCTCTTAATTCTGAGTAGATTGTATGCAAATTAAATTTTTTTAAATATTTGTTCGGCTTAATATTCAGTTTTCATGTCACTCTAATGTAACCGCTAACTTTAAAGTAAGATTCATACTTTGTTGTTTATTTTCTTTCAAATTTTAAAAGTTTTTTTCTTACGTGAAGTACATATATCTTTAAAGCGTCTAATATGCTAAAAGTATCGAATAAAATGATCTCGCAATTCAATAACCAATTATTAATTAATTAATATTTATTTATTTCTATTAAAATTCACAGATGATTGGAGTGCTGGTTGTGTTTTAGCAGAATTATTACTCGGTCAACCAATATTCCCCGGTGATTCTGGTGTAGATCAATTGGTTGAAATAATAAAAGTACTTGGTACACCAACTAGAGAACAAATCAGAGAAATGAATCCGAATTATACGGAATTTAAATTTCCACAAATAAAGAGTCATCCATGGCAAAAGGTAATGACAATTTTATTATTATTATTCTTCTAATATTTAATCCGTTATCTAATTTAATAACAATTCTTTCTAAAAATAATTTATTTATCATCTTACATATAAATATTTTGTGATGATTAAAAGAAATAAAAAATTGTTTAGTAGAAAAGATAGAAAATAAGTTCAACTCTCAATTCGGTTACGATTCTTTTTCTTTCCCCAATAATATTTTTTACAGACACTACTTGAAAAAATGTCGTTTTTAAATTCAACAAATGATAAACAACAACGTATAAGAGTAAGATTGTTTGTTGTTTTTTATTTTTTTATTTACTTATTTGTTACTTAAATTTTTTTATTTGTTAAATATTTTTTTTTTTCCTTTTGAAATGTGTTTTGTTTTCTATGACACACGTTTGGTTAATTATATCTGATGTTGTGTAATAGGGTTAAAGTTATTATGTTTTTAAGTACTAACCTAGCCAATGGTCATCGTTTGAAATATGGAACTAAATATGAGTGTGGAGACATAAAGTCCGGAAATTTTTCAAAATCGTACAATTTTATTGTCTGGAAATTATGTGTTGCAATTAATTAATTATTAATCGTTGCAAATGCTTAATGTTAATTTTTTTCTAAATACATGCATCCATTTCTCGATAATACGTAAAATTATTGTAGTAAATTTGAATGTTTTCGATGTCAAACCATGTAATCTTGTATTATTGTATTTCCTTGTACCGTTATTTGCGTTATTAGTAACTAAATAAATGGAATTTAAAGATTTAAGATTTTAAGTGGCACCCAATCACACTGTACATTTGAAATAATTAAATTTTTATTTTATTTAAATGAATTACAGTTGTATTATTATACTACGACTTTTTAGTGCTTAAGTTATCGTCTTCTGACTCTGTAACACAAATTCATTAGATTTGAAATTAATTAGATACATCCAATTATGTTTATTCGAATTTGGATTAGAATTGTTTTGATGCGATTTACTTTGGCTATTAGTATGGGAATTAAAATTTTGGTAAAATTTGCTTTAAAAATCTGTTTAAGCATTTAAGATAAACTTAAAAAAATTGGAAATTTCTTTGTTTGAAAAGCAACATTTATTGTTCTTCAAAAATTGGCAAATATAAAAGAAGAAATACAAGTTACTAATTTAAAGTTGTTCACGCTGTATTTGAAGCTAGCTGCCCATTTCGTTTCCGCTTATTTAGTTTTAAGATGGCATCAGGAATAGGTGTAATATTTTGAGAAATAGTTCTTCGTCGGTGTTTTACTTTGCCATCAAAATATAGACTTGAAAACGAAAAATGTAGTAATATCCATTTTAGGTGGTACCCCTTTGGATTTTTTTGCTATTGCTTGAACAATAAGAAATCCTACTCAAATAAATTCTTTGTGTATTTCACGCATCCTTTTACATGCATCCAAATTTTTTAATGTTACGGTTTTGTCCAGTATTGAGAGGAAGGACATCTCGGGTGCATACACATACAAGGTTTTCCAAAATGGTTTAGTATTTTGGATGTTTATAACTTTAAAATAGCAGCGCCGAGTTTGCAGATTTACAATTCAATTCGCTTAGTCGTATCCTTTGTCACGCCAAATAACAGTTCACCCTTGCTACTATAACAACATTATATTGCAGTGATTTTTTATGACTATAATCATTTCAAATGACTAGTAGTCAGCTTACTGTTCGCTTGAAAATATACCGTGATAAGGAAAGTCACTTGAAATTACTTTAATCGTTTCATGGAAACTGTGTGATAAGAACATTAATATAAATTCACCTTCTTCGTAATAAAAAATCGTTTATGAAGTTAAATTTAGCGCAATGGTTTAATTTTTTCCCCTAAAACACAGAAACCAAGATATCTGCATTATGTTTGTCCTACTTCTTCAGCTGTCAATTTACTTCGTTCGAAGTTTGAGGAAAAGGTCGGGAAAAGGGAAGACGTAGGGTAAACTTAGTATTGCTATCTTTGTTTTCTGTGTTTAAGATAAATAAATTAAATTATTACGGTAAATTTAACTTTAGAAACCAGACACCGAAAGAGTTATGAGGCAAATTATATCAAGTTGCAATTAACTAATTTTTTGAACAAGTTGATTTATTTTTACCATCAGGTATAGTTAAGAGAATCTTAATTTATACACTGTGGTGCAGAACTATAGAGGGAGTTCATGCGGGCGGATGGGAAAGCTAACTCTAGCATTCCATCGATACAAAAAGCTCCCCAAACCATCAAGAAACCGCCACCGAAATTTCTCTTATTAAAATAGTGTGGTTCTTTCCGTAGGTCCCTCCAGTAACAATTAAAACCGTCCGGACCGGACCGTCTAAATTAAATTTTTTCTCATCTGAAAAAATAATCTAAACATTTTTTTTTTAAAGAAATTTAGATTATTAAAAGAAATATAATTTTTAAATTGCAAAAAATGATTTACCTTTTTCCAGTCCGTGCTCATATTTCTTCGTTCGAATTCGAGGCGGGCTTCTTTATGACGAGGCAATAATCTCGGCATAGACTTAAGCTTTTGCCGAACAAGGTATGGAGATTGTTTTAAAACCCGATTCACGGTCCAACGAGATACATTTAAGTGACATTCTCGTGCTATTTGAACTCCACTTTTCATTGAATTACTGGCAGTTTTAATAATTTTTCACTTATCACCATCCGAAAGCTTTTCTTTTGGTCATCCTTTTTTATTTTGTCCGTAATTAGCCGGATCTTTTAAAAATGTGCGGACTACTTTGTCAGACCGCTTCAATCTCCGAGAAATTTCCCGAATACCGATACCTTCTTCCCAAAAAGCAGAAATTTTGCCTTTTTCTATATCGGTTAAATAACAACCACGCGTTATTGCAAGAAGTAATAACAAAAATAAATCCACAAACCTTAACTTTCAAATAATTAGAAGATACTAAACAATGCGTCTATTGTTATGCACCAGCAAACAAAACAAAAATTCTTTATAACGGTATGTACAAAAATAAAATTTCGTTATAACGGTACATAAGTTAGTGGTTTTCTATGCTCACTTAGATTTTACGTATTATATGTTTTAACTTTCCTCGGATGTAGTGAATGCGTTAAAATCAAGGTGAGTCTATAGTTCTGCACCACAGTGTATATCGCAATTATGAAAATAAGTGGACAGTGTGTTAATTTCCAAAGACCGGTTCGGGTCGTCCAAGATTTAAGGTCTTATCGATCCACTACCCTCTAAAGCTGTGCAAATTATTTGGTCACTGCAAATATGTCACTTTTCTTACAAATCGGAATAAACAACAACAAAAATGCACTCATACGTAGAATCCAGGAATGTTGCGAAGATTGAATAAAAAAGGAAAATTCTAAAGGGATAATTGTCTAGGTAGGAGAAATGTTACGTAAGCCAGATTTGAGGTTCTGTTAGATCGACCCTACGGGAAATTTCCTGGAAATAATAAAATAAAATCAAGTAAAAATTATTTTTTTTAGAGATACTTAAGGCGGATTCATTGTAGTTTTTTGTGTTCGTTCCGTTCGTTGTGTTTTTTTTTTAACCAATAGGATTCGTCGAAATTGCCGTTTTGTTTCTTCGGGTATTTTTTTCATCAAGTTGATCTATCTCCAACTTTTTTACCGAAGGAACATGGCAAGAAAAAGACAACATGATATATAATAGTAGACAGACAGACACTTCTTCAGACATATGAATTAATACAAATGAATTACAGACAAATGAATTAATTTATTTATAGGTGGAAATAAAATCGTTCTGTAATTTTTTCCGCTACGAACGGAACGAACATAACGAACTACAGCAATGAATCCTCCTTTATCGATTAAAGGATGTGACAAGTCATTTAAGGATGTGACGGTTGAGAGATAGTATAAAATATACAGCTAATGACATCGAGGGAATGCTCAATTGTGTGAAATATCGATTAAAATGCTATGATACGCATTCCGAATAGACAGTAATCATGACCTCGGCTCATAAGTAATGTTAAACGTGCAAATCCTTTATAAATGTCATTAGCTCATGCATTCTTCCGAAATTCCCACTAAAATAACCATATCTTACCCTAAGTAAGGAGTTTTAAAGAGGGCAATACATCTTGGGTGCCTCTTCCAGATGTATGACATTATAACTCTACAGTTTTTTTGGCTTGTCTCATTCTGGTGAAGAACCCCATAGTACTTAATTTCATTTTTGCTCTTAATTACTAATACCGTTAACCAGTTGAGTCTTGGAGTAGGCAATGCTGGACTCAATGAAGGGAGGAAGGACTAAGAAATGTGAATTTACTCCCATTCCTGCACAGAACAGCAATCCGCTGACTGGTTTGCTTGTAATGCAGAGTGACCGGGAGACCGTGAAGTGCTAATTTTCATTTATTTACCAAGTTATTTGTATGATGTTACAGAAGATGTAAGCAGCACTAGGCCAATATAGAATTAAAAACTGGACCTAGTAAGGCTAGCAGTGCGCAGGTCTAAATTCATATCGCAGTAACGCAGTTCGTTTTGACGCCATTAACAAGAAGTTCCATAACAATTTTACTGAATGAATCATTCATGCTTGATGAGTTGACTTCAACTGAATTAATGTGATGTAACAAACTAATGGCCTATTCACATGAATCGCGATTTTACTCGTACGAGTAAAAGTGATTCACAAGTTTCTCCTAAATTACATCGTAAAATTTATACTAGTCACTTCAAAAATAGGTAATAAACAATTCCGAATGTATTGTTAAGGACATTTTTTTTTGCAAACCCACTTTTCTTAATAAAAATTGCAAAAACTTTATTCGCGCGAATTTTCCAATATGGCCGCGATTTAAACATTTTTCTCAGTTTTAATTAGGAAATACGTGTTTGCTAAATAAATCGTTAGTGACATTATATTCGGAATTGTTTATTAAATATTTTTTAAGTGACTAATATTTATTTTACGACGTAATTTAAGAGAAATCAGTGAATAATTTTTACTCGTACGAGTAAAATCGCGTTTCTTGTGAATTAGGCCATAACTGAATTAATTGCCTCCTTTGGTTGAAATAAATCACGGTTATTGTAATTCCGATTACGACTTCTACCACGTTGATGATGACCATTGCTATATTTTTTTGAGCTTCCATTATTCGAATTTGTTGTAGAAGACGGGCAAGACAAACAGTAATATGACCTCACTTACTCCAATCATCACAAACAGACTTTATCTACCTACAAGCTAGACGCAAATGGTAAATATTACAGCCCCGCCACAATTGATTTTCGCGTAATTGTTTCGATTGATTGACGCGTTTGACTACGGCTGGAATGATTACGATTTTTCTCGTCTTTCGTCGACTTGATTTGGTTAACATCAGCTGATGCAAACGGTTCCTTTTTAACTTCTTTACGCGATTATTGTGTAGATTCATAGATGGTGACGATTTTCAGAACTTTATCTAATGTTGGATTTGTTTTTTGTTTGCGCACTGATACGTACTTAATCGTAATTATGTATTACCACCTGATTTTTGACAATTAAATGTATTAAATCAGCCGCCCAAGCTTCTAAAATTTTATTAAATTGATATCGAGCAGCAAGCACAAGCACATGCTTTTTTGACAATAAATACTCACTCGAATTTTTAGTCAATTCTTTAAACGTTTTACCCGCCAGATTTTCCGAAAACAATTTGTAATAATTATATTGTTTCATTGCCTTCCCACGCTAAAAATCACGCTCGTTTTTGGCTGCCTTCCGTTATATTGTTACCTTCAAAAAGTTGTTCCAATTGTAGAAGATAGTTCAACCATGTGACTTTTGTAACGGTTTTAAAATATTGTCGCTAATCCGTTAAAACTTTTTTCATCTAATTTTATTCTCACAGTACTTATCCAGTTGTATTTGAACAGTTCAGAAAGAAAATGGAAATTATTTCCAAGAAACTGAAAATTATTGTAGTATTTGACGATTTCACTTTAGGTATTTTCGGAATAATACTCCTAATTACAAAAATGCCTGGTAGCTTGTTCGACTAACCGATTCGACCGAAAAACTCTAGTTATAACTACTGATAATTTCCTCCACCAGAGTGATCCTCCTCCCCAATAGTATGTAAGACCTTACTGCGGTATGCTTTTGCGGTCTCTTGTGTAGTTCGAGGATGCACGACAGATGGGATCTGTTATTTTCTTTTATTTACCTCTTGTAGGATTTCAAAAACTGACGGTTTTCTACATAAATTCATAAACGTATTCTCTTTTTACTACTTCGACACAAGTAAAAACATTTATTTTGGAGGTATACATTCTGTCAAAAAAGTATCAGGATTTGTTAAAAAAAACACAAATTTTATGTTCAATAATAAAAACTTCTTTTGTCGCTTTCAAAGTATTCCCCATTCGAGGGGCTATAGCCACTTTCCGGGATGACCTTCAGTTAGCGCATCGAATTTTGTTTTATGGCTTCAATGGAGTATTTATTGACGTTTTGGCCTTATATTCGTTCAGAATCGTAGCTCGGTGTGATGGCGCGTTATCGTCATGTAAAATTCACGAGTTGTTTTCCCATATTTCCGATCGGTTTTCGAATTTTTTCACGCAAACGCCACAGTACGCTCAAATAAGACTCCTTATTTACCGTCTGTCCCTCCGGAACAAACTCATGATGCATCAGACCGCGAATATTGAAGAAAATAATGATCATCACAGTTCATCATTCATCATCATAGTTTTTTCGGTTTCGGCTCACTTTTACCGCGCCTACATACCGCTTTTACATACAACCACGTCTCATCATCAGTTATGATCCTTTCCATGAAAGTGGTATCGGAATTCACGCGATGCAGCATATCCAAACTCTTTGTTCAATAATTTCGTTCATCGTAAAAATCGGCGTGCACTAATGAGGTCGATTGAATTAACCAACTGCTGTAAACAAAACTGGTTGAAATAATGAAAGGCAGTCCTACCAATCTAGGAAACAATTTTTTTAAATCCCTTCTGCGTGGCATTTTAAATTAACAATTCCCAGTATGTACTTTTTTCACAGAATGTATACATACTCGTACATATACTATTTTACTATTACAGTGTGAGTCACAAGTAAGTAAAAGTATTCAAATAAGGCTTTTTGAAATAATAACCTAAGCGACATTTTTTGTTCCAAATATATAATTTTACGATAATTAAAATCAAGACCTCGCGAACAAAGGAAACATGCGAAAACATTTATTATATAATTGTACCCGAAGTTTACTTTACGTTTAATTTCGCGATTCGCTTTTACCACCTCCTTCAAAAATCAATCCGTGAATCGGAACAAGAAAATCAAATTGCCCGGTTATTTTTATGTGTGTGTATGTATTTTTGGCTTTTTGAAAAATATTATTGAACATAACATTTGAGTAGGCATAGCAACAAAATGACAGTTCTAGTGAAAATGACAGCGAAATGACAGTATTTGTTGTTGGTATAGTAAATGAGGGGTAAATCTGACAAAAAATCGAGGTTTATAACCGAGCAAAAATTTTGCTCGACCGATTGATTTTATTGGGCGAATCGAATACCTTGACAGCAGAAAAATCAATCGATTGCGTCACAGATTGATTTTATTTGGTGAATTGAAGACGACATTAGTTTGTAGAACAATTCACGAATGGTATGTTACCGCCCAAATCGCGTTGGTTCAGTGATTTTAATGTTTTTTATAAATTATTTTCTGGAGGTTTCTGCTGAGGGTCAGCAGAAGGCTATTTGTGAATTCGATTCGAAAGTATTCGACTCTTCGAAGTGTAGAAGTAAAAATCCAATTCTTCGAATCGAATTCACAAAAAGCCACCAGGTTTTTACGTTGACTGATAAACAATACACCGCACCACAGGTTTTTAAAGTAATTCGTATTTTTTCAGTAATATTGATACTGCAGACAGATGTCTGGTTGCCATAAATATACCACACAAATTTTACATAAACTAATCACCTTTCGGAACGGTTCAAGATTCGTAACTATCGAGCTTGTTTGTTTAGCTGTGATCTGATCAATTAGTTCGTTGTATCGTCTTGCATATCAAAGGCACTGTTAAAGTGAATTTTAAAGTTGGGTTAAAGTGAATTTTATGTTGCTTAATCTGTTTGAAACAAAGATTACTGTAACAAACATAAGTCCTTACCAACACGCTGTCGGGGCTTTTTTACAACATTTACCATAAAAACGTTCTAATTTGTTTTATAACATATGCACGTGCTATGGTTATCCGATGATTTTTACCGAGTTGAAATACAACATTGAAAAAACCATAAAGACAAAAAGAGATAAAACAACATCTGATCAAAATTGAAACCTAAGAAACAAACCCAAAAATCGTTCTCGGCTTTTACACACATTTTGTGTTTGTTGTACATATAACAATTATTGTTGCAGGTAATATGGCATGTTATGCTATGTATATAGTTGAAATGGAAACGCGCCTTAATTTTGATTTTTTATCAATGTTTGGTTTTTCGACGATTTATTTCGACGAAACGATTTAAAAATATTTTTAATAATTTGCGTTCGTTCGATATGTCATCGCCTATCATCTCAAACTGGTCTTTTCAGGATGGTAAGAAATATTCGGTGATTTAACTTAATACATTGAGAAATGTGAGTTTTTCATTAGTAAATCTGTGCTCAATAAATTAAAAGGGCATAAGTCGACTTTTGCCCTTTTAATTCTTGTTTAATTTTCTGTTTGATTTTCAATTTAAACCTTTTCATTTTCCAATTTTTAAGCTAATATCAAAAAAGTAATATATCTTATTCTCTTTGATATTACAGTAAAAATTGATATGATAACGAATTAATGGAAAATTAAACAAGAAATGAGCAAGAGTTTTTTATACCATAAAACGACTTATGCCCTTTATTTCTTGAGCACAGAAATTTAAAACGTTTCCGTTACGTATATAGTAGTAAAAATTTCATTTTTTAGTTTTATTTTATTTACGTTCACAAGAAAATAGAAGCTTTTCCAAACTAGGACCAGTTTGATTGTGTCTTGTTCAAAGATTTCTCCGCCCAAGACATATTATGCATAAATATTTTTCATTTTTTTAATATAAGATGCTTTTATGAAATTAAGTATGAGATTTTTTTTTTTTTATTAGTAGCTGCTTTAATTGCAATATGCAAATAGCAAAAAATCGAGAAATGCCTGTATGAAATGGCTATGTTGGTCTGTTTTCTTGCAGTTGCTGGTTATTGATTATTAGTATTTTATTTTCCTTAAGCAATTTTTTTGAATTGTTTCATTATTTTTTTTTTTTACTCTCAATTTACGCTACATTAGCCTAACACAGCGCTATAATTTCATTCATTAAATTATAAATATATAAAAGTATATAGATATACATAAATATATTAATTTAACGATAAAACCAAAATAAATTAGCTTAAACAATTATTTAAATATTGTTTTACAAAAAAAAACTTTATTTTTTGTTTTAACTGAATCGAATTCTTATTGAGAGTGAATTTTCTTTAATTTTTTATCTTTTCTAATCTTTAATTTTAATTTTTTTCCTTTATATTATAATTAACTCATATATCTAAATATTTACTATTGTTGGGAATGATATTTACTTGAGTTGGTTTTGATTACAAATTTGCTTTTTTTGGATTTTTTTTTTCGTGTCACAAAAGAACCAAAATCAATACAAATTTATAAATTTTAGAAATTTTATTGATTTTAATTTTGGATTTATTTTAATTTAAGGTATTTAGAGCGAGAACTCCGCCAGAAGCAATATCGTTAGTTTCAAGATTATTGGAATATACACCAAGTGCACGGATTACACCGCTTGAAGCATGCGCCCATCCTTTTTTCAATGAATTAAGAGAGGGCAATGTAAGACTTATGAATGGTCGTGAATTGCCTCCATTGTTTAATTTTACAGAGCATGGTAAGTTTTTGAGTTGCGAAATTTTTTATGGCGGCCTCCAATTACTAATTGTATAATTTTTGTTATTTATTTCAGAATTAACTATTCAGCCAGCGTTAAATTCAATTTTAGTACCACGACGTCAACAGGATAATAGTGAAAGTAATTCTCAGCCAACAGCAGTACAACAACAGAATCATCCATCAACAGGTGAACAACCAACTCAATCAATACAAACAACCCTCCCAACTAATGTTGATTTATCATCTACAGTTACACAACAACAGGATCAATCCATTGTTAACCAATCAGGAGGCAGTGCCGCTGCTGCAATACAAACATCGACAAGTATGGGTTAGCCTGTCACACAATTTGTTTTTTAATTAAAATAAACAAAAAGAAACAAATAAAAAATTTAAAGAAATTACAAGAAAAAATATTTTCTAACTATTACGATTTATAGTTAAATATATATCTATTTTTATTAAAAAAAAAGAAAATAAAAAAATTAAAATTATAAATAAATACACACAGAACACACATTACTGATAAGAGAGGATGCTGGAAATTTTTTTTTAAAAAATTAATAACAATTTACAAATAAGTAAAATAATAAATAGAAATTCCAGATTAAATTTGTTTTTCTTTATGTTTTTCACATACACACACTTCTCCTCCTACCATAATTCCTCCCCAATTTTTTTTTTTTTTTTATAATAATTTTAATCAACTAATTTATATGTATAAATAAATATTTTTTTGTTATAATTTTATTTTTTAGTTTATAATTTTTTTCTTGTCCTATAAATTATTAAATTAATACACAAATTTATAAAAAAAAATGACAGAAAAATATGTAACATATTTAAATAAAACACACAAATATTTATTTGTATATTTATGTATTTTTTTTTTCTTAATTAGACGCAAACAAATATATAAAACTCCATTTTTCTCCTTTCAGCCCCCCACACTAAAAGTAAATTAAATAAATAATGTTTATATAATTATTTTGTTTAAAATATATTTAATTTTTATTTTATATTTTTTTTTTTTTTTGATTATAATAATAATTATTATTCTTAATATTAAAACATATTATTATTATTATTTAATTAGTTTTTAGGAATTATCAAAGTAAAGAAAAATCGCTATTTTTAATGATTTAAATAAAGAAAAAATATAAAAATTAAATGTTTATTATTATTATAATTAATAATAATATTACTTATTATTATTAATTGAATATTATTAATTGTACAGATTTATGTTGAAAAATTAAAGAAAAAATATAAAACTAAAAAAAGTAAGAATATATAAATATTATATATAAAATATACATAAAAAATTATATGATATAAATAAATATTAACAAATAAATAAAATAATAATAATATTATTAGCTGACGCGAAAAAAATCATCGTTTAATTATATATAAAAAAAAAAAATAGTTTTTGTTTTTTAATTCATTCATTTTCAATTTTATCTCTACATAATTTTATATATTGTTAATTAACAGACCCCCGCCATTTTATGTTCTAATTCACTCTCTCAGTATACACAGTCCACCGACGACGACACAAACACACAAATAAATACAAACACCGTAAATTTTATTCGTTTTAAATAAGGATTTGATTTTAATTGATGAAAAACCAAAAAAAAAAAAAAATTTTAATTAAAAATATTTCTAACAAAAAATGTGCGCATATCAAATCCTTTTTATTTTATTACTAAATAAATTTAAAATTTCATAAATTAAAAAAGAAAAACATAAATAGTAGGGCAAAAAAAAAAACAAATGAGTATAAATAAATATTATGTAGAATAGAGAAAATAAATATTTCAAATAATATTTCTTTGTTTCAAAATTTTATATTTAATTTTTATTATTTTTTTTTTATTGTATGCAGCTTTTATGATGAATATTTATGTAATTCATTTTGATTAAAACAAAACAAAAATATGAGAAGATTAAAATATATGATTAAATTTAAAAATTTAAATTGTGTTTTTTTGGTTCGATTTATTAAAAAAAAAAAATAATAAATAAAAATTCACGAGGATGATCGATTGTTTTCTTAAAATTATTAAATAAAAATTGTTAAGAATCAAAGTAAGTTATATATAAATACACCTACCATAATATATATATAAATATTAAATAGAAATCAAATTGGCTGACAACAAATTAATATATCTTTTTATTCTTATATATATATATATTAATATTAATTATAAATATTCAGTCGAAGTAGTGACCAACCCATTGTTTAGATAATAATTATGGCTATTAAATATTATTTTTGGTTTATTTTTTCGTATTTTCCAAACAAAAAAAGTGCTAAGAATATAATATATTGCTTTAGTTAGATATTTAATTCGTATATAAAAAAAAACAAAAAGAAATACAATTTTATATTTGATTTTTAATTATAAAAATTTAACAAATAATACATTAAAAGCACAACAAAAAAAATAATAATTTTCATATTATAAAAAAACAAGTCCCTTCAAATCCCAAAACGCAAACATTTATTGCACTAAAAATTAAATCTAAAAACTAAACCAGAAATAACATAACAAAAAAAAAAATATATTCAATTAATTAATTAATTATATTTAGAAAAATTTAAATGTGTACATAAACTAAAATAAAAAATAACAAAAATACAAAAAAAAAAAAAAATAATAATTCGTATTGATTGTGATAAAAATTAAAAACATAAAAAAAAATTAAAATTCATCTTACATAAACAAATAAAATAATGTAATAGCAATCCAGTATATATATATATATAAATATAATAAATAAAGTACAGTTAATTATATATAAATATTATTTACTCTTTTTATTATATGGAAAAAAATAGCATTCATATTTTCTGCCATTTATAAAACAACAAAAAATAAAATATTTAAAAAATCAAAAATAATATTAAATATTCATTATAAAATTATATAAATATATTATTTAAAAACAAAATTTCGTTCGCCGGACGAACTAAATGGAATTACCAACAACAAACAACACACATACACACACAGAGCATTATAATAAATATAATAATTTCTTTTCATAATTATAAAAATTACTTAATTAAAAAGTAAAATTAAACAAAACAAAAAAATATTTATTCAGATAAATAAAAAAAATTAGCTAATTAAAATTAATATTAATTACAAAACAGATAAATAAATAAAATTTAACTTATTATTATTATTATCAATTAATTAATTAATTAAAACATATTAAATATAGAAATTAAATAAAATATCTTATTAAACAAAAAAAAATAAAATAATACATAATAATTTCTGAAAATTTTATAAGTAGTGCACAGTTTATGAAGAAAAACATGATTATTATTATTATTATTAATAAATATTTAATAAAAAATTAAAAATAAACAAAAAAAAAAATAAAAAAATAAAATTTTTTCTGTTAAAAAATACATAATTTAAAAAAAAGCAACAAAAAAATAATAAATAAAAGAAATACTTATGATTATAATTATATTATATTTTTATTATCTGTATAAAAAAAAATTATTATTATTAATTAATAATTAAACATTAATTTAAAACAAAACAAAAAAAAAAAAAAGGAAAAAATGAAAAAAAAAATTAAAAATTAAAATAAATTATGTTTTAATTAAGTTGTTGAGCGTTTTTATTTTTATTTAAACCAACCACAATCCAATTCTCACTTGAGACGACGTGACCATCAAAATATACTGCAGTAGGGGCCTTACCGGACCTCCGCCGTTCTTTGTTATTATAAAAATGTATGTGACATAAAAATGTATGTGACGTCACTAAAGTTCTGTCAAATGAAGTGATACGCTAGTTTCCGATTATGACCTACATACATAGCCTTATTAGAACGTTTTTGAGAAGAGAATTACAAAACATACGGCTGATTGGCGCACACAACGAAAAGGGGGCTATTATGAAATTTTCGACGCGCGCTTTTTTTTCGACAACGTCGAAAATTATCTATTATGAAATTATTCGACACGCTTTTTTTGCGATCATATCGAAAAGTTTCCTATTATGAAACTTTGTTTTCGACAAAGTCGAACAATATGCGACTGCTCTTGAGGTGACGAATGCATACGCGTGTTCAATAATAAATCGTGAGATAAAAAAATTTCAGTTATTCAGTTCGTAACATATATTTTAATTTTTATTTTCCGCCTAATTAATATTAATTTATTTTTTTTTTTCGATATTGTCGAATAATTCATAATAGCTATTTTCGACCTTGTCGAGTTGGTCGACAACGTCGAAAATTTGCGATGTCGAAAATTTCATAATAGACCCCCAGTGGCCTGAATTGGACGGACGACTATTTTAACCGGTAATTTAGGTACCGTAGAAGAATGCAAAATTATATAACCTTAAAAAACAGTGACAGCTACTTCAACCAATCAGCATTAATGCCAAAAATTCTGCATGTATCACTGCCTTATAATACAAACGATAGCCGTCGAAAATAATCGTCGAATTGCATATTTCGGCCCTAGAATACGGGCCTTATCACTGAAAAAAGTCGCCGGTGACTTTGGTATAAAATAATTTAAATTTTTGCCTGAAATGATGTATTTCACTAGAAAGTAGTCACCGGCGACTTTTTTCGGTGAATTTCAAGAATATGGGCCCAGAATAGTAAAGAGTTTACGGTTGTAGAATTTTAAGCAAAACTAAATATTTTAGCACTTAGCAGAAGCATTGTGTAGTAAATGTGGTGCATATGCCCTAACAGAGATGTCACCATATCGACATATTATAGACACATTTGTTTTGATTGCATAAAACAAACAAATACATATTAACTTGTTTATGATAAGATAGGCGAGGTAGTAAGGTGATAGAGTGGAGTGAAGAAGGTCTCGAGTTCGAATCTAAGCAAAACCAACGAAAAATTTGTTTTTAGATGAAAAATTTTAAATTGGGGATAATCCGAGAAGATTAATCGAGATTCGAGATCGCTACAAAAAAAAATTTGGTATAAAATTCGTGGAAATAAAAAAAAAAAAATTTTTGCTTAAAAAAAAAAAAAATAAAGTCGGAAGTTTCAAGAATTTATATTTTTGCCGTTCAAAATCTGTGGGCTATAGCACAGTTGATTTTCAATAAAATCGAATTTTCTACGAAATGGTTAGAAATATTCGAGCAATCCAAACGCAAGTTGGCAAAATAAATACAGATCCTGAAGCCTATGGATAGAGCTATTGACCAACGTAATCGGAGCAATTTATATTTTTGCCGTTCAAAATCTGTGGGCAGCAGAGTTGATTTTCAATAAAATCGAATTTTCTACGAAATGGTTAGAAATATTCGAGCAATCCAAATGCAAGTTGGCAAAATAAATACAGATCCTGAAGCCTATTGATAGAGCTATTGACCAACGTAATCGGAGCAATTTATATTTTTGCCGTTCAAAATCTGTGGGCAGCACAGTTGATTTTCAATAAAATCGAATTTTCTACGAAATGGTTAGAAATATTCGAGCAATCCAAATGCAAGTTGGCAAAATAAATACAGATCCTGAAGCCTATGGATAGAGCTATTGACCAACGTAATCGGAGCAATTTATATTTTTGCCGTTCAAAATCTGTGGGCAGCACAGTTGATTTTCAATAAAATCGAATTTTCTCCGAAATGGTTAGAAATATTCGAGCAATCCAAATGCAAGTTGGCAAAATAAATACAGATCCTGAAGCCTATGGATAGAGCTATTGACCAACGTAATCGGAGCAATTTATATTTTTGCCGTTCAAAATCTGTGGGCTATAGCACAGTTGATTTTCAATAAAATCGAATTTTCTACGAAATGGTTAGAAATATTCGAGCAATCCAAACGCAAGTTGGCAAAATAAATACAGATCCTGAAGCCTATGGATAGAGCTATTGACCAACGTAATCGGAGCAATTTATATTTTTGCCGTTCAAAATCTGTGGGCAGCACAGTTGATTTTCAATAAAATCGAATTTTCTACGAAATGGTTAGAAATATTCGAGCAATCCAAACGCAAGTTGGCAAAATAAATACAGATCCTGAAGCCTATGGATAGAGGCTATTGACTAATGTAATCGGAGCAATTTATATTTTTGCCGTTCAAAATCTGTAGGCAGCACAGTTGATTTTCAATAAAATCGAATTTTCTACGAAATGGTTAGAAATATTCGAGCAATCCAAACGCAAGTTGGCAAAATAAATAGAGATCCTGAAGCCTATGGATAGAGCTATTGACTAATGTAATCGGAGCAATTTATATTTTTGCCGTTCAAAATCTGTGGGCCAAACATCTGACCAACCCTTAAAACCCACAAATATCCCAACCCTTAAAACCCACAAATACCACAACCCTTAAAACCCACAAATACCCCAACCCTTAAAACCCACAAATACCCCAACCCTTAAAACCCACAAATACCCCAACCCTTAAAACCCACAAATACCCCAACCCTTAAAACCCACAAATACCCCAACCTTAAAAACCCACAAATACCCCAACCCGTAAAACCCACAAATACCCCAACCCTTAAAACCCACAAATACCCCAACCCTTAAAACCCACAAATACCCCAACCCTTAAAACCCACAAAACCCACAAATACCCCTAAATACCCCAACCATCTAGCACGGGCGAACGGTGGAATTCATGAAAAAACACAACCTGACTATTCCAACTGACAAGTTGTGTTGTGTGAACTGCAACAACCCGTTGCAATTGAGAATTATAACTTTTTGCTCGAATTTTTATACAATTTTTTCATCGAAAAATCTGTGTATTGTTACTACACGCCTGCTTTACGGGTTGTTATATAGCAATATACATACTTTTTTACGGGTAAGATTATTTTTGCTTATAAAAATTTTCTAAATTCAATAAGTTGATATGTTATCGATTAAAAAATTTTTTCGTGAGTAATTATGGTGTACATTAGCCCAATTGTGCTAATTATCGTTAGTTTCCACATTGTTGTGACGTACTTCCGGTTTTTAATGCAAATAATGGGAAAATGAATGTACATCAAAATTCCATGTAGGGAAGTGCATTGCTATAACAACCCGTGCCAAACATCTCCAGACCTTTCACAAATCTCTCCTTCATCTTACCACCCAACCACTCATCTATATAATTTCCACTCAGTTTTTCGTTTAAATACTGATAAATTCGGACTTGGTGAAAAATCGCATAAAAATTTTTGTTATTTTACCAGGCGAACAGAATTTAAAAAACAACATAATTGTCAGCAACGTGACATTATTTTGTATCAAAGCGTGCCACTTCATGTTATGTGACACTTGAACATACAAAATAAAGTCATATTGCTGACAATTCTACCTTCTTGTAATTTCTGTTCGCCTGTTAAAATGACAAAATTTTTTTGCGATTTTTGATGAAAAAAAACAAAATTTCTTTTTAAATTTCTGCTTATCTGGTAAATAAAACTTAACTTTTTTTAATTAAAAAGGCAATCAATAACTCTAGTAACCACCCAAATAGAAAATTTGGAGATTTTTATTACAAAAAAAAAATCCTTCAGCTGCGAGGATCGAACTATTACCATAAGAGAGCAGATTAAAACCATAGAGGTTTCTCGAGTTCGATCCCCGCGCACCTGAAGGAATTTTTTTTTGTAATAAAAATCTCCAAATTTTTTATTTGGGGGCCTAGGATAGAGATGATTTTTGCCGTTTTAATTAAAAAAAGTGAATTTTTATTTACTAGGTGAGCAGAAATTTAAAAACAAATTTTTTTTTTTATGTTTTTGTTCATTATTAATTGTCCTTATATTGAGAGTTATTTTAATCTTAACAATAAGCTCTTTTTTATCATTTTTTTGCAATATTTTATTTTGTGAGATTGATGTCTTAATTGCTGGGTTCCATTTAACGTAGCAAAGTACACACAAGTACTGCTGACTGCACGCAGCTACTCTTGCTAAATTTTATGAGTAGTTTGCTTTTTGAATTTATGGCGACTTCGTTACCAGAATATTTAGTACAACTAATCGGTAAGAAATGGCTGATCAGTTTTCAAATTAATAATTCATTTTCCATCTTTCCATGTTGCACGTAAATTTATTTTAATTAAATTTTATTTTCGCAACTAATTTTCTGCGTTCCATTTACCATCTACCCTCAAGTACTTATTTTTACTTTGACACGTCAAATGGAATGCAGCAACTAATTACAAGAATTTCTTTCTCCTTACACGTGTTTTTTGTTTAAACAACCTGTTGACTAGAATACCACAATTTTCAAGGCTTTCTTTTGTGATTGCAGCAGTTTCAAAGTTTTTCTTTACAGCAACAATCCCTTACCCGGTGTGAGTCCGTTCATCGCTGGACTAGATGAAGCCGGCTTACCCGGAACCTCACTGATTTAACCTTACATTCTGTAATAAAATAACCACATAAAATACGTGCCTATTAGATTCTCTGAGGTTATGTAAAAACCAAACTTCAGACGCCTAAATAATATAGCAAAGATACAAACCTTTAATAAAATTGTGAATTTGGTAATTAAGAAATAAAAAACCCTTGTTTAGCACGGTGCACTAATTCGCGTTAAAACTTAAAAACAATCAAATTTTGCTTTTCTTAATTTAATCAAAATGTTTATTTCTTTATACGCATATATAAAATAATCATTTTTAAGTTAAATTAATTATAAATTATAATTTAGAAATTGTTTCTCTTAACCTAATTTAATTTTAAGTATGTTCGTATGAATTTTGTAAAATGATAGAAAAAATCTTTTTGTTTTATATTTTAATCATTTTTTGTAAACAACATAAATAGTAATAAAATAAAATTATAATTAAGAAGAAGAAAAAGAAGAATATTACAATTACCTAATTAATATTTATAAACTTAATTCATTTTCAAAAACATTTTTCTTTTATGATAAATAATTTAAATAAGTTTTGTTTTGCTGTTTAAAAATTTTAACTTTTAGTTTAAATTTAACAACTTTTTGATAAATAAATGTATAGCTAGAAATTTTAAATTTCTAAGACGATTAAAATTAACACAACATTGAAATTCGTCTTGATTCCATAAATTTAGTTCAATCAATTTTTATAAGTATTGTATTGCACACACTTAAAATGTAATAATTTATAAATTTATATATTAAAATATTTAATTAATTTTCCACACAAAATATATTTTAATTAGAGAAGAAACAAAGAAATAAAAAAAAAATGATTTAATTAATAAAAATTTATGTTCGTATTTTTAGATTTCGAGTTGCGTTTTGATTCGAGCAAAGGAATCACTTCAATCGAATATGTCTCCTGAAGGGGGGTCGGATTTTTTTTTTTAACTCTACTACATAATTTCATCGTGATTCAGTCTTTGTGTTGAAAAATATGTAATAAAATAAAATAAAAACAGAAATGGCTCTGTGATCGACAAAAAATTTGCCGACAACTAAGTAGGAACTTAACAACACGCACCAAACAGCCATTTTTTCTTTTTGCAATTTTTTTTTACAAATCGGTGATCGTATCAATGCAATCTGCGATCGATTCACATTTTTGCATTTGCTTCTGTTGTATATCGTCTTTAAGACGCAATAAAACATTTCGTATATCCAGCTGGATTGCAGCTGATCGTTCAATTGCTTGATGGACATCTTTTAACGCTTCACTTAGGTTTCCATATTCAAAATAGGCTTTGGCACGTGCAAAATATCCATCATAATTTTCGGGTTTTAATTCAATTGCTTGTGTTGCTAAATCGATTGATTCAGATAATTCCTGGAAATAGAAATTTAATTTGTCAATCATCCAACTAAATATTTTTGTTTATTTTGTTTCAAATACTTACGCTCATCTTGCGACGACATCTTGAGTAATTCAACAAGAAATTAAATTTAAGCTGGATAAACGTGTTGTTGTGACTGGAAAGAGCTTCGTTTAGTGGAATTTTTTTAAGGGCATATTGATAACGGTGGGCGGCTTCTTGTATTCTACTTTTTCGGTACAATATATTCCCGTCCTCGAGGAGCTTATTTAACAGAAGTAATCTGTAAACAAAAACACAAAATATAAATTAGTTAATAAGTTAAGAACTTTAGCGATAAAGATCGAACGTACAATATTTCCGGCTTCCCAGCAGCCATTGCCCATGTGGCAGGGCCTAATTTAGCACCTCGTTTCAAAAATACTTGTACAACTTGAACATTACGACAAGCGATGGCACGATCCAATGGTCTCATTCCATTAACATCGACATGCTCAATTTTTCCACCATTTTCAATTAGCATTTGGACTAAAGCCGCACTACCTTGGTACGCGGCTAAATCGAGAGGTGTACGACCTGTATTATCGGCATGATGTTTATCCGCATTTCGCTCCAATAAACATTTTGCAGCCTGTAAACGGCCTCTTAAGCATGCCCACGAGAGGGCTGTTAAACCATCCCGATCACATTTTGTAAGTGATGCACCACGATTCAACAGCAATTCAATTATACCGACATGCCCTTCTTCGGCCGCAATCATTAGTGCTGTTTTTCCTGACGTATCCGTTTGTTCTAAATCGGCATGATTTTGGAGTAAACGTTCGGCTACCGCCCAATGTCCTTCTTTCACCGCAAACAACAGTGGTGACATATCTTTACGATTTTTAACATCAACATTAGCACCTCTTGACAATAGAACCGTTACTGCTTCAATGCGCCCATTTGACGAGGCCACAGTTAAGGCAGTTTCGCCAATTAGCGAATCCGTTGCATTTACATCGATCTCCGACATATCCAGTAAATCTTCAATAATTTCAATACATCCTTGTGATGAAGCTGCGATTAGGGCCTGCTGTACTGCATCTTTAAACGGAACATCATTTGTGTTCGGCCGAACATTCCAGTCGCATGCAAGCAAATATTTTACGACATTTAATCGGCTGGAGCGCGCCGCATGTACCAAAGCACATCGTTGTGATGTGTCCACTTGTCCAAGTATACTACCAGCTGCAACTAATTGGCGTACAACATCGCAATGTCCTTTTGTCGCAGCCAACACTAATGGTGTAGAACCCTGTGAATTTGCGAGCTCAATATCTGCACCAAACTCAAGAAGTAATGATACCATTGGTACAATTCCCTCATTTGCGGCGATACACAATATTGGTGCATTACCCAAAAACTCTGTTATATGATTTGGTGAGGCGCCCGATAGCAGCAACAATCGTGACACTTTAATATTTGGACTATACACGTTGCGCAGGGTGCACAACGATGCTGAAATATCATCGGTAACGTTTGCAATCCAGTATGACTGTAAGTCTCGTGATGAAAGCTGCTGCGCATTCAACATTAGATTGCGATAAAAATGCGCCTTCAATATGTGGTGACCCAGCTCAAGTGTCTGCTCAGCATTTAGGGGTAAATTGATTCGTGACAATCGGAACGCAATTGCACTGTGCCCATTCTTAAGATCACACAAAAACTTCATATTTTCTGTTTCATCACGCCGAATCAACCATTCCCTGAACGATGGATGGAAAAACATGTAGGTATTGTCTAGACGCTTGATTAAAAATCCGCTCAGCAGTTTAAAATTATTTAGAAAATCTTCCCACGATATGTACGGTGTTGGTTCATCCGAATTACCATTCTCAAGATCGTACTCTTGATTGTAGGTCGTGGTCGATGATCCGCTGGGGCTGGCAAATTTTAATGCGTTTATCGAGTAGTAAATTTCGTTGAGTGTCAATGGATATAGTGCGGCAAGGCATACACTTAATATGGATGACACTTTATCGTACGCTTGTTGGGTGGGGAATCGCAAATTAAAATTGAGTAAAAATACTTGGGACAAAGTTACCGGTATCACTTTATACGATGTCGATTTGATCACCAAATTTCCGCGCTCAATCAAATCCAATACTAGTTTGGCATAGAGGAATGATCCTTTGGTCAAATTTAATAAATATTGAGCGAATTTATAAAGCCCAGTGGTATTCTCGTTTGTCATAAGTTTATTGGGACCGGCTGGACCGCCACTTAAAGCTGATGCTCCACCACCTCCGCTCATATTATTCTGTATGACCGCGCTGTGATTTATTCTAAACGTTATGTAGTCCATTAAATCCTTTTGTAGATACTCATTCTGCTGTAAATTGTCGAACGACATTTTAACGTATGGCAACCCCTTAATGTGTTCCAGCATTTGGGTGCGAATTGTTACGATCATTTTCAGCCATGATGGAGAAAATTCGTTCATTTTAGCTAAAAATGTTCCAATAGTGTCACCGTGATCTGGTCGGTGGTATTCCGCTTCGCATAACCCGTCAATTAATACAATACAATTTTTTCCGGATATTTTACCCGTGCGCCTTAGTATCGAGAGTGGTTCTAATATTCCGTAACGCATTGCACGATCTGGATCCGCAATACATTCCTTAACGCTTAACAAATTTTGTAAATGAGGTTCGTTCAATAAATATTCGCGATACGCAGCCAATTGGGGCGCTTGACATAGTTGCGCCGCAATGGAATGGATAAAATCAGGAACTAAACAGTACACATTGTTGTCGGCTTGGCAAAAATGATAAGCAACGACATGCGACGCCAACGATCTTATACGATCGTGTACCACATTCACTTGACAATAAATGCCGTCCGTGTCGAGTGAGGGTAACTCTTTGCGGCGACCAAAGCATGAGTACTCCACCAATTGTAGAAGGAGTGCAGTTTTTCCGGTGCCCGAATCACCATGAATCAGTATGCCCGAAGATTCCGTTGTACTTAGTGTATTTGAGATCTCGCGCAGCAACCAGTGGCGTCCTATAAACAATGGATCTGGTTCTTGTTGTGGTACTTCGAAAAACAATGGTTTGAGTGTTAATTGTGGTGGTCGATATTGGGCAAACCGAATTTTTGGATCAATCACACCTTTCACCTGGCCAACCCGGGCCGATCGTCGTATTGCAGTTTTACGATTTTTAAATTGTTCCTCAATATTAACGGAGACAATTTGTTGGCCGGTCGCGGTTACCGAATGCCTACGACTCAACGGGCTTGAACCTGAATTATTATCGTCATTACTTTGGCCCGATATTGAAACGCTCATCAAAGAGCTGATTGAGTCACAGCCCCGACTATTGTTATGTTTATTGTATTGGGGCCGTATATCCGCCTCAGATGATCCGGTGAGCGTTGAAACTGGACTTGTGTTCGCCGATGTTAATGAACTGCATGACTGTTGGCCACGCAGGGGACCAGTTACATTCATAACACCGGCACGATTTCTTGAATTATTATTCTCTAAGAAAAATCCCAGCCGCAATTGTAACTCATCTTGTGATGTTTTTGATTTGCCACTATTCGGCCCGACGCTACTGGTCGCTGTCGATTGTCCGCCTAGGGGTACCGATGGTTTAACATTACCACCCTCATCATCTGGAAAATAGAAAACCAAATTATAAAATTAGGAATACAATAATGTTGTTGTACGGCTTCGTAAATATTTCTACAAAACACAAAAAACATAACTCACAAAGGTGATAAACAAATTGGCATGAAGCCTTATATGGAAATGAGATTTTTATAGTTCATGTTATGGAATTTCTAAACTATCGTCGTACAGTAAAAAAAAAAAAAAAATCAAGGTTTTGTCTTGTACGCTAATCTAGTTTTGTGGACTTTAGTGGAAATAACAAAGCTAATCGATCAATCAAAAGATTATTTGTAACTTTTGTGAAGGTAAACCACGAGAACAACCAGTGGAGTGTTAGAGTTAGAAATAAACAGGTTCCATAAGTAATTCTGTGAGATATTCTGAATCTCCAATTTGTGGCATTTCCGGTAAGAACTTAAAAACCAAAAACTACTTAACACAAAATAAAACAAAAATGTTACATGCTCAAACATCTTAACAACAACTTAAGAACAACCAACAACAAAAAAAAAAAAAAATTAACATAGATTAAAAAACAACAATAACATTATGAAAAACTCTTTCATGCAAAAGTTTTTTTTTTCTTTGGTACTAACTTCGTCCGACCAATTGATTCAATCCAATATTAAACGTTGACGTGTGGGCTGACCATAGCGATTTGATTTTACCAAATACAACCGAACTTAAGTGTCCGGCATATTCGAGCGATGATGTTCCATGTAAACTCAAACGATTTGCCGATTTTTCACCGTCGTGACCTTTAACTTTGCGCTGTCGTTTCTTAACAACAACATCAGAACTTTGTGATGTGGTCATAGATGAGGCGCCTTTTTGTTTTATGATAAAATATGATGAATTGGGTGATATATTTTGGACACATGTAGTGAGTGAGTTAAGAAAATTAAAAAAAAAAAAAATGTTTCTTACCTGAAAGGGTTGAATTAATTGTATGATCTAAATTTGTTGTATTCGATCGTCTTTGGCCAAATGGTGATCGTAAACTTTTTGGATTGAATAGACGACGTCGATTTTGTGGTGGTGTCGCACATATCGCCGATGATTGAATTGAGCTCGTTGGCGGTAAATGATGAGATGTTTGTGTCGTTGGGTCACATAAACCGCGTACTGTTTGTGATACGGCAGTACCACCACCACCTCCACAACTCATTAAACTCGGCAGTCCTAGCGTCGACTGATTTATGTAAGATTTTTGTAAACCGCGCGATCCCGACGTTAAACCAACATTGTTATTATTATTATTATTATTCCCATGTTGACTGATGTCGTAATGACGTTGATGATGATGATGATGATGAAGTTCGGGTGATATTAGTTCTTGCCGTGACTAGAAAGAAAAAAACAAAAAAAAAACAAAAATAAATAAAAATTTGTTAAACACAAAAATATTAGATGTGGAGATATATTAGCGAGATAAATTTGCTGTCATTTTGATTGATTCGTGTTTTGCGCGCAATTTGTATGTCTACATAGAAATATTTAAAAATATGGAGCAAGAATCTTTGGATTTATAAAGTTTTTTAATAGTTTTCTAAGTGACTTTCGAATATTATGTTGTTTTTGTCGATTGTGTAATCGAATTTGCAATTGAAGGTAATTTTAACATGTGTCATATAAAGATCGAGGCTAATGATTTGAATGTACTAGTGTGTGAACAACAATTGTGTGTGTGTGTGTGTGTGTATGTGACCATGAGATAGTTTTGTTCCTTAACAATTGATAGATACATTTCAATTGGTTAATGAATCATTTTCTCGAGAGAACAATTCGAAATGATCCCGGCCATATTCAAAATTCGTTACAATTGCTGCGTTCCATTTAATGTGGCAAAGTACACACAAGTACTTCTGACTGCACGCAGCTACACTTGCTAAATTTTATGAGTAGATTGCTTTTTGAATTTATGGCGACTTCGTTACCAGAATATTTAGTACAACTAATCGGTAAGAAATGGCTGATCAGTTTTCAAATTAATAATTAATTTTCCAACTTTCCATGTTGCACGTAAATTTCTTTAAATTAAATTTTATTTTCGCAATTAATTTTCTGCGTTCCATTTACCATCTACTCCCAAGTACTTATTTGTATTTTGCCACGTTAAATGGAACGCAGCAATTAATTTGAAAACTGATCAGCCATTTCTTACCGATTAGTTGTATTAAATATTCTGGTAACGAAGTCGCCATAATTTTCAAAAAGCAAACTACTCATATAATTTAGCAAGAGTAGCTGCGTGAAGTCAGAAGTACTTGTGCGTACTTTGCCACATTAAAAGGAACGCAGCAATTGCTATTATTATAGCAACGATTTTCGAAAATAATTTCAAAATCAAGTCTAAAATTCGATAAGAATTTCGAATTTACTCTATTGTTTAGGATATTTTGTAGTAATGTTTGTAGTGATGGATTTTGATCAAAAATATATTAGTGCGGTTTAAAAATACGAAAACTGTTACCATAACCTGAGTTATAGTTGTAGTAACGACTATAAACTCGGGCCTATATGTTTTATGGTTAGATTATTAAATGTTTATTGTTGGATGGTTAAAGTCAACTTTCACCGTAGTAATTGATTTACCAGAGAAATTGGTGCCTTAAAATTGAAGAATTTCAAATAAACTTATCACAACAAGATTTCCGAAGAATCTAAACAAGTTTAAAAGTTTTACGTAAAAAAATTTCGATTTTAAATGTCCACACTTTTCATTCTGAATTTTAATTTTGGATTAAAATTATTGAATTTGGGAATTTATATCAACTGATTTCAAAAACCAGGATTTCGAGGGAAAACTTAATTTTAAAGAGCAAATGGAAATGCTGGTTTTTGGAAAATCCACGCTTTACCCCTAAACCATTTAAGTTGCATAATTAAAATTTGGATAGCTAAGAGAATGAGATTATTGTTTTTGCTAGGTGTAGATTAATTTAAAATAATTACTAATTTAAAAGGACAGAAATATAACGAGAAAACAAATCAAAATAGTTAAAACAGCTGTTCGAGTAGCGAACCGAATTCAACATGTTGTAAAACAGCTGTAACAAGATGAGGAAACGGAAGAACGACGAAGACCTGGGCTACTCCTACCAATAAATTGAACAGCTATAGAAGCGCGTGAAAATAGTGACAGCTGCGAGCTTTCAGTGTTGTTTGTCACAGGTGAAGCGATAGTTAATTAAACTGTTTCAAATGCAGATGCCACAGTCAACCGGATCCATGCCAAATTGCCAACGTAGAAAATTCAAGTACAAGTTCATAAGGCTACCTCAGTATTGCTGCCAAATGAGGAATCAAAGTATATTCTTACAAATCTATAATCATAAGCTGCAATGAGAAATTAATATTAATCAGGGAACCTAGCCAAAACTATATAAATAAATGGTGTGGAAAGACTGAAGTAGATAGAGGATGGATAACCGGATCAGTAATAAAGTTTGATACATTTGTTTGCGTGTTACTGCATTATCATATTGCCGAAAACAATACTCTTAATGGAATATAGTGGGTGAAGTGTCAAAAATCTGAATGGGAAAGAAACCCAAGAGCTAGAAAAACTTATAGCAGTCGAGCATCATAAGCTGATCAATTGTTGCGAGAATTAAAATGAAAAAGCAAATTTGGTCTTTGGTCTATAGGAATCAATTTTGCATATTGAATTTTAGAATATAATCGAATTTCAAATTGTAAATCCAGAAAAGCGTAAAAAACAGATATTAGAAATTTAGGCCACAATTAAATTAAAATTTGGTCAAAATTTGGAATTAAAAATTTGGCAAATCCTACTCCTATTATTGACCGTTTCAAATTCATCATCAAATTATACAACTTACAGAATTCGAAACACTCATGTAGAAATTAAGGTTTTTTGAAATGACAAAAGAGCAGGTGTTAGGTGTTAAATATGACAGACCCAAGTGAGATGGAAAACTAAGCTAACTTCTGTTTTCTAAATAAGATAAAGGAAAGGATTTACAAGATAAAAGATTTTACAATCCATTTCAGAGTTTTGTTAATTGAAAAAAAAATGTTGGATGTAAAATTTCGCATTGTATAATTGAAAGTGAAGTTCGTCCTAAAAATTGAAAAGTTTTAATTTAAATTGCCCAAAGAAACAATGTAACAAAATCAAAGTTCATTCCAAATTTGCCATATACAAATTTTTCAATCTGGTCCAAAGATCGTAACCATCGTCGGAGTTCCCTTACATATGGTATATCCAAAAACAATTATAACGACTCCCCAAAACCTAGAATATAAGGGACTTAAGACATGTTGCGCCTCTTTGTGTAAGTTCACACAAAATTGGTATTAAACAATTTCACAATATGGGCAAATATCGTACCCAATATCGTACCCTACCCTCTTAAGTCACTCAGGACAGACGTGTCGCGTTCCTATATGTAAGTTCGTATCAAGTTTGGTATTTAAAAAAATTTCAATCCGACTCTTTAATTGATCCTTAGCTTTAGACTCTTTAATAGATCCTTAACTAGTCAAAAAAATATGTGGCCTCTTGAGTACATCTTTGGTCCAGATTGACACATTTTTTAAAATCAAATTTCGTATGGACTTACATAATGGGACAGATTACATCTGTCCTAAGTCACTTGTCGTCTAGATTTTTGGAAGTTGTCATATTTTTTGGATATAAAGGATTCCTGACTATCTACAAAAATACTTGGGTATGAAATTTAGGCCTGAATGACAAGCTTTTTTAAACCGTAAAAAATTACTTATACGAGAACACACCTATCCTGAGAGGCCTCCTGAGAGGCCGGAAATATTTTATCGGTTTATCCGAATCTAATACATTACATTTTTAATCCAATATTTCAAAATTGTCATACTTCCGGTTTTATAGAAATTATGTATTGTGAGTTAAGTCAAACCTTTCGCTTCTCGTCTATTATTCGAAATTTTCATTGCCAGAATTAAAATTGAATGGTGCGTTCAAATTTTTCAAGGAATTAATTACAAAATTTGCAATTGCTTCAAAATATTTCAAAATTTATTCTTTTTATGAAATAGCGAACTGCTGTTTACAGAAACCTTCAAAGTTGTTGGGTTTGCTTTTTCAAAATGGAACAAATTTGAAAAATTTTGGGGCTTAGTTTCTTAATTTGGTGTTAAGTTTCCAAAAATTGACATTTTAGAACAACGAGAAATTAGAACGAGAAATTTTGAATTTAAATAAGGCGATGATCATTGATGTACGTCTTGATTTGTCAGTCACACCTTCGAATTTGAGTACTTTTCACACTTTACGGACACGATTAAAATTTATAGAATTTATTTTAAAAACCTAACATATCAGTGTCACCCAAAAAAAAAACGCAACCCTGAAAATTCACCAAAATGGCGGAACTTTCAAAATTTCACTGTTTTTTATTTGAACTTTGAAAATTGATTTTTGATCAGATTTCAGCATTTTTCGGTTTATTGAAATTTTCTAAATTATCGAGAGATGCTGATTTTTTGGTCCTCCCCAGTTTGAAAAAAATAATTTCAAAACGGATGGAAAGATTTGAATATTGACTTCAAAATTTAGAAATTTTGTACAATCTTTGTAATTTTGTATTTCTTTTGTATGCTATTTACCAAATTTTGTTTTCTAAAATTCTATGTGCGAGACGAATGAGTGATGAGAACGATATTTTCCGGTTCCCCCAAATAATGTAAGAAAATTGTTAAAAACGGTAGTTTAAAAATCTTACATTTACAGAAAATAAAATACAGAATTTAAATTATAAATATTATCAACGTTGTAGTATTTTGTATTTAAGTATAATGAAGTTAGTTATGAATAAAATATGTATTGTTGTAGGGTAGAGAAAAGTGTCGGTTGGACATTCGTACGAGAAGTGTTGTATCGCCTCGATAGATAATTAATATTTGAATATATTGATAATATATTTACTTATTATATTTTTATAATTACATTTTCCCCGTTACTTACATACTAATTTAGACTTAACTAATATAATTATCAAGCCCTGAACTAATCTTAGTAAAAAAAATAAAAATCAATTCGCCTTACAAATTTAATTCATTAATTTAACTATTGGCATTTTGCTCGAAACTCTCAATCGCAAAATTCGTCGTCTAAGAATTCGACTTCTTCATAATCGGACTCGGATTCAGCATGTGATTCGTTCTCTGAGCGTTCGTCTCTCTCACACCATGGTCTCATGATCAAATATTCCCTCGAATCTCGCACCTGATACCTGGTACTGATCTAAATCAGATACAACATACCTGTCTTTATCTAAAACCTTCTTCACCAAATACGGTCCCTTAAACTTTCGCTGTAATTTCTTCCTGTCTCCTACCTTAGGTATATTTCTTACTACGACCAAATCTCTCTCTACATAATTCTGAATTTTCCCACACTTCTTATCATGTCTCAGCTTGTTATACTCTTATAAACCTTTAATATTCTTACTCGCGGCCTCTCGTAACTTTTCCATATCAACCCTTTCCTCATTTATGCTTTCTAGATATTCGAATAAACCCTGTCCTATATTTCGCTTCTGAATGATTCCATACAATAATCTAGCTGGTATCTCATTTATTCCTCGATTTAAAGTATTATTCAATAAATATTCCGCATCGACTAATAACGTGTCCCAACATTCCCCTTTTCTTCAACTAACTTACTCAAAAGAGGCACTAATGTTCTATTGTATTTCGATCTGTCCGTTAGCCTGAGGACATGCCGTTGCGTTTAAATTATGCACAATTTTATGACTTGAAACAAAAGGCTCAAATTGTTTGGACATAAAACTCGATCCTCTATCCGTAATTATTCTTTCTGGTGTCGAATATTCTAAGATATACGATTTTAAGCGCTTGATAACCTCTGTCGTGTTCGTAGTCTTCGTGGCGTACAAGCGAATATATTTTGTAAAACCATCGATTATAGCTAATACATAATTATTTTTACCTCTCGTAGTCTCTAAAGGTAATAAATGATCCATATGTAACGTAAAAAACGGTACTTCTCCCTTATCAATAATTTTTAATGGAGTTCGATCAATTCGCGGCTTAGGATTGTACATTATGCATGTAACACAATTTTTAATGTGCCTTATCGTTATGATACTTGTAAATTACTGATTCTATCATATCCTTCGGTAGCTAAATGACAATTTGTTTAATTTATATGCCGTAAACTTTCTCGATTTTTCTTCCACATCTACATGGTAAAACCCATTTTTACGCTAGCTGTCAATTTGAAAGCGTCACTTCCACAAAATTTAAATGCTCGTCTTTCATGCATAATACGTTTTCGCGCAAGTGAAACGCTTTGAAAGGTTTCGAATCTTTGGCTACAAACTCAATGTGTGTGTAATACTGTATTACAGTAGTTTATCTAGAAAAAGTTTTATTGAGTTGACATTTTTAATTTTTTCTAGGAAGAACCAAACTTACTAATTCTTCCTAACGTAGTTTTGCAGATATTTACCCGGACTCAATCAGCGGAGGTATTCAATGAATAGTAATTCAAATTTTTTTGATGTATCGATTTCTATCAAGTATTAAATTGGAATTATGCAAATTTCTCCGTAAGGGACATTTTACTCCTTTTAACAATTCATTAAGTATGTTATTACCCCGGCCACGGATTCGTAGCTACAGTCAATGAAATACAGGTGTGATTATTTGAAAAATGTCTTTCTTTTTTGCATTTTTTACCATCTTTCAGGCGAAATATAGAAATTTGTTTCTCATTTTCTCGGCTCCGACTTGGTAGCACTATTTTTTTCCAATGAGCAGTAATCAGCACCAATTCGGTTCTAACGGTATGAAAAGTTTCATTCTCAAATTAGAAAAGTTTCCCTGCTACAGTTATCAACGCCAAGTAATCGTCAAATAAACACGGAATTTATGGGAAAAACCGGTTTATTTCGGAAACTATACTTTCGAATTTTGCAGGGCGTTAGTGCTTACATACAAGGGTTTCTCAAAACGGTATCCCGAGATCACATTTTTGTCTTTAGTGGAATTTTCCGTTTTTTAATTTTTTTCTTATATACTATTTTAACTCTATAACGGCCTAGGAATAATACATTACAGTAAAACCTTGGGATTAATTGGGGATTGGCCTGCCTCTTATTGAATGTAGAAAATTTGAATATCTCGTATAGAAGTTTATCCAACAATAGCATTTTCAAGTCAAATGCAGGCCTATTAGGAAGGAACTCGCTTGTTTCTTTACCTATTTCAAGTCGTATTTATCGAATTTCATCACAATCGGTTTCCGAGTTTCTTCGTAATTGGCCTTATAACAAACCGAGTTTCGCCATATTCGGTCTGGAAACAGCTAAGTTCCTTCCTAATTCATCTGAATTTTACTTGAAAATGCTATATGTAGTTCTGAATTTTCTATACATTTGGACAGTCGGAAATAAGAGACAGGTCAATCGTCAATTGGTCTCTTAAACTTAATTTTTTTTCAATATATTAATCCTTTGCGGTTATTTGAGTTACACAATATAAAATAATAAATAGAAAATCGGAAAATCCCGGTATTTTCCAGTGTAGCCACACTTTTGATAGAGAAAACGGGATCCCAAAATTCTGTTTAAAAATCCTTAAATTTTCTAAGCGGTTTTGAACTAAAGGAGTACATAAACTAAATAAATTCAAAACCTGGATTTCCCGGCCATACCTTTGATACCGGGACTCCATGAAACCATATTAGATATCTGCGCGTACTAGGCCCCAGATGATTTATGATTTTAAAAATTGCTCTGATTTTTTATGGCGTATGGAAGCAAAACAGAAAATAATCTTCGAAGCATTGACTTTAGAAGCTTAAAAAATAGGCCTTCCACGTCAGTATTGGTCGGCGGCATAACATTTGTGTATTTCTCTAATCAATAACGGATTTAAGCAACATTTTGATTAATTTATAATTACTAGTAAAAACTGAATTATTTTATCGGTAAACGGTAAAATTTATCAGTAAACGTTAAATGTTATTACAGAAGAACTATACTGTAGTATCAAACCCTTTACGCAAACAAAAAAAATCAATAAAAAGGTGCAACCGAAAAAATTCATGAAGGCACGAGAAGCTGCCGAAAACTTCGAAAGAGTAACCCTAAATAAGAGAGAGAGAGAGAGAGAGAGAGAGAGAGAGAGAGAGAGAGAGAGAGAGAGAGAGAGAGAGAGAGAGAGAGAGAGAGAGAGAGAGAGAGAGAGAGAGAGAGAGAGAGAGAGAGAGAGAGAGAGAGAAGGAGCAACACGTATTATAGAATTCGATGGAATAAAAAAACGAAGTTCAAAGAGGTAGTAACCGTTCTGTTAAATCGCCGACTGTTCAAGTCTAATTTACCAGGGAATGGCAGAACTTAGCTAGACGGATGGCGTTACTGAAGTTGAATGGTGTCCTTAAGAGAACAGTGCCAAAATAAATTTTCTATTAGAACCGTACTCCTATTGATATCAACAGTGTCAAACTTCGAAATGCAGGCTTCAAGTGAATGCAAACTGAATTCAGAAGAACAAGGCACTAAGCAAAATTGCTTCGAAATCCTTTTGGTATGCGGTCATCTTGGCTACAACCATTTTTATTAATCACCTCTGCATTAATCCAGTATTTTGAATGAGCTGATACGCTCAAAATAGTCTGTGCCTGGAGCAAAATTAATGTTACGAAATAAATAATCAAAATAGGATAACCAACCCGAGCTTCTACAACCACTGGAAGAAGAACGACAATCCCTGGTGGTGTGCTGCAAAAGTGCTGCAACAACCCAAGAATGAAGAAAACCTTCCAAATATCTATGGATCAGGAAATGCTTTGTATCATGATTCCGAGGAACACTTTCTAACATCAGTTGCAGTGGCGTAACTACAAATTTCGAGCCCCCACGCAAAATTTTTCTTGGACCCCTAAAAATGCTTCCTTTACCTATGAACAAGTAAAACTTTTATTTCACATAAAAATTTGCTTTACGTCGTTTTTTAATTAAACAATTTCTTTCTATTATCTAGCCTCCAGCATTGCTTAAAATTATCTGATTTCGAGAGGAGGATTTAAGAAATTACGCAAATTTTAATGTTTACAAGTTCATATTTAGACCCTGCAGACTGTTAGTACCCGAAAAAAATTTCAACTAATTCAGTGGAAGATAGTTTCTTTACCGGTAAAATCCTTTACCATTTATCGGTAAACTTTGCGATTTTCCATTTACCTGAAGTTTTTACCAGTAATTAAAATTAATCAAAATGTTGCTTAAATTCGTTATTGAATAGAGAAATACACAAGAAATGTGATGGTCAAACCTGACACGAAACAAATAATATCGATAATTTCGAAATAATCTCAAAAATGTCGAATTTTCAAAGTATCTTATTTATTCTAGAAAGTTCTCAAACGTCAAATTATCCGTAAATATGTAAAACCGAAGGAAATCCTATCCGCGATAATCACTGCCATGTGAAATGTAAATAACCTGAACATTCTTGAATAATTTCGATTATCCTAGGAAATCGAAGAAATATCGAAATTTTGGCATAATTTTGAGAAATCTACTAAATTTCACGATTTATATGTATGAAGCTTAGAACATTACCATACAAAATTGTCCAAAAACTTAAGAAATCTAAAATAAATCACAAATCATATGAATCTCGATTGATCTCGAACAATTTTAATAGTACGAGAAAGTCTGGATATTAATAACTAATTTCGGTAAGCCTGTTAGTAAACCCAAGAACATTTCAAAAAATTCCGAAAATTAGTGAAATTAGCGAATTATTTGTCAAGTAATTTAATGTTACTAATCCTAAAGCAAGATAAGGCTAAGCTTAGCCAAACGTAGTAGTATGGGAAAACCATTTTATTCGAAGAGGTTTGAAGCGACGAGTATTTCCAAAATCAGGAGAAGCTCAACGAGAACAAACAAAATAAAGACCATCCGGTTTACAATTAGTTAAATTTGTTTTTACCGTTTACCGGTAATCAAAAAAAGCCGGTAGATGAGATACTATAAGCCGAACGAACTCTAATTCATTATAGAGACTGACTAGTTTGGCTCAAATATTCATTCATTCCTTCTCTAAAGCAATGCCGCTTCTAATAAGCGAAATTGTTTTCAATCGTGGTTAGACATTTTCCTAAGAAGAAAGTTTCAACAATTTATTTCTTCTTGATTTTTAAGAACATCAAAATAATTCTTCGCTAACTGCTTAGCAGCAAATTAGATTCATCCTTTCATATTCAACATTTACTGATCAAAATTTAATTTGATTTGTAAAAGGTCTAAAATTTATATAACAAATAAATAAATCCAGCAAAACACTAAAAGCGTTATTGATGTTAAACGAGTTTAGTGAATTTTTTTCTAAATCTAAATATCTGTCAGAACCTAGAAGGATTTTTATTTCTAAGTAGTCGCATTACTTGTAGTTACTCAGACAATAACCATCAGCAACCGTGAAGAAACCATTAGGCCTGTCTTAAGAAAACACCCAATAATGACAGAAACCCTGCTGATTCTCTAAAAATTAGACCACCGTTTTGCTAATTTGAAAATGTTGTCTAATTTAAGTTTAATCTAATATACAAACGCGGCTGCGGGTGCCATTTTTAAACAGATTTATGCATTCAAGAAAAACTCAATATGTTGAATAAAATGGTGATCGGAAGGCACCGATGTCGTTAAATTTTTAAAGATGATGTTTGATAAAATATTTGAATTAAACACTTTGACCTATGGAAAGTACTTTCCACATTATGTCTGAAAAATCAACCTGCCACATATTTTCCTTCCCCTACTCTGAAACTGGATTTTGTCAATCATTCTTAAAGTATACTACATCAACACCTCTCATTTCTGAAACACAAAACATCTACCTGCAATCATCACAACAAACCAATAAATCACATTAAACTTTCAATTCAACCCAATTAAAAGCAGCAAAAAAAAACAAAAAAAACATTAGATCAATATATTATTGTGTGATCTCTGCAGCATAAATAAAACACAACATACGAGAGAAAACAACTTGTTTGGTTAAAGAAGCAAAAAAAAGATTTTCATTTTTCTTAATTGTACATCCCGCTTCGTCTCATATTTGTATGCAGATAGATGGGTACCTACATACTATATAAACTTTCTTAAGCCGTACATTTTTTTTCCGTTTGCATTTTGTGTTTGTAACGTTTTTATATCAGATGAGTCATATAGTAGATTTTATATAATGATCATCAAGCAACATAAACAAAATCCACAAGAACTTAAAGATCAAAATCAAGTTAGAGAGTTAACTTTTAAAAAATTTCTTTATATGTGCGCGCGCGCAATAATACGTTAGAGAGGTTTGTTTTTTTTTTTGTTATATTCGCGATTAACTTTGCGGTTTTGAAACAAGTTTTTTTTTATATATTCTTATACCATCTTTATATAGAGTTTTGTCCGTTTTATTTTTAGAATTTTAATGGATTTTTATTGTTACTGTAATTTTTTTGGTTTTGTCTTATATACCAACCATACACATATTATGGTTTCGTTCAGTTCTAATTTAATTTTGTTTTGAAAATAAAAAGAAAATCGCGAATCATATAAACCAACAAACAGTATACAACAATATTATTCTAATTGTCTCCAAGCGAATATCCCAATGTTTATGTTTAGTGTACCGCGCGGGGTTAATAAAAAGGTTAAACTAAACAAAACAACAAAAAACGGTTGTGTTTTATGCGCATATGTGCATAATATGTTAACACAAAAAATTTGTCTCCGCATTAGATTGGAATCTAATTTATTTGTTTTGTTTGCGCCAATCCGTCCCATCTTTTAATCCAACCTCATAAACTCGTCTACTTTGATTTTGTGACATTTTTATAAATCGATCTCGACAAGTTGCGTCGGTGCACTAACTACTTTTATAATAAATACGTAATAATAGAACAATGGTATAAAAACAGTTGCAATTTACCTGCATATAAGATGTAAAATGTCCATTGGTTTTTACTTGAGATCGTATTTGTCCATATGGTGATCCGATTGGGCTAACAATTGTACTCGAACTACCGATACCAGTATCGTAGTCGGTGATACGATGATGACTTCCTTGTAACATCATATCTGTAATAATAATAAGAAAAAAAAATGAAATATCATTTGATAACCATCTTCGTTTGGTTTTAATTTCAAATTCCACCATCTTCCATTCTTTACATTTTTTTTTTTTTAATGATGATCTGATCAATATCAACGTAATATATATGTGGGCCCGCGCCTTTTCTGCTTTTTGTATATTAAAAAATCACGACGATATTAGATTTTTTGGGATTGTATATGGATGATGTAGACACATTCGAGAAAGGGTTAAATATAATAATCTTGATAAAACGTAACAAAATCTCGGCGTTTATATTTTATATGTATGTAGATCACATAAAATATTTCTTTTGTTGCTAAAACGTTCCAATCATTTGAGAGAGTTAACGGAAAGGTATATAATTGAAGTTGTGCCAATTCTATTGTTCTTCATATACTTACATTTTATATAATGTAAGAGTTTAAAGATAAATTGCAGTTAATATATTTTTCCGACACACTTGTGCAGACGTAATATTTTGGCGGTGAATCATTTTCCGCACACAAAAAGATTTTTTTACGCAAGATCATTTATGCCACCATATGTGATCAATCAGTTTCTTTCCTTACGTTATAATAAATTGTTTGGTGCAGTATCACAATATAGAAGTGAATATTTTTTAGATTATCATAATTACAGAAAGCGTTTGTTCATTTGTACACGCATCAAATATCATTGTCAGCTAAAATAATATTTAGCATTGAAACTAACAAATAACAATTGAATTAGACTAGTTAGGTTCCAAAAACCTTAGTTTTAAAGGTTTTGTTTTTAATTTCAATTTCAAGGTTCAACCGTATAATTTTAGAATTTGATAAAATTTGTTACTAGAGATAAATTAAATCGAATAAACGTTACCTTGGCCTACAAATATGTTCTTATCCGAAAAGTCAAGTAAAAATCTTGAACAATTTAAGTAAAGCATTCCTTGTTTATATTCGCTTCACCCTTGGTTATATACAAATTTAAAAAATAATTTTTTTTAAAGATTTCTTCAGAATTTAGTGAAACTTTCAATAAAATGTTTATCGAAATATGGTATTCGTTTTCGATGGCACTTTCTTGAGAACCGTGCTTGGCCTCAAACCTACTCAAATTCACCAAACAATCGAATTTTGTGCTGATCCTTTTAAAGTCTATAACAACTGACGAATCAAATTGGTTTGTTACTTGACGTTGGCCGAGTATAGTTTAGATGAAAGGAAAAACTTTTAAAATGTTTCAAACAGTTATGAAATGCTGTTAAAGATTACTGGCAGAAGCAATGGCTTCTTATGATATTAATGACGAGGAAATGGCTTACATCAAATACAGTCGTTATTTCAAAATATTAGATTTGATTCGTGCCTCATCAGATTATGAAAAATATAAAAATACGATTTACCAAATATTACACTCGGAACCGGAACAAACAGAAAGTAAAAACCGATTGAAGAAGACAATTGAATCTCTCTCAGGCCAAGTGATAGAAATGATAAATCCGTTTAAAGAGTGAGTGTGCTGGTCTACCACGATGGTACATCACCTGTGACGAATTAAACGAAATGATTAACGGAACTACTCTTAATTCATTGTCGACCGTAAAAAGATCATTTCGAATCGAGAATTAAGCATCCTGGTATTATAAATATAGACGAAGAAAAAATTAAGATAGGTGAAACTGTTGCACAGTTATCAAGCACATTAATTCCCCATGATAACGATATATGGAAAAACAGGGGACTAATGCAAAACGTAATTATTTTTGATTGGAATACCAACAAAGATGAACCGATTTTTGATTCACCACTCCACATTTTGATGTCGATTTTAAGCCTTTAGGATCCTAATATTGATAGTGCATCGTTGAAATTTTTAAAAGGTGATTATGAAGAATTTCTTACTCGATTTCCACAACACGCGTCGAATTCAAACGTTAAATCGCCACCTAGAATTTGTCCATCTAAAGAAGAAGAAAACGAATATCCTTCGGATAGGAAAGGCGTGAAGAATTGGCCGTTGAATGGGTAAATATAGAGAATAAGCGGCAAGTTATAGAAGAGGCAATAAAACAGGCGCTAATCGAGCAAGAAGTTGCCCAACATGAACAGATCAAGGAAGAAATTATTGAAAATGTGACAAAATTAGAATATGAGGTTATGCAGGTAGAGAATGCAGAACACGATATTGCAAACGAGAGCATAAATTTAAAAGAGAGAAATTAACGAAGAGCAAACAAATATTACAGAATCTGTATCGACCGAAAAAATTAAACAAATTGAGGAGAAGGAACGCGAAGGGCACAAGAAAAGCGATTGTCGGAAACACGTGAGATAATACCGGTTAAACCACCGGCAATAGATCTATCGCCGGCCACGATGTCCTCTGATAACCTAAAAGAATTGCAGCCAGTTCTGCCACCGCGTAATGTAGTTGTTGATCGAGGTTTAACCGGACTAACAAATTAGGGCAATCCTTGTTACATGAATACCATTATACAACACTTTAACCATTTGCTTCCTAGAAAAAATTTACAGGAAATACATGCACCAAATAGCTTAATTACGGAGCATGTGGCGAATTTGGTACGCACTCTATGGAGTGGACAATATACAAAGCTCTCTCCGAGGATAACAGAATGAGGACGCCCATGAATTTCTACTTTTGTTAATAGATTCTATGCATAATGCTTTAAATGGAATGCCACAACAACCCTCGTCCCCTAAAGGCACTTCACCGGAAAAGGCTTGGATGAAGTTCATATGTGGGAACGAAAGCATAATAACGAATTTGTTTTTTGGCCTAATGAAGAGTACTATAAAATGTAAGGCGTATAGTTATGAGAATCCCAAATACGAGGAATTCAGTAATTTAAGCTTGGAGCTACCACGCGGGAAGATTAATCAGCGTTTGTCTTAGTCTTTATTTTAATGATGAACTACTTGAGGACTGGAGATGCTCTCTTTGTGGCCAAACCACAAGTGCTGTTAAAAAATTAGATATTGTACGACTACCGTCTGTTTTAATCGTGCATTTGAAGTGTTACCAAGTAACTTGTGGAGGAGGATATCAGAAAATAGAAAATTTCATTGATTTTCCGTTAGAAAATTTACAAATGAAAGATTATATAGCACCCAGCGAAGTACATAATATCCAAAACGAAAACCATTTCGGGACAGTAAGAAAAGGTCGCTATACGGCATGTTGTTATAATACTATTCTTAAAAGGTGGTATCATTCTAATGATCACCTTGTGAATTTGGTAAAAAAACTGAATTGGTATCAAGTGCGGCTTATGTTCTATTCTTTACAAAATTACCCGATTCGGAACCACCACCCAACCTATAGGGATGATGAATGATAATTTGTTATAAAGATTAGGGAATACCATATTTAATATGAATAAGCTTTGAGCTTTCAAATTTATACAAATAAAAAATACTTATTGTAGAAGAATGTACATCCGTTTTGACAAATTTACCCGAAATTTTCATTTGTCTAGAATAGTGCTATACAACACATGGCGTGCGAACCAAAATCTGGCCCAAGCGAAAAAGAAACTCGAATTTTAGTTGGACACTGTTAATCTATAGTCACAGTTTGGAATAGGACTGAAAGGCCTAATGTCGAAAGGGCTAATGTCGAAAGGCCTAATGTCGAAAGGCCGAATGTCGAAAGGCCGAATGAGTTCAAAGGCCGCAAGGGTTGAAAAGCCGAATGTCGAAGGGCCGAAAGGGTCAAAAGGCCGATTATCGAAGGGTCCAATGTGCCGAAACGACGAATTTCGAAAATTAAGGAACATTTTCTTAAGTAAAGGATGATTCTATTAAGTGATGGAAAATTCTGTTAGTAAAATTTGATTTAGTTAAGTCAAGGAAAATTCTAAAATGTGAAGCAAAACTCTATATCGGATTTAATCATACTCGGTTAAGAATTAGCCATGTCTTAAAATGCACCGTTTTGTACTATACGCTGTATTGAAATATGCCGTATTGAAACGTGTCGTAGTGTACCAAATGCGGTATTGCACCATATGATGTATTAAAATACACCATACTGAAACATGCTGCACTGTCATATTCTGTAACGAAATATGCCATAACTACCAGGACCTATTTCAAATAACGATCTGATCATTTTGCCGCTATGTAGTACAACAACTATTTTCTTTCATTTTTTAATTTTAGTGCTCGAATTATAAAGTATATTGAAAGAAAGAAGAAATAAAGAAATAAAATTTAATAATTTAGTCACATAATTCAAAAACAGTTAGAAATTTTAGTATTAGTTATCATGTAAAACATCTTTTTAAATCATCCACCCATTAATATGCAACATATATAGACGATTTTTTAGCATCAATTTATTTAAATCACTTCGTATTAAGAAATAAATTCAATGCTTTTAAATATTGATTTCAATAAATTAAGTAAACAAAAATTCCAAGAAAATCCGGCCTTTCGACCAAATCAGCCCTTCCACACGTTCGGCCATTCGTCCTTTCGACATTCGGCCTTTTGATCCATTCGGCCTTTTGATCCATTCGGCCATTCGACATTCGGCTTTTCGATTCGTGATACCATCATATTCCCAAAAGTAAAAATCCCCCAAAAAATACAAAATAATGTACCCCATTGAAAAGGAAGGCCCCATTAAATTATTGTTAACTAAAATATGAAAATAAAAGGAAGCTACATAATTTTATGTCATCCTTTCGCAGAAAGGTTCAATGCTAAGCGGCTTTGGGGAGTTCTCTATTTTAGTAAGTGAATAATTTAAAAAAATGGAAATTTTTTAAAATTGTTCCAATTTCTATGATTGTTAGAATTTCAAAAAAAAAAAAGATCGTCAAAGCAATTTGGGGATTTGGGGTAGCAGCCGAAGTCGGTGGATGTTATGGTTCTTATGGAGTGCTGGATAATATTCAATAAGTTTTCCGAAATATTTCGAGCAAAACGCTTTGTTTTCGACAAAGCTTTTTCAGTCGGGTTAAGCATGGGCGAGTAAGGCGGGAGGAGAACCAAATGATGATCTGATTGATCCACAAGGTAAAGTACTTCCTGTGTCTCATATATTGTTGCATTTTCAAACTAACCCAGCATTTGATATGGATATGGTCTTAGGTTTTACAAATAGTTCTTGAAGGAATTTACAAAACATATTGGTATTCACTGACCATAGTTGATGAGCTAAACTTTATAACCTATTAAGGTAGGAATGATGATCGCGCCTTGGGTAGTCGAAGGTGGTAATTGAGTCCTGACTCGTTCATAAATAATACTTATTCTCTTGCTTGAAGAGTTATTTTTAATTTTTTTAACCCATTAGTAGATATACTCAGCTGAAGGTTTTCCGATTCAATGATGATTTTGGTGCGAATGTTTTTAAGCGTAATGCTCTTTACAGTATACTTCAAAACTAATTTTGCTCAACTTATACTACTTTAACTCATCTTGATGGAACGACATTTTCTTTTTCGCCAAATGCGGCCATTTTTCCTTGATTTCATCACTCAAACGCTGCATAAGTTCGCATAATACTCGCCGTTGGCGATTGTTTTCCCTTTTTGAAAATACACAAAGAAAATTATCCCATAGGCATCTCAAAAAACTGATGCCTTGCCTTCGCCTTGTTTGGAGCCGATTCTTCGCTTTCAGTCAATTATTTTAAGCGTTCCTTCGTCTCAGGTATGAAGTAATAGACTCCTGTTTCATCCATAATTATGAATCGACGCAAAAACTCAGCTTCATTGCTATGAAACTTTGCCGAACACTCGATTGAAACATTCTCACGACACTGTTTTTTTTCCATTGTTAACAAACGCATGTTGCACATAGCGTTCTCTTGTCCAAATTTTCAGTCAAGATGCGATGTACCGCACGTTTTGAAATGCCTATTAATTTTGCTAGCTCGCGTACTTTGAGTCGATGGCCATTCAATACCATTTTATGGATTTTCTTCACCATTTCTGACGTGGTCACCTCATTTGGTCGACCACAGTGATGTTCATCTTGGCAGCTCGTATGGCCTTTCGTAAACGAAAGAGCAGACCTCCCAAAAGTACAATTTAGCTCAGGTTTGCTATTGATTGTACTGAGACCTTTCAAATGAAAGTATTGAATCACATAAATTACATTTTCAAACAACAACTGCCATCTATACGTCGGGGCGGGTACTTCTGGGACCATCTTTGTATAACGTAAGGTTACTTATGTTTTTCAGAGTGGTAACATTTTGGAAAGTTCTATTTGAAATACCGTTTCTAGACATCTTAATTTCTAGAACCTTATTTAGTCCTATTATTAGCCCTAAGGTTGAATTTGGAGTTCAAATTCTACATACAAAATGATTTTAATAACATAATTGATGTGGGTAGCCCCTAATTCTAAACCAATCATTTATTGAGCGAGTGCCGACTTTTAACTTCTGGTCATTGTAGCAACAGAATACCGGTCTGCCTTACAAAATCAGCATTTAACTTTTTAACTGAACTCTAAGAAAAACACAAAAAACGTTTAAATACCTTTTTGTTACTTTTAGTGACATCTAGCGGTGAAATGAATAAGCTCATCAAATAGATACTTTAAAGCCCAATTTAGTCCTCAGTTGTTCAATATTTTAGTATTTTGGAGTTTATGTCAATTTCATCCTTGATAAGTACTGTTAAAATTCATTTTGTTTTTTATCTTGGTTTGTTGTGCCTGTAAACGATTTGAAAAAAGGGCGTGTTGGCATGTAGAGTGTCAAAAGGGGTGAATTGCTGATAATTATGAGATGACCGTCGATTGATAAAAAATGCAAATTCAAATTGGTTGTGTTTTTATCGTTGAAAATATAGTCGACCTAACAGTGGATTAGGTTAGGTTAGACAGTGGATTAACGTATCTAAAATTTTTTACAAAATTCTTTTTTGATACCAAATGGTTTGGTCGTGAGAAACTAAACTAAATTTTTGAACCAACGTTAGTTCGCCGTGTTTGAAAATTTTGTTTGTCGTATATAGCCGTCACAACATTATGTCCAGTTTTAGATGAAATTAGTCTTTTATGTGACAGGTTAAAGCATTCTAATTTTCTATTCGATGCTAACAATTCATTTACCAAATTAATCGTTAACCATAAACTTACTCGACTTCTACATGCTGTTGCTCAGTAATTGCTGTACCATTTAAGGCAGCGATTTTGGATTATTGGGATAGAGGTTTGTGTCGAAAAATTGTTCAAAATTGCATCGTCCTCGGACTTTGGAACAAATTATGGGTTAACTACCGGAACATCGTGATAATCCCGGTAGACCATTTCTAAAGGTCAGGATTGATTTTTGTTATCCTTTCATAAGCAAAACTAGCACTAGGTCATGCAAGTTGTTTTGTTTCTTTGTCTCTCTTCCAAAGCAGATCGTATGGATATCGTGAATGATTTAAGTACCGATGCATTTCTGGGGACTCTTCACAAATATTTACTAAAACAATGCTTTCTTCATAGGAGCAAGATCCAAACTTTCTGATCTTCGAGACATATTATTATCTAAAATCCATGAAAATAAAGTATTGAGATATTGTATCGATCATGGGATTCAGTGGCATACAATACCACTTATATCGGTCAAAACCTAGATCGAAAGCGATTTCTTGATCTCTGGTCATACACTACAGAAATATAATCAGTTGAAATCTATGCATGCCATGCATGCAAACAAATGGCTCACATTTGATCACTTCTTAACAGATCAACCAATAACATAGATTCCCTTCGCAACACATCAGTTAAGATTGTTTAAGTACTAGGTGATACGTAAATTCATGGAGCGCCACCTATATTCTACTAGAAGACACACATCTACAACAACATTGAACGTAATAACTCTTTATATGAACGCATACGAAATTTCAAATGCCTGTGAAGAACATAGCAAACAAAATAACAAATTTCTCGTATACGTATATGTATTTACATGTAGTGGTAATACAAATTATACGCCTGAATGTGGATTAAGAAAGAAATAACCATATTTTGTTCAATAAAGAAGCCAAACAAGACTTGTCCTTAGTATGCACTTGATGTAAAAATTATCAAATGGTCAGTCCCTGGGGTCGGCTATATAAATAACAAGCAATATTTGCATCAAATGTTGTACGATATTCCGACAACGAAATTTGTTCAACAAAACTTAAAAGTTTCAAAGTCAAATGATTTTTCTCGAATGTTCGTAGTAATATCGTACAACATTTGATGCAAATATTGCTTGTTATTTATATGGCCCACCCCAGGGACCGACCATTTGATAATTTTTACATCAAGTGCATACTACAAACATTCGAGAAAAATCATTTGACCTTGGGACAATTGATTTTTGTTAAACAAATTTCGTCGTCGGATTGACGTACAACATTTGATGCAAATTTTGCTTGTTATTTATATGGCTGACCCCAGGGACCAACCAATTGGTAATTTTTACTTCAAGTGCATACCACGAACATTCGATAAAAATAATTTGACCTTGGGACTTTTGATTTTTGTTGAACAAATTTCATCGTCGGATTGACGTACAACATTTGATGCAAATATTGCTTGTTATTTATATGTCTGACCCCAGGGACCGACCATTTGATAATTTTTACATCAAGTGCATACTACGAACATTCGAGAAAAATCATTTGACGTTGGGATTTTTGATTCTTGTTGAACAAATTTCGTCGTCGGAATATCGTACAACATTTGATGCAAATATTGCTTGTTATTTATATGGCCCACCCCAGGGACCAACCATTTGATAATTTTTACATCAAGTGCATACTACAAACATTCGAGAAAAATCATTTGACCTTGGGACTTTTGGATTTTTGTTGAACAAATTTCGTCGTCGGATTGACGTACGACATTTGATGCAAATATTGTTTGTTATTTATATGTCTGACCCCAGGGACAGACCATTTGATAATTTTTACATCAAGTGCGTACTACGAACATTCGAGAAAAATCATTTGACCTTCGGACTTTTGTTTTTTGGTAATTAAATTTAGTCAATTCAATAGTTTGTTCGATGACATAAAAATCGCCTAAATTTTACTATTTTGATTACTCACACTACTACATTTTTTGTTATTTGCTAAGAACTTCACTTCGGTAATTTCAAGTCGATCTCTTAAATTGTTTTGTTCAGTCAACTAATTAAAGTAGATGTGTTTTTTTCAATGGAAAAATTGGAAATCGTGCTGTTATTAAATTCTTGGTGATAAAAGGTCTAAAGTCTATGCTGCTCCTTCAAAATCAAAGGTACGTAAATGGGCTTCCGATGATCCTCGTTCTTAACGTCCAAAACCTGCTGTACATAGGTAATATGGTTATCGAAGAAAACCGACTGACTAATTCTGAAATTGCTCAGGAAAGCTCCGTCTCAACTGAACGTGTGTTTCATATTTTAACGAATAAATTAGGTATGAGAAAACGTCTTCAAGTTCGACTTTCTCATCAACATGCACACTCAATTTTATGTTTGAGGCCATGTCATATGTGGAATTTAAATGTTTAATGTTTGCATCGTTGCTAAAATATTAAAGACACATCTCGAGGTCATGTTATGTATTTTGTCATTTTGTTGATATTATGCTAAATATTTATTTAAAGAAGTGGACTTCCTACTTAAAATTTTTTAAACAATTTTTAAGATGTGACACTGACGTTGATACTCCTTTAGTATATGTGGCGGCAAGAATTATTTTGGCCACGGCCTCGCAAAATTTGACGCCTTAAATGACTTAATTGGTACCCGAGGAGGTAATTAGGGAAATCGATTAACATTTTATATAATGTTGTTAATGCAGAGAAAAGTATGATTCATAACGCTGTTTACATTAAGTGTGAATTCAAACGGATTAAATTTAATTTAACGCTACATACTCGTATCTAAACAAAATGTGTGGTTATATATTGTTTTAACGCGATTATTTTACCAGAACAAATCATTTCTACTGTGTGCGCTTATAATATTCACACATACATTACTCATCCATAGACCAATTTAACAAAGTGTGAAAGTCAAACCAAATCATTCAACTTTGGCGGTTGTGAATTCACCATTAAATTGGGCATCACCGTTTTGTAAAAAAATTTGTTTGTTAAAATTTTAATTAAAATAACAAACGATGAAATTTGTATATTGTGTTCTCGATGAGTCCGGATAATGTCGTTATTACTATGTTGTCTGTATAGCTTTTTAATCCAATCCAAACTACATCATTTTCAATACATACAATTTAAAACCTGTTGCTGTTTACAATGTTGCTCTCACTCGTTAAAAATTAATGAGTTGGGTTACATCCCATACGCCGAATACTAAACCGCACAATACCTATCTTAATGTAAATTTAATTACTTGTGCGCAATATTGTTGTTGGTTTTGTACAGTATTTGAAACCGCAATCAGAAACAAAAAACACTAAAATTAAAATCAATCAATCAAGATTCATTAATTGTATAAGATTTTCTCTCCAATTAAATAGAGAGCCCAGCGCAAACCACAAAAAAAAAAAATTACTGTATGGTCCATTTTTTAATGATGTTATCCGAGTAAAAAAAAAACCTATAAATATCGCTCGACAGATTTTGTTTTTGTTGTTGCTTTATGTAATGTTTACGTGTGTGTACGACAGACAGACAGACAGACATAATACACAGTCTAATAAAAATAAATTCAGACAACTTAAGAAGTTCCAAATGTGGGTAAGACAATTTATTAATTTTTAAAATTTTTTTTTTTCTCGAACATGTACGAGAACATCTACATATACGTAACAATGCGAATATGTACAAGATGTTGATATTCGACGCGCACAGACAGCAAATATTCTGGTTGAGTAAATCCCAAGCAGTGCAGAGTCAATGATAAATAAAAATTAAAAAAAAAATAACAACACAACACAGCAAACAGCAGAGAGAAAGAATTATGACAGTTTGAACAACAACAGACAATTTTAATGTACAATCTTAACATACTATATACTGATTTACTGTCGCTTTTAATATTGTTACAGGTTTTTTGGCTGCTACAATTTCAATGACCTTATTGAAAAGAAGTGGCGTGTATCGAAATGCGAAAATTCTAAGGAAATTGAAGCTAAAAATAAATTGTGGTCATTTTGATTTTTTGGACTTTTACCTTTGGTAGTTTGGTTTTTTTGTTGTTAACAATAGCTGCATTTCTTGACGCAATCCAGATTAGATCAAAATTTACATGTGAAGCAACAACAACATTTGATCCAATATTCGTTTTGGATCACAAATGGTGATCTAAAAGTTGAACAATATTTTGTAAAGCGACAACCCTGTAAAGAAATTTGCGAGGCCTCGCATATTGACTCAAAAGCGAATCGCAAGCGAATTATATTTTCATATGACCCCACTACATAAAAATTTAGTGTAGTATACGAGCATATATTGATTTATTTTTGGTTTCTTTGATGGGTAGCCATTTTTTTTTTTCATTAAATTGACGTGCTTCATTTGGAATAGGTGAACAAAGTTCGTCAGTTAGAACAAAGTTATAAAAATATTAAAACAAGTGTAAATAATTAGTTAATACATATTAATAATAGTTAGTGTAAGAATTAATAGGTAGTGTGTTAATATAGTATTAATAATATTTTGAATTATAATAGTTTTTATAATATAATATAGTTTGTAAGTGTTAAGTAAGTATAGTGTTAATTTATTTTATGTATAAGACAAAAAAATGGACAGTAAGGTATCACATACGACGGGAAATCGCGGATATTTGTGATTATATAAGTGATACCGAACATAATAGGGATCCGATAGTGCAGCAGGCGAATATGACGATTCTAGTGAAGCTGAATATGCATCAAATACTATGGCTTTATCGGACCAGTTAGACGATTTTCAAACTTTGAACATATCGAATGATATAGCCGAATGATTTGTTGAGTTCAAAATTACAGAGGCAGCTGGGAATGGTTTGCTAAAAGTTTTACACAAATATCATCCAAATTTGCCCAAAAATATACGAACGTTAAAAAAAACACCAAACGAATCGAACAAACGTATTGTTTCCATGGGTGAAGGATTATATTCACATATTGGATTGAAAAAATATATTGAAAATTTTCTTATAAACAATAGATACGAAAGTAACCTAGTACGTATTGACATTGGTATTGATGGTGTGCCATTGGCCAAAAGTTCAACACATCAATTGTGGCCAATCTTGGGGAACGTAGTTCCCTTAAAAGAAGTATTCTTAATTGGATGGACTTAAAAATCCATTTTGTGCCAATAGTTTCCTACAATGCTTTGTTGATGAACTAAACGACTTGAATGGACAAGGTATCTCGTTTGAAAACAGAAAAATTATGGTAGAAATAAGATCGATTATTTGCGATTCCCCAGCACGAGCATTTATATTGGATAAGTTATTTGCAATATGAGTACATATTTTCAAATAAATATTTCATATTTAGCTTTATTAATAGAAGAAAAATTAATCAATTTATTTATTAAGAAACTCCAAATGTAATTCCATAACATTTAGTTAAATACTTGTTTTTCAATTTAATTAGGCGTCAAATCTCATTCAGGATATAATAGCTGCACTAAATGTACTAAACAAGGCATTTATTTACAACATAAGGTCTGTTTTCCATCGATGGATAATCCTCTCCGTACTGATAACAGCTTTCGCAACAAAACACATTTAGATCATCATATCCGTCTCGACGGAATTCTTGAAAAGGCAAACTTCGATTGCGTCAGCAGATTTCCAATCGACTATATGCATTGTGTATTGTTAGGTGTAATGCGGCAAATGCTTAATATTTTAATTAAGCAACGTAAGAAACAATTTTCATTAAAGAAGAATGCTATCATCGCAATTAATGAACGCCTTAAAATACTGAAGAAATGTATGCCATCGGAATTTGCAAGAAAACATCGCACGTTGGACGATATCGAGTATTGGAAAGCATCCGAACTTAGAATATTTCTATGTTACACGGGATTGGTTGCCTTCAAAAATATTATTGATGAAACATATTATAATCATTCTTGTTATTAGTATGTGCTATCCGAATATTGTGCAACCCGGAGGACTGTTTGACGAATAATGATTGTGCTGCCCATTTATTAAAAGAATTTGTTACACAATTTTCTGATATGATTTTAATATGTTCCGAAGATTGTAAGAGAATTCAATCCAGTTTCGAACTGATGAGCTTATGATTATGAAAAAATCAATCTTCTCATCAGGCCGCGGCGACTGGACTGATTATACCACAATTTACATTCTAACTATACAGAATGTGCTGTTCGTTAAGTACTAGCGAATCGTACTAATACAGATGAATTCTCTTACAATTTTTCTTTTTCACAATATTCACACAGCTCTATTTCTGTGTACGCTAATTTTTACTTCATTAATTTTTTGTTGAATATTAATTAGTTCATTCAATATCTAATATGCTACCGGTGATTAGACCATTTTAAGTGTGTTTCGATTAACATGAGAAGTATATTAGTATACGAACAGTAATTCAACGAAACCGACTAATATACAGAATTCTATTTATTTAATTATATTATATGATTTTATTGTGATATTTTGAATAAAATAAAATAAATAAATTTCAAGCATTATTTTTAATTTTTTAACAATATTTTAAGAGAGAGAGAAATGAAAAGCTGTTCGCTGATGATTCACTTCAACATCGCCTGCATTTTATTTTTGTTTCGCCTGTAACTCGTTTTTAGCTCACCCGTATTTCGTAAGTGACTCTAAATGAGCTCGCTTTCATTTTAATTTCCATATGCCAGACTAAATACCAGCGAATCGCTATTGACTCGCCAAGACGAGTCGTTTGCGAGGTCTTTCATATAATAATGACCTCGCTTGCGATTCGCCATGTTTAGAGGAAAATAATATAATGAATACAGTACGAGTATGAAGAGGCAGATTCAAAACGAAACGAGACAAAAAAATTTAATTTTGGTATTTGTTTGTTTTACGCATTTTTGTGTCGTTTCATGAGACATGATCTGATCTGGATCAGATCAAATGTCAAGAAATGCGGCTAATATAAAGTTCGTTTTCGACTTAACTACATTTAGCTAGGACTTTATTTGATTTCTTTCTATTCATTTGGCAAGCAACGGTTGAATTTTACCAAATAAAATTATCAGAATTTGACAGGAACTTATAAAAATTGGAGATTTTGGACGCAAAGTACGTGGGCGACGTTTATGTCCAGCAAGCGGTGGCGAATTAAGGAACCACTAACTTTTAGGGTCACTTAAAGTTTTCATGTTAATTTCACACTACCCAATGCAAAAACTTAAATTCGCTGTTTAAATAGAGAAACAAAGCAAGTCTGCAGTCTGTTCGTGACGTTTCGATCAAAAATCTTTTTATAACGGTATTTGCGGTACGCAAGCTCTCTTTTGTTGGACAAAGAGTTTAAAATAATTTTTTTTTAATTTTTTACAGTCCAACTTTGCTTTCTTTTAAAATCGGTTCTTTTTTTAATCCTAGAATTTACAACTTGATACCCGATGAGCACAATATTTAAAGAAAACTAAATAAATTCGAAATTAGCATCAATTAAATAAGATAATATTCTACAACAATCTGGATATTAAAAAAAAAAACTCAGATAAACAAAAAAATCGTAGAATATTCTTGAAAGGCCAAGATATCACTTAGAATCTCAAATAATCTTGAAAATATGACAATGATGAATAACTTCGATGTTAACCTGCAGCCGAACGTTATTTAAATGTGGAAATATAGATAAATCCACAAATCTTAAAATTCGAGAACATGTTCTCTGTAATAGCTTGTTCAGACTAGGAATTAGTAATCTAGATTTGCGTAATCAAGTTTACTTCTAATTTGGATTAGATTTTTTGGTGTTTAGAGAAAATTGCGATTAAAAATGGCTCTTCACCTTGTGGCTTTACCGAAATCTTCATATTGTTTATAGCACATTTCAAAATCAATTTATTTCAAATGTTTTGTTACTAAATATTAAATAGGTCTGCTAATATTAACCAAATGGCAAACTAAACAATAAATGAAATTGTTAAGGTCTCGAATACAAAATCAGTTCGCTCTAGCATCACAATATTTTAAGCGCTGTAATAAATTAATCAAGATTACAGACAAAATCCATCAATTTTTTGACGACTAGTTTAATCTATAATTAGAACAGGATTTATTTAACCTCCGTCGTTCTCACTACAAAAAATCTAGATTTGCTAGTTAATTGAGATTACTAATCCCTAGTCTGAAAATAGCATAAGATAATTTAATTGGGTACTATGCTTACTCATAATTTAAATCCAACCTAAACTCGAATAATATCGAAAAGCTAAAATAATCTTAGAGTTCTAGAATAATCTTGAAAAATATCAATGCGTAATATCAAAAATGTTGACTAACGTTGATAATTTTGAATAAGTTAGATGCAAGGCACTTTAACCATGTTCAAACACAGATATCTAGATGGAGTCGTCTTCAAATATCGCTAAAATCGCTTAACTCATTTTGTAACAAATTTTGAGTTCTCGTACTGCTTACATAATCGTGTTTCCTTACAATTGCAACACTGAAACTTGAAATACGAGAGGTATAATCGACAAGCAGAGGTATAATCGACAAGCAGAGGTAACCCCAGCAGGTGAAATTGAAATTTGAATGGATTATAATTAAATACCAGTTGCTGTGTAACTGAAGCGCAGTAGGCTTACATTTTTGCTTGCGGTTCCTAATTCTTTGTGATTTTTTCACAGAATTTAACAAATAGTTCAGTATAAATTTTATACTCGGTACAATTCGATTAATATCGGATTAATTAGCCGAAAAGATTAAATTAACCAGATTACTTTATTCTGCTTTGACACGTCACTGGAAGAGAATTAATGTAGCTACAAGAGCTATGCGGTGGAGTCCAGAGTGTTCCAAATCAATTTGTTAAAATTGATTTGTTAAAAAAAAAACGATTTTGCAAAAAAATAAAATGAAGCCGAGTCACCTCAAATTATGCAGAGTTCAGTCGAGCTGTTTCAAAATATTGAGGAAATCTGGAAAAAATCCAGTGTCGCATTGTCATATACAAGTAGCCTGTACTAATGAATACGATGCCGACTAGGCACGTGTCTAATGTTCCTATAGGCGTTAATCCGCTCCTCCCAGCAAGATGATAGAGCTACGAGCCGTGTTGAAATTAGCAAAGATGATGTTGAAAAAATTGAATAAACTTCAAAATTAAACTCGAAATTTTCCAGAATTCTAAAACTTTTCTCAGTACAATATTCAGGCAACATTTCAATAAATGAAGACAATTTTGTAATTTTCACAACACTTCACAAAGTCAGAATCTTACAAAGATTTCAAAATTATTCATTTTTTCCAAATTTCTAAATTGAAAATAAAATGTAAATGTGAAATTCTAATATTATCCAAAGTATTTGAAGAATTTGATTTAATGTTTGGATTTGATAAAATTGGTAAACGAATAATATGTAATGTGTCAAAAATGATGGTTCTTCTGAATTTTAAAAACCACGGAGAATTTAATTAAATATTTGCGAATTGAAAACCGAGTATCACAATAATTTGATAAAACGTGAGCAGCTCATATAACAAAATTATTTTATTTATTCTGTCAATGTTAACCTAAATACTAATTATTTTTAACTCTAAAAAAATTGTCAGAAATGTTAAGGTCATCAATCGTGCGGACAACACTTAAAAAACTTTACGATATCATTATGAAAATTACACAACATGCCATTTTGACGTCTTTTAAGAAATTCCGTTTTTTTTAAGAAGTTGTAAACAAATATGGCGAATTAATATTATCAAGAAAATTATTTAAAGCCGGTTTATTGGCTTTCTTCAAATCATACCTAAAATGTGATTGATCTCCAAATTAAAATTTAATTAAAACTGAAATTGGTAATGTCCTGCTACTCAATTACTTGATACTAAATTTCTCGAGCATTCCTATAAGATTCGAAGAAAATTTCTTCCTCAAAGGAGGGTAAGGTGCAATTTCATAATTTATGGAGGTTTATTAGTGGTATGGTGTGTTGTCTTTGTGTAAGAGGGTTTTTTGCGCTTCCTCTTATTAAGTAGCTTAATAAAGCCAACAATATGCTTACTTTACTGTCTTCCAGCAGTCGATTACCATGATTCCTAGTCGACTCAAACGTCGCGCAACTTCACAATTTATAATGCAATTTTTTTTTGTGGTATCTAGAGGGCGATTCAAGATCATAATCATGAATCAAATTTATTTGATGTTTAAATTGTGTTAACTTGGGCCGTCACATGTTAAAATGACCTTTCGACTGCATTTTTCATCAACAGTGGACGATAGTGTCCATTGCTGGTGCAAGCGCCCCTCGATTGATGCGGCGCGGAGAGGCGCTTACCATTAAGTGCACGACAAAATGGCCGATTTTGTTAATTGAAGGTAATTTTATTTGTTTCAATAATGTAGAAAAAAACAAAAGAGATTACGACTGATCAAAGTAAAGCTAAATATAGTCATAACTTTACTAATTTTAGGGTTGTAGGGTGTCGCATAAGCGTCTTCGTGTTTCGACTTTCGAGTTACGAATTTAGAGAACTGCAATTCTCAAAATTGCAAGTTAATTTGATGTTGACTTGCGTCATGTTGCCGACTTACAGGTACATTAGGATTTTGGAAATTGTTAGTGATTTATAGAAATTTTAACATTTTGCTACCCGATGCGACGTCGCGAAATTAATTTTCTGGATGAGTCATGAATTTGATTGCTGCACTTAATTAAACCTTTATCATTAGTATGACCTCTATTCACCCCTGTTGGCATACTTTAGTTATTGTTACTGACTGTTGTTATACATGTTTTTAACCGATTCTAAGATTTGTTCGAAATATGTTATTGAAATAATTGATTGACACTGACAAATAACAATCATAATAATTCGAGTTTATGTTACTTACGTAGATTATTCGACATTCTAGAGATTTTTTAAGACTATTCGATTAAATTAGAACCGTATAGCAATGGGTTAGGTGAGACTCCAGGGTTAATAGAGTTTCTATTACTGAGTTTTATGTAACAGATATTATTAAGGTTTTGATACATTTTTTGACTTTTTTCATTTTCTCGAGATTCTTGGAATTATTCGAGTTTCGGGATTAAATAGCGCGAAGTTGCTCAGCTACTCCAAAATATCGACATTATTCAATATTTTCGATATTATTCGTGCGATGTCTACATAATATTTTTCAGATAGTTCCTATTTTCCAGCTAATTCGAGTTTTTCGTCAAATTCGAAATTTCTTGTGATTATCGACATTTTTCTAGAATTCTCACATTATTCGAATTTTTCGAAATTATTTATGTTTCTGATATTCCTCGAAATTTGCAAGCGTTGGAGTTACTTCTTGTTACAGAATTAAAGGTCTGCTTAGCATCGAGTTATTTAAAGTTAAATTAAGTTTGGAGGATATTGATTTACATAGGATACATTTTTTGAGACTATCCAAGTTCCTTGAACGGGAGAATTGGGTAGCTTGGTATTATATCGAGATTATTCGATATTTTCGAAATTAACAATGAAGAATTAAAGATAACTCGAAATTTTTGATATTTTCGAGATTATCTGCTCGTTGACGTTACTCGCATGATTACAGTTAATTCAAAACTTTAGAAGATGTTGATGGTAAGTGTTCTAGAATTTTCATAATTTTGCAAATTCGAAGAGATTTTTTGAAATTATTAAAAATTGTTCGAAATTACTTTATAATTTGAGTTGTATTAAGATCTGTCATATGATCATCTCACAGTGTTCTTGGTTTTGTGCAGGTAATGTTTAAATATTATGAACACATAAAGATAGGTAACAGTAATGTGTTATGTACCCTGGGACAATATTGCTTTTTAATCAATTGATCATGCCTCTTTAAAATATTTTGGTAATTTTGCATTTATTCAGCTCTTCAACTGAATTGCATTACGCTTGCAATTCATGCATTACATTTGTATACCAACCGGCTCTGGTAGTAAATCCTAGCAATAACGAAATTTTTATTTGACAACTTTGAAAAATTTCGATTATACGGGTACAAAATAATAAATAAATTTTCTTCGATACATTTAAAATGATGATTTAACTGAATTTCATTGAAAACAGGTCATTTGTCCAACCGGCTGGAAAACCAAATTTTGATTCTCGTGTTAATTTTAATTCATAGCTAAATTTCGTGTATTTGGAAAAAATGTTACCCACTTTTACTTTTACAAGTAATACATCCATAGTGGAAACGGATTTTGTCCCATTTAAATCCATCCATCCAAGATATAAGCGTCAAACTCTCAGTGATTTTTGGGACTTTAATAGCTAATTAAAGCGCAGCTCACCAGATCATTCATATATTTTCTAAATCTCCATTCTTTCCGCTAACTAACGGTATATTTGAACTCTCTAGCGCTTCCGAGCAATAATAGCGAATTTGGGTAATTCATTAGAGCACACCAAATTTAGATTTTAATTCTTTGAAAGTTTTAAAACACAAATTATCACACTACCTTTCAGACAATTCAACAATTTTGATTACAAACTCTGTTATCTTCTGCAATGTGTCTTAAAGTCACGTACAATATAAATTACAAAAATGAGGCTAAAGATGAATTATTTCAATCAATCAAGAACGAATGTTTCCAAATCAAAAATTACACAAAAGGTAATTAAATGCACCACACCATTCATAAACCTTTCATCAACGCATAATTTTTAATTACCATTATTCGATATACATATTTTCTCATAACATTATGTTGACACAACGTATGTAAAAAAAAAAATATTTATTGATTGATTGTAATAACAGTATATAATCACAATTAAACTTAAATTACTTTAACCTTGGCGACACGCAAATATTTCGTACACGCAAATTCGCTACCACGAAACCAAATAGTGAAGAAACGTTCGCACGCATATTTCATATTTAATTACCAACAGAAAATGAAAATGTAAATACCGAAAATTGAAAATTATTTTTTAACCCATTGGTGGTGGGATGAGAACAAAAATTATTTATTTAAAACATGCCATTTAGACAGTTAAAGGGTTTATGTTTTTTAAGTATATAGTTTACCCAATTATATCGATAATAATCGAAACCACATTGTGACATTTAAATTAAATTATTTTTTATTTTTGTCGAAATACTTTTTATTACAAAAGAATTAATTGTAAAGTTCTGTACATATAAAATATATATGATTCTGGGTCAACAAACCTGCGCCCTTATACGCGATTGCATGTAGACCTAGAAATATGCAAATTCATTTGAGTTAAAATGCGAAATGATAATCAAATAATTTGTTCCATTATACGATTCGAAACATTTAAAAGATGAAAATCTCATGTCGGCTACATACATAAATACATATAGTATACCCCGACTGACTGCAGCATTTTATAAGAATGTGCACTTAAGTACATTTTGTGATTTTAATTGAAATAAAATGTATCGCTTAAAGTAATTAAAATCTAAAACAATTTTAATTTATACGCGCTTTTATTCGCTAATCGCACAAAGTCTTTATAAATAAATATTACTCGTATTTTGTATATAAAAACGCGACATCATATTGAAGGTCTAGTTCATACGAGTATATATGATGGAAGCGATTTCAATTAATTTCGATATTTTAATCTGGATTATTGGAATTAAGACAATATCTTTAAGACATTTAACAAACAATTTTGTTTTTATTTATATTTTATGTTGTTCAACAACTAGGTTAACAGTCTCACCTTTTCACCAAAAAAAAAACAAAATAAAATCGAAATTGGCGAATATCGCGCATTTATATACAGCAGTATAAGAGTAAAACACCTCCAGCAATCAGTTTTGTTGTATCGCCATTGAATTAATCAATTTCCATTCACTTACTTTATGTGTAGCTCTCATATAAATGTACAATCAAAATATTGATTTGTTTTCATTTTGGGAGAAACGCGGCTTATAACAATCTTTAAGATCAATTTAATAATTATAATTACAAAATTCTTACGTGTGCGAGTTTAACGTTAATTTAATTAATTGTTTTATATGCTGAATGCGCCCCAGCTTATTATATAAAGTGTTATGTTGTGTATTATGTTATGTATGCGCGCGAAAATGCCGATGACCAATATTTAATTTGACCTAGAGCGATAATTATAGGTTATGTTTGTTTTAATAAATAGTTAGGAGAAGGTATTAATGTAGGTCTTGGTCATAATGTATAGTAAAGCCGAGTGAGTAACTCATAAAAGTTTGTATCGCCAAATTTTTTTCTATTGTTTGCTCGGTTTTGTTATTAAACGGCTTAAGTTTATACTAAATCGAAATGAATATTTAAATATAAAAGTTACAACCTCATTTAGTTCTTTGCTAAACACCAGCTGGTATATTTATTGTATTCAATCGTTAAACTGTACTTGATGCACTAAACTAAGCTCGAAAAATAACAAGGAGTAATTACGCGGCCCAGATTGAAAGACAAAATTTTGCCCGACCGACAAACAACCAAAATTTCTCCTTAAGTTTGATTCGGTATAATAACGCACACTGTGAGCAGCAATATAAGCTGAAATCTATATACAGCATTGGCCAAAAATATAAAGCACCCCTATCTATTAGCATTATATATTAATATTATGTCTTTCTAAACAATGGGTGTTAACGAACGAGTCATCCCACCGAATGCGACCCTTAATTATTGAAAATCACCAATTTTTGTTTTGTTTTAGGTTCTTAACAAGAAGTTGTAGCGTCGTAAAATTTTTTTATTTTAGTTTTGTATTTGATCGTGTGCAGTCTTCACATAAAGTGTTTTAAATCAAAAAGAGTTTTCGTAAGTTTTTTGAGAAAAAAAGTGTGTTTGTGATAATTATGCCTAAAGCGTGCCAACTCAGTGAAGGAATAAGGGCACAAATTGTGTTGTTGGATTCCCAGGGTGTAAGCCAAATTAAAATATCCCAAAAATTAAAATGCTCTCGTGGAGCAGTTCAATCTACATTGAAAAGGGTTAAAGAGACCGGGGACTATGCCTATAAACTACGCTCAGGCAGAAATCGTATCACTTCGGTAAGAGACGATCGACAAATTGTGCGAAAATCTCTCAAAAACCGAAGAAAAACATCTGCTGAGATAGCTGCAGAGCATTTAACAGAACAAGAAGTTCACATTTCGGCACGGACAGTTAGAAGAAGGCTCCTGCAAGCTGGATTGAAAGGTTGTAAAGCAAGAAAAAAACCTTTGCTCTCACTTACCAACATAAAAAGTCGCTTGAGATGGGCTCGAGAACACAAACATTGGAATGACGTGGATTGGGCGAGAGTTGTTTGGTCAGATGAATCTACTTTTGAGGTAAATATAAAAAATAAATATTAAAAAATAATTAGTCAAAAAAAAAATAAAAAATTGTGCTATGTATTTTAAAAGAATTAATAAAGAAATTTATGTTAAATTTGATGGAATTCTTATAGATTTTTGGAACTCCTGGCGCAACCATCGTAAGAAGAAGAGTCGGGGAAGCATACAATCCTGATTGTATAGTGCCTACCGTAAAGCATGGAGGGGGTAAACTGATGGTGTGGGGTTGTATGGCATCATCAGGGGTGGGAAAACTGTTGTTTTGTGAGGGTCCGATGAACAGTACTAACTATGTTACCGTCCTCGAGGCTGCATTGAATGCCTCAATTCGGCAAATCTTTGGGGAAACGGATAGTTCTTCGATAATTTATCAACAGGATAATGCCCCATGCCATACTTCCCGCGTTACGATGAGTTGGTTTCGAAAAAAACAAATTCGAGTCATGGACTGGCCCGCCCAGTCACCAGACCTAAATCCCATTGAAAATTTGTGGTCAATTTAAAAAAAAAAATCAAGGATCGCAGTATGACTTCAAAGGAAGACCTCAAACGTGCGCTGACAGAGGAATGGAAAAATATATCGAGAAATACCTGCGAAAAATTAGTACGGTCGATGAATAAAAGAGTCCTGGCTGTCATCAAAGCCAAAGGAGGACCTACAAAATACTAAAATTAATAAAATATAAAAAGTATTTCCTAAAAATATTGAGTTTTAATTTTTGTCTTCATTCGTTTTGTAGATACTGCAATTTGGGAGGGGTGCTTTATAATTTTGGCCAAGGCTGTATTGCAGCAATCCCTAATAAACTGAACTAAATAATTGTAGCTAGATGTTTTCTCGCTTAGCTTTGCTCTGAGGAGACTTATAATTTTTAATGAAATGAAAGTATGGAGCAACTTACGTTTACTTCCTCTATGGAATGGGTTCAATGTATTCCTCCTGACCTAGTCCGGAATTTATCATTGAGTCCGGACTTTACTCTTTCTAATTTATAATTTTAAAAGGTTTATAGAAGTGAAAAAATCTTTAACATATTGTAATGTTTAAGCAAAGAGTACCTTACATAGAACTGTTCCAAACTATGTACAATTTAGAAAAATATAAATAAAAAAAACAAAACACACAATAAAAGCTGTTCGTAGAAAAAAAGGGTTTACTTTTTACTAAAAACTTTTACTAAAAAAGCGTTTTGCTAAAAACTGCCCAACATTGGAATCTTTTACTTATTCGTGTTGAACCCGTGCTTCTCCTTCTGATCGATCATTTATTTCAATAAGACCAATGATAGCTCAACATCCTAATTACCTATTTATTCCAACGGCAAACATTAATCGGGTTCTTATGATAGATTTAAAGGTCATAAAATATCACCGCAGGATCGATGCTTGTTCGTGCAAAAGCTGCTCAAACTGTTTGACTGAGTATCATTGAACATTAAGTTGTCAAGAAGTTCATGTTCATTGTGCTCACAGAAATATAATATTTTACAAAGCAAACATTTGTCGAACAACCTTTCAGAATAAAGGTGTTCTGTCAAATCTATGTCACAAAACTTCAAATTAGTTGATCCATGGTTCCTCGAACCTGACACCGTTGGTCTGGTTTTGGGAGCAGAAGTCTTCACAAAAGTCATCTTGAATGAAAAGAAAAATGTTCTAAGGAAAACTCCATTTATTAAAACTGAAATTCACGATAATCCTAAATTCGAAAGCCACTATTCCAAACATGTTGTTTAGAATATAAACCATTTCTAAGCAAAGACGATTCCTATATAATCTCTCACTCTCTATAATTTTTACTTCATTAAATCCAAATATATGACCTGTATCATATGTGTGTTGCCACACAATGCAGTAGCTTGAGAATTTCTTATTGGTACCCTAGTGTCCGATTTGTGTTGATTTATGCGATTTTTAGTAGCTTTTTAGTAGTACCAATGTATATTTCAAGTTACATTTATTACATGGTATTAAACATACTAAATTGGATCGCAATAAGTCCGGAGTTCTATCTTTTAGGTGACTAAAAATTCTTTTAAGTGGATTTCCAGCCGAAAAAGTAATGTGGTCGGTAAAATTTTTGTAATATATTCACTAAGACCATTGACATATATAATGGATTTGTATGTTAGAATTTGGTTGGTGGAGGCAACGGCATTGGAAACATTATTGTTATTATTTGTGTACGGCTGATCTGGCTAAAACGATTAATTAATTTAGTAATTATGTATTTCGGATATTTGGTTTTTGATAGATGATTTATGATGATATTGTAGGTATCAACTGTTGTGTCTGTATTAATAATTTGGCTTAATGGATGACAAGTTTTTGCGTACCAGACGGTGTCAATTTGACCATTGTCTTTCCGAATTAATAAGGTATCGACCAAAACTTCTATCAAAATGTCTGCTACAATGGGTCATAAATGTGATCCCATTGTTACTCCATTAATTTTTTCGTAGTTCGTAGCACTAAAGTACCCTGATTTTAAACAGAAGTCTAAAATTTCTAGAAATTCTATTTTCGGAATCCTCGGGTGTGATTCTATGGTTGGCCATTTCCTAGAAATTGTCTCTAGAGCTAATCTGAGATTAATATTCGTAAACAGTGACACCACATATCCTTGTGGGATGTTTTGGTCTTTAAGGAAATCAACTAACTCAAAGGTATTTTTGCAATTGTATTTCTTATTTGTCAATTACCACCTTCAATAAATCAGCCAAATATCTGGACGTTTTGTATGTGGGACTATTAATGAACGACACAATAGGTCTCAGCGGGTGATTGTTTTTATGGACTTTGGGTAGTCCATAAGACTTTAGTGCAACTGATGTATAATGTGTTTGAGCTTTGATATGAAGATGTTGGATCTCTGCTCAGTTCTGCAACAGTTCATATATATTCCCTCTATCAGCGCTCAAAACAATAATATTTCGATTATTTTTTATACAATTTTTTGTTTCGAATGTTAATTCCTGTAGTTGCCTTTCTTTTATACATAAATAGCTGTTTCCCGTTGTTGTTCATTCTCAATGCTTTGAATAATAGATTCTGTTTGGGCCAATACTTTTAAACTAGGAATATATGTCTTAATAAAATAGGGCAAATTAAATTTTGGTCCCAAACTAACAATCTCCAAAATATTGTTCGGAACATCAATGTTAGTGATATTGCGACAACCGTTTGTATTTGCAATGTCTCACACAGGAATCTGTTGACTAACCAAGAGGAGTTGGCTTTGACTTTTGAGTCAGGCGGACAATATTTTTTTTTTAATTTTCTTAAAATAAAAACCAAAATTAGAATTTTTATAAGACCTTAAAGTACAAATCTTTAGACTAGAACGCTGCAGGGATAATTCAAGTTTTCGGAAAGATAAAAAATGGCAGTAAAGAAGAAATGAAGGACATAAGGACCACGTGCCATGCTGCTGACTTTTACCCGGAATTTTCACAACTGAATTTTTTGTATACCGACGCCTTTTTATAAATGAGCTCAAGCTCAAAAAATGGCGTCCCAAAATTTTAGCAGCAAATAAAATAAAATAAAATAAATAAATAAATGCATCAAATTTTCTATTTCCAATATTCAGTTGAGATTGAAGTGAATTTTTAAAAAATCGTGCTTGCGTAGCATAAAAGTCGTTTAAAAATTGTATGTCAATATCAAAATGTTTTTGTTTGTTTTTATAATTCGAAATACACCGTCTAAATTCTTTAATTCGCCAAAAAGTAATTTCGATTTTCGAAATTTTGAATTTTGTTATTAACCGGCATATGTGGTTCAATGTTCATAAAAATACACTTAAGATTATTGATAATATGACTGGGGAATAACCGTTGCGACCATGTTCGACCGAACACAACTCTAATGTGAATTTTGACTTTTTACTTGGTTACTCAGTGTAATCAAAACAGAACAAAAACGAAAACAATACATATACACAATTTTTTCCAAGTATTTGGTAAACATTTTTGTCGAACCTTAATAACGCCTTAAAATAAGGACATATGAAACGGCCACAATTATTTTTTGTAGCCTTATTGCACTTTGAAAGAACGGGTCTGGCGTGAAAATCATGCAAGTCGCGTACTTTTGAAGATTTTTTGCCAATAGGATTATTTATTTGTAGTCTTAGGAGTTGTAAGCTAAAAATTGACACATTTTCCAAGAAAATTTTGAAATTTTCCAATTTTTTGTTTGTTTTAATTTTATTAAGAGTGTGAATCTAAAGTTTATAGGAGATTCAAGCTTCATTTTCCGAACAAATTACCACATTTTCCGGAAGAATTGTGATTTTTTTTTATTTCAAAATTTTTGCGTTTTCTTGTCATGCTTGGAAAGGAGATCCAATTCTAAGCGGTTTTAAGGAATTTCATATTTTAATAAGAGATTCCTCTTTAGAACATAGGCAACAAGTGGATGCTGTTTACACCAATTTTTCGAAGGTTTTCGATAAAATTGATCACTCGATCCTTATCGATAAGCTGGATAAACTAAATTGTCAGTTTATCCCCATCAGGTGGTTGCATTCGTACCTGTCTGATCGCTACCAATTTGTTAAGATAAATGATTTTAGTTCTCGCTTATTTCGAGTTACCTCTGGAGTTCCTCAAGGTAGCCACATTGGTCCACTTTTATTCTCATTATTTGTCAATGATGTTGTTGATTGTTTTGAATTCGCAAAATGTTTGCTTTACGCAGATGATATGAAGATATTTGCTCCTATTACTGGAGTTTCTGACTGTGTTAAATTACAAGGTGACTTGAGTAATTTTTGCAGTTGGTCATTTAAAAACAAATTATTGTTGAATGTGGGTAAATGTAGGATTTTATCATTTTCTCGTACACACTCACCTGTTCTTCAGCAATATTTTCTATACAATACCGCTATTGACAGAGTTGAGGTCATAACCGACTTAGGTGTAACCTTTTCTTATGATCTTACTTTTACCAAACACATTGATTCTGTTATTTCAAAAGCTTATATTATGCTGGGTTTCATTAAGCGCAATTGTAAAGACTTCTGCGACCCACTCACACTGAAAACTCTCTATGTGTCCTTTGTTCGTTCCATTCTAGAATATGCTTCTCAGATTTGGTCACCATTTTATCATTGCCATTCATACAGAATTAAGAGGGTTCAAAAACAGTTTCTTTTGTATGCGCTTCGCGGCTTACCTACGGAGCGAGTGCACCAATATGTACTACCTCCTTATAATGATCGTTGTAAATTATTAAAATTACAACGATTAGATCACCGACAAGATGTTGCATCCGCTATCTTCGTTCAAGATGTTCTGATTTCCCGAATAGACTGTGTCGATTTACTGGCTCGTTTCAACTTTTACGCTCCTACACGTTGTTTGCGCCGTCGTCGTTTGTTACATATTGATCCGGTTTCTACAAACTTCGCACTCTCAGAACCAGTTTTGAGAATGTCGCGACTCTTTAATTCGGTTTATGACGTTTTCGATTTTAACATGACAAGAAATTCGTTTAGAAATGAGTTGTTTAGATTTTTGTCTATCATTAAATAATTGTTAAATGTTATTTTTGTGCTAAAATAATGTATAATAACTGTTAATCTTTTTTTTTGCATACCGATTGTATATTTACTGTAGGTTAAATAAATAAATAAATATAAGCGGGGGGTTGAGGGCGGGATCCCTTGCCCAAGGTATGCAACGAATAAAAAAATAATCTTTAAACATTTATGTTTTGAATGTCGTGTGATCGAATTTCCAAAGGGCAATAAGACCATAGTGGCCTGATTGCACTAATAGAAAAGTGCAAAAAGGCCATAATAATTTATATGGCCTTATTGCACTTTGAAAGTACAAATACAAATAATTATTTCCTTATTTCCCATGAATTTCGCGGCTCTGTGTTTAACACTACTGAAAATGTATAAACATCCAAAACTAATTTTTGTGCATTTTCGGTTATACTATGGCCGTTTTTGAGAATACAATTTTTGTGATGATATTTTACTAGTCACCTGCTTTTAAAAATGTCTCCAGAACTTGCACAACTTCCGAAAGTATATTGATTTATTTATTTTTCCCTATCTTGGTTCAAAATGATTCATTTTGCTGCAGTGCACTTAAGAAACCCAAGTATATGTCATATGAGAGGTTGAAAGGGTTTGGTTGGAAATTTTAAAAAGCTGGCAAAACGTACAATTTGGTATTTTCCTATTTTAAATTCTTAATTGTCACATTCTTATTCTTACTCTAATCTTTAACAAGCTGTCATCTCTCACTTTATAAAAGGAAGGGAGAGGCTTTTTAACACGTTCGCGGGCATGACTGCTATATCATTCAAATTTTTTATGTTGTGTACTAACATGACTGCTATAGCATTAATTGTTTCTTACACTTTTCTTCAGCCGTTATAAATGTGAGTTGCTGAGTGGTCATTTGCTGTGAGTGAGAACTAATAAATAATTTTTAATTTGATAATAATTCATTGTGTAGGTAAAAAACATTTTGTTATATTGTGAGGTATTTTCCAAATGTTTTATGTGTAAATTGTGGGTAATTTTAATAATTATTAATGTGTAATTTATGTTTCAGAAACTGTAAAAATGAGTTCCTACGAAGAAAAATGCGAAAGGTTTAGACAACTATTTGACGAAGTTGACAGCTTAGACGATGATGGCAGTGAGTATCAATCTGAACCTGATCCTTTTTCGGATGATGGAGACTATAATGAAATGGAATCAGAAACCGACAGTGAAGTGGATGATCTACAAACAAATTTAGAACCGGACATTGAAAATTTTGATGACGACGTTGGTGAAAGCGGAGAAACTTGGCACGAAGATGTAAAATGCATCCCAGATTTTCAATTTAATTCTAAAGATGCTGATATTAAAATAAATTTGAATGACAATTCAACACCTCGCGACATTTTTGATCAATTATTCACTGCAAGTATTCGGACACAACTGGTGAATGCAAAGAATGCATATGGAAAGGAATTATGCACAAGTAACCAACCAAGCACACGAAATCGCCGTATAGCATCGTTTTTGGATACAGATGAAATAGAAATGTGTACATTTTTGGGACTTTGTCTCCTTCAAGCCCAGAAACCTAGCCCAAGCATTCGCCATTCATTTTCGAGGGACTCATTGTATTTTTCGCCAATCTTTCCTTTTCAATGTCTGGTAGACGGTTCGAGCAAATATTGCAATGCTTGAACTGTCATATGACAACAGATGGCTTTAACGATAGAGCTAAAAAGTTAAGAAAAGTTTCGCCTTTAGTAAACCCTTCTTCTAGCAAATTTTAAGGCAGCGTTTTCAACGTTTCAAGAATTGTCCTTAGACGAATCACTGCTTTTATTTCGAGGCAGGTTAAGTTTCCGGCAATATATTAAAGGTAAAAAGGCCAAATATGGCATCAAATTTTACACCTCCAGTAAGGTATATTCGTAAAACATATATTTTACGTTGTACAAGGTACTACGCTAATAAGAGGACGAAGAAAACTTCGTTTAGATGCCAAACTTGCCTAGCAAAACCAGTGCTGTGTCCAGAGTGTTTTGGGCCCTACCATACAACAATTACCTAAATTTTTGTACATAGTTTTTTTTATGTTATTTTAAAATGTCTGTGATTTTGTTTTGTAACTACATGAAGTACGCTATTTTTGGAATCTAAATAAAGAAGAAACGTAATAAAGAAAATGCATTTTTATTATATCAGTTTGCATAAAATCCTTATATTTTTTAGCAATTCAAGTTTCAATTTTCACTTATTTGCACACGTACATAAAATTCATGACTGTTATAGCAGTCATAAGGATATTAAATATAAAGATACGGATGATGCCCAGATGACTGCTATAACAGTCAAGACTGCTAGAGCAGTCATTTGTAAAATAAGGAGAACAAAATGTTATACTGAGCAAATGAATGTTATAGCAGTCATAACACGTTTCTTTCAAAATGATCTTAATATTACTTATTAAGTTACTAAATGTGTGTTTCTGAGTGGCTCATGTAAAAAAAAAGTGTCCGCGAACGTGTGAAGCACTAAATTTAATTTTGGCCTATTGGCGAATAATTCTGTCAAAATGGCTTTTTCTCCTCGTATGGGTATTTACAAAATTCAGAAAAGTTCAGAATACCAATTAATTCTTTTGGCTTTATTCTTATTTTTTTTATACCAAATCCGTGCGAGGAGTTTAAGGACCAAAATAAAAATATTTCTTAAATTTTTAGTCCATGTTCGAAATCTAAATGGTTTGTTAGTTTTTGAGAAAAGAAATGTTTGATCAAAAATTTATGATATTCCGACACAAAAACAAATGAAGTAGATGGACCCGTTCCCTCAAGGAGTGGACGAACCCGATCATAATTACATATTTCACGTTAAAACAGTAAATTTAGTAAAATCAGATCAAAAATCCAAGATTCCAAACCACAATAAAATTAAAACCAAATTTTCAAATATGCGGAACAGAAATCGATATTCTTAGTTTACGACTGTATTGATAATTTTTAGATAACGATATGACTGATTGATCACTAAATTAAGAAAAGAAAAAAAAATGAGAACGCTGCTGTAGGTAGATAGGTAGGTAGGTAGGTCACATCATTTTCAATTATATTTAGAAAGTGTAAATTCAATTAGATTCTTTTTTTATAAACTTGTATATTTTAAACACTAAAAACTAATTCAATATCGATCCACTTATTTTTTGAAACCCGTGTCATATCGAAAGAACAATTGCTTAATCAGGTATGAAGTTAATAAAAAAAAAAAAAAATGCCTTAATCAACTTGACACAATTCGTAACAGCAACAAAATTAATTATAACCGACTTATGTAATATAAACCACAACTAATCATGTTCTTAAACTGTATATCCATATAATTCATTAAGTAGATAGATAAAGGCAACATATTTTTGTTGTGTTGCATGCTTGCTTGCTTGCTTGCTTGCCTGTGTATGCCATAAACAATCAATTCAAAAATAACTCTTTTTTTTAACAATTCTCAATTTAACACAAAAAATTACAAAATAAACAAACAAATAAATGTCTTATAGGATATAAACTTACCATGTTCTGTATTAGCCATTTGTTGCTGACATAATGGACATTGTTCATTTGTAAAAACACATGTATAACATTTTTCATGGCCGCATGTATCAATTAATTTACGTTTTTTACCTTTATCAAATGGCATTTGACAACATGGACATGTTGCACCACCTGTTTCATTTTCTAATAATTTTTTTATTGCTTGCAAATCTGTAAGTAAATTGAAGAAGAAAAACATACGATTAGTACATATATACAATTACTTACATACATAGGTACATCTAATGTTAAATAAATACACAAATTTTTACAAACTCCCACGACCCAATTTTTGTTGTTCCCCTATATTAAACACGAGTACTGTAAAATATAGCAGATCAATCTAAATTGTGTAATCGTAATAACAAAAAAAACATGTTTTATAGTCTCACGACCTTATTATTTTTGAGCTTCCTTCCATACACTACTCGTATTGAGGTGCATTCTAATCATGACTTGACTGCCGCCACATTAAGTAAACCACTTTTTCTTTTTAACATTTTCGAACACAAACTAATGTTAAAAAATATTTTACAATCACTTGTTCGCTATGATATTTATCATCAATCCCCGATTTGACATGTAAGCGATACAATATTTAAGAACACCCAATATATTTAACAAAATGCAATTTTTAATAATTTTTTAACAAGCCACGATTTTTCTCGTTATTGTAAATGTTCAATTTGATTTAATAACAAAAACAAAAAAAAAAAAAAAAATTGTATTGGAAAATGGTGTGCAGAATGGATTTTTCGATTTGTAAGATTTTGCAAGAAGTGTTCAAATATTCAAAGTAAGTGTGAAATTTTTGATTAGCTCAAATTATACAGCCTCAAGTATTTGTTAGGTTTTTATATGGATGAGTTGAGGAATTTATCGCGGAAATAAAACAAACTTTCTCGCACAATTATTTCATAGAATGGTCCCCACTGGGGCGAGGAAAAGATTTTTTTCTTTGCTCGTGCTTTGGATGCATCCAACACATCTTTAATCTTACACTATACATGCGCTGGACGCAATTTCTATCGAATCGGTTAATTAATTTTATAATTATTGCTGTAACATAATATTTTCTCGTTGACCGAGGAAGGCCCGAGGTATAATGAATTCAAAAAACTGGAACCTAGTATCCTATAGTATCCAATTTTTGGTCAATAAATTCAGATTTGTTTCATTAAATTTGCTAAATAACTGTAAGGGAAAGACAGGTTCAAAAAAAACCCCTAATAGCACCGGAAACCGAAGGTGAAACAAAAGTAAGCTCATATCGTACAATCCGTGCTCATTCAAAAACTTAAGCCTACATGAGAAAAAAATTACTCCGGATTACCAACAAGTTCAGAGAGCATCAGAAACTCCTTAGAAGAAAAGATTTTAATCCGTTTTATGGCGTTGTTAGACATTGGCCAAGGTTTCGGTAAAATATGGCATAAAGGCCATACACAAAAAGTTAGAGCCGTTAGAGTGAACTATAATAGCGCATTTTTAAGACCCCGAACAGATAGAAGCAAGCTTCAAGAACATTTATTCACATTTCAACACCAAAACGTTAAATATCTCGATCTATACATTTAGAAAGCTAGTGAGATGAACTGTGAAAAGTGAAGATGTGTTAAAATGAATCGTGACGGTAAGTAAATTAATAAATTGTATTTAATGGGAAGTTCGTATGATTTCTCCGACTCCTCAAACGGCACTTTCCCCACAAACCATCATCAAACCATTTACATTTCACAATAATTTTCTATTATATTGACCAGGGGGCCTATTCTCGAATTCCACATCCATTTTCCACATGTGGACATCTGTCAAAGTTGTCAAAAAATAGTTCGAAAATTGTAATTCATATATAAAACACATGCGGCATTGACATTTTCCTATATGGGGAATTTTTCCACATGCTTATACCCATTCGGAAATATTCCCTTAGTACCGAAAAAATTCAATTTTTATGAGTTTTGACAGATGTCCACATGTGGAAAATATATGTGGAATTCGAGAATAGACCCCCAGAGGCAGTCACAAGCTTATAATTAATTATACAGCAATCAAAATCTCATTCGCTATTTTTCATATTTGTCCTTTTGGAATTAGCTCTAGTAATTTCAATTTTAAACATCTCTGGAATACTGCTAAAAATCCTTAAGAATTTAAATTACTCCGTTCAGAGCAGATCCACAATCTTCTTAATTGATTTTCTGAAGATTTGTATCGTTTGTTTAGATAACGGCATTATGTGAGCAACGTGGGAATTGGTAGGTATAATTCTATACATATTGCTTCCTTCTGAAGCACAAAGATTGTGGATCATCGAACAAAACAAAATCAGAATTAATGTGAATTATGTCTGGTGACCGATACTCCATCTCCTTGTCACGTAGTGTTACATTTTCACAATTTCCTACTGCCTCTCACCGAACCTCCATAGTAAATTGCTATTAATAGTTATATACGAGCTTTAATACCAAGAGAATTTATTACTCAGAAATAATACCTAATAATACATAATTGTTGCGATACAAATACAAAATAAAACGTACTATTTCTCCAAGTATTATGCCCGCTTTCACAAAAATATATCCAATCTCTAGTTAAATAATATTTCCTCCCTTTTTTCTTTTATGAAATTATCTTTTGTTTCATAATTCAAATTCAATGTAAGTTGATTATATTTTTTTTTTACACAGAAATATTTAGCCTTTAGCTAAATATTTAGCTGGACGAAATTGGGCAGTTAATATTTAACTCTCCAGTTAAAATGTTCATGTAAAAAAGTAATAAAATTAGCATGCTTTGAATTTGTATTAGGGAATAAATCGCAATTTCATAAATGAAGAAAGAGATAAAATATTATTTAACTGGAGGTTGCCTCTATTTTTGTGAAACCGGGCATTAGTGTCGTGACCCAGTATAATCTTTACATACTTCGATTTTAAATTGTAATTTATAGCAAAAGAAGTCGAAAATATTACTCACACTTATAGAAATAGTAGGTTTTTTATTTAATGGTATGCGTGAGTTATAGATACAATACGGCTTGTACAAATATTTTTATTGTTTTTGGCCTACTAGATAATTTTTTTTTCAAACATTGACGTTAATTTAGAAACTTATGTTGTTTTCGTTTCGCTTTTTACACCTCTTTGTATGTGTGTGTGTGTGTGTTTTTGACGTCTTGAAAAATATTAAAAATGACATTTAATTTCTAATTACAATTCATTGTATCTTAAATGCACCTAAGGAACAATTGTTGAAATTTGCAAGGTGTATTAACTGAAGAAAGTATTTCTTCGAAACTTCTGCATTATCTCGGAAAACGGTTCAACCAAATTTTTTTTACTGTTTTTTGTAAAAATCACATGACATTTTTATATTCAATGTCTTGGAATTTTGGTTACCAAATTGGTCGAGAAAGATGAAAAACTGAAACATTAATTCGTGGGAAAAGTAAAAATAAATTCAGGAAGTAATAAGAGCATAAATTAATAGAATAAATGGAATACCCTAAAATTGGAAAAACTTAGTTGTTCAAGTAAATGAAGAGGTTGGGGTTGTTTTGGTTTCGGTATGGATAACGAATATTGACAATTATGTGATTCATGATAGGTCAACAGAAGTCTAAATATTTTACTTTTCAAAATTTTTTCTTAATATGTGTAAGCGCTTAAAACCTCGTCGATCTTTACAACTTAACATACGTCAATGGTAGGTGGCAAATTTTAAATATCGCGGCAAAATTATCAATGTAAAATTTTTGTGACAATTTGACAAATGTACGAATAGGATTGTCATTAATGTTAGCCGTTTCGGAAGTTAGCCGGAAAGTTAGTGTACTGGCAAATTTCAAAATTTACCTGCCATCTGAAACGTTTTTATGAAATATAGAAATCAAAGATTGTCACGTCGATTTGAAAAATCTTAGGAATCTGATCTAACTCAGTACAATGCTTAATTCAAATCTATAAATTCTTAAATAAAATCTATTACATAACACTTAATGCCAAACAAATCTTGAATAAGATTATAGATTTTAGAAATCCTATTCGGATTTATAGTCAAGTTCTCATACTGTTTTTCCTCAGATTTTGAAGCTTCTAAATGAATTTTGACGAAATCTTTTCTCATCGAAAGCTTACCACCTGAAAAAATCCCTACAGGCTCACTATTTACGAATCAGAGCTAAAAAAATCAAAATGGCGGATTCAATATGGCCGCTTTAAAGTGAAAAATAACTGATTTATTAAAATGTTTTGAAATTTTGAGGTTAATTATATTGAAACAAGAGTTTTTGACCATAAATTCGTAATCAGCGGCTCCAACCATCCCTGCCCATGAAGTTTGGAGTAAAAATTCTATTTAGTTTAGAAAATATGGCCGCTATGAAATCCATGAAAGTAGGTGTAAACGTAGGAGCTGGTATGGATATACATAGATGCAGCTTTGACACAGTTCTATTAAGTTAATCACCTAAATCAGCTCTATACACTTTATTATTCATACTCGCTCTCATCGAAGGTTTCACCTTGAAACTATATTTTGTATGGTCACGGCAAAATCAATGATCAGAGTAAAGTTACGTCGCTTACGAATTTTTTTACTTACCTCAAAGATGTTTTCTCATCAAAAACATAGAAGGCATGCTCAATTCTGATATGATATGAAAGACACAAATAATTTTCACAAATAATTCTGGAAAGGTTCCGAACGCAGGGAATACCGATACATGAATCACCCAACGTGGTATTCTCTGTGGGATCGGTTAAAACATCCATGTCGAGATATCGCAATATAAATTATTTGAGTTTCTCATAAATCGCTCCACAGAACGAACAATACAGTATCGTGTTCATTAGCTTCTCGAACTAAACACAATATATCACTGGATCATCATTTACAAGAATTAATGAATTTCGAGGAATTTTGAAATGGAGATGGTCATACAAACTCCGCTAGCTTGTACTCCACTTTCGAACAGAGCTAAGACGTTGGAAATTTTTATGATTACTAAACTTTATTTTACTAACTTAAGAGATTTGTCTTTTGTCTTTAGTTATAGTTGCTATGAATTTATTGTATTTTAGTTTCCATTACAAACTAGTTTTACTTTCTTTTACGTTCGTAAAACAAAGTTTAATAATCATGAAAATTTCCAACCTTAAGAGTTTTGGGGTCCCCTCGAGTCCGAAAAATTAGATTTCAAAGTGGTGTCTATATGTCGAAATCTCTATTAGTCTATTTGCCAGTCTGTGTTCTCTCTACATCCCAGGTGGTTTAACCAATCGATCTGAAACTGTCTATTTAAGTTTTTTTTTTTTTTTTTATAAATTGGATGGCCCCCGTGAGTTTTAGTGAAAACCTGCCTCAATTTTAAAAATGTATTATGCTCCTACTCCATTGCGATAAAATGTTTATCAGCAAAAGTAAATTGAGATAAAAATATAACATTAGTGGTTGTGTGAATGAGACACCAAACTTTGTCAGTAAAAATTTGTATTACAAGAAAGTTGTGGCTGTGTTCGTGTGGCGCCACAATTATTGACAAAATGTATCAAGTGGAAAACTTTTTGTTGCAGCCAGCCCTCTAACACTTCTACACAAATTTGGTGTACAGTGAAAATATATTCCTTACTAATAATTTTAATAGTATGGCGTTTCTATGGTACAGATTTTTTTTGATTTTTTATTCTGTAACGAAAAATAATCGAAAAAATAATAATTGCGATACGAGTGATAAAAATATTCAATTTTACAGATAATGTCTATTTCTAGGGAACACTTAAATACTCAGTAACGTATTTTGAATATTGTTTCAGATGTCGTTAGTTTTACTAAGAGGCCACAAACGTCAGTATTGGCAGAGTTCCCACAAAGACATGCAACCAAAATTGCTACCATAACTCTGGCAGTCGCGTTTTGTGCCTGGCCAATTCTACCGGATTCTTATGCGTAATTATGGTCTCCCCTACATTTTTGATATCGTTTTCGAAAGATTTATATTCCGAACGGTCAACCATAATCGATTTCCTTCGTTGGAACCCTATTTCTTGTGCTAATAATTGGCTAACATATGCAGTACTTACATTATAAAAGTTGTTCAAATCTCTTTTTAAGAATGTCAATGTACTACTACTATGTCAATCCACGTTTTGAAAGAATTTAAAAAATTTATTACATTTTACGAACGGTTCGAGAGTCAATTGCGATTAAATTTTACGAAATGGGTTTTTTATACCATAAATTCGTTTTAAAATTGCATATTGCTGCAATTCCCACCTGCATCATCTAACGCGTATATTTATTCCGCCTTTGCGGCCACATATAAGTATACTAGGTAATAATAATAAAAAATTCTAACTATTTTCGTAACATTTGCGAAAAAAAAAAAAAAAAATGTCTGTTGACCATGGGACTATAACACAAACTATACATACTCGTAAATGCTATAAGTTAAGTGGGATTAAAACGAAAACAAAAAAAAAATGCAAAGTGTTATTTCAACATCATTTAGTTTTTTATTCGCCGTTTATTATTATTATTATTAATATGACGAAAATTATTTCCAAATCCCGATAAAAACGATTTAATTTTAACATAAATTTCTATATTATGCGATGACGTGTGGTGATTAAATAAATATCTTAAAATAAATAGTTTTATATCTTCATTTTCAAAAAGGCCAAGCCTCTTCAACGAAATATGCATGTACGAGCATATTACAATAAAAAAAAAAAAAATTAAGATAAGACGATCCTAAAGCAGAATATAAAATTCTTTACCTCCTTCACGATAAGAATATAATTGAAAATTGTTTGAATTCTTTTGATCAATTGTACGATAACCGAGTATTAATATATACAAATCCATTGTTTAATGCGTGTTTTTATCTATGTTTAAAATTATTCTAGGCATACAGAATTTTACGAGTTCAGCGAAAATAGTTCACAGGGTGAATATATAATGTACATACACATCTTATTTCGAAATAATAATACGTGGTCAATTATCTCAAATATGTGCATAAGCATTAAATGTCACACAACAAAAAATTGTTTCAAAATTAATTGAAATCAACCGCGCGAAATAACAAAATTCCCAAAATATTATCCGATTTTCGACATGACATTAATAATACAATTTAATTAAAGATATCTCTGCTCCGTGTCATGTCTCACCGTTGTTAATGCAGATGTAAGTATAAATACTACAATTGAATGTCATAATGGATTTGGGCACGTTTATTAATTTTTTTTATTTTTATGTCTTATTCGAGTCGTATAATCTTCTGTAAATATGTATCCATGTAAAATAAAAGTTTCTCGACCTAAACTTTCTCTGCGACCGACCATCAAGTACACACACACACAAACCGAGTATAATTCTCGGCACAATTGTTTTATTGCTTCCAATTACAAAAATGAAAATTATTTGTCTTACTACATACAATATAAAAAAAAAACAAAAACAAAATACGTGAAGTGAAAATGAATGAAAATTTTAAACTTTCCCAAAATGCTATCAGACAAAATGATTTTGTTTTGGACATTCACTTTTTATTAGACCAGAGGTCTTTTATTAAACGCTATACATAAAATGTGTACTGTGCGCGCGCGCTGTTGCGAGAAAAAAAAATTTATCGGTTTTTTTATTTTTTAATGGGAAATACAATTTTGTAAAGGTCTTGCCGGTTCATTTACTATTATGATCAATAAAAGTGATAATACACACCATTATAGAAAATATGTGCGGATACATTTTGTGTTAAGATTTTTCATATTTATCAAGGAAATGGATAATTTACAGAAGCTGCTTAGCTTATAGATATTTCGACCAGTTCCTAAGTTTACCTTACGATAGTGCTGTAAAACAAAAAAATAAATTAAATACCATAGAATATTTAAAAAACAAAATGTTTACCAACTCAATCTGAATTTAGTTTTGAAATGCCAATTTTTCTCATTTCGTTGCATTTTAGTGCGAACAGCGCTTAAGCAAAAGTTCCCAACACTAATTTTGACAGTTCACGCACAAATCTGGTGTAAACATAACGCGGTAAGGACTAAATTAAAAATTTCGTTTTGCACATTTTCAATGCATTATTTCCAAAATAAAAACGTTTACTAAATAAAGTGGACAAATTGACGGATGGGGTGGAAAATGTGATAACTATCGACCAAAGCTAAAGCTTCGCGTCCATTAAAAAAAAATTAGAGTGAACGAGTTTACTAAGACTGTAACCATCTGTTGTTTTACATTGTGGCGTATATCCATTTTTTATTTTATTTGGCTTTGTTGGAGAAAGTTGGGTTTCCGGTTCTAATTGAATGGAAATTTAAGTAAAATATTCAGAAATATTTGAACATTAGAAAATTGGTAATAATGGCATATAGGACACTATAGTATGTACTCATATGACGAATATAAAGCATATTTATGTTTATATAAATGTAAACGTATAATGAAATGTTGAATAAATTCTATAGAATTTAGATTCGTTGATGTATTTGTGGTGTGTGTGGTCTAATCACCTTCACGACCATTATATTATAAACGAGAAATTGAACTATTCTCATCATTGAATAATTTCCGATTTCTTGATATTTATCGGATCACGACCCTCCTACACTCAAAATAACATTCATTAACACATAATTAAAAGAAATAAAGCAAGAAAATTAAGATCTCAGGTGAAAAAAATTATTTTCATAACATCGAATGACAAAAATCAATTTTCTTTGAAATAAAATGCTAAGGCGACTAGATCAATCACACAATGAATTTATTTTGTGTAAGTCAAAAAATTACTTAAAACTGTGATAACTTCAATAAATTAGAATCCATCGGGAAATCATCATCTTCCAGTCCTCCGAAGGAAAAAAGGTTTGGTTCGTAAAACGACTCCAAACACTTGTCATGAAAATATGCGAAGCACACACATAATCAGTGGCGTCTTCTTACTTTCTGATTAGAACGAGAATTTAGAATTTTTGTTTTTTATCAATTCTAGCATTCAAAAAAATCAAAAAAAAAGTAAAAAAAGTAAAATTAGCTTACACAGAAATAGAGCTGTGTGAATGTCGTGAAGAGGAAAAATTATAAGAGAATTTATCTGTATTAGTATGATTCGCTAGTACATAATGCATAGTACATTCTGTATATATAGAATGCAAATTGTGGTATAATCAGTCCAGTCGCCGCGGCCTGATGAGTAGATTGATTTTTGCATAATTATAAGCTCATCAGTTCGAAACTGGATTGAATTCTCTTACAATCTTCGGAACATATTAAAATCATATAAATTAAAAATTAAATAAATATAATTCTGTTTATTAGTCGGTTTCGTTGAATGATTGTTCGTAAATACTAATATACTTCTGCGTGTTAGAAATTACATGAATTTATTAACATTCAAAAAATTTAAAAACAAAAAAGATATTTTGAAGGATATTTCGGATTTTCCATATTTTAAATTAATTCATATTACAGCACCCTTATTCTGTAAAAAATAAGATAATTTGTAAACGTGAAAACGGGTAAACTTTGTGATTTTTTACTAAAATTACATTAAATTGTTTTTCGATTCTCTTGACCTGTCATTAGAGAGTGGTATCAAGAACAGCAATCGGAGCACAATTGCAGATTTTGGATTTTTATGGCTCTGAATCGTCTGATCTATACATGCGGCAACTCTTTTCAATTCACAGGTGTGTATTGAGGGGCAAATTGTACCTTTAATATTTTGCTTAATGAGCAAAAAATCTCTGAAGGTTTATGACAGATTTTTTTTTTAACTTATGGAAAGTCAGCTTGGAACTGGGTATTAATTTAAATCCAAGGAGAGTCATAACAGATTTCGAAAAGGCAATTGTGTCATCAGCTTCAACATTTTTCCCCGAAGCAACGTTTAAAGGTTGCCCATTGCACTTCGGCCAAATAGTTTGGCGAAGTATACAAAAGCAACGGTTTGTGGCTAGATACGCCAGTTCTGAGGATTTTTTAATCCAAATTCGGAAGCTGAAAAGTTTGGCTTCCGTTCCATCAAACGAAATACCTGGATATTATCAACATTTATATGAACAATTTGATGAGAACAGCGGAGCGAAATTAATTGGACGGTGGTTCCACAAAAATTATACTGGGGGCCTCAATCATACACCAAGATATATGCCACAATTCTGGTCTATTGCCGATGCAGATATAGGATCAGAAAACTTCCCGGGGACCCAAAACAGTGTCGAAGCTTGGCACCGACACCTTAAAGTTGTGGTTGGACAACGGCATGCTGGAGTATATCGAATCATTGAAAATTGTGGTAAAATTGCCACTAATTGTGGCAAAACCTCAAATTGTTAAGGTGAAATCCGGAGAACGCCTTTCAAAGCAAAAAAAAAAGACAATAATCAAAAATGGAAAAATTAAACGTATCATTAAAAAAAGGGAAAGACTCAGTAAACCCTTTTTTAATTGCTGTACAATTTATTTTATTTTATTTTTTTAATTATATTATACAATTATAACTTTTCTTCTGTTTTTTTGTGAATAAAATTGCTATAATTTAATCTAAACTCAATACTGACTTGAGGAACCTAAATACTCGTTGGCACAGCAATTACAGGTCCTGAGGCCTATCATTAGAGGTATCAAAAACAACAATCGGAGCACAATTGCAGGTTTTGGATTTTTATGGCTCTAAATCGTCTGATAATGTGATTTTCAATGGAATGAAGGAACCTAAATACTCCTTGGCATAAAAATTACAGGTCCTGAGGCTTATCATTAGAAGTACCAAGAACAGCAATCGGAGCACAATTGCAGATTTTGGATTTTTATGGCTCTGAATCGTCTGATCTAGAGTAAGGTGATTTTCAATGGAATCAAGGAACCTAAAAACTCGATGGCACAGCAATTACAGGTCCTGAGGCCAATTATTAGAGGTATCAAGAACAGCAATCGGAGCATAATTGCAGATTTTGTATTTTTATATCTCTGAATCGGCTGATGTATAGCAAGGTGATTTTCATCAAATCGAATTTTCTATGAAATCTATGGAAATTATCATGGAATCTAAATACGCATTGGCACAGCAGTTACAGGTCCCGAGATCTGTCATTAGAGGTATCAAGAACAGCAATCGGAGCACAATTGCAGATTTTGGATTTTTATGGCTCTGAATCGTCTGATCTACAGTAAGGTGATTTTCAATGGAATCAAGGAAGTAACTAAATACACATTGCCACAGCAATCACAGGTTCTGAGGCCTATCGCTATTCATAACTTGTACAACAAGTACAAGATTGGCGCGTGGTATGGAGAGAATGATCGATGGTTCGTTGCTCGTCGTAGCCAGTGTTTTTATTACAATTATTTATTGTGGACCATCGAAACATGTTTATACATCAATGCACAAATTCATAATGATGTTCTAAAAACAGGAACGTCCGAGATTTAGCATACAAAGGAACGACACAAATACATTCACAACATCTCCCCTCGACGATGATGAATGATGATGATCATAACAAGCCATAAACAATATTTCCAGATCATTATGTGTCATAAACAGAATACCCAAGAATGAAGATGATTTATGTGCCACGCAATAAAGGAAATTTCGGAATGGTATTAAACTAGGGGGCTATTTGTGAATTCAGAAAAACGAACTCAGAAGCCCAGTTCGTAGTTTATTAGTTTTGACTTGTTGAGTTTACTACTTTAAGTTGAATCGCTTCATGTAGGTATCTGTAATAAGATAATTGTAAAGTAGTCATGGTTTTTGTACATAATGTGTACACCCATTAGATAACTGTCCCGCAATATTTTCGCTTGGCAAATATTGTTTTAATCAATTGATGCTGAATCTTCAAAATATTTAGCTAATTTAGAATTAATTCAGGTGTGACAAGCCTTTAAAACTATGTTCATCAAGTGAAATCCATGTGGACGTCAACTTCAGGTAAAAAACAAATCGATTTAGCCAAATACAAACTGAATTTCACGAGTTGTCTTATTTCTATGCATTGTGTAAGCGTGTATCGTTACATTTTTACTTACCAAATCTTAAATAATTACAGAACCAACTTCGACAGATGAAAAATAGTGCCCAATTTAAAATAAAACCTCTCCTTTCAACTAATCACATCTCGAACGAATAAAAAACTCACGAAAAAATGAATTCAGCAAAATGGCGGAAAAATAAAAGAATTCTTTGATAGACAAAAAAAAAACAAAAAACTTGCTGTTCATCACAAATGGGTACGTTTTATGTTCGTTAGTACTAATTTGTGTACTAAACTTTGTAAAAGAGCTGCGTTGCGTGTTTAATTTGAATTTCAGAATTTTGACAGTACAGTAACTCTTATAAAATATAATAATCGATTTGTAAATATCGCCAAATTGCGATTTCGCGTATATATTTATTTCTTAGAAGCATCTTCATCGACAATCTCCATCACATAAAAACAAACATTGTAATTTGTTTATGCAATATTAAAATGATTGATGATCATATTATAACCAAAAAAAAAAAAACGTAACGAATAAAATTTGGTGAACGGATACTTATGCCGCTGTAAAATTAGGTTATGTACTTGGGACACGTTTACAATTTTATTTTATCTTTCCAAAGTGTGATTTATCACTCTTTAAGATGCATTTAAGACTACATAATAATAATAGACGTCGAAACATTATTCATCGTGCACGGCTCAATCATGACAATGAAGATGTTTATCAAGCAAACAAAACCTCAAGAGAAAATCAAAGTTCATTCGTGATTTGAATTGTCTTATGTATATGTATATGTACATAGTGTACGTATAGTAGAGTAGCAATGCGGTCAATTTATATATCTTGTGAACTGACAATCAAAAGATATAAAATCTTTTAACAACATAATGGATTTTATGTTTTAATATAAAATAATTAAGTTATTACAATTATTACTAAAACTATTATTATTTAACCGAGCGCATAATTGGGATTTAATAGTTTTTTTTTTATTTTATGTAAGTTTGATTGAAGTCAATTGAATTATTGTTTTGTTTTTGTTTTTGTATACGACACGAAAAGAGATGGGAAATTATATACAGTATACAATAAATGATTACAGCGCACAAAAATAAGATCATAAATTTGTATCTTATGTTGGTAAATACAATATAATGTATTGTAATTATATTGAGATCAGTAGGACAACTTAATTGATTTCCATGCGCTCTTTTGATACACAGATTACAGATTCTATATATAGCTTACGGTATTGTATGGCACATCGATTTCGCCACTACTGTGAAGATTTGATCGGCTTATTCCTTATTTGTGCTGAGGTGTACAAACTTTCGAAAAACTGTTATCTCACCTCGAACTCAAACACTTTTTTAATAAACGGAAATTTTCTATTTTTGTCCATATAGACTCATTATAAGCTATAATTTAACACCTCCTCACAAAACACTCATCACAAATTTAGATTTGACAAAATAAAAATTTGCGATCCGATTGTTTTGTTGTATCAGTGAGCTGTTCAAAGATCATCGTGTCAAGGTAAATTTTGTCAAAATCAAAAAAAAAAAAAATCCTTTCACAAAAATATGTTTATTTATTGAAAATGTAAGACACAAGTATAATTGCCACGATAAATAAATAAAAATCCAATCAAAATAATTAATTTCGTGTGTTGTATGTGTACCTATTATGTATCAGGTGGATTGGAAAGTGAAAACCGTTTATATTTATATTTACAAAAATAGAGGACCATAATCGAGCAATTTGTCATTTTGTGTAAATAAATGGACAGTCACCAATTTATAGAAAGTCATGGTTTTACACATATCTATTATTATTATTATACGAGTAGATTGAAGGCACAATTTTTTGAATGAACCAAATTAGTGTATGCTGCGCATATATACTCGTATATGTGTTGGCTGTGATTTGATTTATGCAATCGTAAAAACTAACAAATACTGTAATTTAATTTTTTTTTTTTTTTTTTGTTGAATGAAATGTAATACAAAAACTAATAAAAATCGAGTTAGACATTAATGTAGAAAGTTTCATTCAACACACTCTGCAAGAGATCAAGACAAAACTGTATTATTATTGTTTATAAGTCGATTTTATTATTTTGTGAATGAATTTTTTTGTTTATTGGAATTGTTATGCGCGCGTGTTCAACGTATTCTAATAATGGTGATGTGGACAGACCACCCTAAGATTTATACCTTGGGATTTTTACTTACTTGCCAATTGGGTTTGGCGGGACGAATAGCCTTGTTTGATATAGCCTTCGGTATTCATAGTAACGTGGTTAAACCATTTAAGAACCACAAGCCATTTAAGCTTTACGGTATTATTTGTTAACAAAATTTCAAAATATTTACTATTCATTTTCGATACAATTAAATGAATTAAATCAGACACTATCGCCAGCAATGCAGTAAAATCGTATACGCTAAATCGTTGATAAATTGAATTTGTCTACTTGTCGAAAGTTGAGTCTGGCCACACACGTACAGTTTTAACTGTACAGTTAAAACTGTCAGTTAAAACTGTACGTGTGTGGGTATTTCAGTTCAGTTAAACTTAACTGTACAGTTTAACTGAAAACTTTAAAAATTTTTATATTTTTAACTGAACTGAGCATGTGTGGGGTTTAACTGCCAATATCGGCCATTGCCAACAATGATGACAAAGGTTTCGCTAGCACATAGAATAGGTCCCTTCATTACCTAGTTAAAAAACCCTAATCCATACGGATCGTTCGGTTAGTAAAAGTTCTGCTCAATTATTTTTTGGAAATCGCACTCAACTCCCAAGGGCCAATATCGGCCATTGCCAACAATGATGACAAAGGTTTCGCTAGCACATAGAATAGGTCCCTCAAGTACCTAGTTAAAAAACCCTAATCCATACGAATCGTTCGTTTAATAAAAGTTCTACGAAATTATTTTTTGGAAATCGCACTCAACAATGATGATTAAGATTTCGCTAGCACATGAAATAGGTCCCTTAATTACCTAGTTAAAAAACCCAAATCCATACGAATCGTTCGTTTAGTAAAAGTTCTGCAAAATTATATTTTGGAAATCGCACTCAATTCCCAAGGGCCAATATCGGCCATTGCCAACAATGATGACAAAGGTTTCGCTAGCACATGGAATAGGCCCCTTAATTACCTAGTTAGAAAACCCTAATTTATAAGAATCGTTCGTTTAGTAAAAGTTCTGCAAAATTATATTTTGGAAATCGCACTCAACTCTCAAGGGCCAATATCGGCCATTGCCAACAATGATGACAAACGTTTGGCTAGCACATAGAATAGGCCCCTCAAATACCTAGTTAGAAAACTGTAATCCATACGAATCGTTCGTTTAGTAAAAGTTCTGCAAAATTATTTTTTGGAAATCGCACTCAACTCCCAAGGGCCAATATCGGCCGTTGCCAACAATGATGACAAAGGTTTCGCTAGCACATAGAATAGGTCCCTCAAATACCTAGTTAAAAAACCCTAATCCATACGAATCGTTCGTTTAGTAAAAGTTCTGCAAAATTATTTTTTGGAAATCGCACTTAACTTCCAAGGGCCAATATCGGCCATTGCCAACAATGATGACAAAGGTTTGGCTAGCACATAGAATAGGTCCCTCAAATACCTAGTTAAAAAACCCTAATCCATACGAATCGTTCGTTTAATAAAAGTTCTACGAAATTATTTTTTGGAAATCGCACTCAACAATGATGATAGATATTTCGCTAGCACATGGATTAGGTCCCTTCACTACCTAGTTAAAAAACCCTAATCAATACGAATCGTTCGTTTAGTAAAAGTTCTGCAAAATTATTTTTTGGAAATCGCACTCAATTCCCAAGGGCCAATATCGGCCATTGCCAACAATGATGACAAAGGTTTCGCTAGCATATAGAATAGGTCCCTCAATACCTAGTTAAAAAACCCCAATCCATACGAATCGTTCGTTTAGTAAAAGTTCTGCAAAATTAGTTTTTGGAAATCGCACTCAACTCCCAAGGGCTAATATCGGCAATTGCCAACAATGATGACAAAGGTTTGGCTAGCACATAGAATAGGTCGCTCAAATACCTAGTTAAAAAATGGAGGTGTGGCCAACACACGACTTTGTTTTACGAACAGAGAATTTTGAGAAATTTTTTTTTTTTTTTTTTAATTTTTTTTTTTTTTTAATTTTTAAATTTTTAAATTTTTTTTTTTTTAATTTTTAATTTTTTATTTTTATTTGTTTTTAATTTTTGGAAACATTTTGTACCAAGTAGTTTTTTGTAAACCTTATACTTTTTAAGATATTTGCAAAATAAATTTTATGGACCAAGGGAGTGGCCACTTCCGGTTAGCCGATTTGGAGTAAAATTCACTGGGACCTCCCAATTTATCATTAAAGCTTAAATCTGAAGTTTCAGTTCGATTGGTTAAACCATCTGGGCTGTAGAGAGGACACAGACAGACTGACAGACTGACAGACTGACAGACGGACAGACTGACAGACTGACAGACAGACAGACAGACACCATTTCGAAACCCACTTTTTCGGACTCAGGGGACCTCAAAACAAATAAATCTCTAAAAATCTCAAGGTCCATAATTTTCATGATTACTATACTTTATTTTACTAGAGTAAAAGAAAGTAAAAGGATGAATATAGTAGTATGCATACTAGAAAATCACAAATTCAGTGATAATTCTGGCTAAATATTTAAGCTTACCTTTTACCAGTTTTATTGAACTTGCTGCTCAGTTCCAAAATTACTAAAGCCGCACCATTGTGCGGTTTAAACCGGCCCGACTTTTAATTTTACAAGCCTTTTATTGCTATAATTAATCTGCCATTAAAATTGTGAGAAGTCAAGGGCTCATCCGACTGATCTAATCTTTGACAGACATCCTAAATTTACGTAAATACTTTGCAGCGAACGTAACAATCCGCTTATGTAAACCTAGCTAATGAGTAGTTCTGGGCGCATACATAAAGCTGACCTTGATGATGTCTGAGGATCTTTAATATCTTTTGTTTCCCATTTCTCGAGGAAAACGAATTGCTTCTGTTTTGAAAGAAATAAAAATATTTTTAAAGGATTTCACGAGAAAAGAATTTCGAGAGTTTCACAGAGAAAAGTTTAACCAAGAAGTTTAACGTAATCGTGGACAAAATAAAATTGTAGGTGAATCTACTGGGACAAAGACTATGTATGTTTCATATAAAAATAAATTCGTTCGAACTAAAATTTGAAACAGTATGAAACTAAAGGGGTGAAAAATGAAATCAAGCAACTTTTTACTCGGACATATGTAAGGATATAGTTTCGACCTTCATGTCCCAAATAAACATTATGACGACAAATACCCTCATATCCGCGAAAGTGTTGAAGAGATCAAGAATTTATATAGTTTTTTATCTCAAAAGAACGAGAAACGTTCGTCATGCAACACTACTATTGTCATCTCCTTCTCTTTTTTTAGTGAAACTAAATCTTGAGTTCTTCTATTCATAATAATAATTTTATCACAGTCAAGTAGACATTAAGCCAAATCGAAATGATGAGAAATAAAATAATTGCCGGCCCTAATTTTTCATTGCTTCTGAAAAATTAAAATCAAATCTTTAAGAATTTCAAAAATTTCAAAAACTTTTTAAAAAATTCAGGAATTTCAACAATATTAAAAAAATTGGAAAATTTTTAACTAATTAATGAAATGTTTTGAATTACTTCTAGCTGTTATTTAAAGAACAATTAACTTAAAATGTTTAGGGATTTCAAAATATATCATAAAATTTCCAATGATTTTAAAAACAAGTGAAGCGCCAAAAATCCGGTCGTCTTAAAAAAAATGTCTGTTATTAGAATCTAAAGACCGAAACCGATTTCAAATTAATTCAAATTTTTTTCTGAAAATATAGACGAAAATAATGCCGGGCCGAACTTCAAATCATTAAATTGGGAAATGCAACAACTGCAGCTTAATTTAGAGGCTAAGGAAATCTCTAGAATGGAATGGCCCGCTTCATCTCCGGATCATCAATGTGTGAGATTTTACTCGGTGCGAATCGTGCTTTAAATCTGTTTTGTTTGACTCAGTATGTGTGAATTCTGTCAATTGTTGGGTATGAAAGAGATATCTAACCCATCGATATTAACGGAAACTGGTATACGAGTATCCTCTTTAATATTCTCTGTATTCTACTATGGACTTAAACAGTACTTCTCGATTTTTATAGCAGAGTGGATGATAGTATAGGTAAGAAAAGAATACCTGCGCAAAGTGCCATAACCTCAAACATCTTTATTAAACTTTAATGCCTCCAAAATTAAGCTTTATGAAATATTTTTATGCAATTGTGTACCTTCGATTAAGAATGACATTAGAGATTGGAATTTGTTCTCATCAAGTGTATCGCTCGGAATTTCCGCAATGCTTAGTTTATATTTAAAGGAATTTATATTATTTTATGCTGGCTGAAACATCAGGCATTGCCTCGGACACACAATTTTGATTTTTTTTGATTGTGCAATGAGAAAAAACAGACAAAGAATGAAGGAAATTAAAACGAATCCAAATTTCTTAATGCATATAGGGTAGATACACAACCCCAAAATAAAGGTATTTGTCTCCAATATAAAATAACTTTCTTTTGGATCACTTTTGGCGGCAATACTTAATTTTTGAGTTATGTATGTGGGTCAAGTTTAGTAGCCCCCTATATAGTAGAATACTCGATAGGGTTCTACTTCCTTTAAAGTATTAAGATGTGTTAGTTCATTTTGTTTTTTTTCCTTTGTTTATCTCAATGATGCGTAACAAATAACCAAATAATTTTAATGACCTTGAAATGACCTGTGAAGGGCCTATTCTTTTTTAACGAATTATTAAACAACTATTACATGAAACGTTGGTAGGGATGGCTTGTAAAGAAAGAAACAAAGTCAAACTTATAGAGATGTCTTCTACAAACTTTCCAGATTTCATTAAAATCGGTTACATCGGCATCCTATAAATAACGTAAGAAACTTAAAAAAACACAACAACGACTAATTCTCTAATTTTATTGATACTGATACAGAAACTTCCCGACATTTTATGTAATCCTTTTACTCTCTAATTATTATTGTTACAAGCTTGAACGAGGTACTTTGAGCTATAAATGCGAATCTTATTCTGCTTTGCTGAGTGTGATCTAAAAACAACTTTATAATTTGAGTCGGAAAGGCGACTTTATTGTCAATAAATAAGGATTTTAAGAATATTTTTGTCAAAACTCCTAATAGATATTTGGCCTCGGAAATCCTAATTAGTAATTAGAAGACTTAGGATTCTAAGGTAAAAAAATATTTTTTTTGGGAAATCCAAACCAAAAATTTGTTGGATAGTATTCGTTTTAGAACAAATAAAAGCGAATAAGCCCTATATGTTACCACATATTTTTAAATTTTTTGGCATAATCACATATTTTTACATATGGTATTTCCACTTAGTTTACGTTTAACCACATATTTTATGGTTTACTCCAAATATTTTTAATTTTTCTTCAAGAATAACGTAATTCGACTTTCATAGCTTAAAATTTGATACAGCAAAATATTTTATAAGCCAAATTTTAAATTTAGGCCAACAAATATTTTTTTTAGAAGTTGAAAATGTTTCACTTTGGCCTAAACTCCGCAAATTAAAATACATATCTCAATAGTTTACTGCACATTATCTGACGATTCGGAGTCCTTCTAGAAAAACAGATTTTGTGTTTGTCGATGCCATTATCAAAAATGAAATAATCTATTTAATTAATTAATCACTTGAGCGACAGTTTTAATGCTATTCATATTCAAAATGGGCTCGGACGAAAACCAATTTTTAATCCGAAAAGTTCCAAGTTATTATATGTTTGAGGGAAATGTTGAATGTAAATTTGATTACAAATTAAATTAAATTAAAATTAAATTTAATTTGATTTGGTAAATTACAAATCGATTTCGAATTATAATTAAAACACGATGGATTTAACCAAAATTAGAGGGAAATCTAAAAGTAACAAAATTAGCTTCAATTCTAAATTGGACGTAATGATTATGAATGAAATTTTAAGTAGAATAATTAACTTACCCTCTTGAATTAACTCAGAATTCAAACATGAATTTTAGTAAAATATTGAGTGCCATTTACGTGAGAAAAGTTAACATATTGTTTCTCGGCATACATTTGTGAATTTCAACATATCTTATATAAAACCAGAATATGGAGCAAAAATCTGAATGAGAATTTGAATTCCCAAATGTAATTGAATAAATTCTTGAGTACTCAAATTGGATTTAAAAATTTAAAAATTGAATTAGAATTACAAACTAGATTTGAACAACATCTTGTGTTTAAAATGAATCAAAAGCTAATAGTAGTTTTCAGCAGAACTTTGCTATACATAGAGTTTGAATTCCAATCTTTGAATAAAAATTCCAACCAGGGCATGACTAAATATTGAGTGGATCCAAAAAAAAAAAAACTCCAGTTTTAAATCCATAAATTTTCAGTTTGAAATTAAACAGATACAATTTCAATTCGAACCACGACACCTTTCAATATTTTGAGTTAAATTTAAAATAAAAATTAAGAAAATGTTTCTTGATTAAACTAGCTACATTTTGCATGGAATTTAAATAGTAAAAATTGTTGTACAGTGTTACTTGGGTTAAAAATTGATTTGGAAATTTAGATTAGAAATTGATAAGGAAATTCTACTTGGTTTTGAGCAAAAATTTGAGTATAAATTTGGCGTTCTAAACTAGATTCAAAGATAATTTTAATTGCAATTAGGTTAGAATTGAGTTGCAATACGAGATTTGGTCTCAAACAATCAACAAAATTTCCTTAGAATTTAGTTTGTGTTGAGTTTAGAAATTTGTATCGGAAAATTGTGAGAGAAATTTGAATTAGGAATTTAAATTTAAAAAAATGGTTTTGTCATTCCAAACCAAATAAAATCTTTGGTAAAATTGAGGAATTGAGTTAAAACTCGAATTTTAATTTCATAGAATTTTGAGAGAAATATATTGTAAGTTTACAATAGATTTGCTGAGTGGATTTTCAATTAGAAAACAAAAAATGAGAGCAAATTAGGTGGAGCAAGGAATAGATATGTCAAGGGAAAACAAAAATACATATTTTGAAACCAATTTGAATTGGATCAAAAAATTTGACTGGAAAAGAAAATTGCTTTTTTTGGATTCGAATAAAACCTTGGGGATGCATCCAGAATAAAATTAGATTATAATTCCATCTGGATTTGGATCAACTGTGAGGGACATTTTAATCCGAAATTGAGTTAAACTTCCAAACTGTACTTGAATTTTTGATAAATTTTAATTTTAATCACGCTCATTGAATTAAATTGAAATTAAAACTTGAGTGAAATTTATAGTTTTGACCAAGTTTTAACAAATTGATTATTGTAATTTTCTAATAATTCTGCTAATTGATTATTGTAATTTTCATTTTAATATGTGTATGTGAATGGTATTCACTCTAGTAACTTAGTTTAAAATTAAAATGGACTCGAAAAAAAATAAGATTTTTGGTCAGAAATTTAGTTCTAAGCAGTTCTCGAAATTGAACAAAATGATAAATGAAATTTTGAACATAAATTTAGTCTAAATAGGTCAACTGCATTCGACAGAGAGTAAATTGTTTAAGAGAACGAAGAGAGAAAATTAGCTTGAATTCTAAACTAGATATAACGAATTTGAGTGAAATTTTAAGTAGAAACTGTCTTCTTTATTTTGCATTTGGGCAACACATTTTTAAAAACAATTTTAGCAAAATATTTAATGCCCTTTATGTGACTGAGCTTAAATTCTAAACACGTTTTCAACAAATCTTTAAGTTCAACTAGAAAATCAGGAATTCAGCAAAAATCTGAAAGAATTTTGTTTTAATTATAAATCAATTTTTTTCTATTAAGAAGCATATCAATTTTAAAACGTAATTGAATAAAATCTTAAGTAGGAACTTACATTAGAAATAGAGTTTAACTGACTGCCTTTAATAACCGTTTGAGTGAATTTTAGAAATTTGGTTAATTATTCGAACAACATTTTTATTTAGAATGGGGTAAAACGAGATTTGAACAAAGTGTGAACTAAAAACTTGGATGCAATTTAATTAAAAAATGCATATTGAAAAAACGAGCTTGATTTAAGTAAGTAAAGATTCCAAACTATGTAGACTTGTCTAAATGTGCTTGATTAGAAATTTGGAATGGAACTTCAGCTAAAGTTGCAAGTGCATTTAAGAAATGTATTGAGAATTTATTTGAGTGCTATTAGAAATGCTAAGTTAAAGTCGAATATAAAACTCTAGTTTGAATCAAAAGGTTTGCTAAATTTGTATCAGAATTTTGAACAGAAATCTGTGTAAGTATCGAAATATTTGAATCTAAGTCGTAATTTAAAAAAATGTTGAGTAGAAATTGAATTTGAATAACTATAAAACTATAATATTGATTTTAGTTTAAAGTTGAGTTTGTATTTCGAATTGGACTAGCAAGAGAAAAATTAAAGATTAAGTTAAAATTCTGAGAGAAAGTTGTTCTTGAATTCCAAAATTTTGGTTGCAATTAGATAAAAATTTTGTGATATTTTGAATGCAAGTAGACTAAGTTTCAAATTCGATTTGAAAAAAACTTGAAGGAGGGATTGATTTATAATTTTGAGTGAAATTTAAAGTACAAAAGTTACAAATTCAGCTTTCATTTTAAAATGATTCGAATTTTAATTGCAATTAGTAAAAATTGCAATACGAAACATGATTGCAATAAAACGATAAAATTATTTAGTGTCAGCACGATGTATGAAAGAATATGAGAAGGTCACGGTGTTCTTTTGAAGTAAGTATCGCTTACCAGTCCATCCAACTTTTTAAGTGTATGGATGTGGAACCATTTTTGGACTACTTTTCCAGCACTTTGTAGTCCAGGAGCGATAGTTTATCCAACTTTGTAGCCAAAAACTTGATAATTTTGTTTGTTAATGTGTGAATTGAAATCCTCTCAAGATAAGGTTTAGTTTTGATTTTCTTTCCAAAATATGAGCATTTTCATTTTAATCAAACATTTTACCACATATTTTGCAATTTTAGTTACATGTTTTTGGAACATATTTTTGATTTTTTAGAACCTAAAAATCCTAAGCCTAGTAATTAGTAATCTCTGATAACTCCAAGCTTCGTTTAATCAAAATTATTCGTTCGAAATTTTGCTAGCTAAAGTACAAAACATTTTTGTTTACCCCATGTGGGTACAACAGGTAGCGATGCTACCGTAGCATCTTTACAATCAGAATGGAATTTTCATTTCTATAATGTGTAGAAGTGTAGCTCGCAATTCGTATGCAATCAAGCGATATCGGAAAGCTCTAATGGTCTAGGTAGAATGTCTAGACTAGACAAGCATCTTATTCTAGCATATTTTTAAATTATCTATTCCTGTTTAGAAACGGTAAGACAACAGATAATTCCGTGGTTATTCTGTTTTGTAGATCAATATGCCGGAGCCGAAAGTTTCGGATCATAATTACGAAAATTACCGCAAATAGGTTTTCAGGCTTTCAATTTTCAAAAGGTGTTTTTAAACCAAATCTTGACTTCATTAGTCCAGATGGTCAGAAGTTTGATTGTCGGTGTTTCGAAATTTAGGTAGATTGAACTGAAGTAAGTATAGTAGTCAATTTCTATCTTGCCTGGTTTTTTAAGTTTTCATGAATTTTAAGATTGTTTTTGAGGTTTTTTGAAATGTTGTAGTAGTAAAAATTCAAAACTTAAATAAGATAGAAATGGTTCCACAAAAGTCATTTAAAGTAATTTTGCGTAAATAACTCTAGCAAATTATTGTTAGCCATCTCAACCATGTCACTTAGCAGCAAAAAAAAAAGCAAGTGTGAAATTTTTATTTTTATTTCATCTAAGACCACACTCTGTGACCGTCTATGTGTAGACTCATTAAACACCCATGAATCCAATAATCACGTTCAAATATTGCAAACCAAAATAAATAAACAAAAATTACCAATTCCATTTGAGACTCGAATGAGACGCGTTGATGACGACGATTATTCAAGTATATATTATCTCCACAAGACGTATCCATTTGTATTTTCATTCATTCATTCATTCATTAAAGACAAAAGTAATAACACAATTATTCTCCACATATGTACATGATAATATTTCATTCATGGATTGAAATTAATAAAAAAAATAAAAATAAATATCGACTATACGACTTATAAGTGAATTGATCTCGTGAATTGAACAACAATTTTGAAATTTAAAGAAAAATTTATTTTTTGTTTGCTTGTTGCAGCAAAAAAACAAACAAACCAATAAGCAAAACCTACGCAATATCCGTCACACCTCTTACATGTATGTACAAAAACCTTTATATACACCTCAAGAGTAACTCAATTGTGGAGAGACCAAACTAAATAATAATACTTTTATGATATATAAAAGACATAAAAAAACATGTAAGATTTTTTTTTTTTTTTAATATTCTTGTTCGCCCACCTTGGGTCGCTAAATATTATCAATCTCACCTGACTGTGAGTATAATGTGAATTTAGTTTGCATGCGCATTGCTGCATATAGACTTAAAATGCGAAAATTACTCAGAGCCGTTTATCTAAAATTGGAATCATGCAGTGTGGCGCGAAATGAAAAATTTGCATTTTGTCTTATTTAAATAAAAAGACCTGACTCTTTACAACATAACAAAGCATAACTAATTCAGAATGTATGTAGGTACATAAATATTACATATGTATATTGTAATTTATGTATTATGTATACTTATGTGGTGCACAGAATTTAAATGTCATTGCATAAATGTACGCGAAATCTTTTTTGTTCCATCGTGTGCATCATCATCAAAAAAAAAAAAAACGAATGTTTATGAATAATAACCATTCGATCCGTGTACTTAATTCCATTAAAAGTCATTACACAAAATAAAAGAAAAATTATGAGTATGTTTCATTCGTTTAATGGTTTTTTCATGGATATAATGAATAAATTGTTATGATTATTGGTAAGTTGGGTGCTTCGTTTCTCTCTCCTCCGTGTGTACACATACATATTTATGTATGTACTCGTATATAAACGCAGAACTAATGTTATAGATGTTAATTATTAATGACTTTCATTAATCATAAATTTCAATATATACGCGTCTATACAACAACAACAACAACACAATCAATCGATTGGTTTAAAAGGCAGTAACATAAAATGTTTTATGTATTCTGGGTGTAATTATGAAATTTACAGTATCGGCGCGCACGAGGTTAGAAACTACCTGTAATTTAAAAACAAATTTATTAGTTTTTTATGTGATCTGGTAAACTTGAAGAATATAAATTGTGTAATTTTGAAAGGATTTAGTTTAGTTTTTTAATTCTTTTTTTTTACTGTATAGAGTAAGTAGATTTATGAGGTATTTAATTGGGACGTGAGATTTAGTTCTTGAAACGTTTTGTGTAAATGATATTTTAAAATTTTGATTTTTTATTAGTAGCAACCTTTTACTTTATATGCGCCAACTAAATATTTTCAAATTGTTACATCGTGGGTAGACCAGCACCTTGCAATTTTCCGATTTGGTTCTACTGAAATACTACTTTAGATTTAATATGTTCCGAAGATTGTAAGAGAATTCAATCCAGTTTCGAACTGATGAGCTTATGATTATGAAAAAATCAATCCTCTCATCAGGCCGCGGCGACTGGACTGACTATACCACAATTTACATTCTATATATACAGAATGTCCTGTGCTTTATGTACTAGCGAATCGTACTAATACAGATAAATTCAATTACAATTTTTTCTTCTTCACGACAATCACATAAGCTGTGAACGCTAATTTTACTTTTTTTTAATTTTTTTTGTTGAATGTTAATTAATTCTTGTAATTTCTAAATATGCTACCGGTCTTACGACACTTTTAAATGTGTTTTTTATTAACACGTAGAAACATTTTAGTATTTACGAACGGTAATTCAACGAAAACCGGCTAATAGACAGAATTCTATTTATTTAATTTTTAATTTAATATGTTCCGAAGATTGTAAGAGAATTCAATCCAGTGCAACAAATCTGGAACAATCTGGAACATTTTTGATTATTTTAAATAACCTTTAATATCATAAGAATGGCGCCGAATAGTATACCGAATAATTTTGATACTAAGCAACTCAGTTCCATTCTACTCCACAATAATTGGGTTAATCCAAAAAACTTTTCGATGATCTGAGCAAGTCTTAAATATCTTAAAAATCTCATCTAACCAATTTACCAATGTAAATCGAAAATCTCGAAAAATTACGAAAATTCGCCTTGTAAATTTAAACTATCACTCGTATAGACGCATAATTTCTGCCAGTTACTATATCAGTAGCTTTGCATAAATGTAGGTACCAGTTGTCTATAGGCTCTAAAACCAATAACGTAGTTATCTTTCTACTTATACACTCGGGATTTGGTAAGCGCGATTAGTGAATTTTTCGAAATAAGCTGTAGTGTGCCAAGTTCAAGATTAGCTAATCGCTTTTTATTTCAAGATTAATGACTAAGTGCGATTAGTGAACTAATCCCTCAATATATTGAAGTTTATCTCTTTTTATTTAGTTTTTGGAAAATACAAGAGCCACCGTTTATTATTTTAATACAGGTGGAACTATCATTGAGATTTTTAAAGTAAAAACAATTTGTGGTATAAATAAAAAAATTGAAAATTCTAATTATTAATTAAAGTATTTTAATTATAACTTTTAATTTTTTGAATTTCTATGTTGTTTTTATCTTGATTTATTTTTCAAAAACAAATAAGCTCTATATAAATGCCATAAACTAGTGGAGCCGACTAGCTGAACCTTAATCTGTCAAAGCAATTAGATTATTTTTAGATTAGCTGATCGCGCTTAGCTAATCCCTAATTTGTCACTATTAAAACCACTTTTTTTATTTATTTTTTATTTATTTATTTATTTATTACCAACTTATACATAACTGGTTACATCACTTAAATAAGAAATTTAATAAAATTATATAATGTAAAGATTACAAAGATTACCAATAATTCAAAAGAAGCTTCGACATCAATTCCTTAAATGCATTTCTAGACAGATTAAAGTCAAAAGCCGGCCGTACTTTATTAAAGGAAGCAGAAGAATGATAAACCGGCTCACATTTACCGTAGTTTTGCCTACAAAACGGCAACTGAATTTGGAAATCTTTATCGCGCAGCACACGTAATGGAGTATATATATCAAGCAAACTCAAAATTTCCGAACAATCGATTTTAGACACCAATAAATCTCGAACAAACATTGCGCTAATTTCAATTCTACGAATAAATAGCGGCTCCATATTTATTAATTTACATCTACCTCGATACGCTGGGAGTATGAAAGCAGGTACATTCGCATCTCTAGGCAACCTTCGTAGTGCGTACATTAAAAATCGCTTCTGAACCCTTTCTATGCGATCTGAATAGTTAATATAAAACGGATTCCATATTACAATACCATATTCCAACAATGAACGAACAAAAGAGACATATAAAGTTTTAATCACGTAAGGATCATGAAAATCCTTAGCAAACCTTTTAACAAATCCAAGCATAGAATTCGCTTTAGAAATGCAACCTTCAACATGTTTATGGAACGATAAATTCGAAGTAAAGGTTATACCTAAATCTTTAAAAGTATCAACAGTTTCAATACTACAACCATCAAAGAAGTAATCGTAACTAGTGGGTAAGACTACGCGGGTGAAACACATTGTTTTGCATTTGGAGATGTTTAGAATCAAATTATGCGATGTACACCAAGCCTTGAAGTTTGTCAGGTCAGACTGAAAGTCAAGTGCATCATTGGCGCAAGAAATAGTTTTGAAGATTTTTATATCGTCCGCATAAATGAGAATGTCGGAATGACTTAGACTGTTGACCACATCGTTTACGAAAAGAATGAGTAGCATGGGACCCAAATGGCTGCCTTGAGGGACTCCTGAAGAAACATCAATCACTCTTGAAGTGAAGCTGCCAATTTTCACAAATTGAGTTCTGGATTTTAGATAAGATCTAACTGGCAAGTAGTTACAATTCAATGAAATAAGTTTCCGCAACAGCAAGTCATGATCGATCTTGTCAAAAGCCTTACAAAAATCAGTGTAAACGACCTGCACAATATTACCATTTAATAGAGCCATTGAAATACAATTAATAAACAAAACTAAATTAGTAATAGTTGACCTACCAGGGAAAAATCCATGCTGTTTGGAAGAAATGAAAGTCTTAACATGAAAGAATAATTGATCTTTAACTAGTTTCTCAAAAAGCTTTGGTAAAACTGAAAGAATACAAATACCTCTATAGTTCTCGACATCGCTTCGAGATCCGGATTTGAAAATCGGCTTAATAAGTGAGCGTTTCCATGCAATAGGAAAGCAACCCTCAGCGAGACTTTTATTAAATAGTACGGAGATATGGGAAGAAATTACCTTACCGGTTAATTTTAGAAAAATGGGTGGAATAGAATCGAAACCAACACTTTGGTTAATATCAATATTAGACAATTCGGATAAAATAGTATCCACTTCCAGACGAAACATTGAAAACTTAGAATTACTTGCAACATTACTGAAATTACCAAGATTTGATTTCGAACTATATACACTCTGAAAGAAATCAGCAAATAAATTACAAGTATCCTGTATGTTATCACAGGAACGGTCGTTCAAATACATCGTAGAAGGGTAACCATTAGACTTACTTTTGTAGTTAACAAAATGCCAAAAATTATTTGGCTTCGATTTAATTAATGATTCAATTTCCAGAATATAACAGCTGTAAAGAAATCAGTTTAGACATATGTATATACTTCTTACATAATACATCAAACGAGTTGTAATTAACAACATTAGGATGCAATTTATATTTCTTGTGAGCCTTGCCCTTTCTATTTTTTAGATTTATCAACTCATTATTATACCACGGTTCCTTCTTAACGCTAAAAGCTTTCAGTCTAGGGATAAATTTCTCAATACCTAGATTAATAATTCTATAAAATTCGATTAACATGTCATCAATACTATTATAAGCATAAAAATACGACCAATCATACGTATCCAGAAATGCATTTAAAGAATTGTAATCACCCTTTATAAAGTTGTACATAAGTCCATGAATTAACATTTTCTTCTACTAACTCGCAACATTCAAACATAACTGAAATATTCAGTGGAGAGTGGAAAATACTAGACGATCCAGCCAAATCCTCACACGTCGATATGGTCACCTCATGATCAAATGGTCCAAAAGCCAGATCCAACACATTACCACTATTATTCGTAACACTGTTACATTGCTTATATGTAATACATTTCGCTCGTCATCATACAATTAAAAGCTCACTCAGAAGCAGGTGTTCACACATCTGATATGGTACAAACATGTCCAAAATACGGAAACCAGACCAAATTTCAAAATTTTTCTACAGTTTTAGTGTGCTTACAATTTTTATAAGCCCTTAGAAAAGATTTTGCTGAATTTTTTTTTGGGCAATCTTATTAAAAAATATTATGGTGCCAACACACAGAAAAACAAAATCCAAAGTAAGGCGGACGACAATATGTACTCGGAAGTTAAATTCGAAAATCATATTTTCAACGTTTGTGTCAAACAGGTGCATTTGAACTGAATTAATTAGAGTTTGAAATTTGCTGAAGGAAATGGTAGGCAACTACAAGTGAACAAATGTCTTAAAGTTTATCTATGTGACAAATATCATGAAAGAAGAACCGTGTAAAAACAGGTTTAACTGTATATCCCTTTCCACGCTGTGAACTCTATAAAATAATATTAAATCCTTCAGCTTCGTAAATTGTAGGAAATTTTAAGGAAATTATTTCAAACAGATTTCAAGATTTGTTAAATTTATCAAAGCGCTTTTAATTTCCAAAACGATTTATCTAGGCAAAAATTGAAAATATTACTTCAGTATTCCTGTAATAGATTACACATTCAACTTGATCGGGTTGCCATTGAGTTCATTAACAAACGTCATACTGCTGCCCAGATTTTACATTTTTTACCGGTATTAAGCCTGTATTCCATGAGAAAAATCGACCCACAGTAAAAAAAAGGAAAGAGAAAAATAATCCGATGCTCTATATAAGAGAAAAAGACAACGTTTTTTTTATAGCAAAATTGTTTTGCTATAAATTAAAAAAAAAAAAAAAACGTTGTCCTTGTCTCTTATATGGCGCATCAGATTATTTTTCTCTTTTCGTTTTTTTTGACTGTCAGTCAATTTTTCTCATGGAATACAGGCTTTAATCAAATAAATGCGGATTCTCACCACTCAACGAGTCAATTTTGGGGGATCTGAGAGTACTATTAATTTGATAAGTATATTAGCAGGAACATGTTAAATATTTTAAATAGCAGATCTATCGCAGACAATTTGTCAAATTTATAGGATTGACGATCTATACAGAGATTTGTTATCCAGATTAAGTCGACATTAGTTACTTAAATTGAGTAAACTACTCAACTCAACTAAAATAATCAAAGGACGGTATTTTGCTATCTATCATAATCAAGAAATTGTACAAAATATTTATTAGATTTTTACCCGGATAATGTCTCCAATTGGAGAGATTACCAATAATTTTTTTTTTAGCAGAAATTAATAATTAAATAAGGAAAAATTCAAGATATTTGTTATCCAAAAACTTTTTTGTTAGACAAAAAACTAAATTTTTCGAAATTTCATGTGTATTAGCTTAATTCGCTAGTACAACTTAAACACTATGCATTCTGTATATAGAGTGAAGAATTGTGAACTTGTATCTGGCTGCTATGACCTGGCAACGGTTTCGATTAAAATATTAATTTTTTGTTTGAAAGTAAATGGAAACAGAATAAGCCATTCGAATCACTCAGGTTCACTAACTGTGCAATAGAAAAATTTTATTTTCCTTTGAATGTTAATGAAACAAAAAACTTTTTAGTTAAAATCTAAATTTTAAATTTTCAGAGATCTAAATTTTTAAAAATGTATAAATTTTTAATAATAATTCCAAGATTGAAAATCGCGAGTTTCTTTTAGTTAATTTCGGTATTTCGAAATTATTGTAGATCATTGAGAGATAAATAGTTTAAATTTTAAGTCTAAGTTTTTAAATTTGGCGGATACCTTAAAATTCGTTTTGTAAAACAGAGTTGAAAATTCGACGAATTTGTCCAAATTTGAAGAAAACGGGAAACGAACCCAACCTGCAAGGTAAGAGTTCTCTGTTTAGATCTTGATCCTAAAATTTATTAATGAATCTGAACCAAATTTCAGAATTTGCTGAATCTCTTATCTTTTACAGGCTTAACATCTTCAGCAATTACATAGGTATTTATTCAGATAACACTCATCTACAGGAGTAAGTAATGGTAATAGAGGAGATGGCTCTTTTAAGAAAAATGATGTCCACCTTATTGAAATATTCCGCGGTTGGTCTGATTTTGAATAATTTGGTAAAATGCTCCATGGAAATTACTCGACCGTTAACCTTAAAACCAGTCCAGTATCCAGTCCAAAGCTATCACCTGGTTATATCATCTCAAAATTTATATTGTTTGCCGCTGCCTAATTAATGGAAGATTTTAATACCCGAATTCCGATAGTCGTATCCTTTTGTTACGGCCAGCCTAAATTCTTCTAAATTCAACTAACAAAAAAAATGAAAAAAAAATTAAATTTTGAATTTAATCAGCAATAAGATTATGCGTCGATGGTAGTATACGTCAGCCTGTAAATCGGTTAAATAATCAGTATATAATGTATATACTAGAATGGTATTCATATATTTTTTTTATTAGTCGATGAACTTATTGTTTTGTTGTAATTATATCACTCACATCTACCACGGTTTCTATCTTGGCAATGCAATTTTGTGTTTTTTTTTGGCTATGTAAATGTTTATAAATACACCGTATGTATATAAATAGTATATAAAGGTAGATGAAGATGTATATACTCATTATACCCCTAATTGTTTTTCCAATTGATCAATATACAAAAATAGGAATGTCGTTTATGTAGCAATTATATACAATGTATAGGCCGGTTGTGTACATAAGCACGAGTATGAACTCAAACAGCCAAACAAACAAAACAAAAACACAACAAAAAAAAAGAAACAAGTATTGGTAATTCTGGAACATACGAAATTTAAGCTATTTAAATTCCAGATTATGGATTGAAACCATTTCGTGACACAAGCTTGAGTATTAAACTTTAAAATACAAGTATATCAAAAATTATTAATTGTGGTAAAGAAAGATTTGACTATTTTGTTTACATACACAACGTAATTAGAATAGATAGTTGTGTCTTAGAGTGCATAGTTGTGGCTTCTAAAGTATAGTGGTTCTGCATTCTAAATTTTTTTCTGGCCTAACGGAGTGGTGTATAATTTCTTGTAAGTTCCGTTGAATTAATGATTAAGTTGCAAACATTTTTTTTATTAGCTTTTTATTCTGCCATTGTACAGATATTTCTGGAAGAATTCTATAAGATGAGATTGTAATATAGCTAAAGAGCCGCTGCATTAGCGGTACAGCGTGACCTCACTCATTCATAAAAATACAGTTGAGTGATTTTTGGTTGCTTAATTCGTTGAGGATTGTATTTGCTGTTAAATAACAACCGTACCGAATGGAAAATTAATTCTACCTCCACCTTGAACGGGACTCCGGAAAGTGTCAGTGTCGCGCTTTATCAACAATTTTTTTATTTTTTATTTTTATTTTTTTATCAATTTGAATAATGTTTTTGAGAAAATTTGACTGAAAGTGCAATAGTGGTGATCAAAAATATAATTTTTTTGTTTAAATAGTGTTAAGTTTACCCATCGAAATCTATGGTATATACGTATATGTATAGTGTTCAGTTCGCAATTCTGAGTTCTCTGAGTTATATTTTGTAATACTGGAGAATTAAAGACAAAGTTTGTGAGGAGCAGTTCAGTTATAAATTTAATTTTCAGCTTCCATAGATGCGGAGGGTACCCTTTGGCGGTCTTTTGGTAAGTCTTTTTATATATAATTTAGTCAGGGTTTGTGCCCAAGTGGAATGCTCCAAGCATAATTTTGTGCTAGTTTTTTTGAGTTTTTCTATACATTTTTATTTTGTTGAACATCCGCTTATAACTATGTATAATATACAGATATTTTTCTTTGGGTAATCATTTTTTTTTAGAAACTTGTTGTACAAATATTGGATTTATTTTTTTTCTTATTCTTTTTTAATAAATGCTTTAAATAAGATGGAACATTAAGCGTTTAATTGATGATGATGCTGGATGGTGGAAGTTTGGAGGAGTATGTGCCTTAGTTGATTTGTTGCATTGTATGTTTTAATAACACGCGAAGATTTGTACGACCGAGTAATTCGTTTGGCGGCAAAGAACCCCCCATGTCGACTGAATCACATCCGAAATAAAATGCGTGTTAGCCGCCAAATAGGTCAGTTACAAAAATGGCGCCGAAACAGGGACCTGAAGGTCATTTAGCCCGCGTGGTTAATTTTTTTTAAATCATATTTTCTTGTAGCTACAGTTTTTTTAACGATATTTTCCAGTTAGATAAACTATTATACGTTTGTTTAATGGAATATTAATCGTTTTTAATTTAATTTAATTTTCACTTTTATGAGGTAGTCCTAAAAAGACATCCAAACAGCTTCTCTGTTTAACAGGTGTAACCCCAAAAACCGCTTTTATCAATTTTTTTGTAAATTCATTCAATTAATTTTATATCTTTTCTAATCAATTTTCTTGAATAGCGGGTGGTTATCACACTTTGTATCATTTGTAATTGAATGCTGTAAGGGAATATGTATTGACTTTAGAATGGGTGAGTCATTGTCAGAAACATGATGATTTCATGATGTCCTTTGATCCACTCATTACTGATTTCTACATAGGAAAACCTTGCACTCATTTACCTCTTTTTTTTTTGTTTGCTCAACGATCGAGAAAATTCACGATGATTGATTCGCTGTTGGAAATCAGTGGTCGAAAACGCAGTGATTCTGTGGGATAATCTCACTGATGTCTTTTAGCGATACTCATTGAGGAGTTTTTCCGATGGTTTACATTTTACATTTTTTTTTGATAATTAGTTTACCGTATTTCAAATTGTAAGTGGGGCTCATACATACGTTCAGTCTAACCCAACTATCAGCATCATCATCAACATTTATATTTTTTTTTACGTTAAAAAGAAAACATTAATAACAGATTTTTTTTTTAATTTTTTTGAAGATTTTTTTTTGATATATAAGTGGCAATTTTACACCGATTGGTAGAGTTGATCATATTATTGTTTATGTTCAGGTTAGTTTTATCAAATCTAATAATTGACATTGTTAGCTTGGTATAATTATTGTTATTTTTTTATTATTTTTTTTTTTGCCAATTTATTTTGAATTCTGGTGATTTTTTATTTTGGTTTAGGTTTCGTTTTGTTTTACCTAGTTTAAAATAGGTATATTGGTGGTAGTTTTTTTCATTAGTTTTAGCTTTATACAGCTTGAATCAAAGTCGTTTTGTTTACAATTTATTAAATTTGAATCTACGTCTTCTGGTCGTGTCTTAATTTTTTAATTTAGTTTTTTCCAAATTATTATATTTTTTTGCTTTCTTTTTAATTCTTTTAAATTACATTTGTTACAATGGATGCTCTAAGCTATTTGAAGCAATTAACCTTGCCCGAGTTGGAAGTTGAATATACTGTTAGGGGTTTGTCAAGCAAGGCTACCGATGCTAACCAAATTTTAATTAATTGTTTAGTTGCTGAGCGCTCGGATAAAACCTTAGTACCCAAAATATCTCATATCAAAAACAACCCTGAACAGGAAATTGAATTGTGCCTGACCAAATATAATGAACTGTCTAATGCAAATTCAGAACAAGGACCTACGCCATCCATTGATTTTATAACTGTTGCATTTGCTAAAATATTACACTACAAATCAAGAACGGAAAGGCTTTGTAATACCATAGGGGAAACCACTCAACTAAAAGGAATACTCAGCAACTGGAGAAGAGCCGCAAACTGGTGTGAAAAGTTGTGGAAAGAACAAGTAACAACCCAGGTTGATGTATCCGGACGAGACGAGATAATTTCACCTATAAAGCATTTATCTAGTTCCTTTACTGAAAAGATTGATAGCATTATTGATAATCAATTTACAATATCCAAGGGCAACACATCAGCTAGTGAAAAAATGACAAATAAAAAGGAGAAGGAGATCAGGACATCACCACCATCAGCATACTTTCCTAATTTGGACACCAAAGGAGCGAAAAATTCGGTAACGGATTTTTTCTCGCAAATTGGAGCTAGACGCAGTTTAGACCCTTTTTCTCTACCAAGCGCAGCTCAAATGTTCAATACTGTAGAACCACCAGCACAGATTCCAAAAGGACCGGTTAAAGTAAACTTTCAAGATGCTGCAAGATTTCCAGAACAAAACATGCATTTTGAAAACTATCAACCCCAATTTTATCAACCACCAGTTCAACATTTCAGACAAGACAATTTTTATAAACTACGTCAGAGATGGAACTTGTCATTCGATGGAAGTGAATCTACAAATGTTCACGATTTCATTTATCGGCTTGAACACATGGCGCAAGACGACGGATTTCCAGAAGCGAACCTCACCAAAATTCTACACCTATTCCTCTCCAAAAAGGCAGAAGACTGGTATTGGGTGTTTAAATCAACAAACCCAAATGCTAGTTGGACTTCTATGAAACGATCACTCATTTCATTTTTCAGTTCTTACGATTTCGAGGAGGAAACGAGAGAGCAGATTTTGAGGAGATTCCAACACACAAGAGAAAATTTTTCAGATTTCGCATTAGCCATTCAAAAACTTAACACCCGACTTCAACAGCGATTGACCGAGAATCAACTCATCTACAGGTTAAGTCAGAATATGAATCCTGCATTAAAAAATGTAACACTTCCTTACCAGAACTCCATTACAACAGTCGAAGAACTACGAACATTATGCCAGAGATATGAAAGGATGTGGGACCAGACAGGTTACGATCCCAGGCGATTCAACGACAACGTGATAAGGCGCAGACCGATAATTAATGAAATACAGATGGGAATTAGCAATAATGAAATAAATGTGAGTACACCAGAAAGCAGTCCGTTTGCAGTGGATTATTGTGCGGAAGTGGGTAATCAACCGAGATTTTCTGTCGAGGCAATTTCACATAGACCTCCAGATCGCCGTAATTACACTAACGACCAAACAATTCAACTAGTATGCTGGAACTGCAAAGATTTGGGACACAGGTACCAGGATTGTCTACAAGAATTCACAAATATCTTCTGTTTTGGGTGCGGAGCTGCAAATGTAAGAAAGCCAAACTGCCGAAATTGCCACAGAATCGCAGCGGAAAACACTCAACCGGGTGTGATGATGTCGAGGGTGTCGCACTCGGGAGAAAACCCGAAAACTCAAAACCCAACTCCTCAAAGTATGATGAATATGAGAATTTTACAACACAAGCCAAATTCACAAGGTCCACAATAATTTCACCTATCATCCATACTCTTAAACAGCCACATTTATTATTTAAATCTAAAAGACACAATAGATCCTTAAAATATTTCAAAAATAAAAGATTTTTCATAAAACATTGCATTTCCGCCATTTCTAATAATTTCATCAAAAATGATCCACGTCCTTATGCCGAAATTGTTCTTGCCTCTAAACCAATGCACGCTTTACTAGACAGCGGGGCTTCCGTAAGTGTTTTAGGAAAAAATTCACTGCAATTTCTGGATGATCTAAATATTAAATATTGCAAATTAAATTCTTTTATTAAAACAGCTGACGGAACACGAAACAACATAGAAGGTTATGTATGGTTACCCGTAACATTTGGCTCTAAAACAGAGAAAATTAAGTTCTGTATTGTACCAAGCTTAGAATCTCCGGTATATCTTGGTATCGATTTTTGGGAGATTTTTAAGATTGTTCCAAGTTGTAAAATAAATGAGATACAAAAGCCAGAAGAAAGTAACACACATGTTTTGAGTAAAGTGGAACAAGAAGAACGTGATAGAGTGGTAAACTTATTTCCATCATTTTCGAAAGATGGACTCGGAAAGACAAAGCTGTACGAGCACGAAATTATAGTGACAAAAGGCGTTAAGCCAATTAAACAAAGATATTATCCTATATCACCTGCCGTACAGCAATGTCTCTACGAGGAAATCGATCGAATGGTGGATTTAGGAGTGATTGAAGTAAGTAAAAGTGCATGGAGTTCGCCGGTGACACTCGTACGGAAACCGAACGGAAAGACAAGACTGTGTTTGGACGCACGAAAACTGAACTCGGTGACAGAAAAAGACGCGTACCCACTCCCCATAATTGACGGACTTCTTGGTAGACTCTCTGAGACAAAATACATTACGGGACTTGACTTAAAAGACGCCTTTTGGCAGATTCCGCTTGCGGAATCATCACGTGACAAGACTGCTTTTACGGTACCAGGGCGACCACTCTATCAATTCAGAGTGATGCCATTTGGGCTGTGTAACGCAGCTCAATCAATGTGTCGGTTGATGCACCTAGTAATTCCTCACGAACTTCAAGATAGAGTTTTTGTGTATTTAGATGATTTGCTGGTCATCACTGCCACATTGAGGGAGCACTTTGAATTGCTAGAGTTGGTCGCAGACTTATTACGGACGGCGGGACTGACTATTAACGTCGAAAAAAGCAACTTCATTATGCGAGAAATTAGATATTTAGGATATCTAGTAGGCGAAGAGGGCTTGCGACCTGACCCGAACAAAATAGATGCAATAATTAACTTACCTCCACCAGAGAACGTAAAACAGACAAGAAGACTACTCGGAATGGCAGGCTGGTATCGCAGGTTTATCTTAAACTTCGCTTCAATCACAGCTCCTATCACTAACTGCCTAAAAAAGGGAAAGTTTTGTTGGACTAAAGAGGCACAAGACGCTTTCAGCCAGTTAAAAACACTTTTGACAACAGCTCCAGTATTGGTGAATGCTTCTTATGACCAACCTTTTTTTATACGATGTGACGCAAGTACAGAAGGCGTGGGTGCAGTTTTGTATCAAAGAGACGAAGAACAAAATGAACGACCCATAGCCTATATGTCTCAAAAGCTAAATAAAGCACAAAAAAACTATTCCGTCACAGAATTAGAGTGTTTGGCAGCGATACTAGCAATTAAAAAATTTAGACCTTACGTAGAGGGACATGAATTCACGTTGATTACAGATCATGCAAGTCTGAAGTGGCTCATGGGACAACGTGATTTAAGTGGTCGACTCGCACGTTGGAGCTTAAAATTACAGGGGTACCGGTTTACAATAGAACATCAGAAGGGTAAAGAAAATGTTGTTCCAGATATGCTGTCGCGCGTTTACTGTGATTCTAAAGAAGAGCATTTGTCCAGTATCTTAAAAATTAACGCATTAATGGAAATAGCATCGTCCGAGTTCGAAGACGAAGAATACAAGGCATTACGTTCAAACATTTTACTTGATCCAAACAGTTTTCCAGCATTTCGTGTAGATAACGAACGTATCTTTATTCGGCTCGAACCAAAAATAAACGGCGAGTTATCTGATCTATCTATTTGGAAATTGTGGACACCGATGAAAATAAGAAATCAACTGTTAGAGAAGGAACATAATGATCCGTTAGCATCGCACGGTGGAATTGCCAAGACATTGGAGAGGCTACGGAGATTTTATTACTGGCCTGGCATGACAAGACAAGTGAAAGAGTTCATCTCGAAATGTGACACCTGTAAAATGTCAAAAGCACCAAACCGATCGCTGAGACCACCAATGGGCGATATGTATCAAATTATTAGGCCATGGCAGCGAGTCTACGTAGATTTACTAGGGCCGTATCCTCGATCTACTCAAGGAAAAACTATAATTTTAATAGTTCTGGACCATTTCACGAAATTCGTTGTATTGAAGGCATTAAGCAAGGGGACGTCACAACAAATTGTAGAATTTTTAAAAAATGAGATATTTTTCGTCTATGGAGTGCCGGAGACTATTCACTCGGACAATGGATCTCAGTTCAAAAGTGTCGAGTATAAAGATCTACTGAATAGCTATGGCGTAACTGATTCAAAAACCGCTATCTATTCACCCCAGTCAAACCAGTCTGAACGAGTCAACCGCTCAATTTTAGGCGCTATCAGGGCTTACATAGGCAGTAAACATACACACTGGGATAAACATTTACCTGAGATAGCATCCGCACTTCGCAATGGTATCCATGAAAGCGTTAGGAATTCTCCTCATTTTCTCCTCTTCGGGTACCACAAGATAAATCATGCAAACGATTACCGAATGCTAAGACAGCTAGGAGCTTTATCGGACGGCGAAATAATTCTTCCCTTACCAAACAGGTTATCTATTATCCACGAGCAGGTCAAAGCTGATATCGAGAAAGCATATTTAAAAAGCACAAATAGGTACAATTTAAGAACTCGACCTATAATATATAATATTGGTCAGAAGGTGTTTGTGCGTACTCACTCACAAAGTGACGCAGCGAAGAAATTTTGCGCAAAATTTGCACCTCTATTTATTAAGGGAACAGTCATTAAAAAAATAGGCAATGTCAACTATCAAATAAAGGACGAATATGGCAAAATTTTAGGCATATACCACGGGAGACATTTAAAACCACAGTAAATATCGATAAAAATGCATTTTATTTGTATGTCCTGATTAGTTATGACGTGAGATATTTTGGATGGCCAGTTTGTTTTCAGCTTATATAAGCCATTGTTACCAAGTAGACTTCTATAACCTGTCCTGTTACGGCCAGCCTAAATTCTTCTAAATTCAACTAACAAAAAAAATGAAAAAAAAATTAAATTTTGAATTTAATCAGCAATAAGATTATGCGTCGATGGTAGTATACGTCAGCCTGTAAATCGGTTAAATAATCAGTATATAATGTATATACTAGAATGGTATTCATATATTTTTTTTATTAGTCGATGAACTTATTGTTTTGTTGTAATTATATCACTCACATCTACCACGGTTTCTATCTTGGCAATGCAATTTTGTGTTTTTTTTTGGCTATGTAAATGTTTATAAATACACCGTATGTATATAAATAGTATATAAAGGTAGATGAAGATGTATATACTCATTATACCCCTAATTGTTTTTCCAATTGATCAATATACAAAAATAGGAATGTCGTTTATGTAGCAATTATATACAATGTATAGGCCGGTTGTGTACATAAGCACGAGTATGAACTCAAACAGCCAAACAAACAAAACAAAAACACAACAAAAAAAAAGAAACAAGTATTGGTAATTCTGGAACATACGAAATTTAAGCTATTTAAATTCCAGATTATGGATTGAAACCATTTCGTGACACAAGCTTGAGTATTAAACTTTAAAATACAAGTATATCAAAAATTATTAATTGTGGTAAAGAAAGATTTGACTATTTTGTTTACATACACAACGTAATTAGAATAGATAGTTGTGTCTTAGAGTGCATAGTTGTGGCTTCTAAAGTATAGTGGTTCTGCATTCTAAATTTTTTTCTGGCCTAACGGAGTGGTGTATAATTTCTTGTAAGTTCCGTTGAATTAATGATTAAGTTGCAAACATTTTTTTTATTAGCTTTTTATTCTGCCATTGTACAGATATTTCTGGAAGAATTCTATAAGATGAGATTGTAATATAGCTAAAGAGCCGCTGCATTAGCGGTACAGCGTGACCTCACTCATTCATAAAAATACAGTTGAGTGATTTTTGGTTGCTTAATTCGTTGAGGATTGTATTTGCTGTTAAATAACAACCGTACCGAATGGAAAATTAATTCTACCTCCACCTTGAACGGGACTCCGGAAAGTGTCAGTGTCGCGCTTTATCAACAATTTTTTTATTTTTTATTTTTATTTTTTTATCAATTTGAATAATGTTTTTGAGAAAATTTGACTGAAAGTGCAATAGTGGTGATCAAAAATATAATTTTTTTGTTTAAATAGTGTTAAGTTTACCCATCGAAATCTATGGTATATACGTATATGTATAGTGTTCAGTTCGCAATTCTGAGTTCTCTGAGTTATATTTTGTAATACTGGAGAATTAAAGACAAAGTTTGTGAGGAGCAGTTCAGTTATAAATTTAATTTTCAGCTTCCATAGATGCGGAGGGTACCCTTTGGCGGTCTTTTGGTAAGTCTTTTTATATATAATTTAGTCAGGGTTTGTGCCCAAGTGGAATGCTCCAAGCATAATTTTGTGCTAGTTTTTTTGAGTTTTTCTATACATTTTTATTTTGTTGAACATCCGCTTATAACTATGTATAATATACAGATATTTTTCTTTGGGTAATCATTTTTTTTTAGAAACTTGTTGTACAAATATTGGATTTATTTTTTTTCTTATTCTTTTTTAATAAATGCTTTAAATAAGATGGAACATTAAGCGTTTAATTGATGATGATGCTGGATGGTGGAAGTTTGGAGGAGTATGTGCCTTAGTTGATTTGTTGCATTGTATGTTTTAATAACACGCGAAGATTTGTACGACCGAGTAATTCGTTTGGCGGCAAAGAACCCCCCATGTCGACTGAATCACATCCGAAATAAAATGCGTGTTAGCCGCCAAATAGGTCAGTTACACTTTCTCACACCAAATAAGACTCAAGTTTTAATATAGATGGCTGTTATAAAAATCATCATATTGTACTGATTTTTTACGACAATAGTCATTTCAAATGACTGCTAGCACAGCTTCTGCTGTGCAGTCATTTGAAATGTGATGTTTTTAATAACAGTCGTCTATGGGTTATAGAAGGAACATTAAAACTTGACTGATTTTTGGTGCGACAAACGATGTTATTAAGGGAATTGGGCTTTTACATTTAAGCAAACGTTCGTATTACTAAAAATAGTTGGTACCTAAAGAAGGGCCCTAATTGGTACCAAATACAGCCTGGCCTTATCAAGGTTTCCATCTTGAAATGGCTACAGGTTTTACTACAAACAATTTTGGCAAACTAGAAGAGTTTAGAAAAAGAAAGATTTGAGGAAAATCAACCTACATCAATAGTTCTAGAATTAAACGATTGGGACGAAACAATAGTGAAAGCATTCAACCATTATTTATTTTTATTTAAAGCGATCATTACTCGCGACCAAGATTCATTCGCACTCAGATGCTTTTAAAGAGACAACATATTTAGTCCATCTTAGTGTGGGCCCTCTCATAAAATAATTCGCCTTATTGTAGCTATTCGGCATAGCTTCTTCTATCTAAATTCACTCAAAATAAGTATAAAGTTGTTAATATCCTTTCTATCGTTATTACGGGATAAGGGAGCAACTAATTCCGATTTTTAACCTATTTCGAGATTTTTACAGACTTTACGGGATTCCAATTGGTTTCCGATAATGTTGAGCTTCGACGACTTTTCGATATTTTCCAGATTTATTGAAAATTTTAAGATTATTAGAGTTTTGGGATCATTGCATTGATTAAGCCCAGATTTTCTGTTTTCAAGGTTTTCGCGAACTTTTCGGGATTAGGTTCCTACTTTTTTTAAGTTTTTTTAAGATTATACTAGAGACTTAGAGACTCATTTATAATATACGTTACAACGTTGGTGTTTCTAAAATTTTACCTCGAAGTGCATTGGAATCAGCCACTCTGGCAAATGCTGTAAATAATTGTCCTTCATTCTGAATAATCACCATTAGAAAATTTACTGACAAAATTTTTAAATGGAACAACTTTCAGAGCACATTGCGGCCATATCCATTGATTTAAACTATTTTCAACGATAGATAGAAAAACCAAATTATTAAAAAAAAACTAATTAATGTATTTTGCTTAGAACGATTAACACTAATTGGTATAGCCCAATTATTGAATTTTTACAGATATTCTTGGGATAAAATTATGACTTCCATTCTACCTCAACAGTTTTCTCTTTTCGTACCAATAAATATTCCTCTACTTGTTGAGAGAGTTCTTTCAGAATTATTATATTAAGAGTTGCAGTATGCCATGAAAATTTGTCGGTAAAATATTTTTTTCCTGTCTTATGGCACATACTTCAAACAGTCGACAGTAACTTTTTTGGTAATTTTGCAACAGAAGAACTTGCCTAAAGAAATTACTATACAATTTTTCGCCGTCAAGTTCTTCTGTTACAAAATCACCAAAAAAAGTTACTGTCGACAATTTTGAAGTATACGTCATTAAACTGCATAGAATAAAGTATGAAGCATGCTTTGTTTTTTATGAAATAAAATATGTACTGTGACAAAAAACACATAACAATTAAAACCAACCTGAAACCTCATGGGCTACATTCCACCACATTACCTTTACATGATTAATCGAGAATATTTTGAATTCTCGAGATTATGCCGAATATAATTCTTAAGGTTTTCGATAGTAGTGCAGATTATTTAGATAGCATATGGCTTAGTTTAATTTTTCCGAGATGTAAGGTAAGCTGGAAATTAGATTTTAAGACTCTCTCAACAATCTTCTGTAGACTCGAAAAAATCGTAATGATGATATTCTCTGAAATACGCAAGGCAACTCATCAAACCCAAGTCTTTGCATTCAGAAAACTTGACATCCCTGATTAAGGATCCCCCCTTAATATCGACTAAGAAAAAGTCGACTGAACAAAATGCCGATTTGTATTTAAGAAAAATTATTGACTGGACAGAATGTCGACTAAAGAAGGTAAAAATTATTTAAACCCATTTAGGTAGAATATTATTTAAGTTAAAGTTATGCAATTTCTTTACTATCTTGCTTATTTTAACTAGCTATTTATGTAATTCAAATGTTATAAAACTAAAATTTTTTGAATTTAATATTCCAAAGAAAAAACAATTAACAATTAAAATAGAATTCTTGCATCAGAGTAAAACCGGAACTTGAATCGTAAGTATGTATTAATAAATAAATTTTTTTATAGATTTTACCAAAAATGAAGGTTAAGACCATTACGAGTAATTAGGGAGCAATAAAACTTGTTTTAAACGGATATATCTACCATTAAGAAAAATACAAAATGTAGTTTTTCGCTGGCGACGAAAATGGAAAAATGATCAACGGAAAATTTCGAAGAATCCAACAGCACATTCACATGAACTAAAACTATTGCTAAGACGACACCCAATCAGCCATCACAAATACTGAACGAATCAGTGGCCAATTGCAACGCTAGTTGTAGGGTATATTTACCTAAAGCAGACGCTAAAACAAACAGGTGGCTAGGGTAAGATCTACTGCTGGCGAATGTGAACCATCTTCATTAGAAGAAATTGGTATTCCCATTCGATTAAGGTATATTGAATATGAACAATTTGTGCTACATGAAAAAGATATTCAAGGTGAAAAGATTATTATTCTGGGCACAATTGAAAATTTAAAATTACTTGGGAAGTCAAAACTTTGGCTGAGGTTTGGATGGCACGTTTGCAGAAGTATCTTCCATTATGCGCCAGCTATTTAACATCCACTGCAAAATGCAAGACGGGATTATTGTACCCATGATATATTGCTTAATGGGTAGCAAAAATAAGAAATGTTAACATGAGGTATTTTACGAGATATGCCAAATATCATGTGATAATGGTATAAGTATGACACCAGCCTACATTATTTCTGATTTTGAAAAGGCTAGTGTTAGCGCTGCTAAATGTTTTTTCCCAACTATACAATTTTTAAAGATTGTTTTTTTCATTTCGGCCAAATAATTTGGAAGAAAATTCAGGCAGAAGGGCTTTCTAGGCAGTATGGTAGAGATGAAGGATTTAGCATTCAAATTCGAATGCTTAAATGCTTATCATACATATTTGAATGAAGATGAAATATCGGAATTTTATGAAGAGTTAAAAAAATTCTTTTCCAGTAACTGTCTAAAAATTGCAGAATGGTTTGAAATCAATTATATTTTTTTCAAGAGCTGAAAAATATCGATACAAAACCAACATAATCATAATTCTGTTCCTTATCCGCCATAATTTTGGTCAGTTCATGATTTAATGAATAACAATCTGCCAAAAACACAAAATTGTGTGGAGGGTTAGCATCGCAGATTAAAGGTAATCATAGGCAAGCAACATGCTAGCCTTTATAAAATAATTGAATTACTAGGTAAATAATATATTACTGTAAAATGGAAGATTCAGCGGATGCAGCAGGGCGCAAAAGAAAAAATTAAAAGGATTAATCTTGAAAGTGAGAAGAGATTATAACTGATAGAAGACCGAATTATTAATTAAACTTAGAGACCCGATTTATTAATTAAACTTAATTTATTAATTATAATTATTTAATTTTATTATTTTGCACCACCATTTTTAATACACACAAAATGAGTGGTTGGCGGCCAACACAAAGAGCGACGTGTTGAAGCGTTCATATCCGAGGCGAAGGCGAGACTGAAGAAAATAATTTTATTTTGTTTTTGTGTTGTCTCTTCATATAGAAGAGACAGCAGTTTGATGGTTACATGCGTGTGTTCCCAAACGGTACAATGTTGAGCGGCGTGAAGACGTTGCACTGGTTGTTGGTTGAACTCAGACGCCAACGCATGTAGATGATGCATTGTGGTGGAGCATGCATGAGTGAGCCGCTACAAGATTGAGAGTTGTGTTAGCAGATAAAGAAGAGAGATCCAAAATGAATTATTTAAAAGGATTGGCATTTGACATCTTTTTATCGTAATAATATTATTTGTTTATATTATTAATAATATTATGAGCTATTAATTTATCGTGAAATTTGCTGTATTATTTCATAATTAATAAAACAAAAAATAAATATTAAACATTGATAGTTTCATTCAACATTTATTTGAACAAGCAAAATTTTTCCAAGTCGACATATTAGAATCGACATTTTGTCCATGTCGACATTTTAGAATCAATATTTTGTAAATCGGCAAAATGTACCGGTCGACATTTTTCTAATCGGCATTTCGGTAATCGACATTTTGGAATCGACATTTTTAAAATTGTCATAATGTCCCCAACCCCCCTGATTATTTAAGTTTAATACAAACATATCTTTGCACGACATACTCGTACACTAATGCCGCCACCGTCACCAATAAAATCGTAACTAATAATTTTTCAACGTAAACTGGCTTTCTGAAAAATATAATTCGTCTTATCTGGTTGGTGATATTAGATTAAAGGGTGTTTGCACGAGGCTTGATTAAAATCCCAGAATTTGTAATCTACTCTCTCACCTTATCAAATCACTTTTCAATCAGTAAATTATGCAATACCGTACATTTTTTTGTTGTTTAGATTTTTAGGTAGTTCCGAAAGTGCAGCTAATATTTCAGGCAAAACTGAAAATATATGTTATGGGAATAGTTTTCTATCAATGTTCTCAGTACTCATATTGGTTTAACCAAAATTTTCACATTTATTTATAGAAAATTTAAGTCAACAAATTTTATTTCACATGGTGGACACTTTAATCAACCATCATAATGCCTTCCAAACAAATAATTCTTTTATTTAATCAAATATTTAAATATTTAAATAAATTTAATAAGCCCATTGTGTTTGCATTTTATTTTTTATGTTTTTATTATTATTTTTTTTTGATGGGGAAATTAATATTTTATGTTTTACTTGACTTTTCATCAATAGATCTAAAAAATTTATAACGCACAAATATTAATATTATTACAACACGCAAGTATATTTGGACAGAGATCATCTCAATTAAATATGCGCCGCTGGATCGAATATCAACGTATTTGTATATTCATCAACTAAATTTACATGAGAATGAGAACTAAAATTGACCGAATGCGTAGGTTTTTTTTTTTATTAACATTCCATGGGCCCATCTTCTTGCAATGCAAGTCGTTCATGCATTGCAAAAACGAGAACATTTTTTTTTTGTCGTTGTAAGATTACTATACACAAAACCAAACGACAAGAAAAAATTGCGTGGTCTCAAGAAATCCGTTGTATTTTTATGTTCTATATCGTTTCATTCAATTACAGCACATAATATCTTGTCTTGGGTATGTTTCAATAGTAAGTTATTGTTGTTGCTTTTTTTATTTTTTTTGTTACGTGAATTAATAAAATAAATAAATAAGAAATTTTTTTTATGAATGAATAGTTTTAGTGTGTCTAAGCGTGCGTGTAAGTCTCTCTGTTTGTGTCGATATATCACGTAGGTGTTATCATTGTTGTCTCACTGATGATAACGAGTTCTTTTGAAGTTAAATAAACATTTTGGTGTTTAAAAATTTCACAATTATATTCACTATTTTATAAACTACTTACCGTCTACTATAAATATTATATAAAATAGACTAACGATCGATATCAATTTTTTTTTATCAATCATCGCAGACAGAATGAAATTATTGGTTATAAATTGTCACGCGTATTTTTTTTTCTGTAAAATATTGATAACTGTAGTTTTAGTTTCGTGGCGAGTTTAATATAGTTTCTGTTGTATAATAAATGGAATATGTGTAGGTTGAAATTACACGTTTATTATGTTCCATTGAGGAAATGGGGAACTATATAGTGTAGTACATAATTATTGATTTGATACCGGAATATTGGTTTAATTTAATTAATTATGTTGATTTTTTTTTTTTTTTGTTGGTGATATTTAACGGATAGTGAGAAACTGATAATGAAATTTGGAATTTGGAACCCTGCTGTTTATAGTAAATTGGTATTACATTATTCATTAACCGAATTTTCATTCCGGAAAGTCTAGATTCTAGGTGTATGGACACAAATTCGATGATAAGCGTGTTTTAAATCATAAATGACTTCATATTACATTTGGTTTACATGTACGAACAATTAGCATGTAAGATTGAGGCCCAATTCAAGTTCAGTCATAATGAATAATGAAAAAAAATTTTCATTTTAAAATATTATCGTCGTATTGGCATAACTTTTGTGGTTTTTCAACAAACTTAATCAAGTACGACTCCAACTCATTCAAGTGAGGTTGCAAATTTTCATAATACCACTGGTTTTCACTTAATATTTAAAATTTCAATTTAGCAATTATCTAGATAAACCCTGTTTTTAATAAAATTCCTTAAAATTCGACGAAAATTTCAAAACTTTTAAGTAGAAGAATTTTAAGAATTTTAGGAAATTTTGAGATTTCAAGAAGAATTTAGCAGATTTAAAGATTCTTAAAACTTTTATTTATTCATGACTTTTATAAATTTAATAACAAGAATTTTTAAAATATTAGGTTCTTCTGGATTAAAGCCAAATAATTATTTTTAACGGACAGCGAAATTATCAAGAGATTTTTTAGCAACTTCAGTTTCGATCTGAATGAAAATTACAAAAAATTTATTTTAAAGTCAATCTCATTTGCGATTGACTGAAAATAAATTTGCAAAATTTTTGATAATTTCGCTCTTGGTAAAGAATTTTTACATTTGAAATGAAATTTACTGAAATTTACTGATTTGAAAAATTTCGAGAAATTTAAACATTTTTGAAAATTTCAGGAAATTAAATAATTTTGAATCATTTCGCTTTATGAATTTTAAAATTGGTAGAATTACGAGCCAATCAAACAATTCAATAATTTTTAAGTCTAAATAAAATATAGTCATGTTCAAAATTATTTGTGCAAAGCAAACATTTTTAATTTCGTAAATGAAACTGCTTCGGAAATAAGACCTGGACTATATTTTAAAAAGAGATAAACTGTATTAGTTACACCAAATGTTGATTAAGGAATAAAGAAAAGTTAAATTTTGTTTGGTACAAAATTATTTGTGCAGTGTGTAAACACTTAATATTATCATACATGTTTGTTTGGCTTAACAATTTTTCCAATCAGTAGTACATTATATGTTAATCAGTTTAGTTAAAAAAGCGCTGAAAATATACGTAGAAATATGGACCACCATTATTACAGAATACCAGTGCAGCACTTAGGCTATAAAATTGCCACAATTTTTTATCAAGTTAAAAAGAGACCAAAAAAACATTCAAATTGCTATAAATACAAGTAAATCACCAAAAATAAGAAGAACCGCAATAGGCAGACGACTGCAGGAACAAGGAATTAAGGCTTATGTAACACCTAAAAAACCCTACATATCACTCAATTTTATTACTCTACACCAAAAGAAAAACTTAAAAGGATGGTTACCATTCCAACAAGGCACTCTGGTCGTGGCCATAATGGTATGGGGTTGAATAGGCTACTCCGGAGGTAGGACCTCTCATTCGGCTCAGAGGAAAAATTACGCAAGTGGGATATTTGGATGTGCTAAATGAAGCACCATTTGAAGCTGGACAAAAATTAATTGGTCCTAATTTGCCTTGGCCAGCGCAGAGTTCCGATTTAAACGTAATTGGAAATTTGTGGGCTTATATGAAACGGAAAATTCCATTCGGAACGTCCGAAGATGTTACATGGAAAGAAGTTTTAGATGCATGGAGTGGAGTTTATTGATTCAACGCCGAGTCGTTTGAGAAACGTTAAAGAAGCTAAGGGGCGATCTATGTCTTATTAAAATTTTAAAACCAATTTAGCAAAATTATTTTAGCGTTTTTCCATACTACACAAATAATTTTGAACAGAAAATAAATGCACAAATAATATTTTTTAGGTGTTACAAAGTAGATACTTTGGTGTAACTAATACAGTTTATTTCTTTTTAAAATATGGTCCAGATCTTAATTCCGAAGCAGTTGTATTACCGAAATAAAAAAATTTTACTTTGCACAAATAATTTTGAACATTTTTACGATTCCAAGAAAAGTAAATTGTTTTAAGAAATTTAGGCATATCAATAATATTAGAAATTTTAAATGTCATGAATTTAACAACTCCTAGCAATCTAAAAATTTCTAGAATTTAACAAATTTAATAATTTTAAGTGTTTCAAAAATGGTTATGACAAAATACAAGAATTTAAATTAATTTTGATTAACATTCTTTGTGAATTTCGGAAATTTTAAGACTATTTCAAATATTTTAAATTTAAAGAATTTCGATGACGTTTAAAGACTCCCAAAATTTTGAAAATTTTTAAATTTTATGAAATTTTAATAAAATTTTAGGTTCTTAGAGATTTAAAACTTTTAAAAATTTGAAGAATTTTAAGAAAATTAGTAATGTACACATTAACGAGAACCTAAAAAATTTCAAGAACTTCTACCAAAACAGCAATAGTTCGCAGAACTACAATATAATGTCAAAAGATTAAATTTGTAAAGCATTTCAAGAATTTTTATTTAACACAAAAACTTTATGAGTATCTAGCAATTTAATAATTTCATGAAATTACCGAAATAAAATTTTACGAATGCCACAAGATTTTTTCAATAATTAAATAAAAATATGAGGTTAGAATAAATGTAAAATTTTGAACAGTTTCAAGACGTTTTTAAGCCATTTTTAAGTTTTCCCAATTTTCATAAATTTACAAATTCTCCAGAATTTAATGTTTTTTAAGAATCTCGGAGATTTCAAAACCAAAACAAGAATTCCGAAAATTTTAAAATTTAACCTTAATAAGTAGAATTTAGATTAAATCATGAGTGAGATGATGCTTCCGGTTTCAAAGATTCAATATGGTTTATCGTAGAAAAATTGCGGAACCAACCAACGATTTATGTATTAACTGCTTAAGGAAGGCAGATTTACCATCATCTTGCTCATCGTTCAACACATTCAAGATATGTCAAGCAAGATATCACACATTATTACATGAACCCCTTCCAGTCACTCAAAAGGAAGTAGAGTCCATCAAAGAAAACCGCAACACTCAAAAGTTTGACCCTAGCCACACAGACACCGGCAGAACATTCGATAGTGCCGAACGTCACACTCAATGCTAATGCTTTAATTTTACCGCAATTAGTCAATCTAATCCCATCTGCGAACATTGTATTCGACAACGATATTCATAGAAAATTAGAAAGCATACACACTTGCTGATCCCAAATTTCACCATCCACAACCAATTGATATGATTATTAGGATTGATGTGTTCTACGATATTGTGAAAGGGAAAATAATAAAACTTGAAACAAATATTCATTTACTCGACATCATATTTGGTTGGATAGTTGCTGGTTTTACAGAATGGGAATTGAGTTCTAGTTATGCAGAATTTCTGAATCAAATACCAACCAGCAGTAATGGAGAGAAGTCAATTATATTCGAGGATCCCGAAATATTTTTAAAACCGCTTGGCATTTGATGGTTTTCAATTAAGGATTCATCCACGTTTATAGTACCAGAGTTTTCCGAGAGAAAATTAACAAAACGTCAATTTCTGTCAGAGACGGGTAGGATCTTCCATCCTATAGATTAAATTTCTCCCTCCGGTTACAGTAAACCCTGCGGTAGGTGATTTGGTTTTGTTCAACCAGGTTCAATTCATCCAGGTCATGATAGCTAATTTAGAGTAGTAACATTTAGAATAGCTCAAGAAACTCCCCAGAGACTAGTTCACAAGTTATTCCGTTTACTTCCCATATAATAAGCAACTGAATTGCTTGACGGGGGGAGTATGTTACCTTCAAGTAATTTCATAATATCACATTTAAGTTACTTCAAAACGTAAACAATTCATATTTCTCAAACCATCTGTCTATTTTATTACATAAAAATTTGTAATTGATAAGTGCTTTGCATCTAAAATATTCTCTTTCAAATTCAGCGCTTATACCATAAAATTATACGTCACTTTTTAGTTTTAAGGAAAATTTATTAGAGATTTTCAAATTTGCTGGAACCTAAGAAAATTCGAAGTTTAGCGATTTTCGAATATTAAACTTCAATTCAAAGAAGCATTTGCTATTTTAGGTTGGCTTTTGCCGAATAATTTTTCCCGCCCTCTACGTGCCAAGGTAAGTGTGTGTTAAAAAAAAGTTGACATTGATAGGTCATTTTAAAGTTATCAAAATAATTTAATCACATGTCTCCCTCAAAAACATACAATATTTTCCTAGATTTGTGTGAAACAGTATAAAATTGTCGACATAATTTAGATTTAGAAAAATAGCAGACTTTAAGGTATACACAGAACAGGAGCGATAACTACAAGCGACGACTTAAAAATACATTTGTCGACCGACGATATCGCCTTAGTATATACAACAAGAGCGTCAGCGACAGACGACAAAATTAAATAACCTTAAATATCGTCTCACTAGCTCAATTAATTTTTTTCAAGCGATATTATGTTCAATGAATTAAAAAATAATAAAATCAATTGTTAACATTGCAGAGCTGGCGACAAAATTATGCTAACGAGAATGGTAACAGAACCAATGTCGCCAGCGACATATTTTAATTTGACGGGCGTCGTCGCTTCTCGTCGTCGCTCTTATTCTGTTTATAGCTTAAAGCGTGTAAAGCGTGAATGGCTTAGCATAATAGACTGAAACGATCAACATTAAGGTTAAATCTACAAAACTTAATATTTCCGGACTTTGTTGCTAAAATCTCTAAAAATTATTTTTTTACATTACAAATAGTTTACTTTACGATGAGCAATAACATTACCTAGATAATTACAAATATATTTTCTTATAATAAAGGCGCCTTAAGATTTTATTGCTACACACTAAATTTGAGTGCATAATATGCAACTGTACATCATGACACATGTAATCTTTGCAACAACAGCAACAACAACAACAAAAACAAACACAAAAACTAGGAACGTGTAAAATTATAATTTGCGCTGATGAGTGTTATCAAGCAAGCAAGTCATAAAAAAACATAAGAAAAAAAAACGAAAATCTTAAGACACACACTCAAAGTGTTTCAAAGTAATAAACATTTTATAATTTAATTATAGAATTTTTAATTTAACCAGGCTTATTAAAAAATCATAAAAAAAGCCAATAAAATTATGTTACAAAACTTATAAAATAAAATCGTTAAATATTTCGAGGTGATCAATTTCTTAAATCCTATATCACAACTTGATTTGGTAACCCTTCCGCACACACAGGTAAATTATGAAGAGGAAGTTAAAAATAACCAACTTGTCTCTCATTACGATCAATTAAATTATTTACGTACGTACATGTATGTGTATACCAAGAAAAGTGGTTTATGTACTTCTTCGCTTTAGTATATTTCATTTCTTTATACGCGTCAATTGCCAGGCGTCGTCAACCAAAAAAAGTACCAAAATTGTAAATACCAAAAAATATAACCGTCGATTTTCTTCACTCGTACCGCGCGCGCGTTCCTGCTTATTTTCTTAAACTGATTAATTGACCTCAATTACGATAAAGTTGTGTGAGTACTTCGCGTATCTACTACACAGTTTTGTAAAACACCTAAAATTATTACTTCTTGTAAAAATAAAATTTGTTATAAGCTGATTTTTATTTTTATTTTTTATGTTTGTGTAAATTTAAGTTTTATGATGACAATTAAAATATCAACCAAGAACGAAACCAACAGGTGATTTGAAAGCGGTGTTTAAAAAAAAACGGTTATAAATATTTGATTTAGTAAATATTTTTATATATTGAATTGTAATTGTAAGAAAATGCGCCAGCGCAATTAAGATGTTTATGGTTTTATATTGTGCTCGGTTATTTATATTTAAAATAATTACGGGCAAATTTCGCATTGATCCAGAACCGAATGTAATAAAACATTTTGTGTTTATTTTTGGTTTTTTTTGTGTATTTTTTAATGAAGGAAGTGATGGTTTAAAAGTTTTATTGGTTTCTTTTGTCTTAAGATTGAGCATTTTGTAAGAGAGTGCAGTGAATAAATTATTTGTTTTTTTGTTTTTCAGTTAGGCGATTTTATCATATTTCATCTTCATACCCAAAATGGTTATGTTTTTAAAAAGGTTTATATAACACAAAGTCAGCACAAGTGGGGTCAAACTGGGAAAAACTGAGTACTAAAACATTCATTAAACAAACAGAAAACAAGATATCAACATTACGCTTGCCGTACGCCTTCGGCTGTAAATATACATCATTTAAATTTAACGTTTGAGGAAAAAGGTCAATATCTTCATGAAATAACGTGTAAGAACTTTGCAATCTCGAATCATCTTCAATTAAACTCAGACAAGAAACTCATGATTTAATAAAAAATCGTAAACCTCGAAAATTTCGAATAATCTTCGAAAATCTCGAACGACAGTTTTGAAAAACTCGTATACAAAAATTTGGTAAACCGTTCCAAAGTCAGAGGTTCTTAAATACCGCAAGCAACACTCAAAAAATATTGAACATCGAAAAATCTACGATAATTTCAAAAATCCTGAAAAATCCATATCATGCATGCACGTTGATTTGCTCCGTAAATCATTAACGGTAAATCACGAAAAAATCTTGTACAAAACCAAAAATTGAAAAAATGGAATAACTTCAAAATTGTCGAATAATCTCAAAGCCAACTGAACGATAAGGAGTTCAACAAACCTCTCAAATAATCTGGAGTTTCGAAACTTTCGGAAGCTTTGGTCTGGCATACCACGCAATGAACATAAAGAATTATTTCGAAAATCTCGAAAAGCTCTTAACAAATTTCAAATCACGAATTCGGTCGCGAAAATAATGAAACTTCTTCGTATTGCCGTAAATTTTGATGTAGCTGTCCTTTTCCTTCCGTATTTTGTTTTTTTATATTCGTGGTTTATTATTTTAAACGCATTACAAGTTGCATCGTAGTTTATCGTTAGTTATCAAAATGACACCGACAACGGAAGATGTGGGCAAAAAAATTTTAGTACAATTCGCAATAGTGATTCCACATTGAGCACAAAAAAACTTGCAAAAATGTATAGCACAAGTATAAGAACAGTTCAAAGAAGCTTGAAAAGATTTCGTGAAGAAGGCACCGTTAATCAAAAACCGAGATCTGGTCGTCCGAGTGGTGTGATGAACAAAATGGCTGTCAATAAAGTTGTTCGTCTTTATACGAATAATCCGTCACTATCGGCCAATGAAGTTGCGAAAAAAGTTGGTGTTTGTAAAAGTACGGTTATGAAAAAAAAATCGAAATTTAGAAACCAGAAAGAAGAAAAAAGTACCTCTTCGTGATGAGAAGCAACAAAAACTGCAAAAATAAGGCCCAGAAAGTTATATAATGAGTATCTAACAAACTTTCAAGGATGCATATTAATGGATGACGAAAGTTATAAGAAGCTTGATACAAAACAAATTCCTGGTCCACAGTACTATACTAAGATGAAAGGGTGAAGCATCGATGAAAAAAAAATGTACAAATGGCGTCGAACAATTCTCAAAGAAAGTCATGGTTTAGCAATGAATTTGTACTTGTGGAAAAAGGACCCGGCCATACTTCACATAGGGTACAATGAATGAGGATTCCTACACTGAAAGTTGCCTGAAAGCAAGAATTCTTCCTTTCATTCGAAAGCATGAATGACCAGTGCTGTTTTGCCCAGACTTGGCTACAATACGCTATTCGGATAAGGCGATTGACTTTTATGAAAATAACAATATTCGAGTCGTATTTAAAAGTCACAACTCACCAAACTGTCCACAACTTCGTCCAATTGAAACATATTAGGCCAAAATAAAAGAATTTTTACGGAAGAAAGGTAGAATGACTAGAACAATAGAAAAATTCTCCAAAAATGTGAATGACGACCTTTTTTTTAAGTTGAATCCGTATGCAAACACTTAATTAAATTAGTTTTTTTAAAATCATAATTAAGTGTTTTATTTATTTTCGAATAAGCGTCATTGTTTTCGCGACCATGTGATATTCTGATATAAACCGCAAGTAAATTTCGAAATTCGTTATTAAACTGGAAGATTACAACTAATAATTCTATAAAACCACGCTATGCAAAACCACAAAAATATTTCGAAAACTTCCAAAAAATTCGAAAATTCTCAAATAATATTATTAAGAATCTTAACCCATCTTCTCGAACGAACTGGAAAACTTTCTTGATTAAATTATGTGTTGCTTATACTGTCAATCTGGAAAACCTCGAGAAAACCGCGAAAATTTTAAAAGTTCTGAAAACATCAACGCGGAAGAAATGACGATACGCAAACAAGTTTTCTACAAAAAAAATACCACTAGATGCATTGGATGAAACCTAATTGGATTCGTGGCTCTCGCTTTGTTATTATTTTTTATGAGGAACTTAATTCAATGCTGCGGAAGCTCGGCTTGAAAAACATAGATATATGTTAAGCCTAATTACTAAGCTTTCATAGCTCTAACTAGAAATACTTTCCGGAAAAGCAGCTACATTTTGGCTTGGTGTCATTGCTTCTTTTAATAGCCAAGGGTAGGATAAAAAAAAATTAAAAACTTTGTCGAAGTTCCGAAGTATTTGAAATAAGGATTAGGAACTAAGCCACCAGCAATTAAAAAGGACGATAATCCGAGTGATCAGCAGTTCCTTAACATTTAACAGTAATGGGTTGAGTTTTGGACGGTTGGTTTTGTGGTCCTAAAATTCTAAATCAATTGAATTACTGGTTCAAAAATCGCGTTACAAAGTATTTTAAATTTTCAAAAACAATTATAACGGGATTTACTCTCAAAGGTGGCAATTGTAATGTTGAAGAATTTGCATTCTGACAAAAATTAAATTGTTGTAACCCACAGCGGTTCGTAAAATATCAGGCAAAAAAGAGAGGAACCTAAAAAGCCGGCACCTAGGACTTAGTAACATTGAAAAAAAGTCAAAAAATTAGATGATTTATCACCACTTAACGTTCAGAACTTCGGGATTAAGATAGAGGATGTAGGAACAATATTACTGTACCAGTTTATGTTTCTTCTTAGAGGTGAATTAACCTTCTTAAAACTAGAACTAATTAAAACATATTTGACATCAATACGTTACATACAACGAAACGTTGAGCACGTTAGATGTCTAACTCAAAGTATCGATTTTTCCAAATAAAAGCGTATAAATATTTATTGACTACGTGAATCGAATTATATCCCGATTCAATTTTGATCTCAGACAGGTTTAAGTTACACAATGGGTACTTTAGATTCGTTCGTTTCTTATTTAAATCAAATACGAAGAGTTGAATACGTTCGAATCGAATTCACACAGAGACTGTGCCTTTATTTAATGTTATAATTAATATCGATTTTGAGAATAAACAATTCTATTGTGCATAGTGAAATAATCGAGTGCCGCGAGGGTGTGAAAACGGCAATCCATTAAATAATTGAATAATTTCTCTTTCGCATTGTGGTAATTTGTATGAGTATTGGTAATTTTATTATACATATTAATAAATTAACAATAAAATATTGAGTGCAACATGGGTCGAAGAAAAAATAAAAATAAAACAAATAACAACGATGCCAATGAATTTTACCAAAACATGATGAATATGATGAAGAAAGTTATAAACAATGAAGACGCTATATGCAGGGACAACACTTCGGTTTCAAAGAGGCTGTGCATAGACTATCAGAGATTAAATGAAGTAATTGTGAAATAGATTTCCGCTCTCTCTTTGAAGGAAGATGAGATCACTAAACTCCAGGCGGCCAATTATTTTACAACGCTTGACTTGCGAAACGGATTTTTTCATGTCCCTATGGCCAAAGATTCACAAAAGTATACCGCCTTTGTAACGCCCTTCGGACTTTATGATTTTTTCCGAGCTCCATTCGGATTATGTAACAGTTCAGCTGCTTTCATGTGATTTATAATTAACATTTTTCGGTATCTATCACTAAAGGATTGCGTATGTTTATTTCAGTCGAATACTTTGGCTATCAAGTAACAGGCGGTAATATTAAAATTGCAAACAGCTGATTTCGGGAAGGAGTTTTACACCAGACTGTCTAATCAGATTGCCACATCAATTCTCGATGGACAGGGAAGATTTCTTGTTGCCACCAAAGAACGCTTACTTTTCGGTCTTGAGGCTAAAATCACGTTGGAAGGTTATTTAATTTTTTTTTTGCAACAGGGCGAGATCTGCAATACGCAAATGGGATTTGCATTTTTTTTATGTGAACACTTAAAGTTTATGCTTTTGACGGAGATTACGGGTTAAAGGACAATCGAGGTCTCAGTAACAATGGTTAAAACATCCGAGTTAGATTTTACAAAAACAACAAAAATTCATGTGTACTTGTTTCAAAAAGCACACATTCGGGCGAATTTATTATACAAGGAAATTCATTCAAATCAAATATTTGAACCTAATGCTAAATTAAAAAAAAATCCAAATAGAAAAAATGTAACAAGATTTAAATTATTTGGGGTTTCACAAAGCCAATCCCCTTAAATTTAATGACGGCTCAAAGCGTTAACCTCTTAATCGACACTAGGAAAATCGACATATCAAAATTTTCTTTCATTGGCCAACATCTGACGTTGATTTTCTATAAGTATCATGCTCAACCGCTAAAATTTCATTTCGGGTTTACCTATTGAAATTACGATTAATTCAAACACTTGGAAAAATTCGATCTTATGCATGTCTAAGAAAATCGATACTATATCTCAAAATTTCCTTCTATCGGCAAACATCTCGCTATGATTTTGTGTGTACTTTAATCATGCGTATCTGTTAAAATTTCATTTCGGGTTTAATTATTGAACTCGCCACCAAATGATTAAAACGTTTAGTTAAGTTTCGTTCACGTTATTTGTAAATTTGTTATATAGTCTGACCTTTAGTTTTGTCTTTTTTAATACCATTCATGCCATCTATTATAATATTCATAAACTATTATTTGATTTGTCATTTCAAACATAAATTTTTCCTTTGTAAACACCATCACCAGCCATTACATTTTTTTGTGCATTATTTATTTGGAAACGACATTACCAGCCATCAAAAATTTTTGATCAACATCTTCACATATTGTTGCCGAAACACCTCATTCAAACAAACAAAAGCAACCAGCGCTATCGAATGCGTTCATTTTTTGGTCCTTCGAGCCGGATATGGTATTGGAAAATTGATTAACAGATAAATGAACATTTTGTTTTTTGTTTTATTTCTTTTTATCTTCGACGCTATTTTGGCATCATATTGTCGTGTTAACAGGTTGAGGCAACAATAATTTGCATAAAGCCAGTTTAACAGATATTTCATTAAACTGCGCGTTGTACATTTCAAAATTGAATTGCATCAATTTCAATTAATTTACCGATTTGTCAGAGTTTCATCAAATCGCGTCGTCGTGAATATGTAATCAAGTTAATGCGTATTTGTGCATTAATATTTTCAATCTGCTTATGGAGTCGACAAATACAGTGGTTAACAAAAGCATCTAATAAAACTAGGATGGTAATTCATAAAATACAAAAATTGAAATATAGGTAGTAAGCCATTTTGAATGCGGTGAATTTTGCAGCTCATTCATGAATTTGAAGGCAATTATTGTAATCAGTGTAGAACCATATTTTTGATAGTTCCGTGAAAGTTATTTTAGCTTCAATTAACTAGAAGTATTTTGTGATTTTGTGTACAATATTATTAAATCTTTACGAGATATATTTTCGTAAATTCCAACAAAAAAAAATAAACATTTTAAGATGGCTGATCAATTAATTCAGAAACGTGGTCGTATACTAGGCTCAATTACAAAGCTGATCACATATAACACTTCTGTGGCGATTGAAACTGACTCAATCGAGAAAATTGAGGCTAAATTAGAAAAACTGGAAAAATATTGGCAACAATTTACAGATCTCGAAGATCGAATTTCATTAATTCCAAATTCTGAATCTAAGTTTGACCAATTCGAAGAAGATTATTTCAATTGTAAAGCAGCCTTACTTAAACGAATCAAGAAGAGGTCTACATTAGTGAACAATGGTAATAAAAATGACGATTCCATAACCGACAAAATGGCATTAGATTTATTGTTTGATCAGCAACGTGTTTTTTTTTTTAAATATTGCCGATCGTACCGCCAAAATATTACTTGCTAACTAAGATACAATAACTCTGCCAAAACTTCAAATTGAACCATTCGATGCGGAATATCGCAGATGGCAATCATTTTGTGACTCATTCAAAAGTGGAGTTGACAATAATCAAAATACATATATCAGAGGCTCATAAATTTCAAATATTGAAAAGTTAACTCAGAGGAGACGCAGCTGCGTTATTGAGGCACATACCTGCAACTGATGATAACTACAAACTGGCATGGAAGAAATTAGAAGAAAGATACGCCAAAAAGAAGACGATTCTCAATGATTTTCGGGCAACTTTTGTGAACTTACCAAGTATTACAAATGGCTCCGTAAAAGGGCTCCGCTCGCTCAGTGATACAACAGATTCTATAATTAGAGGTATACTCAAACATTAGGTGCCGATGCTGAACGACAAGACGCATTGATAATATATATTTTGTTAAATCAATAAGATTGTTTCGGCTTTTTATAGACAAACGGGCCTATTCTCGAATTTCACATCCATTTTCCACATGTGGACATCTGTCAAAGTTGCCAAAAAATGGTTCAAAAATTGTAATTCGTATATAAAACACATGCGGCATTGACATTTTCCTATATGGGGAATTTTTCCACATGCTTATACCCATTCGGAAATATTCCCTTAGTACCGAAAAATTCAATTTTTATGAATTTTGACAGATATCCACATGTGACAAATGGATGTGAAATATGAGAATAAGGCCCAAAATATATTAAAAATAATGGCATTCACAACAATTTCGACTTGTTAATCAGAAAAAATGAAGAGGCCAATCATTTATAAATATATCTACCAGAAAAAGTAGAAATATCAAAATCCCACCCGTACTTTAACCCGTGGTCAATACAAAGTGTATCGACTCCAAAAATGAAAACTTTCCTTGAGCTTTCTCTGTGGTAGTTTGGTTTCGTACTGATAAATTCGTACAAACAAAAAAGTTCGGTCTACTCATCAGGTAGCTACGACCAAACTACAAAAATAAAATTCTAACTTCATACATTAAGTATGAGGCAAGAACGCATTGATTTAGCGAATTATAAAATTCACCAAATCAAAAAAACTCAAGGAAATCTCATTTCTGTGTGTTTTATGCCCACACAAATAATAGAAAGAGAAAGTTTGTCTGTATTAATTAAATCAATAAGATTGTTTCGGCTTTTTATAGACAAAATATATTAAAACTATTAAAAATGTATGAAGTTAGAATTTTATTTTTGTAGTTTGGTCGTAGCTACCTGATGAGTAGACCGAACTTTTTTGTTTGTACGAACTTATCAGTACGAAACCAAACTACCACAGAGAAAGCTCAAGGAAAGTTTTCATTTTTGGAGTCGATACACTTTGTATTGACCACGGGTTAAAGTACGGGTGGGATTTTGATATTTCTACTTTTTCTGGTAGATATATTTATAAATGATTGGCCTCTTCATTTTTTCTGATTAACAAGTCGAAATTGTTGTGAATGCCATTATTTTTAATATATTTTGTCTATAAAAAGCCGAAACAATCTTATTGATTTAATTAATACAGACAAACTTTCTCTTTCTATATATTTTGTTAACGAAGGTCGACCCTGCAACGCAAGAATCCTGTTCAAGGGAGACAAGTAAAGATGAATTTCCAACAGTCCAGAGTTTTTTAAATTTACGCCGATATAAAGTATGTTATAATTGTTTGCGACGGGATCACAATGTTCAGAACTGTTCCTATCAAGAGAATTGTAAGATGTCCAACAGACGTCATCATACCATGCTACATTTTAGTGAAGATTGTGATATTTCTCCAAGTTTGTCATCAACAATAGCACAATCAAAAGAAAAAACCATGTTGACACAAGAAAATCAAATTACCGTTCAGAATAATCAAGATGAATACGACGATAAATCACTAACAGTTTTAAGTGCTAATGTATTAAACAATCGATGTGTTTTACTTCCCATCGATCATCACAAAATCATTGGCTCAAACACTAAGACTACCCCGACCATATTCAAAGGTGCAAATTTCTGGATTGTCTGATGTCAATGCTACTACAACAAGAGGTCGTACATCGGTTACAATTACTTCAAGGATGCCTCAGGATCAGCAAGCGCTATTCCGACTCAACATATTTCAAACAATGACTGAATGATGTAAAACTCCAATTGAAAAGGTGGAGCTCACTGATCCAAACTTTAACAAGCCAGCAAGTATTGGCATTCTTTTAGGTTCTGATGTATTCTTTAAATGTTTAAAACCAGTCACAAAATCACTTAATAACAATATTACATTGCAATCATCTATATTTGGTTGGATTATTACCGGGATTGCTCAAGATGATAAAATTATACATTCTTATTCAGCTAAAATTAATGAAAAGGAAACCATATGGGATATATTGCAAAAGTTTTGGTCAGTGGAAGAACCACCAGTCGAAAACCAGTTGGAGAAAAATGAATGTGAATTGTTCTATGAACGCACTGTAACACGTAGCGACGATGGCAAATATATTGTACGTTTACCACTAAAGAAAGACTGTCAACATCTTGGAGATTCTTACACATCTGCTTATAAGCGATTAGTTACCATGGAGCAGAAATTCAAACGGAACCCTAAATTCAAAGATGAATAATATAAATTCATTGATGAATATGAGAAGCTTAATCATATGACTAAAGTCAATAATTGTCAAAACCGTACTAATCAAAATTGTTTTTATTTACCACATCATGGTGTTATAAAAGAATCAAGCTCTACCAATAAATTGCGGGTGGTTTTCGACGATTCTTGCAAAACATCCATAGACGTTTCAATCAATAATATTTTAGAGGTTGGCCCTATTTTGCAAAATAATCTACACTACAAGATTTCGTCAACACAAAAATGCCTTTGCCGGCGATATTGAAAAAATGTATCGGCAAGTATTAGTAGCTGAGGAAGACAGAAGAATGCAGATGATATTATGGCGCAAACATTCCAACGAAAATCCGGTACATGAAAAATTGAACACTGTCGCTTATGGCATGGCACCAGCAGCATTTCTGGCAGTTAAAATACTTCATACACTAGGCCATTCATAAAAGAAAGCTTTTATGTGGACGATTTCCTAAGTGGTGGTGAGAACGTTGAAACAGCAAAGCAACTTATGAATGATGGCATTGACGTATTAAAAGCGGGTGGATTTCATTTACGAAAATTTAAATCAAATTGTGACAAATTATTGCAGCACTTAGACGAATCTGATTGTGACGACTTATTATCAATTCAAGGCAAGGACGCTGGGGTATCCACACTGGGACTACAATGGAACAATCACGTTGATAAATTTACGTATAAATTATCATCACCTCCAGATGGTCCATTAACAAAGCGAAAAGTACTATCGTTTATCGCAAAAACCTTCGATCCTCTTGGGTGGATCGCACCAATAACAGTTAGGTTCAAGTTGTTTTTTCAACAAATGTGGATAGACACTAAAGATTGGGACGAAGTAATTATGGGTGAGCTTTTAAACAATTGGTATCAACTTACAAGGTTCCACGTTACGAAAAATTACATTCCAAGGTGCATTCTGTTCAAATTCATGGGTTTTGTGACGCATCAGAACGAGCATTTGGTGCCGTGGTGTATTTAAGAGTTGTCGATGACTGTGGAGTGATACACATTAATAATATAATTGTAAAGTCCAAGATTGCACCTTTAAAGCAAATTTCACTGCCCAAGTTAAAGCTTTGTGGTGCAGTGCTTTTATCTAGACTGATCAGACTGATCGTATACAGCACGAGTTATCAAAGTAAGAGATGATAACATTAAAGCATGGTGCGATTTAGGGGCCTGAATACATATTGTTGCCGAAACACCTTCAATTATTGAAATAAGGATTATTCAGAAAATCTATCAATCGGTTATCAGAAAATCATTGAGATGTTTGCGGATAGAAGAAAGTTTTGAGATATCGATTTTCTTAGAAATGCTTAAGATCCAATTTTTCAAGTTTTCGAATAATCGATATTTCAATAGGTAAACCAAATATGAAATTTTAGCGGATGAGCTTGATTTAGATGATAAGATTCAATTTTTAAATTGTTAAACACTGTCGATTAATAGGTTAACGCTTCGAAAGCCCAAATAGTTTAAATCTTGATAAATTTTGTGTTTGGATTATTTTTTAAATTTAGCATTAAGTTCAAATATTTAATTTGAATGAATTTCCTTGTATGAATTCCTTGAATAAATTCACCCGAATGTATGATTTTGAAACTTACAAACTCAGTTTTGTTGTTGTTGTAAAATCTAATATTAATTTAAAATCATTCTGACATGTATTTCCAAGCCTAGCGCAAATGAATAATAAAACCATTTTTTTATGATTTAAGAAAATATGTACGTCTAAAAAATTAATAAAGTAAAATTTAGCGTACACAGAAATAGAGCTGTGTGAATATTGTAAAGAAGAAAAATTGTAAGAGAATTCATCTGTATTAGTATGATTCGCTAGTACTTAACGCACAGCACATTCTGTATATATAGAATGTAAATTGTGGTATAATGAGTCCAGTCGCCGCGGCCTGATGAGAAGATTGATTTTTTCATAATCATAAGCTCATCAGTTCGAAACTGGATTGAATTCTCTTACAATTTTCGGAACATATTAAAATCATATAATATACCATCCATTTCATATTCAAACCGAGTTTCTAATTTATCTTGCATTTTTTGTATCATAGCACACTAAACGAGTACTTGCGAGTATTTTTCACTGACTCCGTCTTCAAAATAAATAAAACATAAATTTGAAAGTGATCAGAGATCATCACCAAATACAACAAAAATTCTGCACAGTTTCCAAAATTATACAATACTTTCGCCACATCATTGCACGCGCGCACTTCACTACGCAACTATTTGATTAATTTCATCCACAAAAGGGTTTCATTCATACAACAACAACAGCAATAACGACCAACTTAATTAATCATTTCACTTAATTAGATTATTTTTGGATTTGTTAATTAAAACAAAACAAAACAAAACAAAAAAATGTGTGTTTTTTAATAATTTGAGTTAAGCTCGTCGAGTAGTTTTGTCTTTTCCGTTTGTTAAACATATACAAGATTAATTACACGCAGTGAAACTAAAAACTGTATAAATATGACGAGTATAAGAAAGTAAAGTAAAATAAAAAAATAAAAAACGTTTATGGAATTACAGAAGAATTCTATATACAATATTAAATTAATTAATTTAATTACAAAAAAAAAACGTTTTGATTGACACTAATTTGTCACATAATTATAATACACATGCGCACACGAATTATAACGTTCAATGTATTCTCAGTGTGTTTTATGTACGAAACCTCATACAGTTATATTTTCCAGCTCAAAAAATTTTCAATTTTCACTTTTCGAGCAATTTCTTCGTAAGTTTGTAAAAAAAAAAAAACTGGTTCGATTGTTACAACTTGTGCGGATAAAACTGTACTACCTGTGACTATGTATGCATATGCTACTCGTTGCTTATATGTAATTATGGAAATATTTAATTTATTAATTATGTATTTATAACAAATGTGGAGTTGGTCTGACAGTATATAAAATTTCTTTTTTTTTTTTTTTTTAATTAAATAATTTTATTTAATAAGTATTTAGGCAAAAAAAGAAAAAAAAAAAAAAATCATTAGACGAAGCTGATTGAAAGCTGTTTTCCATAAATTTTTGCTAATCAACTTCGAATGGAATGGATTTCCGCTTAATTAATAAGATTTTATATTTTTTTTTATATCTTTCATTCATAATTTGTAGTAAGTACGCTAAGTCATAATATAAGATAGCAAACGAGTAAGACTTGCCTGATTGATTGATTACCACCTACCTTAGGCTGACATACTGTTGTGATATTATTTTAAATTGATTTGACCTGATATTTACTAATCTGGAACTTACGTGAAACGACAAAAAAAATAAAAACAAATTAGTTATTTACATATACATTACGTTTTACGATTTACATGAATATAAAAAACGAAACTCGGAAGATATTTCTGTTTATACATACACCAATGTCAATACAGTAATTATTTAGCATGTAATTATACACAGTATCTTAAATAACTATCTAATGTACATAAACAAATAATATACATTCTAAAATCATAAAATAATAATTAATTTAATTTATATAGTACACACACGTTTCGGATACTAAAGTAAAGTTTGTTCGAGATTTATGTTCATGAAATTCACCTTCAATTTTACCATTTAGAATATTATATTAATTTGCTGAATAATTCTTAGTATACGATTTAACTTAAGATCAATAAGTCAATGTTGGTATTTACTAGCTGAATGCTTTGTCAGTGTCCATATTTTTCTAACATTCAAATTGTGCGATTAACTGTTTGACTGCTCTTGAATGTCCATATTTGGTTGAGTTATTTTACTAAACGATAAATCAGAATCATCGAATTCATGAGAAGCTTGCAAAATCAAAATTATTGCATTTTAAGAGACTTTTATAAACCTTGGACTTAGAATATAATATGTATAGTTTAAAAAAAATAAATCAAAAGTCGAAACAAAATTCGTAAACAGCAGACTAAATTGGTTTTGTCCTAGTGTTTGCTACAAGCTCTAACACAGCTTAAACTAAACGTTATTTAAGTTTAAAACAAATCAATTTATTGACTATCAATTTTAGAGTTACATAAAGTTGAATTTAGTCTTCAATTTGGTTCTGAGTTTTTATAATAAAAACTAAAAAGATGAAACAATTCGAGGACTTAAAGTTTGGTTAAATCTGAAAGTTTAAATTAGTAAGTTAAAACACGACTAATTCAATAATTTAGCCCATATAAGTTGAAAGAAACTAAAGGTATGTATTAAAATCCAGCTTAATTCATATGATTAAATCAGTACCCCGGGACTTGACTAAATTAATCTTAATTTACTTTCAATCAACTAAATCCAAGATCCAAATAAAGTTGAGGTTAATGTAAAAATTCAGGATACCATTCCTTAAGTTGTGACTAAATTAAATCACTAAAAAAAATATTTTCCGTGCCTTTTGGCTAAAAAATTGTGGAGGAATACTTTGTCATGATGGTACCATTCATTGCTTGGTACTAATGGAAGTATCACCATTTTGCCTGGAAGCAGCACTTTCTTGGATTGTGTCGCAAATTTAACAATATCGTAATTGAGCTTCAATTTAAGAAAAAAATCGATCAAGATTGGTTCGCATCGGCCTCATTATGCAGGTTTCCAGGCGATTTACAAATTATTGATGGCGTATGACCCAAATAGGTTCTCCGCTTGGGTATCTGTAAAGTTTGGTAACAGAGCAAAATAAAAAAAATAAAAAGTTAAATACACAATAACGCCACCGCAGTATGTTACATTTCTTCACTAATCTAAAAATTAAATTTTTTACGTTGGGCTTTAATTTAGGCTTCGGATTCGTGTCCAGCGAACCAAAAAAACCCTCGTACATGCGGTGACTTTCTTGTGTATTTTACTTTTTTTCTGTGGTCCTCTGTAATCAAACATGCCTTTTTGAGAAAGCATCCAAGCATTGCTAATAGCCAAGCATTGCTTGGCATTCGTTCTCAAATAACCAAAATTAGTAAAAATGTATTCGATTTTTAGGAGCTATCAAGTTTACTAGACCAACTATTAACTAAATCACTTCGTTCATCGGTAAGCAGAATTACATACTATGACGACCTCTATTCCTCCAATTTGCATCTCGTATTAATTAGAAAATGACGATACAAATTACGTACACCAAGTTTCAATCGATCTACATCAGTTATCAAATCGTAACATGGCAGCAAGGTGTATTTGAGCCTAGTCAGGCGTTGTCAATAAAACAAATAACCAACGATTCAAATGGAACAATCAAATTCTGCGTCAATCAACCAACCAAGTGCGACCCAAAACTCATTTCGCTTCCAAGTTCGCTTACTATAAGCAGACAACGGAATATACTCCTTTCGCGGAAGGATGCTTGGAATTAGTTCAACGAATCACCATAAAAATCACTCACTTCAAGAGAAGTTCCTACAACAATTTTGCTGTCGCTATTCATTATCTAAGCTTTTTGCTAAACTTGATGGAAAGCCAATTTGTAAAAACGTCGAACCCGATTGACTGAGTTAAGAAAAACAATTACCGACCACATTCGTTTATTAAATTTATTAAAAAAATTGAAGGCTTTATTCAAACAAATCGGAACTTCGCGAAAATCGAAAGTAATCTTTAAAAAACTTAAACGCTTTAGTTAACAAAATCGAATGATAGGCAGGTGCCTAAAAAATAAAATGCGGTACATAAAAATTCAAACATTTGAGTGAACATTTGATTTAACAAAATCGAATGTGGTACACAACGTTATGTGGTAAATTTGGTAAAATCGAACCCAACATTACCACCTGAAAAAGTTTCAAGTTTAAACATTATTAAGAAAGTAAAACAATTTCATAAATTACACCTGTCCCTCGATTAACACGGTACTTGAATAACACGGATTTGATTTAACACGGTCAACGAATTGAGACAAAGTCTTGACTAACACGCACAGAAGTTTCGCCGCATAAATCAAGTACCGTGTTAATCGAGGGACAGGTGTATTAGTTGCGATTAACACGGTTTTGAGTTACACGGTAATTTGGCGGAACGTAATTACCGTGTTAATCGAGGGACATTTGTATTGGGCTTTCTTGAAATGTAACTAACTTCATTTTAAACTGCAAATTCATTATGTAATTTGACAGCTGACATTTCAAACTTGTTTTAGAAAAAGAAAGTGCACGACTTTCATTGATGGAAAGAAAGAAAACGACATTGATCGAATTCAATCGGCATTTAACGCGACGAGAGAATGCTGAGAGTCTTAACGTATCGAAATCGAGCATTGAAATCCATTTAAAACAACTTGGATACGTTAGGGAGCTTACTAAGCGTGTTGACATCTGCGAATCTCTCTTGAAACACGAAGAAAACATATGATAACAGGCGATGAAAAATTGATCGTCTAAAACAACGTCAAATGAAAAAGATCCGTGGAGCAAGCGTGACGAACCTTCTCAAAGCACTTCAAAAGCAGATATTCACTAAAGGAAACCCGTCAAAAAGGATGTGTTACCACATTCACCATATTCGTCAGACCTAAGGCACCTTTATCAGACTAAAATTTATTTCGTCCTTTGCAAAGAGCCTTCAATGGTTGAACCTTCATTCATTTTTTGCCGAAAAATATAAGAACTTTTTTGAGTGTGGAATCATGAAATTGACAAGAAAGATGGCAAAATGTAATCGAACAAAATGGACAATATATTGTTAAAAAAGTTTTTGTTTTCCATGAAAAATTCGCCTTTCATTTACTCAAAAAAACAACGCAATTACTTGTGGTGGCCGTGTATATACAAGTTTATAAGATTCGTGCTTTTTTCATTAAAAAACTTGATGCTAAAAAACATTAGTTTTACTCTGGATTACTCTATGGAACAGGGAAAAGTTATACCCCTAAGACTGTGTTCGAAACATGTGATAAATATTTTTTAGTACTAATTTTTAAGATTTATTTGCGTCATATTTTTTTGAGTGTTAAGGAAAACAAACAGCAGTTTATATGAAACTATCGTAAAATATTTCAAATAACTTAATTTTAATAATTATGACACACAGAAAAAATCTCAAATGACGGAAGATCTAACCTGAAGAATACGAATTTACCTTCTAATCTTAATTTTTTGGGTTTGATTTTCACAAACAAATTTATAGGCTTAGTATAGAATTAGATTAAACGAAAATAGTTCAATTAAATTTTTATTATAAAATAAGTTTTAAATGTCTGAACAATTAACATAAAAACTTGTATTTATACCAGTTCATGCAAATCATATCAACAATATTTTGACATTCAAATTGTTTTCCTTAACACAAAAAAGTAGAGTGAGGTTGTCTAGTACTCGATCTATTCCTATGATCATTTTTGACATAATGAAAGTATATCGTTGTTTAAATGATGTAGTCGCCTTTGCGTTTCATTTCATAGATATTTATTTTCCTCGTTTGCTGTTCTGGCGATGCATAAAGCCTGTATTCCATGAGAAAAATTGACTGACAGTCAAAAAAAAAACGAAAAGAGAAAAATAATCGGATGCCCCATATAAGAGACAAAGACAACGGTTTTTATTTTATAGAAAAACCGTTTTGCTGTAAAACAAAAAATAAAATAAAAAGCGATGTCCTTGTCTCTTGTAAGGGGCATCAGATTATTTTTCTCTTTTTGTTTTTTTTTACTGTCAGTCAATTTTTCTCATGGAATACACGCTTTACACTATCCGGGCAGCATAATAAAAAATTGTGAATGTATAGGGGAATATCTTTCAAGTAAATGCCAATAATTAGTAAAAAATATTTCTCACAGTTTTCATGACATTTGATTGCGGCTCTATACTCAAGTGCAAGAGGAAAAAGGAAAACAATATTACAAATTTTACTAATAGCTTCCTTTTTCTTCCCTTTCTTAAGAAATGTAATACAAAACTATAGCCATCGAAAATAGTCGTCTAATTGACGACTGGAGAACACGGATTCCACGTAGCGGAAAATTTTTCAACTGGGGCGGATACAGATTTTTTCGTGTTGATTGTGTGTTTTAGATTTTTTCTTATAATTTAGGTTGATTTTCGTAAATAAACTAAAATAAATGTATACATCCAGTTCAATTTAAATTTTTACCGCGAGAGACGTTTTCCCCACTTTTACAATCGGCAATTGCATAGTTCTGAATTTAAACAAATCGAACACGGTATTGAAAATATCGAAGACATTGTTTAAAAATATCTAATGTGGCGGACAAATTTTCAAATACTACATTGTGTTTCCATTATGAATAGACCGCTATTATGTAAAAAGATAATCCTCATTTGCCAAATGTTACGATTATGTACTTTGTTCCGATAATTAATTAAAGTAAACATGCGATTGCATGAAAATGATGTCATAACAGATAATTAATCAACATTTGGTTTCACAAGAACCCCATCGAAATAATATTTGCAAAAGTTAGAGAAAAACGTACGCCTAAAAATAACCGTGATAACAGATTAGGCTATTAAAAGCATTCCAATGTTCAAGATAATTGAATTTTGCTATAGTCTAATGATGATAATTTAGTATTTTATGTTAAAACCGTTTTATCAAAATTATCAAAAACTGTTATGACATTTCTGTTTCCGGGACAATATCAATTTTTAATCCAAAATAAAAGTAATTCCAGGTATATGTATAATATATTGAAACTAGTCCAAATTTCCTGCATCGTTTAATTTCTCAAAACTATATACAGTCTACAAGAAAGGTTAAATCCCCTCCCTACTCATATTATATATGAATCACTTGATTCTTGTTTATTGTCTTATCTAATCTTTAAAACGTGCGTTATCGCTGAACGGCGCACAAAAGGCGACACCAAACATATTAAAAATCACTCAAAAATAAAAACAAATGTCGTTTTGTTACCTTTCATTTTATTCCAATACAGATCTTTATGTTTTAATCCAAATTTTATAACAAACTTCAATTAACAAACAACATTTTGATTGGAGTACATCTTATAAACAGACTTAATCTACAATTTTTATTTTATTGATTTTTGAAAGGTTTTTAATTCACTTTTTTTTTTTTATTATCAATCAGATGATTTACGAAATAATTTAATAAAAAAAATCACAAAACTTTTGTATCAATCACATACATATGTTAAAAAAACACACAGAACCAACAAATTTCAAACAAACTTAATCGCAATCAAAAATATCAAATAACGCGAAACGACAATGAGGCGCCCGCGAACTTAAATAAATTATTACGATATCACAGAATGTTTTTGAATGGAACACAGACACTACATTATATGAAATTCCACTATGTTTAATTAAAGTCTATACCGCCGCACACTTAAACTAATTCACTAACAACAACGTACACCACCGGTATCGACTGCACACTAACTAAACGCAAAATTAAAACAAAACACAAAAAACCAAATGGCAGAAACAAACAAATTTTATTGCAAAAACGTTGAGGTATTGGATGAGATCATTCATATTGATAAGCAAATCATATTGTTATTGCAATTCGTTGAATAAAAAATAATAATTAAATAATAAAAAATAAAAAACTTAATTATTTACGATGGGAATTGTTTTTATTTTATTTATTAATTTAAACTTTTGTAAAATTTTTAAAGAAATGAGAATTTGATAAGGAATTTCATCATGCCTTATGTTGTTAATGACGCTCGCTCGCTCGCTCGACATGGAAATTTAACTCTACAATACAAATGAATTATGCATGCTGGAATATTTTTTATGTTATACGTTTGTATATTAGTTCTACTTGATGACGACATAATATTATTTCCAACTATGGTTATTAACGTTATTTACAGTTAAAACAAACTTAGTTTTGTTGAACTTGCTACGTTTATAAAACGTTTACTTTTATTAATGAAATAGTTTTATTGGGCTGCTAAATAAAGGTGAATATTTTCCCTATTTATGAGAGAGGTTCTTACCATTAATTGAATTCTTAACTGACTTAATATTATAGTTTTTATATTAATTATATTAAGAGTGTTTGTTTAATTGTTTGGAAATACACTCATACCTCGTTATACGGCCGCTCTTTATACGGCTTTTCGCTATAACGGCCTCTTAGAATTATGGTACAGTTTCGTTATACGGTCAAACAAATTCGTTATACGGCCAAAAAAAAAAGAGAAAAATCGGGGAACTCCCGCATTAATGCATTTATTTTTTTCGGTTTTGCTTATTTTTGTTGCAATATGGAAAGGGAAAAACAGAAGAAATAGAGTATGGGTTATGTCTGTGTTTTTATTAGTTTGTAATTAAAATTGTATAAACAGGACGTGTTTGTTTAATCATCTATACAAATCGTGTTTTTTTTACCACAAAATGTCGCAAAAACGATCTATGCAGATTATAGACAAGGTCTCGAACGCAAAGAGGAGCCGAAAATCAGTCACACTAGAGACTAAACTGGAAGTTTCGCGTAGAATTGAAGCTGGTGAAAAAATTGTAGAAATTTGTAGGGCACTGGGACTTGCAAAATCTACCGTTCAAACCATTCGTAATAATAGGGATAAAATAAAGGAACATTTGCAATCAGCCGCAGTGGTTAGTGTTTCAAAATTAACTCGTCAAAGAAGCAGTGTAATGGAAAAAATGGAAAAATTATTGGGCATTTGGATTGAAGACAACAACCAACGGAGAACGCCAATTAGCCAAATGACCATTCAAGAAAAGGCAAAAAGCATTTTTGAAAAGTTGAAGAGAGATGATCCAGATGATTCTTCGAAAGACGTAAATTTCCTTGCAAGCAGAGGTTGGTTTGAAAAATTTAAAAATCGACATAATTTACATAATTTAAAGATGAAAGGTGAAGCAGCTAGCGCCGATGACGCTGCCGCTCTAGCGTATCCTAACATTCTAAAAAAAATCATTGAAAGAGGTGGATACCTTCCAGAACAAGTTTTTAATGTGGATGAAACCGGACTCTACTGGAAGCGTATGCCTGAAAGAACTTATATTTCAAAGAACGAAAAGACTGCATCTGGATATAAGGTATCCAAAGAACGATTAACTTTGCTTCTTGGCGGTAATGCAGCAGGTGATTATAAGCTTAAACCGCTTTTGATTTATATTTCTGAAAATCCAAGACCATTTAAAGGGTTGAATAAGAATCAATTACCTGTCATTTGGAAATCCAACAAAAAAGCTTGGATGACTAAGATTCTCTTTGAAGACTGGTTTAAAAATTACTTTTGCCCTGAAGTGAAAAAATATTTGCAAACCAAAAATTTAAGCAACAAGGTTCTGCTTCTTTTAGATAATGCTCCAGGACATCCAGTTAATTTAGCCGAGTTATCTAAAGATGTGGAAATTGAATTTCTGCCTAAAAATACTACAGCCCTAATCCAGCCAATGGATCAGGGTGTAATGGCCACGTTTAAGGCATATTATTTACGCAGAACTTTTCGGAAACTGATTAACGAGACAGATGGTAAATCTTCGATCACAGAATTTTGGAAAAAATATAACATCAAAGACGCGGTTGAAAATATTGGCGATTCATGGAAAGAGTTGAAATCAACCACAATGAACGGCGTTTGGAAAAAAATATGGCCAGAGTGCATAACAACGAATGATCATGAAGCTGAATCTCTTCTAGAAATTCGACAACACATATTGAACCTAGGATCTGAACTTGGTTTTGAGGAATTAGAAGAGGTTGATGTGGTAGATTTGCTTGAAGCGGATCGCGAACCTCTTTCCAACGAAGAACTGCTTCAGTTAGAAAACATTCCACCATTAGATGAGGAGATGGAATCAGTTGTTTGCCGAAAGTTAACCTTAAAGGATTTATCAAAAGCACTTTCTTGCTTCGAACAAGGAATAAACATCTTACGTCAAAATGACCCCGATGAAGATAGAATCACTAAAGTTTCACGAGGCATTGATACTGCCATTAGTTGCTACAAGGATATGCATATGGAAGCAAAAAAAAAGGCAAAGCAGCTAACGTTGGACCAATTTTTTAAGGCTGGTCCTTCCGAAGCAGTGACTGACCAAATTAAAAGTGATTCAAGCCCATATGAAGATGATTCTTCAGCATCGGAACAAACATTCTAATTTTTAGTTTTTTTAAATGTTATTTTATTTAAATGAATTTTCATTATGCTTTTCACCTTTTTTACTTTAAATAAATGTTTATTTTGATATTTTTGAATTTCTTTTTAATAATTTTTCTTTTACGTACATCAGTTTTGTTGTGAATAATATTGAAATAGATAAATATCTACAAGAAAAACAGAAAATTATGCATTTTCAGCTAAAAACTAAACTTTGTGTAAACGTTTTTTTTTTTAAATTGGAACGGATCTTATTGAATTTGAATGGAATTGTATGAAAATACATGATTCGTTTTACGGCATTTCGGTTTACGGCCAAGTTTCCAGGAACGTATCTAGGCCGTAAAGCGAGGTATTGGTGTAGTTAAAATGAAATTAATTAAAAAGCGTAAAAGTCTTTTTAGAAATAGTTTCTTGTATACTGCTGTAGACTGTAGAGAAAATAATTATTTTTAATGGAGGCTATAAAAAACATTAAATTTTTAATGGCAGTATTATGTCGGTCTGAATTGCAACGAAATTAATTATTCAGTTTATGAAAAATGTGTCTACATAAACCACTGCATTTAGAAGCATAAATCTTACAGTTTTTAAAATTCTTTTGTGCCAGACAGTAGTCAACAATTTGTAGGTATACTTGAATTATTTTCGGACCAGAGACAAAAGCTTCCAGTGAAGCTTTATCCGAGCAGAACCCAAACCTACATAAAACTTTTTAGAGTGTCAATCGGAACCAGATAAGCAACGTTTGGTTTATATGATCTTTAAAGGTCTCTTCCAGAGGAGGTGAACTTTGGTGATTTTTTCTCTCGTTGTGGAAAGTAAAACTAACTGAACAGATCGCTTGAAAATATCTATTACGAAATGAACAATTCAATTCGTCTATTTTACTCCTTAACTCTGTTAACGTTAATTTTAAATTACATCAAACGTTTGTTTAACTAGGCATAACTTATCTCATACTCATAATGTTTGGCCGATGGTGACTGTGTCGCGGACGTTTCCAACCTTAACTTCGTAGAGGCAAGTACCATCCAGTTAGACGATGATCTACTATTTCGATCGCTTCTTAGAATGGTTACTAGTCCCGGTTTCAAAATTGATTGAAATTGACTTTTGGCAGTGCTTCTTCGCTTTAGGTAAAATTTAAACTTACCGTGTCCAGTTATAACTTAGCACATCGAGCTCGTTATTGGCTGACTAATATTCAGTCGGTAACTGATATTCGGAATGAAGTCAAAGGCATGTCTTTCTTTATCTGATTCATTGCATCTTAGTTGCCATTTAACAATTGCTGAAGAATCGTGAACACTTTTGATCATCACAAAGTTTTCGTCACTGCCTGCTAGACGTGTTCCAGAAAATTCAATTCTATTATAGTTGGTTCCGCAACTTACGCAGTAATTCCTCAGCTATTATCTTATCCATTGGCAGTACACCGGCCGACGTTTTGTTAGGATTTTTATGTTTAGTTAGGATTTTGTGATTCTTAGTAAGAACGCAGAGAAAATAGTGGATCTCGGAGGGTCATTAATAAATAAAGTATTTTGAACTTGTAGGGTAGCATCGTCAAAGTTAAGAAATTCGGGACCATTCCACCAAATGTTGAGATCTTTCAAATCGTCTGAATGAACTCCTCGTGTAGCGTGATTCGCCGGATTATTTTTCGAGCTTTCATATCTCCATTGATAATGCGGCAGTCTGGATATGGATATCAGCAGTTCTATTGCCGACGAAGGATTTCCATTTCCTGGGTGAACTTCCAAGCCATTGAAGTACTGTTTTTGAATCAGTCCAAGCAAAAATGTATCTGGTAGATACATTGACGTTACTACATCTTGAAGTAGCTTGGTTAACAGTAATACTATATATAATTCCAGCCCTGGTATAGAAACTTGCTTTATTGGAGCAACCTTAGTTGTTGCAGCAATCAAGGGAATGGCGCAATTCCCTTTGTTGTTGGTTTGTCATGTAAAATTACTAATCTTGATATTTTAATCGCTTTGAAGTGGTCAAACGAATTTCTCAGATTAGCCCATTAGGCTGCAATGTCAGACGGTAAAAGATTGTCCCAGTTTAGTTTTAACAACCATAAACTTTGGAATAAGATTTTTATTGTAATAACGGACGGTGCCAATAAACCGAGGGGATCGAATAATCTCGAAGCCTCTGATAGTAGCTGATGCTTCGTTGGGATACGTGTTTGCGCTAGACCGACCCCAAAACCCCAAAGCCCTCCAAAACCTTGTACTTATTGGTTCATCATCGAAAAACATCATCAGGAGAAAGTTCTTGGTCGGTATGGGGTTTAGGAGTTCTTTGGAGTTTGATTTCCATCTTCGCAGATTGGATTAATTGGGATTACTGGTTTGTTATCGATTGCTAACTGCTTTAACGATCTAACGGTCTGATATAGTGAGGGCGCTAGACCATATGTTACCGTTTGCAATCGATAATGCTTGATAGGCTCTGAGGTAGTTTTTCGCCATAATATCCGTTGGAATTCACGGTCATCTGGTGCTATCAGGATTTGCCTATACATCTTTTCGATGTCGGAGGCAAAAACAATTTTACGCTTCCGGAACTTCATTACGATGAATAACAACGTATTTTGTATGGTCGACCCTACCACTAATTTTTGATTTAAAGATATGCCTGATGATGTTTTTGATGATCCATTACGGCATGGTGCGGCAGACAATAACTGTTTCCCGGAGCTTGTGCAATATCCACATCTGGTATAATTTCCATTTGACCAAGGTTGGCATATTCTTCCATGAAAATGATATAATCTTGCTGCAGTTTATTGTTAGTTTGGAATTTTCGTTCCATTGCCAACAATCGAAATATTTCTGCTTGTTTGGAATTGCCTAGGTTGGAAATATCTACTACCCTCGGTTTTCGAGGATGTGCTTTTCAATCATTTTTTCCTGTTTGGTAATTAAGGATATTTTGCTTAACTCCTCAACTTCCAAAAAATTGACGAAGAATGTAGATTGATTTACTGGTGCGTTGACTTTGTCTCCACGGATGACCCAGCCGAATATAATATTCTGGGATATTACTCGGTCATTCCGCTTTATTGTTTCAGGTAATAATGTCTGGAAGAATTCGCCTGCTCCAAGAATCATGTTAACTGATGTTTATTTTGTGAGCTGTGGATCGGCTAACGGTAAGTTGATAACGTTATGGTATATACTTGAGTATTCTGGAGAGAATGTGGTTAATGCCTGTAGAAATAATGCTTGACATTTTAAAGTTTTAAGAGGATTAGGTCTAGATTTGATAAATAACTATCGCTAGTGCATTAACTTGGATCAACGTCTGATGTTTTTGGGAATATTTGTGGCATCACTATAGCGAAAAGCAGTTGTTGGACGAACATCTGGCATCTAGACAATAAATACACAATGACCTTCCAGATATGTAGCCTTTGAATAAATGCCCATTGCATTTCGGGAAACTTCAGGCAATTTCGGGAAACTTCAGGCTCTCGCAAATTTGTGGCTTTGCTTAACATTGAATTTGAATGAATTTAACCATTGAACAAATTTGTGAAGTCTTCTGGTGTACGACAAACTTTCCCATGGTTGCGGTTAGCTTTGTGGAACCTTGCTGGCTACTAATATCAACTGCCGGAGTATGATTTCGGAAAAATGCCTTAAAAGCCGATTTGGCTGTTTAGTAAGGGTGTTCTGCTAAGCTGTATTCACTTTCCTCACCCACTTCACAGAATTTTTCGTCTGCATCATTGAAATGATTCCAGCTTTGCTCTAGACCTTCTAGTTTATTTTCGAAAAGGTCAATGTTCGTTCTGTCGGTTAAAGCTGCGGCAGTTTCTTTCAGGCTTGTAGACAAATCGCCGAGCGATCACCGATTCACAAAACTACACTATTTACTACAAAAGATCATTTTCTGGTCATACAAGTTCTAATCGTTTAGCAATAAATTGTTTTTTTTTTTTTAAATGACAATATACATGGGTCAAACATAGTATTTCCATCCTTAATAGTGTCCATTAATTAAGCAACCATCGATTTTACTTGTGGTTTAAGTCGGATTTTTGACGTAGTAGCGTTTGAGCTGTAGACCATAACATAGTTTTAAAGCCGTCTGTGTAAATTGGCAAGCAATAGTTTCAGTATGTGGATTTATTAAGTGGCTTATTATTGCATAAAATTTGTAAAACAGATCATAATTCATTCAAAAACTATATTACTACATACTAAAATTAAACTCACCTTCTTTTTTATTTGAACGCTAATTTATGTATATATTTTTTTGAAGAAAATGTTTATAGCTATCTAAAGCAATAAACAGAAGAATTTTCCTTTGAAAAATGAATAAATTTTATTTCGCATTGTGCAACAGTTTTCTTGTAAACACTTCTAAAACCAATATAAATTTGATAAATGAAGAGAGAAAAGTGGTTCAATGCCACAGAGCACCTAGGTTCAGAAAAAGTATATTGGTTATCATCCTCATTCATCAGACCATATCAGCCTATCCCCACAATTACACCACTGCCCTTCGCCTATATTTGTTATTATTTAAATTGTATATGTTTACACAAAATTTTACTAGACCGAAACCAACTTAACTCATTCCTTTCCAAGAGACGATAATGATCGCTAACACAAGCACATTTAATAAATAAATAGACGGTAGACTTGTTTTCTTTTCATTTTATCTGTGTGTATACACAGGCTGGCAAGCAGGGTATATAAATCATGTTTTCTAAGATGAAAGATTTTTACAAGATTTTCATTTTACATCTTACCTCGTACAGTACATACTACATATATGCATAAATAATACGTTGCATTATTTATTGCTTTGTTGAAAGAAATTAAAAATATATTTACGTAAATGTGTTGCATATAAGGATCAACATTAAAACTATTGTGAATGAGAACACACACACACACAAAACAACAAAGACGTTTTTTGTCTAATCGGGTTAAGATACGTAATTATGTTTTATTTTAACACGCAACACACAGTATTTTGAAAGGACTTGATGGAGGTTACGCGTTTCTTACATTTTTTTGGATTCAATTTCTCATGTAGGTGTGATTTTTTGATTTATGAAAGAAGGCTATTGTTCGTTGGTGTACAGAGCTAAATATTTAATCTTCGTAATTTGATGCTGAAAGTTGATCCTATTCTTATCACTATTTACACGATAAACGATAAAAACGGTCAATGAGCTTGACTTACGAGAAAATAATAATCATGTTCAATCTTGACCTTAAGCTAAATATATGTACATATACAACCAACCAAACATGTGCGCGGTTAACGAGGATTAACCACACATTGTAGCCGAAAGACATATACAATTCACACCGGAAGGAATACGATTAATGCATACCGCATGTTTTCTACAAAATCTTTGCGAGATGAATAATCATACTTAATGAAAATGCAATAATTAACAAAATTGCTTAAGACGCATACCATATACAAATGTGCTACACTTATAATACAGCGAGACAAGTGGGATTACATCATGTGATACAATTGAAATTGAATCATACACGATAAATTTTGTTGTTATTTTCTGATCTCTCATTTGCATACCATATGAGTAAGAAATTGGAATGTTCAAGACTTGAAAAAAAAAAATGTCACCAAAAACATTTTTTATATTGACATTGAATTATTTCACTTTCGCCCGCATTGTTTCTTGTTTTTGGGGCGATTTGTCACAGTTGATGGACAACTGTAATTTAATTACTTATTTGGTTTACTTGACCTATACACTACAAAAAAAAATCGTATAGTGTAGTTCCGACTCGTATGTATGACAAAATACAATGTGTTTTATTTATTTATTTTTTATTAAAACGCGTTGTGGTGGGTGATACTCGCCGACTATGATGTAATTGTCGCGCGCACACACAATTTTGTTTATGGTAATCTAAAATTGGATATAGTAATCGGTATACACGTAATTATGATAATTAAAACAGGTGTTTTAGTATTTTTTTTATGGATACAATTTAGCGATGGGAAATTCACATCACAGTGCGAAATTACGCAACTCGCACATCTCGTCAAATTTACAATTAAATTTACAAATATTTGATTAGAAATTGAACCTCAAAAATAATAATATTGTTAATTGTATAGCCAAATTAAAACATCAAATTTCAAGGTTCATTAGTTTGCGATATATGTATAGCCCATTCAAATGCCATGTAGCGGAACAAATTATGCGTCACTCATGATTGACTTTCTTTTATATTCGACAAATATAATGGACTGTAACACCTTTATGTTATGATGTAATGTGATATGGCCTAATTGAATAAAAAAAAAAAAAAAAGTCATTCAATTATACAGAGTTCCTTATTATTTCCGGCAACCGCAATTAACTTATAAGAAAATAGAAAACGATAAAATTAACAAAAAAAAAAAAACGGCCATAAACTATCTAATAGAGAAAGAAAGATACTAATATTCTAATCTACTTCAAATTGGTGATCTAATTATTGTAAAAACGACAATTTCACTTTAAAATTTAATTAACTGTCTTTTTTAGTCGTATACCTCTATTTATTATACATACACCAGTTGTATGCGCGCGATGATGGAACACACAGTATTTTTTCTTTCTAGAATTGAGGACAGGCACCAATTTCTTGTTAAGTTATGAGCGTGCACGATTCCAAAATGATCGATCGATCACATTGAAAAATTATTTAACAATTTTAACTCGTTCGATTTCGATTATGTATAGTAGAGATACGTATACGTACATACGAGTAGTATACACACAAGAAGATTGATTGGCAAACATTTTTAACAATTATTCATCGCAGAAAGAAGTTCAGTTTGTCTGCTGTGCGCGCATATATAGCATTTCGATATATTCGAATCATTGAATGATCTCTTTTTATAACGGTTAATGACACAAGGTATATACGTATATATAAGAAGATCACGATCAATCAATTTACGAGGAGAAAAGTTTGTGTTGGATGTGTAGTCAGAATGTTTGTGTGATCTTTGAACTGTTTTAATGATTTTTTTTTTTTTTTTTTTGGTAATTCGATATAGAGTTTACAGATGTGAAATGGTTTTGTTTTCGTGGGGTTAATTAATTTTTATTTTCAAGAATTGGTGGAAATTAGGGCAATTATTACACTTTTTGTTTTTTGTAAAATATTTTATATCCAATTAGGGTTACCCCCATCGGTTTCAACAAATCAAGAGGGCCTAACCATCAAAAATTTCAAATTTCCTTACATTTTTTCTGTTGAAAATTTAATTTTATCGTGAATAGAATGCCAGCTGTTCTTCGATTTAAGTTCTGATTACAGTTTAAAGTAAGAATTAAAAAGTATAATATTTTACCTGTAAATTTCAATTCAAAATTCTCAAATCAAAAATTTTGAAAATTTTCAATTTTTCGAGTCAATTAAAATTTTGTAGTTTGACGGAAATCCTACATAATAGTAAGGCGGAACTTATTTGTTTAGTTCGTGTCAAATTTTCTAAAAAAACATTAAATTCGACACAAATTGGTCGCTGTGCTTCCGTCGCGTCGCGAGGAATTGTTGACTATCTAGAAGGGGGAATATAGGAGCAGGAATAGAGAAATTTTATGTAGCTTTAGGATGGGGTCACTTTAATGAAATGTGTCACGTCTAACCTTGAGTTCATACTTTATTTGAACTAATCTTCGGAAAGACGTCTATTTTTTCATTTGGACACTTTAATTATAGCCAAAATTAAGTTTTTCTAAATAAATCAGCAAACATTTCACGACCTATTGCTTTTAATGGCTTTCCTGGCGATTTCGGTAATCATCATAAATTTTAAAACGTAGCTCGCCAAAACTTGGTTTAATGAACAAAAATTACATTTTATCTATTACAGAGGGTCATCAGGGCCAGCTAAATCCCAAAATTCCTCAAACCTATACATTCATTATAGACAAATAATATTAGAAATGGTAATCTACATGTCGTATTAATCAAAACAATTCTGTTGAAAACGGCGGTGATTTATTATTTCGGGTAAATAAATTCACACTGGAAACCCCCCACCCCTGGGAAAAACTAATTTTTTTTGTAGGAAATGCTTTGGGCACAGAAGCTTCACTTTTACGATTAAATGAAAAAACTAATTTTTTTTATAGGAAATTGATTTGGCGTAGGTAAAATTTTCAGTGTTAAGTTCAGTGGCTGAAAATTCAAAGTTAGCATGATCGAAGAAATGTCCCTTCTGGTTGTTTATTATTCGGTGCTCGTAAGTGTGAGTAATTTGATAAATGATCTACTCGGGTGAGTAATTTGATAAATGATGAAATCAAATTTGGAAACAGCCAAGCCTTTTTACAACACAGCGAGGAATTTCACGTCTATTTCAAATTTAAGTACAAGTCATATTTGGCTGGCATCCAAGAAAAAATTGGAACAAATCCAAAACAGTTCTGGAAATATTTTAGGTCTAAACGTGAAATTGAGGTGTACCATGTCAATATAACTACCAGTACTGATTAAACAACATATCAATTACTCCTCCAGTCATATCCGATGAAGAAATTCTACCAGCTTTGAAGGGTTTTGAAGACGGCGGATGTGGGTCGGATGATGCACCCTCATCTGTATTAAAAATTTTTGTGAGTGTTCAATCATTCCTTAACCAGTGCTGTTTCCCGAAAAATTGAAAATGTCTAAAATAACTCCGCAATCTTTAAATCAGGCAAACGGGATGATATCACATGTTGTAGACGAATGTCAACTTTATCATCAATTCCTAAATTATTTGAACTATCTGTCAACCAGCATGGGTTTATGCCTGGTAGGTCTACATCTACTAACCAGGTTGAATTCACCAGCCAAGTAATAAGGTGGATAGAAAAACATATTCAAGTAGACGTAGCTTATACGGATTTCAGTAAGGCATTTGATTCTTCATGTCATCATAAAACACTCCAAAGTCTAGTTGCATTTAGATTTTCATTAGAATACATTAATTGGTTCAAGTCGTACTTAACACACCGTCTACAATATGTAAATTGACAATAAAAAATCCAACATTACCAAAGTGACATCGGGTGTTCCTCAAGTATTCATTGTTCGGATAACCAAGATCATAAAAAACTCCAATCTTCTCATATTTTTCTCTTCTGACAAAATGCCAGATGACCTCAATAAACTTATTGAGTGGTGCGACCAAAACTCATTACACTTAAACATCAAGAAGTGCGAAATTATGTCTTTTTATCATAAAAGGAATCCGATATTAACTGCACACAATATCAATAATGACAATGTAGTTCAAAGAGTACAAGAGATTACTGATCTAGGAGTCACCTTCGTCGAAAACGTTAGTTTTAATAGGCAAGCAAACTCTACGTTAGATACACAAACTTTATTTATACTATATTTCGCTTATTTAAGATCTCAAGTGGAATATGCTGTAATCGTCTGGAATCCTTATTATCAGTAATAAGATGTACACATCAAAAGAATTCAAAGCATACAAAAAAAGTTCTTGATATTCCTTTAAAAAAAAACTGGCTGGGAATATGACTATAACGTACCTTTTTATCAAAATGTGGCTCGTTTATCACCATATTCGACAAGGTATAACGAATATAAAATTTGCACCATTGAAAACAGACGTCTTCTTATGGATGCTGCTTTTATCGGAAACGCCCTACTTGCCAACATCGATTCAGCTTTTGTATTGGAAAACATATCCATAAATGTTCTAAGCAGAACATTGCTTAATCACCGATTTTTGGCGCTAGAACATCATTAGACCAATTATGGCGATAACGAGCAGAGGATCAATTCGATTTGAATGTATATTGAAGAAAATTTCAACAAAAATTTGAAAATTTATTTTTTAAATTTCTTGTTTTTGTTTTATGTTAATTTGAAATTTTATTAATTGGTGATTTTTTTTTTTATATGAAATCATTAATGTCAATGGCAAAATCGATTTCTTTACTTTAATAAATAAATAAAACTAACAGAATTATAACCACCTGGAAGTAGAGTTTAACGGATCGAATTATTCGATCCGCAAATCCGCGGTTTGTGGTTTAAAAACTGTATCCGAAAACCGTTAAAAAAACTGACAGTTTTCGGATTTATAGATAAATTAATTTAGTTTAACATTTCATATAATAAAATATACATAAGAATTCTTAAAATTTCCAAATATTTTTTACATTCACAAAATATTCGAATTCGAAAATTAAATAAACAAGAAGTGAGATATATTCCAAATCGAAAATAAAATACTAGAATCCTCTTTAAAATCAAAATAAATGTATTAGTTGTCAAAGTTTTAGGTTAATATTTAAAAACTACTAATATTTTACAAAAATTGCATCTTCGACTAGTAAGGATAATAAAGCTAAGGCCCGTAATTTTAAACGGGGATAGTGATAAATCAGCGAATTTATCCCCTCTTTCGTATTTTTAAACGAAGATAAATCCACTGACTCAAACCTGGATTAAAATTGGATCCTCGGATTTATACCTCGATATCGATGGCTAAAACAGTGGATACGGCTATTTTCGAAAATTGGGAAATATAAAACATCATTTACAATCTGTCAAATTACATAATATACAAAACTAAATATTTATAGATAATGAAAAATTGCAAATTTAAATTTAAATAAGTTTTTAAAAAAATATTTTTGCTAGAGAGCACTTTTTGGAAATTTCGAGTTTTCCGTAGATTTACAGAGAAAGAAGAAATGATTCCTGTTGCTATTAAATATTTTCTTAAGACAGGCCCAATAATTCTTTTCGATTGCTGAAAGTGAAAAAGTTCCGACTAGAACTATATGACTCCATAGAAATAAAAATGTTAGATTCTGACAGATATGTAAATTTAGAGGACAATTTGTTAAACTCGTCTGAAATCAAAGCTTTCGCCATCAGAGGATAACGATTTTAGTGTTTGGGTTAATTTATTTGTAAAATACGTATTGTACTCCAAGTTTAACCCTTTTGCACTTCAAATTTAACCATTTATAAATCAAATTAAGCATTTAGCAAAACAAATTGAAACTTTTACAAATCAAGTTTTGATTAGAAAATATTGAATTTGATTTGTAAAAGGACGCAATACTGCTAAGCAGATTGTGATGTACCATTTTAATATTCATAAAAATCAAGAAGAAATTGTTGAAACTTTCTTATTAGAAAAATATCTAACCGCGACTGAAAACAATTACATGTTTCCTTCATTAGGAGTGCTTTTGTCTTTTAAGCATGGTTTCCACGATGGCGAGGCGAAAAAATTAGTCAAATTAAAAAGAGGAAGGAATAATAAAAATAACATAAGACGGAATGAAACTGCAACAAGTCGTTACTCCGAATTTTTATTTATTTAGTTTTGACGTTTCAATTATTAAAATTAAATTTTGTTAAAAATGGATACTGTTGAGTAACTAATGGCAATATATGCCGTTATGTTTTCAAGTATCACTGAGAGTGATTCTGGCGATGAAAAATGTGTTCCCCAAATCAAAAAAAAATATATATATTTAATAATAAAATAAATATAAAATTTTCTTTAAATTGACAATATGAATTCCGAAAATCAGCGGCAAATCCGAAAAAAGATGATGCGTCTAATCTTTTTTTCGGATTAGACGTCCTATTTCGGAGTGCTGAATTAAAATTTTTAAAATTGGACGTCCCAATTTTTCTGTCAAAATGGTATTTTCTCTCTATCGTACTATTGGTGAATTTTTGCTTTCTCTTTTTAGTTTGACTAATTTTTTCGCCTCGCCATCGTGGAAACCATGCTTTAGAAAGGGAATTAACGATACTTGAGCCAAACCAATCAGTCTCTATAGTCAATTAGCGTTGCAATTTTGAAATTAGTGGTGGTGTTCTTTTTTGGTTGTTTTTGGCGGGATTCTCCCGATTTTGGAAATTTCCGTCGCTTTCCGATTTCATACCTTCTATTTTTTTAAATTTCGAGCCTTAGTTGGTGATTCTTTGTTTCGAAACTGTCAGGTTATTCGAGATGTTTTGAGATTATTCGAGTGTGGTTTGATATTACTCAAGAATCTTAGAGTCTATTCTAAGAATATGTTTCTTCGATATTTAACAAATTATCCGATACTATTTGAGGGTTCTATTATTATTTCATGTCGTTTTGTCGAGCTTATAGCCATAACCTGCTTAATAGCATTTTGCTTAGTAGTATTAGTACCATTAAGTTATATTTACATGAATTTTCGAAATACATATTTCGAAATTTTCGTGAATTTTCTCAATTTTGACATTCTTTTCGAAATTATTCATTAATATCCAGATTTTTCGGTATTATTGAAATTGTTCGAGATCAATCGAGATTCACAAAATAAAGAGGTTATTCCAATTTTTCTGTGATTGTTCTGCGTTATATTCTAGATTTTTTAAGTTTTTCAACATTTCTAGGATTAATCGAGATTGTTAATGATTTTCAAATTTATTCGAATTATGTATGACAACAATGTTCTGCGATTAGCTCTGAGTTTGAGTACTGGCAGAATTACGCATGCACATAAATCTGAATCGCAATATTTAGTCATTTTTCGAGATTATGACAAAATTTCGATGTTTCTCCCTAGGCGAGGACCTTCTTTCGTTTTACATACTTACGGATCATCCGATATTTGAGAACTTTCAGGAATATTCGAGATACTTTGAAAATTTGACATTTTTGAGATTACTTCGATATTATTGATATTTTTCAATTATATTCGAAATTTCTGATTCTTCATCGCCATGTTTAGAAAACGTCATAGGACTGATAGTTGCTGGATTTTTCTGTTTAGTTAAGCCCATGGAAATGAATCACGTTCTCTTTCGTCTAGTCACGAAATCAGATACTTTTAAATAATGCGAGGATCGACAGTAGAAATAAATAAGTTTTTATCTAAAAGCTTTACTTGCTCATGAGTACAACGATTATGTTTGGGGCCCAAAAAAAATTTGGCGGGGGCCCGGGATTTGTAGTTTCGCCACTGGTTCGTACATTTATTCTGGTTCTGTTATTTGGCTGATTGGGTGCCGTTTTCAATTTGAAAACTTATTAAAAGAGCAATGAGTTGTTCTTGTTCGATTGACGCCGAAATTGAGATTGCTTTCTATAGGGGGAAAAATAATCAATAGAAAAGTAATCTCGGCTAAATCAGTGGATTTTCGAAAACTGTGTTTCATCCTTGTTTAAAAATACGAGCCTTAGTATACAAAACGCAACAAAATAGTTTCGAACACTTATGGATCCACATCACCGTTAATAAATTATTTAAGAAATATCCATAAAATTGTATTGACTAAGGAAGTTTTGAACGAATTTTCCGGTGATACTGCAAAACAATCAACCAGTTCTGCAGTCACAATATCCAATTTTTTAAAAAACATGCTTGCCGTGAAATAGTTGCGAAACAGGTGGTGCAAGATGGTTTCACAATTCGCGGGTATCACAAACTCACAGTTTATTCGTCAATCTCTTTATGATAGAGGTTTTTGTTTGCCTCATAGTGCTAATGGGGTGATGTAAAACGGAATGAAGAGAGATTCAGCGTAACTTTAGATTGGCTCAGTATAAGGGGCCATCCTAATATTCATAGTAAAGTTGGTAAAGTATTTAATTTGGGCCTTATACGGATTACCGTAGATGAAGAATATGTATAGCTAGCCCTTTTACAAAACTTAGATTGCGTTCGAACTGTGATTAAATATTTTAAAAAATTCTACTGTAAGAAACAGAATGCTTCAAAAAAAAAAAAAAAAAAATGCGACCTAATACGGCATGAGCTTCAACTACAACTAGACGCTAAACATCGATGGAATTCAATTGATCCGATATTGGATAAGTTTATAAGAGTATGTGGACCAATTGAAGAAACATTAATTGAATTGAATGCAGTTGCTTTATTAATTAAAATTGATTTTGAGCAGTTAAAACAATTGAAACATATATTACGACTGGTATCGCTCACCGTAGAAGTTTTATCGAGAAAAGATGCAAATATGGTTACTGCATAGGAGGCCTTAAATTTGCTGTTAAGAAGGTACCAATATTCTTTGTACACAGCTTTTGAATAATAATAAACTCCGCATTGTGCAAAGAGAGAATTGTCAAATTAATAGATTGTTGAAATGCCTACAAAAGACATTTTAAATTTTGCAACGTCTCTAATGGAAAGACTATTCTTAAATAAAAAAGGCGACATATTATTATCATCAGTTTAGAAAAACTATTCAATGCGTTATGTACGATTAAGCCAACATCAACAGAATCTGAGAGAGTTTTCTCAACTTCCTCTAATTTCTGTCCCGAACTCAGATCCCGGCTTTCTGATTATTCACTCATCTGTTTGGTGTTTTAAAAATACTTTTATATAAATCAGAATAAATAAATAATAATACTTTTTAAGATATTCGAAAACCGAAAACCGCGGTTTCTTAAAAACGGATTACTTGCTAACTCTACCTGGAAGTTAAAGAAACATCTTCTCGATGTAAACGTGGAATGAGCAAAATCTTTTATTTTGAAATAAAACGCAAAGGCGACTACGTCAACCACATTGAATTTACTTTGTACCTTTCAAAAATTATTATAAGAATTGACTGTGATAATTGGGGTGTGTTCGGTTTTTTCAAATAAATGTCCAAAATTAGTACTAAATAATATTTATTACAGGTTTCGGACACATTATTTTACATACTTATTTAAGATGGCGGCAAATAAGTCAATAAGTACAATATGAAATAAGTATAACTTTCGGAAAGGGCCTAAGCTGTAACAAATAATTTGTTATTTTTGACTTTCGTTTAAAAAGCAGTTTGGTTGTTTTTATTTGTTTTTGTTGTGACTGTGAGTTTTTGATATTAATAAAATTAAAACCAACAAATATTTGAGGCGTAGTTTACAAAATTTTTATTTGTGGAAACAGGATGTACAAGTTACTCGCAATTTCCAAGGAAATTTTGAAAATGCTGAATATTATATACATATAAATATACGTAACATATATTTTGATGGTTTTAACCTTTCACCCTCGATTTAATTAAATCAAATTTATACTCAAATAATTTTATACCTGGCACTAATTCTGATTGACTTGGCCACAATTTTATTTTATCTTTCCCAAAAGCAAATACTAATTATTTAATATAATTTAAAAACAACAAAAAAAAACATATACAAAAATTTTGTTAAATGGGCGATTATTTATCTTCTTGAAACTAAGTAGAGTGAAGAAAAACGTTCCAATATGCCATTTCTTAATAAACTCGCACAACAAAAGAGTTGGTTGTTATAATTTTTTTTTTATGTTGTAGAATTGTAATTTACCATAAAATAACGTCTCTTTATTATTTTATGTATAAATGTATAGTAGAGGAGGAAAAACATAAGAAGAAGTTGGATCATAACAATAATATCTTTTAGCCACTAAAAATGTATATAAGACGCTGACATGAAATTACATTTTTTTTTCAGAAATATGCGTATTTACTATATAATTTTCGTTTCTTAAAAACAAATAAAATTATAACCTCAAAAAAAAAAAAAATATATCAAAGAAAGACCACAAAAATTAATATTTTTATGACGCTGAGGTTTTTGACCCGCTGCGCGCGATAACCATTGCAAAACTTTAAATTTTATATACCCAAACACAATATAGGGCAATTATAATTTAGGGTGGTCCCGCAGGTCATACAGTGTTAACTCTTAAATAAAATATAATTGGTAAAAATGCGAGAAAAACAGGACTTTTTTAATTGAATTTTCCGTTTTGTATATTTTTTTTTTTTAAATTTTCTTACTAATATAAGTTGACAGCATGTAAACAGATAATGTCAAAATGAAATTGAAATGTGCCTAAATTTTATATTTTTTTTTTTATTTCCGCATGACAATGATATAAATGTGTGCGGTTAAATGAACATCAGGGTTGAATGATGAGCATCTGCACTTATATGTAACCTCAAATAAATTATGAAACAAATTTTGTATGTTATTGTATGTGTGTGGGCGAAAAATTTTCATTTCTCTTGTACGTCGTTTAAAATAATTTGCAAACTCATCCCACTCTGTATTTCAATATATACAGAGCTAAAAAAAAAAAAACAACATCTCTATATATCGCACTCATCATAAGAATGATTAGCAAATTAAATCTATTAACTTTCATTGCCATAATTAGAGTTGAGATTGGGTTCTTATATTTGGAAAGCAAAATTGGTATGAGAGCGGCGAAATATGTTGCTTATTTTCGAAATTGTGGGATACAGTTTATGTACATATGTACATAAATTGTTGGATAAATGCAATTGATAAGGGTTACATTACGCTTAATACAATATATCGACAGATAATGTAAATATTATATCTACAATATATGCGGCGTTATCAGACTGGCGATAAATAAAATATTAGTTTTACGAGAATAGACGGTATTTCCGTATTAGTAACACCAATATTTGATTTAAAAGTGTTTGGTTTGGGATTTTATAAATTTAAAGGCAAATACTTAAGTGGAAATTCCTATTCAATCGATATTATGTATTTTAGGTATATGAATGTGCAATATTGGTTTAAGCTGAGCTAAATTAGGTAATTTAAAACCATAATAAAAAATTCAGCAAATACCTACTTCAAAGAGACCTGACCAAAAAAAAATTTTGTAATTTTGAGCTTGGTTTCAAACTCCAAGACCTCAATTTCCTTTCATCAATGAAAATGGTACGGCTTGCTATATATTCATTCACTCCTATCAACAACTAAATTCCATTGTTTAGTAGTAGAAACTATGTGATAGACTAATTTATCTTGTTTAAATTTTGTTTAAAAGTCATTAGTTATTCAGTTGACTGTGTGAATGCTCTGGGATACAACGTTTCTACTGTGTGTAAGTCTACTGAAAAGCTCAAGTTATAGGGGTTCGACTCCTGGCGGTGGCAAAAAGAATCTTGTTAGCGTTGAGTCACGTGTTGTGAGTGCAATGTTCCTAGTTTTCCCTTCAAAGAATATTAAATCTATTAGAAACATACGGTAGTTACCAAAAAACTGAGCTGACCTAAAATAATAATATCACCTATAGTCAATCAAAATAAGAAACGATAAGCTGCAATTAGGGAGCACCCCGAAATCTTGCATTACAAAATCTTGCAAGTACTAAATCTTGCATTTTTTAAAAATCATGCAAATCAAAATCTTGCCAAACCAAAATCTTGCAGTTATAAAATCTTGCAAGTACAAAATCTTGCATTTCAAAATTTTGCAGTTTTAGTATCTGTACCTGTCTTTAGTATCTAACATAATATTGCGTATTCATAAAAGTCAATTGAAAATCGAAATAAGTCAGTTTTGAGTTTATATTAAATTATAGCAATTTTATTCACAAAAAAAAACAGGAGAAAAGTTATAATTGTATAATATAATTAAAAAGAAATTAAATAAAATAAATTGTACAGCAATTAAAAAAGGATGATATTATGCCCGATTCTTTTTAAAAAATCAGTTTTACTGAGTCTTTCCCTCTTTTTAATGATACGTTTTATTTTTCTATTTTTGATTATTGCCTTTTTTTTCTTTGAAAGGCGTTCTCTGGATTTCACCTTATCAATTTGAGCTTTTGCCACAATTAGTTCCTTTGATAAATTTTCAATGATTCGGTATACTCCAGCATGCCGTTGTCCAACCACAACTTTAAGGCGTTGGTGCCAAGCTTCGACACTGTTTTCGGTCCGTGGGAAGTTTTCTGATCTTATATCTGCATCGGCAATAGACCAGAATTGTAGTATATATCTTGGTGTATGATTGAGGCCACCAATACAATTTTTGTGGAACCACCGTCCAATTAATTTCGCTCCGCTGTTCTCATCAAATTGTTCATATAAATGTTGATAATATCCAGGTATTTCGTTTGGTGGAACGAAAGCAAAACTTTTCAGCATCCGAATTTGGATTGAAAAATCCTCAGAACTGGCGTATCTAGCCACAAACCGTTGCTTTTGTATCCTTCGCCAAATTATTTGCCCGAAGTGGAAAAGGCAACCTTTAATCGTTGCTTCGGGGAAAAATGTTGAAGCTGATGACACAATTGGCTTTTCGGAATCTGTTATGACTCTCCTTGGATTTAAATTAATACCCAGTTCCAAGCTGACTTTCTTAAAGTTAAAAAAAAATCTGTCATAAACCTTCAGAGATTTTTTGCTCATTAAGCAAAATATTAAAGGTACAATTTGCCCCTAAACACACCCGTGAATTGAAAAGAGTTGCCGCATGATGGATGGAACTACGTCGATAATTCCATCCATGATCCAGCAACTCAATTCCGCTAGTAACGCTAACGATGATTGCAATAAAAAAAGGCAACTTTAATTTCATTTTATTATTGTTACTATATGATTGCAATTATCATTATACAGTAGAATTTTGTCAATGCGATTTGTTATATTGCATAACAATTTCCCGTACATTTATAGAATCGCGCGAAGTTTTCTGATCCTACATCTGCATCGGCAATAGACCAGAATTGTGGCATATATATTGGTGTATGATTGAGGCCCCCAATATAATTTTTGTGGAACCACCGTCCAATTTTTCAGCAATTTGTTATCTTGCATAACAATTATGGACTATCCTCATTCAGCAATTTGTTATCTTGCATAACAATTTCCCGTACATTTATAGAATCGCGCGCGCGATTCTATAAATGTACGGGAAATTGTTATGCAAGATTTTGTAATGCAAGATTTTGTAATGCAAGATTTTGTAATGCAAGATTTTGTAATGCAAGATTTTGTAATGCAAGATTTTGTAATGCAAGATTTTGTAATGCAAGATTTTGTAATGCAAGATTTTGTAATGCAAGATTTTGAAATGCAAGATTTTGTAATGCAAGATTAAGGGGCTAACCCCTGCAATTATCCACTGTAGGAACACAATACGGAAGAAATTTTGTGAAGGTGCCATTTTATCTAATGTAATTGAGCTCATGCAACAAATATACCCTCGCTTATCTAAACCGCGTTTTATTTTAGTGCTGATTTTTCGATGCTTTCAAGGTTATTTTTAAGAGTTTTTAATGATTTAAAAATGTTTTTAGATTTTCAAGATTAATTAACACTAGATTTACCGAACCAGTCAAAATGGCTGGTTTTACTTTTACTTTCGCCAATATCTACTTTGTTTTATTATTTTTTTCCCGAAACTATGTTATGACTTTTATAACGACAATTAAATAAAACATATTTAACGACTGGTTTTATATATGTGTCCAAAATACAAAAAAAAAATTTTAGTTTTTAATACATTTACCGGAACCAGTCAAAATGACTGGTGTAATTTTCTATGACATGAATTTACTTTTGTTCTAGTATAATAAGAACTAATGTATGTACTAAAATTTGTTTTTTGTGCAATGGCAACTCAATAAAACAAATGTCAAAAGTACTAATAGAACTTTTCGGGGAAGCCCCTAATTACCTGGTAAACTGTGATATATTTGAATTTGGTTAAAATATGTTTTATATTCCCTAAGTTTTTTTATTATATCGGAGAGAGCAGACAGTACAGAGCAAAACCAAAAAAAATAATACTGGGTTGTTATTTTACACGTATTGCTTTTTTTTTACATATAAAAAAACATAGGAATTATCATTCTTTCATTGCATTCAAAGGTGATCGTAGTGAAATTGTGTAAGTGCAAAAGAGCGATATTTGTGTAGATATTGATAGATTCAAAAGTGAATTATCAGTTAAGAAAATAAAGGACAACAAAAAATTTCCGATTATTGGTTTCAAATTATTTTGTAACATAAGATAAGAATGGCAAAACGAATAAGAACCGCTTCTTTGAAGTTAGAAGAAATACATAAGATACATGTTGAATGTTCAGATGTTGAAGAAGATAATCTTTATGCGAGCGATGCTGAATTATTGGGAAACCAAAGCGATGTTAACGGCAGTGATGAAAGCGTTTATATCGAGAGTAGTGATAGCGAAAATTTTGATGAAAATAATGGAGATGAATCTAGCGACAAGGAAAACGAAAATATTTTGCATAATAAACCTAAAAGAATATGTATGCATTTCCTTCCACTTCTGAAGATGAAAATGAAACGCAAGATAATCTGAAGTTTCTGCAGATGGAACTATTTGGAAAAAAATAAAAGAAGGAGTTGTCGTTGGAAGATGACCATCTCACTGCATTTTCAAAGATTTATCTGGACCTACAGCACATGCAAAAAGAAATATTATGAAAGGAGAAAAATGCAGTGCATTTTTATTATTGATTGACCACAATATATTAGATCATATACGAATTTGTACTTAATTAGAGCCTCTCGAGTTTTGGGCAAGAAATGGTCAATTACACAAGAAAAACTAAAAGGCTTTTATCGCAATATTGTATGTACGTGGCAACTTTGAAACTTTCATATTTATGGAATAAAAAATGGGGTCCGGATTTTTTTTCTAAAACTATGAGTAGAAATGATTTCATGGAAGCTTTACGTTTTATTCGCTTCGATAAAAGAAATGAGAGAAGCAAACCTTTACAAACCGACAAATTTGCTATAGTTTCAACAGTTTGGATCAAATTTATTGAAAATAGCCAAAATGGTTTCAAACCAGGAGCATATATTATCGTTGATGAGCAACTCTTCCCAACGAAAGCCAGATGCAGATTCACACAGTATATGCCAAACAAACCTGAAAAATTTGGGATAAAATTCTGGTTGGCCTCTGATGTTGAAACTAAATATGTGGGGAATGGTTTTCCTTACTTAGGAAAGATGAGACGCGAGATTTATCAACTTCACTAAGTGAGTTTGTTATACTAAAGCTTTTAGAATCGTACACTATGAAAAATAAAACTGTAACAAGAGACGATTTGTTTACCAGTTTTTGTCTGGCTTCTAAATTATTAGCCAAAAATACTACATTGGTTGGTACAATATGCAGCAACAAACGGAAATTTCCACAAATTTGTAAACAAAAGAGATATGATATGGCTCGTTTTTCAATTGTCCTTTTTGAGTCAAGTAGATGTACTCTTACAGTTTATAAAAGTAAGCCGAAAAGAAAAGTTATAATTCTGAGTACTAAGCACAAGGGTATCAAAAACTCAAAAGTGACACAAATTACAAAAAACTACCAGAAACTGTATAAAACCAAATTTCGTATTGATGTAACGGATCAAATGGCACGAAAATACTATATTCCGTAAAATCCGGATCCAGAAGGTGGCCACTGCAAGTTTTTTTTCAATGTTTTAGAATTGGCTGGAATAAATTCACGGATTTTATATAAAAGTATAACAGGAGAAAATATTTCAAGAAAAGATTTTTTGTTTGGTTTAGCTGAAGAACTTGCATCTGAATATCAGTCACCGAGGCAAGGGACAGCAGTTGAACAACCAAAACCAAGTACTAGTAGTGTGCTTCTTCACCCAGTACGTACTCGTAAATGATGTCAAATAGGACTATGTAATAACAACAAGACTACAACAAAATGCGAATTCTGTAAAAAATATGTGTGTGTCTATACTCTTTATTTGTACTATTAAAAAGTATAACAAGAACATACTTATATACACAATACACTTAATCTTAACGTATTGTATATCAGTAAAAATTACTGGTTTTGGTATAAGTAGGTAAAGTAAAATTGTCGGTAAATCTAATGTTAAGATTTTCGAAATTTTTCGAAGAAATATCGAGAATTTTACAAAATTATTAGAAATTTTTGAGGTTTGCAAACAGAATTTTTTGGTGACTTCTAAATTTATCGGAAATTATTTAAAATTCGTTTATTCGAGATTTTCCAAACTGTTCGTGTCATAAACCAAAGTATGGCGTATTAAACTTACATCATTAAACAATATTCGATTTCGAATATCCGATAAATCTTTTCTGATGTTCACGACACTTTTACACTCACAATAACACTCATTAACGAATAGTTACTTAATTTAATTCAACAATAAAAATTACAGCAAGAGAATTAAAATACGTCCTAGTTGAAAAAATCTATCTTCATAACAGCGAATGAGGAAAATCCTTTTCTTTGAAGTAAAACGCTAAGGCGACTACATCACACAACGAATTTATTTTTTATTTTGTGTCAAAAATTATCATAGGATTTGACTGTGATAATTTGGGTGTGTACGGTTTTTTCAAATAAATGTCATAAATTAGTACTAAAAAGTTATTTTTTCGGACACATACATAGTCTTAAAGAATTTTCTGTTTTTTACGTTGGTAAAATAAAGTTTAGTCCGAAACGATGTCGACCTTAAGATTTTTGAGGATTGGAGAAAATTTATTTTGCAAATATCTCAACAAATATTTATATCGTAAAAGAAAGTTCTGTGTTGTCCACACCACATTTTTTCAAAATATTTTGGCAGTGTATGGCTTTAATAACGACTAGAAAATATTCAAAACTATCGAGAAGAAAATCTTGAAACAACAACTCTACTTATTGACATTTTAACTGCTTAGAGCTGCTTACCATACTAAACTTTGTTGGGGATCGCAAAATATGAAGTTCTTATACAACGTCTATGTTTGCAAGATTGACGAAACCCTTATTAATTTAAAACAATTACATAATTTATGTAACCTGTTTGCATAATTTTGTTATATAAATCATTGGATAATTAATGATTTGGAGGTGTCATTTGATGTTCATGACAGGCAACTTTTATTAAAACCGGCATGTCAAATATTAGTATTAACTCATTTTAAAATTAAAACCTTATCAAAACATAATCAGGTACTTAATGAGAACTTCGAAATCATTAAAGAATGTTTTGTATCTTATAAACTATGATTTCAAAAATAAACTGTTTTAATATCTTAAATATTAGGCTGTGGGCCAATTAGTACGATAAAAGTACACTTTTAACGTCTTGTTGTTTTTAAACATCCATTTTTTTTTATTTAGCGCCTAATCATGTGTTTTGTCTGGTTGTACTTGTCATTCGCCGAATGACTTTAAGTAAAACATAATGATTTGTATAATACCAGCGTTCTGTGCTAAATACGAACATTATATAAAAATTACAACTAATTTTTACTTTTTAACCTACTTTGTAAACACAATCATTGCAATATTCATCCACTGCCAAACCTTAAACATACATACATATAACACTGCATACTAACAAGGGAACCATTTGAACTGTCAAATTGCCTAAGTTGTATTACTCTGTGAGACATTAACGAAATCATTTTTTGTTTCAACAACCCAGCCCTTTTTAGGGGATAAAACCGCTCCTTAATTTAATCTCAAAAAACGCTTTTCTCGATACATTTCGGCTTCTACTCCACATTTTTTTATTTTTTTTGATTAAACAAATTGGTAATTATTCCTCACAAAACGACAATTGCATTGTAAATATAAATCCAAAAAAGATTAAGGTAAATCCATAGTGTGAAATATGTGGCCCAGGCCCACTAACTGCAAAAAAAATTAACTTTAAAGTTCTTACAAAACAATGTCATTAACTTTACCAGTACGGCAGTTTTTGCCCTATATGTTTAGTATCTTTCTTGAGGAATATGGGCTGGCTTGGGAAAAATATAGAGAAGTTGACCAAATGCGAAAAAACGGACTCATAATTCACATGTCTAGGTCTACTAAAATTAACAAATACCGAAATTTAATTTGTTACTTCGAAATATTGGACACATTTTAGGTTAAAAGAGCGTCATATTAACATTGGAGTTACCAGGAAATTTCCTGCCATTTCAATGAATCAGTCCCACTCTGTTAGCAATAGCTAAAACTAACTCAATTATCTCTCGCATGATGGAAACTAGAATATAATCAATTAATAAAAGACAGATTCCATCAAAACTGAAAAAGGGAACTAAGAGAGAATCACTAGAACCACTATCAGGTCCTTGTTCCTAATGGGTAAAATTAAAAAACGGGAAAGAACCACACAATTTATTGAGAAATGACTGACAATACGTCGACGTTTTGTGCTAGCAATTTGTAGGTGGGTCAAATTGTATTATCGCCTGATCTAGTAAAGATATTTTAAGTAATGGTCTACCCAGATTAACAAAGATGGCTCCATTTAAGGTCATTCAGAATTTATTTCGTATTGTCAAATCGAAATCGAAAAAGCCAAATTTAATTAAATCAGATAATACAGTCAAATAGGCAGGATAAAACGATGGTAATCGTTCGAAATCGAGAAAATTACATTTAAAGTATTTTCATTCAAATCGCACTATGATAAACTCGCTTTTTGACTTTATGGCTAAAAATAAATTGAAAATATCTGCCACCAAGAGATACCAAGAGAAATGCTCATTTTTAAAAATTAATAAAGGATTTGAAAAATATAATTGGATTGAGGAAATTTTATTGGACAATGAGGAACTAGGAAATACCAGAGAAGATGAAGAAAAACTGAAGAATGAAAATATATAAGAAGGGTGACTGTAAATCAATAATATTGAACCTTATGCAAAGCGAACAAAACAGACGATTTTGAAATAAAATAAATCCCAGAATAAACTTGCTAAATGAACGAGAAATGTAAAACTACAGCAAAAATGAAGTTATACATTAAAAAAAAGTGTAATTAACTAGCAAGACCCACTGATTAAAGAAGCGTATGTTAAAGATGCAATTTTGGCCAAGTTCCAGTTTTGTTGCTGATCGCTACTACAATACATACTTTTTGTCGAAAGAATCTGAACTTATGAGACCCCGTTTGAAATAAATCATTTTGTCCCTCATTAGGAAAAATCTGTTCCGGTCGACTTCGTTACACGAAAGATTCTATACAGCATATGCAATAAGGAGGTTTTATTGACCCACTGTATAGCATAACTCTTCACAAATTTTCGCATGGCTAAATATGGAATTGAAATGGCTGTTGTAGAATAGTCCTATTGAAATCTTGACCTTGGACTTTTGGAGGAATTTTTTTTGGTTTGTATCTCTAAAATTTTATGTTATCACCATTATGAGTAAGTAAAATTCTAAACAATCAACTTTTACACCAAAAACGACAAGCGATTTAAAATTTTTTTACTAACACATTAACGACTTTTTTTGATTTAGGAATCCAATAGAAGTATTAAGGGCACCAGGTACTTATTTTAGGTACATAATTTTATCAGTTGAAAATATTTACCAAATCCTAAATTTTAAGCCCATCCCTCAAAAAATTTCATACTATCCAAGTACAGTGAAATTTTTAAAACTGATTAAGAATGGTAATTCCGGAGTTAAACAAAACTTCTTGTAGTTTGCAGAAGTTGCCAATTAGATCTTGAGATCAGGTCTAATTGTAATTAACATTGATTACAGTTTTATTGTTTTTTTTTAATTATCATAAATGTGCTAAAGTAGAGCACAATCATTGATTACAATAATTAAAGAAATGAAGCAGCATTTAATAGGACTATAAAACGATTCTAAAAATCATAACTAACAATTTATTAATAAATAGTTTAATATATTTGATTTATCTGTATGCAAAATATACATAAAAGTCAATGCTTTCGAATGGCTTACAATCCAAGTCTATTTATCTTTGTGTAGGATCTTTTATATTACAATAAAATATTTGCACGGTGCACATAATCATCTTATACAACTGTTGCTGTTGCTATTAATATATGTGTACGTATATGCTATAAACAACGATTAGAATGATTGAAATAAAAATAAAAAATAGTAATAAAATACTCCACACCCTATCTAAATATATGTATTATGTATAATTGTAGCTACATAGTTGGATACTTTTTATTATTCTGCTAAAAAACTAATTTTAAATTATTGTAAATTTTATTATCAAATTGCGCAAAAAAAAAAATACACGAACAGGTTGAATTTGTCTTATTTGATCACGATATACCCTCTATACCAAGTACCATTGAACTATCCACTATATCAAACTGTATAACCTCATAAGTAAATACTTTCTCTTCCATTTAATATTAAAACTAAACGTTATATTGTCGTCATTCTGTTTGCATAAGATAATTAAATTATAAATAACAAAATTACGTCAAGTTTACGTTTCATTCATAAAATTTTAAGTTTAATGCAAAAAAACATTTTTTTATCTCGTACAAAAAAAAAAACAAGAAAGATGAAAATCTTGATTTCGCGCGCGAACCAAAAATTGGCGACCTACAAAATGATTTTTTTTTGATTTTAATATTTTGTTTGGTCAATAAATAAAATTTACAACTCGGAAATCAATCAACTACATTTTATGGATGGATATTCCTTTTAAGCAATTCTCGACTTTAATTCTATATGGACAAGCATAAGAATTGAATGATACTCGCTTTGGTCTGCTAAATAAATACTTGTAAATTTGTATGCTATAAAATGATGTAATATTTGGTTATGCTGTGTATTTTGGGAGTGCCATAATTAAATGTTCAAGGTTTTTTGTTTTTGTAAAATTTGGATTGTGCGCTAAAAGTTGTCGAATTTTTTTATGGCCACAGTTTATTAGTGAGACACGTTTTCCAAGTTCGGTTGGCAAATATGTGCTATGTATTTAAATTAATGATCGACTCTTTTAAAATGTGGTGTTATTGAATGAATAAATTAAACCCACCAGTGAATTTTGTTTTTTGCACTCAATTCATTTAAAATACGTGTTTAGGCTTAATTCCTACCTCCATGATGTATATGTAACCTTATCTGTGGAATCACTCACCTGGAAAGAAAAGAAAAAAAAAATTCAAAAATTAGTTTATAATTTAACAATTTTGGTTTTATGGCAATATACACCATAATTATGGAACACATGCTAAATATATCCAAAATCTGAATATATGTATCTAATAAAGCAAACTTTCAAAAATTGGAACCGACTTCAATTATTTCGAATCACAACAAAAATGTCCAAATTTTACAAATGTTTAGTAACATTCAGTTTCTAAGTTGAATTAAGCGGGAAGAAAGTCTTGCAATAACATTGAATAAGCTAAATTGATTAGAACTGTACTCAACTCAAATATTCAAACCCCAATCAACTCAAATATTAAACATTTCAACTTCGTTTGAACTAAAAATTCAAAAGTCGTTATTCTGAAAACTTGAATACAATTTGACGAAGAAGGATTTTTTATAATCCGCACGTTAATAGTTTTTGATTTGAATATAGTTGGAAAGTTGGAAAGGAATTTTGATAAAATCCTATGTTCTCCAAACTTACCTCAATAATTACTTCGGTCTAAAAAGACCAAAGTATTGAAATCCTGTCAAAAATGACGAAAAATTTGATTAGTCGAAAAGCATTTTACCCGACCTTTAGAAAGTCCCTAAGTCTGAAAAAGCAAAAAAAGAAAAAAATGTCCGTCCATCTGTCTGGACGACGTCTGGATGTCTGGAAGTCTGTACCCATGGTATCTCCGATCTCGAGAACGGTTTGTCCGATTTTGATTTTTTTCACCAATCTGTTTCTATGGTCAAGCCGGAGATTTGAAAAGCTTTTGGAAACTGTACGTCGAGAGGGTGGGTTACTTGCCATACGAATTGGCCCAAAACACCGGGTTATATAAATATTTTCCAATTTTTTATATTTGCTGGTTTGATTATTGAATTGGGTATTGAGATTGAGGTTGATATAGTGAGCACTTGACCAATTTTTTATATATCATGGTTTGATTATTGGATTGGCTTGTGATGGTATAATGGTATGATGGTTTGTATATATGAATGGTGTGATGGTGGTATGTTGATATGATGGTACGATGGTACGGTTGAGTGGTATGGTGATGTCATAACCTGATGATGGTTTGGTTATATGATGGTATGATGGTAAGATGGTACAATGTTACGATGATATGATGGTATGATGGTATGAAGGTATGGTAGATTGATGAGAAGATATGCATCATATTAAGATGGTTCGACGTTACTATGGTGCAATGGAATGATGGTTTAATGGTATAGTGCCATTAACCCTCGTTAGCTTTCATTGGGGTTAAGTAAGTTGGTCGGTTGGATAATTATTTAAAGGTTATTTATGGTTGATTTGAAAGTTTATTTGGGGTTGATTTGGTGATGGAGTTGGTAATTGAATTAATCAAGACCGAAGCTCTTGATCACCTCATGAAGTTTCAAGCCCTTTATATTTTGATCATTCTAATTAAGAGCAACATTTGTTCAAACCTTATTCTGTTTCAAGTCATTAATTGTTTGAACAGAATACGGATCAAATCAGATGAATTGAAAGATTAATTTGAAAAGAGTGATCGATGCTCTTAAATTCGATACAATTAATATCAAAGATTACATGTTGGGCAGAAATTAAATTCGCCAGTAAAAAATATTTAAGCTGCAAGCATTTACGTTCAACATCTTAATTAATTGTTCAGCGTCTGTCAATTTTTTTTTTGTACTTTCATTTCCATTATATGTTCCATCCAATTCGTCAAACCCTTCAGAGCTATTTCCTTTAAGTTTAGTATTAGGACCACAGGTTTATATGGGCAAATACAGCCTTCAGATTTGAATGTAAAATAGAGGTTTAGCTTAATAATGTTCTCAACGTATGTCTTCTTGGAATAGTCGCGGTCTCGAATTACGTAACATTGTTGATGTTGTCGAATAGCGAATATTTCCAGTTGGTTTTCAAATAACTTTTGGGATGTCATGCTGCACATCTTGAAAGATTTCGGACAGTTGCTAAATGCTTGAACGGCTAGGTTTGAGTGCAGTTTTTTAAGGCCATCAAGGTCCAAAGGACGAACTTAATGACGTGAGACCAGCGATTTCTTTCAGTATTTTGTACCACGCGTTTACGGCCTTGATTGTCGCTAAATTATCCGGAAACGGTGTGATTAAGTTGATGGAAAAACATTTTACAACCGATATGAAATACACATCTTTAACCTTTTGACTAAAGTCCTGTTCTGAGAACTACTGGCCTTTAGCCTCCTCTAGCTAATTACCTTTCTCATTGATATAACCCAGTGAAACTCAAGATCTATTTACAACGGGAAATCCTCGATAAATAAAACTTCCGACAATCACATAAAGCCATAAAAGGGCCGGCCAGGAACTAAATTCATTAATTTTATCAATCCATCTTTATCTTCGAAATTTTAAATTACAAAATTAACAAAAACTTGTGTTACGCTATAAAATTGTTGACACCATTATACTTTGTATGTCCATGAATAACCTGAGACGCCACAGCATAATTGAAATGCAAATAAAGTCATAAATCATCACTCGTGCAATAAACAACATACTGTATACGCGTGTAAACAAAAATTCGGTTTCCCAATAAAACTATTTACCTCTCACATTGACCTTAGGCACAAATACCCCTGCACAAATACGATAACATCTTGCGCAAAAAAATAAATAAAAATAAAACTAATTTATAATAATTAAATACCAATTCGCCATTTATTACAAACTTATAGAGCTTCTTACTAAACCTAAGTATGTAGCCGCGGCGTCAAAACACGCAAATCATACAGAAATACAACAAAAAATAAATCTTGTATTTCGAATGTAATGAAAGAAGTTCAAAAAGTTAATTATCTTTTAAGAAAAATATTTTCTAATTAATTATAATTGTGACCTTCTTCTAACAACAACAACAAAACATTAGAAAATTAGAAAAGATTTATGTTGTTATGATGATTAAACATCACTCGGCGGTCGTTCAACGGCGCGCGATCTACGAATCAATAAATAAATTTACATTAAACATTTTTTTTATTTTGTAGTTTTTTAACTGTTCGAATGTTTATCCGCGCTTTCTACATTATACACCCATTAAAATTTAAATGATAACGATCTACCAAACTTAAGTACTTAACATTACAATAAACTAAACTAAACTTTAATTTAATTTTCGAAACATAAAAATAACGTTGAAATGACGTTTACAACACATAAATCAATCGTAATGTATGTAAATGCAAATTGAAGTGAGAATTTATATGTTAGATGCTTTACGATATAAGAGCAAGATGTTGATAGAATAGAATATTACCAAGTAGGTATATTAGGTCAGTAATTCATTTATCTTTACATTCGTAACAAAAGTTTAATAAAATGTGTTGGCATACAAATTCTTTAGGCCATACAACTTCATTAAAATTTAGGTATTAATGCAGCAAATCTAAATTGGGTTGTAAAATTGAAGCAAAGTGATACTTTGTCGCACGTGAAAGGATATTATCGACATTTTTCTTTTTTAACATTTTTTATTTTTATTTACCTCCTAAGGAAAAAATTAATAATTTGATTTTAACTAACGCCAATCAATGGACAAAGTACTTTGCCGCACATTGCTAGAATATGTATTTTGCCATGCTAATAGTACGAAAATACGCGCTCAAGATCCACAAATAACTGTTTGTATACCAAGTAACATGTTATAAACTGTGAAACAAACTGTTCTTTTTTGGTATATTACGTGAGTAAGTGGTGAAGCTTAAAATTCCCATCATTATCTTCAGAATAAAATGATTGAATGCAAACAAAATAGATGTAAACGGTATATCTCGAGCATTAACTAAATGACTAAAAACCGCGCAATCAATTTCAGAATTGCCATTTAATACTTTTTATTGGACCCCTTCCTAATTCAGACAATTTTCCGATTCTAATTTTTCAGCGCCATGCTATTTGGTAACATTAGACCCTTTAGTTCGAATCTGAAGAATTATCTTGTGCTTTCCCACAACAACAAATTCACAAAATTCCTAATCGATAAAATTTGTGTACCCGGTGGAGTTCCACTATACTCTCTTTAGATGTGAAGAATTTTTTTGCAAATTCTGAGAATCCATTAAAACCTTACAAATCCTCACAATTCAGAAATATTCATGATTCAAACGATGACCATGCTCGGTCAGAAAAAAAATTCTCAATCATGCTTTGGTAAATAAAGCTTAATACGAAAAGAACGTAATACCCCAGACACATTGCGATTTAATAAAACGGACTTAGTGAATTTTTCGAGATTAGCCGCAGTGTGTCAACCTCGATTTAAGTTAACCTTTTGTTTTTGCATAGAATACTTAAACTAGTTTAGCTAAATTCGATTTATTAACCACAGTCTGTCTAGGGTAAGCTTCGTAACTTTAAAGTAGCGTGACCTTCAACGGGTTGTTCTGGTCATGTTTAGGACGCCACTATCTTAATGATATGGCAAACAGTTTACAATTCGCAAGTTCGGCATTAAAACTAGCAATCCTCCGAAAACCAACTGCGAATACCAGTAGATTGGATAAGCCTTCATATTCTTTCGGGAAAAAACGGGAAAAATGCCTCAAACTTATTTGGATCATCTATATTGCTCATATCCCTCAGGGACAAGTCACAAGGTCCCAAAAAATTATCATTTAATATGGGGCGAAAGGAAGGGGGCGAAGGAAGAGAAATTAAAAGACAAGGCGCGTCCATTGAAAAAAACGGTTGAAAATACAAACAAACCCTAGAAAGACAAATAGAAGAAGCTAGACTGTGTTTTGTAATCACATCTTTATTGAGCAATATTAAAGAAAAAAAACGAACAAAGAGAAGTGATGTCAAATTCAACTTTCTAAACTTAACTTATTACAGAGGGCCTCCTGAAATTCAGTGTCTCAAAAGAACCATCAACATCAACCATTAGAGAGCGAAGCTGACCCAAAAAGGAGTCTGTGCGAGGGCTTTCGTAACTTTTTTGTGTATTATCTGATTACAGATTCCGACAAATTCAAAGGAGATTTTATATTCGGGCAGCGAAATAGCAAAAAAATTTCAATTTTGTACACAATTAGAGATTTCACAATGTGAAGATTTATCAAAAACATTTATGCAATAAATGTATTGGACGATTAAAAATCGCTTACGATTTTCGTAAACAAGTTGAGACGATATACAAACATTTAAGGAAGGTCATAACTCATTTCACAAAACCACTAAACCGAGTTTGGATGATGAATTGGATAATGAAATTGACCATATGTTGGCAGAATCACATGATTTTGTGGAGGAGCAAATAACCATCTTGACCATCATCAAGATAATGAATCGGAAGAGCTTCCAATGTTAAACATTTGAGATGAACATAATACTATTTCGGTTGAAGCGGAGGGCATAGTTTGTAGGGAAATAGAACGTGATGTTAAATGAAAGACTTAAATTTTATTCACAATAACGGAAGTTAATTGTATTGCTGAGAAAGAGTGCAATCAAACCGACCCTGGCACCGGAAACGAGAGTGATTCGAAAAAAGAAGTAAAATCGTTGCGACATCCAATTTTCAGGCAAAAGCCACAACTGCAGTAAATGCAATAAATATTTTAGTACCAAAACCAATTTGATTCGCCAACATATGTCGGTTCACATAGAACAGTTCACTCAAGCAGCACTTACGAATCCATTCGGGTGAATGCGTGTGGTCAAAGCTTTACTCAGTGCAAATCTTTATCATTCCATATGAGACGACTTACAGGTGAAAAACCTTATACTTCCTAAACTTGCAGCTTATCTTTTAATTAAGCACAGTGATATTAAGGTGGAGGGTTCGAGGGTGGAGTTCTCTTCTCCGATTATACACTATAAATGCACAATAAATAGCATGTAGAGACAACATGAGATACAAGATCAGTAATTTTTTTCCCACAAGTTACTGACGAGCCATATGTTGGAGCATGAACTTGGTGAAATCTCATAAAATCATAATTGGTTTTAGTGTTAATTATGTATTTTTTATACACTGTACATAAAATCTGGTATTTAAAAGTAAAAAAAAAAAAGTAAACTTATGCCAGGCAAACTGTGTCAGAACTAAAATCGTATCCTACATGAAAATTTTGAAAATACTTAGCCCTTCCGGAACTTCCGGAACAAATGACCTAAATTTCGTAAAGCGTTTCCGTTAAATTTTTGGGTTACAATAATAAATACAATTTGCAAATTGCTGCGATATAAATTGAATAAGAGAGTCGTGTAAATGTAGGCGGTTTGTGATTGTGAAAATTTACAAAACTATGTACAAAAAAATTGTTTTTATTCAAATGACCTCCTTCCCAAACTTCAAATTCACCTTTCATTTTCTGTATACATATAACAAACATACGGTCGGCATGGTTTATAACTAATTTTGATGAAATTTAATGATCTCGATCATTAATTTGGTTTAATGATAGATCAGACGGTTTTAATCAAATGATGGTTATATGATTATTGTGATTATATTTGACACTTAATTATGTCAGAAATTTTTGATTTATAATTTTTCGATTGAATTTGATTAAGACATTAATTTTTTATTTTTGATATGTGATCCAATTTTTTGTATTTTTTATTTTTATTTTTTTTGGTTGTACGTTATATAATGGCGCCTCAAAATCGATCAATAAATTATATTTGATTGCGGTCAGATATACATATATGTATATGTATGTATATTGTATGTACACATATGGCGGTTCGATATTTGTATATTATGTGTTGCTGGTTAAAGCGGAAATGTAAATAAATGGAAATTAAATACAAAAATCAAATATGTAAAGAAATAATGGCATTTTAAAATAAAATAATAGATTGCATAAATCTCAATGTAATTAACTCTGTTTGTACTCGCTTATATGCGCGCATATACGTATAGGTAAGTATGTATATAAGATTTATATCCTTGGTTTATTTGTGATTTTGTATTATTTTGTTTGTGTATAACCATGTGGTGAGCACTGAATACGCTGTGTCTGAAAAATACGGAAAATCCCACATTTCACCACAACCCACTACTGTGTTGAGCAAAATAAAAAAAAAACATTTTATTTAATATTAATAAAAAATTCTCCCCATCAAGAATTCGTTATTTGTAAAATCACTATAAATATAATATATAAATTTAATTGATTTGAATAAAAAATGAAAATTATAATCGTGTTTTTTAGTTAACTAAGAAACTATCAGGCAAAAAATTAAAAAAAAAAAAAAAAAAAAATCTGTATTACATCACGATTTTTTGCAGCAATATTAAATTACAAATAAATAGATGAAAGTGATTTAAATACTTTACTGGCTAATGATAATTGGTCTCAGGCTCTATATTTTATGTTGCTAAATTATAAAAAATAATATACGAGTATTATACTGTGCGCGATATATAGCTAAGTGTTTTTTCTTCGATATACCGTACAAGATAACAAGCTGTATTGCTTAATTCACGTTTATACAGGGTAAATGCTTATAAATGTCGTAATTTTTAATCCTATGCAATTATATTTCCTAGATTTATAACCTATTATTTAAATTATGGTGGAGTTCTATGTATTTTTTATAAACAAAATCTTTTGTTACACAATTTTACATTATTAGTAGAAATGTAACAATAAATTTTCCTTAAGAATTTATTTTTTATTAAAACTTATTATTTTATTGTTAATTTAACAATTTATTGTTGATTGGTAAATTGTGAATTATGTGAGAGTGAGTTATGAGTTGCCGAAACAAAATCCAAGACATGAAAGGTTTGATTACGCCAAAAAGAACGCGATTTGGACTAGTAGCATGGTTGCGTGTAGACACACAGACGATATTAACAATACAAAATCATGTAATAACCAAAAATCATAGGGTTAGCATACAATATTCGGAAAAAAATACTTGGTTGCTAAGGATAAAGGATATTAAAGAGACAGATTGTGGATGGTACATGTGTCAAATTAATACGGACCCAATGAAAAGCCAAATGAGTTATCTAGACGTTGTTGTTCCACCCGATATTTTAGATTATCCCACGAGTACCGATATGGTGGTACGGGAAGGTAGTAATGTAACATTAAAATGTGCTGCAACAGGATCACCACAGCCAACAATAACATGGCGACGTGAAGGTGGTGATTTGATAACACTGGCAGGAGGATTAGATGTAAAATGGGAACATGCGTCAGCCGTGGATCACTGAAGTGCCGTTTCGAGTGTTTCAAAAGTCGTGGAAAAAGGTATCCTGCAAATGATGTCGTAGATCCAAAAATCTAGTCTTGGCTGAATTCTCAGGATAACGCTGTTAGATCTTTTACAATAAAGATACTCATACCTCATCTTGCACAATCTGCTATAAATGAGCTTAAAGCTCAAAGTGGATTGTGTAAGTGGGATTGGTGTACTAACTAAATTGTTTTGTAACTAGTAAATAAATAAATAAATAAAAATAAAAATGTTGTCCATATACAATTTTATCATTTGTATTCAAAATTCAAGAAATAAACACATTTTTAACAATTTTCAACTAAATTGGACTCACAGGCCTCCTCCTAGAAATAAGAAAATGTTTTTCTGGACTTCTTCGATATTCATTCTAGCAAGAACCCGAACTCATTCGTTGACTCATCAGAACAAATTTCATTTTACTGTTTGTACACATTCTTCACAGATACATTTAAACTTAAATGTTATATACAAATTTTTGCATTCGTGATCAGTACTGTCGAAAAGAGTACGATCGGAGTATTTGTACTTCGCCTAGTAGTGCTTGCTCAGACTCTCATGACAGAGATTATCTAATTTTAACAAAAAAACTTTTATCTTCTTTGACTAAATATTTACATTAGGACCTCCTGAATACAAAAATTACGCTGCAAGACAAACTATGCATATTATTAGTCATTGTCTTACCGCACAAAAACTATGTATGCGGAAGTCTGGATTTACAATGCTCTCGAATCCTTCCTTAAGCTGAGACTAGAACCTCTATAAAAAACTGTAAGAAAATTTCTCCATTCATTTAACTTTTCCAGACTAGTAATATGTTTGGAAATCCGGATTTATGCCGTGTGATATGAACAATTTAATTCGATCAATACGCCTTGGAATCAATGTTATGAAATCCTTTGTTTACATTTGGATAAAATCCAGACTCCTATGCATCTCTCTTATCCGGAAAGGTTAAATTATCAGCTGAAATTGACAGCAGAAATTGTCTTTCAGTTTTATTTTGACATTCTCTTTCTAGCCTAGGTAGGATTTTGTTAAGAATAGGGTGACTAGACGTCCTGGTTTCTCTGGATATGTTCTGGGTTTTCAAATTTCTGTGGGCATCCACCACATCAGCACATATCTTACATTTTCCTGGTTTTTAAATAATATGCATTCAAATCCTTAAATTTTTTAGGGCGTGATTTAATATGTTTAAGGTTAGGACCTACAATATTTATACAGAACTGGCCTAACATCTTCGAAATAAAATTTCACTGAAGTACATTGATAAATGTGTGTGTGTTTGTGTGTTCCATTCGGTGGTGGAGGCGAAAAAATTGTCTGAGTTGGCTGTGTATGAAAAACCAAAATTGGCAAATCTAATTTTTAAAATATGGTATCGATCGTAATACCTTCAGTACGAGTAGTGTTCCAAAATATTTCTTCAAGTTGGGCGATGTTTTATTTTCAAAATTCTGATCCCTATCGTATGGCCGTATATTTTTTCAGTCCACGAAATAATAGGTTTTATAAAAGGAGCTTTTTATAGAATTTAGGAAATATTTCAGACAATATATTTCACTGAACTGGCGAATGTCATTTTTGATTTAAAGTTTCAACCCAAAAATATCCTGAATTTGAGCGAAGGTTTAATTAATAAATTCGACCCCAGATGATATGGCTGAAGGAATTTTCCGAGAAACCGATCAGAAACAATGTTTCTGATAAATAGCATCAATAAAAATTTCATTAGTGGTCTTCCGTATTATTTCTTTAATTTGGCTCTTATTTTATTTAACAAATCCGACCCTGAGAAATAAGGTGAGCCAAGAAATTTTCAGATCGTAGATAATTTAGTTTTATATTATTAACTGCCAGATAGAACTCAGATAGAAAATTTCAATAGTAGTAATAAAGGCCTGGACTCGTTATGAAAGTAAAAAACACATTTTTCTTTGGAAAATTTTAATTCCTCAAACTTTTTTCTAAGGAGTATCTGTACTACTTGCAATATTTGTTGAATCCTGGCCATGTTTTATTTAAGAACTCCATCCATGCGCCAAATGGAGCTGCTGTGATTATGCACAAATTCTATTGAAATTTATTATCTGACTTAACCAATAAATTTGATGATCAATGAATTACTTGTAGCACCTCCAAATTATCAATGAACATGTTCGGATATTTGACATAATTGAATTGGCATATCTGTCGCTTTTGAAAATGAAAAGGGTTCGAAACTATAGCTGCTTTAAGAAAAAAATTTCCATTTGCCACGTAAAATTTAGCTAAAAAGAGGTTAAAAATTTAAAAATTTTGGTTACATTTCCGCTGATCGGTACTCTTCTCTACGAGAAAAACTTAAAAATCTCAAAACGATAATCTAAAAATATCTGTGATTTCATGGAGAATTGTGCCCACCTTAAAAAACTATTTAGCTCGAGCAACAAACAGAGCTTAACGCTTCAATTCTAAAATAGATAAGATAGGTTTAGAGCTACCAATAAGTAAAACAGTTGTCTTTCAATATTGTAATTTGGCTCAAAAACTAAAAGCAGTTTTAGGGTAATTTGCTGGATCGTGACTTTTTAAACCCAAAACACCAACAATTACGTATGTATAAGGTCTAACTATTGTATTTCGTATGTACTTCCATCTCACTAGAAATACTCCCCTGAAAAATTTGAAAAGTACTCCGTTTAAAGTTTTCAGAGCGACAGCACTGTCCGTGATACTCAACACTTTGTCGAAAATCTATTTACACAGAATGAATGTGAGCTTCGATCCGTTTATGAATGCGAGACCTGCTGAGTTTTTTCTACTAGGGAATATTCGGAAACAATGTCAGAGTAGTTCAACCAATTTTTTCCTTCAGTTTTTCTTTTGTGTCTCTAAATTTTTATCATTCAAAAATCAAAAATAAGTGCGAGCTATGGTTATACTCAGCTGTAAAACAATACATGCAAACATAATTCACTTTCTAATCAAAAATTTTAAAAAAATATTTCCGGAATGTTTGATTCAATTTTTTTTTTAATTTTTTAAAACCACTTTCTGGAACTACAAAGTAGATTTGGCTTAAATTACGGTTTAATACTGAATACTTGAGTTCGCCTCGCCAGTCGCCCCGATTTCGGAAGTATATTTTGTAGTATTGAGAAATTGAGATGAAGTTTTCAGGTTATGTTGCTTTACATTTTATTCGAAATTTTTGAGGCCTTTGGGAACTCTTTTTTGCAGTCCCTCTACAAGAGATTATTCGATACTTTCCCGATTATTTTCGAGTTTATTGAAGGTTATCACGATATTAGCGATTATTTCATAATTATTGGAGACGCTGAAAACATGTGTATTATGTAAGTCTATATGCATGTTTATCTACATATGAACTGGATAAGTATAATGGAAATGGGAATCGAATTGGAACTTGCTATTTCTTAACAAATTTCGAACAAAATTAAACTAATGGAAATGGCATCCTAAAATGATATTTAGATGAAATTCTGGAATATAGCCAATTATGATGTAACATTGGTGGAATAACTATTTACTTACCGAATTTCATGAAATTCATTCGAATTCTGGAATTTACTCAGTTAGAACGGAACAAAGCAATTTTTAAATAGATTTTAATAAAATTAAAATTCCATCGTACTGGAAATGGGATTCTATAATGATTTTAATATGAAATTCTGGAATATGGCTAGTTACCACGAAACCTGGATATTTCTAACCCGGTTATGATGAAATTCGACATGGACCTTTTTTGGAAATAGGATTCTAAAATGATTTTTAGAAAAAGTTCCGAAATGTGGCCAATTACAATAAAACTTGGGTTTGTGTAATCGAATTATATGAATTTCGACATGTTTGATGGAAATAGGTTTCCAAAATGATAATTATGTTCTGGAATATGGCCAATTAGCATGGAACTTGCCTATTTCTTAACCGATTTTGATGTACGCTGCAAATGGGATTCTATAAAGATTTTTAGATGAAGTTCATGAATTAAAAAAAAAATGTTGTTTACCAAAAGCAATAAAACTATGAATTCAGTCATTTACTATCATTCTCTGAACTATCGGGTAAATATCGGGTACCCTTACTAGTATTTTGATAAATAGCCACAAATATATGTACATATACGTAATAGGCCTTAGCATGATCTGATTTGCATAATGGCTCCAATTTTGATAATAATTTTTCAACCGACATAGTTTCTTGGACCGGACAGGCCGATTGTCCTTTCTCACATAATTTGGGTTGTCCAACATATAATTTTCCTCTGTGCCCAAAATTTTCCATTCTTCCTAGTTTTAGAGTTTCTACTCAGATTAAAGCTAAAAATTTGGTTGGAATGGATTTACATCGACTGGTTGACTTATCGATTGCACGATAAATTTCTTGTCCTTATAACTTTCGATCTAGATTTCGGTTTGGTTAAAGTGAAAATATTTGATTATTACCAATTCAACACAGGTTTTTAGAGTTTTTGTTAAACACACACAACTTTAGAGAATGATTGGTTTAAATTATGACTTGTGAACTATTTTGGAACCTAACGTATTTTCATAAGATCGATTTTCAAAATTTCTACAGACTTAGAATTTAAGGATTCCCAGTTAATTGTCAAAATTTTAGAATTTCTTTATAGGACTATCAGAAATTTAAAGAACTTTTGAGATGATGGAACCGGCTCAGATGATGGAAATGCTCCATAAATTTGGGGTGTTTTAACATTATGATTCATCAATACTAAAATGGGGCATTTTTCACTTTGTATTTTTTTTTTTAGAACGTATCACAACGCAAAGTTGTCTAAGTGTGCGTAAGCAGCCACTCCAACCTAACCTAACCTAACAACGCAAAGTGACGTATTGTGCAATTAATCTTAGGGAGAAAGAAATTTACAATTGTAGGATAAAAGTTTCTAAAATTGTAAATTTCTTCTTAAACTTTTACATTTCTTTAAAATTTGAAGAAATTTTATAACTTGGAAAAAATTTCGAAAATTCTAAATATTAAAGTTTTAGTTTCTTTTAAAATAATTTCTAGTGATTAAAGAAATATATGGACATCCATAACACAGATTTCGAAAAACTTTTTGATTCGAGAATTGATGACCTCATAACTTTCGAGGGCCGACCAATTACATATCGCGACCCTTAGTTTAAAAATAGCTAGTTTATGTGACATGAAGATAAGTAATTAGGCTCCATGAATTTTAAAGTCGTAGAATTGGTAACATCACCGTACTAGGTTTAGAAATTATTATGCCTTAAAGGATGAGTGTGTGATATTATGAATTACTTTAATCGAAATATTCATAATAAAATTAATCAAATTAATTTTTTAGACAGTTAATTTGAAAAAAAAATGAAATGAAATGCAATTTGGAGAAAGTTAATTTTTAATCGGAGATTGATATAGTCAGTATAGGATCATAGACGATCATAGATACAAATAAAAATATTTTTTTAATTAAAATTTAGAATGCTTTTCACCTTTAGTGCTTTGTCCGCGAATCAAAGTTTCAGCCGAATCAAAACCTGAAATAGTTGTAGAATTTCTGTTGGTACCAAATAAGTAAAAGTATTTAGTCCATATGAAATATAGAAGCAATGTTCATATACCATAAAATTTCCAAACTATAATCGATTCACAGAAGTTATACAGTCAAGACATTTTAATTTATTCCATACAACACAAAACCAGCTTCTTCAATTAAAAAGCAGCATACAATACAATAATTAAAATTCAACAAACGCTAAAAAATGTTAAATTCAATTAAACTGATAATTTAAAATAATAAAAATAAAAAAATCGCAATAAAATCAATTTTGAGCGCGGATTTTTCTGTTTTTTTTTTTTTTGTAGGCGTTACGATTTGTTATGTTAACTCTCGTTTTTTTTTTTTTTATTAGTGGTAAGTTGTATTAATTCAGAATTGCATTTTTTTTATTATTTTATTTAGCCCACTATAATTAAAAAATTGTATTAAAAAAAAAAAAAAAAAAAATGGAAAATCGCCTTCATATAATTACTTGTGCGTGTACGGTAACGTAAACAAATATTGCGCGATCACCCACTTTGAAAATTGTGTGTGCATATATTTTACTATATGTACATAATTTAGAGCATTCTGATTTGAAAAGCTTCGTTGTCATTCTAAATACTCATCCGCTACATTTTGTTTTCTCGATATGTAAGTATTTAGGTCACATACGGATGAATCGAACAATATCGCTATAGAGAGGCACCATATTATCTTAAAATTTCCATTTTTGTCACGTTTGATTCTTTTTTTTTTGTTTTTTTAACAAGAATATTGTTAAGCCTTAGTCATATTGTCTTGTTTGTTTATGTCGTAATTTTTGTTTAACTTATTTTATATTTGTTGTGCACCATTGTCGTATTTTTTTGCAGAGGTGACAGAAATTCATTAATGAAATATTTAAATTTGCTTTTTTTAGAGGTGGAGATTATTCATGGTTAAGACATGTTACAAATTTTGCTTAAAGTCATTTTAAACATATCAAGATCGCGACGTAATTTTGATGACATTTCAAAAATTAGATCATATCCAAATGCCTTTTCCAGCTCTGAATTACCAAACCGGGGGGAGTAGTCTTACAGCAATATTATGACGATATTGATACAATCAAAACAAATTACTTTCTCTTTAAGCAACATATAACAATTTTATGCTAAACATGCATTAGGATGTGGTCGCCAATCAGTTCATCAAGAATATTATTTTATATATACCCTACCCGTATGTATTGTAATTTAAGACCTGTGCGTTTTATGTTTTTCATAAAATTTATACGAAACTGCGAACATACAGAATAATAATAATAATAATAATAATTATAATTTAAAGAATAAAAAAATTGCATATTTTGAAATGACACACAAGACATTTTTGTGAGTGAGGCAAGTCTAATTATTCATGTCTCCTCCTCGTGGCAGAGTAAAGCAAAATACAAATTATGATGACGGTTTGTTGTATTTTATTTTGATATATGATTTTGCTCGTTTATGTGTTTTTACAAGATTCATTGAACCTAGAGAGGAATTATACAGGCGGAAATTTGTTTGTTTGTTTATAACCGTTAAATTGAAATTTAAGAATAAAATTTTGATGATTAAGCAAACTTAAAATTGATTTCAGATTCGTTTCGATATTCTCGCCGAATGAAACAGCATAATCTCGGATTTTTTCGAAACCCGACAAATTTTCAAACAATAACTAAAAGGCTTGCTAATCTCGGGAATCTCAAAATCCTCAAAAATGTCTCAAAATTTGCAAAAATTTTAAATTATACGTAATCCTGCAATTTTTATAGTCTTGGAAATCCCAAATAATTTTAAAAACCTCCAATATAGGAAAATATCGAATTATATTTGCTTTTAGCTGCCTCATATCAATCAACTCAACGTTATGCCGCATTTTTAACCCATGAAATGTTCAAAATTTTCGCATGAATGTATGTTTAGGTCTCTTTCTATGTCAAATATGAAGTCGGGAATTTAATCAACCACATTTACCTACAATTAAATAAACAAACCTCTGCTTTTTTGAATTTTCTTATAAATTTTTGATTCAGTGAACTCAAAATTATAACCTTTTAAAATGTTCTTAGCAAATTACTGCTGGTTCAAAGTTTTCATTCTATCAAAATATTTTCTAAGTTTGGTGTAGTCATATGAAAGTTTCCTCTCTTTACCTATTCGTACCTAATTCTCTTCGAATTGACAGAAACTCTTAGTTAATCTAACACTAAACACAAAAGAATTTCCACATCCTCGGCTCGTGATTGGAATATCTTAAAAAAGTTTTCTAAAATTCAAAAAATGAAATGAGCTTGAATAATTTAGGGATAATCTCAGGAACTCTGAAAACCATCAAAAACTCAGAAACACATAATTTTTGAACCTGGGCTATGCCATAAAATCTCGGCAATCTTAAAAATCTTGCAAATCCTCAAGCAATGTGTAATATCTTGCTAACAACAATTTAACTCTAAAATTAATCGAGAAACCTCGAAAAACCTAGATAATCTCGATTATTCTGGGAGGCAAGCAACTTAAACGTTCTGCAACTGAACGCCAAATTAAATCTCGATAGTTCAAGTTTACGCAACCCTACTTGCAAAACTTCAAAAATTACGAATAATCCGTACAAAAAACTACCGGAAATCTCGAAAAATCTCTAATAAGTTTTCTTTCAGGTAGAGATTACCGAAAATTAGAACTTACAAGCGTGAAATTTCAAAGTCGGATTAATTACCGGAAAGTGGATGGTAATATTTTCGAGATAAATTATTTGCCACAACGTTGCTAACCGACTTAATAATTCCCGAATGTCTTTGCGGTTCATAATCGATTTAAAACTCCCTTATAAATGTCTACCTTCGACATAAAGTTTGAAAATGCTCGATTACCCAATAATAAGTAAGCAATTCTAAATCGAATATAGATTATTATATCTGTCAGGTATCTGAAAATCTTTGTTGTGGAGCTTTATAGAAGCAGAGCTTCGAGTTAATTGGTGTACGGAGTATTCGAAAAGTTCGAGATTTTTCGAGATTATTCGTGGATTTTCAAGATTTTTATATTACCTATTATTCGAGATATCCGAGTCTTTTGTTTATTCGAGAGGTTGTCGAGAATTAATTTTGAGTTGCAAGTTGTTCAAAAATATTCAAAATTATTCGAATAACACGAGTTTTAAGGTACTTGAACTCTCAATATCGATGATTTTCATTCATTTCATTTTGTTTGGTTCTTTCTTTCAGAGAATTTAATACTTGGTCTACGATGTGTATTTCCAAGTTCAAATCTGCATAACTATTTATACCTGAGGTTGAACATAGATTTAGTTGTGTTGCTGGTTCAAGATTTTTGAGATAATTCGAGATTTGGTTGAGTTAGTTGAGTTGCTTGGCACCTATGTATATAATACTCTGGCATTTTCTATTTTAATTATTTACTATTAGAAATATTTAGACATATTTGCGTATCATTGTGTTGCTATCAAATGCGTATCAAATATTTGCTATTTGAAATTTATAATGTAATTTGTGCAGTTGATGCAAGAAAATGGTTTTCGTTGCCTCAAACCCAACCATCGTTTTGAAATGGAGTATGCTTCATTTAAAGTGAATATTCCAGCAGGTATAGTGTACAGGTTGTTGGACGGAAATATGTGGACTGCGGGTGTACTAGTAAAAGAGTCTGTCGATACATCGCAAACAGTCACCAATTTAATTAATTACGTTAAAATTACACAGATCAAAACATAAACCAAGTAACAGAAACAAGAATAGTCAGAATTGCCCTATCACGTCAGGATTTTGAGATATCCTAACAAAAAAGGCTGGTTTTATGGGTTTCCAATATTTTATTGTATTGCCAATAATGCCATCGTAAAGTACCATCCATCCCCTCTCATTTCTAATTTTAAACGTCTAAATATCTTTATCTACTTTACTGCTGAAATTCCCTAACAATACAATAAAAAACCAATAAAAACAGCCTTTTTTGCAATATAAGGTTAGGATATCTCAAAACCCTGACGTGATAGGGCAATTCTGCGGCCAGGTTCGGATTCAGCACCGATAAATACGTCGGAAATAAATATTCTGGTTTCTGTTTCCTGACCCTTGTTGGCCTGTGTTATTAATAACTGCCATGTCATGAGACATGGCTAGTTCCTACTATAAAGAACGAGAAATTCTTTCCTTCAAATTATATAGTTTTCCGCAAAGATCTCCTAGAAGAGACACTGGAGAGTATCTGGATGTTGGTGGTGGTCTATTAAATGCTGTGATCGATCATACATAAATGTCAACATATTAATATTGAATCCGGCGATATTGTAATCCTTTTATTAAGACTTGATTTTTTCGGCTTTTTTATAGACACATATATTAATTGTTCATGGCAATCCCAATATTTTCAATTTGGTAAATCAGAAAAATAAAGATGCCAATCCCTCATAACATTTCTACTGAAAAAAGTAGAAATTTAGCGTAATTTGGGCCAAGAGTTATACCAATGTATTACTCTTCAAAAATAAGAACCCTAGCTACGACCAAACTACAAAAAATACGACTCTCGCCACTTACATTAAGTATCTGGCCAGAACGTTCTGACATAGCGAATTATATTCACTACATCAAATATAAAAAACCCATGGAGAAACCTGATTTGTGTGTGTATTATGCCCACACGAATATTTATTAAGAGCTTTTTTATAGACAAATATATTAATTGTTCATAGCAATCACAATATTTTCGATTTGGTAAATCAGAAAAATAAATGAGGGATTGGCCTCTTGGAATTGCCATGGACAATTAATATATTTGTCTATAAAAAGCCGAAAAAATCAATTGATGTAATTCTTTAAGTGATGGTAAAGGTTGCTAAAGGAAATCTGTTTGGTTGTGCTACGTATGTTCCCAGGAAATCTACATGTGAATTCCTTAACGAATTTATTGATATATTTGAAAATAAGATCCAGCCGAAAATGGAAGGAAATGATAGTTTGTGCATCGTGAGAGATTTTAACTTTAGAAACGAATTGAGGGAAATAACAAACTTCTTGCCATGTTAGCCAAAATATAAACGTTAAACAATCTGTTTGCTTAATACGCCTTATAAGATAAATGTAAATTAACATCCAATTTTAGCTAACTTTTGTAAAAAAAAAATCACAACCAACAACTAATTAGACTTCCAAATATTTACCAAACGACATATGTTTCCCATCGTTAGCTTAATCAGAATCACTAATCAGCCATCAAACAGAATAATACTAAAATATTCATTTGATAGCCAATTAGCAAAAAAAAAAAAAAAAAAAATTCAGTTATGTGTATAAACAAGAATTTTGTAGTATGTCTACACACATTGAATTTAATTGAAAAACAATCATAATTTTGTTTTGTAATTACGCAATTCATGACTATTAAACGGCAAATAATAGCGCGCACTGTATAATATAAAGCAAGCAGCAAAAATTCTTAATGTAACCCAATATTGAATTAATGATTTCTGTTGTTGTTGTTGTTGTGATTTCATTCAATATTCATTCTCTCTAGAGTCATAATATGTATATATTTGAGTTACATAATCTTAAAACTTAAGTAAGTTAATAAAATTCGTATTAGAAATGTTGAAATTGCGCTTTCAAAAATCTAAGTTGTTTATGTCTATCATTTTTTTTTTGTAAATTACTTTGCGCGTGTAATGAATTTTTCTAGAGTAATTAAGATTTGTATGTTGTTCTATTTTTATGTTGGTCTCAAGGAAATGAATTAGATTTAAGTACCGTAATATGATGTATGTGTGCGATGGTTAAATAAAAATGGGGATGGCTATTAGTCATGTGGATCATGATAAGAATAGCGCGTCTATGTTGTACAAACAAATATTCTGTTTTATGAAAATATCGTTAAATTTTTGGATTTCTTAAGTCGGAGTTCTCTCTCTCAAGTCAAGTTTTTTTTTATGTTTTATTATCCTGTATGTATAGGTTATGATTTTGTTATTTTATTATAATGTATATTTTGTGTACGAGAACAAAAAAAAAACATATTTTAAAACGTTAGCCACTTCCAAGAAGTCATTTTGTAATTATAACTTATTTTGTTGTTGGATTTGTGTGTGCTGCATACAGCATTCAGTAAAAAATGAAAGAAATTTGAGACGAGATTTTCTGTATTTTTGCCTGATTTCCAAATCAAAACATGGATGATATTTTTGCTTATGTTCTTATGTATCATAATAATACTATAACAGTGTGGGAATACATGAAATACGCGACGCACACGGCGAAACGCAATAGGTATTTGACTTTGCTGCATTTATACATACACGAAACAACAAAAATCAACAGGAGGCCGTAGCATATACAAATTACAAATAGAAATTTTATCATTTCGAAATCAGTAAATAATTTCCATGTAACAATTTCCATCCGATAATTATTTCTGATTAAAAACAAAGAATCATCAAAATTGATAGAATTATGTATGCTCGTACACGATCAAGCAAGACACCTCAAATTCGACCTCATCTTCATCATTTCACTCTCAAGATTTATAAATTAAGATACGAGTATGAAGAAAAAAAAAATGTTTCTTTTCTATGTAACTGTTACTCTCGACAGAAACGATGTCTAAAACAATCATAATATATTATCTTCACGATTGGTCTTTTATAATTACATTAAAAATCATTTTATTTAATAAAAAAAAGTTACAGAAGAATTTCCAAAAACAAAAAAACCAAAAACATTTTTTATTTTAATTATGTTTTTAGTCTTTAATGCATTAATGATGCATGCCGATGATTATGCTTGTGTATAATTATACACTATGCGCGCTTTGGATATTTATGGGCATGGTTTTGTGTCATGGGGATAAAAACTATAATTTAGAGTTTTTGTCTATGACCTTTTACCATGCTTTCAAAGTGTACGGCGGCGCGATATTTAATAAAGGCTAATCATTTTTTAAATACTATACTGAAAGCATCTTGAGATGAGTTCTCTACAAACAACATGAATGACAAATTCATTAAATTCCAAATATACATTTAATTAATTCACAATATTTGAAAATGATTGGTCATCGTTAGATTTTAATTGATTTCTATTTACTTAGTCACTTTGACTCGAATCATGAATGAAATCATATTAAATTTATACTTATTGGAATTTTAATTTAATTAAAAATTTGTAGTGCTGCAAATTTCATTGATTGATTTTAAAAATGAATAAATTACAAATCGTAATTTATTCAATTTTAAAATCATTCAATAAAATTTGCTGTAAGCATCCTGTTGTATATGTTGTGTAGGCGACTCCGAAATCGAAGAGATTTACATCTCAAAGAGATCTCTCTCTAATGTAATTTTCTGATAATGAAATTAAAAATTTATAATCCATCAATAAAAATGTGTTTATTACGCATTAATTTCGATCAAATGATCTTTATTTTATTGATCGTAATGTAAGATCACTTAAATCACTAGTGACCATTTAATGCCTTACATTTAATATTCACTTGATGTTTTTGAATGGTCTTGAACGATCATAAATTTTTAACTTGAGGCGCTTATATTAAAATAAAGCTGGAGGTTAAAATTAAAAAATTATATCATCGTACATTTACATTTGGTTAAGTTTAGCTCTTAGGATTTTGGTAATTTTAGAATTTAATCTTAATTTGTTAAGCTCTGTAAATTCTAAAAATTACTCAGACATGACGAAAATTTTCAGAATTTCGTTAATTTTAAGGTTTCCAGAACTTTTGTTGAGCTGCCAAATCTAGGTCAAAAACTATAAATTTGTAGGCTAGAGAACTCTCGTAAAATTTTAGTAAAATTTGAAAATTGATTCAAATTTCAAGAATAAGGTTTAATATCGGAAGAATGTACGTAAAATTTTCACTCTAATAAGAACTGAATAAGACCGTTGAACATTCTCAAATGTAATATAAATATTGTAGGCTTATATTGTAATCTAAACAATTAAAGCTTAAATTGAGCTACTTACAATATTGTAGTTTCCCCCTAATAGCTTATTATAATTTCTAAAAAACAATTTTCAGCTATAAGTAAATAAATAATTGCTTAACATATGTATCTTGATAACTTTACTAGTACAATATATTTTTTTTTTGTAAGCGTTTAGTATCGAAAGCTTATTTACGACCAAGATTGACTGGATTTTTTTGTATTTTTTAATATAATAAATTTTGTGAGGTGCAACTTAAAATAGTGAGTCACTTATATTTTTCACTAAATAAAGAGGAAAATCAAACTTCATCTTAAAATGTTGGAAACATATTATTGACTTAGGCTGTTTTCCTTATTCAAATAAATATCCTATCGAGGTGATTTATTTTCTATCCCTTTCTTACAAAAAAATCTAAATTGCTTGTAATTTTCCAATCAAACAAATAAATTTTTGTTGTTGCTGTCAAAATAAGTAAGTGAAATCAATTCGAATGATTTTACTTACTTATTTAAGATGGCGTCGAATAAGTAAATAAGTATGAAATAAGTATTGGTTTCGAAAACAGCCTTACACTTTTATTAAATGCACTTTTTTACTTAAGCTTTGTTTATTATTATGGAATTATTAGGGAACTGAGCTACTTTGAGCTACACTTTTATTTTTATTTCATTTGATTAAAAATTCAACTATTGTAAACATTTTTACGAACAAAGTACAGAAAGTTAATTCTTTGAGACAGAAAAGCCTGTTTTATTGCAAAACAAATTTTGAGCTATCGCTCTAGATAAATTTAATTATTATATTATAGAATAGCTTTTATAAGTAAGATTCAGAACCAGTCAAATGTTCTTTTTTTCAAACAGAACCATGCGAGATGGCTGAGCTTCCCGTTTTGCTAGAATACCTCAATGTAAGCAAAATCGTGTTTGTGGGAACGTCAAATCTAGTCCATATAATATAATAAACTTTTCATACTAAATTTCTGGCATCATTTCGGAAGGACAACGCCCAAATTAGAGTCTGTATACATTTTGGAAAATGTAAGGAAATTGGGCAAGTTTGAGTAATTCGTCAATTAATTCTACGAATCTTAGTTGGTATTTGTAAATTTTTATCTTTAATTTCTTAAAATTATTTAGATTTTTTGAAATTCATTAAAATTTTGAAAATTGTAAATCCTTGAAACAGTTACAAATTAAAATTTGTATTTTGTTTAATTTTACTATTTACCTCAATAAATTTTCTTTGCAAAATTAATGAATTTTTTTAAATTTGTAAATCGTTCCAAATTCTTAAATCCCTAATATCCCCTAAATTTAATTTATGCTCTAATTTTAAAACAGGCAGATAATTTTTTAAATTACTAAAATTCTTGTAATTCTTTAAATTCTTCCAGTTCTGTTTATGAAACTTCTTGGTATTCTTTAAATACCCACTGGAAATCCTTTTAATAATTTTTTTAGAAATTTCAAAGTATTAAAACTTTTAAAAAATTATGAAATTCTTTAATTAATTTTAAGAATATTAAATATTTTTGAAAATTCGAGAAAATCAAGAAATTTACAGTAAACAGTAAATTAGTCTTAAATTGAAGGAACCGCGTAAAATTATACATTTTGAAACTCGGTGAGTCTGAAAATATTATCCTAATCTATTTAGTCTGATGAAAATTTTAGATTCTGTAAATTTGTAATGTTATTTTCTTGAAAAATCTTAAAAAAAATATATAATTCCCTCTTTAAATCTCTTGTAATGTACTCTTGAACTTCTGAAATGGTCAAAGCAGTTTTTGAAATTATTATACTTCTGAACCCTTTGAAATTCTAAAATTTTAAAATGAATGCTAGATTTTCCGAGGTATACCAAGCATCGTTACTTCTTTCCCAACGGAAAACTTAGCGACAATTTTTTTAAATTTGTTTGAAAAATTTAGCACGGGGTCTACCATTGTGAAAGATACAGTTATGTTATAACTGATGTAAAAAACGAGAGGTAATTCTGTAATACCTTTAGTTAATATTTTTGAATTTTTCGAAATTTTTATACAATATATTTAAAGCATACAAATTTGTTTAAGTTTCAGAATTCTTAAAATTATTAAAATTCTGGTTATTTCGTGTAACCTTGAACGAAGTATTTAAAATCGGAAAATTTTTGCTATTCTTTAAATTTGTTAAAATACTTGAAATACTAGAAGTCAAGAGTTTTTAACTGCAAATTTGTAAAGTTGGTAATATTTTCGAAATTATGACTTTTTTTGTGTTTTTAAATTGTCCTAATGCAGTGTTAAGACATTAGGAAAAATACCTAGTGCGATACATCGATACTTTTGCTTAAAGTAAATTTTTTTTTTCAACTTAAGTATGAAATAAGCAGGCGGGGTGGGGTTTATGCCATTTAAAGTGATTTGGTTGGTAGAGAATTTGGAAATGAATAATTTTGTATTTTTTGTCAATGTCAATGTCACACAGCTAGAAATTATTGAAATTTCTTTAAATATCATCGGTCGTTATAATCATCGGTCTACCAAAAATTCTACAGTTAGCATAAAAAATGATGACCAAATTTGTATAACTTGGTTTTTATATATAATTTGAGTTTGGAAATTTTATTTAAAAATTAGCGAGAAGAAATTTTAAATTATTTCAAAGTATTTTGAAAATGAAACATAAAGTTACCGTCAAATTTAGAATAATAATTGTTAAGGGTCTATATTACATATTAAGCTTACGTGAATTGTTATCGCTATGCTATGAGGTATAAACAAATTGTTAATTGGAGCCATTCCAAACTGTTGCAACATATTTTAGGGTAGTTAATGTTAAATTTGATAAATGTATCGTGAGAGCTGACTATTTTCGCTTTTTGGTTACATTGTGTCATATTAAGCTTAAGGTGCATTATTATGCACCATAAATGATATAATTTGTATAAACCATTAAACGTTTGCATGGTTCATTTAGTTCATTACACAAAAAACTGTCCAAAGGTTAGCTATATATCAAAAAAAAAATTATCACATTCATAAATCAGGATATATAATTCATCTTACACCGTACATACAATAAAGAGAACTGAGCAACTTTGAGCTACACTTTCATTTTTCTTTTATTTTATTAAAATTTCAAAAACTTTAGAAAGCTTTAGAAGCGAAGTAAAGTTAGTTAATTCTTTGAGACAGAAAACCCTGTTTTATTGCAAAACCAATTTTGAGCTACAAGCTCCAGATAAATCAAATTATTTGATTATATATTTGATTTATAGATTCTTTTACGAGTATGTTTCAGAACTATTCAAATTGTTTGTTTTTATTTTCAATTAACCTACCCTATAGAATTTTGCTGGAATAGCTCAATAAAAGCAAAATCGTATTTATGGAAACATCAAATCCAGGTTTTATATAATAAGATTTCCCATATTAAGTTTCTAGCATCACTTCGGAAGAACAAAGCTCGAATTAGAGTCAATCACACATTAAGTACATTTTGGAAAGTGTAAAAAAATTTAGAAAAGTTCAGTATTTTGGCCGCTTAATTAATTAATTTTCACTGAAAATTTTTTGTAAAATTGAGCTACCTACCAAAATTTAACCAAATAATCACCTTATGCGACGCCAGTAAAGGGTGAGAGGCAACTTTCTTCAGATGTTGTTTAAAATCTTTTTTATACTGAAATTGGATTCAAATCTATTACGTAGATTGAATTTTCGAACCCATATTGGTTTCGTAAATTCAATCAAAACATTTTAATTTTTTAAAATTTTAAGATAATTTGTAAAAATTTTTCAATTCTGAATTATTTGGTATTTTTAAATTTCTATCTTTAATTAAATTATTCAGATTTTCTGAAACTTTATAAATTTTTGAAAATTTTAAATCCTTGAAGTAGTTTCAAATTAAATTTTGTATTATTTACTTATTCAGTTCTGTTTCTGAAACTTCTGGGTATTTTTAAATAGCTATTTGAAATTTTTATGAATATCTTAGAAATTTCAAAGTACTAAAATTATAAAAATGTTAAATTAATTTTAAAAATATTAAATATTTTAAAAATTTCAAGGAAATCAAGGAATTTACATTAATAAAATGGTAAATTTTTTGATTTTCTTGAAATTTTTAAAATATTTTAATTCTTAAAATTTTTCAATTATACATAATATTTTTGAAATGTTTCGTAAATTATGAATTTTACAAATTTCGAATTTTTAGAAAAGTCGAAAAATTAATGATATTTTTAAAATAGGAAATTTCTCCTAAATTTAACTGGAGGAAAATGAAAATTTTAAACTCTGGAAATTTTGAATTTTTTTTGATTTGTTAATTCAGTCAAAATATTAAAAAAATGACACAATTCCCATAACTGGTATCTTAAAATTAGTTAAAATCGTACAAAAATCTCTTTAAATTTCTTGCAATTTTTGGAATTTTTAAACTAGGAAACTCTTAGAAATTTTGAAATGAATGAAACATAAATAAATTTATTGAAAATATTTCAGATTAGGTTTTTCCGAGATACAGCGATGTTACTTATTTCCCCAATGGAAAACTGGAAGACAATTTTTTAAACTTGCTCGAAAAATTTGGCGAGGTCAGATCGTTGTGAAAGATAAAATTATGTCAGTCTGACGTAAGAAACGACAAGAACTAATTCTTGTAATGGCTCTCAAACCTTTGAAAGTTAATATTTTCGCAATTTTGTAATTGTTTTTGAAATTTTTCGTAGGTAATAGATTTTAAAGATAAAATTTCTCAAAAATTTAGAATTCTTAAAATTATTATAATTCTTAAAATACTTGAAATACTAAAATTCAAAGTTTCTAATTGGAAATTTCATTATTTTCTTAAAATTTGCAAATTCTTAAAATTAGTCTTAAATTGAAAGAACTAAGTTTGAAAATTTGTAAATTTCTTAGAATTTTCGAAATTCTGATTTTTTTTTTGGTGCGTCTTTAAATTGTTCCTGATGCTATTAAAGTTTCTTTAAATCAATCAAAGTTCCATATTCATTGGTCCAAAAATTGTACAGTTAGCATAAAAAAACGATGAGCAAATTTGTATAATTTGAGATTGGAATAAAATTTTAAAAATTAGCAAGGGAAAATTTTAAAATATTTCGAAGTGTTTTGAAAATGAAACATAAAGTTGCCGTCAAAATTAGAATAATAATTGTTAAGGGTATACCAGCTTACAACAAAAACGTGAATTTTTACCGTTATTCTATGAGGTTATAAACAAATTGTTAATTGAGACAGTTAATGATAAATTTGGTAAAAATATCGTGCGAGCTGACTATTTCCGGTTTTTCGTTATTTAGTCTCATTTTAATACTTTAATTATTATGCACCCTAAATGATACAATTTGGCTTACTTTATTCAACACTTAAGGCACTCTTATTAGAATATCTGCTCGATAATATCAAGGAAGTAGACATGCTAAACAAAAATATTACACACTATTCTGTATAAATCATTAAACGTACGTGCTCATGCATTCGTTTTGCATGGTTAATTTATTTCCCTATACACATAAACTGTCTAAAGGTTAGCTATATATAATAAAACATAATCACACTCATAAAATAGGCTAACCCCATATAATTCACCTTGCACCGTGTACATACAATACAATTTGATTTAGTGGTTTTTAAATCCAAAAAATTAAATAATCGTGCGATAATTAAGCGGCATATTGACACAATACTGTGTGCACCCGTTAAAAAAAAAATTCAAGTTTATAAAACTCTTAAAAAGAATTAAGTTAATTATGAAGCTATTATATGAATCGAACACATAAATAAATTGTATACAATCTTAATGTTGTCTTGTATTACCAAATCGCACCAAAAATTAACAAATAAAAAATCGAACATAAATAAATTTATAGTTTTGACTTGATAGACAAACGCGAATGACAAATACAAAAAAAAAAAAAAACGCGCGACAAACAAAAATAAATTTCCATATGATTAGATCATTTTGAGCTTATATATATGTGTGTGTGTGTCAACATATTTTGGGACTATCTTCAAACAAAATCAACAAACTTATAACTTAAGCCTTGACTTTAGACAAAGTTTGTTTTGCGTTTTTCAGTTGATTTTACGCGAATGAAGAGGTGGCCACAAAAAGTCAGTTACAAATCTAAAATCCGTTGAATTTTTATTCTATCTATCTGACGACGTTGATAAATTTCTTCGTTATTGACAGTTCTATAAATTATTCATTGTGTTTATTGAGTAAGCGCATTTTATACATTGTATACATTTGGATAGAGATTTGATCTGTGGCTGCGTCTGTAACAATACATTTTGTGTGTGACACACGATAAATTTCTAAGCATTTTTTATCTATTTTTCTAATAATAATTGGTATTCATGCGATGATATCATTTTTAGACGATTGATGACAGTAATTGAATAAACGTTTAACGTATTTTAGTTTTATAGTTTTTTTTGTGTGTTACAATAAAATCACGATCGGTATTATAGATCACATAAGATTTATGAGGTGGTGGAAGGAATTTTAGTGTTTGAGTAGGTGTGTAAAGTATATGTATTGTAATAATGTAGCCTATATTTTAAACTTGAAAAACCGGATCTCCCTTTATGTAGGTGCCTGCGATTTAAATAAACCGCACACATAAATCTTTTAATCTGAGCGCGCACGCAACATTAAATTACTAAAACGCAAAAATGCCCTTTTCTGGGTGTTTTTTTTTACCTTTTTTGAGTAACTATACAGTAATTGATGAGAAACAATTTAATTTAATGTCGATTTTACAGAAGGTATACACACGGAACCCAAACAGACATAAAAATATCGAAATTATATGTTGTTTTATTTATACCAAGAACAAGAAGTTTTTTTTTTTAATTGTCTTACATCAAAACAACTTAAAAAATTTTACATAACGTTTTATTAAATTACAGGTAATTATGTATGTATTCGATGTCAGACATGGAATATTTTTGAGAAATTGGATAAATAAACGAGCAGTAGTGTATTTTTATTTGATACGCGAGTACTGTGCAGTGACCGGAAGAGGAAATGTTTGTTTTTTCAATTTACTTTATAATAGAAAAAAAGGGCAAAATGCATTTGTGATATGTGGTGCACATGTAAACAGGTAGAATTTCCTAACAGTTGGTTGATTGATTTCAGGTAAACATGATATGTTGTTACATTTAAACAAAAAACAACAGGTCGTCATGTATATGTTACATTTTCCGGTTTTCGGTATGGGAATCCACCGAATAGATCGTAAATTCGACGAAACCTACTTCTTGGACAAATATCCGATTTATTTGAAATCAGACAGACTTATTTTCGTAGAAAATTTTTTAATTGTTAGGCAAGTTACATGTAACACTTCTAAGAATTTACTTCAATTTGCCGCAATATTTGCTCGTGAAATATAAATAATCGCTGAGTTATAAGTTTTTGAATTTAGTTATACTGATTTGGTTAGCACATGCTAAAATAAAGTAACGTTGAAAAAATGAAATTTAATAATTTAAATATTTATGTCGTTTTTAAGATTTACACGAAGCTCCTATAAGAGGTCAACTATACCCGATACAATTTGCTTATCCAATCGAGTGTCAAATTTGGACAGCAAAAATATAAATTTGAAAGCTGCGTTATATGAAATCGAGTGCTCTATTTTCTTTAAATACCAAGGCTACCAGTAAGATGTTTATTATGTTGCTTATAATGGTTTTGACCCCAACAAATTGATTTAACCCTTGACTCTAGTGACTTGTTAGATATTTTAACATTAACACTTTTTGAAATTTCGACAAAAGGAAAGATGAAAGTGAAGTTAAGCTTAAAGTTGAAACCAAAAAAAAAATTCAATGTTAAACATTTTATTCGGCTGGAATTTAGATTATACGAAAAATTAAATTTGTGTACCATCAAATCTTCAGCAACCCATTGCATCATTTGTATACTACCGAACCTTGAGTGGACAACAATAGGTTCTTATACCATTATTTTCGAATAGCTAGGCAGAAATTTCTAAAATCTTTCAAATTTAGTAACGTTCGACACAATAAAAAAGTCGGACCCACAAATATTTTATGGAAAGAAGTGGTCAAAATTATTAATATCCTATATACTTAACTTAGTTCCTTTCCATTTTTCAAAGTTATGGGATTATATCCTGAAATCGTTTTAGAATCTCATTTCCAATGGACACCATAGTTCCGTTTCAGCTGGCCAAAGTCTAGGCATTTATCCAATAGTCATATTAAGTACCTCAGACATATTGAATATTTTCAAATGTGAATTGTTAGGCAGCTGTATTATTCTGTAGATTATTTCATAGATCTCAACATCAATTCAAATGACTGATACTGACTTAAACAATCATGCCAAATTACCACTAATTCTGGCAAACGGCGGAACTTCCAAGTTGAATCGCAAAACAATAAAATGAGAAACCAGTAAGTAATTTACCAGAAAGAACTGAGAACTAGGCTACGAAAACTACAAGAAAGTAAACTACAGGAACGCAAAGAAAATCTACATTTTTATTAAACCGGTTAAAGGTCTGCTTCTAGGTAGTTTCTCTGATCGCTATAACAGTAACAATTTTCGAAAAGGATCACGAAATTCGAAAAAAACGTACTAGGTGCATTTTTTACTTAAATCTTCTCCTCTATTAGCCCCCCTTATTATGTCAGTGTGGATTACTCTGTATATTTTTACTGAGCTTTTTTTTATCACGAGCATAAAAGAGAGAAACTTTTCAACACATCTCATTGCCACAAAACGTAACGGTTGCTTTGATCTTTTCCAAAAAAATTCGAGTAGTGAGTTTTAAATGGACATCAAATTGTCAGACTTTGTACAATTTTAGACTTTTTATCAAACTAAATTTAAATATTCTAATGCTGCCGCAGTTTGATTTTTTTGGCTAAATTTTCTGCTTTTCTAAATAGATGGTTAGTTCGTACCAGTCATTCATAGATGACAATAGGGTCAATAATCCATGCTATGCCTAACTTTTCATTTTCTAAATTGTGAAAATAACCACGCACAGTGCCTGAAATTTCGCCTGACTATCTGTTTTTTTCTATTAGTATTGGAACTTTGCCTGTACCAACCATAAGGTACAGTGCTTAAATTTATTGTATTTGAATCTGAATATAACGCATTCGAATCTCAATAGGGTGGGATGTAAAAAGAGTTTTTTGATCTTGATTGTCCACAAAGTCCACAAACTCAACTGCTGTTGGGGACCGAGAGGGAAATATCGACCCCATATAAATCCCTATTACAAGTGAAAATATTGATTTTTCAGTATGGCACTCTCTAAATATTTACCTTCTAAAGTTTAAAGTTTAGAAATGTGATACTTTTAATAGGGATGATCTATATTTGGTTTGTGCTTTAAAAGATGAAATGATAAAATGAACTTAAGTAGTTGTAAGCACACATGGGGCAATAAAAAGATCGATTCACCAAAAAAAATCAAATAAAAAGAATCGATCTGCTCGAAATCGATTTAAAAAAAGATGAAGCTACATTTTGGGCACTAAAAAAAACCGAAAATAGGAAGTGATCTGGCATTATAACAATAAACTTATACAGGTAATGCTTTAATCTTAAAATTATCGATATTCTGGTTATCTAAATTTTATTCCTTTTTGCAATGAAAGCCAAAACAACATTTTGTACCTACTTAAAATCGACAAATTTCTTGTTATTTTTTTATGTTAAACATAATTTTGTACATCTCTGGTATTATCATCCAGTATAAATTCATTGCCACTGTGTACACAAAAAAATTACACCGAACGAAATACAAGATGCAGCAAGGTAATCACTGAGAATAAGGTTCTTGAACCCTTGAAATTCTTAATTTTTAAAATTTTTTGAGATTATTAATTCCTTAATTTTCTCGAATTTTATAAATTTTGAAAATTTAAACACACAAATTCAAAATGTCCAAATTTAATGAAATTCTAAATAATTTCCAATTACTAAAATTAAAATTGAATCCTTTAAATTCATGTCAAATTTATTGTTATAGGAATATCATCAGGTTTTTGAACTTGTTAAAATTGAATAATTAATTAAAATTCTTAAATTTCTGAAAATTCTTAATTTTTTTTTTAATTTCTCAAATTATCGATATTCTAATTATCTAGGATTTAATTTTTTTAAAATTCAAGAATTTTTTGAAGTATTTAAAAGTTTTTCAAAATTTTTGAATTTGGTAATTTTGTAAAATTTTTGATATTATTCAACGGATTAGAGGTTTAAACATTTTGAAATTAATAAAATTTCTGATTTTAGTCGTATACAGCGTGGGCCAAATAATTTTTTTTTACAGGTACAGAGATCGCTTGCTGTACAGGTACAGAGATTGCTTGCTGATTCCGATCCGGAAGACATAGACGAATATAATGATCTGGATTTCACTTTACATGAAGCAATTGTGGAGCAGAGTGATTTCGATCACGAGTATGATAATGACGATGATGATGAGGTGGTCCATAAAATAATTCCGGTTAGTTTTTGGTATTAAATTCATAAATACGACTATTTCTAAATTCTTCGTACATATTTTTAACCAAAAAAATACAATTACAGAAAGCCCCACTGTTCGAGTACAGTAGGTGGCTTGATCGTATCAGATTTTGAAAGACGAATACTATACCAGTTGTTGATGTCCGTTCTTCAAATAGTGACCTAAAATTGCCAATAGAGTATTTCCGTAGATACTTCGACGACCAACATTTTGAAGATGCGGCTATGTACACCAATATGTACTAATTTAAAAAAGGTACATTGCTAAAAACTACACCGAGTGAAATTATGAAGCTATATGGTATGCCGTTCGCTCGGATAACTTTATATTGGAAGGCGGGATACAACCTTGATAAAATTTTATCGGCCATGACTAAAAATCGTTTCAAAGTTCTGAGAACATCGCTCCATTATGCTGATGTTTCAAGGATGCCCGACGAAGCAAAGTCTAACATGTTTTGGCAAGTGTCACCTATCATCGAAGCAGTAAGAAATAGATGTCACAATATAGAAAGATTCGTGGACCGATACTCAATAGGCGAACAGATGATCCCATTTACTGATCGCTGCCCAGGCAGACAGTTTGTTCGTAACAAACCCCGGCCTGTAGGTCTTAAAAATTTCGTAGTCGCTACAACTAGGGGTTTAGTGTTGGATTTCGAGATATATCAGGGAACGAAAACCAAGCTACCTGATATGTCCCTTGGGTTGCGTCCAGCTGTTGTCCTTAGGCTTATGAAAACATTACCGGAAGGCAGTTTTCTATATTTTGGTCGGCATTTCTTTTTGTAATGATTATTTATTTACAAGTGTACATTGTGTTATTTTTAGATATTTTACGAACATTCCCTTACTAAAAAAATTAGAAGCCCTTAATTATAAATCGGCTGGAACAATTCAACAAAATCGGTTGAAAGGATAACGTTTTAAAGCTGATAAGCAAATGACAGGGGTGAGTCGAACCAGCTCGTTTATGAAAACACTGTTACACTTGCTAAGTGGAGGGACACAAATTCAGTCCTTATTGCTTCGACCATATGTGGCACCCAACCTGAAACCTTAACAGAACGTTGGAGTAAAAAAGACAAGAAATATATCCAAGTTACCTGTCCTTCAATTATAATAGTTACATGGGTAGGGTAGATTTGTGCGACCAGATGATGGAATATTATAGGACGTTTATTAAAACCGTAAAGTGGTCGGTCAAAGTTTCTCAACATTTTATCGATTTGGTAGTGGTTAACGCATGGCAAGAATATAGACTGGATTGCGATTCTCAAGGAATTCCAAAAAAAAATGTTAATGATTTGTTAGAATTTCGACTAGATATAGGAAATTCATTACTTTCAACATCTCTAAAACGTCCATACCTAAACTGTGATTCAAGCACAAGCAGTGAAGATGAAGACAATGACCTTCAAAAAATAAACAAACGTATCAAAACGACATCCCACCACGCTATGATGGCTATTGCCATTGGCCAACTCGGGACCAATTAAAGGCGCCTAGAACTGGACTAGATGCAAGAAGTGCGATGTGTACTTATGTAATTCGGCTGATAACAGCTAGTTTGAAATTTTCCATACCGTGAAAGACTGACTGAATTTTTTTACGAACTATAGGTTTTCGTTATCTATTCATATATTATTAACTATTATTATTTATACATTTTCTGTATGGTACTCATGGATAGTAGAAGTGATTGAAGTTCCTTAAATTAATTAATGAAAATGCGATTTACCTGAATATGTATCAAATAAAGTTTATTTTACTTTTAATAGTTTTGTGATTATCTTTTCTTTATCTTTCGAACCAGTTTGTCGGTTCATCTGGGGCTCGCAACGAAAGGGATTTATTAATATGGATTTATGAAGCAAACAACAACCAGGATAATATATACGAGACAGCCCACACCACACAAATGTGAGGGTGATTTTTCTCGAAAAATGAAAATATTTTTCAGGATAAAACTGCGGAATCTGGAACTTGGTGTTTTAAAGGACAACTCAAAATTTTACAGATTAAATTATAAGGTTTAATTTTCGATGCATTCAGCTGATTCTAAAATTAAGTGTCACATTTGTGATAGTTGGGCGTTATGTCATACATTTATTATCACAATTGTACGATCTGTTCTTTAGTTACATCAAAATTTTTTGTTTTGTTTTATTTCATGAAGTACATCACATTTGTGACATCAGGACTCGAAAGGGTTATCCATAAAAGTTTTTAAAATTGGTTGTTCCTTAATTTTCGAAATTATTCAGTTGTTTAAAAAAATGTAATTCCTCAATTTTTTTTGAATTTGACCAATTCTTAAAATATTTAGTCTCATGATACTCCTAAAAATTGTGAAATTTTAAATATTTTCCAGTTGTTAGAGTAATATAATTTTTTGAGCCCAACAATTCGAACAATCATCAACCTTTTGAAATTAATTAAACTTTTGAACTTCCGAAATTTTTTTTTTTTTTTTTTTTGAAATTTCTAACTAATCAACATTCTGGGTTCATAGATCTATAAATATTTAAAATTCAAACAATTCTTGAAATGTTTAAAATTTTGCAAACAAAGATTGAGAATTTTTAAAGTTCAAGCATTTATTGAAATTCATTTTTCAATTCCTGTTATTATAAATTCCTTAAATTTCTTGAATTTGTTCAGCTTATTAAAAATTTATTCTCGTGACGCTCTTTAAATTTTGAAATTCTTAAAATAATGAAAAGTTCTTGCAATTTATGGTCAAAACCATAATATTATCTATCATCAGGTTCTTAAACGTCTTGAAACTAATTAAATTCTAAAATTTCTGAAAAATCTTAATTTTTCTAAATCCTTAAATTATCGATATTCTAATTATTTAAGACTATACATTTTTAAAAATTTAAGCATTGAAATTTTTCAATTTATTCATATATGTGAGGTTCTTCAAAATTTTTTAATTTTGTAATTTTATTGAAATTCTTAAATTTTTTAAAATTGAAGTGTTTGCTGAAATTTTTAAATTTTGTCAAAATCTTTTAAATTTGATTTTCTTAATATTTGAAATTATAAAACTGTTTAAAAAATGTAATCCGTTCAATTTTTTGAATATGATCAATTCCTAAAATATTTAGCCTCGTAACGCTCCAAAAAATTTTGAAATTCTTGAAATAAATTAAAAATTTATAAGCTTATTGAAATTCTAAATATTTTCCAATTCTTAGAATCATAAAACTAATTAATCCAACAATTTCTTGGAATGAACAGGTTGTTAAATTCTCAAACTTTTGAAAATTCTTAATTTTTTATTTTTGTTTTTGAAATTCTTAAATAATCTCGAAATTCAGGTTATGTAGGGCTTAAAATATTTAAAATTCAAGCAATTGTTCAAATTTTTTAAATTTTGTAAAAGTTTTATAATTTTTAACTTTTTTAAATTATTAAACTTTTTAAGAGGTTTTGAACTTTTTGAAATTATTTTAATTCTAAAATTTCCGAAAATTCCTAGAGGTACGAAAAGCTCGGAACATGAACAAAAGAAAAACGAACAATGATTACTGAATACAAAAAAAAACAAAAAAAATTGGTTTGTTTATAAAATTATAGGAAGTTTCGTCATTATGGACAAAATAAAACAACTACTTAAACATGAAATAAGACAGCTACCATTAAAGACAAAATAAAACCAAACAACATCAAGTGAGGTTAGAACAAAACGAATAAAAAATTCGCCAAGACGGTGGAAGCGGAATTTGTAGAAATGAAGAAGGTGTTCGATAGCGAATACAATCTAATGAAGTTTTTGTAGTTTACAAGTTTCTGTACATTTTTAATATTAAAAATCCCCCCAAAGAGTAAAGCTTTAGGATGTTGTGCTTATCGTCAACGATTTTTGATCATCCCTGATTTGAAATTTTTTTTCAGTTTTTACTTTCGATAATTGTTGTTTGATTCTATCAGTTTTTCCGATTTTTTAAAATAAAAAATACAACAGCAAAGATTCAGGAATTTGATTCGAATGATGCAGTGCATGAAAGGTAAAATTAAAGGACGATTATTAATTTATCACAAGGCCTTCGTCAATATTACAATTCAATTAATGAATTTATTTTTCTAATATTTAATGCATTTGGCCAGATGAACACAGGCTACAAACGAATATTCTAAAAACGCTGTAAAAAACGAAACCTGTTCCGTGACAAAAACCAAACATTTCCCCTAAAGATTGTACTGCAAAAATTCCGTAATTCCTGAAACGTCAAAAATATTCCGTTACTCAGTGCGAGTTTACGACCATTTTCTGATGAAACATTTTCAATAGGCAACCAATCGACGTAGTCTATTTTGTAAAACAAACTTTCCCTTCCGAACATAATTCTTTCGTTTTCCATATATGTAAAATATTTTTAATCTGCTGAAAATTTTTCATCAGAAAATGCTCGTAAACTCGCACTGGGTAACGGAATATTTTTGTTTTTTTGAATGATCACTAGTGTAATTTTATCCTTGCTGTGCGTTAGACAAAAAAGTGTTATCAGTTTTTAATTAGTTTTTGTGCAATAGTTAATAAAAAAAAAAATGGAAATAAACGAGTATGCTGTTCCGATATCTGGTCAACAGAAAGCAAGGAAAAGGGCAGTTGATAAGTCGAAATCGAAACGAGAAATAGAAAAATTGGAAAGGTAAGTTATTTTGCTATATTTATTAACAGGTATAAAATGACACGACCACCAAACATGCCATCATGTACACATTCGAGAGCAAATTTCCAGTGTTCTTCTCTTCGAGGAAACGATGCTCTTTCTTTCGTTAAATCGTTCTATACCTCGAAGAACAAAGCAGATCAAGACAAATTTATTGTGGCCCATACGCGGATTGAACCACCTTTAAGGACTGATCGAAAGAAATCAGGAGGACGGACAGCAGCGAGAAGTTTTTTCGATGAACCACTTTGTTAGGAAATCCAACGGTTCCTTAATAAGAGGTTGTCAGAAAACATTTTTACATTTGCTAGATATCAAAGTATATCGATTGCGTGGCATATGCCGTCGCCATTTTTGTAATCGTACATTGCCACCGGAAACACGCGGGGGCGATCGAACAAGTTTGAAGTTTATCGAAAAACGAAACAGCATTAAACAGTTCGTTTCTAAATTTAAAATATAGGTTTCAAACCACCGGCTACAGATGTGTGTTCAACGTGCCTTATCTATAAAGAGCGGTTAAGAACGGAGAAGAATAAAATAAAGCACAACGATATTTTAATAAAAAAACGAATTCATACTCTTCGGGCAAAAAGTTTCTTTCATTTCACAAGAGAAGAAAATGACTCCATGATTACGCTGTCATTTGATTGGCAAAAAATATGGTGTTGCTCAAAGTAGCCGATCAGGCAGCCTATTACGCAAGGCAATTTATTCTCTACAATTTCGGGATTGTTGAAGGATCTTCTAAGACGAGTCTTACAAAACAAAACGTTTTCCTGTACATTTGGACGGAAAATGAACGGCCGAAAGGAAGCAATGAGATTGCATCAGCCCTCTACCACAGGCTATGGCAAACAAATTTAGAAAACAAATCTGTGGTTCGACTGATTTGCGATGGATGCGGAGCACAAAATAAAAAAACACATCAAGGTAATCGAGGTAATATTTCCTGTACCCGGACATTCCTTTATTCCTCCTGATAGGGTGTTTGCTCTTCTGGAAAAATGGGTTAAGTCTAAAGAGCAAATCATTCAACCGGAGGAATACATAAATATGTATGAAGATCACAGCCAGATAATCAGACTGGGTTCAGAATGCTGCTCGGTTTATTACTGGAAACATGCTGTGGCTGAAATAATAAAACCTCCGGGACAGTGGCATTTTCAATTTAATAAAGCTAAACAGTTTATTATAAGCCGTGGAAAAACCGGCATTTTAGTTCGTGGGGAAATACATTATAGATCCGATATATAGGATCGGTGAAAATGGTGGTTAAAAAATGGCGGACGTTATCAAACCTAAAATTTATCAGACTATTTACTGGTGTTCCGGTGAAATGTGCCAAAAGGAAGACGTTAAAAAGTTGCTGTCCAAGCATTTTGGTGACGAATGGGAGGAAAACGATCAATTAAACTTTTATAAAATGATTATAAATGCCAGTGAACTACTCGTTGATGACGAAAATGAAATTGAAAGGTGCATTCATTTAAAAGATGTAGACCTTAGAATTTAAGTTGAATTCGAAAACAATAGTTTTAATAAAAATTAATTAAAATTGTGTTGCTTTTTTTTGTTTATTATGATTAAATTTTGATTAGAATATGTTCCTGACTGAATGAAATGATAATATTGAATTTGTGATAATAAAATAAAATTGAATTTATTAAGATAATCGCGTTTTTGTTATTTGCAAAATTGATGCATTCCCATAGAAGTACGTAGCAAAATCCATTAATTCCTGTAGATAGTATGTCAAAAAGCATCATTTCCATATTTAAATTTATTGTAACTTCTAAAATATTTTATATTTAAGGAAATTCTTTTCGCATAAATATTCACCCTTATTCCCTTAGTAGTGTTACTTGTCACTTGTACCGACAATCAAATTTTGATATTCTCTTAGTCGATCGATGCGACAATTGTCGTTTGAAGTGACATATATAGTTTTACGTCGCATTCTCTTATATTATCACTTCGATCGACTAAGAGAATACCAATTTAAAGTTGAAGTGACACGACAATTGTCACGTCGAATGAAGTGACACGACCAAGGGAATAGGGGTAATTATTTACATAAAAAAGAGTCAAGAAAAGAAAAACCTATATTTATTTAGTTTTTACTTAAGTAATAACAACTATTTTACAATTTTCTCAGAATCACTTACGATGGCAATGTTAGGGTTTTGAAATTAATAGACTCATGTACTTGAAATGCGCTAAAAGTAATTTTAGAAGAACTGGATTCATCACCTGAAATAAACACTCGTGGTGCTAATAGCGCATAATCCAAGTAACTCGCTCTAAAAATGACAACTGAAGGAAACTATTCATTAACTCTCTGGTGGTGAATAGAGCGTAATGTAGTTTTGAAATGAAAAGTTGAAAATTTAGTCAAAAAAAAAAAACGACCTGAGCGTCACAGTATTGTCAAAAATATTCTTAAGTTAGAAAGTCTAAATTAATATTCAAGCCTTCCAATATTTCACTTACGAGAAGAACTTTCTACCAATTTCATTTTTAAAAGAAACGAAACTAACCTACCAAAAACCATATTGTTAACAGCCGAATAAACCGCCAAACACTTGAGAAATCTAACATCTTTGTAAATTGAAAATCATTATTAAATATTAATTTAATTAGTGTATGTATTGGAATAGAATTTTAATTAAACTGTACTACCCATACATTACAAACTGACAGATTTCGTCAACCAGTTTTAAAAAATTGAATATCGGAAAAGAACCGAACTAATCCACGATCACATAAAATAAAACAAACAAAATTTTTGTTCTTATTCATAAAATTTCACTTTTAATGAATGAAACCCAATATACAAGTGTGTGTACCATATTACGGTTATACATACCCATGGCGAGATAACACAACACGATACAACAAGATATTTCGTTACGCAAACTTTGATTCAACAAATTAAATTCCATTCCAATTACCTAATTACGGTTTTGTCTAGTCAAAAAAAATAAAAATAATAATAAACGTTATATTTATAGTTAGATCGAATCTAAAAATTTTGACACAATTTTTTTAAGCCTCGCAGCACCACACAAAAAACAAAACGAAACAACATGAAGCCCGATAAGATAGCGCGTAGCGCGCATATAGGTAACTCAAAAAACTATGTATAAATATGTACAAAGGCAATGAACTTATCTAAACTATAATACATAAACTATTGTACGTTCGTATTTTGCTGCATAAGCATAAAATATAATACGTTTCGCATCATTGCACACACAGAAAGCTCGATTTGTTGCGCAAAAAATATGAAACATAATTTTCACCTGTTGTTTGTTTGTATATCACAAAAGTCAAACAAAATTTAAACCAAAAAAAAGAAAAAATATTTACCTAAAACACTTAAGCTTAATCCACTTCCTGGCCGGCCAATATTAGTATTTGCCCGATGGTTTGGATGGAGCGCTGATAATTTTTTACTTTTATCATCTGTTATAGGCATGGTGCTCTTCTTATTTTAATATTATTTATTGAATAAACATAAAACTATTTTTTTTTTTTTGTAATTAATTCATAATTAATTAATATTTTTGCTTTTTTTTGCTTTTAAAATTAATTTTTCCATGAAAATTTAATTCTACCACCGCATTGAAAAATAAAATCACACTTTTCAACAAATTCACTTAAAAACCAAAAATAACACGAACAAAAAAAAGCTCACACAACAACAATAACAACTATTATTTAATTAACTTAATTAAATTAACACAACAAGTAGTTTTATATTATTTTATTAGTAAGTTAGTGGAAAAATATCGATTTTTTATTTTATTTTTAGTGTTAATAAATAAATAAAACTAAAATTTCGTTTTTTTTGTTTTGTTTTTAACTATTTATAATATAGCTTCGGATTTCGGTATCGCGGTATTAACAAAGTTTACTCCACATGCAACGATTGTTAAACTTAAACTGAAAACTGGAAACAAAATAAAAATTAAAAAAAAAAAAACGAAATTTTTTTTTTCTATCTTTTTAACTTGGTTTGGTATATTGATGTTTGTGTGAGTGTTGGTGAGATAAGTCGCGCATTATTTAAACTCTAGAGAATTAAGTCGATATTCTTCTGTGTGCGCAGAGTAGTTGAATTTGCTCAAATTTGAAAAAAAGGTACGTTGGCGTCTTGTGAATGAAATTTATAAAGGTGGGCTTAGACTTGTGTGACTCGTGTATTGTTTTTTTTTTTTTTTTGTAATATTAGTGCAATTTTTTTTTATTGTTCTTTTAGTTTTCAATGATTAAGTGACATACATACTTAACACCTTTTTACCATAACGGAAATGTACGCAGACTATATGTGAATAAAACTATATAGAGACAATCCGGCGACTGCCTACAGTTTTATTAACGTATGTCTCTATTATTATGGAGATATGATTTATTTTTAATGTTTTGCTTGGCAGCCTTACGTTTGTGTTGTGAATCGGCTCAGTCAATGCTTTAGAGAATGGAATTCTTTTCTCAAAACAACTTTGATTCTTTATGTGATTGGATACAATTTTTTTTTTCTTTTAATATATTATCGTACATATATATGATAAAGGTTAAAAGAAAGTTGTACATCGTAACTCGTAACAACGGATTAATAATAATTGAACAACCAAACGACGTTGATGTAAATGAACCCATCAATGATGATGGGATGCAATAAACGATATTTTATTTTGAACAGGTCTATTTAACTCTTATTAGATGCAGTGATTAGTTGGATGTTTTGAACTCAGAGGGCACTAATGATGGGTAGAAAATCTCAATCTGAAAACTTTGGGAACTTCCACAAAAATGTATGCTATCTGGCACCATCTCTATCTCCCTGTTACAAGAGCCAGGTTAATAGTTGTGAGGGGGTCTTAAAAAGGTGTTTTGTGAAACGAAATAAAATTGATTTAATTTTAAGGAACGTTATTAGTTGCTGTACATAAAACCATACCTGAGAGTAATATCAAGCTGTTCTGTTACCATACTTAGGCTCAACAACAACCACATCTGCAAAAATCCACACATCCATACATCCAAATCCACAAAAATCCATACATACATTTTGGTTGATACCTGACTCCGACATTGGGTTTGCTGTAACTTAAACGGGCCACAGTAATCAATTCCAACATTTATGAACGGGTGTGTAAACGAGACTCTAACTGGTAATAAATCGCCCTCACTTTCTAGTATTTGCTTCAAATTAGACTCCCCAAGGCTCCACACCCTGTATTTAACCATTTGAGATGAAAATCCAGTGTTATGATATTTGACGGTGTAAGTGGTCATGGAATTATTTATTTGCTCTCCCACTCTGATACCATTTTTTATCTTCAACCAAGAGGTGGTTTAATGTCTTAATTTGGCTCTTATTTGGGATATCTTGACATTTCTGCAAGGATTTAATTTCGGTTATGAAATTTTGGCCTTGTTCATACTTCATACTTGATAACAATGTTTTCGGCTTCCAGCAATTCTTCCTGATTTAATAAAGTTTTCTACCTCATTTTGACTTCTATAGTATCGCCTCGTATGAGCAATTCAGCACTATTTCATTATCACACCATAATATCGTTCTCATTATTTTTACTCCTGCTCAGAGGAACCTACAATGGTTTTGATCAGCTCTGTCAATAGTACTGCTCTGAACAGCTCTAATCTTGATAGACTTAATGGTTAATCCCTTAATCGGTGCTACCTTTGTTTTGCCTGCAATTACTCTAATGGAATTATTGGTTTTAGCGTATAAAGCTGCACTATACGCTAATTCACTCCGTGTGCTATATATGTTACTTGGTAGCGGATTGTTCCATTTGAGATCTCTCTCTCTCTCTCTGGCTTTCACATCCCATGGAGGGATTTTGCCGCCCGCACAAAGGTCCTCCACCCGTCTCGATCCATCGCTCTTGTCCTCTAGTTTCGACATCCTAATACATGTAGATCTTGTTCGACGACGTCACGCCAGCGCAGTCGGGGTCTTCCTCTACGACGAACACCGGCTGGTTGTTGATGGAATACTTTATTGGTCATTCATTGTTGTGCAGACCATGTAACGTGCCCGAGCCATCTAACTCGATTGGATTTGATGAATCCGATAATATCGCAGCCTCCAAGAAGTTGCCTTACCTCGTGGTTCATACGAATCCGATATTCGTTGTCCGCGACTTTAATTGGACCAAAGATTGAGCGAATGACCTTCCTTTCGAAGGTAGACAACAATCTACAATCGTTAGAGGTCATGGTCCAGCTCTCGCTTCCGAAAGCCAGCACAGGTCTTATGAGTGCTTTATAAAGTGCGAGCTTGCACGACTGCGACAGATGTTTAGATCGCAATAATTTCGATTGGGCGTAGAAAACTCGTTGTCCGGCAGCGATTCGGGCTTTTATATCTGCCTGCATATCATTCGACGATGTTATAACTTAGCCGAGGTATTTAAAGTTTTCGACGCTATCAAAGTTATGGTCGCCAATTCCGAGATTTACCATGGAGATGTTCCTGGGTGTTGATAACAATTTTGTTTTGCTGCTGTTCACCTCCAAACCAAGTCTTCTTGCGCAGGGATCGAGCTGTATGAAACTGTCCTTCATATCGCTAGGTCTTCGGCCAAGAAGGACGATATCATCTGCATTTCCAAGAATTTGGCCTGATTTATTAAATATACAGCCATCTGGGAACAATCAACTTCCCTTACTTCATCGTATTTCGTCTGCTATATATGTTACTTGGTAGCGGATTGTTCCATTTGAGATCTGGAAGACATAAACTCTGAAAGAGTATTTTTATAGGTATGGCTAGAGGTGACAGCCATCCTAACGGATCAAATATCGTGCTAGCTGTCGAAAGTCATGTTCGTTTTCTGTGGTTAACTCTAGTTGTTTGTTAAACTGAAAAGCATCTAACTCTGGTCGAGAGCTGTTGGTCGTTCATTTTCTTCTCCATATGATTCTAGAATATTAGCGATATCTACTCTAAGCTAACTTAATTGTCACATGTCATACATGACTCTTGGCAAAAGTGGATTCGGGACTTAACTGATTGCATTAGCCAACTTGAAGCTATAAATGAATCTTGAAAACTCCCATAGGCTAGTGTTTTTAATAAATACTGTTTAATTGGTTCACTTGGGCTGATTCTCCATAGTATCCTCTATACTTTAGCGTCATCGCGGTTGACACAAATTTGGCTATACATTTTAGCTACATCTCCGGATATTACAAATCGGTATCGGCGGAATCTGATTAAAATGTCTATTAATGTTGAATGGAAGGAGCAAATCATTCAGAGATATTCCATATGAATCCTTTTGACGAAGAATCAAATACTACCCTCAGCTTTGTAGTGGTACTCGTCTCTTTTATAACACGGTGATGAGGCAGAAAATAATCATTAGTGTTGATTCTTTCGTCGATTCGTCAAAAAAGACCCAATCGCTCGTAATCCAGCATGAAATTTGCACATTGCCCCTTGAATGTTGGTTTCGACGGAACTTGTTTTTCATGGCTTTAAGACTTTGCTCGACGATCCCTAAATTCGTCAAGTTCTAACAAGTCCTACGCTGAAACCGATTTTTGCAATAACCCTCCTCGTCAGTCGCTGGTTGCGGGAATCTTCTTAATTTTCCAATACTTACGCAATGTAGCATCTATACATCCATGTTTAACTTCAATTTGTCTAACTCCATATAGCCAGTTTTGGATGTTGGTTGTAGTGTAGTGCTTTTAGGTACGATTTACGCTTGCATCATATACGATCGTACAGTGTTGGATCTAGATACCTTGTACTCCTCGTGTATCATGCTTTGATGTTTTCGATGTAATTCCTTGCATCTAGTTTTGGCGCGACAATTGTACACATATGTTGTGCTCTTTATATAAGTAGTTGAAACATCGCCTATTCGCTGCCAATACTCCTTGCCTTTCTGTTGTTGACATTTTTGCAAATTGGCTACATTCGTACAACAAATGAGAATCGCCCTGGGCTTTGCATATTGGACAACTCCATGTAACTTTTCTTAACTCTAGGACTTAAGTTAGTAAAGCTTTTATGTAACCAGGTTTGGCCTTCGAATAAGAGATTCCCTGTTTTGTAGTGGGGTATTCGGATGCCGTAGACTCTTGTGACCACCACATCATTAGCCAACTGTCTCGTTTCTCTGCGTTAGGATCTAGCTCTTTTAAGCCTCATCCGACGTCTCGCATAACTTCGTATGTAAAATAAATGTATTTTTTGCGATCGTACACTTTGTAATCATTAGCTTCTGTAACAGCAAACTATCGAATTAACCGGGCTGTTTCCCCTTTCAATAAGCTCTTTAAATATTGGAACTTTTGCGCCGCTGGATGTTATCTGATCTGTGTGGATGTATTAAAGAGATCATAAAAGCTCGGCCATTCTGCATGCAACGGTTGGGTTGCGTTCAATATAGAATCATCGTGTTTTCCCATGCTGTGTTCGCTTTTATTCAAATCTCGGATCAATTTGTTGATTTTCCCGGTTACTGCGTAGTATTTAGTTTCAAACTTTTCGAGAGGGAAAGCCCGCGATATTATTTTTAATTGAACTTTTCAAACGATTAATCTGCTGCGTGTTTAAAGTGCAGCTTGACAGATTTGGATGACTTAAATAGTGTAATCTTGAAACGATAACCATAATGGCGTAACTTGTATGTAAATCGGATGAAACGTTTGATGTATATCCTCAAAACGTTGGTTGTATAACCTCACTAGTGCCGCATCCGGCTCGGAGGACCGTATGAAAGATTAGCGTATGATGTAAACAAATGTCGATAGTTTTTTACTAAACATATTTCAAATTAAGTAATTATCAAATGTTGCTTTTATATATACAATTCTAAAGCTCACAATAATCTAGTTCTAAAATGTCGGCCAAGCGGCATATCAAATGTAGGATAAGTTTCTGAAGCTGTTGCCCAATCTAAGCAGTGGTGTCACCAAACTATTCGGTGTTTCAAATATCTTGCTAGGTAGTAGAAAATTAAAATGCCATCTATTCAAATTATTGAGGGAATTTTTTTTCACTTTTGCTGTGATATCTTGCGTACGATCAACTCATGGTAGTGGCGATATTTTCTTGATATTGCTTGGTTTTTTCAGACCCTCTTCTACCCACCAAAAAAGCTGGTGGAACAATACAATTAAATCAAATGAATAAAATTTTTTGGATTTGTGGACAGCATGCGTCATCAGTAAGCAAAAAATTTTTAAAATTAATGTATGCTAGTTATTATAAAAGGAAACAAAATGGCGGCCATTTGACAAAAGTTCTGATTTTCCCTGAAAAACTTGTTTTCAAATGACCGCCATTTTGTTCGTCAGTAGAAATTGAAATCAATTATGTTAGTACCTAAATACTTGAACTTGATCAAAATATTGACGAGCAAGCTGACATCTTTATCCCCCACTTTCATTCCGGAAGATCACAGTCGAGTTATTGTTGTCGCTATACTGAGCTTGAAATAAATGAAAATATCGATGGCCTTGAACATTATATGCCAACATTAAAATTTTCAAGTCTCACCTAGTATCGTGCAAAACAATGCCAAAAAATTCTAAAACTGCAACAACTTTAATATTGTATTTGCAAAATTTATAAATTTCCTAATCCTAATTTTGCCCAAAAACTCAGAATTTCCAAATTATAATTATTTTAATATTAAGCACTGTTTAGAATATGATGATTTCAGAATTTAATATAAAATAATTTGTTAAAATTTCAAAATTTGATTAATAAATTCAGAAATTCTACATGAAATTTTAGGATTTTCTAAATAATTTTTAGTTTTCTTAATTTATGTCTTTAAAAAAAAGTATTTGATATTCCTCAAAATTCAGTATTTCTAAATAAAATTTACAGGATTTTTCTCAAAATTTTCTTATTCCTCAGCTTCAAATTTTGAATTAACTTTAGAATTCGATAAGATTAAATTTCAAATTGTAATTTTGCTTCCATATTGTTCAAAGTTCTGATATAGGAATTTTTTAATTTCCAAAATTTGATTACACTTAAGAATTTTCTAATTCTAATATTACTGCATGCGCTTGGCGGTCACGAATTTTCTGTGAAATAAATATTTAACAAATTAGCCTTTGCACCAAATCACTGTGCGAATGTAAATATGTGGAGAGTTCATTTTAGGAGACAATACGAAAAAGGTAAAAGAGTTAAAATATCTCGGATCACTACTTTCGATTTTGTGGACATTATTTCATCATTAGATCAGCATTTTATTCAAAATCAAATTTATCATTAAGTTTCGTCCTTCATGACTCAAAACAAGACCCAAATATATAACCCATTGACTTCTTATGCTACTTTTGAACCGCAAATAGCGTAAGACAATTAATTTTCAGAATTTGTAAATTTTTTAAAATTATTTAAATACTAATTCTGATATTATGTAAAAAATTCAGAATTTCCAATTCAAATTTTAGGATTTTGTTAAAAATTTAATTTTTTTTTTATATTTAGCAATGTCAGAATTTGACATTTTCAGAATTCAATATAAACGAATTTCTTAAAATTTCAAAATTTTTTCTAAAAATTGAAAGCTAATTTGAAAAAAATTTTAATTCTAAAGAGAATATAAAATATTAATTAAATTTGAATATTTTTGATATTCCCTAAAATTCAGTATTTCTTTCCTCAAAATTTAAAATTTTGTATTAATTTCAGCAAAATTATGTATTTCAGCGCCATCATTCAATATCAAAAATACCAAGCTTATTGTTTAAAGCTGCAGCATTCAAAATACCGGAATTTTATGAATTCCCAAAATTTCATTAAACTTATGAATTTTTTAATTCTAATATTACTGCATGCATTTTCTATGAAATAAGTCCTTAAATGCAAATATGTGGAGAGTTTATGGCATGAAACAATATGAGAAAGTGAAAGAGATAAAATATCTGATATCACTAGCTTCATTTTTTTGTGTGGAGAACGGCTTTCCAGCATTTTACTCAAACCAAATTTTTCAATGCGCTCATCATGCTCATTTCAATGTGATCATCAAGGTCTAAATCTAAAAAATGCTTGACTAGCATCAAGCGAACACAAGAATCAGTAAATTTCAGAATTTAAAAAATTATGAAAATTTTTGTTAAAATTTCAAAAACCAACTCAATCGAAATTTTTTAAATTTATGAATTGTCTAATTCTAACATTACTCAAAAAATTCCAGGTCAAATTTTAGGATTTTTTAAAAATTTTAGTTTTTTAATATTACAAAATTTTATTAAACTTATGGATTTCCTAATTCTAATATTACTCAAAAAATTCAGAATTTCCAGTTCAAATTTTAGGATTTTTAGAAAAATGTAAAGCAATGTCAAAATTTGACAAGTTCAGAATTCAATATAAACGAATTTGTTAAAATTTCAAAATTGGATGAAACTTGAGAATTTCATTTTATTCTAATACAATAGTTTTCTAGTAAATATTTTTACTTTCTTTTACTCTAGTATTACTTTCTTTTACTCTAGTAAAATAAAGTATAGTAATCATGAAAATTTTGGACCTTGATATTTTTAGTGATTTATCTGTTTTGAGGTCCCCTGAGTCCGAAAAAGTGGGTTTCGAAATGGTGTCTGTCTGTCAGTCTGTCTGTGTCCTCTCTACAGCCCAGATGGTTTAACCAATCGAACTGAAACTTCAGATTTAAGCTTTTTTGATAAATTGGGAGGTCCCAGTGAATTTTACTCCAAATCGGCTAACTGGAAGTGGCCACTCCCTTGGTCCAGAAAATTTATTTTGCAAATATCTTAAAAAGTATAAGGTTTACAAAAAACTACTAAAACAAAATGTTTCCAAAAATTAAAAACAAATAAAATTAAAAAAAAAAAATTAAAAAAAAAAATTTAAAAATTTAAAAATTAAAAAAAATAAAATTTAAAAAATTATAAAAAAAATTAAAATTTCTCAAAATTCTCTGTTCGTAAAAGAAAGTCGTGTGTTGGCCACACCTCCATTTTTTTCCTTTGAATTTACAAATTTTCCTGAAAATTGAAAGCTTATTTGAAAACAGTTTTAATTCTACATATAATATAAATGAATATTTTTGATATTCCCCAAAATTCAGTATTTCTATTGAAATTTTATAATTTTTCTCAAAATTTAAATTTTTTTATTAATTACAGCAAAATTCTGTATTTCAGCGTCATCAATCAATTTCAAAATTATTGCTTAAAGCTGCAGACTACAAAATACCGAATTTTTATGAATTCCCAAAATTTCATTAAACTTATGAATTTTCTAATTCTAGTATTACTGCATGCTCGGTCATCACGAATTTTCTATGAAATAAATTTTTTTTTCTGGTGGAATTGTACCGTGCGGATGAATGCAAATATGTGTAGAATTCTTGGCGTGAAACAATATGGGAAGGCGACAGAGATAAAATACCTGAGAACACTACTTAGTCACGTGTTTTTATGTGGAGAACGGCTTCCAAGCATTTTACTCAAAACAAATTTTTCAATCAGCCTACATCTACAAAACATTTGATATTATAAGTTACTAGTTTTGAACGCAAAGATCATTAAATTTCAGAATTTCAAAAATTATCAAAATTTTTGATAAAATTTTAAAACAATCAAAATTTTATAAATTTTTGAATTTCCTAATTCTAACATTACACAAAAAATTCGAGTTCAAATTTTAGGATTTTTTAAAAATTTTAATTTTTTTAATATTTAACAATGTCAGAATTTGACGATTTCAGGATTCAGTATAAATGAATTTATTAAAATTTTAAAATTTAAATCTGCAGAATTAAGAAAACCGGAATTTCATGAATTTCTAAAATTTGATTAAACTTATGAATTTCCTAATTCTAGGTCGCCACAAATTTTCTGTGAATTAAATTCTCTTAATGAATGAATTAATTAGCCTTGCATTTTATCACAACACTTTATGTAACTTGTTTTGAACAGCAAACAGCACAAAACATTAAATTTCAGAATTTGATTTTTTTTTTAATTTATTATTATTGATATTCTTCAAAACTCAATTGAAGAAATTCAAGAATTCAAAATAAAAAATCGGAGTTCTTCTAGTTAAAATTTCAGGATGTTCTAACAATCTTTATTATCTTTAGTTAAATCCAGGGGCTTGGTCCCCTATCCGTTATGCTCACCAACGATTACGACGGATGGAAATGCTATAAAAAAATAAAACATTGTTTACAAACATGATTAACGAGCTCCTCTGCGATCGTAGTTGAAGTTTGTGCGAAATATGGAAAAACAGAACAACCTGAATCCAATTAAATTTTTCCAAGTAAAGGCAAGCGCTCCAAAATATATCCACTTCCGAAATGCGATAAAATACGCGGATTAATTTTTCACAGGTTAGCCACGCGGGACCAGTGGTTCGAAATATATTCAAAATTTCGAAAATATTTGAGAAGAAAAGGAATTTAGTACCGCGCGCACTTTGAGACGCAAACCATAGGTTTGAAAACACTGTTTTATATTTATTTATTATATGCGCGCAACAACAGCAAACTGCAGTTAATTTTCATTCATAAAATATTATTAAATTTAGAAATATACAGTACAGATATAGATAACACTATCTTCCACTTTATAAACATTTATTTAGTGCTCGCGCGCTGTTTAAAAGATAAATTTCATAACAGCGTGACATGATGCCATGTTGTTATACGATAGGTATTTAAAATTGTCGTGTTATAGGAAATATTTAGGACTTGTTGAATAGAGCGTCGATTTAATTGGCACAAAGATGACATGCAAACGAAGAAAATAGTTGTTTTCTTTTTTTTTTCTGCTCAATTTCCGGGATTTCATCTTGTCGTGTATACATATAAAATATTCTTTACATTGAAAGGAATATGATGAATTGATTGAAGAACTTGTATAGGCGCATATTTTATAAAACGGGAAATAAACTATTATACTGTGGTTGATGAACGCATAATTTGGCTCAACTTTTCCCAATACATACAATATACTGACTGCTGTATCCATTAATTTTTCATCTTAATTTTCCAAACCGCCTCTCTTGTACAGAACAGCAAAAAAAAAAAACCGATTATTCCGGTTTTATGTTTTCTTCATGGTTTTGTTTGATTTCATCCGGTGGTTTAAATTGCAATTTTTACATGATGAAATGTATACGAGTATGTATGTATATGCAAGACTTTTGTCTTCTACTTTTTAAATTAACCCTTTTTGCATTTTGCCTAGCATATGATTTATTTATTAAAGAAAAAAATTTATTGGGATGGATAAGGTTAATTTCATTAGAATATATGTAAACACCTACTTCTTGCATCACTTAAGTAATAAAATGTGAGTATACAGAGTTGATAGCCTTTAATCAGGTATTAAAATAGACGCAATTTAAAAAAAAAAAATATTTTTTATATTACAAGATAAAATAGACGTCTTAGTGTCTGGAAGTTGAGATTCTGTAAACTGTTAATTCATAATACATAAATCGCATTTGGAGTTATATTGTATGTGAAACGAGTAAACACCGATTATCGACTTTAATGAAGAATAAGCTTTTAATCATATCGGAGAAGACTAGAAGCAGTAATTGTTTCGCTGGTAACCCATAGAAAGCAGGTCGTACAACGAGATACCAAATTTACAAATGAAATCGTAATGTAACAAAAAACTTTTGAAATCGGATTAATTTTGCCAAAATTAAGACGACTGGCAACCCTGCGCATGTGTATTCTTTATTTGTCTTAATCTTTATATTTAGTTTAACCATTGATAAGACATTTTGTACTTTTTCGCAAATTGCACAACACAAGCTGAAATAATACAAGCTGATACAACACATTTTATATGTATTTAATAAATGGAGTTATTCAAGACTAAATAAAATCGGTGAACCCCCTTGTGCAGCGTGTTTTCGACAGTTAAAACTTACAAAAGAAAGCAATTTTGTTTTTGTTTTTCTCTGCAAAAAATTAATTGATGATTAAATCGTGTGCTCTATCGGACAAAAAGAAAACTTAATACCCAGATTTGAAATTTAGAATTATACAGTAAGCTGTGATCATTTACTGACATAATTGGGCCGAACTTACTTGTTTGTTTATAACGTACGTAAACCTGCAAGATTTTGTGAAAAATTCCATAAATTAGTAAATTATAAAGTGAAAACGTCCTCTTACAAATGGAGTCATTCCGAACATGTAAAACTAATTTTTTAAATGAATGTCAAAGAAAAAACGAAGCAACTTCCAATTCTGATGTTAAGACTATTAAGACCGTCTTAGCTAGATCCATTTAGTAAATTATTATTATTTTTTTTAAGACGAAGGCCTTAATCGGTATTCTGGTGGTGGTAGTCTTAAAATTAGTTAATCAACACTTATTTTCCAACCCAATTCCAAAATTAAATCTTTTTAAAAGCTACACGCGTGTATGAACTCAACTCAATCTAACCTCCCACTAAACTCTAAACTCGAACTCAAATTAATCCCTAAACAAACGTCTCTTTCAAATCCATCTCAATTTCAACTCAAACCCTACTCACCATCATACCGGCATACGTACGTCGTACCATCACCTTAAACTATCATTCCATCATACCATTATTCCATAATACCATCATAACATCATGACACGATACCATTAAACCATCATACAATCTTACTATTGTACCATAGTAACGTTGAAATATCCCACCATCATGTATATATTACCCTCAATCCACTACATCTTCATACCATCATATCATCATAAAATCGTACCATCGTACCATCACGCAATTATATAACCATACCAACATATGCCATCATACCCTCATACCCTCATATCATCGCACCATCATTCTACAATAAATACCGTCATACCATCGTAAGTTTTATCATATATACAATCATACCATCACACCATCATACAATAATATCAACCCATCATACCACAATACGATCATACTATCGTCCTGCCATACCATCATACCATCTTACCATTTTACCATCATACGATCATACCATCAAACCAACAATTATACCATCATACAAGTTTTACACTTCAAACTGAACTTTTTACATTTCAAATTCGACCTTCTACATTCCAAATTACACCCTATACCTATTACATTTCAAATTGAACCCTTAACAAATTATATGAATGGCCAATTGGATGGAGCTTGTCTATTGCTTAACCGATTATGATGAAAATTGATATATGCGTTGAAAATGGGATTCTAAAATGATTTTTAAATAAACTTAGCTGTTAACTGATTATGATGAATTTTGACGTTTCCAACGAATAGAAGAAAATAACGGTAGAGCAGAGTTTCGTAATTAGAAATATTATTTTAAATCCTCATTCCCAATCTCGAATTTCATTAAACTCGGTTAAGGAATAGCCAAGTTCCATCATACATCGGCATTTTCCAGAACTTGATTTAAAAATCATTTGAACGCACATGTCAAATTTCATTATAATTGGTTGACAAATAGGTTAGTTCCATCATACTTAGCCATATTCCAGAACTTCATCCAAAAAATCATTTTAGAATTCACATTTTCATCAGCCACATCAAATTTCATCATAATCGGTTAATAAATAGCCAAGTCCCGTCCTCATTGGCCATATTTCAGAACTTTAGCCAAAAATCATTTTAGAATCCGATTTCCATTGGATCACAAAAAAAATCACAAATCCTCAGTTTAACGGACACCTCAATACAACGGACAATTATTTTGATCCCGCCGATTTCCGTTGTAGTGAGGTTTCCCTGTATATAGATTGCTCAACTGCTCACTAAACCCTAATCCAACCCCAACTAAACCGCAACTCAACCTCAAAGTCTACGCCAAACTCAATCCTCAAACCAGCATATTTAAAAAATTGGTCAACAACTCACTGTATACTATTCAACCCCAACTCAACTCCAACTCAACTTCAACTCAACTCCAACTCAACTTCAACTCAACTCGCAAATTGACCCGTAACTTAACATTCAAATCAACTCCAATTCACCCATACATATATAACCAGGTGTTTTGGTTCAATTCGTATGGTAGGTATTTCACCCAATCACAACGTACAGTTTCCAAAAGCTTTTCAAATCTTCGCCTTGACCATAGAAACAAATTGGCGAAAAAAAAGACAAATCGGATAAGCCGTTTGTTCTCCAGATACCATGCGTACAGACATCCAGACATCCAGACGGACGAACGGACATTTCTTTTTTTTGCTTTTTCAGACTCAGGGGCTTTCGAAACATCGAGAAAAGTGGTTTTGGACCAACCAAATTTTTCGTCTTTTTAGACCGAAGTAATTCATTTTAAAATTCCAATGCACAAGCCGAATTTCATTTATTAAATATTAATTTGAGGTTTGATATTTAAACAGTGACCTTTCTTAAGCCTTAAACATTATTTGTGTACAGTTTGGTTCAAATCGGTCAAGGCGTCTGGATTTGTTTAAATGTGATACACACATGCTGTATATACATACAAACACTCACTTGTATGGATTGCTCAACTGCTCACTAAACCGTAATCCAACCCCAACACAACCCCAATTCAACCCACAAACGGCCCCCAACTCAACCCTCAACCCAAACGCAAACTCTCTTTCAAATTCAATCCTCAATAAACTATATCTTAATACAACCCCAACTCAACTCCAACTCAACTGCAACTCAACACGCAAATTTACCCCTAACTCAACGACAAACTCAACTCCAAACTCAATACCCAACTCAATATTCAAACCAGTAAATATAAAAATTGGTCAATATTTCTATAAACAGGTGTTTTGGGTTAATTCGTATGGCAGGTACCCGACCCTCTTGACGTACAGGTTCCAAAAGCTTTACAAATCTCCGCCTTGGCCATAGAAACAGATTGGCGTAAAAAAATTCTAAATCGGACAAGCCGTTCTCGAGATACCATGGGTACAGACATCCAGACATTCAGACATCCAGACGTCCAGACAGAAGGACGGACATTTTTTACTTCGGTTTAAAAAGACCAAAGTATTGAAATCCTGTCAAAAATGATCAAAAATTTGGATGGTCCAAAAAAAAATTATCAAAAATTTGGATGGTCCAAAACCACTTTTCTCGACGTTTCGAAAGTTGCTGAGTCTAAAAAAGCAAAAAAAAAAAAAAAAAATGTCCGTCCGTCTGTCTAGATGTCTGTACCGATAGTATCTCGAGAACAGCTTGGCCGATTTAGAATTTTTTTACGCCAATCTATTTCTATGGTCAAGGCGGAGATTTGAAAAGCTTTTGGAAACTGTACATGGGGAGAGGGTGAGGTACCTGTCATACGAATTGAACCAAAACACCTGGTTATACATATATGGTAAAAATATTTACGAAATTTTTATATATGCTGGGTTGAATATTGAGTTGGGTATTGAGTTTGGGGTTGAGTTGAAGGTTAAGTTAGGGGTCAATTTGCGGGTTGAGTTCAAGTTGAGTTGGAGTTGAGTTGGGGTTGGGTTAAGATATAGTGAGCAGTTGACCATTTTTTTATATCTTCTTGAATTGGGGGCCATTTGCGGGTTGAATTAGGGTTGAGATGGTGTTGGACCAGTCTTTAGTGAGCAGTGGAGCAATCTATACAAGTGAGTGTATGTATGTATGTATGTACTATTTAAATAAATCCACACGACTCGACCGATTTGAACCAAACCTTACACAAATATTTTTTAAGACTTAAGAAAGGTCACTGTTAATATCTCAAACCTCAAATTCAACCTTTCACATTTCAAATTAAACCTTTAGCAAATTTAATGAATGGCCAATTAGTGATTAGTCATCATGGTGATGGTGATATGGTGATGGTGATGGTGACTGTGATGGTGACTGTGATTGTGATTGTGATGGTGATGGTGATGGTGATGGTGATTGTGATTGTGATTGTGATTGTGATGGTGACGGTGATGGTGATGGTGATGGTGATGGTGATGGTGATGGTGATGGTGATGGTGATGGTGATGGTGATGGTGATTGTGATTGTGATTGTGATTGTGATTGTGATTGTGATGGTGATGGTGATGGTGATGGTGATGGTGATGGTGATGGTGATGGTGATGGTGATGGTGATGGTGATGGTGATGGTGATGGTGATGGTGATGGTGATGGTGATGGTGATGGTGATGGTGATGGTGATGGTGATGGTGATGGTGATGGTGATGGTGATGGTGATGGTGATGGTGATGGTGATGGTGATGGTGATGGTGATGGTGATGGTGATGGTGATGGTGATGGTGATGGTGATGGTGATGGTGATGGTGATGGTGATGGTGATGGTGATGGTGATGGTGATGGTGATGGTGATGGTGATGGTGATGGTGATGGTGATGGTGATGGTGATGGTGATGGTGATGGTGATGGTGATGGTGATGGTGATGGTGATGGTGATGGTGATGGTGATGGTGATGGTGATGGTGATGGTGATGGTGATGGTGATGGTGATGGTGATGGTGATGGTGATGGTGATGGTGATGGTGATGGTGATGGTGATGGTGATGGTGATGGTGATGGTGATGGTGATGGTGATGGTGATGGTGATGGTGATGGTGATGGTGATGGTGATGGTGATGGTGATGGTGATGGTGATGGTGATGGTGATGGTGATGGTGATGGTGAACTTAATATTTGTTTTTGCAAGGATTAAGCTTTACTGTCTGCAAATCGTTTTATAGCAAATTTTTCCTCTACTAGGTCAAATAAAAATCCCGACAACTATAAATGAAGGGAAATTTATTAGAAAAGCAGGGATGGGAACGACGACAACCGTGGGCGTCATTATAAAGTTGGAGCCGAGGGGAAGTTGGAGGTAGGAGATTGAACGAGGAAAATATAATTAGGGTTAAGTTGAGGACCAAGTTTGGGGTTAAGTTGGAGATTGTGTTAAGTGTTGAGTTGAAAGTTGTTTTAGGGTGTAATTGGTGACTAAGTTGATTTTATGATTTCGTTGAAGATTACGCTGGGATTGAATCGGAGGTTGAGTTAGAGATTGAGTTCGAAATTGAGGTTAGATTGTTAAGGGATTAAGGGTTCAGTTGGAGATTGATTGATTCAGGAGTTAGTGTGGGTTGACTTGATATAATCTCACGAACGCACGTATTACAGACCGAAGTTCTGATTTATATTTTGCTTTTTTAGACTTAGGGACTTTCAAAACGTCGAGAAAAGTGGTTTTGGACCCACCAACTGTTTGGTCATTTTTCACAGGATTTCAATACATACTTTGGTCTTTTTAGACTAAAGTAATTCAAACAAAAACTAGCACAACAACCAATCCAGGAAGTTTGAGCTGCTAAACCTGTACTATGTTTCGGTTCAGTTTGTCATACGTATTTTGACTCGTCATAAACTTAATTTGATCACGTGTCCGCAAATGTTATTGAGTATAATATAATCAAATCGAATAATTGAATAAAAATAGTTTTTCATATTATTCTTAATGAATTCATTTGAATATGTGAATGCATAATTCCTATAAATATTATATAGCTACAGGGAAGCCGCATTCTCCAATAGTTTAATAATAAAACGTTTTAACACACTATAATGATATTTCAATTTATTTTCAATGTAACATCTTATTATTACGTTGGTATTCCCACCCACACCCATTTCGTAAAGAATCTCATAAATCAATTCACACGTTTATTATTTTAATTCCGATTTAATACATTTTTTCTGTTGTTATTTCCAATTCCATCCCAACCCATCACTAAATCATTAAAACTGATGATAATCTATATGCATATAAGCTTATATAAATGAAAATTGTTTTCATTGAAAACAAGTTTTAATTTTCCGTTTAATCTCTTTATACACGAGATAAAATGTTTTATCTAAAATCAAAATCTTAATCGAAAAAAAAAAAACGAAAACAAAAAAAATATTTTAATTTCTTTCTAATCTTAAATCTTATAATGTATTTAACATATTGTGTATGTATATGTCTGCATGCAGCTAACTTATGTATAAGCATTACATCATAATTAATCGGTGGTAATTTTAATTGAATGCAAGTAGGTACACTCGACAAATTACACAAAAAAAAAAGTAAAATTACAGGAAAATGGATTTAATTTGTTTATTTAAATTTGTTTGCAACATTTTTAATTATAAGTTTAAATCGATTACATGGTTATAATTGATATTATGTAAATGACATTATGCGACAGTGCGTACCAGCCAAGTCATCCGCGGAAACTATTATACAACGTAAGAAAAATGTTTATAAAATGAGGTCACCATAGGGTACCTCACCCTTCATTTTTGTTTTCTTGCAAAAAATATGTATTATCTTAATTATGTAGTACCGAACACGTAAGATTACTCTATAAATTTAAACCGTATTCTACAGAATAGTCAAACTAGTTCCATTAAGTTATTGCATGCAGGTGTCTAATAACTATAAATGTATCTACATAAAGTAAGTTTTTCTTGTCATTTTTTTTTTTTTTTTGCCAAGGTTTTAACAATTTATATAATTTGATAGTTTATTTAGAGTACGTGTATGTATGTACATTATTTTCTTTTTGATATTATTGGAATGACATTTTTGCGATTTTTTGTTTTGTTATACGAATACAATTTAGAAGGGTCGCAAATCTGGTCACAATTTATTATAATCTTTTTTCAACAAACCAAACCTGTAAAAATATGTAAATATTGTGAATAGTTTTGTGTTCCAGTTGCATTATATTGTACAACAGAGTTTTTCAACTGTTTCTAAGTGAAAAATGCAAGGTGCGTAAATATGAAATCGGAATTTTTTTAGTAAAAAGTACACGTTCATCGTATGATAATGGTTAAGAGTATTTTATTCAAAGTATTGGCCATTATTAGTTATACATTTTACCCATATTTCTGGCAAACCAGTTATCGAGCCATTTTCGTACATTTTCGTAGGAAGTGAAGTCCTCGTCAACAAGCCCACACCCCATCGATGAAAATAAGTGATAATCGGACAGAGCCAAGACTGGCGAGTAAGCCGCATGTGAACGTATTGTTGGAATACACGAGCCCTTATGTGCATCCACTTAGCCAAACAGAGTCCTTAATGCTGAACAAAGCCAACCACCGTAATCGGAAATAAAATGAAAGAAACTTTTGTCTTGCGAGAGACCATTTATGTTCTTTAATATTCACAAAAAGACTAAACTCTAATACATAAAAACAAGAGAGAGAAAAATAAAATGCAAAACAAAACACCTACTTCACCTCAATCGATTCTGGACTGTCAACAAATAATTCAAAATGTCCATATAACTTATTTCAACAAGTATTTCGCAATTAAGGGCTTCCAACGTTTCTTTCAGAGCATTGTCTTCCATCCGAAGCGATTTGGCCTTGCAGTCGATGTCGATGGTTGTCCTAGAACAACCCAAGGCTTTTTGCGCTTTGGATTCTCAAAATTAAGCGGAACCCATTTTCCCAGCTTTTGGATCTTTCCCATGGCTTTTAAACGTGTGGTGACGGATTTTCGTGACACATTCAATAGATCCGCGAGTTGTCTTTGCGTTTGAGCGTCATCCTCAACCAACAATCCTTGCAATTCACTGTCTTCAAACTTTTTTGGTGATCTTCCACGTTCTTCGTTTCTCACGTCAAAATCACCATTTTTGAATTTATTAAACCACTCGTAGCATTGTGATTTACCACGAGTATGCTCACCATAAGCTTCGAGAAGAGAGTTTTCTTCAATGATAACAAAAATTCAATGATGTCCACAAATCGTAATATATAGGCACAAAATTGGACATTTGTAACACGTAAAAAACATGTGTTTATTGTATGAAACTTGGATGGTTATGAATTGGATGTTGTTGACAAATGTCAAAAGAAAACCATGGCGCCGATGACGCTGTTTGTCGACATGTACTTTGACAGGTGGCGCCATTTATGGATAAATTCCGGTTTCACATATACACACTAGGTATGTATCTAACCGATTATCGAGTGCACGGCTAGAGTTAATTTTCATAACTAGAAAGCAAGATATACAGCATTATCAAATTTCACTCAAACTTTTATCCAATTAACTTTTTTGAGCTTTATTTAGACAACTAAATGTAAATTTTATTAATTGAGTATAATCTTCACACCGATAGTATTTATTATTACGATTAAACTATGTATTGTGAATTTTACTTATCTTGTACATTTTATACCAACACCGTTCTGAACAGCAAGCTTAACAAAATTGTAGATCTAAGGAAACTGATCTGCATAACGAAGGGGGTTACTAAAATTGGAAGAGCTAATGCTTGCAATAAATATGCTCTTTAAACTTGTGTGGATATTGAAGGCGTTTTTGATAAAAATAAAGTTAGTTCCATCGACCTGTGAACCTTGAAGGAAATACTCGTGCTCAATACAATTATTCGCCACATTAAATTCATGCAATTGTAGCCTCAATGGGACCCAAGTGGTCAAGCCTGTGGGGGTTATGATTTCGGTACCCGTGTACAAGACCCCTGGGGTTGTGACCCTGTCCAAAGGGCAGAAAAGAAAGAAGCGAGAGCGGGAGGGAAAGCGTCAGGATTCGGGGGGCATTGGAAAGGAGTTGGATGACAATGGTCAGCCATCTGCCTTGAAACGAAAAGCTTGAGTGGAAACATTTTAGAATGGCCCTAATTCAGGAGCCATGGTCAGACAGTTACTCAAATCAAGTGAGTAAGTAAATTTATAATAAAGGAACTGCGAGTGAGTCCAAGAGCGGCAATTCTAGCAAGTTCGCAAATTAATTTTATTCCCATTCATCTCCAAGAAAAACAGAAGGTTATAACGGCCTCCGCCTACTTTCCTGCAGGCAGGGAGCCGGCGCTCCTGCTCGAAGTTAGGCGGCTAATAGAAAGGGCAATGGGCCGGATTACCTGATAGGATACGATGGAAATGCGACACACGGTGTGAGGCAGCACAGACACCAATAATGGAGTATCTATGAAATTTTTATTACAAATAATGTAGACATTGGAAATAAAACCTGCGTTCATAAATGCGATAAGGCAAGAAGTCTTAGATTGGACAATTGCCAGTCTACGTTTAAGCAATTTAGTAAGTAACTGGCATGTGTCTGTAGAGGACTCTTTATCTGATCACAAGCCGACACCATGCAGCGGAAGGAAGTTGGAATTCCAAAAATGATCGGCTGCACAACTCTATTCACTTAGCTTTCGAGTACAGCTGTCCGGTTGAACAAAGAGAGTCCACTAAGATGGTCTCTTGGTGGAACGGGGCTCTGGAAAAATTGAGGAAAAAGTCGAGAAGGTTATTTAACAAGGCTAAATGCACCGGCGAATGGACGAGGGCCTTCGATAAGAAGATCCAAAAGGGCAATTTGCCCTCTACAGCTCATCTCCAGGAAGTGCTTTCCAGCAATCATTTAAATGTGCCCAAAATTAGCCCAAAAGCGCCCGTATGACTATCGAGGTAGCTTGAGCACCGCACAATAGAATCTGGGGTCTGAAAAGGTGAGACGGGCTATTGGCTCTCTCAAACCTTTTAAATCTGCTGGAGGAGATGGCATCTTTCCGGCATTACTTCAAAACGTATTGAAGAAATTCTGCCTAGTGTGATCCAGATGTTTCGCGCAAGTTATGCTTTTAACTACATTCCAAAGTTCTGGAGGAGAGTAAATGTGATTTTTATACTTAAGGGAGGAGGTCGTCCGGTCACTCAACCCAAGGCTTTTCGGTCAATTAGCCTTACATCGTTTCTATTGAAAACGACGGAAAAAATCTTGGATTATCAAACAAGAAGTGAGATTCTCATTAAAAACCCGCTGCATCGGGTACCAGTTTGCTTATCAAACTGGTAAATCTAGTGTGACGGGTCTTAGTGGTCTAGTCTCGAAGATTGAAAGGGCGGTGGCTAATAAAGAAATTGCCCTTTACGCCTTTGTGGACATCGGAGGGGCGGGCGTTTGATAATATCTGGTATGAGTCGATAGAGACAATAGAAAAGGAGGTTCGGCCTCCTACGTTTAGATGTATCCGCTTTATGCTGAAATATCGCAAGTTTACAGCCAAATTAGTAACCACCACCAGTAAAGTGGTGTCCCCTAGGAGGCGTACTGTCCCCTCTATTATTGTAATTGGTTATTGACAGACTACTGATCTGTAGTGATTTACTCATGTAATTTGTTTATTCCATTCATTTATCCCTACAATTGTTCGAAATATAACCCACTTCGACTATTAAATTTAATTGTATTTAAATGTATTTGAACAGCTCCTTTCAGTTTAGTAGTGACGCCTACAGAATATTTGTACAACTAACATATTCAGCTTCATTTCTGATGTACTCACTATTTTGTACTTAATAAAATCATGGACACATTTAGTATAACAACTAAAATCTTCACTACCATCTTTTGTCGGTATCGACAACTAACATACTTAGCAAATACACTTTTGCTTATTTTAACTTTTTAAGTACACCGCTAGTGCAAGAATAATCACACCATATCTTTTGATTTTCTTAACGTCTCAAATATAGACGCGACTAATTACTCTCGGTTTTCTTGTAAGTACATACACGGTAAGTATGTACTTCAAAAATTATACACGGTAAGTATAATCGGGAATTGTAGGCAAAATAATTTCCCAACATTATATAAAGTGCATCTGGTGACAGATATTGTTAACTTATTTGAACAATATACAATTTTAGTACAAGTTTTGAACGTGGAACATCATACCTACGAGTAATATAATATTCCACGGCTTGTACCCAAATTGGAACTGTCAAAACAATAAGTTAACAAATTGAATTGATGGTGGTAAGTTAAATGACTCTATATAAAACCAAATTTAAACTAACTATTATTTTTACAATTTCAGCTAACAAATTATAGGAACAGAAGAAGCGTCTGATGTACAATTAATTCAGATAAGTATAAATGGAAATTACATACACGATCAAACGATTCTTTGTGTGTTCTCTTTTAATTTTAGGTTACAATCCTGGATGTCAACATTACATTGGAATTTATAAATTATAATGCAACAATTTTACTGCTGTTGATCAATTGACCGGCGGTGATACAATAAACTCGAACATAACAGCCGCAATACATATATGGTTTATGCTCCTTTTTCCAGAATTAAACAGCAACACAAAGCGTATTTTGTTGGCCAAAATTTAATTAGAATTATTTTTGGTTTACTATTTTTCCAAGAAAATAGCCAATTTGATTTAATTGACAAAAGCTGACCATTCGAAACAAACTCTCAACTTGCCACTCTGGTGGCAGGTATCACAACTAATAATTAGAATTATGCTTAAATAAACCCAATTTTTTTTTTTTTTGGGTTAATGTTATTCTTGCGGGGGATTTATTCTATGCAATTGTTGTTGTAAATTTGTCAAGGAATTACGCTAACAGTGTTCGATATACGTACTAACTTACAAAAGTCATAACTAAAAACAAGTTCATAATTCATTACGTGGCGTCATATATTGCTTACCATTAATAATAACTATTAGATTTAATTAACGTAGTGTTGGGTGATGGTGATATTTACTTTCCCCCGAAATATTTTGTAATTAATTTCATTAGAGTAAAAATAAATATCGAACTCTACTTGGGGTGTTCTTAATTGTGGTTGTGTTAACAACATTACCAAATTAAAAAAACTCTATATCAGTTGTAACGACATACTGATAGCGGCATAGATCCTTCTGAGTAGCCATGGGTACGATGTCCGCTACACGGTTGATGTGGGTATCAAAAGGTAATTAAACTTCTGGCAAGCTCAAATAAGTTAAAACTTATGTGATTGCCCGCGAGGGTTCTACCTCTCCATTCATTGAACCAAATCCCTTCTGCAGCGTCACAGCGGGAAGATGTGCAAAAGTTCTCCTCAACCGGCTTCCTCACAGGTCACATCCCCTTAAGGTATCACCTTAAGAAGATGGGCCTAAGTAGGACCGATGGATGCCGGTTCTACGACAATGCCCAGCTATTTTCCGCCAAAGACTGTAACATCGACGAGAGAGAACAATGAGCCCAGATAGTATGTTTTACGTATCGGCCATTAGTATTATCAGGTTCGTTAAGAGCCTGAACATCGACTGGACCGTTAATAAAGTAGAGTTCAAGCAGAAACGATCTTTTAGGTTTTTTAATAAAGTTATCTGTAAAGCCAAGGCAATGCATTCCACATATGACTGCAACATTTTAAAGTAGTCAAGTGTTTTATATTTACCGAAGAATCTAGCTCATACTCGTATGTACGTTGCAAATTCAGAATAAATTAGTTCTTGCTGCTTGCTGTAATTCACATGTAAAATGAACCGAAATAAAATATTCCATAACAGCCGAATGTTCAAAGTCGACGCCACTGGTATGAAAAGAAGTAAGCCTCACATTTGTGGTAGTAAAAATGTTGAGTCTCATCTGGTAAGAAAAGTACTTAAATGTTTTCCCGGGCATTTATCATTGCTGATTTGTCGAGGCCTATTTTTGATGTGGATTTCCTTCTAGTTGGACAATGGCTTATTGATTCGTTCTTTATAGTCCGAATATCGACAAATTAGCACTGAATCCAACAATTTATCAAATTATATACCGTAAAAGGTAGTCTGGCGGATGTGGTGGCGGGGACAATAAGTCGAATGATTTTCATCGGCTCCGCAACCTATCACAGCACCCACTTTCTATCCACTGTGTTGTTTGTTTTAGGCAGAGGTAATAGGTGGGTGGTCACGAACGGATATATATCAGATATATCCAGGAGAGACTCGCAAGTGCATGTACGACCTCCACGTAGTGGCTACTGGTAACTAGGAATTTTTCCTGGGCTAATGTACAGCATTGAAGGAGTAAACCTTACACAAATCCCTAAGTCACGGTGGAACAGTTAGTGGGTAATCTAATCTCTAATATGCGGACTCTGGATACCAGGCGACCTCCAGTTTTAATCAGCCTTACCCTCGTGTACGGATCTCTGCGAAGGTGGACCGTTTATTTCTCCGAAACTCGTGGGAACAAATGAACACAAATAAAATAAAATCAAAAGAGACAGGCACTCTCAAAAAGGCAATAGGTACAACGGATAGTGGCTCAAACCTTAAAGGTGGAGTCACCAACGAAGAAACAATAAGGGTCTTGAACGCTGCGGTGCCGGGTACCAGCGGAAGCCGAGGGCTTGTCGTAGAAAAAAGGAGCTCGGGCCGTAAAGGGCAAGCTACCTTCACAGTAGTTTCGGTAAACGCGGCCTTGGTACCTAAGCCGGTGACTGGCGCGAAAGTTATCCCTGAGGCTAAGCGGCGGTACAGGAACCGACGCGCGGCGCAGAGGAAATAGCCCCCTGAGGGGCTGCTAACGAAGGAACAGAAGGAATCTCTGGCATGGGCAAAGGTTACCTTCTTAGGCGACAATTCGGGGAGGGTACCAGCAAAGTCGAAAAGACAGCGGTCCCAAGACGAATTGGAAGCTGGGGATAGTAAGCGACCCAGAATGCAGGGAGCCCAAGGAGACGCTTGGACGCACGGGGCAAGACTGTTCAGTGACGTCCTTAAAGATCATCCAGGGATACTAGCCGTCATTGACAGGAGTCAAGAAGATGGGAGTATCACTCTCGATAAATGGAGGCCAGTGTATAACGCACTAAACTCCGTTTTCCTAACGGTCCTCGGAGAAAATCCGGGGCCACCTCCATCTTGTAGGGATGCAACATGGCACCAAGGACGCGTTAAGTTAACGGCGTGCGCATATCAAAGATCGGCAGACCTTTATCGTCTGGCCGTAGCTAAGGTAGGAGAAGTGTGGCGAGGCGCGAAGCTGGCAGTGGTTGAAAGGGACGAGATCCCTAGCAGACCAAGGGCACGCGTCTGGCTGCCAATCGAGCCATCCTGTCCGGATGAATTAATGCGCATAATTCGGGCAAGCAACGTTGATCTTCCGACGAACAATTGGAAGATCATTAAACAAGAGGAGGCAAGGGAGGATCTAGGTTGTCCATTTTAGTGGTGAACAAAAAAGTCCCTAGCCCCTCTACCTAAAAAAAAGGGGCTAATCGGCTTCGGTTTCGGGTCAATTACTCTAAGGTGTTTAAAAAGGATAAGGTCGAAGCGATTGTGGAAGACCTACCAGGGAAAGAGCAGAGAGAAGGTGCAAACACACGGGACGTTGGGAGCTCAGCGATGGAGCGATTGACGGCTATGGATAGTTGCATATCCCTGGACTCGAACGAGGAAGATCGGGTCGAGTCGATAGGGGAGGAGGGTGGCATAAAGAGCCAACACGGTGCATCGGAAGGGAGCATCAGGATTGATGACGCCCCCCTAGGACGGAGAGATTAAACCCTGCCGCGACAGCGGAGGGTATATGAAGGAAGGTAAGTTGATCTGTTTATGCTGAGCACGGTTCAGATTAATTTTCACCATTCTATGGTTGCTTCGGCAGCCTTGATCCTCAGACTGACCAAATCGGATGAAGACATAATCCTAGTTCAAGAACCCTGGATTAGTAAAATCAAGATCTGTGGTCTCGGTGTAAAAGAGTATATAATTTTTTACTCTTCTGGGTCCGATAAGATCAGATCTTGCATTCTCGCTAAAAATAACTTGAGTATTTTTCTTCTTCCACAATATAGTAGTGGAGACGTAACGGCTCTGGGCCTGGAGACGGGAAGCTGCTTACTATGGCTGGTTTCAGCCTATATGGACCGAGAGAAGGAGGTTCCGCCGGATAACCTTGGGGAACTGATACTCGAAGCGGAACGGGAAAAGATCGGAGTAATACTGGGTTGAGATGCAAATGCGCATCATACAATCTGTGGTAGCACAGACATCAACGATAGGGGTGAGTACTTATTTGATTACTTATTGGGTACTAACCTTGCAGTGTGTAATCTGGGGCAAGAGCCCACTTTTATTATTAGTAACAGGCAGGAGGTACTGGATGTTACCTTTGCATCAGACTCCATTACACATATGGTCAAAGAATGGAGGGTGGCGAAGGAACACTCCTTCTCGGACCATCGGTACGTGACGTTTAATATTGACATTCACCCTGTTACCCGGAGAGCCCTCAGGAATCCTAGAAGGACTAACTGGAACAAATACGGGGTAGTGTTAGTAGGACTCTTACCGACCGATGCTCCGAAGCCCCCAGCCACAGAGAAGGAGCTGGATTTCCTAGTGGGGGAAATCACAAGCGCCTGCAACTTGTCCTTGGACACTGCTTGCCCCAATAGAATACCTAAAGGGAAGCAGAAACCGGTATGGTGGTCTAGGGAGTTGGGAATCCTTCGTTCAGGATGTAGGAAAGCATTGAATAGAGTAAAGGGCTCTAGGGAAGCTCAGGACTGGGACTCCTATAAGGAGCACCTTAAAAAGTATAAAAACGAAATGAGGAAAGCGCAACATTGAAAACACTGGAAAGACTGAACGACGTGTACATACGTGCAAAAATAAAACCCAGTAATTGGGCGACTTCTCAGCATGCGTACTGGAAAGGGAGATCTGTGGACATGGGGCTCATCATTCCCTGGTGCGAACAATTGAGAAATCAATCCACTCGAAAGAGTACTGTATGGTAGCCTTCCTCGATATAGAGGGCGCCTTTAACAATATCAGGACGGAGGCAGTTCGGAAAGGACTGTCTTTCTTAGATGTGAACTACCCCTTAGGGAGGTTGATAAATCAGATGCTAGAATGCAAGATTATTAACCCATCATTAGGAGGCGAGTAGTTAGAGGAACTCCGCAAGGTGGTGTCCTATCACCTCTTCTCTAGAACATAGTTATCAATGGATTATTATTGGAACTGGAGAGGGAGGGGATAGCGTATGCAGATGACGTAGCAATCGCGATCTCGAGGAAGTACCTAGGCACGATTAACGAAGTCATGCAACACGCGCTCGTAATCATTACAAAGTGGGCCAGCAAATGTGGGCTGGGTATAAATCCATCCAAAACAGAGCTGGTACTCTTCACCAAGAAATATAAAAATCCGGCGGTCGCCCCTCCTACCTTAAATGGCACGGCACTGGCATTTACTGATAAGGCAAGATTTCTAGGCATAATCTTGGACAATAAACTAAATTGGATGCCCAATATTTTAGAGAGAGTAAAGAAGTCCACCATGGCTCTGTACTCATGTAGAAACGCCGTCGGTAGGAGATGGGGTCTAAAACCAGAGCTGATGTACGGGGTGAGTGTGTGATGGCTAGCACTAAACAAGAAAACTTCTAAGAATAAGATAGAGAAGATACAGAGAACGGCCTGCTTGCTTATAAGCGGGGCACTGAGGACAACCCCTACACGTGCTCTGGAGGCTATGTTCTACCTTCTTCCTGTCGACATCTTTGGTAAGCAGAGAGCGGCAACTACGGCTGCACGACTCTCTGCCGTGTTTGAGTGGAAATGTCTTCAGACGGGCCACTCGATGATTGGCAGGTCGCTAAAGGCAGATGTGAAGAATAGTGACTACACGATACCGATTGTATGCTTTGAAAAAGGTTTCCGGACTCTTCTCCCCTCAAGGGAATCCTGGGGTAACAGGTCAATTTCAGAAACTGGAAGTATACAATTCTACACTGACGGCTCCATGCTAGACGGCAAAGTCGGAGCAGGAGTCTATTGTGACAAATTAAATGTAAATATATCCGTTCGTCTTTCTTTATCCGTTCGTCTTTCTTATCACTGCAGTGTGTACCAAGCGAAGGTGGTAGCGATTGAGGAAGCGCTGACTTGGTTGAAGCATAATGTCATATCCACAAGGGATATAACAATATATGTGGACAGTCAGGCGGCAATCAAGTCGCTGGAATCAGTGTCTCTGACGTCCGTGGTGGCATTGAAGTGCCGCTCATCTCTTAACGAGATGAGTGAACATTTAAATGTCCAGATAGTCTGGGTCCCCGGTCACCCGGACGTACTGGGGAACTGCAGGGCGGACGAACTGGCAAAGCAAGGTACAACTCTTCAATTGAAACCGGAAAGGGCAAATCTAGGGAGGCCCATAGCAGCGTTATATAGGGCACTTAGAAATGAGGCATTAGCCTCGGCACAGAAGAGGTGGACTAACACCATAACATGTTATGTAGCGTGGCAAGTCTGACCGAAACTGGACTTGAAGCGCTCCAAAACACTACTATCCCTACGTAGACCTGACTTAAGTATAGTCGTGGGGTGCTCATAGGACACTGCCTCGTTGGGGAGCATGCAAGGAGGCTTGGGTCAATGGCAAATGACTTCTGTAGAAGCTGTATGAATGAGGAGGAGAAAGAGACTCTGAGACACTTCCTCTGCTCATGCCCGGCGCTAGCTTACGCTAGAACTGCAATGTGCGAGATATCTTACGCTACATAAGTAGCTCAACATGGTTCCAATGAAGGTGTAAGGGGAGTAGGATCCCTTGGTATCACAACGGACCGTAATCGGTCTAAGTGTATGTTTTGGCAGCCACTCTAACCTAACCTAACCTAACCTATACCGTAAAACATAGTGTTACTAATCGTTTAGTACTCGAGAAGCTTCTTATTGCTAAGTCTATACCTGCCTATTACTCAATTCCTCAGAGTCACCAAATTTCCATTGAACTGTCAAATTTTCCAAAAACTGCAATTTCCATCCCTTTTCGCCTTTTTCAATTTTATAGAATGACTTGTGGCCTTACGAATGTGGCTCAGTTGTTTCACAGTTTTTGAAGAAGGTGTGCTTTAAACTCTTCCGGCGAGCATTTGAAGCACCTCAAAATAATTTGGGAACTAAAACGTTTTCTCGGTATGATTAACTTTAATTACCGTTTTATTCCTGGCGCAGCCGCGGATAAAAATTTACTGAATGATTTTTTTTATATAAAGAAAAACAGTAAAATTCCTTGGAGAGCAGAGTCTATACTAAGATATTTCAGCATTAGTATAATAATTACTCACTCAGTTGAGATGGCTAAATTATATGAATTACGTTAGGAGACCCTTCCACGCCTAGTCGTCCGTATCGTATTCTCCAGATTCAAACTCTGCGACTATTTTGTAAATATTTTTACCCAAATTTGAAAAAGTGGCTCGGCGCAACAAACCATGTAGATCATCGATGGAAAAAACGTTGAACTAAGTGTATCGACCTAAAAGGAGACCATCTTACTTATTACTGACCATTGTATTTAAGTTTTATGTCCAACTTTCAAAAACATTAAAATAATAAAAATGACAACATAATATGTTGATAATTGAGATCCTTAATGAAGCTTTCATTTTAAAATACCATTGAAATTAAAATCTGTCTGATTGACAGCAAAAATGCACCTACCTACTTTGTATGCACATAATATTAGAAAACACAGTATTACGTTTATCAAACTCATGTTTTATGTTTACTATAAAAATGAACATAAAAAAAATGATGTAATTCAATGTAAATCACAACAATTCATATTACAACAAAACGTAAAAATCGTTGCATTAATAAAAAAAATTTGAACTTTACAAAAAAAAAAATTTTTGTTAAAATTTATTACCTCACGATTGCAAAAAATATTAATTGCAATAAATCAGTTTTAGGAGTGTTTTAATAATTTTTTTTTGTTTTTGGTGTACATACATAATTATAATTATAAGTTTGTTTTTTTTTATTAACTTACATGTAAAATTAAAAATTAAAAAAAAAAAAACGAAAAAAAGGAAAACGAATTTAACAATTAACGTATTAAGATAATTTAAGACATACTTTCGACAAAATAACAAGATAAAAAACATGAAAATATTTTAATATGTACGTATGTATGTATAATCCCGACACGTTTAAAGTCACTTTCGAAATCATTGAAGTTGAATTAATTTTTGTGAAGTGAAGATAATGGGTAAGTAGGTCCTATATATATTTTAAAGAACCATTCTCTCACAAAATCGCCACACATTTTCATACGATTAGATAATCGACTTTCTTTATAAACACAAGGCGAATTTATATGAGTGAGATCATCAACAATCAACCATCAAAAGATCATATTACAAATTATGTGCCGTGATTTAATCTTAAGTGATCTGTCTTCTCCACTTACATAAGTAAAAAAAAATTCTTATCACGTTCGACATTTTTTTAATTTTTTTATTATTGTGTTGAATGCAATTTGTGCACTTTTTTTATAAACAAAATATAACGAATCTCTTATGTAGTCTCTCACAATAAAATAATATTACAGCATCTAATATCTTAACTCTTAATATATGTGGTGGTATACACACACATGATGGATTATACAATAAAATGGATTTAGTTTGAGAGTTTATGCATTGGTATGCGCTATTTACCTGTATTACTGAAGAAAAAAAAAGGTTTAACTTATTGGTGACATCTGACATCTTAATATTTTGTGTTGTGGGATTCAATTACAAACCAAAAATTTTGTTTTCGTTATTTTTTTGTCTAATGCATACGATGAAGTGATGATTATTCGAGACGATTTATGTTTGTCTACCGATTTATGGCTTGAATTACAATATTATTATTTTTTTAAAAAGCTTCTCTAACCTCGAGACAAGAACGTGTAGGTTTCGTAATTATAGTGTTTAAACAAAAATTGTAAATTTTGGGCTCGTCAAATAATGTGTGACAGACTATAAAGTAGAAAACAGTCAAATTTTACACGGAAAACTACTAACCGTGATCGTCTCTACATGGATAAGCCTTATGTCAGCCCTGACATTATAATATTTGTAACTGTAATTGATTGAATTATTTTTAGATAGATACTATCCAATATTTTCTGTAACATTCAACTCTAATTAAGTAAAGGAACAAATAAATTGGAAAGAAATTAATTTTTATGTCCTTCGAGTGTATCGAGTGCTATATAGATAATTCCTCAATTCTACGTAATGTCCATAGGAGCAACAATTCATATCTGCTAACAAACCAGCAGTTCTCAGAGAACCCAGTTTTATTAATTTTAGTGAGAAAAAGAACAACCACAACCTAAACATCAACGAAACCCAGAACTGCGGCTCAGAAAATCTTAAACTCATCTCAAATCAATTCAACCTAACCTACAACTCAACTCCCAAATAAATCCACAACTGAACCCCTTAAACCGAAAAGTCCTCAAGCAGTAATTCAATCCTCAACACAACCCTAAACTCAACCCCGACTCAACATTCAACTGAACCTTCAACTCAACCCTCAACTTAATCTCAAGCTCAACGTTCAATTCAATCGCTAAATCAAAACAGTTCTAAAACTACATGCGTACGTGAATTCAACTTAATCTATTCTCAACCTCAAACCTCGGCTCAACTCCTAAAATCCTAAACTCAATACCCTACACGACCACAACCGAACTTTCAACGCAACCCTCAAACGAATACCCAACTCAATGATCAAATCAACGCAATTAGAAAAACTACAAGCGTTCACATACTACACTCAAAACAATTCAAGCTAACTTCTAACTCAACTTAACTCAACTAAACGCCCTACTCCGCAATCAAACCCCTCACTCAAAGCCTACTCAACTCAACTCAAACCGCATTCAACCGGAGCTCGACCGCAACTTAACAATCAAGCTAACCCTAAACTTAACGCAACTCAACCCACAACTTAACCCAAAACTCAACGTCTAACCCAATGGTCAAATCAACCGTGTTCGAAAAATTATTTTCAACTCAAAACAACTCAATCTAACTTCCAACCCAACCCTCAACACAACCACAAATAAAATTCCAGCTGTAATCGCTGAATCAACCTCAATTCAACCCCAACTCAATCCTAGGCCGACCCAAATTCAACCTCAACTCAACCTGCAACCCAGCCCTTATTGATGTGACATTTTTTTTTACCTTTTCGGAACTTTTAAAACGTCGAGAAAAATCATTTTGGGCACACAAAAAATTTGGTCATTTTTCTCGAAAAATTTGAGACCAACGAAACGGCTAGTAGGCGAAAATAAATGCAAAGCAATCGAGATCCAGAAAGCTGACCCTAAAAGAAATTCATTTGCGAAATGTCACAAAACGAGAATTAACAAAATTCTGACAGAATGACGTGTGCCCGAAGAGTGGGTTAGAAAGCAGTAGTTTGCCAAGCCTGCGACCAAGCCGACAAATACACCCCTGTACCCTTTGGTGTACCACAAATACAAGGAACTGTGACCAGTAAACCATTATCAACAACGAAGAGGCCGTGCGGTAAATAAAGACCTGAGATCTTGTGTTATGTCCATGAAGTCGACAAAATCAAGAAAAAAGTCGTTGCCATTTGAGACAATAGACATCCGAATCGTGTCCGTATCGCCTCGGAGAAATTTCAGCCACCAGCTACATTTAAGAGAGACGGCGCGAATAACTACCGAGGGCCGATTCTGAGCAGGGTTACTATGGAGGAACGATGACATAAAATTTCCAGTTTCAAGACAGATAGCTGTGCATTAATTGCCTTCCTTCGAACAGAAACTTTCGAAAGATCTAAAAGCAGCCGAAAAAGAAGGGTTGGCTGAAAAAATTATCCGTTGAAGAAACATAAAGGGGGCAGAACATGGTTCTTACCCATTTTTGCGGTAACAAATCACAACAAGCCGGGCAACCTGAGACTCGTGAGGGGTGCCGCGGCAATAGTCAATGGAATCTCATTAAATTCAGACCTGTTTACGGGCCCTGATCTGTTAACTATCACAATCAATTGCACCCTAACCAGGGCTGGCTATTCAAATTTCGCGATCATAAATGCCGACCAAGGCGCTAAGCGATGCCAATGAATAGAGAGGATGTGCAAAATCTGAATGCGCAAAGGTAGGGAAAACAGAAACGGCAAGCATTTGAAGCAATTAAACATCACTAAGTCGATGATAATCTCGAAGATTTCGAAAATAAAGAAGAATAGACATTTCGGTCTTAAAGTTGTATCTCCAACTTGCTGTAGGTGCTGAAATTAGTAAACTTGACTGACCCCTGATACCACTAATATTTTGCTATGCTACAGTTTTAAATGTGATCAAGGAGCGATACAGAAATAGCGGAACTATGAAGACCTTGAGTGGTGACTGAGATGCGCCCTTTTATGTTTGTTGGCGTAGATTGTTTTTGTGGAATGACCGTTAAGTGGGGTGCGATTTTTATGTGTTTGACTACAACGGCAATATGCTTAGTAGCTTTGACCCTTCAAGCAGGAAACTTCAGTCCAAGATAAAGGGATTTCGCGAATATTTGGACTAAACAAATTTTTTGAAGGTTACTTACGTATCAAAATTGGGACTGAAAAACCTTTTAGTTGATTTAATTTTTTTTTTTTTTTTTTGACTGAAGTGCCCTCATACAGGTATATTGGCTGCGGGCCAACACCGTGAATATTATTCAAAAATATTTCAGGCAAAAAAGAAAGGAGTTCCGGTTAAAAATTAGAAGGTAGCTCAATCAAAATAATTTTAATCAGGAGATTCAATCAAACAACTATTGTAAAATTCAAGGGAGATTCAATCAAACAACTATTGTAAAAAATTGAGGTGTGGCCAACACACGACTTTCTTTTACGAACAGAGAATTTTGAGAAATTTTTTTTTCCTTAATTTCCTTTTTTAATTTTTTATTTTTATTTGTTTTTAATTTTTGGAAACATTTTGTTTTAAGTAGTTTTTTGTAAACCTTATACTTTTAAAGATGTTTGCAAAACAAATTTTCTGGACCAAGGGAGTGGCCACTTCCGGTTAGCCGATTTGGAGTAAAATTCACTGGGACCTCCCAATTTATCAAAAAAGCTTAAATTGGAAGTTTCAGTTCGATTAATTAAACCATATGGGCTGTAGAGAGGACACAGACAGACTGACAGACTAACAGACTGACCGACTGACCGACTGACCGACTGACAGACTGACAGACTGACAGACTGACAGACTGACAGACTGACAGACTGACAGACTGACAGACTGACAGACTGACAGACTGACAGACTGACAGACTGACAGACTGACAGACTGACAGACTGACAGACTGACAGACTGACAGACTGACAGACTGACAGACTGACAGACTGACAGACTGACAGACAGACACCAATCCGAAACCCTATTTTTCGGACTCAGGGGACCTCAAAACAAATAAATCTCTAGAAATCTCAAGGTCCAAAATTTTCAGGATTACTATACTTTATTTTACGAGAGTAAAAGAAAATAAAAAACCCTAATCCATACGAATCGTTCGTTTAGTAAAAGTTCTGCAAAATTATTTTTTGGAAATCGCACTCAAATCCCAAGGGCCAATATCGGCCATTGCGAACAATGATGACAAAGGTTTGGCTAGCACATAGAATAGGTCCCTCAAACACCTAGTTAAAAACCCCTAATCCATACGGATCGTTCGTTTAGTAAAAGTTCTGCAAAATTATTTTTTGGAAATCGCACTCAAATCCCAAGGGCCAATATCGGCCATTGCCAACAATGATGACAAAGGTTTTGCTAGCACATGGAATAGATCCTTTAATTACCTAGTTAAAAACCTTAATCCAAACCGATCGTTCGTTTAGTAAAAGTTCTGCAAAATTATTTTTTGGAAATCGCACTCAAATCCCAAGGGCCAATATCGGCCATTGCCAACTATGATGACAAAGGTTTGGCTAGCACATAGAATAGGTCCCTCAAATACCTAGTTAATAAACCCTAATCCATACGGATCGTTCGTTTAGTAAAAGTTCTGCAAAATTATTTTTTGGAAATCGCACTCAAATCCCAAGGGCCAATATCGGCCATTGCCAACAATGATGACAAAGGTTTGGCTAGCACATAGAATAGGTCCCTCAAATACCTAGTTAAAAACCCCTAATCCATACGGATCGTTCGTTTAGTAAAAGTTCTGCAAAATTATGTTTTGGAAATCGCACTCAAATCCCAAGGGCCAATATCGGCCATTGCCAACAATGATGCAAAGGTTTGGCTAGCACATAGAATAGGTTCCTTAATTACCTAGTTAGAAAACCCTAATCCATACGAATCGTTCGTTTAGTAAAAGTTCTGCAAAATTATTTTTTGGAAATCGCACTCAAATCCCAAGGGCCAATATCGGCCATTGCCAACAATGATGACAAAGGTTTTGCTAGCACATGAAATAGGTCCTTTAATTACCTAGTTAAAAACCCTGATCCAAACGGATCGTTCGTTTAGTAAAAGTTCTGCAAAATTATTTTTTGGAAATCGCACTCAAATCCCAAGGGCCAATATCGGCCATTGCCAACTATGATGACAAAGGTTTGGCTAGCACATAGAATAGGTCCCTCAAATACCTAGTTAAAAACCCCTAATTCATACGGATCGTTCGTTTATTAAAAGTTCTGCAAAATTATTTTTTGGAAATCGCACTCAAATCCCAAGGGCCAATATCGGCCATTGCCAACAATGATGACAAAGGTTTGGCTAGCACATAGAATAGGTCCCTCAAATGCCTAGTTAAAAACCCCTAATCCATACGGATCGTTCGTTTATTAAAAGTTCTGCAAAATTATTTTTTGGAAATCGCACTCAAATCCCAAGGGCCAATATCGGCCATTGCCAACTATGATGACAAAGGTTTCGCTAGCACATGGAATAGGTCCCTCAAATACCTAGTTAAAAACCCCTAATCCATACGAATCGTTCGTTTAGTAAAAGTTCTGCAAAATTATTTTTTGGAAATCGCACACAAATCCCAAGGGCCAATATCGGCCATTGCCAACTATGATGACAAAGGTTTTGCTAGCACATGAAATAGGTCCTTTAATTACCTAGTTAAAAACCCTGATCCAAACGGATCGTTCGTTTAGTAAAAGTTCTGCAAAATTATTTTTTGGAAATCGCACTCAAATCCCAAGGGCCAATATCGGCCATTGCCAACTATGATGACAAAGGTTTGGCTAGCACATAGAATAGGTCCCTCAAATACCTAGTTAAAAACCCCTAATCCATACGGATCGTTCGTTTATTAAAAGTTCTGCAAAATTATTTTTTGGTAATCGCACTCAAATCCCAAGGGCCAATATCGGCCATTGCCAACAATGATGACAAAGGTTTGGCTAGCACATAGAATAGGTCCCTCAAATGCCTAGTTAAAAACCCCTAATCCATACGGATCGTTCGTTTAGTAAAAGTTCTGCAAAATTATTTTTTGGAAATCGCACTCAAATCCCAAGGGCCAATATCGGCCATTGCCAACTATGATGACAAAGGTTTCGCTAGCACATGGAATAGGTCCCTCAAATACCTAGTTAAAAACCCCTAATCCATACGAATCGTTCGTTTAGTAAAAGTTCTGCAAAATTATTTTTTGGAAATCGCACACAAATCCCAAGGGCCAATATTGGCCATTGCCAACTATGATGACAAAGGTTTCGCTAGCACATGGAATAGGTCCCTCAAATACCTAGTTAAAAGCCTCTAATCCATACGAATCGTTCGTTTAGTAAAAGTTCTGCAAAATTATTTTTTGGAAATCGCACACAAATCCCAAGGGCCAATATCGGCCATTGCCAACAATGATGCAAAGGTTTGGCTAGCACATAGAATAGGTTCCTTAATTACCTAGTTAGAAAACCCTAATCCATACGAATCGTTCGTTTAGTAAAAGTTCTGCAAAATTATTTTTTGGAAATCGCACTCAACAATGATGATAAAGATATCGCTAGCACATGGAATAGGTCCCTTAATTACCTAGTTAAAATTGAGGTGTGGCCAACACACGACTTTCTTTTACGAACAGAGAATTTTGAGAAATTTTTTTTTTTTAATTTTTTATTTTTTATTTTTATTTGTTTTTAATTTTTGGAAACATTTTGTTTTCATTTGTTTTTTGTAAACCTTATACTTCGTAAGATACTTGCAAAACAAATTTTCTGGACCAAGGGTGTGGCCACTTCCGGTTAGCCGATTTGGAGTAAAATTCACTGGGACCTCCCAATTTATCAAAAAAGCTTAAATCTGAAGTTTCAGTTCGATTGATTAAACCATATGGGCTGTAGAGAGGACACAGACAGACTGACAGACTGACAGACAGACACCATTTCGAAACCCACTTTTTCGGACTCAGGGGACCTCAAAACAAATAAATCTCTAAAAATCTCAAGGTCCAAAATTTTCATGAATACTATACTTTATTTTACTAGAGTAAAAGAAAGTAAAAGTGAAGCAAACGTTTTGTTTTACTCAAATTTAAGTATTCTGGGAAATGAAAGGTGATTTCCATCCTAATTTTTAAATGAATTTTCCATATCCCGGAATATTCTAAAATTAAATCTTCCCGTAACTCCCAAAATAAATTGGGGATAATGGTTATGGTAACGAGGCTCGCATCGGCCTTAAAATATAGTTGTACCAAAGCATTTCAGTCGAAAAACAAACCAACCAGAAAGAATTTCAATTGTAGCGGTTCACTCGGTTTTCGCTGCCAAAATAATTGTTTACTCTTTTACTCAGTGTAAAGTGAAGTGATTAAAACAAAGCAATAAAGCATTCATTGATTCTCTATACATATGAATTGAACGAGTTTGTTACTAAAAAATTCGACGGAGCTTCTGCATCACAAATTAAATTGCGCTTAACCGACCTCATCACTCATTACAGTTCATTCCAAAAAACTCAATTGGAATTCGAATCATTAGATGATGAGCAGAGCACGTCCGATAATCGTTCAATTGTAAGCCGTTATTATTACAACGTGAGACCAGCCCTCGAAGAACGGCTGGAAGAATTAAAACAAAAAAAAAGGTACGGTCCCTGCCATAAAGCCTGATGTATTAACATTCGTTCCAATGAGAAGCATCTCAAACACTCAGTAAAAGGCACCGCTGCCAAAACATTTAAAAACTTAGATTTCGTGGCAGCCAATTACGAAGAAGCCCGACGGTTGCTATTTGAGAGGTTTGATAAACTGACTCAAATAGTCGAAGAACATATCAAATCGTTGTTTGCTATTAAACCTGTAGACAAAGCCAATTCGGTAAAATTGTTAAATCTGATGATTTTAATGCACACATTCGTTCATTGAATACTCTTTCCGGTACTTGGTCGTCCAGTTCAATACTGGGATGATTTGTTGGTGTATTTGATGGTCACAAAATTTGATGCTGAGACAAAGTTAAAATGAAGAGATCAAGCTCCCCGAAATGCGCTTCCACATTTAAAGATGTTTGCGATTTTCTGCAGAATTGTTGTGATAATCCAATCCCGAAACTTCTTCTAAGCCACAAAATAGGCAAAATCCATCAGCATCAAGCCAAAAACAGCGAGGTGCTACTGCATTCACCACTTCAAAGTTGTACAACTGCGTGTTGTGCAACAAGTCCCGGCATTCAATTCTGAGGTGCTTCAAATTTCTATCAATGTTAGCTGAAGAACGTAAAAAATCTGTTGAAAGGCTTCAACTATGCACAAATTGTTTAGGATCCTCGCACAATGTGACGCAGTGCAATACTAAAGAACGTTGTCGACTATGCCAATCAAAACATCATACGTTTCTTCATCTACATCTGCAACTGCAAGAATCAAAAACATCAGATCAAACAATTTCTCTTCAAAGTAGCCAATCTCAGCATGTTGCTACTTCTCAAAATGACACATCGAACGTTATGCAAATTTCAGATGATTGTACAAATAACATTTCTATACTGGAGTCTAAATTTATATTTTTAGCTACGGCACTAGTGGATATCTCGGATAATCACGGTTTAAGAGTGACCGCTAGAGTACTTCTGCATTCAGGTTCACAACTGAATTTTATGACCAACTCACTTGCAACACGATTAGGGCTTAAAACAACTGTGACTCATACGAAGATTAGCGGAATAGGCGGTATGCCTATCTCCTCTTCACGTAGTGCTGCCCTTAATATTCACTCTCGTATAAATAATTTTTCGTCAATAATCGAAGCACATGTATTAAAAAAAAATATCGGGTTATCAACCTACAAAGCAAATTAATGTTTCTTCTTGGCCAATTCCACACAACATCCACCAAGCAGATCTCAAATTTTTCGAATCGCGTGCCATTGATCTCTTGTTAGGAGCTGAAATTTACGCGGAATTACAATCCACAGGACAAATTAAACTGGCAGAAAATCTACCGTCTCTGCAACAACGTCAAAATATTGTAACATGGTAGCCACAAACGTGGAGTCGGATCGACTAGATGAGCTATTAGAAAGAATGTGGGAAGACGATCAATGTGATGTAATCAGCACAAATCCACTTGATAATAACGAGTGCGAGTTACATTTTCGAAATACATTTTCAAGAAATACTACCGGCCACTCCGTGGTAGAACTACCGTTTACTGAGACACCCTCAGTGCTAGGCGATTCAGCAGTTCGGGCACAGAGACGATTCCTAAATTTTGAACGTAAGTTAGATCAAAATCCCGAACTTCGGTTGAGTTACAACAAGTTTATGTCCGAGTATGGAAACTTAAATCACATGGAATTGGTGGCCACTGTCGAACAGCCAAATTTTTATTTACCGCATCATTGCGTCATAAAACCAGATTCTACTTCAACAAAACTGCGGGTCGTCTTTGATGGCTCATCTAAGTTCTCAAATGGTTATTCGCTTAATGATATTCTAATGACAGGTCCTGTAATCCAGAATGAACTATTCGCCATACTCCTTCATTTTAGGGCTCAGAAAATGTATAGACAGATACTGCTTGATCCTGGCGACCAGCAGCATCATTATATCTACTGACGCTACAATTCTTCAGACGACTTGTGCACGTATAAGCTAAAGACCGTCACGTATGGAACCACCTCAGCCCCGTTTCTGGCTACTACATAGATGTTTGTTGTAATTAGCAATTAACAAAAAAAACGAGGATCCTATCGCTAGTTCAGTTATCCATGACGATATTTACGTGGACGATCTGTTGTCTGGGTCTCATTCTATAGAAGAAGCCGTTAGACTAAAGTCATCTATTCCTTCCATCTTACAGTCGGCCGGAACGAATTTAAGGAAATGGTGTTCCAATCATGAGGAGCTCCTGTTAGACACTCTTCCGGAAGATCTTGAAACCTTGGTGCCAATTAATAATGATGATTGCGTGAAAACGTTGGGTCTGTACTGGCAGCCTACACGAGACCATCTTAATATTCAGGTCACTAGGTCCTTAGTACATACCAAACAATTAACAAAAAATTGAGGTGTGGCCAACACACGACTTTCTTTTACGAACAGAGAATTTTGAGAAATTTTATTTTTTTCTAAATTTTTTTTTTAATTTTTTATTTTTTATTTTAATTTGTTTTTAATTTTTGGAAACATTTTGTATTAAGTAGTTTTTTGTAAACCTTATACTTGTTAAGATATTTGCAAAACAAATTTTCTGGACCAAGGGAGTGGCCACTTCCGGTTAGCCGATTTGGAGTAAAAAACACTGGGACCTCCCTATTTATCAAAAAAGCTTAAATCTGAAGTTTCAGTTCGATTGATTAAACCATATGGGCTGTAGAGAGGACACAGACAGACTGACAGACTGACAGACAGACAGACAGACACCATTTCGAACCCCGAACCCACTTTTTCGGACTCAGGTGACCTCAAAACAAATAAATCTATAAAAATCGCAAGGTTCAAAATTTTCATGATTACTATACTTTATTTTACTAGAGTAAAAGAAAGTAAAAAACCCTAATCCATACGAATCGTTCGTTTAGTAAAAGTTCTGCAAAATTATTTTTTTGGAAATCGCACTCAACTCCCAAGGGCCAATATCGGCCATTGCCAACAATGATGACAAAGGTTTCGCTAGCACATGGAATAGGTCCCTTAATTACCTAGTTAAAAAACCCTAATCCATACGAATCGTTTGGTTAGTAAAAGTTCTGCAAAATTATTTTTTGGAAATCGCACTCAACTCCTAAGGGCCAATATCGGCCATTGCCAACAATGATGACAAATGTTTGGCTAGCACATAGAATAGGTCCCTCAAATACCTAGTTAAAAAATGGATGTGTGGCCAACACAAGACTTTGTTTTACGAACAGAGAATTTTGAGAAATTTTTTTTTTTTTTTTTAATTTTTTTTTTTTTTTAATTTTTAAATTTTTATTTTTATTTGTTTTTAATTTTTGGAAACATTTTGAATTTAAGTAGTTTTTTGTAAACCTTATACTTTTTAAGATATTTGCAAAATAAATTTTCTGGACCAAGGGAGTGGCCACTTCCGGTTAGCCGATTTGGAGTAAAATTCACTGGGACCTCCCTATTTATCATTAAAGCTTAAATCAGAAGTTTTAGTTCGATTGGTTAAACCATCTTGGCTGTAGAGAGGACACAGACAGACTGACAGACGGACAGACTGACAGACTGACAGACTGACAGACTGACAGACTGACAGACTGACAGACTGACAGACTGACAGACTGACAGACTGACAGACTGACAGACTGACAGACTGACAGACTGACAGACTGACAGACTGACAGACTGACAGACTGACAGACTGACAGACTGACAAACCGACAGACAGACAGACAGACACCATTTCGAAACCCACTTTTTCGGACTCAGGGGACCTCAAAACAAATAAATCTCAAGGTCCAAAATTTTCATGATTACTATACTTTATTTTACTAGAGTAAAAGAATTGTCATTTCACAACTCGCCAGTGTGTTTGATCCAAATGGTCTTGTCGAGCCGGTTGTCGTGCTAGGGAAAATCTTCTTACAAAAGCTATGGGCTCTGAAAATACACTGGGATGAAAGTTATTGGGTTAACTTTCTATCAAATCTGGACGATCTAAACAGTGTTAAAATTCCTCGGCACATTTTCAAATCATGCCAACAGCCTCAAGATATACAATTATGAACGCTTCCGTGATGCAGACAACAATTATCATATTGCCCTCTTCCGCTCATAAACCCGTGTGGCTCCATTAAACTCATCTTGCCACGACTTGAGCTTTGCGCTGCACTTCTCTTAGTAAAATTGATGGAAAAGGTAGTCGCTGTTGTTAATTTCACAATTGCTGATTATTTCTACTGGACTGATTCAATGATTGCCCTCTGCTGGCTTAACTCGTCATCCACTAGGTGGAAAACCTATGTAGCAAATCGAGTATCGGTCATACAATCGCGCTCTAAATCAAAATACTGGTTACACATCGATTCGAAACTAAATCCCGCTGACTTAATATCTAGGGGTATGACGCCTAAATCACTGTTGTCATCGGAATTATGGTGGAATGGACCTCCATTCTTGCTCTCTGCGAAGTGTGGAACGGGAACAATTTCAAATTTGATCAGGGTATTGTACTTCCAGAGCAACGAGATATGACAGCTGTGTCGAATACAAGTGCGGAGATCGTCGACGATCCTCTCGGTCGCATTCATTTCAAAAGTTCTTTCAGAGCGGTATGCAATTCTATGGCGTATGTGGCGAGATTTATTAACAACCCACGTAATCCTGGTAAAAAGAGAAGCGGAGAACTAACTACAGAAGAAATAGACCAAGGCTTAATGATGAGTCTATTACATTATTCGCGATCCATCTTTAAAGTCATTATCCATATTCTAAGATGACAACAAGTTACTACGAGTAGACGGCCATTTGAATTTTTCATCGTTGTCATACGCATCATGACACGCAATTTTATTGCCAAAAGATCATTTTTTTTTTATACAATAAAGAAATATATCCATATTAAGCACTTACACGTTGGCCAACAAGGACTTCTAGCAGCGATGCGCCAAACCAAAGGCAGTTCATCTAGAACTTGCCTCAGACTTGTCCTCTGATGCATTTCTGAGAACGATTCGACGATTTATTGCCACCAGAGGATTATGCAAAACCATTTACTCCGATAACGGAACTAACTTTATCGGTACCAATTCCAAACTGCACGAACTTTACAATCTATTGCAAGCCAGTAAGACCAAATCCAAACTAAGTTCAAACCTTAGACATGACAAAATAATTTGGAAATTCGCACCTCATTTCAGGGGGTTAAATGAAGCAGCCGTTAAATCTGCGAAATACCACATTAGACGGATGATGGGTAACGTAAACCTGTGCTACGAAGAACTTAACACCCTCATAAAGCAAGTCGAAGCTGTACTTAACTCCCGACCTATCACTTCAATTCCTACGGACGATGAGATCGAGATCCTAACTCCAGGGCATTTCCTCATCGGTCGACCACTGACGGCAATACCAGAAATGGTCTTATCAACTACAGATACGCTCAGCTATGCAAAAAGATTGTAACTGGTAACTATACAAACAATTTTGGGACAGATGGTCGAAGGAATATTTGCAGTAATTACAACATCGTTACCGCTGGCAAAAGAAAACTATAAATCTACCTGTCGGTATCATCGTTATCATCAAGGATGAAAATCTACCGCCTTTGAAATAGAAGCTAGGCAGAATAGTCGAACAACACCCGGGGATTGAAGGACTTGTTCGAGTCGTATCAATCAAAACCGAATCCGGAGTTTTAAAGAGAGCAATCAGTAGGCTTTGCCCATTACCAGTAAACATTGACGAAGTGTCCGACAAGTCGATATAAGGAGCACATCAGAAATACTAGGGAGAGCTGCATCTTCTATAGCGTTAGAAGATTCGTCCGTTCGAAATATTTTTTCTATAAACGCCCTTGTATTTTGGAGCTTCGAAATTGCTTAAAAGAAGGAGGAATTTAGAACTTTTTAGGAGTCGAACTACAGGAGCGTACAATATCTGTACTAAAATCATAAATTCTTGCTTTAGTTTATACGCAGTTTGCTATATAATTAAAAGTTTTTCTGAATTAAACGAAATCCCAAATTACCAAATTATCCGTATCACATCTAAATATTATCTATCCATCACTCGACAAGCTCATTTAAATCATAACACTTAATTGATTTTAATAGGCCACTTCCCATTAATCGTCTTTTCTTTTTTAATGTTGTATCGACAGTGGTGTTTTTATTTGTTGGACTTTATAACGATAACCATTAAATGAACATAAAAATTAAAAATATGCCTGTGGAACTGGAGTTGAATAAGAAACATAAAATATGTTATTTGAACATTTATATATGTGTACATACTCGTACACAAAAGAACTTGATTTCCTGAATTAACGTAAGAAAAGAAGATAAGCGCGAGAGATTTAAGAATCTTGCTCCACAATATTGTTGTGTTCTCGTTTGTATTGTATGTACACTATAAGAAACTCATGATTTCTTGTATTTTGATTTGGTTTGGTCGATACTACTTTGCCGTTCTCTTCTTATACACAAGACAACCAAACCACAAAACTGAATTAAGAAAAAAACAAGATTTGTATTTTTATACTTTACAATATCATGAGTCATCAATTTACAATCACCGTTGTTGTTGTTGTTGTTGTTTTTTATTTTTTATTTTTTAAATGAAGATGGTAGTGAAAAGAAATTAATTTCGTTTGATTGATTCTTGTCTGACTTTAATTTTTTGTAATTTTGGTTTCCACCCTCAAACTATTTCGTGCACATGTGTCAAAGTTCTTTAAAAAAAACGTATGGTTCAACAATTTTAATCGGTTATTGTTGTGAAAAGAAATGCATTACCGTGTATGTAAAAATATGGTAATCCGCCGATTAATATGTACAGCACGAACTTATATATTTTACATGCAATGTTAAGCCCTTCTCAAAGGGTTGATTTAATAAATCATTGTCATTGTTATGTAAATATTAATTATTTGTTTAGTTGTGAAATGAAAAAAATAATTAATATTTAATCCATATGGTGGTCGACTACCGTTTCAAAACATGAAAATTTTCTGAATTGGTCACTAGATGGCTAATCTCTAAATCTAATCTTATCCGTATACAAATCTAAATGATGTCATTTTTTCTCCGCCGCGTTTAATTCTTTTCGGTATACGTATACCATATAGCCAAGATAAATTGATCGCGCGCGTAACAACAAATTCAAAAACTTCATCATAATTTTTACTGCTACCGGTATATTTCAAAATATGTATGTTGTATAACAAAACGATGAAAACAGCAAAAATATAAAGAGCAAAAAAAAAAACTTTTTTAAGATAAATTTCTTGTTCCATATCATAAATTTACTGTACACAATAAATTCTTACCGTCGTCCGCTAAGGCTACAAAATAAAAACTACAAAAAAAATACTGACTACTGAAAAGATATAACTTTCGACATAATTAATTGATAGATTATGCACGGAGTATAAAGAAAACTAGATAAAACAAAATAAAACTGGCGAGAAGAGGCCACTCAAGAGTCTGACACCCATTTTTTCTATCGTGTCATAATTATTCACAACGATTACCTTGAATATTGATACTGTTGTGTATAGCACAAATGTACATTTAATATCATTTTGTCGTAATTTTGTACATTCATTTATTCTTATTCCATTTAACAACAACAAATTCCACTTTGAGATTGTAATAAGTACTTATATAAAGAATGAACCTGCAGTAATGTTATTGTTTAGTTTATCACAATTGATTTTTATTTTATTATTATGCGATCTTACAACGTTCTGTGTTTATATATTTAAATAAGATCTTTTATTTTATTGTTAATTCAATGAACTTTGTTTTTGTTGCTATTTTACATTTAAAACTACTGATCTATCTTAAACAATATGCTACTTAGTATAAACAAGAAAACAGTATAAAGTTGCTAGGTAATACATAATGTAAGCCTGCCCATATTCAATGAAATTTTTACCAAATTGAATACGAATGTGTCATAAAATTTCTGCCAATTGAGTGGGATCTATTAGAGAGTTGTAATTGGGACTAGCATTCGCTTTAACCTTCCCTTTTGGTTAGTAATTTTTTTTACCATTCTGGTGCTTCGTGGCTAAAATTTATTTATTTTACGAACAGGACTAAAATCTATAGTAAATCTAATTCTTCTGTCTAAAAATATTGTTTTTGGACTAAACACACATTTATTGGTGTAAAATGATTTCTTTTTATTAAATTCGCCTGTAAGTATGCTACCAATATTTTCACTAACAAACAACAACCAGAGACTCAAACCGAAACATGAAACATAATAGATAAAAAACCATTGAACGATATTTTCATTCGGTTTATTTCAATTTGGTTTTTAATTACGATTTGTAATTACGAGTAAAATGGGGGACATGGGGGGTTATAAAAAGTCAATTGCACAAATACAAAATAAAACAAAAATTCTCGTTAAACAAATATGTTTTAAAATTTAAAGTGGCCTAGGTGTGAAGCTGGCCGTGGGAGCTCCGAATCTTGATTGCAGCTTCCACAGGTGTTTGTGTTATCTCCACGCGGTTGCCACCGGGCAACTAGCCCATCATTGTTTTTAACAGGATGGGATGTTCTGAGAACCAGCCTGGCTGAGGCCCAGTCTAAATCTAGCTCAATCTCTAACGGTGTATCTGGATACATGGTATCTCATCTACTCATGGGATTATTATGGATACTATTTAAAATGGTGGTCTAGGCGTCTGGTGAAGGGGGGAAAAACTGTGTAGTAATTACCAGCTCCGTAACCTTCAGTAGAGTGAGCTCCAGCAGGCTGTTCTGGTCATGTTTTAGGCAGTCCTGCCTGGGCTCACGATCGCGTGAGGGATAACCTAATCGTGATTCGCAAGTGTACGTGCTACCTCCCCGTGGTGACCAGCGGTAACTGTTTGTTTTTGTTTAGAACAACAGGCTAAAGTACGACGCTAAAGGAAAGAATAATCTTGATAAAAAAAACCAAATCCAAGTTGAGACACGTTCGCCGAGAGATGAATGATCATGGGTTAATTGGTCTCTAGGACGGAACTCCGGATACCTGGCGCCCTCCGTTTTCAATTAGCCTTACCACAGTAAGAGCTGCTGTCCCTTCTTTCCTGAATCAAGATCTATTGTATGGACACAAATAATATAAAAAATAATGAGGGCGGTGCTTCTCTAAACGCACCAATCACGGTAGATGACAAAGGCCTAGTAGGCCCTGCTTCCGAGAAAAAAATTTCAGATAGCGAGAGCAATTGCTCTAGCATGGATACCGTGGTTAGCTTACCGACTCATGGCACTCATTTGCCAGTACAGGTTGAGACCCAATCTACCTCAACAACAACAGAGGTTAGAGAGAATCTCGCGGGCCTGGAGCTCGAAACCAAAACAAGGCCACGCCTTAGCGGTGCCGCAGGGAAGCACCTGGCCCACTTAAAACAGTCAGGTGTGCCTTACGATGTCGCCGTGGAGCAGTGCCGAACGAAGATAAAGGACAGAGATCCAAATAGAACGAACAAGCGGAGCCGGTCAGACGGATCTACCCCTAAGGGTCTGGCACCAAAACAAGAGAAGAGGTCCAGCCCCTCACCAAAGGGAGCGGATGTCGCGTGGCGAGTTTGGGTCGTAGAAAATACGACCAAGGCTTCCCGGATGTCAAACTGGGTATAACCCAGATCCTGGAAATCCAGGATGCCATTATGGAAGCAATGTCAGATCTTCCGCTAGACGGAGTTAGCCCCAACTTCCTGGGCTGCCGTACTAGGAACGGATGGCTCACAGTAAACTGTGCGGACGGGGACACGGCGGCGTGGCTTACAGCCGTCGTACCTAAACTGAAGCTATGGGAGGAGGCCACCATCAAAGTGGTCAGGGAGGACGAGCTCCCTCGCCCCAAGATCTTTTTCGTATACTTGCCACGCTGTGGCAAGGAGACGGATGAGAGAATAATTCGCCGGTTGGCGATTCAGAATAAAGAGTTGAGAGGAGCGGACTGGAAGGTTGTGACGAGGAAGGAGCGGGAGGGCGACCACCTCCAGGTGACGATGTCCGTTTCCCACAAAACGGTGGAGATTCTTAAAGGCCCCAATTATAGGGTAAATTGGATGTTCGGTGCCGTACACTTTCGCCCTAAGAAGGAGAAAGCAAGGGATGGGTGTATCACAAGAGCGGTCGTGCGAAAGGGACCGGAAATACCAAAGATGGCGGAGGTGAAAGACGTGGAACGCGTCAGAGCTGCCTCTGAGCTTAGCAGGACGAATAGGCCTAGCACATCAGGTGTGATAAGGCCAAGACCGAGCCAGAGTAAGAAGGGGAAAAGCCACGGTTTTAGCCCAAGGGGCAGGGTGGCACAATCACAGCCCAAAACTGGAGAACAAGGCTATTCAGAGCCCATGGCAAAATAAACAGGAAGACGCTGCACAATTCAACACACCACACATCCTTGAGATGTGTGCAGATAAATCTTCATCGATCCAAAGCGGCCACTTATAACCTTAGCCGCCTTTTCTTAATAAAGGACTGGGACATAGCGCTCATTCGGGAGCCGTGGGCCTACAATGGAAAAATCAAAGGTTTGCCGAGTAAACCAGGTAAGCTAATATACAACACGGAAGTGGATAGGCCGAGGACAGCAATTCTTTGTCGCTCGACTCTTAATGTATTCTCCATTAATGGATTTATTTCCAGGGACATAACAGCGATATTGATAGAGACGCCTTTACCCAAAGGAGGACGAAGCACGCTCAACTGTGCTCCGGCATATTTTCCCGGGGATGAAAACGACCCACCTCCAGAACCGGTACAGAGATTCGTTAATTATTGCACGACTCATCACCAAAAATTCATCATCGGTTACGATGCAAATTCACACCACATAGTCTGGGGAAGTAGTAACACCAACATCAGAGGTGAGCAACTTTTTGAATTTTGCTTAGCAAAACATATATAGTCATTAATAACAAAGGGAACGATGCGACTTTTGTGAGTGCAGTCAGGAAGGAGGTACTAGATCTTACCCTGTCTGACATGGGTACCTCTGGTACAATTCTGGACTGGCATGTGTCAAAGGAAGCATCCTTCTTGGATCACACGTATATCAAGTTTGATATTAAAACCCCTTCAAAAAACGAATCGGTAGTATCTATGTATTGAGGATCTCGATAGAGTTTCAAGCAATGTTACCGAGGCAATTATTGATGCCTACCACTCAAGCTCACCCCTGGTTCGTATTAGGGGGACAAGGGACGTTCCTTGGTGGAACCATACCCTGGAAACCAAAAGACGAGAGGTTCGTAAACTTTTCAACAGGGCTAAGCGGACAAACGATTGGACAACCTATCGAATGTCTCTTACCCCCAGTATAACGTCACTCTTAGGAAAAGCAAGATATCGAGCTGGAGAGACTTCTGTGAAAAAATAGATAGGCTACCTGCGGCTTGTCGACTCCAGAAGGCACTCTCCTTGGACCACAGAAATACGTTGGGATCTGTAAGGAAACCGAATGGAGAGACAACTACATCCACGGAGGAAACTCTCGAATGCCTGGTGAAAGGCCACTTCCCAGATTGTACTGTCCTTGGAGACCAGGAAGCCCTCGATGTAGACAGCGTGCATCCCTACCTGATTCCAAGGGAAGCTTACAGGTTCTCAAGAGATATCTTCACTCCCGGAAAAATAAAATGGGACGTCAATTCCTTTGGTCCCTTTAAATCGCCGGGAGGGGATTTTATATGGTATATTCTGCATTTTTACAGCAAGGCCTACAAATACTGTTGCCTTATTTGATTAGACTCTTTAGAGCCAGCTACAGCTTACAATATGTTCCAAGAAGCTGGAGGGAGGTGCGGGTGATTTTTATCCCGAAAACGGGAAGAAGATCCGCAGAAGACGTCGGGTGTTATAGACCCATTAGCCTCACTTCATTTATTCTGAAAACCATAGAGAAGATACTGGGCCTATAAAGCATCCTCTAGATCCCAGCCAACATGCATATCAGACTGGGAGATCGACAGAAACAGCGCTCCACAGTTCGAAATGATTCATAACAAGCACATGCAAGGGGAGTAGACTCCTCCACCATAGGGTGGATAATCAATATGCTTAGAAACGGATAACGGCCTCCTTTGGTGATAAAACCATCACGATTGCGGCTACCAGGGGTTGCCCCCAGGGGGAGTTCTCTCACCCCTTTTGTGGCTACTCGTGATGGATGGACTACTTATAAAATTAAAAAACTCTCACTTCTCGAATATCACCTACGCGGACGATCTAGTCTTAATGGTCAGGGGGAAATTCGAGAGTACAATAGCGGAACGTATGCAATATGCCCTCGAGTTGGTAAGCGACTGGTGTATTGAGACGGGCCTTAGAGTAAACCCCAGCAAAATCATTTGTAGTTTCTTTACAAATCGGAGGAAAACAATTCACCCACCTCTATCTCTAAATGGGGAAATTCTCCAAATGGCGATGGAGGTTAAGTACCTGGGAGTTATACTTGATCAGAAACTGACATGGATCCCGTTTTTAAAATATATCACAAACAAGGCAAATATGGCTCATTTCACTTGCCAAAGAATGATTGGCAAAACGTGGGATCTGAATCCTTAAATGGTACTTTGGTTATACTCAACCATCGTAAGACCAATAATCTCTTATGCGGCGTTTGTGTGGTGGCCTAAGACAGAGCAAAGTGGTGCCTGCTCAATATTGGATAGGATCCAAAGGCTAGTTTGTTTGAGTGTAACGGGAGCAATGAAAACCTGCCCTACAGCTACTCTTGAGAAGCTATTGGGGCTCTTACCACTACACTTGCACCTTAAAAGAGTAGCTGGTTCAAGGGCAGAATAACATCTCAAATTAAAACTATTAGACCAGGACATATTAGCATCCTGGACAAATTGAATCTGGACGAGGAAATAATCCAACTATTAGACGTGATGGTTAAAACTATTGACTGCCGGAGGAATTTCACGATTGAGATACACGACAGGGAACAAGCGGGGAGTATCATCTCCTCCTTAACCCGTCATGCCTCCATATGGTACACTGACGGTTCAAAATCAGGGGTGGGTACGGGTGCGGGTATAAACGGGCCGGGTCTCGAACTCTGTATTCAATTGGGTAAAACCCCCACAGCTTTCCAAGCAAAGATATTTGCGATCGAGGTATGTGTGCTTCGATGTCTCACAAAAAATATAGAAAAACCGAGATTTACGTAATATCGGACAGCCATGCGGCATTGTTTGCCTTAGGAGCATCTGTCTTCTATTCCAAAATAATCTGGAGCTGCTATCGCAAACTTCTAGAACTCAGAAGGGAGAATAGCGAGGCGGCAGACCGCTGTGCAAAAGAGGCAGCGGAGAGCTCTTTCCTTGGCCCCGAGCCTAGTATTGGTTACTCCAAGATCCATCTGGCAAATGGCATAAGGAATTGGGAACAAAAACATACGAAAATATTCTGGGAGTCCTCCATTGGGATGAGCCAGACCAAAAAACTATTAAGCTATGATATTAGATGTTTAGATCAGGCAATCAAGACGGATAGACAGTCTCTAAAATCCCTCATCTGGTACTTAACCAGACATGGCCCTTTTAATGGACATCTGGAGAAAATGGGAAAGTCCCCTACAGACCGTTGTAGATTCTGCAACCTGAAAAGGGAAACATCCGAACATCTACTATTCACGTGTGATGCTATAATCCATAAAAGACTTAAATTCCTACATGCATACACAATACAGTGGCCTAACGCCGGCCCTTTAAATATGCATGAGCTGGTAGCGTTTACCAAGGATCTGAACCTCCACTTTACGTGAAACCTTCTGGGGATGCACAATAGACCTCAATTGTCGCGGTGCACAGGGCTAGTATAGCTCACCCCTATAAAAAAAATAAAAAAAAATTTAAATTAAAGATAAAGAGGCCGGTACTTGAAAGGCTGGAAACTGCGGGAGGGACATCGGCTTCTAAGCCCGGTCCTAAAGGTCAAGATGCGAAACGGGGCTTAAGTTAAAATATTACTTGTCCCCCCTAATACAACTACTGCTGTGGGAGCTTTGGCCGATGGGTCTGGTTTCCAAACAACAGTGACTAAGAAGTACATAAGCTCGTATAAAGCTGATACCTCTAATTTAGTGGGTAAGTAAAAAGATTCTAAAATAGCTAGTCCCGTAGTACCAAATTATTGTACCCGAAGGAGGGCATGGAAAGCTCTTCCGAAGCTAAAAGAAATACCGTTGGCAAACCGTACGGCTAAAGAGAAGGAAACGCTCGCTTGGGTCATGATGATGAAGGTAGTAAACAGGGTGGTTTCTCCGGAAACTCTCCCGGCAAAAAGGCAGAGATCTCAGGAGCAATCACCTAAGGATGCGAAAAGATCGAGGTTGCAAGAAACTGTAACCAAACCTTTCAGCGACGTTCTTAAGGACCAGCTGTGATAGACATGGCGCAGAGGATGGATATAAACAGACTTCGGACTGAGGGACTTCTAAAACGTCAAGAAAAGCGAAACAACATTTTTGGCCATTTTTGACCCGATTTTACACGGTATTATTCAGAGTTATAAGAGGTTAGCATAATACTAAATACGTGTGTCGCCTAAACTATAAGGAAATTTTATGAAATGGCATATGGGCTCTAACTTCTCAAGCCTTAGAAAATTTAAAACCCGTGCCTCATTAAGAAATCGATGGGCTAATGTGAAAATTAGCCACAACGCCTTACATAATGCTCCTAGAGGAAGCTAATTACAACAATTGACAATATTTATATGGAAATATTGTACATGAAATAATCACAACTTTTTGTTAACCCGGAAGATACATCTGAGATATCTTAAGGCGCTGTGATTTCTTACTGAATTTCAGACTTTAAACTGTCTTAGGGTTAAGACGTCGCCTCTTGCTCTTTTATGGAGACATACCTGTAGGTTTGGTGACGTATTCCCAAGGGAAAAATCCCGAAAATCAAAGTCCCGAGGTTACAAAATCCCGAGGGGACAAAATCTCGAGAGTACAAAATCCCGAGGGAACAAAATCTCGTTTTAAATGATTTTCTGAAATAAACAGCTAAAATGGAATATAAAAAGAACCAGGCGATTTTACGAGGGAGGAAAATTTAACTCATTCAAAAAGAGGTTTACAAGCTTATGGATTTGCTTAGTGATTTGTGGCCATCAATAGTTTTAGAACATGCTAGTTACTTTTAGAAACTGCCTATAAAATTTAATTTTTTCCATAAAGTATTTATGATAATGGAAATTGCTCCGTCAACCTTTCAGGCACAGATCAAAGGAATTGTATCGCTCATTTCGCTTCTACTGATACTTCTACCACAAGTGTTTCAAGTGATGACAAAGGTCTAAAAATACCAATAAAATTGAATTTTTTTTTTCAAATCGGGCAACCCTAAAAAAAAATTTTTTTAATGCGAATATCTTTTGAACCGCACCAGCTAGAAACATGAAATAAAAATGAAATTCAAGGCCATTCAAAACAATCTTAGAATATATTACCATAGCATACGTTGTCTAATCATGTGGCTGTGTTTTTTTTACTTATCCCACAACATGGTTTTTAATTAAATTTTGAAATGTGAATATCTTTTGAACCGCACTAGATATAGACATGAAACGTCATCAAAAAAAAATTTTTTTTTTAGGGTAGACCGTTTTCTGTGCCGGTCAGTGTATTTTACACAATATTTTTTCGGGATTTTTTTTCTAGATTTTACCTTTTTCAATTATTCTGAATTTTAAAATTTCTGGATTTTTTTTACTTGCAATCTACTTTATGTCAGAATTAGTAGTAACTGTTGGTTTTGACAAAGTATTATAGATGGATATATCGAAAAATGTGCCACATGTTATAACCATCACTACCACACTTTCGATGTTCGATTTTTCGGGAAGGGAAAACTATATTTAGGAATTTTCGTAGGCTTTCAGGATTTTGTATCCTCGGGATTTTGATTCTCGGGATTTTGTCTCTCTCTAGTGGAGACTTTTACATTTAAAAAACTTTTACAATGGTAAACTCATTTGGTTTAGTTTCGAACATTTTTTCTGGTTCGTTATAAAATTCGACAAATATTAACAAAAAAAAAGCCTTTTCAGGATGAGCATCTCGTGCTAACTTGTCTTACGTATTATTCGGAAGATTCAGTGCCCCAAATAATTTAATTTAATATAATATTGTCTGCTAGAGTGTTGATTATAAGCATAAAAATGGAAATCTATAGTTTTATACTCGAAAATTGTTAAACGGATAAACAATACGATCATCAAACCTACACTATGTTTTGACTTGATTAACTGCCGTGCATCATCATTTTCACATATTGTTACAACAATATTCTACCTAATTTTTATTTCATTCAAGAAGAACTAAGGCGCCAATATAAATATTACAGTTCTTATTCTTGCAGCCCGTATAAATGATGTTGAGATGCAATAAAAGCAAAACAATGAAACGAAAAAATTAATCAACAATTAAGACACCACAAAAATATATAAAAACAGTCGATATCAGTTAATTAATAAATTTTCTATTATATTCGATGATAATAATAATAATAATAATTAATTGATCAAACGTTCCAAACCTACGAATGACGTCGATAAATAATTTTCCAAATCGAAATTAAATTCAAAACACATAACTTATCTATTTCTATAAACCTACAAAATAGACTCATTACACAGCTATAGTTTTGTGACTTCTTTCTTCTCTTCGTACATAATGTAGAGAGTGTTATTTACAATAAAAGCAAGCCTCTTCAAAAATTCTTATTGTTTAAAAATTCCCACGATCATTTCATTTTTTATTATTTTTTTACGTTTTTCTTATTAAATTTGTTTCTGTTTTTCTTTTTTTAACACAATACAAGGCAGCATAAGAAAAGAAATACAAAAGTAACAGCAGATAAAAATGTTGTGCATATTGTACGCGAGTATTTGATGTGTCTATGTATTATTTTGTTGCTTAGATGCCCGCAAAATATGTCTGAATTTAGTAATTCTAATTATGGTCACCATTTTGACCCATATAAATAATATGATCGTCAAGATTTTTAAATTTCCTGTCCAAGAAAATGGCTTGCCAACATTTATTACTTCCTATGGATATTAAGTGTCATACAAATTTATTGACATACAAATTTTACTGCATACACATTATTCAGTCAACAGAAAATTAACTTGAATTCATTATAAAGAAGCCGCCGCTCAGCAAATCAAATCATGTCTAAAAACAAAACAAAACAACAAAAGCTTGATAATGTTTGTTCGTATATACATAAGTTGTGTGCCATAAAGTAATCTTTATTTCTCATTGTTGCTTTGAGACAAGACAAGATGGAGGAGAGCAAGAATATGGTCAATAACAAAGTAGCGATACTAATTTTTATTTTTACATAACAGAACATGACAAAAAACTGTTCAAGAATGCAAAAAGAAAATAATATTTATTGTTTCTTGGAAGGATCTCTAAATCGTGCATAATATTTTTTGTTAGCTTTGACTATACGTCTTCCTTTCAAAATTATGAGCTATATTTAGATTTGTCGGTTTGTTTTTTGTTTTTGTTTTGTTTTAATTGAGATATGTATGATGGATTGCTTCTTAAGGTGGGTTTTTATATGTCTGGATTTTGTAAATAATATTTAGTAATATATATATATTGTTTACCGAGTTAAGATTTGTTGATTTTTTAATTAACACACTCTGCATGTAATTAGTAATTCCAGGGATTGATGGTACAACAACTAGTTCTGTTAAATGTTCTTAGTTTCTTAAAAAAGAGCAGTGTGTCAACTTCGATATAAGCTAATCTCTTTGTTTTTGCATAGAATACTTAAACTAGGTTAGCTAAATCGGATTCATAGACCACAGTCTGTCTAATGTATTAAACTAGTTTAGCTCTAGGATATTAAATACAATCACTAAATCAACCGGCAACCAAACCCTCAACTCAGTCACCAACCATTATTAGTTTTTACTTTATACTTTATACTTTATACTTTATACTTTATACTTTATACTTTATACTTTATACTTTATACTTTATACTTTATACTTTATACTTTATACTTTATACTTTATACTTTATACTTTATACTTTATACTTTATACTTTATACTTTATACTTTATACTTTATACTTTATACTTTATACTTTATACTTTATACTTTATACTTTATACTTTATACTTTATACTTTATACTTTATACTTTATACTTTATACTTTATACTTTATACTTTATACTTTATACTTTATACTTTATACTTTATACTTTATACTTTATACTTTATACTTTATACTTTATACTTTATACTTTATACTTTATACTTTATACTTTATACTTTATACTTTATACTTTATACTTTATACTTTATACTTTATACTTTATACTTTATACTTTATACTTTATACTTTATACTTTATACTTTATACTTTATACTTTATACTTTATACTTTATACTTTATACTTTATACTTTATACTTTATACTTTATACTTTATACTTTATACTTTATACTTTATACTTTATACTTTATACTTTATACTTTATACTTTATACTTTATACTTTATACTTTATACTTTATACTTTATACTTTATACTTTATACTTTATACTTTATACTTTATACTTTATACTTTATACTTTATACTTTATACTTTATACTTTATACTTTATACTTTATACTTTATACTTTATACTTTATACTTTATACTTTATACTTTATACTTTATACTTTATACTTTATACTTTTTACTTTATACTATATACTTTATACTTTATACATTTTACATTTTACATTTTACTTTTTCCTTTTGACTTTTTAATTTTTTCTTTTTACTTTTTACTTTTTACTTTTTACTTTTTACTTTTTACTTTTTACTTTTTACTTTTTACTTTTTACTTTTTACTTTTTACTTTTTACTTTTTACTTTTTACTTTTTACTTTTTACTTTTTACTTTTTACTTTTTACTTTTTACTTTTTACTTTTTACTTTTTACTTTTTACTTTTTACTTTTTACTTTTTACTTTTTACTTTTTACTTTTTACTTTTTACTTTTTACTTTTTACTTTTTACTTTTTACTTTTTACTTTTTACTTTTTACTTTTTACTTTTTACTTTTTACTTTTTACTTTTTACTTTTTACTTTTTACTTTTTACTTTTTACTTTTTACTTTTTACTTTTTACTTTTTACTTTTTACTTTTTACTTTTTACTTTTTACTTTTTACTTTTTACTTTTTACTTTTTACTTTTTACTTTTTACTTTTTACTTTTTACTTTTTACTTTTTACTTTTTACTTTTTACTTTTTACTTTTTACTTTTTACTTTTTACTTTTTACTTTTTACTTTTTACTTTTTACTTTTTACTTTTTACTTTTTACTTTTTACTTTTTACTTTTTACTTTTTACTTTTTACTTTTTACTTTTTACTTTTTACTTTTTACTTTTTACTTTTTACTTTTTACTTTTTACTTTTTACTTTTTACTTTTTACTTTTTACTTTTTACTTTTTACTTTTTACTTTTTACTTTTTACTTTTTACTTTTTACTTTTTACTTTTTACTTTTTACTTTTTACTTTTTACTTTTTACTTTTTACTTTTTACTTTTTACTTTTTACTTTTTACTTTTTACTTTTTACTTTTTACTTTTTACTTTTTACTTTTTACTTTTTACTTTTTACTTTTTACTTTTTACTTTTTACTTTTTACTTTTTACTTTTTACTTTTTACTTTTTACTTTTTACTTTTTACTTTTTACTTTTTACTTTTTACTTTTTACTTTTTACTTTTTACTTTTTACTTTTTACTTTTTACTTTTTACTTTTTACTTTTTACTTTTTACTTTTTACTTTTTACTTTTTACTTTTTACTTTTTACTTTTTACTTTTTACTTTTTACTTTTATTTGGTCAATTCATGTGGATTTCAAGACTTTGGTCTCTCTCGAATTAATTATTTTATTTTTTATTGGTTTAGGAAAGGTAAGGTTTCTAATAAGGGATCCCGAAATTTGACGGCGTTTTTATTACTCCGAAACCCCAGGTTCTTAACCCAAAGCAAAACAATTCATTTCTCTGTCATAGTTTTATTACTTTTGTAAATTAGGGAATTATCTTGATGCAGCAAAATATCTTAAAATCGAATTACAGTCGGCTACTTGTATTTTTATTTGAGCTTCACGTCACCTTCCGATTTATCAGGCAGAGTTTTGCTTCATTACTACTAGGCAGGAGGGGAGGTTCTTAGAGGCACGTAGTCTCCTCTCCCTCTGGTAGGCTCTGAAGGACAGACAATAAGGAACGACACCAAATATTACACATATTTTAAAGATAATAACTAAGCAACTAATGCGCACAGTGAAGATTCTAAAAAATGCCTAACGGTAAGATCCTAAATTTCCCGAAAAGGCTTTTTAATCTGATGGTTTGTTTCCTTGCTAAATTCAATATCAGCCCGAAAAGAGAAAGAATAGTACCTATATTCGAAAATTACAATTAATTCCGATTTTTTTTTTAACATTGAACAAGTTTAGAGCGAATTCGCAAAAATATGGAGACAAAAAATCGCCACAAAAAAATTTAGACACAAAACTGGGATTTTAGCGGTAACTTGGCTATCTATTAACCGATTGCGAAAATTTCAGACCTTTACAATTGAAATATTTTTTTGTGTTCTTCCATTTTCCAGCGTTTTCAAATTTTTGGGGTTCCATTAACCGGGGCTTCGAGTGCATTTTAATTGTCGCCATCGAGAATCGAACCTGGAATCACCAAGTGCAAGTGATAAAATAATCCTTCTATACTTTCCGATTTTTTTAAAAAATAGTTAAGACTGATTTACATTCAAAAAATTTCGCAGATGCAGATGTCAAATCAAAAATTCGTTTTCTTTACACATAAAAAGTAAATTTAAACAAAAAATGTCATAAACCAATGCAAATGATTGGTTTTCTTATTTATGTAACCTTATTATAGTTATTTATTCACGCATCGATGATTTTACAGAAAAAAGATGAAACTCGACATCTGCAAAAAAAAGCAGACGAGGTTTTTTTGGTTTGTTTCTCGGGTTTCAATTGACTTTTAAAGCAGATGATTATTTTTTCTCTTTTTGTCTTTGTACTTTTTCCTATGTTGTGTTTCAATTTTTTTGCAGACGTCGATTGTCGTTGAATGTAAATCAGTCTTTACAAGCTTTGGAATATTGCTGATAAATATGAACACCCGCTTTTAAACACTATGTATGACGCAATTCACTTTAGCGGTGGTAACTACAAATTTAAGCGATTGACAAGATTCAAATACTTAGGATCCCTTGTCAGTCATCATAATAATATGGGGAAGATACCAAAAAGCGTCTTGCGCGTCTTGCTTTGTAACCTCTACTTCCAATGCTAAAGATTATATAGCTTGCAAATGCTGAGAAGTTGAACGTATAGAAGTATGTTGATCAGGCAATTTATCATGTTCGAGTATAATAGTTGGTCCTTGACGCGAGAGTGATATTTGGCCCGCAAAAATCGAGAAGTGAGCCACCTTCCCGTAAGTGTAAAGGTCCTTGTCATCGACGACGACTCCTCGGCGTAGAGAGCGATTTAGATATTCTGGTGATCGAAACAGTCGTAACACAGTACGGACCAGCAATGGCCTGTAAAAACTATTATTTTATATAGGTCAATAAACATATTTTAAACAAGACCTGATTGCGGTTTTTACAGCTCAATTTTTATTAAAATCGATTATGAAAATTTCCGTAATTTTAGTTGAAAACTGAACAAATCCCTTCGCTACTCACCGACTTTGCTCGATTATGCGGTAGTGCTTCCTACACTTTAAAAACTTCTTCATCAGTTTTCTCCTGGATCGAAAGATTTACCACCACACAGACAATTTCAGTCTATCATTTTATTTAAATTTAACCAAAGGCTATGGTTTGTTAGTGATAGTTGCATACTAACGGTACTAACTATTCGTTACCGTTGAAATAATGTGTACACCAGAAATACACGTCCGAGATTCTGTAAACGCTGGTGGGGCAAGTATTACACTGAAATGTTTGAAGCCAAACATGTATCAGTCCGTCATTTGAATGTCAGTATCTAAAGTTTCAGAACGTTAAGAAGAAAGTAAACCAATTTGAGTTCTGAGCTCTTATGTCAACCGCCATCTCGATAACATTTTAGCATCGAGCATTTTATCGAAGTCGACATACGCAACGCAAATTTTTTTCTAAGCCGACACTACAATCGGAATAAGGGTGAACAAGCATAACTATAAAAATTGTTCTTCTGTCATTCTTAGTTCGGCGCCGAAAAAAATATTTACTATATCTCCCATTTTTATATGGAAATTGAAATGGTTATGTCTTTAATATTTATACCGCTGTTACACAAAGATTAAAGTCTCACCACAAAAATGTGTACGCTAAAATTCTAAGAGCAGCGTCGGTTAAAATCAATATTGGGACAAAATTAGGACAAATTTAAAATTAATTACCGAAAACAGGGGGTCATTTATCAATAAACCATTCATCACTCAATAATCCCCTACCAATTGCGCTAAACACGATTATATTGACATATAAATGTTTGTCCTATCGTAATACTTCCTAGATATTCTTATCAATTTTCTATATTTGAACTAAAAAAAAATGAATGCCCTTCAAATACCCCGGTAATACCTAATAAAATATACTTAAATACGACTTAAGTAAACCAAAAACCGGAAATATTGATTATTTAACTTAAAAACGAAAAAAAATCTTTTATATTACAACTCTCACCTTCTAAATAAATAATATTCTAATAAAAATATGATTAAATTAAGATTCTGACATTTTAAAACGTAGACAACATTTTTATTATCGTGAAATTGTAACCGAAAGGAATTTTGTTTAGTCAGCTAGACGAGTGCACATATGCCTATTAAAAGTAAATCACATTTCCTATAAAGACAAGTGTAATTGCTAAACCTTTTCAACCTTCAATTATGCTATTAAATTAAATGGTTGGATCTGTTATTTGTAAACCACATAATCGATTACCCAAAACAACGAATACTTATATACAATTGTATTATAGAAAATAAAATGTCAGATGCGGTTGAGTTTAACAGTTGGTAATTATTGTTATACATACATATTTATAAACTTGTTCCATATTCCAATGGATTTATAAAATCATAAAATTGTGTATATTTGTACAGTATAGAGTGGATCATAATAGCATAACAAATTTCAAATATAAACATTAAATAATGTTGTACAACAACAACGGCAAAATGAAACGAAGGCGTCTCAAATTACATGCATATAGTACACTTATGGCAACAACAACTTATTGAGGTTTTGCTTTAATTTCAATATTTTGATGAAATTTAATTCTTTTTACAAATAATTGAAACGACAAATATAAAACGTGCGTCAAAACCAATTAGCGTACAGTCAATGAAATACTATATTTGTAACATAAATATGCTCAGTTTGATGAAATTTCTGTGAGTGGATGGTGATTTTGGTATATATTGTAGTTAAAAATGCTTGCAATTTCATGATATTTAGAAATACAAAGGTTTAAAGTCAAACTGGATAAAAATCTTAGGGCAAATTTTATCTTTATTTCAACAGGTATTATATGAGTAACAACTTAAATATTTTCTCATGCCTGCGTGCGATCTAGATTTTTATATTGAATACGAGAATTTGTGGTTTGCTTTATTTACGATTTGATATATTTCCGGAGTTATAATTGAGGTTTTATTTTATAAGAATTGGGTCGTTATACTTTAAGGGTTTTCAATTTATGATGTTTTTTATAAAAATTATTTGCATGCTGTCTGCCTATGGTGATTCATGTTATTTAATGGGATAGATTTTGGTGTCGATTAGAAGTCTAAACGAATTTATTACGGTTCTAGAATGTGTTATTCGCCTTCTGCTTATAACTTAACGTCGGCGGCCCTGGACATATCTTTACAAGAATTCAGTGATTTTATTTGTAATATTGAGTCAAAAAAGCTTCTTATTCTTGGAGACATTAACATCGACATTTTCAATTTTCCATCTGAATCAGATAATTATATGTCCTTGATGTCTTCCTTCGGACTTGAATCGCTCTTTATTGTTCCTACTCGTGTGACTAACTCTTCATCTACATGTATCGATCATTTCTTTGTCCGTCTTAGGTCAAATGATCTCTCATGTTTACGAACTTCGGTAATCGAACTTAAGATTTGGGATCACCATTTTATTGAGGGGTTTTATTTAAGATTTACCATCTCGGAGTTATTTTCGATCTGGTTTCGAATGGATTGGAATTTTGTTCTTGACTGTGAAACTCTCGAATTTATTGGAGTAATGTCGCAAACACTCCCAAGTTAAAAAAGTTAGACTTTTACAGCTATAGATTTCTTATGAGCTTACCAATCGAATTAATAAAAGAAATGGGAGGTTAATAAAACAGAAAAAGAAGCGTATTACACAAATCGTTATTCAGTCAACCGCGCTGATGTTAAAAAAACTGGAAACTCCGAATTTTAACTGAAAAACGTCCACGGACCAACAGAACCCTTGCAACCTGTGGGTCAGATATTTTTAATGAGCTTATTAGCTATTTTACTAGTGTTGCTGATAATTTAAGAGTTAAACATTTTACGAATAACTATATGATCTCCCGGATGATAGTTGTCCAGAAATATTTTTTATGACTCCTGTTTCCAACTTTGAAGTTTTATCCATTATTGAATGGTTGGAACCATAACAGGCACTTGATAATGATGGATTTCTAAATTTATTTGACCCATATTTTCAATCTTTCTCTCATCCAGGGAATTGTAAAGAAAACTAAAGACCTATTGCTCTCCAGCCACTGTAGTACTCATCAACACGAATTTCGTAACTACTGAGACGATTTTTTTCGAGTTCTTGAATAACATTTACAAAGGACTAAATGGTGGTACTGTTTGTCCGGGATTGTGGTCCGGTAATAGCACTGGGTTTGCTGATAACCTAGCTCTAGTATATGTTGCCGAATCTTCATCTGAGGTAGTCTCAATGATTAATTCTGATCTTAAGATGTTACAGTTATGGTTCATTAAGTATTCCTTAATTCTGAGTGAAAAGACAAAACTTTTATGTATTTTAAAATTTGTGGTATCCCAATTTTGCCTAGTCGTAACCTAGTAACATATCACAATTCTACTAAATGCTTTACCAATAAGTGTAAAACTATGTTAGCCCAGTCTCTGTTTTGATAATGTTGTATCAAGCACTAAGGTAGTGTCAAAACTGGGATATGGTTTATCATGTTGGGGTGACTGCTACACAAGTACTTTAAAGCCATTGTTTGTTCAGCAAAAAATGATTTTTCGAACCTTACTGAAGAAAAAAAGACGCGAACCTTCTTGGCCTTTATTTAAGTTTAATAATATCTTACCGTTGCAACATTGGTATATTTACAAGGTTTCAAGCTAAGGTTCGATGACCGTTTTAACCCGAAATCCCGGGATTTCCCGGTTTTGGAAAAACATTGGTTTAAGACACTAATTGAGGATTGACTTGTTTCTTATTTCCGATTGTTGTTAGATCCGAATGCAGAAAATTTCAATATTTCGTATAGAAGTTTATTCGTCAATAGCATTTTCAAGTCAAATGCAGGCCTATTAGGTACTTTATTAATTTTTTTGTTGAATGTTAATTAAACTAGTAGGTAACTGTTTTTTAATCGATTACGATGAAATTCAGAATGAACGATGGCAATGGGATTCTAAAATGAGTTTTAGATGAAGTTCTTGAATTAGTCGAGGCAATGAACTACTAAAAAGGCCAAAAGTTCGGAATTTTTTAGTACAGGACGGATCGGAATGCGGTTTTTTGCATTCTCTTCCAAAATTTTGTTATAAAAGATGTGGCTACTTTGTACTTTATACAAACCGGAAATTGCATTGCTGCAGCCAAAAATGCATTCAGAACATACATTTTTTGAGACGCCTTTTGGAAGATTTAATAACTTTGTAATTAAGAGTCAGAAGTGGCCCAAATCGGGTACCCGGGGGTTTTTGAAGTCGCTGATCACGATTATGATGTTCAAATTGACCCACAGCCGACCTGGAGCTCAGGAACGCCGATGAACGTCATCTTCGTGGGACTCTCCCAAAATTCACGCGGGGAAGGACAAAAACTCGGCGCCCGGGGGCTTTTTAGATCGCTGAATTCAAATATGGCATCGGCGAACACCCCACGGACACCTGGTGCGCCGGAACCTGTATGCGGACCTCATCTCCGAGAATTTTCCGGACAAGAGTGCCAAAAACAACCCGAAAATCATTGTGGGGGCGTTTTGTGGGGCGCTGAATCCGAATTTCATGTCGAAAACGACCCCCCCAACACCTGATGCACCGGAACCTGGCCCTGAACGTTATCTCCCTGGCTTTTCCTGACACAATCGAAAAAGTCGAACCGAAAATCGTTATGGGGGGTTTTTTGAGCCGCTTAATCCAAATTTCACGTCGAAAACTACCCTCCCAACACCTGGTGCACCGGAACTTTTATCTTGACATCGCTGTCATTCCCTAGAATGTCAACCAAACCTGATGTCTTAGAGACCGACGTCAATACTGCAATAGCTGTGTGGAATTGTTGATTCTAGTGTTGACCACCGAACAAAAATTTACCACGCAAGGGTATTGGACAATTCGCAGGAGCGACAAATTGTTTAGTGGGATCTTTACGGACCAAACTATTGAGCAAACACTTATGAGGTTATTGAAGTTTGAAGGAGGCTTATTTCGTAGAGGTGTAACTGAAAGTGTTGCGCACCAATGGATTAAAACTTTCTTGTTCACCAAAGATCTTATCGAGGGCGTGAAGGAGTTCACGAAATGTGCATTTGCTAAAAATTACCAACATAAGGATTCAACAGATTCCAGGATCAAGGCAGATTTGAAATCTTTGAAACTGATTGAGAAATTCTTTGAGCAATACGATCCATTTCCTGAATCCATAGAATGCCTCATAAACATAGCTAATGGAATGAGTGGGAGTCCCGAAAGCAATTGCCGCAATGATTTTGAAGAAGGTGTCAGGGTTATGCCAAATATTTCTGGATCAAATTTCAAGGATCTAAAATTATTACGATCAAAAATCGTTAAAACTATCGCCTCTTGCAACTCTAAAATCAAAGTCGGCAATAAAGTGATAGAAATTGACCCCGACGTCCTCTTTCACAGAATATGGGCATTAAAGAAAAATCATGAAGAAATGATAGACTACCTCAAGTGGGAGTTGTCTCTATTACCTCAGGCATACTTCAAAAATTTTGGAATGCTGAAGAATACCAAGTCCGATTTGTATTCATTGTTCAGAAAAACTCCCACGAATATTCGTGATCCTTAAAGGACATTTTTTGTTCTGGATGGAGGATTACTGATTCACAAAGTCAGATGGACAATCGGACGAACATTCTCGGCGATTATGGAAAGTTACATAAAGTATATTTTGAACCATTACGGCCGACGCGCGATAGTTATTTTTGATGGTTACCAAACCCTCAGTACCAAAGAATCTGAAAGAAACCGTCGCGCTAATCGGGGAAGTTCAGCAGACGTCCGTTTTAGCGAAAATATGGCGTTACAAATACAACAGGATAAATTTTTATTGAAATGCTCCGGGCAAAACTGACCACAGTCGGGATAGTTTCAGACCAATGTGCACCGGACGCTGATCGTACGATTGTAACGACAGCTCTGAAAGAATCCAGGGACGTTACAAAAAAGGTAGTCATAGTCGCCGAAGATATAGACGTTGCCGTAATATTGACCGCACTCTGCCCGGCAGATAATGAAATATTTCTACAGAAACCTCCAAGGCTCAATAAACCCGAAGAAGTATACTCTTCACTTAGCTTGTCTCATATGCCAGTAGTTGCGAATAATATTTTGTTGCTCCATGCAATAACGGGGTGCGATACCGTTTCAACAACGTACCACCAGGGAAAAACAAAATTTTTCAAGACCTTCCAGAAATTCACAGACCTTGAAGCTCATGCTGCGAAGTTCAAGGAAGCTGGTTTGTCAAGCGAAGAAATTTTTGAGAATGAAGCGCAGCTAATCCTGGCAATGTACGGTGCTCAACTGTCATTCAGGAAGCCGAATGTTCCTGATGAGTATAAGCTAAAATGGGACCAGTTACTACAGAAGTACAGGTTCCAAATGTATACAAAAACCGCTGTAAAGGGGAGAGTTAATTTAGGGAAAATTCTCCCGACACTAGACACCATTCAACAACATCTAAAGAGGGTCTATTTTCAAGTGCTAGATTGGCTGCACGGAGACCAGGTGACCATGGACCCAACAGAATGGGGGTAGAGAAAGGAAGGCGACACACTGGTCCCTGTAGAAATAACACAAAAACCTGCGCCCAAGAATATTATGGAACTAATATTCTGTGGATGCGCAGGAGATTGTAATCTGATGTCCTGTAGTTGCAGGAAGCACGGCCTCCCTTGCAATCTTGCCTGTAAAATTGCAACAATACTGACAGATATTCAATTGAAAACGTTACTACAGCAGAGACAGAGGCCTTACATGAGGAAGATGATCTACTTATGAATACGTCAGTTGATGACAAAGAAAATGAACAGACTAGCGATGTGTCACTTGATGGAGAATTTGATATTTAGTTACCTATTTAAAAATTGAAGTTATTAATTAATGAGGTAAGGTAAAGTTACAGTTGGATTGTATTTGATTTGAGTTCAATAAAAGTTTTTTAAACGCCAATTACATAAATATTGACTTTCTATTCATTCTATTTCTTTCCCCCTCACATAATTTAACTAGAATCAACAATTCCACACAGCTATTGCAGTGTTGACGTCGGTCTCTAAGACATCAGGTTTGGTTGACATTCTCAATCCAGTTTCGAACTGATGAGCTTATGATTATGAAAAAATCAATCGTCTCATCAGGCCGCGGCGACTGGACTGATTATACCACAATTTACATTCTATATATACAGAATGTGCTGTGCGTTAAGTATTAGCGAATCATAATTAATACAGATGAATTCTCTTACAACTTTTTCTTCTTCACAATATTCAAACAGCTCTATGTCTGTGTACGCTAATTTTTACTTTATTAATTTTTTGTTGAATATTAATTAATTCATGTAATATCTAATATGCAACCGGTGATTAGACCATTTTAATTGTGTTTCGATTAACACGAGAAGTATATTAGTATTTACGAACATGAATAGATATTACATGGATTAATTAATATTCAACAAAAAATCAATAAAGTAAAAATTAGTGTACATAGAAATAGAGCTGTGTGAATATTGTGAAGAAGAAACATTTGTAAGAGAATTCATCTGTATTAGTTATGATTCGCTAATACTTAACGCACAGCACATTCTGTATATAGATTCAGCGGTAGCATCTGGATGGAATCGGCTTACATATAAGCACTTTCTCCGAACTATAGGTAAAGTCAGATGGGCTTCGGACCATTTCGGTAAATGCAGCTTCAGTTGCAAGCGTCGAAAAATTTCTTGCTGAATCCCAATCAGGCTGTTTTCTGGTCTATTAACTTCCTTGATATCCTAATCTGAGAACGTTTCCAAAGAATTTTAAAAACTCAATGACAACTCTTTGTAATTGATCAACAAGCATTACAATGCTATCGTTAGTGTTAAAACCCAGATAAAGTTTACACCCCCTAAACTTAACCCCCCCTCCCCCGTCCAAAGTTAATATAAAAACCCACACAATTTATTATAATCCCAATTATTTCAAACTTCACTCTAATTTTGCTTATACAGAAAAAAAACCGATTTTTACTATTATTTTTAAGTATTCACTGTCGTTCGAAGGTAGTTTTTAACGTAAAAAATTGAGGGGCGGCGACACACGACTTTCTTTTACGAACAGGGAATTTTGAGAAGCTTATTATGCCAATTTCTTACAAATTTATCCTTTTGTATTTTTTTTTTTTTTTTTTTTAGGAACATTGTATTTACTAGATTTTCTATAAATCTTATATTTTGTGACATATTTGCAACATAAATTTTTTTTTGTAAACGGAAGCTGCGCCCGGTTGCCCGATTTTCATTAGAATTCACTGGGTCTGGGACCTCCCAATTTATGAAAAAAAAGCTTAAATATAAAGTTTTTGTTCAATTGGTTAAATCATCTGGGCTGCAAAAAGGACCATAGTCTTAGACTGACAGAGAGACACCACTTGAAAACCCAATTTTTCTACCTCAGTGTAATCCAAAATTTCCAAGGTCGAAAATATTCATGATTACTAAAGTTTATTTTACTAAAGAAATAGAAAGTAAAAGATGGTCATTATTTCTACTTTCTTTTCGAAGATAAAATAAAGTTTAGTAATCATGAAAATCTGCCTTGAGATTTTAGAGGATTTATCAATTTTGCGATTTTCTGAGGGCGAAAAATTTGGTTTGAACTGGTGTTTTTCCCTACAGCCCAGACGATATAACCAATCGAACTGAAACTCAATATTTAAGCTTTTCTCAAAAATTGGGAGGTCCCAGTGAATTTTAGCGGGAATCGGCCAACCGTAAGTGGTAGCTTCAGTGAGCCAAAAAAATTTATTTTGCAAATATCTCACAAAATATAAGATTTACAGAAAATCTATTAAATAAAAAATGTTGCTAAAAACAACAAAACAAGCTATTTAGGGGTAATTTCAACCACTTCAATAACCCCATGGACATTTTTATTTTATTTGTATGTATTTTACTCATTTTGGAGAATTTTGGAAATTCGTCAAATTTGGTTACAATAACAAAAATTTCGTTGACCGGTGTTTCATGATTGTTGTCAACCAAAATCTTCAACATTCGAGAAAAGCGATTTGAAAAATAAAAAATAAAAAATAAAAATTCAAAACTCTGAATTTTGTACGAAAAGTTCGATATATGTACAATACAAAATTCGAATTCATAAATGTTTGGGCAATTACCAAATTTTCAAATTTATTGAATTTTTGTACGAGTTACGGAAAAAGGAGGCCACACAATACCATTCAACAGTAAAGCCTGAAAAATGGTGAGAACAACCAATTATGTAAGCTGAGTTAAGAACAAAGGCTTGGAAATGGGCAAAAATAAATGAAAACAGAACAAGTTAAAGAGATTATTATTAACAGGCTACCTTTGTGCTAATTGGTTAGCGATCGTGTTGTACATTTTGTGCCCATTCAAAATATTTTTTTTATGTTCCGGGCATTTCTGATTTTTTGAGATCACTGTCTTCGGTTGTGCACGTTTCCACTTTTGAATTCTCTGGATGTTCGAAAAGGTGCAAAACGATTACAAATTTTTATGTTTACTACTACTAAATATTATAATTGCCACAAAAGTTATAAAGAGTTCGTATATTTATGTAGCATCTTTGGACATCGTTTTCTATCGTTTGTTTTCACGATGACAATGAGGGAATATCTAATGAAGAGATTAAAACAGAGTTTAAAATGGGATTTCATTTCGCTCTTCGCTCTTCATTTTTTTTCAAGAGCGATAATAAAAACTATTAAAAAGCTCTTTATAAAGAGCGGTATGGTAAAAAAAAAAATATCGCTCTGAAGAACAGGAGCATTATGTTTATTATAAGGCTCTTGCTCTTCCACTATTGCATTTGTGTTATCATATTTTCGCTCTTTGTTATTGAGCTATATTGAGAAAATAAATACGCTCTGCTCTGATGAATAAAAACGTCATTATTATATTGCTCTTGCTCTTATTATTACGGCAAAAGATTACATTCAAAAGCTTCTAAAATTCTCTCTTTAGAAAGCCTGATTGTTTTGTTAGCGAACAGATGCAAGGACGTTGGAAATGGCATTCTAAAATGATTTTTGGATAAAGTTCTGGAATATGGCCAAGTAGGATGGAACTTGGCTATTCCTTAGCTGACTTTTGTGAAATTTTACAAGCACGATGGAAATGGGATTCTAAAATGATTTTTAGGTGAAGTTCTAGAATATTGCCAACTACTATGGAACTTGGCTACTCCTTAACCGATTTTAGTGAAATTGGACAAGCGCGATGGAAATGGGATTCTAAAATGATTTTTAGATGTAGTTTTGGAATATGGCCAATTAAGATGGAACTTGGCTATTCCTTAACCGATTGTGATGCAATTTAATATGTGCGTTGGAAATGGGATTCTACAACGATTTTTAGACGAAGTTCTGGAATATGGCCAATTAGGATGGAACTTGGCTATTTCATAACAGATTTTAGAGAAATTTGACATGCGCGTTGGAAATAGGATTCTAAAATGATTTTTAGATGAAGTTCTGGAATATGGCCAATTTGAATGGAACTTGGCTATTCCTTTACTGATTTGATTGAAATTTGACACAAAAAAAGAGAACAGAAATGGGATTCTAAAATGATTTTTAGATGAGTTTCTGAAATATGAAAAATTTAGATGGAACTTGGCTATTCCTTAATCTATTGTGATGCAATTCAATATATGCGTTCGAAGTGGGATTCTAAAATAGTTTTTAGATAAAGTTCTGGAATATGGCCAAACAGGATGGAAATTAAAGATTATTTCTCTACCGACTTTCGATCTGCCTAACAGCAGATAAACTTCGACAGCTGCATGGATTACCGAAACTGCCACAGATAATAGCTCTTGAGGTTACACCTGTTTAGGCTACTCATGCTGATATATTTATTATACATTTGCCGGGAAATTTTATCGCAATCAAAGGAAAATAAGAATAAATGGGTGACAATACGCTAATGTTAGTGTAGAGATCCAGAATTAGGAAAATCATTTTAGAATCTCATTTCCAACGAGCATGTCAAATTGCATCAGAATCGGTTAAGAAATAGCCAAGTTCCATCATAATTGGCCATATTCTAGAGCTTTATCCAAAAATCATTTTAGAATCCTATTTACAACGTACATGTCAAATTTCACTAAAATCTGATAAGGAATAGCCAAGTTCCATCCTAGTTGGCCATATTCCAGAATTTATTTAATTTAATTTAATTTATTTAATTTAATTTAATTTAATTTAATTTAATTTAATTTAATTATATACACTTAAAAATTTACTAAACTTTAGGTACACTCCATTTTGAGCTTTTGCTCATTTTCAATAGAGCATACCAAAATATATACGAATAACCTATACAAAATAAGACGCTTCTGAATTTTGCTGGCTAGTTTTGGTCCAACTAAAGTATTTGATTTCCTTGGGCCTGGCGGGCGTTACCCAATCCACCATCTGGAGAGGCTTTCGATGGAGGACCTAGCTAATCCAAACGATAAATTACGTAGCATTTTATACCTTCTACCGGGTTGTAAACAGTATCTCTCACTGAATGGAGCTGTGGCTGCTGCTATTGCTTCTTGCTGAACCATCCACTGCCAATATTTAACCCATTTTGCCATACAACAAATAACACAAGGTAATATTAATATTTCCATGCCGTCACTATTGCTTGGCTTAGTTTTGGTCCACCCTGGGAATTTTATTTCCTCAAATTGGAATTTAAATTAAAAAAAAAAAAAAAAAATTACAGAAAAAAAATCTATACAACCGATTACGTGAAAGTCTAAGGCGACTCCCTTAGAACTTCATCTAAAAATCATTTTAGAATCTCATTTATATCGCGCATGTCAAATTTGTCTAAAATCGGTTAAGGAATAGCCATTCCATCCTAATTGGCCATATTCGAGAACTTTCATCCCATTTCTATCGCGCATGTCAAATTTCTCTAAAATCTGTAAAGAAACAGCCAAGTTCAATCCTAGATGGCCATATTCCAGAAATTTATCTAAATACCTTTTATCGAACTTTCTTTATTTAATGATATTCGTAAGAGCAATTCGTTTGTTACAAAAAATATCGCTCCCTAATGTATTTTCTTCAATCGTTCTGTAGAATGGGTTGGGAACGTTATTTTTAACTTTCACGCTCCCTGTTTTAAGAGCAAAATTAAAAATAAAAATTTAAATCACTTTGGAAGAGCGAAATAATTTTTGTTGTGGTTTTTATCATTAGAGGGGGTAAGAGCGTAAAAACAAACTGAAAAAAAAAAAATTTATTGGGAGCACGAGCGAAAAATTTAAACTTTGGATTAAAACAACCGGAGCTGGAACAGAATCTTAAGTTGATTGTTATGAGCCAGAGGCTAGCGCAGAATCTCTTAACTTTGATGCTCCAGTTTGGATTTAAATCCTAAGATTTAAGTCCTAACTCGAGCATGCTGCTTTTAATCTTTTGGTTTTTAATTTTTAAAAGTTGAAAATATTTCAACTCATTAATAGGAAATCGGAGGTTATTTTTGTCATATGAATGAGGTGATTGGCTTAAAATAAACGAATGTTAAATCTTAGGATCTAAATCCAAACTGGAGCATCAAAATTAAGTGATCCTATGCTAGCCTCTGGCTCATAACAATCAACTTAAGATTCTTTTCCAGCTCCGGTTGTTTTAATCTCTTTGGAAATTCAAAATGGTTCCAGGTGATCCAACGTAAAACATGATGTCCATTGTTTGGACTTCTCAACGTTTGAATTGCTTTTTTTGGCGATTCTTTATATCTATTGAATGAGTTGATTGGCTTAAAAGTAGTGGTTGTAAAATCTTAAGATTTAAATCCTAACTCGTTCATCAATATTAACGAATTTATTAAATTAGTAATAAACGTATTGCACTCGAACAGACGGAAGTGGGGGGTGGGGGGGACTGGGTTCCCAATGAGATTATTACATCATGGACACCTGCTACTTATTCAAATCGTGTAATTTTTCGCGAGTATTTCATTCCCAAGAAGTTTTGCAAGATGTTTCAACCTTAACGGATGCATTTGGCATAAAATGTTTTATCCATAAATCTCCAACAAATTATTTAGAACTTTATGAGTATTTTTAATGTTTTACAGTTTATCAACCTCCTTCATATACACAACATACATATATACAGTTCTTCTATGTATTCTCACAAGAAATGATCGTAAAAATGTACATAAAATAATAGAAAATATCAAAACTAAGTGTAACTACCAACACGCAATCTTCATTTCTTCATAAAAATAATTTTTGAAACGCGACACAAGAATTCTAAACAAGAAATCTATCTTTTTTGATAACGCATTTTGACGCTTTTTAATGTTGACTTTTATACATACAATCCATACATACAAATTTTATCATTTTATAATCATATGATGTTGATAAGAATGACGTTGTGCATTCTCAACTACCTACACCGCCGCTCACCATTCCGAAGAAGAATAAGAATAAGAGGAGGAATACAATACAAGAAAATATACGGTAGTCGTTCGTATATTGTGTGCGCGGAGAGATTAGTAAAAATGAAAAATTGACTTCAAAATATACAAGAAAAAAAGAAAACTTCAATCCATATTAGGAAAATTGTTTTGAACTTTACAAAACACAAAAAAAAACATAAAAAAAAACGCTATAAATAAACTGGTTGGCGGTCTTCCTATGCGATAATAAGGTTGCCTCAAAGTTCAGCGCAATATTAGATATAGTTAGATGGTAATATTGCCACCATGTCTGCACTTTTAACCTAAATTTTATTTTTTCTCGTTATAATCCCGTCCAAACATTCTTGTACAATCAATGAGATCACCTACAAAATTAACGAGATAGCGCGCGTAATTAATTCAGTATGTCTAGCAATTATTTTAAATTGCAAATTTAATCACTTTAATTGCATTTACTATATAAACTTGGTGTATATGATGCAAGAAATAAAATCTGGGACTTAGATTATGTCTAATTTATTAACTCTTATTCTCATACAATAACTACATGTCCATTTCAAAAACAAATCAATTATATACAATTTAATATGTGTATGTACATACGTGAGTACCGAGTATGACTGAAACCTGCTTTATCGAGGGAAATAAACAAATAATAAAAAAAAAAAAAACTTAAGACTTAATTCTCGAGCTGATATCACAACTTGCATTATTCAATTTTGAGATTTATATAATTAATTAAACCAAACCTCTAGATTTGACAAGAAATCAACATAAAAATGTTGAAAGTAACTTTTTTTTTTCGCTAGTTACACATATGTGTGTGCACACTCTGTTGTTGTTTGCTGTGCGCACTGCTGTCCATTTCAGAGCTCAGAATAAGAATAATTTATTATTTTAATCTTCAGGCGAAGGTCTTTACAAGACGATTTTATTTTTGTAAAGTTTTTATTAACTTAAAGTACTGATTCTTTGTAAAAGTTTTAGAATTTATTGGCGGTATGTCACACAAAATAATGTATTGTATGTAAACGTATGACCAAGGGGTGTGATAAGATTAATTCGTATTGAATTGTGCACGGACGTGATTCATTAATATATAAAGATACAATGATTAAAGACAAATTAATTACTTTTATTGGATTTCATTTTTAATTTGACCTAGCTATAGAAAAATTATATTTGTAATTCCATCGCGATTAACCGCGAACATTCACTTATAAATAGAATAATATCCATTACTTTAGTTTGAATTGAAGCGACCTACGCTGAAAGTTCGTAGAAAGTCAACAGGGAATAATGGAATTTAAAATCTTATGAGTTTGTCAGAACTTCGGTCTTGGACTCGCTCTTAAGTCAATCTTCAGCTCAACTTCAAACTCAATTTTCGGCTTAATCTCCAACGAAATGACCAAATCAACTGCCAACCTAATCCTCAACTCAATCATAAACCCCAATACAAATCGGTTCGAAAGCTAGAGCTCAACTCAAATCAACTCAATCTAACCTCCCACAAAATCCTCAAGTCGACCCCAAATTAATCACTAACCGTATCATACATACAAAGCCATAGTCTAAAAAACGAAGCTTTTATAAAGGAATTAGAAACGAGGAAAAACCAAGCTTTTCATAGTAAAACACAAAAAAAAATAAAGGAAATCACTTTTTTTCCTAGGTCAAATTTTTAAATGGAAACGTTACAAATTTTTAATTATGATTTCTGAAATACTTTCATAAATGTTTGAATTTTCAAATTGTAATAATTGATTCATTTAAACCAAAATATAAAAAAAAAAATCATAACAACAGCATTCTGGTCAAATTGAAATAAAAGCTTACTACAATTCGTTCGGTCATTAAGTCAATATACATTACATAGATGGCAGTGATGGCCGTAAAATATTTGGTAAAATCGTACCAACAATGACCACTTGAACGTGTGATAATTTTGTGATTAAACAATTTTTTTTCATATTGTGACGGTGACACCTAGTGTGTAATAGCTCAATGTTTAACTGTACTAAACTAGAATTTTCCATGATAAAATTGTTACGTAATGTTTCTACGCTATTCTAACTGGAAAAGTCATAAGCTTTCTAGAAGTTTGGTTTGTGTATATAAAAAGGCGAACGAAGTCGAATTGGATTATTAGTATTTGGAAAGCAATAGTGTGAAGATTAAAAAGTAATTAAAAAGTGATTTAAAAAATGTTTTAGTGGAAATAAAAATTATAAGTGCACAGTAAAATTTGAGAATAATATATTGTTACGTTTTTGCCTTGTCAAATAAGGTTCGTATCACTGGATTGTGAATAATACAAAATCAATTTAATTTATCCCCAACGAATTTATTTATTTCACAAAATTTATTACAACACAGTTTATCAATAAAAATTCACAAAATCATTTTATATAAATTATTCTTAAATTTTACTGTTCACTTTTACTTTTTATTTCACACTACAACACTTTTTAAATCACTTTTTAATTCCTTTTAATCTTTACACTATCGCTTACCAAATATTACTAATCCAATTCGACTTCGTTCGCCTTTTTATATACACAAACCAAACTTCTAGAAAGCTCATGTCTTTTCCATGTCTTTTTGGAAAATTCCATTTTAGTACAGTTAAATATTGAGCTATTCATTTAACTTCTTCTATTACACACTAGGTGTCACCGTCACACTACCCCCCACCTAAGCCTGTTCATCCCGAACAGGACCCAAATCACCTCCTCTGTATAGGGCCAGCCTCTCCAAATGCACCACCTTTGGTTTACCTCGATGTCCCTTCAATATCCGACAAACCACATCGTTCATCCTTGTGATGACAGTGATAATCCTTTTTTCCGTTGCGGGTTGTGAAGCAATACTAATTGCCCTTCCTGGAAGCCCTGATTATTTGCTCGTATGTCATATCGAGCTTTCATCCGGTTACTTGACATCTGTATTTTCCCCGTACAAATTGATGAATCTCATTAAGTTCCTCTTTCATCCTGTCTACGTAATCCTGTCCACATAAAGCCGCTGATGGTACAGCCCCAAACTTTAGATCTCCAGGTAATCGTAGGTTATCCCCAAATAACGTTTTAGCTGGTGTCATTCCGGTTGTGACTTGTATTGCTGATCGATATGCCATCAGAAACATCGGTATATGCCGATCCCAGTTGCGTTGGTTTTTCTCAATGACCTTTGCTAGATATTCCTCCAATGTACCATTGAATCTTTCCACCATACCATCAGACTGTGGATGCAAAGGCGTTGTTATCGTTTTATTTATACCGAGCATCTGGCATATCTCTTGAAATACCACCGATTCAAAATTCCGTCCTTGATCGGTATGAATCTCCATCGGTAGTCCAAATCTGCAAATCCAGTTGTTTACTATGGCATCAGCTATTGTTGTTGCCTCCTGATTGGGAATGGGGTACACCTCCGGCCATTTGCTGAAATAATCCATGATTACTAGCACATATTTGTTGCCGCTCTCAGTGGTGGGAAATGGCCCCGCTACATCCATTGCAATTCTTTCGAATGGTGCTCCGACGTTATATTGTTTCATGGTTCCACGACTTTTGCGTGCTGTGACTCCAAGTTGACCGGTGTTCCTTTTCCTTCCATTCCATTATAACTGATAAATCCGTATCATCCAATTGCTCTTTCCTGATCATTTCGTCGGCCCACTCCTCATCAGGCAGCACTTGCGTAAGCCTAACGTCGATGATGCCTTCCTTTGCTTCAACATGGCCACAATGTTTACATTCTACTGGACACGGCCGTCTTGATAATGCGTCGGCATTTCTGTGAGCATTTCCCTTCCGATGTTCAATTTGGAAATCGTAGCTTTGAAGACGTTCGATCCAGCGTGCTACTTGTCCCTCTGGATTCTTGAATTGTAACAGCCACCGTAAAGCGCCGTGATCTGTCCGTAAATGGAATTTTTGGCCATAAAGATACTTATGGAAATGCTTGACACACTCCACTATAGCCAACAATTCTTTCCGTGTCACGCAGTAATTACGCTCCGGTTTCGATAATGTTTTGGAGTAGTACGCAATAACTCTTTCTTGGCCATTAATTTCCTATACCGTCATTACTAGCATCGGTGTCCAAAATAAATTTCACGTTGGGTATAGGGTACGCGAGGATTGGCGCGACACATAACCGTCTCCTTAGTTCCACGAATGCTTCCTCCTGGTCATTCTTCCATTCGAATGCCTTGTTCTTCCTGGTCAACTCGTGTAAACTCTTGGCGATGTTGGCGAATCCTGGCACGAAGCGTCTATAGTAGGTACACAATCCCAGAAAGCTTCGTAATTCGTGGAAATTTTTAGGTCTTGGCCAGTTCTTTACCGCTGCGATCTTTTCTTCGTCGGTGTGAATTCCATTAGTCGTTACGAGATGACCCAAATATTTCACTTCAGTTCTGAACAGCTTACACTTCTTTGGACTTAACTTCAATCCGGCGGCCTGTATCCGATCCAAAACTTCTGCCAAGTTCCTTAGATGCTCGTCAAAATCCTTCCCCATAATGATGATGTCGTCCAGATATATTAGGCAAGTCTTCCAATGTAATCCCTTTAACACGCGCTCTATTAATCGTTCAAAAGTCGCAGGGGCATTACATAATCCGAACGACATAACATTAAATTGTCAAAGTTCGTTACCCACACTGAAAGCCGTTTTCTCGCGATCTTCCTCATGGACTTTCACCTGCCAATAGCCGCTTTGTAGATCTAATGTAGAAAATATGCGAGCACCCGATAATGTGTCTAATGTATCGTCGATCCTTGGCAATGGGTAGCTATCCTTTTTCGTCACAGCATTGAGTTTTCGGTAATCAACGCAGAATCTCATGCTACCGTCCTTCTCCTCGACCAATACTACCGGTGAGCTCCATGGGCTGTTAGATAGTTCGATTACTCGTGCTGCCTGCATATCTGTTACCATTCGATTGACTTCTTCTTGTTTTGCCAAAGGTAGCCTCCTGGGTGGTTGACGAATCGGCATCTCCGTTCCCGTATCAATTCGATGCTTTACCTTTGAGGTCCTTACGTTATTATCCTATGTACTGCAGAATATGGTCGTGCACTGTTTGAGTAGTTGATGTGCAGAATCTTTCTGTGCCTCAGTAAAATCTTCGGTCCATTTCTGCATGAGTTGTTCTACCATTTCTTTCTGCCCTTGCTTGTCGGCTTTTTCAATCGGACTTTTCTGTTCACACTTTACTATAGTTGAAACCTCGTTACATTTGCCGATGACTGTCCCTTTCTTGATGGTTTTCGCCTTATCCGAGAGATTTAGAGTCCTAATTGGTACTCTATAGTCGTTGTCCGGTTTAACTAGGGCTTATCCGATTATAATTTCCTTGGCTCCGTTCTCCTCTTCGTTAACTTCCACAACCCACAACCTGCGTGGCCCAAAACCTCCCTCCAATTTTCCCCACACGATCGTCTCCGAGTTCGGTGGCAGCTTCTCCCGATGATCAATAACAATTCGCCGGGTAGTTGCTCCTACACTGCTAGATTGAAGTGGCCACTCGATGTTTTCGTAAATTAAAACTCCTCGTCCAACATCCACCACGAAGCCATTTGCTCTCATGAAGTCCATCGCCAAAATGACTTCATCCACAAAATCTACAATCAAAACTTCGTGTAACTTCTTGTAACTTCAATCCATTAGCTGGTTGTATACCTCCATCGATCAGATCTTTACGGACAATCGTGCGATTTGCTCCCGTATCCAGGATGATGATGCAGTCCGCGCCATCAATGTCGCCTTTGATTGTTAAGCTGTCATCGCCTCTTGCTACTTTCGAAACGCGGATGGATGCTATGGGGCAATCGGTTGTGGGAGTCAGCTTCTGCCCCTTTAAGCTGACTCGTTCAAGTTTAACGACTCTGTCATTTGGCCTTCTTGTCTGGCCTCTGCCTGCTCCCCGCTTGGTTGTCGCTGCATAGGAGATGGTGATCTTCCACTTTTTCTTCTTAATTCCCAGCAGTCCCGTGAGATGTGACCGATTTTATCACATGCCCAACATTTGATTTTGCCGCTTTCGTCTCGGTATCTTGGTGTTGACCGTTCTGTGTTTATGTTGGTGTCGATTTCCACTCGGCGTATTTTCATTGACGGTTTGGTGATGGCTTGTGCAGTTTCATTTGTTAACGCACAATCGATGGTTTCCGCAAAGGTTGCTTTAGGTGACAACATCACCGCCCTGCGTGTCTCTGGATCTCGAATGCCGTCAATGAATGCGTCAATTTTTAGCCTTTCCATATAATCGGCCGATGTACTGGTATGTGCTAGATGTACTAATCGCTCAATTGCCGATGAAAATTCCTGAAGTGATTCTCCTCCCTTTTGGTAGCGGCTTTTCAATTCCATTCGATAGATTTCCCGCTTGTGATCACTGCCGTACTTCCTATCCAGCTCCTTCATAATTTCGAGATAACTGTTGCGATCTTTTTCCGGAATTGTTTGTAAGGCCTCCGCAGCTTCACCTTTAACGCTGCGACAAGATGTTCATCATTCCAACGGTTTTGATTGGCTGTCGTTTCAAATTGAAATTTGAAAATGCCGAAAGATGTTGTACCGTCGAAGTTTGGTGGTTTTAACTTAACTGACTGAACGGTCTGTACCACTTGCGTCGTTGTTCCACTTGCCTTGACATCAGTTAGATCTTTCTCGATGCGTTAAAAACTCTGTTTGAAATTCAACTTGTAATTAATGTTCCACCTATTGAACCTCCGTTTTGACAAGTTGTACTTCCGTTTCTAATTTTTGGTCAACCTGTTGAATCTCCATTTGCAGCTTCTCCACTTCGCCGTGTATGTTAGTAGATAATTCGAGAAGTTTCTCGTCCATTCTCTTTTGACCGTCTATAATTTGGTCTTTAATTTCCTCTCCTTGTTGTTTCATTTCGTGTTTAATTTCTTGGTTAGACGCAATGCTTGTTGCGCCATTTGAATTTGAATTTCTCCTGTCATCTGGTTCATAGCAGCTATTAGCTGCGACAAATCGAAACTTCCAGAATGTTCTTGTGTCTTTTCGACCAACGGTTATTTATCTTCTGCTTTCTGCTCTACGCTTTCCGCGACCGTTATTTCTTTTTCAAACTCATGATGATCCGCGTCTAACCCGCGTCACGTAGTCGCACTTGTAAAGCTGCTTTGCTACCATCAGTAGCCAAACCCCGTTTCTCAAGTGACCTCTTTAATTCTGGAACTTTCAATTCGTTGAAAATCATTTTTCTTATCTTATTATTCACAATCCCACCGCTGTCACCAAATTGTTACGTTTTTGCCTTGTCAATTAAGGTTCGTATCACTGGATTGTGAATAATACAAAAACAATTTAATTTATTACCAACGAATGTATTTATTTCACACAAGAATTATTACAACACAGTTTATTAATAAAAATTCACAAAATCACTTTATATAAATTATTCTCAAATTTTTACTGTACACTTATAATTTTTATTTCCACAAAAACACTTTTTAATTCACTTTTTAATTCCTTTTTAATCTTTACTCTATCGCTTACCAAATATTACTAATCCAATTCGACTTCGTTCGCCTTTTTATATACACAAACCAAACTTCTAGAAAGCTCATGACTCTTCCAGTTAGAATAGCGAAGAAACATTACGTAACAATTACCGTACCGTTAAACATTGAGCTATTCATTTAACTTCTTCTATTACACACTAGGTGGCACCATCACAATATTGTGACGGTGACACCTAGTGTGTAATAGAATAAGTTAAATGAATAGCTGAATGTTTTACAGTACTAAATGGAATTTTCCATGATAAAACAGTTCTAAATGTTTCTACACTATTAGTACTGGAAAAGTCATGAACTTTCGAGAAGTTTGGTTTGTGTATATAAAAAAGCGAACAAGATCGAATTGGATTATTAGTATTTGGAACGCGATAGAGTAAACTTGTAAGATTATTAGTAATATTTGGAAAGCGACAGTGTGAAGATTAAAAAGGAAATTAAAAGTGATAAAAAAAGTGTTTTAGAGTGAAATAAAAAGTAAAAGTGATCCGTAAAATTGTGCGAATAATTTATAAATAGTGATTTTGTGAATTATCATTAATAAACTATGTTGTAATAATTTTTATGTGACATAAATAAATTCGTTGGTGATAAATTGAACTGATTTTGTTTTATTCATAATCCAGTGATACGAACCTTGAATGACAAGGCGAAAACGTAACAATATAACAAATAAAAAATGTTGATTAAAGCTAAATATTTGTTCAAAAATATTTATATTTATTTACGATAGATGGTGTTACTTGAATCACGTTTGTAATATTTTGAGTCCAAGATAAAATATTACAGACACATTTAATATTGGGTTCCAGTTCAAAAAACTGCAAAATTATTCGGGCTTGGTTCAGCTGATATTCTTATCTGTGCTTTAACACACTCACATGTGACATTTTTTCTTCTCACCGCCGAAAATTGAGAACCCTGGACCATCCTCGGACGATAAATTAACGTTCTACTTACTCTACCACCGAATTTTCCTTAATAAACATTAAAGTGTATAAAATTTCTTAACAACAATTAACAATTTAGCAGACCAATCTCTTCGTAATCTGCTATTTTAATTTAAATTGGCGCACAAATAAATAGTTTCAAAAAACATTTGCAACAAGCATAAATACAAGAAAACAAAACAACTGAAAATAATTGCTATGTTAAACATAAAAATGCACAACAACATAGCAATTGATTTACTTTTCCTCAACCTTTTGACATTTTCGCAAAACAACGATCTACATCTTAAAATTTACGAGGTATTATGCTTGCAGTTTTCTACTTTAGCTCATTTTGAATTTGAAATGAGCGAATTCAATTAAAGTTTTGCTTTTTGTTTTTTTTTATAAGATGTCATTTTCATTGCAACTTGTACATAGATTTTCTTCACATAATATTGAATAATGAATTAATCAATGTTTATAATGTCATGTTTGAAATTGATTGTCTAGTTTATAATGAAAGACGTAACTAGATACCACACCGGTATACCTTTTATACAAAAGAGAAAATTTAGATGTTACAAATAGGTGTTGTGTTTTTTCTTCTGGGAAAGTGCGGATAGTTTTTTGATGGGTGGATATATATGTCATAGGGGTCATTATTTAATTCCTATATAATGCAATGTTTATAGTGAGACTAAATGAGACTTGCTGATTCTGTGAAAGGAAATGTTTTTTGTTTTTCAAAAATATCATTAAATCCAATCACAAAAATAATAAATAATTATTATTATTGTTGCTGCTATTGTATTGTATAGGAAAATATGATAGAAAATTTGTAGAACTTCTGATGAAGAAAACAAAAACACATTTCATTCAGAGTGACTTTCACATTCCATGTGAGATGGAGAAAATGCATTTTTTTTTTTTTTGTTATGTACGTACACCAACCAAATCATTTCGTCGTAAACGAAGCAGCAAATACAATAATTTTAATGATTTAATGAATACACAATTAATTAATCGATTTTAATTAGAATTTTTTACTTTATTTAGCTGTAAAGAATTTTATTCATATGGTAGGTAGATGTGCGATGATTTTAATTGGTTGCTCTCGGACGGCGACGGTAAATTATAAAGAGATTAATTTTTTACTGTGCCGTAAGGTGTTATGGTAATGTGAGTAATACAAACAAACATACTTGGGAGGTAATTTCTCCTGCTGCATAAAGATATCTTATAAAATTTGGTAATTCAAGAAATTTCACTTTACGGCGCCTTTAATCTAATTATTTTAAGTTTAACATAAAACCATTTAATTAATTAAGTGACAATTTCCGTTCCTTATGCAAGATATGTGTGTATATCATCTTACAATGTACAGACATCAACAACAAAATATTATGCGCAAAGAATTTACAACAAAAAACCAATGCAGCTAAAATATGTACATAAAAAGAGGATATATGCTAATGGATTTTATCTTTACGTCCGTATTTCATGGGCGGGCACCAGTTAATTTATGGTTGTTCTAATTTTTATGATTCATGATGGTCGAAAATGGTGTACAGCATTTTGGTTACATTTTTATTACCAGCCTAAGCCAATGTTTTTCTTTAAGGTTGATTCGCCAGGTTTGTCCATTGAGCTCGTCAAGAAAATGACAACTTGACGGAGTTAAAAATATTGTTACGTTTTTGCCTGGTCAATTAAGGTTCGTATCACTGCATTGTGAATAAAACAAAATCAATTCAATTGATCCCCAAAGAATTTATTTAAGTCGCACAAAAATTATAACAACATTATTTGTTAACGATAATTCACAAAATCACTTTAAATGTTCACACAATTTTACTGTTCAATTATACATAATTTTTATTTCGCATTACAACACTTTTTAAATCACTTTTTAATTACACACTGTCGCTTTCCAAATACTACTAATAATCTTACAAGTTTACACTATAGTGTTCCAAATACTAATAATCCAATTCGATCTTGTTCGCCTTTTCATATACACAAACCAAACTTCTCGAAAGTTAATGACTTTTCTAGTGAGAATAGTATAGAAACATTTAGAACTGTTTTATCATGGAAAATTCCATTTAGTACAGTAAAACATTGAGCTATTAGTTAACCTTATTCTATCAAACCCTAAAGGTGTCACCGTCATATTATCTCGCTGGATACAAAAGAGAGATAATGTGACGGTGACACCTAGTGTGTGATAGAATAAGTTAAACTAATAGCTCAATGTTTTACTGTACTAAATGAAATTTTCCATGATAAAACAGTTCTAAATGTTTCTACACTATTAGTACTGGAAAAGTCATGAACTTTCGAGAAGCTTGGTTTGTATATATGAAAAGGCGAACAAGATCGAATTGGATGAGTAAAATTTGGAACGCGATAGAGTAAAGATTAAAAAGGAAAAAAGTGTTTTTGTGGAAATAAAAATTCTAAGTGTATAGTAAAAATTTGAGAATAATTTATATCAAATGATTTTGTGAATTTTTATTAATAAACTGTGTTGTAATAAATTTTGTGTGACATAAATAAATTCGTTGGTGATAAATTGAATTGATTTTGTTTTAATCATAATCCAGTGATATGAACCTTGAGTGACAACGCAAAAACGTAAAAATATTTTTAACTCGGTTTTTAACTCCGTCAAGTTGTCATTTTCGTGACGAGCTCAATGGACAAATCTGGTGAATCAACCATTATTCAACATGTTCCACCATTTACAACGGTTTAATGCTGTAAAAATTTTGAATTTGAATGATTACTTAAGTACATAAAGATATCAGAAGTATTTCTTGCAAATAAAGAGGACGTGTGTTTACATAATTCACTTGTTAACACAAACATTTACAACTAAAAATTGGATACGTGATTTGGATACGTGCCTTAAGGGAATAGTTTTTACAGTTTTCTATTACGCTGGTGCCCTCAGTCTGGTGCAAGACACTATTTTCTGTTACTTTTACAAGAAAAGTTGTTTCTCAAACTTAACACACTTGCTTTAGCAGAAAAATTCTAAATCGGACAAGCAGCTTTCGAGATATCATGCGTACATATCATCGAAAAGTGGTTTTAGACAACCAACATTTTTAGTCATTTTTGACAGGCGTACAATAACGTTTTTACCGAGCACACTGACATAGTACAATGAAACCATGATTATTTCTCTGGTGAACCTAGCCGGGCAGTCGGCATAGGGATACGAGACACATCCAAACATATCAAAAAATTGAGCTCTGTTACGTAATTTCCCAAAGCGTCAATCTGCGGCTTCAATTTTAAATTCAAATGCCTTAAGTATCAACAAACATAAGATTACAAGACAACAGGTTAACCTCGCCAGACAAGAAGCAAGTTTTTGTCTTAATATTGAAATCAAGTTGTTCGAAGCTTTTATTTGGCTACAATTTAAAATAATGATAAGGAAGAGGATTTTAAGATTTGTTTGATTTGCTATTATGAACTTTTTCTGAACAAAAACCACAACTTACGATTAAAAAAAACGATGTCTTGTCTTTGCCGTCAATACGCTTTAAAATTCAAACAACAAATTTTCCCTAGCAAGCTATAATAGTTAATAATTTTTAAAATTTGATAAGGAGGTGTCACCAGTTTTGTTACGTAATGTTCTATGCGAGGTTAGACAAAATTTTTTACTAGAAGTAGACTTGTTATTACTCGAATATCGGAATTATTGTTTTTGAAACTAGATGTAGTTAAAAAAATAATCCAAATAACACGGTTGTGGATCGATGGATTGGTGCAAAAGTATCAAACGACCTCGGAGACTTGATTGGTGGCCTCATATACATTAATTGGTGACCTCGACACTATTAAAACGGAAGACTATGAAAGCTAGTCCGCCAGTTGCTTGTTTAAGGCGGAGTCACCATTTATAGTCATTTCAGGCACCAACTAATTAAATTAAATGATTACATTTTTGAAATTTGAATTCATCAATGGTGCTGCCAAATTCAACTTGTTGGGCCAAAACCAATTTGTAAGGACGATTTTAGGTTATGGTTTAGCGTATTGGAAGCTTGGAAGCAGGTAAACTACATAACACGAACTTACACGCACAAATTAACAAACTAACATTTGCTCAAACAGTCGTAGAAACAACGGTTTTCCTACAGAGCGAATTCACGTAATAGATGTTACAGAACACAGATAAGGATGGTAAGTCATGCTTGCTGGTTTGATTTTCGGTTTGACAGTAATGCAAGAAAATGATTCTAAATGTTACCAAATTTGGTTCAAAAAAACTTTTGATAGGACTTTTGATAGGACAATTTAACTAAACTTTGCCCAACCATTATTGCAGTAAATGTGACCAAATTGAAAACATACACCACAATATGGCAAAACACAAGAGCTAGAGTTAAGCATTTTCGGTATTTATTTGAAGAACGACTTACTTCACTCTATTTGCTAGATACAAATTTTTGATTTTTACTTTTAAGCTTTTATTTCTGGTTCTCCTCACGACAGTTTCTACTACTTCTAAAATAATTGCTAAAATTTCGTTTGTCCTTAAGTAAAATATATTAAAAGGCACAATATGCAAAATTTAGTTCATATCGTTAAATTTAAGTTCAGGCAGAAGCAGAACTACTTTTCCAAATTATCGCCAACCCATAACCATCCGACAATAAATCATCAGATTTTGTTTTTTGTATAAAGGATGAAGGAAAGATGTTCTCCCACCAGGACCATTTGCCATCTCACTCGACCGCAGTCGCCACCGCCAAATTGGTCAAATTACGCTATGAATAGTTGTATCATCACCCCTAATTAACCTTGCTCCACTGTCACCATTGTGACCGCGGAAAGTAGTTCTCTTCGAACGGGGGCGATTATTACCGAGCCAGAGTTAAAAGGAGACTTGCTTGAAACATAAATCGATTTTTGGTCAGAAACAATTTTTTCCAGTCACAAAAATATCAGACTTTTCACTCTTCCACTTATTCCAGATCATCTGGATATTCAGAATATAAAATTATCGTTTAAAAGTTTAGAATTGAAAATCACGTCCCTAAAGCGATGGCGCCCCAGGAGCTTAGTAGCCCTTTTAGCCCAATGATTAAGAGGGACCAAAAGAAAGACGTGGAAAAAAACATATTACATTACATGGATTCAATATACAAAATCACCAAAGGAAGCTGCTGGTAACATCTAAAATCACGTGACACACTTTTAGGTTATTTCCAAGATTTACAAGGTGATAACCACGTTGGGATACCGAATATCGAAAGGTCGATTAAGGAGTTGGTAATATTTGAACCAGAACCACCAACGAATTGCAGAACTTTAATACCGCCACTTCGTTACCAACGGCCTCAGGGGATTACGATTCACGATTTACGATGTTGGTTAAAGCTGTTCTGAAAAAGCTCAAGTTACGGTCAATTGTAAAAGTCGCGGATATTAATGTCCAAGAACCAAAAGGTGCGAAGATCGGTACCAATTTAGGACTGGATTCATCTGCTAGGGTATCTAATACACATGTGAATGTAGTATTAATTGATATCAATGTAGCAGTGCCTCTTTCAAATTATAAAATTTTACCGGATCCAAAGAGTTCTATAATGATATTTTGTTGTTAGCATTACCAATACCGAGACCATCAATTTACAAATAAAGACCATCAATAAACAGAATTTTCAGGATAACGCCACACTCGTGAATCGCTCCGTAGCAGTAAAAGTTATTTGGACTCGCAGGTTAATGAAATAGATACTGTGACTACAGCGACTTAGTGAATCAACCAGTTGATGAAGGTGAATTTTCCAGAAAATATACGGGTAAACGCATACGAGGACACGTGGAAGCTCAGCACAATTATTCAAGGACTTTAGCAAGCCTATTATGAATAGCTTTTGCTTTGGTTGTGGAGCCAAAAACATAATTTAAGGTAATTGCCAGTAGTGCGGGAACAGTCGCGCCACGGGAAATTTTTGCTGATCTGAGATCCAGAACCAGGAGTATCAATCTCCGAAAAAGAATGTACAGGAAGCTACGACAACGAAAATCGAATTAATTTCCAGACAAAATTTAAATTGTACAAAATTTAACATTCAACAGACAGAAAATTTAAATTCTAATCGAAGAAAAAAGTATTTTAGAATGCAACGTGATATTAAAAAGATCATTACCGAATCGGATAATGATGAGATTGGATAGTGGTGCAACCATATCTGTGCTGGGTAAAGAGGCAAACGGGTTTACCGAAAAACATAATTTTAAAGTATAATATCTACCATCACTATTATCTACGGTTAGCGGAGACAATCAACGCATCATCGAACACGGAGGTAAAACCAAAACATTAGATTCCACATAGCGCCAAACCTATAACACAACTGTTATAGTATACGTTTAGCAGCGACGACTTCAAGGTATTGGCGACAATATTATCGGTACACTGGAAATATGCTCTAAGTTTAAAAAAAAAAGTTTTTCCAAAAAACGTCTTATAGCTAAGACATTCTTAGAAGTCTTAACCATTGGCGTAACTAGATACCCGCAGCACCCGCAGCCGCGGTGGGGCCAATGGTTGTTGGCACCCACGAGATTTCCTTGGGCTAAATTTGCTGGGTTGATTTATTTCTATTATACCTTTTGCATAACTCCAGGTTTACCCCTTTTGCATTTATCAAAATTCAACCTATTACAAATCAAATTGAGCATTTAGCCAAATAAATTCATCCTTTTACAAATCAAGGTTTCTTCAAAATTCTTTCAAAATTTCTTTTGCAAAAGGTTGAATTTGATTTGAAAAAGGGAGCTTATAGTAATCTGCTGGTGTTAGCGGCTTGCGGTGTGTCATTGTGATGTCCATCATTGTGAAGAAAAATATATAACCGTGATTGAAAATAAATTCTTGTTTCGCTCACTTGAGCCAAACCAGTCAGTTACCACGGTTTCTCATTTAGCGGATCATTTGATTACCAGTAAACGGTAAATACAAATGAAATGTATACAGGTTTATTTTGGAAAACTATGTTAAATATAAGGAAAATGCAAATTCCAACTTAATTTTGCAACTAGTGACGGTGTTTTTTTTTTGGTTGTGTTTCGTGGGGTTCTCTTAATTTTGGAAATTCTCGCTTCCCGATTTCATATTCGCTTGTCTCAGGTTTCATCTTTTGATCATTTTTTAAAATTTCTCGAGAATTTTTGATGCGCGATGTTTGAGACTTAATTGGTGATTCGGTGTTACGAAACAGTCAGGTTATTCGAGATTTTCGAGATTCGATGTTATTCAAGAATTTTAGAGCCTATTCGAAAAATACGATTGTTCGATATTTACAAAAAAATACCCGATAAGGTCCAAGGGTTCTATTCTTATTGTATATCGTTTTGTTGAGCTTAGACTTAACTTGCTTAGTAGTATGAGAGCTTTGGAGAAAGCGGAAAAACTGAATTGTTCAAAATCAATCGACATTCATATAATGTAGGGATTTTCCGAATTGTTCTGGGCTAATCAAAATTGTTCCGCGCGGTTTATTCTAGATTTCTTAAGTTTTTCGATATATATAAGATTATTCGAGATTTCAAAAGATTTTCGAATTTATTCGAATTTTGTAAGGCAATGTTCTGCGCTTAGCTTTGCGTTGTAAGAACTTGCAGAGTTACACATATATAAATCTAGATGGTGATATGGTCCTGTGGCAGACGGACCATACAGGAGAGGGCTAATAACCCTGACGCAGGATTTGTGCAAGTGAAAGTTGACGGTTTGCATATCTACAGTTGTTATGCACCACCTAGTATCACAATTGAAGAGTTTGAGTATTTCCTGGACCACTTGACTGCTGATGCACAACTGCGAAACCCTGTTATCATTGCTGGTGAATTCAACGCTTGGGCAACTGAATGGGGAAGTAGAGATACAAAAAGAAGAAGGGTGGCACTACTCGAAGCATTTCCTTCAATAGATGTTGTGTTGCTCAATGCTGGTGACACACCAACTTTTCGTAAAGGTGGTGCCTCCTCTGTGATTTATTTGGCGTTCGGTAGCAGCTGCTTGATGCGAATTTTGACTAAATGGGAGGTCAGCGAACATTACACGCACAGCGACCACCAAGCCATATTTTTTGGGGTACGGAGTCCTATCCTAGCCTGCACGGAACATACTTGGATGCTCGAAAGCAATTTAAGCAGGCAATTAAGGCGAGTAAGCGTCAATGCTGGAAAGAGCTATGCAGTGAAGTGGATCGTCATGAACAGGCTCGAAAATTCCACTGTATCGCCTCCCACCTGCCCAGTGACACTAAACAGAATTGTTACCGCTTTATTTCCGCAGCCAACTGATATGATCCCTGCCATCGGTATAGTACCTGGCCCAGAGGAAGTTCCCTCGATATCCAGAGAAGAGCTCGCCAGTGCGTGCCAACGATTTGGGAATCAAAAAGCTCCTGGACCTGACAATATTCCAAATATTGCATTAAAGGCTGCCATGCGAGCTAAACCTGATGAGTTCAGAGAAGTCAACAACTTATGTCTGAGGGAGGGGTATTCCCGGAACACTGGAAGAGACAGCGTTTAGTATTGTTGCCAAAGGGAAAGAACCCTCCAGGAGAGCCATCCTCCTACCGACCACTGTGCATGCTGGATACGGCTGGCAAAGTACTCGAGCGCATAATCTACAATCGATTGGAGAAAGCTGTGGAGAAAGGGCCGGAGATCTCGCCGAGCGGCAGTATGGTTTTCGAAAGGCTCGATCGACAACCGACGCCATTCGACACGTCGTTGAAATCGCCAAGGAAGCTACAGACGGCAGAAGATGGAAGGGCGGCTCCAAAAAATACTGCGCCGTGGTCACCCTGGGCGTCAATAATGCATTCAACTCGGCCAAATGGAGCCATATTCTGAATGCTCTACATGTATTGCAAGTACCAGTGTACATAAGGAGGATCATTACAGACTATTTCCGCAATAGAGTGCTGATATATGATACAGATGACGGTGTCATGGAATACAACGTTACGGGTGGAGTACCTCAAGGATCAGTACTGGGTCCCTTGTCCATGAAGCAGAAATTGTGGGTTACGCGGACGACGTTGCTGTTGTCGTGGTAGCAAAGACTATAGAGGAAATAATGGAGATATGCAGGTTGACCATTATAATTATCAAAAGGTGGTTGATATCATTCGGACTCCAACTAGCTGACCATAAAACCGAAGCAGTCTTAATTACCAGTAGGAAGATAAGAGAAATTGTAAATATTGATGTTGGCGGAATCTTAATACCTCGCAGCCTTCATTACGATATCTGGGTGTCGTAATTGATGCGCGCCTTAACTTTAAGGAGCACCTAACGATAGTGAGCAGAAAAGCTGCCAAAGTAGCTGCAGCCCTCTCCCGCATTATGCCCAACACTGGCGGGTCAAGACAGTGTCGTAGGATGCTGCTGGCAAATGTTGTAACCTCCATCATCCTCTATGGATCACCTGTTTGGAGTGATGCGATGGACTTTGGGACATATAGACAAAAGTTAGTATCGGTGTACCGCCTTGGTGCCTTAAGGGTAATATGTGGTTTCCGAGACGAAGAAATGGTACCTACATCGTGAACAACCAGGAAGCAGAGCATCAGAACGCATTACAACTCTGACAGAATAGCAAAGACGGTGGGATAGATCGGAAAAGGGTCGGTGGACTTACCCTCTCATACCATCCATCGAAAAGTGGATAAATAGGCGGCATGACGAACTTAACTACTACCTGACGCAGTTGTTAAGTGGGCATGGTTGTTTTGGGGCATACCTTTACAGATTTAAGCATACCGACACTCCAGAGTTTTCGGCTTGCAAAGGATCACATGAGAATGTGGAACACGTTTTTTTCAATATTCGCGGTTTGATACAACCCGGAGTGAACTGTCGGATATCCTTGGGCAGCGCCCAACACCGGAAAACATATCCGAACTAATGCTTGTTTCTGAAGAAACATGGAATGCTGTAAGCCACACTTCGGCGGTGGTACTGAAGGAGCTGAGACGCCTAGAGCGTGCAAGAGCAGAACAACGAACAACAAATCGTGATCAGATAGCGGTAGCAATCTCAATCTATGGTTGAGACGCTGTGGAGAATAGAGTCGAATGATTAGTCACCTCCATGCGAAGTAATGTCTAACGATAGTTCCGCATGGAGGATGGATAAACGGGTGTAAGGTTTTTAGATGGTATAAATCCATCACTGTTGCCGAGATGTTTGCCCCCATCAAAACTTCGTCTTGTTGAAGATTTTTCTCATTTTACCCTTCCGAAAAAAAAAAAAAAAAAAAAAAAGATGGTGATATTTAAAAGATCTTAGTGAGTGTATGCCAAAATGTTGATATTCCTCCGATTTCCTGCAGATTATTCGAAATTATTCAAGAATGTCCAGACCTTATAGGATTTCCTTTGGTTTTACATACTTACGGATTGATATTTGAGAAACTTCAAGAATATACAAGATACTTTGAAAATTCAACATTTTTGAGATTATTTCGAAATTCTTCATATTTTTCAAATTGTATTCGAAATTTGCGATGCTTTATCGATTTATTTAGAACTCATGATAACATAGAGTTGCAAGATGTTTCGTTTTATTTGAGGTCATTCAAATGAATCACGTTTTGTTTCATCTAGAGTTTTCATCTTATGAACGATCTCCCGAATCTGTCCACAAAATTAATTCTGAGTAAACCAATTGGTTTTCTTACACATGTAAATGAAAACCCATTTTGTATGAAGGATATTTACATTAAGAACAAATATTCTGATTTTTTTTCTGAATTGCTTCGATAAATGAAAGCTCTTACAACTAAAAGTTCTTGACATTTCTTACAAATATAAGATATATGTATGCTCAAACATTATAACGAAAGACAGAATTTATGGAAAGACACAAAAATCACTGAGAAAGTATAAATAAATTATTAAGCTTAAAGCTCATTGAAAACAAATAATCTAAATTAATCCCAAAATACCACCTTCCTTTATAATATCAAATTTAAAAGTCAGAAAAGCTCTTAATATTCTAAATCCTAGCCAAAATTCCGCCGCCTTGCAATATCAAATTTCGAAGTAAAATGGTTTGCTTAAAAAGCTTCGATAAGTGAAAGCTTTTAAACCTAAAGCTCTTCACAATTTTTTCAAATACATAATTTAAGCTCATCAAACATTTGATTAAAAACCTGAAATTATTAAAAAGCTCAAAAAGAATGAATTAATTATCAAGCTTCAAGCTCATTGGAAACAAATATTCTAAATTAATCGCAAAATTCCGTTGACTATTTCAATACCGAATTTCGGAGTAAAATGATTTGATTCAAAAAAAAGTTTGGTTTGGTTTTACTAAAAGCTCTTGATAATTTACATTGAGAACAAATGAATCGGTCATTTCAGAAACCCCACATGCTACACTAGTCTGTTTTTTCCGAAAATTGAAAAAACTGTTTTGCAAATATTTGTGCAATTGTATTAAATTTTTTATGATTCGTTTAGATTATAGAGATTAAAATTTATGTTTTGATTTTATTTTTGAAAATAAAAATTAAATATGATGTTACATTATTTTTTATGTAAATCAAGGATAACTTGTAATAATGACGCAACACAATGCCGGATCGAATCCGTTCAGAAACTTCACGTGTGTAACACTTGTGGGAGTTTTGCAGGGATAATTCCTTTCTGGGGCGGTGTATTTGCTATTTGAAACTAGTTACATGTAGGTTTTCAGCAGGGATCGATAAGTCGGATATGTTAAGACTACGAAACGATAGCTAACTAAAATACGCCAAAATTGTAACATGTGGGGTTTTTCAAATGTCCGTTACCCTTTATAAAATCGAATTTCTGAGTAAAATGGTTTGGTTTAGAAAGCTTTTCTAATTGAAAGCTCTTAAAACTAATAGTTCTTGACATTTTTTGCAAAACATAATTTTTTCTCATAAAACATTTTAACAAAAACCTGATGTTAAGTTCACACCAAAAAGGTATAATCTAATTATTATCAAGCCTAAAGCTCATTATTGAACACAAATATTATAATATCAAATTTTAGAGTTAAATGTTCTAAATTTTAGCCAAAATTTGGTCACCCTTTGTAAAGTCATATTTCTGAGTAAAATGGTTGAATAAAACATTTTAATAAGAACCTAAAAGTATGAAAAAGGCTCAACGTTAAAATTAAGTTAAAACCCAAACTGGTTTAAATTAATTATCAAACTTAAAACTAATTGACAATTTTTTTCAAATACATATGTATTTTATGCTTCTACAATTTTTTAACAAAACTTGCGGATAATGTTTGAGAACTTTCAAGAATATTCAAGATACTTTGAAAATTCGACATTTTTGAGATTATTTCGAAATTCTTGATATTTTTCAAATTGTATTCGAAATTTGTGATGCTTTATCGATATATTCTTTTATGAACGATCTCCCGAATCTGTCCACAAAATTAAATCTGAGTAAACCAATTGGTTTTCTTATACATGTAAATGGAAACCCATTTTGTATGAAGGACTTTAAGAACAAATATTCTGATTTTTTTTCTAAATTGCTTCGATAGATGAAAGCTCTTACAACTAAAAGTTCTTGCCATTTCTTACAAATACATGATATATGCTCATAAAACATTATAACGAAAGACAGAATTTATGGAAAGGCACAAAAATCACTGAGAAAGTATAAATAAATTATCAAACTTAAAGCTCATTGAAAACAAATAATCTAAATTAATCTCAAAATACCACCTTCCTTTATAATATCAAATTTGAAAATCAGGAAAGCCCTTAAAACTTAAAGCTCTTAATAGTTTACATTAAGCACAAATAAATCCTAACCAAAATTCCGCCAACTTGCAATATCAAATTTCGAATTAAAATGGTTTGCTTAAAAAGCTTCGATAAGTGGAAGCTTTTAAACCTAAAGCGCTTCACAATTTTTTCAAATACATAATTTAAGCTCATCAAATATTTGATTAAAAACCTGAAATTATTAAAAAGCTCAAAAAGTATGAACTAATTATCAAGCTTAAAGCTCATTGGAAACAAATATTCTAAATTAATCCCAAAATACCGTTGACTTAAATGATTTGATTCAAATAAAGTTTTGTTTGGTTTGACTAAAAGCTCTTGATAATTTACATTGAGAACAAATATACTAAATTGTCCCTAAATTCCGTTAACCTTTATAAAATCTATTTGCTGAGTAAAATGGTTTGATTTAGAAAGCTTTTCTAATTGAAACCTCTTAAAACTAATAGTTCTTGACATTTTTTGCAAAACATAATTTTTTCTCATAAAACATTTTAACAAAAACCTGATGTTAAGTTCACACCCTAAAGGTATAATCTAATTATCAAGCCTAAACCTCATTATTGAACACAAACATTCTAAATTTATCCTAAAGTACTACCTTCCTTAATGTTCTAAATTTTAGCCAAAATTTGGTCACCCTTTGTAAAGTCATATTTCTGAGGTATAAATAAAACATTTTAACAAGAACCTAAAAGTATGAAACCTAAAAATATTGGCTCAACGTCAAAAATTAAGTTAAAACCCAAACTTGTTTAAATTAATTATCAAACTTATTGACAATTTTTTTCAAATACATATTTTATGCTTCTACAATTTTTTTAACAAAACTTGCGGATAATTCGATATTTGAGAACTTTCAAGAATATTCAAGATACTTTGAAAATTCGACATTTTTGAGATTATTTCGAAATTCTTGATATTTTGCAAATTATATTCGAAAATTGTGATGCTTTATCCGATATATTTAGAAATCGTCAGAGCATTGAGTTGTAAGATGTTTCGTGTCATCTGCTCTCAAAATCACATACTTTGAATGAATGCGAGACTAGACAATAGGAAGAAATAAGTTTTTCACTAAAAGCTTTGCTTATACATAGATAAAAGAAACATTTTTAGGGCCACAAAAAAATGTTGCGGGGGGCCCGGAATATCAGAATGGGAGGATCCTCCCTACTAAAAATTAAGGTTTAAAAATTAAATATAATTAGGATTTGTTTGTCCGAAGTATCCAAAACAATTCGTAAGTAAATAAGATGATGTTATGCTAAAAAAATTAATTCGATTTATGTAAGTGCATGAGTGAAAATTTGAGCCATTACCAAAACAATGTATACATTTTATAATTTTGACCAAAATCTCATATAACACCGCATTTCCGTATGAGGTAAATTAAATTACACTAAATTCCTTCACGTCTACTTTAATCATGTAACGGATAACCGCGTATTACGATCTTGAGATTAAACAACAACATATACCCCATTCTACACAGATTTTATTATATTTTTGGTTGTTTGGTTGGTTCGTGATCAATGTCCATTATTAAATACGGTAAAATTATATTTATTAATAATAGTAATAAATTTCGTTATGTATGTATACAAAAGTATTGTAAGACAACTTATAAGACAATAATATAATAGCATAATAATAATAATAATAATAATAATAAATAGAGAAGTTAAATTTTAAAAGACAAGATGAAAATTTATTAGATTAAGAAGAAAAAAAAAACTTTTATTTTATAGTTTTAATCTCTTTCCAAGTCTAACCAACATTATGTATAGTGGTGGTGATTTAAAATAAATACAAGTGGAATTTTCTTGTGTACACCACTATACAGTATAATATTATGTTTTATGCTTTTTAATTAAAACCGACATGGAAAATAATATTAATGTTGTGATGAACTTAATTACATTGTACATTCTTTACAATTTTTTTGTTTAAGTTTTTGTTTGATGGATTAGATTTGGTAATATTAAATAATGATTAGAATTAATTAGCTTATTAATAATTATTATTATTATATGTTTACAACTTATAGTTTTAAGGTCAAATAATTAAGCCGATTCTTTGACTTACTGTGTATAGCGTACAATTATACAGTTATAATTTGAAAGTAGCTGGGAATGAATTATAGCACTTCTGGAATTTCTGCCATGTATTTATTGTTTTCCAAATTAAGATTGAATCGTTTTTGTTTTTTTTTTGTCAACAGGGTTCAATTCACGGAATTATTCGGTTACTTCTTCTGTCACAATCTCAATTTTAAAATCACTTTTTGCACAAAAAGTTCTTTTTTATATATTGCAGTGCTTTCTATATATGTATGTAGTTACTTTACGAGGTTTTAAATTATTACAAAAGAAATGGATAATTCGAACGAGAAATTAATTGAGAATAAAAAATAAAAAAAGAAAACTTTAAAAGATTGAATCATAAAATTTATATTTAAACAAAATGAAAAATATAATTTCTTGCACTTTTCAAATTGCACAATGACCCGTAAAATATAAATATATACAATGTTTTTTTTTTGTAATTTTGCAATTGCAATGTGCAATTGTTTCAACGAAAGTAATATTCTTGCAAATTGATCAAACCGCACAATAATATTCAATAAAATATGAAAAAAATTCGAAGAAATTTATAAAGAAAGCGGCGAATACGATGATAAGCAATAGCCAATACAATGTTTAAACCCTTGGTGTGATGGAATTTTGTAAAAATTTTACTAAAAAAAATGATAACTCTGTATCGAGATCTGTATTTTGCGGACTCTATATAGCTGGCATAAATGCAATGCATGTATGCATTGCATGCGTAAAGAAATTCAAATTTTCCAATAACCAACAACTTTTAAGCAACATAATGTGACGATTATCGCCATCATATAACGAGTTCACATTATAAACAGTGATAGCTCATGGATCGATGCTGCTTACTAAGGAAGGCGTGGTTTAGTGACTGAAAAATAAAATGAACAACAACATAAATACATATACACACTGCCCTCCCCGTCGACAATGATGAATGATGATGATTATGACAAGGCATATACGACATTTCCCGGGGGCTAGATTCTGATCAAGTGACAATTGACAATTTTTTGTGATTTTGTACTTAAATTTTAACTGCTGTAAAATGCCAAATATTACAGGGTATATTATCTTATATATTGTCAACATTTTAACTGGTATATATTATCATTTTATAGCAGTTAAAATTTTATTACAATGTCACAAAAAATTGTCATATGTCATTTATCACTTGATCAGAATCTAGGCCCTATTATCATAGCCCCGACCAGTGGCAAGCGGACAGATTTAAATAGTAAGAAGAGAACTCAGAAGCCCAGTTCGTAACAACAAATTATACGAGAATATAGCGCGACTCGAGTATAAAAGAAAATAATGTCCTCTCTTGTGTTCATTGGTGTATATGACCAACGTTCAAAAATATCTCGTTCTTGAACGAATTAATTGTAAATTAGCTATTTTTTACCCTGTTAAAGTTAGAAGAAAGTTTCCAGCGGAAATTAATAAGAGATATCGGTAATGCAGATAGTGTCTTTGTTATCTCAACCGAAATTTACCAGCCGACACCGGTGTGAAGTTTTTGGACACTTTTTTTTGGGACACAAATTTAAGCGTGTGTACTGTGAAGTTTTTGGACAAAATTCAGATTTTAGAAAATTAAGTTTTTGGACATATATTTATGCGGGTGTACATACTTTAACAGTGTATTTAACAAAAATAAAGTTATTCAAATAAAATAAGCCTCAAATAATTTCTAACATTCATTTCTAATTTTCTTTTCAACAAATCAACGAATTAGTAAGCGCCATAGGGCTTTTGCAAAAAAATTTTGAAAGTTAACAAATCGACCAATTTAGTTTGGAATAAGGACGTTGTTCTCTATTATACCAAATAGCACGAATCTCAGAGATTGGCTCATATAGTGACTATATAGGTTGTAAAGGGCATACATTGCGGAATTGAAATCACTTAGTGCCATTTCGATATGAGGCCGTAGGGCTCTTGCAAAAAAAATTTGAAAGTTAACAAATCAACGAATTTCGTTTGGAATAAGGACGTTGTTCTCTATTATACCAAATAGCACGAATCTCAGAGATTGGCTCATATAGTGACTATATAGGTTGTAAAGTTGCTAGAAGATGTTGCTAAAATTGTAAAACCAAATATTGAAAGAAGATTTAATGGTGAAGAGACCCATTATAAGCTAATAAAAACCGTATTTCTTACAGAAAACATAAAAATGGACAATGTAACCCGTGAAGCAATACGTTATACGATTGATTATAATTTATCAGGTATTAGTAATCCTTGCATTATATCTTACCAAAAAATTCGTACATCGAAACGTAATGCAAATCAAATTATAATTTACGGGCACTGCAAAAAGAACTCTGACATCAAATACAAGTTTAAAATAAGAAAATCAGTACTTGATATTTTTGTTATTGGTGAAGTCTGTAGTTCACATAAAGAAAACCCTATGTATAGGCAAGTAAGAGGAGCAAAACGCAAAATGTTGAAAAAAATACTGGAGGGAAATTCTTGCCACAACGTCGCTCTGGATTTGGCCGCTGAAACTAATTTAGAATTGTTTCGCAAAGGAAACTCACAAGGATTTATTAAACCAACTGCCATAAGAAAATTAAATCGGAGTTTCTCAAAAGTAACGATCTTGTACAAGACTGTGATTTAATCGATGCATGTCAAATGTTGATGGCAGAGCCAAAAAAAAATAAGTATATTCAAAACATACAATTAGACCCGTTGAAAGTAACATGTTTTAGACAGTCTACATTAAATCTTTTAGGCCGATATGACGTGGAAGGAATATTTTTCGATGCTACGGGAAAGGCCGTAAGACACCCAATAGGTCATAATTACCATAGCTATAAAGAATACTGTATTATGCGTGTGTCATAAACGTAAATTCAAATATTTTACCAATTGGTGAATTAATTTCATCGAACCACAACGCTGAAACGATTAAATCGCTTTAAGAAGCTTTAAGAAATAACTTGCCAAAATCATATTTTCCAAAATTCATCGTGACTGATTGGTCTTGGGCTCTAATAAAGTCTGATCTGCAGAGCTTCAACGCAATGGATGTTTCTGAATATTTTTTTGTATTAAATTAAAAACCTTCATCAAATAAAATAGGAGCATTCATATGTTGTAGCCACTTTGTGAACACTATATCCACACAAATTAAAGAAAAATTTCCAAACGCATCGTTGAAAGAAAGGAATTTTATTTTAGACTTGTTTTGTATAATTCTTAATACGGGAAGTTTAGAAAAAATTGACCCTATTATTGGAAACTTTTGCATGATTTTATGTTCTAAATTTTCCAATGAACATAAAAAATTCTTGTACTGAAATCTATGGAACATCAGAAGGTTCAAACCTATCTGCATCAATATCGGCAGATTGGAGACATATTCAAACAAACACATTTTTTAACAAGCCCTTATTCCGTGCCAGCCCATATTATACAAGGTATAATGAAATATTTGTAAACATAAAACTAAAAATAGCAAACGAGGCACAAAGCAATGGTGAACAAAATAAATTGTATAATGACGATTTCATAAGTTTTACTGTTAAACGGTATATGGCATATCTACCACTCTGGGGAATATGCTTTTCAAAAAAAATTGGAATATCTGGACGTTTGTCTAACGCAAATGCCGAAAGTTGGTTTTCTATAGTGAAAAACCACTATACGAGTACAAAACATGAAAATCTACGGCTTGGTAGATTTATTAATACATTAAGCGAAAAAACGGCAAAGTTAGAGAAAATTGTTCAAATGTCCGAACATATTGAAACAATTTACCCAGAAACTCGGTTTCTGATGACCCAGACAGCGATATGCATGAGGAAACGTGGAAAATAAAAATAAAAATTAAAAATTCTCCAAAACACTTCGGGAAACGTGTTTTAACTAAGTTTGCACAAATGACTCCTCAGTCGATGGTAAATGGAATAATCAATGTAAGTCATCGCGAGGAAGGTAATTTTCACATATTAAAAAATGGTCATAAAAATAGTGATGATATTGAAACAATCTACAATCAAAGATCTCGGCTGCTTTTAGAGATCTACAAAGATCGTCCGGACAGACAGCGATATGCATGAGGAAACGTGGAAAATAAAAATAAAAATTAAAAATTCTCCAAAACACTTCGGGAAACGTGTTTTAACTAAGTTTGCAGATTTTTTTTTCAACTAAATACGCCTTTTTTTTAAATTAGAATTTTTATGAACTAAAAATATAAAATAAAAAAACGCTTTTTTTGTAAAATTGTTTGTTTTCCAAACTACAAAATTAGTACCAAATATGAAAATTAGTACCAAATATGAATTCGCATCCATCTTATAAACATTTTTTGTAATTTTTGTATGAAAATTAGTACATAATGCAACATTTTTTATTTTATTTTTAGGGAAAAACAAGAAATCTCCATTTTCCAGATATTTATTTTGTTTTATTTTCCAGGAAAAATAGTGAAATGTATCACTGGATTAAAAAAATGAAATGAGCATTTTCCAAAATAAGCGCTTAAACTAGAAATATCTCACTGGATATCAATCAAAAAATTAAAAAATAAGCGCTTACACTGTATATATATATCACTGGATGTCAATAACAAAATGAAATGAGATTTTCCAAAATAGCGCTTAAACTAGATATCACTGGATATCAATCAACTGGACACATCTCATTGGATATCAATCAAAAAATAAGCGCTTACACTTTATATATCACTGGATATCAATAAAAAAATGGAATGAGCATTATTTATTCTGTTTTATTTTTGATTTATTTTTCAGGAAAAATTATGAAATTATCATTTTCTTTAATTATGTATATATATGTCCAAGAAAACTTACGTCAAAATTTCCAAAAATTAGTGCTAATATTTTATAATAGATGGTACTGATTAGCAAAGACTCAAAAATGTCTAAACCAAAGAAACAAACCACATTTTATAAACTTGAATCATTTTAGTACAAGTTGTGTCCAAATTTAGCAACTACTCAACCCATTTTGCATAGTTTCCCATCATTTCCGCTATATTCAATTTGGCGCCAATGTCGTTTTTTTGACGTAAAATATCTATACTTGTTCCAAATAATAAATGCGTGCATTTTAACAAATCATGACAAAAACATAAATAAAATGACAGAAAAATTTGACGTTTTTTCCCGATTTAGAACTAGTACTAAAAACTCTATCTCGCAAGGAGAACTTATGTTGTGTTTCTTATTTCGGATCTAATCGATTTGATCGGTCTGAGTACTAAAAATTTTTGTTTTTGCATAGTGTTTTAGTACTTAGATCAGATAAATTTTGAATTCTACGTACAATCGAACGCATTTTTTCGGGGAATTTTATCTATTGTAGATAACTTTATATAAAAATGTTTATATTAAATTTAAAAGATAAGGAATTCTAAATTTTCTAAATTCCTAACCTTTAACTTCTCCAAAATATTATTAAATTTCTAATGTATCCTAAATATCTTCATTTCCGAATTGTAAACATTCCTACAACTCTTAAAATTTGGTAAGTACAAAGATTCTTAAATTTCTCGAACTTCCCAATACTTTAAAATTCTAAAGTTTTCATTTTCAATTTTGTAAATATCAAATTGTCATGATTCCTAAATTTCTTAAAGTCTAATTCCTAAGTTTCCGAATATAAATTTCCTAAACTTCGAAATTATTAATTTTCTTAATCAAAATGTATGTAATAATTAAATAACTAAATTTTCTTGCTTTAGCATTAAGAAAATCATCGGCTGAGACTGTGTCCGAAACCTCTAATAAATATTTTTTAGTTCCGAAGCAAACTTAATCGCTTCTTTTAACATGGTTTAGCATTGACTTGACATAGGATACAGATTTACAGGAAGAAAGGGGCTATTTATGTGGTGTACGCATATTGCAATTGTTAATATTATTCTGGAAATAGGGCGTACGTAGCAATATTAGTTAATCAGATTCTCTTCAAGATACTCATACTCGTAAACAAAACATAGCCCCATTTTCAAAATTTGTAATCTTCGTAATCATCCATTCTGTTAGCTGAGGCGATAATGTCCCATCGATCGCTTACTCATTATCACATAACTGGAGGTTAAAGAAAAATCTTTTTGATGTACACGTCGAATGAGTCAAATCTATTACTTTGAAATAAAACGCAAAGGCGACTACGCCAACCACAAAAATTATCATAGGAATTTACTGTGATAATTTAGGCGTGTTCGGTTTTTACAAATTAATGTCAAAAATTAGTACTATTACAGGTTTCAGACACACTAACTAAACTTTATTGTAGATATTTGCTGCGTTCCATTTGACGTGGCAAAGTACAAATAAGTATTTGGGAGTAGATGGTAAATGGAACGCAGAAAATTAGTTGCGAAAATAAAATTTAATTTAAAAAAATTTACGTGCAACATGGAAAGTTGGAAAATTAATTATTAATTTGAAAACTGATCAGGCATTTCTTACCGATTAGTTGTACTAAATATTCTGGTAACGAAGTCGGCATAAATTCAAAAAGCAAACTACTCATAAAATTTAGCAAGAGTAGCTGCGTGCAGTCAGAAGTACTTGTGTGTACTTTGCCACGTTAAATGGAACCCAGCAACTAGCAAATTGAATTTTAGATTTTCGCACACTGTGATGAAACCGACGAAGTTGTCTAAAAGTAAGTCTCGCTAGTCTGAGTTTTACGTACGGTTTGCAACCTGAATACTTATCTTTACACGAAAACCAAAATGTCTAATAATTTTACTTCCTCCACTGTATTGATTAAAACATTTTACAATTTATACACTCGATTAAAGAAACCTTTGTAGGTTTTTAATGATGGATTGGCAGTTTTATGTACAAAAGACAATAATATATTAATTTACGATTTTTTTTTTGTTGTTGTTGGTATTTCTTTAAGATTTCGATTATTATTATATTGTTTATTATAAAGATCTAAGATAAAATAAAAATATTTTTTATTTTTTGTTTATTACTTACTATCAAACACTTTCTAATTTAGAAGACATAAAAATACACTTTGAAATCACATTATTATAATGATGATTTATTGAGATATCTTAATAATGGGCATTGTTTTATAAATAAACTAAAAAATATTGGTCTTAATAAAGACAAACCTAACATAACTGTATATTTAATGTAAAAAGTGTGTGCAGACTTACCATTTTCAGCAATAACTTCTAGATTGTAATTTTTGTCGTCTCCATCGAGTAAACTATTCCGTGATATACTACGCGATGGTAAATCCAATATTTCACCGCTCGTTCCACTCACTAAATCGATTGACGAGGCAACCGATGTATTTGGTTCATACATTGAACTGTTCATCGAATTAAATCCATCGTTCGTGTTATAAATTGAGTTGTTTAATGAATTAGAACCGTGACGACTGGTATTACTTTTACTGTGCGCTTTCGTTGGGCTATCGATCAAGTTATCAGTACTCTTATTTATCAGACTAATTTCATCGTCACTCTTAATCAGAAACGGATTATTTAGTTCACCGTAACATGAGCTGGTCATAATTTTAGGATACTTTTCAATCGGTGCACCGGCGCATAACATAATTTGTGACGAATTAAGCGATGTTGGACGACTTTTTGATGCTTTGTTATGTGGCCTTTGATTATATTGCAATTGATTTGCGTGCACTTCAGCCGAAATTGTTATTAAACTTGGTGTTTGACTGTCACTCAGTCCGTATTCATTTAGGGTGGTTATAAATTCGTCTGCATCTTCAGCTTCCCATGATTGTGGTTTTTGTTTCAAGAGAATATCATCAAAAAATCGTATGTTATCGCCAATTTTTGGTGTAGGCGTTAATAGGTCAATCGGTAATGATGAGTAGCCTTCGGTTGGAGAATTTTCATCAATCGAGTAAAGACCTTCGGATCGATATGGCCCCAATACAAATTGTGGTACCATCTGATCCATGGCTTTTGGAGTGGCTTCTGACTCATCGTAATAGTATGATGGGTGGGTGTCAAAATTCACTAATGGCGGTGGTGGTGATAGTGAATTAATTGTTTGTTGCGATATTGATGGTGATAGGAGTAATTGTTCGGTGGATTGATCCATGTTGATGTTTTATTGGTTTATTATTGGTGTCCCTGAAAGATTAAAAAAAATCGACATTTTATTAAAATTCGCCTTCTAGCAACAAAATAGACACTCTAATTTTTATAACAAAATGTGCTTTGGAAATTTGTTGTTGTTTATATATATTTTGTTACGGGTGAACCATTTAACTTAACCCACCCAAATAACTCGAAAATTCAACGTTTTAGCAAAAAATCTTCCAAGACAAAGTTGATTAATACTGAGACACATAACAAATTTATTTTGATGACCTAGAAATGAGCTGTCACGGTTATTTCAAGGTCAATTTATTGTTTGATATGAACCTGTATTTTTTTTTGATGAGATCTTATTTTAACAAAGTTTATCTAAAAAATCCTTTTAACCGCCTTCTACTTTTCAAGATAGATTAACAGGTAATAAAGCTACACTAGAAAGGATGTTTCAAAGTAACACAAAATCATTTAGTCGTGATTCCTTCTCAATATCAACAACTTTCTTGAGGAATTTATTTTTTTATAATCCTTAACTTATCCACCCTGAATATTATGGCCTTCGGTTTGTTCGATAACTTTTGCTCCGTTGATACAAAAATTAGTTCAGTAATATGCAAGTTTAGGAAATGAAGTCATTGGTTGGCCCTTGTAAGTTAAAAATAATATCTGTAATAAGTTAAATGATAGCAGTCTTAACTCTGGCCAATCCAATATTGGTTAATTATATCATGTTATTAAGAAAAGTATAACTCAGTTAGTTCAAGAGTTACTTGGCCATTCATTGAAAAACTTGCTCTGGTCATTTCTCTTTAAAGAAGCATCGACATCTTTCGGGAAAAATCGGGAAACTGTCAACAGAGCTGGCAAATGTATTTTTAAGATACGGAATCTTATACGTGACTCAAGTCCGGTCCTGGGTATTTCTCAGACTAATTTTCAAAGATTTAAAGAACGAAAGGAAGTTGCCGATCACATTAAAGACTTGATCTAGAAAAAACTTCCAGCGATCCAACAGTGTTACCTATTTGTTTGTCCTATGTATATTGAGATTTTCAATATTATTTCAATGTACAGCTCGAAAATTAAGATATACGCTAGTATTAAGAGTTTTGAGGCTTCAAGAGAAAGTTTCGGTTGTTTTGAATATAATTATTCAATATAAATGATTATTTGAGTAGCGCTATGTTTCGAATCTTATTCAAGATTTTCGAAAAGTTTTATTAAATATTTACTAGATTTTGCAGGATTTTTAAAATGATTTAAAATGCAGAATCATGAATTTTGCAGAATTTTTTTGACTTAACAAAGCCGTCCAGGGGACTGCGCACATCTGTGCGAACCCAGAAAAATACGAAAAGTGATATTTAAATCTCAGTTACCCTCAGTTGTTAATATAGCCTTAGGTGAAATTAGTCGAGCAACAATTCCATCTCTTTCGCTGCAAACTGTATGCAACGGAGGTACGCACACTTAGAGTGCTTTCATTTGTTCACTACGGTTATTCCAAAATTAAGTTGAAAGTCTTTCATTTATTCATAATATTCAGGACGTATTCTTCTTCAAATCGTATTATGCAAAATGGAATGATTAATTATGATAAAATGAACTTCTAAACCATAAAACTTTAAATAAATATTTACAGGCTGCTTAAAAGCCAAAATTTACCTCGTTTTGAGTTTAAATCTCTTTAAGGCCATTCAATACTCTAAAAGAAATATTGGGTGTATGCATTAAAACCCGGAATTTGATACTAGATGTCATTACTTGTTTATGCGTAATAGTACATCATGGACATATACTATATGTCATTTGAAAGCCTTATTCAATACCTGTCAAAATCAGCTTTTGTTTTGATTGTGCACATCCAACCGATTTCAACGATGGAAAATTTATCAAATTTGCGAAAAAAACAGCATTTGCGGGAAGTTTTGTTGAGTCACTTTTTCGCAAACAAAACTGCCGCTGAAAGTCATCGTTTGCTCGTGGATTTGTATGGTGAGCATGCCCTTGCAAAAACACAGTGCTTTGAGTGGTTTAGTCGCTTCAAAAGTGGTGATTTTGACATCAAGGACAAAGAGCGTCCTGGTCAGCCGAAAAAGTTTGAGGATGAAGAATTGGAGGCATTACTCGATCAAGATTCATGTCAAACGCAAAAAGAACTTGCAGAATCATTGGGAGTTGATCAAGCAACAATTTCCAGACGTTTGAAAGCCTTGGGATTCATCCAAAAGATGGGAAATTGGGTGCCATACGAGTTGAAGCCAAGAGACGTGGAAAGACGATTTTGCATGTCCGAAATGCTGCTCGAGCACCACAAAAAGAAGTCTTTTGCATCGTATTGCCACTGGCGATGAAAAATGGATCCATTACGGTAATCCCAAGCGCAAAAAAGCGTATGTCAAGAAAGGCGAGGCCGGCCCATCGACACCAAAGCCGAATATTCACGGGGCCAAGGTCATGCTGTGCATTTGGTGGAACCAGCTAGGTGTGATCCACTATGAGCTGTTGCCAAGTGGCCAAACCATTAATGCCCAACTCTATCGTCAACAATTGATCCGATTGAAGCAGTAAATCCAGGCAGAGCGACCAACGTATGCGACCAGACACGAGTCAATGATTTTCCACCACGATAATGCTCGGCCACATATTGCGGCGCCGGTCAACAATTACCTGGAGAATAACGGATGGGAAATTCGGCCTCACCCGCCTTATAGCCCAGACCTTGCTCCTTCCGACTACCACCTATTTCGATCCATGCAGAATGCCCTATCAGGAATACGCTTCACTTCAGTTCAAGGTATCGAAAATTGGCTCGATTCGTTTTTGGCCGCCAAGCCGGCGCAGTTTTTCTGGGATGGAATCCATAAATTGCCAGAAAGATGGGAAAAAGTAGTAGGTAGCGATGGGCAATACTTTGAATAAAAAATCTTGTAACATTTTTCCATAATAAAGGCTCAAATTTCATAAAAAAATTCCGGTTTTTAATGCATGCACCCAATATAATCTGTCTTAATCTAATTTATTATGCGGGAAAGATTTAGAATAACTTATGAACCACTAAAGCTAGAATCTTCAAACGAAAACTAGGTGTAAGCTGTTACTTTGCTTTTACCCAAATTTGAAGATTTTTTATCAGAAACACCACTACAATAGATATAGTTCTTCGTAACAAAATGTAGCTTAACTTTTGAATTTTACATAATTTTTACATAATTCGCTAGAGAGAATTCATGCCCATTATTTTTAACGTGTTTTATTTAGTCAGTACAGTTAAGAAACTTTCACAGTTGGAATGTCTTTTTACGCCAAATTTTTACAAAGTGGAATAATTTAACCGTGTATTAGGACCGAAAATGCTGTCAAAAATGTATTCCATTTATTCTTATTCGTACTTCTACTGTAGTATACGCAGAATATTTCGAAACCTCAACAGACAACATCGATTTTCAAAATATTGTTTAATAGGTATTGCAAAATTTCAGCATGGGCTCAACAAAACCGTGAAAATTTATATTCATCGATGAATCCGGTTTTAACCGGCTCGTATTATTCTCCCTTCAGTAAGAGGTAAAAATGTCACGCTTATAACGGATTTAAATAATCAGGGTATTATCAAATTGAGATTATTCCTCTCTGTTTTATCTTCGATTCCTTTGGAAAAGTGTCAGTGTTACTGTCAATTTAACTTCCTCTGATATATCTGAGTGATCACCGATTATACTTCTTACATCTTATCAGATTTCGTATGAACAAATATGTAGTTCTACAAATACGATCTAACACTAATTTCACATCTTTTGTTTTTGAAAAAAATATCACATCTGCTTTTCGTTGAACGGGGATCTTCTGGTTTTGAAATTTGCCAATCCATTGTACTACTTCGATTGTTAGATTCTTCCTTAAATATTGAATGCAGCTCATGTAGTAGCTAGATGCGTTGCAATGTATTCATTTAAAACTGTTTAATTCACTAGCTTTCGGATAAACACTGACAAAATCAAACTCTGAAAAATGACCAAAAATTTTGTTTGTCAAAAACCACGTTTTGAAAGTTCCTCAGTCTGATTTGGATTTTTTTTTTTCGCCAATCTTTTTCTATGTATGTCAAGATACCTGTTATACGAATTGAACCAAACTCACTTGGTGTACCAAGTTGACCAATTTTTTATATTTGCTGGTTTAAGATTAAGTTGGGCGTTGAGTTTGCGGTTGAGTGGGGTTCCATTTGCGGGTCGAATTGGGGTTGAGTTGGAGTTGAGTTGAGATTGGGTTAGGGTTTAAGTCTATTTTTATATATGGTGGTTTGAGGATTAAGTTGGGCATCCAGTTTAGTTGAGGGTTGAGTTAGGTTCCATTTGCAGATTGAGTTGGAGTTGAGTTGGGGTTGGGTTAGGGTTTAGTAAGCACTTCAGCTGGGGTTTATTTTTGTGTTGAATTGTCGGTTGAATTAGAACTGGCTTGAGTTGAGTTCATGTACTGCATTAAGCTAGATGTGAGTTTCGGGTTGGTTTAACGGCTGTGTAAGTCGAGTTAAAGTTGAATTGAGATTAGACTAGGCATGAGTTTTGTTGAGTTGAAGTTGAGTTGGGATTGAGTTGAGTAAGAGCAAAGACCATAGCATATTAGAGATGAGTCATTCAGTACAAAATATTTAAAAAAAAAACTAGGAATCCCCTCCCCCGCCCCTCCCCACTCCTCCCTCATTTCATTATATAGGGTTTGCTGTACATGTAGTGGAATAGAACATGAAATTGTGCTGCATATAGTGGAATAGAACATGTAATTTGTATGTAAAATATTTACGTATATATCAAAGGTACCCTATATATTGCATCGGGACTACCCTATTTTTGCCTCATAGTTTTGTACTGCGGTTAAGTTGGGAATTTCTTTGGGGTTCTATTGAGGGTTGAGTTGAAAGTTAGTTAGCTTTAGTTGTTTTGTTTATGTACAGAGTTCGCGGTTGAGTTGAGTTCCTTTTGCGGGTCGAATTTGGGTTGAGTTGGAGATGAGTTGCTGTTGTGTTAGGATTTAAGCAATTTTTTTTTTAAATGATGGTTTGATGATAAATTGAGCGTTCAGTTTGCGGTTGAGTTGGGTTCCATTTGCGGGTTGAGTTGGAGTTGAGTTGAGGTTGCATAAGGATTCAGTAAGCAGTTCAGCTAGAGACTTCTTTGAGTATTGAATTAACGGTTGAATTAGAACTAGCTAGAGTTGAGTTCATGTACGCCTTTAGTTTTTAAGGCCATCTGGGTTTGGGAGTTGATTTAAGGGTTGGGTAAGTCGAGTTAAGGTTGGACTAGGAATGAGTTTTGTTGAGTTGGAATTGAGTTGCGATTGAGTTGAGTAGGAGTCAGCGGTTAAGTTGGGAATTTCTTTGGGGTTGTATTGAGGGTTGAGTTGGATATTAGCTTTAGTTGTTTTGTTCATGCGTTTTTCGGGTCGCGTTGATATAAGGATTGAATTGGACGAGTTAGAGATATTGAGATAGGATTGAGTTGAGTTTATAGGCACATCCAGATTTCGGACGGTGTTGCTTTAGGGATTGAGTTTGTGGTTGAGTTGAGAATTGAGTTGGAGTTGAGTTGCGGTTGAGTTGATGTTCAATGAGCGGTTTAGTAGCGGATTTATTTGCGGAGAGTTGTTCGAACCATGTTGATTTAGAATTTAAGTTGAACGTTGAGGTTGAGTTTGAGTTTGAGTTTGTAGTTGAGTTCAAAGTTGAGTTGGGGTTGAGGTTAGGCTTGGATTGATGGTTGAGTTGAGGTCGAGTGGAAATTAGATTGAGTTGAGGTTCTTACACGCATGTAGCTTTCGAATCGAGATGATTTCTGGTTTGAGTAGGCCGTTGGGTGAGGAGTTGAATAGGGAGTTCAGATTTGGTTCGAGCTAAGCTGAGTAAAGTTGAGTTGGGATTAAGTTAACTTGTGTTAGGGTTGAGTGGAGGGTTTCGGTTAAGGAATTCTTTAAGGAATTTTCCTCATGTTAAGCGTATAGTTTAGGGTTAGATTAATGTTTGATTTTGAAGTTGATTTGGGGTTGAATTGGTGATTGAGTTGACGGTTGGATAGGCGGTTAATTCGAGGGTTTCGTTGAAGATTACATTGCAATTAAATTGGAGGATGAGCTGGAGATTGAGTTAAGAGATTAGGGATTGATTTGGGAGTTGAGTTGATTTTCAGGGCCGAAGTTCTGATCACCTCGTAACAACTTGTAGCACTAGTAATTGGCGAATCATTGGTTACATCCCAAGTGGAAAATGCGCATTTAGCGAAGACAGATTTTAAAAGATAAAATTATTGTTTTTAGGTGGATTTTTAGCGACTAGTGAACAAAGCTGGTACTAAAGAAAGAAAACCTGGCAACCCCTACCTAGTGCAAAGCTTCTCTACGAAATCCGAATTATCTGTTTTCATCGTATATTTGAAAGATTAGAACTAAAGAAAAGAACCTTCCTGGGTTCGGCAAATCTGATTATTTCAAATTGTCTCCTAATATGGCGGACCACAATATGGATCTCGAACAAATTGGAAACCAATCGACCGTTTCTGAAGTTTCGATGTCCCTATTACTATAAAAATAGTACAACACGTACGCTGCATTTATCGGAATTATAATTCTCCCCTCCTTGCAACATGCTTTGCGCAATAAAACGCAATGGAGAACAATAAAACAAAACCAAGAACAACATTAAATTAATGGCACTTTTTCATCATATTCTACAAAAATTACTTTCTAAATTTAGACAAATAAAATGTGTTTTCACTAAACAGATCGTGTAGATGTCTGTTTTCGTCATCTTTTTATTTTTTATTTGTTCTTATAAGATTCGTCAAGTTTCATTAATAATGAAACGTGTGCCGCAAAATGAAAACCAAACATAACGCGTGTAAATACGGCGCTTACATCTCTACAGATTTTGGCACAAAAAAAATCAGTCCCGCACAGGCCACTATTTGGCCATGCTTGCTTAATACATAATTAATAGAGGGAAGGAAATGGATACATAATATTTAGCCCGTCAGCTCAATGAATTCCCCTTAAGCATTTTTTTTGTTAATTCTATAACAACAACAATCAAAGTAATAACGTGAAATGTGTTGATGATATCTTTAGAAGAAACATAAGAAAAATGACTCGAAGGAAAATATTGAGACATATCACGGTCTTTGTACCAAAAAAAAAGCGAAGCGGGAACTAACAACAAAATAAATCTGTGTTGTTCAGCTATTTTTAGATTTTCTACTTTTCTTCTGCTTACATATATTTCTTTATAGTTCACGATCACATTATGATCATTCTAATTTAATTTAATTTATTTTTATTATTTTTATTTATGTATATGGTAAAAAAAAAAATTTAACGTATTTTATTCAACATTATAAGGAAAGGGTTTTCCCTTTCTAAAATAAAAAATTCAACGGTGTTTTTATGGTGTTACAAAAATGGGGCTCAAATATGAGTTATATGCGGAGTTTCCGGTGTGCAACAATTTTTATTACTTCCGATTTCCAAAACTTAAGAACCGCAAAATCGGCGCTCAATTATCCACCACTTACGCGGGTCATTCAAAGTATCAACAAAATGTTTCGTTCACGTGCTGCACATAAATCTCCATGTAGTGTAAAGACGCTAAATTCCCCTCTCAAATCACCATGATCGCGAGCAGATGATATCAGTTAAAATTATTGTACAGATTTTGAAATAAATTAAATTAAAAATAATTTACCGTCTGTGAAACAATTATAAAAAAAAAAATGAAAATTCTTAATTATTATACACTTTTTAATTATAATTTTGTTTCAAAGATCCGATCGTGTGTGTTTATATAGAAAGTGATATGCATATATGGGGAAATCTTTATATTATATGAACGATTGTAATCTGTGTGTACTGTGTTGTGTATACGAGATATGGATAAAGGCTTTAAAGTTAATTTGATTACGTTAATTGGCAAAGTTCAAGTAAGTCTTTTATGAATTCTGACAGTGATATATGAATTAATTAAGGTTGAGATCTCAAATTTATATAGATTGGTTTCATCGATTAAAATTGGGTTTGTAATTTATCATTTTGTGAATGTTTATTATTTTGTTTAATTGGTCTGGTGCCGCAGCAACCATATATGGTGTACTTTCTACTCAATAAAAGGGTAATTAGTTTTTAAATTGATGCTATTTATAAGAGAGTTGTGCAATTAGCAGAGGTCGGTGGCTGATTTTATTTGTAAACATTTATTTTCATAATTAATTTGTCAATAAATATATTTTATTAGGTGGCGTACGTACAGATGACTACTTTTACCAAAAAGTTGATTCGTTTTTCTGTAACGAACTTAAGAAACACTTAAAAAACAAGGCAAAATTATGAAAGTTATTATCGACGACTTATGCAGGAGACAATCGAGACTGTTGCAACTTGAAGGTGTTCAAGTTAGATTTAACACATTAAAACCAAAAATTTATTGTAGCCACGTATAGTATCCAGAAACGGTTGAAAACCCCTACAAATAAATTCAACGCTAAGAGATCAGCCTTTCTTCTAATAAAGCATTTGCCACCAGCATCACCAACAGAAATACAGTCCGCTTGTTCTCAGTTATATGTTTTTAGAAGAAAGATTAATTCCGGAAATTTCCAAGAATTTTTTTTTTTTTGCACATGGTGTCACGTGACACGACGAAGTAAACATTGTGGGAAAATTTCTTAAACGTAAGTTGTTTCCTCTATCTACAATATCAAATAAAACCATATCCATTGTCATTTGTGACGAATTAAGTGAAAAGAACATTCAGTAACCTTAACCACGTGCAAATAAAGTGATTAAGTACGATTATGAAGAACGGAAGCCTCGAAAACTAAAGCCAGCAAGATGGCTTCAAGGAAGCCTATTACATCACAGTTACCGAAATAAATAAGTTAATTCGGGGGCTAATTTGGCGGTTGGAAATATGTCTATGGATGCGGAATCCCAGTCGTTTTATGACTTATTCTCATCCATAATCAATGAAAATACAAATATAAATCCGGTCCAAAAGCTCATGTGTAAATAATCGAGACCACGGATGAAGTGATAAGAGGACTAAAGGCGATTGGGCCATATTCTCCGCGTTTTCAGTCTACAATTTTACCTACTCGCACAGTGAAAGTGAAGGATAGAAACGACCAGTACCAGATTCCGGATCCCAGCACTTCTTTACAACATAAACATTTGCGCAAGATTTGGATGTGAAAATTATTTTATAGCTGAAATATAAACATATGTGGTATCGGTTATTACAACGATCAACACAATACAGAACGCCGCCGATTAGTTGATATAAGTTTAAGAAATGCCTCCAAAATAGACTCTTTGCTCGGTGCCGATAAATTTTTTGACATTTTGAAACCAGAGCATCTAAAGGATTCCGACAACAAGATTTACGCCCTTAATACACAGTTTAGAGGGATATTAAGAGGTAATATGGCTCGCTCTAAGAAGTTAAATCAATGTAACATGATTAAATTATGGATAGCCTTTGACGCGTCGGTAAAATCAAACTCCGGCTACTTGCTAAATGATAACATGCTGACGGGACCAATACTTCAAAATCTGTTGGGAGACATATTAATAAGATGAGGAAAGCATCAAAAAAGGGTGAGTAAACCAAAATGGGGGCTCACCCTAGCGTGACTGATATGGTGCTAAAGGCGCTAGTGTCTTCCAAAATTGCTTATCGCGTTTGAAAAATTAATGAAAGTTGAGAATGCATGTGCTAGAGTGGTATTGCGGGCGATAAATTCTACCCCAATACATACTCTATAGTCCGAATTGGGTGATTTATCTCTTAGTTATAAGAGGGAATGGATCACCGTGCGAGAGACTGTGCGAATGTTGTCCAAAGATAATGTGTTAGTGAATGAGATAAAAGTAAGATTGGAAGGAGGAACGGATTACCAAAAAAAGCAACGGTTGAATATATTTTCCAAAAATTAGACAAGTGGGTTGGACCCGAAAGTTACTCCCGAAAATCTTGCTGTGTGCTTGAATTTTGGAGGCATAACAAAAGCGATGATGAATGAGTTATCGGTTAAGAGAGAATTTCGAAGAAGGCAACTGAATTATTTTGCACATGTGGAAGTATATACAGATGCTAGTGTTAAAAAGGATCGAGTCGGTATAGGAATTTACATTCCGGCAATAAAAAAAGAGAAATTGTTAAGATTGAATGGTAGCATCTGTATAATGAATGCAGAATTGATTGGAATTATGAAAGGAATCAAGTTGGCACTGAATAAAGGGAAGAGGAGAGTAATTCTATTCTCCGATTCCCTGAGTGGTTTGATGATGTATCAGTACCTTCAATCTTGTGGGAGTGAGGTGATTCTACAATGGATACCTTCACACCTACAGATTGAAGGTAATGAAAGAGCCGATATGCTTGCAAAAAGGGATTGTATGCTTGAGGAGATAACAGATTATGAATTCATGGATGCAAGAGATGTACTTCGAATGTTTCAGAAGAATCTGTGGATAAAATGGGAGAATGAATTTATGGAAAAGAGTAGGCTAAAAGGAAAGAAGTACTTTGAATGGTGTAGTGCTCCTTTGAGGAAACTATTACTTTCTTTTACTCTAGTAAAATAAAGTATAGTAATCATGAAAATTTTGGACCTTGACATTTTTAGAGATTTATTTGTTTTGAGGTCCCCTGAGTCCGAAAAAGTGGGTTTCGAAATGGTGTCTGTCTGTCTGTCTGTCAGTCTGTCAGTCTGTCAGTCTGTCAGTCTGTCAGTCTGTCAGTCTGTCAGTCTGTCAGTCTGTCAGTCTGTCAGTCTGTCAGTCTGTCAGTCTGTCAGTCTGTCAGTCTGTCAGTCTGTCAGTCTGTCAGTCTGTCAGTCTGTCAGTCTGTCAGTCTGTCAGTCTGTCAGTCTGTCAGTCTGTCAGTCTGTCAGTCTGTCAGTCTGTCAGTCTGTCAGTCTGTCAGTCTGTCAGTCTGTCAGTCTGTCAGTCTGTCAGTCTGTCAGTCTGTCAGTCTGTCAGTCTGTCAGTCTGTCAGTCTGTCAGTCTGTCAGTCTGTCAGTCTGTCAGTCTGTCAGTCTGTCAGTCTGTCAGTCTGTCAGTCTGTCAGTCAGTCTGTCAGTCTGTCAGTCTGTCTGTGTCCTCTCTACAGCCCAGATGGTTTAACCAATCGAACTGAAACTTCAGATTTAAGCTTTTTTGATAAATTGGGAGGTCCCAGTGAATTTTACTCCAAATCGGCTAACCGGAAGTGGCCTCTCCCTTGGTCCAGAAAATTTATTTTGCAAATATCTTAAAAAGTATAAGGTTTACAAAAAAATACTTCATTCAAAATGTTTCCAAAAATTAAAAACAAATAAAAATAAAAAATTAAAAATAAAAAAAAAAATTTAAAAATTTAAAAATTAAAAAAAAAAATTAAGAAAAAAATAAAATTTCTCAAAATTCTCTGTTCGTAAAAGAAAGTCGAGTGTTGACCACACCTCAATTTTTTTTTAAGGAAATCAAAGGAGACACTACAATGATACGAACGATGGAACGGGTGAGATTGAATCATGGTAATTGGAAAGAATTCTGTTTGGTTGTGGAGGACATCGAACAGTCAATTCTAAAATGTTCCAAGTTTAGCCAAAATAGAGGAATGTTCAATGTCCTTATGAGTGCAAGAAATTTTAATGAATTATTACGAATGGGGTAAATGAATACAAGATAATGTATGAATTTATCAAGCTGAGTGGTACAACGGTATGAAAGTGGATCACTGAATGAATGTTGAGTGAACGGTAAAAAAAAAAATTGTAAAAAATTAAAAACTGTAAATTTTGAAATCGGGCCAGAAGGCTCCTTTTTTGGAGCCAGTGCCATAATAAATATATAGAAAAAAAAGCTTCCGGCAGCTTCTGAAGTCCTTATCGAGATGACTTGTTGACCGGCGGGCCATCTGTATTTGAGGTAGTCAAGTTAGCAAGTCAACTGGTGTCGTCTGTTTTGTGGATGGTAAATATAGGATGGGACGACAAATTGCCACCCAAACTGCAAGAGCTGTGGGTAATGACCGATCTATTCACCCTTACAATATCAAGATGGCTGTGACTAATCAAAAACATCAATTACATGCAAACGGCGTTTGCAGCTAGTATTTATCTTCAAACACATCACGATGGAAGCGACGTCACCATTTAAATCGCTTTCTAACCTCATTTAGAATTAAACGGTGCATTGTTATTAGTCCCATTAATCAAACGTATCCAGTATCTCCAGTATTTGGAGATTACCAAAAGATTACCAAATTTTTGGATGTACGGGTTCTACAATTATGGTGGATTGGCTTACAGAGCTACCACGCAAGTGGAAAACTTACGTGGCCAATCGAACTAGCGAAATTTTGCAAGTACTTCAACGTTCGAAATGGCGGCATATCATATTCAAACTAAATCTTGGAGGTTGTGCCACAAGAGGTTTAGGCCCTACAGGGTAGAATGAATCAATTTTTCTGCCGTTAGAATCTGATCAATTGGCCAATTTCTACAAAACTGATCCAGCTAGTATTTTGGAAAGAAGAGAAAACATCTAAGATATACATATACGAACAATTGATAGAAAATTACGCCAACTATAATAAAGCGTTACATGTACTAATGTAAAATATCAAAAAATTCAGCTAAGCTTCTGCCCAAGCACAAGTTTTCGAGGAAGATATCCAAGTGATCAAGATGATCGATTGTGAGATATCCAAGTGATCAAGAAAATCATTGAATCCATTTATAGACAGTAGTTGCTTGGAGAAGGCGGTTGCACCATTTGATAAATAATCTTATCAGCCAAAATCTGAAGTAGCCAAAAAGACCGTCTGGAAGTATCATCTCAGTGGGGCTTCACTGCTAATGAGCTTGATCCGGCGTAAGTTTTGGATTATCCAAGGACGGGATCTGATTAGGACAACAATCAGGAAGTGTGTATTTTGTATCAAACAAGGACCACAGACCGAAGGGCGACTGAAGGGTGAGTTGCCTAAAGAACGGATTCAACTATGTAATCCGCCCATTTCTAAAAATTGTTTTAGATTTTGCGGGTCTCATCTATACAAACCTAAGATGTGGCAGGGATCAACAAACTCAAAAATCGTATAAATGCTGCATTATTTGTCGAAGTACCAAGGCCATACATTAAGAGATCGTGGGGGATCTAACAACTGAATCATTTATGGGCGCATTGTATCGACATTTTGCACGAAGCAAAAACACACTTGGGGAAAGTAATTGGGAGTAACATAATTACACAAGATGGTCCACATGACTGAGGTGCCTTTTAATAGACTGAATCATTGGAATATCATACAAAAAATGACGCAAATGTTATGGAAGCGTTGGCATCAAGAGTATATTACTTCGTTGAAAGGGCGAGTGAAATGAAGTAAAACAAAGGATAACCTGCAACTGATTGATGTGGTGCTCGTCAAGGAGGAGAACCCTCTCTTAAGTCAATGGAGCAGAGTGAGTCAAGTATTCCCTATGAAACAGATAATCGGGTTCGTGTAGCGGAGATCCAAACCTTCTCTTCTTCTCGTTTTTATATTGTAAACGTAATCGGTCAGTCAAAACAAGCAGATGTGAACTGTGTGCATAATTAAATAAATTATAAACCTTGTAATTTCTTTTGGAAATAAATTCATCACTACAAGACCAGTCTTCCTTCTAATAAAGCATTGGTCACCATCATCACCAACACAAATTAGTCCACTCGTTCTCGATTGAATCAGAAGAAAAGCATTCAGTTTTCACCACAAATCCATACAAATGAAATTTTCAGGGAATGGGATCAAATAAAAGCCTGGCTATTATTTTAGCTGACCACATGAACGGATGCAAACCAAGGGAAAGTCTGGACCACAAAAATACTGTCAAGTCATTGTCATCCAAAAAGCAAAATTGTGATAGCTAAATGCATCACAAATTACCCATACATGTCGATTTTACCACAGAACAAACTGGATTGGAATTTTTATGGGGATTAAAATCGACACTATTATAGCATCGCCTCACTTGAGAATTGTTATAAAATCTTGGTCTAAATGAGATCGCATAGCAACCATATAAAAGTAGTAACAGAGAGGAAACAGTGAGATGAGGAGATAGTCGGAGGTATCTGAACGGAATCTGACAAATTTGAATTTTCATAGTAAACTTAGAGGCGAGATGGTCAACTTTGAACTTTAGAAAAAAGCTTTAGCTTCTGCTTCCCAAGAAGTTCTCCTGAACTTGTTGAGAGGACTTTCAGTGATTAAATATTGCCCATTACGGACTTTATCCTGTAAACACGCAACATTTGTTATTTTTTTATTATTTTAGTAATTATGAATTCCAAATCGTATAGTGGCGACGCCTTCAAAGAATACATGAATTAAGTCGCTTAAGTTGCCCCTTTTACAACGACGTCTTTGGGTTAGACCGAGTACTACATAAAAAATCGCATGTACTTTGTGCTGAATAGAAAAGAGACAGTATGTAAAAGTCCTGACAACGCCGTGTATCTACGTATCAAAATAAATGTTATATAAATTGAATAAGAGTTTTATTTTAATTCTCCGAGTAATATATGGAAACGCCCATACCGCTTACAATCCATAAATACGAAACTCACATCCCGTTAAGGGAGGACTGGAACGGTGATTCCACATTAATTAAGGATGATGCATAAAATTGGTTCTCGGATGGATCCAAAATGGAAGTGGGAGAAGGATTGGACATAGTTGGGCCACGGTGCGATACATGCCACTCTCAAATGACGCCACCTTCTTCCAGCAGAGGCCTTGGCTATTATAAAAACAGCGAAAATTATTGAAAGCAGGAACAAAAGTAACCAATAAGTTTGCCACGTAGCTCTAAATCAACTGGCTGACAAAAAGAGAGTCGATCTGGGTGCTAGGACACGAGGTTTTGAGGGCAATGAGAAAGCGGATCTACAGGTAAAACTACCATCACAATTATATGGAGGAGATAAGGATTTGGACCAATACGGAAATCCAAAAGGCTTGGGAACATTCCAAAATTACGACAATCAAAAAAGTTCTTGAATTTTGATACAAAAAGGGCCACAGAAGTTCTAGATATTTAGATTAGATTTCCTTTGTGGAGCACTAACAGGTCATAGTCCTTCAGATACCATCTCAAGAAGATGGGTAATGCGGTAGAAGACACAAGCTAGTTCTGCTGTGAAGAAAAAGAGACCTCCATATACATTCTCACAGAGTGAACTGGCAGATTGGTGAACACTTGCCAGAAAAGTAGAGAATATAGAGAGAACACCAGCGTAAAATTAATCAATTTAGAATAAAGGACGCAGAGCAAAAGTGCAACCTGGAGGTCTGCTTGCGTGTGGGGCTTTAAAGCTTTTGAACTGGGCATTAGGATATGAACTTTAGTGTCTACATAATAAATTCAGAGAAACAATAAGGTGAAAATAGTCAAATGACTAAGAGTTAATATTGACGAGAGATTTTGTGTTGTTCTCCGTTTTGGGATATTTTGCGGAAATATGTGGAACTATCAATTCTATGATAAAAAGTGTAAACAAACAAATGTTTAACCCTGAACTACAGTTAATGTTCTCAAAAACCTTGATTGACCTTGAGCTTGTATAGCCCCATCAAAGTAAGCTGATTTTAAAAAAATTAGTTTCTGTCAATCAAGGTTCTTGGGAACATTAACTGTAATGGGCTACATTTCTTTTGTGTGGTTCTTTTATGTTAATCACTTGATAAGCATCCCCACATTTCAAACAGATTTCACAAACCTTATCGGTTCTAATTACTTTCTTAATCTGATTCTACTCTAATTTTGCACTGTGATTTTCTCGAAGCATGCATTGTTTTCTTGTAAAGTGCTCTGCACAAATGCTCATACCGCATACTGTAAATTTAAACAAATTTGTTGATTTTATTTAGAGAATTAACGAAATCTTGTGCTAATCATGGACTTCTGCTCCTTTCTAAGGTGTTTCAGTAGTTTTGGCTGAAACAGAAATATTGCATTCAATATCTTCTGAAATCCTGTTTCCGCTTAGACTGTTCCGGTATAAATAAGATTATTTTAAGGTTGTTAGCATATCTCAAAACTTATGGGTCACCGAACTAGGCCATTCCTAAGGCAACATAAAATTAAAAACCAAATTTTGATAAATATGTCATCAACCACCATTTAACCATCAAAAACCACTTCACGTGATAAAAATCATGTTTCAATTTCATCCTTTCATCCGTTTTCGATCCTTTTTTATTTTTTTTAAATGTGTTGTCTAAAAATAGCTTATCCCACTTAATCATGGTAAGATTATTACGGATAATACGAAACAAACTTTTTACGAAAAAAAAAAATCTGTGTCTTTTTGTTGTGTACCGTATATGTATGTAATATAATAACAAAAAGTATGGTATATAAGATTTGGTTAAAAAAAAATCATTAAAGGGTAATAATCATACTGCCATAAACACGTCATAAATTATTGACAAAAAAACCATTTAAATTGATCACAACATATGATTTGGTTGTAACACCAAAAAAAAAAATATTTTTAGAAATAATTTATTGCATTTATGATTTAAACCGAATGTTCAGTACCACACCCACTCATATATGAGGTATACGATTGGTACACATATATATTCATATACGCACACATTAACAAAAAAAATGTAAACTGATCTATCCCTTTATGATATACAGCACAGAAAGCGATCGACAATAATTAGATTTGACTTTTATTACGATTTAATGAGGATTGGGAAATTTTTTTTTTTATGTATTTTTGTAACATTTTTTCCACCTTCACCAAATATATACGAGAACATATGGAGAGAGGTGATAAAATTTTTTTTTTGTATTTTAATTTATGACGAATTTTTTTTTTTTTATATTCCTTAGCATAGTAGATTTTAATTTGGTGAGAAATTAAATTTTGATATACCATAACGAGGTGGAAATAATTTTCTTTCCTACAATGATATACGACTGTATAATTGTAGTCTTATTAGCAAATAACAATGTACAAGCAATGAGCTGGTTTTGATTTGAAAATTATCAACCTAGTTTTTAGCCGCTGCTGTCTTAATGCTGTTATTAAACACTTTATTTCAGACAAGACATTGAGGTACATATTATCGAAAATCGTAAATTCCTAAAATGTATCGTTACATGGTTAGCGTTACATAAGTATCAACGCATAGAAACCGTCCACATTTGCCCTAGCAACGTCGTATATTTCATACACTACACTCCTATTCAAGATGAACTGAAGCGACAAAGACGTTAAAAAATGTCAGCATGTCCAAACTCCTTGCTCGAAACTTACTCGATATTGAAGTCATATCTAAGGAACGTTACTGCTAACCTATCAAAGCGGTTTGCTATCTACATATATACCGGTGTACCTTTCTTTGATCCGGATTCAGCAATCAATGTCTTTTGATTGGTTTGTAAGATAAGCCGACCAAAACATGGGCGATGAAATTTTTTGACGGCAAATTTTAATGCTACAGCTTTCCTTCTTGATCTAAGATGAAGCTTTTCATAGTTAAAGTTAGTGCTCGGGAAGCATGTTTAATTAATTTGAGCAGTTGGTCGTAAAATTGAAGAGCTGAAAGCTACCTGGACAAGACGGTGATTATTATTGAGTAACCCGCTATTTGTGTTGAAATTTGATAATTTATTGGGTGTATGCATTAAAAACCGGAATTTGATACTAAATGTCATCATTACTTGTTTATGCGTTGTAGTACATCATGGACATATGTATGTATATGTCATTTGAAAGCCTTATTCAATACCTGTCAAAATCAGCTTTTGTTTTGATTGTGCACATCCAACCGATTTCAACGATGGAAAATTTATCAAATTTGCGAAAAAACAGCATTTGCGGGAAGTTTTGTTGAGTCACTTTTTCGCAAACAAAACTGCAGCTGAAAGTCATCGTTTGCTCGTGGATTTGTATGGTGGTATGGTTTGCAAAAACACAGTGTTTTGAGTCGTTTAGTCGCTTCAAAAGTGGTGATTTTGACATCAAGGACAAAGAGCATCCTGGTCAGCCGAAAAAGTTTGAGGATGAAGAATTGGAGGCATTACTCGATCAAGATTCATGTCAAACGCAAGAAGAACTTGCAGAATCATTGCGAGTTGATCAAGCAACAATTTCCAGACGTTTGAAAGCCTTGGGATTCATCCAAAAGATGGGAAATTGGGTGCCATACGAATTGAAGCCAAGAGACGTGGAAAGACGATTTTGCATGTCCGAAATGCTGCTCGAGCGCCACAAAAAGAAGTCGTTTTTGCATCGTATTGTCACTGGCGATGAAAAATGGATCCATTTCGATAATCCCAAGCGCAAAAAAGCGTATGTCAAGAAAGGCGAGGCCGGCCCATCGACACCAAAGCCGAATATTCACGGAGCCAAGGTCATGCTGTGCATTTGGTGGAACCAGCTAGGTGTGATCCACTATGAGCTGTTGCCAAGTGGCCAAACCATCAATGCCCAACTTTATCGTCAACAATTGATCCGATTGAAGCAGAAAATCCAGGCAGAACGGCCAACGTATGCGACCAGACACGAGTCAATCATTTTCCACCACGATAACGCTCGGCCACATATTGCGGCGCCGGTCAAAAATTACCTGGAGAGTAACGGATGGGAAATTCTGTCTCACCCGCCTTATAGCCCAGACCTTGCTCCTTCCGACTACCACCTATTTCGATCCATGCAGAATGCCCTATCAGGAATACGCTTCACTTCAGTTCAAGGTATCGAAAATTGGCTCGATCCGTTTTTGGCCACCAAGCCGGCGCAGTTTTTCTCGGATGGAATCCATAAATTGACAGAAAGATGGGAAAAAGTAGTGGGTAGCGATGGGCAATACTTTGAATAAAAAATCTTGTAACATTTTTCCATAATAAAGGCTCAAATTTCATAAAAAAATCCGGTTTTTAATGCATACACCCAATATCAAAAATACTGTCGGGCATCGGAAGAGGATACTGATGTTGATCGAACTTGATTTTTGAAATGCTGTCTATCGGTATTCCCATCTGCTAAACTGTGGGTCTATATAAATTCTCTACCGCCTAAATGAATTGTGCGGTAGAAACAGGATTCGAAAAATGTTTTTAGATAAAATTCTGGACTATTGCTAAGCTTGACCGGAACTGTGCTTGCGCCCCTAAAAAAATCCATGGTCAAAATATAATATTTTGTTATTGTTGTATATTTTCCTAGAATTTGAGCCATTCTTAAAGAATCGACTTAACATCTAAAATCTCAGTTATATTAAAATACATCCACGAACGTGCCACTAGGGTTTTGCATTAGGAACTACTGATAGAATCGGCTTAATAACTATGATATAAAATTTCTGTAAAACCATTGACAAACGTGCTCCATTTGGTACAGGAATCTGGATATGTAGTAAAGGTTTGAAGCAGTTATGAGCGTGAAAAAACAATTTTTCTTTGTTAAACCTAATTTACCCAAATTTTTCTCCCAATGACCAAAATGTCATTATTCTGTCTCGCAATATTTGTTGAATGCTGTGGCCTTGTTTTATTTAAGAAACTCCGCCCCTGCTCTAAATGGGACTGCTGTGATTGTGGCACAATGATGATACCTTGGTCTCCGGGAGCACAATCATTGTGCACCAATTCCATTGAAATTTAGAATCTGACTTAACCAACATATTTGTTAATCAATGAGCAGGTTTGAAACTTTTCTAAAAGAGATTTCACGACGTGCATATTTTGTGACCAAAGGATCGCTGTTGCCACCAAACGTAAATACAAATATTTGACCACTCCATGGAATAACGAAAAGAGCAATTTTTAAAAAAATTAGTTTTTCTGAATTTTCGTTACGCTCAATAAATGTACTAAAATATCTAAAAAAATATTATATGAATGTAAGACTAAGGCATTAAGCAAGATATTCCGTACTAAATAAAGTGAACTAAAATATGTTTAACTTTTTTGGTTGATTGATTGATTAGAATGTACGACCAAGCATTAAGCAAGAAAATAAAGTGTACTAAAATATCTAAAAATTATTAAGTTAAAAATTGTAAGACGAAGCATTAAGCTAGATAACTCGTTACTAAATAAAGTGTACTAAAATATGTATAACTTTTTGACTAATTGATTTGAACGTATAACCAAGCATTAAGCAAGATATACGGTACTAAATAAAGTGTACTAAATGTATTTAACTTGTTTGGTTGATTGATTGATTTGAATGTGCGACCAAGCATTAAGCAAGAAAATAACGTGTACTAAAATAACTAAAAAATATTAACTGGATTATATGAATGTAGGACCAAGCATTAAGCAAGATATCCCATACTAAATAAAGTATACTAAAATATGTTTAACTTTTTGCTTAATTGATTTGAATGTATGACCAAGCATTAAGCAAGATATCCGGTACTAAATACAGTGTACTAAAATGTGTTTAACTTTTTTGGTTGATTAGTTGATTTGAATGCACGACCAAGCATTAAGCAAAAAAATAAAGTGTACTAAAATATCTAAAAAATATGAACTGGATTATAAGAATGTAAGACCAAGTATTAAGCAAGATATTCCATACTAAATAAAATGTACTAAAATATGTTTAACTTTTTGATTAATTGATTTGAGGAGTGTATAACTTTTTTGATTGATTGATTGATTTAAATGTACGAGCATTAAGCAAGAAAATAAAGTGTACTAAAATATCCAAAAAATATTAATTGGATTATAAAAATGTAAGCCCAAGAATTAAGCAAGAAATCCCGAACTAAATAAAGTGTAATAAAATATGTATAACTTTTTTTTATTCAAAAATTGTTCATGTTTGATTTCTGACCGTGAATAAAGGAGTTCTTAGGCTAATGATCTGGAAAGGGACAAAACGCATCCGCTATTCATCGATTGTTCGAAACAATTCTTTTATACCAATTTTGCAGAAAGGCACCTATTCTTGGTATTATTGGGAGACAGCTGGCATTTTGGTTAAGCCTTTTTCTCAAAATTCGTGTATAATTGTTTCTCTTCATTTTAAATTACAAAACAATCAAATGATTTCTTGGTATGTGCTTGTAGTCATTTTGGCAGATTTTGGTAAATCTTTGAAAATATCAATTCAAGATGATTCCAGTAAAAAGATGACACCAATATACACAAACTTATCAAAAAATGGGTCTTTCTTAAGCCACTTACTCAGAACTTTTATCTAAAATTATAGATTAGGTTATTAGGCTAGTTTTACTGAAAATAAAAATATTATTGCAAGACAATTTGCACAGTCCTCTCAATCCAAACACGACAAAGAAGCACGCGCAGCGCGCACAGATAGTTTTCGGTCGTAGTAAAATATGGTGAAATATTTACTCTCAAAGCTTTAGATTCAGACATTCTGATATACAAATATGACTGCAAGACAATTTCTGGCAAATAAGACGAAAATTCGAAGTTTGAATTTATGGAGTGTGACATGACGAGTTTTGGACCGAAAATCGAATCAAATTGAAAGACTGCTGATAATGAGACAAAAGATTTGAGAATATTTATTTAGTATACGACTGAAATATTTTTCTTCAAAAAATCCAATTATCCTTACTTGTTGAAGAATAGAATACAATACTTTCTACAGAAAAATATACCGGTAAAGACCCTGTTAAAGTTAGCCGAAAGTTTCCAGGCGAAAGTGAAAAGTCGATAATGCAGATTATGTTATTGACATTCCAGCCGAAAATAAATCAGCCTCTAGAGTGTTATGTCTAGAGATAGATTGGATTGATGTGACTTGTCAATAGCTATCGCAGGAAAAAAATTGAGTTCAAGTTTCCCGTGGGAAATCTCGGAAAATTCGATTTTCCAAAAATTATTAGAAAATTTGTATAAAATCAGCCTTTAAAGTGTTATGTCTGGAGATGAATTGCATTGATGCGATTTATCAATAGCTATCGCAGGAAAAAAAATCAGTACAAGTTTCCCGTGGGAAATCTCGGAAAATTCAAAAAAGTTTCCAGCCGAAAGTAAGAAATAGATGAATAAAATCAGCCTCTAGAGTGTTATGTCTGGAGATGGATTGGATTGATATGACTTGTCAATAGCTATCGCAGGAAAAAAAATCATTTCAAGTTTCCCGTGGGAAATCTCGGAAAATTCGATTTTCCAAAAATTATTAGAAAATTTGTATAAAATCAGCCTCTAGAGTGTTATGTTTGGAGATGGATTCAATTAATGTGATTACCCAATACGTATTGCAGGAAAAAAATTCAGTTCAAGTTTCCCGTGGGAAATCTCGGAAAATTCAAAAAAGTTTCCAGCCGAAAGTAAGAAATGGATGAATAAAATCAGCCTCTAGAGTGTTATGTCTGGAGATGGATTCAATTGATGTGACTTGTCAATAGCTATCGCAGGAACAAAATTCATTTCAAGTTTCCCGTGGGAAATCTCGGAAAATTCGATTTTCCAAAAATTATTAGAAAATTTGTATAAAATCAGCCTCTAGAGTGTTATGTCTGGAGATGAATTCAATTGATGTGATTACTCAATAGCTATTGCAGGAAAAAAATTCAGTTCAAGTTTCCCGTGGGAAATCTCGGAAAATTCGATTTTCCGAAAATTATTAGAGAATTTGTATAAAATCAGCCTCTAGAGTGTTATGTCTGGAGATGGATTCAATTGATGTGATTACTCAATAGCTATTGCAGGAAAAAAAATCAGTACAAGTTTCCCGTGGGAAATCTCGGAAAATTCGATTTTCCAAAAATTATTAGAAAATTTGTATAAAATCAGCCTCTAGAGTGTTATGTCTGGAGATGGATTCAATTGATGTGATTACTCAATACGTATTGCAGCAAAAAAATTCAGTTCAAGTTTCCCGTGGGAAATCTCGGAAAATTCGATTTTCCAAAAATTATTAGAAAATTGGTATAAAATCAGCCTCTAGAGTGTTATGTCTGGAGATGGATTCAATTGATGTGATTACTCAATAGCTATTGCCGGAAAAAAATTCAGTTCAAGTTTCCCGTGGGAAATCTCGGAAAATTCGATTTTCCAAAAATTATTAGAAAATTTGTATAAAATCAGCCTTTGAAGTGTTATGTCTGGAGATGAATTGCATTGATGTGATTTATCAATAGCTATCGCAGGAAAAAAAATCAGTACAAGTTTCCCGTGGGAAATCTCGGAAAATTCAAAAAAGTTTCCAGCCGAAAGTAAGAAATGGATGAATAAAATCAGCCTCTAGAGTGTTATGTCTGGAGATGGATTGGATTGATATGAATTGTCAATAGCTATCGCAGGAAAAAAATTCATTTCAAGTTTCCCGTGGGAAATCTCGGAAAATTCGATTTTCCAAAAATTATTAGAAAATTTGTATAAAATCAGCCTCTAGAGTGTTATATCTGGAGATGGATTCAATTGATGTGATTACTCAATAGCTATTGCAGGAAAAAAATTCAGTTCAAGTTTCCCGTGGGAAATCTCGGAAAATTCGATTTTCCAAAAATTATTAGAAAATTTGTATAAAATCAGCCTTTAAAGTGTTATGTCTGGAGATGAATTGCATTGATGTGATTTATCAATAGCTATCGCAGGAAAAAAAATCAGTACAAGTTTCCCGTGGGAAATCTCAGAAAATTCAAAAAAGTTTCCAGCCGAAACAAAGAAATGGATGAATAAAATCAGCCTCTAGAGTGTTATGTCTGGAAATGGTTTAAATTGATGTGACTTGTCAATAGCTATCGCAGGAAAAAAATTCATTTCAAGTTTCCCGTGGGAAATCTCGGAAAATTCGATTTTCCGAAAATTATTAGAAAATTTGTATAAAATCAGCCTCTAGAGTGTTATGTCTGGAGATGGATTCAATTGATGTGATTACTCAATAGCTATTGCAGGAAAAAAATTCAGTTCAAGTTTCCCGTGGGAAATCTCGGAAAATTCGATTTTCCAAAAATTATTAGAAAATTTGTATAAAATCAGCCTTTAAAGTGTTATGTTTGGAGATGAATTGCATTGATGTGATTTATCAATAGCTATCGCAGGAAAAAAAATCAGTACAAGTTTCCCGTGGGAAATCTCGGAAAATTCAAAAAAGGTTTCCAGCCGAAAGTAAGAAATGGATGAATAAAATCAGCCTCTAGAGTGTTATGTCTGGAGATAAATTGGATTGATGTGACTTGTAAATAGCTATCGCAGGAAAAAATTCAATCCAAGTTTGCCGCGGGAAATCTTGAAAAATTTGTTTTTTCGATTTCGGAAAATTTTCTAATAATTTTTGGAAAATCGAATTTTCCGAGATTTCCCACAGGAAATTTGAACTGAATTTTTTTCCTGCAATATCTATTGAGTAATCACATCAATTGAATCCATCTCCAGACATAACACTCTAGAGGCTGATTTTATACAAATTTTCTAATAATTTTTGGAAAATCGAATTTTCCGAGATTTCCCACGGGAAACTTGAAATGAATTTTGTTCCTGCGATAGCTATTGACAAGTCGCATCAATTGAATCCATCTCCAGATATAACACTCTAGAGGCTGATTTTATTCATCCATTTCTTACTTTCGGCTGGAAACTTTTTTGAATTTTCCGAGATTTCCCACGGGAAACTTGTACTGAATTTTTTTCCTGCGATAGCTATTGATAAATCACATCAATGCAATTCATCTCCAGACATAACACTTTAAAGGCTGATTTTATACAAATTTTCTAATAATTTTTGGAAAATCGAATTTTCCGAGATTTCCCACGGGAAACTTGAACTGAATTTTTTTCCTGCAATAGCTATTGAGTAAATCACATCAATTGAATCCATCTCCAGACATAACACTCTAGAGGCTGATTTTATACAAATTTTCTAATAATTTTTGGAAAATCGAATTTTCCGAGATTTCCCACGGGAAACTTGAACTGAATATTTTCCTGCGATAGCTATTGACAAGTCATATCAATCCAATCCATCTCCAGACATAACACTCTAGAGGCTGATTTTATTCATCCATTTCTTACTTTCGGCTGGAAACTTTTTTGAATTTTCCGAGATTTCCCACGGGAAACTTGTACTGAATTTTTTTCCTGCGATAGCTATTGATAAATCACATCAATTGAATCCATCTCAAGGCATAACACTCTAGAGGCTGATTTTATACAAATTTTCTAATAATTTTTGGAAAATCGAATTTTCCGAGATTTCCCACGGGAAACTTGAATTAAATTTTTTTCCTGCAATACGTATTGAGTAATCACATCAATTGAATCCATCTCCAGACATAACACTCTAGAGGCTGATTTTATACAAATTTTCTAATAATTTTCGGAAAATCGAATTTTCCGAGATTTCCCACGGGAAACTTGAACTGAATTTTTTTCCTGCGATAGCTATTGAGTAATCACATTATTTGAATCCATCTCCAGACATAACACTCTAGAGGCTGATTTTATACAAATTTTCTAATAATTTTTGGAAAATCGAATTTTCCGAGATTTCCCACGGGAAACTTGAAATGAATTTTGTTCCTGCGATAGCTATTGACAAGTCTCATCAATTGAATCCATCTCCAGACATAACACTCTAGAGGCTGATTTTATTCATCCATTTCTTACTTTCGGCTGGAAACTTTTTTGAATTTTCCGAGATTTCCCACGGGAAACTTGTACTGATTTTTTTTCCTGCGATAGCTATTGATAAATCACATCAATGCAATTCATCTCCAGACATAACACTTTAAAGGCTGATTTTATACAAATTTTCTAATAATTTTTGGAAAATCGAATTTTCCGAGATTTCCCACGAGAAACTTGAACTGAATTTTTTTCCTGCGATAGCTATTGAGTAATCACATCAATTGAATCCATCTCCAGACATAACACTCTAAAGGCTGATTTTATACAAATTTTCTAATAATTTTTGGAAAATCGAATTTTCCGAGATTTCCCACGGGAAACTTGAAATGAATTTTTTGCCTGCGATAGCTATTGACAAGTCACATCAATTTAATCCATCTCCAGACATAACACTCTAGAGGCTGATTTTATTCATCCATTTCTTACTTTTGGCTGGAAACTTTTTTGAATTTTCCGAAATTTCCCACGGGAAACTTGTACTGAATTTTTTTCCTGCGATAGCTAGTGATAAATAACATCAATTCAATTCATCTCCAGACATAACACTTTAAAGGCTGATTTTATACAAATTTTCTAATAATTTTTGGAAAATCGAATTTTCCGAGATTTCCCACGGGAAACTTGGGCTGAATTTATTAATTCGACAGCTATAGACAAATCACATAAAAACGATTTAGCTTTAGATATATACTCTAGAGGCTGATTTTATTCCAATTTTGTATATTCTTCTGATTTTCCGATATTTCCTACGAAGCAAAGTTTTACACGTATATTTATTTACAAAAATTTATATTTATAGATTCTATGTATCCTATTAATTTTCGGCTGATAACTACTGGTTTTATCATAATCTGCATTATCGACTTTTAACTTTCGGCTGGAAACTTTCGGCTGGGATTAGACAATCTGCCTTACCATTTTTTTTTACTTTCGACTGGCCTAACACAATCTGCATTATCGACATTTCACTTTCGGCTGGCAACTTTCGGCTAACTTTAACAGTATCCGGTAAAGCTAGACGAAAGTTTACAACTGAAAGTAAAAGTCGATAATGCAGAACCCTGTTAACCAAAAATTAAAAAAAACAACGAGGGAGTTCACACTCAATTCACGAAAGATTTAAGTGAAAAAATGTATATATAAGTACGAATTATTGAATCAGAAGTCTTCAATGTTATCCACACCTTCATAGTAATTTTCGGCTAAGTACTATCGGCTAATGGCGATATTATTTTTAATTTTCGGATAGGATAACACAATCTGCATTATGAATTTTTTACTTTAGGCTGGAAACTTTATCGAATTTTTCCAAATTTCCCACGGAAAACCTGAACCACAATTTTTTTCAGCGATAGCCATTGACAAATTACATCAATGCAGTCCATCTCCAGACATAAGACTCTAGTGGCTCATTTTACAATTTTCCATGAGGAAGTGGAGCGAGGGTGTTTTTTACGTAAGACTATTGATCAAATTTTCAATGCAATCTATCATTGCAATCTTTAACTTATCCTCGGAATGTAAATAACGCAATCTGCATTATTGACTTTTTACCGTCTGAAAACTTTCGATTAATTTTAACAGGGACAGAAAAATGCTTTGAGAAAATGACGTAAAGCAGCTACAATTTCTGATATGTTTCAGTCTATAAGCTACAAGGGGGGTTAGGTTGTGATTTATTACGAGCTTACGTCCTGTTACTTTTTTGATTTGTTTATTAGATTTTTTTTATTAACACACTAACACAAAGAAAACAATCCTCCACACAAAAAATAAAATTGAATATTGAAACTCTCATTTCTCAATTCCTATTTTTCGACCAAAATACGGATACAGAACGTGTCAAAAAGTGTAAAATATCATGTGAATTGGATTTGAAACACGATTGCTGAGAGTTTACCTTTTATTAAGCCAATGGACTAAGTTAAATATCAAATTGCATTATATAGTAATTGGAAAATTAAAGAAAATCAATCAAAACCAATTACATTTTTTTTATGTACGATACACATCAGAATTGTTAATCTCATTCTGTTTGAATTTTTAGAATGAGGAAACGGTATATTATGTAAAGGGACCACAACATTTTACAAGGCGGCAAATTATAATTTTTGGCATTTTAATTAATCAAAAATCTATACACATATTTTGATTAACGCCACGATATAAATTCAACACAAATTCTACATGAAGTACACAGCCTAAAAAACACATTTTTTGAAATAAATACAAATAAAAAATTATTAATTATAAGCATTTTCTCTATAGCATAGAATTTTTTATAAATAAAAAGATTTAAATATTGAGATAGCAAACTATATATAGTATATAACAACTAGCTTAACTTAAATCGCGATCTGTAACCGTTCATTCAAACATTATTAGACGAAAAAAAAAAACAAAACATAAAAATCTATTCCGGTATTGATTATCGAATCGGGCCAAGGTTTAAATTCTATCAAATAGCACATATAACACGTTGAAAACGTTCGTGATTTCACAAAACTGTAGTATGTATGTACGTACGTGTACGTGTTGAGCATGGTTTTTATACATAATTAATCACTGTGCTGTGCGCATAAATAAAATATTTTATGAATGATTTCGTTACAGATTATGCTAGAGAATATGTTAAACATCTATAACAAAAGTTATAATTTTATTTATCTGATTTGATTTAATAAAAATTTAGATTAGATAAAAAGTGTTTTAGTTTTCGTTCACGTTATTAGATTTGATATTTCTAGCGCAAGAATGAGGTCAATTATATTTTCAGAAATTGGCTTGAATTAAATTTGCTCTTTAATGAATGGCGTACGATGTTTTAATATTACCGATCAATTTTTTTGTTTTTTTTTGTTTTGTACACAAATCACAATACAATATACATACGTGTCTGTCGAGACGAGACAAAGAAGGGTGTTCGGCATCATGAGTAATCAAATTTTTGTTTATATCGCGCGATATTCTTCTGGGCGCCATATCAAAGTTGACGTGTAACGAGATCTTAATTACTCTTAACACATTTTGTAGACAAGTATATCTATATACTCTCTAATCTAATCGCATTGATCATCCAACTAATTTTGTCTTATGTTATTTTGCACAAGTTTTGTACTTTACGTATGTGTTTTTGATGAGAGCAATAACCTCAAATCGTATTTTTAAATTTCTTTATTTCATTTTTTTCACTAAGAATTACAAGATTTTCACAAAAAATTTATCTAAAATAAAAACAACATCGCGATGTTAATTTTATTGTACGCATATTTCTTATTTTTATTTTGATTATTCATCTTTCGCGTACGGGTAGGTACATACATACATATGTACATATTGTAGAACCAAAAATTTATTAGTTTTCACATAAAACGAAATTTTGTTTTCACCTTTTGGTTCACTTTTAATTTCAATACGATTTTTTATTTATGCGGCGGCGGTGATAAAAAAATGATTTTACATTAAATTATGCTAATTTTGTGGTAAAATGCGGTAATTACACTTAAAGTAACGAACATAAAAATATCATCGATTTGTATTTGTGCGGTCGTTAAGTGTGGCGGTAGATAATCCGGTCATTATACTTTTGACAAATTAATTAATTATTATTAAAAGACGGTGTGTAGCTCTTTCAAATAAATTTAGTATTGGTTGTTAATCTTCTTAATGTAGGTATTAATGCAAACACGTATGGTTGCCGTGGGAAAAAATTCTGCGCATGTGACGCAAACATTGTGGTCAGTAACTTAAATATTTTTTATTAAATTGTGAGAATATGTGTAGAGAAGAAACGAGATCTTTGTACGGTTGCAAACGAGATAAATATGAATGAAGCATGAAATTATTTTTTTTTTGTTTTACATTGTTTGTATATGGGAAAATATCTAAAACAAAAATTTAGAACTTAAATGTTGGATTTAAAAATGTGCCGCTAAAATGGTTCCAAGAAGTTCTTCACAGAAAGTGTAGCTACACAAATTCACACAAAGTATAAAAATAAAAAGTGTAGACGTACGTGAAACAAATGTAGTCAAGAATTTTAGTTAATTAATCTCAAAAACCTTTACTACGCTACCAAAACTAGGTTTTATAGTAAAAACGACTTAGTTATTTTTAAACGTAATTGAATGGATAACAACACTTTTCCTTATTGTTCACTTCACGTGGGAACATGGTATATTTGTTAAGTAATTAATAAATATTTTGTTTGTATACAAAACGCATAGATTGCAAATGGTAAAAAATTAATAAACGAAAATATGCACATATGACATTTATATCAACTATGCAATTTGCTTCTGTACTACCCACATAACATTAGCCGCATTTCTTGACGCATAGTGAAAGTTTACAAGAAAACAACAACAAAAAATTAACAATTTTTGGTTTTTGTATCAAAATTTTTGATTCGAGTAGAGATCGAGCTACAATGGATCCGTCCCATTGTTACAGTTATCGAATCTATTTTTTTTTTCCCCTTCTCTATATAAATGAATTGCTAGAATTTTTGTTCCAGGCTGATATTTTTTTTTTGTACGGACTCATTTTGATATAGTTTGCGTAGATCAGAGAAAGATTTTTTTTTGCTATGAATTCTTTCGTTGTCAATACATTGGTATCGCATACTATATTTTTGTTTTATTTTTTTTTTGTTTGTTTTGGAATTAATCACGCGTCATCATTTGGATTCCCTGTGTGACTAATAAAGTATTTAAAGATAGATCGAATGATCATTTGTTTATGTAGGTACTTTACAGTGGACAGAAAGATTTCGTTTTTGGTAGTGGGGAAGAATGTTTTTTTATGCGTGTACGACTGACTAAGCACATAAGAACCGCTTTATACTATATACTGGTAAATAGAATTTTGTTTAATTTCGGCTATGATAATTTGGTATGAATTGTATTTCGTGTGAGGCCATCGCAGCTAGTGGACCAAAAATAAATAATATAAAATTTAAAATCAGTGATCGTATGGTAAATTTACGTATGTTCAATAAATAATAAAAGTTGTGTATGCAAGGTTTATATTATATCTATGATATTTATCTGTACATATATAGATATATAGCAATATAGTAGTCGCTTAAATACCAAGGATTCATACGAGTGACAAAAAAAAAATAAAAAAATAAAATATTAATTAATAGGAATTTTAAATGGTAAGCAAATTTCTTAAAAAATCCTATGGCGGTTACATTCTTATTTAGAAACGGTAACAATGCCTAATGACTATTTTTATGTATAGATGCTTTCATCATGAGTCAAAGCATATACGATAGCAGCGGGGTCTCACAAAATAAATTGTGCATTGCATAGACAATTTTACCAGCACAAATTGGTTGAGAGCTGTTCATAAAACGGGACTATTTGAAGTTTGCACATTTATTGAAGACAAACAGAAAAGCGGATATTGAGGCTTTCCGCTAACAACAAAAAAAAAATATATATGTAATAAATGAAATTATTACACGGATTTGTATAGATGTATTATATATTCGGAGTGGCATATAAAACATATTTGTGACACCAGAAATATAGATATATAGTATATAATTGAATTAAGTTTAAAAAAAAAAAAAAATATATAAAAGAGAATAATTTAACGAACGTTACTTATAAAGTGAAATTACTAAGAAAATTAGAGTGATAATAGCGTTGTTTTTGCGTATAAAAAAAATAATTTTTTTGAATATTAAATTAAAATAAGTATATAGAGTTAGTTTGAAATAAAGTGAATAAAATAACCCTAGGAATTATTTTTCAGCCACGTATATATATATGATCACCGAGAGTACTCTACGGCAGACATGCATATGGGTGAGTTTTTGAACGAGTTTTTTTTTATGGCATTTTTGTGCTTAGAATTTAAAATGAAATTTTATTCACTTTAATCAAGAGTCAATAGTTATAGATTATTTGTTTCTTTGCATTTTTTATTGATCATTAATTGATTTAGTTTGAATAAATATTGTTTTTTTTGTTTAAAATATGGAATAACTATCTTATTATTGGTTGATGGTGTGTCGAGGACAGTATAAGGACGAATCTAGGTGTGTTTGTTTTTACCTCTAAACACGATGATATTGTGGTATCAATATTTTACGGCAACAAAGAACCTCCCACAATCTGACTGCAGCCTATCCTATTCGATCGTGTTAGTTGCCGTATGGTACGTAACAATAATGGCGCCGAAACAGGGACATGAGGCTTATGGAATATTTCACGTTGTTAAACGGGTAGACCACATGGCTTCAAGGTCATAGAACCACATGAGTTGAAAACTTAGTTTTACAGTTTGCAAACATGTGATTTTATAAAGTAAATTTTTTTTAATTTTTTCATGATGTCATAAGCAGTGATTATTAGGGTATAGTTTTACTGTTTTTTTTTTATAAGGTAGACCTAAGAAGTCATCCAGGTGGCCTAACCACTCAACAAGGGCATCCAGAATAACCGCATATTAGATTTAACTGTTTTTTTTAGCTTCAGTATTGTTTTAGTTTAAATTTGCATATTTTTCTATTTTAAAATATTTTCGTTTTAATTTAGTTGCGGTTGGTTGCAAATTAATTAATTACTTGATTCGAATTTAGATAAAAATTTATTTCACATTGCAAAAATATAAGTGTGGTTTTTCTCTTTGAAATATTAGCGGTTGATACTTGATGATTTCACGATTCCCGCTTGGTGTTCTTTGGAGTAAAGACTACATTTTTTTTTCATTAAAATTTCTTTTCAGTATTTTCTATTTGAAATAGTGTATAGATACAGAGAGGGTTATCAATGGTTGACACATAGTGACACTATGAGTTCCCGATCATAATCAACTACTGAGTTCTGCACTGATATTTTCATTTTTTTTCCGACAATTTTTTTTTAAAGATTCAAATGCAATAGTTTCTCTGTAGTATATGGTGAGCCAAACTTGGATTGAATTTATAATGAGGCCCGTGGTCGAATGCGCAGTGATTCTGCGTTAGATCCCACGAAAGTTTCATTGTGAACCTCCATGAATCGGTTTCACAATATGTTATTAATTTTGTTTTGCTTATGTATCATGGAATGATTAGATATTCAAATTTTGTTTAGTTTCGTCCTTTAAATTAGTTCTAAGCATCGCCATCAACCATAATTAAATTTACGTTTCATTATTAATAATTTATTTTTGATATTGCGCTTATATTTTATAAAAGTATTACAAAAATTGAAATTAGTTTCATATGGTATATACAATTTTAGGAAATATTATTAAACAAATTAAATTATAAGATTTAATATTTTCATAATTCGTTACCAATTAGTTCTATTTAATTAGTCATATCCAATATACCAACTATACCAATTATCGTCAATTATTGCTTTATAAATAATATCAAATCTTGTCGAAAAATTTAAAGTCTCAAATTTTGTGGCAGCTTAATTATTATTTCGACCTTTATCATACAATGGATCCCGTTATTTATAGCAAAATGCTAAATGCCCCTGAACTGGAAGTCGAGTACCTTATAAGAGGACTTTCCAGTAGGACAGTAGACGCTAAGGAGGTACTTGTAAATACGCTTAGAGCAGAGCAGCTGGATAAATCCTTGATTTGTAGAGATTGTCACATTAGTGAAAATCCCGAATTAGAGATTGAGGAGTGTTCCAACCGATACGATGAACTTGTCAAGGCTTCGGAAGAACAGGGAAGTCGACCTCCTCCCGACTTTATAACATTGGCATATGTTAAAGCGAAGCACTATAAAGAGAGGATTTTCCGGGTGATTAATACTTTTGGCGAATCCCCTTCTTCCACAAGAGTTTCTCGCAACTGGCGTCATGCGTTTAATGTTTACTATAAGTTGTGGTGCGAGTATCAAGAAGCTGACTCTAGAGAAGTTTCACCGCAGGGTATAGGAATTGCAGCTAGCTCTTTTTCGGAAAAACTCGACAATTTGCTATCAACAAGTTCTCTAAACGCAAAACCACCAGAAGCCACAGATCTATCAAAACATGAGCAAGGTGACCAAGCTAGGCACATTCCATTTGTTGAGCCTAAAAATCTTAAAGGGTCGGTTGCAGATTTCTTTACCCAAATCGGAGCTCGCCAAAGTTATAATCTGCAAAATAGGAATAATCCGGAGATTTCTAATGTTTCTGACAATTTTAATGAACGTCCAGCTATTCGAAATCTAAACCAAAATATTCAAAGACTTGATTATGCGGAAGGACCTCCAGAGCGGGCAATGGCGCGAGCAACTCAATACCGTGTAGACAATTTTTATAAAATTCGGCAAAGATGGAATCTTTCTTTTGATGGATCAGATACTCTAAATGTCCACGATTTTGTTTACCGGCTTGAACAAATGGCAGACGACGACGGTTTTTCAAAAGAAAATCTTGGTAAGGTTGTCTATTTATTTCTTACGAAAAAGGCAGAGGATTGGTACTGGGTGTACAAAGCGGACCATCCAAATGCAACTTGGGCAAACATGAAAAATGCTCTTCTTTCATACTTCAGCAGCTCTAACTACGAAGAGGAAATCAAAGAACAAATCCTACGGCGAGTGCAAGGAAGCAAGGAGACATTTTCGGACTTTTCACTTAGTATCCAAAAGATGAATGCACGCCTTCAAGCTCGATTGTCGGAACAACAAGTTGTCTACAGGCTATGCCAAAACATGTATCCAGCCCTGAAAAATGTAACGCTGCCGTATCATAGTAAAATTAGAACTGTCGAAGAGCTGCGCATATTATGTCGCGATTATGAGAGACTCTGGGAACAATCTGGTTACGACCCAAGGCGTTTTGGAGATACGTTTATCAGACGCCGACAACCAATGAACGAGTTGAGCATGGAGATGAAGAATCTAAACATTGGCCACACCCAAAATTCCAGTAGTGATAACGCCAGGTTGGAAAGTCAGTACGCTGTCACAGAACCAAATTTAGATGCATTTCACAGGAGAATGGACAATCGTGGTGTTGATAACGAACTTGCAACCTCGAATAATTATATTTGTTGGAATTGTCACGATATTGGCCACAAATATCAGGAGTGTGAGAAGGATTTTCTCAACGTCTTTTGTTTTGGCTGTGGAGAACGAAATGTGCGGAAACCAGCTTGTCAGAACTGTCTTAAATTTCAAAAGGGAAACTCCCAGCCGAGCGCGAATTATATGAGAGGATCACGACTCGGAGCAAACACCAATCAACTGTTGGAAACGAAGAATCCCAACAGCAAGTAACTCAGGCAACTCTCATAAATCAACCTACTTTTAATAGTTCAATGAATACTGAAATAATAAATTTATGTAACATCAATTTGAATTCTAAATATCCCAATAAATGTAAAAAATTAATTCGTTCGATTCGATACTTTCGTGGAAAACGTACTCTTATCAGGAAGTGTATTGCGTCCCTAATCAAATGTACTGCTGATGATCCCCGTCCACATGCTGATGTAGAGATAAAATCAACAAAAATAAATGGTCTTTTGGATAGCGGCGCATCAGTGAGTGTGCTTGGGAAAGATTCAATCAAATTCCTCACGGAGAAAAATTTGAAATTCCATAGTCTCTCTACAAATATTAAAACTGCTGATGGCACCTCAAACAGAATTGAAGGCTACATTTGGCTGCCAGTTACGTTCGGAACCAAAACTGAGAATATCCAATTTTTTATTGTTCCTTCTCTGCAATCTCCTTTGTATTTGGGGGTTGATTTTTGGAGAAAATTCAAGTTATTACCAAATATATCGGTACACGAAATCGTAGAGGTAAGCCACCAGAAAACCGACAATTCGCATATAATCAATATTCCGGACCAACAAATTCTCGAAAGGATTATCAATTTGTTCCCGTCATCAGCCAAAGAAGGTCTAGGCAAAACAACGCTACACGAGCATGATATTGAGCTAGTGAAAGACTGTAAAGCGGTGAAGCAGCGGTATTACCCAGTCTCACCTGCAGTACAGAATGACCTTTACAAAGAAATTGACAGAATGTTGAGTTTGGGTGTCATCGAGGTAAGCAAAAGTTCGTGGAGCTCACCGGTAACAATGGTTAGGAAAGCGAACGGAAAAACCCGCCTCTGTCTCGATGCACGCAAACTCAATACTTTGACACTAAAAGACGCCTACCCACTTCCGATCATTGACGGACTTTTAGGACGACTCTCCGAGACTCGTTACATTACTTCACTAGATTTAAAGGACGCATTCTGGCAGATACCACTTGCGGAATCTGCCAGAGACAAAACAGCTTTTACTGTACCGGGACGGCCGCTCTATCAGTTCAGGGTGATGCCATTTGGGCTGTGTAATGCAGCCCAATCAATGTGCCGTTTAATGCATAAAGTTATACCACATGAACTCCATGATCGAATTTTCGTGTATCTGGACGATCTGTTGATCATTAGCGGCACATTGAAGGAGCACCTTGAGCTGCTAGAGACGGTAGCGACTTTATTACGGACAGCTGGGTTAACTATTAACCTGGAGAAGAGTAAATTTCTCATGAAAGAGATTCGCTACGTGGGATATTTGGTGGGAGAGAAGGGACTCAGACCAGATCCTGGTAAAATTGACGCAATAGTTAACCTAGCACCACCCACGAGTACAAAACAGATACGACGACTGATAGGGATGGCTGGGTGGTACCGTCGTTTCATCGAAAACTTTGCAAGCGTAACAACGCCAATCACAGACTGTCTGAAGAAAGGCAAATTTCAATGGACACCAGCAGCACAGCAGTCATTTGAAAACTTAAAAAAGCTACTGACTTCAACTCCAGTTTTAATTACACCAGACTACTCAATTCCATTTTTTATCCGATGTGATGCATGCACCGAAGGCGTAGGAGCAGTACTATTCCAAAAAGATGTAGAAGGAAATGAGAGACCAATATATTTTATGTCCCAAAAGCTAAATAAAGCTCAACGGAACTATTCCATAACGGAACTGGAATGTTTAGCTGCTATTCTAGCCGTTAAGAAGTTCCGTGCATATATCGAAGGGCATGAATTTACATTAATTACAGATCATGCTAGCCTTAAGTGGCTGATGAGCCAGCGTGATTTAAGCGGTAGATTGGCAAGGTGGAGCCTGAAACTACAAGGATTCAGGTTCACCATACAACATCAACGGGGAAAAGAAAATGTCGTACCGGACATGCTTTCTAGAGTTTACTGCGATGAAATTGTGGAGTTAGCCGAAAGTATTCAGAAAATTGTGCTGCAGCCAGACGCAATTCGAATCATTGGTTCAAAGGAGTTTGAAGATGCCAAATATAAGAGTCTCCATACAAAAATCTGCGAGAAGCCTGATGATTATCCCGCTTTTAAGATAGACGATAAACATATCTTTATACGTTTAGAACCCAAAAAGCGTGATGAATTAACGGATTTGTCAATTTGGAAATTGTGGATTCCTGATGGATTAAGGCATTCATTGATCGAACAAGAACATAACAGCCCGTCAGCGTCACATGGAGGGATCTTCAAAACGGTTGAGAGGATTAGAAGATACTTCTTTTGGCCCGGAATGGTTAAACAGATTCGCAACTATATACTAAACTGCGAAATATGCAAAACTACGAAACCAACAAACAAGCAGCAAAGGCCGCCTATGGGAAAGCCGTTTATTGTCGAGAGACCATGGCAACGAATTTATATAGATTTACTCGGACCATATCCTCGGTCGACGCAAGGAAAAACTATAATATTGATTATACTTGATCACCTAACGAAATTTGTGTTACTTAAACCTCTTAATAAAGGAACATCTCAAAATATTATTGATTTTCTTAAGAATGATGTTTTTTGCCTATTTGGAGTACCACAAGCAATTCATTCTGATAATGGGTCACAATTCCAAAGTGCTGAGTACAAAGATTTTTTGAAACACTACGGAGTAACGGATTCAAAAACAGCAGTGTACTCCCCGCAGTCAAATGCTTCGGAAAGGGTGAACCGTTCTGTTATATCCGCAATCCGAGCTTATATCAGCGAAAAACATAACACCTGGGATAAGCACATTCATGAAATTGCAGCCGCTCTCCGAAACAGCATTCACGAAACTGTCCAACATTCACCACATTTCCTTCTATTTGGGTACCACAGAATTAATCACGGTCGCGACTATGAGGTACTGAAGCAATTAGGGGACATTTCAGAAAATCAAATATCACTTCCTTTACCTACTAGACTTGCCCTGGTTCATGATTCAGTTAAACAAAGTATCGAAAAAGCCTATGAGAAAAGTGCACAGCGATATAACCTAAGGAGTCGTCAGGTTGAATATCAAGTCGGACAGACAGTTTATGTGAAGACACATCCACAGAGCGATGCTGCAAAAAAATTCTGCGCAAAATTTGCTCCTCAATTTATAAAGGCCACTGTAGTACGACGAATTGGTACAGTCAACTACGAACTAAGGGACAACAATGATAAAATCCTAGGGGTTTTTCATGGAAAGGATATGCGACTTTAAATTCTACAAAAGTTAGACAAATAAAAAGAAAACAGTCATTACATTATTATTCGATAAACTTTTTTTTTCAACTACTTTGCCATACACCTACAGTGAAATCAAAGTACCTGCCCTGTTACAGTTATCGAATCTATTTTTTTTTTCCCCTTCTCTATATAAATGAATTGCTAGAATTTTTGTTCCAGGCTGATATTTTTTTTTTGTACGGACTCATTTTGATATAGTTTGCGTAGATCAGAGAAAGATTTTTTTTTGCTATGAATTCTTTCGTTGTCAATACATTGGTATCGCATACTATATTTTTGTTTTATTTTTTTTTTGTTTGTTTTGGAATTAATCACGCGTCATCATTTGGATTCCCTGTGTGACTAATAAAGTATTTAAAGATAGATCGAATGATCATTTGTTTATGTAGGTACTTTACAGTGGACAGAAAGATTTCGTTTTTGGTAGTGGGGAAGAATGTTTTTTTATGCGTGTACGACTGACTAAGCACATAAGAACCGCTTTATACTATATACTGGTAAATAGAATTTTGTTTAATTTCGGCTATGATAATTTGGTATGAATTGTATTTCGTGTGAGGCCATCGCAGCTAGTGGACCAAAAATAAATAATATAAAATTTAAAATCAGTGATCGTATGGTAAATTTACGTATGTTCAATAAATAATAAAAGTTGTGTATGCAAGGTTTATATTATATCTATGATATTTATCTGTACATATATAGATATATAGCAATATAGTAGTCGCTTAAATACCAAGGATTCATACGAGTGACAAAAAAAAAATAAAAAAATAAAATATTAATTAATAGGAATTTTAAATGGTAAGCAAATTTCTTAAAAAATCCTATGGCGGTTACATTCTTATTTAGAAACGGTAACAATGCCTAATGACTATTTTTATGTATAGATGCTTTCATCATGAGTCAAAGCATATACGATAGCAGCGGGGTCTCACAAAATAAATTGTGCATTGCATAGACAATTTTACCAGCACAAATTGGTTGAGAGCTGTTCATAAAACGGGACTATTTGAAGTTTGCACATTTATTGAAGACAAACAGAAAAGCGGATATTGAGGCTTTCCGCTAACAACAAAAAAAAAATATATATGTAATAAATGAAATTATTACACGGATTTGTATAGATGTATTATATATTCGGAGTGGCATATAAAACATATTTGTGACACCAGAAATATAGATATATAGTATATAATTGAATTAAGTTTAAAAAAAAAAAAAAATATATAAAAGAGAATAATTTAACGAACGTTACTTATAAAGTGAAATTACTAAGAAAATTAGAGTGATAATAGCGTTGTTTTTGCGTATAAAAAAAATAATTTTTTTGAATATTAAATTAAAATAAGTATATAGAGTTAGTTTGAAATAAAGTGAATAAAATAACCCTAGGAATTATTTTTCAGCCACGTATATATATATGATCACCGAGAGTACTCTACGGCAGACATGCATATGGGTGAGTTTTTGAACGAGTTTTTTTTTATGGCATTTTTGTGCTTAGAATTTAAAATGAAATTTTATTCACTTTAATCAAGAGTCAATAGTTATAGATTATTTGTTTCTTTGCATTTTTTATTGATCATTAATTGATTTAGTTTGAATAAATATTGTTTTTTTTGTTTAAAATATGGAATAACTATCTTATTATTGGTTGATGGTGTGTCGAGGACAGTATAAGGACGAATCTAGGTGTGTTTGTTTTTACCTCTAAACACGATGATATTGTGGTATCAATATTTTACGGCAACAAAGAACCTCCCACAATCTGACTGCAGCCTATCCTATTCGATCGTGTTAGTTGCCGTATGGTACGTAACACCATTCCGTTCCGCTTCTCCGTCCAAATTAGTTTTAGATATTTTCTGTACATTTTGTGTGAAGAAACGGAATGGTTAGTTATAATAAAATGGAAAGAGACGGACGAGCTCATACATTTTTTCAAAAAGTTTAGAATTTATGGAAAGACGGAACTTCTTAACCAAATTAATTTTTTTTTTCTGACATAACGTGAGAAGTAACATAGGGATTTTCGATTATTTGAAAACATTAAAAAAAAATATTAAATTGTTAAAAATTAAATTATATTAAGAAAAATGGATACTGAACGATTTATAGAGGAAATAAAAAAAAACAAGCAGATCTCGAATGACAAATCGAAACCAAAAACGTAGAACTACGTAACCTTGTCTTGATAAGCTCATGAATCACCAAAAAATACGCAATGGATGTTGTTAATGTTATTATTTTTATATTTATATATTCTTATTTATTTTTATTTTCTGTGTACGTGATAAAGTTATTTTATACAGCCAAGATGTTCATTCTGCTGTTTCTGAAGTCATTGTTGCTGCGGTGAGGTCGGTGGGCTCTTAATTATGGCAAATAGCGGTCGGTGGTATGAGAAATAAGATACATAGGTTACTGTACGAAACAGTTGGATGCCACGCGTAAATATCGCATCAATAGTCTTGCTTCCCAGTTTCGTGTGTTTATCCGGATCAGTAGCTAAGCTCATCCATCTGGAACTCGGATTGCATAAATTCAAGAAACCAATGATTTACTGATGTCTATATTGAAATCTCCGGTAAGAATTATCGGTATATTTCACAACTCGTCTAGATCACTAAATATCTGTGCAAACTAACGTGTGTAACATGCCAAGTTTCGCAGCATAAACTCTCGTGCTTGCTTAGATGTGATCTGTGTCGATAAATATATAGTGATGATTAGGCATTGCTTACCGTTGATGTTGGCTCTGTCTGCGATATTTGAGTTATTACCATTATTCCACTTGAGCAGTGTTTGCGCCGAAGCCGCAGTTACAGCATCCTTTTTCTCGTAAATTGTGACACCTCCTGCGTTTATCTTTCCACGTTTATGCAGCGAGAAGCATTTGAAGCCCTCGATACTTATAGCCACACCAGTAGGGTATCCCATCCAAGTTTCGCTCAATGCTAAAATGTCCACTGAACTCAAGGCAGGGTCAGTTTCGATGTCTTTACTGTGAGCCACTAGACTTTGCACATTTTGACTCTTTAAGCATAAATTCGTCGGCACCTTTGTATTAAGAACTTCGACCACTTGATCGCCCAACCTTTGGATATGATGATTGTCTAGCCTTGCTAATTCGGATCGCAAATCCAGAAGTCTTGGATTGTTATTCTCCACCGTGTGGTAGAACGTAAAATCATCATTGGCGTTGGTTAAGAAGAGGTCATCGATTGACATGACTCTCGATAATGCTACATAAACCAACTGCTGATCTTGTGACTTTTTGTATTGGAATACCACTTGAGAGAATGTACCACCCTGCGATTTATGTATGGTCATTGCGCATGCTGGCATGCAGGGGAACTGGAGTCTTCTACATTTCACAGTATACCTTTTAACTGAATGGTAGCCGATCACTTGGAAATCGGAGACCAACTAGGCGACACGGATTTGCTCACGACGTATGGTTTAGCCTTCAGGCGTAATGTTGCACCAATTTTGTCATTGTCGAACTGGAACCACAATCGGCTCGCCCCACAACTCGATTGTCCCACAATTACCGCTACATGGTCTGTATTGTCGTCCATATCAACTAATCAAATCTCTCCGAGCAGAGGTTGTTCGATATGCTTCAGTTCGCCGATCACTCCGTTAACAATCCCGTCGGCCACATCTACGTTTGTTGTTATCATGTACGGCACACCAACGCACAATCGCCGCAAATATGGCAAACCACTTGTCTCCATCACAGTCTTCTTGAACAGATCGTTACGGCAGCTCGTCAACTCTTGTTGAGTCCTGTACCCCGAGAACGTATCATCGGAGATGCAATCGGTCGTAGATTCGAATGCATTGGAGTTAAAACCATCAACATCTCGGTTTACATTAAAGAGCCTGATCGCCCCTAATACATTTTCTCGGCACCAATTAATTATTCGAAAGCGTGTGTTAAGCAGCGCTTTCTCTTCGGAAAGCAAAGCTTGACCGTTACCAATTTTCGTTAGGATTGTCGAGAACATCACATCACTTTGGCCCATAACTTGTCGCAATGAATAATTTTCCAGCGAATGCCAGAGCACTGCTCCCGCAATTGCTTGTGTGTACGGCTTGTAGATGGGAGTAGCGTTGACTGGTGGCATTTGCGATAAGCTTGTAGTGCTTCATGTCACAAGCTGTTACACTGTCTTATGGCCATGGTTATTCTGAATGCAGAATGTATTGTCGTTCCATTTATGGGTACTGCAGCCTTGCCTGTGGTTGCACAAGCGACATACGCGTTGTGCGTAGAACTGTGAGTCTGCGCAAATCGGTTGTATGTTTCCATTAGTATTCGCAAAGTGAATGTCTTACCGCAACTAGCGGGCCCGGTGAAGAAGGTTTGAATTGGTCGACACTCACCAGTGTTGTCATGTAAAACATGTATTGCCTGCAGCACCAACTTACGTTGCTCATCATTAGTCAGTCGTACCAATTTGCAGTATTTTTTTTTTCGGCATCACGTTCGATCGCTATCGAACAACTGCCGAAAGCGCACCGCGTACCGGATTACTCGCGATATCATCGTCGTTTGATTCTTCAAAACCAACAAACTGCTCGGCTTGCTCTACTTCGTCATCAATTTCATTGCATATCTTGCGATACTCCTCAACGGCTTGTTCGATATTCATTCCAACTTCGTATTCTTTACGTTTAGACATGATCGAGTCTAATTGTTCATCGTACGCCTGCAAAAACTTGTTTCTGTCTAGCAAGTCACACAATTCGTTTCGTAATGGAACATAAAATGTCAGAATCTCTCGTTTCCAGTTAATCAGATCGGCAATATCATACTGCCGGGATCTATCAACACGGCTTTTGTCTCGTTTTCGGTATAGCGCATTAACAGCATTCTCCTCGATAGCCTTTACATTGGCATTATTGCTCGCATTATCACCGCCATCATCGCCTTCATTATTATCAACATCAGATGTCGTAGTTGTGGCGATGGTCGTTGCTCGGTAAGTTCTAGCTGGCGAGTACCATGCTGCGAAATCTGCAAGGCAAACCTCGTTCATGCCGTTTCGTAATTCATACTTTTGGATAATATTCGAAGTCCACACATTTGTAGAGTCTTCAGAAACTCCTTCGTCGTTCATCTGCTTGATTGATTTGTGGGATTTAGTATGCTCGTGAGGCCACATTGTCGGCACAAAGACCACTTCACGACTTGATTCAGACATTGGTATACGTAGAAATACCAAGCCGCTTCCTGACTGCTCATTTCGACACTATTTAACATCTTGATGCTGATTGTCTTAAGAAGTGGTGTAATCATGATCCGGGTTCTCGCTCTGCAACTCGATCGTCCGGGTTCTCGCTCTGCAACTCGATCGGTTGGATATGCCTCGATTGGTTTTGTTCACGTATTCGACAACGTACGATGCACAAGAGTACTCCTCTAATATGAATTGTAAATCCATGTTCGAGTTCAACACGCTAGCGATCCATGGGTTAAAAGAATTTGTCCATAGCTGTCTCATTCCTCGCTTAAACATAACAGATGGTAGATTAATCGATGTCCGCACACAGTCCAAATAGTACGGTAATGTTACGTTTCCGTCAACTAAGAATGTTTCCAACGTATCATAAGATTCTTGTTCCAGTAGCTCCCGCAATTTTCGCGCACGTTTTACTAAAATTTCCCGCCGACTGTCGCCTTTGGTGGTTATGAGCTGTTATAGATGGCATATATTAACATGCATAAACTCAAGTTCTTTTTTAAAGTTAAAAATAATTAAGATTTTTGTAGATGTCAATATTTTTAAGTGTCTGCTATGAACGACATGGCAAATCACAAAACATGCATTTTCAAATGCAGTCTTACAAAGTTATATGCAACTTATATATTGGACCTCGCTAATAGACGTAGTTCTACGTCAAAAGTGTCCCGTATAAATCAATAAACGTATAAATCAAAGAAAATTTCTAAAGATTTTAGAGTCTCGTAGTTTTTCATTTTATTTTTTTATTTGTTTTTCAAATGTCAGTTTAAACAGACGGAACGGATGTAGTGTAACCAACAAACGGAAAAGACGAGACGGCGAACGACGGAACGAAACGAGACGGATTCATTGTAACTTGACCTTAACTCTTTGGAAATCTTTGTCGTTTCATAAAACAAGATCCGATTGGGATCTGCTCAAACGTCAAGAAATGCAGCTAGTCTGTTGAGTCTATTTTAGTCGATACTTAACTTACTTTAATTCTCTGTAATATTCAATGAACCTTTTTAATCAGTAAATAAAGAACCAGTAATTAATGTGTGTATCTAAAATGGACTAAAATGGACCCAAAATACATGCGCATATAGCACCAAACACAGTTTGCAGACTGACTTACAAAATATATCAGAGTTACGAAGGCTTTTGAGAATAATTTTTGCTACATTTTTTGCTTGTAAGACTACACTTTTTTTTACACTTTATGTGAATTTGTATAATTACACATCCTAAGTGAAAAACTTCTTGATCTGTGATTTAAACAGCAATAACAGTCAGTGACTTCGGTTGATACAAGTAAAGAATTTTACGTACTATAAATGACTGTTGTGAAAGGGTTTACAATTTTTGGATTGTTTCAAAATGGAAACTATAAGTTTGCAAATTCACTAATTTATTTGATTCAATGTTTTGATACCTAAAAATCTTTGATGATTTTTTTTTTTTAGAAAATTTTAAAAATTTTAAATATTCAGAATTTTGATAAATGATTTTTATGATTTGAAAAAATTTCCGAATTTAGGGACATTTTTAAATGAAACGTAAAGGTAAAAACAAAGAAAAGTAAAGATAAAAGTACATGTGAAGGTAAGGTAAGGGTAAATTTAAAGGAAAGGTAAAGGGTATAGTAAACGTAAATGAAATGGTAATGTTAATAGTAAGGAATGGTAATGGTAACGGCAATGATAATGGTAATGTTAATGGTAATGCTAATAATAATGCTAATGGTAATCTTAATAGTAATGGTAATGGTAGTAGTTACGGTGATGGGAATGGTAACGTTTATGGCAAAAGTAAAGGTAAAGGTAACAAGAAGCTTACTGTACAGTAAAGATAAAGGTAAAAATAAAGGTAATGATAAAGATAAAGCTAAAGGTAATGGTAAACGTAAATAAAAAAATAAAAGCAAAGGTCACAGTAAAGGTAAAGGTAGAGGTAAAGATGAAGGTAAAGGTAAAAGTAAAGGCAAAGGTAAGAGAAAAGGTAAATAAAGGTAAAAGTTAGGTAAATAAACGTAAAGGAAGGTAAAGATAAAGGTAAAACTAATGATAAAGGTAAAGGCAAATGGAAAAGTAAAGACAAGGGTCCACGTAGAGATAAAGGTAAAACTAAAAAAAAAGTAAAGGTAAAATTAAAATTAAAGGAAACGGTAAAGATGGCACTACTAAATTCCGTTTGGAAATTTGAATTTTTACCCAAATACCAGTTCTATGAAAAACGAAAATAAATTTTTTATTTCGGTTAACCGATTAATTTTTTATTTAGAGTAGCTACATAAAAAATCAAGTCATTTCTCATTTGCCATAGGAACGGAATTCGGCGTGGCAAGACTTATAAATTGGAAAAAATTAGAGAATTTGCTTAAAAACTTAAGACATTTGAAAATTATGATATTTAAAGCAAAATATAGCAAAAAATTTAGGATTCTAAGAATTTTTTGTAAATTATATAAAATTTTGTGCTCAGCTAAAAATATGCAACCCAGATATACACATTGGTTCAGAACAGTATATAGTGATGCACCATTTCTTCAAACCCTACAATCACACACACAAATGTCGAAAATCCCGATGTACCTACATACGTGTAATTCGGTAACATTTAGCACAATTCAACGTCATAATTAGAGAAACTAAGTAATCCATATTAAGACATTTCCAATGTAAAAAAAAAATTATTTTTAGAAAATATACAAAACACCAAATCCTAAAATTGGGGCGCCTGGTGAGCGTTATATGTGTTTCTAATTTTTTTTTTTTTTTGAAAATGCGACAAAACGAATTCTCGTAATGCCTAAATAATCGTGTTTTCTCGCAATTGGCACTTAATTATGAGTGCTCGTCACCCGTAAATCGAAAGACGAGAGATATACGCAAAGATGTAACCCTAACAGGTGAAATTAAAATATGGATGGATTACGGTAACTGTTTATAACATGCGGAGAAATTAAAATATATAGTAGGCTGAGAATTTGCTTATTGAAAAATTTGTTTATCCCAAACCAATTTATGTACAAAACTGTTAAACAATTTCAAACTGTTTAAAACGCCAAAATTTAAACCAGCCACTGATCGTAAAATGACATTTAAGAAGAAATTGTCGAATATGACCAACTATGAAGGAACTTGGTTCCACTAATTCAAATATATTGTTACGGTGATACCTAAATTGTAATAGATCAAGTTAAATTAATAGTTCAATGTTTTACTGTACTAAAATGGAGTTTTCCATGATAAAATTGTTCTAAATGTTTCTACACTATTCTTACTGGAAAAGTCATGAACTTTCTAGAAGTTTGGTTTGTGTATATAAAAAGGCGAACAAGATCGATATGGGTAAGCGATAGTGTGACGATTAAAAAAGAATTAAAAAGTGATTTAACAAATGTTTTAGTGCAAAATAAAAAGTAAAAGTGATTTTGTGAATTATCATTAATAAATTGTGTAAGTAAGTAACGACTGTGCGGACTGAATTGCAATACAACCTACATTGCGGTATTGCTCTCTCCGTAGACACTAGGGCATGGATAGATTAATCGATTAATCGAAAATTTGTTTTCTCGAAAAACGTGTTAACCGATTTTAGTGAAATTTGACTTGACCGATTTAATTGGGATTCTATAATAAAATTTGGATAAAGTTTTGGAGGATGGAACTTGACTATTCCTTAACCGATTGTGATGCAATTCGACATGTGCTTTGGAAATGGAATTCTGGAATTTGGCCAAGTAGGATGGAACTTGTCAACTCTTTAACCGATTTAATCGTGGGACTGAATTCTTTCTGGATAAAATTTTGGAAATGGTCAATTATGATGGAACTTGGCTATTTATTAACCGATTTTAGTGAATTTTGTTTTTGAATAAAGTTCTGAGATAAAGCCAATTAGGATGGAACTTGACTATTCCTTAACCAATTATGATGAAATTTGATAAGTGCGTTGGAATTTGGCAATTAGGATGGAACTTGGCTATTTCTTAACCGATTTTCGATCTGCCTCACAGCAGATCAACTTCAACAGTTGCCTAGCTCACAGGAACTTTAACAGACAATAGCTTTAATGATATTGTCTGTTGAGGTTTTAGTGAATCTGGCAACTGTTGAGGTTTCTCATATTGACATATTTATTATACATCTACCGAGAAATTTAAGCACAATCAAAGGAAAATAAAAAAATTGAGGTGACGACATGCACAGCAATAGTGAAACTTCTAATAGTGGTGTAGGGTTCCTGGACTAGAAAAATCATTTTAGAATCATATTCCCGTAGTGGATGCCGAATTTCATCATAATTAGTTAAACAATAGCCAAGTTCTATCCTAACCGGCCCTATTCCAGAACTTTATCTAAAAAACCTTTTAGAATCTCATTCCCATTGTACCTGCCGAGTTTCTACGTAATCGGTTGAGATAGGGCTTGCGTCCCGGAAATTTAAGAAATTAAATGTATTCCCTTTTCCCGGGAATCTTGTGAATATTTCCCGGGAATGGAAAATTCAATTTTAACACTTCTTCCACCCGCCGAAGATAACTTCAGATACTTAGAGCTGTAGCGGCTTCAGCTTTATTGTTAACAAATTTAAAAAAAACAAGCAACTATTATTGACCGCGAATAAATGAAGATCTTGCCTATTTAATAAAATTCGTCGTCCAAGATTCAAAGTTGGCGACAAAGGAAATTATGGATGATGCGTATAGCATAAGTTCAAAATCCGAAATGGCCTTTATGTGGTAGGACCAATGGAAGCAACTAAAGAAATCGCTCGACGTACATATTCTAACTACAGAATTACCCTAAACTATGGCACTGTGTTGATACCCAAAAACCTGATACAAGGAAAATTAAGGTGCTAAGTTTAAGCCAAAGTGGTAAACGAACTAAAATTTAAAAATGACCCACTATACTATCAATAGGACATAAGCGTGGGCGCATTCAGATCCACCGGCTGTAGGCAATATGTTGATTAAACCAATACATCACATTTTTATCATTTTTTTTTACATCTTATTTAATTGATTTTTTTTGGGGTGAGCAAATGCTCTTCGAAGAGGATAGACGTGTTTTTCTATCCTATTCAAAAATTTAATTTAATTTTTATTTTTTTTGTGTTATTTATTTATACATAAAAATGATAATTAAAGTGAATTAGTGATATAACAATTAGAGATATAGTTTCTTTTAATGAAATAATAATTTAAGTGTTTGTGAAATAATAATTAAAGTGTAATTGTGGAATGGAAAATGCAATCCACCGGGATGCATTTATCAGGCAATGTTTTATATTTATAGATGATTTTAACTTTTGTGTGATTGTACATGAAATTCAATTTCAATTACTAAAGTCTAATAATTGGATAGTATTAAAATAGATTTTAACTTAAATAAAAATACATCGTAGTTAATATTAGATTAGATTTTATTTTACGCTCATTTAAATGTGTTCTTATATTTTATTTTATGTACAATCAAATCGACACAAAATTTGCTTGAAATATGATACAAAGCAAAGCCAATGAAGTGTTTGTACAGCCGTCTCATTCGTTCTTTGCACAGATCCTGCCGGGGAAATGTATTGTATATTATTGGTTTTTGTCTTATAATATACAAACAACAACAAAACGGAGAGACATTTTTGTTGGTTTTGGTATATTCGTCACAAATATTTTCCTGTAACTTGATACATAGATCAGGTATGTTTGTATGTTAGCTAATGTAAAAGGGTATTATCTATAATATTATGAAAGCATGATAAGTCTACTGCTACGCACATTGAAGATGGTAGAAAATATTTACCTTCAATGGGTGTTGGTGATTTAGTATTTAAGATTATGTTATTTGTATGCTGGTGTTGTTGTCTCTCTTTGTGTTTTTTTTATTCATGAAACAACTATGGTGTTCTTGATAAAACATGAACTATACAAACACAATGAAATTTTAGTGTATTTGACTCAAATAGGATTCTGATACTTCGTATAATTGAATAAGTTTGAGTCGAATTGGAAACCGCCTTATACTATTCAAATAAGATAGTGTATTTAGGCATGATTAATTTTTTTACAGGGTATTATAAACTGCATCAAATTGATTTAAATTAATTAAATTAATATTATAAAATTATAAATTAACTAAACTATATAAATAAAATGCTAATTTGGAAATGTTGATTTGAGTTGAGTTGAGATTTGGTTTGAAACACATAATGACGTATTCATTTTTGTGTGCAAAATTTCGATTAAACGAATGTGAACAACGTGGAATTATGTAAAAACATTTCGAAAGGCTAAATGTTTTGAATTTAATTATTAACTTAATGGAATTTAATGAAGTTTAGGTTGCAGTTTTCACATACAAACGTCAAGATAATTTATATGGCACACCGATAAATTTTTAAGAAAATAATGTTTCATTTTCCTTTAATTGATTTATTATTTTACTTATTTTGCATGCTTGATTTGGCAGGACAATATGTCCGTAAACGGAATTAAAGTTTTATGGATTTATTTATATTTATTTATAGATAAAGAAATCAAATTCTTCATTTTTGATTAAGTGCATGATTTTATTTTTGTGCGGTTTTACATGGAATTTTAATTACTAAATTCTAATAATTGGATCGTACTAAAATTGTTTTAACTTAATTTGATACATGTCATAGTTAATCTCATATCTGAATTTATTTTTACGCATATTTGAATGTGTTGTTCTGTTGTATTTTATGTACAATCGATACGAATATATTCTAGAAGCTTGCTTCATAGCAGGGCTAACAAAATGTTTATACAAGCCGTCTCATTCGCTCTTTACACAAATCTTATCAAGAAAATGTACTATTTATTATTGGTTTTTGTAATATAATATTTAAACAACAACAAAAACCGAGGGACATTTTTGTTGGTTTTGTTATAGTCGTCTTAAATATTTTCCTGTATCTTGATACATGGAACAGGATTGTTTATATGTTCGCTGTAGGGGTTTTATTTGTATGTGTATATTATAGTTTATTATACTATAATGAAACATGGTATGTTTCCTGCTAGGCACATGGTAGATGGTAGAAAATGTTTACCTTCAATGTGTGTTAGTGGTTTAGTATATAAGATTATATTATTTTGTTTTGGCGTGGTTTTCTATATGTGTGTTTTTTGTATTCATGAGACAACCATGGTGTTCTTGATAAAACAGAATCTATATAAACGAAACAAAATTTTAGTGGATTCGACTCAAATAGGATTCTGATACTTTGTATAGTAGAGTAAATTTGAGTCGTATATTTAGGTATGATTTATTTTTTACAGGGTATTATAAACTACATTAAATTATATTTAATTAATTTTTATTAATATTATAAGTTTATAATTAACTAAAGTATATAAATAAATAGTAATTTGGAAATATTAATTTTGAGTTGAGTTGAGATTTGATTTGCAACTACATAATGACGTATTTATTTATGCATGCCAAATTTTGATTAAACGAATATGAACAACGTGGAATTATTTAAATGCAAATCGTGATGCTAAATGTATTGATCTTAATTAATTAAATTAATCGATTTATTGAAGTTTAGGTTGCAGTTTTCACATACAAACGTCAATTTTACTGATATGGTATACACAGATAAAATTTTTTAAGAAAATAATGTTTCAGGTTCCTTTCATTGTTTTATTATTTTACTTACTTTGCATGCTTAAATTTTGCAGGGTAATATGTCTAAAATAGGAGTTGAAGTTTTATGGAATACATAAGTAATAAATTTCATAGATATTGAGTTTTGTTTAGATTAATTATGCCAACAAGATTAGTAAAATTAAATCAATAATAATAATAATAATTTTTGATGTCCTGATTTAGATTCAAACAATTATGAGTGCTGGCATTGGATTTCAGAGGAACGAGCTCCTAATCTTTAGTTATAATGTGCTATCTTGTGTTATCCTGTTTATCATTTATCATTATTGTATAAATAATTATTAACTATTAATTGCTTAGGAGACTGCAAACGGGTTGAATCTGTCCCAATTAATAATCATATCTTATCCATCGGTTTGGGGATATGTAAATGGTTGTACGATGTATGCCCGGGAATACTGAAGATCCTATTATAATAATTATTCATTTAAGTAATAAAATTTGGTATTATGGTGTTTTATTAACTAAATTTAGTTTCAGAATAAACATAGTTCTAGAATCAACCATTATTATAGGGATCAAAATTAATCCCGAATTTCAGATTCTAATTGTAGCTTGAATCTGTAGTTTAGAAATTGTGTTGTCCTGTGCTAACTATTTTTACTATATAATTACTAACAATTTACTAACTATCGGCTATACCTAGGTATCTGTAACCGGGCCGATTCTGTCACTTCTAACTATCGTATCCTATCCTTCGGTTTTGTTATGTGTGAAAGGGTGAACGGTGGGACCCGGCCAGGGGTGGACATGATGTTGTCACATTTATGTAGCATCGTGTGTAGTTGTGCTCTCCTTGTTGTAATGGTGCTCAGGTATCTTCAGTGGGGAAAGTATTCACCTGTGTTATAAACTTGGTGTGACAGTTTAATGACCACATCACTAACACAGGATTTCTTGCTTCATAAGCTTGGCCGTGCATTCAAATCAATCAATCAATCTTATTTAATTGGTTTTCTGTTCCATTTCTCGACCTAATATCTAAAATTGTTTAAATTTTAATATTACACACATAATGAGGTATTGGATAAAAAACTTGTCCTGTTCCAAATTGCGGGAATTCCCGCGAATCAGAAAATCACAACGCCGCTTATCGGGAATGTAAAAAGTCCGGAAACGGGGAAGCCCTACTAGACAAATAGTCAAGTTCCATCCTAATTGGCCATATTTCAGAAATTCATCTAAAATAACGTAAAATGTATTTTAAACGATTCATCGATTAATCGGTCTAAGAATGAACGATGTTTTGTACGGAAACCGATTAATGATCATGCCCTATTAGACACTACAAGACTGTACAAGGTTTCCTCAGCAAATATAATTCAAAAAATACAAATACGAGCCAAACCAAGAAAGACTTGTCTTTGAGATCATAATTTCTTAGTTTAGAACCCGTCTTCACAGTTTATATTTAAACAAATATTTGTTTCTAAATAGCCGAATAGTTCGGATATCCGGTGAAAGTTAAGCCTTTTATTATTAGGTATCCGGATTATATTGTAATGAAGCGCAGCCACAGGAATTACATTTTAAATCAGAAAACTTTGTTTTTATTTATGGTAAATTTGATTTACAGGAACATCATGCCAGTTATAAAGTTTCCTATGTAATTTGTAGCCTTTGTAGGGTCTAACGCTCTATTTATAGAGCGCCATTTATATATAGTAAATCGTAATAACATTTTATTAGTTTCAAGAAATCAAACACTATAACGGCACAATTTTTATAGCAAAACGTATAAATATGTAATTTCGACAGCTCATACACGTTTGTACATATACATGATTTATAGTTTTTGTAATATCTTCCCTTGGTACGTATAAATCAAGCACAATACCTCACCGTGTACAGAACAATGTATTTTATGGTATTTTTTTTATTATTATTAGCTAATTAAAAATCAAGATTGAAATAAAAATAAATCAAAAGCAAAAAAAAAAATTTAAATTAAGAACAGATCCAATTCTTTCTGCTATACTTAGATGAGCTGTTTGAATAAGATTCAAAAATTCTCTTAAAATTCCGAGACAGAAAACCGAAACAATAAAAAATCTATGTTTTAAAATTAGTGTTGTTAGCAGTTCATATAAGTATTTTATTGAAAGATCGATTGCAATTTATTTGTTTTATTTGTTTATTTCGCAAATAATTTCAAGTATGCAAGATTAATTTTAAGATTCCAAGAAGTGTGAAATTTACGTACATATATATAAAAATTATTGCTTTTCTAGACTGGCCTAAGTGCTTATATATGTTTTGTCACACAAGCACAGTTTATAAGGGTGTGTGCTTGTATATACAATTTCCTATTTTTATTCTATTAGATGCACATTACGACGTTGTTTAATTAAATTGATGTTTTCTAACACATGATCATCATTAATCTATTACACATAGTTTTTATATGAAAATGTTTTACCGTTATGTATCTAAACATATTCGCATTAATGGATGAATATATCATGTGTTCAGTTATTTTTATACTTTATGAAGTGAATACAAATTTTTCGCGAGATTTTTTTCTTCCCCTAAATATTCTTTTAAAAGATGAAGATTAATAAAAATATTTCAACAGCTATAAACATAGAACAATTAAGAACAATTTCCGTCCGGCCGATATAAATCCGGCAAAATACAATGTAAGAGTTTATTCCAAAAATAGACATTTTCATTTCATTAATAATTATTTTTCAAACGATTAATCATCATCATTATCATCAATATTCAAACGAGTACACGAGCAAACACATTTTCTGAACATTTCGTATCTTAATTCAATTAACATCTTACTGAATTATTAGATTTTATGTCTTAGGGTTCATGCAGCAATATCTAATTCTAGAATTTCATTTCTTTAATATACTTTACATTCCTCACGTGTCTTCACCCCTCATTTCATCTAGTTAGTCGTCGTCTTCGTGTATTATTGTATGTATATACATAGTAGAAAAGAATCAAATGACTTAAATTTTTTTTTTTTCGCGCTCTTAGGTTAATTCAATCGAATGTATTCGTTTCATTGAACTTTCTGTTTTAGTCTTATGCATCGACATTTTTATTTCCGTTCCGTATTTATCGAGAGTTTCCTTGCGCATATATGATGTACATACATATAAAAAACACATTTAAATGTGACATGCAAATGATGGAACATGACGATATAGGCGGCCCCTCCTCAATAAAAAGATTTTAAAGAACGAACAACTATTTTATGTTATTTAAAATACTCGTATGTTACATAATTATATTGATTTGAATTTATGTATATTTTAACTACTGTACTGGGTAATACTGTAACAATAATATTGTGTACCTATTTCTTGGGTAATGACCTTTTCAACAATAACAATTCAACCTTAGCGTGCAGCATATATAAGATTAATTTTAAAAAGACATACATAAGTTCGTCGTGTTAAAGGGAATATTTAATCACCGTATACACAGATCTATTTTAGTTTATATCATTTAACACATTGGCTATCAGTTGACAATATACTGAAAAACAATGTATGTAAGGTAAGATAAAACGAATGGGTCGAATAAGTTTAACGACTCGAGTGAGCAAATGATGCTTTAAACATTGAATGTATTAATTAATTTTATTATTTACTAAATCAAATTTTCAATCTCAATTTCAAAGGAGGTTAGTTTAAACTCGAGAACCCCCTAGTCACCAAATATGTACATTACGGTAGGCCTATTATTTACAGCGCCTCCGGAAATAGCAACACCGTCAATTGATTCTAAGATAGAAATCCTGCCAGAAATATAAAATCACAGCTAGAAATAGCTATAATATGAAGGTAACAATTGCTTCCGTTCAAATAGACGTTTCTAGAAGGGCAACAACTCCGCGTTATAACATTTAATAACTCGGTTAATAAAAATTACTGATTGAAACTTAACGGATGGGGCACTTTTCTCTAAAAAATTTAACCTCAAACGCAATAAGTATGAATGATAAAATACTACCGTGCAATTAAAACATATAGAAACGTAGATCTAGGTCTTAGGAAGTTGCCATGAAAATAACGTAAATCTGCGTCTCATATTCGTTAAGTGTTAATAACAATTTTGATTGCAATAGTAGAAAATAAATGCTTACAATAAAAAACTTTAAGAAGTTTAAGAGAAGTCTGTCTGTGTTTAACAAATGATTTTTTTCGGCTTTTTATAAACACAAATATATTAGTGAAAATGATATTCACAAGATTTTCGATTGGTTAGGGGTACTTTACCCCAAGAGTTATACAAAGTGTATAACCCTGAACAAAAAATGAAAACTTTCCTTGAGGTCATTGTGTTGGCAGTTTGGTTTGGTACTGAAAAAGTTGGTCTACTCATCAGGTAGCTACAACCAAACTACAAAAATACAATTCTTACTTAACACAGATAGTATCAAGTACGAACGTACCGATTTAGCGAATTATATTCACTAAATCAAAAAACTCAAGCAAAACCCTCATTTGTGTGTGTTTAATGAATACACAATATTAAGAAGTTTAAGAGAAGCATGTCTGTTTATCAAATGATTTTTTTTTGGCTTTTTATAGACACAAATATATTAGTGAAAATGGCATTCATAAGATTTTCGATTGGTTTTTTGTTCAGAGAGTTATACACTTTGTATAATTCCTGTGGTAAAGTATGGGGTGATTGATTTTTTTACTTTTTTGGGTAGATATATTATGAATAATTAGCCTCTTGATTTTGTTTCTGATTAACCAATCGAAAATCTTATGAATGCCATTTTCACTAATATATTTGTGCCTATAAAAAGCCGAAAAAAAAACGTTTTAAAAAACCTTAAACTAAAACTACAATACTATAAATCGACAAGGATTTGGACATATACAAATAGGAATTTCAGCAGTTCTCCACAAATTGGCTAATTTCTATTTCCAAATAAAAATTAGGATTGTTCATTGACAGTAATAAAATTAAAATTTGTTTACCTCCTTTAGAAAAACAGTACTAAAAATCGGGGTGGAGTGTGTCGTCTACACTAGGGTATCCAAATTACTCGAGTTTCAAAGTACTCGGGTAGTCGAATACTTTTTATTTTAATACTCGGCTTACCCGAGTATTTGGATATTAAATACATAAATACGTTTAAAACCATCTAAAAAAATTTGAGGGTGACGGTTTCGGTATTTTATATGGATCAATCGCACTTTGCAGATCAGTTGAGCCTCCCTCCCCTCGAGCCGCAGAACAGATTGCATTATTAAGAAAATAAAATTAATTCGAAATCACGACTTCAATAATTCGGATCAAGCAATTTATTTGGAGTTTTTTTTAAGAAATGCTGTAGCTTTCTCAAATGTTTTTGAGAATATAGAAAGTAAGGAAATTGGTTGATAATTCGATATACTAAAATGAGACCATTTTATGAATAAATTAAACACAATGGCAGTTTTGACACCGGAAACTAAACTCAAGATGAAAATATGTGTAAGAAGTTTCCCTAAAAAAATAGCTAGTTGCTTTACTATATTATTTTATATTATTGTATTTGGTCAACGCTAACAGAATTAGCGGTCTTCAATCCTCACTTAGATATTGAGGTTCTAAGCTTTCCTCTTGATATACCAGGTGATTTTTTTAACCTGATACACTCAAATATGTATATCGGAAAAGAAGCACTCTACGAAACAAATGATAAAGATCAAAAATTAATTATTCCGTGGGGGAAATACATTAGTGTTAAAATTAGTACTCCCCTTCCCCTTCACCTTTTAGGTGTAAAACCCCTAAAATATGAAACCCTATTTTTTATTGCAGATTTGGATTCTACAGCTAAAAATACGTAGGATTTGACTGAAACATTTTTTTTTCGATTCATGATAGATGGCGCTGTTATTGACGATATTCAATTTTTTTCGATTTATCCTACTGAGAACCTACGCAAACGATTCGGCAATACGTCTGCAATAAAAATACCACACTATCAGGTTAAAAAAATCACCCGGTATTTATAAAAAATTACTAAAAGATGGGGCCAATCGAGTAATGATCATCATGTATAACTCCAGAAGAATCTTCATTACTGTTAATGATTTTACTTGGCGAGCTTTATCCAACTAGTTCTTTCACCAAATCTCATTATAATTTAGAATTTTTATTGCAGTTTTAAAATTTGTTTCTGTAGTAATTACATTTGGCTTTTTCTACTATCAGTTTTAATTTTCTGTAGTTTTCTTTTAATTGAAAATTATTTGGATGTAACTTAAACTTTTTAAACAAATTGTTTTTAGCCTTTATTTTTTTGAGAAGTGAAAAAGTTAACCAATTTTATAGTTTACAACTTTTAGTTATGCTGGTGGGGGCGAGCATACAAGGAAGGAGAGATGCAACAACTACAACAACAACATTAAGCTATGGTTAGTACAATTTTGGGTGACCGCATGCGAACATAATGATGGAACGAAACTTGCCCTCCCCTCACTTCAATCACCGATGGAAAAATAGTAAAGACATAAGAACTTGTGGTTGTAACAGGGGGAACGCTGTATTAGGAGAATTTGTGTTGCCTTGCTGTGTGGAATAAGATTCTAGGTGATGTTAACAACAAATTTTTCATCCACTTGCGAGATGTTTAATTGATTTGCTATTTTATTTTGATTTTTTTCCATACTGTACAACTAATAATGAGAGCAAATTTGTGGGTACAAATAATTTTGGTAAAAAGTAAATTAACTGTAATTTCTCCTAGAACCAAAATTAAAAAAAAAATTGATTGAAATGTAAAGCAGAATAATTAAATTTATTGAATTAAAATTAATGTTTTCAAAAAGTTTATTATTTATATAGCAGGTACAAATAATTTTGGTTAGGATTGTATTTTGTTGTAAATGCGTACATTTCCATCAAAACCAACAAAAGTGTTTATAGAAGCCGCCGTCTCGTTCGCTCTTTACACAGATCGTATCAAGAAAATGTACACTATATTATTGGTTTTGTCATATAATATTTAAACAACAACAAAATAGTATATTATTCAACGAGCATGTAATAGTCGTGTTTTCCATAAGAACTGCACTAGAACTCGATAATTTTTAAATTCCTTTTATTCTATGTAAACCGAAAAAAAAATTCATAAAGTGCTAATGTGTAGAGCATTTAACATAAATACACATTTTAAGCGGTTACAGCAATAAATAATTACAATTTTAGCTTATTTTATAGTTACACTTGATAAACCCAAAACCCATGAATTTATCGAGTGTAGTTGCGTGTTATGACGTCAGCAAGAAATAAGAAAATATTGATGAAATAGCTGAAGGGGGAAAAACTTAAAATCTGTATTTATGTCGAATACACTACATGTTCGCGCTTTATGAATTTATTTTTTTTCGGTTTACATAGAACAAAATGAATTTAAAGTTTATCGAGTTCTAGTGCAGTTCTCATGGAAAACACGGCTAATGATAGCTGTTATTCTCGAAGATGAAGTTTACCGACACGAGCCGATAGGCGAGTGTCGTAAATCATCTGAGTGAATAACAGCCATTATAAGCGAGTAGAATACGAGGAATGATATCAAAGGGCCGAATGTCGAAGGGCCGAATGTCGAAGGGCCGAATTTCGAAGGTTCGAATGGGTCGAAGGGCCGATTGTGTCGAAGGGCCGAATTTCGAAGGGCCGAATATCGAAGGGCCGAATGGGTCGAAGGGCCGAATGGGTCGAAGGGGGCGAATTTTTATTTTTTTTTTGTTTTGTTTTTAGAAATATAATTTTTTAAATTTGCTATTTTAATATTTTGTAAATTTTTTATCTAATATAAATTAATTTCTTATGAATTTATGTATTTTATCGATATAAAATATTGTAATTACAAAATAGTGCAATTATTTTTCTTTTTAGTCCCTCGAAGTTCAAGTCTAAAGCCCCTCGGAAGGCTAAGCGGGGGGGAGCGCAGCGAATTATTTTCCTCAGAATAGAGAAAAAATGTACGGGAAATTGTTATGCAAGATTTTGTATTGCAATATTTTATAATTGAAATATTTTATAATTGTAATGTTTTGTAATGCAAAATTGTGTACGCGAAATTTTGTAATGCAATATTTTGTAATGCCCAACCCTGTTTTCCTATGTCTCTTATTTTAAATTGATTTTTCACATGAGCAGGTATTTATGTACATTAAGATGGTTCAGATTCAATTAATAAAAAAAAAAATTTAATTAATTTATACACAACTTTTATTTAAAATTATACTTTCAGAAGTTAGTTTCTCTTCTTCAGATATGTTTGAAAAAATATACTAAAAATTAAACTAAATTTAATGGATTAATAAAAATTCATAAGGAATTAATTTATATTTGATAAAAAAATTTACAAAATATGCCTTAAAACAACAAATTTTAAAAATTATATTTCTAAAAGCAAAAATAAAAAATAAAAAATTCGGCTCTTCGACCCATTCGGCCCTTCGACATTCGGCCCTTTGACACTTTCGGCCATTGGACACATTCGGTCGTTCGACATTCGGTCCTTCGACATTCGGCCCTTCGACATTCGGCCCTTCGACATTCGGCCCTTCAACATTCGGCCCTTTAAAATTCGGCCCTTCGTACCCGTTCCGAATACGATACTTTGTCCACGACCAATAAAAAATTGTATTTTATTATCAAATCCTCTTAATAAACCTAAAATAATTTCCGCCGACATTTTGACGTCTCAGTTCAATTTTATCTAGTAGTCTTTTGCCATTTTCATTATTATTAATGCTGTGTGCCTCGTAAGACCCAGTAATTCATGCAATATTTAAATAGATGTCACTAGGTTATAAGTATTCAATTGTACCTTATAGCCAACTAAAATTTTCAATGTCTCGTTTAAATAAATGACGTCTAATAAAAAATAAACCGAGTCGTATAAGAAGAAATTCAATAGCGTTAAATTGCATGATATTGGTGACCAATTCACGTCTGTTCTTCGAGAAATTATTCGATTATTAAATTTCTCTTTCAAAAGATCGATTGATTGCAATGGTGTGTAGCATGTTGCACCATCCTGTTGAAACCACATTTTCTGCACATCAATATCTTCCAATTGACTCCACAAAAGTGGTTGGTTTGAGGCTTAATTGCTGTGAACGACGACGAATTGATGTCCTTGGCTCAACGGTTGTGATTAACAATGCTACGCATCTTAAATTGAAAAAACTCTAAAATAAACCTCCTTTGAATGCATCATGCAAAGCAAACCGATTGGAATCTGCCAAAAACCACATGTCATGGAAGCAAGAATGGAACCGGTTTGCATTTTCGGACTCATGGAAATGAAACTGATGCCCGTCAGAACCATTGAAATTAATTTTTTTTTCGTCGGAAAATTTTTTATTGATAAATTTAATTAAAAATAATAAATTAAGACTAATTAACAAAGTTTTTTACCATAGCTTTCATAAGCTACAACTATTCACTACTGGTCGTAATCATGTGACGCATTTTAATTGCACGTTTTTTTACTAGATTACGAATAACGAACAAAACAGAGGTAACGGTTTTATAGTTGTTTTCTGTTTTACAGTTATTTCAAAAGGCAACAATGTACTCTCAAATGTATGTAAAAAGTAATATTCTAATTGCAGAAATGTGGAAGTTATTGACATTTGAAATCAACATAATAAGTGTCATAATTAAGTGAAGCGGAGTATATAATCATTAGGTTGCCACATTTTTTTTTTTTTTAATTTTCGACAGTTTTCTGTGGTGATTTAAGGCTCCTCCAACTTTCCATTACTTACTACGTATTTTAAACTATATGTCATACAAATTGAAAAGTAGTCGAAAAGTAACCTCGTAAAGTGCCTTTTCACTTGAGCATCAAGCATCTATGAGGAAATCGCGAAAACTTCAAAATTTGAAAAGTTTAGTTTAAAAAGTCTTCTGAAGCACGCAGCATTAATAATGAAAATTGCAAGAGACTACTAGATAAAATTTCAAAAATGAAATTTTTATTTGGTAGTAGTGAATAATGGAAGAACGGACTACTAGATAAACTAGCAGTGAATAATGGATATCATTATAATTGAAGAAGCAAACGTATAATGAGTATATTATACGTTAGTCGTGGACAAAAATGGTTTTCGGTTTCTCTCTACGGGTTTTTAAGTTTTCTTCCACATTAATATGATCATTTTAATTTTATTAATGGTTTGAATTTTAACATTGAAAATGTTTTTAGCGAGGTAAATCGAAAAATTCAAAACAAAAAATTCATTACAAAACCGATATATTGGTGGTAACATGACTTTTTCTTAACCGATTTTGATGAAATCGGATTTAGATTAATGGAATATGGCCAAAAAGGATGGTACTAGGCTGTTTCTTAATCGATTTTGATAAAATACAATAAATGCAATGGAAATGGGATCTAAATTGATTTTTAGATGAAGTTCTGGAATCTGGCCAGCTAGGATGCAATTTGTTTATTTTATATTGATAAATTTCGATATATACGATGGAAATGGAATCCTAATATAATTATATCATGTACCTGTTATTGTTGCATTACATAAACGATAATACGATGAAATTCAATTTGTACCATGGAAATATGATTCTAAAATTTTTTTAAGATGAAGTTTTGACATATGGCCAACTGGGGTAGAAGCTGGCTGTTTCTTTGGTGAAATTTTGGTAGTTTTGGTGAAATTCGTTATATATTCGGTGGAAATAAGAACTAAAATGATTTTTAGATGTAGTTCTGAAATATGGTTATGGAGGCAATATTCGAAAACAGTGTTTTTAGAAAATTAGATTGTAATAATAAAAATTAACTAAAACTCTGTTTGAGTTATTTACGAAGAGTGAAAAATTATCAAAATTTTACAAGATCAGTTTCGATCTGAATGACCAATGTTGGGGTGTAGCCGAATTGGTTTATGAAAATTACTCAAAATTTCCGACCCAAGCTATATTTTAGTGGACTGTATAATGATAATATTGATAACGACGAAATTTTGCTCCAGATAAATTTAATATATGTTTGGTTGTTTAAGATATAGAAAGGTATGTGTTGGATAATTATGTTAATTGTGATATAATAATAGTTAATAATTAATAAATAGAAAAAGCAAAAAAAACAGTAACATTTAATATAATAAAAGTTATTATTATTATTAAAATTAATTCCATGAATTTTTAATGTTTATACTTATATATATGGTGTCAACGTGATAATGTAAAAAATTATTTAGAAAACATTATATAAAATTTTGTTATTATGTCAACTTAATTAATTATTAATAAAAAGTTCCGTAACAGGGTGTTTCTATCAAAAATATTTTAAAAATTGTACATGTAAATTTTAGTGAGAATAATGAAATATTTAAATCTCTTCTCGTATTATAAATTATTTTTAAATGATGTTTCGAAGATTGTAAGAGAATTCAATCCAGTTTCGAACTGATGAGCTTATGATTATGAAAAAATCAATCTTCTCATCAGGCCGCGGCGACTGGACTGATTATACCACAATTTACATTCTATATATACAGAATGTGCTGTGCGTTAAGTACTAGCGAATCGTACTAATACAGATGAATTCTCTTACAATTTTTCTTCTTCACGATATTCACACTGCTCTGTGTGTAAGCTAATTTTTACTTTTTATTAATTTTTTTTTTTTTTTGTTGAGTGTTAATTAATAACATTCAACAAAAAAAAAATTAATAAAAAGTAAAAATTAGCTTACACACAGAGCAGTGTGAATATCGTGAAGAAGAAAAATTGTAAGAGAATTCATCTGTATTAGTACGATTCGCTAGTACTTAACGCACAGCACATTCTGTATATATAGAATGTAAATTGTGGTATAATCAGTCCAGTCGCCGCGGCCTGATGAGAAGATTGATTTTTTCATAATCATAAGCTCATCAGTTCGAAACTGGATTGAATTCTCTTACAATCTTCGAAACATCATTTAATTAAATAAATAGAATTATGTCTATTAGTCGGTTTCGTTGAATTACTGTTCGTAAATACTAATATACTTCTCGTGTTAATCGAAACACAATTAAAATGGTCTAACCACCGGTAGCATATTAGAAATTACATGAATTAATTAACATTCAACAAAAAAAAAAATTAATAAAAAGTAAAATTATTTTTATTGAATTTTACGAATTTTTTCATATCAATAAGAATAATTCACTCACTTTTTTGCACTGATAATTCCGAAGATTGACGATTGTTTATCGATTCCTCCAAAAGCCGTTTGAAGGCAGTTCTCCTCCACGTCACCAACTCAAAAAAATTCCGTTCCAATTGCACTCAGCACAAACACAAAAGAAACTTATGCATCAATGGAAAAAAAATCATTGATTTGATTAAATATAACAAGCATCAGTGGAAAATGTGTGCAGACTTAAAAGTGATAGCTCTTTTAAGAGGCATGCCATTGGGTTACACTAAAAACATGTGTTTTATATGCTTGTGGAATAAACGTTTTGAAGACGACCAATACAATGAACGGAACTGGGCTTTACGTGAGAACATTAGATTGCGACAAGACAACATCGTTGAGACCGCTTCGTATCAAGCTTGAAATAGTTTAAAAATTTATAAAAGCGCTAAATCTAGATGGAAATGCGTTCATCGAATTCTGTCGCATTTTTCCTCGGTTAAGTGGAATGAAAATAAAAGAAGGTTGGTGTTTGAATCAATTGAAAGTTCATTTCGCATCATGTTTTTTATTATAGGAATATTCTTTTAAAACAATCAGATTTCAATAATCTTTAACGATATTTATTTTATTATTTTATTAGATTTACACTTCACTTCTAGTTCTCTTCCATGATAGAATGAATCTCTTCCCTTTCCCATTTTTTTGACATTTTCCTTTTCTACTTCGTTCAGAAGAGGTTCATTCGGACGGATATTTGTCGTTTGATGAACGATGATGGGTGTGAAAATGCTTTCAATGAGCGAGAGCTTGTGGCATGGAAATATGTAAAAGAAGTTATAAATAATGTTCTCGGAATTAATCGATTTGATGATTGGCGCAAATATATTGAAAACATGCTGACCGCTTTTCATAATATAAACGTTCGAATGTCATTGAAAATAAATTTTTTACATTGCGATTATATCCCCGTAAATGTCATATTATATGCTTTGTTAACCTCAATAAAGTTTTCTAATTCACTGAGGAATATGTATATTTACGTTAAATTCTAACAAATTAATTTTTAAAGTGTCCGCACTAGAAAAATTATCCGCACTAGAAAAATTTAATTTCCCAACACTCAAATATTTAATACTACGGTGAATTTTTTAAGCAGCGACGTTAGCATTTCCGTTATTAAGATTTCAACCAAAATAATCAACCTAGTGATGAACCCTTGCACGTGGCCTCGGAATTTATCGCACAGGGTCTTGGGGCGGTATGAATATGGGAGTTTTCTTGTGGCCCACTGGAAACTTTGTAATATATGTATGTGCTATATATATTTATAGAAAGGGGAACACAAAATGGCATTTTAGTTAATGCATAAATCAAGAGACGGGCGGTAACAAAGTTAATTACTTTAACTGATTAGATAGTTTTTATTGCTGATATGATTCTACATCAAAAATAGATAAACTTTCAACATCAGCAAAATCAATGGCTATTATAACATAATAACAGTTTAAAAACGCCTTTAAACATATACTTTATTACCAAAGAAATTAAATTTTATTAAATGTTTATAATGAAACGCTGACCATTAACTTCGAACGGGTACTTTCTATTGAAAGTACCTTTCAATAGAAAGTACCCGTTTTACTATTCCTTTAGTAATCATGTAGAACAAAATCTAGAAGCATTAAATCAGGCAATTGATTGAAATAATCACGATCAAATATTTTTCTAGTAGAACGTACGTTATTGGCTGAGTTACCCTTGAGTTTGTATCACATATGAATCCTTACGTGAAGTGGTAAATCTTAATAGGGATCACGCGTTGCCCAGAAAAAACCGTCCTTCTCTCCATTTAACGGTACATGGCCAGATATGGCACGAATAATTGTTTGGCAATAATCCCGCACCAAATATTGATACTCCACGAATTTTAATTGCCTACTTCAATAAATCATCACATATTTTTCATTGACCAGACCAATGGTGGATTATCAGTAAAAAGGGAGTGAACCGAAGCCAATAGATATTAACTACACTTTGTTCGCATCCTATAGTAGAAAAAATTGATTAACGCTCGCTCATATCGGAGGTGTTTTTATGTTTATTTTTTAAAAGAAAGTTGTGCAACTGCTTTTGATGACATTATTGAAAAAACGCATTGAGTTGTATGTGTAAATTGTATTAAATTGTGACTGACCTAGTGAGAAAAATGCTGAGTTTTACGTTTAAAAATATAGTTAAAAACAGTGCAGTTTTGTTGTTTTTGTAAATCTTCGGAACTGTTATTGCCATTGGGGCGTATTGAGTGCTCTGTCATCATCATAGATGAATGGCTTCTCTCATGTAAACACATATGAGAAAGTTGTTAGCTACAACTGTACTACGCTTGGCTTTGCCATCATTCTTATATATCATTTATAAAAGAGTTCGAGTACAAGCAGAAGGCGCCTTTTTACGAAAAACCAGGGAAGTATTTACGCCAATTTAAAGGTTACTGTCGCTGATGCTCGAACCAATGAACCACAATGACAATTCAAATGAATTGGATCCACCAAGAAATCCTTTACTGGGAAGTGGTCAACAAGAGATTTAAATACTTATTCGATAAACTATCAAAAATGCCATCTAAAGCGACAAAGTTCCACAATTTTGTTATAAAAACAAAACATCCGGAATTTTTTCCAAACGACTATGTCGTTTACAGATGATGTCTATCGGCCATATATAGTTAAAAAAATCTAGAGGTGGTGTTCTCTCAGCCATTCATATGTCAATTAGTAATTTAGAATTTGAATTATCACAGCTTCCGTTGAACACGTATATGTTAAAATAGTTATGGCAAGAAGACAAATTATAAATGTACATATTCATATTGCCTACATTCCGCAAATTTTCCGGAATTGTCCGGAACAGAGCTGCATGCTAAATATTTTGATGAAATTAAGGAGATTTGGATCTTTGATAAGAAGGTTAACTGCTGCCTACCATTCAATTTAACCGATTCTATACCTGGCTGAACCTGAATAAGATTAACAAATACCAAATGGATGCTGGACTTGATATATTTACCAATGAGTTACATATCTTCAGTGTAGCACAGCCATTATTCTCTTTTGTTCTAAATGATGTACACGCAAAGCTATGTAAATTCTATTTGATATGCTTGAAATGACACTGAACAGCAACTGTAACTCTAGAAATGCGATGACATACAGCTTTAGGAAATAAAGCATTTAGGAAATATCAATTGCCAGGATGAATTTTATCGAATAATAGCTTATCGAAAAATAAAAAAAGCAATTAGGAAACAGATAAAGTTGGATTCATCAGCATTAACTCTAAATTCGACAGTTCAAGAAGCGATTAAATCTGATTCAAAATATTTTTGGAAATACTTTGCTACCAAACGTGAAGTTAAAGGATATCCTACCCAATATGTTTGCAAAAAATTTTCAACCAACTTAAAAGCCTGAAGATATTTTTTTTTTTTTTTTTTTTTTTTTTTTTAAAGAGGGTGGGTTGGTAAGAGGAACCCTGTGCACTTCGACCAGCAAGATATATTGTGCATCCCCGTGTAAGAGTAGAGAAATCAATCTATGTGAAATGTAGGTCCAGGTCCTTGATAAACGCCACGAGGCCACTGAACAGAGTAAGCACTGAGCAATCGAACAGCAAGTGTTCGGATGTTTCTCTTCTCAGATTACATAACCTGCAGTTCTCCGATGGGGTTTCCACATTTTGAATAGATGGTAGTTAAAGGGACCATGTCCTGTCAAGTCCATATGAGGGGTTTCAGAGATGAACGGTCCATTCTAATTATATCCTGTAAGTGTGTAATCTTGTAATTTAGGAGCTTCTTTGTCTGTCTCATTCCCCGAGATGACTCCCAGAGTGAAGCAGAACATCTCTGCTCCCAGAACAGGACTCTCCTCGCTACATGGCCTTTGGAATAGGCAACGCTAGGCTCGGGGCCGTAGAAGATGCCACCTGCACCCTCTTTTGCACAGGTGTCTGCGGCCTCATTTCCTGGTATATTAGAGTGGCCGGGGTACCACAAGAGGGTAACCTTGTTGCTCCTACCCAGCCTTCTTAGGTTGCTGTAGCAGCTCCATGTCAGTTTAGAGCTGAGCACCGGATCTGCCAGGGCTAATAAAACAGCCTGGCTATCCGAGATTATGTAGATCTTCGTTCTTCTATACTTCTTTTTGAGGCACTGAAGCGCGCTAGTCTCGATGGTCACGGTTTCTGCCTGGAAAACCGTAGGGGTCCTTCCCAACGGTATACAGAGCCTGAAACCGGACCCCACAACCCCCGCACCCCTGCCCTCGTTTGTTTTTGACCCATCGGCATACCACACCGATGCGTGCTGTGGTAAGGAGGAAATGATGTTCCCCACCATGTCCCTTTCGGGTATCCGGATCGTGAAGTTCCTCCGGCAGTCAGTAGTCTTTACCATATTATCTGATAGCTGGGCAATATCGTCTGCCAAGTTTAGTTTATCCAGGATGCTATTGTGTCCCGAACTAGTCAGTCTAACCTGACTTGTTACCTTCAGTTTTATGGCTCTCAAACTTGCCAAACTTTTGACATGTATGCGGAGTGGTGAGAGTCCCAGCAGTCTTTCAAGGGCAGCAGTAGGGCAGGTCCTAATTGCTCCCGTTGCGCCCAAACATTTTAATCTTTGAATTTTGTCCAAAGCTGAACGAGCATTTATTTGATCTGTCTTTGGCCACCCGCATAAACGCCGCATAAGATATCATTGGTCTTATGATGGTTTGGTAAAGCCAGATTATCATTTGTGGGTTTAGGCCCCATGTTTTACCAAACATACGTTGGCACCCAAAGTATGCTTTGTTTGCCTTATTTGCGATGTATTTCAAGTGGGGGTTCCAGGTTAATTTTTGGTCAAAAATGATCCCTAGATATTTAACCTCAGACATCATCTTGAGTATTTCCCCGTTCATAGTTATTGGAGCAAAGAAAATTCTCCTCCGTTTTGTAAAGAGAGTATATGTTATTTTTTTGGGATTGACGCTAAGGCCCACTTCAACACACCACTCGTTTACCAATCTTAGAACATTTTGTTTACGCTTAGCTATTGTGCTTTCAAATTTGCCCGTGACCATCAGCACCAGATCATCAGCATAGGCTATGTTTGATATTCGAGAGTTCCTCAAAATAGCGAGCAAGTGGTCCATTACCAAAAGCCACAGTAACGGCGACAGTACTCCGCCCTGAGGGCAGCCCTTGGTAGGTGCAATTGAGATGCTTGCTTCGCAAATTGTCGAGTTATCGATGAGAAAAACACAGATTTGTTTGTATCGTGGCAATAACAAGGAAAACCAAAAACGGTTATGAAATAAATCTGAACAAAAAAAAATGAAAAGCTACTGTCATATAAGTATAAAACCTTCTTACATTTTTTCAAACAATATCCACGTTACAGTTACAGATTCTTGAGCAACAGCTCAAGTTACGGATGATCCGAGCCCCCTCCTTTGACAGGTGATTTTCTCCAGCAAACACCGACACGCCACCTCCTCTTCCTAAGACCGAAACTCTGCGTTCTTGTAGAAATTCCATAGTTTAGAGATAACCTATTGTTACTCTTCCCGCCTGTTAAGAAAAAAATGGAGGTGTGGCCAACACACGACTTTCTTCTACAAACAGAGAATTTTGAGAATTTTTTTTTTTTTTTTTAATTTTTAAATTTTTTAATTTTTTTTTTTAATTTTTTTTTTTTTTAATTTTTTTTGTTTTTTTTTAATTTTATTTGTTTTTAATTTTTGAAAACTTTTTGTATTTAGTAGTTTTTTGTAAACCTTATACTTTTTAAGATATTTGCAAAATAAATTTTCTGACCAAGGGAGTGGTCACTTCCGGTTAGCCGATTTTGAGTAAAATTCACTGGGACCTCCCAATTTATCAAAAAAACTTAAATCTGAAGTTTCAGTTCGATTGGTTGAACCATCTGGGCTGTGGAGAGGACACCGACATACTGACAGACTGACAGACAGACACCATTTCGAAACCCACTTTTTCGGACTCAGGGGACCTCAAAACAAATAAATCTCTAAAAATCTCAAGGTCCAAAATTTTCATGATTACTATACTTTATTTTACTAGAGTAAAAGAAAGTAAAAGGGGAACTGATTTCGTACGAAATTTAAATGTTTCGTCAGATTATTGACTTTATAGAAAGATATCTGTAGAATAAAATTTTGCCTACTCTTCAATGCACAGTTTAGCAGTTTTCGCCGATAAATAATGTTATATTGATATTGTACAGAAAACGCTAATATGGTGACCCTGCGACGACCTTTGCAAATTAACGCCAGTTACTGCTAGCTTGCCAAACTGCAATAATTTTTGAGCACGTAAATAACAGCATTCCCCGGAAATGAAAACTGAATTTTTTTAAGCATACAAAGGTATATAATTGGTGTCGGAACAGGAGCTGGAATCGCAGTTGGAACCGGAGCCGGAATCTATAAACTGGAGCCGAAGCCGAACATTTTTTTTTGCAGACTCCACAACCCTGGAAAAAACATTAATTACGAGTTTTTATTGTAAACATAAAAATCTTCTAACAAACCTATCAAACAATTTCATCTTCCTGTCTAAAATTTATCGATAAAATGTTCAAATATTTTATATTTGGTCACAGATGCTACCAAATTATTCAGACCAAATCATTTACAATATTTATTTTTAATTCATATCAACACCCCATAACAATTTGATCGGATCACTAAATTTTAAGTGTTCGTCAAAATTCCAGATCATTAAATTAAAAAATCAAACGGCTCACTTCGCTACAACAACTTAAGTGTAAAATACAGATAGATGTACCTCTCTTATCACAATATTTGATTTAAAAAAACATTTTTCGATGTCGTATCGCATAGCCTAGATTATGTCTATATAAACTAAACAAAGTAAAAAAAAAAAAACTATTTTTAAATACCTAATCTCTAATTTTATCTTATGTCACCCCGAAATTTGATTTTTTTACCGTTTTTTTTATATGTAATCTACATTATTTTATCCCTTATAAGGGCAATGAACATAAACACTAAAACTTTCGTGTAGGATGTGGATGTTAAAGGAAAACTGAAATACGCGCCGTAAGTCAATGAACGATGATGCGGTAAGAAGAGGTACATAATGTATATTCGAATTGGTATAGTAGTAAGTAGAACATGGATGTGTTGTACGACATACCTAAAAAAATCCGAATTTATTTATTTATTTTAAAATATGTATGTTAGGTTTAAAAGGGATGATTTTTTATTGCTCGAATATTTGTTAGTACATATTTACGAGTACGAGTACATAGCACCGATTTTAACTTCTTTCAACGAAAATGATTTATCTTTCATAAAAATTAACAAAAATTTAATTTTTATTATTGATTGAAAGATTTTTTTATTTTATTTGTATGTAAATTTTTATTACTTGATCGCAATACAGAGAGAGAGAGAGACACAAACAATATAAAAATATGTTAAAGAAAATTAGATATTTCCTGTTGATTGTTTAATCATGTACGTAGAGTTTTTCCTGCTGCTATAATACTCGCATCTTGCACGCAAGTTATTGCAAGTAAGTCGACCATGTGTGTACGCGCGCGCGCAACAACAAAGTACAAAGTAGTTTGTAAAGAACAAATGAGGTATCCAAATAATATTTTGACATGAAATTGATGTATCGCACACGTGATATATTACGTTTCCTATAAAAGACTTCTTCATTTCAGATTTACAGTAGTAGTTAGACTATTTGTGGTAAGATTATTTCAAAGATACATTAAACTCTTTATTTAAATTTGGTTTTGGCATTTTTGTAATAAGTTTGAGCATGTGTTTTATTATTTAGATCGATGAACTCTTTCTTTCAAGTCAATTTAAAAGATGTATACGTAAATACGTGTACTCGTTGTTTAATAATGAAAAGTTTAAATAAATTCATATCATCCAGTTGTTGTAAACATACAAACAATAAGATTTGTTTCACGTTTATTTTAAATTATCTTTAGTAAATAATAATGCAATTCGTGCTAAATTACTGCAAACAAAAGTTTTTGATTACAATTTTGAGATATTGCCATTATACATTGTGTCTGTGTTTATTTGCGCATGCGTAACTTACCTAAATAGTATATTTAACTACCGCAATGCGCAGCGAGCGGCAATATTTTCATGGTAATTTATTGGGTTGAGCTGTGGTTACGGTAAAAATGTACTATATTATTAAAATTTGGGTGGTTGTAGATTTAAAATTGGTAAATTTTTTAGTATTGAGATTAGTGATGGGATAATATCGATAGTAGCCACAATCGATATTTATCGATGGTTTACATTTTGCTATCGATACTATCGATAATATCGGATTTCAATATACATAATACAAAAATTATAAATAATACAACAATGAATTATGTTTATTTTACAGTTTATGTATTTAAAAATAAAACAAATAAAAAAGGAACTATTTTTTTAATTCAGGTACATTAAAGAAACTTCAGTTATTCATTTTGAGCATATGACTCAAACTAAAAAAAAGAATTAATAAAATTTTAATTAATCAATAAGATATTGATTTTTTTGGAGAAATACCAGCATTTCAACCTTCTGTGGTTTAAGGCGACTTCGACGGTCACTTAATATCTCACCGGCTGCTGAAAAGTTCCTTTCTGAAGGAACTGACGTAGCAGGTACTGCAAGATATTTTAACGATATTGTTGACAGAATTTCAAATTGGTTTTTATTTTCATCCCAGAAAGTAATAGGATCGGACGTTGGGTTATTTACTGGTCGCTCAATATATTGCCGGATGTTTATTATAGCATCCGAAGTTGAAGTTCGTATTACTGGTGGTCGCCTTTCTAAAACAAATGACAGCAAACCTGGTCCTTTACCTCCAGAATGTGACGCACAATTTGACTGATCATTTAAAGTACTGGGACTTTCTATCGTGTCATCTATTGCATTGTTAGGTTGATGCAAAGTACATGATGAAACCTCGTTAGTTAAAAATTTTTGGGCACTGTTTGCATTTTCTAACGATCTAAATGCATTTTTTTTAAATCGAGGATCAACCAAGGTCGCCACCATGGCGGTGGTTCGCTGCTCATATGGAAAGAGCCGTTTAACTATAGATTGTTTCAGCTCTTTCATTATTTGCTTGCCGATGTCAGTCTTAACGGTGGAGTTGAGATGGGTAAAACGCTAAAAAATCTGACTTTTCGACAATTGTATCAAAAATAGATCAAAACCTTAAATTATAACTGTTAAAAATTGTCGAAAAGTGTTAAAAACTGTTGAAAAGTGTCAAAAACGGTCGAAATATTCTTGTTGCTTCACGGTCAAGTTTTTGAAATATACCGGTTATTTTTGAAACTATTCTAACTAACTGTTGAAACATTTCTGAACGTAAATGAACCTAAACTTATATATTTTTCAATTTTTTTCACTGTCAAAAAGTCGTGGCAAAAAACTTCGAAAGCATAGGTTTTCAAAGACTGTCAAGGACTCGTGTCAAAATGTGTCCAGATCTCTCTTATAAATATTAGTTTTCGACATAAATCGTTTTGTATTTTAATTATTTCAATCTCGAGATACCTTTGATTGACGTTTCATGTTAATTTCGTAATGACAGATTATTAGTTTATGTCAATAAAAAATAAAAAAAACTGAAACACCTGTTGTCAAGAAGTATAATTAAAATTTGTACCAGTTAGTGAAGCAGTGTTAATTAAAAATCAATCCAAACACTTTTTGTCATAAAGGAAAATTCGAGTTTATTTGGTCTAAAATTTAATTGAAATCATTTTTCGCTTGCAATCAATTAAAACAATAATAAATTTAAGCTTATGTGCCAAAAAGAAGATGGGGTAGATCATGGTCGACCACCAATATGCCTGCGGTCTATACCATATATATGTAAGGTGACCCTTAAGTAAGTACAATAAATTCGGTTGGTAATGTAGGACACTAATCTGAACAAAAAAAAAGGAGGTGTGGGCCAACACATGACTTTCTTTTACGAACAGAGAATTTTGAGAAATTTTATTTTTTTTTTATGAATTTTTAATTTTTTTTTTTTTATTTGTTTTTAATTATTGGAAACATTTTGAATTAAGTAGTTTTTTATAAAAATTATAGTTTTTAAGATATTTGCAAAATAAATTTTCTGGACCAAGGGAGTGGCCACTTCCGGCTAGCCGATTTGGAGTAAAATTCACTGGGACCTCCCAATTTATCAAAAAAGCTTAAATCTGAAGTTTCAGTTCAATTGGTTAAACCATCTGGGCTGTAGAGAGGACACAGACCGACAGACAGACTAACAGACTAACAGACTGACAGACTGACAGACTGACAGACTGACAGACTGACAGACTGACAGACTGACAGACTGACAGACTGACAGACTGACAGACTGACAGACTGACAGACTGACAGACTGACAGACTGACAGACTGACAGACTGACAGACTGACAGACTGACAGACTGACAGACTGACAGACTGACAGACTGACAGACTGACAGACTGACAGACTGACAGGCTGACAGACTGACAGATTGACAGACAGACACTATTTGAAACCCACTTTTTCGAACTCAGGGGACCTCAAAACATATAAATCTCTAAGAATCTCAAGGTACAAAATTTTCATGATTACTATACATACTTTATTTTACTGGAGTAAAAGAAAGTAATTTATGACAGGACATATCCTGTCTGTAACCGTTATGGAGATAACCAAGGTTCTACTATAAAATTAGTCACTTTGAATTTCACTTAGAACTTAAAAACTATTAAATAAACGTTTTCTTATCGCAAATTAATTAGTTTATCAAACACAGGGCCAATATAAGGTTAAATTGATAATAACTACACTTCACACTAAAAAAGGTGTGAAAATCTCTAATTTTTTCAAGATTTCTTTATGTATTATTAACGTAATTTTTTTTTCAATATTTTCAGAATATTTGGAAAATTTTCTAGTCGTACTAGAAAACTTTTATTTGAGTAATTTGTGAGTAATAGCTTTTAAGTTATAAATGAAATTCAAAATGTCTAATTTTACAGTAGAAACTTGATTAGCTCTATAAAGGTTACAGATAGGATATATGCTCTCATATAATTTATTTTTTTCACAAATTAATACAATTCGACATGCCTTGAACCAAACTTTACACAATTATCGTTTAAGACCTAAGAAAAGTCACTGTTAATATCTCACACCTCCATCATGGTAACATGGTATGATGGTATGATGGTACGATCTTTTGATAAAGGGTAAATTAGTTACATGGAAAGATGGTATAATGGTATAATGGTACGATGTTATGATGGTATGATAGTGTGATGGTATGATAATATAATTAAATGATGGTGTGATGGTATGGGGTTATTATTGTAAGTTGATAAGAATGTGTGATGGTATCTTGGTGTAATGGTATGATGGTATGGCGTTAACACGGTATGATTGTTTGATGGTATGACTGTATTTTGGTATGGTGATATGATGGTATAATCGGATGGTATTATGGCATAATGGTATGATAGGATGTATGAGCATTATTAATAACGGAATCATTCGTAAAATCCGCCTTTGCATCCGCCGTGGAACAACACGCCTCATCGAGAAAATTTTTACGCAAAATTCTTCCACAATGTAAAGCAAGAAGATAAAGACAATGAAAAACTTGATCGAAATATTTTTATAATCATAGACCTCAATAGCTTGAACCATCGGGGTCTCATGTCATGGCAATTCTGTCCCACATGATCATGCTCAATATTTACTTCCTGGAACGCAACCTCCTACAAATCAATTAGCAATTAACACTGACAATGAAGTACCGTAGGCAGTACTCTATCCAACAGATTGACCCTATCCTTCTTATTGGGTCTTCTAGGTAAGTGGCTACGTAAAAGAGAACGCACCTTCATTACAGCGATTTCAGAGATTCCCGCTAATATGTGTTTGTCTCCAAGCGTTTTTCCAAAAAATGACCAGGTCAACCCTGGAAGTTTAGCTGGCAGTATTTTGAATAAAAGGTTGCATATTGAAGGGCTGATAATCTCTTTGCTTAAAATTGGAAAAACGGAAGATTAGGCCATATTCCGGGGTTTAAAATTTTATGTTATGTTATGTTATTTTTATTTTTTGAAGATAAATTCAAATAGGAAACAATCCAGTGGTCTTTATTACAGCATCATAAATCCATGTTATATTGGGCCCGATTCTGCATCCAAACATTTTAATTTTTGTTATGTTGTTTTGGTTTTTTCGATGCAATTTCATATAGGAAGCGGGGAAATAAAATAACATAACATGAATTTTATCGTTTCAGAATCGGGCGCATTATGATATTTCCCCAGTTTTAAACGTTTTTTCGCTCGCTATTCGTTTTTTACTGTTGGTTTACTATTCGTGGTCGATAAAAGGAGAAAAATGAATTGAAAAATTTATTTTAAAAATACAGGGCCGACATGTTATAACTATCACTTTTTTGCTTCGGTGCATTGTTGAAATTTCTTATATTTGTACAGAGCTCAAAAAGCCACATATTAGTGGCTTCCAATCGACCACCGCAAGTACTTATAAGTGCGAAAAATATGTCTCGGCTAAATGTTCGATTCGAACAAACAAAATTTATGACATGAGCAAAACATAACCTCTAAATTTTTAATTCACATAATACCAAAAAATAATGCGATTCTGGTTTAATTTTTTAAACGTATGATAATAAAATATTAAAATAAATATTTAAAAAATAAATTTTAGCTTTATTGTTGTAAATTATTATCAAATATCACCTAGCGGAGAATGTTGACGTAACTGCTTGTAGCTGCTCATGCAAAAATAGGTCGAGCAATTGCGAGTAGATGATTTAGCAAAGACATAAACCATAAGTGCTTATAAGTACTTGCGGTGGTCGATTGGAAAACCACTATTACGATAATTTCCCAGCGTCCCAGTCGATATGGCACATTTTATTATGGAATATGGGTATCGAAACCACATGCAATAATACCCCAAACACATTGACGGAGCGAACAGCGGCGCTAAATTAGAATACATGTATGTATTTCCATAAGAGTGAACACATAGAGCGGCGTCAAACTAGCAAAGTTTGTATTTTTTTGAGGCGATGAATGACATTTATATTTATTGTTGTTGTTTTTGAAGTAAATGCTTGGAAACCTCCAATTTTAGCTGAATTTTACATCCAAATGGGCATATGAGAAAGACAATTGTGAAAAAAAAAATCTAAATTTGAACTTAAATTTGTTCGTAATAAGTCACTAAAGAAATAGTTTTTTATGAAAATGTTTTGTTGCAAAAACCCAAACAACATTTTTCATATAAATAAATGTCAAATTAGCGGCGTCTATGTGGTTGCAAAATATCATAAAGACGAAGAGAAGCGAAGCCAGGCGTAGAGCGCCACTTATGTGTTGTACCCCAAACACATCTGCTATACTACATTAGTTCGGTAAAAAACAACAATCGGCGAATTAATAACCGAATTAGCTAATTATCTAAAGAATAAATTTAATTTTAGTGAAGGGAAATTCTGTTAAGCGAAATAAAATTCCAATAGGTTAAGGGCAATTTTATTAAGTATAGGGTAAACTTATTTAAAACTATTTTAGAATCCCATTGCCAACGCACTTGTTGAATTTCACCATAATCGGTTAAGAAATAACCAAGTTCCATCTTAATTGGCCATATTTCAGAACTTTATATAAAATACTTTTTAGAATCCCATTTCCATCGTATATGTCAAATTTCATAATAATCGGTTAAGAAAAAGCCAAGTTCCATATAAATTGGCCATATTCCAGGACTTCATCTAAAATCAGTTTTAGAATCCCATTTCCATCGCACTTGTTGAATTTCACCATAATCGGTTAAGAAATAACCAAGTTACACCCTAATTGGTCATATTTCAGAACTTCGTTTGCATTTGCATTGCACTTGTCAAATTTCATCATAATCGGCTAAGAAATAGCCAAGTTTTAAAATATGCCATCTTGAACCATATGCCATATTGAAATATGCCGCCGTGTACCATATGCCATAGTGTACCATATGCCATATTAAAATATGGCGTTTTGAAATATGCCACGCTGAACAGATCGCCGTTTTATGTCCTATATCATTTATTAGAAATGTAGAAGTGATCCAAAAGAAATAGTGTATTTAGCAGGTGAAGTCATTTTTTGCCTTTTGAGGTTAGGTACAATTGTTTTAAAGAATAAAATAAAAAATCTGCCTCGACAGATTCGTCGTAAATAAATTATTAAGTCTTAAAATTTACTAATAAATAGAGGAAGTAAATATTAGGTCTGAGACACATATACATATAATGTGTACATTTGATCGATAGCTGTAGTAGACCTAAAACAAATTGTACCTAAAGCTTTACAGAAATTTTAGACGGTTTCGACCATGTAAAAACTATAACAAGTTATTCATCACTACGATTTCTGTTTTCACACAAGATGGTTGTATTATCATTGTCACAAGGCATAGTCACTTAAACCGACTTTAGACAAAAACTATTTTTCAATATTCGTCGTTTTCTATCTTTTCTCTTACTTCATTAAATTTGACTTAAGTGATAATGCCTTGGGGCCTATGGCTATGGTCGCAAGCAGTGGGAAGCTTTAGTCGTCGCAAGTGAAAATTGAATTTAATATTCAACTTTTCTACCTCTCTGGAAAAATTATCAAATTTGACTTAAGCTGTTATTCCTTGTGACCACAGAATTTATTATATCATAAATCATCAGACAAGTATGAAGAATGATTTGTATAAATAAATGACGATCTCCCAACTTCATCAATAACGGACAACCTACTGGGTAAACAGCAATACGACTAACGAATGACTTATTAGAGACAACTAACAGTACGATGCGTCCGGTCAAAACACCGAAGGTTCTCTAAAGAGGGCACCTGAATTGTTATTCGTCTGCAATATTAAAATTATTCCAGAAAGCTTATCATAATTAGATTAGATTGCCCAATCCGAAATTGTAATCATAAAATGAGCAAATGGTAAAAGCAGTAAATTACAAACAAAATGATAAAGCTATCGAAATTAGGTATTGTTTGTGTATAAAACTTTATAAATATTGAACTTAATCAATCAAGACAAATTGGTTATATTTAGCGACAAATTTTATAAATCGACAATTGATTTTTTGTTTTATTTTTTTATTAACGTAATTAAAAGTGAAAAACATTAGATAAACATTTATTTTTGTTTTGACTTAGTTTTGAAGCCACATTTCATCATCTTGTGTAATAAAGTGATCAACTATTTCAAACGAAGCAAGTAAAAAAAAAGTTCTAACCAATGTAAGTATATAACAACAACTATTAACTATTTTCTAACTTGGAGAATTTGGCAAAAAACCAATATTATTAAACACGCGGTTTATAACCAACCGCTTTGATCTACTTTATAAAACTAATTAATGAAACCGATGAATTTCATTGTACGCATACTGCATACATCAAACACTCAAAAAAAAAAATGTTATCCAATGTGTAATATATTCTTAAAACGTGTTTAATGCATCATCTAACTATTTTTGTGGCATGAAATTTACTTTTAAAACGACATAAAATCTAAAATAGTTTTTAATTAGTGTCGTCATAAAATCTGGCCATAATTTTGAATAGTTTTGTACAAAAAAAAAAAAAGAAAAAATAATTAGTTACCATTAAAATAAAAATTTATATTGTATTTTCTAAATATCCATATTGTTCAGTTCCATAAATGTAATCACTGGCTGCCCAAATAAATTAACACAAATTTTCTTTTATAACAAAAATTTTTAAATATTTAATTTAAATAAATAATTTAATTTCACAAAAACAATTTTTTTTTTTTTCACACGCAGGCACACCAAATAAATATCAATAAATAAATTCATAAATATAAAAAACTTTTAAATAAATACACGCACTAAAAACTAAATTAAACCGAATAATCAAATAAATATTATAAATCTTAATTTAACGGGATCTATCGCGACACTGATCTTTTCTCATCATTCCGTGCGTTAACAAACCGAAAAATTTAGTTTTTCAAATTTTCTTACGTTTTTACTTATTTCTCCTTTTTTTTTTGCTTCTTCTTGCTAGATTTTCCAACTTTAAAATTCTAAAAATAATTTTTTTTTTGTTTTTTGTTTTTTATTTAAATTTCAAAACAAAAAAAAAATTAAGTAAAATAAAATTGAAAATTTCTTTTTTAATGTCTTAAAAGTAAAATATAACAACAAATATTGTCTTGTATAATGTAAATACTGAGTAAATATATACAAGGGAATCCTCAAAGAATTATTGTGTATAGTGAGTGAGTGACTTGCAAAAGAAAAGTAATCAGCAGCTGCATTTTATGTTAAATTAAATGTGAGCGCATTAAAATTTAATTTTATTGGTAATTTGGTGGTTTTTTGGCGTTGTAAATGTAAATTTATAGAATAGAGGGCTTCGAAACATAGCCTAGGTTTAAGTTTAGCATGGCCGTTCCAGATTAGTCTTTGTTTTTACAATACAAAAAAGTAAACAAAGAAAAAATTAAAAATGTTGCATGACTCATTTATATATGTAAGTTTTGATAGAACATATTTTAATTTTATTTTTAATGTTTAATAAGTTGACATTCTACAAGTAAGCACTTGTACTCTTAAAAATTGTATTAGTAAGTATTAGCCGATAGAATTTCTTCGAGAGGACTGCATGTTGACATTTTTAGCAGTAAAAGATTTTACAACTGATTTGCCTCTTAAGTTCAGCAAATCAAACATTTAAGAGCCAACCAGCGAACATTTAAGACATTTAACAGAATTTAACGAAGGTTTTTTCTTACGGAAAATTTGACAGGTTGGCTAGCGAAACTGTAACACAACTTGTCAATTGCTTTGATGGTGACGGTAGCTCGCATTAATATTTTTAAAAATTTGTGTAGAATTTTGAACTGGCGATGGAATTGGAGGAACTTCGAAAATTATTTCAATTATTAAAAAGCCTTAAATTCTTAAAGGACATAAACATAAATAATAAAAGACACAGATCTTGTGGCGTAAGAAAAAAAACGAAAATAAATAAATTTTAAAATAAATAATTTAATGTTACAATTTATAAAGTCTTTAATAATTCGGGTTTCAATTTACCTACATGAACATAAATAAATAATTTTGAATTTAAGCTTAAAATGTACAATGAGCTCCCACAAGAAGATTTGCTCAAAGGGCAATTTGGATTTTGGACATTTCCTTCAGTTTTGCGCGATAATTTTCGCTCTGTTAAGTTGACACTTCAATTTAACGAAACTGAACGAACATTTCTTAAAGGCTCGCTGGACAGTAACATGTAAACTCCATATACCGCACTGTTACGTTAAATGTTTTAAATGTTGGCTGGTTCTCTCTTTAGTCACCTCCTACGGCAAGCAATTGATAGTTTGATGGTACGCCCGAATAAATATCTTAAAAAAGTCTGGGATGGATTTCTTACGCTTTTGTGTTACAGATTTTGTGATACTTAATTAAACATTTTTCTGACAAAATATGAGATAACTTCAAAGTGATCAACTCAAAGTAACTTCTAATTCAACCCTCAACTCAACTCGATCCCTAAGCCAACATAGTCCGAAAACTGCTGGTGTCTGTGAACTCAACTCAATCCTAACTCGACCCCAACTCAACCCTCAACTTAAACTCAACTTCCAGCTCAATCCACAAATTAACGCGACTCGAAACACTACAATCGTACATGAACTCAACTCAAACTAGCTTTCAACTCAACCGTCAATACAACCCCAAATAAATTTCCGACTTAACCGCTGACTCCTACCCAACCCAGCGCTTTGATCAACTGCAAACTCACGTTCAACTCAACTCGCAAACCATGATGGTCTTAAAATCCAAAAGGTAAGGCAAATGCTCACAAGACTCTTGTAAATCCAACCCCAACTCAAACCACAAATGGAACCTGCTCAACCGTTAACTTAACCGTAAATTCAATGCTCAGTTCAATCCTCAAACTAGAATATATACCAGAAAGGTAAATGTGGTATAATATCACCATATGGTTTCTCCGATTCTCTTAACGTGTAGCATCCAAAAGTTTTTCGATTCTCCTCATTAATCGTCGAAACACGAAGAACAGAAAGAGATAAGCCATTATCGAGGTGCTATGGGTATAGACAGACATTTTTTTTGCTTTTTGGACCCAGGGGCTTTGAAAACGTCAAGAAAAGTTGTTGGACACGATTTATTAATAACTTTGGTTCTTTTGGACCGAAGTTTTAATTTAATAAGTTCTGGTCAATGTTAAACTAACACTACAATTTTTTAAATTAGCGTTCATATAAATAAATATGATTTCTATTTAAAATTATTAATTCTCCACACACAATAACCCAACCCGTCGTTATCCCTAACCCCTTTATAATTCCTCTACCAGTTCATATGCCACCTAAAACTGAACGAGTTGCTATGCCATTTCATTCCTTAACACAAAACGGCCCAGCACATCAAACCAGAAGTCGCTTAATAAGGTCCAGCAACAGTATCGCTTATCCGTTCTCCTTGAGAAGAAGAAAAAGGAAATCAGGATATCGATTTTGGTCGCAAAATGAGGATTGAGTATTGAGAATCTTGTATTGTACACGGCGTATAATATACATATTAGTGTATTGGGCATATGTAAAGTAAGTTACTTTTTGTTGGTTAAAATTACATGTTTATTTAGCAAGTATATAAAAGTGGTACATTATTCAAAGTATGCTCCATCAGAAGCCAAAACCTTCGCCCATCTTTTAGACAAATCACGGATTCCCTTTCTGAAAAAGTCGTACATCTTGAAGGGCTGACTGCACCGACCGGAATAAATAGTAATCCGAAGGAGTAATGTCTGGCGAATATAGCGGGTGGGATAGAACTTCCCAGTCCTGTCCTTCTAGGTAGGTTTTAACGACTCTTGCAGTATGTGGTTTTGCGTCGTTATGCTGCAAAATCAGTTTATTGTCTCTATTCTCCCATTCTGGTCGATTATCTTGAACAGATCGCTTCAAACATATTAATTGGCGTAGGTAGACTTCGCCATTAATAGTTTCAGAAGGTTTCAGTAGCTCGTAATATACAACGCCTTTCTTATCCCATCAAATACAGAGCATAACCTTATCACAATGAACATTTCGTTTTGGCTGTGATGAACCAGCTTCACCAGGCCTTACCCAAGCTTTTTTACGTTTCGAATTCTCGTAGTAAATCCATTTTTCATCTCCAGTCACAAATCGATACAGAAAACCTTTTCTTTGTTCTCTTTGAAGAAGCATTTCAGAAGAGATTTTTCGGCATTCCATCTGCCCTTCTGTTAATTAATGTGGCATCTAATTCCCAAATTTTTTTTTAACCATCCCAATTCTTGTTGCTGCAGCCCCAAACCGCCGTTGTGTTTTTTAATAATTATTCACATATTAAAATAGAGAACACCCCAAAGCCGCTTAGCATTGATCCTCTCAAGAAAGGAAGGATGACAAGAAATTATGTAGCATCCTTTTGTTTTCAAATTGTGTAGTTGGTCGTATTTAACAAAAATCTAATGGGGTCTCTGGTAATTGAATTTGTGTTTTTCGGGAGTTTTCTTTGTTGAGATTTTTAGGGTATCCCGCATTGTAACCTTTGTCCCAAAAACTCGTGGTAATTCGAGTTTTTTATTTTCGGTTTTTTTTCATTTTATGAAGATTTGTTGCGTCGAGATTTTATTTTTTGGTATTTTATTTTCGAGAAATTTGTTCCCCTGTTTGTATTTGTCTGCATAAATCCATGGATATCGTGGTAAACCCACTTTTATGATGTTTCAAAGTTCGTCATATGTTCAGATTTCCTCAAACAATTGAGTTTACTATAGCGCTTCAGGCAAACTGGCCTCCATTTCTCATCGTCTTAATTGAATTTTAAAGATACCCGAAATCTCCCTCCTTTTACAAAAATACAAAGTTATAACTATGGAATCGTTTGCCCACGTAACTCTTGATATACTGGTAGTAACTAATACCACGTTTACATTAGTAGAATTAAAGTATGTAGCAAAAAAGTATCGTCATGTGAACTCAAATTTAAATATTTAAATATTTTATCACATACTTTTTTGATATTTCGGTAAAGTATGTATCAAAAAAGTATTAGTATATTACGTTGTAATGTGAACCCTAACTAATAACTATATGTTAATGTCATTCGTATATTTGTTGTCAAAACCAAAATTGATTACGTTTTTTTGTTTCTAACTGCAATTTCGGGTGTTAATCAAATAATTTGCCGACAAATCTAATAGAGTTTGAGAAGAAATTCACAACACATAAACTGAATTGAATACAGAAGCCTATCTGTCAAAACAACAAACTTTTATAGTATGAGTTCACACTACAAATCGCAACACTAGTGTGAACTGCAGCGGAAAAATAATTAAATAGCAAAAAAGTACATACTTATTAGGTACGTATAATGTAAACGTGGTATAAAGGTTATCACCCTTCGATTAAAGCTAAAGTTATCTACTTTCAGCCGAAAAAACATTGGTATTCAAAAATGAGTTGAAACACCAACAAAATGTTGAAATGGCTTCATCTCAGGTTTCATCGGTCAGTTTACGATGAATATCCAACACATATCCAATAAGGGTTACGTCGTAGCTAACAAGTTATCTCACATCGATGACATACAAATCGTACCTAATACTGTTTTTGCTGTCATCACAGTTCAACAATCTTAAGTTGCCGAAGTCCAGAGTTTAACATTTTCAAATACAAGTTTGAAACTCACTAAAAGCTTTTTTGACACAAGCAAATTTTTAATCTGAGGTGTACTTTAACCGGAACGATAAGGCCTACCATTACATTTCGCAAATAAATTGTTCATAGTAGGTATTCGATCCAAGTCACCTTTAGGCACTTTCCTCTAGTTAAAAAACGATTTGCCGCGAGATATACAAACATTGATTTATTATGCAATAGTTAGTTGCACGCCTTACTTATAGTGTCGGAAAATTAGGGTTGCTGCTATAAAAGCGGACGCCTTGTCATTCGAAACGTCGAATTCGAATTGTTTATGACGGGGAAGTCGCGAATCTGATGGGCTTTAAAAGCAAAAATAATGACGCCTTACCATCCGCAAGCCAACGGCTTGAATTGAAAGTAGCATAACCAGCTCGAACATTTTACTTCTTCTCTTTTATGATTTCGAGGCGACTTAGGTTGGGGCGACTCTTTCGGATACTTCTTTTAGAATTTGTTTCAAATTAATGACCCGATTCACAAAATGTAAAAATTCTGTAACTGTAACTTTATATAAACTAGAGCACCTCTACACAATTAAAAATAACTAATTGCACAATTTCATTATTTTTGTGGAATACTTTCGCCAAACAAACACATGTAATTTCAAATCCAATTTGAATAAAACAACAAGAGCCTAAGGAGACTTGTGAGTTAAAATTATGACCGATTCTAAGGAGACTTGTGAGTTATAATTATGAGACAAACAATTGAATTTATTAAATGAACTTGTACTCTATTTTGGTTTTTGATTACGCTTTTTTTATTGCTGTCTCAGTTTGTTGTGTACTTTTTCTGTTATTCACTTCGATAAAGTATCGCAAAGACGGAAACAAAAATTTGGGGGATAAAGAATGATGAATGGAAGTAGAAATAGAATGTTGTTTTATACGAGCAAGCTGAGATAGCAGCAAACATAGTTGAAAAGCGAAATAGAGAACAATTTTATTCTTGAAACAAGAAATGAAACTCTATCAAATTAAAATACGTTTTTTTTTTTTTTTTGCTTATGTAGTGATAGGAAATCATAGCTTGAACAAAAATAAAATTATTATTCATAAAACTATTTACAAACTTTATATTTTTAATACAATAGAAAAATTACAATTGTAAGAAAATGTATCGAATGAAATTTCATCCGCCGCGTCGTTCATCGCATATTTTTGCACAAACTATGATTTCCTATAAGCAAAAAAACGTGTATTTAAATTTGACGCCCGCCGCCAACTCTTGGTGTGATAGGTCCTTTACAGCTCAGAAAAAAATATTGACTACGGTATTCGATCGATTATGGGCGAGGATACACGATTTTTTAGAAAGCAAGCAATTTTCATATGGAAAAAACAAAAATATTTGCGAACCAATTTTGATCGTCACATAACATAACACAAACGTTTTTCTAGAAACAGATTTTCCATTTATGATTAAATGGCTCCGTATTTAACTGATAAAATAACTGAGATTATTAATTAATATAAGAAATTTACAATAATTTAACAATTTTAATTGAAACATTAATCGTAATAAACCATCATTTCGTCAAATGAGAAGTAAAACAAATTTACGAAGACTCTTGTACGTATTAGATGTATAAAAGTGTTCGTAATGTGTATACTAAAACGTAACGTTTACGAACTGTTTAGACGTAACAATTGCGAAAAAATTCAGTGCGAATTGCCTCATTTTATTTTAAAGAATAAAATCATTTTTTTAATCAATCTTACCTTTAATTTGTATTTTCTAAATTAATAATGTGCCACAAAACAAGATATAACGTGCGATGTTTGTTAATTGGTCCTTCTGAAATGAAATAAAATCTTTCAATTATAGATTACATACTACATAGTTACATACGAATATTACTTAAATACCTTTTTAAACATTCATCATTATGATTTTCCTGCGATATTATGGATACGGTGCCGTTCATGCCGCGAATAACCAACAATTTATAATTATCAGAAGTCAGAACCATGTTTCTTTTAATAATTTCACAAAACCAATTGAAAATTAAGCCGAAAGATATAATTGACAGCGCTATATAGAATGTAAATGTAGTAGTGTGTTGTAATAAAAACTGTTCGTAGACGAAACACTTTAGTTATATACATTTTTGCGCCAGGATACAGCACATTCGATTGACATGAATTAACTGAATTAGAAATGAGTTACTGTTTAGTTAATTCAGTTGCTAAGTAGATAATTGAGCTACTGAAGTGAATTGGGTGTTCAATTGGTACCCTGCACTTTAGATAAATGTCAAAAATAAATCATTTTAAATTTGGCGTTTGTTAATTATACTCAAGAACATCGTTTCAATTATGTTCACTTACCATTAAGAACCCGAGTGGAGAAAATGCATTTGGCATTGGCATGCTAAAAGGACGAAGAATGTAAGTACATCTTTTCTTATAAAATCTACAGTGAGTGCAATTGTACTGTACAATATATCTCTAGCAACAAATGATGAAGTTGAGATAGCAACCAAAAATAGAAATCAACCGCAGTTTTTTGAACTTCAAGATATTTCTATTGATAGTCGATTTTTTTTTCTATTTCATGTAGGATGAACCTAAATGCAGATAATATTTGATAGTTTCTTTTTTTTATAGCACCGTAAAAAGCGAAAAAAAAACGTGAAAAAGCGGTACCGAAAAATTGCATGTCCGCCATTTTTTTAATTTTCGACTTTTTATTGATGTTGTTGATACAACCTCCAACAAATATTATTTATTTTATAAAAATTTTTGGTTTTTTGATTTCAGATAATTTTTATAAATGCTGACGATTCAGATAATTTTTATAAGTGCTAACACGACTCAATTCACTTGAGTTGATTCAGTTAATTCCGCTAATTCTTTTAATTCATGTCAATCGAAAGTGATTGAGAATAATTTTTGAATTTTTAGCCATTGGACGAAAATTTTACATTTTTTTGTTTAGTTAAGAACTCACCATTAAAACTAAAAAGTATAATCTTTTTATTAACATTTTGTTCAGTCAGTATCAAAGTATGTACATATTTTCACAATTACCAAGAGCTTAAACTTCGTTGAATAACCTTTATCAAGCCCCACTTGCTTTACTAAAGGCTTTGCCACAGCTAATTTTCATGCGATGCGATTTGTTTTTTCTTTTCAAATTCTACTGCAATTAGAATAGATTTGATACTAAATATATGAAAAAACTATCAAATATCATTATAATCTTTAAATCCTATACATTTGTCTTTTGAAATATAATAATTTTTATTCATATATAATTCATTTTATATTTTATCGTGCGAAGTTTGAAATTTCGCAATTGGAGAAAAAACTTTTTTCGCGTTTGGAGACTTTCCACATATATACGAATTTTTTTATCGCATGCTTTAACCTCACTTTTTTGAGAAGACATGGAACTGTACAATAGAAAATGATCGAAAAATTCGCAATAATTAAATATTTTGATGTATGTGCAATACACAATTATTAAATAAATAAAATAAATAAAAATAATTAAAATTTCGGGAAAAAACTACAAAATAATTTCCACCAATGACTATGACAGTTGTTACGAAAAAAATCGCGTCGCTGTTAAGTGTGGCATCCAGTGCGAAATTTGACGCGAATCGCATCGCACGAAAATAGCTGTGGCAAAGCCTTAACGATAATTTTAAATGACAAAATAATCTAGTACTAAATTATTAGTCCGAAATACAAAATTCATTTAAATTCCGAAAGTTCATCCAATCAAATATAATTATTCATTTCTGACAGATGACATATCAACCAGAGTTTTGTTTTTCTTTCTGCAAGTCGTCATACGGACCGAAAAGAAAAAGGAAATTTGTTATAATGAAATTATAAATTAAATTAAAAAAAATAATTAAAGTGAAATATTTCTTATTATTTGGTTTTCAAAATGGATAATTCATCCAATCAAGAACAAAAATACCAGAAATTAGCTTCCGAATATTCAAAGGTTAGAAAATTTTGCTAAAAATGTTGTAACACACACAAAAAAAGTAGAAAGCTGATTTGTTGTGTAGATGGAAAAAAATCCAAACGAAAATCTCCAATGGGAGTACATTTGCGATATCAACTCAAATAATTATCTATTAAAACTTATAAATTACAAATGGTTTTTTTTATTTTTTATTGTAGATTCGTGCCCAGGCGAGCGTACTAAAGAAAGCCGTTATCGAAGAACAAAATAAAAACTCAAATTTACGCGAAACATTGCGGGTCAAAGAAACTGCATTACGACGTGTCGAACAGGAAGTCGATAGTCTTGGATTTCGAAATAAACAGCTCGAGCATAGAGTTGAATCACTTCAGGATGATTTGAATACGGCCGATGTTTCGAAAAAATATAAAGCCAACGCTAAATGGGGTGGTACAAAACCAAATCGTAATAATAATAGTGAAAATAGCAGTAATTTGATTGAAAATGGCGATCCTGTGTTTACGGAAGAATTTCAGAAGAAAATATTAGAAAATGCTCAGCTAACTTCACTGGTGCGTTACAAGTAGTATAGCACAGTTTGTTATCGGATTAGTACATACAAAAAAAAAATTGACGGTCTTTTTGTTTACAGATTGCTGATAAGGAATCAGAGCTAATTTTATTTAAAAATCGAGTCGACGAACTTGAAAAACAGTTGGCCAATCGAGTATCTGAACACTCTGAAACCGATAAGAAACTTAGGAAGGAAATTGAAATGCTTAGTGTTAAGAATTCTGAATTAGAGACTAAAGTTGCAGAAGCTGTTAGTTTGGTAAGTTTAATATTAGTAGCAACCTTGAATTTGTGTGAACCGTTATATCATTTTTCAGCTGGGTAGTGAAGATGGCCTAAGTGTAACGGGTAGTGATAATACCCCAATTCATAATCAAAGTACAACAGCCGGCATAATGTCAAACCACCAGACATCCACAACCACTGAGGAACGAGTACATACATTAGAAAAGGAATTAAATTATTGGAGGACCCAATACGAAATTCTTAAATTACATGACAATGATTTAATTATAAATAATAATAAATTACTAAATAACCACCAAAATTGTCATAATAATAATAATAACAATAATAATAGTAATGATAGTAATTTAGATTTAGATATTCCAAAACTGGATGAGACAAAAGAGAAAATTTTATACAAGTATTTTAATGAAAAACTAGAGAAAATCTTTTACGACAAATTTTTACTAGAATCAAAAATTACCAACTATTTATGTGAATGCGAATTACTCCAGAATAATTTGGTGATAACGCGTTCGGACCTAGAAAAATGTGAAAATGAACTAAAAGAATCTCAAAGTAGATTACAGAATTCGGAAGAGGATTTAGCCACGACTCGTATTAATTACGAGGAGCAAATAAGTGTATTAACCGAGCAGGTGATTAATTTAAGTGATCAATTGGCAAGTTTAAAATAATAATGTAAAATATGCACAAAGACATTTCGATTTTTTTTTTTTTTTTATCTTTACCTATTATTATGATTAAGGAGAAGCTCTACTCAAAAGGGCCGCTCTCATATATAAATAAATATTTATAAGCTGATAAATTCATATTATATTATATCCCAAAATTATGAATGTTATAATAAATATAATCTCAATAATATTTACAAAAAAATATATAAAATCCTTTCTAATTTAATTACTCTGCCTGGTGCCCCCATCATTCGTGAAATTTGCACGAATTATCACAGTTTTACATATTCCAGAAAAAAAAAAATGTTGATATTTAATCAATTTTTATTGAAAATGAGGCACCACATGAGCAACCCTGTTCTGCCACCGGATTGCCAACAATACGAAATCCGGCACGTATTAATTCCGTATGATAATCAATTATTGAACCTTTACAATACTCCAAGGATACTTCATCGACCACAACTTTGGCGTTATCGACTTGATAAATTTTATCATCATCCTGTAATTTTTTATCAATATCAAATTTGTATTGGAATCCAGAGCAACCACCTCCCTCGATTGTAATGCGTAAAAATGAACCATCTGTGCAAATTTCTTTAAGCCGTTTTACGCATGTCTCACTTAAACGGATCTCGGAATCGGGATTCGCTACGGGGATGTTTAATTCACGTTTTGCTGCAAAATGGCGAACTGTTACGGCTTTGTGACTGAAAATACAAAAATAAAATATATTTGTGTATTAAAATGATTCAAATAAGATTATAACTCCGTCTTATCAGATCAACGAGAAATTTGACTTAAGTCTTTTCTAGCTTAACCAAACTTCCAGGTAGCATAACACAGTTTAGGCTTCAATTTTTCAAATGTGGCTTATACCACACAAATTGTTCACAACAAATAACTTAACTCCTATAATTAGCTAAATCAGCAAATTCTTCTCACACCCCCAAAATTAGCTTAGGTGGCTCAATTCCGACCGCACATCATATTAGGCAGTCTAGAGCTCATCACAAATACAAGCTTAAGTTTAATTTACGATTCTGGCTTAAGTCTTATAATTTTAACTTAAGCTAGCACTGACTTAAAGTACCTGCCAAACACAAGCAAGTTTAACAGTACATATTTCATTCAGTATTCGAAGTCTCCTTCAATTATGTTGAGTGTGGGCAAGCCTTTCAAAAAGTTGGCAAAAATACTTAGAATGTTAACAATTCAAACAAACTTGAAAATTGACTTGTATAATAAACGGAGAAGTGAGTCTTAAAGAGACGAAAGCCCTGTCTACTAGGCCAAACTCATTACAAAATCTAAAAGGAGAAACTTTGGTATTTTACAGTAAAGTTGAAAAATTTTGAATGATTACACATTAATCTAAATAAATAAGCAAGCGTCTTGTGATTATCAGCTCTGGTGCAACTGACCTTCAAGATAATTAAGTTTATTGACAAATTGATAGTGATGCAACACTCTGGATCGAACTGGAAGTGAAAATTTCATTTATGGATTCATCGGTTGGTAACCTTTTAAGAGTTTCTTGATTAATAAAAACAACACAAACTTACCTTAAATTTCGAATAAATCTAACATTTTTTAATAAATACGCCATAACATTAAAAAAATTTAGATTTTGCCAAAAACCCTAAATTCGATTTTTTTGCTTTTTTGACAATCAGCTGTTCCAATGCCGTCCTCAACTCCTCATAATGACTTCGTTTAATACCGTAACAAATACAGAAAACACGATAAGTTCGTACTATACACTGCAAAAAATAACTTATCGACATTTGACAAATAACAAAAAAAAAAAAAAAAAAATTTCCTAACCTCAAAATATCGAAATCTTCAAAATGTCATCAAAAATGAGTGACAAGCGTAAAATCTAACATAAAATAAAAAAAAAATTATTAATTAAAAAATTCTAATATTAAAAATCATTAAGAAATTATAGATATATTTTATTTTATAGTTTATTATTTATAAGATTGTTATAATATATAATCTGTAGTTTTTAAGAAAAAACTTGGAAGTTAAAGTTTGGTTTTTTTTTTCTGTGTGTGTTTGTGTGGTCACAAAGTGAAGAAAAAGTTTTTCGTGCTTGTTGGTGTAATCAATGTTAAAGGTACATAATTTGGGGAAAAAAATCTTTCTTTTGTGTAATTAGTTTATTTGTTTGGCATGCATTACCACAACTAATTGATTATTTGGTATTTCAAAGTTTGATATCGCCCGGTTCCATAGCAAAAAAATACTTTGCGAAGGCGAGGGGGCTGTGTGACGGTGAATTCACAGAATTGCATATTGTGTGCTTTATGCGAAAAATGCGGATAATTTTGCATCACAATAATGAGAAAGCTGGCCATATAATTTGATGAAATTCACAAGCATTTCCCAAACGGGCGCCTCAGTAATTTAATTGAGATTTTAACACTGACCTGGACAAGGCGTTTCGTGTTAATGGCTCAATATTTCGTTTTGGATTATGACTCAAATAATTTTTAGCTATCAACCGATTTCTTATCTTATTACCAAATACACAAAACCTTAAAAATGTCTCCCCCACTATTAATTTTCATTTATTTTCCTCATTCATTTCTACACAGGGAAAAGGACAACGGAGTTTCGAAGAGGTATGGCCCGAAACACGACCAATTGTTTTAAATTTACTAAAACAGGAGCCCGTAACACAATCCGAATGGCAACATCTATTTTTTGGTGTGCACGTTGTTTGCCTGTGGGATGAGAAGGGACCATCGAAAATTTACGATTGCCTCCAGGATGATATTGTAGCATTTATAAAACAAGCTCAAATGCGTGTTCTAGCGCAACGCGAGGAACAAGCCTTATTAAAAGCATATATAATTGAATGGCGTAAATTTTTTACCCAATCCAGTTACCTACCGCTTCCATTTAAACAACTAGAAACCGCTCTCCAGGGTAAATCGATCTCATCGAATCACAATTCGAATAATTCACAAAAAAAATCGAATAACGATGAGAGTATCGTACGCAAATTAATGCTCGATTCATGGAATCAAAGTATTTTTATGGATATCAAGGATCGATTACAGGATTCTGCTATGAAATTGGTACACGCCGAGAGGAATGGGGATGCATTCGATTCACAATTAGTTATAGGTGTTAGAGAAAGTTACGTTAATTTATGTTCAAATACGGATGATAAGCTGAAAATTTATCGGGATAATTTCGAGAAGGCATACTTGGAGGCAACCCAAGAATTTTATCGTATGAAAGCATCCGAACAATTACAACAGAATGGTGTCCAAACTTTTATGCGTTATGCTGATGTTAAATTGCGTGAAGAGGAAGCACGTGCCAAACGGTATCTTGAAACAAGCAGTTTTATTGCTTTGGCCAAATGTTGTGTGTCCGTTTTGATTGAAGATCATTTATCGACACTGCTCAGTGAATGTCCATCATTGATTAAGGGCGGCGAAACAGAGCGTTTACAACTCATGTTTCGTCTACTCGATCGAGTACCATCCGATCCTGATGGCACCGCCAAAGGAATTGATCCAATGCTACGCGATTTAGAGAAACACATCATTGAGACTGGATTGGATGATATGAAATCAGCGTCCGATGTTATAACTCAAGACTCTGAAAAATATGTCGAACGATTACTCGATTTGTTTCGGCGATTTAGTAAACTGGTGAAAGATGCGTTCAATGATGATCCACGTTTTTTAACCGCACGTGATAAAGCTTTTCAACAAGTGGTTAATGATACGACTGTTTTCAAATTGGAATTGCCTACGGCACCAACTGCTCGCGGTACGAAAGTTACAACGCCTGAGAGTAAATGTCCCGAGCTATTGGCTAACTATTGTGATATGCTTTTGAGGCGAACTCAGCTGAGTAAAAAGTTAACGAGTGATGAAATTGAATCTCGCCTAAAGGATGTACTGCTCGTGCTAAAATATGTCAACAACAAGGATGTCTTTATGAGATATCATAAGGCGCATTTAACCCGCCGCCTAATTTTGGATTCTAGTGCCGACAGTGAAAAGGAGGAGGATATGGTTGAATGGTTGAGGGATATTGGTATGCCGGCTGATTATGTGAATAAATTAGCTCGCATGTTTCAAGATATTAAAGTTAGTGAGGATTTAAATGCTCAGTTTCGTGCATCGACCACGCGTCACGATGCAATTAATATAAAAATTTTAAATGCTGGTGCATGGGCTCGAGGTTCTGAACGCGTATCCGTTAGTCTTCCGCTCGAGCTAGAAGACTATATTCCAGACGTTGAGGATTTCTATAAGAAAAAACATTCCGGCCGCAAATTACAGTGGTATCATCACATGAGTAATGGCACAATAACATTCGCAAATAATGTGGGACGTTTTGATTTGGATGTCACCACATTTCAAATGGCCGTACTATTTGCATGGAATCAGCGACCCATGGAAAGAATTTCATATGAAAATTTACGTTTGGCAACTGAGTTACCTGATTTAGAATTAAGGCGGACCCTTTGGTCACTTGTTGCGAATCCAAAGTTAAAAAGACAATTGTTGCTATATGAACCGATTACGCAGGCACCCAAAGATTTCATTGAGAATACACAGTTTTGGATAAATCAAGAGTTTGCTCTGATCAAGAATGCAAAACCACAGAAACGGGGAAAAGTAAGTACGAATTATGGAAATGGTTTGGGCAAGTTCCTAAAATGTTTTGTTTATTTTTAGATCAATTTGATCGGTCGGCTACAATTGAGTACGGAGCGATCACAGCAGGAGGATAATCAGTCGATAGTACAATTGCGTATATTCCGAACTCAAGAGGCAATCATAAAAATAATGAAAATGCGTAAGCGCTTGAATAACGCTTCTTTGCAGGCGGAGCTCGTTGATATTCTGAAGAATATGTTTTTACCGTCTAAAAAAATGATCAAAGAACAATTGGAGTGGCTTATTGAAAATAAGTATATGCGACGGGATGATGATGATATTAATACATTTGTTTATATGGCTTAGGTAATGTGTTCCGAACAAATAAACAAAAAAAAAATGGAAATGTTTAATTTTTATTTTGAAAAAATTTAAAAATACATAGTTTTTTTTAGTTAGATTTAATAGTTTTTTTTGGGATTCGTCTTAAAATCTCGCCAAGCAAAATATCGAACAAAAAAATTATCTCGAATTTAAAATATCGGATTTTGAAATATTTTCTTCAAAAAAATCGAACGCTAGAATCTCGAAGCTTTACACGAGTTGTTTAAAGAAGGGAATTTAAAATTTACACATTTTCGTAATCATTTAATTTAAGCAATTTGATAAGAATTAATATAATTTTGTAATATGCCATGCGGCGAATTATATTAAGTAATTATTCGAGATTCGAGAATTTTAATTCAGTATTTTAAAATTGGTTATTTTGATCGTTAGATCGTCGATATTTCATGACCAACCCGTTATTTTCTTGTATAAATTTTTTCTTATTTACAATTTAATGTTTAGTTTTTTTTTCTATTAATTTAAACAATTTCATTTAAGTAGTAGAAAATTGTTCTATAATACAACAAAAACAAATTAATGAAATGGAAAAATAAAATATCTCAAGAAACTATATAAGCTACAGCTTATTAATAAAACGCTTTCATGAAATTCCGAGTACGATGAGTTCTAGATTCGAGAAGAACACCTTCTAGGGTACTAATTATGTGACTTAAATTAATCAGATCAAGTTCAAAAAGAACTTCACGTTTCGTTATATTTCTCTTTGTTGCTGCCTTCTCGTCCTTTTGTTGCTGCTGCTGTTGTTGTTGACTGATGAGCAAAGCATCTTTGTGCTCATTGATTCGTTCGCTATCCAGATGCAGGCGTATCACAATCGCAGTATTTGCTTGTTTCAAAAGAGTTCGGGAGGCTATCTTCGCCTCGATTCGCCATTCTAGATCACGATACTTTAGTGGCATAATTGTATGGAAAGTTTTCAAGAAAATTTCATAATTCCTCTTCTCATTTACAAAAGTGCGAATTGTATCAATTTGATTGACATTGAAATTTAGTGTTTCCAGTTGATTGAAATCGTTGTCGTTGGCATTATTTTTTATCGAATCGATTGTGAAACAAATAAGACTTTCGATTATTGATTGAATTTCATTTGAGCTGGTTGCTAGCTTTTCTGGAAATGAGGATAAAGAAATTATTTTAGGTAATGTGAAGTCGCCATCTATCAATGAGTATAAACCAATAAATTAAATAGGTTCATCTCTTTGCTATTTAGCGAAATCTATTAAGAGGAATTACAAAAAAAGTTATTTACATTTTCATAATACCTAAACAGATTATAAGCGCTTAAAGTAATTATACTTAAATAAATCAAAATAATAATTAATCCTTAAAACTTACTTGCTGCAATGCCGTACTTCTTTTCATTCGGCCCATTTATCAGGTAATCGTGACTTAATTTACAAAACTCATTTATAACTAAAATAAGAAAACACCCATAAAGTAAATAAATATAAATTTGTGTATTAATTTAGGTACCTTCCGGTTGAAATTCATTTAATAATTTTAATTTGGTTTTTATTTCATTACGGATTAAACTCATTTTGACTTTATTTTTTTGACATTTCTTTTAATCAAAACATGCATTCCACTGAAGTTTATGAACCAAATAAACAGTGCCGCATCGGAACTGGGATGATTTTCGCAATTTCCGCCTTTAATTATTGTTTTGAAATTTAAAAGCTATTGAGAAATTTTTTTTCAGGATTTTGGTAGTTCAGTTTATTTCAGGACCGTTCAATTTTATCATTACAGCACAACATAATTTAAAACCATAATAACTAAAATCATAAGTATAAAACATAGGCACATAATAAATTAAAAATTTAGAATTTTGAGGAAATGATATTCAAAATACAAAAATCGAAGGATACAAATTGAAAAGTAGATTACTCGATTTATAAAATTTCGAGGCTCTTATGTTTCTTTACTTGTGCCCGAAACCGATAGACCAATCTGACTATCGCCATCCGCCATCATCAAAATTATCATGGGTTTTGGTTTAATAAAATCAAAAATATCATATCTCCAATTATGCTTGCATCCAATTTTCTATTCTCTGAACACGCTTGAACCAAATTAACTTATTTAACTTGATCGAGCTCGGCCAATCGACACTTCAATCGTCGGTATCGGTTGAGACCTCACGAAATTATCGATCTAGAATGACATCATTTTCAGACGTTCGAACCGATAACCTTCATAAAACGAACCGATAACCTTCGGAAATGCATGATTCTTCAAGGCAACATTCCCTATAGATAGATATGATGATAAATTACTTGGCCCTCAATTTGCTCTTAAGCACAATAATCTTCCCATACATTTTGCCACGAAATTATACAAAAATCTTAAATATAATCAGTTGCCTCAGCCAGCAGAAGCTAAATTATGATGAAATAACAATTTTTTGTGACATTTTTTATTAGTACAAAAGAAAGTCCCTGGAAAATTCTAATTTCTAGTGATAATGGTTAATAAATGGTTAATTTATCAAAATCTACTCACACCCCCAGTCAGGCGGTCAAATTTAAATACACGTTTTTATTCTTATTTTCATAATCATATTTTATTATTCATAAAACTATGTATTAACAAACTTAATATTTTTAATAGAAAAATTACAATTTTAAGAAAATGTATCGAATTCATCTAGTGTTACGATCTCATTACCTTATCTTAACAAAAAAAAAATCATTTTTCATAACCGATCTCTCTCATTACCTTATTTTAACTCACAAATAAATTTAAAAACGAAAACGACAAAACAAAACTCAAAAAATCGGATGTTAAGTTGTCTATTGACGATTGGAGCATCACAGATTCCACCTAGTGGAAAATTTTTAAACTGAGGTAGCTGCTAATTTGACGTTTGAAATTGTTGTAAACAATTCCAATTTTGAACTGTAAGCACAATTTTTACCTACCAGATTGATAATAATTGTAAATAATTCCAATTTTGGATTATAAAAACAATTTTTAATTACCGGATTGCAAAAATTTCTGTCGTCGCATTTATGAGAAATGTCATTTTGATAGTTGCCTCATTTTTACTTTTTTCCTCGAGAGGCGCTTTCTCTACTTTTACAATCGTCAATTGACGATTGGACTGTCATGATTTTGCATGCAGAGCGTAGGGTTCAATTTAATTCCGGTAGTTTCACTCTCCATATGTTTTATATGGAGAGAAATGTCATTTCATGCAGAGCGTAGGGTTTTCATTATTTCCGATAGGTATCGCATTTTGCAGTTTTCCAATCGCCAATAGACATCGAATTTGGACGAGCCGACCTTAGGTCCAACAAGTTGGATCGTGTGTAATACCCCAAACACATAAGCGGCGCTCTACGCCTGACTTCGCTTCTCTTCGACTTAATAAGCGTGTTCCATTGGCGTTAGCAAACTATACTCACAAGTACTTGTATCTACTCGCAACTACTCATGCTCAAGTGATGGTGTAGTTGTTAGAAGTAGTTACGCATATAATTAACGAAAGAGGGATTTTAGTTTAAAAAATTCTAATAGATGGCTCTACACCAATTTTGGTTGGGTGAAACGCCATTTTTTAACCCTAATCCAACCAAGATGTGCCTTTTTGACTCGTTTGATAAATGCATCGATTTTCAAAATAATGTTAATTTAGTTATAAACTTGTATGTATTTTGTTTTGAAACATTTCCATACAACGTACTTGACATCTAATCATTCTCTGAAAAAATGTTCGTCAATTATTTGATTAGAATTTGAATTTACTGACAACAAAAATATGTTGGTTCGATTAGGGTTAAAAACCAACAAATTTTGTTTATGTTTGTGATACGACGCGCAATTGTTAAATCGTAAAACTATTTTAAAATAATTTGTTGTTTAATGTTTTATTACTTATTATGATTAATAGATCAACGTACTTTCTATTAAAATCGACAAGTTTTATTTAAATTGAGGTTATGTTTTACTACTGTCACAAACATTTGCGTTCCATTGAACATCTACTCACAAGTACTTGGCAGTAGCAAATTGTTTAAAATGGAACACAGTGATTATATCAGTAGAGGGCTTGTCACTGGATGATGACAAAATAAACCTGATTGGTAGAATAGGAACGGCAAGAAAAATAAAGCAGCTAGAGTGTTATAGTAATAAAGCGTTCGAAAAACTAAAACATTTATTAAGCTCAGCTCCAATCCTGAGATATTTTGATGTTAATGTAGACATAAAATTATCGGTCGATGCAAGTCAGAAGGCAGTAGATGCTTTGCTTATGAAGCAAGAAAGCAAGCTCAACAGAACTCTCCTCAGATAGAAAAAAAAACATTAGCCATAAAATTCGCGTGTAAGAAGTTCCACGAATATATTTACGGGAAACGACTAGAAATAGAAACCGATCACAAGCCGTGAGAGACAATTTTTAAAAGAACAATAGAACATGCTCCACAGAGGTTACGCAGGATATTGTTTGATGTATTACAAAATGCACCAAATATAAAAATGATACAGAAATGCCAATAGCAGACGCGCAGAGAAATTCAAATAATATTACCGATGTCACAGGACGTACAGCAGAAATTTATGGAGACACTACCTAAATCTGATAAGAATCTAAGCCAGATTATATTACTTATGGGTGCCCAGTTAAAGAAAACAACATCCCGTAGGAGATCAACATCAAACACTTCACTAATTTCAAGGAGGAATTAACTGTATACGAAGGAATGACCATCAAAGGAGACAAGATTTTACTCCCAAATAAACAAAACGAGCAAATACTAAAAACTGTACATACCGGTCATTTAGTAATGGTAAGTACAGTCAAACGGATAAGACAATTCACAAAAGTGTGCACTCTGTCAACAGACGCAACGATAAAACGTGAAAGAAGCAATTATAAACAAACAGATTTCGGAATATCCATAGCAAAGGGTAGCAAGACTTGGAATCACCAAATCAAGCATTATTAAGCAGATTTAAGAGAACTAATTCACCAATTAAAAAAAATTGCTAATGCCGAGAACGATTAGAAACGTAACAGATAATTTAAAACAGTTAAGGGAAAGACAAAAGTTGTATGCTGACAAAGGGACAAAAGAAGCTCATATTTTTTAAAAAAATTACCCCTAAAAATACTTCATTTTATAACATTTTATTATATTTTAGCACTGAAATAAATAAATTAATAAATAGTGCATCACTTCCCTTTAATTTTTTGCAAAAATATTTTTCAAGCGTATTTGGTTTATTTTAAGCAACCCACTTCGTTCCAATTTATTGAATAAAATTCTAAATGCGGCACTGATTGATTTTATTAATTCAACTGTAAAAATTTCTCGCGTGACATTTAGTTATTTCTATGGTCTATATAATTATATTAAAGTCTACAATAAACTGACAGAAACTATTGTCATTTCTTGAAGTTACGATTAAATCTTTAATTACACAATAAATAATGACTGAACCACCAGCCAAATGTATATTTTGCCAAATCGTAAAACGCGAAATACCCGAAACTGAAATTGCCTTTGAATCCGAAAATGTTATTGTGATTAAAGATATTCGACCAGCTTCGCAATATCATTATTTGGCCCTATCAAAGCACCATATTAAAAATGTTACATTCTTAACAATCAATGATAAGAAATTGCTTCTCGAAATGAAGGATGGCATTGATAAAGTATTCGAGAAAAATAATGTTGATTTTGAAGAAACGAGCTATGGATTTCATTGGCCACCATTCTGTACGATTCATCATTTACATTTGCATGGTATTGCACCAGTTTCGAAAATGGGATTCATATCTCGGATATTCTTCAGGCCGAACAACATTTGGTTTTGTAAGGTAAGTTAAGATTTACCGCAATTTGCATGGATTTACAATGTTAACAAAATTGCTGGATGTAAATTTTTTTATTTTAGTTTGATTATGTCTTGCAGTGGATTGAAAAGAAATCTGAAAAATAACCGTATTGTAAAAATATTTAGCAATTTAAATTATAAGTATTGTTCGTTTAAATAAACCAGTAATTTTTGATACAAAATATTTTTAAAATATGTACATACATTTATATACCTATTACGTACTTTATGTGGCGTTCGATTGGGTAAAATAATCTAAAATAAAAAAAAAAATGAATTTAAATCATTGTCCATGTTAGATTGGGCAGAAAAACTGATTTACCAAATCAATTTTAGAAAACCGCGATTCTAACGTAAAACCATATTTTGTATTTGATTTTTTTATGTCCAAAAAAATATAAATAACAGTGCATTCATATAATGAATAAATGTTCTACTTTTGGCTTACAGGTTTGTATGAATTTCCAACAAATCGAACAAAAATTTTAGCCTGTTATTGGTATTGGTTATTAATTGGTAAATCCACTGTGATGGCCCTTAGCGGTCTAGACACGAGGATTGAAAAAGCAGTGACATATATAGAAATTTCCCTTTGTGTCTTTGTGGACATTGAGGGGGCGTTTGATAATACCTCCTATGGATCTATAGAGAGGGCAGCAATAGAAAAAAGGGTTCCGCTTTCTACATTTAGGTGAATCCGTTCCATGCCGGAACATCGTGAGATTACTGCCAGACTAGGTGGCGAGTCAGTAACCATCAGGGCCTTAAAGGGATGTCGCCAAGGAGGCGTACTATCTCCTCTTTTGTGGTCATTGGTTATTGACAGACTACTGGTCCTTCTGAGTAGCCATGGGTTTGATGTCCAGGGCTATGCGGATGATGTGGCTATCACAATTAGAGGCAAGTTTGATGAGGTCATTTCTGATCGCATGCAAAATGCACTCAATATAATATGTCAGTGGTGTTACCAGGAAGGACTCAGTGTCAATCCAAACAAAACTGTCATTGTTCCTTTTACGAGGAGGAAAAAGCTTGCGCTTACAGCTCCCTCGTTAAACGGTACTACTGTTCCTTTTTCCAGCGAGGTTAAATATGTAGGGGTTATCCTAGATCAAAAACTGAACTGGAACCAACATTTGTTGAAAGTTCAAAACAGAGCTACCAAGGCTTTCTGAGCCTGTCAAAGACTCTATGGGCGTACTTGGGAACTACAACCAAAAATGATCTACTATCTTACAATCATTAGGCCTATGGTCACCTACGCATCGGTTGTGTGGTGGCCTAAAACTGAGCAGAAGGCAAATCAAACCTTATTGTCCAACCGCTGCGATGGAGTCACTTATAGGACTGACACCGTTACACCTGCATGTTAAAAAGGATGCTGCAATTATGGCCCTGAAAATGCAGGCGGAAGGAAATATCAAACCAGGCAATAAGGTGGGTCATCTGGAAATCCTTAAGGAATTTGCCTACCATAGGAATGCCTTCCAACTGTATGCCAGCTAAACTGGACTTCCACAAACCATTCTGTGTTAGGTTACCTGACCGGGATGTATGGAGTGCAGGTGGACCATCCTTTGAGCGAGGGTCCTTGGTATGGTTTACAGATGGATCAAAAACGGAAGATGGGACAGGAATAGGAATACACGGGGGTGGCACTACCCTCTGGAAGTCCTTGGGTACCAATTAATGCTACCGTTTTTTAAGCAGAAGTACATGATATAGAACTTTGCGCTAGGACAGGCATAGCAAAAAGCCTAGACGATGCAAAGATTTATATTGTATCAGACAGCCAATCGGCCTTAAAGGCTCTTAGGTCTTGTATCGTTGAGTCAAGGCTGGTATGGGATTGTCTGAAGGTTATTAAGCATCTGGCAGGCTCAAATAAGGTAACACTTATGTGGGTGCCAGGTCATACTCGAATCGTTGGAAATGAGGCAGCTGATGGCCTCGAAAGAAAACTAATTTACATAGTTGAAAAATTAGATAAAGAATTTTTACTACAGAAGCTGAAAGCTGAGGCGTCCTGTATGAGAAGTACTTAAAGTTAGAAAATTGTGATCTTGGAATTGGACTCGGTATCTTACAAAATGTAGGCGTACAAATTTGTGAACTTTTAAAATACAAGAGAAAGCCAAAGCCGAGACAAGCTAACAGCCAAAAAGATCCCACAACTATCGCTACAGAGCACAAAAGATGGCAGAAAGAGAGAGAGAACAATTATAACTTTTGAACTTGGTTTGCTAACGAAACGAGAAGCCATGTTATTCGGACAAAGGTATTCCCTAATCGAAAATGTCCGAACGAAACCAGACCGTCTTCAGGGTTGGCGAGCATTTTAATTATACAATTTCGTACAATTACGACACAATTTTTTTAATGATAATTCACAAAATCACTTTATATAAATTATTCGCACAATTATACTAATCACTTTTACTTTTTATTTTGCTGTAAAACACTTTTTAAATCTTCACACTGTCGCTTACCAAATACTACTAATAATCTTACAAGTTTACACTATCGCGTTCCAAATTCTAACAATCCAATTCGATCTCGTTCGCCTTCTTGTATACACAAACCAAGCTTCTAAAAAGTTTATGACTTTTCCAGTAAGAATAGTGTAGAAACATTTAGAACAATTTTATCATGGAAAATTCCATTTTAGTACAGTGAGACATTGAGCTATTAATTTAACTTATTCTACTACAACCTAGGTGTCACCATCACAATATTTACCGACTAAACGGCGCAGTGGTTAAAGCTGCGGTGGTTGGATCGTGAGGTACCGGGTTTGTATCTCTATAGGGGCGGGATGCAAAAGGGATTTTTCATCGTCTGATTAGGATCGGTGATGAAGATGAACACATAAAATGAATCCTTATAACTTTAAAAGAAAAATAGACATGAAAATACATAAAAAACATTGAGAGAGTGCGGGAAGAGGCCAACACAAGAGGAGAAACAAGTGATCAGAGTATAAGACACTCTGTGGCTGTTTTCTTTCTCCATCTAAACACAACTGAAAGAACTCTAGAACTGCCATCGCTACCGATTGTAGTTCTACGTTTCTTCGGCTCACTTCACTAGTAAAGCACTAATTTTTCTGCAATATTTTTCTTGCAAAACTTTCAATACCAACAAAAAAATAAACATCAATTATGATTTGTGATAATTCAAGACGCCAAAAATTCATTATTTTTATCAGTCGGGAATTTTTACGAGTCCATTTGGTTCTTAACCTTTTGGAATCCGGCATCCGGGGTAACGACAGAATCCTTCGCCATCGAGATCTTTTAGTACTCAGAAGCCAAATCTAACGTTGTAAAACAGCTGCAACCCCTAACCTTTGTAACAAGTCTTCGATTATCGGTAAAGGGTGCCGATTTCTACTCGTTCTTTCATTTCACGCTCATCCTTGTCTCACCTGATTTCTTTTCCGTCAAGACGATCGAACTTGAAAGAGATGAATCAGAATTTCGGATGATACCGTTATGTAAATATGACTCCGCCCTTTCTCAATTGATGTCGTTATTTTTACTGCTTACGTAAACTATAAATGTGTAATACTTGTACAGTACTTGATGTCAGCTATACGACATTTGGTTGAAGTGTAAACAAATAGTATTTTTAACTCTTTCAAAATGTCGAATTTTGAACAATCGGAATGGTTCAAAAAGCTAATAACTGGGTTCCACATGAATTAAAAGAAACAGACCTCGAACGTCGAAAAACCATTTGTGAAATACTGATTCAAAGACAACAAAGAAAAGGTTTTCTGCATCGGATAGTTACTGGAGATGAAAAATGAATTTATTATGAGAATCCAAAACGCCAAAAATCTTGGGTGAAGCGTGGTGAAGCTGGTCCATCGCAACCAAAGCGAGATATCCATTGCAATAAGGTTATGCTCTGTATCTGGTGGGATCAGAAAGGTGTAGTATATTATGAACTGCTGGAATCAGGTGAAACTATCAATGGCGATGTGTACCGAAGACGACTAATACGTTTGAAGCGAGCTATAGAGGAAAAACGACCAGAATGGGTGAATAGACACAACAAATTAATTTTTCAGCATAACAATCCACAAAACAACATGTTGCAAACGTTGTGAAAAATTATTTACAAGGACAGGACCACCCGCCGTATTCACCAGACATAGCTCCTTCAGATTACTACTTATTCCGGTTGATGCAGTCATTTCTTTCTGAACAGCGGTTCAGTTCTCGCGCAGAGATCGAAAATTGGCTTAATGATTGGATCGTCTCCAAAGACCAAGATTTTTTCAGAGAGGGAATCCGTAAACTGCCTGAAAAATGGGGGAAAGTTGTAGCTGCAAATGGAGCATACTTTCAATAAATAATTCTTTCATTTTCTAAACAAGCAAATGTGTTTTATTTTAACAAAGAAAGGGCGGAGTCATATTCACACACTTGGCAGTAGCAAATTGTTTCCAATGGAAACACTTGGCAGTAGCAAGTTGTTTCCAATGGAACACAGTGAATAAGCGTGTTCCATTGGCGAGAGCAAACTATTCACAAGTACTTGTATCTACCCGCAACTTCTCATGCTCAAGTGATGGTGTAGTTGTTAGAAGTAGTTACGCATATAATTAACGAAAGAGGGATTTTAGTTTAAAAAATTCTAATAGATGGCTCTATACCAATTTTGGTTGTGTGAAACGTCATTTTTTAACCAAAATCCAACCAAGATGTGCCTTTTTGGCTCGTTTGATAAATGCAAAGATTTTCAAAATAATGTTAATTTGTATGTATTTTATTATGAAACTTTTCCATACAACATTTTTTTGTATTTATTATGGCACTGACTCCAAAAAACATCCGAAGTACATCTCTTGCATCCATGAATTCATACTCTACTGTTATCTCCTCAAGCATACAACCCCTTTTGGCAAGCATATCGGCTCTTTCATTACCATCAATCTGTAGGTGTGAAGGTATCCATTGTAGAATCACCTCACTCCCACAAGATTGAAGGTACTCATACAACATTTCTACAAACACACTGCCCTGAGTACCCCCTCCCTGTTTTATTAGTTCTAAACCACTCAAGGAATCGGAGAATAGAACTACTCTCCTCCTCCCTTCATTCATTGCAAACTTGATTCCTTCCATAATTCCAATGCAGAATTGATTGGAATTATGGAAGGAATCAAGTTGGCAATGAATGAAGGGAGGAGGAGAGTAGTTCTATTCTCCGATTCCTTGAGTGGTTTAGAACTAATAAAACGGGGAGGGGATACTCAGGGCAGTGTGTTTGTAGAAATGATGTATGAGTATCTTCAATCTTGTGGGAGTGAGGTGATTCTACAATGGATACCTTCACACCTACAGATTGATGGTAATGAAAGAGCCGATATGCTTGCCAAAAGGGGTTGTATGCTTGAGGAGATAACAGAGTATGAATTCATAGATGCAACAGATGTACTTCGGATGTTTCAGAAGAATCTGTGGAGAAAATGGGAGAATGAATTTATGGAAAAGAGTAGAGTAAAAGGAAAGAAGCACTTTGAATGGTTAGTGCTCCTTTGAGGAAACCATTTTTTAAGGAAATCAAAGGTGACACTACAATGATACGAACGATGGAATGGGTGAGATTGAATCATGGTAATTGGAAAGAATGCTTAAAGAAACGTCATTTGAGTGAGGATGATTTATGTGAAAGCTGTTTGATTGTGGAGGACATCGAACATTTAATTCTAAAATGTTAACATACTTGACATCTAATCATTCTCTGAAAAAAATTTCGTAAATTGTTTGATTAGAATTTTAATTTACTGACATAACAAAAATATGTTGGTTCGATTAGGGTTAAATACAAAAAAATGTTGCTTATATTTGTGATACGACGCGCAATTGTTAAATCGTAAAAATATTTTAATTATTTTGTTGTTTAATGTTTTATTACTTATTATTATTAATAGATCAACGTATTTTTTATTAAAATCTAGCAGTTTTATTTAAATTGAGGTTATGTTTTACAACTGTCACAAAAATTTGCGTTCCATTGAACATCTACTCACAAGTACTTGGCAGTAGCAAATTGTTTCCAATGGAACACAGTGATAATTTTTTTTGATTGTGTAGTGACATCTAGTGGCAAACGCTCTGTAATTTTTCTTTGATCGTGCTGCCTCTTTGGGAAAACATGATCTATTAACGCTGATCAATTAAGAGGGGGAGAATCATGGAAAACAAACACCAAAACCGTTTCTAATCAATAATGAATGTGTTTCATCTCGACCATTACAATTAATTCATTCAGATGTTTGTGTGGTCCAATTGAAACGTATGCATGGAACGGCGAAAAGTTTTTCGTGTCCTTTATTGATGATTACACACATTTTGCATTCATTCTCATAAAAGACAGAAGTGTTGAAATGTTTAACTGATACTGTGCAATGTGTGAGGCTCATTTTCATTCGAAAATTTCACAACTTTGTCAACAGGTACTGTTTTGTAAAACGAGGAAGTTTGGATATTGTCAATCAAAATAAAATTACACAAATTACAAATTTTGAATTTTAATGGTTTTTTGTACTTTGGATAAAACAAAGCATAAAGCTTCCCTAAGCTTAAAAATTTAAAATTTTTATATTTTAAAATAATTTTACGCCTTTTCCCTATTTTAGGATTATTCAAGCGCAAAATTAGACAGGCTTAGTACTGTATGCCTGAATCTATATCATAAATCTGTAATAAAATAAAATTATTGAATAAAAACGAATTTAAAAATAACAACAATTTAGAGCTTTACCATGATTAGAAACTAATTTTCCCCCATTTCTATTTATTTGTTGTTTCGCCACTGTAAATTCAAATCGTATTCCTCTTGGAAAATCGACACCCTTCGGCCAATGCGGTACTTCGACGATGTTTTTTTTAAAAACCAATGGATGAATTTTCTTAAAATTTTGCCGAGATCCTTCAGTCAATTTGTATGGAACCTGTGCTGGAGCCATATCGTTAAAGACTAAAAATATTATTTAAAATCAACAAAAACTTAAAATGTGCACACTTCACTTAAGAATAATTTATATTATTCTAAAAATTCAACACAAAAATTAAATCTAAAATGTTGTTTGCCAACTAATCATAATTTATGTGAAACGAACAGCGGGGAAAATACAATAACAGGACTTGATACATACTTTGATGTCGAAATAGGTACACCGAAAATGGCATTTAAAAATGAAAACTTGATTTGATATGATTTTGAGGTCCTACTGTGTGCGTCCTAGTATAACGTAATTGTTTTCACTCTCTTGTCGTTAAATTATTAGACTTTTTAAAAATTCTGCAGCAATCAAATGAAAACGTGTCTTCCAACCGAAAATCATTTTAAAGAAGGTTATTGTGGTTCCTTATTATGTTTTAAAAAAGTGATGAGGTGTGCGATTATTTCCGATTTATGAGGGAGCAGGATTTATTCGTTTTCCGAAGACTATTACATCTACTAGTATTGAATTTCCCTCTATGTTGAAAATATTCGTGAGTGTTCTCAAATTTAATTACGTTGAGAGCCACTAAACTGCGGTATTAGTCTGATCTTGTCGATTTATTTAGCAGATGCAAATCTCAGACACAAGATGCATTAGCCAGAGGTGGAATGTCTGACACAAGATGCATTAGCCGATCTTATATAGAAATAAGTGTAGATAGGGCAGTGTGAAAACATCCCAGAAAATGAGTGAGCCTCCATTACCCATATGTGAGTCAAACAAGAGGGTAGAGGGAATGGGAATTAATAGAAGCAAATAGAGCCTTGGAATACAAACTGGAAGTTGCCGTGAAAAGAGGTAAAATATAAAATTGAATATCACAACTGGAGAGTTGCCTGATGTCTGGATTGTGTGTCGTACTCATAAACCCACGTCTCGTCTCCAGTAATGATCCTTTTGATGAATGTGGGATCGGATTCAGCCTCGCAAATCATGTCTAAAATTGTAAATAATCGCCAACACACACAGAGTAGATGTACTCTTGACTACGTAACTTTTGCAAATGTCAAGCCGACGCTAAGATTTAGAGGGAATATCAACAACAGATGTACCAACTTAACAAAAAAACAGAACTCAAATCGGAACGATGAGAGCGCCACACGGTGGTTATTCCGAGAACTTGTTGATCAAGGTAGTAGATACTAAAAATAGAGTACGTTTATGCTTAGGGTTCAACCTGGTTTGAACCTAGGTTATCTTTTACTATAAACGGAGTCGAGTCATCTTATAGTTAACTCAACTCGACCTAAAAAATTTCTAGGGTCGAGTCGAGTTAACTCTAAAATCATTCACTATAGAGTCGAAAAATAAAAACAACAAAAAATAATAATAAATTGCCACCATTTTGATTTCTTAATTCGTGTGCGCGTCTTCGATTTTTGTGTGGCAATAAAACTTTGTTATTTTGTTTTTATGAAATTCAGAGAATAATACAAGAAAAACATATAAACATACGATAGTAAATGATTTTTTTTTTGACGTTTCTGACTCGGTTTCAACCTAGTTTCGACTCGACTACGATTTGACTCTGCAGTATAAACGTTAAAAAAGATAACTACAAGATGATCCAAAGTTAACTAAAAGATGACTCGACGCTGAGCATAAACGTACTCATACATGTTAAACCGATAGTGATCTGGGGTGACATGTTCTACCATCATTATTTTCGATGTTCGATCGAACATTGTATCTCTTTTTTTCGTTTTCTTAATCACTCTTTATCTATTGCGATCTCCGTCCATTAGTATAAGTTTCTATACTATTTAATTCCATCGTAATCGATAAAGTATCGCAAAGAAAAATTTTGGTGATGAAGTGGAGAATAAATAGCACGATGAATTGAACAAGTCGAAAGCATAATAAAAAAACGTAATAAACTAAGCGAAACAGCGCACAATTTTGTTCTTGAAAAAAGAGAAACAAAGCCAACCGAACATCGAAAATAGTGATGGTAGAACATGTCACCCCTGACTGAAAATTTGGATTGGTATTTACATGTGGCTTTTTTATTTGATCTGAGCTGACAGTTCAAATGCCACTTTGTTCTAAAATTACATTTAAATTATTAAAAAATTATTAAAACACAATTGACAAAATACAGAGCATTCACAATACAACAACTTTTGACTTTTTACTTACAGGTTTGTATGAATTTCCATAATTAAGTAGTGTCCTGTAGTATCCTTAAATCAATCAATTCCCCCCAATTGTATTGGTAAAGAAGCCAGATGAAAAAATAAGAATTTGCGGGAATTTTAAAGTTGCCATCAACCCACAAATAGGAATCGATCAGTACCCAATTCCCCTTCAAGGCGGGCAGTTCTTCACTAAAATTCACATGAGTGACGCCTATCTCCAAATCAAGTTGTCAGAAAAGTCCAAGCAGTTGACGATAATTAATACACCCTCTGGCCTCTTGCAATAACCTTTTGGAGTGGCCATCATTCCTGGAATTTTTGGTATCCCCCAAACGTAATCATGCCTGGAGCAAGCAACGAAGACCACCTACGGAATCTCAAAGAATTGATGAGCCGCCTTGACAAGTGTGGTCTGCGATGTGAAAAAATAAGTGCACGTTTGCAGTATAGAACATAGGATACATTTCTCACAACATCAATGCTCAGGGCATAAATCTATCAGAAAAGCGGCTGGAGCCATTGAAGAACATGCGGCGTCCCGTTAATGTGAAACAAGAGGTCGTTCATGGCAAAATCATCTATTACAATAAATGCTTACAGAATTTCGATTCGATTTCTGCACCACTTAATTAATGAGCTCCGTCATAAGGTGTGAGATTCCAGGTGCAAGGCATCAGCCCTCTACAGAGAGGATCGTTCAATCGTTCTACCTACCGACGCTTCCAAGTGCGGCCTTGGTGCCGTAATTTCTTACTATTTTCCAGATGGATCGGAATACCCTATCGCTTTTGCGTCAAAAACATTATCGACAAGTACTTCGGCCAAATTGGAAAGGAAGCGCTTTCTATTATTTTTGGGGTGACGAAGTTCCACCAGTATTTATACGGCAGAAAATTTGAGTTGCTAATGGATCACAAGCCGTTAGCCACAATTTTTCATTGTAGGCTGTTACGCTCCAAGTTTAAAAGTATCGTCCAACAAAAAAGCATGCAAACGCAGATGCATTATTCAGATTGCCGGTAGTCAAAATGAGAAGTTTGATCACTTTGAATAAGGTTTGACTAACATGGACCATATAAGTCAAATAGCACTGGATGACTTACCTATAAATTTTTCATTAATCACGAAGGCAACACTGGATGATACTATTTTAAGAAGGGTTTCACGTTTCATCCGAGACGAGTAGCCGTGTGTTCTTTACAAGACGGATAACCTTTGACACGAGGGTCGCAGACGGTTCGGAGATTTCACCACAGGAAGACATTCTACAGTTGGCCGGCTGTACAGAGCCCTTGAGAGTGTATGTTGAGTTCGCAGGTCCGTTATTTAATAAGATGTGGTTATTTGTGTGGATACTTTTATAAGTTTCCGTATATTATCGAGCTGAAAGATATCACTGCAGCTACCACGGTTGAGGCGCTTCAATCAATCTTATTAAGAACCATATTAATGATTTAACGTCAGCACCGTTTCACCCAGCTTAGAACGGGCAAGCCAAGCGATTCGTCCGAACGTTCAAAACATCGTTCACTAAAGTCATGTCAGGTGACGAAGGCGCAATAGGCAAAAAGCTCTTTTTAAGTATCTTAGTACTTACCGCAGCGGTGGGGAAAACCGTCGAAGTTGTGCCCAGGTCAAGTAGTGTATGCCAGACATTTTGGCCGTGGGGAAAAGTGGATTCCTAGAACAATTTCGAAAATCATCGGTTAAATGTGGTCATTCATCGTAGAGACATCATATGATTCGGTAAACGCCACCTAAATCAAATTCGTTTAAAGCCTCCAGACATACGACGACCAACACCATTATACTAGCAGAAAGATTAGTACAATCGTTGCCATTATACGTATTCAACAGAAGTAACAACGTCGGTTTCACGGTAAGGAAAGTAGTAATGGAAAACAAACCAACCTACCTGTAGACATTCCTCGCTCAGAACAAACCTGAAACATAACATTACGGTAAAGGAAAAATTAAGAGAGGGAAAATGATTGCGACTAATATATGTAAGCATCGTAGCTTAAAAGAAAATCTAACAGAGCTACATTAGTCGCTCGTACATAAATGCAGTAGGAACCTAAAACTAAGGAAGCATTCTAAGGGCTCCGTTTTGAGACAAATAAATTTGTTTGTTTGTTTGTTTCTATCTCTGCAATCTTTTCTGGGGCTCAAGGCACGCCTAACTCTTTCGCAGTTCGCTTTTTACGTCCTACCTTACGCAGTAGCCAAATCGAGGACGTACGGCTATAGACCGGTTTTTTGTTTAAACCACCTGTACATTGCATTGCTTCGTGCCAGCCTATAGTGCTGACATGAAAGAGTGGATCGGCCCATGGATTCCGCACTCTCAAACAGGGTATCATACATGTGTTCATCTTCATCACCGATCGTCATCAGATGATGAAAAATCCATTTTGTAACTCGCCCCTATAGGGATTCGATCCCGGTACCTCCCGATCCAATCGGCATAGCTTCAACGACTGCGCCGTTTGGTCGGTACAAATTAGTAATAGTTGGCGGATGTTGGATATCTGAATAATAGACGGCGAACAGAGCAACATCGCTTTATACTAGGTTAAAATGGAGTCTTGTTGTTTTTTATTTTTTTCTGAATTGTGTCTGTTTTTTTGAATATGTCACCCTTTTCCAAAATATTTTTAAAGCCTTTATCCATACGTCATTTTACAAGCTATTTCAGCATAGATTCAAACCAATTTTTAGCCAAAACAAGTGAGTGATGAATTGTACATCGCTTCCCTCTCATGTAAAGCCGGTTAACAGAAGGTTGTAAAAAAGTCTTCTTTCGCACTTAAAAAATTAGCGAGAGAAACATGGGGCCTCAAATAGAGCACGCCTTCCTTGATGTAAGGAGGTCTCATCTAATTTACTCTTTACTCATGTACCGGGTGCACTGAGAGAATGAATTATCATTTCCGGAGAACATATAGGAAGCCGACAAAGAGGAATTCCAACCGCCGCTGTATCCAGGAAACGGCGGGATAAGGCCAAAACTGTTGGCATCACTCAAGAGGGGCTTGTGAAAAATGTCAACAGCACAATGGCAAAATAGATGGTCTTACTTACTTTCTTGTCGTTAACTTTTATTTGTGACACATTTACACGGACTGAGTGTGGATATGTAAAAGCCACTCTAAGCAGCAAGAATGGAAACACGTTACTTCAAGTTGAAAGAAAATGACTTTCCTTCCGGTCTGCCCTGATTCTCTGTCCCAACTTATGCCATCATTTTGAATAAAAGACGGAAACTGGAATGCTATGAATTACGAACAGGGCGGAACGGACCCTATTGCATTTACCTGGCTGAGCATACCGATCGCAGATGGAAAAATAGGAAGATGACCTAGGATCGAATATAGTGCATGAAAACGTTTAACACAACAAAAGGTAAAAGTTACTGACCATACATCCGAAAATTCAATCGACGTGGAAGTTACAAAATCTGCCTTGCAACTATGGCAGACTTATTATAATATCATTCACCCTGGGTGTGAATAAGCTTTTTCTCAAGCCAACCGTCTCTGAGGATCAAATTTTAACCATTATTGAACGGTTTTTAGTCGGACTATAAATTCCGAATCGTGGTATATTTTCGCCAGACGTGTTTATTCACTTTCAACTCTAGTCATATATGGGTATCACATGGCTGGGTAAGGTGTTTGTTTATCTGAGGAAGGAATTAAGAAGGCTTTATTTTTCCTTTACAAAGTGAAATCTTGGCAGAAGTAAGATATTCGTAAGTAAATTTATCTAAAGTACTGGTATGTTCGAATCGAGACTGGCAAGTCGTCCACTAATGATTTTCAAAAATGAAATTCGCTTTTCTACAAAATTGATCAAAAAACCAACTTGACTTTTTTGTGAGATTTTGTTTTAATTCTTGGAATGCTTGTTAGAGCTGCGGAGGCTATAATTCTCGAATGAAGTATACGGCCATTTGGGACCGCTCAACATTGTTCGGAATTGGCACTGTATAGGTTTTCGTTGACAATACCTCCCTACCGAATAGGCAACGTAAAGATTTAAGAGGAAGCTTAACTATCGACCCGAATGTTACAGTTCAATGCAAAAGGTCAACTGCTTTTCCCTATTAGTCTTTACGTACTATGAAGTAGAGAGCTGGAATATTAGAAGAAAATTAATGCGTAATTACTACAGCAAAATTGGTGTATAAGCTGAAAAAAGTTGTATCTTGTGTGTAAAAAATTATTATTTTTTTTTTATTTCCAACGTGTAAAATTTATTTCTATAACTTTTGTATTTCACAGGCTATTATAAAAAAAAATCATCATTTCGTTTTCCTTTTAAACGAGTTCATCCGGCCACCCGCATTTTGTTGATATTTCTTGAATTTTTTGCGTACCACCTTTTTTAATTCGCCACGATATTCATCGAAATTACTATTTTCTGTTGATTCAATCATGCGATAGAATTGGGCCCCATCTGTCAACCGTTGATCGTTTTCAATATAAAAAAATGTCTCCCGATACAATTCCGATTTAGTAATAGTTTTATCAATTTTGTTAGCCGCCTTAAAATCAACTTCATCCTCCGACTCCGATGAATCATACTTGAATGGATTTTTCTCTTTATGCTTCTTCTTTTTATTTGTGTCGATCATTTGATAACTACTGACAGTTCCATGGTCATCATTTTCTTGATCATCATCGACCTTACCGAACATGCCCAATAGACTGAACCCATTCGCCGTTTCGTTCGATTTTAGGGCACTTTTAAGATTATCGCTAACTTTGTAAAATGTTTCTTTTGAAACAACTGGTTCCACAATTTCAACTCGATCACCATTTAATTCGGTGGCGGCTTTTCGTCCCGGTAGACGATTGCTCAAATTTTGTTGTACTTCTTTAGTTGGATCAAATCGCGTCATCATTATCGACTTTTTCATTTGATTTGGATTATTTACATTGGTGTTGTCGCGAGACAGGGATTTGCCCACAACATTTTCCAGAATTTTTAACTGTTCCTCACGTTCATCATCACCATTTTCTTCGATGTTAGTGCCATTCAATTGCTCTTCGTCATACTCATCGTAATCGGCTTTAAAACGTTCGTCCAACTGAAAACGTTGATCACTTTTATACCGCGTCTGCAGTTCCAATAATTTTTGACCTTTGGCTCCTTGAAATTGTTCCTTTATTTTGAAATCTTGATTATAGTCCTCTCCCTCGTCATCATCAAACAAAGTTGGGTTCGATGATTTTTTTGATTTCGTGAAACTCGTCGACCGCTGAAAATCACCATCATCAAACACGATTTTATTTTTTGAATTATCGATATTTGAAAGGGCCGATTTGATTAAATTTTTCTTCTGCTTATTTAAATCGGCCAATTTTTTAACTGATTCGACCCGTTTTCGATCCGATTCGGATATTTTATTATGTGGTTGCTGATCATTTGCGCTTGTATTGGCTGGTTCCTCATAATGTTCTTCTTCATTCCCATATTTTTGATTATTGTAATCTCTTTGCGGTTGCTTCTTAGGATTTAGATTGGCCGTGAAATCATGCTTCGTCTGCACTTTAATTCTCTTCGAATCGGCATCGTTACCATGGCCTCCTTCTCGTTCCCGTTTCAAACGATCTAAGAAACTTTCTTTTGCCAACGATACGGATAAGTAGTTCCCATTAAATTTTTGTTCCTTAAATTCTCGGATACACTGCTCGAGAGTCCGGTCATCGATTCTCATCGAAATGAATGCAAAGCATGTTTCTTCGTCGAACGCATTTGTTTTGGTCTTGATTTCGACCGTTTCAATATCACCATACGAACTAAACTCATTTGTTAGGGTTTCTTCAATTGTATTTAAAGGTAAATTACCGATAAATAATCGTTTTGATGCCATTTTAATTTATTTATTCGAATTATTTCATTGGTATCAAATATTAGTCAAAAACTTCACGTGTTGAGAAATGTCAAAACATTTCGAATTGTGTATTTATCTTTTTTGTGGTCTTTCGCGATCTATGTATCAGGAATTGGAACTAATCAATGTAGATGCGAACCAAAATTGAAAATTTTATTAATCATTGACTTATATAATAGAAATTGTTTGACTTATTAAATCTTTAAACGAGTATTATATGATAATTAGATCAGTTTCGAATTGATAAAATTTAGTTTTGCATAATTTTTTTCATGATTATTAAAATTATAAAGAAAATCTGTTAACAGGTTCGCACCTCTAAAACCAGATGACAACAACCCTTCGTTGCATTTTTAACAACTGTCATATGTCATTGTAAACGGTGAACTTCTTAAAGCTCTTTCGCATTTGATTATAGTTTATACTTTTTATTTATGTAAATAAATTATTTATTATAATGTCTGATGATTTAAACGAAAGCGACGATGAAATGGAAGTTGGAGAAAATAATGGTGAAAGCGATGTAGCGGAAGATAAGAACGCTGAAAAAATCAATGGCGACTCCTCGGAAGATGATGATACCGGTGACTCTGATATGGATGCAGAAGAGGAATCATTGAACGCGAATTACAATGAAATTTTAAAAGCTATTACAGAAAATCGTTATAATTACAATAATTATACAACCCTCATAAATATTGCACAGTGAGTACTCATTTTAATATTACAGCAACCATATACATCACTTTTATATATTCCAGCAAACTGAACGACTTGGAAAAAATCCGTGAAAGCTGTAATCTATTTTCATCTGTATTTCCGCTGGCACCCGAAATCTGGATGAAATGGATAATAATCGAATTAAAGGTGTCGTCAAATCCCGAGGAATATGAAAATGTCCAAAAATTATTTCGCCGAGCGCTCCACGACTACTACAGCACGGATATTGCTATTGAGTATGCAAAGCTTGCGATTTTATGGGACAATGACGAAATATGGGATGAAATAGTACCAAAATATGCATTTAATTGTCTCAAAGGTTCTAAATTGGTGCAAGAGAGGCGAAATCATTTCAAAATTAAATTAGATGAGTAAGAAAACCGCGCATTTTTCAGCTAAGAATTGTCTCAACTAATATTTTTCCAATTTTTCAGCTCGCCGGAAAATATTAAAAAAATGATAAAAATTTACGAAACAGAATGTAAACTACCACTTTTAGAAATTGAAAACGTTTACAAAGAGTTTAAAGAATTTGCCGAAAAGCATGAAACAATAAGCGCGGCAGAAATTGACTGGGAGACTGTAGATCGCCGATACAATCGTGCCAATAATACACTCAGTAAAATTCTGCCATTTGAATTGAAATTAAAAAACATTGAAGCCAAAAAGTATGGCGAAAAAGAACGATTGTACCTGGAGTACATAAAAGAATGTGAAGATCTTCTCGAAGATGATTTTCTACAGGCGATTTACGAGCGTATGATGACTGACTGCTGTTTGAGTTCAAATGTTTGGTTCGAGTATATGGAGTTTATTGATTCACTTTCAAATGACAGTGATGATGAGGAGGATGATGTGAAACAATCAGTGTTCAATTGTACAAAATTGGATGTAGTTGAACGAGCCTTGCGCAATATTACATGGAATTCTGACTTTTACATAGAAAAAATGCGAATTATTGGAAATTCAAAATCTTTTGAAAAATCTAAGTATAAGGACACATTTGAAGCGGCTATTGCTGTTGGTTTTGAAACTCCTGAACCGCTGGTACAAATTTGGCTAGAGTATTTAACTCATTTGCGGCGTCAAACCGATTTCAAAAATGACAAAGACGTCGAAATTTTACGTAAAAATTTTGATTTGGCTTGGAATACGCTCGGCCGACAATGGGGCGTTCTAGCCGATCAACAATGTGAAATACTACAATTTTGGGGTCACTTGGAATATACGACATTGGGCAATATGCTAAAGGGTCGTGATCTGTGGAACACGGTTATGGAAAGTGCGGATAATTCATATAAAACCGCTCTATGGATTAAATTTATTGATTTTGAAACGACCCGAAATATAGAATCGGCCCGAAAATTATACAGTAAAGCAATCCATGTGCCAAATTTAGATAACTACTTGAGTTTACAGACGGCTTGGCTGAGTTTTGAGCGCGTCTATGGTAATACGAGTACTTTGAAAAATTGTGAGACAATTTGCCGTAAAATTTATGCAAATTTGTATTCGACTGCCAAATCTCAAAAGAGAGAGGCTAAACCGAAGCAACCTCCTGCGAAATCTGAGATCAGTAATAAACGACCGCATCCCGAGGGTAAGACGTCAAGTGCTAAGAAATTGGATCAGGGTGAAAGTCAAGCTAAAAGAATTAAAACAGATGGTGAAAATATGAATCCGACAGAAATTGATGAGACTAAAGAGCATCTCACTGTTTTTTTAAGTAATTTGGACTACATGTAAGTGTGCTTTGTGTTTGGCTCAATTATTGTGAATATTAATTATTTGTTACATCTTTTTTTTTGCAGAATCACGGAATCCGAAATTGCGACTCTATTCCCTAATTTTAAGATAAACAAAATTATAGTCCCGCAAGATGACACTTTAAATCGAGGACGTGGCTATAGTTATGTCGAATTTTCCAATGAGAATGAAGTTAAAAAGGCACTCGATTTGGACCGAACTTTACTGAAAGGCCGACCAACTTACATATCTCCGTGTAACCGAGATAAAAATGCCCGTGAAAAAGGATTTAAATTTTCCCAGGAAATCGAAAAGCAGAAGCTGTTCGTAAAGGGTATACCTCACGATGCTTCACAGGAAGATTTAGAAGTTTTATTTAAAAAGTTTGGCGAATTGAAAAGTGTTCGAATTGTTTATCACAAGAATGGAAAATCGAAGGGAATCGCCTATATTGAGTTTAAGGATGAAAAGTCAGCTTCTAAAGCAGTATTAGAAATGGACCAAATGGAATACCGGGATCATATATTAGTCGTTGCCATATCAGCCCCACCGCCGCGACCATCCAGCAATAGATTTGAAATTCCATTCAAACGGATCATAAAATCAACGGCAAAGGACGAAATGAAACCAAGGCTGTCGTTTATTCCGCAAGCCGTACAGAAACGGATTCTCGACGAGAAACGTGTACTACCTCCGGATGTAATGGAGGCGGTTCCACGACCGGAGCAGAAAACAAACGATTATTTCCGCAATTTGGCCAACAAGAAGTAATATGTGACATTTTGTGAATTTGTGTGCTCCTCTCTTGGCCCTCAACCCTGAAATCCTGGTTTAATTTTATTTTTTTATGTCTATCCTAATTCCATAAAGTTGTTTTTATGAAAAATGTTAAGAAATACAAAATTGTGTAAATCGTGTAAACGTTTTATTTGATTTTAATGCCTTTAACAACATTTGCTTTGATACCAGACAATTCTCCGGCATATCGAGAAATTTCCTTTCGAACCGTACGAACGGCACCCTTGCGTCGTACAAGCGCCTTTTTGTATTTGTTGCGATGTTTAACACGTGGATTTCGATTCTCCTTCTTGCGATGCGGCATTAGACCCTTGTTCTTTTGAATTTCATAAGTGATTCCACGTTTTTGTTCCTCCTCAGCAATTTCTTGACCTTCACCCGCGTTTTGATCATCCATCTCTTCATCGTTTTGTTCTTCATCAGACGAATCATTATCGTTTAGTTCCGCTCTTATATCATCCAAATCCTCCTTTGAAATATCAACAGATTTATCAACCTTCTTCGATTTAGTACTAGCAGTGGTCCCCTTCTCAAGATTCTTAAGAATGTTCAATTTTTGTGATCGAGCCTGCTCTTCTGGTGGTGTTAAGTTAATATCATCACCATTTTCAATTTTCTCAAGAAGAACTTCTAACTGTGGTTTTATGACGTCATTGTATTTCTCGTCCAGCTGCAGAAGTAATTTACGAAATTGGAATAACCGTTTGATAATCGGATGGCTTTTGTTGAACATTTTCTTTGATTTTAGTACCAAATAGAAGGCGATGTTGGTGCAATAGTTAAGGGTGAGATTGTTCCTGGTTTTAACGAAATTTATTAGCGGATGGTCAATATTATCATTGTTGAAATGAAGTTGAATTGGTTCTAGATATTTTTGTGATTCCTCCAAATGAAAGAGAAAATCTTGGACAAGTTCTTCGAATTCGGGCGAATCTTTCTTGAACAGTTGCAGTTTCTCACGTTTACTGATGTTGGACAAGTCCGTTTTGAACACGTTATCCAAGCCAATTTTTTTGTTTTCGTTTGATTCGATCGGTACAAATGAATCAAGTTTATAGTCCATTTCGTCAAACTCCTGGGCTAGTCGTAATTGGATCGCTTTAGCCTCTTTTTCCTCCTGCTCGGCAAGCTCTTCTTCCTTTTCATTGAATGTGCTGTAATCTTGATCCACAAAACCTGTATCGTAGTAACTTCTCTTGTTTTTACCCCAGGCGCGTTCATCAGGAATATCACCATCGTAATCTTCGCCAGATCCTAGCAAATCATCATCGTCGGCATTATCTTCCTCTTCATCAAAATCGTCTTCAGAGTCCTCATCATCAAAACCCAAAACCGCATTACTGCGTTCTACATTTTTATTGCTTTTATTTTTAACTTTTTTTAATAAACCTTTTTCTTTTTCGGTGTACTCGTTTTCCGATTCATCATCACTGTATACATCTAAATCCATTATAATTTACAAAATTTCTCTAAACTCTTCGGAATCAACAACACAAATCAACGTGCTTTTGCTTTTGACAGATTTGTCATTTAGCGCAGAGTACCAACTTGATAAAATAAATAATAATTTTAAAAAACAAAATAAACTTTGTTCTTATCTGAACACATTGGTGTCGCTAGTATACACAAAAGATTCATCAAAAACAATTTCGCCATATGCTTATTTGAATAAAAACATAACCTCAAAAAATAACAATTCAATTTGTAAAGTAAAAACCACGTTTATTTGTGTTTAGCGTGAATAAATAATTAAAATAGATTTAAAAATAATAAATAATTATGGCAAAGTATAGATCAAAGTTAAAAAGACGTTTGAAAGGCAAAAATTGGGCTCACGGACATTCATCGACTACAAATCCAGAAAATCAAAAATATCGTAGCAAGGCACTTTCCAAATATTTTCAAGCAAATTTACACGGAGGTTAGTAATTAGTAAAAATGTGAGAAATTCTTCAAATAACATGTTTATATAAACCAGAAATCAATGAATTTTAGGTAACAATAGTAAAAGTAACAATAATAACCAGACAGGTCTCACTTTGGAACACATTCTCCGCCATGATGCCCAGCAAATGTACAAAAAGGATAATTCGGAGCCAACCGTAAACGATGTGGCAAATAGTTTAAAATCGATTAATTTAGAGAACGATAATATTACCGAATCTCAAGGGTTCACATTCAAAACATTTCAAACATTCGCCTCGAATTACAGCCAATGTTCGAACGTAAGTTTTTCCAAATTGTTGAATCATTTTCGTGGCAATTCGGAACACCATAAAGAAATGTTGGCCACATTATCGGCTTGCACTGAGATTATAAATGAACGTGGTGGTAAACAATCGTCAACCGAATACTTTATTATCTTAACTGATTTATTGGATTTAAATAAAACCGACGATGAATTAATATCGATAATTTCTCTGCTGGGATTGTGCGTTAAGACAGTGCCTCAAGCTGTATTAAGAAAACAATTTTCGGAAACTTCTAAAATTTTGATTGAATTGATTGAAAAATTTATAAATTCTGATAATCAGAATATTATCCGAAATATCTTTGGAATAATATCGACTGTATTGAGGGCCCAAGAATATGCCTTGTGGAATCTTTCATCCACACGGCAAATATTAAACACAATTTTATCATTTGCAATGCATACAAAACCTAAAATCCGGAAATCTGCTCACCACGCAATCACATCGATAATATTGGGAAGTTGCTTTATGAATCAATCGGTAGATGCAAATCAAATGGATGAGGATAACGAGGACGAATTCAAGGTGTTTACCGCAGCGATACAACCTCATCCAGCCTCTCATGAAGTGACTACATTTTCGATTAATGTTTTTACACCGGAGAATATAGCAAAAAATCAAAATGTAGTTTTACATATACTCGTCCTATTGCGATCGGTTCTGGGCGGTTTGAATTCTGATGATTTGAAAATTATTTTCGAGAATTTACTATCAATGATGACGGCATCGAATCTAATGATACGCACCAATTGTTTGCATACGTTTCATGCTTTTTTCTCAACAAAATCTTATTCAGTACCGAGTATTTTAATTGGAAAATTAATATCGGCCCTATACGATTATCAACCCGATCGCAATGATCCAAAACAAACACTAGCCTGGTTAACCGTTTTAAAGCAAGGTCATATTTATTTGGCAATTTTAGATCGTAAGTATATTAACGAATCTTTATTTGTATTGGGGAATATCGTTGATGAAATTTAATGTTTCCAGATAAAAACAACACTGACGGTACTACATCTGCTTCGGAAATAAAAAGCAATCTCTGTATGTCAGCTCTACCAAAATTTTTTGAATTGTGTACCACAGAATTATGGTTGTACGATCGTAATGAAATTATCAATTCAACTACATCAGCACTTCAGGAATTGTTGGAGGAGTGTGTTAAACCGATTTGTGATGATCAAAATCTAAGAGTTAAAAATCAAGTTCATATAAAAAGGATTATAAATTCGGTCACAAAATGTTTATTAACGCCGTTCGGGCAATCGAAAAAAGATGTTATCCTCATTCTTAGTAAGGTGTACCAGAACACCGGGAAATATTTTAAAAACGAGCTAACCGAATCAATTAAAATATTGGGAACATCATATGATGAGGAAAAAAATTTACGTGTTCAAATTGAGCACGCTATAATATCAGCTATATCATCGACTGGTCCGGATACTGTATTAAGTGTAATACCAATTACTGGTCAAAATAATAATTTCATCCTAGATCGATCTTGGTTGTTGCCGTTACTTCGTGAAGGTATTGTCAATTCGAGTTTTAATTATTTTACAACTAAAATAATTCCACTCGCGTCTGTGTGCAACCAGAAATGGGAGAAATTCAAGAAGGAGGGCAATGTACCGATGTCCCATACACATGAACTTCTTTGTTGTCAGCTGTGGGGTTTATTCCCAGGATTTTGTAGGTCGCCCGTAGATCCGGAAAATTTTAAATTTGTTGCTAAAACATTGGGGACAATTTTAAATGAGCATCCAGACCTCCGACCGCCTGTGTACGATGGTATGATTGAACTAATTATAAATGGAGACGAGCATATTAAAACCGAACTGAAGCGATATTCAAAAAATTTCCTACCTCGATTGTTTAATGTGTATTCAACAAAAACCAATGGTACATACGAATCAAATTTACGGGATAAATGTTTCGAGGTGATAAAAAATTATTTAACTATCACACCAGAAACAACGCTCGAAGAACTTTTTGAACATGGAATTGAACAACTTAAAGCTTCAAAGCCAGGTACCTTTTTGGGTGACTCGCTTTACGATATCGTTCAAATATTGGCGGTGTCCCAGAATAAGGCGAAATTAAGTTACTTCTTTGAAAAATATATTACATCCATATTGAAACATAAAAAGAATCCGGATATTGTGGCTCAAGACGAGATTCGGATACGAAAACAACAGAAAAAATGTTATGCGATACTCATGGAAATTATGGCAAGCCAAAATGCCGGATGTCTAGAGTTCATCAAAACGAATAAGAATAATTTAGAAAAATTGTTGACCCTAACGCATAATACGACCACGGTGGGAGCTCGAACCTCGCGTATCCGATGCATTTACAAATATTTTCAAATATGTGAAAAAATTAATGTTGAAAAGCCGGTGATTAAAAACACAATAACGGAATCTATTATTGTGTTACACGAATTCCCGAAAACTGATAACGTCTCGCAGAAGACTCTCGAATTTATCGGTAACTTGTTTCAGGAGGAGAACAAATTAAATGATTTTGTAGATATAATTATAGCTGGGTTTGTAGGAGATGAAACCCTTATCACGAACACAATACTAGCCCTAAAAATTATCGTCCATAGTCTCAATAAAAACCTATCGATTAGCACAATCGAATTTATGCTCGATCAAGTGACGGCATTTTTAGTTGGTAAAAATCGGAAACAAGCCGAAGCCGGTTTAAGTTTTATGATAACATTTAGTAAAGTATTACCTATACCATTGATTGCGAATCACTTGGAAAAAGTTGTACGCAGTATGTCATCCATGGCACCCGATACTAAACGATTTTGCCGCACTCAATACGGTTATGTACTGAAGAAGTTATGTAAAAAGTTTGGCGTTGCTGAGATCATAAAATTAGTTCCTGGTAATGATGAAGTTACTCATAAGCGATTGAAACGGCTGCGAAAGGTTTTGTCACGAGAAAAACGAAAAGTTGGTAAAAAATCTAAAGATGATGATGGTGATGAGGATGATGATGAAAATGAAATGGACCCGAAAGAAAGGAAGAGTCAAACGATTGATGATATCTTAGCTGATTCAGATTCAGATGATGACAATGGCGGTAATAGTGATGATTCAGAATTATATGATAGTGATAGTAATAAACGGACTAAAAATGGTCCCACAACTAAAAGGCGGAAACGTGATAATATGTTTATTCAAGAAACGCCCGAATCAATTGTTGATTTAGCCGATATTAACACAATTAAAAATATTTCAAGTGAGTATAAAATATATAACGGATGAAGTAGTGTTGTACTAAAACAGATTTTTTATTTTATAGCAACATTGCCTAAACCAAATCGCAAAGCTGATGATAAAAAGGATAAAAATCGTGGTTTTAAAACTACAGACGATGGTCGTCTTATTATTGCCGATAATTCGGATGATGATGATGATTCAGATGATGGTGGTGACTTAAAGAATGGCAATACTAAGGAGGATGATGTTGCAATAGAGCCAAAACGTAAACCAGCTAGAAAAGGAATTCAAGATGAAATGGATTCGGATGATGATGAAAATGATGTTGAGATGAAGAAAATGGCAAATAAACAGAAATTTGATGGGCGGAGTGTAACGTCGAGGAAGAGTGGTAGTACCAAATATACTACGGGTGGAATTGGTATTCATCGAAACACAAAAGGTGCGGCTGCTTCTGTTAAGAGTGGTGTTTCATCGAAATATGAGTATGGAGCACAGTACAAAGCAAAAAAGGCGCAAGGTGATTCAAAGAAACAAGGCTTATTAGATCCATACGCTTATATTCCGTTAAGTCGGCAAACTTTAAATAAGAGGTAAGTGGAATTTTTTGCTGATTTAGAAAATTGTTTGCTCCTGGGTTGATTTCTTTCTTGAATTTGTTGTAAGCGAATCACAGTGTAAATCAAAATTTATTTTATAACACGCCCTAATAAATTTTTTTCTCGTATTTTTCCAGGAAACGGGCCAAGAATGCAGGACAATTTAAAAACATTGTAAAAGGGGCTCGCAAAGGTGCTACAGTAGGCTCAAAAAATAAAGTTCGCAAAGCAAAAATGATGAAATAAGTTGATAGATAGATAGTTTCAGTTTTTTTTTTGTTTAAAACAATTTATTTTGAAAAATAAAATATAAAAATTTAAAATGTTATAATTATGCAAAAAAAAAAAAAAAAAATTGTTTTTAGTTAAATGAAAAAAATATGTTTTACCCGAAAAAAAAAGAAAAGTGATTTGTGAATGTGACTTGTGAATTTAATAGTGGCAGTGATATTAAAGTTTTAGGCTTAACATAAAACGGATAGCAAATGTTTAATTTAAAGAATTTGGTAAGTTGTTTTAAACCATATATTTTACTACATTAGTAAGTTAAGTAAGTTTGCTTCCAATCCCCATTTGGATCTTGAGTCTCCATGGTTTCTTCGTAAAAATGAATTTTATCATTATGATCGACTAGTATTACGGTTTTAGTTCGTGTGCCGTATCCTACTTTTGGCATGCGTACGAAAATGCTGCTTAAATTCTCAACCCATTGTGGTGCACGCCTTTTTAATTCATCGTCTGGTAAAAATGTTTCTTCACACCCTAGCAAAGCCATTAAATCATTTTTAAGGTTGATTTGAGATCCAGTTTGATGTTTTAAAATTTCTTTAAATTTCTCCGTTCCACCAATTACTTTTTTTAACGGAGCTGATAGGGTACTGTTGCCAAATCCGTATGCTACATTATCCGGGAGAACTTTATTTTGTGAAGGAGAATTGCTTGTGTGGATAATAGTTGACTTTGTAGAGCTAAAATTTTCATAATATTTTAATATTAAATCAACCTGACTCCATTGTTTCTTACGTTGTTTCGACTGATACCATGTTAAACCCATTGTAAATAATACCACTATTTATCAGATTATTTGTATAATCAAAACTACTTAGATCACCTTTTACATAATCAGATACGATTGCGCCTCGACCTGTGGCATTCTCTTTTTTCGGTTCGCCGGACACATTTAAAAGGGCACCCAATTTAATAACACCATTTATGCGGCTAACAGCAAGCCATGTGCCACCTTCACGGCCCGGTTCCATATCTCGCCCACCTACAATATTTTTATTTTCGTGCCATGCTGCCGCTGGAATTGCAGGTCTCGCATAATGCTCGTCACGATTCGATGCCAATATTAATTTATAACCATTTTCACTTGGAATGGAGTTTGTTATCAAGAATATTATACACATTTTGAGTTTCTATTCACTCTTTGTACTACTTCTCTTCAGCAAAAAATATTATTTACATATAAATTTTATCTTTTTGTTTTTGCAAACATTAAGCTAATATTAAAAATGACATTTTGATTTTGAAAAACTAAACTATATGTATTTATCACTCAAATATACGTTGAACAATAAATCATTACACCAAACGCGAGCAGAATAAATGTGACTTTTGACAAAGAAGCAAAAAAAAAAAAAAAAAATACGAAACGTCATTGCGATTTTGACATGTGTAGATAACACTATTCGTTAGCAGGTGGCAGGAGTTCATTGATTTTTTTATCGTTTGCATGTGTGTGTGTGTTTTTCGGTTAGCAGTGTAATCTCTCTAAAAATAATCTTGCATAACGAGTTGTTTTAATTTAAAAATAATTTTATTTTATTCTTATGGATGACAAAAAATACTAAAACCCCTTTCAAAAATCATTGTTATTATTTAAAAAAAATAATAATAATAATAAACGCATTTATTTGACCTTCAGTATCATTAATTTTATGAAAAAGTGCATTCGATTAAATTGCGTTACTTTTATTTTTCTATACATATACATAATACAACATACGTATTTATTTTGTTTCCCTTTCGACTTTTTATTTTGCTGTACTTATGTGTGTGACTATTGTATTTTTTTAAAGTACATAGAAAAAGAGACGTCATTATTTAATTTGCATGGAAATAAGTAAATACAAAAAAAAAATTCATATGATTTTATTTTCACACAAACACATGTTTACACAAATATATATATGTACCACGTGTTAAATTATACGGTGTACTATTTTATTTTTTTTTTTTGATTCTTTCGTTTTAAAATAAAAACAAAGAGAATGACTAAATACAATTAAAATGTTTGTATATATGAAATATGACTGGGTTCCGCGGATTAAATGCGAGAGAAAGAGAAAATAATGCAGCAAACAGCATTGTGTTCGCATTAATTTGTTTATTATTATTATTATTTATTTTGATATCCCCACTTTTATATAAAAAAAAAAAAAAATTTGTAATAAAAACAGATTATATATATTTAACACGTACGCCATGCTGTTATTCGGAAAATATCCGAGTTCTTGATCGTTTATACATTTTGTTTTTTATCTCATCATTATGTCAAATTGCAATGTTGTCGGATAATATTTGTGTATGTGTGTGTATGCTAGTAGAAGATAACGAGCTAGTGGTTTTGATGGTTTTAATTCGATTTAATGGGTCGTAATGGATGTGATTTTATTATTTTTGTATTTTATTTTTCTTTGTCCTTAAAGGGACGAGGGCTTTATTCATTTTGATGAGGCTAGGTAATTTTGTAGTTGTACAGGAAATACAAAACTTTTGAACAGTAGTTGCGCAATAATAGCTGTTATTGCCAGAATGAGAATGTTTGTATGTATGGTTTTTTTGGGGGAGCATAAAAAATAACAAGGTGTTGGGTTATCAAAATAAATTTTTCCGTGTTTCATTGTGCAAATGTGGGTGCCCTTTGTTGCCTACAAAGGATTATATATGATAAATTGATAATGAAAAGTGCCTAATTGTCATGGTTTATATTCGTCCGTTGGTAGAGAAAGAAATTCCGTCCATCCAGACGTCTCTTGGTGATTCATAGTGATTAACCTTGTTTACCATCATTATTGAGAAAAAGTCTTATCGAAGCAAAACAGTTTTTGTTTAAGTATGTTGTTTTAATCTGAGACGAACAGAATACTTATTTAGTAAAGTAACTATAACTATTAGCTAAGCTTTGTTCAGTAATAAAATAAAAGAAAGTCTTTCATTACAGTTAAATTAAATTCTTGAGGCATCCTTATTTCTTCGTGTACCGTAGAAGTTGATAAAATGGTAAACCCTTATCCAACTTTCTTTGTCTCTCAATTATTTGTTATTATTACTATCCATTTTTTTTATCATGCCTCCCCCTTATTCATGTTTTTTATAGGTCGAATTAAAGTGTTAAGATGATACATAAATACATTTAAACTTTATATAAAATAACTGTATAAAACGATTTTATTTATTTAGTTCTTGCCACACTTTATGTAAAATGTATAAAATTCAAATTTGGCAACAATGTGTCTCTTTATCCCATGTGACAATAAAAAAAAATAAAATAAAAAATAAAGCATGACGTGACGCCTTTATTTTTATTCTCATTCCGGTTTATCTCTTTCTTGCGCACGCCAATTATTAATCTTCCTTTTCAATTGTATTGGGATTTTCTTGTGTTGTTCTGTATTTTTTTTTTTCGTGTGTTGTGTTGGATGTGCATAGTGTTTACTATTTTTATTTTATTTTGGCATTAGACGTGAAGCGTTGAGTTCTTTATACCTATATAAAATAAAAATAATTTTATTTTTTTTTTTTTTTTAATTTTTAAAATTTGTTTTAAATAAATAGTTTTAAGTATATATTATATTATATGAGATATCTAAATTATTTAAGTGTTTAATTAAGATACAATTATTAAATATTTGAAATTAATTTTTCAAAAGTACACGTATATTATATTTGTGTGGTTTTATGATTATATATTTTATTTATTAAGAAGTGAATATAAGGTGAGATTAATATTATGAAGGAAAAAAAAAATTGTGTTATATAAATTTTTATGTTGTGTAAAAGTATTAGTTGGAGAGAAATTTTCATTTTCGATTCAAATTTTATTTCTATAAATATAATTTTTGTGCAAAAAATTTAAATAACACAAATTTTTGTTTCAAAAATCGATCGTGTATTTTAAAAAATATCAGTTATTTTTCCATTTGAAAATCTATCAGTAAACTGAAAAATAAATAAATTTAAAATTCGAGAAAAATGGCGGATATTTTTCTCTAGTGTTAAATGACGTCATGGTATTTTTTAATTTTTTTTTATACATGTATACATATTTATATAAATTCGATGCAAAATAAAGAAACCAATTTTATATACCTATATAGTTTATTCACTTTAAGATGATTAATTTATGTATTAATAAAAAGAGATGAAATGCTTTATTTTATGGTTTTCTTGTTTTTTTTTTTACATTGTTTTAGAAAATTATGCCTATTTATATACCTTTATATATTTCGACATTGGTTTTCGATTAATTAAAATACTAAAAAAGTAAAAAAAAAAAAACATGGGGTATTATAATGAAACCATTTTAGACAATCGATGTTGATGATGAATGAAAGAGAAAATCTTTTTTTTTTTTTTATTGTGTTGTAAATTATTAAACGTACATATTATATTATATTATGTATATATAGAACATGAGAGAGAGAGGCGCGATTTAATAAACAAAAAAATTAAATGTTGTATTATTTATATAATTCTGTTAACCACACAATTTTTATTTTTTAATTTTTTATCTTAAAATATAACACTTCGCTTTGTATCTATATCAATATGTGTAAAAACAAAAAAAACTCAAAAGAGATAAATGTGTATATGTATGAAAATGACATTTCTCTAGTTGCTCTGTACATAGGTTGACAAAGAAAATTACCATTTTTCTTTTTTATGAAACACAACATAAACAAGAAAAATATGTACATAATTATGATATACGTTTATATGAATTTTTTTTATATACATACGTTAATTAGTGTTTTGTATTATATATTATTATTATTTCATGATGGAAAAACAAATATATGTGTGGGTTCTTATATTTTATAAATGTAGAGAGAAGAAGTTCATGATAGAACAGGATTGATTATTTTAGAAATACAGGGCAACGAACCGGTTTCTACACGATACAATAGTTTGGGCTGATTCGCTGTGCAATCACTAAAATCATCATCAGTAGTAGTTTTCCATTTAAGTTCTCCGTAATAGATTATAATATGTAATTTTTTAGTTATAAAATGAAGTTTCAAATAAACTAAGTAAATGAAGTAATTAGTCAATTCTGCGAATGATGTTGAAATCGAAAATTTTGTGCGCTTGAAGTGATTACTCGAATGATGTTTTGTAGCTTTTGAGACCGTCTTAATAGTACACTCGTAAAACGAGATTTAAGAGTTCCTTGATTTTATTCTTTATGTTACAGTGAAAGTATTGAATCAGTTATCACATAGAATAACTAGGTATTTGATAGATTAAAAAACGCTCTTAGTTAAGTATAAAATTGTATCTTATTTTAAATTACAGTCTCCCCTGTAAATAACGCCGGGGCGTTTTATTCGAAAGTGGCAGAAATTTTCATATTTCAAAAATCTGTAACCTAGGCGTTGTAATTGAAATTTTCAAATATAAATATTTCAAAATATTTTTCAATTAATTTAGCCTTTAGTTGCAAATACAGCAGCGCACCGTGACGACATGGAGCCAACCAGCTTTACTAAACGATCTAATATGAATTGCTTGCTCTAAAACATCGAAAAGGGCGTCTAGTTTGGTGAACTGTTGCGTCCGAATACGTCTATCAACTCCCAACTGTATGTTCCACATTTCAAAACTGATGATTTTACCTCTGGCTATATTTTTCTTTTTCCCCATATTTTTTTCTGCTAATAAATGCAATATGTATATGCACAATTAATAGGTGCTCTTGACGCATAGTGATCCAGATCAGATCAAAATTTATATGTGAAACAAGAACAACATTTGATCCAACATTGATTTTCGATCACAAATGGTAATCTAAAAATTAGTCCAGGTATTAAAATGTAGTTGAACAATAATTTTGCATTACTGAAAGAAGCGACAAAGAATATGATGAATACAATATGCGTATAAAGAGGTAGGTTCAAAGCGAAACGAGACACAAAATTAAAATTTGGTCTTTGCTTGTTTTCCGCATTTTGGTGTCACTTCATGATCTAATCTGGTTCAGATCAAATGTCAAGAAATGCGGCTATTATGTAGAAGCTCAAATTTGTAGTTTAAAAAACGCAACCGAACACAATTCCACTGTTCTCGTATTACAAAATTTGCTTTACACGTTGTTGACCAGAAATTTTATGCAACATTATTACCGTTCTAGTACTGCGTTGTTAGATTCAATGCAAGTGCAAACACAAGTTAACCTCGTGACCGGTCAACAATGTCTTTTTACGATTGGTTAGATCTTTAATATGTTTGTTTATTTGTTTCTATCTCTGCAATCTGGGACCCGTTTTGCGTAGATCCCCTGCACATTGCATTGCTTCATGCCAGGTTATAGTACGGACATGAAAGGTGGGTCGGGCGTATGAATTGTGCAACAAGGGATCATAGTTGTGTTAACCATCGTCACCGATCGTTGTCAGATGATGAAAAATTCCCAGTTGTGTCTCCGCCCCTATCGGTATTCGAACCCGGTACTTTGTGTCGTTTGGTCGGTGATTTTTAATATGTTTAAACCAAAATTTAGAAAAATTAAGTCTTCCGGCAACTGTACATATTGCAAACTAAATTTCTTGTAGAGCGCATACAAATAAATGCTTTAGTGTTTGAAGAGTGTGCTTATTAAGGAGGTTTATACAATTTTAGTATTAACTTAGCGCCGCGTTGTATCTAACCAAAAGTAAACAGGAGGCGATAAGTTTAAAGCAGATTATTTTTTGGTTGAAAACATCGAGAGTAGAAAGTGGAAAGTGGCTTTGAGTTCCTTTGAAAAAATGCTAAGTTGGCTAAACGGTGTTGCTAAGGATATAAATAGAAGTCGTGAAAATATTGAAGCACATACATTTTTGTTGACAATTCAGATGAGATATTTACCAGCCTCGACGTTCAGGGATCAGGAAATACTCATGATAGTAGGATTTGGAAACGTGGATTTGGTTTATCATCTTGGTTGTTAACTTACCGTTTAAAAATCCCACCAGACAGGAAGAGTTAAACTTTAACGAGATATGACCACCGAATCAATCATCATGAAATGATGTAGAAACTGATTTTATTTTTTTAAAGGCAAAAACATAGTTTTCAATGTTTAAAAAAAATCATTGGGTATTTGTCAAAAAATTGATCATTTTAAATATAACGCCGTACATTCAAAAATTCAGCAACTGCACAACCATTATTGCAGTTAGTACCAGATGTTGCAGCCGAAATTGTATCAACGTTAGTGTTATTAAAAGACTGCAAAAACTGCGTGCATTCGAGTATTTTTATTTGCAAAGCTGCATTATCTGCGTAGCCGACTGAATTTTTGAATAGAAATACTATTTGGATTACATACTTTAACTAGGTAAAGTATGGAATACAGGATTAATGTGCTGTAAAATGCTTGAAAAAAGAGACAATACAAGAATTGAACAGGAACTTAATTTTTAAAATATTCTGGAAAATGGAGATTTATTTAAAATTTAAATAAATATTTTAGTTTTAAAATTGTGTAAATCTCCCTTTTGCAGAATTTACACCATAGGCTAGGCGAAGCCTAGAACATTCTATGCGGAAGCGGTACTCAAGTTGCCAGATAGACAACAACAAGTTATAAATAATAATGGTGATTAGATTATAGATTAGTTTTCGAATTTATAATTTCTATGGTGAAATAAAGTTGTCCCAAATCACGTGTTAATATCCAAACTTAAAAACTTATACACTAAACAGTTCGCAGAATTGGAACCGTATTTCCTTTCGCTCTCAATGAATTATGATTAAGTTAAAATGATAAAAAATGTAGATATTTGTCTACTTCCTTAAGAGTAAGAAATATTCACAAGACAATGCGGAGCGAGCTGCTTGAGTATCGTATTTATTTTTTGAACAAACAAAGCGAAACGAAAATATACCACCAAAGCGGTGGGACTGTCAAAGCTGATGAGATGAATGAGGGAAACATCAAAAGCTTTGTTATGGCGGGTATTTTACGTCCATAACTCCGTGAAACTTCAATCGATACGGATATTTAAGGTGTCAGTCGTATGAGCACGACAATCTACTAAGCGAAACCACGATCACGAAAGAAGTATTTCGGGTTTCAAACGCTCCGGAACAGCTGCCATGGCCTCAAAGCTAATGAACGTTTGTATATCTTCGTTTACCTAATGAACTGCTCACCAAAGGTCTGCACAAACTGTTAATTTAATTTTTTGAAAAGAACGAAGTACTAAACTCATAATATTTCATACTTTGCAATATCACCTATAAATAATCCAATAACAATTCACTCCTACAATGGCACACCGAACAGCCCCAATTAACGCCATTATCTTACCACAATCATCCAAACCCTACACTATAGCGAAGTACTGTAGCGGTTACCAGTCTGGTTCACTTACTAATGACCACTATTTTTTTACAATATTAGTGTTGTAAGTTAACCTACAAATGACCTTGAAAATGACGTCGAACTAACAAATAAATTGGGCAATTTTAGTGCCTTACCAAATTTTGCTAAAATGATATTTTGATGATATATTCAATTGGGCCAACTTGAAAGATCGGTATACTATTATGATTTTGTTGATTTGAAAGAAGTTAATATTCTCAAAACTAAGATATGTTGAAACTTTGACAATTGAAATATGGCCAAGGTAATCTAATCCGATTAGTATTGCCAAAATCACGTCAGTTGTATCACTAACATGAAACTTGAAGAATGATGAAATGATAAAACCGAAACTAGTTGGGGAGGAGGAGGGATATTATGAAATTTGTTCGCTAGTGTTTTTTTTCGATAACTATCGAAAAACTCGATTTGATCAAAGATTTATTATGAAATTTTGAACTGGAATATTTTTCGATAAAATAGGCAATTTCGACAATACTGCAGATTTGAATTTGGCCGAAAATAATCGAATGAAATCTGAAGGTAACCTGTTTTGTGATAGATATTTATTTCCTTAGCATATCATGGTTCCTTATGTGTCAGTTTTCTTCGATTTTTTGTAAGATTTCATCGACTTTTTCAGTGGTTGGTCGACCAGAGTGAGGTGCATCTTTGACATCGAAATTTCCAGAACGGAAGCGAGCAACCATCTCTTGTTGTTGCATTCGATAAAGCATCTTGACCGTAAACACAATTTTTTTCCCGGGCTTGGGTGGTGTTTTTGCCTTTTCATAGTAAAATTGCTGGTTAAGAACTTCTGACACGATTGACGAAATACAAAACCACTTTCATGAAAATTGTAGACTGAAATGTCATCTTTCACCCGCGCGTCAATATGACGCAATCTGAGTAGTATTGCCCGGTATATGACATCAAACACCCTCTAGTGACAAAAATCTCTCAATATTTTTTCCCCCCAACCTAATATTTATTGTTTGTTCTGTCTAAGCGACCTCATCTCGAGGACCATAACAGTGACATGAAAACTGGGGAAAGAATTTAGTCGGCTGCAATGTCCTCTTGGCAAACTTAATTTTGGAAAGTCGTCGTTGAACTTTTACTACAAGCGTAAATCGTGATACCTTCACCAAAGTTGGCCAGATAATCCGCAGTCTTTCAAAATTTCGACTAGTCAAAATAAGATACAATTTTGTCTAGTATGAAATTTGTTATATGTATTACAAAAAGAAACACTTTTAATCTTGGGAGAGATTACTCACACAACAGAAACACTTTTAAATAATCTTTGGGAAGATTATTCCGACAGAAGGTCAAAATATGCATATGTATTAGTTTTCAAAGTGTTGTCAAGTTTGCAAAAATAAGAATCAAATAGTGTGAAAACTCTCGTTCGAGCTATGAGCAAAAATATTTATAAACATTTTTTTTTTTTTGTAATTTGGCCAAACGATGAAAAACCGGAACGATTATAAATATTTTTGGTTCGATGCCCTGTTTAAAAAAGTTATTTCTGTACGTTGAGATATTATACAGTCCGTTATTTTGGGTGTATAGGTTTTTTAAAAACTACCGTGTGTGAGATGTTTTATATGGTTCTTTATTAGTACATTGCAGGTTTGTTGTGTGTCCATTTGTTTTCTTATCATTAAAATAAATCTATACAATAAGTTTTGTGCTATTTAAACCGATAACTAATAAATGTACATGTATGAATATAAAGTAAACTTGGACGGTTGTCGACCCTAATATAAAAAATATCATATGAGACGCTTTATTTAAAAACAAAAAAAAAACACGAAACCAAATACGTGTACAAACAACTACTTTTTTATATATATATATATATATATATATATATATATATATATATATATATATATATATATATATATATGCATAATATGTACTTATATTTATTTTCGTTTTATAAAACACTAATAGTAATTGTAATCAAAGACAAAACACGATATAATTGAACAAGTTCGCATTATTATTTTATTTCTCTGTATTTTTATAAATATAAAGGTATATAGATAAATGCAAATGTAGAGGCTTTATATAAGAACGAACACATTTTCACCAAATTCACAACATTATCACACAATTTTATTTATTATTCTTTTTTTGTTCAAGAAAAAAAATGTAAATAAACCAAAACAAAATGTATTTCCATACAAATACAAACTGGATATATGTGCTTCAGTACTTATTATATACAACAAAAAAAGAAAATTGAGAGTGAGAGCCGAGCTAGCACGCCCTGCCCTGACTTTTAAATTATGTTATTTTTGTTGTGTTCTGTATAGTTGTGTTGGTTTTTTTTTTTTCGATTTGAGCACGAGAAAAAAATAGAAAATTTTCAAGCATTTATTATTATTTTTCATTGGTATATAAGTGAGCATGTGACCAAAAATATACGAATATAATTGGATATAATGAACATGCTCAGTTATATTGAATGTGGACACGTGAGCTTTGTAATATTCTGTTATTTTAATTTTGTGATATCAGTTGAGCTCTGGTTAGTTTAAAGAGTGTTTGTGGAAAAGTTAAAATATTTTTTATTTAATTTTATTTTACACAATTTAATTAATTTTGATAAAATTATTATTACCTTAAATAGTTCTGCACTTGCAACATTTTTTTGTGAATATAAATAATAAATTAGTATAATAATATGAGCTAAAATATAGTCGTATTCTGAGGAAAATAATTACAACAAAACGTCAGAACTTTCTTTATTACAAAAAAAAAAAAAAAAAATTAAAAATATTCAATAGTTGTAAGTACGGTTGCGCAAGTTTAAAAGAGATAAATATATGCGATCAGAATCCGATGGAATGGTATTTTACTCTTGTTGTAAGCATGGTATAGTGCGTAATTCCTATTGAGAATATATATGAGTAATTTTTTACTTTATTTTTGGTGTGGTGTTATTTGTGTATTGTGGTGTGTGATTTAAAAGTAGTTTTATTTATTTATCATAGCTACTATTGTATTGAAATGATTACTAATTGCAGAGCATTATATTATATGCCTACACAAGTACATAATAATGAAAAGTTGCTTTTTTTTAATGTTTATAATTGATGTATTTCTATGTACACGTAAAATATACAGCCGGGACGCGCCCGCGTAATGAGGTTCAGTTCATACATTCCCTGGACAACATGCACCAAACTTACATAAAGAAATGTAATACAAATGTATGTTTATCTTTTTAAATTTGATTTGTTTTTGTGTATGGATATTCTCTTGTACATTGATATGTATATACACATACATACAAAAAATTTGTCATATTTCCAGTGCTAAAAATGAAACGTCGAACGTTTTTTTTTTCTCGTGGTGTTGTTGTTTTTCTTTGTTGTATGTTATTTAGGCGTTATTATTACATTATAAAATACTTTGTCTCCATAATATGAAAAACTATATAATGAAAGGAAACTGTTTTTTACAACTTTGTTTGAATAATATAGATTTTTTTTTTTAATGTAATAAAAATTTACGATACGTGAATTTTGGATTTCCAAAAATTACCAAATTTTATACATACACACAAAAGAAAGTATCACGCATAAATTAGTTATATGATTGCGTAGAGAAAATAACGGTTTTATGTAGTGTTTACGTAAATTACAGCTTGCTGTGAAATATCAGCGAGCGTTAAAAATACGCGTTAGTTTTTTTTTTTTTTTTGTCTTTTGAACTAAACAGAAAAAATTACGAAATTAGAAAATTAGAATAAATTAATAGGTTGGAAAAGTAGGGGAAATGCATTGATTTATTTTTCTGTTTTTTGTGCTGTACTCTGCGTGGATTATGTATTTTCGGAAGTTAACGTTTCAGAATCGATTTTATGTAATTCAATTCAACACCCAATGTAAGTAGTTGCTCTCCTCTCTATAGTGACTGTAATTTGGTGTCATATGATGAAATACATACATGTAGATTTATTTTTACGAAGAAATGCACTAACAACATTTTGATTAGTAATCTTCAAAATAAAATAACAAATAAAAAAAGAAAAATATGGAAAACAACAAAGTAATTTCAGGGTAGCGAACTGAAAATGAGTTGTTGTAAACAAATAATTTTTTGGGCGATGAGATCATTACTTTGGGTTCCGGTTTGATATTTATACCTATTCCTATTGAATTTTGCAGTATAACGATTCGATTTTTTTTTTTGTAATTCTCTTTTAGTGAACATCTTACCGTTAATGAGTTTGATATTTTGAACTTATCTTTCTTTTTAGTAACTTTCGCTTAAATACATTAGAATTAATACTAGTTCCATTCCCTGGAAAAATTATATAAACTGGAAACGAAACGATAAAAATAAAATCGCAAATGTACGAACGCATGGACATGCCATGTGTATTAGATTGTTCGTTGATTAGTAATAAGTAAAAAAAAATACAAATAAAAAAGAAAACAAGTATAATGTGACGCATTCAAGCTAGACATGTATGAAAATATTTGCGCAACGAGAAAACCAAATTTTCTTTCATCAACAAAACAAAGAAATATTTCATTTTCCTCCTTATTCTCTCTGTAGTGAGTAATTAAATTACAAATTGTAATATGACTGAAAGAGATAATCGTATAGAATTTTATTTATTGTGTAATACAAAACAAATTAGAAAATCGAATTTGATGACGGTATTATTATTTCTGTCTCTTTCATTCATTTGTTTTTTTTTTTTTGTAAATTTATTTTGTATGGTTTTGTTTTTATAAACAATCCGATTCATAACGATCCCGGGAAAACGTGTTTACGAATTTTTTTGTAAACTATGCGATGTTTCACGAGAATAACAAAAAATAATATGCAGTCGTTTGTATTCGGATAATTTCGATGACCTTGTCATTCAATTTTTTTTTCTTTTATAAATGTGTATGAATTTAAATTGTATATACATTATATATATGTATATAGATATTGATGATTCAAGTGTATTGTGTGAGCATAAAATATAATAACTACCTACATGTATACATAACTGCAATTCGCTCTAAGCAAAAATAAAGAGTTACTTAGGTTTATTGTTTTGCATGCATATTTTGAGTGTTGCACTAATAGTTTAGTTGCCTAATAAAAATAAAGGGTTGATTTGACGATCGAAACTAGCGTACGATTTTATGAATTAAAAATCGTCAGTGTGAACTTATGTGAAATTTTATGTGTGTGTGTGTATAGTTGTATTGTGTCGGGGAAAAGGATACGAAAAAAAAAATATTTGCGTGTTTCTTCGTACGCAAAATCAGTTCATTGAATAAAGTGTGTGTGTAGCGGTTCATTTTGTTGTTGTTATTGTTTATTATTTGGTATTAAGTAATAATCCTGTCAGTGGATCCTTTTTCTTTTTTCGAACTATAATTAGAAATCAAATAAAAAATAAGAGAGGAAAATAAGGTGTATATGTGTATTTATTTTGATATCAATCGATTGGAAATATGATAAATTTGTGAAAAATAAATATAAATAACTTTTCTATTTTTTTCTTCTTTTCTCGTTTACAGCAGAAATAAAATTAGAATAAGCTGAGTAACAAAACACAAAAAGAAAAAAAAAGTTACATAAAAATAATGTCTGCTGCATTGGAAACTTTGCTCGAGGCGGCTCGATACATTGAGCTAATGGAGAGGCAACGGGGCGATCGGATGCATACAGTACATTTACACGAGACAACAATTAATTCAGATAATTTGAATCATTCATCAATAATTTCATCACATAATTCACCATATCAGCCACCTAATATTTCTTCGATTAATAATAATAATAACAACAATAATAATAATATCAGTAATAACTTCAGTGTAAATAATAATAATAATAATAGTACGATAAGATATAATAATGTAGCAAATAATCAGCTATTTATATCATCACCACAAGTATCACCGATTACAACATCAAATTTAAATAATATTCTTCAGAATAGCCACCATCAAGTAATTCATCATCAGCAGCAGAGAAATGAATTCAATAACATGGTAAATGCATCGAATACAATTCGTATTGAGGCGAGACGTGTAAATAATAATGGTAAGTGAATTTTTCTTTCCGATTATTTTTTTAATTTACAATTTAATTTCAAATTTTCCGATGTAACACGTACATATATGTACATACATACATATTACATCCCAACATTTTGTCTCGCTTTTTTTATTTTTCTATTTGTACATCGAATTTCCCGAAAAATATGAGTAAACCACGTGTTGTCATGCGCAATGAGAATTTTTATTGATTGATGATGATGACATAGTGAAAATGTACACACATTCATACATTTTTATTTTCCAGATTTTCCTTTTTGTGTGTGTGTGTGTATTTTGATATCCTTTGTGTTACTTTTGTCGTACTAATTATTTTAGGACCCCGTGGTTGATATATTATATTTTAGGTTTTCTAAATAATTGAACCTTTGAATTGAAAACCCTCATAATTGGTTGTCAAAAGTGTTAAATACTTGATTGGTAATTGTATGTAAAAATATTTTAGACTTAACTAATCTGGCCAATCATCAACAAGTTTCGATATTTTCCGTAATGTAATATATTTTGTAGTAATTTTGGCTCAAGGCTATTTCAAGGTTATACTTCATGAATTATAATTACACCACCTTTTAAAAAGTCATTTTGTAAATATAATTTAATAGGTACATATATCTTCCTTGGTTACGTTTTTTTTATAATTCTATGCGCCACTATTTTCAGCGTTCTATTGGTTAATATCATTGAAATAAAATAAAATAAAAAATTAACATTTTTATTAGTTAATATTTTTGTTTGTTTTACTCGAAACTATCCACTACAATTTTTTTTTTTTCAGCATTGCTTTACGATTCACTTTCACTAATTTAATTTAATTTTATTTGTGTATATTCATTACACACAATAACACCACATAACAACATTACCATAGTATAATACAAGTTTTGTTTGGTTGAGTGATTTAAATGACTCACATATGTAAGCAATATGAAATTCTGAATGGCGGTGTGTTTGCTAAGCGCGTCAAATTTTGGATTTGGCCTTGTGTTGTGCAAAAATTCAATAAATTAAATCCGACATTCAATTCAAAGCTTGATAATTAAAATTTCAAACACAAATTTGTATTTATTAAAATAGTATTAAGAATTTTATAACAATGCAATCTGTATCAATGTCAAAAGGATCATAATTATGTACTTATAATCAAAAGATAGCTAGCTGATCAATTTAACAAAGCAAAAAATCTCCACGTTGCATTAAATGAGAGAAAATTAAAGAATTCAATTTTCCAATACACGTACATACAATGTATTACATATTCAATTTCAACAACTGTTCATTACAGAAAATTATGTAAATTTAAAATTAAATTTAAAAAAGATGCAATAAACATAAACTTCACGCTATTGCAGAACGATTAAATAAAGATGACCTCCTCCTAGCTATGCTTCGTTTGCAGTTTGCACCAAATGTGTTTCAACCGTTATTTATTGTAGAATAGTAAGAAATTCCAACGTTTCTGTAATAGGACTGTACTCCTCACAAAAATAGTTACTGTAGCGTATTATTATAAGACTAAATAATTCACTTTAGAATTTTTCTTGTTTTATTGTTACTTCTAGACTAAATACTGCATCTACTGATTCAGCATTCGCGCGCAACACACACGACGGTTTCACAGTAAAAATAATAAATATGAATCAAAAAGTTAACATTTTTTTTAAAATTTTCAAAATTTTGGATGTAGGATAAATACTTTTAAAAAATACATACATATTTGAAATCTCTTAGAATGATTCGTAAATTGCAAAATCAAAATATACGAAATTTTATTTTATTTGATTTTATTTTTAGAAAATTTAATTTATATTTTGTTTTGGTGTGTTGTTATTGAGTTTAAAAAAATATGTACAATTTGTGAATAAATGGAGAGTAGGTAGATTTTTTCCAATGAGGTAATATTGAAGGGTAAAATTTTATTTATCGATAAGTAGGCCTTACGCGCTGCGCTGTATTCCGATCTGAAAGTAAAAAACCCGATAATTGTGTAAAGATGGATACTGATTTGCTCAACCTGTAATGAGAATGAGCTGCCAATCATCTTCTAAAGAAAATATTTTGAAGATTATTTTGATTATAGAATTTGTTGTGAGCTACCAAATTTGGTAAAATCCAAACCTTGTCTTCATCTAAATCGATCTCGTTTTATTCTTCTTTGGGCATCTTCTATGTTTTGTCATTCTTTACTAACTGGCGTTGGTCAATTACGATTAATATAATTTACTGAGTTCTCTATTTTAGTATTTTTTTTAAATTTTGCTTTCCCTTTAATCCTGAAATTTCTATAATTTCCATAAACAAGCTGGGGTTTGGCTGCAGTCAGGCACCACCTCATTATCTAAGAAAAAGGATTAAAAAATGCTTTAAAGAGTTTGTTAATATCAAACAAAACCCGATGGGATGGAGGACGAACAAAAAAATTAAACAGTGAATAAATGGATTTGTAACATTGCTGCCTACTAAACAATTCCCAACAAAACTTTTAGGGAAAAATGAACAGTAAAATTGCTATGAAATGGAATTATTTTTTTCAAAAATTTGAAAAAATAGCAATCGCCACAGTAGTATGCTTTGGAAAAAATAATACCAAAATCACAATAATCAAATTCCAATTCCCAATTCCCCAGGAAAACCAGAATAGTGCCACAGAGGGGCTATTTGGGAATTCGATTCGAACGTGATTGAGTCTTCGATGAATTAGATTCGTATTTGAATTGAACCAGATTCATTCGTTTCCTGTTTAAATCAAATATGAATCTAATACATCGAAGACTCGATCACGTTCGAATCGAATTCCCAAATAGCCTAACAGTGCAATTGTTCAAATTTCAGCACGCTGAAATTTGAATTTTCTATAATATTTTGGGATTTAATATTTGAGACAAATAATTGGAATTATTTAAATTGAAGGCTACTCGTACATCGACCGGTAGCCGTTTGAACATGGCGCAAAGTCGTCCTAAATTTATGTCTAAATAAAGGTTAAATTTGGTTAATTTAATCATTTCTAGGAATCAAAATTTGTAAGTCACGATGTTAAAATTCAAATCACTGCAATCCAGGGGTGAGATGTTGTAACCATCACGTTTTTCGCTTCGATGCATTTTCGATAGAATAACGGTATTTTAGAACTAAATTGTTTTAAAATTTTATATTTTTAACAAAGCAGTACAGTTATTCTATCGAAAATGCATCGAAGCGAAAAACGTGATGGTTACAACATCTCACCCCAGATTTCGTCTAAACACCAAAATTCTAAGTGATTTGTGATTTATAAAATATGAATCTCAAAGGAAGTGTGATCATAAATTTGAGTTTAACAATTTCGTTTGAGTAATTTTGAAAAGTCGGCATTATTTGATATCTTTTCTTGTTCGACGATTTTACCTTATCGTCCCAAGGTACGAGCACGTATCACAATGGACCGTCACCGGTCTAAGTGTGCGTAAGCAGCCACTCCAACCTAAGGTACGAGCAACTATTTAATCTGAAAGTATTTCGCGTGAAACAAATTTCGGAAAAAAACTAAAAAATATACGCGATTTAGCGGAGTTAAAAGTGGTAACCATAGATAACTTATAAAAATTTATAATCTTAATTAAGAAAAATTAAGAATCCGGTAAACGGCATTTATTACTAAAGATACATGTCAAGTCCAAAAGTAACTGAGTTTTGACTGAAAATGATCTGAGTAAAACTTTGGGTTGGTGATGAGATTTTATTATTTAATCTGAATTGACAGTTTAAAACTACATTTATATTATTAAAAAAATGTTCAAATTATTTGGTAAAGATCTTTCGCCATTTGACATTTTAAAAAAATTTGTCAGTTCAACTAAATTAAAGGTTACTTGTTTAACTCAATAAAAAAAACTGACTCAACCAACCAAATTTAAGTTGACCGAACTCGACTTTCAGACCACATTCAGTTACGGTCACCGTTTACATGTTGAATTTAATCCGGGTGCTTTCAGTCACGAAATTCTCATGGAATAACCTCCAAAAATACTAATTACGCTAAAATAAAAATTTTAAATTAAAAAATCGCTATCATTTACTTTAAGAATTTTTAATTTCTCTATGGTCGAAATGTCAAAAAAACTTAAATAAAATTGGATTCGTTAAAATCCTTAATTTTGTTTGTTTATAATTTCTCACTGGTTGGCTCTAAAGACAAATTGGTTCGCATGAAAGCTCGGTTTCAGTATTGATTTGAGAATTGCAAAAACCCCTAACATGTATGTTACACATACCAAGAACAGGGTCGTTATGACTTTTCGAACGATGTCATTGTTCCGACGAATATCATTAGGCATTAGTTGTTATATTTTTTAAATTATAAACACACCCGCCATCTTGGGATTTTGAAAATGTCTCTAGTGTTAAGCATTCCTTTTGCAAAGCAATAATAAGCAATAATTGTAACACAATAAAATTAAGAAAAACAAATATTTTAAATAATTGAAATTCCCGTATTCCTTTTTTGATAATACAAAATATGCCACTTTCTTGGGAAAAATCATGATAACTAGGCGTACAAATACTTTCTGCACGTACCTTGTATCAACAACATAATGTACAACTAAATAAAAATTTCAAAGATATTGCTGTTTTTTTTATGTATTAAGATATGGTTTAGATTTTTTTGGATCACACATGCTTAGGTACTAAACCAATAAGGTTACATAATTCTGATTTTATCGTAGTTAAATTTATGTTTGTTTCAAATATATTTTTAGAAAATTAGAAAAAACAATTTTAGTTTATCAACTTTTGATACTTTTTATCTTCAACTTTATTTGAATTTGGGTATCCAGATTTTAGTTTAAAGTTGATTAAGCATAATTAAGTACCGCATAATGTATTGAACTATTGGTAAATTTACAGAGTTAAAAGGAAACATGTTGAAGTACAAAATTTCAATAATTAAATTTATTTAGAAACCAAAAACAGCCTCTCACTCAATTGAAACTATTTAAGCTGTAAATTTGTAATAACTATGATTTATCATCCGTTACTTTATGCTGGCATATCCAGTAAAATGTTAAGCGTTACCGCGGCAGGATTTGAAGAAAAATTTAGTTGATCCTTATGGTATTATACCGTAGATATACACCATCATCTAGATAATCGCATATTCTACATAATCTAGTTATTTTTCTCAATCTGTCACTATATGATCTTGGCAACGAACGTATTCGAGTCTTGGAAGTATTGAATTCTTATTTGAATTGGTAAATTACCACATTCAAGATGGACTGATCGTTATTTATAATCAGGTTTATATGTGTCATCATAATTAAAGCTAAAGCTTAATTCGAAATTGTGATCGTAGATTATCGCGAATCGCGATAACGTTTGCTTGTATCTATTGTATAAGGTTTAGATTTTAATGTGGATTTTGCTTCGGATGAACATTTCCTTCAAGAGAAATTCACCTTAAACTCATTACCACACCTAAGTATTATCGGCCGCATTTCAAACCGTCAAATCCAATTCCGTCCGTCAAATTATCACCGTACTAAAAAAAAAATAACTGAGTAAATCAATATCTTATGTACCTTATCTATAAATATTTGAAAAATACTTGAAAAAATAATTGATAGTCATTCCGGCTACCAACAATTATTTTTGCAAGTGTAGAAAGTACTAAAATTCTAAATTTTTTTCAGAAGATAAAGTAAAATTAAATAGGTGTGCAAAGTTTTGAGAATCACTAATTTTACCAGTTTCCACAAGAATTAGGGTTGACTGCATTTTTTGTAGATCAATTTCAATACTTTCCAATTCAGACATTTCTCTTAAATTTGACATTTTGATAAGCAACACCATTTGTTATTCCGTTGGGTCTACGAAAATCATCATCTGATTCCTTAAGTTGATTTTGAATTCTGATGAATTGCCAAATTACATTATTTTGTGAGTTTTGGAGTGGCGTTATTTTTCACGTTACTTACCACAAAATATAACACCTAAATCCAAAATTTCATAAATCTAGAAGTGTTGGTTTTTAATAAGTTAGGGAAGATACAGATGCAAGTAAATACATAAGTTGATCATTTCCGTTGTAATAAACAATTTTCTTGATACCTTTCCGCTTTTACATTCAAAAAGTAAACAGCACAAAAAGTTGTAATTTCATTAAATCGGATTGATTGATTGATGTATTTTAAGTTTTCAAACCTTAGAATTATTTAATGTTAATATGTATTATCAAAACTCGTTTTTTTTTTAAATGACAGAACATTCATATTTTCCTGAAGCATACCGTAAACAAAATGAAGAAGAAGATAAGACAAAAACAATTTTTTCGAAAAACTGACTATCAGAAAATCCTACTACTTTATAAAAACAACTACGCATGCCAAATAACTTCTTACTAATATTAACTAGATGGTCGCCGCAAGTAATAGTTTTATTAATAATTAAGCCTAAGCCTCTAACAGTATTTGAATATTTAATTAGGGAACCTTGTTGAAAAATACTAGGAAATGGCTAGGTATCTAACGATTTTTTTATAAATTATAATCGACGGAGATTTATTCGCATTTAAAACGAGGCTATTAGATAGAGACCGACCAACTAACGATATTATTTAAGTCTTCATTTATCAGAGAAATATTCATAACAATAGAGCCCTGAAAATGTGAAATGACAATGCTGAATAGAGGATTCTATGTCATTAATGTACATAGAAAATAATAGAGGACCGAGCACTGAACCCTGGGGAACGCCAGAAATTACACGAAGGAAATCAGACAAAAAACTGCCTGAGAGCGATTAGAAAAATAGTTTAAAATCAATTTTGAGATAAGAGTTTATTAAAAAATAATTCTGTGATTAATAGTCTAACAAAGTTAAAGAAATTAATTCCCTATTATTCATATAGGGACTTACATTTAATAACTCAGTAGAAGTGCTGATTGGTAGAAACTAATTCAACTATTGCTAGAAGTTAAAATGCTAATTGGCCGAAAATAGGATAGCCCTGAAGGATTAATGATGCTTGGGATGGGGGTTATTTTACTTAGGTTACACTGATCTGGAAAGAAGAGGACGTAAGATTAAAATTGAAGATATAATTATTTTGAGACGAAAGGGAAAACTCGCTTAACGAATTTTAAATTGACATTATCCAGACCAGAAGAGGAGGTCGCATTAGAAAACAAATCGACGGTGGCTGAGTTCAAACTGGAGGAGAAATAACTGTTGATGTCATTAGGCTTAGAAACCACTAGAACTACTGTTGCATCTACCTAGGCCTAAATTTCGAACATTAAGCCAAAAAACCTTGAGAGGAAGGAAGGCTGGAGTCTAACTTGACCTTGGAAAGATTACGTTTAGCAATCCGAATTAACCCTACAATCCTATTACGAGCCTGCTTATAATATAATCTAAATGAGACTGAATATTAGGATACCTTTTCCGTAAACGCTATTTACTAACTTTAATACTAATAGCATTCGCAATTTTCTGATACAACCAATGCGGAGATTTCCCTTTGAAAGTAACCTTTTTAAGCCGGAACACTAAAACCATGGAAGCCGCAGGACAATCAAATAAAAATTAGTAGGATTTGTGGAAACAATATCAAATTAATATAAAAACGTTTCTGAAGTTAAATCTACCGTAATAATTTAATTTTTTTGCTTAAAACACAGAAAACAAAATATCAACGCTTGCCCTACGCCTCGGCAGTCAATTTACATTATTTGACGTTTGAGGAAAATGGTCAATTGAGCATTTTTACTCTCCGTTTTTTGCTCTACTTCTACAATAAAAAACAATTATACGAAATGTCAAAAATGTTATGGATGTGTTGCAGAATGATTTACATCGGTTTATATCAAGATAATCAGAAAACAAGGTAGTTTCTTTGCGTATCCCATCACGTGTAGACAAAAAGCAGATATTTAAAAATATAACAAATTGAACTTTATTTAATGATATTTAAAGAGCAATTCATATGTTACAAAAAATATCTCTCCCTAATATTTGATCGACGATGATTCATTTTTCTTCAATCGCTCTTTAGGTATAGATTGGGAGTGATATTTTTAACTTTTTCACTCTCTCTTTCTAGAGCGATATTAAAAATAAAAATTTAAATCATTTTGAAAGAACGAAATCATTTTTTGAAGTGTTTATCAAAACAGATAGAGAGCATAAGCGCATAGTAAAAAAATATATTATTGGGACCCACAGTGAAAATTTTTATAAAGAGCGATAAACGAACGAAAAGTTTAAACTCTGAGTTTAAGGCAAATTCTAATTTAAAATTTTACCAAATTTTTGAATTTTAGTTTTTGTATTGTATTTCTAGGGTATTCAGTTTCGGAGCGTTTTGATAAATATTTCAGTTTGCAAGAATTAGCGACCTCAAGCAAAAAGAAGTATTATTTACCTGGATATTGTTTCTTTTTTTTTTTTTAAACCAATATTCTCCATTTATTGTGAATTTGTGATCGCGGCAATATCGTTATTTATTTTCGTTATCAATTTTATTCACTCAAGAGGCAAATACGTAAGATATGCTGTAAAAGATTGAAGTAGTGAAGATATTCGGGAACGTATGCATGCCTGGCTGATTTTCCCAAATATCACAAATGCAGAGTATAATATTTTCTGTAAATTAAGGCCTGGCCCAAACTTTACAATAAGATACCAAAGAAGCCTTTTTTAAATAAGTTTAGGCTGTAACCTTTTTTCATTCATTATTTTATGATATTACCAGTTGTTTTCATAAAATGGGCTTACATTTTTTTTACCTAAATAAACGAAAACCTTTACAGAATTGAGAAACAAAGGTAATTTTATAATTTTATGTTATTTACTTTAAAATTACATTCTCTCTTGAGTGTGTTCATAAACTTTACATTGTAACAAAATTGTAACAATGACGTCCAGAAAGGCAGCATTTAGCAAGGTAGAAAATTACAATGTAAGTTTATGAACGCTTTGTGGTTACAATATTGTTACAATGTAGAGTTTATGAACACACTCCTTATAAAACGACTGGAAGAGTGTCAGCTCCAACGTACATGTAATAAAATTGTCACGTTTTTCGTTGGCATTACTTAGACAAAAGCTAAATGCAGTAACTGAATAATAATACAATAGTTATCAAACAACTGTATTCTAGTATTAGTTCTCCGTGTGCTGCCATTCGGCATTGCTTACATTTGCATATAGTTTTTATTGTTATTGTTTGTGTGTTGTGTGCGCGAGCGATCGAATATGGTACGATTTTATTGTTTACGTACGTACGTAAGAAAAATTTTCTTTCATCGTTGGAAAAAAATAAAAAACATAACAAAAGAATTGAGAGGAAATTACAAATTAAATATGGAATAAAACTAAAATTTAAGAGAGAATTTATTAATTGATACCGACGACGACAACCTAGCAAAAAAGTTTTCATTGCTTTTAGTTTAGCAGTGGGGTTAAGTGTGCAAGCATATCGAGCTTAGAATATTTTTTTTTTGTTGTTTTTAGTTGCGTTACGTTTTTTCCTCCCCCGTTTAAAATTTTTAATTTTAATTTTATTTTTTAATTAAATTTAGTTTTTATTTGTTAAGTTATTTAAACGTAATGAATCAACAATCAAGAGTTGAAGGGACGATGGCCGATTTAAAATCTGTGCTGAACCATCAGCAAAGTGCAATTCACGCTATGTCATCTGCCCAATCGTCGATGACATTTTTTACAAGTGCCATACTAACGGATATCGGAATATGTGTCGGCATGAGTAATGTCAATTTAAATTGTGAAAATCATAGTGGTTTCTATCCGAAATTATCAAATACGTGTTCAATGATGCAAAATAGTTCTGTTAGTGATTATAATGAACTGTTTAAAAATTTGCCGAGTCGACACTTTTCACAACATCATCATCATCATTCAACAAGTTGTTGTGATTTTAATGTATTTGACAATGAACGGTATTCGCTTCATCATTCACATCGGGATTATCATCGTGTAATGCCATCGAATTTTGGAACACCATCATCGTCAACATTATCAGCATTGCCTCCGGCGGCGGAAGCATTGGTCGTATCATCTGGTCGAAATACTAATAAAATATTAAATCATGATTTTGTTAAAAAGAAAAAAATTCAATTCTATAAAACTTACGAAATTGAAACGAAAAAAATTGTTGACATTGTTAATGTGCCATCTTCGAGCAATTTGGATGTGAATGGAACGAATTGGTTTGAAAGTAATATTTCAGCGCCAAAAAAGAAATGGATTCGACACTATTTTCGCGGTATGTTAAATCACCAGTTCGTACACATGCCGTGCGATAATATTCACATTGCATTATGTATGCAGATTTATTTGCCTTGTCCACTTACAATAAATCTATTCTCTATTATTATTATTATTATTATTTAGGGCACGGGAATATTGGTTATATAAATTCAAAAATTTCACTTTTTTTTCTAAATTAAATAAATTTTTGTTTGGCGGTTTTTTATTGGGCGCCCAAAGTGGAGTTCGTCTGAATAAAATATGAAGATTGAGAATGACACCAATCAACGTAGGCGGAATGATTTGGTGAGGTTTGTGCGATAATTTGTGAATAACACAAGAGAAAACCCCCAACGGCTTTACATGTCAAAACAAATGTCCTCGTTATCGGATTTATCAATGATTACATAATAAAATAAGACAACAACACAAAAAGTTGTTTCATGTTGTGTTATAATAATTATAATGATATAAATAAATTATGTTGATGACAATATGTATACATATCGACAAGTACATAATATAATAACTCTCTAATAGATATTTTTGTTGTTGTAATAAATGCCTCGTGACTTTGACTCACGTGCGTGCCATGCATGTTATTCCTATTTACGTTATATACATGTTATTTTCTAATTTTTCTTCAGATAAAATACAATTTGAGAGTGAGCATGAGCGAAAGAAAATAATTTGAGCGCGCACTGCATAATGTACACACAAAGAAAAATTGAAATTATATTGATAATTTTTTTGTTCTTCTATATATTCAATGATTATGTAATTAATTTTTCTATTTATTTTATAGAAGAAACTTTTGGACCATCTGGTGTTACAACAAATGGCCATTCAAGTGTTGCCCCACCACTGGTTGTTATATCGCCGCAACAGCAGATGCACAACAACAGCAGTAATCATAACAATTCTTTGTCGCCACCATCAACATCATCATCATCGTTCGAGCTATCAAGAAGTCGCAGTTCATCGGTTTCATCGACAACACTACCCCCATCGACTACACCAACGATAACGCATTTATCGGGTGGCGGCCATACAATAACAACAAATGGTTTATATCAGCATCAATTACAAAACGGTGGTGATGATTCAAATCAAAGTAGTTTAAATTTAAGTAATGTATCAAGTGGTTATATAAGTGGTAGCAGTGCTAATTCTAGTATAGGAAGTACAAATTTAAATATTAGTGGCAATTTAAGTAATTTAACAAACGGTATTTTAACAATATCCGAACAACAAACATTACAGGCACAATCGATTGCGGCTGGTGGTAGACGACGAACAACATCGACAAATAGTAATGGGTAAGTGATTTGTATAAACCGTTCACTAAATTGTTTCTCAAATTCCTAAAATCATATTTCATATTCTAGTACGCAACGAAGTCCGTGTATTTTAAGAGCTGGTACTCGTGAAGTGCATAATAAATTAGAGAAAAATCGGCGTGCACATTTAAAGGAATGTTTTGAACAATTAAAAAAGCAATTACCTTCGATGCCAGAAGAAAAGAAAACATCAAATTTGTCTATACTAGGGGCGGCAATTCGATTTGTTGGGGTAAGTTATATGATTTTATGTTTGAAATAAAATAGAGATTTAATATAAATTGTTCATCTTCTTAAATATTATGTGTGTTGTGAAGTCATTGAAACGCAAGGAACGTGAATTGGAACATGAAATGGAACGATTAGCTAAGGAAAAAATCGCTGCACAACAAAAAATTTTATTATTAAAGCGTGAATTATCAGCACAGTGGGATCATATAGATTTTTCAACAATCATTCCAGAAACTGATGTCGGAACAATTAGAGAAAGAGGTAAATATTAATAAAATTATCTATTGTATATACATACACATATGTGTATGCATTTCTATTTTTAAATTTATTTATCGAGTTTAGTTGGTGATCGCGTATTTTTTTTTTTTTTTTTTTTACTAGTACATAAATGATAAACTTGTTTCATTGTTTAATTTTGCTACTATCTTTATTTCTAGAAGCTATATACTCGTGAAGTTGTTTTTTTTCTACACATATGAAAAAGTGTATTTAACAAAACACAAAGTATTGGATTTCCAATTTATTTGAATATTTATGTCTGAGCCACGTGTGATATTATGGCCGTACAACTATATGCTTGGTTATTTTGGCTATGTTATAGTTTTACATATTGTGTTTCTGTTTGTGGACAGTGGCGCGTGTTTTTTTTTAAGTCAATAAACGTCCTCTAAATGTTAGTCGTGTCTATTATCTGTGCAGTGTGTTTTATTCTTGAATTCTCGGAATTAAATTAGATTCAGCTTTAGGATGTAGTGAGGTCTTCAGGTGTGGTTGTATATTTAAATTTAACCCTTTAATGCATCATTTTTCCTTAAAAGCAAGCTTTCCGTTTTTCAAGAAAATCCAATTTGCCATACTACGCAGATATGCAATATTATGCATCAAATGCAGACATATTTTAAAGTTTTGTTTTTCAAATGCAATTATTATTATATTATATTAAGCAACTGAATCAGTCAAATCAGATAAATTAAGTCAATAAAAATTAAACAAATACAACAATTTATTTTATTTGCTTTTTAACTCCAACAAGTTTACTCCCTGAAGATCATGGACTAAATCATTGCATTGAAACGTTGCAGTTAAAAAATAATTAAAACGAATAATTTTATTTTAAAAATTGAATAAAAAGTAAAACAAAATACATACTCGAAAATGCTTTGAATATGCTTAGAAAAAATATTTAAAATCTATTTGTTGATTGACATAAGGCTGTGTTGCATTTCTCACATTTTCTATATGTGTATCCTATGCAACTGGGTTTTCTCCATATAAACTGGCCAGATCCACGGAATTTTCCCTTATTTCTTTCGCTGGGATAAACGATGATGTGCCTTTTATCTTTTAATTTCGATTTGCTTCGCGATCTTAACTGACGGTCTCCCACGCTTGGATGCTGTTTCTTATATTATGCATAGTACTTGTGCTACTTCAATTTTAAATTCAGCCAATCCATGGAATCCAAGGATTTACAAGCGTTAAGTCTAACAAATGGTAAAATATCTTAATGTACCATTTCTTACTTCTTGAATCTAGTTTGTATTTTCCTAAGTGACTATCAACAAGATTTACTCCACTCATAAATCAGTTGTATTCTTTGACAATACTGTGACAAGTGGTTACTGTTTTTCCTTTCTCTTTTTCAAACCTGGTAGATGTTTGTGCGGGCTGTTCTCCAACATAATTCGATATAAGCAGCACCGATTTGTTATTCTTCCAATAAACAAAGGAAATGTCTTCGTTATTTACTCTGCTGGTCATTTCATAAGTGGCAGCTTTTTCCAATAATTTTTGTCCGGCAGTTTGTTATTTGGAATCGTTTACGGTGGTCAAATAGTTATCAAAATATACCTTGTAATTTCATTGGATTGGGATGTTTTTGATCATTCTTAAGACTATATTAAAATAAGTATCATGAATAGTTCTGAATCTTGGACCATTTGCCTGGCCAGAAATTAAATTTTCAAAAGAAACTTTTCGAAAATTTGTCAATAAATTATTAACGATTGGGCGAATTTTATGCAATTTATCGTGAGCTGCCTCTCCTTTAGGCGCAACAGTATAATTGTCATTGAAATGTAGCACACTACTTATTTTTTTTTTATATTTGTTTATTGGCATTGTATGTTGGATAAAATCATTGCCGATTACAGCAGACCAGTGTCGCTGAATGTCTGCTATTTGAACGATGGATGTTAAAATTGAGATTCCGATAAATTTTTTAATATCTGTTCTGGTCATTACATACTGGTTAGAGGTTTGATTGATACACAATAGAATCAATAATGCTGTCATCAAATAGATATTTAAAAAAAGCAACGGAGTCTCCATTTCTTCAATGTGTTGAGGAAGTTTCTCATCACCTTTAAATAACAAATCTGAATCTTCACGTTACAGTGATAATTTCTTCCAGATACATCGTTTTACCGCATTTTTTAGATCAACATCTTCTATTGATACAATTTAATTATTTTCGTTAGCAAAATTTATTAGCCTATTTGTGATGTCAAAAGGTTCTTTTTTATCATTAATAAGAACTTCGGAGGTATCATCAATATCAGATAAAAGCAGTTCTTAATCATTTAACTTGCCTTGATGCGTAATTTTAGCGGTATAGTTGTCATCATTTTCTACAATATCAAATTCATCTTCACTTTCATCGCAAGACCACGATTTTTAAAATTTCTTCTTCCGTTAAATAACCCGGTCGAAGCCCTCGCCAAAAAATTACCGAAGAATGTATTTTTCGGCGAATTTTATAAAATTAGTTATTTATAATTATTTCGAACATTGCAAGATATGCTATGCTATATAGTTAATGGTTAATTTTTTAAATGTAAGTTAACGCGCTTCAATTGAAGAAAATGTTCATTCTGTAATTTGTCTACCTTGGGCAAAATTAAATTTCTGCTTATCAATATCAGTATTATGTTAGTCCTAAATTTTATTTTCTGAATTATTGTCGATTTTGATTCTTGGACTTGGAAATGTTTCAACATTTCAAATAATTCATTTAAAATATTGTTGCAAAAGCAACTAAGCAGCTAAGCAGAAATCGTAAAGTGGTAATATTTCGATGGTACAAGCCAAGTTCTGTGTAAATCCTAGCTAAGAACCTTGGATAAAAGCAAGAAAGCTGGACTACTTGGCCGTTAATCGGATTGAGTACAATTTTTAATTTTAAGAGTTAAAAGAGAAAACTAAAACCATCGACAATTCTAATCTAAGAGTGTTATTCTAAAAATCTAAATATGTTATCATCATCCGACGATGATGATTAAAAATATTCACCCAGATGTAATGTTCAATAGAGAAGAAAATGTAAAGAAATCCCACAAAATAAATTTCTTATTCACAAAATGAAATGCTGTTTGAATGATGGAGATGCCTCATAAGAGTAAAAATGTTTATAGAGGAATTCTAAATGGAGCAGGGTTAATATATTTAATATGTTTGCACATGTTAGCGCACGCATATATATATATAAAATATAAAAATTAATCGAGTTGTATAATGTGTCAGAATTTAGAATCGCCTGTCGACACGAGTGGGTGAAATAAATTTTGTGCAACTGTTTTTTTTTTGTATTTATAAGAATTCTTCAAGTAACCTTTACTTTTCGAACTTTATATAATGTATTCTCTCATCTGATATCTAGACGATTGAACCAAACCCCCCGAATTTATTAGTAAATTTAAATCAATTTTATATATTTTTTGTTGTGTGTATGGTATTGACTTACAAAGATTACGGAAAAATGTAAAAAAAAAATTATTACACTTTTTGTTCAAAATTAGAATTTCAAATTTCATGTCTGAAGGAATTATTTGAGCAGCAGCAGCAAACAAACAAAGATGCCGGAGATAATAATAATATGTAATAAAAAAAAAAACTAAAATAGGAAATTATTTTTTCTTCGTATTTTGCTGCCTGAATTAAATTTTTTCTGTTTGTGTTAAGTTGTTTTGTTGGGGGATTTTATATATATTTTCGGTTAAATGTTAATTAAGTGGATAAGATATGTTATGGGGTGTTTAATTATTTTGGAAAGTTTTGGGAATAGATAGCATGTTGTATTTTCTTCTCAATGTTTCTTATTATCTAAACCGAAGGATAAGTCTTTATTGGTTAGTTCGAATCCTAACTTCTCTAAAATAATTCGTGCAGCTTTATGCTTTAATGATGTAACCGAACGAAGGCTTACGGGGAATCTTTTGACTAATTCTCAATTAATTTCATTTCTACAGATAAAGAGGTTTGTAATGAAGGAAACAAGAAATGGGTCTCAATCGCTGTTTTAAGTATTTGGGTATTTTTTTAGGAACAAAATTTCAACAATTTTGTCTCTAGTTTTATTAAGGCAATGATATCTTGGTCAATTCTGGGTCAAGTTTGATCAAAATCCATAATAAGTCAATTCCACTATTGGGATAGAAAAGTTTATGATAAATATAAATCTATTTAAGTGAGTTTGCTAATTTAGCACTTCTCGAAAAATTCTGGCTCGAACTGGCCAAGCTTTAGTAATGACTTGTTATGCCAGATTCTTAGTAGATTCATAATAAGTCAATTTCAAGAGCAAAGCAGAAAAATTCCAAGTCAAACGTCTTTGACTTTATGATTTCAAGTCATAAAAGCGCCTCCCAGGAGTTGTAACAACTAAGTTCAACAGCCAAGAAGAAAATACAATGTTGAATGTAAATTTGATTAGTTGTGCCAATTATTACATAGCTTATAGCTGCCAATTATTCGAAAACATATGTCTATCAACAGTTCCGTTGTGGAATAATTCTACCCATAAAAATTCGTCTTTCCTAATTAGTCAAGTTATAGTAATTAGTAAAATTAAATTCAATATTAAGAATTTAATTTCAACAATGCGACGTTTCAAAATTTCGAAGATCAGCTTCTAAGGAATATTTTTACTTATCCCTTGTTTCTCAGCCATTTTGAGTGTTTTTATTTGACCAATATTGAATGCAAAGTTTTTGAAAGTGCCAATATTACTTGCTTTTCTTTGTAATTATTCATTTGCAAAAATTCTATTCTTAAAAATGGTGGCCAACCCGCGATGCGGCCGAAAACGGGATTCTTGGAGATTTTTCCAGGAACTAATGTCGTTGATCAAGATGAGGATATTGAGGTTATTTCCGAAATCCGGAAAATTGGGCGTTTCATAAAATTGAAGAGGAGTGTTTTGAAATCTCGGTTTTCAAAATCACGGTTTTAAAAAATCTCAGTTTTAATCTTGGTTTTTATTTATATTTATTTTAAAATTAAATTCCCCATTTTCCAGAATTTATAAAAACCGAGATCTTGTATCACCGAGATTTGCCAACCCATTGAAAGTGAACATTTCGTGATGTTATGCGCTCATACCAACCACTGACTGCTGAGATTTTGTTTTTTGTTTCCCTGTTTCTTTATTTTATTGCCCTATTAACTTTTACGTTTTCCTGTTTCTTTGGTTTGTTGCCAGTGTGAATAAATTCAAAATATAGTAAAAATTTCAAAACATAAGATTCAAATAAATTCGTCAGAAAGTATACGACTTTCTGAATTAAGCACACATAATTTATGCCAGTTTCTTAAATTATTGGGTATTTCGAAATTTCAACTTTAATAAGTCTTCTGGAATTTGGAAATTGTCAGTTAATAATTCTATAACGAATTCTAATAAAAATCGTAGTGTATTTTGAAAATTAATTCTGACATAAATATATACAACTTTACCGTTAAATTCTAATTTGCAATAATAAGGCAATTAGGAATAACCACACGAGAAATAAGAATGATAATTAAATCGACATTATTGGAAGATACAAATTCTCAACATTCTGGGGGCCTATTATGAAATTTTTCGATTTTGGTTTTTTACGGTATCGAAAAAATCCGCCCTATTATGAAACAAAAAAGGAAATTCGAAGCGGATTTTTTCGAACGCATACGGCAAATTTCGACTGCTATTGTTGGCGAATTTTGTAAAATTTATGATATTTTGTGTTTTTGTGGAATATTTATATTATTTATAATATTAATAATAATAAATAATATTACAAATTCGATTTTCTAAGTTTCATAATAGGGTAAATCCGCGGCGTATCGAATTTTTTCGATATCGTAAAAATTCGAAATCGAAAAATTTCGTAATAGACCCCCTGATTTATAAAGCGAGTTCTTTCCTGTTTTCTTTCTATTTTTTTAACATTCCCATTTATTCTTTTATTTTATGAATAGGTGATCGATGTTTATCGATGTTTTCCGAATCTTAGTTGAACATCACTTAGCTTCCACAAAAGCACTCATTTATATCGGCGATAATATCCCATATCTTGCATCAATTATTTAGCCCAAAGTTCGTAAATAAGATTCAATTACCTATGGGTGAAATTCGATTCTTAAAGAAAATCTTTCCTTTTGAATCCTTTACCGAAGTCCAATTATTCTTAGAAATGTTTGTTCTTTTCAGTCGTATTACTCAACTAACAGTTGAGAGTACGGGAGGGTTCCACTTAATGATCTAAGTTCCACTTAGCGTGCATGTCCAAACAATGTCACTTTAAGAGTGTATTTAGTATTTGCTTTACCTTAGATAATTTTGGCAGTGCAGCAATTTTTTTTTGTCTACTGTCATTCTCACGTCAAATTAAAAAGTCGTGCAATCTTTGGTACTCTTTGTAGAACGGCAACACCGCTCTTATGAGGAAAACCTGAGAATTTGGAAACCCATCAACAGTGAGCTTACTTTCTTACTTTTTGGTCTTATGTTCTAAGCTTGAAGGTAAACTCCTGGACAGTATGAATTATGAAGGCTACTAACCGACGCTTGATAGATTGTTTTCTGTTTTCAGTTCGGAAAAAGGCAAAAATCTTTTTAACTTAAACCTCATATCCGACCATCATTACGTCTTTCATAGGGCTTATCAACTGATACCGAATAATGGAATAGAAGTATCTGAAAATTAGGCATCAGAGTATATATAGAGAGGAAAATATTTTTGTTTAACACCGATTGACAACTCAATCTGACAAGCAAGCATCTCTGTAACAAAAACCGGCCTACATATTTTTCGCTGTTTTAAAAAAATATAGATTTGCATTCAAAAAGTGAATTTCACCTTGATTATGTGATTATGTAATTTCAAGGTCATGAAAAATAATTTAATCAGGTTTCTTCTCGCATCCAAACCATTATTTCCTAAAACATTTTGTTCCACAAGAAGTAATCTGCATTATATTTGGCCGTGTGTCTCCTCCCGAGAGTACTTTTAAGTTGGTTAGTACTGAACGGATGACTCTTCAACATGGTTAGTAATTGAAGATAATTACTATTTCAGACGAGTGACTTCGCTTATGTTTTGCTTTAGGACAAACTTCCAAAGAACACTCATTAAACAGTTTGGTGCATTTCTCTCGAATCCAGTTCCCGGAATTACTAATCAAATTTTTTGAAAAAAAAACATGATTTTAAAGTGTAACGAGCTACAAACGTCATTGTGCGATTGGGCATAACCACCAACCCTCTTTCCGCCACATTCTGCTCTCCCCTATCCCTTGATAATTTCTAGCAGTTGTGGCCATTTGTGCTGCTGTTCCTAGAAAAATGTCGGATTCTGCTTCTGTTTCTCGTTATGGTACTATAATTTTCGACTTAAACCACGATTTATGAATAAGTTAATTGTTTTGTTTTATTTGTAATTTTAGTTATAATTTTTTAAGCCAATCTAAACAGTAGTATTTTTGCTTATTTTTTGCAGAACCAGTAAATGAATTATCATTGGGACGTGGTTGCCCCCGTTACAGCTCAACAAGTTCATTATCCAGCGTAGCAACATCATCGTCACCGTGTACAACAATCGGGGTAGCAATAAGTTCGCCAATGCCAATAACAACAAATTCAACAAGTATGCCATCTGTGATATCAACAACTCAATTTAATAATATTAATAATAATAATATAAATAATAGTAATATTAATCAAAATAAATTAAATTCATCACATCCAATAATGAATCATAATAATAATAATGTGTCAAGCCCAAATAATATTTTAGCAAATAATCATAATAATAATAATAATTCAGTATCACTGCCATTATCTTTCTCTCAACAACAACATACATTAAAAACTACATCACAACAACAACAACAACATCATCATCATCAAATGATCGAAATGTCGATGCAATCATTAAATAAGAAAACAAATCAAATGGCAATTAATTTAACATCTGATGGTACATCAGCATTAATTGTTGCATCAAATGCATCAAATATGCCGTTAAATTTAAACAATAATCTTAGTAATAATAATATTAATGTTAATTTAAGTAATAATAAAGCATCATCTCCGTCGCCATCTACAATTATTACCACATCCTCTTCTGCAACAACGAATAATTTATTAACTCAAAGTTTACAAATAATTAGTACAAATACACATAATCTAAATAGTAATAACATCGTTCACAATATTAATTCAAAAGATATGCTAACACATAAAAATGGTATTCGTGTAGCCGAAATTGGCCGCCAAGAACCCGTACCAAGTTTAATGTTAAACAAGGAATTAAATAAAGTTGAATTGTTAACAGCTAAATTGGCTGATTCATCTGAACCACCGACCAAAGTAATTAAATTGATTAATGGCAGTACAATAGCATTAACATCGGTCGATAAAGATAATAAAATTATTGGCTCAAGTCCCACAACGTTGACATTGCAACAAGTTGTAGGCGGTGGTGGTTTGGTTGTTAGTCCAATACCATTATTAACATCGTCCCAGGGTCTTCGTGTTATTGGACAGTCACAAAATGGTATCGCAACAATTGAGCTTAGTACACCGCTTGGTCAGCAGCAAGCACGTAACGCGTTACAAAATCATGTGGCTACATGCGGTGCGAATGGGCCACAATTGCATAAATTATTGGTAAGTGGTACAACTTCGGTTGTGACACAATCAAGTACTACGGTTACACCTGAATTAGCACGTTTACCTGGCGGAGCTGAGCTTAATATATTGCCAGCGAATAGTAATGGTACATTGTATCGTAGTCAAAAGTTGGCATTTGTTAATAATGGGATTACTATTAAAGGTTGGTGTTTTTAATTTTTTTTTTGGTGAGTTAATAAAGATAATGTTAATGTTGTTGTTGTTATAGGCGATGGGAATTCATCTAGTCGTGTCCAATTAGTAACACCAATCCAATCCAACAATTCATCGTTATCGGGATTAACACCAATTGTTGTTAATCATCAACAAGGGCAAGGAACAACAAATATTGCTCAGTTGATTGCAGCATCCACTTCTCAATTGTCTGGAAAGGTAATTATTTTGATTGCTAATTTTTTAACTTATTCTCTTTATTTACATAAAATAGATTAAACGATTTTTTTTATGGTAAAATTTAGTTTTAGAAGGTTTTTAATGATTCATAAAGATAATATAATATTCCATAATCTTAACCGGAAATTCATGAAATTGTGAAATAAGTCATTTAATAAAATCGCGTTTTGATATCTTCAAAACTTATTCCAGATAAACGTCTAACGAGATAAGTTTTACGAATTTATTTATTTAAATTTAGGACATGTTCGATTTTTGTGCGAAATAATTATTTTGTGATAAATTAATGTTAAACTGTACGCAACCAAATTATCACAGCACCGATGTGTTATAATTTTGATATGTCCGTAATAATTCTTGTTTCTGTGCCGGTGAAGTAAACAAAATTAGTTTTATAAAATTTAATTTAATTTTATTTATATAATATAATAAGTTCTAGCATTTTCTAGTGTCCAGCATTTTGTGAACAATATCACACATATTCATTGCTGCACCTACAATTCTATAACTAGTCCCATTTGCCAGCCACAGCAAAAATATCATTAGTTGCATTTCCGGTCCCCGACCATGGTATTTATTGGGCAAGAATTTGCTAATAGCGATGAAAGTGTTAGACGATATCCTTAAATGCATTCTTGTCACAGGATCATTATAACTAAATATTGAATTAACAATAGTGTTTGTTTAGGGAATTGTGTACATCGCTGCAAAAAATGAGCAATACCTAGGATACATACCTGGGGGCCTATTCTCGAATTCCACATCCATTTTCCACATGTGGACATCTGTCAAAACTCATAAAAATTGAATTTTTTCGGTACTAAGGGAATATTTCCGAATGGGTATAAGCATGTGGAAAAATTCCCCATATAGGAAAATGTCAATGCCGCATGAGTTTTATATACGAATTACAATTTTCGAACCATTTTTTGACAACTTTGACAGATGTCCACATGTGGAAAATGGATGTGAAATTCGAGAATAGGCCCCCTGTAAGCTTAAATGTATCATACCTGGGAGTTTAGGAGATCCATTTTATTTTGATTTGGATCAAATTCTGCCTCTATCATTTTTATATATACACTTTTAAATAAGTCTCTACATACAATTTGACGTTTGTTGTATTTCCAAATGTCAATTTTATTATGTCAAAATTATTTCAGTATTCGGACAGCAAATGAACTTATTTCAAATATGGAAGAGAAAATTATTTCACTAATGTCAAATTTATCATAAAAAAAATATTTTGCACAGAAATTGGACACGTCCTTAAACAATAATCTCAATAATTCCATGAATCATTTTTGCTATACTAACCGGAGGAAGTGTGGTAGCATTAAACGAGTTCTCGTCCTTTAAAACATACCAAGACCTACTTTAACACAATTCTTCAAGCCACATTTTATTATATTGGTAGATGACTAAAGGTCAAAGTAAATTTTCTGTACAATTAAAAAGGAATGGTTTGTTGCAATGAATCAATGTTAGATTAAATGTTGTTGTAAAAATATAATGACATTGTTTTGTGTGTTAAAGTCTTGCCTGTTCGAGATAAGTCTGTTGATCATTGTCTATTGAACCTGCTAAGATTTTTGATGTATAAAAAAATTAAATGATGTGCTACCCATCTCAAAACGGAATCACAATTCTTCAATATCGAAAAGCTGTTAGGGTAGAGCTCAATGCAACAAAAAATTCAAGCTTGCTTTAATGGTTAAAGAAAAAAAAGACGTTGGGATAGATCACTAATCAATCCAATCAATGTAAATCATGATTTCAAAATTTTATTTTATTTGTTGTTTTTAGAACTTTTATTTTAATTTGTATTATTTCAATGTGTGTTAGGTTTTGATTTGTAACGACTTGTTGTAACTCCTACTTTTTTTTTGTGGACAAGGAAACCTACCCTTCCGTATCCATCCTCTATACTTCTTGAGATTAACTTGCAGTTTTGCATCTGTGGTTTGTTATCTTGGTGTGTCCATGTTTTAGTTAATATGGTTATGTCTTTAGCCGTGTTTTCCATGAGAACTGCACTAGAACTCGATAAATTTTAAATTCCTTTTATTTTAAGTAAACCGAAAAAAAATATTCATAGAACGCGATTATGTAGTGTATTTAACAAAAAGACAAATTTTAAGTTTACAAATTTCTCCCTTCAGTTATTTCATGAATATTTTTTAATTTCTGTCTGACGTCATTACACGCGACTACACTAAATAAATTCATGATTTTATCAAGGTAACTAAAAATAAGCCATAATTGTAATTATTTATTGCTGTCATGTCATACATGTCATACATATCTACTCAGCTTTGGTCCCCTCCTCCAATAGATGCAAAACCACCTTTGTTTAGGATACAATGGCTCAATTGTTTCAATTGGCATTTTGAATTATAGAAGAAAAATTTTCTCCGCCAAGTTCTTCTCTTGAAAAATTACCAATAAATAATTATAGTTTATTGCTATTTTTAAAAAATGTAATTATTATGTTTATTTTATTTGCAGGTCATGACACCGATCACAGTTAGTCCATATGTTGTAAAACCAATGATGGTTGCGGTAGCATCATCAACTGCCACATCTTCACTGACCACTACTTCTATGTCCAAACAACAAACACTATTGGCTGCACCAAGTAATAACAATACTTCAATAAATGGAAATTGTATCTGAATAAATTTTATATTTTTATATTAAAAAAACAAACAAAAGAAGCAAACACAAAACAAAATGTTTTTTTATTTTTTATTTGTGTATTTCCAAAAACACATAATTCTATACAAATAAGAAAATAATATTTAGTAGAAATATTTTTTTTTATTACAACACAACATAAATTTCGTATCATGTTTTAAATTTTTATTAAAAGTTACATTTAAATTTATTTTTATTTTTAATCCTTCCGCATTAACGACAATCTTAATTTTTCTTCTTAATTTTAGCGTAAAAAAAACAAATATATATATATATATATATATATATATATATATATATATATATATATATATATATATATATATATATATATATATATATATATATATATATATATATATATATATATATTTTTAATAAAATAATAATAATTCAAAAAAATATAATAAATAACCAATATTATTTTTTTTTTATGTGTGTAGATAATTAAATAAAAATAAATTAAAACTATGTAATAAAAATAAAATTTCAAAAAAATGGTGTTAGGTAACAAAGTAACAAAATACAAATAGCTACGATTTATTTAATTTATTGAGGATTTTTTTTATTTTTTGTAATTTATTTTATTTAAACAAATATAATTGGTTTGATTTTTTTTTTTTATTCAAAATTATTAGGGCATAATGAATGAAGAATAAATACATGTGTATTTTATATATTATAAATATTTTTTATAAAATTATAAATCGGAAGTCAATTATTATATAATATGTCGAAACACATTTATTATTAAATTACACACAAATAAACAATAAGACATTTATTTATTTCGATACTGTTGTTAATTTATTGAAAAAGAAAAAATCCTCAAACTCAAAATTCTCTTCGAACTGTGTTGTTTTTCAATATTTTCTCCCGTTCATTATTAAAAATAATAAAAATAATTCCATCATTTTATATTATTATTATTACTACGATTTAATTAATGTGTACGCAAAATAATAAATAAAACAAAAAATCAAAAAAAAAAAAAAAAGTATAAAAAATATATATTTTAATTATATAAATTACGTTAATTATTATTTTTATTATCTACGTATTACATTTAAAACATGAAGGAAAAACATTTATTTTATATATATTATATTTTATTTATTTATAAAAACAAACAAACAAATAAATTGCGTATAATTACATGTATACAATTATTTTATAAATAGAACAATTTTTTTTTAAATATTTAAGTTTATTTTTTATTAATTATTTAATTTATTGTAAATATTACATATATATAATTTTTGTTAATTTTAAAACTCGTTTTTGGATTTTTTATTTTAATTATTAATAATAAAACTATTATATATGTATATTATTATTATTTATATCTTATAAGTGAAATACAAAAAAAAACAAATAAATTATATTAAAAAAACAAAACATAAATCAAATAATTTTTTCGAAATTAATAATTAAACAAAACATAAAAACTAAAATAAATATGGTAAGTGTATTTTTATTTTTTATTTACACAAATTCAACATAATTTCATTAGTTACACACACACACCTATAATACATAACACATATCAGAAGTGAATTATTTATTTTATTTTGTTTTTGTTAATTATTGTATTATTTTATTTAACAAAACTAGCAAAAAAATGAACTCTATTAAAAAAAAACATTTCTCTAACTCTTAGTGCATTACTTACTATAAAAATAATAAATATAAAATATTGATAAAAATTAAATGATAAAATAGAAATTTCAGCAAACAAATAAATCTATTTTTTATTTGATTATGAAATAAAATATTTTAAAATTAATTAATTAAAAAAATAAATTTAAAATAAATACAACACAATACAAATAATATAAAATAAAAACTAAATGTTGTTTATTTACTTGTAAATATATATATAAAATAAATGATTAATTATATTGGGTGTACAAATAAATTTCCGACCTTTTTAGATAGGTGTCAGTTCAGTATCACTGCTTGCATATTACTCCATCGGGCAATACATGTTTTTTGGAGGTTAGATGTCAAGCTTGAATAATTTACTAGTGACATTTGTTCAAAGCGTAAAGTAAACAACAATTATTTGTATGTACATAATTGAAAATGTCGAATTTTGTGCCAAATAAACTACATTTGCGGGAAGTTTTACTTCATTATTTTTTGTTGAAAAAAAGTGCAGCGGAAACAAATCGTTTGCTTGTGGAAGTTTACGGTGAACATGCTCCATCGAAAACAACATGCAAAGAGTGGTTTCAACGATTCAAAGTTGGTGATTTTGACGTAAGAGACAAAGAACGTGAAGGCAGACCAAGAAAATTTCAAGATACAGAATTGGAAGAATTGCTTGATGTGGACCCTTGTCAAACTGAAAAACAATTGGCAGAAGAGTTGAATGTTACCCAACAATGTGTTTCGCAACGTATACATGCAATAAAACAAAAAAAAACAAAACTAAAAATTTAATAATTTAAAACAAAAAAAAGTTGATATGAATTTTTATTTTTCGTCCTTCCATTGTTGCTGAGTCATATCTCTCGATATACATAACAAAATGACAGTTGACAGACAATAGGAAAACAAAAGAATTGGAGTGATAGAATGAATGTCATGGATCAAAGAGAGTGAAAAAAGTCGTTTTGTCAACAATGTTTTTTCGTGTAGTCGTTTGTAATTTACGAGAACCTAATTAAAATTTATATAAAAATTATTAGGGAAAATTTAATAAAAAAAATAAATGATTCGCTTAAAATTGTGATAATTTGAAACAAATTAATCAAACAAAAGAAAAAAAAAATACAATACAATGATAGTTTTTAGGTAAGTCCTTTAAGTACCTACTTATAAAATTTATAACCAACGCTTTAATGAATATTTTGAGTTGTACGACGGATTTTAAAACTAATTGCACAATTTAAAATGTAATTTGGCATCGCATTTTTGTTAGTTTTCTTAAAAAAAAAACGGTTGGTTGCTAAAATAAAATTTTTACCATGGCGGCCATCTTGATGTAATATTTGTTGATACAAAAAAGGCGGTAAACATACTTTTTGCTTATAATTATGAACAAGGGTTCGAACCCGCAAAATTTTGGGTTTGGATTCAGGGGCCCTTTTCTCGAATTCCACATCCGTTTTCCACATGTGTATATCTGTCAAAATTCAACAAATCTGTCAAAAACGCGTCATTTATTTATAATTGTAAACAAATCGAAAGATTTCTAAGCACCCAACAACAACAAAATATGATTTTTTTGTGATGATTATGTAATAATAAGTTTAAATTTAAAATGCGCTTTTTTTATCACAAATTACAATATTTACGTCATATAGCATGATCGACGAAAAAATTGAATTTGAAATATAAATTTATCTATTGTTTAAAAAGAGACATCTGTATTAATTAATTCGAAACTCTCTCCTAACGGGTATTACCGTTATAAAGATAAATTTCGAATAGTATAGTGAAGAAGTTCTACGTGCTAGTAACTAGTGTCAGTCTGGTAATACATTTTGTGCGCAAATAAGACTATAAAAATATAATTCAGGTAGGGTTATATTCTAATTGTGTAGTATATGTATGGTGAAGCATAAAGGTGGATTTATATTATCAGTTCCTTTCAGTTCCTACTCGTATCGTGTCAGACATCATCAATTTATACTATCCGTACCTTTCAATTCAGGCATTTTCTTCGTATCTTTTGGTTACGTATAGAGTAAAGATAACACACAAAAATACAAAAATGTTTTAGTAGCAATTTACAATTTTTGTTTGTTTCGCTATTCTTTCGTATTTTTTCGCCTTCAGATATCAGACAAAACATTCTTTTCAACAATATGTGTCTGTGTCGGTACGAGTAGGAACGGATAGGAAAGGATAATATAAATACTCCTATAGAAAATATATGTAACAATGTTTTTTTTGTCTGACACGATACGAGTAGGAACTGAAAGGAACTGATAATATAAATCGACCTTAAATGGTATTATTCATGAATAGTTATGTAAACCTTCCGTGTGTGTGAGATATGTGATAATTTGTGAATGTGTCACATGTGATCCGTCGCCATTACATTGTATCAAGACGATGTTCTTGATGTAGTATATTATAAATGACATCTCAGACTATGATGATATATCTCACTCTACGATGAGATAACAGAGCACTGTGTCAAAGTCAACCATTCCATTACCAAAAACATTGTCTGGGCTAATCAACCATCGTTGGTTTATTCTAAGAGACAATGGCTGTATTGTTTGATCGGCTTTAGAGTGGATTTTCCCCATTAAGGGAGAACGCCACTGTGACCTACCATTTTCAAGTGCTTAGTTTGGTTTTTTTTTTTTGAGGAATGGGTTGGGTTTAGAGAAAAAAAAACTTTTAGGCTATATTTGGCATATATTTAAGTAAACAAAAATTTTTTTTTATGTAAAAAAAATACGAAATGGCGGCGCAATAGTAGCTTTAAGTAGAAGTGATTTTGACTCGAGTCGCTCCACTTCACGCAGTAGAAGTATCTTAAATTTGTTCCTGGAACAAAAAATAAAATATTTTCATGAAATATATTAGTTTTACCATCGAAAAATCTGAGGAAATTAAAAAATTCGAAAAAAAAAAAAAATTGAGACAAGTTTCAACTTCGATTTTAAATCTATTTAAGAAGCTACAGTTAAAATTTCAAGTCGATTGAACAAAAATTGATTGAGTTCTGCTGCGTGCAGATTTCCAAAACACGGTTTCGAGAAAAACGCGTTTAGTTTTTGGTATCAATAACTTCTCAATAACTTTAGAAATTTTTTACATACCAATAATCAGCAATGCCAGCTCCATACAGTTGTCCTTCTACGTTGATATACGCTTCATTTTGGGCCTTGGAAGCTGCCAAATTGCCTCTCCGAGCCTCTTTTGCCGCATCCGTCATCGAGTACTCTGCATGTGAAATTCTCTTGGCATTACTTTCAACGCAGAAATTATAACAATTAGGCCCGATTTTCACACATATTGTTTCTAAAACTTGAGCAAGGGATAGTAGACCGTCGTTGAAAGTTATTGTAGCAATGACACTGTTATTCGTAAAAAAACAGTAAATATGTACACAAACAGACGCGCACTCCGAAAATGCGATTCAGCTGATGGAAACATTTTTTTTTCAGCGCACCTATAAGTCAAAAAGAGAACTTATTTCAGTCGGTAACTTAATTTCTAAGGATAATAAAATTAAATGAAGAAGAAACTAAAAATAACAGGGTTATATTGCCGACATCGGCTCTTAGAGAGCTCTCAGGAAAATGCTTGAAAACCTTCTAAAAAATTTTTTTTTAGCTATAAACGAATTTGTATCATATTATTGAGGGTCTAAAGGATTTTTTAAAGGCAAAAAAAAACGATTTTTTGAAAATCTCACAGTGGCGTTCTCCCCTTATTACAGGTAGCAGGGTGGGTGAGGTAACCCTACTCTAACAGTTGTTACAGAAACCAAATAATCAGGTACTGGCACAGATACGTGGACGATATTCTAATACTATTTAACGACACAATGAGACACTTTAGCAATCTTCACAAAAACATAAACAACAAACATCCGAACATAAAATTTACTCTAGAATCAGAGACGAAGAAAGCCATTAATTTCTTAGACTTGACAATGTAACAACAAGCATAACAAATGTTAACAACAAGCATACATTCAAAATATACAGAAAAGTTATGCAAACGGATCACGCCATAGGCAAATCATCTAACCACCTGTAATACTTTTGTTTTATTTGTTGTTTCTTTTTACTTACTTTTACTCTAGTAAAATAAAGTATAGTAATCATGAAAATTTTGGACCTTGAGATTTTTAGAGATTTATTTGTTTTGAGGTCCCCTGAGTCCGAAAAAGTGGGTTTCGAAATGGTGTCTGTCTGTATGTCTGCCAGTCTGTCTGTGTCCTCTCTACAGCCCAGATGGTTTAACCAATCGAACTGAAACTTCAGATTTAAGCTTTTTTGATAAATTGGGAGGTCCCAGTGAATTTTACTCCTAATCGGCTAACCGGAAGTGGCCACTCCCTTGGTCCAGAAAATTTATTTTGCAAATATCTTAAAAAGTATAAGGTTTACAAAAAAATACTTAATACAAAATGTTTCCAAAAATTAAAAACAAATAAAAATAAAAAATTTAAAAATTTAAAAAAAAAAAAATTTAAAAATTTAAAAATTTAAAAAAAAAGTTATAAAAAAAAAATTTCTCAAAATTCTCTGTTCGTAAAAGAAAGTCGTGTGTTGGCCACACCTCCATTTTTTTAAATTTGTAAGTATCAATCAAAATTTCATTACTCAATTGTGAATATCTATTAGTTTCATAAGCTATACCATCGTTTTACTCAAGAATATTCTATTTCTTCTATACATATATGACCATCATTATCTTTAACTAGATATGAATTATCATTAAAACACTCTAGCACTATCGCCGGAACCCATATTCTATCTTTCTTAAGTAATATCTCTTCATTGATTTCTAGACCTGGTAATTGTCTTGCACCTTGATTATAATATTTTATTACTGTGATTAATAGTTTGAGGTTTTAAATTATTACTGTTACAAGGTAATTTAGTTCTTAATTTACGTGACATTATTAACTCTACTGGAGAATATCCGATAAACTTTAAAGGCGTATTCCTATATTCCAGTAGACCTAATCTCATTTCTTCTATTGTTAAACCTTTTCTGATTATATTTTGAGCTATATTTACAGCCTTTTCTGCAAGTCCATTACTTTTGGGATACCTGGGACTCGATGTTATATGTTTAAACCCTAATCCTCTCTGAATTGCTTAAATTGATAATAAGCGTATTTTGTTGACCAAAATTGAATTCGAATTATTTTGGGTTTATTTGTTTTCCAAGAAAATAGCCAATTTGATTTAATTGACAAAAGCCAACCTTTCCAAATAAAATATAAATTTAATATGTATTATGACTATGGTGGCAGGTATCATAACCAAGAATTAGAATTATATTTAATTAAACCCAATTTTTTTTGGGTTAATGTTATTCTTGCGGGGATTTACCCTATGCAATTGTTGTTGTAAATTTGTCAAGGAAATACGCTAAATGATTGAATGGATTATTATCCGTGACTACTATATCTGGAATCCCCATTCTAGAAAATACTTCTTTCAAAACTAATATTACAGTATGTGCTGTCTTATTTTCTATCTTAGCTTGTTCTATTCAATTTGAATAAGCATCTATTATTACTAAATAGCACTTATTTTCCGATTCAAATATATCAGCTGCTATTCTTTCCCATGGTCTTTCAATTATTGGATATGGTTGTAAAGGTTCTTTACAATTCGATTTTTTGTATTTCTGGCAATTGTAACACGAATTTATGTAATCTGTAATATCTTTAGCCATATTAGGCCAATAAACATGTTGCCTTGCTTTTAATATTGTTTTGTCAATGCCGATGTATCCAGTATGTAATAACTCAAGAATGCATGTTTTTAAAGAGGTAGGAATAATTAATTTATCATTCAAAAATAATAAATTGTTAGAAATAAAAATATCATCTCTGATTTTATAATAATGTTTAAGTTCTGTACTTAGATTTGGCATCCACTGGTTTGCTTTTTTATATTCGATTACTTTAGATAGTATTTCATCTTGTTCAAAGGCTGCTTCAAACTCTTTTCTTTTGTTATCAGAGATGGATATATTTTGCGACAACGTGATCTTTAATATATATGAACACGAGACAGTGCATCAGCAATATACATTTCCTTGCCTGAAATATACTCTATCTCATAGTCATATCTCAATAATCTAAGTAACATGCGTTGTAATCTGCTAGTTACCTAATTAATAGATTTTTTTGTAATCGACACTAACGGTTTATGATCCGAATGAACTGTGAATTTTTTCCATATATAAACTGGTTAAATTTATCTACTGAAAACACAACCGCTAGAAGTTCTTTTTCGATCTGAGCGTATCTCTTCTCCGTACTAGTTAATGCTCGGGACGCATAAGAAATAGGTCGTCCTTCCTGTAGCAAGCAACACCCAATCCCGCATCCTTAGGTGAATCGGTCTGTATTATGCTAATACAGGCTCAGCAGTAATTTGTTTCTTTAGGTTTCTAAATTCTTGTTCGTGTTCGACTGTCCATTTAAATACCGTACCATTTTTGGTTAATTCTCTTAAGCATGCAGTATTCTGAGACATATTTTTCATAAATGTTGACAAGAATTTAAATATACCTAATGTACGCAATAGTTCATTTTTATCTTTTGGAGTTTCCAATTCTTCTATGGCCCTTATATGTTTCGGGTTAGGTTTTACTCCATTCTTGGAAATCACTAATTCTAAGAAACTAACTGATTCTTTTTTATACTGTAGCTTTTGAGGATTAAATTTAACATTATATTTAATTGCAGTTTTAATAACATTTTCTATTGCTGTGTCATGTTCTAATTCATCTTTCCCAGATATTATTAAGTCATCAAAATAGACTTCTACATTATCAATACCATCAAAAATTTGTATCATTTTCTTTTGAAAAACTTCTGGAGCCACTGAAACTCCAAAAAGGCATTCTCAAGAATTTATATCTTCCAAAGGGCGTATTAAAACAACACAAATTGCCACTTTCGTCATCCAGTATGATCTGCCAGAATCCTTCCTTTAGATCTATCACCGAAAATATTGATTTGTTGTATTCAAATGTTTTGGATCTATGTAAATACGTAAACTACCATTCGGCTTCTCCACTATTAATAACGAATTTACAAATTCAGTAGGGTAATCTACTTTTGAAATAATTCCACGAGCTACTAAATCACACAATGCATTTTTAATTTTATCGTGTAACCCAAATGGTACTTTTCGATTTGCATTTACAATTCCAATGTAATTATCTTTTAACTTAATTTTGTATTTTCCTGGGATTGCTCCCAATCCACTAAACTATGCTTTATACAATTCAATAAAATCTTTCTCAGTTTCTATTATTGATTTGCTATATTCATTAACAATACTGATTTTCTTAATTAAGCCTAGATCTACACACGCCTGCCCTGATAGTAACGGTTCTAATTTTTCTTTAACTACGGCAAATTCTATTGGTTTTTATACTCTATTTACTTCAACAAGTAAAATGATTATTGGTTTAATCTAAAAATCTCCATAACATTTTAATTTTAGGTTATTTCTATCTATTTCCAAATTTCTATTTAAATATTCATACGGAATTACACTAATGTCTGGTCCTATATCTAAATTAAAACTAACAATTGGACCACCAACTGATGATCTTTGATCTCCCATTTGTCCAATCGATACAATATTAAGAATTTGTGTATCAACTCGTTGTGTAACCTCTACATCCTGTATAGTATGATGTTGCGAAATTTCCTTGTTATATTGTTGACTTCTGCAATATTTAGCGAAATGGTTTCTTCTTTTGCAAATGGCACAAATTATTCCGAAAGCTGGACATTTTCTTCGTTGATGTTTATTTCCACATCTTCCGCACTGGATACTTTTTTCTACCGCGTTATCTTTAACCTCAATCTTTGGTTTTTGTTGAACTACATTCGTTGACACTGATATACTTTTTTGTATTGCGGACTCTAAAATTTTATTATAATTTTTTCCTTCTTCGACTACTTTGCAAAATTCAATCATTTGCTCAAGCGTCAGCTCCGGTTCTCTAAGAAATTTGTCTCGACATACTTTATCAATCACTATGACAACTAGTCTATCTTTGATCATACAATTTTGGTATGATTTCTTACACTCACAGGTAAATTCACACAACTTTGATTGAGTGCGTAACTCGTTATAATAGTTTTCAATCGATTGACCTGATTTTTGCGTGATATTATTAAATTTAAACGTCTCCATTGTTGTATTTTTTATGGGAGCACATAATGGTTCTCAAACTGATCAATTATTTTAATTAACGTTATATCATCGTCATCTTTATTTGATAAGGCATTATATATTGCTATGCCTTCATCACCGATGCTATTCAAGAAAATCGCAATTTTTACGCGTTCACTTTCCTTTTCGCGACCTGTAGCGATTAGATTTATCTCGAAACGTTGTTTCCACCGCTTCCATTCTTCTGCCACATTATTTTGGAAAGACATCGGGCTGGATATCTTTATTATTAAATTTCATCTAACACCATGTAATACTTTTGTTTTATTTGTTGTATCTTTTTTAATTAAAGTCTGTGAGTTCAATTCTTAAATTTTATTTCCTTTTAATGTACACAACATGTTCTTTTTTTACGACATGAATCATGACCCATAATGCAAGTTGGATTTTTTATATGAACAATTGTCGATGTTCACACTATTGCCCATGCGACAAGCAACTAATATTACACCACTCATACCAACATAAGATGTCAACGTTCAACTTTTTAATAAATAGACTAAACGCGATCCCGATGAACAATCAGGACTATATGGAAGGACTGAAAATCATTAAACACATAGCAATAAAAAACGGATATAGGTCAGGTTAGGTTAAGGTGGTGGTCCACCAGAGCCAGGCATAGACAAAAAACTGGTCTGTAGACATACCACGATTTAATTGTATATCCTCCAACTCATTGAAACCCTCTTGAGCTGTCAACAAAACGGTGGATACTCTTGACGTCTTGCTAAGGCCCGCCCGGTCATTGAAAAGGGATGCCCTAGAAAGTTGATTCGAAGATGAAAAACGTGTCTCTTCCTCCTCTTCGTTTTCACAACTACGACACAGTAGTCATTTGAGAAGAAACCGAGTCTGCTCGCAAGGCTGCCTATAAGACAGTACCCTGTAATCACTCCAACAACCACACTGAGCTGACTACACTGAAGTGAGATCAGCTGTTTGGATCTCGCCAAGTCCTACTTTGGCCAGACCTGCCGAGTTATTACGCATGACGTATAATTTGACCATCTGTCGTTCGTCAACTTATTAGCTTCTTCCTGAAGCAGTATGTAGATTGCATAACGCAAGAGGCATTTCAATATCCTTTCTGCTTTTTGAAATGTGGTGAAATGCCCTGGCACATTTTTCACATTTCAGTTACAATAAAATGTTTATCTGTATATATTAATCTTTTAGTACAGCCACGTTCACACATAAATAATGCTATAACTAAAAGAACCTTTTTTGGAAATGTTACACATAAAATCCAGTGATAACTCAATAAACATTGTTGGAGATTATGCTTATGTTGGTCTATTCTATGCTATAAATAAGCATTTATATTAAAAGAAATATCATAAAGAGATACATATTTCCCTTTGAAGAGGTTCCACTCCGCGATCCTTACGACGATACACCGTGTCTTTATCCTTTGAACTAACGATGATATTGAAGTAGCTCCGTATTACATTAGTTAAGATCGTCACAGTATCTGAACAATATGGCGAATGTTTCGGTTTGTTTCTCGGGTTTCAGATTATTTTTTTTGCTTTCTCATTTTACCTCTATAGATTTTCAATGTTGTGTTTCAACTTTATTTTTGTCGAATATCATTGAATGTAAATTAGCCAGAAGAGACATCAATCTACGAAATTATCTCCGATTTTATGCAATTATGACTTATTTGGAATCATCCCATTTACTGTTAATGAATATTTGTTAGTGGATCTGGTAGTTTGGAAGAAAGAAGACTTTTTAACGTTTAGGCGTGAAGAAATAACCCCTAAAATATAAATTTTAGCACGACTCCATTTTACTGCTCAATCAATGTTAGTACGGCTATTTCCATCAATTAACAAACGTGAGGGTTTCTTGCATAAATCTACCTATCCAATAATTAAAAAAAGATTACGCTACAAACAATGTCTAATTACGTGGTACACATAATATGTTAACAACAATAATTATCTGCTACATAACAAAATTTATTGCCCTTCTGTAATTTTATTACTTCGTCAATTGTTACCCAGTTTTTATTTTCTTTATTGTCTATTTGCATATAACCATACCCTTACACAATGCATTTTCAATTTCCATGTACACAAGTATGTACATATAGGACATATTTTGTTGACCCAACACAAATAAAAAATAAAATTTCTCGTCACGAAAATTAAATTAAATCCCTTTCACAAAATCGTACTTCAGTCGATGAGTTGTGATAAAAGGATATAATACATACTGTGCATTTTCGAAATACATATGTATTCATCATCAGTGAAACCGCGCCAGTCGTTATTTTCGGCCAAAAAGTATCGGTCGTTTGAATTGGGCGCAAACACAAAACCAAATTCAAAATCAAAAATAACATTTTATGATCATTTAAATGATTATCTGGCGAATACATCATTGCATGGCCTTAAATATGTTGGTGACTTGAATGTGACGTATTTGGAACGTTTATTCTTTCTCGTCTCATTTATAATCGTAACCGTTATGTCGGGCTACTTCATTTCGAATATATATGAGAAATGGTCTGAAACGCCGGTGATTATAAGCTTAAATCCAACGGCGACACCTCTCAAGAAGATACCATTCCCGGCGGTCACCATTTGTAATATGAATCAGGCGAAAAAAAGTGTGGCCGAAAAAATTCAACCGTGAGTATTTAGACATATGGAATATAATATTTATCAATAAATTTTCTTTTGTTTCCAACAAAAAAAAAAAAAAAAGAGGAACCCTGGAACATTCTCTGCTTCAAAGCTTGTGTTCTGGAAAGCGAAATATAAACGCATCAAATGAAGGCTACCAAGGAAAGTGGTCTTCATTCAAAACATTTCTATTGGATGTTACGGAACCTTGCAACAAAATACTCGTTGCGTGCCGTTTTGCTGGTCTAATGCACAATTGCTCATCCATATTCGATAGCGTACTTACGGACGAAGGTATATGCTGCTCCTTTAATACGGTCGCAGAGAAATACATGTTTCATACGTATGAGTAAGATAAATGAAACTTATGTCACACTCTTACTAATCTTGTAACATTGCCTTACATTAGTAGCTCAAGTAATATCGGATACGAGCTGAACAAAGATGATTTAGAATTCGATTGGACACCCGAGAATGGATTTCCGGCCGAAATCGGTCCAGACATGTATCCACAACCGATACCGGGTACCGGTAGTAATTTAGGTTTAAGCGTTGCACTCGACGCCAAAGTATACGATTACTATTGTTCGTCAACAAATGGGGCCGGTTTCAAAGTTTTATTGCACAATCCAATTGAAACACCAAAAATTGCCGATTATGGATTTTCTGTGTCACCGGGCAAAGAGACACGTATCGCTTTTACACCCCGAATTTCGGATGCATCGAATTTAATTCGACGCATATCAAAATACCAGCGTCAATGTATTTTCGCCAATGAAGGTAATTTAACATATTTTCGAACGTATTCGAAAAAAAATTGTGAAATGGAATGTGAATCACGATTGATTGAATCGGAATGCGGTTGTGTACTGTATTATATGCCGAGAATTACAGAGGATCCGAAAATTTGTAGTCGCCGAGATGCCGCTTGTTATGAACAAATAAGTTTGGCAATCGAATTATCGAATAACGATTCATATTCGTGCAGCTGTTTACCGGGCTGTTTTGAAATTAGTTATCTCAGTGAAATATCAGCAGCGCCACTTAGCAACGGAAGTTTTGAGATTCATGATCATCTGCTGGATAAATATAAGCCACCATATGCCCAGTAAGTTGAGATTAAATCTTATATGTAATTCGTCGTGTATACCACCAACTAATAAAAAAATATATAAAAATTATTGCAGAGGCAATTTGGCGTTTCTTCATTTTTATGTGATCGACTCATCATTTCGGGCGTTCACCAAAGGTGAACTAATCGGTTTCACTGAATTTTTATCGTCAACCGGTGGCCTTCTAGGCCTATTTATGGGATTCAGCGTTCTCTCAATTATTGAGATAATTTATTTTTTGACAATACGTAGCTATTGCTTGCGCAGACAGGACGCAAAACGTGATAGTTTGGAGGAGAAAAATTTTGCAATGGCACAATCGAAACGCGACGAGATTATTGAAATGAGTATTTCGCATGCGGCAAGTAATGTTTTGTTGGGGTTTGAACGAAACGGGCCGCTAGAGATCCAAAATGAGCATAAAATTGGAAATTTTATACAGAAAAATTTTGATAGTCTCAAAACGAAAATTACAAACCCTGGCATATTGAAGACCAATGAGGCGAGACAATTTGGGATTACGGTACCAAAATATCCCTATTACAATTGAAGTCTAACAAATTTATGAATTACTACTATATACATTGTGTACTCTCACCACCCGCAAATAAATAAATAATTCACCTGCTTTTAGCAAATATTTTGTGACACCGACCACAATAGGCAAACAGCTTTTTAAATATAAGTAAATATTAATTTGTTTTTTTCTTTTTATCAGATTTCTAATCTATAATACATTGTGAAAATTAATCGAGTTAGTATTTCATGATACATTGTTTATTGGACGTAGGTTGATTAAAGACTAGTGCTGTGCTATCAGAACGGGGGATTTAAGGTAAATAAAACTCTCTTTTGTATGTTAACACATTTTCAGAATAAAAATATTCGAAAAATTATTATCTATAAAATTGTAAATGAAGACATTTTTGATTTATTTAGAGTGGAGCAAAATTTACTAAAACTATAAGCATCTATCCAACTGTAAATTTAACTATAATAATTGTCTACATTAATTAACTAATTTGACATATTTTCGATAAGTTTCATCCATGGCATAATCAACAAATCTATCTATCGGATGTATGATTAGGGGTATGGATGCTAATCCGATTAGGGTTGGTGTCCATTTTCGTGGTATGCCTTTTAGTTTGGTGAGCTTAACAACTTGTTGTGTACCCCAGCATAATCGATTAATTGTAAATCCGGGTATGATTACTGAGGCAAATATTTGCCAGAGGAAGACATCAGTTGCTTTAATTGCGGCCCCTTTAACACCACCACCTAGTATTTCTGGTTTCTGAAAATATATATGTAAAAAAAAAAAAATTATCGTCATATTTCTAAATTATTTGATATCGAAACAGTTAAGGTCAACATAACCAAAAGTGAAAATATTCAAATTTGGGCTCACTCAACATATAACACATCCCCATTACAGACCTCAGCACCATTGTCCGTTCCTAGAATTTTTATTTTCCGACCTGTTTGATTTTCGGATAAAATTTGAATTTCTTAAAATAATCCAACGCGTCGGTTTTGGTGCTTAGGAGGTAAACTGACACTTTGTTTGATCGACAAAGGTAAGAAAGTATTGTCCACCAACAAAAGATTTCTCCTTAATCGGACCATAAATCTCCGAGTGTATCAAATCTAGACAGTTATCTGACCGTGTGCATGAGTTATGAAACCGTAATCGTGTCTATTTTCCCCTTCAGACAGATAATACATGGTTCTCTGTTCGTATTTAAATGACCTAATCTCCTATGCCATCAGTCATATTCTGAAAAAAAAACAGCTGACAGCATTACTCTTTCAGTACAATGTGTATCCAATTTGTACATTTGACCAACAAGCGTGGCAGTGGCTGTCACCCTCTTGTGATTCTTGTTAAAAACTGTACATCCATTCGAGTTCAAATGTCACACAACTGAGGAATGCACAAAACATTTGATATATGAGTCTATTAGAATCAAAAGTTGTTCTTCTCCATGTTAAGTCATTTAGAGAAAAATGATAAAAACTTATAAAATCATAATTAAACACGGTTTTTTATTTTTAGTGTGTATTTTTGATTCGAATGGACGTTTTAAACGAGATCATGAATGATAATTAACCAAATTTAAATTAACTACTGAAAAAAATTAATAAATAGTTTGGAAAAGAATAACTTTTGAAAATTACATCTGGAAAAGATGAATTTTTGAAACCAACTGTTTTTGGATAAGATATAGTTTTGAAAACACTTCAAACAATTAAAATTTAGGAACGACTAGACTTTAAATATTTTTTTATTTGAAATTCAGGCATATGATTAAAAAACATAACATAAAAATTCATTATAAAAAGTAAGTATAAATTAATCATAAATTCAATCAATAAATTCATCACAAAATAGTTTTAATTAAATAAAATTAAACGATTAGTCCGTCATCTGCTTCCTGAAACTCGCAAAGCTCTACCTCTTCTTCAATAATGTTTTGTGCAATACAAGTTTTTTTCTTTTTTGGTAAAAGCCATACCAACTCCAATATTTGACTTATAAGGAATTTCTCCTTATAAATATTGTCCCGTTGTGCTCCTTGGTCAATATAAAACGTTTACACTTATTGAACTGGAAGTGTAACCCTGATGGTGGCTTTAGCATTGTTTTTACCTCTGATTTCCAGTCTCTGACTGGACAAGCTGGTGTGGCCAGTTCTACGACTATTCCATGTTGTTGAAAAATATCCCTATATTCGTTGGGATGAATGATGGCCTGTTTCGCACGTACCTCCTTTTCTATTCTCGCAAACACACGATCCGGCGGTATGAATGAATGGCCTGTTACTGGAAAAACAAGTTCAACCATTTCCACACATGATGGAGATCGGTTGGCGAGCCAGTATCCCAACATACCTGTCATGATTGTATTTTTATTTTGGCCGCCACAACCATCTGCAACCAAGCGAATGTGCTTTATATTGGAGACGTCCGTATTACACAGCCGATGGAAAATAGCTGACGCGATTTTATTTGCTCCCTTTGGCCTTATGTTTTCTGTCCACGTATCTAAATATACATTTTGATGACATAAGCTGTCATGAGAGGAACCCATCACAATACTAAAATTATAATAATACAACTGCCGACTGTAATATGCTGCTTGATCAGGTACCATAAGCAGCACCATATTTTTCTGGCAGTCGAAGGACATAGCTATCATGTTAGTATTAACCTCCTGCAGCAAACCAAAAAACGCTTTGGCTCGAATCTTATGAACCCGCTGATGAGTTAAAATGAGGTTTCTTTTGGATGAATTGGTTTCAACTTTAATTTGTTCTTTAAAGCTAAGACATGTTGAACAGACATCCCTTGCTGGAGTTTTGAATCCAATGTTAAAATGTGTATTGAATATATACCGAAAATAATTTGGCGTCACGGCAAGTTCAGGATTATATAAAATTGTGGTTGTGTACATACGATACATTTTATTTATCGGCAACTCCATTGGTAGTAGTGGATTTCCAGCGTCTTAAACTTTTTTATATATTCGATCACAGCATTTTTTTTAGTCGCCATTTTTATTGACCGCTTATCGCCATCACGCTTTTCGATTGGGGAATTACCTGTCTCTAAGTAATTTTTACAAACTCATTCATACAAATTTGTTACCTGTTCCTTTTGTTTTCCTCAATTCTTCTAACGGTTTTGTGCCTCTTTCTTGCGTTTTGGTTACTTACAACAATGGCAAAAGTTTCTGATTCCATCGTGTAGCGAATTTTTATCTTTTAAACAATAATAAATTTGGATTCAACAAAAATGTTGATAAATACGGTACAACACGATGTTTTAATAAATGTATGTATATTTTATGCGACCTACCTGTTCAACAAACACCAAAAAACTAAAATCCGTTGCGTTAAAAACGAAATAAAAAAATTAAATTGACACTTGAATGCACGGGAAAATTATACTGGAGAACATGCAGTTTTGGTTTTAACTTTTAAACCGTTTTCAAATAGCAATGGAAAAGATATCTTTTTGAAACTTATTTTACTTATTTTTGTGGTGGAAAAGGTGAGTTTTGAAAATTACTTTCGCATGGATAAAAGTAAGTTTTGAAACCAACCCTGGTTTTTGAAATATTTTAGTGTTAGAATGAGTTTTGCAAGTAACATTTGCGGCAAAAGATGACCCTTATAAAGGTTTACCACAATCAATCAATAACTCATTTTTTTTTTGTTTTATGGAGAAGATCAAGTTTTGATTCTAATAGACTCATATATAAGTGTCTTGCACGGAATTGTTAACCAACAATTTCATTTTCATATCTCCGACACCTGCCACTTTCATTCGTGTGTCATTTGCAATGACAACTTCATTCGTTAGTGGATTTGAAATTTCCCTTAACAAACTTGTATCCATTGACATACGCGATGATGCCATATAGAAGGTCTGCTTAATTCCAGGCCATTATGCGCGCTACCAGATGATGAACGTGATCCATTAACCCCAGTGCATTTTCTCAATGGCCATCCTATTTCCACCGTTCAGCAGCCAGATATCACGGACCTACCATACAATAGATTGTCCCACAACAAATGACACTCGATGTTCTGGAAACTCGCATGAAATGGACTACTACAAGGGAAAATCCGAAAATTAATGATGTCGTCCTTGTTGTAGAAGAAAATCCGCTAGTCATTCAATGGAAGATGGGTAAAAATTATGGACGAGTTCGTGTCGCCGAAATACTTACCACTACCTCAAGGGAAAATCCGAAGACCAATCGACACTGAAATCCGACGAAACTATTAAGCGAATCGATATAATAAGCAAAATTGTTGGGTTTGGTCAAGCGAGCAATGCTTGGCAAAAATTGACTGTTTGGTGTGGATTTCCTCCTGAAGGCATCATTGGTCCATATTTCTTTTTAAACGAAAATTAACAACCCGTTACGATTAATGGAAACTGCTACCGTGATACGGTAACTACGTTTTTGTGGGATGAATTGGAACATTTGGACTTGGCCCGAGGTGTGGTTTCAGCAGGATTGCCCCTACCTGTCACACAGCTGGCCAAACCATCGATTTATTGAAATCGAAGTTCGGTGATCACGTTATATCCAGAAATGAACCAGCCATGCGATTTCACGCCTTTAGCCTTTTTTCTTTGGGGCTATGCCAAGTCAATGGTCTGTTCCAATAAGTCACAGCCTTTAGAAACTCCAATGCTTTGTTTCCACCGCAAATATCGTTGCAATTTTTACAGTGGGAAATATTTTTTTGTCTGGATTTAACGAAATTTGCGGTGGAAACCAAGACTTAGACCTAATATTGAACGCGAAATTGCTGGAATATCTGCCGATTTATGCAAAAAAGTTATGGAAAATAGGTCACTCGTGCAATCGTTTCCGTGGAGGACATTTGAATGATTTTGTGTTCCACATTAGCGGTATCTATTACAATTTCGATCTTCCAATAATAATTGATTTGCACACATTCGTTTGTATTTGTCGATAACGTCAATTAAGAACAATGACGGAAATCTTATACAGTTATACAACACTAACCTTGTATTCCATGCGCGCTTTATCCTGTGCATCGGCAATCACATAGGCAATTGCAACACCATACGTTGCATGAACTATCCACTTTTTGATAAGCGGCCGAAACGATTCACCCAATTCATTGGCATATCCCAAATATCGTAACGGACTTTCACGATAAATATCTTTTTCTACCATTATGAATTTAATTTGGTTATTTACACTAAAACTTGCTCATTCATGGCCATGCAAAATGCGTCTAGATTGTTGTGTAACACAATTTTATTTTTTGACTTTTGCCTTGTTTGTTATCATTTATTAAATACAGATAAAAAAATAAAAAACAGCTGATTCCTATACAAATCCAACTGGTAGTGTAATTTCCAATTCGATTCAAACAAAAAATTTGCCGCAAGATGTCACGCCGTTCAACTAAAGAGATGCGCGGAAAATGCACTAAAAAAAATAAAAAAAAAAATTATCATTCATTTTTTTTATATTGGCACTATCATTTTTGACGTGAAATGAACTTGGAAAGTTGAGAAAAAAACGTAGGACAAAAGTTAAAAAAAAAAGTGTTTTTTTTTAGTTTTTTGTGTACAAAATAGTGATATTTATAGTGTTTTATTGTGGTTTTTGAAATACAAATCTAATATTGTTTTTAAAAATATGTTGTGGTTTTTGATTATTTAATGATTTTGTTATATTGCAAATCGTGAGTGTGTGAGATTTTTGACCAACATTTTTTTGGATTACAAGCGAGAAAAAAACACATCTAGCTACATAAACAAAAAAATAAAAAGGTAAGAGCGATTTAATATTTGTATGTAAAACAAAATGTCACCTGATTGCGTATATTTTGTGCAATTACTGATCTATCTACAAACAAAATAATTTGTTAAATTATAATCCCCAATTTTTTGTACGATTATCGTGTGTAAATTTGAGGTCATTTAAATTTTTTTCTGCAAAAATTCTACCAAAAAAAAAAATTTGAGTGTTGGGTATTTTTTTTACTACATTTTACACAAATATTTGTTTTGTTTATTATTTTGTAAAATAGATTAAAATATATATTTATTTGTATATAACACAGTATAATTAATTATTACAACAATAAATTAGTGTTAAAAAAAAATATCATAATCATTAAAATGTCTGGCAGCCATTTTTATTTTGTTTTGTTTTTATTTTTGGTAATGAAATTTTAGTACTTTTCTTTGTTTATTTTAATGGAAACGAAAAAATTCATGAAAGTGAAAAAAAGAGCAATACGCGAAACGTTTGTATTGTTTCGTGACGAAAATGGGGTGATTATTTTTCTATGATATGTTCCTTTGTAGTTTACTATCTACCTACTGTAGTCATATTTTGTGCCAGGAAAAATTGACAGCAGAAAAACAAGTTTTGGGCGTAATTACCAATTTTGGGAGAATACCCCGTCATAGTCAATGTTGGTTCCATCTTCCATCGAACATTCGTGGCGGTTTAAAGCTTTCAATATAGACTACAGTTTTCACGCTCTACTTAGCCACTTTCTCCGGATTGATGATCACCCATATGTTTTTTATATGTATCTGGAATTAAATTGATGCTCGGAATTTTTTTATTTTTTTTTTGATAAATCTAGATAACTTCTTTACATTTGCATGTTAGAGCAGTTACATCAAGTTAATGAGAGAGAACCAGCTTAATAGTAATAAAACGAGATATGGGCATTTAAATGTTACTGACCTAACTGAAAAATTCTAATCTTTATGGATGATTCTTGAGATAGATACCTAGGGAGAAAAAATTGACCTTAGTCACGAGTGATTTGAATGGTTAAGGAGTTCGGAAAAATGCGAGTTGTTGGTTGGAGTGCGAGTTTACGACCATTTTCTGAAGAAAAATTTTCAGCAGATTCAATATATTTTAAATAGAAAACAAAAGAATTATGTTCGGAAGGGGAAATTTGTTTACAAAATAGACTACGTCGATTGGTTGCCTGTTGAAAATTTTTCTTCAGAAAATGGTCGTAAACTCGGCAGGAATGTTTGGAATGCAGCAAGCACAATTTTGAAATTTCGAAATTTTTGTTTTTTTTTTTTCCTTTATTTAATATTACAACTGATTTACAAATCATTTATGTCGAGTTCTATGGAATTTTTGAAATACAGCAATTTTAAACGGGTCCCATAGAACGTACAAGCAAATTTATTTTGTGATGGAAACAAAACAACACGTTTTTTAGATGTGAGATTAGCTGTCAGGAGAAATTTTGTTTGTATTATTAAAAAAGAATTTAAAATGGAAACTATAAAATTTTGTGGCTACATAGTCGTAAAAAATATAAACAATTTTGTAATTTTTATTGATGAATAGCAAATTACAAATCTGAAGTCTCGTTTGTTGTTGTTATTATTATCTTAATTGACATTTATAATTTTGCTGGAAGAAAGGTGGGGGTAAATTTATCAAAATAACTCAATTTCTCAAAATTGATTTATATCAAAAAAAAAACATCAATAAAATTTTCCCATAGTACGCACAAAATTGCTGTAAATCATTTTTTCTTGATTTAAAGCAATTTATTTTCTACCATAGAACTCCACACTAGTAATTTATCTTTCTTAAATAAAGATTCACATTTGACGGGCAGTAGCCCGTCAAATGTGAAAAATTAAACACAACTGCCCAATTCCAAAGGTTTCTGCCTTTGAAGTCTTCTTACTGCATTGGTGGTATCCAACAAACTTCGTATGTCTGCATTTTGGTGCCGAGATATCCGCTGAATGTGTTTCTTCGCATGATTTTGTATTTCTTCACTTACATATTCCATGTTTAAGTTCCTATGGAGGTTATCATTTCTAATGTACCATGGTGCGTTTACAATGCCACGCAGCACTTTGTTTTGAAAACATTGAATCATTTGTACATTTGTCTTCTTGGTACAACCCCAAAGTTGAATACCGTAGGTCCATACTGGTTTAAGTATTTGCTGTTATAATAGCAATTTGTTATGTATTGTAAGCTCAGAGTTTCTGCCTATTAGCCAATACATTTTCCAATATTTACTTAATGTTCAATTCTTTTTTTTTTAAACATGATCTTTCCATCTAAGCTTGCAATCGAGAATCATGCCGAAGTATTTGGCTGTATTTGCATTTGGAACCGGCCTTGAATGAAGTTTCACTGGAATCCAGTTAACTTTCTGGTTTGTGAAGTTTACGTGAACCGACTTTGCTTCGTTTAGGCTAATGCGCCATTTCTTTGTCCAACTACTCACTGTGTCGGTTGCTTTTTGAAGTTTGGTCGTTGCTTCTGATATACACTTTCCAGTCGCCAGAATAGCTGTGTCGTCTGCAAATGTTGCTATGGTGGCACCTTCTGTATTTGGCATACTCTGGTGTACAGGATGTATAATATAGGACCCAGTATGCTACCTTGTGGCATGCCTGCTGATATTCTCTTTAGTTCAGAGTACTCTCGGTTATATTTTACATGGAAATGTCGGTCTGTGATATAAGATTTAAGAATTTGATAGAATTGCTTAGGTAGATCTCGATGCAATTTAAATTCAAGTCCTTGGCGCCAAACTTTGTCGAAAGCTTGTGCTACATCTAAGAAGATGCTGGAGCATATCTTCTTATTCTCAAGTGAGTCTTCGATTATATCCGTTATTCTGTGAACTTGTTCTATCGTAGAGTGATTTTCTCTAAATCCAAATTGGTGTGGTGGAATCAAATTTCTCTCTTCTATTATTGGCTTGAGTCTCTTGAGCAGTAATTTTTCAAATAATTTTGAAATTACAGGAAGTAGTGAAATCGGTCTGTACGACTTTTTATCGTTCGCTAGTTTGCCTGGTTTGGGGATCATAATTACTTCAGCAACCTTCCATTGCCGTGGGACATATTTTAGTCTGAAGACAGCATTGATAATTTGAACCAATTTTCGTAGTCCCTTCTCGGGAATGGCTTTTACGACTTGTCCAGTAATTAAATCATATCCTGGAGCTTTTTTTGCTTTCAAATTACACTTGATCTCATTTTTTAATTCCTGTAATTAAACTGTTATGTTTTCATCTGCTGTTTGCCTAGGTAACGGTTGAAAGGTGTCTTCCAAGTGAGCCGCAAATAAAGCAGCTTTTTGCTTTTCGCTTTTGGCCCAGGTTCCTTCCCCATTTTTAATAGGCGGCACATGCATTTTGGTTCTTTTTAATCCCTTTGTTGCTTTCCAAAGAGAGTAATCAGTATCTTTATGTTCGGTGAGACCATTTAAGTACTTGTTAATAGTTTCATTCTTAATTTCTTTAACTAAGTTGTTTTAGTTTATTGCATAGAAAATTGAGGATTTTTTTGTTTTCCGGGGCGCGTGTCCTTTGCTAGGTCTTTCTTGCCTTCCGTTTCTCTCTAACAAACTCTCTGACCTCAATAGGATAATTTTGATTCCTACGGGATTCGGTGTGACTAGCAGGAGAACTTTCCCATGCTGCTTGTTGAATAGTACTGTTAAATACCCCTAGTTCATCTTCCAACGGTACCGGTGTTTTAATCGGCACTCGTAGATTTATTTGCATTTCAATTAGTTCTTGGAATAGGTCCCAGTTAGTTCTATTATTTGTTAATTTAGGCAGGTTATACTTATTAATTATCATTGTGCTGGTCATACAGGTGTATGATCGGAATACATCCCTTCGCTGTTTTCGATGCACATGTAATCCTCGAAGATCCCTTTCGTTACATAGAAATCAATGAGATCTGGTATTTCATTTATATCAGCAGGCCAGTATGTTGGTTTACCTCCAGAGTGGAACACACTCTGTTGCCAGTGGTGTACCCCATAGTGAATTTTCCACTTTGGAAATTATACCCGTACTTTCCAGACGTTCTAACTCATCTTCAAGCTTGCGCTTAAAGGCAAACGGCACCGATCTAGGTCGTACAAACACTGGTTGAGCTTGACTATCGATTTTTAAATTAATTTTTTCACCGTTATGCATTCCTAACTTTTTACTAAAAACCATATCAAATTCTTTCAATAGTACGTCTATCGTCTCAGGAACCGATGGCGATTGAGAAATATTATTCATTTCGTTATTTGCACATATCGTAAAACCCAATAATTTAAAAATATCACGGCCTCTTAATAGCCTACAACCACTTTTAATAACCACAAAAGGAACAGTGTAACTCTTACCATGATGTATAATATCCACGTAAATGTATCCCGATGTGTCAATCAATCCACCGTTATATGCTCTTAATGTAATCGAGAATGGCAACAACTGTATATCCGATAGTTTTACACTATAAAATTTTAACGGAATTGCTGAAATTGCGCTTCCTGTATCAATCTCGAATTGCACATCCTGACCCTTCACACTGAGATTCACCACGAACAAACTCGACCTGGAAATATTATAAAGTTTTTCATTAGAATTTACAATATTTTTATATGTTTTCATTTGATCTACATCGTGATACTTAAATTCTATTATTGATTGTTCTGCTGCTATATCCAGGGAAAATAACGACAGATCCTCTACACCCTTCACTTGCTGAATTGATTGTCCATTACTATGCTGCTCTCTTTCGTCACATGTTTCCATCATGTGATTTCGTCTTGCTAATATGGCTTTGATTTGGCTTTTCTTTGCAAACCTTTGCTAAATGCCCTATACGTTTGCATTTGTTACACCGGTACTTGTTGTATTTACATCTATCACTAGCATGTCCTTGCATACCACATGCTGCACAACCTTGACTACCCACGTTTTGCATTATCGCTTGCCGCGACATATGGCTCTTCCCGTAAATATTATGAACGGTTTCTTCACTAGCTGCCACTGCTGCTTCTTTTGCCATTGCAATTTTAACATAGTGTCCATTTTTTTGTGCCGGATTCTCTTCACATAACCGCTCAAATACACTACCCTTACACACTCCGCAGACAAATTTGTCGCTTAAAATGCTGTCCAGATTTACCCCGAACTCGCAACTAACAGCTAATGCTTGAATTTTATTAAAATATTGTAGCACATTTTCGCCAACTTGCTGTTGCTTCTCATAAAATCTCCGACGTTCTTTGAATAAAATTGTTCTTCCAACAAACTGTTTTGTCAACATTTCCACCAAATCTTCATACGTTTTGTCGCTTGGTGACTTCGGCGAACACATTTTCCGCAACAATGTGTACACAGCGATCGATAGGCACATAAGCAAATGTATTTTTGTCTTCTCTGCTTCTTTTATCTCTTTGACCGCAAATACTAATTCTAGTCGTTCTTTAAACACGACAAAATCATCCCTTAGTTGAAATTGGTCCATGTTTCTTGCGTTCAATGGCATTTCTCCATTCATCATACTCGTCGTAATTTGTATATACACACTCCAAAACTTTTCTTCGTCGCCAGAATGATGTGTATTATGTGTATAATACACTTGCTAATGGTTATGTTGATACACGCTTATTCAAATGAAACACAGTATATACGTCTTGCTACGCGAGCGTTACAATATAGAATGCTTTATAAATCCTTTTGACAGTACTATCATGTACTCTAATTCCACTAGGTGGGTTTACAATGCAACGTTGCTATTTAGTACAGCGGTGTTTAGTACACCCTAAAAGCATACATATCAAAAATAATTTTAGAATCTCACTTGTGTACCTACAAGGTCCATCATACATGGCCATATTCCAGAACTTTCTCTAAAAATTATTTCTTTCAGTCATAGGTATTCGCTAAAAGATTTATTCTTGATTTTTTGATAAGCATTTACAATTTGTTGGTTAAATAATTAAGTCGTGCTTTGCTTTGTGGTGCTCGGTTCCTCTGCCAGATTTTTCACGCTTTCCGTTTTTCTCTAACCAGATCTCTCACTTCTACTGGATAGTTGATGTGATTTTCCGTTTGGTTACGAGTAGCAGGCGTACTCCGCCACGCTGCTTGTAATATACTGTTGTTCAGCAGCTCTAGTTGAACATCAAGTTGTGCCGAAGTTTTAATTGGTACTTGTAATTCAGTATTCTCTTCGACTAGGTTAACCTAGGAAAATTTTCTTTTTTGATAATGGTATCACTGAGTGTCATAATGACAGGCATATGAAGAGACGAAATTCCTTCCTTTAGCATTAAAATCGCCTCCGATTATGAAGTTAAAACCGAGCGATTTGAGTAACGTAACATAGTTTTCTTTATTCAGATTATACGCGGAGGGCATTATATTGAAGACTGGTCTTTTGATTACCTATTTAATCGAACATTAATGAGTTCCATAATTTCTTTTTCAATTTTTACTCCTTCGTAATGTTTGATGTTTTCCTTCACAAATATGGTTGAGCCTTTTCTCACTTTTCGAACCCGAACATTTCACACATCTAGGCTCTCGTTTGCAATATTTCTTTGACATTTCTTACGCTGAGGTATCAAGTTAGTGAATTTTCTTAACGCTTCTATTGTAACTCTCACGTTGAGTACTGGTCAAATATTTCACATAACGGTTTGTTGATAGTAAATGTGAATACGAAATTAGCTGGAAACTGTTGTAAAAGATAATTGCAAATTTTTCCTACTCGAAGCATGATCAAATCTGAGTAAAAAAAAAAATAAAAAACTCACTTATTGGCTGGATTCGAAATCTGTGAAATTTTTTTAATAATCATTAGGGTTAGAATTAAAAAAATTGTACCTAAAATATGTAACTAAAATTACAAAATATGTGGCCAAATTTTGAAAAGAAAGCCAAAACTGGAACTGATCTCTTAAGGATTTCCATTCACTCATTAAACTAAGACTTTGGCTATAAAGTTGGACAAACTAACTCCCGGGAGGAGGGAGGGGGGGGGCTATATTCTAATGAAATGTCAATTTTTTATTATAATAGACAAAACAAACGCAACAAATGCAATTTCAAGTGACAATGCTTTCCATTAAAAAGGTTAATCAAAAATACACCATCAGAATCGATTTTTTCCACATCTTTAAAATTTTTGTTATAATTTGTCACTTGATCAGGATCTAGGTACTCGGTTGAAACGGGCTGGACAGGTAGTCTAAAAATGGTTCAATATCCGAAAATGGACCTACTTCAAAAGAACACGGTGACGATTAAAACTAAAAGATTCATGCTATATAATTTTGTACTAATCGGGTAAATATCACTCACTGGACGTGAATTATCTAAGGTACATACATACGTCACCGAATCAAAAAAACAATTCCAAAATTGGTTTTTCTAGAAGAACCACGATTCGCCAAAGAATATATGCAGTAAACTATTGAGATATTTTAATTTCACGTTTTGTTTGTTCTTAATTTCTGCGGTGCACAAGAAGAGTGACACAACTCCAAAAAGTTAATTTTTCAGGAGAGCAGTATGACATTTTTTTATTTCATACAACAACATAGGATTTGAATCACAACCAATCATACTCTAGTTGTTATTTTTAATGTATGATTGTAAGTCGGTCGATTTACGCATTGATCTTCTTCTTCTTCCGCTGGCGCTATATCCCAAGAAGAGATTTCTCCGCCTCAATGATCCTCCTGATCAGTGGTTCTAGGTATTTAAACTCGTTCAGCTTTTCGTATTGTGTATCTCCTAAAATGAAGTCTCCACACGTCTGGCTTTCGCTTTGACCATGTATTTAATCTTCGCTTCATTGATCTGATGGGCCAATTTGTTCGGCTGTTAATTCCAATGGAAGGAGAACCTCTTTCAGGGAGATAATGCTACGACCCAGCATGCAAATATCGTCAGAGCATGCTAATAGCTGAGTTGATTTATAATACGGGCGACTGCAATTCACCATATTATGCTGACGAATGACATACTCCAATGATGGGTTGAAGAAAGTTTGAGCTATCTTGTCTCCTTGCCGCAATCCAAATATTATCTCGAAGGCATCCAAAATTTTGCCTTCTGTTAGCGCCTTGCATATTGAGGCATCCATTAAAAGCTGGCACATTGAAACACATTTTGACGGTATGTCCAGGTAGAACAATACGTTCCATAACGTATTCCTCTTAATGTTGTCGTACGTCTGTTGGAAGTATATGAATAGACTGGGCACAGAGATGTTCTTTTGAAAGCCCGTAGCTATTTCTCTTATGCAAAGATATCTATCTCTTAGGCTAGAATTTTGGATGTTGCCGTGCCTATTATTCATGTTATTCTCGGTTCTTCCATCTACGTAGCCGATTAATAGTTTTCCGCGCAGTCATTTAGGCGTTATGGGATAGTCTTGTTCTTTGCAGCACCAAGACAATCATCATCCAACCGGAGATTTTTAGGTCTTGATGAATTTTGGCCTATGGTAGACTTTGATGCATCGGTTACCGCCATTTTGATGATGTCCCACTGTTCTTGAACGGAATCAGGAAGGGGTTTATTTTCCAAGATTCCTGATGCAGTAATCCCAAAGGTGGTCCAAGTAACTTGGTTGTTCAATTCCCCAGTGTTCCAACGAGTGATGTGCTGGAAAGGATGATTATATGTGGTGGATAGATGAAATTTTAATTCCGCAACTACCAGGAAGTTGTAGAGTAAAGCTAGCTCGGGCCGATGGTGGTACGGTATGTACTGCCAGCACTGACAGTTTGAGCATTGAAGTCGCCAAACAATTTAAATGTGTTGTTGCGGAATTTTGCTCAGGATGGTTTCGAGCTGGACAGAAAGCGTCTTTGATTTGATGAGGCTTCTCCTTGGTGGGGCCATGAAGGTTCACAAATATGATGTGGCGACCATGAAATCAGTCACAAATTGACGACATCGGTTGCTAATCATGAAACCGACGTCAAATTCACGTTTCTCCATGTTATTACTGTGACATATAGAGTTGCCGATTAGTCTTGTTTCCTGCAGCGCTATGAGGTCGAGTCTATATATATATATAGATTTGTTCGAAGAGTTGATGGAGACTTTCTGAGCGGTTTATGCTGAGTATGTTCCATGTTCCAAATTGAAAATCGTTGTCCTTATATCGTGTCCGAGGTGGTTGTTTTGAATCCAAAAATATCCGAGGCTCATGTTGACTCTAATTGACTAGAAATTGAGAGGTTTTTAAGATTTAAATTAAATACTTTTGTTCATCATTTTCTGTTAGGTTTTTCAAATTCGAAAAAATAGAAATTAAAGATATTCGTATGAGGTGTTTACGAAATTTCTGAAACCGTATTGTTTGGCTTTTTCTTACTTATACTTTTATTCTAAGCAAAATTTTACTTGTCAGAACTAAGCTTATCATCTAGAATTCTGTCGCTGCAAACCTAATAAAGTTCCGTCATTCAATTTTCTACAGCTTTAGAAAGCTAGCTTTAGTTGTCTCAATCAAAAAGTGTTTTTTTTACAATTATACAAATACTTAAAACTTTTTGATTAAAAGTTTACTTAAATCTACATAAATTAATCTTTCAAATTTAATTTTGCAAAAATGTCTTCCATTTTAGTTAGCCGCAAATAAAATTTACTAAAGTAATTTAAAATTATAAATAAACTTAATAAAAACAATAAAAAGCCTTGAAGATATGCATTTTAGATAGCATTCAAAATAAGTTCAGAATTTTCAATTTCAATTCAAATTGTATTTGTTTATTGAGTGAATTAAAATAAATTTTAAAATTATGGATTTAGGATAGTCAAAGGTAAAAAACCTTTCAATTTTAATTCAATATCGTGCTAATTTACATAAAAAAAATTTGTTGATTTACCTTTACCGAATATCAAGACACGCCTGGGGCTTGTAACTCTTATTTTTCTATTTTATAGTTAAACATGAACATTTCTTTAAGGCAAGCAATTGCTTTATTTTTTCAATCGACCATAGGTTTGATAAATTTACAACTAAAATCAAGAGCGTTTTTCCATTATACGCCGCTGCTTCAACGATAACGATAATATCGGTATACGCTTTTCGTCAACAAACATAATTTATATCGTGAAAAGTGGTTCAACAAAAAACTTGTTAATTTATATAACCGTAAAACCAAGGCACACAAAGGTATAAAAAGACAAATGCATCAGCTGATTATGCATTGTATTCTCACCTTCGGCATTGGTTTATGGTTTTGAATCAATTTTTTTATGGTAATTACTTGTTACAAATTGAATCTGGTATCAAGTCGAATCCATCATGTTTTTGGCATTATATTAACTCTAAAAGTAAGTCTGTTGGTTATCCTTTATCCACGAGATAAAACGATAGGCAAGCTTATGATCTAAATTCTGTTTGCGAATTATTTGCAACGTTTTTCAATTCTATTTATTCAGTCGATAATGTTTTAACATCTCCCTCTGGCCAAGATATGGTCAATAATCATATTTACGGTATTTCTTCTTTTACGGGGGGAACAAATTAAAACGGCTTTAGTTGGACTTAATACTAAAATATCTATTGACCCTGATGGTATTCCTTCAGTACTTTTAAATAATTGTTCCGAAGCCTTAAGTGGCCATTTAGCTCATTTATTTAATTAAAGCCTTAGGCAAGGTATTTTTCCCCAGTGCCGGAAACCCTCGTATGTAATCCCAGTTTTTAAATCTGGGCCAAAAAATTCAGTTGAAAATTATAGAGGAATAGTTATTTTATCTGTTATCTCTGAACTTTTTGAAAAACTGGTGAAAGATTGTATTTTATTTTAATATCAAAAACTTAATTGGTTCCCACCAACAAGGTTTTTTTTTGGTAGATAAACGACAACCAATCTTGCGGTATGTTTAGAAAAATTGATTTAAGTGAATTCTAATTTTATTCCTATAAAATGGATATCATCTTATTTGTCGCAAAGGTTTCAACTGATACGTATTGGTCAAAATTATTTGGAGAAGTTTACAGTCTCATCCGGTGTTCCTCATATGCCTGTTATATCCAGATGACCTAAAAATTTACGCTAATATCCGAAATGGTGCAGACGTTTTATTGGTAAAACACGACCTTTACCCTTATGTCTATTTTGGGTTACCTGGGTACCTTTTCGATTTTAATCGATAAAATTTCTATTTTATCAATGGAATTTTGGCTTTAGGGCCTAGGAGTGCCAAATTCATATAATTGTAACAGTTACATTTTTAAGTGATTTTCGAATAAATTTGATAAGGTTACTGGGTAACCCTTAATTGATTAACATAAGAAAAAAGATGCATAGACATAAGGGTTAATCGGTTTAGTGATTGGACTATCGAAAATCATTTAGCTCTTACTACATATCTCCAAATGTAACTATGTCATTTGCAAAAATTAAGAATTTAATTGTAGCTTCGTACAGTTTACAAAACCTGGAAATTGATAAAGTTACTCAGTTTATTGATTTAGGTGTATTGTTTACAGGTGACCTAAGTTTTACTAAACATACAGAAATAATTGTAGTTAGATTCACGCTTGGTTTCGTAAAGAGACATACTCTCAAGACATTATATATTGCTTTTGTTAGGCCTATTTTGGAATACGCTGTAGTTATCTGAAGTTCTAGTTATAAAATCTTTAGCGATCGTATTGAACGGAAAAAATTCTTAATATTTGCTCTCCGAAGATTTCTGAGGTCAACTTCCGGATTTAGTTTACCTCCCTATGCCGGTCGTTGTACACTTTTGAACCTTCGTAATCTTGAATTCAGATGGATTCATGCAGTATTTGCTCGGGACGTAATTTGTGCTAAGTTTGATCGGGCGTATTGCTTGACATATATTCATTTTACGTTCCTACGAAAATTCTTCATCCACGACAGTTAATTTTGAGTATTGATTTTCATCGTTCGAATTATGAAATTGATGAACCGGTCGCGCATATTTCAAAATATTTTAACCAATATTCAAAACTTTTCGATTTTAACATTTCAAGAGATCTTTTTAAGAGTCGTATTCGAAATAATAAAAATTTGTAACATTTTTTTTAAGCAATCGTTGGCCATAAAAAATTATAAAACTGTCATCTATCAGTCGCTATACCTTTCCTGTCATATCGCGTGTAAATAAATTATACTATTTGCATTTATTGCATTTAAGACGAAAAACGATTTATTATGAGCGGTTTTGGCTACTTAACTAAGGGAAATAATAGAATTTCGAAAACACGTAAGCGTATTAGACATTTTGTTACACTTGCACAGAATAACAAGATAATCTTGAGATACTTTTAGATTATACGAACTTTATTATTTTTGATTATTAAAACTTTTAGATTTCGTCCAGATAAATAAATTACATTTCTCATTTAATTTAAAGTAACATTTCAAATTCAAAAAGATTTTTTTTTTTTTTTGAAAAAATTCTGTTTTATGCCGCATGCTTGAAAAATACGGACAGAAGAACTTGGCGGACATAAAACGTTGACGTTGATATGGAGGGGAAAAATTACCAAAAAGATGAGAAAATTTTATGTTCGTCAAGTTCTTCGGTTACGAAATTACCATAAAAGTTACTGTCCGTATTTTTGAAGTATGCGGCATTAATTTTGTATTTTAAATATTTTGTTTTATGCCGCATCCTCAAAAACTGTCATCAGTAAATTTTATGATAATTTCGCAACATAAGAACTTGACGGCGAGAATTTTTTTAGTAATTTTTCAAAAATGAACAGAGTATGCATGTAACGGGTGTTTTTTTTATAGGTTCACAACTTTGAGTTGGCAACACTGATTTATTTGCCAACCCATTTAATAGATGATAGTTGCTTTTTGTTTGGTTTGGTTTGACATTTCATTATGGCTAGACATAAGGCTCAACCAGCGAAAAATTAAAAACTTAAAAATTTTAACGGGATTAATTCTTCTTAATTTTTTTGACATTCCAACCAACAAAAAATTATAATCTTAAGAATTTTAGTGGAACCATTGTTTTTCGACATTTAATTTCCACCAAACTTTCTGTAATTCTAATGAAATAAACTCGAATATTTGAAACTATTTTATTGTGTAACAGAATGGGAAAAATATTAAATTACAAATTGTTATTCTTTACGTGCAACCAAAATGGGGCTCCGTCATTCATAAATACAAAATTTTCTCATTTTTTACTATTTTGTGGCCATGTAAATTAAAAATAAAAACAAATGTTAATATTATGCAGACATTTCAACGATTTGAACATAAATATCTAGCAGTCAAGTCAATTATTTTAAAATCTGCGTCACACACGACCTTTCTATTCCGGAAAAGTTCAGGGTTAGCTCCACCGGGTGAAACTATTGGAATGTGTGTTCCATCTATCAGCCCCAAAACTCTTGGAATACATTATTCAAGTAAAACTTTACAGCAGTGTTTTGCTGTTCCTCCGCCGTTGCCATTTTGACGAATTTGTGAAAGTTACAAGCGAGAATTTGATTAACTTTTTTTTACGGTGCTACAAACGGTTGATGTACCGCTAAATCGCCTATAACTACCGGCTAAATCGCCTATAACATTTTGAAAACTGTTGGATTTAGTATCTCAATGCTATCAAAAACTGATCCTCGATACAAAGAGGAAGACCTCGCATATCAGTATGACACAAATCTCTTTTAATTATGCCAACAATATAAAAAAAGGTAGACTTACAAAATCTATATCTACAACGAAATTCTTCATCGGAATAAAATTCCAGTGGACTGTTATATGTTTTATACACTTTGGGTCGGCGAATACCAAACAACAGGGTCAGATCTCTCGTTTCCATGAAGTCGGAATCCGAAGAAGATGATGTTTCCACTTCCATCCTAAAATCAAAATTAAATCAAATTAAATTCTTGAATTTTGATGAAATAACAGAAATTTTAGTAAATAAAAAGGCAAACGTTAAACAGAAGTGTGTCCACTCATACAAAAAACTGCTGTAAAAACTGCTATAAAACCGTGCATTAATTATTATTTATCGTCATTTATAGAATCGATTTAAAAAATAAAATCTTCGGTTAAAGATTAATCTATACCCTCGGATTTTTATTTATTTAGCGTCGTTCATAAAATCGGGCCTTACAGCCATTTCGTCTGCAATATTTTGTAAAATAGAATTTTTTATGTCGACTCGTCTGTAATTTTTATGGGTTATCTTCCCTACATTTTTTCGGTACAAATCGATTATTCCCATTGTACTTTCCGTATTAAAAGACATTTTGTCAGCTTGAGAGCAATTTCAAATAGCAAAACAAAACAACTTTTTTATGACATTTCCTAATATTTTACTAATATTATTTCGTGAAATAACCTCCTGATAATTTGCTAATAGTGTTAAAATGCGTATAATATACACACACATACATTGATAAAATTTATATCATGATAGAAAATATCAGTGGAATTGCACAGTGTAGACACCGGGTAACTAAAAATTTTACGAGCTCATAAAAAAATCATAAATCCTTGTGGCTGTTTTTTTTAAAAAAAAAAATAAACCCAAAATAAAGCCTATTCCACTTTTCTCAAACACTAAGACTCGCTAGATCAGCAGAAAAATTTTAAAGGCTACTGATCGAAACTAAAAATTCTACACTCCGGAGCAAATAATCGACTTAAACCACCGCGCGTACAAAAAGACATATTTTTTAAAATGGCTTAACCGATTTTCGTAAAACAACTTTTTTTACTAGCTTAGTATTTTATCTTTACAAGGACACCTTTATCATTAAAATCTATACAGTAATTTTCAAATTAATGTTCAAATTAAAATCTATACAGTACTTTTCAAATTGGCGTGCTGCAATCTCCTGTATAATACCACGTCGATCGATATTTGCCATCAGTCACTTATCAGACGTTGACCTGAACAAATCTCTACCAGTTTCATTCGTTGTTTCCTGAAAATCATGGATACTACTCCAGAAAAGGCCGCACAAGTTGTTGCTTTCAACGTGAAGTCGCTCGTCAGCTAAATATGAGCCAATCTGCTGTCTCAAGAGTATCCAGAAGGTTTCAGGAAACTGGTATCTTCAATCGGAGATCACATACCAGCCGGTATCGACGTACATCTGAGAGGGAAAATCGATTTATCGTCCCAACTCACTGCGAAATCGCTATCTCACGGGCGTCGATGTGCAGCAGGAGCTAAGACAAGTTCGAGATGTATCTATTAGTTCACAGATAGTAAGAAGACGCTTAAAGGAAGCCAACCTTACTCCAAGACGGACCACTAGAGGCCCAAAATTGACAGCACGCCACTATTCACTGACGAGTGCAGAATATGTCTTTCGCAGTGCTGTTTTGCTGAAACAGTCTCATATGGTGGCGGTTCGATCGTGGTGTGGGCTGGCATATCGCTTGAGAGAAAAACATCTTGTTTTCATATCAGTGGTACTATTCTGGGTTTTCTGGGGAATTGCGAATTGGGAATTAATTTACTGTGGGTTTTTACTGTATTTTGGTTTTCTTTTTCCCAAAGCATACTAAATTTTGGGGAAAACTAGTTCCATTTCAAAGAAATTTTGTTGTTTATGTTTTCCTAAAAATTTGGCTGAGACTTATCGCTCAGTATGCTTTGGAAAAAAGCAGTCCAGCAGTCCCCTTAGTCCAGACATGAATTCAATTGAGCGTTTATGGGACGAATTAAAATGGAGGGTCTGAGCCAGAAATTCGGTACCATCTAACATCAGTGACCTCATGTATGGGGAACCGCATGCGAACCGTTGTAGATACAAGAGGAGGGGAGGGGGGGCAATACTAAGTATTAACCAATAAAATTGTTTTTGTTTTGCTTGAATTTTTTTTTAATACTGAACCAATTTTCGATTGGTTAAGCCATTTTAAAAAAATTCGCCTTTCTATGAGCACTGAATGTTTGAGTCGATTTAGTTGCTCGGGAGTATAGTATAAATTTACTTAAGTGTTGATAATTTTTAGTTTGTGTGAGAAATTCAGAACTGCTGCTAAATAAGGAGCAAAATTAAATTTTAATGAAATTACAGGGTGACAGACACGAAGTGTTACCAAAACAAAACGCCACAGAATTTTTATTTTTTGATGAATTTTATTGAATCAAAGTAAAAAATGTTCACAAATATATAAATTTTCGAATTGCATTATTTTTGATTTGTCCACCCTTAGCCGCGATTATGGCCGTCAAACGGCCGACAAAGCTATTGCATGTAGCACGAAAGTGGCTCTGCGGTATTTTGGCCCATTCCCGGCGAAGCGCTTGCTTGAGATGATCAACACTTTGGTATATTTTTGTCCCAACCTTCCTCTTCAAAATACCCCAAACCGAGAAATTTAGCGGATTTGCATCCGGTGAATTTGGTGGCCATTGGGCAGTGAAAATGAACCGCGGAACGTTGTTTCTCAGCCAATCTTGATTGATGCGCGCTTTATGACTCGGCGCCGAGTGGTGTTGAAAGGGCCAGGCTCTGTGGCCGAAATGTTTTTGTGCCCAAGGCTTCAACGCTCCCTCCAACGCATGATCCCGATAAATTTGAGCATTTATCTTGATGCCACGGCCCAAACCATCACCATCGGCGGCGCTTGGTTTCGAGTGGCAATCCGTTGGTCCAAATTTTCAGTAGAACGGCTGGGCAAGTAAATCCGGTCGTTTTGCTTGTTCACATATGGCTCAATAACGAACGGTGACTCATCGGAGAAAACCAAATTCGGCAAATCGCCACTTTCGTGCAAGCGTAACAACCCCTTTGCTCTTTCCAGTCTAACTTTTTTTTGAGCATCGGTGAGACCATGCGTTTTATGGAATTTCAAGGCCTTGAGTCCAAGATGATCTTTCAATATGTGCTGCATCCGTTCGAGCGAAGTGTTCGCCTCACGAGCCATTTTTCTGCCGCTACGGCGCGGATTCCGAGCCAATTTGGCCTTCACCTTCCGAATGATATACGGCGATGTTGCAGTGTGTTTCGGTCCACCACCATGGCGTTTTGCAATGCTGCCAGTATTGTTATAACGATTTATGGTGCGATACACAAACATTTTATTCACATGCAGATGTTTTAACTGGTTAACAATCTGCGGCTGTGATTTTCCAGCCAAATGTAGAGAAATCTTACTATTACGCATGAATTCCATTGCGGATAACTTTTTTCTGAATATTTTCCACTAAAATGCTTCTGTACGCTTGTAAACAAGGGAATGAACTGTCATTAGTGTAAATTTGAGCGCTCTGTCATCACTGGTTTGACAGCAAAAACAGTCTGAAGTTGGTAACACTTCGTGTCAGTCACCCTGTAAATAACTTATAATTTATTATCTAAGTCCATGGTGGTTTGGCGTCTATTGGAGAGGGGGGGGGCACCAAAGTTGAGTAGATTAATCTACCAGCTCCGTAACCTTCCAGTAGGGTACGCACCGCGTGAGCTGTTCTGGTCTTGTCATTAGGCAGCTGCGTGATGGGTACAATTGTGTAAGGGGTAACCTGTTCACAATTCGCAAGTGTTCGTGCTGCCTCCTCGTGGCAACCACTGGTACTAAGGCCATTTTGCACATTTTTGGCCATTTGGCGCAGGCTAAAGTATAGCGCTAAAGGAGAAAACTTTGACAAAAAAAAAACCAATCTAAGGTGGAACAGCATATGCCGATCGATGAATGGCTGATAGGTTAATCAGTACAAAATATACGGACTCTGGATACCAGGCATCCTCCGGGAATACAGGAGTAGGAATATACGGGAGTGGGACAACCCTCTCAAGGTCCTTGGGCTCCAATGCTACTGTCTTTCTAGCGGAACTACATGCTGTAGTAAACATGTAGGAGGGAGAGCAATAAGCCCAGATAGTATGTATCACTTACCGGGAGGCAGTATTGTCAGGTTCATTAAGAACCTGAATATTGACTGGACGGATAATTAAACAGGGTCCAGCACAATAGATCTTTTAGGTCGCAGTGTGAAGTGGCTGATCGCCCGCATGGCCCTCCAATAATAATAATAATAATCTAAAGTCCATTTTAAGCCACAAAAAACAAAAGAAATATATTTGTCTGTTTAATTTTAACCACGGTTAATATCGGTTAAATATTCAAAAATAAGACATTTTAAAAGGAAATCGCATTGTATCTATAATTGTAATTGTAATCATCATTCAACCGAAAATTCTGAAAGTATGTCAATTATGACAAATTGGCAAACTCACTTTTCGACTTTTCGCTGCCGACCACTCCAAGAAAATAATCCTTCATCACATATAAAAACCTGTGAATGATAAATGGACCACACTTTGCCTTGCTGGAATACTCGAATCATTGGTTAATTTTCTTTGATAAATTATAAGTGGCTATTTTAGGGGGAGAAAGATTTGGAAGTTCTCGTGTATGCTATATTAGGTATCCACGAATCTTCTATCCTTTTTCAAGCCAAATCAACTAAACTCCAAATCAAATTGATAATTACTCAAATAGGATTAACACATTTGTCCATTAAACTATTTTCAAAAAAATTTAACATTTATTCAAAACCATTTAAATTAATTTTTTCAACTCAAATTTATTAATTTTTTCTTAAATTTAAAATAACTTAATTTCAAACTAAATTAATAATTTCATCATCACATCAAATTAAATAAAACAGGTAAGATTTATTTAATTACTCTTTAATTTGAATATTTATTAATTTGGTTTGAAAAATAGTTTAATTAAATTGAATGAAAATAAGCCAAAACTGGTTTGAAAACCTGTTAATCAATTTTAAAAAATTGTTGATCTGTTTTGAAATTATTTTATTTTGAATTTAAAAAATTTTTAATTTTCTTTATAAATATTAATTAAAACTGGTTTACTTAGAAATTAATTATACCTGTTTTACCGGTTTTTGTGGTTGGGGATTTTGTGCGTAGGGATTTTGAATTTGAGAATTTTTATTTTGGGGATTATGCTCTTAGGATGTTGGTTTAGGGGATATTTGTTCTGGCAGATTTTAAGGGATACCATCCTATTCCCAAAAATAAAAATCCCAAAAAATGTAAAATAACGTGCCCTATTAAGAAGGAAGACCCAAAAGGAAAAAGAAAAATATTTCGATAGATCTCAATAGTTGACGAGGCCGATTACGGATTGTAATCATCGTTCATTTGTAATTCTACTTTCACGGAAGAAAAGATGATTTAATTAAAATTCGGTCTATTAGTTAAATCTATAAGCGACTTAATAAGGGGGGACAACCATTTAGAACCCCGAAATTGAACAGATTTTTAGGAATTTTTTTGAATGGGCAGAAATAAATGGATCCTTTTGAAATTTCGACAGTTTATTATAAATATTTTAACGAATATTTTCCATTTTTAATCATTAGAAAAGATTGAAAATTGACGGAGATATAGCATGATGAAGCCACATGGTCGCGGAGGCATTTTTTTACGGTGCCAACTATAACGCCGTGAAAAATGATCTGAAACAAAAGGGGAAAAGGCAGACATAAAATCAAAAAAATCGATATTTTCGATAATTTTTTTGCTTCTTCGCTGATCAAAAAAAACTAGTTTTTGAGAAATTTAAAATATGTTTAGGTTCACTAAGTGTGCAAAATTTTAGCCCTATCGGTTCAATAGGCTCTGCACAATCTTTGGCACCGAAAAAACACCCCGCTGCTCTTTAGTTCGCATACCTGCGCTCGGCTCTTGACATGAAAGGTAGTCTTGAAAATTGGCTCTATTTACAAGAGCTTTGAGTTTTGGCCTAAGTCATGAAGTTTATCGTATTCTACACATATTAAAGTAACTTTTAAAGCAAAAAAAAAATCGGTTTTTCGAAGGTTCTGAATGGTTGTCCCCGTTAAGCGCGGCTTTTCGACTTCTAGTCGATATTATTGGTTAAAATTCTTATTTAGGTCTTTAAACGTACATTTTTGTTTAGCTTGGGGTAATTTCTATGTTTAAATGAATAATTAGTGTAAGTATTTTACGGCAAAAAACTGAGTGGAGTTGTACTTTAAATATTTATTTCCATTTTATTGGAATGATTGAGTATTACAAAATACGCCATAAATAAATTAAATTTGTTACAACTTTGTATGCTTCACAATAATCTGACACCACTGTATACTTCTATTACTTAAGTCGACAATATTTTTTTTTTTTCGGTGGTCGATTAGAACACCAAAAATGTAGGTCGCTCTTTCGACATCATACGAGAATGACAAAACCGTATCAGAAGAAATTAAATAAATTTTAGTCATGTTCAGTTCGATTTAGCTTAAAAACCTCATTGCAGAGGTGTTATCAAAAATCAACATGCGCAGTGGGATTAAATTTCGAAAATTTGATAACACGAACAAAAAATATCAAAAATACTTTCAAAATACGTGAGCTGAAAAAAAATGAATAATTTTGATGAAATGTGATACGCTTCAAAATGTTTATGAAATTCCTTGAGATAAGACGGTACGGTACACAAATTCAAAAATGTACTTTGCAAATATTTAAATCCATCGAAATTTTGTCAAGTCTACACAATTTGCTACCGATGCATCTTTTTTTTTGTAATCATGTTTGCGTCTAAATCTGCTGAAAAATAATGCGAATTCGCCAATCAAATGTTTTAGGAAACAAATTTGTATTGGAATGTTGTTCGAAGATAATCCAACCCGAAATTAAAACAAATCTTTGTACAAACGTTTTACGGTTACGATGTTGTTTAGACATTTTGTAAAATTATAAATGTGAAGAGACAACAGACAATTTATGACCCAACTAAAATAGTTCCAATTTCTAAATTGGACCCCAAAATTACTTATATCAAACATATTGTAATTTGCATAATTTTATTAAGTTGGAGTTCAAAACAAGATTTCAATGATGTACACTTATATAGGGTAGATTATTTTCTAAATTAGCAACGTTTTAAAAAACAAAAAGTTGAATTAGAAAATCAACTTGAATGTCGTGAAGGTCATTCTTTTTTAATATTTTCTTCTAAAATTTTATCCCTAAGAAATATCAGTTCAATTATTGGTGGAAGATTTATGTTTGAAAGATGCTTACCGGATTTCTATGTTGTTGTGAAGCGTAATTTGGCAGATATTTTAATGAAAGGCTCGCAAACCTGTTTCAACCCTGACTGATTCAAAAATTTTATTAATTCTTAGAATCTCATTGGTCATTAAATTGCAAAAGTCCCTGCTGGAAACTATACGTGACCCGAAATAACCAAATTTCAAATTTAAACTAACAGCTTACCCCTACACGTGCTCTGGAGGCTATGTTCTACCTTCTTCCTGTCGGCATCTTTGGTAAGCAGAGAGCGGCAACTGCGGCTGCACGACTCTCTGCCGTGTTTGAGTGGAAATGTCTTCAGATGGGCCACTCGACGATTGGCAGGTCGCTAAAGGCAGATGTGAAGAATAGTGACTACAAAATACCGATTGTAGGCTTTGAAAAAGGTTTCCAGACTCTTCTCCCCTCAAGGGAATCCTGGGGGAGCAGGTCAATAACAGAAACTGGAAGTTTACAATTCTATACTGACGGCTCCAAGCTAGACGGCAAAGTCGGAGCAGGAGTCTGTTGTGACAAACTAAATGTGAATATATCCGTTCGTCTTCCTGATCACTGCAGTGTGTACCAGGCGGAGGTGGTAGCGATTGAGGGAGCGCTGACTTGATTGAAGCATAATGTCATATCCACAAGGGATATAACAATATATGTGGACAGTCAGGCGCAATCAAGTCGCTGGAATCAGTTTCTCTGACGTCCGTGGTGGCATTGAAGTGCCGCTCATCTCTTAACGAGATGAGTGAGCATTTCAATATCCAGATAGTCTGGGTCCCCGGTCACTCGGACGTACTGGGGAACTGCAGGGCGGACGAACTAGCAAGGCAAGGTACAACTCTCCAATTGAAACCGGAAAGGGCAAATCTGGGGAGGCCCATAGCAGCGTTGTATAGGGCGCTTAGAAATGAGGCGATAGCCTCGGCACAGAAGAGGTGGACCAACATCATAACATGTTGTGTAGTGCAGCAAGTCTGGCCCAAACTGGACTTGAAGCGCTCCAAAACACTACTATCCCTACGTAGACCTGACTTAAGTATAGTTGTGGGTGTGCTCACAGGACACTGCCTCATTGGGGAGCATGCAAGGAGGCTTGCCCGGCGCTAGCTTACAGGATGCATAAACATCTGGGCAAGTATAGTTTGGACGGCCTTATGGATCTCGAAAACTGCAATGTGCGAGATATCTTACGCTACACAAGTAGCTCAAAATGGTTCCAATGAAGGTGGAAGAGGAGTAGGATCCATTGGTATCACAACAAACCGTCATCGGTATAAGTGTGCGTTTTGGCAGCCACTCTAACCTAACCTAACCTACAGCTTACTTAATCCGGATCAGGTCGTACTTAGCAAACAGCTACTCGGTTCAAAATTTTGATCCAAAAACAAAAATTAGTTCAATTTAGTTCAATTTAGTGAACAATCTTGCCATCGGTTTTGATTCCAAGCCAGGCTATCTTCATATTGTTTTATACGACAACCAGAAGAAGCAAATCATTTTCTATGCAGAATGGCCTCAAAAGTGCAGTTACTTATCAGGTCTCCAAAATCACAGTTTAGATATTTTGTTTTGGACTCAATGATTTTGAGACCAACGGAAATAGAAAATTTCACTACCGCATCATGTAGCTCCTTAACTCTGTTGCAATGTAGCCCGAATAAAATACGTAATAAAGTAGGTATATTAGTTAATAGCTAAAATCAAAAATCTAGACAAAGACTTTATAAAAAATCTGTATATAATACTGCGGGCCCTAGCATCAAATGAATTAACAGATTCAGATAAATTTAAGCAATTTTGCATAAATACAGTACATCTTTTCGTGAAGAACTATAAATGGTATCTCATCCCTTCACCCTGCCATATGATTTTGATACATGGTGTAAATGTTTTAAAATCTTTAACGTTTCCGATAGGACAATTGTTTGAAGAAGCTCAAGAAGCGAGGGATAAAGTATTTCCAAAATGCCGCATAGGACACCAGAGTCTTAATGACATTGATACATGATTTCTGGACCATGTAAGAGTTAGATATTCAAAGAAAATTTATAGGTTATTTTAGATTGATGTCCGGTGTACACATAGAGTTTGGAATTTACAATTAATTGCTTGATTTAATATGAAATTGAAATAGTCGACCTGTCAGTAGTCCAAGGCGATGCCATTTAAAACTATTTAAATTCAGAACTCAGTCCTTCAGCCTGTCTTTCATACAGGGATACGTAAGCTAACCGTTTCAATCGGTGTGGAGTTTACAGCTTTGAGATGTTGCTTGCTAGAGTTACATAAACTTGCTTTGGGCCTAGTATTTCGAACATTTAGGTATTGCTTTCTTAGAATTAAAGAGACTAAGTTTTGGTTCGTCTAGTTTTGAGAGCCATAGGAGTGATTATGCTTATCCTATTTTGGTAACACAACAAAATACCACTATAGACCACGAAATACCACTATAGACTGATATTATTTTTTAAATTATATTTTGTTTGCTATATTGAACCCACAATTTTGAATTGCTGATATGACAGCAAGTTCGTAATCAGCGACCTTGAAACTCCCACAAACCGTTTTTCACGAAATTTGCTTCAATTTCTAACATCTACACACACTCCATTTTTTACGAAATTAGCTAATTAAAAAAAAAAGTTGTCTGCCATATTTGATCCGCCATATTTTATCGGCCATATTGATACGCCATCTTGAATTTCTAAAGCTTACAACAAATTCATAATCAGCGACCTCCGCTCCAAAGCCCTTGCATATTCGACTTCCTCGTGTATTTGATACTAACTGGACAATTGACTGGAAAATCGTGCTTAATGAGCTCAAATCAACCCATGTGGCATTTACGCTCCGACACAAAAATAACAGTCTACACATATACCTCAATGGGGTGCAAGTGCCGCAGGCTGAATCGGCAAAATACCTGGGTTGTGATCACGTGAGACAAAAAGCCGAACAGATACGATTAAAACAACGTCAAATGTACTGGTTAATTGGGCATCATTCCAAAATGAACCTGTGTTGCAAAAGACTAGTCTACCGGACTATCTTCAAACCAATATGAACGTATGGTGCGCAGCTATGGGGTTGTACTCATAAATCCAATAGAGAAATTATACAACGCAGCCAAAATAAATTTCTTCAAATGGTCACCAATGCTTACCGATTTGTGACTAACAGGGAAATACACAATGATCTAAAAATACAATTGATAGAGGACGTCATCCGCGAATGTGCCATTAGATATGAGAAGAGACTTCTCACCCACACCAACGTTGAGGCCATACAACTACTGGACAGTACAAACGAAGTAAGGCGGCTCAAACGAATCAAACCACATGAGCTAACCGTACGAATATTATATCTCAAGGGAACTGGACACTGGTCCAGCAGACCCACACAAGTTTATGCTTATCTCATAAGCACTAATGTCAACCTTACTAATGAATTAATAATGTTTAAGATTGTAGTAGCCATATCAATAAAGGTGTTAAAAAAAAAAACGAAAAAAATTAAAAAAAAAAAAAAAAAGGTTTCGATAGCATTGAAACGTAAGCCGGGAAGTTGATTTAAGAAAAAACACTTTTTCGCCTCTGTGTGCCTCTGTGTGCTGTGTGTATTAGGTATATTCCATCATGAAATTAAATCGCGGTTAATTGCAAAAATTCCAGATCGCTTATTCTCTTCTTAGACCATGCAGGTTGATCGAGTCATATGCTTGTTTCAAATCCATTTACTTGATTAGTGACTGACGCTGACCAGTTCGGACGAAACCCTTCTAAAATCATCATGTGCAGAGGAGGACTATAACGCGATAGTTCTCCCAACACTTCGTGCAATTTCCCTTCTTCAAATAAGGTCCAAAAGACTGCTCCATAAGATTTTTCCTCCGATTATCAAGAGCTCTGAATTAATGCAATCAACCGTAGGTTTCTCTTTAATCTCTGCACGACCTAAACACGAACAAAAAAAAATGAAAGGCGTTTTCGTCATAAAAATGTCCATACAAACATTAAGACTAAAACTCCTTTTAAAAAGGAACCAGTCCAAAAAAAGACGTTTCGGTCAGAAAACAGTTTGACTGAAATGACTTTGGTTTATTTGAACTGAACAACCCTCTTGAAAGGTACTTCAGTCACATATTTTTGAACTGAAATACCTTTTGGTCGGTTTGCTCCAATTTTCAGAAATTCTGAAAAATGGAGATTTATTTTTAATATTAGACTGGAAATTTGCATTTTCCAAAATATTTTAAAACCATTTCGGACGTATCTTAAATCTGGACGAACCATAACATATAACCATACTTTTTACAACAATTTTGACTGGGATTCAAAAAGAATTTAAGTAAAAAATTCAAAATGAATCCCAAACTTGAATGCTTTTTTTAGTTTTTTGATTGAACTTCCTTCTGAAAAGGCATTTCAATCTAAAACTATTTTGACTTAGTTAGCTTCTAATTTTTCACCGAAACTCGAAAATGGCTTTCAAGAAGGTTGTCCAGTACTAATGCCTTTCAAAAAGGTTGACCAAATACACAAAGGGCATTTCAGTCAAATTATTTTCTGATCGAAATACGATTCTTTTTATTTGTATGACTCAATTTCCTTTTCTAAAGGTATTTCAGTCACAAATCCAAAAAGACTTCCAGTCAAAAAAGTTTTCACATGAATGCGTTTTTAGTTTTTTGATTGAACTTCCTCCTGAGTTGCCTTTTAATTTTTGACTGAAATGTTTTTGACTGGATTTCCTTTCTGTTTTTGACTGAAATGTTTTTGACTGGAATTCCCGGAGCCGATTAATTATGCGATGTGTTGCTCTGTTGTTACTTACTTACTACTTCGTTTAACTTCTCGTAACTTTAACCCGTCCAATGAAAATATATGAACCGCTATGGGCAAATACAAGCAAATGACTTGAAAACGAGGGAAATGCAATATTTGCGGTAAATATTAACCATAAGACATAACAACATAACACGCAGAAGAATCTGCAATGTCAATATACGTTTGTTAGGTAACAATATTAAACCTATCAAAAAATTTGTTTTAATAAGTATGGGTAACAGGTTAACTTACAGAGTTTTAGAATTGAACAAGGTGTTAATTTTAAACGTGTACCGGTTAGTTTTGATATTTTACAAACAAATTCTAACGTTTCCTAAGGTGATGTTGACTGACGATGATATCATTTAATGATAATTTCGTGGTAATTTCGTTTGTTTTTTAAAATATCACCGCAAGTTTCCAGTTTTTAATTTTTTTTTTTATTACATTTAAATTATTTAAGTATCACTTACCTGACGCACTTTTCTACACAGAAATTTTATTTGGTTTTTACCTTTACGTAGCATTGCCCTAACTCTCGGTCTTGAATGTAATTACCATTTGAATGTAAGGTAATTGAGTGGTTTTTGGATTATGGGGTACCATTTTCTATCATCATACTCCATTGTCCCTCTAAATTATGACCATTCCATTTTAGAATTATTGTCAAAAATTATTAGAATCCAATATTTTAAAAGTGTTTACTTAATAGCAATAATTTTTGAGTTATGTCACTATTGCAGCAAATGAATGATATATAACTCGTCAGCAACCATCATTCCAGAAGTATGTCCCTTGATTTAATATGGACCATAAAAAAAATATAATTTATTTGAATCCTCTTTGTTTTTTAACTTGACCTTCTAACTTTGTAATCAAATAATGTTTCGAAACAATTTCCACTGAAATCAAAAATTTCAAATTTTATTTCAAATCTGCCAGATCTAAATGATAAATGTTCTTTTTCCACGGAGAAGTAATTTTGAGTGATTTTTTTTAATGCTATGCTGAGTTGATTTCTGAAAGGGTATGGAAAAAAACAATGAAATTATTTAACAGTTCGATCATTATCTGATTATGTGTATAAAATAAATTAGCCAGAGCACAGCTTTAGATATTGCCTAAGAAATTACTTTTAAAATACCTGCAAGTCGTCAAAGTTTTTCTATGTAATAGATGTAATTACATATCTGAATGTTAGGTCATTTTGATAAAATTTTCTATTTGATTTTCTCGTGAAGCCATCTAATGGCGCCACTTCAAATAACTGAGGCAGAATTATTTACTATTTTTAGATTCTGTAAACTGCAAGTCTGCACATAACCTCAATTGCACTCAATTTTTTGTATTTTGAACACATATTTTCCATCCAATTATTATTATTGCGATAATTAAATTTAAGTTTTTCCATTTGGATGCCAATATATGTGTGCGTGTGTGTAGTACACATGGCGCTGATAATAATAATATGTAATTACTATATTTTTTTTTTTAAACAATATAAATTTTAATGACCTTTTTTGATAATAAATTGTTTTTAAATTTTAATTTATTTCTTTCTATATTTTATGTACGTAAAGTTTAAAAATTAATTTAATGTACAGATAGAGAGACACAGGTATTAGTTTTTTATGTTTTATTTACAATTATTTTGTGTTCACACATATTTTAGCTTCATACAGTTTGCTCGTACATACTTATATGTTATAGCCGAATGACGTAAGTAGTATGATTATTTTTATTTGCGTACTCGTAGAAGGTCATTTCGTTGCTGAGCAAGGCGACCAGATTTAATAACGTCTCTATTGATAATTCAGAGATCATTAAAAATTCTTGCAATAATTGGAAATCCAAATAGCATAGATATTCCTTTTACATAGATTAAAATTTACCTTAATGTGTAATTTACCCAAATTATATGGCTTCATTTTTTAAGTAGTGTCTTCTAATTTAGGTGTTCTCCAAATACAAACAAATTACTAAAAGCTATAATAGAAAAAAATCTTACTCGGAACAAAATCAAATGGGTCTCAATAATTACCAAGTATAAAGTTTATCACGAACTTAATAATCAAACTTTCCACATTTAGAGTGTTTTAATTTTGTAGTTCTGAATTTTAAATCAAATTTCAAAATTTTACATGAATGAATAAGATTCAAAGAATCTGAAACTAATCAATATTTTAAAGTTGGCTAACATTTCCTGGGATGCAAAGCAGCCTTCAAACTAATTATCTAGCGAAATGTCGGGAAATGGTAAGCTGGAAGTTTTCCAAAATTTTTTAATTTTCTCAACTTTCCCAAAAATAAGTATTCTTATCGGCTTAGCACTTTCTGAGGTCAGTTTGATTTAATCGTACGTGATAGGCCAAAAAATGATTTAGCTAGTCCCAACAAAAAAAAAATGTTTGTTAAAAAAAATCTTAACCAAATTTTTAGTCTTAGTACCTGCCTCCAGAGTCGAAATGCTCATTTTGAACATACATTTTGAATTAATCTCAACAAATTCAAAACAGGCCCTTTTACCATGTTACGTGTTCCATTTTTTTGGGAAATGAATGAACCTGAGAAAGTCCACTTTTTCTACAAAACATCAATAACTTTACGATTAATATCTATTGATAGTTTTTGTATGAATTTGTGAAAAATGTTTTGATCCCTAACTTTTGAGCGGCACTCTTAATTGTTCATAAAGGTATTAATATTCTATGGTCAATAGGGTCTTGATTTTTAAACATAATAACTTTGTTCAAACAATCGGACCCTCTGGTGGTTCAATCGAGATACTATTTCAACTGTTATTCTTCTAAATTCAGGTACTATAATTTTAGCATGGGAACATGGTATTATAATTTGGCCTTACTAATAAGTTTAAAATTTTTTATAGAATTGCGCTTACGTAATTCCGAGAACATTCTAGACATATGGGTTCGCAAGCCAATTCCATTCTAGAAGGCGTGCCATATTTAAAAGGCCGTGGTGCCATCTATGAATCATTGTCATGAACCATATGGTACATTTTCGTGGATGTTTTTTTCGTTATTTCAAGATAATCAATTGTTGTTGTTTTGGCATACAAAAATTTGCAGAAAGCACGCCATTTGTGCTTAGCCAAAAGGCAGTATCTCAAAAAAAAAAACATTTTTTTTTTACGACTTTAGATAGTTCGAAGCAAGAGGGATCTATTAAACTTCTCCGAAAAGCCAGAAAAATGTCCATAAAAAAAAGTTGAACATGAAAAATACATGTTAAATTTATCCAGAAAAAAACTCATTTTCGTCACCAATTCTTTACAAAATTTAAGTTCCTCTTTGTGGCAAATTCTTGTTGACAATTTTGTGAACTAAATTGTGACAAATTACATTTTGATTCGAAAAGTTCACAAAACAATTCCATCAAAAACCGACAAATTTGTTCCACAAAATGTTTGTTTTTCCGTGACAAGCAGCGCCAACCTCATTCACTATATTCACCAATTATGTGAACTTTTGGTCGTTTTTTTGTGATGCCTGATTTCTCGGGTTAAACATTCAGTTTATGAGGATATAAAGAACAGAAGTTTTGCTTTCGTTACTTTTTTGCTAACAAAAAAGTAAAGAAAATAACGTTTTTAGCACAATACAAATGAAACAAAAAATGTATTTTCTCTTCGTTTACATGTAACATTATTGCGTGACATTTCTAAAGCAGTTTTTGCGTAAAATTTTTGTTAAATGTGTAATAATCAATATATATTACAGGGAAATCTCGGTAAATCGAATCTAAATGTACGAAGAAATTAATTCGCCATATTGGAATTCCGTTGTAATGAATTTATGAAAATGTAAAATCTAAAAATGGTTAGCCATAGTGCATTTCCATATAATAAAATTTCCATTTTAGCGAATAAAACTTCGTGTGAATCTCTATTATTCTGAAAATTTTATTGAAACTACTGTCTTCCACCGTAAAAAACGCCTAGGCGCTTTAAACGAACAGTGCGCCTATTGGGCGTTTTATTCGAATAAAGCGCCCAAAGGGTTTTATTCAAGTAAAATTGTTCTCGAAATTTGAATAATTCTGTGAGGCATTTCATTATAAAATATTACTTTGCGTGATTGTACAGGGTGGCTGAGACCAAATGTTACTAACTTCACTCTGCTGTCATTTGTGTAGTTGTCATTTTCGCGCATTAATTTTTTGACAGATTGAAGTTTGGTTAGTTGTTTATATGTGGTCAATAAATAATTGTTCTAAATTAATATCTTAATAAAAAAATCGTAATGGAATTCAAACGTAATAGTGTAATTGCACTGTATTTGGGTGGAAATTCACAAACAGCAATAGTTCGTCAGCTCCAGCATTTGAATGTGAATAAAATGTTTGTGTATCGAACCATAACTCGATACAACGAAACTGGTAGCATCGCTAAACGCAACAGAGGCGGTCCTAAAAAGACAGCAACATCAAAAGAAATGATACGAAAGGTGAAGAAACGAATCCAACGAAATCCTCGTCAAAGTGCCAATCAATTAGCCGCACGTCTACATGTTTCACGATACAGCATTCAAACCATATTGAAAAATGAACTACACTTGAAGCCCTACAAGATACAAAAAGTTCAAGATCTTACGGAGGCACAAAAAAAAGTTAGGCTTGAAAGAACACGAGCATTGAAGGCCTTGGCCGAACGTGATGAGATTCCAAAAATTGTCTTTTCTGATGAGAAAATTTTCACCATTCAACAGCATGTGAATAAACAAAATGATCGTGTTTGGTTAGAGGACAAGTCCAACGATAATTTGGACACAAGAGTTGCCATGCGCAAGCAATCACCAGCTTATGTTATGGTTTGGGCTGCAGTTACTGCAGATGGACGCACTCCTTTGGTTTTCATCGAACATGGAGTCAAGGTAAACCAAGAGATGTACCGCCAAAAGATCCTAAACGATGCTTTGCTACCTTGGGCACGTAAACACTTTGGTACGAACCGTTGGACATTCCAACAGGACTCGGCACCGTCACACAAAGCTCGAGCGACACAGCAATTTTTACAAAATTGCGTTCCGCGGCTGATTTCGTCGAAAGAATGGCCACCATATTCACCAGACTTGAATCCCATGGATTTCTCCATATGGTCCATTTTGGAGAGTAAGGTGTCCACTAAAAAATACGAAAGTGTTGATGCATTGAAGTCAGCTCTTGTTCGAGAATGGAATAAAATTCCGCAAGCCCACGTTCGGTCAGCATGCAATGCTTTCTATGGAAGACTGAATCAAATAATCAAAACCAAAGGAGGTCATATCGAGCAGTAACATGTTTTTCATAAAATGTAATATGTTTTCAACATATTCCACGAAATTTCAATAAAAAATAATCAAAATTAAAAAAATTACAGCGTTTTCATTTGGTAACACTTGGTCTCAGCCACCCTGTATTGACTTTGATTATATTTGCGTCGTAAGAAGTTCAGCAGCTCGAAAGTAAGACTTGAAAAAATAAATCCTCAGTTGAAAAAATCATGTCAAAATCAATCGAATTTTCATATTTTCTAGAGTATGTATATCTAATTTGCGATCGAATGGATAGATTATAATATTTCCAAATTTCTGTAAAATTCCTGAAAGCCGATTTGTTAAATTTTTAACCAGGAACGTGATGAAAGGTTAATCTTGATAGTGTAATATAACGTGAAGTTTCGAACCAATTCCAATTTAGTTCTTGTTAAAATCCAAGAATTTAATATTTTTCAAGGCATTTGGCCAAAAATCTGTCTTTTTTTATTAGCATAATAGGTTGTTCGGTAAATTAGTATTCTGTAAAGAAAATATCTAACTTTAAGTTTAAATTTAAAGTAGAATCATCGTTTTTGACATGTTTGGAAGGAAGAATGAAGATGTGGTGAAAGAATTATGAAACTATTGAATTTTCTTACTATACCATATAAAAGAATCATTTTTTTTAGAGTTCTCGTACAACCCTTTTTCAGAATTATTTTATGAAGGCTTAAGAAATTTTCGTCGTCAAACATAGAGCATTAATAGAGCTGCTTACAACATGCGTTCTTGAGTTCGATTCTAGCCACAGACCAACATTTAATCGCAACCATGCATCGACAAACATAAAAAAAAACAATTTTGAGTACAGAATCGTTCGTTGGCCTGACTAACTGCTACATTTAACAAAACGTTATAAATACTGTTCGAAAGGTACCAGTTGAGACGCGATAAGCTCGATTCCGGCCTCTAAACCATAGATTTTATTACTTATTTTAAAAGTATTTAGAATTTTAATCTCGACTGGCTCTACACCGCCGTAGTGAGACCTGTACTCATGTACGGGGTGGGTGTTTGGTGGCCAGCTCTGGACAAGGTAACTTACAAAAGTAAGATTGAGAGAGTGCAAAGAACGGCCTGCATGCTTGTTAGCGGGGCATTGAGGTCGACACCGACAAGTGCCTTAGAGTTTACGTTGCACCTTCTTCCGGTCGACATTTTTGGCAAACAGATGGCGGCAAATACGGCTGTACGACTTGCAGCCGTCTCTCAGTGGAGGTGTCTTAGTATAGGACACTTTACTATTGTCAGATCGTTGAAGGATGAGCTGGCGAATCTTGACTACATTAAACCTACTCTACGCTTCGAGAAGCGATTTCGGACCTCCTTCCCTTCAAGGGAATCCTGGAGGAATAGACCGTTATCGGAAACCGAAGCGTTGCAATTCTTCACAGATGGCTCCAAGCTAGACGGCAAAGTAGGAGCTGGAGTATTCTGTGACAAATTAAATGTAAATATTTCTATTCGTCTCCCTGATTACTGCAGCGTGTACCAAGCTGAAGTCGTAGCGATTGAGGAGGTCATGACGTGGTTGAAGCATAATGTGTTATCATCAGACGATATCACAATCTATGTGGACAGTCAAGCGGCGATCCGGTCGTTAGAATCGGTGTCTTTGGCGTCACGGGTGGCGTTGAGTTGTCACTCATCTCTAAATGAGATGGGTGAGCATTTCAACATCCAGGTAGTCTGGGTCCCAGGTCACTCGGACGTCATGGGGAACTGCAGGGCAGATGAACTTGCTAGGCATGGTACGACTCTCCAGCTGCAACCGGAAAGGGCAAGTCTGGGGAGGCCTATCACAGCGCTGAGACAAGCACTTGGGAAGCAGGCGCTATCCTCAGCGGGGGAAAGGTGGTCTAACACCCTCACCTGTAGAGTTGCAAGACAAGTTTGGCCAAAGCTGGACTTGGGGCGCACTAGGGCATTAATATCCTTACGCAGACGTGAATTAAGAACGGTCGTAGGAATTCTCACGGGACACTGCCTTTTTGGAGAACATGCAAGAAGGCTGGGTCTGGAGGCTAATGACTTCTGCAGAAGCTGTTTGGACGAAGAGGAGGAAGAGACGTTGGTCCACTTTCTTTGCTCGTGTCCAGCACTGGGTCTCAGAAGGCACAAACACTTATTTAAGTTCAGGATGGACTGCCTCTCGGATCTCGAAAACATTAAAGTGCGGGACGTCTTACGCTACATAAGTAGCTCGAAATGGTTCCAATAGGGGTAAAAGGGGATACATCCTGTGGTATCACAATGGACCGTCACCGGTCTAAGTGTGCGTAAGCAGCCACTCCAACCTAACCTAACCTAACCTAATCTCGACTTCATACAATTTAGAGGCTTACCAATAAATTCAAACTTTCTAGCTTACAGTTTTCAGTTTTAAATGTAATAGCTCAGATATTTTTAACTGTAAACAAAACATTTTTACTCGGCTCTTAAGGTGCGTACATCTGGTAAAAAAATGTACACCACGAAGTTAGCAAAATAGTAAAATTTTTAATTAAAATTGGTTTTCCTGGTGAACTTTTTGTTCTAGTTAGAAATAATTCAACTCGTACAGCTAACTTCGTGGTGTACATTTTTTCATCAGAAAAGTATAGCATGTACGCAGCTTTAATGAAATTTAATTTGTAAAATTCTAAATTTTTCCAAGGCAAGTTCAGTTGACAAAATCCTAAATTTGATTTATTTAATCACTAAATTTTTTAAATTTCAAAATAATTCTACGGTCAATGCAATCGAGGGATCAAGAATCGGCGTACAGAACACTCATTTAATTTTTCATAGAGGATTGACCCCTTTCCTTACCTACAAGTTTATAACGGAAGCAGCTAGGAATGGCAATGACACAATTAGCTATTTTGGTTTATATTTTGTGCTTGTGTTATCCATTATATTTTGTGTCCCCAATATACAAATAACAATTAGAATACTTTTATTATTTATATATTGGGTTTAAAAAATGCAATAGTTTTATTGACGAGTGGACCATGTGCTCTATCGGACAAATAAAACTTTGTACCCAGATCTAAAATAAATAATCACAATTAGATAATTATTTAATAAATAATTATATGATATTGATTACTATATCAAAGCTATGTAGGTTTTTTTTTAATGGGTACGAATGTTTATTTTCGGGCGGTAGGTATCGCATTTACAAATTTTCCAATCGTCAAATTTCGTTTTTTTTCGAGTTGCTTGAAACCTTTCCATGAAACATGAAATTTTGTCGCAAACGTACCTAAATTCCTTCTTGTTTTACGAAAATAACATGATATTTACGTTGAAAAATTTAGTAATATTTCCTTTGTGGTATTCGAATTTCCAAATACAGCGCTTAGGCGTTTTATTTGAATGGGCGTTTTATGATGAATTCGATTTTTTGTTTTTCTTCGCTTTTTAACCGCAAGAGCGTGTTTTATTTCTATATTATGGCGAATTTCAAATATTAATCCCAGGCGTTATAAACGAATGGGCGCTGCAATCGAAATATTTCAAGAACTTTGAAAATTTCCTATTTTTTGAGACTCCAATAAAACGCCTAGGCGTGATTTACGGGGTAAGATTGTAGTGTTTTGTTCACCGGATGTCAGCTACCTGCTTTCAAGCTGAAAATCGCGAGTAGAGAATAAAACAACGAAAAACACAACAAGATATGTTGTCTATAAGCGATTTCCAGCAAAGTACAACTGAACCAAACAACAGAGGAGACTAAAACAGCCAAACTGTTGAGTTTGACAATTCTGGTCCCCTTTGCTTACATAGAAACCAACGCCATCTACAGTAGAAAAAATCGCCATTTGTTGATTGTAAAAGTAGGTTAAGCGCCGCTCGAAGAAACAATTGAAAATTATGCTACTGATAAATTGACATTTACGTCAAATGCGACGAAAGAAAATTTAGCAGTTTGGTAATTAGATATTATCTTTCTAATTAGAATCTAATTAAAAATTTGCATGATTTAAGTGGCAGTATCTCCAAAACATGTTTTTAGTAATGAAAAATGGTTTTTATCAACAATAGTTGTATTGCTTTCCCCAAAAATAAGAAAATTACAACAACAATCGTGCTGGATAGATCAAAAAATAGTTTAGCTAACCCAAAAAAAATTAGTGGTTAAACAAATCTTAACCAAATTTTTAGTCTCAAAACCTGCCACAAGAGTCGAATTGACAAGAAAATACATAAAAACAAATTAGACCAAAATTTGGTTAATTTTTGCAGTTGCTTTGACCAGCCATTAACCAAATAAAATACTTAACTCATTTTGGTTGAAGAGCAATGTTAGACGTTCGCAGTTTGACAATCCACTAATCTAGTGAACTATTTACAAAACTTAGGGGAAATTTTCAAAATATAGAGGAAAACGATTCCGTATTGAACGATTCCTTTTGTTGTTTTTGATATCTAGAAACAAAGAAACAACGATCGAAAACTAACTGAATTATTCGTACTACAGGTTCCGAAAAGCCAAAAAATACAAACTTTTCTTTTTTTAAAAATGTAAATGAGTAAATATAGGATTTTATATAAAAAGTATTTGACATAGCGACATCTAGCAGCATTATGTGAATGTCTTTTTTATGTTTTCTATGTTTTCGATAAGATCTATTGAATTTTTTAGAAGTCTCAGGCATTTCAAAAATCAATAGTATTATGTTTTTGACGCTTTCAGCTCCGACAACTGTTGGCAAAATGATGAATAAAATCAACACGTTGAATTGAGCTCGACTGATAGTCTAAATTACTTTTTTTTCCATCGTTAGATTTCCGATGCCAACATGATGGGAGATCTGCATGCACATGATTATTAATTTTCAGATTTAGGAATGTGACTGCAAAGTATTGTTTCTCTAGAAATTTCAAAACCATTTTGATATAACTTTGCACGAGTCATTACCGAAGCACCACCTGTTCCAAATTCAGGATCATTATATCACAGTTAACTAGAAAAATCATTGGTTTCTTTTTTTTTCTAATTTAAGATAAAAAGGTTTCTATAAACATTTATTTTATTTTCGCAACTAAAACTTTATAGGGTTTCATAAAATTATGTTTGGTTGATACATCATTTTTGACTATTATGTATTCCCGAACAAATTATTCCAGAATTGCAAGTTCTGAGTTTTAACTATATTTCGCGACCATGAATAAATTAAATTAAAGTAGCACGCAATAAAACCAACAGATCTTTGGAACATTTCGGATAACATAAAACAAAAAGGTCTTAACAATATAATGATTCATCAAATTTCGCTATCCGTAATACATATGCACACATACGATTTTAATTCAATTATTCGCTACAGCAACAAAGTCAACGAAAATATTAAATACAAAAATTGCCTCATAAATGAATCGCGAAAATAAAAAAAAACATATCAATGTATTCAAACGTGCGAAAAAATAAAACAACGATTAAATTGTAAATCCCCCATCGTCGGTCATAGTCTACTCTTCATGAAGAGAGAAAGTTATGTAAATTACGACGCGTCTATCGACCGCAATTTATTTACAAATATGTACTATATAAATAAAAAACACATACTCTCTCTCGCGCGTATATATAATTTGTCTCGTGCACACCAAAATACCAAACACTGATAACATACAACCAACAATTATCGCGCAATCAGAATTTTTGTTTTTGTTGATAATTTAATTATCGCATATCACCGCACCAACACTGAATCGTTCCAAAACCGGATTCAAGGTTATCTCGAAATTATATACATACATAATGTACTTTTGTACTGAATATATATATACATATATACATATGCGGAGAGCAAACTCAATTGACATGAATCAATGTACAACCTCATCTCACATGTGAACAGAATAAATAATTTGAAGTTAGCATCTATCTATATGTGTGTAAATTATACGACATTGCATCGAGAGACACAATGCCAAGATGTGTTTGTTTTTTTTTTATCGAAATCTTAATATGTATATAGATAAATGACCTAATAAGATTTAAGAAATTGATACACATAACCAAATTAAGAGCACACACACAAGGCGAGAGATGATAGCCGATGCAAAATGATAAAAGTGCACGCCATTGTATTGCATAAATTTTCCAAGATCTATAAATAGATTTACTGACGAAATAAAACATCATCGCTCCAATATAATATGCTATTTGCACATGCATACATTTACATATTTCCACAAGAAGACATTGAAAATTTATTTTGATGAAATAAAAAATAAAAAATAAAATCGCGCGGTAATGCAAATGATAGTGTGCGGTTTTGTTTACAGTTTAAAATACGACAAAGGAATCTTAATTTGTCTTCATCTCTTAGTAAAACGAACAATTCCATTATAATATGCGGTTATATTGCCTTAGAATTTCATTGTATTTATTGTTAGACACACCGTATTATCTTGAAACGATTTGTTCGAATAATAAATCTTCATCTCACGAGATTTCAAAGCGTATTATTATCTTATCGCATTAACCGTGCTCAATTGCACAAGTATCAAAGTTTAAGGTTTTATGTTGCAAATTTTCTAATATTTATTAACCTATTCAGGGCCAATGATTAATTTATACATATACCTTATTTAAATAGAGGAAATTATTTGAACGTGTTACAAAAACATGATTAAACCTGTAATAAAATAAAATGTAAGGTTGGTTTCGAGTTTTGTTTTGTCGTCGTATTGTGAAATTTAAATCGGGCGAAACAAGATGTGCTATTTTTTAAAATTGTAATAAAACCTTTGATTTTAAATTGGGTAAGTCTTAAGCTTTAGCTTTATCTGGAGAACTTAAAATAAAATTTAAGCAAAAATAGTTTGGAAGTGGTTCAGAATATTTGTTTACATCCTATTAAGGCTAACAGGTTTGTAGGGCTATAGCTGTAACACCACACCACTGAGAGACTGAGACTTTTTTATTGGGAACGGCTAAAGGCTTCTTAAATGAAAACGTCAACCTACCGTTATCATTAATATTTGAATATTAACGTAATGTAAAGTTTAAGAGAATTTGTTTCACATTCTGTGCTTTTTTCACCAGCGTCGCACCGCACATTTTCAAAAAAAACAAACAAACCGTGACAAACATGACCTGTGCGAAACATTTAAATATTAGAATGAAATTTCCGTTCAAACAAATGTGGATCATAATTTGAAGGTTAAGATTTATTACACAAACGTTAATAATTTTAAATTTTTGTACTGTCGCATAATTTTGTATTTGGTATACAATGAATTTTTTTTTTTTTTTGCTATATCGGCAAATGGTTCTGTTTTCAAAACATAAAGCTGGTCGCCAACAAGACTACTACCAACTATTTTAAATTTATTTTAAGCACGTTCTTACAGCATTTTATAAAATTCACATTAAATCGTTTGCGGCCATTCGGCGGCGTGGATATTCTTTGACTTAATTAGGTTTTACTTATAGTTACAGGACGTGCGTTTTAAAATTAATCTACAAATGTTTTTTTCCCTACCTCATCTGGTGAATCACAGCTACAACAATTTCCGCAGGTGATTTTAAAAAAATTAATTAAGTTTTATTATTGCAAAACTATAAACAATAGAGTAGAACTTGTAATACGTAAAAAGTTACAACAGTGGAAATGATTTGGCGCCAACATTTTATTTCAAAACTAGATTCGATATTTGAATTAATACCGTTGCGAATTTTTCGTGAAATTAACAGATTTAAATATGTTGAATTTAGTTAAATTTGTAATAAGCAAATAGTAAGGGGATTTCAAGATTTGATAGCCGGAGGATTCCAAGATTGATCAAAATCCATTGTTCCGTTATCTCTAAAGCCTAACATTTGAAATTTTATTTTGGATTCTCCAATTTTCTAATGTTAGTGTTTTTTCTATACTCTGTTTTCATTCAGCTGAAGTTCACGAATTTCTTAAATATTTGCGAGCCCTTAATTTGAACATCTGAACTCGAAAAATAGTAATTGAGAAATGAGAGTTTTGCACAAGTTGAATAAAATTCGATTTTATTATTATGAAACGAATACTAATACAAAGACAAAAAATATACCACACCACAGCCGTCCTTAAATGTTATGCGTTTAAGACAGACTCAAGAGAATTCGTGATTCCAGTACTTTGTAGTCATTGATGATGTTTCCGAGATTATTTTCAGATTTTTGAGTCAACCGCGTCCCAATGATGGCATGTTTTGTATTTGGACCCAAAATCCCAAATTTTATTAGATGAGAATGAAAAAACGCAAGCTAAATCGAAACATTTTAATAAAACTAAAGATAAAATAAAAGATAACTGTAATGCAAATCCAAATTTAAATCTCTGGAATAATTCTGATTTAACAATTGACAATGAAAATGAATTGACTGAATGTAAAAGTATAACTTATTTAAAAGAAATTTCAGAAATGCAATATTTGCAATAAATTGAAATTAAATATGGATGTGTAACTATGCAATACAACAAAATGTGTTTTTATTTTGATATGTGTACGTCGCATAGGCGATAACCTACATAGAATCATTAAATTCGGCATAAATTTAGGAGTTTTAATTGATTTTCATATAACTTATTGAATTTTGATATTTCTTTTTCCCGAACCAAAAGTAGGACCAAAACCATAACTTGAAAATTTTAAAAACCAAAACTAGAACCAAAAGTTAAATTAAATTTTGAACCAAAACCCGAACCAGCTCCAAATATTCTTTGGTTTCCATCCCTGGTCTTATTTGTTCAGGCCATCGCAATTTAAATGTTTTTTCTAGCGTGAGGATGGCCTCGTTGATGAATGAGCCAAGGATACTATTGCTCGCTATTAAAGAAACAGTCTTACAAATTCATACAATACTACATCAACTGTCACTTTCTAGAAAATAATTACGTTCGGCTGACTCGAAAGTCAAAGCCAACCGAATTTCTTCGCGATGAAATCTAGATTGAAGTAAATTAGAAAAATTCACTGAAAACTTTAATGGAAAAAAAAATTGTGGTAATCCGTTTTTTAAGGTGGCTGATTTTGAATATAACGCTAGATTTTGAAAACTTAAGATGGCGGATCCAAAATAACGACTACATAGCGAAAAGTCTCAAATATTGAGTATGTACCTAGTTTTTTAAATGTTTAGCTTGTATGAAATTATTTTGGGGATTATTGACGATTGCAAAACTGCAAAATGCGTTGCCTAGTAGCATAGTTGCATAAATAGATTTTCAGCGAGATAAATGTAAAATGTGAAATATGAATGAATATTTAAAAATTAAAATGAATAAATATGAAAATGAAACTTTTTCCAGATTTGGTTGCCCTTTACAATTTTCCTATGCAAGATATCAAAGATGAACAATTCGAATCTAAAGTGCGATGTGTGTTTAAAATATTTCAGTGATCTGATCACTTACTACGAACGGCTAAGGTGATAAAATGTACTGGTTTCCTTGGACTTGTTCTGGGTTTTCGAACTTCTGCGGGTGCCCGAGAAGATTTCTTAATTGTCCTGATTCGGGGCAACGAAAAATGCTGGAGAAACCAGAAAAAATAATTATTTCGCGTTTTTCACCAAAATTCAAAATTTCAAATACATCTTTTTTATATTTTAAATGAACTTTATTAAACCAAATATGTGGTTTTTGATCGATAACCTTTTGCCATTTTTCTGGTAAAAAACCATTATGCCATCACAGTAAAACTTCTTGGATTTCTGGGCCAAAAACTGAACCAGCAGATTTTGATAAAGCATCTTCACCATAAACACCACACACGCCTACGATGCTTTATCGTCTTGATCGTAGTGATACTGTACATTTTCAAAACGCAATTAATTTTGACTGAATTGACAAATGTCACAATTTTATTTTTTAATAATCTGTGGGCTGCCAAAAAATTCTTCAGACCATGAAATAAAAGGTTTTATATTAGGAACTATTTAGAGGATCTAAAAATTATTTCAGATATAAAATTTCAATACAATTCATCAACAAATGTGCGTGTTCCATTTGGTGCTGGAGACTGAGAAGATAGTCTGTATTGGCTAAGTGGGTAGAAATAAATTTGGCGAATATTATTTTTAATTTAAGATATCGACCAAATGAGCTTCGCAATATTTTTTGAATTTGAGATTCTATCGGCCAATGCTACGTCCGACAGAGAATTCTTCAGAGCCAGAATTAAACAATTTTGTATTAGAATCTGTTTAAAGAATCAACTTTATATCTCAAATCTCAGATATAAAATTTATTTCAAATCCATTGACCAACGCGCACCCTTTATGTAAAAACAAATTTGTTTTTGGCAATTGATTTCTGTCCCACAATATTTGTTGAATTCTGCCTATGTTTCATTTAAGAAACTCCATCCCAGCTCCAAATGGAACTTCCACGATTATCCGACAATTCTATTGAAATTTGGTATATGGATTAACCAATATGTTTGATGACCAATGAATTTGTTGCAGCACATTAAACACTAGAAGAGATTGCGAAACAAATCTGGTTTTTATCCACTACAGTAGAGGCTGATCGTCATCATCCAACCAAGTTCATACAGCAATTCTTTTTAAATCAAATACATATTTCGATACTCAATAACTGTCCTATTTTTTTTTAATTGAAAACTTTTTCAGTCTTCGCCCAGGTTTACCAAGGTTAGTCACTTTTGGATTGTAGATTCACCTTAAGAAAGGCGGAAATATTCAGAAATACGTTAACATGGATCATGAGAAGGAGCTATGTAGGTATTGCGTTGCTTATTTTACGAAGGAAATGGGTTTTAATCGAATTAATTATGATTTTTGCTTAGTTCCAATCCCGGCTTACCGATATTAATTTTTACTCAAAATTTAGTGCCCTACTCAACAGCCCCTTTGCCAAAATGATCTCAAAATGTGTTTGATTGTAAAGAATACTGTATTTTAAAATTTATTCGCAATAAAATTATTCAAGTTGTTCTAGGAAGAAGGGGTAGAGTATGCCGAATTGCATGGAGAAGATACTGGGTCTATATATTAGATCCAATGCCCTCCTAAGGCATCCTCTAGACCTCAGCCAACATGCATATCAGACTGGGAGATCGACAGAAACAGCGATCCACGAGCTGGCAACAAATATCGAAGATACACTTCGGAATAAAGAGGTTTTGTTATGCTCCTTCATCGATATTCAAGGGGCTTTTGACAATACCAAGTTCGAAATGATTCAAGAACAAGCACATGCAAGGGGAATAGACTCCTCCACCATAGGGTGGATAATCAATATGTAGAAACAGGAGGATAACGGCCTCCTTTGGTGATAAAACCATCACGATTGCGGCTACTAGGGGTTGTCCCCAAGGGGGAGTTCTCTCGCCCCTTTTGTGACTACTCGTGATGGATGGACTACTTATAAGATTAAAAAACTCACTTCTCGAATATCACCTACGCGGACGATCTAGTCTTAATGGTCCGGGGGGAAATTCGAGAGTACAATAGCGGAACGTATGCAATATGCACTCGAGTTGGTAAGCGACTGGTGTATTGAACGGGCCTTAGAGTAAACCCCAAAAAAATTATTTGTACTTTCTATACAAATCGGAGGAAAACAATTCTCCCACCTCTATCTATAAATGGGGAAATTCTCCAAATGGCGACGGAGGTTAAGTACCTGGGAGTGATACTTAATCAGAAACTGACATGGAACCCGTTTTTAAAATATATCACAATCAAGGCAAACAGGGCGCATTTCACTTGCCAAAGAATGATTGGCAAAACGTGGGGTCTGACTCCCCAAATGGCACTTTGGTTATACTCAACCATCGTAAGACCAATAATCTCTTATGCGGCGTTTGTGTGGTGGCCTAAGACAGAGCAAAGTGGTGCCTGCTCAATATTGGATAGAATCGAAAGGCTAGTTTGTTTGAGTGTAACGGGAGCAATGAAAACCTGCCCTACAGCTGCTCTTGAGAAGCTATTGGGACTCTCACCACTACATACACTTGCACCTTAAAAGAGTAGCTGGTTCAAGGGCAGGCAATTTAAAAATAACATCCGGACGAGGAAATAATCCAACTATCAGACGTGATGATTAAAACTATTGACTGCCGGAGGAATTTCACGATTGAGATACCCGACAGGGATTCGTGACGCCTCCATATGGTACACCGGCGGTTCAAAATCAGGGGGTGGGTACGGGTGCGGATATAATCGGGCCGGGTCTCGAACTCTGTATTCCATTCGGTAAAATCCCCACAGCTTTCCAAGCAGAGATATTTGCGATCGAGGTATATGTGCTGCGTTGTCTCACAAAAAAATATAGAAAAACCGAGATTTACGTAATATTGGACAGCCAGGCGGAATTGCTTGCCTTAGGAGCATCTGTCTTCTATTCTAAAATAATCTGGAGCTGCTATCGCAACCTTCTAGAACTCAGCAGGGAGAATAAAGTAACCCTTTTGTGGTCCCCCGGCCATTCCGATATACAGGGAAACGAGGCGGCAGACCGCTGTGCAAAAGAGGCAGCGGAAAACTATTAAGCTATGATGTTAGACGTTTAAATTAGTCAATCAAGATGGATAGACAGTCTCTAAAATCCCTCATCTGGTACTTAACAGGTTATGGCCCTTTTAATGGACATTTGGAGAAAATAGGAAAGTCCCCTACAGACCGTTGTAGATTCTGCAACCTGGAAAGGGAAACATCCGAACATCTACTATTCACGTGTGATGCTATAATCCATAAAAGACTTAAATTCCTCCATGCATACACAATACAGTGGCCTAACGCCGGCCCTTTAAATATGCATGAGCTGGTGGCGTTTATCAAGGACTTGAACCTCCACTTTACGTGAAACCTTCTGGGGGTGCACAATAGACCTCAATGGCCGCGGTGCACAGCGCTAGTATAGCTCACCCCGTATAAACAAAAAAAAAAAATGCCGAATGGCATATTCTACGAAACTCAATTTAAAGACATTTCTTTATACATACATCCCTTTCACTAAGGCCAGCATAGATGTGATTTTGATGCGGCAAGAGGTCTAAGCTTTACATGTTTCCACCTGCCCCGCCTAAATTAAAGAAACTCGAGTCAATTCCTTAATAAATTTTTCAAATTTCGTTTTTTTCAACTTTAAATTTATTTTTAAATAATATTTTGTTTATTTAGTCTACTGATAAATTTAGAGCAACATGCAACCGCGGACTTTGAACCTTGACAAATTAATCTTGTATAATATCACTATTACGGCAAATTTACAGAATGATGAGCACAAATCAAAATAATTTGTAAACAGTTGAAAAAAAAGCATTTAGAGAGCCAAATTTAAATCGAAAACAATGTAACGACTATGTGAATATGTTTGCCCCCAATTACCACCATACGGTCTCGTTACAAAACTTTTTTGTTTTTTACTATGTACTTAATACTTGTTATTTATTTTCTTTAAGTTTGTTTATATTTACAAATATATATAACACAATCAACGACCGATAAAATACTTATTTTTGGGTGAATTGTAAATAGAGTTTAGTATGTATATACGACGACGAAGTGTAGTTATATATAGAAATCACTCATACAACTTGTAATCAAAAAACTTAAAAATAAAACTGATTTCACACTACAGCTTAAGTCAGCTTTATCAGTGACAGTGGCTTACTACTGGCTTACTACTGAGTACTATATGCATTTGGTCTGACGCACCCAATGTGTTGACGATTTTTATTTTTTTTTTTCTTAAAACTAAAATGGTATCAGCATTTTTATTTTATTTATAAATAAAATCCTAAAAATATTATCAATTCACCTATACGTGCATATACTATATTAATTGATTTACTTATTATTTTGTTGGTCGACAATATTTTGGCAAAAGGCCGACATGCAAAATTATAAATGCACCCCCCTGACTCTCTTTATGGTTCCTCTATCCATATTTTGTTTTGTAATTTTTATGGTAATTTTGGTTATAAATTGTACATTTTAGTGTAAAACTATTTTTAAACTATAATTTCTCGACACAGAGTGTCACATTTATAAGGTATGCTTAATAATTATGTGTCACCATGTATTCAATTTAATTTATTAATTAAGGTCCTTGTAGTTAATTATGTCAATTTGATAAACAAAAATCGTAATGATTCCTATATATTAAATCTCTAGAAATTGGATCAAATACTTTCTTTTTAATTTTTATTTTAGTGTTCATCTTATGATCGGTGAACCTTGATATGAATTTGGATACTATGGTGGGCGTTTGCTGTCTAGAATATTTTTTTTTTTTGGGAAATGCCTTGAACAATATCAATTAAATTATTTATGAGGTCAAAATAATTGGGAAAAAATGTGCAATGTGCACTAAAATATATCACTTACACATTCCTATAATGTTTCCGATGGAATTTTTTCGATATTTATAAAGCTAAATTGTTTAACGAGTAACACCAGTTTTAAATGTTTTAACCATGAAAAAATTGTTTTAAAAACTTATCAGTCTCATTATTAGTGTATTTAAAACTTGAAATTTATTTGTTAACAGATTTTGTCAAAATAATTTTTGAATTCAAAATAAAACTAAAACAAATTAGAAGCTTAATTTAATTTATGCACAAGCATGCGATTTTTTTCGTTGGTTTATGGTTTAATGCTCTAATTGATTATGTGAACCCATATTTCTCATTTAATCTAATTTTGTATAAAGATATCGATTACATAAAATGATGAAATAAAAAAACTTTGTTTATTTCAGGCAGGATTTGTCTAACGAACAAACTTATATAAAATTGAAAATTGTCTAACCCATACTTCAAAACTGGCAAGTTAAATAATGAACTTTGTTATTAGACCTTAAAGGAAAATAAGCCTAAGCAAAAAGACGAGTTGCAATTACGCCAGAAAATAAAACCCGATGGCAATTATTGTTTAATGACGAAACAAATAAAAATGTTCCTAAATATGTTGTTGGTGCAGTAACCATTACATTGCCGTGCACCTTTTGAAAAATTACTAAAATGCGTGTTAAACCGTTAAATTCAATTTTTGGCAAAATTTAGAAAATTTTATTGGAATTGGTTTAACTTCATTTAAAAAAAAAACGCAATTTTGTATTTTAACGGCCGGCAAATTTGATTTTTGAAAGAAATTAAATCAATTTTAATAAAATTTTCTAAGAATAAGGTGGAATTTATAAATATTTATATAGAACTATTTGTTAATAATTTTCATATTGCAAAATGAAGCAACTTAGCCAAAAATTGGATTTGACGGTTTTAAATGCCGGTTTTCCGTTGTGCATGGGGCAATGCCTTAAGCCTACTTAATCGAGTGCAAAACTATTTTTAGTTATTTTTTATAAGTAGTTACCAAATTTTATAATGTAAACATAATTTAAATGAACATAACAAATTAAACTGGTAGAAAAAGTAACCACATAATACATAGGCATTTAAGGAAATACATTTACTTAGGAATTTAATGAATCATCCTTCTGCACAAAATATTGTATACGTAGTACACCTCGGGCGGAAAAAGTTCTACGTACTAAATAAATAGTGGTCGTTGCCCCAATTAACAGGTCAATTTTAAAATTTCTAATCTTACTTAGTCGTATCCTCCAAAATAAACATACATTTGTAATCACTTTTCACGACTGAAGTCATTTGAAATGACTTCTTGTTACGATTTATTATGAAGCTGTATTGCCGGTGCTAGCCGTTACTTGAAACCACTTCTGTCTTAATAGATGATGACTATAAAATTGACACTAAACGATAATGGGCATATCAACCAATTAAGTTCTAATAATAACCAGATAGTTTCGTCGACGAAGCGAAGTCCTAGCAAATTATTAAAAATGTAACCATTTATTTTAGAATTTTAGATATTTTTATTTTTTATTAGGAAACTGGGGAAATAATCAGAGGCTTTATGCGTTGCATGCGTAAACAAAATTAGACACGTACAAAATAAACATGCCAATCACAAAAAAATTTTATTTATCTCCCCATCAACTCTTTGAGCGAACCATAAGCCTTATTGTTCTCATCTCTGATGAAGAATCCCCAACTACTTTTAGGCGTTTTAATATATCACTCTAAGCAAAAAACTTTATTTGCTGTTTAAATGTAGAAAAAAGCAATTTTAATTGTGCATGCAAGCGAGAATATTTTATGAGAGGAAGTTGTTTTAACGATATTTAGAGTATTATAGAATACTCTTGTTAGTTAAGAATTTGATTTAATATACAATAAACAAATCAATATTTAAACCAATCACCGAGGTGTAATATGATCAAGTGATCACAAATCAAGATTTTTTAAATTTGGTTTTAATTATTGTTCCAACAATAACTTTACTTTTTTGGCTGATTTTTCATGCATTTTCCAAAAATGACTGAAAAAATATGTAAATGGCCTTACCAATTGTATTGATCAAACAATATACATAAATACCGATGTAACACTAATTCTATGACATTACGCAAATCAATCAATCCTTCACAAATTTCGAATAACGTCGAGAAACACGATTATCCACAAAAATGTTGAATATATCTAGTAAACTTAAAATCCTATAACAAACTAGGAATATCGAATAAATTCATGCCCATTAATTTAGATTCATCCAAAAACAGTAAAGTCTCGAATTCAGAGAATTAGCGGCGTAGCGGCTCAAAAACTTGTCTATAGGCTTAGCGCCATAGGCAACTTTTAATCCACCGCCTTTTTTTTGGAAAAAACAGCTTAGCCAATGTATAACTAAAATAATCGTCAAAAACGATTGATTGTTGTACCGATTTATAAAATTACCAAGTTTAATCTTTTATTATAGAGGAGGATGATATTAGCCGTTTGTTCTTGATCAGATGGATTTCAAGGCATTGCGGACCCGATCGTCGTTTAGGTGATTTCTCAGAATTTGCTCAATGGAATCAGAAAGATTCGAAATCATTGCAAATGGTGTTGGCGGTTTGTATGGATTCGACAGGGACGAGACCACAAATCTTTGTATGCACTTTGATCTAACTAACTGGTAAGGATGTTGATATGAATGGTCATGCGTTGTTTTATATGCGTTGTTCGGCTTTCGATAGAGTCAGGTCCCAAATATTTAACGCTAGGTTTCTTAATAGAGGTTAGTTTCTTCCATTGGTGCAAAATTCTTATCTTGATCTGTAATTTATTTTTATTTTCTTAAAGGGGGTGGGCTGAACAAAAGAGCTCTAGGCTTTGTGACGAAAAAGGGCTATTATGGAAGAGGACTATTATGGTAAATTGTCACATGAAGTGAAAGTTCAGGTCGTTGATAAATCCGTGGTTGTTTCTTCAATCATGTTGGCAATTGAGTACTGCCTCGTTCTTGGTACTCAACCACGGTATCTGCGCTTTAGTAGTCTCTACTCCTGTAATCAGTTGTTATTTCACTCTCAGAATCAGGGGTGCTATTCTTGAACCATTACAAAAATTTGTGTATTGCGAATTAGTGTAAAAGTATTACGAAAACTAAGAATTACTACAATTGGTTAATAAGCTAGAATTAGGAAATTAACACAACCCGCCGGCTATTTTACTAGAAAAATTACCTAATCCGCCGGCAAAACGACAAGTTTTATTGTTTAACCCTTGGTGGTTTGGCGTCTATTGGAGGGGGGGATCAAAGTTGAGTAGATTAATCTACCAGCTCCGTAACCTTCCAGTAGGGTGCGCATCACGTGGGCTGTTCTGGTCTTGTCATTAGGCAGCTACGTGATGGGTACAATTGTGTAAGGGGTAACCTGTTCACAATTCGCAAGTATACGTACTGCCTCCTCGTGGCAACCACTGGTAACTAAGGCCACTTGGCACATTTTAGGCCATTTGGCACAGGCTAAAGTACGGCGCTAAAGGAGAAAACCTTGACAAAAAACCCTAATCTAAGGTGGAACAGCATATGCCGAAAGATGAATGGCTGATAGGTTAATCAGCCCAAAATATGCGGACTCTGGATACCAGGCACCCTCCAGTTTTATTTAGCCTTCCTGTAGTATAGCTGGGTGACCTACAGGTGATTTGCAATTCCCAGCAACTCGAAAGAGTAAAATCAAACGGAATACGGGGCAGGAGTAGGAATATACGGGAGTGGGACAACCCTCTCGAGGTCCTTGAGCTCCAATGCTACCGTCTTTCTAGCGGAACTACATGCTGTAGTAAACATCTAGGAGGAAGAGCAATAAGCCCAGATAGTATGTATCACGTACCGGGAGGCAATATTGTCAGGTTCATTAAGAACCTGAATATTGACTGGACGGATAATTAAGCAGGGGCCAGCACAATAGATCTTTTAGGTCGCAGTGCGAAGTGGCTGATCGCCCGCATGGCCCCCCCAATTAATAATAATAATAATTGTTTAACCCTTTCGAACGCCATTTACAATTAACTTACTTCCAAATATAAAGTATCTGCACAATAAAAACGGCAACAAAACTGAGATTTAATATGTGGCATTGCTCATATAACTGTAATATTAAAATAAATACATGCATAATAGAACGACGCTTAAAGGCGGGCCCGGCCGGTTAAGTGTTAAGACAACCAGAAAGTTTATGGAAGTTACAGCAGGATTTCTAACTGCAGAATTCCACAAACAACGCAAGCTACCGTAGATCCCGCCACATACGTTATCAGCATGATTATTCTATGTAAATGGACTATCCATGGTTAATCCCAAATTTGCTACGTTTAACCTTCACGTTTTCTCCCGTAATTTTGATTGGGCTGAGATTTCTTCTGTGAAATTCTATGTTACTTTGCCCAAAAAAAAATACATTTAGACTTAGACATATTGAGCCGAAGTTGATTATTATTAGACCACCGCTCAAGATTTTCGAGATTCCTTGGGATTGGTTCTGAAGTTGTTTAATTGATCTCCATCTTGCCTGACTACGTGTTGTCTCTCACAGTAATATCCGAACTAATTCATGAATTATCTTTCTTCCTAGGTTTAATTTCCCGTACTGGGACAAATTTCTCAAACAACTCCAAAATAACTGAATTTATGACTTTGTATGCTCGAAGTGTATCAGTGGTGGTGCAATTACAGAATTGATTCCAGGGATATGGTGCTACTTATCTTGACTCTTATCTGTGAAGAAGAGAAAAAAATATTAAATCATGTTTTGATAGTTCTGGCAAGTCGATTTGAGAAAAAACTCGAGGCGATTATTTCTAATGAGATCAATTCATGGTGGTCGTGATATCAATTGCCCCGTATGAAAAGTTAATCGAAACTTTGCTATCGTAATACCACAGGCTGAACTCTGCGAGTAAATTACGAAAGTTGAAAGCAAGAGGTTCGTCAGTCTGCAAAATATCTGTGTTAAAATCCCCTAACATTACACAATCTTCATATTGAGTAGAAAGATTTAGACTCATAATATTATAGCTCTAGAGTGGAAATTCGTTGATTATCTGATGATCTTGCAACAAGGAGGCGTTTATATAGACACTTCTCCACCCGCTTCTTATGCCGATCATTTCGAATAATTTTATAACCGGGTAAGGTTTAAGTAATGTTTCTGGCGCTGTATTATACTATATTATAGAGGGCTGCAGAGGTTCCACACCTCCAAACACTTAAAAATTTGAAGATGTAAACGGTCCCTACCTACGCTATTAAAATGGGGTATAATTGCATTTTCGTTTAATTCATTTAAATTTTGAAGAATTCCTTTACGTTTACCTAAATTAGTTTTTTATCGGCAGAAAATTTATGAAAAGGTAGTTTTTTGAGCGTATATGAATGGTATCGGCCACCTTGCTTGGCAACTCTCCGTGCCCCCAGGGTCACTATTTTAATGGAACTTTGAACAATTCTGGGCCGGCTCAGATCCGGAGTTCAGCCAGGTTGTCGATAGCATTCTTAAGAACAAAAATTACCCGTTCATAAATTTTCAGTCTGTATAAATGCCTTGAATAAACGTTCATCAGCTACCCTACTAGTGGCCCCTCGAATAAAGCTAGCAATCACAAAATTGGCTTTTATAGAAGAACTCTGGAGGATCAAGGAATGTACTGTAAACTATTAATCTATTTTAATTCTACGTTTGGTTTGTTCTTAATTTATTGTTCTAACTTACGTAGTTTATGCAAAAGTAAAACTTTTTAGCTTCTTCTAAAAAATTTTTTGAGACATAAATGTCTTTGCTTTATCAAATTTTAAGCTGATTAAAGGCTCAACCAGCCAAAAATTGTAAACTTAAAAATTTTAACGACACTAATTTTTCTTAATTTTTTTTGACATTCCAACCAGCGAAAAATTTTAAACTTGAGAAGTTTAGTGGAACGATTGCATTATTTTTCGACATTTAATTTCCACCAAACTTTTTTCCTTCTAATGAAATAAACTTGAATATTTTAAACTGTTTGGTTGTCAACCAAAATGGGCCCCAATGGGTTTGTAATTCATAAACACGAAACACAATTTTTTTTTAATTTTTTCCATTTACAAAAAAATCGGCAGAAAAATGTTGCTAAATTTATTTATTTATTTATTTAATTATACACAAATAAGGCATATCCTTTTTACAATATCCAGGGATATACTATATTCCTATATGTATTCCAGCAATTACACAGAAAAATAATTCAAACAATAATTAAAATTAAATATAATATAATTAAAAATACAGAAGAAAAGATTAAGAACAAAAGATAAAACATCAGAAGACGTGATAATGGAAAAAAGAAAAAGCAAAAAAAACGAATTAATGGAAACGAATTATGTGCCAATCAGCCCCTCGAGGTGCATTCCCTTGAAACCACGCAAATTAGATGCTGCCTTTATAGACGGATTCAGACTATTCCACAGCTTCACTCCATGGATAATGAAAGAACGTTGTCTTGGCTTAGTTTTGCATGATTTAGGCAAATTTAAATTTAGTGTCCTCTGCGATTTCGAGAATTTCAGTTTATCATAAAGGTAGTTCGGAACTTTATTTTTAGTCAAACCAAACATCACAGTCAACACCGACAGTTCCAAAAACTGGTTCAATCTTACACCAAATATCTGTTCAGAAAGGTGCGAAATTGGATCGCCCATTCGCTTCAAAAATATGTATCTAGCACAAGAATTAAAAGCAACATTTAACTTTCGTAGGGACTTCTTGGAACATTGCGAATATATCGAAGAACAATATGAAAGTAAAGGTCCCACAAGAGTACGAATGACATGACATTTCACATCACTTGAAATAAATTTCGCCGTGCACCACAATTTACCTAAGATACCATAAATTTTACCACAAAGGTTATTAACATGGGTACTCCAATTTAATTTAGTGTCTATGATCAACCCCAAACTCTTGATAACGTCACAAAACTCAATTCTGTGATTGTCAATTAAAAGGCTGTTTATCGGTAAATTTATACGTTTTTTGTTAGTTATTAGTATGGCTTGTGACTTCGCAGGATTGATTTGAAGTTTGTGCACTTTGGACCATTCCAAAATATTACACAAAGCTTGATTTAGATTATTAATCACAGCGTCAACCGAATCAATATCCCCGAAAGAATAGATTTGCAAATCATCCGCAAAATGGTGATAGCAAATGTTTCCCGTTTGTTTAATTGATTGACAAATTTGATTTATTATGTACAATGAAAACAGAATAGGTCCTAAAATAGATCCTTGAGGAACCCCAGATGTGACAAAAATGTTGTCGCTAAAGTTGCCATGATATTTTACAGATTGTTGTCGCAGATGCAAGTAAGAACCTATAAGTTGACAAGCACTCTTAGAAAAGTTATATTCATAACATAGTTTCGATAACAACATAGCGTGGTCTACTTTATCAAATGGCTTAGAAAAGTCTAAGAGAACCAAAACTGCAACTTTACCATCTTCAATATTAATAGTAATATCATCAGTAACTTTCAACAAGGCAGTTGTAGTACTGTGCTTGGCACGAACCATTTTAAAAGTAGAAAGCATTTACGTCAGCGGCAGAATGAACTGCATCACAAACAAAATTTACATCATTTGAGTTGAAAACCGAACCGAAGTAACTATTGAACTCATCAGAGGTAATGTCACATTTACACTCCGGAATTGGCGGATTTACATATGTGTTGAAGTTCTTCCAGAATAATTTACTCGTAGTATTATTGCTAAAACGATCATTAAAAAATTGGCATTTGGCAGCTTTGGTCATATAATTTACTTTATTATGAGCTCTGACGTATTTTAACCTATTAATGTCAGTCTTATGCTTTCTCCAATTACGGTGCAATAAAATATCATTATTAAAGTACGGACCACGCACTTTACGCTTCTCACAAATCATGTTTAGTAGTTGAAAGTTATCAATAAGATAACTTATAAATGAATTTAAAAGTGATAACTGTTTATTAACATCACAAAAATGATATAATGATGCCCAATTTAATGAATTAGCAGCCATCAGTAGCGCGTCCTTGTCAATATTCCAGAAATCTCTCACGTAAATAAATTGGTTACTAACCTTTTTGTCAACAGGGAACACATACAACCCATAAATCATATCATGGGTGGTTGCAATGCCAGGAATTGAGATTTGAGTAAAAGTTTTAATGTTGTTAGGATGATTGGCGAAGGCCAAATCAATTAAAGTGGCAGAATCACCCACAAAATTAGTAGCTACCTTTGAGATTAATCCAAGCCCATAAGATGACATTAATGATTTTAGTTGTTTAACCGTAGGTGTTGAAACGAGACAGTCAATCTTAAAGTCACCAACAATAATGACCTCATTATATCGTGTCATAAGATCACTTAAGACAGTTTCAAGATCTTTTAGGAATTCTAATTTCGAGGACTCCAATTTGAGCGGATTGTATACTACACCCAGGACCATTTTCATGTTAAGTTGATTTCTAATTTCAATGAAGATTATGTCGAATAAAGAGTTTCTTGCATTAGTGTACATAACTTTTGGATTTAGAAATTTTTTGACATTACCACCAACACCAGCAGAACGCCGCCTCGAACGATCTTTACGAAATAGAGTAAAATTGTCAAGATCAAAATGTTTACTAGAGTGTTTAGGTTTCAACCATGCTTCTGAAATGGCAATAGCATGGAACGGAATGTCCTTAACGATTAACTTCGATTCTTCAAAATTAGGAACCAAATTAGCAAATAAATTAATACCACCGTAAAACCTATAAAAATAAAATTTAAATTTATAAATATGCATAAAAAAAATCGCATGAATACAAATCTTTGCATCTACCGCATCAAAAATTTATTTGGATTTGACATTTATTTCTTAAGTTTGGACGCAAAATCGCGCATTCTTAATTTTTCTTAATTGACAGATCTAATTTAACGAAGCTTCATTAAATTTCTTAAGTGACGTTTATTTTTCGCTAGGCGAGAATACAGAAATCCTATCTACTGCATTCTTAGGTTTTGTTAATTCTTAATTTTTAAGTTTATAATTCTTCGCTGGTCACCACTTTAGTCGAATCACGGATTTCTCGAAGAAAAAGATATAAGTTGAAATATGTATAAATATGTGGTAACATATAGCGCTCTTCCTCTTTATTTGTTCTAAATAGAATAAATATCCAACAAATTTTTGGTTTGGATTTTCCAAAAAAAAATATTTTTTTTTACCTAAGAATCCTTAGCCTATTGATCACCATTCTTCTTTTTAATAACTACTTTGCCTTGTCTTGTCGAAAAGTTAGGCAAACTACCTTTCTTCGGTAGCCGTTGCGGTAAGATGATCATTGAGCACGATTGTAGTAGACGAGTCGACTCCTACAGTTTTCGGATAAATCCCACCAGATTTACCATGATAAATCATGTTCGGCCGTAGAAACATTTAAACTCTAGATTATCTTCACGATGATACATTTAATTGTTTCGGCTGCTTCGTTTACACTGTATTCTAAACCAATGATCTTGATATCACTGGATAGACAATCTTATTCAATTGCTACAATATCACCGTATTTCTTTTAAATAGCCAGTGCCATTGGCATATTTGGAGTTGAAATTCCATTTGGTTTTAAAGTAACGTAAGTTTTAAACTCAAATTCCAGTAAAAGCTGAACGAAAAATTGAGTGATAGCATTGCTGTTCTCAAACGATTTAGGTTCAACTCCTTTAACCTCAAGACCGTTGAATGAAAAGGAATCTTCGGCTATTTCGATTCTGGTTTCCAAACTATCTAGTTTTGATTCCACATCGGAATATCCGTTAACAATTTCCTGACGGACAGTCGTTAGCTTAATCTGTAAGATGTCAGCTTTTGCTGCGTTAAATTATAATTCGTAATGATAATTTTAAGTCTGAGCGTAGGTTCTTATTTTCTGAATAGCAGAATCATGCTCATTTAACTTCTCAAAGATTGAACTAAAAAATTGTTTCACCGCGTGAAAACTTAACAACTTAATTTTGGTGTAAATTTCGGTCACCACCACAAGCAATGATTTCTACATTAAGCATTATGAAGTTAGACAGGCTGGTTTAATAAATCCGATTTATCAAAACTAGTTATGAAAAAACAAAGGGATTAGCTAAATTCGAGGTTGACACACTGCGACTAATCTCGAAAAATTCACAAAATTGGTTTTATTAAATCGTAGTGTGTCTAGGGTATTACAGTTTTAAGATTAGATGATTTATTTAATACACCCTTGACACAATGCTATTTATTAAAACCGATTTTGTGAATTTTTCGAGTTCTCAATATAAGCTAAACGATTTGTTTTGTATAGATTTTATAAAAGTAAGATTGAGAGAGTGCAAAGAACGGCCTGTATGCTTGTTAGCGGGGCATTGAGGTCGGCACCGAGACAAGTGCCTTAGAGGTTACGTTGCACCTTCTTCCGGTGGACATTTTTGGCAAACAGATGGCGGCAAATACGGCTGTACGACTTGCAGCCGTCTCTCAGTGGAGGTATCTTAGTATAGGACACTCTAATATTGTTAGATCGTTGAATGATGAGCTGGCGAATCTTGACTACATTAAACCTACTCTACGCTTCGAGAAGCGATTTCGGACCTCCTTCCCTTCAAGGGAATCCTGGAGGGATATACCGTTATCGGAAACCGAAGCGTTGCAATTCTTCACAGATGGCTCCAAACTAGACGGCAAAGTGGGAGCTGGAGTATTCTGTGACAAATTAAATGTAACCATAAAGCTGAAGTAGTAGCGATTGAGGAGGTCATGACGTGGTTGAAGCATAATGTGTTATCCTCAGACGATATCACAATCTATGTGGACAGTCAAGCGGCGATCCGGTCGTTAGAATCGGTGTCTTTGGGGTCACGGGTGGCGTTGAGTTGTCACTCATCTCTAAATGAGATGAGTGAGCATTTCAATACCCAGGTAATCTGGGTTCCAGGTCACTCGGGCGTCATGGGGAACTGCAGGGCGGATGAACTTGCTAGGCGTGGTACGACTCTCCAGCTGCAACCGGAAAGGGCAAGTCTGGAGAGGTTTATCACAGCGCTGAGACAAGCACTTGGGAAGCAGGCGCTATCCTCAGCGGGGGAAAGGTGGTCTAACACCCTCACCTGTAGAGTTGCAAGACAAGTTTGGCCAAAGCTGGACTTGGGGCGCACTAGGGCATTAATATCCCTACGCAGACGTGAATTAAGAACGATCGTAGGAATTCTCACGGGACACTGCCTTTTTGGAGAACATGCAAGAAGGCTGGGTCTGGAAGCAAATGACTTCTGCAGAAGCTGCTTGGACGAAGAGGAGGAAGAGACGTTGGTCCACTTCCTTTGCTCGTGTCCAGCATTGGCTCTCAGAAGGCACAAACACTTGGGTAATTTCAGGATAGACTGCCTCTCGGATCTCGAAAACAGTAAAGTGCGGGACGTCTTACGCTACATAAGTAGCTCAAAATGGTTCCAATAGGGGTAAAAGGGGAGATATTCTGTGGTATCACAATGGACCGTCACCGGTCTAAGTGTGCATAAGCAGCCACTCCAACCTAACCTAACCTTTGTATGGATTACTTAAACGAGTTTAGTTAAACTGGATTTATTAAACCACAATCTGTCTAAAAGTTATAAGATGTTACTTTTATATCCCTGCTGTTCAAACCATTAAAACAGATTCATTCATTTCCAGCAAAGAAATTAAAGCTTCTATCGATATCCTTAAAAGATTGTTCAACTCCGTTTAATAAGATAAAACACAAGCTGTAACATCATGCATCATTGTTGACATTAAAATGACAGCAAGTTTACATTATTGAAAACTAATAAATTTTATCAAGCAATTTTGATACCTTATCAGTCTCACAACTCTAATCAGCATGTGACAAATTGGGACTTTATTATTATATAAACAATGAACGAAAAGGGCGTGGGATAATACTTTAATTTCAACCCACAATACATTAATTGAGGACTAGATTAGAGGGAACAACAATGATGGAATTAGCACATCAAAAATTGATGAACAATTTTATTCAAGTGCTTAGACAGAAATCGTTACGAAATTAATTTCTGGGATGTATATAAACCGTCATTAAATACACATTTTATAATTATACGCTCATAAACAAAAAAACTATCAATTAAAAAAAAAAAAAACTTTTTATTTTTATTTAAGCTAGTGTTAAGTGTCAAAGCGATAAACATGCAATATGACAAAAATGTGCAAACCAATTTTAATTGCATAAAAGAGCGCACTATCATCGTGTTTTGAGTCAAGAAACTTTTTATTTTGTCTATAGATTGCTATGCAGAAGTACCTCAGTTTTTATCAAAATACAATTAGAGGAATTTTATAATCTAAATACTTAAACAGAGCCAAAATTTTGACCTGATATAAGCGCATGCATGTTTTGTCGCCGTTGTCGTGTTTAATTCGACTTAGTATCTATACATTAGACATTATATTAAATACGGTTGGATATTTGTGTATAGATAAAATATGTCGATTGTGTATAAAAGGTTAAAAAACTTTTTGAATGTTAGAATATATTTTTGTAATCAATTATGAATTTATGGTGGTTAATGATCGTAAACGACATTTAATCATTTTGTCGTCTTCTTTCTGTATTTTATTTATTGTTTTGTAAACATGCCTGTTTTGTGTTGTTCTTCTTCTGCCAATATTTTAATATTTATTTTAGATAAAACTATTAAGTAATATTAATTGTTTTTATTTGTAAATACGATTAGAGGATGTGTTGTCTCTGTGTCTAAGAGAGAACGACACAATGTATTATTATGCGCGGTTGAGTAATTAAACTAGAAACTTTACGGTCTAGAGATTATTAGAAGATTTTATAATGGCGCCTTACGTACTTTTGCACTGTAAATATTATTGATTATGCATAGTATACATAATATGTAAATCTAATTAATCTATACACTTGGTTGTTTGTGCAACACTCAACAATATAATCTGTTACTAGCAGTTATGTTTATCTCTAAACGAAACTTGAATATATCGTGTGCTCATGAACCAATAATCCCAAAATTTATGGTGAGAAACCAAATATCGATTTTTTTTGTTTTTTTTCTATTATTTCGATGACCTAATGCTGTTTTCTGCGAAAATATAATTGGAATGGCACAAAAAAAATCAAGTTTATATTTTATATAATACATAATATCGCGGGCATGACGAATGATTTTGACGTAAGATCTATATAAGATCAATGCTGCAAATATCATTATTAACAATTCAATAAAATTTGAGAGCATGTTTTAGTTACCAATTAAGTTCAATGAAATTTTATTGAAAAACATTCGCTGCCTAGGTCGAACATTTTTCTGTCTAATAACCTATATATGTATGTATGTTGTAATATACAATTTAATTTTTATTGATTTGTCGTTGTTGGATAAATGAGCTTAAAAAGTGAGGTACGTATTATTTGTTTTTAAAGGGTGTCCCAAGAAGTTTAATTTATGTTTTGTTTTACGTTTTCGCAATACATATATGTACTATCGTGTTTCTAAAATGTCTTATTGGAACACTCTTTAGCTTTAATTAATGCGATGTTTGTTGCGGTAATCCATTTTTCTAATGGCATTAAGGAAGATTTTCTACTTTTATGTGTGACACGTTTTTTTAATGGTTGGGGTGGAATTTTAGGAGTACACGTTTATTGTGTAAGGAAACTATTTGTATACATATTAATTTTATTTTATTTGTTTAATTTCAGGTATTGTGGATTGATTCGTGTTTGGGGAATAATTAATTTTACCTTAGCGCAAGCATTGAAGGTAAGTCTGGATTTGTAAACTGTATGGTGTTTTAAGTATGTGAATATTAGTGTAGTCAGTTGCCGTCCTTAAATTTAAAAATCTAACATCGAACTTCGACTGAAATTGATACTTTCAATACTGAGATTCTATGTCATTAAGGACTGTCCAGTTGATACCCGTGGATCACAGAACTCCTATCGAATATGTGAACCAAATGAATAGAGATAGAGACATTAAGGGAGGAGACTCTCGAAAGCTTAGTCGAAGTACAATTCCCAGTTTGGATCCATATCTGGTTCCAGTGGAATCTTACAAGTTTTGAAAAAACATTTTTTACTCCGGGACAAATAAGATGGACGATCAATCCATTTGGTCATCTTTAAATATCCGGAAGGACAAAATTATATATCCGCCATTCTTACAGCAAAGACTGCAAACTTCGTTCACTTATCTGTTTAGACTCTACAGACCAAGGTACAACTTGGAATAGGTTTCAAGGTGCTGGGGCATGTGTGTGAGAAAAAGATCCCTTGAGGACAACAATGCCCTCAAAAGACGTCCTCTAGATCACAGACAACATACCTATCAGACTGGGAAATTAACAGAAACGGTTCTATATTAACTGACATCAGGAAGCGAAGACGAGGTACTTTTGATAATAACGAATTTACACCATACTGTGAATAATCAATATTCTTAGGAGCAGAAGGATCATTGCTTCCTTTGTTTAAAAAGCCATCATGATTGCGACTACTAGGGGATGTCCTCGAGGTGGAGCTCTCTCATGCTTATTGTGGCTACTCGTGATGGATCAATTAATTATTAGATTAAAAATTGTCACGTCTCGAACATCAACTATGCGGACGATCTAGATAGTATTGTTGGTTAGGGACAAATTCAAGAGTACAATAGCGGAACGCATGCAATATGTCCGCAAGCTAGTAAATGACTGGTGTACGGAAACGGGCCTTAGAGTCAACTCAAATAAAATTATTTGCACTTTCCTTACAAACCGAAGAAAACCATCCTTCCACTGCTGCGACAGAGGTTAAATACGCGGGAGTTATACTTGATCAGAAACTGACATATAGCTCGCTTTCAAAACATGTTACAAACAAGGCTTACTTAACACTTGTCAAAGAATGATTTGCAAAACGTGGGATAATCTCCGTGGAGTACCGGGACTCTCCCCACTGTACTTACACATTAGAAGGATAGCTCGTTCGGAATAGGGCCGAAAGGCCGAGTGTCAAAAGGCCGAATGTGTTTAAAGGCCGAATGTCGAAAGGCCGATTGGGTCGAAAGGCGATTGTGTCGAAAGGTCGAATGTCTAAAGACCGTTTCTGTCGAAATTGATTTTAATTTTTCATCTTTTTATGAACGAACATTTTCAAAATTTATCAAAATATTTGTATAAAAATGTTTAATAGTAAATTGCCTTAAATATTAAAAGCTTCTCACGTTTTTTTTTCATATAATTAAAAATTAATCGACTATAATAAAAAAAGAAAATTAATAAATTTTTTTTCCGACAAAATTTGATCACATTAATATGCTACATACGCAGGATTTATTAGCACGTTTTTTCGATTTATTTAAATCATTTTACATTAAGCAATAAATTCAATGGTTTTAAATATTGATTTCAATCAATTAAGTGAATGAAAATTCGGCCTTTCGACCCAATCGGACTTTCCACACGTTCGCCCATTCGACCCATTCGGCCTTTCGACATTCGGCCTTTCGACCCATTCGAGATTTAGACATTCGGCCTTTCAATACTTTCGGTCTTTCTACCCAATCACCCATTAGACATTTGGCCTTTCGGCCCTCCGACATTCGGCCTTTCAACATGGAACGGCTCATTCAAGAGCCACAAACCTAAAAATAACGACACAAATTAGGACCACTAGACCAGAACTCAACATTATCCTAGACAAATTGAACCTGGTAAAATGAAACGATCCAACTATAAGACATGTTGGTTAAAACAATTGATTGTTAGAAGAACTTCACGATTAGGTTACCCGATAGCGATCTAGTCGAGAAAAATCCAGTTTCCAATCCACCCTACCTCCTCACGCTTCGTGTCGAAAACAGGCGTAGATACGAGTGCGGGAAAATCACGCCTGGCCCCGAACTCTGTATACCCTTGGATGAAACTTCATAGTCTTTCAAACAAGTCCTTGCGATCAAACTGTGTGTGTGTGCTGCAATGTCTCACAAAGAAATAGAAGAAAACTGAGATTCATATTTCTCGAATAGATCGCACTGCTTGCCCTAGGAACCTCGTATAGATCTGGACTGCTTGCCCTAGAAACCTCAGTTTTTACTTCTAAATTGATTTGGAGCTGCTACTGTAACCTCTCAGAACTGAGCAGGAACAATAAAATTATCATTTTGTGATTTCTCGTCCAAAGTGAGCTTCTACAATGAAACAATGCAACGAACGAGCCAAGTACTGCTTACTCCAAGAGCCTTTTGGCTAATAGCATTGGAAATTGGGAACAGAAATGTCAGAAATTACTCTGTAAGTCCTCATTGGGATGAGATATGCCAAACTACTCTTGAGTTTTATAATGTTAGACACCTGAGAGAGGCACTCAAGAATAAGATGGATCTTAATTCCTCGTTTGATTTTGAAAAAGACGTGCCATCATTCTTAGAAGATTCAAATTTCTCAACGCATACGCAATTGAGTAGCCTAACGCTGGCCCATTAGGTGTGCATGAGCTCAGTTCATATTTGAGAATGAGATCAACAAGTGAAGTGTGAACACATAAGATAGTAGAATAATTGTACCCTTGTTCCATTTGTGATTTTCCTTTTTAGTAATTATTGACTTTTGTAATGGAAGATATAGGTACATTGTGGCGCTTGAATTTCTTCATATTGACTTTCTAAGTGCTGGTCTGAAATCAATACAAATCACTCACCGACAAACAGTTATCTTTGAAATTAACAATTAGATTGTTTAATTAAAGGTAATGAATTCAGCTGGACTGTGCAATTCTGGCTTGCCTCATGGCATTCATAATTTTTAAGAAGAGGTATTACCAAAAGGAATAACTACATTTTAGGAGCTTAGATTTATCGGTCAAACATTCGTAGCAAAGTTCATTCTTTTCATCATCCGATGCCGCTGCTTCCTAGTAGTCGTGAAGTATAATTCTCCAATAGTCAGATATTCATGTGAGCTGGATTTATGTCGTCGTGATACAGTAGACAGGTTAGTTCTACCGTATCTATATGTACAGGGTGACTGACACGAAGTGTTACCAAAACAAAACGCCACAGAATTTTTATTTTTTGATGAATTTTATTGAATCAAAGTAAAAAATGTTCGCAAATAATTAAATTTTCGAATTGCATTAGCAGTTTTCGATTTGGCCACATGAGCTTCAAATGGCCGACAAAGCTGTTGCAGCACGAAAGTGGCTCTGCGGTATTTTGGCCCATTCCCGGCGAAGCGCTTGCTTAAGATGATCGACACTTTGGTATTTTTTTGTGCAACCTTGCTCTTCAAAATACCCCAAACCGAGAAATCTAGCGGATTTGCATCCGGTGAATTTGGTGGCCATTGGGCAGTGGAAATGAACCGCGGAACGTTGTTTCTCAGCCAATCTTGATTGACGCGCGCTTTATGACTCGGCGCCGAGTCCCGTTGAAATGTCCAGGCTCTGCGGCCGAAATGTCTTTGTGCCCAAGGCTTCAACGCTCCCTCCAACGCATGATCCCGATAAATTTGAGCATTTATCTTGTTGCCACGGTCCAAAAAAACGAGCGGTGAACGGCTTTCGGCCGTTACGGCGGCCAAAGCATCACGAGTGGCAATCCGTTGGTCCAAATTTTCAGTAGAACGGCCGGGCAAGTAAATCCGGTCGGTTTTGCTTATTCACATATTGCTCAGTAACGAACGGTGACTCATCGAAGAAAACTAAATTCGGCAAATCGCCACTTTCGTGCAAGCGTAACAACTCCTTTGCTCTTTCCACTCTAACTTTTTTTGAGCTTCGGTGAGACCATGCGTTTTATGGAATTTCAATGCCTTTAGTTCAAGATGATCTTTCAATATGTGCTGCATCCATTCGAGCGAAATGTTCGCCTCACGAGCCATTTTTCTGCCGCTACGGCGCAGATTCCGAGCCAATTTGGCCTTCACCTTCCGAATGATATACGGCGATGTTGCAGTGCGTTTCGGTCCACCACCAATGGCGGTTTGCAATGCTGCCAGTATCGTTATAACGATTTATGGTGCGATACACAAACATTTTATTCACATGCAGATGTTTTAACTGGTTAACAATCTGCGGCTGTGATTTTCCAGCCAAATATAGAGAAATCACACTATTACGCTTGAATTCCATTGCGGATAACTTTTTTTCTGAATATTTTCCACTAAAATGCTTCTGTACGCTTGTAAACAATGGAATGAACTGTCATTAGTGTAAATTTGAGCGCTCTGTCATCACTGGTTTGACAGCAATAACAGTCTGAAGTTGGTAACACTTCGTGTCAGTCACCCCGTATATAATCTCAAATTGGGAAACGAATAAAACGGTCTAAATTTCAAATGCTACGTTGACACCGATATTGGGCAGGAGACATATTGACAGAAAATCCATGTACCCATAAAAATAATTTACTGTCCAATTGATATTATGATTGAGGATATGCTGACAAAGCCACTAGATGGACCAAAGTTGGCTAAATACACAAAAGCAATTGGTTTAATTTAATGTAACTATAAGTTGTAGCATCCCTTGTTAATAGTTTGTACAACATTTGTAGTAATATTAAATTAAAATATCTTGTTAATGTTTGATGTGAACGCAACCCAAATTTGAACTAACTCTATGTGAAGCATATACTCGTACATACGTAAAAATGTGTAATCAACCCACTTTAAGTCTTAATGACATTTCCAATAATACAAAACCCATCGTTTTAAAATTTTGTCTACCCGCAACAATATTGTAATTCTTAATCATCGGCCTAAACCAACAAAAACGTATATAGAACAGTTCACCAATTTTTCTTTGGAGAGGCTGCCATCAGGGAGATGAAGGGGAAATATACACCAGTTCATTCCACATTTATTGGTTGCAGTTTGATTGTAATGTTGTAGGCGTGTGAAGCATGCCATTAAGAGAAGCTTTGTTTGTAACGTTATTAATTGAGAGTTATTCTAAACGTGGAACTGAACTGAAGAATGACATTTAGGCCGAATGAAATTTTTACTTTTTGAATTGAAATGATTCAGTTGAATGAATTGGTCAATTTTTTTTTTTTTTTTTTCTCAAACGTTTAAATACTGGCAGCTTTGATTGAGAACAAGCTGCTTGATAATTTTTTGTGCTATTTTGTATTTAATTTTTAAATATATTGAAAGGTATGCGTTTTCGACCTGTGGTGATGTTTTTTTTTTTAGACAACATATTACATAAATAAACATTAAAAGCGAAAGGATCGTCGCTTAGTGGGTTTCAGTTTACTAGGTCACCAAAATTAACACCTCTTGTTTTTTATGAAACTATCTAAAAAGCAAAGTTTGCAAAACGCAACCGGTTACAAAAATATACTATTAAAAGGCAAAATGTAAAATTTATTAAATTTGTATTGTAAACTGTCTGGCACTGACAATTAAATCTCAGTTGAGAAATTCACTTCCATTTAACCCTAAATCTTGGCCTAACGAAGCCGTAAAGTTGTGTTAACTTTATAATTAATTAAACTTAATTTGTAACTATCAAGAATGTACCAATGTTTATGTAGTCATTCCTTACTCTTTACTCTACGCCTAGTAGAACTTTTTTGAAATTTGACCATATTTTAAGGAATGTCAAATTTTTTCGAATAGAAGGACCTTGAAATAAAAGGACCGACATTTATTTAAAGGACCGAACCTTTAAATAAATCAAATAATTACAAAAAAATATTTTAGATTTTTATATACATAGACGTTTGTAATGTTATTTTTAAAGCTAACATAACTTAATTTTGATTATGAAGCGTTGTTTTTTATGATTCAACTCCATATCTTACAACCTCCATCTTAGCATATTTCGAGATAAGTAGATTAAAAATTGTTTACATAAGCTGCGAGTTTGTTTAATTCAGACCTTCATTAGTACATGAATAGTTTAGGGAACTGACACGGAAGGCAGCACAACAAAATTAATTCAAAATTAAGAAAATATGAATTTATTATACCAGGGTGTTTCTTTTAAACTGAGACGATCAAATATCTCGAAAAATAGCCACTCTACGGAAAAAATTTCCATAATCAAAATTTAATCATACCGCGGGGGAAATACATTAGTGCAAAAAAATAGTCCCCCACCCCCCGCTTTGTAGGTGGGGCGGGGGTAACTTTTAAACTAAGATAGGAAGCCATATTTTTTATTGCAGATACGGATTCTACGACTAAAAGTACGTATGATTTGAATGAAATATTTTGTTCGGTTCATGATAGATGGCGTTGTAATCAACGAAATTCAATTTTTTCAATTTCTTCTTCTTAGAACACACGCATTCGATTCTGCAATACGTTTGAAATAAAAAACATCACGTTTTCATTGGAAATACTCGAAATTTGTCTCGCCTGCGACTTCAATGCACTTATTAATACGCATTTCCAATGATTGTACACAACTGAGAAGTGTGTTTGGTTGAATTTCAGCACACGCATTTCTGATTCGCTCAATCATGTTCTCACGTGTTGTTGGTTCTTGTTTGTAAACTTTGTCTTTGAGATAGCCCCACAAAAAAAAATCTGGCGAAGTAAGATCTGGTGATCTGGCGGGCCAATTTATCGGACCAGCTCTACCGATCCAGCGACCATTGAAATCACGATCAAGTACCTCACGTGCTACCAACGAATAGTGTGCAGGACAACCATCATGTTGAAACCACATGTTCCGTCTCACTTCTAAGTTCAAATTTTCAAGTAATATTGGCAGTTCATTTTCCAAAAAGTTTCGGTACATTTGACCATTCAAGTTGCCTTCAATAATGTGGGGGCCGATGAGTTGGTTGCCATTATTCCACACCACACGTTGACAGTCCAAGGGCGCTGATGTTCAACTTGGCGAAGCCAGTGTGGATTTTCAACACTCCAATAATGCATGTTGTGTCGATTAACCGTTCCATGGTTTGTAAAAGACGATTCGTCAGAGAACATTACGCAACGAAAAAAATTGGGGTTTTGTTGTATTTGTTCACGTGCCCATTGACAAAAAGTTACCCGATTTTGGAAATCAGCGCCATGAAGATCTTGGTGTAAAGACACATGATATGGATGATACTTGTGCCGTTTTAACATTCTCCAAACACTGGTGAGGGACAATCCGGAATCGCGAACTATTTCTCGTGTACTAACATGAGGATTATGAGTCACTGCAGCCAATACAGCAATTTCATTATTTTCTCCAGTGACTGTTGCTCTACGGGTCCTCTTTTTCGGTTGAACATTTCCATCAGTAATAAATTGTTTGATAGTACAGCCAAATGAAGCACGTGAACGGATCCTATCCGGAAAACGTTGAGCGTAAATAGCAACAGCATTTTCAAGATTTCTGCCAGCTTCTCCATAAACCAGAACCATTTCAATTTTCTCTGGCACAGTTAAACGGTCCATTCTAAAGTATTTTATCGTTTATTTTGCAATTACGAAAAACATGAAGATAAGAAATAACACAAACGTTAAATGTGATTTACAAAACTGAATAAATTGTTTTGATGACGAATTTCGAGTATTTCCAATGAAAACGTGATGTTTTTTATTTCAAACGTATTGCAGAATCGAATGCGTGTGTTCTAAGAAGAAGAAATTGAAAAAATTGAATTTCGTCGATTACAACGCCATCTATCATGAACCGAACAAAATATTTCATTCAAATCATACGTACTTTTAGTCGTAGAATCCGTATCTGCAATAAAAAATATGGCTTCCTATCTTAGTTTAAAAGTTACCCCCGCCCCACCTACAAAGCGGGGGGTGGGGGACTATTTTTTTGCACTAATGTATTTCCCCCGCGGTATGATTAAATTTTGATTATGGACATTTTTTTTCGTAGAGTGGCTATTTTTCGAGATATTTGATCGTCTCAGTTTAAAAGAAACACCCGGTATATTCTTTTTTATGTTTAAATATTTTTAAAGGTTGATTAAAACATCTTAATAAGGACTGGTCGTTTTATTCGAATAAAGGGACAGGTGGTCGTTCTATTTGATTAAAAGGATTGGTACTTTTATACGGGGGAAGACAGTAGTAGAATACTTGTGCTGTACTTTCCAAATTTATATGCAGTTAGATATTCTTACGTTAGATAAGATTAATATTGTGTGTTGTACGCTTACATAACATATTAATCTTATCTGACTATCTAAATTTTATAATAATATAATATTTTGTAAATTCTTCGAAAATTTATAAATTGTACGGCCATTCAGGTTGACCCATCTAAATTTTCCGAAAAATCAGGAAAAAATTGCTTGCTGGTTCGAGAGGGAAACCCGATTAAATTATTTTTGATGACCTTGAAATTGTGTATCAAGGTCAAGTTAATTTTTTCAATATAAATCAGTATTTTTTTAACGGCATATTATTTTAAATAGAAAAACAAACACCTTTTGTATGCAATATTTTTGTTTAACCTCCCTTGATTTTATGATAAATATTATCATTATCTAAAATAATTTAGTTATGTTTCTCCTGAAAAGCAAACAAGTTTCTACTGAAGCATTTTTTCTACAATCGTTTATGTTCGAGATATGAAGATTCAAATATTTTTGTGAAAACAAAAAGGATTATATAATCTTAGTTTATAAATGTTATTGAACACACCTGAAGTAAGTATGTACAATGAATTGAATTACAATTTAATGTCCAGAAACTGCTAAATAGACTAGACGATCGGGACTTTATAATAGTCAAGGCACATATTAAAGACAGATACCACGTTTACACCAAGTAAAGTTTGTAGTATGATGTAATCACAAAGTGCAATACTTTAATACTTTAACTAGTATTCGAAATGCTTTGCGTTTTCATCGGATTACTTTTTTGCTACATAATTTTATTCTACTTGGTGTACCATAAACTTGTTACATATTAATATGTATATGTAAATAAATACAATGTAAACGAGTATTTTCCGAATGATAATATCTGTCAAAAATAGTTCCAAATATTCAAATTCGAGTAGTTGTTTTGTTCTTGTGGTACAATTCTTTCCTAATTTTTTTATTTTTTTACTAAAAATAAGAAAACGTGACTGCGAGAACGTACTTTTTATTTGTTTTTGTTGTATTATAACTATTTTCGTGTATCGTCGAAATTTGTTCTGCGTGTGATATAAATTATTATTTTAATGTACGAGTACGACATACCAAAGGTTCTCGAACTTCGTTGAAGGTAGCTGGTTATGATTTATTCCAACCTTTCGCATTTCAAATTTGGAAACATAACGATTAGATTAGAAAAGGGATCAGTAGAATTATTTAGTTATTAGTAAGTCATTAAAAAATTCTAAAAGGAAAATGTTTTATTTCAATTTTACACTCAACTTGCCCTAATTGAATCATTTCAGATTAATTGGTAAACCACATTGTATTCTGATATGTTCGACAAGAATAGGATTATGGCTTGCCTATGAAAATTATCGGATAACGCAATACAAGGAATTTTGTCATAATTTTTTAAAATTTCATGAAATTTAATCTTTAGCTTCCAATTACCATACAAAAACAAAACTACGAGTATATCATTCAATACTGAATAATTATCTAACCAAATATGATATAAAATGGTTAACCTACAATTTTTTATTGTTGGTATTGTAAAATACATTTTCACTCAACTGAAACGTTGATCAAAATCTCAAATAAAATAGTTTTTCGTTTGGTTTCACAATAAACGAAAAATTTTGTAATTTTGTCACGTCAGCCTTATGGAAATGTTAAGCCCCGGTGTATACATTTTTTGTGTTTTACTTTTCGAAAGATAAACTGGGTGAGACGTTTTTGTGTGACAAATATAAAATTTGGATAAACCATATAAGTCAATTCTTGTGCCACCCAGGTAGATAAAGTTGTTAAAAGTGCGATAAACTCGTAATTACCACACTTTCATAACATTTAGTCGATAAGTGTTTAATGATGTGTCACAGACACACTTTGGCTTGTTTTAGATGCATTCCTGATTGTATAATAATTGTACGCTTATTAAAAAACAATATAAATATTTAATTAAGCAAAAGAAAATAATTTTTACTTTCAAAATTTAATTAATCGCTTGATTGTTAATTTTTTTTTTTTTATTCCGTTGTTTAAATTTAATTATGAAAAGATTTTAATAGTAAATATTTGCTTCGAATAAATTGTGGAATTTCATTTTCAATTTAATCGGTGTATAATGGCAGTAAAAGTATTAAGGAAGTAGTGTTGTAATTTCCAAGATTTATAATGGCCGAGCACCAAATTATTCTTAGCGTAAAATTACGATTTATCTGTTTTTATCCAAGTCAATTGTTTGTTCTTTAAACTAATATTCCACATAAGTCAGCGAACTTAATAAATATAATTAAGCTCCATTCTGCAGAAAAATTAAGCAGAGAGTAGACATTTTTAAACTGGATTTCGGTATTTTGCTTGCGATTTAAGGCTGATTAATATTTGTTATCGATCTTAAATTTAAGCTGAATAGATTTTATATTAATCTTGATTATAATTTTTTTTTTGTTTATGGGGTTTTCCCCGGTGGTTACAACTAAATTTGTCTTGATTTGATATTACATTTATGATGTCATTCGAAATTGTGGAAATCAAATGTTTGTTCTAAAGCCAAGTTCTAGTCAAGTGTTTAAATACGCCAATGGTAGTGCATGATACCCTGCCCAAATGATCTTAAAATGTATGCTCCTTATAAAACCGTCATTAACTATTTCTTCAATTCGTGTGATTTTCAAACGCAAGAAGTCAAAACTTCCGACTTAGAAATAACGCTTGATCTTACAATGTTTTATTCCTTTCAATATTGTTATTGAAGCATTTTAAGTTGAACCGGCATATCAATTTGAATTGACATATCAATAAACCAATCTTGGAAAGTAGGGTGGGTTAAAAACTTGCAAAAAATTAACTTGACCTTGCCATATTATTTCAAGGTCATCAAAAATAATTTATTCATGTTTCCCCACCGAACAACAGCAAACAACTTATTGCTGTAATATTTTGTTCTACAAGGCGTAATTTTCAGACTATTTAATTTAAATGGTTTATCCCGTCTGTTTGATTACACAACCCTTGAAGCTATCCCATTCTCTAAATTTTACTTTATGCACAAAAATTTAATTGAAAACACCTTAACTATTATCAAGTTTAAAATTTAATTGAAATCCTTGGCAATAATATGTCTTATCAAACACTCACATGTAAAAAGAAATTGATAACGGATCGATGTGATAAGAAATTATCACAAAAAATAATATTTTTTTTTATTTTTTGTTTACATTTTCATTTTCTTTGAAATTATATTTAGTTAGAATTCCACTTGGCTGGCTACGACACAAAACTCCGGCTCCCCTATGAAATTTATAATCGATTTTTTTTCTTACAAAACGAGGTGTGACATACGAGTTTAACAACCAAATTTGGGATTAGAAATTAATTTGTTTATGTTGTTTATTTGTATTTTTAGATTTTTAATGGAAGGATCAGATGGATCACCACCATTATCGCTGGGTGAAATTGTCCGGGCAGCTGAGTTATTTCCAAAATCATCGCTTGAAAAGGATGACAAAAAATTAACGATACCATTTAATGAGCTACCCGGTGAATCAGTTAAATATTTAGGCCGAACCGATGATGGTGTGCTGGCTTTGTCAAATTATCGTTTGTTCATAATAAAAAAATCAATAAAATCAGAAACATCTGTACCACTGGGATTGATCGAGAGTGCACAAATTCGTGATTTATTTCATTTAATAATCAACTGTAAAGATGCGAATACGATAAAGTGTTCATTTGTCACATCTGAAACATGTCTGGAATGGCACAAACGGATTCTACTAACAATTGGTGTTCCCGATAAATTAGAATCGTTATTTGCATTTTCATTTTATGCATGGACATCGGAAGCAATCAATTTTGGTGATAATGATTTGAATCGTTTGAAAAAGGGGGTAAATAGTGATCGTGATTTTTTCAAAGAAGTGAAACGATTAAAATTTGACCTGAGCAAATCGTGGCGCATTAGTGAAGTTAATACAGATTTTAAATTATGTTCCTCATATCCAAGATATATTTTAGTTCCAAATAATATAAATGATGAAACATTACAAAATGTGGCATCGTTTCGTAGTTCTAGGCGGATACCGGCCGTCGTTTGGCGGCATCGTGATAATGGTGCGATTATTGCACGTTGTAGTCAACCAGAAGTTGGATGGCTCGGATGGCGTAACGCAAAGGATGAACAATTGCTTAAGGCGATGTTCGATGCGTGTCAATTAGATCGAGATGATGATAATCCGTACGGAAATCCGACAACATCACTCAACGCAAACACAAGTATAAATGCGAGCGATATAAATTTATATTCTAGTCCATCACAGAAACCGGCAACTAGTAGTGAAACAAATGGTACAACAGCATCAACAACATCATCGATTAATACGAATTTGGATGAGCCAAAGAAAATTTTAATTGTTGATGCTCGCTCTTACACATCGGCGGTTACAAATAGAGCCCGCGGTGGAGGTTGCGAATGTCCCGAGTATTATCCGTGTGCTGAAATACAATTTATGAATTTAGGTAATATACACGCGATTCGTAAAAGTTTTCATTCAATACGGCAGCTGTGTGCTTCGCCAGCCGATATACCCAACTGGTTAGGAGTATTAGAAAAAACAGCTTGGTTACAGCATATGTCTGGTTTATTAACAGCAAATATGGTTGTATGTCATGCAATTGATCAGCAGGAGCGGCCAGTTTTAGTACATTGTTCAGACGGTTGGGATCGTACACCTCAAATTGTGGCGACAGCACAATTATGTCTGGACCCTTATTATCGGACGATCGAAGGATTTCGTGTGCTGGTCGAACGTGAATGGTTGAGTTTTGGTCATAAATTTGCAGATCGATGCGGTCATGGTCCGGGTTCTGATGAACTAAACGAGCGATGTCCAGTATTTTTACAATGGCTGGATTGTGTACACCAAATTCATCGACAATTTCCATGCAGTTTTGAGTTTAATATGGCGTACTTGGTGAGTGATTATGCATTTAATGTTTTTGTACTACATATTTGTAGAGCTTTGATAGTAATTTATCAAAAGTGATCACAATGTTGCAGTTTTGAAGTAAATATTGATAAAACGTTTTATTTTACGCGTTTCTAGTTGATAAGAGATTGCGAGAGGCTAGTAATATTAATGTATTGTTTTTCTTTGATTTAGATTAAATTAGCACAACATTCAAATTCATGCCTATTTGGGACATTTTTGTGTAATACAGTGAAAGAACGGAATGAGAACACGGTACTCGAGAGGACATTTTCGGTTTGGCCATTTTTGTCCAGTCCCTTTTATAAAAATCCTCTTTACGTACCATATCGAGAGAAGGTGTTATGGCCTGCTCATAATGTAAGAGATTTAGCACTTTGGAATGAAGTGTATTTAGGCAGTTTAGGTAATGGAAATTTAAATTGTTCGGATAATCCGCCACAAAATGCAATTGAACGAGATACGGTCGGTAATGATACACTAAGTGAGTATACTAGATTAAAACAATTTGTTTGTTATGAAGACTAATCAGATAATTGAAACACATTTTTAGATTCAATGACAAAAACACGATCATACGGTGATCTAATATCAGCTGGTGAATCACAAAATGGTTTGACGAGGCGCTCTAGTGACCCGAGTATGATTATTGATCCACAGTGAGTTAACCGCACAAAATCAAATCTAACTAATAATTTCTCTTAACATTAAACTTATTGTTGCAGTGCACTAATCAATTCGAATGATAATTCAATTGAATCATCGTCGGACCAAGAAATTATGCCAATGCTGTTAGAACCAAATGTGTATGCTAAATCAGTGCGTGATACAACAATACAATTGCAAAATTTGACAAACGATTTAAATCAATCCGATGAAGAATTAGAGAATCATAATCAAAATTTATATAGAAATAATATTAACAATAATAGTAGTGATAGTAATGGTAAACTATTAGACGACGAGATTAATGATGACGAACATCAAGGCATTAGCCATGCTCGTAATCATATTCTTAATGATTTAATTGAACATGAAATTTATTCTGTTGTGGATAAGAATGGTGGAAACATGGATGATGATAAACTGGTGACGAGCCAGTTCAATTATCACCAGCAGAAGAATATAGAGTTTTTAGAGAAACTGAAACAGGAATGTAATGTGATAGAAAATGACTATAGTAAATATTTAACAAGTAGTAATACGACAAATGGCGGAGGGGAAGATAAGGTTGATGGGTATAAAGGTTTTAATAGCGAAATAATGTTGCAGAGTATTGATTTAAATGGTGAGCCTTGTTTATCGAAGTAATAAATTACATGTTTTCGATATCTTATCAATTTATTCGATTCTTTTAACTGCATGCAATTACGTAATTCTTCACAAAATTGACGATATTCATGTTTTTTTTTTAACTTTTAGATACACCGAAAAGTAATTCACCAATAAAATCTTTATGGTATGGCTCCGTTGAAACAAGTACAGACACTTTAGTGCCAATAGAAGCAAATATTGATGTGACAACAACAACAACAACAACGACAGCGTTAACAAACAGTTTAACGAATGCCGTAGCCACACCAGCAACAATAAATGGTGGTGATTTTCCGCTCGTGCATAAAACCAAACCGAATGCATATATGAATGGTGGTGGCAGTGTAATAAATGGTGATCAATTTGATGGTGGAGGTTCTACCACAAGCGATGGTGTTAACCACGTTATATTTAATGGTACCACCAATGGAGATGATAAAATAAATTTGGATAATGAAAGTGATAATTTAGATAATAGTATGATGGTGACAAAAAGAGATGTCATTAGGACAAGAACGATTAGTACTGGTAGTCAAATGGATGAGAGTATTTTTATACAGCCAGAATTTGAAAAATTAGATATAAACATAAAATTAGATAAGAGAAGAAATTCGATAAATTTTTTACCAAATAATAAATTAAATAATGATCTAAGTCCAAATAAAAATTATATAAATAATGATAGGTGGGTGATTTTACGGTGATTTGAGTGGATAAGAATTATTGTTAATTTTAATGTTTATATACCGATCTAGGGTAATCTGTTACAGTACTTCACCAAGTATTTCAAATTCAAGACTTTCAACACCGGGTGGGCGATCATTGCCAATGACACCACCTGGTTCAACAATAGATCGTCCAGCTATTGCTATTTCGTGTCCAGATGGTTTGGCTCACGCTTTAAGCGAACAAAATTTACGATTGCAGCAGCTCGTCTATGAACATAAGGTAATTTGATAATCTAGTTTAGAAACATACAGCAACATAAATTATTATTTTTTTTATTTATATTGTCGCAGCTAAAGGAAGAGGCACTTCAGAAAGAATTGTACGCCACTCGATTGGAGTTACTGAAGCGAAATTGTCCTCAATGCAGTACCAATACATTTTTTATTGAGGAACCGGTAAGCTGAGTTAGAATTTAGAAAAATAAACTTTTTTTTTTTTCTTTTTGTTATCTTTTTTATCTAATAACCAAAATCACAATATTTGTTCAAAATTTTTAAAGATATACATATATTACAAAATTTTTCTTTGGTTTTATGTTTTATTATTAATTTTTAAATTTATTTATTATTTTTCTTGTAATTTATTTATTTATATTTATATATTTTTTTTTTTATTAAACATTCAATCAATCTATAAAATAAATTAATTTCTAAATAAAAAAAATAAGGAAGATATGAACGAATACGACGAATTTAATCGAAATGTTTTTACTTCAAAAAATCGCTGTTCATCTGATTTATCATTGAATAATAATGTAGGTGTGAACGATTTGATATTTTTGGGTGATTTTTTTTATTATTTGTTTTTATTATTTATTTGTCTTTAATAATAATTTGCATGTTGACTTTTTTTTATTTTGGCGTTTTGTTTGAAATAAGGAATGTTTGTGTCACAAAACAAAAAATGTTTTTCTTCAATTGTACAAAATATAAGCAGAAAACGGTAAAAAAAGAGCTTCTGGAAAATATATGCAATGTGATGGATACGATCTTCCGCAATGGTAGGTAGAGAAAATTGAGTATCGGGTTATAGCAAGAATTTTATAAAACAGTTCTAAACGATCCTAAAAGGTTAATTTCTAAAAAATGAACTTACGTTGGCATAGGGTTGTATGCAGTGGCCTTCGTTATTTTTTCCCACAGAAAGCTCGTTTCTCTTGTAATTAGATTAAATAGAAGGGTTTCAACTATTTTCGGACGTGCAGTACCCTATAAGCCACGTTTTTACTAACTTTGGTCCAACAAATCATATTCATTACTAAAGGTTTTAAATCAGGTGTTAATAATACACTCAATGATTACGTATTTAAGTAAATTTAGCTTTAAAAATGTCTAATAGGACTAAAATTGCAACTGAATTACCTTTGTCTAAAACAGCCGATAGATCATCTACTATATGCCTGATTTGTATCCCGACTGGAAATTGCAGAGAAAATTAAATCTATTGAAGTGTTCAACAATTTGTAGTAGTATAATTTTTTCCATCACCTTTGGTAGGCTTGACCAAATACTAATTTGGCGAATGTCACAAATAGTGGAAATGACATCGTTTTTAGGTAGGGGAATAATCGAAGCCACTTTCCACAAATTGGGAAATACTGATTTCGTCAAATATGGTTAATGATGAATGTGATATGCAACAGAATCAAAATCAATATGCCATTGAATACCATAAAATCATTAACACAGTCAAAAACAAAGTACAACTATCAAGAACTAATAAAATCAATATCAGGCAAAAGCAAAACACCTAAAGATTCGATAGGTTTACAGATCTCGGCCAAAATTTCATGAGCGGAAAAGCCAATAACTAACTGCTACAGTTAACTTGCATGGAAACAAGTTTTTTAGCTCTAAATTAAACCTTTTATGTTTTTTATAAGCTAAATCTCTACGCTCCGCGGAGCGATGCGGCATTTCCTAATACTTCTTTTCGTAATCATTGGGTTTTCTGTACATTCACGTTAAACAAAAAAAAACTGATGTTATTAGATTGTAGTCATCTAACTGTTCATGAAATAGTTGAACTAACCCTAAATCAAAGTCGCTGTGAATTTTACCAAATCGAACCGGAGGAAGTTTAAGAACAGTAGATTTAAAAAAAAAAACTGCCACATGAAATAGCTTTGAAGAAGCGGTCCGACTCAACAACGAAACCAGCACTATTGATAAAATTTGAAAACAAATATATGAATTCTACCTTAAAAAACTGCTACTAGCCTGCTTGACTACCAGAACAACAACCTGATTCCAGGAAGAAAATTGAAGAACGCTGTTAACTTGAGTGTGTCACAAAAAATATCACATAAGAAAACATGGCAAACACTTCTAATTCTAACCCTGGACGAAACACAGCTACTAAATAGATGGAAAATAACTACCTAAAAAAGAGCAAAAACTGATGAGGTATCTCTCCCCGCTCAACTGCATCTCGACGAAATCTGGCTTTCCAACCAGGAAAAAGTTTATCAGCTAAAGTCATCAGTAGGCACTCTGCGATATGGATGTTCCAAACAAAATTGATCAGGATACTTAAAACAGAGCATAAAGGAAGGCAGAATAAAAACAATATAGCACGATGAGTAGACAAGAATGAGTATTGTATTCGTTGATGTTCCCCGTAATACTGAAAAGGGTCATGTGTAAATTAGACGGCACTATACCCAAAAGCATTCAATCGGAACCAATAAGACGGCCCAATAATCTGGAACACACAAACATAACGACATGAAAAAAAACACAATTTATCAACTGAACATCACTAAAGTCCTCGCAAAAGAATTCGGTCTCAAGATAAACGAAATGAAGACCCTGGCCCTGCCTGTGACATTTAATACAATGATCAACACACTAATTTAATTAACATCAAACAAGATGCTATTTATTACCTATATTTGCGGTCGTTGCCGAGAAATCATTGCAAAATTTTACGTTCCGAATATTTGACCTTCATGTTAAGAATTTTAATGTATTCGATATTTAATCTCGTTAGGCATTTATGCGTTCCTAAAACAAGAGTATTAACGGTCGGGTGAATCTGATATTTATGAACAGTTCTTCAATTATCGATATTCAAAAAAAAAATCCCCATTCCGTTTTTTAAACTTCTGGCAATAAGTTTAAAATTAGAAATATTTGGTAGTTCTTCGACGATGATCGACACATTGCAATTCCTTAATTTCAAACAAAAAAAAAATGTATGATTTATTTATCTGTTTTTGTTTTCTTTTGATGTGTGATTTTGTAATAATCTAACGTATGCATAAACGCCAGAAAACGAATGCCGGTTGTCTCAGATGTGTTTGATTAGTAGAAATAGGAGCAAAAAAAAAAAATGAATTAACAAAAATAGAGATTAAGATGTAATTTTAATATAGCCAATAATTTAGTGTAGTAGTTTGATTTAAAAACTCTTTTAAATCTAACACTTCTTCCGATCTTCTCTTTCGACACTATTCTGTGTACTTCTAGATTTCAATAAATGATTCAAATTTAGAAAATTCTTCGGTATGTTCATGGGAAGCTGTTGAAGATAATAATGGAATGAATACAGGTATAAATTCCCAAAATGATTTATGGGTACCAGATCATGCGGCCAGCCATTGTGCCGGTTGTCGTATGATATTTTGGTTGGGACGACGAAAACATCATTGCCGGTGAGTTTCTACAATTGTAAAATTAATTTTTAATGAAAAGAAAGTAATCGTAATGAATTTTTCTAATAATAATTTTTTTTTTTTTTGCTTTTCAGTTCGTGTGGACAGATATTTTGTGCTGATTGTTCAGAGTATCGAGCCTCAATACCAGATAAAAGACTTTATACAACTGTTAGACTTTGCGCCTCGTGCTATAATAATCAAATTTGTTCAACTACGAAAAATAGTCAGGTAAGATTTTTACTTCATTCATGTTTCAAATAAAATTATTGTGCAATGTAAAGTTCTAAATAATCATCAGTGACAAAGATAAAAAGTGTAAAAATAGAAGACAAACTTAGAAAAAACTTCATCTACCCAAAAATAACTATCCAGTGATGAAAAATCCGATTTTCAATTGGATTTTCGAATAAAACACTTCTTACCGGCAAAAGAAAACTGGAGAACAAAACAATGGTAGGGCAAGTAAGGAAGAAATACCTAAATTCACACCAAAAAATCAACAACGAACCATATACGAGGGCGGATTGAAAATGAACCTACCTAAGTAGGAAAACAAAATTTTTTTTTGCCAAAAACCATTTATTTCTCAACATAGTCTCCATTTAATTCGACACACTTAGTAAGACGATATTCCAACTTTTTTATACCATCTGAATAATACGATTTCGGGAACCCCTCAAAATACGCGTTAGTTTCGATAATCACTTCTTCGTTTGAGATGAATCTTTGTCCTGCGAGCCATTTTTTCAAGTTTGGAAACAGGAAAAAGTCACTAGGAGCTAAATCTGGACTATAAGGTGGATGATCAACCAATTCGAAGTGTATTTCACGTAATTTTAGCATCGTATCTAATGCTGTGTGAACCGGTGCGTTGTCTTGAAGAAAGAGCACTTTTTTCTTATTTAAATGTGGTCGTTTTTACTTGATTGCATCAACCAATTGATCCAATAATGCACGATAATACTTTCCTGTGATTGTGGATCCTTTTTCAAGATAATCGATGAGCCATATTCCGTGTGCATCCCAAAATATAGTGGCCATAACCTTGCCAGCCGATTTCACTGCCTTTGCCTTCTTCGGAGCACTTCCACCAGCTTCCACCCATTGTTTCGATTGATTTTTGGTTTCAGGTGTGTAGTGGTGGACCCACGTTTCATCAACAGTAATTAATCGACGCCAAAAATCAACAGGATTACGCTTTTTCATGTCCAAACACCGCTGTGAAGTGGTCTGTCGAACTCGGTTTTGTTCGACACTGAGCAAACGCGGCACCCATCTTGCCGATAGCTTTTTCATATGCAAATGTTCATGCAAAATGTTGAACACACGTTCATATGATATGTTTACCATTTCAACAATCTCACGCAACTTGACTCGGCGATCATTCATAACGATATCGAGGATTTTCTTGATATTTTCTTCAGTAACCACCTCTTTTGGCCTTCCTGTTGATGGTATTGTTGCAGTGCTTCTTCGGCCGCGTTTAAATTCAGCAATCCAATATTTTACCATGTAATCTGACGGAGCAGACTCACCGTAATGTTTATCGAGCTTTTCTTTTGTCTCTTTCGCCGTTTTCCCTTTCAAATAATAGTGTTTAATCACTGCACGAAATTCGTTTTTTTCCATTTTTCAAGAAACACAAAAGTGGCTTACTTCAAACGACTACAACAAATAAACTAATCGATGAATTTGGGTGAAATTTTAACAGCTGACGTTTGACAGATCGCAATTTCTAAAAAACAAAAAAAAATTTGTGTTTGTGCTGCCATCTAGCGCTAGGTAGCTTCATTTTTAATCCGCCCTCGTAGATGTAGAAAAAAGAATAATGATCAAAATAAAAATATAACGAGACACCAACAAAACCCAATAATAGAGGGAGAATAAAAAAGCATTCAAAGATATTCAACACAAACCTAACTACAAATTCTCATTTAGAGAAGGCCGAAACGCGCCATTTTCAAAACAAAAACATATCTAGTTGAGTTATTTACTTAATGGAATCTTCAGTCATAACACAATCCAAAAACAGAAAACAACAGAGCCGGAAGGTTTCCTTAAACAATTCATTAAACTGGCAAGCAGACCAGTAGAAGAATACAAAGATCTATTGGCATTACAAATGAGCGGTAGACAAATTACAAATATTACAGATAAACATACATGAGAAGCTGAAAAATAAACAAATTTTGTCAGAAATCTATCGACTAAACTCATCTTTCCCCAATACAACGAAGAATTTGGCGTTTGAATGCGTTCGTTGTTAAAATACACTTCTTGTCTAGTTGTCTAAGATAAAATTAAAACAAACCCTAAACGATTTTGGAAATACTTTAGATCTAAACGAGAAAAAGTATTTAATTGAGTTATAATAAGTGATAAGCACTCACTTATCAAAATTAGGTTGCACTAATTTGCGAAATGATAAATGATAAGTAATATTTTGATAAGCGATAAGTTTGAGGTTTTTGATAATTTTTTCGTAGTTCTGTTGCACCAAAAGTTTTAACTTATCAATAATCGACTACTTTAATGATAACTTATCAAAAATATCAATAAGAAAAATTTCACTACTCAAAAAAATTGATAAGAGCTACAAATTGTAGTGGTATGACGGAAGTCGGTTATAAACGTTTTTTTTTGCTGTTATTGGTAAGATTCGAACTTTTGTTCAATTTTAAAAGAGTACAAACACATTTTTCAATAAAATTATTTATTATTCAAATGATTATAAATGATAATGACAATACATCTAACAATGTGTTTTCAAGTGTTTAATAACTTTAATTTCAAAATTTTTACCGCTATTTTATTGTATTCTAATAAGTTATAATATTAAGTCAAAGTAAGAGGTAAGACAGTTGTTTTTCGATATTTTAAAATTAATATAAAACTATCAAATATAGGCATTATATCAACTTTAGTGAACAAAAACTTAAATGTATTAACGAAAAAATAATTTTTATAAATAAATGCGTCGGTTCGAAAGATTATTCGAGGATGAAAACGAAAGAAGAAATCGTGTAGCGAAAGCCAGAGCCAAATATTCTGTGGACTCGCGAGTGATAAAACATTTTCGTTTGTCACATGAACAAATTGAGTACGTATTATTAAAAATCGGAGCAAATTTGCACCATGGAAGCGACTGATATTGCGCAGTGAGTCCTACATAGCAGCTACTAACAACACTGCATTGGTTAGGAATATCCAGGATAGAAGTTTCTTGAGATGGGTGGTTACCCTCAGGTAGCTGGTTGCTTCGATGGAACAATGATTAATATAGATGCACCTACGGTCAATGAAGAACACTTTGCGAATCGACATGGAAAACATTCACTGAATGCAATGCTGGTGTGTGGCCCAGACCGCGGCTTTTATGCAGTAAATTCAAATTGGCCAGGTAGTCTCTATGACTCCAGATTATTGCCATATACAAGGCTATTTAGCAATTTTGAGTCTTGTTTTCGCCCGTTCCGCGGTGCTGTCATTTTGGGCGACAGTGCTTTCCCTTAAAGATTGGCTTATCCCACCAATGCGAAGAAATCCGGATGATGCAATAGAGCAAAGATTTAATCGTGCTCATAAGGGGACGAGACGAATAGTGGAAAATAGTTTTGGTTTCTGTATGACGATTGCAGTTTTTGTATAATGTAGTTAAACTCAATTTGTTTGTTAATAGGAATTCTCTTAATTCATTAATTCAAATTGTTTACATCTAAGTCACAGAAAAGAAGAATAATCTTCTTTTCTGTGTCTAAGTACTGTTCAAAAATTTTTTACAGTTATTAAAGAAATTTTATAAAGTTTTACAATTGATTCTAAACACTGAAAGAAGAACTCTCAATTGAGAAAGGTTTCTCTTCAAGTATTATTATATACATGCAAAATTGTTGTTGTTATTAAATTATAGAATAACAATTTTTTAATTGTTTTGCTATATAGGTACAAAACCATTGTTTAACATATAAAATGTGCGGAAAGCATATTATTTTGCAAACACTATCACATTTATAGTATTTTTGTATAGATCATTACAACTTATCATAAAAATTTGATAATTCGTCAATTGATAAGTTATAGACAATCTGATGTGCAACGCTTATCACTTATCATTATCAAAATTTGATAAGTTTTCAAATTGATAAGTGAGTGGGATTTTGTTATTTTTGGTGAAACACTTATCACTTATCATTATCAAAAAAACTAATTATGATAAGTTGATAAGTAATAAGTGATAAGTAGTTGGTGCAATAGGGCCCAGGAGATAATAATCTGAAAACAGCACAAACATTGAATAAGAACAGTATCTAGATATTTCCTCCTAGTAGAGAAATCTACAAGCGGTAACTGCCTGGAGTTGTTATTTTCAATACACATTAATAGAATTGAAAGTATTCAAAAAAAAAAATCCTCTTGTTTCTATTAAAGAAAACCAATTGTACCAACCAAATGTGGCCCGCCTACCTTCATACAATACAAGATGCCAAGCATACAAAAGCTGCAAGTGATAAGGCGCTCCAAAGATATTCCAAAAATTTGAATCTTGTCACTCCTTCAATGTGTAGGCTCTACTACCAAAGTCAATTGCGTTAAGGTCTCCAAAACTAGTATAACGGCACTCCAGTATGCTTGGGTTTGGCGGTGCTGCAAAACTTAATCGGAAGTAGCATCGACCATTTAAACTAAAAGTCACACCATAATGCCGTTAACAGAATCTCCGAACAGAGGCTTTGGAACGCGGCATATATAGCTGGCTAAGGCTCAGGGTTGGGGTAGGGATATATCCAAAGCTTGATCGGAGCTTGAGTAACCGTGTACGAAGAAGAGCAAAAAAAAAAACAATAAATAGGATAAAAGAAATTGAAGGCATTTTCTCCGATTTATAATAACACTTGATTGGAATGAACTCCGAATACCACCCCAGTCACAGCATCACCCCAGACAACTCTCTAGCACTCCATTATCAAGAATTCAAACGTTTCAAAATAACATCGGAAAGATAAAAAAAATAGAAGAAATTTTAACGACAATTTTAAAGAAACTTATCATTCACTTTCACAAAAATAGCGGTGGCAGAAACGAACGAAGAGAGAGAGAGAGAGAGCTGAAAAGAAATATTTATATATAAAGGAAATGCAGCACGCGTGTGTAAAAGAATTAAAAGTAAACGATGAATACATGTATAACCAAGAAACCAAATGATAGATAAAAAAAAATTCCAGAAAACAAAATAGTTTCTTCCTTTTTTTCTTTTTTTTTTTGAAATAATTAAATTTACCAAACAAAAAAAAATCAATTAAGCAATTAATAATAATAATAATTGAGCAAAAATTAATTAAAAAAAATAATAATAATAGAATCAACGAAATTACGTTTACTGCACCCGGCTGCCACGAATGACCCTCAAATGTACTCTCTCTGCACCAACAATGTTCCAGAAATAACAATGCAGCAATACTGAATCACATACGAACAACTGTGATAACCGTTCCCGAAGAAATTCGGCGTCTCTCAAAACTTCACCGCACCCAAATACCGTACTTTGCAAATAATTTGGTACTTAGAAACAACATGATGATAGGCAAACGGCTTTCAAAATTTTCATTGCCTTAATGTAACCCAATAACGGACCAAACCCAAACAAAATTTTGCGTAGCAATGGACTTTTGGTTTTATATATACGAAAAAAAAACTGTTTATATATTTTGTTGTTTTTTTTTTATGCAAGAAGGCGTCGTCACACTAGAGATCAGATATTTTGTTTTAAACTTGTTAAATTTGAGACCAATGCAAGCTGATAATCGTACTAGCGGATTAAGTAAAACTTTCACGCCCTTACCATGCAATTCAATCACACGAGTTATGAACCAATTGGTAACAGTTGGTTGTAAAAACTCGGGTCAAGTCACATTTTTATTAAATGTACGCTGATAATTTTTTTTTTATTATTTACTTCACAGGACCGAATATCAACCACAAACTCCTCAATAAATCATCTACTGTATAACCATGCTAATGTAGTACCGCCGCTAACATCAATTATAAATCCATCCGCCGATACACTCGCAACAAACAACTATCATCACCACAATAATAGTATTGACAATTCGATTGGCACCAACGGGATCGCCACCAGTACCGCCAATGTTGTTGAACGTGGTGGGGCGATTAAAATTTCAGCAGCCACTAATTAAAGATTACAAAAACAAAACCAATTACCGTTAATTATATTTTTTATATAATTTTGATTTAATTTAATTTTTATTTTTATTTTTCTGCAAAACTACTCAAAACAACAAAAAACTTTATAAACAAAACGACTAAACATATTATATATTGTCTTATAATAATTTTAAAAAAACATTGTAATTATTAATTATTACTATTTGAATAAAACAAAAAATTAATTAATTACCTATGAATATATAAATATGCAACAAAAAAAAAAAAACTACTAAAAAATTAATTAAAAAATAGATTTAATAACAAGAGAAAATTAAATTGTATATTTTTTGTTTTGTTTGGAATTACATATATATTAATTAATTAATTAATTATTATTACCCTTATTACATATTTATTTATAAAAAAAATATAAATATATTACATAAATATTTAAAGAAAAAAAATTCAAAATTTATTACGTTTTTATTTTTTAAATATAAATAATTGTATATTATAGTAACTATTATTTTATTATTTATAATTATTGTGAAAATTATATAATTATACACAGACATATAAATAATTGAAATTTTGTTTTTATTATTATTATTATTTTTTGATTAATTTTATGTTTATTACAAAAACAACAAAAATATGCTATGCTGTTTAATTTAATTAAATAGTATAGAAAATATAAAAAAAAACATATATATTTGAATTAAATTAAATTATAAGAGATTGAAATGAAATTCTTACTGCACACACGCACAAGATGTAAAACCAAGGAAAGGATGAAGGAAATAGTGAACACATTACATTTATAATTTAAGTAATTAAATATATAAATCAATACCATAATGTATATTGTAATTTTTATTAGAGTTTATTATTTGAATAAAATAGTAAAAACAAATAAAAATTAAACGTAACAGAAGTGTAATGAAATTTATGAAATTGCGAGCAACATTGATTGGCGTGATAATATTTTGGGGTAAGTGTATGAATGAGAAAAGTAATCCTTATCGAAACCGATTGTTAGTGGTGATTTTCAGTTAAATTGAATTTTCTCTGAAATGCCTATTATGCTGGTTGGATGTGGGATTGTGTAGAAACAAGCGAGTGATCATAAACTAAGCGCAGCCCTTGATGTAAGAATTGTTGAAGAAACGATACGGATATTATATGACATGTTTCAATTTAACCCTAAACCAACCAACACATTTTTGTTACGTTAGTAAATTCAAATTTTAATCAAATAATATTACTCAAGTTTTGCAAAGAATACCACGTACGGTTTAACGTAAGGAAGTGCTTCAAAATAAAATACATGCAGAACATAACTAACTTAGCGTTATTTTGAAAACAGTAGCGTTTTAAAAATCAAATGTGCCAAAAAGACATACCTTGGGTTGTATTTATTACGGTTAAAATAAAAAATGTACAACTATAGGGTGAGCGAACTAACTTTTTTTTTTTTTGAACTAGCGGTTATTTTGAGTATGGTAAGGGTTATGTCACTTTTGATTTGACAGAAAGTTAGTTTTATCCTTCCGCTGAACGAAAATGGTTGTGTATTCGCTTGAACACCGCTGGGAAATATTGAAACATTACTTCGAAAATCTTGGCAAAAAAAACATTTTTTCGGATGAGGCGCATTTCCACCTTGGCGGCTATGTAAATAAGCAGAATTGTCGCATTTGGGGCACGGAGAACCCGCACGTGATCGTAGAGAAGCCGATGCATCCTCAACGAGTGACTGTTTGGTGCGGATTTTGGTCCGGTGGCATCATTGGGCCATTTTTCTTTGAAAATGAGCAAGGAACCGCCGTTAGCGCTACCGCGCCATGATAAACGATTTTTTGTTCCCGGCACTTGAAGAGGAGGACATTGGCAACATTTGGTTTTAACAAGACGGCGTTCCGTGCCACACAGCACATGTTTCAATTGATCTTTTGCGCACTGTCTTCGAAGATCGAATTATCAGCCGAAATGCTAATGTGATTTGGCCGCCTCGGAGCTGTGATTTGACGCCGTTGGACTATTATCTTTTGGGGTGCCGTCAAAGATAAGTGTTACGCCGATAAACCAGCAACGATTGACGCTCTCAAGAACAATATTCGCATTGCCATTGAAGACATAATGCCGCATACCATCGAAAATGTGCTCAAAAATTGGACCGACCGTATGGGGTACGTCAAGGCCAGCCGCTCAGTCATATGAATAAAATAGTATTCCATAATTAATCGGAAGGATTGTTCTTTACAATGAAAAAATATTGAGAACTTTTTGTTTTATTGCATTTTTTAAAAAAAAACATTTATTTGGCCCACCCTGTATTTCTATAATTTTGTGTGCAAATAAAAAAAAACAGATTTTTTAGGGTATTTTATCGAAACTATTTGTAGTAAATGTAGTACATATGCCCTAACAGAGATGTCACCACATCGAGATATTATAGACACATTTGTTTTGATTGCATAAAACAAACAAATGTATATTAACTAGTATATCATTAGATAGTCGAGGTAGTAAGATGATGGAGTGGAGTGAAGAAGGAAGGTCTGGAGTTCGAATCTAAGCAAAGCCAACGAAAAATTTGTTTTTAGATGAAAAATTTTGAATTGGGGATAATCCGAGAAGATTAATCGGGATATCGCTACAAAAAAAAATTTGTGTAAAATTCGTGGAAATAAAAAAAAAATCAAATTTTTGCTTAAAAAAAAAAAAAATAAAGTCGGAAGTTTCAAGAATCGAACTCCAAACCTTTGGCACACCACTCCTCCATCTTACCACCCAACCACTCATCTCTACATAATTTCTACTCAGTTTTTTGTTTAAATACTGATAAATTCGGACTTGACGAAAAATCGCATACAAATTTTTGTTATTTTACCAGGCGAACAGAATTTAAAAAACAACATAATTGTCAGCAACGTGACATTATTTTGTATCAAAGCGTGCCACTTCAAGTTATGTGACACTTGAACATACAAAATAAAGTCATATTGCTAACAATTCTATCTTCTTGTAATTTCTGTTCGCCTGTTAAAATGACAAAAATTTTTTCCGATTTTTGATGAAAAAAAAAAATTTTTTTTTTAAATTTCTGCTCACCTGATAAATAAAAATTACCTTTTTTTAATTAAAAAGGCAATCATAACTCTAGAGCAACCACCCAAATAGAAAATTTGGAGCTTTTTATTACAAAAAAGAAATCCTTCAGCCGCGAGGATCGAACTCTTACCATAAGAGAGCAGATTAAAACCATAGAGGTCTCGAGTTCGATTCCCGCACCTAAAGGAATTTTTTTTTGTAATAAAAATCTCCAAATTTTCTATTTGGGGGCCTAGATAGAGATGATTTGCCTTTTTAATTAAAAAAAGGTAATTTTTATTTACCAGGTGAGCAGCAATTTAAAAAAAAAAATTTTTTTTTTTCATCAAAAATCGGAAAATTTTTTTGTCATTTTAACAGGCGAACAGAAATTACAAGAAGGTAGAATTGTCAGCGATATGACTTTATTTTGTATGTTCAAGTGTCACATAACTTGGAGTGGCACGCTTTGATACAAAATAATGTCACGTTGCTGACAATTATGTTGTTTTTTAAATTCTGTTCACCTGGTAAAATAACAAAAATTTGTTTGCGATTTTTTTTCACCAAGTGCGATTTTATCTGAAAAATCGAAAAAATGAGTAGAAATTATATAGAGATGAGTGGTTGGGTGGTAAGATGAAGGAGTGGTGTGCCAAAGGTTTGGAGTTCGATTCTTGAAACTTCCGACTTTTTTTTTTTTTTTTTAAGCAAAAATTTGATTTTTTTGTTTATTTCCACGAATTTTACCAAATTTTTTTTGTAGCGATCTCGATCCCGATTAATCTTCTTGGATTATCCCCAATTCAAAATTTTTCATTTAAAAACAAATTGTTGCTTTGGCTTTGTTTAACAATCGAACTCCAGACCTTCCTCTTCACTCCACTCCATCACCTTACTACCTAGGCTATCTCATCATATAAAAGTTAATATACATTTGTTTGTTTTATGCAATCAAAACATCAAGACATCTCTGTTAGGGCATATGTACTACATTTACTACACAGTGTTTCTGCTAAGTACTGAAATATTTAGTTTTGCTTAAAAGAGGGCGTGTGTTTTACTTTTGTAAAAATGTCTGAGGCTCAATTTTTTAAATAATTAATTAATTACGTATATTATAACATAATGTGAGCAACGTCTCCTACCGCCATTACCTTAACGAGTCCAAAACTTCATCTAAAAATCATTTTAGAATTTTATTTACATCGTAAGAAAAAGGGAAGATTCATTCTTCTTAGGCATTGTCACATGTTTCTTTCTTAGAAATGGGATACTAACATGGTTCTTAGATTTGTATATGTTCTGGAATATGTTAGGTTGGAACTTGGCTATTTCTTAACCGATTGTGATGAATTCGTCATGTACGACAGAAATATGATTCTAAAAGAATTTTTCTAATTCCAGGACCCTTCACTACCATTAGAAGTTACAGTAAATTTTAACGATTGGATCGTGCCAGATCGACAGGTATGAAATTGAATAACGGCTTGTTATAAATATGACATCAGGTGAACGATCTTCAGAAGAACGGACCTTGACTATGGCCTTGTAGATGTACAGTTCTTAGTACATCAAGCACTGGGAGTTGTTCTTTCGCTTTTTGCCACTTTAATGAATTTGTAAATTTCACTTAACACTAAACGTGAAGACGTTCTTTTATTAAGAATTGGGATGCAACAAAATATATTGTCCATTAAACCGGTAAGGGATAACAATCGGGTATGGTAAGTGAGACTCGCTATTTAGCAATAAAAAAGACACAAAATAGTTTTACTGTTTTTTTAAAATTCACTGAGGTAATAAATTTTATTTTCATATTAATTTCATGTTAAATAAAATATAAAAAACATTAATACTTTGTTTTTAATGTTCGACAATTACATATAATAAACGTAATTTATTTTGTGTGAATTCTATTTTTTTTTTTTTTTTTGTAATAATAATAAAATGTAAAAAATATTAAATACAAATATTAATAATAATAATATTACAACCATTTAAGTAAATACTTAATACTTTTTTTTTTATTTTTTATATAATCAATTTATTTACAAATATTAAAAATTAAATAATAATTTATTATTAATATAACATAATAATAAATTATATGTTTGTGTTTTATTGGACAACATTTAAAAAAAAACATTTACATTTTAAATAAAATTTGGCACTTTAAAAATAGAAACAGAGAACAGAATAAATAATGAAAAAAAAAAAATCGGTGATGATTATTATGTCGCTTCCATTTGCCGGTGAACATCAACGGCAACTTCTAAATGATTGGATGGTAATGATAAAGGTAACAATGTTTGCATACTATCCAAACATGTTATTGGGCTATTGTACTTTGGACGGTCGATCGGAATCAAATTTACGTGATAATTGTGCGGACTTGATACCGACGTATTTATCGAGGCTGAATCGGACATGGAAAATCGCTGTTGATTCGGTTGGCTATTACTGTTGTTATGAATTAATGGTTCAACTAAATTGAAACTGATATGTTCACTGTCTTCGTGCGGTGTCATCGTTGAGTATCCATGATCCGAGTCACCATTTGGACGACGATAATTTGTTGAAATACGATATGGTGATATTTCAGATATTATAATATTGTTTAGATTAGAGCCAGAATTTGTCAGCAGCTTCGAGTTACCCATTCCGTTCATATCGTTTGGATCGTCGAAATTCTGACAGAAATCTTTGTAATCCAAACGTGAAAGTGGTAATCCATAGTTATCTTGTATTGAATCGATATACAAATGTTCGATAGTATCACTTCCATCCGTGTTCTGTTTGTAGCAGTACATTGCGAAACCGACCACCAAACATAATGCTATTATTGCACCTAAAACTGGTCCAATTGCGGAATAAACTGGTGGATCGATTTGATCGATAATTTTGGGACCAATTAAACCATCGCCATACGGTGTCATTGAACCAAGCACCCCATTCCAGCACGATATTTGTGTAGCGCAGAATGGCGCCGACAATAAAGATTCACCATCCACATCGATTTGACACCATTCACAACCCATTACGCCCAGACAATCAAATTGGCTTGTAAACTGATCGCAACTTATCTGTAAACATGATTTCATATCAAAATCGTAATCATGATCATTCGAATTTATATAAGTTGGATACAGCATTTCATTATCGGCCAAACAAATCGAATATTTCAATGTGCTGTTTACACGCCGCGTCCTCTGATAGCAGTCTGACGATTTACTACCATCAACGTCGTCATCATCGTCATCATCATCATCATCATCATCATTAAAATTACTACTATCATTGTACAATGGACATTCACACGGACACTCGCATTCCGTTTGCTCCATGCGATTACAATTAAAACACAATCGATTATCTCGACTGCACGGACAAAACGTATCCCCATCGTTTGATGAATTTATAATTCCGACAAATATGTTCGTCCCCGGCACATTTGTTATGTGGTATTTAATTTTTTCGCCCGAAATGTAATTCGTAAAGACGGCACCATTTGCTGTTATATTAAAATGATAGTAGCGCTGCATTGTATTATTTAAATAGTTAATACACAATTTCTTCTTCAACAGAGTCTGATGATTAAGTATATCACTGGCCACGTATTTCTCTTTATGCGTGATATGTTCATTTTGGCGTTGAATACTATCGTAGCTAGAACTAAAACTATTACTGTACGAGCTATTAAAAAGTGTTAAAATCGATGGATGTGATATTAAGTATCCGTTATCGTTCATCAAGAAACATCTTATATTTGGTTCACTACAAAAACCCAACGATTTGAGCAACACTTTATAAAACCAACCATGTGTCAAATCGATCGATACCACCCCAATTGGATTATCATTTTCATTATTGTGAAGTGCATTCGCTTTTCCCTCGAATATCGTATGCGATATAGTGACTATATAGCCCGCCCCACCATAATCCAAATATGGTTCGGTAATAATAATTTTGCCTGGATATTCCATCGCTTTTCTAAACCAATTTCGACGTGTTGGTTCATAATCCGTATTCACCATAATCCCCGGATAGATTTGCATTACCCCATTGATTGTTGTTATATAGCGACGGATTATATAATTCTTCATCTCATTGTTGGTGTTGTCCAAGAATTTATTCTTGAAAAAATACATTACTTTTTGCAGCACCGCTATATCATTTCGTACTTCTGGCTGCAATCCTGGATTCGAAAGTAATCTCGTCGAATCTTTAATGTACGCCAAAAATGGTTGAATCTTTTGCACCGAAATATTATAGTATTTCTCATAGTTCAACAAAGTGTTACGATTACTGTTGTAATTATTGTTTTTGATATGATAGAATGGTGATTGAAATGATGTGGCACTCAAATAAATTGTGCCACTATCGAGTGTGGCGAACTGCTTAAAATGTTTACATAACGCTTCGGTGTTCATGTTCATATTAGTCGGATGAACGTCTAAATGATAGAGAACGTTTATATTCTCTGATTGTTGAATATAGTTTACGTTGGGTGATAAATTTTTTAGATTTATCGGTTGGTGGGTGGGATCGGATGAGTAAGATGCGATTATCACGATATAATTGTCGGATGCGTAACTCCAACTGTAGGTTTTCTGGAAAATAAGTGTAAATACAATATTCGGGTTAGTTTTATTAAATGGTTTTTATGTTTTCATACGCAGCATACTTACAAATTTGTATCCATTAGCATTGTAATCGAGCAGCTTAATCGTATAGTTTCCCCTCGACTTTGCCAACATCTCATTTTTCACTTCGTCAAAATTGCAATCTGTCTCATAGTAAGCAATATCTTTAAAATAATAATTTTCCTTGATAATAATTGGTCGCGGATACGACGGATGCATTATCGTCATGCCGTGTACATCAATCAAAAATGAATATGAATTCTTGTACCGATTGTAATACGTTATGTCTTCGGCCAAATCGCTCAGATACAAATCAATACCAAATATGCCATAGCCACTACACAGTTTTGTAACCGTGATCAGCAAATTATTTGTATTCCGATCGTACTTTGGTAAATTAATATAAAATCCTTTTACCAGAAAATTTTCATTGAAAAAATTCTCAAAAATTCGAATAAACTTGTTATTCACATTTGCTGGACTGTTGAGCGTATTTTTCGAAAATTTTACCACTTTTCCTGTGAAATTGTAAACATGCGACTTTATGGTTAAATTTAATTTATTCATGTGATTCGATTGAGTCATTTCGGTAAAAAAGATGGAATTTCGACTTTTTGTGGCCGACGACGGTGACGAAGTATCGTTGAAATCATCTGAAAATAAATAAATAAAAAAGGGAAAAAACGACATTAGAACTTTATCACACAACTCAGGTCATATTATCAAAAAGCTGCGCGGCGCGCAACGGAAACACTTGATAAAAGATGTTGAACCTTGATAAAAAACAAAAAAAATATTACCACTCAAAAACTAGTAAAACGCCGACATCGTGTATACTTTTCGCCAATGTGTTTACATAAATAACGAACATACAAAATTTTTTTTTTTATCTACTCGTAAATAGTAAACTTGATTTTATTAATTTATTATTGATGATTGGAAAACCAATAAAAAATTTTGTATTTTTATTTAATTAGACATAATGAATACAAATACAAGCTATCAACGGAATTCTACAAATGAATTTTTCTGCTTCTTCTAAAAATAGTAATATTGATAGTAAATTTTGACTGTGAAAATGTGGTTGCTTGTATTTTAGACAAATAGTTTGCGCTCTATTCAGGTAACTAAAATTGGGCATCCTCTAAAAACCAATAAATATATAACGAATCTAAAATCAACGAGGAAAGATATTTATCATTCTAGTAAGTGATGTTTAAGCAAGAAAAAAAAACGTACGTTTCGTTTGCTACTTGATCCTTTATTAGGACCTTTTTCTCGAGAGGCGCTTTCTCTACTTTTACAATCGTAAATTGCGATATCAGCTGGCTCGCTTAAAACATCATTCTGTTTCTACTTCCATTCAGCCCCCTTTATCACCCAAATTTTCGTTTGTGATACTTTATCGATGTGAAAAAATGAAACAGCGTCTATGTACATTTATTCTAAAAGGATGAGATCGCAATAGAAAAAGCTATGGGGGCTATAGCACCGTTGATTTTCTATAAAATTGAATTTTCTAAGAAATGTTTAGAAATAATCGAGCAATCAAAATGAAAATTGTCACAGCAATTACAGGTCCTGAAACCTATTGATAGAGGTATCAACCATCGTAATCGGACCATTATATATTTTTGCCGCCCAAAAACTTGTGGGCTATAGCACAGTTAATTTTCAATAAAATTGAATTTTCTAAGAAATGTTTAGAAATAATCGAGCAATCAAAATGAAAATTGTCACAGCAATTACAGGTCCCGAAACCTATTGATAGATATATCAACCATCGTAATCGGACCATTTTAGATTTTTGCCGCCCAAAAACTTTTGGGCTATAGCACAGTTGATTTTCAATAAAATTGAATTTTATAAGACATGTTTAGAAATAATCGAGCAATCAAAATAAAACTTGTCACAGCAATTACAGGTCCCGAAACCTATTGATAGAGGTATCAATCATCGTAATCGGACCATTTTAGATTTTTGCCGCACGAAAACTTGTGGGCTATAGCCCAGTTAATTTTCAATAAAATTGAATTTTCTAAGAAATGTTTAGAAATAATTGAGCAATCAAAATGAAAATTATCACAGCAATTACAGGTCCCGAAACCTATTGATAGAGGTATCAACCATCGTAATCGGACCATTTTAGATTTTTGCCGCCCAAAAACTTGTGGGCTATAGCACAGTTAATTTTCAATAAAATTGAATTTTCTAAGAAATGTTTAGAAATAATCGAGCAATCAAAATGAAAATTGTCACAGCAATTACAGGTCCCGAAACCTATTGATAGAGGTATCAACCATCGTAATCGGACCATTTTAGATTTTTGCCGCCCAAAAACTTGTGGGCTATAGCACAGTTGATTTTCAATAAAATTGAATTTTCTAAGAAATGTTTAGAAATAATCGAGCAATCAAAATAAAACTTGTCACAGCAATTACAGGTCCCGAAACCTATTGATAGAGGTATCAATCATCGTAATCGGACCATTTTAGATTTTTGCCGCACGAAAACTTGTGGGCTATAGCACAGTTGATTTTCAATAAAATTGAATTTTCTAAGAAATGTTTAGAAATAATCGAGCAATCAAAATGAAAATTGTCACAGCAATTACAGGTCCCGAATCCTTTTGATAGAGGTATCAACCATCGTAATCGGACCATTTTAGATTTTTGCCGCACGAAAACTTGTGGGCTATAGCACAGTTGATTTTCAATAAAATTGAATTTTCTAAGAAATGTTTAGAAATAATCGAGCAATCAAAATGAAAATTGTCACAGCAATTACAGGTCCCGAAACCTATTGATAGAGGTGTCAACCATCGTAATCGGACCATTTTAGATTTTTGCCGCCCAAAAACTTGTGGGCTATAGCACAGTTGATTTTCAATAAAATTGAATTTTCTAAGAAATGTTTAGAAATAATCGAGCAATCAAAATGAAAATTGTCACAGCAATTACAGGTCCCGAATCCTTTTGATAGAGGTATCAACCATCGTAATCGGACCATTTTAGATTTTTGCCGCCCAAAAACTTGTGGGCTATAGCACAGTTGATTTTCAATAAAATTGAATTTTCTAAGAAATGTTTAGAAATAATCGAGCAATCAAAATGAAAATTGTCACAGCAATTACAGGTCCCGAAACCTATTGATAGAGGTATCAACCATCGTAATCGGACCATTTTAGATTTTTGCCGCCCAAAAACTTGTGGGCTATAGCACAGTTGATTTTCAATAAAATTGAATTTTCTAAGAAATGTTTAGAAATAATCGAGCAATCAAAATGAAAATTGTCACAGCAATTACAGGTCCCGAAACCTATTGATAGAGGTGTCATCCATCGTAATCGGACCATTTTAGATTTTTGCCGCCCAAAAACTTGTGGGCTATAGCACAGTTGATTTTCAATAAAATTGAATTTTCTAAGAAATGTTTAGAAATAATCGAGCAATCAAAATGAAAATTGTCACAGCAATTACAGGTCCCGAAACCTATTGATAGAGGTATCAACCATCGTAATCGGACCATTATATATTTTTGCCGCCCAAAACTTGTGGGCTATAGCACAGTTAATTTTCAATAAAATTGAATTTTCTAAGAAATGTTTAGAAATAATCGAGCAATCAAAATGAAAATTGTCACAGCAATTACAGGTCCCGAAACCTATTGATAGAGGTATCAACCATCGTAATCGGACCATTTTAGATTTTTGCCGCCCAAAAACTTGTGGGCTATAGCACAGTTGATTTTCAATAAAATTGAATTTTCTAAGAAATGTTTAGAAATAATCGAGCAATCAAAATGAAAATTGTCACAGCAATTACAGGTCCCGAAACCTATTGATAGAGGTGTCATCCATCGTAATCGGACCATTTTAGATTTTTGCCGCCCAAAAACTTGTGGGCTATAGCACAGTTGATTTTCAATAAAATTGAATTTTCTAAGAAATGTTTAGAAATAATCGAGCAATCAAAATGAAAATTGTCACAGCAATTACAGGTCCCGAAACCTATTGATAGAGGTATCAACCATCGTAATCGGACCATTTTAGATTTTTGCCGCCCAAAAACTTGTGGGCTATAGCACAGTTGATTTTCAATAAAATTGAATTTTCTAAGAAATGTTTAGAAATAATCGAGCAATCAAAATGAAAATTGTCACAGCAATTACAGGTCCCGAAACCTATTGATAGAGGTATCAACCATCGTAATCGGACCATTTTAGATTTTTGCCGCCCAAAAACTTGTGGGCTATAGCACAGTTGATTTTCAATAAAATTGAATTTTATAAGACATGTTTAGAAATAATCGAGCAATCAAAATAAAACTTGTCACAGCAATTACAGGTCCCGAAACCTATTGATAGAGGTATCAATCATCGTAATCGGACCATTTTAGATTTTTGCCGCACGAAAACTTGTGGGCTATAGCACAGTTGATTTTCAATAAAATTGAATTTTCTAAGAAATGTTTAGAAATAATCGAGCAATCAAAATGAAAATTGTCACAGCAATTACAGGTCCCGAATCCTTTTGATAGAGGTATCAACCATCGTAATCGGACCATTTTAGATTTTTGCAGCCCAAAAACTTGTGGGCTATAGCACAGTTAATTTTCAATAAAATTGAATTTTCTAAGAAATGTTTAGAAATAATCGAGCAATCAAAATGAAAATTGTCACAGCAATTACAGGTCCCGAAACCTATTGATAGAGGTGTCAACCATCGTAATCGGACCATTTTAGATTTTTGCCGCCCAAAAACTTGTGGGCTATAGCACAGTTAATTTTCAATAAAATTGAATTTTCTAAGAAATATTCAGAAATAATCGAGCAATCAAAATGAAAATTGTCACAGCAATTACAGGTCCCGAAACCTATTGATAGAGGTATCAACCATCGTAATCGGACCATTTTAGATTTTTGCCGCCCAAAAACTTGTGGGCTATAGCACAGTTGATTTTCAATAAAATTGAATTTTCTAAGAAATGTTTAGAAATAATCGAGCAATCAAAATGAAAATTGTCACAGCAATTACAGGTCCCGAAACCTATTGATAGAGGTATCAACCATCGTAATCGGACCATTTTAGATTTTTGCCGCCCAAAAACTTGTGGGCTATAGCACAGTTAATTTTCAATAAAATTGAATTTTCTAAGAAATGTTTAGAAATAATCGAGCAATCAAAATGAAAATTGTCACAGCAATTACAGGTCCTGAAACCTATTTATAGAGGTATCAACCATCGTAATCGGACCATTATATATTTTTGCCGCCCAAAACTTGTGGGCTATAGCACAGTTAATTTTCAATAAAATTGAATTTTCTAAGAAATGTTTAGAAATAATCGAGCAATCAAAATGAAAATTGTCACAGCAATTACAGGTCCCGAAACCTATTGATAGAGGTAGCAACCATCGTAATCGGACCATTTTAGATTTTTGCCGCCCAAAAACTTGTGGGCTATAGCACAGTTGATTTTCAATAAAATTGAATTTTCTAAGAAATGTTTAGAAATAATCGAGCAATCAAAATGAAAATTGTCACAGCAATTACAGGTCCCGAAACCTATTGATAGAGGTATCAACCATCGTAATCGGACCATTTTAGATTTTTGCCGCCCAAAAACTTGTGGGCTATAGCACAGTTGATTTTCAATAAAATTGAATTTTCTAAGAAATGTTTAGAAATAATCGAGCAATCAAAATAAAACTTGTCACAGCAATTACAGGTCCCGAAACCTATTGATAGAGGTATCAATCATCGTAATCGGACCATTTTAGATTTTTGCCGCACGAAAACTTGTGGGCTATAGCACAGTTGATTTTCAATAAAATTGAATTTTCTAAGAAATGTTTAGAAATAATCGAGCAATCAAAATGAAAATTGTCACAGCAATTACAGGTCCCGAATCCTTTTGATAGAGGTATCAACCATCGTAATCGGACCATTTTAGATTTTTGCCGCACGAAAACTTGTGGGCTATAGCACAGTTGATTTTCAATAAAATTGAATTTTCTAAGAAATGTTTAGAAATAATCGAGCAATCAAAATGAAAATTGTCACAGCAATTACAGGTCCCGAAACCTATTGATAGAGGTGTCAACCATCGTAATCGGACCATTTTAGATTTTTGCCGCCCAAAAACTTGTGGGCTATAGCACAGTTGATTTTCAATAAAATTGAATTTTCTAAGAAATGTTTAGAAATAATCGAGCAATCAAAATAAAACTTGTCACAGCAATTACAGGTCCCGAAACCTATTGATAGAGGTATCAATCATCGTAATCGGACCATTTTAGATTTTTGCCGCACGAAAACTTGTGGGCTATAGCACAGTTGATTTTCAATAAAATTGAATTTTCTAAGAAATGTTTAGAAATAATCGAGCAATCAAAATGAAAATTGTCACAGCAATTACAGGTCCCGAATCCTTTTGATAGAGGTATCAACCATCGTAATCGGACCATTTTAGATTTTTGCCGCACGAAAACTTGTGGGCTATAGCACAGTTGATTTTCAATAAAATTGAATTTTCTAAGAAATGTTTAGAAATAATCGAGCAATCAAAATGAAAATTGTCACAGCAATTACAGGTCCCGAAACCTATTGATAGAGGTATCAACCATCGTAATCGGACCATTTTAGATTTTTGCCGCCCAAAAACTTGTGGGCTATAGCACAGTTGATTTTCAATAAAATTGAATTTTCTAAGAAATGTTTAGAAATAATCGAGCAATCAAAATAAAACTTGTCACAGCAATTACAGGTCCCGAAACCTATTGATAGAGGTATCAATCATCGTAATCGGACCATTTTAGATTTTTGCCGCACGAAAACTTGTGGGCTATAGCACAGTTGATTTTCAATAAAATTGAATTTTCTAAGAAATGTTTAGAAATAATCGAGCAATCAAAATGAAAATTGTCACAGCAATTACAGGTCCCGAAACCTATTGATAGAGGTGTCAACCATCGTAATCGGACCATTTTAGATTTTTGCCGCCCAAAAACTTGTGGGCTATAGCACAGTTGATTTTCAATAAAATTGAATTTTCTAAGAAATGTTTAGAAATAATCGAGCAATCAAAATAAAACTTGTCACAGCAATTACAGGTCCCGAAACCTATTGATAGAGGTATCAATCATCGTAATCGGACCATTTTAGATTTTTGCCGCACGAAAACTTGTGGGCTATAGCACAGTTGATTTTCAATAAAATTGAATTTTCTAAGAAATGTTTAGAAATAATCGAGCAATCAAAATGAAAATTGTCACAGCAATTACAGGTCCCGAATCCTTTTGATAGAGGTATCAACCATCGTAATCGGACCATTTTAGATTTTTGCCGCACGAAAACTTGTGGGCTATAGCACAGTTGATTTTCAATAAAATTGAATTTTCTAAGAAATGTTTAGAAATAATCGAGCAATCAAAATAAAACTTGTCACAGCAATTACAGGTCCCGAAACCTATTGATAGAGGTATCAACCATCGTAATCGGACCATTTTAGATTTTTGCCGCCCAAAAACTTGTGGGCTATAGCACAGTTAATTTTCAATAAAATTGAATTTTCTAAGAAATGTTTAGAAATAATCGAGCAATCAAAATGAAAATTGTCACAGCAATTACAGGTCCCGAAACCTATTGATAGAGGTATCAACCATCGTAATCGGACCATTTTAGATTTTTGCCGCCCAAAAACTTGTGGGCTATAGCACAGTTGATTTTCAATAAAATTGAATTTTCTAAGAAATGTTTAGAAATAATCGAGCAATCAAAATAAAACTTGTCACAGCAATTACAGGTCCCGAAACCTATTGATAGAGGTATCAATCATCGTAATCGGACCATTTTAGATTTTTGCCGCACGAAAACTTGTGGGCTATAGCACAGTTGATTTTCAATAAAATTGAATTTTCTAAGAAATGTTTAGAAATAATCGAGCAATCAAAATGAAAATTGTCACAGCAATTACAGGTCCCGAATCCTTTTGATAGAGGTATCAACCATCGTAATCGGACCATTTTAGATTTTTGCCGCACGAAAACTTGTGGGCTATAGCACAGTTGATTTTCAATAAAATTGAATTTTCTAAGAAATGTTTAGAAATAATCGAGCAATCAAAATGAAAATTGTCACAGCAATTACAGGTCCCGAAACCTATTGATAGAGGTGTCAACCATCGTAATCGGACCATTTTAGATTTTTGCCGCCCAAAAACTTGTGGGCTATAGCACAGTTGATTTTCAATAAAATTGAATTTTCTAAGAAATGTTTAGAAATAATCGAGCAATCAAAATGAAAATTGTCACAGCAATTACAGGTCCCGAATCCTTTTGATAGAGGTATCAACCATCGTAATCGGACCATTTTAGATTTTTGCCGCCCAAAAACTTGTGGGCTATAGCACAGTTGATTTTCAATAAAATTGAATTTTCTAAGAAATGTTTAGAAATAATCGAGCAATCAAAATGAAAATTGTCACAGCAATTACAGGTCCCGAAACCTATTGATAGAGGTATCAACCATCGTAATCGGACCATTTTAGATTTTTGCCGCCCAAAAACTTGTGGGCTATAGCACAGTTGATTTTCAATAAAATTGAATTTTCTAAGAAATGTTTAGAAATAATCGAGCAATCAAAATGAAAATTGTCACAGCAATTACAGGTCCCGAAACCTATTGATAGAGGTGTCATCCATCGTAATCGGACCATTTTAGATTTTTGCCGCCCAAAAACTTGTGGGCTATAGCACAGTTGATTTTCAATAAAATTGAATTTTCTAAGAAATGTTTAGAAATAATCGAGCAATCAAAATGAAAATTGTCACAGCAATTACAGGTCCCGAAACCTATTGATAGAGGTATCAACCATCGTAATCGGACCATTATATATTTTTGCCGCCCAAAACTTGTGGGCTATAGCACAGTTAATTTTCAATAAAATTGAATTTTCTAAGAAATGTTTAGAAATAATCGAGCAATCAAAATGAAAATTGTCACAGCAATTACAGGTCCCGAAACCTATTGATAGAGGTATCAACCATCGTAATCGGACCATTTTAGATTTTTGCCGCCCAAAAACTTGTGGGCTATAGCACAGTTGATTTTCAATAAAATTGAATTTTCTAAGAAATGTTTAGAAATAATCGAGCAATCAAAATGAAAATTGTCACAGCAATTACAGGTCCCGAAACCTATTGATAGAGGTGTCATCCATCGTAATCGGACCATTTTAGATTTTTGCCGCCCAAAAACTTGTGGGCTATAGCACAGTTGATTTTCAATAAAATTGAATTTTCTAAGAAATGTTTAGAAATAATCGAGCAATCAAAATGAAAATTGTCACAGCAATTACAGGTCCCGAAACCTATTGATAGAGGTATCAACCATCGTAATCGGACCATTTTAGATTTTTGCCGCCCAAAAACTTGTGGGCTATAGCACAGTTGATTTTCAATAAAATTGAATTTTCTAAGAAATGTTTAGAAATAATCGAGCAATCAAAATGAAAATTGTCACAGCAATTACAGGTCCCGAAACCTATTGATAGAGGTATCAACCATCGTAATCGGACCATTTTAGATTTTTGCCGCCCAAAAACTTGTGGGCTATAGCACAGTTGATTTTCAATAAAATTGAATTTTATAAGACATGTTTAGAAATAATCGAGCAATCAAAATAAAACTTGTCACAGCAATTACAGGTCCCGAAACCTATTGATAGAGGTATCAATCATCGTAATCGGACCATTTTAGATTTTTGCCGCACGAAAACTTGTGGGCTATAGCACAGTTGATTTTCAATAAAATTGAATTTTCTAAGAAATGTTTAGAAATAATCGAGCAATCAAAATGAAAATTGTCACAGCAATTACAGGTCCCGAATCCTTTTGATAGAGGTATCAACCATCGTAATCGGACCATTTTAGATTTTTGCAGCCCAAAAACTTGTGGGCTATAGCACAGTTAATTTTCAATAAAATTGAATTTTCTAAGAAATGTTTAGAAATAATCGAGCAATCAAAATGAAAATTGTCACAGCAATTACAGGTCCCGAAACCTATTGATAGAGGTGTCAACCATCGTAATCGGACCATTTTAGATTTTTGCCGCCCAAAAACTTGTGGGCTATAGCACAGTTAATTTTCAATAAAATTGAATTTTCTAAGAAATATTCAGAAATAATCGAGCAATCAAAATGAAAATTGTCACAGCAATTACAGGTCCCGAAACCTATTGATAGAGGTATCAACCATCGTAATCGGACCATTTTAGATTTTTGCCGCCCAAAAACTTGTGGGCTATAGCACAGTTGATTTTCAATAAAATTGAATTTTCTAAGAAATGTTTAGAAATAATCGAGCAATCAAAATGAAAATTGTCACAGCAATTACAGGTCCCGAAACCTATTGATAGAGGTATCAACCATCGTAATCGGACCATTTTAGATTTTTGCCGCCCAAAAACTTGTGGGCTATAGCACAGTTGATTTTCAATAAAATTGAATTTTCTAAGAAATGTTTAGAAATAATCGAGCAATCAAAATGAAAATTGTCACAGCAATTACAGGTCCCGAAACCTATTGATAGAGGTATCAACCATCGTAATCGGACCATTTTAGATTTTTGCCGCCCAAAAACTTGTGGGCTATAGCACAGTTGATTTTCAATAAAATTGAATTTTCTAAGAAATGTTTAGAAATAATCGAGCAATCAAAATGAAAATTGTCACAGCAATTACAGGTCCCGAAACCTATTGATAGAGGTGTCATCCATCGTAATCGGACCATTTTAGATTTTTGCCGCCCAAAAACTTGTGGGCTATAGCACAGTTGATTTTCAATAAAATTGAATTTTCTAAGAAATGTTTAGAAATAATCGAGCAATCAAAATGAAAATTGTCACAGCAATTACAGGTCCCGAAACCTATTGATAGAGGTATCAACCATCGTAATCGGACCATTATATATTTTTGCCGCCCAAAACTTGTGGGCTATAGCACAGTTAATTTTCAATAAAATTGAATTTTCTAAGAAATGTTTAGAAATAATCGAGCAATCAAAATGAAAATTGTCACAGCAATTACAGGTCCCGAAACCTATTGATAGAGGTATCAACCATCGTAATCGGACCATTTTAGATTTTTGCCGCCCAAAAACTTGTGGGCTATAGCACAGTTGATTTTCAATAAAATTGAATTTTCTAAGAAATGTTTAGAAATAATCGAGCAATCAAAATGAAAATTGTCACAGCAATTACAGGTCCCGAAACCTATTGATAGAGGTGTCATCCATCGTAATCGGACCATTTTAGATTTTTGCCGCCCAAAAACTTGTGGGCTATAGCACAGTTGATTTTCAATAAAATTGAATTTTCTAAGAAATGTTTAGAAATAATCGAGCAATCAAAATGAAAATTGTCACAGCAATTACAGGTCCCGAAACCTATTGATAGAGGTATCAACCATCGTAATCGGACCATTTTAGATTTTTGCCGCCCAAAAACTTGTGGGCTATAGCACAGTTGATTTTCAATAAAATTGAATTTTCTAAGAAATGTTTAGAAATAATCGAGCAATCAAAATGAAAATTGTCACAGCAATTACAGGTCCCGAAACCTATTGATAGAGGTATCAACCATCGTAATCGGACCATTTTAGATTTTTGCCGCCCAAAAACTTGTGGGCTATAGCACAGTTGATTTTCAATAAAATTGAATTTTATAAGACATGTTTAGAAATAATCGAGCAATCAAAATAAAACTTGTCACAGCAATTACAGGTCCCGAAACCTATTGATAGAGGTATCAATCATCGTAATCGGACCATTTTAGATTTTTGCCGCACGAAAACTTGTGGGCTATAGCACAGTTGATTTTCAATAAAATTGAATTTTCTAAGAAATGTTTAGAAATAATCGAGCAATCAAAATGAAAATTGTCACAGCAATTACAGGTCCCGAATCCTTTTGATAGAGGTATCAACCATCGTAATCGGACCATTTTAGATTTTTGCAGCCCAAAAACTTGTGGGCTATAGCACAGTTAATTTTCAATAAAATTGAATTTTCTAAGAAATGTTTAGAAATAATCGAGCAATCAAAATGAAAATTGTCACAGCAATTACAGGTCCCGAAACCTATTGATAGAGGTGTCAACCATCGTAATCGGACCATTTTAGATTTTTGCCGCCCAAAAACTTGTGGGCTATAGCACAGTTAATTTTCAATAAAATTGAATTTTCTAAGAAATATTCAGAAATAATCGAGCAATCAAAATGAAAATTGTCACAGCAATTACAGGTCCCGAAACCTATTGATAGAGGTATCAACCATCGTAATCGGACCATTTTAGATTTTTGCCGCCCAAAAACTTGTGGGCTATAGCACAGTTGATTTTCAATAAAATTGAATTTTCTAAGAAATGTTTAGAAATAATCGAGCAATCAAAATGAAAATTGTCACAGCAATTACAGGTCCCGAAACCTATTGATAGAGGTATCAACCATCGTAATCGGACCATTTTAGATTTTTGCCGCCCAAAAACTTGTGGGCTATAGCACAGTTAATTTTCAATAAAATTGAATTTTCTAAGAAATGTTTAGAAATAATCGAGCAATCAAAATGAAAATTGTCACAGCAATTACAGGTCCTGAAACCTATTTATAGAGGTATCAACCATCGTAATCGGACCATTATATATTTTTGCCGCCCAAAACTTGTGGGCTATAGCACAGTTAATTTTCAATAAAATTGAATTTTCTAAGAAATGTTTAGAAATAATCGAGCAATCAAAATGAAAATTGTCACAGCAATTACAGGTCCCGAAACCTATTGATAGAGGTAGCAACCATCGTAATCGGACCATTTTAGATTTTTGCCGCCCAAAAACTTGTGGGCTATAGCACAGTTGATTTTCAATAAAATTGAATTTTCTAAGAAATGTTTAGAAATAATCGAGAAATCAAAATGAAAATTGTCACAGCAATTACAGGTCCTGAAACCTATTTATAGAGGTATCAACCATCGTAATCGGACCATTATATATTTTTGCCGCCCAAAACTTGTGGGCTATAGCACAGTTAATTTTCAATAAAATTGAATTTTCTAAGAAATGTTTAGAAATAATCGAGCAATCAAAATGAAAATTGTCACAGCAATTACAGGTCCCGAAACCTATTGATAGAGGTAGCAACCATCGTAATCGGACCATTTTAGATTTTTGCCGCCCAAAAACTTGTGGGCTATAGCACAGTTGATTTTCAATAAAATTGAATTTTCTAAGAAATGTTTAGAAATAATCGAGAAATCAAAATGAAAATGGTCACAGCAATTACAGGTCCCGAAACCTATTGATAGAGGTATCAACCATCGTAATCGGACCATTTTAGATTTTTGCCGCCCAAAAACTTGTGGGCTATAGCACAGTTGATATTCAATAAAATTGAATTTTCTAAGAAATATTCAGAAATAATCGAGCAATCAAAATGAAAATTGTCACAGCAATTACAGGTCCCGAAACCTATTGATAGAGGTATCAACCATCGTAATCGGACCATTTTAGATTTTTGCCGCCCAAAAACTTGTGGGCTATAGCACAGTTAATTTTCAATAAAATTGAATTTTCTAAGAAATGTTTAGAAATAATCGAGCAATCAAAATGAAAATTGTCACAGCAATTACAGGTCCTGAAACCTATTTATAGAGGTATCAACCATCGTAATCGGACCATTATATATTTTTGCCGCCCAAAACTTGTGGGCTATAGCACAGTTAATTTTCAATAAAATTGAATTTTCTAAGAAATGTTTAGAAATAATCGAGCAATCAAAATGAAAATTGTCACAGCAATTACAGGTCCCGAAACCTATTGATAGAGGTAGCAACCATCGTAATCGGACCATTTTAGATTTTTGCCGCCCAAAAACTTGTGGGCTATAGCACAGTTGATTTTCAATAAAATTGAATTTTCTAAGAAATGTTTAGAAATAATCGAGAAATCAAAATGAAAATGGTCACAGCAATTACAGGTCCCGAAACCTATTGATAGAGGTATCAACCATCGTAATCGGACCATTTTAGATTTTTGCCGCCCAAAAACTTGTGGGCTATAGCACAGTTGATTTTCAATAAAATTGAATTTTCTAAGAAATGTTTAGAAATAATCGAGCAATCAAAATGAAAATTGTCACAGCAATTACAGGTCCTGAAACCTATTGATAGAGGTATCAACCATCGTAATCGGACCATTTTAGATTTTTGCCGCCCAAAAACTTGTGGGCTATAGCACAGTTGATATTCAATAAAATTGAATTTTCTAAGAAATATTCAGAAATAATCGAGCAATCAAAATGAAAATTGTCACAGCAATTACAGGTCCCGAAACCTATTGATAGAGGTATCAACCATCGTAATCGGACCATTTTAGATTTTTGCCGCCCAAAAACTTGTGGGCTATAGCACAGTTAATTTTCAATAAAATTGAATTTTCTAAGAAATGTTTAGAAATAATCGAGAAATCAAAATGAAAATGGTCACAGCAATTACAGGTCCCGAAACCTATTGATAGAGGTATCAACCATCGTAATCGGACCATTTTAGATTTTTGCCGCCCAAAAACTTGTGGGCTATAGCACAGTTGATATTCAATAAAATTGAATTTTCTAAGAAATATTCAGAAATAATCGAGCAATCAAAATGAAAATTGTCACAGCAATTACAGGTCCCGAAACCTATTGATAGAGGTATCAACCATCGTAATCGGACCATTTTAGATTTTTGCCGCCCAAAAACTTGTGGGCTATAGCACAGTTAATTTTCAATAAAATTGAATTTTCTAAGAAATGTTTAGAAATAATCGAGCAATCAAAATGAAAATTGTCACAGCAATTACAGGTCCTGAAACCTATTTATAGAGGTATCAACCATCGTAATCGGACCATTATATATTTTTGCCGCCCAAAACTTGTGGGCTATAGCACAGTTAATTTTCAATAAAATTGAATTTTCTAAGAAATGTTTAGAAATAATCGAGCAATCAAAATGAAAATTGTCACAGCAATTACAGGTCCCGAAACCTATTGATAGAGGTAGCAACCATCGTAATCGGACCATTTTAGATTTTTGCCGCCCAAAAACTTGTGGGCTATAGCACAGTTGATTTTCAATAAAATTGAATTTTCTAAGAAATGTTTAGAAATAATCGAGAAATCAAAATGAAAATGGTCACAGCAATTACAGGTCCCGAAACCTATTGATAGAGGTATCAACCATCGTAATCGGACCATTTTAGATTTTTGCCGCCCAAAAACTTGTGGGCTATAGCACAGTTGATTTTCAATAAAATTGAATTTTCTAAGAAATGTTTAGAAATAATCGAGCAATCAAAATGAAAATTGTCACAGCAATTACAGGTCCTGAAACCTATTGATAGAGGTATCAACCATCGTAATCGGACCATTTTAGATTTTTGCCGCCCAAAAACTTGTGGGCTATAGCACAGTTGATATTCAATAAAATTGAATTTTCTAAGAAATATTCAGAAATAATCGAGCAATCAAAATGAAAATTGTCACAGCAATTACAGGTCCCGAAACCTATTGATAGAGGTATCAACCATCGTAATCGGACCATTTTAGATTTTTGCCGCCCAAAAACTTGTGGGCTATAGCACAGTTAATTTTCAATAAAATTGAATTTTCTAAGAAATGTTTAGAAATAATCGAGAAATCAAAATGAAAATGGTCACAGCAATTACAGGTCCCGAAACCTATTGATAGAGGTATCAACCATCGTAATCGGACCATTTTAGATTTTTGCCGCCCAAAAACTTGTGGGCTATAGCACAGTTGATTTTCAATAAAATTGAATTTTCTAAGAAATGTTTAGAAATAATCGAGCAATCAAAATGAAAATTGTCACAGCAATTACAGGTCCCGAAACCTATTGATAGAGGTATCAACCATCGTAATCGGACCATTTTAGATTTTTGCCGCCCAAAAACTTGTGGGCTATAGCACAGTTGATTTTCAATAAAATTGAATTTTATAAGACATGTTTAGAAATAATCGAGCAATCAAAATAAAACTTGTCACAGCAATTACAGGTCCCGAAACCTATTGATAGAGGTATCAATCATCGTAATCGGACCATTTTAGATTTTTGCCGCACGAAAACTTGTGGGCTATAGCACAGTTGATTTTCAATAAAATTGAATTTTCTAAGAAATGTTTAGAAATAATCGAGCAATCAAAATGAAAATTGTCACAGCAATTACAGGTCCCGAATCCTTTTGATAGAGGTATCAACCATCGTAATCGGACCATTTTAGATTTTTGCAGCCCAAAAACTTGTGGGCTATAGCACAGTTAATTTTCAATAAAATTGAATTTTCTAAGAAATGTTTAGAAATAATCGAGCAATCAAAATGAAAATTGTCACAGCAATTACAGGTCCCGAAACCTATTGATAGAGGTGTCAACCATCGTAATCGGACCATTTTAGATTTTTGCCGCCCAAAAACTTGTGGGCTATAGCACAGTTAATTTTCAATAAAATTGAATTTTCTAAGAAATATTCAGAAATAATCGAGCAATCAAAATGAAAATTGTCACAGCAATTACAGGTCCCGAAACCTATTGATAGAGGTATCAACCATCGTAATCGGACCATTTTAGATTTTTGCCGCCCAAAAACTTGTGGGCTATAGCACAGTTGATTTTCAATAAAATTGAATTTTCTAAGAAATGTTTAGAAATAATCGAGCAATCAAAATGAAAATTGTCACAGCAATTACAGGTCCCGAAACCTATTGATAGAGGTATCAACCATCGTAATCGGACCATTTTAGATTTTTGCCGCCCAAAAACTTGTGGGCTATAGCACAGTTAATTTTCAATAAAATTGAATTTTCTAAGAAATGTTTAGAAATAATCGAGCAATCAAAATGAAAATTGTCACAGCAATTACAGGTCCTGAAACCTATTTATAGAGGTAGCAACCATCGTAATCGGACCATTATATATTTTTGCCGCCCAAAACTTGTGGGCTATAGCACAGTTAATTTTCAATAAAATTGAATTTTCTAAGAAATGTTTAGAAATAATCGAGCAATCAAAATGAAAATTGTCACAGCAATTACAGGTCCCGAAACCTATTGATAGAGGTAGCAACCATCGTAATCGGACCATTTTAGATTTTTGCCGCCCAAAAACTTGTGGGCTATAGCACAGTTGATTTTCAATAAAATTGAATTTTCTAAGAAATGTTTAGAAATAATCGAGAAATCAAAATGAAAATGGTCACAGCAATTACAGGTCCCGAAACCTATTGATAGAGGTATCAACCATCGTAATCGGACCATTTTAGATTTTTGCCGCCCAAAAACTTGTGGGCTATAGCACAGTTGATTTTCAATAAAATTGAATTTTCTAAGAAATGTTTAGAAATAATCGAGCAATCAAAATGAAAATTGTCACAGCAATTACAGGTCCTGAAACCTATTGATAGAGGTATCAACCATCGTAATCGGACCATTTTAGATTTTTGCCGCCCAAAAACTTGTGGGCTATAGCACAGTTGATATTCAATAAAATTGAATTTTCTAAGAAATATTCAGAAATAATCGAGCAATCAAAATGAAAATTGTCACAGCAATTACAGGTCCCGAAACCTATTGATAGAGGTATCAACCATCGTAATCGGACCATTTTAGATTTTTGCCGCCCAAAAACTTGTGGGCTATAGCACAGTTAATTTTCAATAAAATTGAATTTTCTAAGAAATGTTTAGAAATAATCGAGAAATCAAAATGAAAATGGTCACAGCAATTACAGGTCCCGAAACCTATTGATAGAGGTATCAACCATCGTAATCGGACCATTTTAGATTTTTGCCGCCCAAAAACTTGTGGGCTATAGCACAGTTGATATTCAATAAAATTGAATTTTCTAAGAAATATTCAGAAATAATCGAGCAATCAAAATGAAAATTGTCACAGCAATTACAGGTCCCGAAACCTATTGATAGAGGTATCAACCATCGTAATCGGACCATTTTAGATTATTGCCGCCCAAAAACTTGTGGGCTATAGCACAGTTAATTTTCAATAAAATTGAATTTTCTAAGAAATGTTTAGAAATAATCGAGCAATCAAAATGAAAATTGTCACAGCAATTACAGGTCCTGAAACCTATTTATAGAGGTATCAACCATCGTAATCGGACCATTATATATTTTTGCCGCCCAAAACTTGTGGGCTATAGCACAGTTAATTTTCAATAAAATTGAATTTTCTAAGAAATGTTTAGAAATAATCGAGCAATCAAAATGAAAATTGTCACAGCAATTACAGGTCCCGAAACCTATTGATAGAGGTAGCAACCATCGTAATCGGACCATTTTAGATTTTTGCCGCCCAAAAACTTGTGGGCTATAGCACAGTTGATTTTCAATAAAATTGAATTTTCTAAGAAATGTTTAGAAATAATCGAGCAATCAAAATAAAACTTGTCACAGCAATTACAGGTCCCGAAACCTATTGATAGAGGTATCAATCATCGTAATCGGACCATTTTAGATTTTTGCCGCACGAAAACTTGTGGGCTATAGCACAGTTGATTTTCAATAAAATTGAATTTTCTAAGAAATGTTTAGAAATAATCGAGCAATCAAAATGAAAATTGTCACAGCAATTACAGGTCCCGAATCCTTTTGATAGAGGTATCAACCATCGTAATCGGACCATTTTAGATTTTTGCAGCACAAAAACTTGTGGGCTATAGCACAGTTAATTTTCAATAAAATTGAATTTTCTAAGAAATGTTTAGAAATAATCGAGCAATCAAAATGAAAATTGTCACAGCAATTACAGGTTCCGAAACCTATTGATAGAGGTGTCAACCATCGTAATCGGACCATTTTAGATTTTTGCCGCCCAAAAACTTGTGGGCTATAGCACAGTTGATTTTCAATAAAATTGAATTTTCTAAGAAATGTTTAGAAATAATCGAGTAATCAAAATGAAAATTGTCACAGCAATTACAGGTCCCGAATCCTTTTGATAGAGGTATCAACCATCGTAATCGGACCATTTTAGATTTTTGCCGCCCAAAAACTTGTGGGCTATAGCACAGTTGATTTTCAATAAAATTGAATTTTCTAAGAAATGTTTAGAAATAATCGAGCAATCAAAATGAAAATTGTCACAGCAATTACAGGTCCTGAAACCTATTGATAGAGGTATCAACCATCGTAATCGGACCATTTTAGATTTTTGCCGCCCAAAAACTTGTGGGCTATAGCACAGTTGATATTCAATAAAATTGAATTTTCTAAGAAATATTCAGAAATAATCGAGCAATCAAAATGAAAATTGTCACAGCAATTACAGGTCCCGAAACCTATTGATAGAGGTATCAACCATCGTAATCGGACCATTATATATTTTTGCCGCCCAAAACTTGTGGGCTATAGCACAGTTAATTTTCAATAAAATTGAATTTTCTAAGAAATGTTTAGAAATAATCGAGCAATCAAAATGAAAATTGTCACAGCAATTACAGGTCCCGAAACCTATTGATAGAGGTAGCAACCATCTTAATCGGACCATTTTAGATTTTTGCCGCCCAAAAACTTGTGGGCTATAGCACAGTTGATTTTCAATAAAATTGAATTTTATAAGAAATGTTTAGAAATAATCGAGAAATCAAAATGAAAATGGTCACAGCAATTACAGGTCCCGAAACCTATTGATAGAGGTATCAACCATCGTAATCGGACCATTTTAGATTTTTGCCGCCCAAAAACTTGTGGGCTATAGCACAGTTGATTTTCAATAAAATTGAATTTTCTAAGAAATGTTTAGAAATAATCGAGCAATCAAAATGAAAATTGTCACAGCAATTACAGGTCCCGAAACCTAATGATAGAGGTATCAACCATCGTAATCGGACCATTTTAGATTTTTGCCGCCCAAAAACTTGTGGGCTATAGCACAGTTGATATTCAATAAAATTGAATTTTCTAAGAAATGTTTAGAAATAATCGAGCAATCAAAATGAAAATTGTCACAGCAATTACAGGTCCCGAATCCTTTTGATAGAGGTATCAACCATCGTAATCGGACCATTTTAGATTTTTGCCGCCCAAAAACTTGTGGGCTATAGCACAGTTGATTTTCAATAAAATTGAATTTTATAAGACATGTTTAGAAATAATCGAGCAATCAAAATAAAACTTGTCACAGCAATTACAGGTCCCGAAACCTATTGATAGAGGTATCAATCATCGTAATCGGACCATTTTAGATTTTTGCCGCACGAAAACTTGTGGGCTATAGCACAGTTGATTTTCAATAAAATTGAATTTTCTAAGAAATGTTTAGAAATAATCGAGCAATCAAAATGAAAATTGTCACAGCAATTACAGGTCCCGAAACCTATTGATAGAGGTATCAACCATCGTAATCGGACCATTTTAGATTTTTGCCGCCCAAAAACTTGTGGGCTATAGCACAGTTAATTTTCAATAAAATTGAATTTTCTAAGAAATGTTTAGAAATAATCGAGCAATCAAAATGAAAATTGTCACAGCAATTACAGGTCCTGAAACCTATTTATAGAGGTATCAACCATCGTAATCGGACCATTATATATTTTTGCCGCCCAAAACTTGTGGGCTATAGCACAGTTAATTTTCAATAAAATTGAATTTTCTAAGAAATGTTTAGAAATAATCGAGCAATCAAAATGAAAATTGTCACAGCAATTACAGGTCCCGAAACCTATTGATAGAGGTAGCAACCATCGTAATCGGACCATTTTAGATTTTTGCCGCCCAAAAACTTGTGGGCTATAGCACAGTTGATTTTCAATAAAATTGAATTTTCTAAGAAATGTTTAGAAATAATCGAGCAATCAAAATGAAAATTGTCACAGCAATTACAGGTCCCGAATCCTTTTGATAGAGGTATCAACCATCGTAATCGGACCATTTTAGATTTTTGCCGCCCAAAAACTTGTGGGCTATAGCACAGTTGATATTCAATAAAATTGAATTTTCTAAGAAATATTCAGAAATAATCGAGCAATCAAAATGAAAATTGTCACAGCAATTACAGGTCCCGAAACCTATTGATAGAGGTATCAACCATCGTAATCGGACCATTTTAGATTTTTGCCGCCCAAAAACTTGTGGGCTATAGCACAGTTGATATTCAATAAAATTGAATTTTCTAAGAAATATTCAGAAATAATCGAGCAATCAAAATGAAAATTGTCACAGCAATTACAGGTCCCGAAACCTATTGATAGAGGTATCAACCATCGTAATCGGACCATTATATATTTTTGCCGCCCAAAACTTGTGGGCTATAGCACAGTTAATTTTCAATAAAATTGAATTTTCTAAGAAATGTTTAGAAATAATCGAGCAATCAAAATGAAAATTGTCACAGCAATTACAGGTCCCGAAACCTATTGATAGAGGTAGCAACCATCGTAATCGGACCATTTTAGATTTTTGCCGCCCAAAAACTTGTGGGCTATAGCACAGTTGATTTTCAATAAAATTGAATTTTATAAGAAATGTTTAGAAATAATCGAGAAATCAAAATGAAAATTGTCACAGCAATTACAGGTCCCGAAACCTATTGATAGAGGTATCAACCATCGTAATCGGACCATTTTAGATTTTTGCCGCCCAAAAAATTGTGGGCTATAGCACAGTTGATTTTCAATAAAATTGAATTTTCTAAGAAATGTTTAGAAATAATCGAGCAATCAAAATGAAAATTGTCACAGCAATTACAGGTCCCGAAACCTAATGATAGAGGTATCAACCATCGTAATCGGACCATTTTAGATTTTTGCCGCCCAAAAACTTGTGGGCTATAGCACAGTTGATATTCAATAAAATTGAATTTTCTAAGAAATGTTTAGAAATAATCGAGCAATCAAAATGAAAATTGTCACAGCAATTACAGGTCCCGAATCCTTTTGATAGAGGTATCAACCATCGTAATCGGACCATTTTAGATTTTTGCCGCCCAAAAACTTGTGGGCTATAGCACAGTTGATTTTCAATAAAATTGAATTTTATAAGACATGTTTAGAAATAATCGAGCAATCAAAATAAAACTTGTCACAGCAATTACAGGTCCCGAAACCTATTGATAGAGGTATCAATCATCGTAATCGGACCATTTTAGATTTTTGCCGCACGAAAACTTGTGGGCTATAGCACAGTTGATTTTCAATAAAATTGAATTTTCTAAGAAATGTTTAGAAATAATCGAGCAATCAAAATGAAAATTGTCACAGCAATTACAGGTCCCGAATCCTTTTGATAGAGGTATCAACCATCGTAATCGGACCATTTGAGATTTTTGCCGCCCAAAAACTTGTGGGCTATAGCACAGTTAATTTTCAATAAAATTGAATTTTCTAAGAAATATTCAGAAATAATCGAGCAATCAAAATGAAAATTGTCACAGCAATTACAGGTCCCGAAACCTATTGATAGAGGTATCAACCATCGTAATCGGACCATTTTAGATTTTTGCCGCCCAAAAACTTGTGGGCTATAGCACAGTTGATTTTCAATCAAAATTGAATTTTCTAAGAAATGTTTAGAAATAATCGAGCAATCAAAATGAAAATTGTCACAGCAATTACAGGTCCCGAAACCTATTGATAGAGGTATCAACCATCGTAATCGGACCATTTTAGATTTTTGCCGCCCAAAAACTTGTGGGCTATAGCACAGTTGATATTCAATAAAATTGAATTTTCTAAGAAATGTTTAGAAATAATCGAGCAATCAAAATGAAAATTGTCACAGCAATTACAGGTCCCGAATCCTTTTGATAGAGGTATCAACCATCGTAATCGGACCATTTTAGATTTTTGCCGCCCAAAAACTTGTGGGCTATAGCACAGTTGATTTCAATAAAATTGAATTTTATAAGACATGTTTAGAAATAATCGAGCAATCAAAATAAAACTTGTCACAGCAATTACAGGTCCCGAAACCTATTGATAGAGGTATCAATCATCGTAATCGGACCATTTTAGATTTTTGCCGCACGAAAACTTGTGGGCTATAGCACAGTTGATTTTCAATAAAATTGAATTTTCTAAGAAATGTTTAGAAATAATCGAGCAATCAAAATGAAAATTGTCACAGCAATTACAGGTCCCGAATCCTTTTGATAGAGGTATCAACCATCGTAATCGGACCATTTGAGATTTTTGCCGCCCAAAAACTTGTGGGCTATAGCACAGTTAATTTTCAATAAAATTGAATTTTCTAAGAAATATTCAGAAATAATCGAGCAATCAAAATGAAAATTGTCACAGCAATTACAGGTCCCGAAACCTATTGATAGAGGTATCAACCATCGTAATCGGACCATTTTAGATTTTTGCCGCCCAAAAACTTGTGGGCTATAGCACAGTTGATTTTCAATAAAATTGAATTTTCTAAGAAATGTTTAGAAATAATCGAGCAATCAAAATGAAAATTGTCACAGCAATTACAGGTCCCGAAACCTATTGATAGAGGTATCAACCATCGTAATCGGACCATTTTAGATTTTTGCCGCCCAAAAACTTGTGGGCTATAGCACAGTTAATTTTCAATAAAATTGAATTTTCTAAGAAATGTTTAGAAATAATCGAGCAATCAAAATGAAAATTGTCACAGCAATTACAGGTCCTGAAACCTATTTATAGAGGTATCAACCATCGTAATCGGACCATTATATATTTTTGCCGCCCAAAACTTGTGGGCTATAGCACAGTTAATTTTCAATAAAATTGAATTTTCTAAGAAATGTTTAGAAATAATCGAGCAATCAAAATGAAAATTGTCACAGCAATTACAGGTCCCGAAACCTATTGATAGAGGTAGCAACCATCGTAATCGGACCATTTTAGATTTTTGCCGCCCAAAAACTTGTGGGCTATAGCACAGTTGATTTTCAATAAAATTGAATTTTCTAAGAAATGTTTAGAAATAATCGAGCAATCAAAATGAAAATTGTCACAGCAATTACAGGTCCCGAATCCTTTTGATAGAGGTATCAACCATCGTAATCGGACCATTTTAGATTTTTGCCGCCCAAAAACTTGTGGGCTATAGCACAGTTGATTTTCAATAAAATTGAATTTTCTAAGAAATGTTTAGAAATAATCGAGCAATCAAAATGAAAATTGTCACAGCAATTACAGGTCCTGAAACCTATTGATAGAGGTATCAACCATCGTAATCGGACCATTTTAGATTTTTGCCGCCCAAAAACTTGTGGGCTATAGCACAGTTGATATTCAATAAAATTGAATTTTCTAAGAAATATTCAGAAATAATCGAGCAATCAAAATGAAAATTGTCACAGCAATTACAGGTCCCGAAACCTATTGATAGAGGTATCAACCATCGTAATCGGACCATTATATATTTTTGCCGCCCAAAACTTGTGGGCTATAGCACAGTTAATTTTCAATAAAATTGAATTTTCTAAGAAATGTTTAGAAATAATCGAGCAATCAAAATGAAAATTGTCACAGCAATTACAGGTCCCGAAACCTATTGATAGAGGTAGCAACCATCGTAATCGGACCATTTTAGATTTTTGCCGCCCAAAAACTTGTGGGCTATAGCACAGTTGATTTTCAATAAAATTGAATTTTCTAAGAAATGTTTAGAAATAATCGAGAAATCAAAATGAAAATGGTCACAGCAATTACAGGTCCCGAAACCTATTGATAGAGGTATCAACCATTGTAATCGGACCATTTTAGATTTTTGCCGCCCAAAAACTTGTGGGCTATAGCACAGTTGATTTTCAATAAAATTGAATTTTCTAAGAAATGTTTAGAAATAATCGAGCAATCAAAATGAAAATTGTCACAGCAATTACAGGTCCTGAAACCTATTGATAGAGGTATCAACCATCGTAATCGGACCATTTTAGATTTTTGCCGCCCAAAAACTTGTGGGCTATAGCACAGTTGATATTCAATAAAATTGAATTTTCTAAGAAATATTCAGAAATAATCGAGCAATCAAAATGAAAATTGTCACAGCAATTACAGGTCCCGAAACCTATTGATAGAGGTATCAACCATCGTAATCGGACCATTTTAGATTTTTGCCGCCCAAAAACTTGTGGGCTATAGCACAGTTAATTTTCAATAAAATTGAATTTTCTAAGAAATGTTTAGAAATAATCGAGAAATCAAAATGAAAATGGTCACAGCAATTACAGGTCCCGAAACCTATTGATAGAGGTATCAACCATCGTAATCGGACCATTTTAGATTTTTGCCGCCCAAAAACTTGTGGGCTATAGCACAGTTGATTTTCAATAAAATTGAATTTTCTAAGAAATGTTTAGAAATAATCGAGCAATCAAAATGAAAATTGTCACAGCAATTACAGGTCCCGAAACCTATTGATAGAGGTATCAACCATCGTAATCGGACCATTTTAGATTTTTGCCGCCCAAAAACTTGTGGGCTATAGCACAGTTGATTTTCAATAAAATTGAATTTTATAAGACATGTTTAGAAATAATCGAGCAATCAAAATAAAACTTGTCACAGCAATTACAGGTCCCGAAACCTATTGATAGAGGTATCAATCATCGTAATCGGACCATTTTAGATTTTTGCCGCACGAAAACTTGTGGGCTATAGCACAGTTGATTTTCAATAAAATTGAATTTTCTAAGAAATGTTTAGAAATAATCGAGCAATCAAAATGAAAATTGTCACAGCAATTACAGGTCCCGAATCCTTTTGATAGAGGTATCAACCATCGTAATCGGACCATTTTAGATTTTTGCAGCCCAAAAACTTGTGGGCTATAGCACAGTTAATTTTCAATAAAATTGAATTTTCTAAGAAATGTTTAGAAATAATCGAGCAATCAAAATGAAAATTGTCACAGCAATTACAGGTCCCGAAACCTATTGATAGAGGTGTCAACCATCGTAATCGGACCATTTTAGATTTTTGCCGCCCAAAAACTTGTGGGCTATAGCACAGTTAATTTTCAATAAAATTGAATTTTCTAAGAAATATTCAGAAATAATCGAGCAATCAAAATGAAAATTGTCACAGCAATTACAGGTCCCGAAACCTATTGATAGAGGTATCAACCATCGTAATCGGACCATTTTAGATTTTTGCCGCCCAAAAACTTGTGGGCTATAGCACAGTTGATTTTCAATAAAATTGAATTTTCTAAGAAATGTTTAGAAATAATCGAGCAATCAAAATGAAAATTGTCACAGCAATTACAGGTCCCGAAACCTATTGATAGAGGTATCAACCATCGTAATCGGACCATTTTAGATTTTTGCCGCCCAAAAACTTGTGGGCTATAGCACAGTTAATTTTCAATAAAATTGAATTTTCTAAGAAATGTTTAGAAATAATCGAGCAATCAAAATGAAAATTGTCACAGCAATTACAGGTCCTGAAACCTATTTATAGAGGTAGCAACCATCGTAATCGGACCATTATATATTTTTGCCGCCCAAAACTTGTGGGCTATAGCACAGTTAATTTTCAATAAAATTGAATTTTCTAAGAAATGTTTAGAAATAATCGAGCAATCAAAATGAAAATTGTCACAGCAATTACAGGTCCCGAAACCTATTGATAGAGGTAGCAACCATCGTAATCGGACCATTTTAGATTTTTGCCGCCCAAAAACTTGTGGGCTATAGCACAGTTGATTTTCAATAAAATTGAATTTTCTAAGAAATGTTTAGAAATAATCGAGAAATCAAAATGAAAATGGTCACAGCAATTACAGGTCCCGAAACCTATTGATAGAGGTATCAACCATCGTAATCGGACCATTTTAGATTTTTGCCGCCCAAAAACTTGTGGGCTATAGCACAGTTGATTTTCAATAAAATTGAATTTTCTAAGAAATGTTTAGAAATAATCGAGCAATCAAAATGAAAATTGTCACAGCAATTACAGGTCCTGAAACCTATTGATAGAGGTATCAACCATCGTAATCGGACCATTTTAGATTTTTGCCGCCCAAAAACTTGTGGGCTATAGCACAGTTGATATTCAATAAAATTGAATTTTCTAAGAAATATTCAGAAATAATCGAGCAATCAAAATGAAAATTGTCACAGCAATTACAGGTCCCGAAACCTATTGATAGAGGTATCAACCATCGTAATCGGACCATTTTAGATTTTTGCCGCCCAAAAACTTGTGGGCTATAGCACAGTTAATTTTCAATAAAATTGAATTTTCTAAGAAATGTTTAGAAATAATCGAGAAATCAAAATGAAAATGGTCACAGCAATTACAGGTCCCGAAACCTATTGATAGAGGTATCAACCATCGTAATCGGACCATTTTAGATTTTTGCCGCCCAAAAACTTGTGGGCTATAGCACAGTTGATATTCAATAAAATTGAATTTTCTAAGAAATATTCAGAAATAATCGAGCAATCAAAATGAAAATTGTCACAGCAATTACAGGTCCCGAAACCTATTGATAGAGGTATCAACCATCGTAATCGGACCATTTTAGATTTTTGCCGCCCAAAAACTTGTGGGCTATAGCACAGTTAATTTTCAATAAAATTGAATTTTCTAAGAAATGTTTAGAAATAATCGAGCAATCAAAATGAAAATTGTCACAGCAATTACAGGTCCTGAAACCTATTTATAGAGGTATCAACCATCGTAATCGGACCATTATATATTTTTGCCGCCCAAAACTTGTGGGCTATAGCACAGTTAATTTTCAATAAAATTGAATTTTCTAAGAAATGTTTAGAAATAATCGAGCAATCAAAATGAAAATTGTCACAGCAATTACAGGTCCCGAAACCTATTGATAGAGGTAGCAACCATCGTAATCGGACCATTTTAGATTTTTGCCGCCCAAAAACTTGTGGGCTATAGCACAGTTGATTTTCAATAAAATTGAATTTTCTAAGAAATGTTTAGAAATAATCGAGCAATCAAAATAAAACTTGTCACAGCAATTACAGGTCCCGAAACCTATTGATAGAGGTATCAATCATCGTAATCGGACCATTTTAGATTTTTGCCGCACGAAAACTTGTGGGCTATAGCACAGTTGATTTTCAATAAAATTGAATTTTCTAAGAAATGTTTAGAAATAATCGAGCAATCAAAATGAAAATTGTCACAGCAATTACAGGTCCCGAATCCTTTTGATAGAGGTATCAACCATCGTAATCGGACCATTTTAGATTTTTGCAGCACAAAAACTTGTGGGCTATAGCACAGTTAATTTTCAATAAAATTGAATTTTCTAAGAAATGTTTAGAAATAATCGAGCAATCAAAATGAAAATTGTCACAGCAATTACAGGTTCCGAAACCTATTGATAGAGGTGTCAACCATCGTAATCGGACCATTTTAGATTTTTGCCGCCCAAAAACTTGTGGGCTATAGCACAGTTGATTTTCAATAAAATTGAATTTTCTAAGAAATGTTTAGAAATAATCGAGCAATCAAAATGAAAATTGTCACAGCAATTACAGGTCCCGAATCCTTTTGATAGAGGTATCAACCATCGTAATCGGACCATTTTAGATTTTTGCCGCCCAAAAACTTGTGGGCTATAGCACAGTTGATTTTCAATAAAATTGAATTTTCTAAGAAATGTTTAGAAATAATCGAGCAATCAAAATGAAAATTGTCACAGCAATTACAGGTCCTGAAACCTATTGATAGAGGTATCAACCATCGTAATCGGACCATTTTAGATTTTTGCCGCCCAAAAACTTGTGGGCTATAGCACAGTTGATATTCAATAAAATTGAATTTTCTAAGAAATATTCAGAAATAATCGAGCAATCAAAATGAAAATTGTCACAGCAATTACAGGTCCCGAAACCTATTGATAGAGGTATCAACCATCGTAATCGGACCATTATATATTTTTGCCGCCCAAAACTTGTGGGCTATAGCACAGTTAATTTTCAATAAAATTGAATTTTCTAAGAAATGTTTAGAAATAATCGAGCAATCAAAATGAAAATTGTCACAGCAATTACAGGTCCCGAAACCTATTGATAGAGGTAGCAACCATCGTAATCGGACCATTTTAGATTTTTGCCGCCCAAAAACTTGTGGGCTATAGCACAGTTGATTTTCAATAAAATTGAATTTTATAAGAAATGTTTAGAAATAATCGAGAAATCAAAATGAAAATGGTCACAGCAATTACAGGTCCCGAAACCTATTGATAGAGGTATCAACCATCGTAATCGGACCATTTTAGATTTTTGCCGCCCAAAAACTTGTGGGCTATAGCACAGTTGATTTTCAATAAAATTGAATTTTCTAAGAAATGTTTAGAAATAATCGAGCAATCAAAATGAAAATTGTCACAGCAATTACAGGTCCCGAAACCTAATGATAGAGGTATCAACCATCGTAATCGGACCATTTTAGATTTTTGCCGCCCAAAAACTTGTGGGCTATAGCACAGTTGATATTCAATAAAATTGAATTTTCTAAGAAATGTTTAGAAATAATCGAGCAATCAAAATGAAAATTGTCACAGCAATTACAGGTCCCGAATCCTTTTGATAGAGGTATCAACCATCGTAATCGGACCATTTTAGATTTTTGCCGCCCAAAAACTTGTGGGCTATAGCACAGTTGATTTTCAATAAAATTGAATTTTATAAGACATGTTTAGAAATAATCGAGCAATCAAAATAAAACTTGTCACAGCAATTACAGGTCCCGAAACCTATTTATAGAGGTATCAACCATCGTAATCGGACCATTATATATTTTTGCCGCCCAAAACTTGTGGGCTATAGCACAGTTAATTTTCAATAAAATTGAATTTTCTAAGAAATGTTTAGAAATAATCGAGCAATCAAAATGAAAATTGTCACAGCAATTACAGGTCCCGAATCCTTTTGATAGAGGTATCAATCATCGTAATCGGACCATTTTAGATTTTTGCCGCCCAAAAACTTGTGGGCTATAGCACAGTTAATTTTCAATAAAATTGAATTTTCTAAGAAATGTTTAGAAATAATCGAGCAATCAAAATGAAAATTGTCACAGCAATTACAGGTCCCGAAACCTATTGATAGAGGTAGCAACCATCGTAATCGGACCATTTTAGATTTTTGCCGCCCAAAAACTTGTGGGCTATAGCACAGTTGATTTTCAATAAAATTGAATTTTCTAAGAAATGTTTAGAAATAATCGAGAAATCAAAATGAAAATGGTCACAGCAATTACAGGTCCCGAAACCTATTGATAGAGGTATCAACCATCGTAATCGGACCATTTTAGATTTTTGCCGCCCAAAAACTTGTGGGCTATAGCACAGTTGATTTTCAATCAAAATTGAATTTTCTAAGAAATGTTTAGAAATAATCGAGCAATCAAAATGAAAATTGTCACAGCAATTACAGGTCCCGAATCCTTTTGATAGAGGTATCAATCATCGTAATCGGACCATTTTAGATTTTTGCCGCCCAAAAACTTGTGGGCTATAGCACAGTTAATTTTCAATAAAATTGAATTTTCTAAGAAATGTTTAGAAATAATCGAGCAATCAAAATGAAAATTGTCACAGCAATTACAGGTCCCGAAACCTATTGATAGAGGTAGCAACCATCGTAATCGGACCATTTTAGATTTTTGCCGCCCAAAAACTTGTGGGCTATAGCACAGTTGATTTTCAATAAAATTGAATTTTCTAAGAAATGTTTAGAAATAATCGAGAAATCAAAATGAAAATGGTCACAGCAATTACAGGTCCCGAAACCTATTGATAGAGGTATCAACCATCGTAATCGGACCATTTTAGATTTTTGCCGCCCAAAAACTTGTGGGCTATAGCACAGTTGATTTTCAATCAAAATTGAATTTTCTAAGAAATGTTTAGAAATAATCGAGCAATCAAAATGAAAATTGTCACAGCAATTACAGGTCCCGAAACCTATTGATAGAGGTATCAACCATCGTAATCGGACCATTTTAGATTTTTGCCGCCCAAAAACTTGTGGGCTATAGCACAGTTAATTTTCAATAAAATTGAATTTTCTAAGAAATGTTTAGAAATAATCGAGAAATCAAAATGAAAATGGTCACAGCAATTACAGGTCCCGAAACCTATTGATAGAGGTATCAACCATCGTAATCGGACCATTTTAGATTTTTGCCGCCCAAAAACTTGTGGGCTATAGCACAGTTGATATTCAATAAAATTGAATTTTCTAAGAAATATTCAGAAATAATCGAGCAATCAAAATGAAAATTGTCACAGCAATTACAGGTCCCGAAACCTATTGATAGAGGTATCAACCATCGTAATCGGACCATTTTAGATTTTTGCCGCCCAAAAACTTGTGGGCTATAGCACAGTTAATTTTCAATAAAATTGAATTTTCTAAGAAATGTTTAGAAATAATCGAGCAATCAAAATGAAAATTGTCACAGCAATTACAGGTCCTGAAACCTATTTATAGAGGTATCAACCATCGTAATCGGACCATTATATATTTTTGCCGCCCAAAACTTGTGGGCTATAGCACAGTTAATTTTCAATAAAATTGAATTTTCTAAGAAATGTTTAGAAATAATCGAGCAATCAAAATGAAAATTGTCACAGCAATTACAGGTCCCGAAACCTATTGATAGAGGTAGCAACCATCGTAATCGGACCATTTTAGATTTTTGCCGCCCAAAAACTTGTGGGCTATAGCACAGTTGATTTTCAATAAAATTGAATTTTCTAAGAAATGTTTAGAAATAATCGAGCAATCAAAATAAAACTTGTCACAGCAATTACAGGTCCCGAAACCTATTGATAGAGGTATCAATCATCGTAATCGGACCATTTTAGATTTTTGCCGCACGAAAACTTGTGGGCTATAGCACAGTTGATTTTCAATAAAATTGAATTTTCTAAGAAATGTTTAGAAATAATCGAGCAATCAAAATGAAAATTGTCACAGCAATTACAGGTCCCGAATCCTTTTGATAGAGGTATCAACCATCGTAATCGGACCATTTTAGATTTTTGCAGCACAAAAACTTGTGGGCTATAGCACAGTTAATTTTCAATAAAATTGAATTTTCTAAGAAATGTTTAGAAATAATCGAGCAATCAAAATGAAAATTGTCACAGCAATTACAGGTTCCGAAACCTATTGATAGAGGTGTCAACCATCGTAATCGGACCATTTTAGATTTTTGCCGCCCAAAAACTTGTGGGCTATAGCACAGTTGATTTTCAATAAAATTGAATTTTCTAAGAAATGTTTAGAAATAATCGAGCAATCAAAATGAAAATTGTCACAGCAATTACAGGTCCCGAATCCTTTTGATAGAGGTATCAACCATCGTAATCGGACCATTTTAGATTTTTGCCGCCCAAAAACTTGTGGGCTATAGCACAGTTGATTTTCAATAAAATTGAATTTTCTAAGAAATGTTTAGAAATAATCGAGCAATCAAAATGAAAATTGTCACAGCAATTACAGGTCCTGAAACCTATTGATAGAGGTATCAACCATCGTAATCGGACCATTTTAGATTTTTGCCGCCCAAAAACTTGTGGGCTATAGCACAGTTGATATTCAATAAAATTGAATTTTCTAAGAAATATTCAGAAATAATCGAGCAATCAAAATGAAAATTGTCACAGCAATTACAGGTCCCGAAACCTATTGATAGAGGTATCAACCATCGTAATCGGACCATTATATATTTTTGCCGCCCAAAACTTGTGGGCTATAGCACAGTTAATTTTCAATAAAATTGAATTTTCTAAGAAATGTTTAGAAATAATCGAGCAATCAAAATGAAAATTGTCACAGCAATTACAGGTCCCGAAACCTATTGATAGAGGTAGCAACCATCGTAATCGGACCATTTTAGATTTTTGCCGCCCAAAAACTTGTGGGCTATAGCACAGTTGATTTTCAATAAAATTGAATTTTATAAGAAATGTTTAGAAATAATCGAGAAATCAAAATGAAAATGGTCACAGCAATTACAGGTCCCGAAACCTATTGATAGAGGTATCAACCATCGTAATCGGACCATTTTAGATTTTTGCCGCCCAAAAACTTGTGGGCTATAGCACAGTTGATTTTCAATAAAATTGAATTTTCTAAGAAATGTTTAGAAATAATCGAGCAATCAAAATGAAAATTGTCACAGCAATTACAGGTCCCGAAACCTAATGATAGAGGTATCAACCATCGTAATCGGACCATTTTAGATTTTTGCCGCCCAAAAACTTGTGGGCTATAGCACAGTTGATATTCAATAAAATTGAATTTTCTAAGAAATGTTTAGAAATAATCGAGCAATCAAAATGAAAATTGTCACAGCAATTACAGGTCCCGAATCCTTTTGATAGAGGTATCAACCATCGTAATCGGACCATTTTAGATTTTTGCCGCCCAAAAACTTGTGGGCTATAGCACAGTTGATTTTCAATAAAATTGAATTTTATAAGACATGTTTAGAAATAATCGAGCAATCAAAATAAAACTTGTCACAGCAATTACAGGTCCCGAAACCTATTTATAGAGGTATCAACCATCGTAATCGGACCATTATATATTTTTGCCGCCCAAAACTTGTGGGCTATAGCACAGTTAATTTTCAATAAAATTGAATTTTCTAAGAAATGTTTAGAAATAATCGAGCAATCAAAATGAAAATTGTCACAGCAATTACAGGTCCCGAATCCTTTTGATAGAGGTATCAATCATCGTAATCGGACCATTTTAGATTTTTGCCGCCCAAAAACTTGTGGGCTATAGCACAGTTAATTTTCAATAAAATTGAATTTTCTAAGAAATGTTTAGAAATAATCGAGCAATCAAAATGAAAATTGTCACAGCAATTACAGGTCCCGAAACCTATTGATAGAGGTAGCAACCATCGTAATCGGACCATTTTAGATTTTTGCCGCCCAAAAACTTGTGGGCTATAGCACAGTTGATTTTCAATAAAATTGAATTTTCTAAGAAATGTTTAGAAATAATCGAGAAATCAAAATGAAAATGGTCACAGCAATTACAGGTCCCGAAACCTATTGATAGAGGTATCAACCATCGTAATCGGACCATTTTAGATTTTTGCCGCCCAAAAACTTGTGGGCTATAGCACAGTTGATTTTCAATCAAAATTGAATTTTCTAAGAAATGTTTAGAAATAATCGAGCAATCAAAATGAAAATTGTCACAGCAATTACAGGTCCCGAATCCTTTTGATAGAGGTATCAATCATCGTAATCGGACCATTTTAGATTTTTGCCGCCCAAAAACTTGTGGGCTATAGCACAGTTAATTTTCAATAAAATTGAATTTTCTAAGAAATGTTTAGAAATAATCGAGCAATCAAAATGAAAATTGTCACAGCAATTACAGGTCCCGAAACCTATTGATAGAGGTAGCAACCATCGTAATCGGACCATTTTAGATTTTTGCCGCCCAAAAACTTGTGGTCTATAGCACAGTTGATTTTCAATAAAATTGAATTTTCTAAGAAATGTTTAGAAATAATCGAGAAATCAAAATGAAAATGGTCACAGCAATTACAGGTCCCGAAACCTATTGATAGAGGTATCAACCATCGTAATCGGACCATTTTAGATTTTTGCCGCCCAAAAACTTGTGGGCTATAGCACAGTTGATTTTCAATCAAAATTGAATTTTCTAAGAAATGTTTAGAAATAATCGAGCAATCAAAATGAAAATTGTCACAGCAATTACAGGTCCCGAAACCTATTGATAGAGGTATCAACCATCGTAATCGGACCATTTTAGATTTTTGCCGCCCAAAAACTTGTGGGCTATAGCACAGTTGATTTTCAATAAAATTGAATTTTCTAAGAAATGTTTAGAAATAATCGAGCAATCAAAATGAAAATTGTCACAGCAATTACAGGTCCCGAATCCTTTTGATAGAGGTATCAATCATCGTAATCGGACCATTTTAGATTTTTGCCGCCCAAAAACTTGTGGGCTATAGCACAGTTAATTTTCAATAAAATTGAATTTTCTAAGAAATGTTTAGAAATAATCGAGCAATCAAAATGAAAATTGTCACAGCAATTACAGGTCCCGAAACCTATTGATAGAGGTAGCAACCATCGTAATCGGACCATTTTAGATTTTTGCCGCCCAAAAACTTGTGGGCTATAGCACAGTTGATTTTCAATAAAATTGAATTTTCTAAGAAATGTTTAGAAATAATCGAGAAATCAAAATGAAAATGGTCACAGCAATTACAGGTCCCGAAACCTATTGATAGAGGTATCAACCATCGTAATCGGACCATTTTAGATTTTTGCCGCCCAAAAACTTGTGGGCTATAGCACAGTTGATTTTCAATCAAAATTGAATTTTCTAAGAAATGTTTAGAAATAATCGAGCAATCAAAATGAAAATTGTCACAGCAATTACAGGTCCCGAATCCTTTTGATAGAGGTATCAACCATCGTAATCGGACCATTTTAGATTTTTGCCGCCCAAAAACTTGTGGGCTATAGCACAGTTGATTTTCAATAAAATTGAATTTTATAAGACATGTTTAGAAATAATCGAGCAATCAAAATAAAACTTGTCACAGCAATTACAGGTCCCGAAACCTATTGATAGAGGTATCAATCATCGTAATCGGACCATTTTAGATTTTTGCCGCACGAAAACTTGTGGGCTATAGCACAGTTGATTTTCAATAAAATTGAATTTTCTAAGAAATGTTTAGAAATAATCGAGCAATCAAAATGAAAATTGTCACAGCAATTACAGGTCCCGAATCCTTTTGATAGAGGTATCAATCATCGTAATCGGACCATTTTAGATTTTTGCCGCCCAAAAACTTGTGGGCTATAGCACAGTTAATTTTCAATAAAATTGAATTTTCTAAGAAATGTTTAGAAATAATCGAGCAATCAAAATGAAAATTGTCACAGCAATTACAGGTCCCGAAACCTATTGATAGAGGTAGCAACCATCGTAATCGGACCATTTTAGATTTTTGCCGCCCAAAAACTTGTGGGCTATAGCACAGTTGATTTTCAATAAAATTGAATTTTCTAAGAAATGTTTAGAAATAATCGAGAAATCAAAATGAAAATGGTCACAGCAATTACAGGTCCCGAAACCTATTGATAGAGGTATCAACCATCGTAATCGGACCATTTTAGATTTTTGCCGCCCAAAAACTTGTGGGCTATAGAACAGTTGATTTTCAATCAAAATTGAATTTTCTAAGAAATGTTTAGAAATAATCGAGCAATCAAAATGAAAATTGTCACAGCAATTACAGGTCCCGAAACCTATTGATAGAGGTATCAACCATCGTAATCGGACCATTTTAGATTTTTGCCGCCCAAAAACTTGTGGGCTATAGCACAGTTGATATTCAATAAAATTGAATTTTCTAAGAAATGTTTAGAAATAATCGAGCAATCAAAATGAAAATTGTCACAGCAATTACAGGTCCCGAATCCTTTTGATAGAGGTATCAACCATCGTAATCGGACCATTTTAGATTTTTGCCGCCCAAAAACTTGTGGGCTATAGCACAGTTGATTTTCAATAAAATTGAATTTTATAAGACATGTTTAGAAATAATCGAGCAATCAAAATAAAACTTGTCACAGCAATTACAGGTCCCGAAACCTATTGATAGAGGTATCAATCATCGTAATCGGACCATTTTAGATTTTTGCCGCACGAAAACTTGTGGGCTATAGCACAGTTGATTTTCAATAAAATTGAATTTTCTAAGAAATGTTTAGAAATAATCGAGCAATCAAAATGAAAATTGTCACAGCAATTACAGGTCCCGAATCCTTTTGATAGAGGTATCAATCATCGTAATCGGACCATTTTAGATTTTTGCCGCCCAAAAACTTGTGGGCTATAACACAGTTGATTTTCAATAAAATTGAATTTTCTAAGAAATATTTAGAAATAATCGAGCAATCAAACATCGAATTCAAAAATCGAAATAGTGTACAATTTTATTCTTGAAAAGAGAGAGAGACATCAACACACTATCGATCATCGAAAATTGTGATAGAACATCTCACCACTGGTTGCTGTAAATTGAAATACATTTTGAGTATTCTTTCTCTTTTGTCTTTTGCTGCTACACTAGAAAAACAAAAGATTTCAGGAAGAAAATTACAATCCAACTAATCTGTCACCATTCGCAACGTGTCTCATAGTGAAAGAGATGCAGTCATATAAAAATTAACCACATAATTGCAAACTTTTCAAAGTGCTTTGCCCGGAACTTGTAGGTCAAGATATAAAAACAAGAAAAAACTACTTCGACGAAGAAGTTCTGGAATATGCCAATCAGCAAGGAACTTGGCCATTTCTTAACCAAATTTGATGAAATTTGGCATTCACGACGAATATGGGATTCTAAAATGATATTTAGAAGAAGTTCTGGAATACGACCAGGTAAGGATTCTAAAATGATTTCTAGAAAAGTTCTGGAAAAAGGCCAATTAGGAACGAACATGGGATTCTAGGTTAGGTTAGGTTGGAGTGGCTGCTTAGGCACACTTAGACCGATGACGGTCCATTGTGATACCACAGAATATATCCCCTTTACCCCTCTTGGAACCATTTCGAGCTACATATGTAGTGTAAGACGTCCCGCACTTTAATGTTTTCGAGTTCCGAGAGGCAGTCCATCCTGAACTTACCCAAGTGTTTATGCCTTCTGAGTGCCAATGCTGGACACGAGCAAAGGAAGTGGACCAACGTCTCTTCCTCCTCTTCGTCCAAGCAGCTTCTGCAGAAGTCATTTGCCTCCAGACCCAGTCTTCTTGCATGTTCTCCAAAAAGGCAGTGTCCCATGAGAATTCCTACGACCGTTTTTAATTCACGTCTGCGTGGGGATATTAATGCCCTAGTGCGCCACAAGTCCAGCTTTGGCCAAACTTGTCTTGCAACTCTACAGGTGAGGATGTTAGACCACCTTTCCCCCGCTGAGGATAGCGCCTGCTTCCCAAGTGCTTGTCTCAGCGCTGTGATAGGCCTCCCCAGACTTGCCCTGCAGTTCCCCATGACGCCTGAGTGACTTGGGACCCAGATTACCTGGATATTGAAATGCTACCTATCTCATTTAGAGATAAGTGGCAACTCAACGCAACCCGTGACGCCAAGGACCCCGATTCTAACGACCGGATCGCCGCTTGACTGTCCACATAGATTGCGATATCATCTGAGGATACCACATTATGCTTCAACCACGTCATGACCTCCTCAATCGCTACAACTTCAGCTTGGTACACGCTGCAGTAATCAGGGAGACGAATAGAAATGTTTACATTTAATTTGTCACAGAATACTCCAGCTCCCACTTTGCCGTTTAGCTGGGAGCCATCTGTGAAGAATTACAACGCTTCGGTTTCCGATAACGGTCTATCCCTCCAAGATTCCCTTGAAAGGAAGGAGGTCCGAAATTAGAGATGTGCGGGTAGTAACTATTCGTTATTTAATACTCGTTACTTTTAACTACCCGAAGTAACGATTCCTTCGGTTAAAAAATATTCGTTACTTTATACCTACTAAAATAAAAACAAAAAACAAAAAAAAAATTAGTTCGCTTCATTGAGTTGAATCCAACGTATATTATCTAGTTCTGTCTTTTTTTCTCCTTACGTTTGTGTTTTTACATACAAACAATGAAAAAACATTTTTTTGTTTATAGTAGTGATTACTTTGTAACGAATAAAAAGTAACGAGTATTACGTCAAAAATAACGAGTACCCGTGATTACCTAAAAGTAACGAAACTGCACATCTCTATCCGAAATCGCTTCTCGAAGCGTACAGTAGGTTTAATGTAGTCACGATTCGCCAGCTCATCCTTCAACGATCTAACGATAGTAGAGTGTCCTGTACTAAGACACCTCCACTGAGAGAAGGCTGCAAGTCGTACAGCCGTATTTGCCGCCATCTGTTTGCCAAAAATGTCGACCGGAAGAAGGTGCAACATAACCTCTAAGGCACTTGTCGGTGTCGACCCCAAAGCCCAGCTAACAAGCATACAGGCCGTTCTTTGCACTCTCTCAATCTTACTTTTATAAGTTTCCTTGTCCAGAACTGGCCACCAAACACCCACCCCGTACATGCGTACAGGTCTCACTACAGCGGTGTAGAGCTAGTGTACCAGCTCCGGCTTTAGACCCCATCTATAACCAAAGGCGTTCCTACAGGAGTAAAAATCCATAGTAGATTTGTTTATTCTCTCCAACATATTGGGCCTCCAACTAAGCTTACTGTCTAAGATAATGCCCAGATATCTAGCTCTATCAGTAAAAGCAAGTCTCGTGCCATTTAAGGTAGGAGGGACAACTACCGGGATTTTATATTTCTTAGTGAAGAGTACCACCTCTGTCTTGGACGGGTTAATACCAAGTCCACATTTCCCAGCCCATTTCTTAACGATGGTAAGCGCATTCTGCATTACGTCTACAATCGTGCCCAGGAATTTACCGATAACAGCTAAAGCTACGTCTTCTGCGTAAGCGATAACTTCAATACCCTCTCTCTCAAATTCTAGTAGTAACCCGTTTACCACTATGTTCCAGAGAAGAGGGGACAGAACCCCCCCCCTTGCGGGGTTCCCCTAGTTACTCGCCTCTTGATGGTGGAGTCCCCCAACTTCGAGCTAACAATCCTGCTTCCCATCATATAATTGATTAACCTTCTCAGAGGAACGTCCACCTCCAAAAATGACAATCCCTCCTTGATTCCCTCCGCTTTCACATTGTTAAAGGCGCCCTCTAAATCCAGGAAGGCCATCAAACAGAATTCCTTCGAATTAATCGATTTCTCAATCGTACACACCAAGGCGTGCAGAGCAGTGTCCACAGATCTACCCTTTGTGTACGCATGCTGAGACGGTGCCCACTTCCTGGCACCTATTTTATCTCTAATGTATACATCCAGCAACCTTTGCAAGGTTTTCAAAAGAAAGGATGATTGTTATTGGTGTTAGGTCCTTAGGATAGACATGTGAGCTTTTCCCCGCTTTCGGTATAAACACCACATTGACCTCCGTCCAGTACCTAGGAATATAGCCCAGCTTCTAACACCCTTTGAATATAGCTTCCAGGTAAGGAAGAATAATTACTGAGTTGTTTTGAAGTTCCGCTGGTATAATTTGATCCGGACCAGCCGATTTAAATGGTTTAAAACCCCTCAGTGCCCATAGGATCCGTTTCCTGGTTACGATATCCTCTGTGAACACTGACAGATTCTAATGATAGTTTAGAAATATATGATTCTAAAATGATAGTTAGCAGAAGTTCTGGCGTTTGGCCAGTTTAAGGTTATGGTTTATATATTTGTTTCGCTCTCCAAAACGGCCCATATTTGGATTAATAAAATTTATTTGAAATATAAGAAAAATGTGTTTGAATTTTGGTGAAAAAATGCCACAAACTTTTTCATTGACCCAATAATTTCATGTCTATGGTACATGCCGAATTTCATCAAATTCAGTTAAAAATGTTCCTTCGTTATTGACCATTTTCAAGAACTTCTTCTAAACATCATTTTAGAATATAATATCCATATTCACAATGTATTTCGAATTTCACCTAATATGGTCCAGCGAGAACCGAGTTCCTTCATAACTGGTCATACCAGAACTTCCCTAAAAAATCATTTTAGAATACCATATCCATCGTGAATACCGAATTTCATCAAATTCGGTTAGGAAATGGCCAAGTTTCTTCCTGATTGACCATATTCTAGAATTTTTGTAAGTTATAAATTGTAAGGAAATAACCGAGATTCATCCTAATTGGCCATATTCCAGAACTTCTCTTAAATATAATTTTTTGATCAGTCGCGTAATTACAAATGTCGGGCCCCGAAACATTTTTTTGGGTCCCTAAAAATGCTTCTTGTACCTACAAAATCTTCCTATTATCCAATCTCGCATTAATTGAAACTATCTGATTTCGATAAAATTCCGAATATAATTTGAAAAACATCAAGAATTGCGAATTAAATTCAAAAATGTCGTATTTTCAAAGTAAGGAAATCTTCAATATTCTTGAAAGTTCTCAAATATCGTATTACCTATGTGTGGTGATTTGGCGTCTACTGGAGGGGGGATCAAAGTTGAGTAGAATAATCACCAGCTCTGTAACCTTTCGGTGGGGTGCACATTACTGGTCGTGCGAGCTGTTCTGGTCGTGTTTAAGGCAGCTGGCGTGATGGGTACAATTGGTCACAATTCGCAAGTGTACATACTGCCTCCTCGTGGCAATCACCGGTAACTAAGGCCGTTTGCTACTTTTGACCATTTGGCACAGGCTAAAGTACGGCGCTAAAGGAGAAATCCTTGATAAAAAACCCTAATCTAAGGTGGAACAGCATATGCCGATGGATGAATGGCTGATAGGTTAGTCAGTCCAAAGTATGCGGACTCTGGATACCAGGCGCCCTCCAGTTTTATTTAGCCTTCCTTGGGTAAAGCTGTGTGTCCCACAGGCGACTTTATTTTCCCAGCAACTCGTGGGTACAACATGTAAAGACCAGTAAATAAAAATAAGGATGGTGACGCTCCTAAAGCGTCACTCACCAGCGATAGTTCCGCGGTGGTTTTCGAGGACCTCGGCCCTCTTTCCGCTGTGGGACTCTCGGTGAATGGTCCATCGGATGGGGAGCTCCGTTCGGGGCTTGAGAAATTAGTTCTCAACTCCAACATGGACACCTCAGGAGATGAGAACTCGGCCCCCGAAAGTGGGGGTATCTCCTCTGTGAAAGCAGGGGGGAGTATAGACGTCGGAGAGCACCCGAAAGGTAATGTCAGCATCACTGACAAACCTGTCGCGGCTCCTCGCGTGAAAATGTGTGAGGCTGCGAAGAAGCGGTATAAGAGGCTTCTTGCTGAGGGCAAACCGCCTGGAAGCGAGACAAGACTTCTGGCGATGCGGCCACAAAAGGGAGTCTTGTGCTCCCACAGAGGCCCCACCGTCAAAGAGAATCCGCTCGGATGAGGGTACTCCACCGGCACAAAAAAAAGCCAGGGGAGAAGAATCTGTCCCGGCGGTCTCGAGTTCTGCGGTGCGGTCTGGACTTACCTTCAGGCAGGCTGCGGAGTCGGAGATCGTTGGGATCTTCGCCTCTGGTTTTCCTGAGGTTCTCCTCACTGGAGAGCAGCTAAAGGCTGTCCAGGAGGGCATCCTAGATAAGGTGCTATAGCAAGAGGCCAAGGAGCTTAAACCTAAGTTCCTTGGCTGTCAGCTTCGGCCTGGTTGGCTGCTACTAACCTGTGCTGACCGGGCCACTGTTCAGTGTCTCAGGGAGGTCATAAGAAATATCAAGCCATGGGAGGGCGCACAGCTGATCGTGGCCGAGGCGGAAAACCTGCCTCGAGCCAGGATTGTGTTCGGTACCTTCCCAAATAGTGCTGAATTGCCCACGGAGAAGCTTTTTGGTTTTATCAAAAGCCAAAACGAGGGCATGCAGGCGATCAACTGGAGAGTGATCAGGAGAGAGGCGAAAGGCTCTTCGGGCTTTTGCACCTTCTTTATGGGCCACTCTTCAGTTGAGAAGCTCAAGCGGGTTGGTTTTAAAGTTAACTATAAGTTTGGGACTGTCCAATTGCATCCCAAGGGTGGTCAGGGTGGTGATAAACCGACTTCTGTCGGCGGGACCCAAGTGGTCAAGCCTGTGGAAGCTACGGTAGCGGCACCTGTAGCCAAGACCACTGGGGTGGCCGCCCTCTCCAGGAGACAGGTGAGGAAAAGGCAGGAAAGAGAGAGGACGGCGTCAGGGTTTCCACGGAGGAAGGACCCGCACAGGCTCCCCCGCGCAAGCCACTGGTGAGGCCTGGAGGCCCTCAGGCAGCGGGAGCCAGCAGACCGGCGATGAAGGACACTGGTCAGCCATCGGCGGGACAAAAAAAGCATGCGGGTGGTTGAAAAGGAGGCTGAGCAGGGCCTTCAGAAGAGGCCTTCGGAAAAATGAAGGCATACATCGCCTGCCTGCATATAAACCTGCATCATGCAAAAGCGTCTTCGGACGTCCTTTGTCGTAGGTTTATCTGCCAAAACATTGGCATGGCTCTAATCCAGGAGCCATGGGTGATAGGTAACCAGATTAGAGGTATACCAAATCAAGTGGGTAAGTTAATTTATCATAACGGAACTCAGAGTCCAAAAGCGGCTATTTTGGCCAGTTCGCAAATTAATTTTATTCACATTTCAGAGTTCATCTCCGGGGACTTGGTTGCAGTAATGGTGGAGGTTCTGGGTGAAAGAGGCAAACAGGAGGCCATAATGGCCTCCGCCTACTTTCCTGGAGACTCAGAGTTAATACCTCCACTTGACATTAGGCGGCTCATAGCTCATTGCAAACGCAATGGGCTGGCCTACCTGATAGGATGCGATGCAAACGCGCACCACACGGTGTGGGGTAGCACAGACATCAATAACAGGGGTGAGTACCTTTTTGAATTTCTGATCTCAAATAATGTAGACATTGTCAATAGGGGAAGGAAACCTACTTTTATAAATGCGATTAGGCAAGAGGTCCTAGATTTGACACTTGCTAGTCCGCATTTCAGCGACTTGGTCTTGGGCGACTGAGGTCTTTGGAAAGAATCCGCTACATCGGGACCAGTTTGTCCAGGGCTATGCGGATGATGTGGCTATCATAATCAGAGGCAAGTTTGATGAGGTCATTTCTGATCGCATGCAAAATGCACTCAATATAATATGGCAGTGGTGTTACCAGGAAGGACTCAGTGTCAATCCAAACAAAACTGTCATTGTTCCTTTTACGAGGAGGAAAAAGCTTGCGCTTACAGCTCCCTCGTTAAACGGTACTACTGTTTCTTTTTCCAGCGAGGTTAAATATCTAGGGGTTATCCTAGATCAAAAACTGAACTGGAACCACCATTTGTTGAAAGTTCAAAATAGAACCACCAAAGCTTTCTGGGCCTGTCAAAGACTCTATGGGCGTACTTGGGGACTACAACCAAAAATGATCTACTGGTCATTTCGTACAATCATTAGGCATATGGTCACCTGTGCATCGGTTGTATGGTGGCCTAAAACTGAGCAGGAGGCAACGCAAACCTTATTGAATAAGGTTCAGCGTATAGCCTGCATCGGTGTTACGGGCTCAATGAAATCATGTCCAACCGCGGCGATGGAGTCACTTCTAGAACTAAAACCGTTACACCTGCATATTAAAAAGGATGCTGCAATTATGGTCCTGAAAATGCAGGCGGAAGGAAATATCAAACCAGGCAATATGGTGGGTCATCTGGAAATCCTTAAGGAATTTCAGATAGACCCTACCATAGGAATGCCTTCCGACTGTAGGCCAGCTAAACTGAACTTCCACAAACCATTTTGTGTTAGGTTACCTGACCGGGATGTGTGGAGTGCAAGTGGACCATCCTTTGAGCGAGGATCCATGGTATGGTTTACAGATGTATCAAAAACGGAAGATGGGCGGGGATAGGAATACACGGGAGTGGCACTACCAATGCTACCGTTTTTCAAGCAGAAGTACATGCTATAGAACTTTGCGCTAGGATAGGCATAGCAAAAGTCCTAAACGATGCAAAGATTTATATTGTATCAGACAGCCAATCGGCCTTAAAGGCTCTTAGGTTTTGTACCGTTGAGTCAAGGCTGGTATGGGATTGTCTGAAGGTTATTAAACATCTGGCAGGCTCAAATAAGGTAACACTTATGTGGGTGCCAGGTCATACTGGAATCGAAGGAAACGAGGCAGCTGACGGCCTCGCCCGTGAGGGTTCTGCCTTTCCATTTATTGGACCAGAACCCTTCTGCGGCGTCACTAAGGGACACCTTAGAGCAGCAGTAAAACACTGGGAGGATATTCAAAAGTCCTCCTACTGGTGCAGAATTCCAGGTTTACGACATGCGAAGAAATTTATATCACCTTCGTCTATCAGGGGTAAGGAGTGTCTTGAACTTAGGAAACCTGAGTTGAGGCTGCTTACTGGCTTCCTCACAGGTCATGTCTCCTTAAGGTATCACCTTAACAAGATGGGTCTAAGTACGACAGATGGATGCCGCTTCTGCGATCTGGAAGCGGAATCAGCGGAACATGTTCTGTGCCATTGCCCAGCAAAGACTGCAACATCTGGGAGGGAGAACAATGAGCCCGGATAGTATGTATCTTGTACCGGCCAGTAGTATTATCAGATTCATTAAGAGCCTGAATATTGACTGGACGGATAATTAAGTAGGGTCCAGCACAATATATCTTTTAGGTCGCGGTGCGAGGTGGCTTATCGCCCACATGGCCCGTCAATCAATAATAATAATAATAATACTCGAACATTCATCTTCAGCAACCGAGAAGAATTTGTTGGGCCTGTCCTAGAAAATATTTAATAGCAACAAGAGCAATTTTTTCTTTCTCTAAAAGTAGAATATCGCCATTTTTAAAAAATTTCCTAGAAGTGTACCGTTTTACAAATTGGAAAACGTGGTTTACTTTAAGCTTATTCTGAGCTGTCTAATCTTGATTTTGGACGAATATTGACTTTGAATCTTGACTTTTGAAGAACATCTGGAACAACATTTGTTCACTTCAATACTTACCCAATATAATTTCGTTATAGTGAGGAAAAGTAAAAAAAAAATATTTTTGAATAAATTAAATCAACTTACCATCAATAATATGAAATGCATTAACTAATACTGGATATGGCAAATTAATCTGTTCACTCCAAATCAAATCGCGTAAACTGGATAAATTTTCACTATTATTATTAGTCGGGCTGGAGTGGTCATCGCTACCACCACCACCACCATAATCATGTCCCACATATAATATCATATACGGTATTTTATTTTGTTGTACTTTATTACTAGCATTATCTCGCATATCATTTGCAATCATATCAAAACATAATTTAAACGCCCGACTCAAATCATATTGCAATGCGTTCACATGTATTCGATCAATATTATCGATAAAATTTAATAAATTATTTAAATTACTATTTAGATTATAAAAATTACTATTATCACTACAATTATTATACACAAATAGTTTATTTAAATTTGAATACGTTATGATATTAATAAAATCATCGGCATTTAAAAATTTTAGAAAAGTTTTAAGTAAATTTTTAATTCCAATAAAGAAATCGCTATTCACGTAATTATTATTATCGAATACGATTAGAATTCGTTTAAATTTAACAAGTTTGATAAAGATTTTGTGATTTAAATTTAAATCATTACTATAGTTGTTGTTGTTGTTGTTGTTATTATTATTATTGTTACTAACAACATTATTATTATTGTTATTATAACAATTACTATTTTTAGGATTTTTAAGGGAAACGAAAAAAAATTTGTTAAAATTTATATTCGCTAGAAAATTTGATTTTTCCTTTTTCACTTCGAACAAATATTTTTCAATGAAATTATAATTATTTAGACGATAATAATTGCTTTCCAGAATCTGTGAACGGATTATGTTTGTTACGTTATTTGGTAAATATTTTAATATATCAACTGATTTTGTACTTATATCGTTACTATTGTTATTATCAATTGTGTTATTACTGTTACTAAGATTATTATTGTTGTTGTTATTATTTTGAATATTTAGACAAGGATGTATTATTGTTCGTAAATTAATTTTTATATTATCGTTTTCGATATATTTGCATATATCGTTGAGCAATCGTTTCGATTGATTCAATTTTTTTTCTAGCTTATTTGATATATTTATCGATAGATCGATATCATTGCGATACGTTGGCACATATTCCATTGAGTCAAAAATTTCCTGGAAATAAAAAGAAAAACAATTATTTATATTATCTTAGAAAATTCAAAAATTTTATAAATCGATTCCTAAACATGGGTCAAACTGATCGTCACTCGATGAACCGTTCGTACTAAATAATACAAAATGATTGGTTCCCTGAATATAATAACCAATATGGTGGAGGCGAAACCAGTACACGTTACGGCGCTGGGAAACGGATACCCAGTGGCGGAGACTTTGAGGGTTGAGCAAGCGGGCTCCCAGTCGTTGATATCGAATGAAAAGAATACAAAAGTAATGAACTCTGAAAACCCATTTGGAAGATGTTTCATAGTGCAAAGATCACCAACATGCTCAGCCAAAAATGTTGAGATAGAAAATGAAGAACTTCTTAGATAACTGAGTAACATAGAAAAAATTACATCCGAAAATACCAAAAATGAGAAGCGGAAAAATTCTTTACAAGCTAAGGAACTTGAGGAACAGGATGCTTCAGATTTCCGTAGGAAGAATGTTTTACAAGTCAAGAAACCAAAGGAGCAGTGTGCTATAGAGTTCCATACTGACGAAGACGAATTAAAAGGAGAAATTGACTGGATCCTAAAAAAGAAAGGAAGAAAAGACCTACAAAAAATGGAAGGCAGATTCTTCTCCAGAAATTGTAGCTTCAAACCAAACTTCAAAATCAAAGTACATTAAATGAAAATCAGCAATATATACCCGATGAAGAATTCAAACCTACCAAAATTAAAGAAAAGGCACCACCACCAATCAACATTATTGGCATAACTAAATAAGGTACTATAGGAAATCGGTGACTACAAAAGAATACAGAGTTGTAGTACTGAATAATAATATATGGAAAAGCAATACAACAGATATTGAAACTTATAGAGCAGCAACGCTGATAGATAAAGGCAAGCAATGGCATACATATGATGACAAAAATGAACGCCCGATCAAAGAGATGGCTAGAGGACTTCAGACAACAAGTACAAGGCGGGATATAATGGAAGACCTTAAACACTAGGGCTTTAAAATAGAGGATGCGGCCAATATCCTCAAAAAGAAAAAACCGTTACTGATCAAAATTAATAATAAAGGGCTCCCATTGTTTATACTTACTTTTAATAGCAAAGAAAAAGTTTAAAATTTTTCAATATTAAGGCAGTCCTTAACATGAGAGTTAGAATAGAAGCGCTAAGAAAATCCACTGGCCTAATACATCGAATGTTCGGGGAAACACTTCGCTCAAGCTTGTAATTTGACAAAAAAACGCCTCCAAAATGCAGAAACTGTAACGGACACCGTCCCGCTAACTATGGCGGATGTGTAGTACTAAAGGAACTGCAAAATTTATGATATAAAAAACGAAAGAGCCCGCTAAACCATGGGATGTCCGGTAATAAAACAATGTTTGAGGTAGAACTACCTCAAACAAGTGCAATGGTAGGCCGAAAAACATACTCACAGATCGTACAACAGCGCGAAACAGTAAGTAACAAGGAAAACGAAGAAATCCCAATTCTTCAAAATTTTTAAAAAAATATATAGGGCTTAAAATTAAGGCTACTAAAACAAGAAATAAGTCTGGACACTTTAAATAAGCAAGAAACAGTGAATGAAATCATTTCCATGATGTACTAATCTATGAAAATAAATAACACATTCAGAATCGCCAATTGGAATGCAAAACTGTTCCAACAAATTCCAGAGTTAGAAATTTTTCTAAATACAGAAAAGATAGATAGATGATACATATATGCCTAATTTCAGAATCTCATTTGACATAAAGTTTATTCGTTGGAATTCGAGGATACCATTGCTACCAAGCTGTCTACCCGGTGGTAGCAGGAAAAGCGAGAGGAGGCTCAACTATATTTGTGAAGAAAAACGTCAAAAAATACGAAGGAGTAAAAAATTGAAATAGAAATTATGCAAGTAGCCACCATTAATCGATTAAATAATCCAAAGGTCATATTTCCCTTCATGTTATAATTTGGCTAAAGAAAACTATGTTACGCTACTCAAAACGCTCAGTTTTAACTTCATAATCGGGCGATTTTAATGCTAAAAATAAATATTGGGTAGCAAGAATACCAACCCATAAGGGCTTTAAACTGTAACTTCCTGTCTGGAGGTAAACCAACTTATTGGCCAGCGGATACAAACAACATACCAGATTTGATAGATTTCTTTACAATAAAAGAAAGGGATATTTAAAAACTGCATTCTTGGGTTTTGGTTGTCATTTACGGGCAGCAGTAGTCTGCCGATTGTCTCGCTGTGTGTTTGTTCTCCCTGGCACAGTTTCGTCTAGATTTTGTGGAGTTGGTAGCTGTTGAGTTAAGTTTATTTCTTTAACTACTGCTGAATGAACAGTATCAGCCTTCTTGCAATGTATATTAATGTAGTCCTTTGGCTCGTTAGTTATGGGTAGGCGGCGTATTTTAGTGATATTCATTTTAAAATTATAATTTTTGTATTTAAGTGTGACTACCCTCCCTTTAAGGATGTGTGCCGTACTTAAAAATCCGCCATCATCTGAGTCGTTTAAGAGAGGAGCTAGTGGCCTAGAGTTCAAGCATGTCTCTATTTGAGCCCCAGAAGTGCTGAGAGCTCCTGAAAGGTTATATGTGAGTTCCAGTTAAGTATAGATGGAAATGGTAGACAATATGAAATGCTGTGAAAAATCCGTTGTAATGATGAGAATCGATCGAATTTAAATACTGGTTTTTTCACTGCTGTTATAAATGTTCTTTTTGGTTTTCGTTCCATGCTGCCTGCTTGTTCCATTTCTTCACTATCAATTTTTGTTATTGGATAGTTCGGGCCCTTTAGCCATATTGGCCCTTCACAACAAATTATATGTGCTAATAATTGAACTGAGTTTATCCTCGAGATGCAGCAGGATTCTTATTAGAAACCATGTGATGCCATTGGGTTGTGGCTTTTCTCTTATTCAGCCTAAAAGAGTTGTGGAATCGCTCCAGCAAAATGTTGATGTATTGTTGTTGATGTTCAATGCATTTACGATATTTTTTAGAAATTTAGAAAGTAGCAATGTGGCATTCAGCTCTAATCTTAGTAGCGATATTGTTTGGTTTAACGGTGCAACCTTTATTTTGATAGCAATTAACGTATTTTCATTGTTTAGTTTACTGTATACCACTGCAGCTTATGCTTGAGAAGCGTCACAGAAAGCAAAGTAATTAAATTTTAGCGCCGCTTGTGTAATTTATCCAACGGTGTATTCTACTTTCCTCTAACTATGGTAATTTCATTTTGTAGTTTAACCATCTGCAATATTTATATGGAGTTCTTCAAGAATCTTGAAGAATTTTCGCCTGGATCGCCACTGGTGCTAACCATCCTAGCGGATCGAAAAGCTTTAATGCCTCTGATAAGATTGTTCGTTTGGATAATGTTGTTTTATCTTCTGGCAAAGATAATTGAAATTGAAAAGTGACTGTTGCCTCTGCTATTGTGTTAGCTCTAAACAGAAGATCATTCACATAGAAATCGTTTTGAACCAATTGGATATCATGACACTTCATCAATGGCTAATTTTGTTGCAATGTTTCTGTAGCCAAATAAGTTGCAAAAGCTTCTTCTATAGGTGACAGTTTTTAATCTATAACTGCTCATTGGCTTATTGCCTGCACATTTTCTCGATGTCTGCTGCAATCACATAACGATGTTTTTTCCTACATGCATTTGGACCTACATGCATCATTTCATTTAGTGATGTGTCTGTTGTTGTTTGCAGGAAGCATCAAACACCACCCTCAATCTCGTAGTTGTGATATCTTCTTTTATGACAGAATGAAGTGGCATGTAGTAAACATGAGGAGCATCTGTCATACAATCATCTTTAATGAATTCCATATGGTCTAGTTGGATGTATTCGTTCATGAATTTGTGATATTGACTCTTAAAGTCTTCATACTTCTTGAATCTTTTCACTATCTGAAGCCATCTAGCTGCTCCTTTGCCTTTAGATCCTCCTATTCCCACTTCTTTGAGTTTGTTTTTAACCGCTTGTGTATTTTCTCAAAATACTGTTCACTTTCTATCTCTTCAGCAGTTAGGCTTCTTTAAGATGCAGTTCTTCGGATTCCCAAAAGCGTTTAAATTGCTTGTCTATGTGCGCTAATGTGATGTGGCTATTTAACCAAATGGGATGCTGCTGTTTTGATTTAGGAAATGATCTATCCTAGCTCTCCGTTCTTTGCGCTATGCACTTATGACGCGGATCCCTTTTTATGCCTTCTAATATTATTTCTCCAAATATGTCGGCGCCTATTAAAAGATTAACAGGTCCGGAAGTATCGAAAGTAGTTTTATAGTTCACTGTCTAAACCCAACAAGTTCTTGTCTAGAAGTGGTTTAGTGCATTAGCTTGTATCTTGAATATCTATGGAAATCTTAAACTAATGTCTATTGTTATCTGTTGATGTGAACGTTCTTTCGTTGCTGAAATCCCACCTTTGAAATCTGGACAAGAATCTGTTTTGAGATTTTTCCGACAGCAAACGCAAATATTACTTGGTTGTGTGGCACCTACGAAAGCACATTTTAGCGGTTGTGGTTGAAACTTTACATGTTAGGTTGGTATTGACTTGTTGCTACCAATTGCTTTCAATGATTGAAAACGATTTTCTACAAATTTCAAAAATTGGCTTGTTTCTTGAAATTCTCTTGAGAGCTTTCGTCTAGAGGTCGTGACTCGCTCTTGCAATTTTCTTAGGTTAGGTTAGGTTAGGTTAGAGTGGCTGCCAAAACACACACTTAGACCGATGACGGTCCGTTGTAATACCAATGGATCCTACTCCCCTTACACTACCTACCCCCCTTCATTGGAACCATGTTAAGGTACTTATGTAGCGTAAGATATCTCGCACATTGCAGTTCTCGAGATCCATAAGGCCGTCCAAACTATACTTGCCCAGATGTTTATGCCTCCTGTAAGCTAGCGCCGGGCATGAGCAGGGGAAGTGGCTCAGAGTCTCTTCCTCCTCCTCATCCATACAGCTTCTACAGAAGTCATTTGCCATTGACCCAAGCCTCCTCGCATGCTCCCCAATGAGGCAGTGTCCTGTGAGCACCCCCACGACTATACTTAAGTCAGGTCTACGTAGGGATAATAGTGTTTCGGAGCGCTTCAAGTCCAGTTTCGGCCAGATTTGCCACGCTACATAGCATGTTATGGTGTTAGTCCACCTCTTCTGTGCCGCAGCTATCGCCTCATTTCTAAGCGCCCTATAAAACGCTGCTATGGGCCTCGCCAATTTGCCCTTTCCGGTTTCAATTGGAGAGTTGTACCTTGCCTTGCCAGTTCGTCCCCCTGCAGTTCCCCAGTACGTCCGAGTGACCGGGGACCCAGACTATCTGGATATTGAAATGCTCACTCATCTCGTTAAGAGATGAGCGGCACTGCAATGCCACCACGGACGTCAGAGAAACTGATTCCAGCGACTTGATTGCCGCCTGACTGTCCACATATATTGTTATAACCCTTGTGGATATGACATTATGCTACGACCAAGTCAGCGCTTCCTCAATCGCTACCACCTCCGCCTGGTACACACTGCAGTGATCAGGAAGACGAACGGGTATATTCACATTTAATTTGTCACAATAGACTCCTACTCCGATTTTGCCGTCTAGCTTGGAGCCGTCAGTATAGGATTGTATATTTCCAGTTTCTGTTATTGACCTGTTCCCTCAGGATTCCCTTGAAGGGAGAAAAGTCCGGAAATCTTTTTCAAAACATACAATCGGTATCGTGTAGTCACTATTCTCCACATCTGCCCGTCTGAAGACATTTCCACTCAAACAAGGCAGAGTCGTGCAGCCGTAGTTGCCGCTCTGCTTACCAAAGATGTCGACAGGAAGGAGGTAGAACATAGCCTCCAGAGCACTTGTAGGGGTTGTCCTCATTGCCCCGCTTATAAGCAAGCAGGCCGTTCTCTGTACCGTCTCTATCTTATTCTTATAAGTTTTCTTGTTTAGTGCTGGCCACCAGACACTCACCCCGTACATCAAAATCGGTCTGACTAAAGCGGTGACGAGCCAGTGTACCAGCTCTGGTTTTAGACCCCATCTCCTACCGACGGCGTTCCTACATGAGTACAGAGCAATGGTGGATTTCTTTACTCTCTCTAAAATATTGGGCATCCAATTTAGCTTACTGTCCAAGATTAAGCCCAGAAATCTTGCCTTATCAGTAAAGGCCAGTGCCGTGCCATTTAAGGTAGGAGGAGGGACTACCGGAATTTTATATTTCTTGGTGAAGAGTACCAGCTCTGTTTTGGATGGATTTATACCTAGCCCACATTTGCTGGCCCACTTTGTATTGATTATGAGCGCGTGTTGCATGACTTCCTTAATCGTGCCTAGGTACTTCTCCAAGATCACGATCGCTACGTCATCTACATACGCGATCACCCCTATTCCCTCCCTCTCCAGTTTCAAAAGTAATCTATTGATAACTATGTTCCAGAGAAGACGTGATAGGACACCACCTTGCGGAGTTCCTCTAACTACTCGCCTCCTAATGGTGGATTCCCCCATATCCGCGTTAATAATCCTGCATTCTAGCATCTGATAAATCAACCTCCCTAAGGGGTAGTCCACATCTAAGAAATACAGGCCTTCCCGAACTGCCTCCGTCCTGATATTGTTAAAGGCGCCCTCTATATCGAGGAAGGCTACCATACAGTACTCTTTCGAGTGGATTGATTTCTCAATTGTTCGCACCAGGGAATGCAGAGCCGTGTCCACAGATCTCCCTTTCCAGTATGCTTGCTGAGAAATCGCCCAATTACTGGGTTTTATTTTTACACGTATGTACACGTCGATCAGTCTTTCCAATGTTTTCAACAGAAAGGATGATAGAGTTATAGGTCTTAGGTCCTTTGGGTAGGCCCATGAATTCCCCCCGTTTTCGGGATGAAAATCACCCTAACCTCCGTCCATTTCCTAGGAATATAATTCAGTTTTAGACACCCCCTGAAGATCACCTCCAGCCATGGGAGAATGATCGACGAGTGTTTTTGTAATTCCGCTGGGATGATACCATCCGGGCCTGCCGATTTATAGGGTTTAAGGCCGTTTAGTGCCCATAGGATCCGGTTTTTGCACACGATTTCCTCCGGGCACCCCGACGACAATTTTTCCCTATTCCTACCAAGCTCCGTCGATACAACCACACTACCTGGGAAATGGGGATCCATCAGAAGCGCCAATGATTCCCCAGTAGACGTTATCCACAGCCCATCTGGTTTAATTAAGTAACTAGGGCTCGTTGGACTCTTAGATAAGATTTTCCTGAGGCGCGAAGTCTCCGAAACACCTTCCATTTTATCACAGAATAGTCTCCAAGGCCTCCTCCGCGCCTTCCTTATTTCCTTTTTATACTTTTTAAGGTGCTCCTTATAGGAGTCCCAGTCCTGAGCTTCTCTAGAGCCCTTTGCTCTATTGACTGCTTTCCTACACCCTGAACGAAGGATTCCCAACTCCCTGGGCCACCATACCGGTTTCTGCTTCCCTTTAAGTATTATCTTGGGGCAAGCAGTGTCCAAGGACAATTTGCAGGCGCTTGTGATTTCCCCCACCAGGAAATCCAGCTCATTCTCTGTAGCTGGGGGCTTCGGAGCATCGGTCGGTAAGAGTCCTACTAACACTTCCCCGTATTTGTTCCAGTTAGTCCTTCTAGGATTCCTGAAGGCTTTCCGGGTAACAGGGTGAATGTCAATATTAAACGTCACGTACCGATAGTCCGAGAAGGAGTGTGCCTTCGCCACCCTCCATTCCTTGACCATATATGTAATGGAGTCTGATGCAAAGGTAACATCCAGTACCTCCTGCCTGTTACTAATAATAAAAGTGGGCTCTTGCCCCAGATTACACACTGCAAGGTTAGTACCCAATTTAGTACGCAATTTTCTTAATAAGCTGAAGATAATGAAAGGGCCCCATGTCTCGATGTTGATGCTTGTATTCCTTATGGCGTAGACTCTCGGTTTTTGTCTTGTAAGGATTTGATCGCATCTGTAGATTCCGTGTTGCTAGTATGCTGATACAATAGTGTTGAGCAGATTAAATATCAGTAATCTCCTGTTGTTGAAGCGGTTTTCTAAAATCCCTTCAATTAGTCTTTGACGCCACGGGTAATTGACTGTGCCTAAATTCGCTTGTTGATGCCTTGTCGATGATGAGTTCTTTAAATGTTTTTGTTGTATCTGCTGTTGGTGTAGATGGCAGCCCCGGATCGATTTCGGGTTGGTGCATATCATTAATGGTTTTTGTGAAGTTTTCCACCTCTTTTTGTATAACCTTGTAGTACTGATCTGTTGATTTCAGTGGTGGTTGAAATTCTCTAATGTTATTGTTATCATCAACGTACTCGTTATATAATTTCTTCAAAGCCGCTATTCTTTTCTCCTGATAGGTTTTGGTTTTCCGCTCTGCCCCATCTGTCTTGTAGTTTGAGATGAGTAGCTCTATCTCTTCCGCCTTTATTCTTGTATCTGCAATAGCTGCTACATCTCCACGGTTTTAGTTGAGTATTTACTAGGCGCCTAGTTGGAGGAACAACTTCTAAAGTGAATTTCTGTTTCGCGGTGCAGCTTCGATGCTTGTTGCTTAGAGTTTTTAACTTTGTATTTGCCGGTTGTTGCTTGGCTATTTGCCGGTCGTTGCTTGGCGTATTTTTCGATTGGTGCCAGTTTTTTTTTCAAGGGCTTCGAAGGGTCATGTATAATTCTAGACTATTATAATTAAGTTGTAAATTTAAGATAGTCTTAATTTACGATATTAACTAATATAAATATTACCTCGGGTGGGATCTATTTAGTCAGTGAGAATAAACAACTTATTGTTAAAAGTAGAGCTACGTAGATTCATTCTGCTCTATTTTATTTAATGTTCACCATAATTAAAAATATAAAATAAAATATGACACTAGATCCATAGGTTTGTAGTTTCACGGTCTAATGTTGATGACTCAACACCAGCACTATGCAGGAAGTTTTCATTTCGAAACATCGAAGTAACAACGACCGCCCAATTTTTAAAGAAGATTTGTGTCGTACAAGGAGTAAACTTAATTCAAGCTTGATTATTCGGATGTCGTCATCAAGTAATCCGTAAAAGCATAGAGCAAATAAAAGTATCTTCAAATGCCATGTGTCGCGAAAAAGGATACGTAACCGGACATATTGCGTCGAAATGACCCAAAAAATGGCGACGAGAATAATGTAAGCGTTACCGAAGACGGTGTTTCGCATTATGGCGATCGAAGGGATTGTCCGTCCAAGGGCTCCAAGTATACAAGTCATGAGGATTATCTGAATAAAGAAATCGGCTAATTACAAGGAGCAATTTTGTTCAATACGTTACTCCTATAACGTAAAAGATTTTTCCATCTGCCGATAGCCGGGTAATGCTTTTGCTACTCGGCTACTCTACATCAATAACCAAACATCGACTTAATGCTAACAGAATTGATAAACGAGTACCACAAACAAAGTCACTTTGAAGCTAAGAAGAAGTCGGAGTTGGTGATCTTGGTTATCGACGGAACAATATTTCCGATCGAACTGCATCATTTACCTCGGTCGTTTTTCGAGAATAGAAAACAATGGGAACACCAAGTGGAAATGGGACCAGTATAAAATGAATTAGCTGGTTAGTAATACCATTCCTGGCCAAGTTAGCCTGAGATAAGCCGGATGATTGGTGCAAATACCCGGACAGAGCGCCTTTGGCACAACGACATCAATGTGAGAATAACGTTTTTGGCGGGAGTTTTATCTCACAGGAAAAATAGAGGAAAAATAATTTTACTTTAATACAAATATGCAGCTTTGGCTTCAACCAAGGTGTCATGGGAACCTTTCGAATTTTAACAGCCGTTAGCAAAAATAAGTTATGAATTTGTCCACCACTAGTCAACAGAGTGTGGGGAAATCAAGAAACTCAAGCAATTACTTAATAATGTACCTACGACTAATAGCCAACTTCCTAATTAATGTTTAATCTAAAGGCGATTAAGTGTTTAATTATTATAATCATGATAATTTCGCTCCTATTTATAACAAATCCTGAAATTCTTCATAATTTCAATTTTAGTATGTGGAAGGCACTTTTTTTTGCCTCTACAAAAACCAAGCTGAGCACAACCCAATGTATGTCTAGTTAATCCAATCAAACGTAATTTTTTTTGCTTTACTTACGTTTTTTTTTTTTTTTTTTTGTTATATTAATAAACCGCGATTTAATGTTAAATAAAAGAAAAACGACGGCTCATAAATAAAATAACATTAAAATTTTGGTTCGTAGATAACAAACTTAATTTAGTGTGGGGCAATAAAAATATTAAATCTTACCTGAATTATAGTAACACCCAGTTCATTATTTCGAATATCCCGAAGTTGAGCTTCAAGAGCTCGTTTCAACTCCAGTATGTGATAATCAACCATATTACCCGTAACGCTACTGGAGGATGGCGACGACGATGATGATGATGATGATATGGACGCGATTGGCTGATTTAAAGGCACATGAGATTGTTGTTGTGTTGCGGTCGCACTATTTTTATTAACACCACTAACACTTGTACTTGTCAGCGAAGGTAGTATCGCCTTAAATTTATTTAAGTTACCACTTTTACTATTACTTAAATTATCACTAATATTAAAATTTAAATTATATGTATTACTAGTATTAATAAAAATATTTAGATTTTTATTTAATTTATCATTTATATAAATTTTAGGAACATTTTTAATATTATTTTGTTGCTGCATTTGTTGTTGTTGCTGTACACTTAGTAGATCGGATGAAGAAGCATTTCTTATTAAATAGAATAACATAAATACGATAAAAAAATTTATAAAATTCATTTTAAAACGGTGTTCTAAATACTTTATATATATATATTGTATATAATATATTTGTAATTAATTTAAAATTTTGTATTATTTATTACAAAAAATACGACAAAAAAGTCATGATCGTGTTTTTTTTCTTTCTACGTTTTTTAATTGTTCGATTCACCAGGTAATTTTGTGTAAACATTATTTATGGAAGCACAACACGATATTAATGAATTCACCATTAAATTGTAGATATATTTTTTAATTTAAGTTCATTACATTTACAATTATTAATTAATATAAAAAAAAATGATTTTTAACAAAAACAAAATAGCTGCCTTTCTTTCTCTTTTGAGTAGAAGATTTTTATTTTTTTTTCATTTGCTGTCAAAATAGTTGACAAAATTGTTTTAATTGAAGTTTGCTGTGATTTGAGATGTAGTGGGATTCTATATGTATAAATATGTCGATAATGCAGTCAATTAATTGAAATGTGCCCGTTTTTAATTCAAGTTTTTTTTTAGTATTAGTAGAACTTTTAAAATGTACTGGTTTAACAAAATGTTTAAAACAACGGTTGCATTGACACAAAATAAGGAGTATCCCATTCCCAGCGACATCATCTATCATCTTGGGATGCAACACGATTTTTTTCACAAATTTTTTTTTAAAATAAACTTCAATTTTTAAAAAAACAAGTTTTTGATTTATAACGTTCTTTAATTTGTGAATAATTATTATTTAATTACAAAAACAACGACTAGTTTCGAGCATGAAACTGCTCATCTTCAGGTTCCTTAAAAACTCAACTTGCTCTTTTAAAAATTGAAATTTCAGAATTTAATATTAAAAATTCGAAAAATTATTGGAAGTTGAAATTTCGAGGAATGCAAATAGCATGCAAACTTTTCGCTACGACCCAGAAAATGGTGAAACCTTTGAGAACTGGTATCGACTCTATAAGGAAGTATTCATGGAGCACACAAAGGAGTTCGATGTTGCAGCCAAAATTCGCCTTTGTTTTCGTAAATTAGACGCAATCACACAAAAGACTTCACAATCAAAGAGGTTACAGTAAAGCTAAAAGGTACGTTCGGAAGATCGGAATCCATTTTCAACACGCGGTCCAAAGGTCTACAAACGACTATGAACGATAACACCGATTTTTCGTTGTACAAAGCACAAATCAACTGCAGCATAAATTATATCCGAAGAAAATTGGCAAGCAATCGGGACCCCTCCAACCAGACCGAGTAGCAAGAAAGTAAACTCAGCGTAACTGAACCCTGCCCCCAATGTTGCAGAATTTGGCTGTGAAATGGGGATACCAACTATCGGGCAAAGATTATTTGGTAAATGTTATGTGACCAGTATTAAAGGACTCAATATTTATAACATTAGGCTTCGACTTGTCTATTTAAAAGGGAGAGATGTTAGCAATAGCAACAACTTCCAATTCAATGTAGCAATTGCGGCAATACTATTGAGAAACTGCGTTGAGTGTGACAACACAACAAAAAAAAAAGGAGATTAGAACGTACATCGAGTGAGTAAGGAGGTTACAGCCCTCTTATAGATACAGATATTTTACAAGAATAATTAAATAAATGTTTTGTTGCCAGGAAAACGAATTGTGTATTTATTTATCACATTGGCCACAGTAAGTGGCAATAGATTCTATTCGATATTTAATGCAATATGAAAGTACAAGGGATTCAATAAATTCATATTTTTTAAATGATGCGACTAGCTGACTCTGTAGTAGATACTTTACGAGCTCCATCAGTTAGTATGTTTCTTAGATTCGTTATACCGGTAATGCATTTTTGAAACTGGGTAGCTCCTTAGAACCTGCTTCATTTTCACGTTTAAATTCTATAGGATTGTGCCAACTTGCGCTCTTTTTCGATCCATAAATATCGACTAATGGCTATGAATCTCAAATAGCTGAACTGCTATACCTAATACGCTTCTAAACTCCAAAGCATTGTAAGCAACAAGTACTAAGTGTGTAATAATACCAACGATTGATGATGAACTGCGTCTCTTTATTGTGTTACAATAGGAATACAAGATGGCGGATACATAGTATACAGTAGTATACCATCTATATGATCCTTACTTATATACAGTAGAGGGTGTATACATATACAATGATTATACGTATGTTACATCCCACTTTATAAATTTATAATATTTTTATAATACATACATAATTCATTTATTTATAGTTGTTATTTATTTATTATAATTTACATTCAAAGATTTAGTCTTACTGGTTGTTTTACCAGTTTACCTGATCGCGTGTGATATTGACTCGTTACCGTGCTTCTTTGATCGACGCTATTTGACGTATTGTTGTAAGCAATATTCTTGTTAGATTCCATATTTGATAGATTCTCATCTTGACTACCTGTTGTTATTATTAGATCATATTCGCGATTTATGTTGTTATTGGCCTTTGTTGGATGGATGTGATGAAAATGTCTACGATAATATTTGTTGTCTTCTGTTTTTACTATGACCGATCTTGGTTCATCTAATCGTCGTATTACTTTATCAGGGACCCATTCCCTTTTCTTAATTTGTAATCGTATTTTTTCATTGATCTTGGGTTCAACTGCTGTTTTGGTACTTCTATCAGCATACGAGTTCTGTTGATTACGAAGACTTTTTAAATTTTCCGTTGCTCCAACTATTATCCTTGGATTTAACAACTCGTGACTTATGGGTATGTGTGTTCGTGTAATGCGACTCATCAATCTCTGTTTTGATGACTCCAAATTGCTATCCCGAGGAGTATTTCGAAGGTTTTGTAACGCTTGATAAATGTCTGTATTGCTTTCTCGCATTTTTTTAACATATTCTTTAACGTTTGAACTGTTCGCTCAGCTAAACCATTTGCTTGCGGGAAATGCGGACTTGACGTTTTGTGTGTAAAATTCCATTTCTGACTAAAATCTTTAAATTCTCCCGACGTATATTGTGGTCCATTATCACTTTCTACTACCTGTGGTGTTCCATGTATTGCGAAACATTTTTTTAAAAATTGAATTACTGAATGAGAAGTTGATTGTTCCAGTTTTTCCATAACCATAAATCCGGAGTATAGCTATCGACTAATGCTATGTATGTTTCTGAAGCAAAATTGAATAAATCTGTTACGACAATCTGGAAAGGTAGTTTTGGAACTTCGTTGGATAAAATTGGTTCCTTGATATTTTGTCGTTGTGTTTGTTGGCATATCGCGCATGAATCCACAAAACTGAAGACGTCATTTGTTAAGTTTTTCCAGTAGAACATTTGTCATACACGCTTCATCGTGGATTGAATACCAAGGTGACCTGTATGGGCTGCTGCTAAAATTTTGGATATTTGACTTTTTGGTATTACAATTTTTTCACCTTTGAAAATTATGCCATGATAAACTGTTAATTCTTCCGCGAAGTTGGAAAAATGTTTAATTTCCGGCGATAGTTTTGATTTATCAGTTAGCTCGCCACTCTGTATTAACTGCATTAACCTATTTAGTTGTATGTCATCTTCGGTATCCTTTTGAACGCATTGGAATTATCAATTGAACTTCAGGCTCATCTTCGTTTTCCGGGTTGTCATTGAGGCAGTCCCTGCTTAGAGTATCGGCTATCGGAATTTCTTTTCCTTTTGTGTATACTACTATCGGATTGTACTGAATCGTTTCTAATAAAATTCGTTGTAGTCTTGCCGGTGCTGAGTGTAATTGTTTTTTGAATATCGACTCAAGGGGTTTATGGTCGGTTTCTATTGTGAGCTTTTCCCATAAATATTTATATTCGTGAAATTTTTTAACTGCATGACGAATTGCCGTGGCTTCCTTTTCTATTTGCGGATAATTTTGTTCTGCTTGCGTTAGTGCTCTGGAGCTATACGCTATTGGATGTTCATCTTGCATCAATATGGCCCCAACAGCTTTGTTAATTGCATCGCATGATATTTTTACGTCCTTATTTACGTCATAAAATTTTAATACTGGTGGAGACACTAGCAAATTTTGGAATTCCGTATAAGCTTCCTCTTGAGCTTGATCCCAACAAAATGGTATGTCCTTTTGTAATAGTTCTCTCAGGGGTGCTGTGATTCGAGAGTAATTAGGAATGAATTTTCCCACATAGGTGACCATTCCCAAAAATCGTTGCAACTGTTTTACATTTTTGGGCCGTTGTTCTCTTAATTACCTCTGTTTTTGATTCGTCAATTTCCAACCCTTCCTTGGAAATGACGTGTCCTAAAAATTTAATTTTGACTTGGTTGAAAAGGCATTTCTCTCTGTTTAGTCTTAATCCATTTCTAGACAATATTTGCATTACTTCGTCTGTATGTACTTTCAATTCCTCGATTGTTTCTGCGTGTATTAGGATGTCGTCTATTGAACATTCCACGTTATTTAATCCGTCTAACAAATTGCTCATAATTTGTTGGAATACCTCTGGTGCTGATACTAACCCAAATGGTAGTCGGAGACATGTATATCTACCCCAAATCGTCGAGAACGATAGATACTTTTGTGTTCTCTTGGTTACCTGAATTTGCCAAAAACCCTTTTTACAATCCAGTTTCGTAAAATATTTCGAATTTCTTATCCTGGTTGTAATTTCGTCGATTGTTTTTAACGGGTAATGTCTTCTTAATACACTTTTGTTTATTTGTGAAGGGTCAATGCATATTCGAATTTTACCCTTTTTCCGCACTACTACCATTGGTGACATGGCCAACGACGGTTCTTTAATTGGGGCGATTACGCCTAACTTCTCCATTTTATCCAATTCGGATTTTACTTCGGCCCGTATTGCATGTGGAACTCTTCGTGCCTGTGCGTTATCAAACTCAGCGTTTGGCTTCAAATCAATATCATACACGAAGTTTTTGATACAACCTAACCCTTTATAAATATCGTCATCTATTTCACAAACATCGATTATATTTCTAGTGACTAAATTTAATTCTTCGCATTTACTATATTAAAAATTAATCTACAGCTTTTGTTTTTTACTATACAATCAAATAACACTTGACCTAATACATCAATTTTATGACCACTATAAGTTACAAGTTTTTTAGTGTTACTACGACTTCTTTGACCTTTTAGTTTTTTAACCAAATTAAAATTTAAAACATTACACATTGCTCCTGTATCTAACTTAAAATCTATTTCCATATTGTTGATCTTGACTTTTTGAAACCAAGAATTTGTGTTTGATGCATTGATACTACTAACAATCATCTCATCCGAACTCTCATCACTTAATTCATTGTGACGGTCTGATTCTAAAATTTCACTAATTTTATTTATTTTTTTAATTGTGCTTTTGCAAACTATGGCAAAATGCCCTTTTTCCTACATTTTAAATAAATTTTACCGAAAGCGGGACAATTTTTCGGACGGTGACTGTTATTGCATCGTGCACACACAAAGTTATTATTATCTGTTTTCTTATTGGAATAATCATTTGCTGTCATTTTATTTTGACTTTTTCTTACATCACTAATTTCTAAATTTTCGGAATTATGCATAGAAGATGCTTGCTTACGTGCTATTTCATTAGCGTGACATAAATTACATAATTGCTTTCTGAACCGTTAACTTTTCTTCCGACAATAAACGTTCTCTTATTTTATTAGACAAGATTCCTATTACGATTTTGTCTTTGAGTAACTCATCTTCTAAATTTTCAAACACACATTTGATTATTTGTGACTTACAATTCGTCAAAAAATCATCAAATGATTCGTTTTGATTTTGAACTATCTTATTAAATAAATACCTTTCGTAAGTCACATTGACTTTCGGTGTGAAGTAATTTGAAAATTCTTCCTTTAATTTTTGTGCCGTCATCTTGTCGTCATCTTTAATGTTAAATGTCTCGTAAACTTTGTACGCCGATGATCCTATGCAAGTCATCAATGTTGCAATTTGTATTTTTTCCTCTTTAGTGTTTAAACCCGTTGCGATGGAATAAAATTCGAATTGGCGTACCCAATTCCGCCATTCCGTCGATATATCTGGATGCATAGTGTTTAAACATTTTGGTGGTTTTAGTCCTTCCATACTGACAAATTATTTTATTTTGCGGCGAAAAGTAGTAAATAAAGACGGTAATAAATATTATATAACTTGTATAATATCTCGAAACAAAATTTCTTGCGGGTTTAATCGTGTAGTAGGTTGTAGGTAACATCCAACTGTGTTATCACTTAACCTCACTTATTTTTCCCATGTGGTTTTTTCCACGTACAAATTATTTTATAATTTTTTATTTTATTTTTTTTATTCGTTTACATCTGACACCATGTAATAATACCAACGATTGATGATGAACTGCGTCTCTTTATTGTGTTACAAATTACAATAGGAATACAAGATGGCGGATACATAGTATACAGTAGTATACCATCTATATGATCCTTACTTATATACAGTATAGGGTGTATACATATAGAATGATTATACATATATTACAAAGTGTAGGTCGATAATGAATGAAATCAAAGTGTTTGCAGCAGTTCAACATATAATATAGTCAGGTTCGCGCAATCAACTTCCCTCTAGATGGAACTACATGAAAATTTGGTTGTCAAACACAAACAAATTTCCACGTTTGACAAAGTCCACGAAAATGTCATAAACGGGAGATTCCTTTCCTTCGTGTTGCTAAAACAGAGTTGTAATAAAGAAGCATTGTCGCTCATTAAATAGACTTGATAGTTCTCGATGATATAACGAACATTTAACAAAAAGAAGGCCACCAAGAAATGGATAAAAAGCAGCCCAGTGTCGTAAGTATGTGCAGTGTGTTGTGAAGTCTTTCTGAGTAAGCATCGTGAGTCCAACGGTCACTAGTGGCATTGCGAACAAGAAATCTTAGTATAGATTCCGCCATCGCACTTTTTAGTTAGGTAATTATCTGACACCTTTAGATATCGAGCGAATGATGAATAGATGATATTTACAATGGAAGAAAGATTAAGTTGCTAAGTTAAAATAGAGCGGGCAGTAATTTTAACTGGTAAGATCGATTATTCTGCTTCATCGCCTCTGCCGTTGCTAAAACTAATTCCTTCATCAAGAATGATTTTTAGTAGCTAGCTGATCAAACATTCGTGCTCTAGGATCAGTAGATATCACCTTAAAGATGGAAGAAATCGAGTGAAACGGTAGATATATCAGGTTGAGCTGCACACTGAGTTTTATTATAAATCGCCAAAGAGGCCAAATTTAAATTTAAACTTCATTTCTTGATTGCTGTCTAAGCAATACTTTACAATATCAGCATTGCTAATTCGCAACCATGAAAATATTTTTTGGGATACAAATTAGATTAGCTGCCGCTGGACGGGTCACACGTTATAGCGTAGGATGAAAATTTAACATTTTAATTTGTACAAAAACGCTACTTCTGAGTTTGGTTGATTTAGTTGATCAGGACAACACTATCAGGAATTTAATCTTCAAAAGCAAAGCCGGAATCAAATTATGTGTGAACCCTCTGCTTTTAGGATAGTCTATTCAAACAAAAAGTGCCAAAAATTGTGTATTTTTATTTTAGTGATCCTTACCTAACACAATCGCTTTGTCGCTATAGCCAAATCCCGGACACGCAGCTACAAATTCGATTTAATTAACAACAGTACCACACTGCAACAAGATGTCATGCCGTATGTTCCTACTTATTTTGCGTCCTAATCCCGTAGTGTTTCGAACCAGAAGCAATTCGAATTCGATCTAGTCGATGAAATACAATCTCTGCAATGATTGTCATCAAAAATGAAACACTAAATTTCACTAATACATAAAATAAAATTTTATTAAATACTTATACATACATAATGGTTCAAGTTTATTATTTAAACAATAAACAATAATAAATAAAATTTAATTAACTACAACAAAATCGCTTAAGTTAAAACTCGTCCACATCCGGTAGCCTCAATTCTTTTGAAATTCGTGAAATTTCATTATCCAAAGTTTGATCTTTGTATTCACAAATGTAATAAACGCGCACCGAACAATCAACCCCCGAATAATTGTATTTATGTAATGCCGGATTATACGAATATCGCAAACATCTACCGGTTCCATGAATTTCAAAACTTTCATCAAGTTTGCTATCCGTGGCCGGTTTTTTTGTTGGTTTTGTTGCATCACTTTTTGTTCCGTTGATTTTTGTCGTTACACTACTACTATCCGCAAATGGAAATCCACCAATCGACATTGATGTTAAATTAGCGTGTGGATTAACTGGTTTGGCTGAATTTGACCAAATCCATAATAAACCTGGATTTAATCCACCCAACCAAAAATCTTTACCTTTATGCAATTGATGATTCAGTATGAATGCCATTACTTGTTGATTTTCTTGTGCCGTCTCGAACTCGGCCAAATGTGAATTAAGCTGTTTACACACAGTACTGGCGGATTTCCAATTTACCTCCCGCTGTGTACCAAAATGATAGCAACTGTGTCCGACACGGAAGAAATTATCTGGACATGGTTCTTCTTTTTGATTATTGCCCGCCATCAGATAGTAAATCAATTGTTCGCTGCGTCTCAAACGTTTTTCCATGTAGTCGACACGATACACTAGTTTTTCGATTGCGCCCAATAAATATAAATCCGTTTCGGAAACTTCACGTGGCGATGGCATGACGCCAGGATAGTTTTGTCTGTACGAATGTTGGGATGGTGGTTGAAGTGGCTGACGTTGCATTGGCATATCGCCGGTTGGCATCGGCCCCATTGATGGATTTGATATTGGTGTTGAAACAGGTGGCGAAATTGGTGCGCGCATATGAGGATTCAATTCTGCGGCCGCTCCAATTCGTTTCGTAATATAAAAACCATTTGTTGGAATATATTTGTGTGTTGGTTGTAGAACTTTACCTTCGCGTGTTGTTGTTTGACTGGAAAGTACAAAAAGCAAAAAAAATAAATTGTGAAATTTTGCACAGCATCTTTCAAGTTTACATACAGTATATAAATGAATAATCGAACCGCATAATCATTTATGATTTATCAATGAACAATGACAAATCGGTAATTTTGCGTTGTAATTGTCTTTGTACACAAAAGTGTTATTTGTTTTCAAGAAAAAGAAAGTTTTTTTTTTATTTTGACGCGAAATACTCGAAAACGTTAAAAATGAAATAAGTCGCACACACAAACATATCTTTGCTGTTGTGATTGTTCTGTTTGAGGAGATTCAATGTGCATAAGCCGGATGTATCATGCCAAACTGGGTTAAATTTTTTAATGTCCCGGTTTAATTTTTAAAGAAATTTTGGACTGTGGGCAATATCTCGATGAGATCACTTAATGTGGTTTCCAATAATTTGTGTATGTACAATAATCAAAAGAATTTCAAGATATGTCTGAGATGAAGTCGTATAATTTATTGCATCATTAATGCGGATTTGAATTTAAAGTAATTTTGTATTATAAAACGAAGTGTGAATTGAACTGAAAAATCGGATAAGGCGGATGTTGCTTGGAGGTGAGCCAATTGTATGTGGATTGCGGAATTTTTTATAGAATTACCAACTTTTCAAAGTGATTCGCCTGGAGCGAATAGGTCAAGATATTAAGACATGGAAACATTAGTTCGAGAAACAAGCAAAAGAAATTGGCGGTTGGGCAATATATCTTTAAAGGGCATTCTTTTATCGCTTAAGATGTTTTAATTGAGTTAGAAAATTCCAATTCGAGAATTTAAAATATTCACAATCTCGAAATCAAAAAAATCCTTTATGAAACCTTCCAAGAAAATCATTGAACATAGGGTATACAAGTTTGAGCATCATAACACCAATTACGTATACATTAATATTTATTTTCAAAAGTATTGCTACGAAACTTGTACTTTATTAATATGGCTGAGGTGGTGAACTCCTGATTCCTTCCCAAAATTAAATGTAATTAAATATGTGCTGTAAGGCCAAATCAAAATCCAGGATCAAATCCCTTTTGCATTATTCCAATAATAGGGATTCGAAATTGGAACCTCCGGTACGCACCCCAGCCGATCAAGAAAGCCAATTCGAGTTCAAACCCATTACAGAGTTAAGAAAACTCTTGAGCTCACACCGAACACGCGCTACTTTATATCATCCTCAGTCTAATGGCATGATCGAACGTCTCTACATATATAGTTTAAAACACAGTGCATTGGAGGTACTTATCAGATGAACTGATTTATGGAGAAACCGTTAAGCACCCGGTGACATCCTTATCGAAACTTCTTTTTCGCCTCAACCAAATCATAACATTGTTATTGTTCAACTGCGAACAACAATACAAAAGCATATCTCTTAGGGTAGACAAGGTGAGCACAAGATTAACTCCACCAAACAAAAGTCCGTTCGCACATTTCAATTTAAATAATAAGATTCAGTGGAGAACATAAAACAGGCGAATCGATTCAAAATTTGTGTTGCTAAAATCTGTGCCATTGTCACCTTGGAAGAGTTGGGAAGAGTGTTGGAACCTAAGTGAGCAGAGCCTAGAAGGGTATCCGGTTTGCATGAGTTTGGTAAATAGTTATTGATAGAAATCTGTATTAAATGGGCTGATCCTAATCAACTATAAAAATCGTCGTGAATTGAGAACAAGATGATCATTTTAACGAAAATGGGATTTATTAATTTAGTTGAAGCTCCATTCGTGTCAAAATAAGCGGCTGGTTGTATATTACGAGATCGATTGTTTAAACTGGCCAATATTATTTTGACAATCGCAAAGCATTGTTCAATGCAGGCTGTGCTTGTGGAGAGGCAAATTTTTTCCATCGCGAACCAGAGTACGATAATTGAATTGCAACAAACGTTGTTTGCGATTCTCATTTAACAAAAAAAAATCCGCCCATAATATTACTTAGCTTTCTTGTTGTACTCTCCTTCTGGATAAACCCTCCAATTGGAGCACGTTGTACAAAAACTAACGAATTTTTCGAACAAATTTTTTTTTTTGTTAAACATAGAAAACGTTTAGATCTAAATTATTTAATTAAAAATTGACGATATTGGATTTTTAATTCACTTAATTAGAATAATTTATATCACGATCTAGGGCAAGCACGAATACTAAAACAGTTACGCTTCATATTAATGGCAAACTCGAAAAACTAAACATGTCCGTTTCGAAATTCGAAAACTATTAAGGCGCGTTACAAATTTTGTTGTTTATTATTATGTAGTTTGTACGTTAGAGGGATGTAGTAAAGTGAAGTAATGAACCAGCAAATTTAAATAATATTCTATAACCGCTACAGCGCCCTCGGCGTAATGGAGCCCTTATAGGGAGAAAGAACTACCTAGTGTGATTAGTTATGCAGCGATACGGACAGATTTGCTTGTTTTGAAATCAGAGATTTGTTCGGTTGAACACAGAATTCCGTGTGCTGGAATCATTTGGTTTCTGTTTTTGATTGATATGAGTTTGCGAAGTCGTCTAATGATTTTATCCCAAAATGTGTATGGTGAATATTGATTGCTGATTAGTAAAATGTTCTACTCCAAATTTTCGTTTTGTAAGAATAGAGCTTAATGTCTTTAACAATTGATTGTGCGGGGCCCTGAAATAAGTCCATAATTATTTTTTATGGCATAATTGCGTTTTGAAAGTGCATTTCCTATATGACCTTATTCCACGACATCGATTGTTTTCGATTTTCAATTAAGCTCGAAGGCTGTTTTTTATATAAGCGAGTGGCGCCTGAGAATCACATTTTTTTTTATATTGGGAAACTTTATTCTCCAGACCGTTTCAAATCCGCGTGATATGAAGGAAAAGAGCTTTGCAATTTATTAACCTTGCCTAGAAAAACCAGATATCAGATCGTTATGTAGTATACACAAAGAGATGTGTGAAGTATAAGACAGATGGTATTATCACTAACATCTGCAAGAACTTTAGCAACTAATTGCACAGAGTCTGTGTGGTACAGCTGGATGGAATAAGCTGTTCTGTTCCTCTGAGAATAACAATTAATATAAATTCGGTAAATGTGACCGAAGGGGAAGCAAGTATGCTAGTCGAAAGGGGTTATTATATTCAAGGTTGAACCCTCTCTCCTGAATTATAATATTGCTTTCTTCTCGTTAAAGGAACCACTTAGGCTTGAAGCACGAATAGATCAACTTTTATTCCGAATACAGGCAAGTCCGATTTTAGTTACCTCAAGATAAGTTGGCCCATTTTATAGTTGTTCAACTATTCTTAAAGCTCTATAAATTGTATGTATTTTCTAAATTAGTTCTAATTATTTCCGCTCTAAGTACGATGCAACGTGTTAATAGCAATGTGTTTCTTGGGTATTGGGGGATCTTTTAATTTAATTAATAAATGATGTGTGACTTAAAATTTAATTCAAGTTAAACCAAAGTTTTGTGTAAAGTTAGCTGGACTGTATCTTTGAACAAATTTTTTGAGTTTGCTTACACAGCACTATAAAAAAAAGTTAAATATACAAGAACGCCACCAAATGCACTAGGTGTTTTTATGGTCGCTGATCACGAATCCAAAGCCTAAATTGCTCTATTATGTTACATTATGTCGCTAACCTAAATAATTTGTCGACATTTTGAGTGTATTTAACTTTTATTTTTGGGCCTATGTAATCGCTTAATTAACACAAACCTAGCCTTCGCATTTTTTATTTTAATCCCTGTTATAATTATGTATTCTCAAATTATAAATTCTTACCTTAATGTCCAATCCTCCAATATCGATGACCACAATCCATTATCATCTGGTTCGGTCCATTGTGCCGGTGTTAATTTAACTTTTGCTCGATTTCTACTCGTCACATTTGTTTCGATCACATAAATTGCACAGCAGGCATGTAATATAGTCACAATTAGCACACAAATTATATTAAACTTCATATTTAATGGCGCACTACTTAAATTTATGATAACGCAAAAAAGAAATTCACAGTTCTTATATTAATCTTTTAATTTGGCGTACCAATTTATATGTAAATGAACTATGAATCTTAAAACCGTTCTTTGTAAAATTTTTTGCAAAAAACCAACAAAAAATAATTTTTTTTTATCACAACACAAACTACTTTCTTTCTTTCTTTCTTTCTTTCACTTCTTAAATCTCAAAATTCATTAGCTCAATAATAATGTGTGATTCGATTCACTTGAAAGTTGGATGTTAAATGAAAAAATATTAAAAGATATTCGTTAAAAATTAAAAATTATAGTTGTATGGTGGTAATGTCATGTTCGACGTTTTTAAGGTATCCGATTTTTTTAATTATGTGTAATGGGGAAATTTAAATCGTTAAGTGCGTATACTTAAGCAATCGTTCACCTATATTTATCTGAAAACGAGCATAATATTGAATAATTATACAACATAATTTACATATTAATGATGTTGATATTCCTTAAACGGTCAATGTCACATTATCTTGAGTGGTTTTATTATTGTTGTTGGTTTAATATGTATATGTATATACAAATTGTCCATCCCACCCCAAATAAATTCTATTAAAAGTAAAATTTGATCTCAAAACTGTACAGACAGGTTTGTGTATTTACGTAGAAAGATAAGTGAAAGTATCATTCGAGTATAGTTGACATTTATGGCATTTTAAATTTAATGCTAGAGAAGAATTATAATGGACTTGTAACTTGTCCATGTAACATAATCATTCTTCTTTCTTTCGGTTATTTTGTTTGTAATCTTATCTCTTGGAACGACAATAATTATAAAGAAACATAAAAATTGATGGCATTGTCATATTTATGAGAATTATGACTTCATAAATTAGATTTAATCGATGTTTAATAGTCGAGCGATTATATTGGAATTTTCTTTTTGACTCGGTAGGTTGTGTCGAAGAAACTTTCGTTTTCATTGTTTATTCTAACGTAATAATTAGCCAATCGTTAAAACTCTTAACAGAATATTACTTTTCTAGATGACATCTGAAGCGATAAGCGTAGCTTTTATCGAACATTTCTACGTATAGCTGCAAACACCGGACCTCCTCCCCTTACATCGATACTTTAATTTTATTTGAGAAATTCAAATTGCCGTTAGCGAATAGCAAACAACCGATACTAATTTATGACAGTCAAAAGCGGTTAAATTTTAATCATAAGTTACCTAATAGGCTAGTAAAAAAATTTCTAACATGATAGTTAAACTGTCACGACAGTTATATATTGAAATTTCAAGAATTTAATTATTTATGTGATGAATGTGAATATAATTAGCATATACCTATTGCATAGGTCAGAGTAGGGCCTAAGTTTTAATATATATTTATAACAAATTCTTTCTTCAAAGAACTTCGAAATAAATCTCTAAATTAAGAAACTTGGCCAGTTGTGTTTTTTTTATAAAATCCTTCAATAAACAAAAATTTCGGAGGACAATTATGTTAGCCTAACGAGTGTTAAATTTTGTACAGCAGTGCCAATCAGACTATTTAAAGAACACTAATGGACGTGATACGATCTTTAAGCTTCCCACGATATTTGTTAAATTATTTTTGCTTGACGTCCTCGACAACGACTGTTAACTTATTGTTAGAGATGAGGCATGCGTTACAAAACAATCTTACTCGCCGTCAGGACATAGTTTTTTATTATCAGCTTAAGATGAGATGGGTCATCATGTCCGCAATGGAAAATCTACCCCGAGCTCAATGTTTGTTGCTTAATATGTGACGATATGTCGTAGGTGTTAAAGTAGCCGCGTTCTTTATATTATTGTTAACGTTACGAACTACTTCGCTAGCACTACCAAAACACAATTGAACTGGTTTTATCAACTGAAGCCATTTAGTCGTAACTTTCGTCATGACATGGTTTTATCAGCTGTAAGAGCATCCACTTTTTCACGTTAAATTGTTCAATGAGCTGCTGATTTAGAGATGAAAACCAAAGAATGTGAATTTGGTTCGGGGAAAAAACAAACATCAAAATTAAATACCTTTATAAATATTAGTTTAAAAATTCCTAACTCTATAACGAATTTAATTGATAAACATTTTGTCGAAACATAATTTACGTTTTTATTTGAGAAAATGGTATCCATTCCTGTGCTCAAGCGTACTTAGCTATTTGTGAATAGTGGCTTTCCAATCGACCACCGCAAGTACTTATAAGCAATTATGGTTTAGGTCTTTGCTAAATAACCTTTAGTTAGCCACTAATAAGTAGGTAATATGAGCTGTATTTTGTCAAAAATCATGGGAATATATATTCCTATAATCTCTGATTTTGTTGAGAAATTTACAACAACAATTGCACGTGACAGGAATTAAATAATTCGAACAAAAAATTTGAGTTATTTAATTCTAGCTCGAACAAATGAAATACATACGTAACTGCTTGTCTGAAAAACAGAAGAAATATCAACATAGAATATAAAAATTAAATCGAAAAAATATTTCGCGGCTTATTCTGTCTGTTAAGAAAAAAATAACTCCAAAATAATTCGAATTAATTTTTTCTCAAAAAAATACAGCTATGAATACGATTCCAGTAAGAATTGACAATTATTTTGAGCTCCAACGAGAATAATAAAATTTCCACTGTCAAATAATGAAAAGGAAAAATATGTTTCTTGGTTATACCACAGAAGAAAGATTAACCAGAACAGTCATAACGCTGTTTTTGTATGGAAAAATTTGGACTCATTTTTTTGACCTTGATTTGCCGAATGTAAGAGAAAGTTGGGTTATGTATTCTTTGGTTTACTGGTTTTTATTTGAAATAATAAAAATTGAGAATCCTTAACAGTATAGTTAGTGAAATTATATGACAAGTTTTGTTTTGACAGCATAATTTGTATTAAATATTCAAAAAATTCATAATATTCGAAAAGAATTATACTTCAATGTCCAAAAAAGAAGGTAAGATGAAAAAAAAAATTTGATCCACGCAATGTCTATTCTGGTTAATCTTTCTTCTGTGGTTATACCACAGAATACCCAGAAGCGACATAACGCGGTTTTTATATGGAGAAATATGGACTAATTTTTTTGACCTTGGTTTGGCGAAGGTAAGATTTTCAGTGTTAAGTTGCAGTTCAGTGGCTGAAAATTCAAAATTAACATGTAAAATATAAGGTAAGAGCAAAAATTTCTTCATCCACATAATGTCCCTTCTGGTTGTTTATTATTCTGTGGTTATACCTATTCGAAAAATGCAAACCTTGATTGAATTTTGACGTTTGCGAATTGTTTTGTGAGGTGACTTCAACATTTTGAATATTTATTATGACTGGTTCTGTCTATGTCTTAATTAATTTCAAATAAAATGTATTTAAAAAGAATATTTATTATTTCTGTTAAATGCTAAACTTTACCTTTTTACCGCCATTTGACTGCAGTGTAATTTTCTTCTAGAGTTTTTGCTATTCACCTGTTTGTTGGTTTGTTTATTGTTTGTTTGGGCAAAATTTTATAAACGATATTTATCCCACTTCCCAATGTACAATCGAGCTGAAATTTGGCACACACCTTTGGTTCTGGCGACAATGCAATATAATATAGTCGGTGGATACCTTTTTTCTTTAAAGCCCTCTTGTTTGGGTATCAAATGAAAGGGCTTGAAGAGAAGAAAACGATAAGGCGAGTGACGTCGTAATAAATACAATATGGCGCCCCTTAAGATAACGGATCACCTATTTCTTCATAACCTCCTTCACATGGGTATCAAGTGAAAGGGTTTGACGAGCAGAATACGTGGCATCATTCTAAATTCAATATGGCGGATGCCCCGGGATGGAATTCATAAGAAATTCGATTTCTCGAGCTCAGTTTTGAGCTGTTAATGGTCATCTCTTCATAAATTATTCTTATATGACGACAAATAATTTTTAAAATTAAAACAAAGAAGACATTTTTGTATATTACAAGTGGACATTTATGTACGGTAAATTAATTAATGTATAATACGTAATTGCAAATCTAAAATTTCAAAACATTGCAGGTATTAGAATAAATAGCCTCCGTAGTAATTAGTTCATTTATTATTATTATTTTGCGGTCCCAACTCCACCATTACTTGGAAATCGGCATGAGGTCCTAGACGATAGCCTATCCCATGTCGAGATCGATGCCCTACATAAAATATAATATGCAATACATAAAATGTAATATACTATTCAGGTACAGTATAACACTCACCTATGGTGATTGCTGGAATTCGTTTGAATATTTGATGTATTAGAGATGACCAATCGTCCGGTATCAGTATAAAAGCTGAATAAAGACTAATGTAAACTGAAGTTAGAACTAAATACACAACCAACGTTTTTAAACGAAACATTTGAACTTAACACTTCACTGTTTCAATCGAAAATGATGGGCAGAATTCAATTTTTATTTTATCCAACTCCTAAAAAGACACATATTTTGGGTAATTATGTGAATTAGACGACAATATTGTAGAGAGTTTTGTAATAATTGCCGAATATTTGATACAATTAGTTACATCAAAAAACCAAAAGTAATTTGTTTGTTTTTTTATTATGAAACACTTTATAATTATAGGACTTTCTTCCATTTTTTGCGTTCGAACATTAAGAAATAGGTACTTAAATAAGTATTGTATAATTGTATCATCTTATAATAACGACTAGAATTATAATGATGGATTTAGGTATATTACTAAATGTCTGTCTTTCACTCAAATCAAATTTTAGAGATAGTTCAAAAATTATTACCTCAATTACCAATTAATTTATTAGTGTTTCAAAGAAAATGATCGCTTCTTTTTTCGGTAATAACCAAGTTCCTCATCATAATATCGAAGCTTAAAGAATGTTATATTTTTAAAATCGCTATACTACGAATTGCATAATGGCTTCGAAAAATAGGTTCAACAAGAAAAAATTATGGCAAATTTAATAAAACTGACTTTGCAGAATTAATATAATTTACTTTTTCATCGCCTTCAACGCGAGATAATTAAGTGAGAATTTTGAAAGCGTTTAGGAAATCACACAAAGGACCGAAACCAAATTTGGTAGTGACACTTGTTTTAGCAATTTGTAAAACTTGAAGAAGAACGGTGCTTGTACTATGATTGTTACGGAAACCTGATTGAAACTGTGATAAATATTTATGTTTTTTAATATGGCCATTATGTCTAGACAATACCGATAGCATACTGATTGGTCTAAGATTATCGAGCGAGTCATTATTTTGTTTCTTTCTAACCGGAATCACTAAATTTGTTGTCAAATTTGTTGATAAAATTTTCTTTAAATTTTTTTTAAATTAATTGCATCATGACAAGCTGCGGTAGATTTTATGCTGAAAATACTTTTCAAAATATCTAATTCCATTACATTGCTAACTGAAAACAAATTAGAAGTGAAACTGCTTGTGGTATTAAAATCCGGAAGAGGAAAAAAGATAACCGGCTTGTTATAGGAATTTGGAAAAAATAAGAATTTACTACAGCAGGCTCAATGTTAATTAAAAATCCATACCTAGCTTATGGTTACGAAATTAATAATTTTATTTAGCGGCTCTAATCAAATCAATAACACAATTTCGTTCGTTCTGATATATTTTGTGGTACTTCATATCGGAAGTTTTCTGAAATTTAGTAAAGGCCTGATCCCGAAGTAACATTCTGTTAGCAATTTTAAAATTAAACCAAGGAGCCGCAGTTATGAATAAAGTATAAGCACTATAGAATTAATGTTATCGGTCGAATACATTTAACCCCAATCAGCGCCCAAAAGGCAAGAAGTGATTGCTGCATTATCTAAATTATATAGTCGTAAATAAGCTTGTTCCGAATTTTGACCCATTAGATAGATTAGACTTCGGATATAATGTGGCATAGTATATTGTTTGAACCCCAAAATTCTAGCCTCTTCCGGAATAGAAACATTAAACTGAACTAGCCACGATGGGCCACGAGTTGGTGAAAAAAGAACTGAGAAAAGGTTATTTGCTTTTAAAAGATGATAGAATTTATGCGACCTGTCCAGGATATTAAAATTTAAGTCACCACCTAATACGAAATGACTATATCCTAATACAAAAGAAGATAGTATTTTCTGGAAATCATCCATGTCAGTTATTATAGCAGGTGGAGCATTGTAACATACTATACTATTAGAATTGTCATTATGAATTCAGTTTTACCACATGTACCTGAATCAATTCTCTTGAATTTATTTCTGTAGTATATACAGACCCCACCACCATTTTTGTGTGTTCTGTCGTACCGTAAAATATTATAACCATTTATGGCAACAGATTGATCATTGATCTTACAAGTAAGCCAGGTTTCCACCACGCAAGAACATCCATGTTATTAAGATTAATCAAAATTCGAAATTGATATATGTCGCAAATTAGACTGCGAACATTAAGAAATCCAAAGTGTACGCACGAACTATCAATATCTTTCAAGTTTACATCAGAGGTATTGTGTAGTATACTCCGAATGAGACTGAAGTATGAAAACCTAAAATACAAAAAAATATTAAAAACTAGAATAAAGTACATAACTTTACAACTACGAAGACGTTGATGAGTGACCGACTAATAATCACTATTAAAAATTCATTACTGCAATGATGTTGTGAATCGTCACATCTCATGGGACTGTCGGAAAATAATACACGGAGGAAGAAGACCGCCACAAGCAAGAGAGAAACGGTATGGTTCGGAAACTTCTATGGAAAGAGCACCCAGATGAGAGCAGGCATTGGATGAACGAATAGCAACAGTCAGAAAGGTGGAAATATTACAAGTCAGCTTGAAAGAACAGAAGCTGGCTTCGCCGTTGGTTAGCCACGGTTAATGGGGCCTGCGAGATTTATCAAGCGTTCGAAATATTAAAATTGACCACCCATTCAAATTTGCAAAATGGAACATTTTTAGAGAATTTTTAGGAAAAGGCGGTGGTCTCGTTTTTAGAGAAGAAGAAATCGTTCCTGTTGCTATTAAATATTTTCTTAGGACAGGCCCAACAAATTCTTCTCGGTCGCTGACGGTGAATGTTAGAGTAATTACACGTAATCTGACTCAGAAATAAAAATGACTTAAGCCTCTGACAGATATTTAGATTTAAAAGAAAATTTGCTAAACTCGTTTGAAATCAAAGCTTTCAAAATCAAACGATAACGATTTTAGTGTTTGCTGGGTGATTTATTTGTAATACACGTTTTCACTCCAAATTTACCTCTTCTGTACTTCAAATTGAACTTTTTACAAATCAAGTTTTGTTTAGAAAACGTTGAATTTGATTTGCAACACTTAGTTAGTTTCTCATTTACCGAATCTTTTTTATTACCGGTAAACGGTAAATAGAAACTTAATTTACCAGTAAACTCGATAAACCCGGTTTATTTTTAAATTTTTTTTTTTAATGTAAGGAAAATTCAAATTTTCCTGTTTCATATCCCTTTGTCTCGGTTTTCATCTTTTCATCACTTTTTAAATTTTCTCGAAATTACTGGAGTATAGCATGGAAATGAGATGCCTGATATAAGAGACTTAATTGGTGGTTCGGTGTTTCGAAACAGACAGGGTATTCAAGATTTTCGAGATTATCAGGTGTATTTGATAGTTCGATGTTACTCGAGAATCCTAGAACCTATATTCGATACGAATTTCCGCAATTTTTCGAAATTTTCGTGGGTTTTCTAGATTTTTACAGACTTTTGAATTTTCTGGTTAATCGAGAGTGTTCCGCTGCTTATTCTAGATTTCTTAAGTTTTTCGACATTTCTATAGGATTATTCGAGATTTTTGAAGATTTTAAAATATATTCGAATTTTGTTTGGCAATGTTCAGCGCGCAGCTTTAAGTTGTGGGAACTTGCTGACTTACACATATACCGGTGATGTTTAGTTGATTTCTCGAGATTTCGATATTTCTCCAATTTCCTAAGTTATTCGAAATTATTCAAGAATGTCCAGGTTATTTACATTTTAATGGCGGAGATTTTACATACTAACGGATAATTCGATATTGGAGAACTTTGAAGACTACAACTACATACTTTGATAATCCGACATTTTTCAGATTAATTCGAAATTCATGATGATTTTCAAATTATACTCGAAATTTGTGATGCTTTGTTGATATATTTAGAAATCGTCTTAGTATTGAGTTGATTGCAAGAAATTTTGTTTTATTTGAGGCCATTGAACTGAATCACGTGCTGTTTCGTACTTTCGAAATGTGAGGCTTGGCAATAAGAAGAAATAAGCTTTTAACTAAAAGCTTTACTTGTTCATAAGAACAAGTACCTTTTTTAGGGGCCCAAGAAAAATTTTGGTAGTTACACTGCCAATAATATGTAATAAATTTTAAGAACACAATACCTTTATTAATATAATAAAGATGTGATTTTAATATCTGTATGGCGCAGCCAACAATTTCTATGTTCATCAAAAAAGTGTTAATTTAATGGAGCTTTATGTTTGATTGTTGGAATGAACAGTCGTGAGTCGAGGGTTGCATAGATGGTACTCACATAAAGATTATCACACCCAGCAGAGACGAGCGCCACTTATATTATAATAGAAAAGGATATTATAGTTTGAACGTAATGATAGTAAGTAAATGGAATTCCATATATGTAGTTAAACCAATATTTTAATGTGTATTTCATATCTATTTTATTTCTTAGATTTGTGACCCCAATCTCGTCATAAGTTGCGTCGATTCCAGACATCCTGGGGGCAAACCACTACTCCTTTGTGTGGAATGAGTCTCGTAAATACAAATATGGCTCAAAATTACGAAAACGGAAATTCCTTTAGCTGGATTCTTGGTAAGTTATCTAAATATAACATGAATATCATGTAAATTACTGACAGGTCAAATTATTTTAAGGAGATTCGGGGTATCCATTACTGCCACACTAAATAAGACATTTAGGAAAGCTGTTGAAGAAAGCCGTGAAGCAAATTTCAATAAAGTGCCCTCCTCTGCGAGATACATTGTGGAAAGAACTATGGGTGTGCTCAAATCTCGGTTTCGTTGCTTGTTTGGAGCCAGGGAGCTCCATTACAATGAACGTGTGTTGCGCACTACATAATATATAGTATTTAGATATCTTGAAGAAGAAGCTGTTGATAGCAGCAACTTAGACAATGAAATAAATTCAGAAGCATTTGAGGCGAATACCACTTTGTTGCAAGAGGGACAGAGAAGATTATGAATAGTTTGTAGGGTATGTATTTAATAATATTAACTTTAAAAATAGTATAGTAAATACAATTAATATTTAATTACATAAAACAAATTCAATTTAGACATTTTAAATTCATAGTTCAGTTCAGGATTTACTCTTGTGCTTCTACCCATTCCAAAAGCAATTCCGCTGGGAGCTGCAGATTTACTTAAATTAATAAGCGAATCCACAAGTTGTTCCGAGTAGGCTTAAGGAAACTTGCGAGTTCGGGCCACCTCCAGTTGTAACAACTTCTCCTTTGTTTCTGACTATTTTTTGTTTCACGTTTCTTTTAAAGTCATTCCAAACTTATAAAGATGTGTCAACAAATATTGAAATTATACTAACAATAACACATAATTTTTATAAAAACTTGCCTTTTTCCGGGGGTCCTAAACAATTTAATACAATGGCTAATTCCTTCCAAAAAATTCGTTGATTGACAGTTTGGTTTTCCCCGCATCTGGAACACCTCTTACGACCTCGAGATTTTGTTCCATTTTTTCAACCGATTTTTCAAATTTGGTTATGGTTTGTAATTTTTATTCTTTTTCCTAAAAATGTGTAAAACAAAAATAATTATTTATAAAAAATAACAATAATATTATTTAAAAAATAATAATAATTTACTATGCAGTCACTCAAAAATTCATTTCGTCACTGCGAGAACCATAATACCAAATGTTAAATTTGGCGAGTAACGTCGCCGGGTGACTCAAATGTGAGAACCATAATATGGGCATTAACTTTAGAAACGTTTTTATATTAATTTGATGTTGTTTCTATAAACGATAATTCTAACTTATTTACAGCCAAAAAATGTTATTTGCTTGTCCCACGTGTCAATCTTTTGTTTAATGTAAAAAATGATCTTCTGTTGTCTATCACCTAATTATTTGTCAAAACCCGATCGTATTCTCGATTCTTAAAATATTTCATGCTTTAAGCCCACGAAAATGTGATCTCGCTGAAAAAATAATAACGCAAATAAATTATCCGTATAGATATTTTTAAATTTTTATTAATATTTTTTAACAAAAAAGAAATATATATACATATATGTATGTATGTAAATTAATACAGAAATATAATTGAATCATTTTGTATGTTTTTAATTAATTAATAAAATTTACCATTTTTTTGTAAAATTTAACTAAATTTCTGTTTTTTTCTTTTTTATTCATATATATTTTTTATAATATAATATAATTTTATTTATAATTAAAATACATAAAATATTTAATTGTGTTTTTTTCTTGTTTAGTTTTAATAATAATTTTTTAATAAAAAAAAAATTCTAATAGCCTTAGGCACATACAAATATATTATTTAGTTTTATTTTTATTTTTTTTTTGATTTTTTTTAAATAGTATTTTTATTTTTTAGTTTTATTATCATCATGATATTTTAATATATAATATATATATATAGATTTATATGTATATATAAAATAAAAATAATTTGCACTTTTTTTTTTGTTTTGTTGTTTATTTATCGTATTTGTATATAAATTTTTGTTTAAATTTTGAAAAAATATTTTATTTATTAGTTAAAAAAAAAAACATTTTAAAAATGAATTTTGGTTATACACTATATAATTTAGTCTAAATATATTTTTTTTTAAAGAATAGATTTAATAGTATTATTTAAAAAAAAAACAAATATTAGAAAATGTATCTGAAAATTTAAGAAATTTAATTTTTTTAATATTATTTAAGATTAATAAAATTTATTTTTTAAAAGAACAAAATTATTTTTAATAATTAAGTATTTTTTTGTGTTTGTGTTTGTCTGTTTACTTTAAATACATTGATTTGAAAAAAGTTTATTATTAGATTTTTTAAAAAAAACTTTATACGTTATACTTTTTTGGCACAAATAATAACATAATTATCTAATTATAAAAGGAGGAAAAATTTAGATCGCTACATGATTTATTTATGTAAAAATTGTCTTTAAGAAAAAAAAAAAAAAAATTTCGAAATATCACATGATTATTGAAGTGCAAGTAAAGTACGTCAATACATCTAAAACAATGCTGTACCCAATCTGGCAATCATCAAATCGGACGAACTAAATATTAATGGCGTATAGATAGTAGATAATTTATATTAATAAAATGGTAGTTGAAGATTTTACATTTATTTAGTATAACACCAGAATTTCACAGTAAAATCGGTGTACAATGTGTGTGTGGTTGGGGACACCAAATTTCACCTCGATTTTAACAATTATAACAAATAATATCGAATTAAAAACAAACATTGTTACAACTTATTAATTAAAGAAACAGTCAAAAATTTCAAAAAAAAAAAAAAAAAAATCACTTTTACAGACTAGAGTTAAATTTTTTTTCTTTTTTTTAATAATAATAATATAAAGAATTTAGTAAAGAGATTTTACTGTAAACATTTTTTTTTTTTTTTAAATAGTATTTGTTTTAATTAATTGTTTAATTTGCATGAATTTTTCCAAGTCAAGGGTTATATTTTTTCGGGCCGCTATAAATCACCTTGTTTTTGTAGTTAATTTTTATAATTTCATTTTTTTTTTTAATAACTAAAGGCACAAGAGGCTAATTTTTATTTATCATTTAACTTATAAATATAAATCTGGACCATCAAAAATAAAAACAAAAAATAAAAACAATTGTGTTCAAATAATGAGATTCGATAAAAATACGTAAGTTTTTATCGTATTTTGACCATATCATACAATCAATCAATAAATATAATAAACGCGTGCGCTTAACTATAACTTATAATATTAATTTGCAAATTATGACCAGATTTCCTATATAATTTGTTTACTAATTAACTAAAAAAAAAAAAAAATAACAAATCAAAATTAAATTCGACCAAATAATTATCTAGTGTTTATTTTTTATTTTTTTAAATTCCCTGAATTAAATTTTTTTAATTTTATTTATTAAAATTAATATATCACATTTTTTTTCTTTTCTAGTACCATACACAAAAAATACAACAAATTAAATTCTGCAATTTAAACAAATACTATTTTTGTTTTCGATTTTAAATTGGTCCATATAATTAATTCCAATACAAAAATGTAATTTAATTTAAAAACGGAAAACCAATTTTGGTAGTATACCTACATAATAATCGTATTTTATAATTGTACAAATTTATGTTTAATACAAAAAAAAAAATTTTAAGACACCAATTTATCAATTTGAAAAATAAAAATATAATTTTATTTTTGTTTTATATTATATACTTATGTAAATTTATATTCATTCATATGCACAATAATTAATTTAATTGTTAAATTTAACTTGATTTGAATCACATACATTTCTTTTATTTCAGTACAACATGGTACTCGCGCGATTAATTAATATTTATTTTTAAAATTGTTGTTGTTGCAAATTTATTCTGCTGCTACCACAGTGTGAGAGAGAGAGGGTGCGTACATATCTATGTTATTGTATACTTCAGTTTTTAAAAGGATATTTTTTTTTTTAAATATAGAACGAAATTAATATATGTACATATATTTAAAAAATCGTAGATGATACAAAAACTGTGTTTCTAGAGTAATAAAATACTGAATTGTTTTGCACTTGGCAGTGTCAAAGATCGAGTAAACTAAAGTGTTTCCAAAATAATTATGATTTGTGCAGACCACGTTTTATACTGTTTTGTGAATAGGCCAAGTTGGGCGCCAATAGTTATCCCACATTATAGTTTTGTGTCATTTTGATTTTTTTTAAATATATACATAATAGATTTTCCCCCCCAAAAAAATGAATTTAAAAACACGTACGTACGTTTATAACAAAAAAAATTTACAAAAATATCGATATTATTTTTTTTTTTCGTTTTGTATTACAATATATTTTAATGAAATAAAATAAAAATTTAGATTTTTTATAAATTATTTAATAAATCGGATTCCATAATCGGATCACTAACATCAAAATTGGTTAAATCATCAATATCATCATCAGCTATGGGTAAATTTTTATCACCCTGATTATTATTATTATTATTTTGATAGTACAACAATTTGCCACGTTCCAATGTGTTGCCATTAATTAAAAAATCCCGATTCCCTGGACTATATCGAAATGGTTGAACCGCAATTGAATTTGGTGTGGTCGGTACCGATTTTGAGTTATCAAATGATTTTATTTGATTTGAATTTAAATTACTAGTATTATTATTACTGTTATAGTGATTATGTGGTAGTGGAGTCGATGGAACAGAACGCGATACACTTTGATTGTAATTCGAACGAAATTCTAATTCACGTATTATATCAATATTACTGACTGTATCCCTATTATCGATCATATTCGGCATAAATGTGCTTTCAAGTTTTATTGACGCCTGTAAATTAGATGGAGCCTGAGAATTACCGGATGCCACACTATTTCCGAATATATCTAAAATATTTGAATTAGTAAAATCAGTAAATTCTGGTGGAACGGGTGTTTGGGCAATTGAATTGCATGTTGAGTAATTTTGGTGAAAATCAAAGGCGGTATTAAATCCAGGACTATTACGTAATGGTACACTTTGGGAACGTGACTCTATCGGATAGATATCGGATGAACATTGAGATTGTTGGCCACCTGCAATTGATGTAAAATTGTAATTTAATGGATTATTGTAGCGCATATTTTGTATAACAGGACTAGGAGGTGCTGATGCCGATATTTCTGTTTTTATATTATTATTATTTAAATTACTATTGTTGTTGTTGTTGTTATTATTACTATTATTATTACGGAGCGGCTTAGAAAATGACGTTTGATTCGATTTTAACATAGTTTCAAACATATTTTCAGCCGCAACCGACATATTTAACAATGGTAACTTACTCGTATTCGTATTACGATTTGATGATTTGGTTTTCGCTACTTGTGTCCCAGTCGGACTTATAAACGGATTCAATATATTTTGTTTGGTAATATTATGCGACGACGACGACATTCCATGTGATTGTTGTGTGCTGTGATTGTGATACGGCGATGGTACATTACTTAATGTCGTAACATGCGGTGATTGAGGACCTGGAGAAATTGGAACAAAATTTAAATTACGTCGACGTGCTGTTGGACTTTGCAAAGGTAAATTTAAATTATCAATATTTGGATTGTTATTATTGTGATTTGGTGTCGGAATATTTAAATTTAATTTACGTTTGGGCCCTTTTCCACTTGTTTGTCGTAACGTATTATAAATTTCACCTGGAATATTATTCATATGACGCTGTGATAACATTGCCAATGATGCAGACGCTGATCCCTGATAAATTGATTGATTACCACTACTACTAGTATTATTGTTACCGGCAACACCACCGCTGCCGCCACCTAAATAATGATTTTCACCTGTTTGCACCAAATTTGATAATACTTTTTTGGGTGGTTCTAATTTATTCGCATTTGAATTTTGTAAATTATGTGTCAAAAATGATCTTAACTGTGATATTTTATCATCTGGATTACGATTTGGCTCAGTTTTACTATTCAAATCTTTTCTACCACCATCCGCATTTAACGCATAGCTTTCTAATAATGGAATGCTAGTTTGTACTTGACCTAAATCTACATCAAAATCACTACTATTCTTGTTATTATCATTATTCTGAAAATATTGTAATAATTCGGCTTCCTGTTCCTGTGAGTTATCACCACCGTTTAAGTAATCATCCAAAGCATGTTTGTCCATGTTACAAATACTTATAACCCGTTCCCGTGGTATTATAAATTCATTCGCTATATCCTGTTTCTCATCGTTTATATTCAGATTCATTGGTGCATTTGATACACCCGATAAAAATGTTTCTGAATTCGAGCTGGGTCCACCACTTTGGCTACTATTTTGAATAGCTTTGCTCTTTTTACGGAATGGAAAATTAAATGAATTTTCTTTGACCGCCCATCGTTTTGATACAATCGCATCACTATTCTCAATATTTGATGATAACGATGTTGCAACATTTGACGATGATTGAGCCACATTTACTATATTACCGCTCCACAATCCTTTAGACTGTTGGGCTTGTCGAACTTTTTTACAATAAATATTATTATCAATTGGTTCACTCTTTAATGTCGATAATGTATTTGATAATTGTTGCTCTGCTATATCTATTAGATGATTATCTACATTTAATTTACTCGTTGTAGTTGATTGTGTTGTTGATGTTAAAATTGTTGTTGTTGTCGATAAAGTGATTTTATTATCAGTATCAACTATATTATTAGTATCACAGTCTAAATTTGTACCTTGAAGATTTATTTCTAATGAGTTATCAGTTTTATTTTTCTGATTACAATCATTTGTTAAATTTATTGGAATTAAATTACTTGATTCATCATCATTAATTTCAGTTTTTATATTTTTTATTTTATTGAATGTATCAAAATTTTCACTTTGTGACGATGATGGCTGTATATCAGATGAATGCGATAAATTGCGTAATTTCTTTTTTCTTCGTTTTGGTTTTTGGCTGTTTGCATCCTATAATTTGATCCGGGTAAAAATATGAAAATAAATAAAAAAATTATTTAGGCTAAATAATATTTATGATATAAACTTGGGGGCTTGTTGTTTAGGCGGCACACAATCACATAATCTGCATGTAAACATAAAAGGTTATCAGATTTTTGTTTACTCGAAAGATTTTTAAACAACAATAAATTTAAATCATAGTTGAGTATTTGGAAGATAATGTCTCTGTAAATTAATTCGTCTTGCGTTTTTACACATAGGAACATTGTATGCGATGGCGAATAATACGATTTGAACAGTTTTTTTTCAGAATTTTCGTTAATTTCTTATTTATAGTAAACATCTTCTAAGTTAACCGCCGAGAAAAAGAGAATAGCAAACAATTTGAGCTGGGCCTGGGATCACTTTAACAAATTTAAGCGCAACAGAACTAAGTCCTTAGTTAGGAACACTTTTGCTTGAAAGGCTAAATCTAGTCAAGCTATAATTTTCTTTTCGGTTTATATGAACTTACCGTAAAGAATTGAAACCATGTTACGTGTGACTTGTTCCATTGGGATCCTTACAATTAAGCGAAAAAAATCACGAAATTTGAAAATTCAGAATAATGAAATAATTATAATTCAGGAAAAATATTCACAAGTTACGACAAAAAAAATTGTCAACGACCAATTCCTTAATTACCAAATAAAAATCCCCCAAAAATCCCGAAAACACAAAATAAGGCGGGAGAAACCCAATAAATTTTTGTTAACTGCGATTAACTACAATATGAAAACAAAAGGATGCTACATACTTTCTTGCCATCCTTGCTTATAGAGGGCCAATGATAAGCAGCTTTGAAAATTTCTCTATTTTAAAAAATGTTAAAATTTATAAGAATGTTAGAATTTTTATAAATAATAAAAGCGGGGTTTTGGTGCGGCAGCCCCATTAAGGAATAAAACGAATTAAAATAATCTTTTAAAAATTTGTTACATTTAAAAACTTGCTTTCTGATCCAAACATACAATTTGCTTAACATAAAGTTTGTCAAAATGCTCCAAAATGTTGAAATTTATAAATTTTGGTGTTTGCTTAAGAGTTCTTAATATTTGGAAATCGTTTATCAACCTTTCAAACACAGCTTGCTTTTACTGATAGATGTACTACAAATGTTTCAAGTTGGTTATTTATTAGCTCAATTCGTTGGATTGGTAAAGAATTGACGAATGGATTGGAGCGGATTGCGAATTTGGTTCGGGAAACGGAAAATTTAATTTTAAAATACATATATATAAATTATCCTTCCTTTTCCAGAAGTATGACATCTCATGGGCCTAAACGCCAATCAGAAAAGGTAATAATGGCCGTAGGTCTTTTTTCCTTTATGCGATGGGCTTTAGTTGGTTATATCTCTCATAATGTACCTCATAGACAGATTTGCACGTAAACAATTTTTATTTTAGGAGTGTACCATTCTAAAGAGGTTTAAAATTAACTTATTTATAATGGAGTTTCTGGAATAAGTATTCCTAATCTAATCATATTATGAGACTTTAATTTTATTGATTATGAACATTATTGATTCTAATATTGATAACAGACTAGCGCTTAACTACTTATGGACTGCATTCAATCAACGACGTTCCAACCCGAATTCATAATTCATTCAACATTTTTCAGCAGAAAATGTACGTAAACTCACAATGCTGAAAATGTTTCATCAGAATATTTACATAAACTCGCACTGAATTGACATACGCTCGACTGACGCTCGGCAGCAACAAATTCGGTTTATTGTTTTTGCCCGGAAAATGAAGAGAAAAAATTATAAATTATAACTGAATTACATTCAATCTTTTTCAAAACTGCAAATACGGCAAATACGGTCATTTTAGTGAATAAAATGTTGCTTTGTTCTAGTTTATTTTAGGAGAAACTGTTCATTGTATATAAAAAAAATAAAATTCTTCTATACATACATATATAAAAAAAGGAGTTTCATACAAATGGCGTAATTTTGTAATCATTTTCAGCAATAAAGGGAATTCATCAAAATTCGAGAATAAACATTTCTTGTTCAATTTTAGTTTTAATTTGTGTATATAGTGCTTGATTTTGTAAATTTATATACATATTTGGAAGGTGGTTTGGCGTCTATTGGAGGGGGACCAAAGTTGAGTAGGTAGATTAATCTGCCAGCTCCGTAACCTTCCAGTAGAGTGCACATCACGTGAGCTGTTCTGGTCTTGTCATTAAGCAGCTGCGTGATGGGTACAATTGTGTAAGAGTTAACCTGTTCACAATTCGCAAGTGTACGTACTGCCTCCTCGTGGCAACCACTGGTAGCTAAGGCCATTTGGCACATTTTTGGCCATTTGGCACAGGGTAAAGTACGGCGCTAAAGGAGAAAACCTTGACAAAAAACCCTAATCTAAGGTGGAACAGCATATGCCGATGGATGAATGGCTGATAGGTTAATCAGTTCAAAATATGCGGACTCTGGATACCAGGCACCCTCCAGTTTTATTTAGCCTTCCTTTAGTAAAGCTGAGTGACCTACAGGCGATTAGCAATTCCCTGCAACTAGTAAGAGTAAAAGTAAACGGAATACGGGGCAGGAGTAGGAATATACGGGAGTGGGACAACCCTCTCGAAGTCCTTGGGCCCCAATGCTACCGTCTTTCTAGCGCAACTACATGCTGTAGTAAACATCTAGGAGGGAGAGCAATAAGCCCAGATAGTATGTATCACGTACCGGGAGGCAGTATTGTCAGGTTCATTAAGAACCTGAATATTGACTGGACGGATAATTAAGCAGGAGCCAGCACAATAGATCTTTTAGGTCGCAGTGCGAAGTGGCTGATCGCCCGCATGGCCCTCCAATAATAATAATAATAATACATATTTGGAAAAATTGATTAATAACGTTTAAATGATGGATAAAATGTATCCATCCGAAACATTTGCCAGGTGTTTATTTCAAGGGAAATCAAATTTTCCTCAATTTTATGCATTTCATTTCAAGTAATGCATGAATTATGTTTGGTTGTTGTAATTTATACGTAATTAGATGAGTATAAAATTCAGATAATTCTAAAAAAAATAAAAATAAATCTAATTACTAATGTATTGTATATTTTATAAGCATTTCAAGTGCCCCATTATACATGTGCCTTGTAGAATCGAAACGTAACCTTTTCCATTTAAAGTAGTTTGGCGCAAAACCCAAAATACCTCTAGTTGATATATCCTTAGGAACAAACTAACCTGAATAATTCATATTTATAATCTCTATAAAAAAATCGCAAAAAACCATTATGAGCCTAAAATAAAATCTTTTTAAGCAGAAAACCTTACAGAAAATATTAAAAGATGACCATTTATAGAAAACTTATAGAAATGGTTTGTTTTGAAACCAATTTAAGGAAAAGGTGACAGCTATCCAAAATGTTTCTATAAAATTGAAGTGAATCGCGCAACCGCCAACCTGCTCCAAAATGTTTCAACAAAAGATGTTCGACATACTTTTGTTTTTCCAATTTTATTCGTATACCATTAGGTAAAATTTCAGGTTTTATTTTTTTTTATTTGTCTTCAGGACTGACTTACTGGTTCCTAATTCAGATTTATGATTTTCACCTCGAATCAAAATATTGCCAGCTACTTTTAATCTTGTGACGATGTATCGCTTGGCCAAATTGAATTTAAAATGGGAGATGGCTGGAGGTTTTATAAAGTCCGAAATTTCCATTTTCCAATTTAATTTAATAGGGACACTCCTCGCTTCCTAGTCTTATAATGGTACCTACCTCGTTATAAATTTCCATTTTTTGTTTCTTTGGCTTTAACCTTTTTTTCTGCAAAGGCAAAGGCTCTATCCGGCGGAATGAAAGAGTGCTTTGGAACTGGGAATATGACTTCAACCTTTTTCTCCCATTTAGGGCTTTTACTTTAATCCATTAACATTCCCATCATTGTTGTATTGTTGTTTTGTGCTCGACAAACATCACAAATGAGGTGCACAAGTTTTATATTTTCAAAAAGCATGTTGTATAATATATTAAAGACAGCAGACGTTACTTTGTTTAATGCTTTTGGCCGCTCGTTCTCCAACCAAATATAAAAAAAATACATTGTCAACCGTAAGTGACGCTTTATCCCATCCCACAACTACACCAAGAATGTAAAAGCTCAACTGGTGGGAGTGCTTTCACGAACTCTACAGTCATTGTAACCAAAAAGAGTTCATAAACTAACATTGTAATTTTCTAACTTACTACGAGAACTTTGTATTTCCTAATAAAATGAACCACCAACTTTTTGTTTTGGTAAACACATTGTTGTTTTTCGGATACAATCCCTGTTTTCAACAGGCGTGACGCTGTTGTTAAATGGCGAGAGCAAAACCCTTCACTGTCAATTTTGTGATATTGAGAATTCCCAAAAAAGTTTTTTGGCAAATGCGCAACAGGTTTTCAGGTTAAATTTTGGTTGTATGAATTTTACTGTACCTACTTAATAATAAAAAATAAAATCCTTGCGCAAATTCCACAGGTCATTTCGGCCATTTTATTTTATTTTCAATGAATTTATTTTCGATGAAAAAATCGACTAAATCGATAAATTTGTCTGTTTTCGTTAATTTTATTATGTCCGTTTCCAAATGGAACCTCATTCATTAATTTTCTTCTTCAGTACGATTTTCTTTTACGTTATCCTAATAACATTATTACATAAAATTCTCATATGGCTATTATTTCACTTAAGAGTTATGTACATAATTTAATCTTAAATTAATTAAATGAATTATTATTATATTAATTATAGCAGCATGATGGAGTAAGGATTTAAATTCTATGATTTTTAAAAGTTTTTTTTTTTTTTTTTTTTTTTTTTTTTTTTTCGTCCCTGCCCAAAAGCGGCTAGCACTACGACCTAAAAGATCTTTTGTGCTATTGGGTACTGTTACTCCAGGAGCTTCTCCACCTCTCTAATAAAGGCGAGAATGCTGTTTATAGAGGCCAATTTACATTTCTCCGGGGTCAGATACCTCTCTTCAAAATGAATCCACCTCCGTGTGCACAGAGCAACACACTCACATAGTATGTGTTCTGCGGTTTTATTAAAAGTTAAAAATATTTCAACTCATTAATGAAAAAGGAGAGCTTCTTTTTATTGATATGAATTCTGATTTAATCTGCCTGAGGAAATGGTGTCTTGCACATTAAATGTTTCCAAGTATTAAAAAACACATTACTTGTTTTGCTAATTGTTTTAAACTGCTGTAGACTAACTGTGGATATTTCAATGCGTTGGTTACCTCATAGCGATTTGGTTGGGATTACTTATGAGCTGTTAAGCTTAAGAAATTTTTAATTTGTGATTGGTTTTAGTAGATTAGTTTTCTGGAGAGGGACTTATTATTTTAAAATATACCCCCTTATTGTTGCGCAGAAACATATTATTCGAATTTTGTTCAACTCACAGAGGATGTCGGTAGTATATACAAAATGATGAAAGTACTTCTTTTCTATTAGGGACGCTCAGTCTAATTTTACTGTCAATTACAACTTGAGAAATAAAAAGTGCTTACAGCTTGAAAAATTTACAACAAATTATAAAAATTCTTTTCTAACATTGGATACTTTCAGGTCCGCCAACTGTTGGCAACATCTTGACTAAAACAAACATGATGTTTTCTCAATGCCTCCGGTTTATCGAGAAATTCATGGCAACGTGATAGATCCATTAGCATTTAATGCTAACATGTTGCGGGACCTGAAAGCGCCCAGGTTTCTAAAAAGCGTGTTCTTTCTGATGAAACAACACCCACACTTAATTTGTCAATACTTTAGCAAAATTGAAACTTTAATTCATTTAAAGAAAAGCTTCGTAATTCCAGTCTTCGACATCAAAATAAATCCTGTGTCGTCTATATTTGTAAAATATTAATTCTATAAGGCCCAAATAAATCAGTCATCCTGATAAGCAACCCAGTCAGCCTAAATTATTTAGAATCTCTGCTGATCTGTTAGTGAACTATAGCAAAACATAACTTAATCCACTAGATTTCGTTTAAACTATCATTAAAAACTGTCGGCTGTTAACAAGTTCTATAACTAGCAAAGACACAAAAGATTTGAAAAACAAATAATCTAATTAGAATCTATTTGCAGTACAAATTATGTTATTTGCGATAAGTAAATAATTTGCACAATATTTTAGCAAAGTGCAACTGCCAAAAGACACAATACACAAACTCGAATTTACCGAATTAATTTACAGAGAAAAAAAAACATTTTAAATTGCTTACCATTTTTTTACGCTCCTTCAATTCACGCTGATACATTTTCTTCTGAATTAATTGTCTTGAACTATTTAGTGATGATGATGTTAAATTCAAATTATTTTTTATATACTCGGATAAATCTTTTAATGAATCGAACGATGTATTTAACATACTTTCCGCCCATGTTTTAATTGTACACCAAGAATCATCATCGCTGATCACCTCCTCTTTGATTGGTTTTAAATCAGGTAGTGCAGGTGGATCGAGTTTGGTTGCTTTTCGCATAGCTGCATAACAATAACGTGAATGCCCTCGTGTACCCAAACGACGGGGACGTATACCCGGAAATACTTGTTTCATTACTTTACCAAAATCGGCAGTGGACAGAGGTTTGATTTCGACACGAGTACAGTAACTCCTAAATAATTTAGAAAATTTATGGATACCGAGTTTAGTGACTTCCTATTAAACTATGTAGTATATTAACAAGGTAACAACTTACACATAATCATCGTATACGTCTTGCTTGGGTATCGAAACGTTGGGGTCGTGTTCCAAATGGGATCGAACCCAATTTATTGTATGATTAATTTCTGAACGAGTTCCTAGAGGGTTTTGTGGTTGCCTTAAAGGATCTGAAATTATAATAACAAAGCAAAAAAATTGCTCAGCCTTTACTTAATGTGACGAAAGCGATTTGTTTTACCAGTTTCTGGTGCTCCACCAGGCATTCTCAGGTACAAAAGTAAACGTTCTGGAGGTGTTAAAGTTGAAATTTTTTCTAGTATATGGAGAATTTGTTGTTTTGCATTATCACTAGAGAAAATATAAAAAGAAAAATATGTTCAAATATATTGTTTTCGTCATAAAAAAACATAATAAAAGCATAATTTTATTCTTATAGGAAATATTAAATACCCGATAGCAGTTTCAACAAACTGTTGAATGGTCCGGCATCTTTCTGTTTCATTTTCAATCGATGTCATAGCTGAATTTAATTCACAATTTTTATCATTGCTAGCATTCATTTTATGTAAATTACAAATCCTATCTAAATTTGCTAATAAATCGCTTGATATTGTATTTATTGGAGTAATTGTTGAATTTGTCGCTTGCAACGACACGGATAATTGATCTTTAGTTGTTTTTTCATTATAATTTAGACCAGAATTATGGGAATTTAATAAATTATTTTTCCATAATTGGGATTGATTTGGTTTTGACATTATACAGTACTAATACACTTATTGTCAACATTGATAATTAATAAAATATTATATCGATTTTATAACATTTAGTAAATCACAAATTGGTAATAAACAAAAAATATTAAATGAATTAAAAAAAAAAATCTTAAATTTATTCTACCATTAAATTAATAAAAAAAAAATTAAGAACATTACTGTACAACATACTTTTACACAAAAATTCTCCATTTTCTTTTTGACATTCAATTTCTTGAATCAGCTGTTATCATAACAGGTATTACCATATTGAAAATCTTATTGGATTATTTATGGTCATCGATGGCAAATTTTGTTTTTATGGTTAGGAGCTTAGGGTCAACTAAAATTGTTCGTTTGAAAGTCGATGTTGAAAAATGTTCCGTAGGATCGTAGGTTAATCATACTGTAATCTAATCTTAAATTGTAACGTTAATCTTCTATTTTGAATGCATTAATTGTACCTTAGTCAACGATGGTCAACCAATAGCAGGCTAATGGCAATCTGAATCTATTATTTATTCGGGCTTTAGCTTTCAGAAAAAGCTTAAACATTTCTTTAACGGAGCAACGAAATAAGGTCACAGGATTAATATCGCCGTAAAAACTGGAATTAAACTCGGAAAATAATTTATTTTACGAGTTTAATTTCTGCGACCTTATTTCGCGTAGCCTCTTTAATTTATCCGTTTATTAATTACGTACTGGACACAATAAATTTAGTGAAGAAAAAAAATTATAGTTCATTATTGTTTAGTACTATAAAAATTTCCGTTATATAGGTATTTAAATAATTGTCCAACCCTGCAGATGACATGCCATCCCGGTTGTCAATAAAATGTTGTGCATACAAATTTTAAAATCTACGTAAATTATAAAAAAAATGATTTCATAACTTTTCAAATTATTACAAAAATATCTCTGTTTCTATTTTCTAGATGCAATGCTAATTATCGTTATATATTAAAAACACCACAGTTACAAAATTATGTGATTAGACCATTGAAGGTGACACCGAAACGTTTTGGTCAAACTATTCAACAGTCACCGACACCATTTGAACGATATGGTGTACCGTCCGGATCGATTAATCCAAAAAAATTATTAAAATCTTTAGTATTTTCAATAGCGGTACATAATTCTTCATTGGGGTTGAGTTTATAGAATTATATTAATAAATTTTTAATTTATAGTTTAGTACCGGCTCATTTGTTGGTGTCTCAATATGGGAATATGAGCAACTGCGTTCACGTGCACTAAAATCTCTTAAGAGTCAGATTCCATTCTCATGGTTTAAACAGAAATTCCATACTGGACAGAAAAAAGTACAAACATGGCAAAAAGATATGGACACATGGTGGAGTTCTATATCACAGGCGGATAAAGTATTTATTCCGATATGTGCATTAAATGCGCTCGTCTTTATTTTATGGCGAGTTCCTAAATTGCAGCCAACAATGTTGAAATACTTTTGTTCAAATCCTGGGGCACAAGCCGTTTGTTGGCCCATGTTTTTGTCAACATTCAGTCACTATTCATTATTTCATATATTCGCTAATATGTATGTGTTGCACACTTTTACAAATGCGGCTGTGGCATCACTAGGGAAAGAACAATTTTTAGGCTTATATTTAAGTGCAGGCGTTTTAGCATCTTTTGGCAGTTTTTTATACAAGGGATTATTAAATAGAGGCGGATTATCACTTGGAGCGGTAAGTGATCATTATAACATTAAATATTTTACATTTAAAGTTTTTCTTGGTTTTAGTCTGGTGCCATTATGGGAATTCTAGCTTACGTCTGTACACAATATCCACAAACACAGCTGAGTATTATCTTCTTGCCGATGTACACGTTTACGGCTGGTGTAGCTATTAAAGTGATTATGGGTATAGATTTAGCGGGACTCGTACTAGGATGGCGATATTTCGATCATGCTGCTCATTTGGGTGGGGCTGTCTTTGGTTTGTTCTGGAGTTATTATGGTGCTCATTATTTATGGCCGAAACGTGAATTGGTTTTACGGGAATATCACAAAATCAGATCATTGTCAAAACCTCCTAAAAATTAATACAAAATATAATTTTAATTTATAATTATTATTTGTGTACAAAAGAAGAGGATACATATTTAATAAAACCAATATTTTTTAAATGTTTACGAATTTTGTTGGCTCTTAAAAATCAATGTTTCATGCAGTGCGGCATGTTATGCGACGACCAACATGCAACAGTTATGCAATGTGACAATTATTTATCGATACAAATCAACCCTTTGATTACCGTTTACTTTGGGAATTTTACAACAACAATGCCGTGTATTTTCATTCCGGAATCAATAGTTTCAAACCAAGTTTTTGTTGGTATAGAATTATTATCGTAATAATTTTGAATTTTTATTGTCAAAAAATTTTATCAATTTTATACCAATAACTATTCCAGTGACCAATGTAAGACGGTAGATGTAAGGCATGCAACCCTAAAATATCTGGCATAACATAATACATGCCATAAACTAAATTATGTTATTTGCTATGTTAGTAAACAAATTTGCTTTAACTGCTTGATCACGATAGTCGACAACAACAAGTAGTGGAAAGATCAATTAAAGCAAAACCAACAACATTTTTGTTGGTTTTGATTAAAGACAATAAAAACCTAAATAATAACCAAGTAGTGGTAAATTAAGAATTTGTAAAGAAAAATTCTTTATTTTGTTAGTTTAGAAAATTAATGTGTGACAGCCACGAAACCAAAGCAACAAGTATAGTTAGGGCGTGTGGCACCAACTTTAAAGATGAATTTAAGTGAAATAAGTTTAATTAATTCAATATTTATTCAATTCACTACAGTAATTGTAATCACAGTAGGATTATTTAATTTATTCGAACCAAAATTACCGGTGTTCTTTGTACAATTTATGCGATATGGCAAACATAAATTTTCGGGTTCTCCAAATGCGTTAATTTCCAATCTAGAGGTACCAAAGTTTTGGTTTAAACATTTTTATGTATTTGCGACAATATTTTCGATGGCTATGTTCTGGCTGGCCGCTCGTTTGTATATATTAAATGTACCAGTGCCGCAATGGTTTATAACATTTTTGGATTTTTCATGTGGAAGTAATCGACAAGCTAGAAGTAAGATAATATGCAATTCTTATGTTATTATTACGGTTAATTCAAATTTTAAATTTCAGCGAGAGCATTTCCAACATTTTTGGCTATGATCCTTATCACAATGCAATGCATCCGACGGTTTTATGAAACACACTTCATTCAAGTTTTCTCCAAAACAGCCACAATGAATATTGCTCATTATTTTGTTGGATATTTTCATTACTATGGTGCTATACTCATAATATTATCGCAGGCTGATGGATTTGTTCGAGACAATAATGACGTTCCACTAAATAAATCTGTAAACTGGGTCCAATTTTTATACTGTGCTCCATGCATTGCTTTATTTGTACATTCCTGGGTAAACCAATTCCAATCGAATGTAATTTTAGCAAATCTGCGAAAAGATAAATCGGGCAAAGTTGTGTCACAAACTCACAAAACACCAGAAGGGGGATACTTTGAAGAAATTTCATCGCCGCATATGTACTTCGAAGTTTTGCTGTATTTAAGTCTTGAAGGGCTATTATTTCAGAATACGTCTTGGCTATACGTCGTTGCATGGGTTGTATCTAACCAGGTATTAAACGCAATGCTAACCCACAGATGGTACAAGGAAACATTTCCCGATTATCCAAAATCACGACGAGCAATCTTTCCCGGATTACTATAGTGTAAAGTAGTTCAATCAATTTATTAAATTTTGAGAATTTTATTAAGATTAAACTTTAAGACAGAAAATAAATACAATTTTGATTAAAAAAAAGTCATTTAATCGATATTTTTTTTTACTTCATTGCAACAGCAACTTGATATTGCTGTTGTAATTTTTGTAAATTTTCCCGATGCTTATCTTGTTTCTTCTCTAGGGTAACCAAAGATTCTTGACACCTTTTTAACTCCTTATTTATGTAATCGATACGCTTATTAACATTTTGACGGCTTTCTTCTAAGTCTTGCTTCACGAGTACCGGTCCATAAAGCTTATAAACACGATTCGAATCGGTCAATATTTTTAGTTCATCCAAAACATTTTTATTTTCATTTAACTGGCCATCAAGTAATTGACGTTGTTGAACTAATTTGGTAAAATCTGTAGAAGTAAAATAACAAAATATTTAAAGTAAACGCTCGCACACCCACTGGCTATTGGCTAAAGAGAATTACGAACCTTTCTGAGCCGTTTTAAAATGTTCTAATTCAGTTTGCAACTTTTTTTGTATTGTAGCACTGTCCATTTTCTATTTATATTTTTCGCTAACACAAAATTATATCTAGTTTTAATTTTTTTAATAAGAGTTTAATGATTTAAAAATTCAGATGTTTGAAAAACAATTAGCGTGATTTATTTAAGGTTAGGAAAATGTGTCACAATTTCGATGTATGTACATAGCATGAATTTGACAATTGAATTGTTTCAAAATGTTTATTAATAGATGGCAGAATAATACGTTTGAGTAAAATAAATTTTTCGCTTTTTTAAAATTACATATAAAATAAATCAAAATGCATTTATTAAATTTTATATGTACAATTAAAGTTTTTTGAGGTAGTAACTAGTAACAGTTTATTTCAAGTGCTTTGCATGGTATGCAATATGCTCTCCGACAAAGCTGGCTATATAAAAATAACTATGGTCATAGTCTTTTCGCATTTGCAGAATACATGCCATATGATTATTCTTGCATGATTCTACTAGATTTTCTGGTAAAAGTTGCTTATCGGTGTAGAATTGATCAGCAGTTCCCTTAAATTAAAATAAATTATTAAATTGGAAAATTAGGTACTCTTTTTTTTATGGTTGTAGTACTTGATCAATAAAAAGTTCTAATGGTGGCCCATTGTAATTCTTCACCAATTCCGTTGCATCGTATTCGGCCCACTTAGCTTGATCCTTACCTAAGTAACCACCTAAAGCTTTAACACCCCATGGACATTTGATTGGATTGGAAATGGGTGCAAATGCAGAAACTGATTTGTAGAGTCCAGGATTTTTAAGGGCGCAAATCAAAGCACCGTGACCACCCATGCTAAAATTATGGTTTGATTATACATATTTACAAATATATACATATTTATATTAGAGCAAATAAATTAACACACCTGTGCCCAAAGATACTTTGTTTCGTTGGATCAACAGGGAAATTAGCGTTGACGACTTCATTCAACTCTACATTAATATAGCTGAACATATTATAATGTCCCTTCCATGGTTCTTCTGTGGCATCAACATAAAATCCAGCACCCGAACCGAAATCCCAAGAATCATCTTCACCAGGAATATTTACACCACGGGGTGACGTATCCGGACATACAATAACAATTCCATGTTCAGCGGCATATCGTTGTGCACCGGCTTTTTGCATAAAATTCGTTTCATCACAAGTAAGGCCGCTGAGCCAATACAAAACAGGTAGCTTAGTGTTATCTTCGGCCTGTGGTGGCAAATAGATTGCGAATTTCATCGGACATTTTAAGATTTCTGATTCGTGTGAAAAAACTTTTTGTAGACCACCGAATGATTTATTTGATGAAACTTGTTTTAACTCTGGCATTTTATTAGTTAAATAAAAGAAATGCGTTATTATTTAATAGATTTTAATAATTTGCTGTAATAATTTCACTTTAATTAGAAGATAACTTTTTTTTATCAAATTGTAGATTTAAAAATTTCAATGGTGAATGTCAGATTTACGTACTTATCGCAGGGGTCACACACACACACACACACACACTGAATGAATAGTAATTTTGATTATGCAAATATTTGGCTGGATTGCAGTACTTTGATGAAATGTTTTATGAATTTATTCAAGGACAGATAGATGGGAGAGGAAGATGTTATTTTAAAATAACTTGCATATTTAATGTTAATTAATTTCAATATTCAATTTGGATTTTAAAATAATATTATTTATCTATAAAGGCCTCATATCTGTTTGATTTTGTTGATTGGTTGGCACATCTGAATCCCACTGAATACACTGTTAAATTTATTTACTGATAGTGCAACGGAAAAGTTGAGCCGAAGGCATGTATAGTTAATTGACAAAGCAATGTTTGTTTTGTGATTTGGGCCTCTTGAAAAAATCCAGGGGCAATTTCTGAATATGCTACGAATTTAAATGTACAAGATTCTTATTTGATTTATAACCCTCGTTTCTTATAAACGAGTGAATCTGATTTAAAAGAGACAAAACCCGTTCCTCATCTTTTATGCAAAATCCCAGTCCAGTGCCCGGTATACTTGAAATTCGATCAAATAAGTCATTTACGTGAAATACGTCAATTCATTCGAAAATTTAAATTGTTTTATACTAAAGTCACAAGCATGTTTGATATTATGCTTACTTTTTAACAGTTTGCTTATTAATGCACGGGTAAATTTCATCTTCGCCAATTGGAATTGCGGTTTGTGCCAAAACTTCTGATGAAGACTTTTTATAACCAGATCAAATATTTTCATTTTTAGCCTTATTTAACAAAATTTAACATGCAATTGTAAAAATAAGAATCTTGAGAATCTAAGGCAACTATTTGTTATTCCAATTTAGCATGTTCACGTCATGTTCTTCCTCGTTTCATCCCTCTTTGATTTATTTGTCAACCTACAAGGTAAAGAGGTATGAAACGATTAAGTGTTGCGATGCGCTATATAGATGGTGTGAATATGCATTATCATTTAAAAGTAAATTGATCCAAAGTATGTTTTAGCTTCACTTTCTTCGAGGACTTGTAAAGATCGCAATTCCTTCGATACAATTTTTTGTTGTTGTTGTAATAAGTAAAAGACAGAAGGGTATTTTCTCCATATTTCTCCACCACAACAATTCAATTCGCATCTCGAAAATCCGCCAAGCTTAGTTGTCACGATCCTGCTTCTTAGCATTTTATCTATCCCGCCAACAAGCGATTCGTCCACACATATAGACTCGACAAAGCTCGAGTTTTCGCCATCGGTTTAACGTTGCTAATGGGCCCCTTATATATCCAAAAAGATTACCAAAGAGTATTCCTCAATTCTAGGATCCTAATCAGGGAGTGTAGAGCGGTTTCAATCGATCTCCCTTTGCCGTACGCATGCTGAGATTTCGATCACCTAACCGGCTCAATAGATCCTCTAATGTGAGCTTCTAATTGTCTTTCCAGTATCTTTAACAGAAAAGAGCATAAGCTTATAGGTATAAATATGACGTTTATCTCAGTCCATTTCCTGGGAATGTGCCAAAGTTCCAAGCTGCCTCTGAAGATAACTTCCAGTCAGAAAAGACGTAAGTCAATGGCTTGCTGAACATCCGCAGGAATAATGCCATCAGATTCTGCTGACTTGTATGGCTTAAAGCTCAAATGCCAAAGGCTGTTAATTTGACATGGTTCCTGTGCCATCCTCCATCTCTACAGTTAGGAGCAATAGCCGGGTTCTCCCGTATTATATATCTTTAGGAAGATCGCAGCTAAAGCCACCTCTACCTTCCCCCAGTTGATGGGACCAATACTCCCATTCACCAGCGCCCTATCCATTACCGCAACAATCAGCCCTTAAGAATCTCGCTGAAAGGCCTGGTTACAGTTTCCTGTAACTTAGACATCGTTGCATATTTAGGTGATTCCTCCTAGAGGAACCCCCTGTTTATTGCCAGTAACCATCATATCCCAAGCAAGCGTTCCCTTTTCTTTAACCGAACCGGTCTGATAATTTGGTACTCTGGAACAAGTTTTGTTAGAACTTTTGTCCTTTACCAAAGAGTTAGAGGGGCCAGCTTTAAACGAACTTATATCCTTCTTTATTTTTGCTGTTTGCGAACCAGATCTGCTATCGGTCAAAGCTCCCCCCGCAGTTGTTTCAGAACCGAGCTTAGGAGCCGGATTTTAAGAGTACTACCGGCCTCTATGTTTTTAAGTAGACCATCCATAAGAATCACACGAGTAGCGGAGAATAAATGTCCATCTGAGGAGAGATCCGCGATGCACAGATAAGGCCACATAATCCGGAGGGCTTCATGTATCCGGATTCACCGTTAGAGACTGAGCTAGTTTTTAGATTAGGCCGTCAGTCAGATTGGTTCTCAGCACGGTACGATTGACACCTTAACCTAGTCTAGTTGTTTAGCGCTCTGTTTTAACCAAACCCATACATAAAACAATCATGAGCTTGGCCGATGGTCACCGCATGTAAGTAACATGAACACCTGTACAAGTTGCAAGAGATGGAGCTGATCGCAAGTATCAACTTGATTCCCACAGGCAGCTTCATACCTAGACTACCTGGTAGTCTAGTATCAGATATTACAATAAAATTGTTTATGATTTAGTAGAAGGAATCATTGATATCAGAATAAACAACAAATTCCTAGAAATAAGGTCAGGAATTGAAGGAGCCAAGCGATACAGAATATTAACATTAAATTTATCTGTGATATATAAAGATTAATTTAGAATTAGTTTCAGGGATAAGTTATTAAAAAAGGATTATTGCGGATTTCAATTTTAGGAAATATTTGAAGAATCTGAATAAACTTTCCAGGTATTGAACTTGTAGTAGTTAGAAATTGTGTTGTCTTTCCTAAATAATTTATGAAACATAATAGTGGCTTGCATAAGTGCGTATAAGTACTTGCGGTGGTCGATTGGAAAGACACTAATACTAAGAGAAACATACTAGCTATCAGCTGCCTGGAACCTGGTCTTTATTACTAACAAACCTTTCCTTTCCATTCGTTTTGTTATATGTTCAAGGGTGTACCCGGCGTATTCTGAGCAACTTTCCGGGACTGAAAACGAGTGAATAAACGGTCATATAAATAGTGAATGAGAGAATACTTAATGGTTAATGTTTGAAAATGGGTGAATTGACCACTCATCAGTGAATAAAGAAATACGCGAGTAGTAAAAACGGAATACAAAGAATATTTTATTTTCATTAATAAATAATAAAATTTCAATCCATCTTTGATTTTTATGAATATTTGAGCTGCTGAAAATCGAAAAATTGCTTCTGGATTTAACTACACACTTGAATTTGTTAAGTATTTTACTATCGTAGCAATATTTGCAAACATTTAAAAATATAACGGCGCCCTTTAATCGGTGGTATCCTAGGGCTTGGCCCTTTCAGTCCAATGGTTAAGATGGCCTTGCCAATTTATCACAGTATGTCTAAATGTACTACCATCTTGATTGTTTAATATTCACTTGGACACTAAAAGGTTAGGTTAGGTTTAGTCGGGGGTCCACCAGGACTAGGCATAAACACAAAATGGTCCGTAGCCATACCACGATTTACTTATTTATCCTCCAACTCACTGAAACCATTTTGAGCTGCTAACGAAACGATGGATACTCCTGACGTCCATCGTCTAGGGTGCCCCTAGAAACTTTAGTCTGTTTCGTGCCAGACGAGGGCAGGTGCAAAGAAGATGAAGTACTATCTCTTCCTCCTCTTCGTCTATGAGACAGTGTCCCGTAATCACTCCAACAACCACAATGATCTGACTCCGCTGAAGTGAGATCAGCTGGTCCGTTGTACCACGTCATCAGCTTTTATATTCCCTGTACTAATGAAATTCCTGGCATCCATATCATATGGATGTTGAACTGATCTGTCATCTCGTTCAGAGATGAGAGACAGTTCTGTAAAGCGCTTTAATGGCAGCATGACTGTCTGTATATATGCGAATATCACAAGTCGATATTACATTATACCTCAACCAGTCCATGACTTAATTTATCGCAGTTACTTCAGCTTGAAAAATGCGCAAATAGTCGGGAAGACAAAAGGAGAGGTTTACCATAAGTTCCTCGCAGAACATCCCAGCCCCGACTTTTCCATCCCGTTTTGACCCATCAGTGAAGAAGTTTAGAACTCCTGGTTCCACAACTGCATCCATCATCCAGTCCTCTCTGGATGGGATCCTAGCGCGGAACTTTGTGTCAAAAGATAGTGACGCGATAGTATAGTCGGTGATCTTGGGAATCTCTTTGTTACACAGTATAGATGAGTGTCCTGTATTGTTGCAGGTCCACATTAAGGTGGATTTCAGTCGTGTGGCAGTGAAAGCTGCCAACTGTTTTACTAAGATATCTAGAAGAGTCAAAAATAGCAGAGTCTCCAGTGCTTGAGTGGATGTGCTCCTCAGTGCACTACTGATCCACAGAGAGATTGTTATCTGAACGTTCGTCAACAACTTTTGGTTGGCACTAAAATTTTAATTGGAAAACCCATGTTACTAATTTAAAGCAACATAGTATCTCGGCTTCTAGAATTATCTATGCCCGGGCTTGTCCTGTAAATGATGTATCTCGTTTTCGTTATGAATTATGGTGTGTACAATTTCCCTGCTAATCATTAGGTTTTTACAATGTTCCCAGATTTAATAACAAAAACATCCGCCTCAACACATGCACTGCACCTAATTTTTCAATGCTTTACCAGAATCAACAATGTATTAGAATATGCTCATTAATAATTGTAAATCCTTTTCGCCTGAAGCAAACATCTATGTTTATTGTCTCCTTAATATATTAAATAAAACGATAATAAATTCTTTATTTAAGTTTCATTTTATTCCAACATTGGGATCGATAGTTTTTATTTATTTTATAATCATAATTATTAATATTTTATTGAAATTTACTTGTAAATTTTATGAAAAACATGTTGCAGAGAATAGGTAATTTTTTCTCTAATAATTGATTTTTATAAAAATTGAATAAATTATATAAAAATGTATTATAATACTATTCTATTAATAAAAAACTGAAACAACACAAAAACCATCTATAAAAATTGAACGAACCACAAATGACTAATACAAAAAAATGAATCGTGGAAATATGTTTTATTATTATTTACAATATCGTTTTAAAAATAAAGTTAAAAAGTGTACAAGCTTTTGTTGTTTATTAGTTTTATAAAGGAGACTAGACATTCTATTATTTTTTAATAAAATTTATAATAGATGAAGCACCTCATACAGAAATAAATATGTATATGTATATATAGTATATGTAAATATTGTATTTAATTATAAATTGGCAACTAAGGACTGATTTTTTGTTAATTCAATTTTAAACAGCTAAATAAATTTATAAAATAAAATATAAATGTGCTTAAAAAGAAGGTACAATAAAATATTGTGGAACAAATAAATTGCATTGACTTGTGTAAAAAGGTCGTTAATCCTTTAAACTATTGATCGTACAAATGCAGGTTCATAGCGGTATAAATAAATAATAAAAAAAAATGCTGCAAAATGCATTAAACAGAAATAAAAAATTACATGAAACTCTTTATAATTCATAAATTTTGTTTTGCTTGTATATTACTAAACTATACAATCCATTATAGATAGATAACGTGTTTAATTCACATTTAATTATGTACTATAAAATATGTATGTTTATCTATTTTATTTGGAAAATTGTTAAAAATACTAATAACTACTAAAAACGTATGGTAAATTTAACGCATTAATGTTTTCTCACTGTTTGGTATGTAATCAGTAGCTTTCTACTTTTTGAACAAAATGTACAATACTGGTATGGGAAGCCTAAGTACCTTAGATATAGGAAAGATATATTACGGTCACCCAGATTTGTATTGTAATTTTAATAATTAACACCACACGATTTCTCGTCCATCGTTTAGTTACTCTAATTAGAGTAGACCACGTAATTTTTAATTTATTCACTATAATAATTTAAATAAATTAAAAAATATAAATTAAAACATTAATTTTCACAAACCCTAATTTTCCAGACTATAAAAAACAACCGTTTTTAAGGGGATAACACATCAATTTACACATGCTATTTTATGTACAATCACTTTTTGAAAAACTTAAAATCAATAAAAAAAAAAAAAAAATTAAAAATGGAATTTTCTTTTGTTTTTCAGTTAACTATAAAATAATTTTTTTTTTGAGTATTTTGAACTTAAATATCAAGGAATTTAATCGATTGACTGCGGAAAGCAAATTAAAATATAAACATTTCAAAAAAATGCAAGGATACGAATTTTTCATCAATTGGGATAGGATGGGCCCTTGGTGGGCGAGCCCAACACCTACAACAATCCGCCCTTCCGTCCAAACAGCAATGAACTTATGGTACCAACAAATCCCATTCCTTGTGAACGTTCCTCATTATTATTATGATTATTGTTGATAGCGTTACTGTTCGCAATTGTATTTGCACTTGATACGGTACCCAAATCTGGCCGTATATTTGAATTGTTAATTTTGCCTAAATCAGGACGCTGTCTGCCATTTACCATATTCCGTCGTGATTTCTGTCGTGATAATTGTTTCATTCGATTTTCGTTGAGTCGATTATTTTCATTTGTGTTTGTTGTGCTAATCTCTGTGATGGCGCTAGACACATGCGATGTTGATACGCCGGTAGTGTTTACTTTATTCTCAACACTACTACAATCACTACTAGTTTCAGATAGGGTTTTAATACTGTCACATGACAATCCCTTACTTAATATTGCTTTTATGGCGTCTCGATTGATCCGTACTTCATCCGATTTATAACTACTACCCGACTCATTACTCGTCAATGCGGCTGTTGTTGTGGGTGCCAAATTTTTCAAACTAGTCAACTGTGTCATTGGGCTAGCTGAACGTGAATGACTACTGTAAAATCCTGCCGAATTTTGAAAAGATAATGGACTTACAGCCGTCTGACTACACGTCGGAATTATATTATCAATTCCGATGCTTTCAACTTTTTCAAGTATTTTAATTGATTTAAGTGCCCGCTTTTCTAATCTCGATAGTTGAATTTTATTGCGTGCCCTCATAGTCTGCTGTTTTTCAGCTTCTCCGATTAATTTGCGTCGCAATAAGTCAGCCCCTGAGTTTAGTATTCCGGTTAAAAATTGCGGTTCTGGTGACATGCAACGTGGTGGTGAACCCTCTGGACTATTGCACGGCGTCACTGTAGGTGAAAAGTTTTGTCCACACGGTGTATTCAAAGCACTTGGTGTAACAGCTTTAATTCCTCGTTCATTCAGCATTGAGGCAAGACAAATGCTGACCGAAAAGGTCGAACATGAATTACGTCTTGAAAGTGTAGAGCGTGGCGTTTGCGGAGCACTTGAATTACGCGATGAATTGTGTGACGTAATTTGCGACGCCGAATGAGAGGCAGGCATACTGAACATTGTTGAACCATCATCCGGATGCATGACTGTGCTATTTGTGAATGTGTAAACACAAGTAGACGATTGGAATCGCTTACCCGGATGATCTTCAACATCTTCTTCAACGTCGGAAAGTGAATATGTTTGAAGTCCTAAATCATCTAAACCGCGGCCACCTCGAATTGTTACACCAGGTCGTTCTTCTAATAGTCCGCTTAGCGTAGGCGTCGCTAATCGAGACCAATGGCTTAAAGTTAGTGACCCCTCCAGTGGTTTGATAATTTGTAATTTTTCCGGAAGTCGCCAGTGTTGAGAATGCGTTGATAAACCCGAAATCGATGATAACCCGGTTGACATAATACTGTCAGGTGTTCGGGTACCCAGTTGATTATCTTCGTAATTGTATGTTCCGACCGGTGCGTATTGCAACATAGCACGTCGAGCTAATACTTCAGCAGGTGTTAAACGTTTTAACGCTGCCTCTAAATCTCTAGCACCTGGTACGCCCGGAGTTCCAGCCGGAGCTTGTGGTGGATAATTTTCATCTTCCGACATAATACTCTCTTTTGATAGTGTTTTCGTTTTTAATTCACTACCCAAACTCATCGAATTTGGATAGTTTGTGTTTGAAAATATTGATGTAGTACCACGAGTATTGTACGAGGATAACGACCCTTGTGTAGCATACGCAGACATCATCGGCTGAGTAGATGAACTCATTGCCATAGCACCTAAATGTGGCATTGAATTATCAATTGTATTTGTCCGACTAACACATTTGACGGTTTCAAAAACATTTTTGTACGACATATTGCTCGTCCGATCCAATGATATCCCCGAATCCAGACTACTGTCCGAAAATGTTGTTTCCAATAATTCATATTGTAAAGAATCGTTGGCGAGGGCGGATGGTCCTGAAATGGGACATGTTCGTCCAACGGGTTGAGTCCTTTTGCGTGCTCGTCTCAATTGTTCTTGCGTCTCATTCAAGAGGGAAACAACTTCTTGATATTTTGTTTTAAAATCACCCAATTCGATGGCGAGCAAATTTTGATTCTCTTTCGTGATACCGAGTAGAGAGCATTGCTCCTCATTTTCAGTCGTTAACTGATGCAAACGTAATTCAGTTTCTGTTAGGCGTGTGCTTAATGCTACAATTTGTTCATGTTGTATTTGATTCTCTTCCTTGTGCCGTTCCAATTCTAGACCTGCTCGAGAGAAATCTTAATTTTAGAGATAATCACGTTACAAAGTATTTGGCTAAGGGTAAAACTTACGCAAATCATCGAATTGACTATTTGTTGTATACAGTTGATTCGAAATATCTGCCATTAAGCGTTTTTCTTGTTCTTCGACTTCGGTTGATTCTATTGCTAAAAGTGATGCTTCTTGTCTTAGTGCCTTGTTTTCTTCTTCCAACTGGTTGATCTTCTTTTGTAGCACCTCGATATTAATTGATTTTGCTCCAGTTGGTGTACCTGAAAATATATAAAATACGGAAAACATGATTTTTGGTTTAGATGGTAATTATAAGCTAACAAATTTTATTTATAATTTAGTAATAACATTACTGGTCATTAGCATATTTACAATTGATCACAAGCTTGCCAGCTTTGATGTCCAAATACAAAATTACAAAACAGGTTTTTATGGATCATATTATTCAACGCTAATTTAAGTAACGACGTCTTATTTGCACAGTAAACAAAATTAATTTATTATTGTTTGTTAAAATAACCGAATTGTTTGTTTTTTTATTGTTTAATTTTTTCAGAATAATTATTAAGAAAGAGTTAATTACATAAAATCACGTTATCAGCACATACATCAGATTTGTAAATTTTTATTAATTATTACATTACGTTTTTCTTCACAATTTAAATTATGTAAAGACCAGTTCGAATAATAATTACTCTCAACAAACTAAGATTATTGATCGAAATGTTCAAATAGTGTTCCTACATGTTGAACTTCTCTCTAACTGTATTTATGTTGTTCGTCTGGTCGATTTGCGTGCATAAAACTAATATTTGCTTACTTAAGCAAGAAATTTATACGAAATTGGATATAAACATCGTTTTAACCACCCAATAAATATTTGTAAATTTAATAATAATATTTAAGCGATTAATTAGATGGTGAATATTATGTTAAATATGCGTAAATCTTAGAAGAAATTGTTTTTGAATCAACTTATCATTTCATTAAAACAAAATCATAATCAGATGAAGCTTGCCTAATTTGTTAAATTATGCCTGTAACATCTGTCGTTTAGTGAAAGTTTGTATAGACTAGAATCAAAAACTACGATTAATCACTTGGAAAATTAAATTGGAAGCATAAAACTTTTCTCGTCTTTAATAATCATATGTTATCTCTGTAACTGAATGAAAATCCCTTAAAATAATTTTGAGATTTTGTGTAAAGCTCTCTCTGAGAAGTAGATACTATTGATACAATAATAACACCAAACAAAGTCAGAATATAAAAATCGAAGCTAATGTTATGTAGTACGGTGGAGTGAAAAATGTGGTGAGGCAGCGAAACAAATTGAAAACAAACAATCCGAAGAAAATCGGAGCGATAGTCAAATTTTCTGAGACTTACGAAAGGATTATGGAAAACGAGATAAAGGACTATGAACTTCAGGTATCACAATAAGCGATTTATCGTTAATAGTGTCAAAGAATGAGGTAGTTATCAAGTTTGTGGCTGAAACCTCACGAGGCGATCAGAACTTTGGTCCTGAAAATTAACTCAACCCCCCAAATCAATCGCGAACTGAGCTTCTTTACTCAATCTCCAGCTCAACCTCCAACTCAACAACCTCCAACTCAATCGCGGGGCAATCCAAAATGCATTCACAAATTAACCGCCAACCCAACCCTCAACTCAATCACCAAATCAACCTCAAATCGACTTTCAAATCAACCCTTAGTTAACCCCAACGTAAGCTAATTGGACTTAACTCAACTTCAACTGAACTTAGTTCAAACCAAATTTCAACCCTCCACTCAACTCCACATTTAACGGTCAACACAATCCCAAAATCATCAACTCAATCTAATCTTCCACTAAACCCTAAATTCGCCCCCCAAATTAAACCCTAAAACCGACACCACCATCAAATCCAACTCAACTTCAACTTAAACGCTATTCAACCCTAACTCTACCTCAACTCAATCCAGCCCTAAACTTAACCATAACTCTCCTTCCTATCCAACTCAATATTCATACTAGCATATATAAAAAAATCGGTAAATATTTATATAACCAGATGGTTTTGGGTCAATTCGTATTGCACGTGCCAGTACCAGAGTCAGACTAAGATCAATTAAAAGGAGACGCTTTTTGGGCTGTGTGTGAGCTCAGCTAGTTTTAGATTCGTTGAAGGCTGCTGAAGAAGACGGTTTGGAAATTAACAGGAAGAAACGATCTCGGCCTCGTGATATATAACAACGTTGAAATAATGAAACGGGTTCCAATCCCAAGGATGGTTAAGCGGTTCCTGGATATGACTTACATTCTATCGTACTCGGTCACGGCAAACTTTTAACAGGTTTAACAACAAAAACAAAAAAAGGTAACAAATTTAAATTCAATGAAGTTGGAAGTTCTGGCTGGGATCAAGCTGTCAGGAAATTCCAAGTTTATCTTTCGGTAAACCGTTCAAAATTGTCATCGATTGCAGTGCATTCAAGCAACCTGTCGCCGGTAAAAAATTAAAAGTGAAATTGTTACACGAGACGCAGTCTGCAGTGCTCTCCCCGTAGACATTATCATCTGTATCATTTGGGGCTTATGTCCTAAATTTATAAACTTCATTTGCGTGGCTCCAAGATTAAATGGACAGTTGAAGATAGTTCACAGGGTCCTTATTCTAATGGTGTCAAAGTTGTTTCTTTAACTGAGGCAAAAACTAAAAACAATAATTCACCAACCAACGAGTCGAGCCGAGAAAAAAGGAGGAAACGAGTGTATGATGATCTATAACCGTAAAAGCAGGGAGGCAGCGAAGTACCTAGACTGGAGCATTATCAACGCCACAAGACAAATGATAGGGGCAAAGCAGAGAAGAAAGAAGACTTAAAAAAAGGAAGGAGACCACAAACGTGAAGGATTCGTTTTAAAAACGATGACATAACATGGAAACTGTTATATCTCATTTTCATATTTAACGTAAAACACACTAATTTTTATACTGTCAAAATTTCTATATTGCTTGTATAATAAAAACACAAAAGTTCCCATTCATTCCATTATAAACGCCATTCCATAAAGTTGTGTAATTCCTAAATAATAAATTAAATATTTGTAAATATAAAAGTGGCGACGAGGATTAAACAAAATGCCTACGGATCAAGAAATTTTACAAATTCTTAAAAGCCAACAAGAATTTATACAATCATTTTTGGCGGCTCAAACAAAACAAGTGGCTAGAACAATTTCACCGTTTTTCCCGTTTAATGTGCAGAAACATCATTGGTCATCATATTTACTACAAATAAATCAGCATTTCGAGGCATGCGGGGTATCGGATGATAACAGGAAACGAGCATTTTTCCTGTCCAACGTGGGAGAATATATTTTTGAACTCCTTCAAAAATTATTCGACGGCGATTCGGTGAGACCATTTTACGTCAAAAATACATATTTTGGCTGCGCGTTATGAATTTCACAAAAAGAAAATGAAACCAAACCAATCCTACTCAGACTGGGTAGCGGATTTACGTGGTATTGCACGCAATTGCATTTGTACGTGTAAAAAAGCAAATTGTTGCACATCGTTCGTTGACGAATTAATTCGCGATATAATCGTAATAAATACACCACACGATACAGTCAGAATCGACAACGTAGGCAATCACCCCAAGGTTTGCTTTCTAACTCACAGCGCCGCAGAAGTTCAAGCCCTCGAGACAGTTCATTATCACCACGTAGACGAGGATCCGCTCATTCAATAAACGTTTTTTCAAATAGTGATGCGCACTCGCGGGTTATTGCCCTTTTAGTAAAATTTGGATTGGATTGAAAATAAATGGACATCCAATTTCGTTTCAAGTGGACACGGGAGCTACTTGTTCAATTATTGGACTTGCAACTTATGCACAGATGGGATTTCCAAAGTGTAATCCATCTTCAAAAATAGTAAGAGCGTACGGAGGAAACGTCATTCCAATTAAGGGTACCTTGAATGTCATAGTGTTGTATAATACTCGTAAGTTGGAAAAACAATTAGCTTTATTTGTCGTCGATTCCAATGATTGTGTTAACCTTATGGGACTAGATTGGTTCAAAGAATTGAATTTTAGTATCAACCACAACCAAACTAATATATTCACAATTGATGTACAACCTGATAATAATTTAAAGGCCTAGCTTATGGATATTTGCAAAAGTCACCACGAGTTATTTAATCCTGAAACCATTGGACACTGTACGTCATTTCAAGCGGATATAAATCTTAAACCGGACGAAATACCAAAGTATTTCAAAGCTCGAGTTCTACCATTTGCTATCCAAAACAAAGTAAAAGATGAGTTATCAAGACTAGTAAAACAAAATATTTTAAAACCACAAGACCACACAATGGGCAACACCTATTGTCCCGGTACCAAAACCAAATGGTGATATTCGCATATGTGCGGATTTCAAAATTTCGGTTAATCCACAAATTGAAGCCGACCGACATCCCATTCCCAGAATCGAAGAGTTATTCTATAAGCTACAAGGTGGTGTTTACTCCACAAAAATTGATTTACAGGATGCATATTTACAAATAGAGCTATCTGACAGATCAAAGAAATTTATGGTAATTACTACTCCGTTCGGATTGTACGAATACCAACGGTTACCATTCGGTATTTCAAGTGCACCAGGTATTTTTCAAAGATTAATGGAACAACTAACTGTCGACATCGAGTTTTGTGCAGTTTATCTTGACAATGTCATAATATCTGGCAGAACAAACGCTGAACATATAAACAACCTGAAATTATTAATGAGCCGTTTGGAAGAAAATGGATTTCGATGCCGATTAAATGAATGTGAGTTCGCCAAATCTGATATAGAATACCTAGGACATATCATCAGTAAAGACGGCATTCGATTATCTTCGCATGGGTTAGAGGCTATAAAAAATTTACCGCGCCCTCAAAATGTAAAAGAAGTGGAATCATTTATAGGAAAAATGAATTATTATAATAAATCCATCCCTAATTTTTCACAGCTAGCCGCCCCTCTAAACCATCTCAGAGGCAAGAATGTTAATTTTCAGTGGACAGAACTACAAGAGGAATCATTTAAAAAATTAAAAGTTGCAATAATGAATGCGGATCTACTGGCACATTTCCGGCAAGATTATCCGATCATCCTAGCCACGGATGCATCCGCCTATGGTATTGGAGCTGTTATTTCCCATCGATATCAAGACGGTTCAGAGCACCCGATCGCTTTCGCTTCGAAAACCCCAAACAAAACACAACAGCGATATTTACAAATTGAGAAGGAGGCCCTCTCAATTATTTATTGAGTGACCAAATTTAACCAATACTTGCAAGGACGCAAATTTGAGTTGATGACGGGTCACAAACCACTTATCTCCTTATTCCACCCAAACAAACAACTCCCGGTACACTCTATCAATAGATTACAACGATGGGCTATTATTTTGATAGGATATGAGTACAAAATTATTTACAAATCAACACATCACAACGCAAATGCAGACGCACTCTCCCGACTGCCTTGTGGTCCAGACACCTGGTTCGATGCTAGCGAGCAGGCTTGTTATAGTGTGGACGACGAGTATCAATCATTACTTGATGATTATCCAATAAATTCCGAGATTGTCGGAAAACAAACTAAATCTAATCGAATCCTCTCTAAAATAAATGAGTTTATACAAAATGGTTGGCTAAATAGGTTATCTTTATACGACGAAATGTCCTACTCAGCGTATTTTAGATAAAAAGATAGTTTAAGCTGTTTTAACAATATTATCTTATTACAGACAGAGCATCATACTCGTGTTGTCATTCCAGATACCATACGCAAGAAGGTTTTAGCACTACTCCACGAAGGACATTGGGACAAAACCAGAATGAAGCAGTTAGCACGTCGCTACTGCTGGTGGCCATCGCTCGATCGCGATATTGAGGAACTCGTAAGAAATTGCGAAAGTTGCCAAATCAACGCCTGCGCACCGAAGAAAGAGTATACCAGTTGGCCAACTCCGAGTGGACCTTGGCAACGATTACACATTGATTACGCAGGGCCGTTCATGGAAAAAATGTGGTTAATCTGTGTTGATGCCTATGCCAAATACTCATTCATCAGCCCTATGATAACTACTTCATCAAATAGCACTATTCGCGCTCTAAAACAAATATTTGCAATTGGAGGATTGCCGGCAACGGCCGCTCCGTTCCCCCCGCAATCAAATGGCGAAGCCGAACGATTCGTTCGCATCTTAAAAACCGCAATAAAAAAAAATTGTTTTGACAACACTGACTGTGACACTGCCTTAATAAAATTTTTGTCAACTTACAGAGCAACCCCTTTACCAGGTATGGATCAATCGCCAGCTGAGTTACTCCATGGACGCCAACCGAGGACATTGTTAACTACCATTTTACCTAGGATAGAGCGGGAGAATTTCGAAGGGTCAACTAAATTCAAAACAAATGATCCAGTTTACGCAAGAGACTACTCATCAAAAGGGCAGATGTGGCGAAAGGCGTTCATAAAGGCACCAAGTTGTATTTGGTAGAAACAAATCTTGGTATAGGGAGAAGACACCAAAACCAGCTTCGCCCAACAAGTTCAGTTTCGAGATCAATATCTGATCTCAGTTTCGAGATCAATATAAAACCATATAATTCAACAACTTTATGGTACCTACACCGCAAAATGAGGCTGGGACGTTACCCATGAAGGATACAACTATGGCTAGATTGGAACAAACGAAACAAATCCATCTCCGAGCACCATGGAGATCGAAGAACCATCGACGTCCATTGCAGTTCCATCCACTGAGACCGATACGCCAGTTTCAATCCTGAGAAGATCAACGCGACCAAAAAACAAAACTGTACGCTTGGATTTATAATGTTCTAATTTGAGAAGGAGGAACTATTATATCTCATTTTCATATTTAACGTAAAACAGACTAATTTACACTTATTTTAGTCCCCATTCATTCTATTATAAACGCCATTCCATAAAGTTGTGTTCTCAAATAAAGTTGTGTAATTCCTAAATAATAAATTAAATATTTGTAAATATAAAAGAAACGTAGTGAAGTGTCAGGAGTTTGATATCACCGGAAAATGCCTGGCCGGATTTTTGTTTTTTTTTCCGTTCTATGAAAATGCCAGACGGTATAAAGTTAGTGAAACATCACCTTAGACCTTTGGTTAAAAGAGCACCAAAAGGACATACGGTGCAAAACCATGTTTCAACTGGTGTCGTTTTCGCCCGGTCTATTAGGTTAAATTTGATTGGATTTTGTTTACGTTTTACTCGTACACTCATAACTTTTTTGATGGCGCACTCCATTTTATATCTAGGCTTAAATGAATTCAACGAATACAAAAAAAAAAAAATTAAAAACATCAATCAAAACAACTTTTTAAGTTTATACGTTTGTTTTGAAAATAAATGCATTTTATAGATATGACCGAACTTCATACTCAATCTTATCCAATCGAAGATATTAGAAAAGTAAACAAATAAATTTGAACCTTCAAACTCAAGCTTACAAAAACCACGACTTAACAAGTAAACAAACATGATTGATTCGAACTAAACTGATAAAATTAACAAACATTTTTTTGCGCATTTCTAAACGCTCTTGGTATCGTTAATTGGCTTATCCAATACAAGTGTTATCGCCCTGCTTCGAGCATTTTAATACATAATAATCGAATTATTATTACTCAAAACTCAGATATCAAGTATTTGTTCAACATGTACATATTTCCAAATTGCTGTAGAAATGAATTTTTTGAAGAGCTCACACTCACACAATATAAATTCACTAAAATCAGCAAAAATAAATAAAACATTTAAAATAAACGAATTTTCTAGCCCAAATCAAAACAAAAAGAAAAACTGTAGATAGGCACAATATTTATCTAATCAATTAAATGGAATTCATAAACCATAGCTTAGCGCATAATTTTATTATTGATAATAAAATTGCAGTTTCAATAAAATTTTATCTTACTACAAACATTTAACAACAAGAAAATAAAAAGTTGATATTCCCAATATTTTTATTTTCTTATTTTATTGCACTTGAAGGAAATAAAATTGAATTACACCTGGCATGGATTTTTCTTCGAATCATTTTAATTTTTAATGTAGTACATATTGAAAAAAAAAAAGAAAAAAAAAACTAACAGAAATAATTAATACAGGTTTTATATCATACTTAGCAGCATTATATTATAAAAAAAAAAAAAACTTTACATAAAATTCTAACGGTATAATAAAGGTTGATTGTATAGTTGCTATTATATATTTTGCCTTTGTAGTTTTTAATTTTTTAATGAGTAACCTTATCCCGCATAGAACACGATTTTGGAATTAAATATGGTTCAAGATAAAAAAAATTTCTCTTTTGTTTTGTTGGTCTTTAGAAGCAATATTTGATCGGCAGGTTGTCTTGTCTTGCACTAACCTGCTTTCTCCTATATTATTTTTCCATTAACAATTCACGCACGTTTAAGATTATACAATTTCAACTGTCAATAATTTTAATCACAAAATACTTGATTTTATTGTTTTATGATACAATTTAATTATTGATTAATCTTTTGTTTGAATTATTATTTAATATTATTTCGAGAAAGCACTTCTCGTTGAGGTAGTTCCGGTCTAATTTATGACTTTTTTTTTACTGATCAAAAATCGTGAAAGTGTATAAAATAATAATTTAGTCAGCTAATTTATGTATGTACAATGTATATATAGCCCCGATTTAATCAAGAATCGGAAGATATCAGAGCGTGCAACACGGCAGAGAATTATTTAGGCATGCGGCTGCTGTATTTGATTGACGATACCGATTTAGAATACCGATTAAGTCTTTCGTCTTAAAAAAAAAATATACAAACTGGGTCTTAGCTAAGAGAGTCTTAAGAGTCTTATACGAGCAGAATACGAAATAGTCTTAGCTAAGACTCGAGTACTAAAATAAAGTAAAAGTCTTACATAAGACGATTTTTTTAGTCTGTGACTGTCAGAATAGGCGTGTTACAGTCCAATTCTGACGTTAAGACCCTTAAGACTCTCTTAGCTAAGACCCATTTTATAATTTATTTTTTTTAAGACGAGAGTCTTAATTGGTATTCTGGCGGTGATAGTCTTAAACTTTTGTACTAAAAACTCTACAAAGATTGTGTAGACCTGTCAAACTTCTTTTTTTGTCTTTTTTCAAACATTTATTCAGTTTTGCGTTTGTTTTGTAAATTGGTTTTCTAAATTAATAAATAATAAATTTATTAAATTCTTAAATTAATAAATGGATATTCCACGTCAAAGTCGTGCCGCTCGCACCACGCACGAGCAATTGGAAATGTTTTTAAGTTTTTTGGAGGAAAATCCAGCCGGAAAAAATACTCCAGAAAACCCGTAATATTTGGATGAGAAATGGGAGGAATTAACTAGCAAGTTAAATTCTTTAAAAGAACCGGAAAAAAATTCGAATGAATGGAAGTCGATATGTGTAGTGTAGTATTATGTGATTTTACTGGAGTTTTGTACTTCATTAATTATTTCTTAAATAACTTTCAGTCTCTGAATCACTGGAAAAACCAGCTAAAATCAAGATCGCACAATTTTTGGTGTAATTGCGGTCAGGCGAGATGATTGCGTACGTATTTAGATGATTTTACCCAGGTAAAATTAAATTAATTCTTTTTTTTCCTAGAACAACGAATTATCAAGTCCGTTGGAAATTAGTGAACTAGTGGAAGACGAGCCAACGCCAACCACCTCGATTAGAAATAAAGCTCCAACTCGAAAGAGAAATTACTCACAGTCGTGAGCGAATGTGTCCAAAAAATTACGAAGTTGGCAGATGAGCGAATACATAACGAAACAAAAATTGCTGAAGAACGGTCTAAAAATCGACAAACAAAACGCTGATGCTATGACCCGGATGGCCGAAGCCATGTATATTATAGCAAAACAAATAAAGGAAAAACGCTAGTATTTATAGTTACTAATAGTATTGTAATAGTATTTAATATCTTAATTTAATAGTATTTATAATTTAATAGTATTTAACTTTATAAAATAAATAAAATAATAATAAAAATTTAAATTACAATACTACAAAGCATATGCGCAATCGTCGCAATCGTATTATTTATTTATCACCTACAAAATTTCCCGGCACTTTTTTATTTAAGTAATGTCAAATTATGATGCTTAAGACCATCAAATTTGTCGATACTACGTAAGACCGTGTTTTAAGACTAATGACAGCGGTGACTACGTCCAGAATACCAAATAGGTCTTAACTAAGACTGGAGTACTAAAATAAAAAAAAATCTTACATAAGACGATTTTTTAGTCTGTGACTGTGTGTTAGAATAGGCATGTTAATATATTTACTCTAGTGGTAAACACTACAACTACGTGAAGAAGAGAATTTTTCTACCTACTTCTCAGTGGAATGAAATTACATATTCATTCCGGAACTAAAATACATGGCATTGTTGTTGTAAAATTTCAAAATAATAGCATTGACAGACTGCGATTTAATAAATCGGATTTAGTGAATTTTTCGAGTTTAGCTTTTTGTGATCGGTTAGTTTTAGTTCGGTTAGTTTAGTTTTTTTGTGATCGGTTTTATAAGCGAATTAAAACAAAGTTTAATACATGAAGCGTCTTACTTATATTTTTTTATTAACAAATAACTGTTTTTTATTGCAAAATATGGTAAAAAGACAAAAATTACAGTTCGTCCAATAATTAATGTTAATCAATGAAATTTGGTACCCAGGATTATTTGAGTTGCTGTTTACGAATTTATGGCTCAAATTTTTTAATTCAAGATGGCCGATCCAATATGGAATATGGCCGCTGTAGCCTTTGGTTAAGAAGTGTTTCATAACTATTCAAAAAAATTTCATAACCATATAAAAAAGTATTTTTTTCTATTTTTGTTACGAAACGGAATATTTTTCATAACTAGTTAGGATATGAAGAATATTTCACAACTGCATTCTTGAAATTCACCCGAAAAAAGTCACCCTGATTTTCTAATGAAATACGACATTTCAGTTGAAAATTTAAATTGTTTATGCTAAATTCCCCGGCGACTTTTTTCGGTGAATTTCAAGAATACGGGCAGTGGTGACGAAATATTCATTTCAATACCAGTTCGTGCCTACTTGATTTACAATAAAATAATTGAAATTAATTTGAAATTTTACGATTTAATAGCTATTTATGCAACTAGTGGGATATATTCATAACGAGCGAAGCGAGATCACACAAAGTTTTTTAATTCTCAATGACTTATCAAATATAGCCGCTACAAAATACTAAAAATAGATATTTCTTGTAGTTTTTTTGACTTTTTTAAAAAAAAATATATGCACAAAGGGGTTTTGGGGTTATTTGAATACAATTTGCAATAACCTCGAAATTTCCAAACATATAAAATAAATTAGTTATTTTTCAATTTAAAGCGGCCTTTTTTGATCCGCCATTTTGAATTTAATTCTTTTGACTTCAGATTCATAATCAGCGACCCTAAAAAAACTTTTCTAAATGCTTTTCTATATGCTATATGCTAACTTTTTCTATAAAACAAGCCTTTTCAGGTGGTCAACTTTGTTTTAAATCGCATTTAAAGCCGATCACAAAGAGTTTCTTCAAAGTCCATTTAAAAGCTTCGCAGTCGGCGAGGTAAAACGGTATAGAGACTCGACTAAATATTCAATAATGTAAATGTTTTAATACAAGAAAATTTAACTTAGCGGTTTAGGCAACGCATTGCTCGACATTTGTTGGCGATAAGGAACTGCAACTCTGAGATACTAAATCAAATTTAATGTTTGGTGACATCGTATTTAATCGGTCACCGTAAATAGATCTTGGTGCAAATTTCCACAGTAATGCAAAATAGTAATATTTTGATGTCTGTCGTAAAAGTTCAACGAATTACATCGTAATTAAATGATTAATTAGGTACTTCCTTTTAAAAGATGCTTACTTTTATAGCTACATATATAGACTACTTTATGACGACTTAAGTTATTACATTTTTTTCTTACAAAACAGCATGTTATTTGCCGGAATATCATCTACACCCGTAGAAAAATAATGTGCTTAGAGAAATAAAATTAGGTCTTCTTAATTTATATTAAATTTTATCAACGGGAATTCCACAAGAGGTTTTTTGATTTTGATTTGAAATAATTAGGAACCTACTGACAAGAATTTTTCAGCATTTGATTACGATCGTTGAATATAGAATTTAGCAAGCAGCTATGTAATGGGCGTAAGTTCCCAATTTTGTACTATGTGTAACTTATCTGTCAAGAAAGTCACCTGCTAAAGAGGTGGGAGCCTGATGCCTCGAATCTCAGTACAGACTACATAGATCGGAAATAAACCGAAATTAGTAAACTAATGCACGGAAAAATTCGAGCTGATTTGCAAATAAATAAAATCAGCGTTTTTAGTAATTTTGATATAAAACGACGAAGTTTGAATAGTTAAGTTAGAGTTCAAAGTATATTTGAAAATAGTTGATTGATTTGAATGTTTTTAATAACAATTGCGCCATCAGCGCCTTAATAAATACGTGCATACGTACCTCACTTCGTTTATAGTTTTGTAATTTACTAAAAAAAACTACTGTTTCAAGTGCGTCCAACATAGATCAGTTTCGATGCATAGAGAGAAAGTTCTATAAATACAATAACCACCAAAACCTTATTATTGTTAATTTTGCGATTCCTTTGATCCACCCCACGGTTCTAGTCCAAGAAGCTAAATTATGAGGATTGGCAAGATATCTCGCCCAAAAACGATATTACAAAAAATTACATCACTGCCATTTTGACGGCTTAATTGCTTCCTCTGGACCACTTGAACACTTAGTAAAGTGTGGTAAGATATCTCTTTAAATATGTACATATGTGGGATGGGTGCTTGATTACTCTAACTTGAATACAAATCTAAGGCTTGTCTTCTCCATTTTTAAAGCTAAAATTAGCTGATTGAAATATTGTAGACCAAATGATTATGATTTTACATAACAATTTGGCTGGAGCATAACACTAAATAAAGCAATCAAACATCAGCAAATAATACTGCTATAGCCAGGTTACTTCTCTTTAACGTTGCAATAGTCGATTGATTTTACTTGACTATGCTTTCTCAAATTCATCAAACGAATCTATCTGACGGTTACAATTTTTATATAAATACGACGAATGCAATTTAAATTATATATAGGGTGTCCCATTGGGATGAGTCCACACGAGCAGGCAATGTAGCTGGAAATAAACCGTTACCCACTTAAATTGCATTTCAAAATTTTTAGCAAGGCACAATAACTTGACTCGTGCAAATGCCAAAAACTCGTCTAAAAAATAAGACAACTCAATTGTTTTTCTAAAATTGTAAAGGCGTAGAGTTCTTCCTTATTCTCTGAAAGTCGGAATATTTTTTTAGAACTTGATTTGTTGATTTTATTTGTCAGATTTTTTGTAGTACATATGTTAACGCCCAATTGAGTAAATTTGAATTATTGATGGAATTCATTAGATACTCTCGATGTAAATAGTAATAATTATATAAATTTCTTTATAATCGAATAAAAAATAGTGTATGACACTTGGCCGACGACAATGTTTCTCGGACTCACACGGGTTGCCGTTTCATTTCAGTCACTACTGTGTACTTACTAATTTTTCCATGCAATCCTTACGAGAAAATAAATCGTGACATATTTTTAATTGCTGCGTTCCATTTGACGTGGCAAAGTACAAATAAGTACTTGGGGGTAGATGGTAAATGGAACGCAGAAAATTACTTGCGAAAAAAAATAAAATTAAAAAAAATGTACGTGCAACATGGAAAGTTGGAAAATTAATTATTAATTTGAAAACTGATCAGCCATTTCTTATACCGATTAGTTGTACTAAATATTCTGGTAACGAAGTCGCCATAAATTCAAAAAGCAAACTACATACTCATAAAATTTAGCAAGAGTAGCTGCGTGAAGTCAGAAGTACTTGTGCGTACTTTGCCATGTTAAATGGAACGCAGCAAATGTCTCAATCAAAATCAACAAAAATGTTTATTAAAGCCTTATTATATCTAAGACGCACTCTCATTATAAAATCATAATCCTACTATTTCTATAAGATTAGTGAGATTTTCTTGAATGTTTATTGCGCGAGTCGACATATAAGCTGCGTTTTTTTATTCGCTCCGGATAGCTGCTATCGAGAGCCGTCATATCAAAAGTGGCCCCCGATAGCGCTCCGTATAAATACTTAGGTTGAGCCAAATATTTTTTATATCAAGTTTTCGCTAAACAATTGAATTAAAAACGATAATATGACGTTAAATAAGTTTAGTTTACCAATAAATAGCGCGTCAAATTTAAATTTAGGCGTAGAAAAATGACGGCTCTCGATAGCAGCTATCGGGAGCGAATAAAAAAACGCAACTATAGACGGCGAACCGAATATCAACAAACGCGAATCTTGGGTAGTTTGGTGAAAATAAACAGCGGCATTTTTCGAGAAATGACATTTTTCCGCCTTGGATCATAAATAACTATTTTGTACTCCCTTATGTTTTGTGTTGCTAATTTATTATTTTTGATGACCCAAATTTCGGCTCAACATTTTTTTGGTCTGATTTAAATTGTACCGATTTTTAACTGTGTTCAATTCAGTGTTCAGGTTTAATACCTTTCTGTTTGAAATCGGGTTTTATAATCTTAAGGGTTAGGGTTATTCTGCTTGGAAAAAATCATCCATAATATGAAAAGGCTTAAATTTTTGCATTTTTCTAATCATTTTTTTCATATGGTGACAGACAACGTGTTAAATTAATAGTAACTATAAATTTAATGTTGTTTAATGCATTTTTCGTTAACTTTTGCGTCAATGTGAATAGATTTGATAAAAGTGTTTTTTTTGGGTTTTAGTAGGTATGCAAATAAAATTTTCTTTAAGTCTTGTCGCTTTACATTTCGAAGAATTGTGTTCACGTTACGGTAGGGAAAGACACCTGAAAACAGGCTCAAGCAAGACATTCAAATATAGTGACATACAGTTTAGCTCAGGTTGGTCTTTCAGAATCAACCTGAAAATGAAATAAAAACCACTGTTAAGAGTAGTGAGAGCCATCTATAAAAAAGGCTAAATTGACCAAAAAATCATCTCAATGCGCTGCGGATTTATGGAAATTTGTTTTATGAACCAACGAGTACAAATTAAAAATTTTAGGCAATCGGAGGCGGAGTTCGTTCGACGGCCTAGTGGAGAACCAATACTGTGGGGCTATTTCTGAATATGATACGAATTAAAAAGCTCTGAATTTAAATAAGAAACGTACGAATCTGATTCAAATTAAATAAGAATCTCATATTTTCGAATCGGTATCGCATTCAGAAATAGCCCCTAGAACCATGTCTCGTTCCAATAGTTAAACATAGAGGTTCTTTGTTGGTTTGTGATAGTTTTACCGACAAAATGGCAACATTAACATATTGTTGACCGGCAATTTTACAGAGAAACTATGTCATGTCACCGGCTATTATTTTGTAATTGAATATTGAAGTAAAGTAAAACATTCTAAATAAACTGCCAATAAATTTTATTTATACTGAATGAAATTAAACCCGACCATAATGAAATTCGACAAGTACGATGGAAATGTGATTCTAAAATGATTCTAGGTGAAGTTCTGGAATACGCCAATAAGGAACGAAGTCGGTTATTTCTTATTCAATTATGATGAAATTCGACATGTATACGATGAAAATGGGGTCCTAAAATAATTTTTAGATAAAGTTCTGAAATGCCAAGTAGGATGGAACTTGGATTTTTCTTAAACGATTTTGATTAAAATCGACCTGTGCTGCGGAATTAAGTATATTGCGAAGGACTCACTGTATTGTTCGAAATATAATTTCTACACTCAAATAGGAATTTTCTACACCCAACTAATTTGGATTTTTGTTTTTTTTTTTGCTCTGGGTTTCATAAATTGAAATAGATAACGCAAGTGCAATGACGAGTTAACTCGCCATCGGTCAACAACGTTTGGGCATGAAATGACGAGTTAACTCGTCACCGGTCAACAATGTGTTAATACCAGATTGAATCGATGTGGGCGGCTATGGTTTTAAGTTTCCGCACGATAACGACCCAAAGTAATTATTAAACTAATCAAGACCTGTTTGAAGTCGAGAGAAAATGAAGGAGTCTTAGAAGTTATGGTTTGGCCACCACAATTGTCCGATTTTAATTTTGAACCACACAAAAAAAGTGAAGAATGTGGTCTTACTGAACCTGCAGTTTTAATTAGATAATAATAAAAACATTTTTAGGCAACAAAAGTTGCAGTGCAAAGTTGCAAGATAATTATTAATCGTAAATCGTAAGTTTAAATTCTTTAGTTAGGTTGACTGGCAATATATAGTCAAAGTGTGACTATAAGTTAAACATTAAAAAAATAAAAAAATTGGTTAAGAATTATCATTTGGATATGTCAAAAAATATTGAATCCAAACTTTTATCAGTGCACGTATTAAATATTACAAACAAATTGGGGACAAGAAAATTTGATAATATTTGTATCATCTTAACCTAAATTTGAAACATCGTGTACGGACAAATACACGTACGTACTTAATTTATTTAAGTATTTCGACATACTCGTACATAACATAAACAGCTTTAACAAGAAAATATTTATACTTTTCACACTGACCAAAGAAAACTTTTTGAATTATTAATAAATAATCCTTTTTTCTAGAATACAGTATATGTAATCCTCTCTCTATTCCTTAGAACGATTATATTTTTATAGAATTTTTTTGTGTCATCAAATCACGTACTAGACGCATGCACCAAAGACAAAACAATAAATGCCGCCCCCTCCTCACCCATGTATGTATACTGTATAAAACTCAATTAGATTAGAATGTTTTGATAACAATTAATAATAATTATCTTATCAAAATTGAGTTACCGTTTTATTTGGTTATTTTTGTTGCGTTTTTCTATTGAACTTCTACAACTAGTATACACAAAATACGGATATAGACATTTTTTAGGAAATATAATTAGATTGCTTTTTCAAGGATGAAAATGGACGGAATTTTACTGTCAACGAGAAACGCAGAATGTCTAAATCCATTTTTCTCAATTTCCCGTTTATTTTAATCAAATGAAAGAGGAGGAAATCGTGAATCGATTGCCGTTTCTAAAACATCAATAAAAATTAATGTTAAGGGAAAAACTTGGAAAGAAAATTAGTGTTTACCTAAAGCAAATAAGAAGAGTGAGATATTTTTCATTGTCTCCAGAAAAACATTCTTTTTGGACTTTCTGCGTTTTTCGCCGACGTTATATAACAACAAAAAAAAAATTGGCAAACGATAAACATGGAATTATTTATTTATATAGAACAATATCGTTTATTATGTTCAACATCACATCATATGTATGTGAGACCACACTATCGTCTAACAAACTTATTTTTAATAATATTCGTAACTTTTTGTAAAATTGTATGAAAATAGATTTCTTCTCTTATGCAATCCGTTCCAGTTGTTTTACTTTACCTTGTTTTTTTTTAAGTATGAACTAAAATTCAAAATGATTAAGATAACCAAAGATTTGGAAGAAAAGTATTTTATGAATGGGTGTTGTTTGTTGTTAATTGTTAAATAACCTTGTGGTTACCGTAAGAAATAAGCGGTTCACTGCGTTTGACCAAACCAAACGATTAATCTTTTTTCAGTTGTGTAAGTCATTAATGTAACAAGTATGTACATACGTGTCTACTCTGTAGTGCCATAACCGCACTTTTTTAAGAAAACACTTTCCAGAAAAACTACTCGAAAAAGTGAAAAAGTCCTTTTTAAAATTACAAGTTAATGTCAAAATGTCAAAATATATCTGAAAAAGTTGCCAATTTTTTGAATAATTTTTAAAGACTTTGAGTTACCTATTGGTAAAATTTTAGAGATATTAGTAATTTCCTTATATAATTTATTGCAACAAAAATGAAACAAAACAACGATTAAAATAAAGAAGAAAAAAGCACCAACCAGGGGGTCACCATTTTATGTGGTCCTCGAACAGTTTACACAGATACACACTAATGTAGACAAATTTATCACAAAAAAATGTTAAAAATTTATCGAAAAATAATTTTTGTTTGGCTATAAATTGTAGCTGCAAATTTTTGACAGAAAAATGTGGACATTTTGTCACCTGATTTTATTGACAAGTTTCTCATTAAAAATGGTTGAAATTTTGGTCGATCATGTGATTATTTCTTAGAACACAAAGTTTACATAATCTAAAATTAATATTGAACTAATTTAAAACGACAAAATTGCAAAAAGAAATTCGACATTTTGATTTTTTAACCGCTTCCATAAGTGGAGTTTCCAGCGATTGCTAAAACAGTTTACGGCTGCGACCGAAAATAGAATTTTACAACTGTGCGCTGCTTTTTCTGGAAAATCTTCGTAGTTGTTGAGTTCTTGAATGTACCCAAATTTTTGATGACCAATTATTGGCAAAAAAAATGTGGAAATTTTGTCAAACTGTTTTATTGCCAAACTGTTGACCAAAAATAGAACAAACAACTTGAAAACGGAACAGAAAAAAGTCCTAACAAAGCATTCCTTTGATGTTCCTTTTCAAGATAATTTCAGGGTCACTTTGTTTAAGACATACATTTTGTTAAGTTTGGAAAAATGCAAGAATCTAATAGTGCATAAATTTATGCAAAGAACCTTTCAAATACTTTCAAATGAGATTAACTGTTAGTTGTTAATTTATTTTGTTTATTTGCTAAATTTTCATTTATGTGAATAAATGTATGTCCATTAAATATTGTCTTAATAAATATCGTAGGAATTCTTTCACCTCTTGATCATTTCACTTCAAAATTGCCATAACCGAAATAATCAGCTTGGTCTTCAACATCTGCTTACACCAATTTCAATTGATCTGTGCATATGTTATATCAAAGGTAAATTTGATATTCACGATTTTCGTTGCCTTAAACTAAAGCATTGGTTTGAAATGGAGTATGCTTCATTTAAAGTGAATACTTCAGCAAACATGGTGGACAGATTGTTGGACGGGAATATGTGGCCAGTGGGTGTACTGGTTAAAGAATTTGTGAATCCGGGTATTTATCGCCATTTAAATTAATAATAATGACAGTAATAATAATAATAACGATAATACGAGTATTTATAATATTGATGATAATAATGGTGACGAAAAAGTGGGTAATTATATGACTAAAGATAAATATTGGTTTAATATATGTAAGTATATTACCATAACACGGGTGGAATGCGCACAAAAGTGGATACATTTTTTACATCGGTTATGGAAGAAGATTATGACATCATAGTCATAACTGAGACATGGCTGGTTCCTGCTATAAAGAATGAGGAATTCATTCCTGCATATTATATAGTTTTCCGCAGAGATCGGCACGAAACTGGAGAGTGTCTGGATGTTGGTGTTGGTCTACTAATAGCTGTAATAAATCAGTATAAATGTCTACAAATTAATATTGCATCCGGTGATATTGAAATCCTTTTAGTAAAGGTAAAAATGGCCAAAGTAAATCTTTTCATTTGTGCTATGTATGTTCCCGGGAAATCTACAAGTGAATTCCTTAATGAATTTATTGATATAATTAGAAATAAGATTCAACCCAAATGGAAGAAAATGATAGTTTGTGCATCGTGGGTGATTTTAACTTTCCAAACTTAAATTGGAAACGAATTGACGAAATACTTACACCGTTTGGTAACACTGCCAATACTTCTTTCGTGATAGATTCATTTTTTGAAATGGGTCTAAGGCAACATAACGAAGTGCAAAATCAGAATGGCTCACTTTTGCATCTTGTTTTCACTGACGATAATTTACATCCATCAGTGCAATCTTGTGAAGACTTGGCTCACTCATTAAGTATTCATCATACACCGTTGTTAATTAAGTTAAGTTTTCAATGTTTCGACGATTATGTTCGAAATGATAATATTTTAATCTTTGATTTTAGAAATGGTGATTATGACTCTCTAAATCGATTTCTTGAAGGTATTTCCTGGGATTTCCTTTGTAATGAGAAGGATATTGAAATTATGACTAGCCGGTTTTAAGAAATTTTGTATGTGGGGATGGATCTACTCATTCCAAAAATTGTCAACAAACATAATTCGTATCGTGAAAAGTGGTTTAACAAAAAACTTGTTAATTTATATAACAGTAAAACCAAGGCCCACAAACTGTATAAAAAGACGAACACATCAGCTGATTATGCATTGTATTCTCACCTTCGGTGTGAGTTTAAGGTTTTGAATCAATTTATGTATGGTAATTATTTGTTAGAAATTGAATCTGGCATCAAGTCCAATCCATCGTGTTTCTGGCATTATATTAACTCTAAAAGAAAATCTGTTGGTTATCCTTTACCCATGAGTTATAATGATAGGCAAGCTCATGATCTAAATACTGTTTGTGAATTATTTGCAACATTTTTTAAATCCGTTTATTCAGTCGAAAATGTTTTAACATCTCTCAGTGACCAAGTCTTGGTCAATAATCATATTCACTGTATTTCTTCTTTTACGGAGGAACAAATCAAAATGGCTTTAGTTGGAATTAATAGTAAAATGTCTATGGGCCCTGATGGTATTCCCTCACTACTCTTAAATAATTGCACCGAAGCCTTAAGTGGCCATTTAGCACATTTATTTAATTACAGCCTTAGGCAAGGTATTTTTCCCCAGTGCTGGAAACCCTCGTATGTAATTCCAGTATTTAAATCGGGACCTAAAAGTTCAGTTGAGAATTATAGAGGAATAGCTATATTATCTGTTATCCCTAAACTTTTTGAAAAACTGGTAAAGGATTGTATTTATCTTAATATTAAAAATTTAATTGTTCCCCAACAGCACGGTTTTTTTTCTGGTAGATCAACGACAACCAATCTTGCGGTATTTGTTAATGATGCGATATGCTGTTTAGAAAAAGGTGCCCAAGTTGACACTATCTATACAGATTTCAGTAAGGCATTTGACAAAATTACTCACAAATTATTAATTGATAAATTGATTAAAGTGAATTCTAATTTTATTCCTATAAAATGGTTATCATCTTATTTGTCGCAAAGGTCTCAATTAGTACGTATTGGTCAAAATTATTCTGAGAAGTTTACAGTCTCATCTGGTGTTCCTCAGGGCAGTCATTTAGGTCCATTATTATTTATTCTATTTGTTAATGATGTTGTTACATGTTTTAAGTTTTGTAAATGTCTGTTATATGCAGATGACCTTAAAATTTACGATACTATCCGAAATGGTGCAGACGTTTTATTGGTACAACAGGACCTTAATCGGTTTAGTGATTGGACTACCGAAAATCGTTTAGCTCTCAATATCTCCAAATGTAAAACTATGTCATTTGCACGAATTAAGATATTAATTGTAGCTCCGTACAGTTTACAAAACGTGGAAATAGATAGAGTTGCTCAGTTTATTGATTTAGGTGTTTTGTTTACAGGTAACCTAAGTTTTGCTAAACATATAGAAATGATTGTAGCTAGAGCCGGCTCGATGCTTGGTTTCATAAAGAGACATGCTCGTCAATTTTCTGACCCATATACTCTCAAGACATTATATACTGCTTTTGTTAGGCCTATTTTGGAGTACGCTGTAGTTATCTGGAGTTCTGGTTATAAAATCTTTAGTGATCGTATTGAGCGGATTCAAAAAAAAAGTTCTTAATAATGTCCTCCGAAGACTTCCAAGGTCAACTTCAGGATTTTTGCCGGTCGTTGTACACTTTTGAACATTCGTAGTCTTGAATTCAGAAGAGAGATGATTCATGCAGTATTTGCTCGGAATGTAATTTGTGCTAAGATTAATTGCCCGGTATTGCTTGACTTATATTCATTTTACGTTCCTAAGAGAATTCTTCGTCCACGACAGTTAAGACTGAGTATTCCTTGTCATCGTACGAATTATGGAATTGATGAACCGGTCGACGCATACGTCAAAATATTTTAACCAATATTCAGAACTTTTCGATTTTAACATTTCAAGGGATCTTTTTAAGAGTCGTATTCGAAATAATAATTTGTAACACTTTTTTATATACAAAATTATTGGTATTGTAACCTATGCTATTTGTTAGTGCTGGTAATAAATAAATAAATAATAGATATACAATACAGGCCAGTATCATTTTAACACTATTTAGGAGTTTCCGTTTTAACTTCTTTTAGAAAATAGATCTCCATTGCGTTTCGAACCTTGCTGTGCAAAATATTGATTTTTTTTATTCAATTTATCTCAACGGATGGTTTACTTTAAATGGCTTAACAATTGATACGATATATAAGCAATACACAATTAAACTCACTATCCGAACACACATACCGAGTTCATACAACCATTTATAAAGTATCGCAAACTGCCATTAAGTTAGTAGTCTAATCTAGTATTCTATTTATATGTATATTAGCATGAGGAAAGTTGAGTTTGACCAAAGTTGAGTTGTATTTTCCTTCAAACTTCGTATTTAAGTGACCATAAAATATAATAGGTTATGGGCCCAGCGCCGAATCAATATAATGGAAAATTTAAATATAAATAAGTTATTGATTCCCTTATTCGATGGAACGAATTTTAGTAACTGGAAGTATCATGTAGTTGGATCAATACGACCTAAAGAAGTATATTGAAAAGGATCTGCAAGACATTCTAATTGAAGCAAAGATTGATGAAAAAGAAAAAGTTAAAAAGGAAGAGAAGCAATGTATTTCTTATTTGGTACAGTCACTCCATGATAGTCAATTAGAATACGTGAAAGGCAAGATAACGGTAAAGGGAATGCACGACAATTTGATTGCCGTGTTCGAAAGAAAAAGCGTGGCTGGACAGTTACTGTTAAAAAAAGAACTACTTACATTGAAATATAGTGAAAGTGAAAATATTAGAGACCATTTTCTCAATTTTGATAAAAAAATTCGAGACTTAAAAGAAATCGGCGCGACAATGGAAGAAATGGATGTGATTTTTCATCTGTTGCTGTCTTTACCAAGTAGCTTCGACAACTTTGTTACAACATTAGAAACTATTGATCCTAAGAATTTAACATTGGAATTTGTAAAATGTCGTGGTATAAGAAATGAAGCGAATGCAATGCAAACCAGAAATTTCAAATCAAAAATAATTTGCTATAAATGCGGTAAACCAGGCCATATAAAATCAAATTCTGTTTTCAGTAAGAATAGTGAAAAAGCAAATGGCGCTTCGCAAAGTATGGATGACACAATTTTATATGTATGGTCCGATGAAACAGACACATACACCCAACGTTCGAGATGTTTAAACACGAAAGTTATTGTAGGTAACACAATAATAGATGGGAACGAGAGAGAAATAAAATTTGTACTAGATTCTGGTGCAACAGAACACATGGTGAATGACAAGTCATATTTTTGTGTATTAAATGATATTGATGGAATCAATATTTGTGTTGCAAGAGCAGTGTGGTAACATTTTAATTAAAACCTTTTTTAATGGAGATACTTTAACGCGAACCAATCATGTTTTATATGTTAAAGTATTAAAATGTAACCTGCTTTCGATAAGATCGTTAACTAAAAAAGGTTACAAAATTGAATTTAAGGATGATATCGCATATATTTCGTTTAATGGAAAAACAATGTTTCTTGGACATGCTAATAGAAATTTATATGAGGTTAAGTTTTTTGTCGATCAAACTGTTTTTGCCGGAATTACAAGCGCAGATAATTTAAACAATATCACACAACAATTATGGTATTTTCGTCTGGGACATCTAAATCTTTCCGATATGAAAAAGATGATTCTCCGCAAAATGGTTCAGGGAATGGATAAAATAAGCACCAATATTGTTTCAGAATTATGTGAAACGTGTGTCATTGGTAAACAGACACGTATGCCTTTCCAAAAAATAATAGTCCGCGTTCATCTCGAATTTTGGAGTTGATACATAGTGATGTATCACACACAATCAGCTTGGGATGGCTCGAGGTATTTTTGTGACATTTACAGATGATTACTCCCGTGCATCAATGGTTTATCTTATTAATCATAAAAGATAAATTCAAGGAATTCGTTACATGGTCGCAAAATTGCAAAACTGAAAACGGATAATGGTGGTGAATATAGTTCAAATGAATTCAAAGCTTATTGTAAAGAGAAAGGTGTACAATTGATATATACTGTACCTTACAATCCAGAGATGAATTCGGTGGCTGAACGATTAAATAGAACTTTACAGGATAAGGCACTGGCGATGTTGTTGGCAAGTGGATTGGAACGACGTTTTTGGGGTGAAGCGGTATTGGTGGCAAATTATCTTAAGAATCGTGTCCCCACTTCCGCATGTGGCAGCCAATTTATTAATAAAACTCCTGCAGAAATGTGGTACAAAACTAAACCAAATTTATCAAATATTCGAATATTTGGTTTAACGTGTTACAATTATATTCCAGCTGAAAAAAGGGGGAAGTTTTCTAAAAAATCTTCAAAGTGATCGGGTTATCGACTTTGGGATTTAGAGCAAAATAATCCTGTAATTGGGGGCGTAATGTTATTTTTGACGAAAAATCAGTTTTGTGTCGTAATAAAAATATTTATGCAGATGCGGAGGAGATTACTATTCCTCAAATTTTAACTGAGTTAAAAGAAGAAGACACATCGTGTGTTCAAAGAAATAAATCTACAAATGAAAGTAATGAGGAAAATAGTGCTGACAGTGATGACGTGAATAATACCGATGATATTAATCTGCGAAGAAGTCAACGGGAACAAAAGTTACCTAAACGATTTGATGATTTCGAAATGGATGCACATTTTGCACTGTCAGTAGAACAATTTGTTGAAAATCATCCAACATCAATTGAAGAAGCAAAATTACGTGACGATTGGGCAGAATGGAAGAAGGCAATCGAAGATGAATATTCATCGTTGACTAGAAATGATGCATGGGAATTATGCGATCTACCAAAAGACAGAAGACCAATTACGTGTAAATGCGGATTTTTAAATTGAAAAGAAAATCAAATGGGGATATTGATAAGTATAAAGCAAGATTGGTTGCGCGAGGTTTCTCTCAAACGAAAGGATTCGATTATAACGAAACGTACTCACCAACGGCGAAAATATCTACTTTTAGAATATTATTATCAATTGCGGCACAATTTAATTATGAAATTCATCAAATGGATGTCAAATGTGCATTTTTAAATGGCCAGCTGAATGAAGATATATATATGCAGCAACCACCTGGATTCATAAAAGATACATCAAGAGTCTGTAAATTAAAAAAATCATTATATGGTCTGAAGCAGGCATCACGTGTGTGGTATGAAAGATTTAACGAGTTTATGGTTAAAATTGGGTTTCAACCGTGTGTTTCAGATCAGTGTTTGTACGTCAGAGCCGCTAATGACGCATTGTGTTATTTTCTCTTGTATGTTGATGATCTTTTAACTATGTATTGCAAATCACATTCAAAGAGTGGCGGTTATTAAGGAATTACATTCAAGGGAGTTTGACATTACAGATATTGGTGAAATTGACATGTTTCTTGGAGTACATGTGGTTCGTGACAAAGATACCGGAAGCGCCAGTTTAAGTCAAGCAAGATATTTGAAAGATGTGTTGCAGAAATTCAATATGAATAATTATAAAGCAATCAATACACTAATGGAGGTTGGTTTAGATTTAGCAAGAGGAAATGCAGGTGATAGTGGCCTTCCATATCGTGAATTAATCGGCTGTCTGACATATGCCGCATTAACAACCAGACCAGATTTATGTGCTGCTACAAATTACTTCAGCCGATTCCAAAGTTGTTATTCGTCCGAACATTTTAAACAGGCTAAAAGGATATTGCGGTATATTCAAGGTACCATTGATTTAAAACTGGTGTATAATAAAAATGAGGCTGCGAATGAATTGGTTGGGTATACGAATGCTGATTGGGCTGGTGATAGGAACGACAGAAAATCAACGTCTGGTTACGGATTTAAGGTGTTTCGCAACACAGTAAGTTGGGCTTGCAGAAACAGCCAACAGTAAGTTTGTCTTCGATAGAAGCTGAATATCTAGCATTAGCACAGGGTATTTGTGAAGCAAAATGGCTTCGTAATTTATTAAATGAACTCAATTTGAAATGTGATACAACAATAATATTTGAGGATAACCAGTCATGTATCAAAGTAGCAGAGGAACCCCGAGGACATAAAAGGATGAAACATATTGATGTGAAATATTGCTTCGTGAGAGAGGCTATAATGAATAAGGAAATTGAACTAAGATATAAACCGTCATGTGATCAATTGTCCGATATATTTACCGAAGCTCTTGGAAATCTGAAATATAAAAAACATTGTACTGATCTAGGTTTAGTTTAGTAGAATTTTTAAAGTTTATATTAAATTAAAGGGATGTGTTAGTATATGTAATTTGAATTAAACTTTGTATTGCGTTTATGTTGTGGCATATTGTTGTATTGAATTTATATTGTAATAGAAGAGTTCAGTTCATATTTGTTTTCACAAAGAAACGGTCACATAATAAAGAATAATAAAAGAAATAAAGTTGAGTTGTATTTTTGTTCAAACCTCGTGTTTAAGTGACTATAAAATATAATACCTTTTACATTTAAAATTTAACCCAATCAAATATTTAACCCCAGAATTAAAACTTTTCGAAATATTACATATGTATGTAAATTATTGAAATTTTGATTGGTGGCAAGCGAGGTTCCATACTCAATGCTACAAAGGGTCCATCGTGCAAACCAGGGATTCTATCCTAAATCGCGAACCTAAGTAACTCTGTCGAAAGCAGGACAGCTGCACACGAAGTGAATGCAGTCATCATCTTCTTCGAGAAAATTCTCTGTAACGGCCTCGACCAGGAAGGCTCGTGATCAAGACTTTCAATTGGTTCCTGCCGATAGATAAAGCAAACCTGGTGGCCCTCGCGTTAGATCTACTAATGCCAATAATGTTTTAATTCACTTAGGGCGTAGTTTTTGATCGCCTTCTTAACATAGTTAAATGGTAACTAAGCAACTGGTTCGGGATAATTACCCTCAATGTCTCAATGGGCAGGAACCCACATGATCGTCTCTCTATTACTTGAACTGAATAAAGTATTTACAGTCCTTAAGAAATTTTGACACAGTCTGACTGAACAGAAAACAAAATTTTTATTTGTAACAGCGACATTAAATGCCTCAATTACACGGAACGCAAGAGCAATTGCTTCCGATTGAAAAACTCTGCAGTACTTACCCAGGCAGCCTGATAAAACCAAATCAAACGTAAGGCAGTACATTCCATAACCTGAACTATTATCAGAGTGAAAGCCGTCAGAAAAGAGGACTATCGACTCATACAACTTCTAAAGAAAATCTAGCGATCTCCAATGATCTCTCGAAAGGCGCACCACCGAAAATAATTTAGTGATATTGAACAGAAAAGAGTCTATCATTAACCATATCAATTTCTGGTGCTAGTGTTATATAGTAACTAAAAATTTTTCTATGACATGCTGTGCCTAGAATGAAGGAATGCAACTGTAAGAATAGAATTGATTCCAAGGCAAGATGCGGAGTTAGGGCCATAGCTCCAGTAATGGTCCTGCAAGCAATAATTTGTAGACCATTGAGTTTAATAATTGAAGTCTTTAATTTAACCGTACTGGCCACCATACCAAAGAAGAATGTGATACTGGATGGTGTAGGACAACGATTTATAGATGAAAGAGGCATTTTGGCAGTTAAACCCCAGGATTTCCGAAAGGCTCGCCTAGACCGTTTCACAGGACTTACCAGGAGTGGGGAATTCAATTTCCAACTAATCTCTAACGCTTTAAAAAATGAGGACAGACTGATGGGCCGAAATGCTTTGGGATCAGTATAATCTGATTTGCCAGTTTTCGGTATAAAAACAACATTGCTCTTGCACCAAACCTGAGAAACAATGCTAAAAGCAACGCACACTTTGAAAAATGGAGCAGTTAGTGCTTAATAATAGGAAAACCATGCTGTAATTCAGCCAGGAAAATCCCATCAGGACCACTTGATTTGTACGGCTTAAAGGAGCCGAACTTCGAACTTCGTTGCAATTACATATTTATCACTCGTTTTCCCACCCACTAAAAAAGAAGAATACATTTTCCACAATCTGAGTCACAAGTGATTGGTAAATCAAATTGTGGAAAATTCATTCTGCTTTTTTACTGGGTGGAAAAGTGAGTGAGATGTAGGTGCAATTGCAAACAAAACAATTTAGGGCTTGAGTTGAGTTGTACCAGTTTTCTTGAACAATATCGACCTTCTAAAAATCGACATGCTTGGAAAATAATTTTGTTTTATTTTTCGTTTAATAAAACTACATTATTTATGTCAGATAAAACGATTGATCAATCGAATCTTTTTCCAAACCAAATGAAACCTTTTTCAAACCAAACAAAACTTTTTCGAAATCAACCAAAACATTTTCAAATTCAAATAAAAGTTTTTCAAAATAATGAAACCATTTGAAAATCAAAAGAAACTTTAAAAAAATGGTTTTGTTTTAATGTAGTCGACAATTTCATCAACATATTTGTGTTATATTTTTTGCAGTCGTATTTTACCCGCACAAACGAACGAAATTTTGCTCTTTTCCAGTTTGATAAGAAATTATATAAATTCTTGAACACTTTTACAATAGATACAAATACTTCTTTACAATTGAAATTAGCTACCTCACAATCACTGCAAAAATTATAACAGAAATATGTTGATGAAACTGCCAAAAGCAGTTGATAGGCAGCCCCTACATTAAACCAAATCAATTTTTTCTTAATTTCTTTTGATTTTTATATTTTATTTTGAAAAAGTTTTTTTTGGTTTGAAAATTGTAAAAGGTTGACTTGAATTGTAAGCGGATGAATTTGTAGTGTAAAGGTATAATTTGATGTGTAAAACGTTCAAATTGAAGTGTGTAAATCCTGTATTATACTCAATTTCGATTGTTCTATTGTATGATGTGAATGTGATGTTCTATTAACTAAAAAATTTGATCTAGTCTAAAACAAAATACCCCAGATTAATTTTTTTATTCTATAGTTTATCGCTTTCACCAAACAAAATAAAAATTACACCAACAATCGTACTAGATAGACCAAAAAATAGTTCAACTAACCCAAAAAAAATTCGTGGTTAAACAAATTTTAACCAAATTTTTAGTTTTAATACCTGCCACAAGAGTCGAATTGACAAGAAAATACACGAAAACAAATTAGACCAAAATTTGGTTAATTTTTGCTGTTGCTTTGACTAGCGCTAACCAAAAAAAAATACCTAAAGGCCTAACCAGCGAATCAGTAAGAAACCTTAAAGAATTTGACGAAATTACTTCCTTACAGAAGATTTGACATATTGGCCACCGAATCCGTAACAACTGACAAATACAGTATTAAAATTGTAATATGAATGGGAAAATTTATTATTTCTAAGAAAAGTGTGCTGTGGAAATTTTGATGTATTCTGACATATCCTTCAGTTTGCCCGTTCATTTTCGCTCTGTTAAGTGCCGGCTGAACTGAACGAAACGTTCTTAAAGATTCGCTGGTCAGTAACATGCAATTTCTGTATATCGCGTTCTTACTTAAAGTTGTTACTGACTCGCTGGTTCCCCCAGCTCAAAACTCATTTTGGTTGAAAGTATGTACTTAGTTTTAGTTGTATTTCCATGAGAAAAATTTAATTCGAATTATTTTTTCTCATGGAAACAAGTCATCTGGTGTCAGGTGGTATAACTAAAATTAGGAATGAATTAAATAATTCAAACTTTTTGTTTGAATTTATGTAATTCGTGTCGCGAGCAATTATTGTTGTAAAATTCTCTTGGAAATACGACTATTGATGCAATAAAATTAATTAAATTTGATTTTTTGTGCTGCGGCTGAATTCTTGACCACAACCAAAGATTAAATGACGAAAACAACGCCTTTGCTTTTTTAGAAGGAAACAGAAAAGTGGCATGAGTGAAACTCAGCTTTTTTGAAAAATATGAATGGATCCAAAGCACAAAGCATCTTAGTTTTGTTAGCTAAGGAATTTGGAAGTAATTCCAGATTTGACGCTCAATTTCAAATTTAAAGTCAATGATAATCCCAAAATACAAATTTAAACTTTAATTACTGTTGATCACTATTTAATTACTTCCTAATTAAACTTTTATTCAAAACTGCTTAAGTGTTTCGATCTTAATGCGTAGTTGTACTTAAACGCCTTTGACGTTCCCAATTAAACACTAATTTTCCAAACAGAAATTTGAAATTCACTGGTTACGTGTGATATGGCGATAGTGTTAAATCAATTAATAAACATTGAAAGTGATTAATTATTTTGTAACGTGTTCGGGAAACGCTGCTTAGATTACTCCAAGTGAGTAATTACAGTGATTACAAAAATGACGTCAACGGTTTAAAAAAAATCATGACATAGAAATTTCGATCAAAGGGCAACGTAACAAGGAAGTAAAAATACCTTTTAAAAACTTAAATAACCCCGTTTTGTTGTTTGCATTCCATCTGGATGATATGGATTGCGTGCACTGCAATACAAATTAATGACGATCAAATCGTAGATGACGTTTGCCTATAACATTACAATGATTGCATGCAAACCACATTTTTTTTTTAAAATAAAAAAATTTTCAATTCAATTTTAATTACGTTCATTGATTAATATGCATGAGAGGCGAAGGTAAATGACTCAGAATAGATCGTAGCTAATTTTGTATCTGTAAATGTAAAAAAGAAAAAAATGCATTTTTTTTTTACAAACAAATATTGTTTATCTGTGGCTTCGATCAAATGTTTATTTTCAAGAATCTTTTAATCTCTTTATCTAACACCCGTTCAAAACAAATATTATTACATGTCTTGCGAACTCTTGTCGTGAGTTATATCGACCGAATGAACAAACATCTCAATCTTATGTCGAGCATAACAAATTTATCTTATGAACCGTAGTAAACACTGTTGAAAGAAAGTATGAGATAAATTTATCTTTGCGCTATCGTAATATGGGAGGTGGCTCCAACAGTCTGTAATTCAAATTAGAAAACCAATTTATTATTTTCGCTGAATAAATCATATGAAAATGGAACAATGATAGTTCAGTTGGACGTTTTGAAAGTATACTATTGACACGTAACATGTTGTGACGTCGAAATTTTGGAAATTCGATAAAATAACGAATTTTCCAGTAAACAAAAAAATAGTACAGCAAAATCTACTATACGGACAGTCTCGAGCTCGATGCTTTAACGCAGAATCTTTAAAGCGCAAAAGTTAAATTACTTGAAACTTATGTTCCTAGATACCAAAATAAATTTATGAATTTCAAGTTTTTTGAATCAATTTACAATGAAATAAAAATTCATTTTTCTAAAGTAGATTCCTTATTTCTAAAATTTTCTAATTTTTTTAGTTTGCTTAGCTTCCTAAATTTCTAAAATTCTTAGTTCTTAAATTCTCGATTTATTTACATTATAATTGTATTCAATGCCAAAACTCGTAAAAAATTTCCCTAAATTCTGATATTTCTGAATTTTTTAATTCCAATTTTTTTAATTATAAATTTTCAATTATGTTTGGGGTCATTCGAAAATTATATTTTTAAATTACATTTCAGCATATTTTTGGCATTTGTCGAAGACATTGACGGGTTTTTCGTATTTGGTCAATTAAAGACCTGCATATAAAAAGCTCTTATCAACATAAAATTTAAATGATGAATTTCGGTTTTTAACCAATAATTGACCGACCAAACGGCAACAGTGGTTAAAGCTGCAGCGTTTGGATCGGAGAGTACCGGGTTTGAATCACGACAGGGGCGGGATGCAAAAAGGTTTTTTCATTATCTGATTACGACCCTTTTCAGATTTTGAAAACTGTAAGGTCTGAGACGACCACTTACGTTTAAATCGCCTGGTTACTACTACAGAATTTTTAGAAAATTTAAATTTTATTGAAAAACACTGTTTGAAATTTTTCAAAAATTCTGGGCCAAAAATGAATACTCTTTAACCATGTTTTGATTTGAACGGCCTGGTTACTACTAGAGATTTTTTAGAAAATTTAATTTTTGTAACAACTTGCGTTGACCAAAATAATCATTTTTCCATCTTTTTTTTGGCCAAAATCGGGAGTATTTTGTAGTTGGACGTTAGAGAATCAGCAAATCGGTGATGTAACAAAAAAAATTTGGTATGGTAAAGGACTTACAACAGTAACAAAACTAGTGTTTGCTTTTTTTTTTAATTAAATTTGTGCACGCAGAACGTCCAAACATGAACTATTATTCAATTTCGTTAGTTCCTTGTATTGTATCTATATGGCAAACCCTTTCAGTTTTTTTCGCCTCCTGTAATATCAGAAATGTAGATACACGGTAACGCACTTTTGCAAAATTGAAGCCGATTTACTTGTTAAGGTACCACTGACCACCAATGAATAATGAAATCAATTGTTTTTAATGCCGATATAACTCGACAAATTGTGACCTCCCTAGGATGATTATGTCGACCATAAATTTGAAGCAATTATTTCGACGTGATTACAAAAACCGAACAAATAATACTTAACAAAAAAAAAAAAAAAAATCAAAAAATTTTGGCCAAGTGCAGTAGCAATCGTTTATTTAAAAAAATTAATCTGTTTTCAACGTTCTAAAAATCGAGTTAGATTCATGGAACGCTAGCGTAAACCATAATACATTAAACTAATTTGGCTTAATTAAGTAAGATGAATAATTTGTGAGTTAAGGCTTTAAGCCTGTGCAACATTACGCCAAAAACGTAATATGATTTCAATCAGATTAAAGCGTCTCTCTTAAGAGGAAGGAATACATTTTTTATCCGATGAAATCATTTTTTATCCGATACACAAATTTGACTTACAATTTAGCAGCTAAAATCAGATATTCAGATGAATAGTATCGATGCTAGTCGGTACACAGCTGAACACGAAAAAAAATGAAAATGTTAGTTTTGCGGATTGTAAAAAGATGAAGCTTCTTTAAAGTTTTCACTGTTTCCGCAGTAAAATTATAAACAAGGAACATTAATTCTAGTAGTATTTCTAGTATAAGTACCCCGATTTAAATTTTTATAAAAAGGGGTTGTGATACCGAATATTTGAAAGATTTGAGCCACAACAACCAAACAAGTGAAAAATAATCCAAATGTCTAAGTAAATGTATAAACGTGAAATTTTCACTGGTCTCAAATAGAAGATAGGTAAACTGGATGTGAAACAATTAGTTTGTCTGATGACTTTAATTTGCAAATGTATAGAGATAAAACTATCTATGTTCTGATTGGAAAAATTCATTGACTAGCTAAAGGCGTGTTATAGTATTCGTGTCTGGTCTAGATCACGATAGCAATTATTCGAATTTAGTCAATTTGAAATCAAACATAGTGAAATTTTTGAATTAAAGAATGTAAATCTTAACGTTTTCTATATTTAACAAAAAAAAATCTCCTCCAAAAATTCGTTAGTTTTTATGAAATGTATTAGTTTTGTATAATCTCTCCAATTTGAGAGTTTATCCAGAACAATGGTATAAGTAACAAGAAATCTATCTAATATTTTATGTAGATTTGTTTGCAGGGTTATGAAGTCTGGAAAAAAATGTTCGGCTCCGGCTCCGGAAATTTATAGATTGATTAACGACTCCGGCTCCAGCTCCGACTCCAGCTCCTGCTCCAACTCCAGCTCCGACACCAAATATATATTCAGTTTGGCAAGCTGGCAGTAACTGGCGTTAATTTGCAAAGGTCACCGCAGGGACATCATATTAGGCTTTTCTGTACAATATCAATATTAGATTATTTATCGGGGAAAACTGCTATACGATGCATTTAAGACAAGCAACAATTTTATTACAAAGATATCTTTCTATAAAGTCAATAATCTGACGATACATTTCAATTTTGTACGAAGTTAGTTTCCCTTTTTCTTAACAGGTGGAACGAGCAACAATAGGTCATAAACGGTGGAACTTGTACAAGTACGCAGAGTTTCAGTCTTAGGGAGAGGAGGTAGCGTGTCGGTGGTTGCTGGAGAAAATCATCTGTTAAAAGAGGGGGCTCGGATCATCCGTAGGAATATCTGTTGAGATGTTACTCAAAATACACAAAATCTGTAACGGTGACGTGGATATTGTTTGAAAAAATGTAAGAGGGTTTTACTTAATGAGAGTAGCTTTTCATTTTTTCATTTTTTTCATAACCATTTGTGCTTTTCAAACAAATCTGCGATTTTCTCATCGATTTTGAGTTATGAATGAAAATAATTCGACAATTTTCTAAATTTTCAAAAAAAAATTTCAGATTTTGAATATTTTCCTAAAAGCTACTGTGACATTTTCAGTTACTTTGTTATTTAAAAGAAAACATAGAAATAAACTAAAGGTATTTGCGATTCTTCCAGTTGCTTCATAAACATACAATTATTTTGCCAACGAACGGAAAATATCATCGATTTCTGGCTCAAATTGCAATCTTCCATATTTGAGTTAAGTTCTACATAAAAAATCAACATTTTCGGGCATGTCTTTTTCCAGCTCTATAGAAGAGTAGCTGTAAGATCGCGTTGAAAGATTTTGAATAAGCGTTGGCTATTTTGCAATGGAATTATTTATCTCTTCTTTGACACCTCAAGATTTTATTTCATTGATTTGTAAGATTCAAGGCACTATTATTGGTTTGAAAAGGTTTACGTACAAATTTCAAGTAAGCATTTTAAGTATGCCCAACATCAAATTTAACAATAAAGCATCATAGCTTGCTAAAGTTTCGTCAAAATTCATATTAATTCTTCGTAATATTTTTCCAATTTTTTTGTTTTGGTTTAATATCAATAATTTTCCGTGAAATGTGATGATAAAATATTTATTTCGATTTGCGTGCTTAATAAAAAATTGGAAAAATTAAAGATTTCTCATATAAAAATATTTGAGATACGTAGGAGGATAGGAATAAAAACAAACAAAAATCCGGAGCCGGAGTCGGTCAATTCCACAAGGCTCCGGCTCCGACTCCGGCTCCTTTAAAAATACGAAAATAAACATAAACTCCGCGGCTCCGACTCCGGCTCCGATTCCACAGCCCTGTTTTTTTGTTAAATGCCCCTATTCGTATCATATTTTAAAGTAACTGAATTCGAAAAATTGCTATCGCGAACTAGAGCTGACATGAATACTAAAACATGCCTAGTATTTTTGCCTGATCTAGTCCGCGATAGGAATTGTTCGAATTTATTTAATTCAAAATCAAATATATTTTTTTAAAGTATTGGGTCTGTGAATATGACTCCGCCCTTTCTCAATTGGTGTCGTTATTTTTACTGCTTACGTAAACTATAAATTCGCAATACTTGTATTCTATAGTACTTGATGTCAGCTATCAAACGCAGTATACGACATTTGGTTGAAGTGTAAACAAATAGTATTTTTAACTCTTTCAAAATTACAAATTTTATTCCAAATAAACATCATTTGCGAGAAGTTTTATTACATTATTTTATTGCAAAGAAAAGTGTAGCGGAAACTTATCGTTTGCTTGTGGAAATTTATGGTGAGCATGCTCCATCGAATACAACGTGCAAAGAATGGTTTCGGCGAGTTAAAAATGATGATTTTGGCATTGAAGATAAAGAGCAAGGAAAACCACCCAAAAAATTTGAAGATGCTGAATTGGAAACGTTATTGGCTGAAGATTATTCTCAAACACAATCAGAATTGGCTGTAGCATTAAATGTTGATCGATCAACTGTTGCAAAACGTTTACAAACAATCGGAATGGTTCAAAAAGCTAACAACTGGGTTCCATATGAATTAAAAGAAAGAGACCTCGAACGTCGAAAAATCATTTGTGAAATACTGATTCAAAGACAACAAAGAAAAGGTTTTCTGCATCGGATAGTTACTGGAGATGCAAAATGGATTTATTATGAGAATCCCAAACGCCAAAAATCTTGGGTGAAGCGTGGTGAAGCTGGTCCATCGCAACCAAAGCGAGATATCCATTGCAATAAGGTTATGCTCTGTATCTGGTGGGATCAGAAAGGTGTGGTATATTATGAACTGCAATCAGGTGAAACTATCAATGGCGATGTATACGATGCGGCGATGATTGGATCGCCTCCAAAGACCAAGATTTTTTCAGAGAGGGAATCCGTAAACTGCCAATGGGGGAAAGTTGTAGCTGCAAATGGAGCATACTTTCAATAAATAATTCTTTCATTTTCTAAACAAGCAAATGTGTTTTATTTTAACAAAAAAGGGCGGAGTCATATTCACACACCTATGTAGTAGATTAGGCAAATCGAAACATTTACTACATTTAACAATAAACATCCACAGAAAATGTTTATTAGGATTCTTGTGTTATCGTTGTTTAATACAAACTCTCCAATTGGAGAGATTATATGGAACAAGTATAATACGAAAACTAACAATTTTTTCGAGTGAGTTTTTGTTATTAAATGTAAAAATCGTTTAGATCTACTGAATTGGGCCCTATTTCCTTAGTCGAATCGCTTGTCATGTTTTAATGTTCCTTCTATAAACCCTACACGGATACCATGAAAAACAACACATTGCACTGATTTTTTACGACAGCAGTCATTTAAAATGACTTCTCTTGTCAAGAAATATTTTCAAGCGAGGATGTTTTGTACTAGTAGTCACTTGAAATCATTATTGCCATAAAAAAATCGGGAGTGGCTGGAAATCTTGTTTTCCAAAATCTTGTTTTTTATTTATACTTATTTATTAAATATTATATTTCCAATATTAAATTCCCAAAAAAAAACCCTTCGGAGGGCTAAGCGGAGTGGGGAGCAGAGGGGAGCACAGCGACCTTCCGCGTGCCCGTGAGAATTACCGAAGCCGTTAGCCTCTACAATTCTAAGCTAAATTAGGGGTTGGCCACGTATCATTAATACGTGTCACTAACAGATTCTATATAATCCGTTCCTACGTGCGGCACGCAGTGCAACATGTTTGGTGATCCCGGCTCCTATGTCCCCCGAAGTAAATTCACCATTTTCCAGAATTTATATTTTTGGTTATTTTCGTTTCGTAACCGAAATCCCCATTTTCCAGAATTTATAAAAAACAAGATTTCGTACCCAACCCAGAAAAATCATGGTATTTTCATTAACCTAAATATCTCTGATTCCGGAAAGGCTAAGCTTTGAAAATATGATAAAATTAAAATTTTCCAACACTTTGAATTTATAGAGCCAAAATCTAAATTTATCAATTATTCATTTTGAATATGTTTATTTGAATGCCGAAAAAATCTAGGTTTTTGTTTCTAATTTGCGTTTTTAAAGTAACTTTGTACTTACTGAACTATTCTGGTATTGGTTTAACTATGTATATCCACTAAATTTAAGTTCAGAATATCTTCGAAAAAACAATTTTCGAACTTTATGACAATTCTACATAAAAAAACAAAAAAATCTGAATTTTTAGACTGACCTTAAGAAAATTGGAACCTTGCTATAAGTTATTATTGAGCTTTGGGCTTCTTGCCTGCCATCTTAGCAGCTGTTAGGGGTTCATGTAAAATCCATTTCCTGAAGAATAGTTTAGCACTATGTTTAAGCTGCACTAAGAAGTGCTTGGCTGAACTTCAACCGAGGCTTTTTGTGATTAGTGGTTCATAAAAAATCAGCTTACTGAAGAATGTTTAACACTTTATGGTTATGCAGCCCTAAGTGAAACTGTTACAAAACAGTTTATAGAACATACATTTTCATTTTTGATCAAATTTGGTCTCGTAATAAATCTTAAAGTAGAAAGAGCAGAGCCCTTCGTTAAGAGTCGTTTGATAATGGAAGCGTCACTGTAATTAATAGGAAAACATTGAATTTTCAAATATCGATTACTTTAATTGTAGGACAAGAACAACAATTATAGTCATCATCAAAATGCAGTTATATCAAGTACAATTTAATGTGATATAAGAATCTGCAATTATATTATAATGCATCATCACCCATCTAATACTAAAAATCTTAAGAGGTTCTGTGTACTTTGGGCGATGTCAATTATTGGTAAACAGAAAAAAAAATGATTTATGTTGTTTTGTGTCGTTGAAACATGGAAGGTTATATGTAATAGTGTTTATTGAAATACCTTCAAGGATCAGAGATTTACTTAGAGATATTCTCAGAACCTTCAAATGTACACTTGAAAAACAATACAAGCAACCATTAATTCTTAACTCGTCGTTACTCGTTCGGTACGTAACATGTGCAAACAAATATTTCACGATGACATAATCATTTAACAAATAGATAGGTAGTTAATCATTTTTTTTTTTAAATAATAATTTAATCGGATTAAAACTTACCATTTTCACTATTATTATCATCGAGATCACTGGTTAAAATGGCAACCAGTTCATTTTTCTGGTGCAATTCATGCGACAACTGGGCTAACGATTCATTAGACACTTTAACTTCTAATTCCAATTCACTAATACGCCGCTCAAGCAACTGATTTTGTTCTAATAATTCTTTACCAATTTGGGCGGTTAGCTCCAAGTCACGTTCTTTCTCTTCCAAGAGACGTTTAACATATTCTATATCATCATGTGATCGAATCATTTGTTTTTAGTTTTTCTTGGCTTCGCACTATTATTTACGTATGTACTTTTTACATTTAAAATAACTAGCAAATATTTTTTCTTGTAAATATAAACTATAAAATTGATTTTATAGTTTTATTTTAAGTGAAACCTGTTCAAATAAAATTTAAGTTAAATGTACTTTTAATTTATTTTTTATTTTTATTTTTTTGTACACAGGAGTTACATAAAACAGAGTTTATCGACTAATTTTAGCGAATATACTGGGGGTACACTACAGTATTTAGCAGCAATATTTTCAGTAAACGAACAATTCAATATTTTCATAAAATATTATTATAGAGTCCATTTGGAATAAAACCACACTAAACAATAATAAAATTCGGTTTTTTTTCTACACGGGTTAAATCACTAAACTACTAAATGATTCATCTGCATGTTAAAAATTTAATCGATTTACTTAATTTTTTTTTAGCATTACCTTTATGCGAAAACACTATTTTTATTATGTAATACACATACGATATTTATATCAAAAAAAAAAAATTAAGTAATTTATATAAAATTTGATTAAGAGTTTCACAATAATTTTTTGTTTAGGATACTTTTTTTAAGCATTATAAATTAATCACAAAAATATATTAGCACTTATTTTGCTCACACTCGCTTTAACGAGTTAAATGTCAATATTTGACATATGGAAATTGGGTATGAAGTTATTCACAATTTTACACGACAAAAATCAGGAACGACAACATGAAAGAAAATAAAACAAACCGCTAAATTTTTTTAAATTTATGTATTGCTTGTAACAAACATTTAGGCGTATTTTACGTTTTTGTCTCCACACTATCCACATCGTCATCTGTAAGATTTTTAATTTTATCCAGCATATCCTCTGGTATTTCTACTTCCTTTAAATTATCATGCCCAATTTCTTCTTCTGTCCTAATTAGAACATCCACAACATTTTCACAAGCGATCAAAGCTAATTTATCTTCTCCCGTTTTTAATTCCCATTTATGATATTCACGTAGAATTTCATATGTCCCTTTTGAGCGTAAATATTCGCGAGCTGATTTTGTAGCGCACAATTGTGATAAGGATTCCAGCAGCATTTTACGTAAGTCAGGATCTTCTTCACGAGTTTTATTCGGCCCTAAAAACTAACAAAAAAAAAAAAAAAATATTTTATTAGGAAAATTTTTACGTAACATAAAATTTGCCAGTTCGACATTTACCTGAAGTTCCGCTGGAAATTTATCATTATCTTCCAAATCGAATTCTTCGGGCCCCGCCAATGGCAGTAAAATATAAGGCAAAATGTCTACATCTTCACTGAGCAGCCATTCGTGAGCCGATGAATCAAAACAAATATTTTTCATCAAACCAATAGCACCACCTCGTCTTATAGTACTCTCGTAATAATGTGAAAATGGCAGAAGTCGTTGTAGCAGCCTTCGAGATTTATTACAAATTAATTTTCGTCCTCTAGCATGTTGTGATAAATTACTAAATAAGGGACCTACAAATTATTCATAAAACACAGTTAATTTTGTATTAAGTTATATGGCCCATTAGCTCAGTTGGTTAGAGCGTCGTGCTAATAACGCGAAGGTCGTGAGTTCGATCCTCCCATGGGCCAAATAGCTTTTTTTTTATTTATACATACCTAAATAATTCAATGTTTGTTTTTTCTTGTTATAGTCGACCCGAGTAAAACAGGATACTAATTTTTCAATCTGATTATCGAGTTTTAATAGTTCTTCAATGAATTTTTCGACGAGACTATCTGGTCTCGTTAAATTACACAATAACATACACCATATATCAGCCGTACTACTTTCGGGATCTAAAATATTTTTAAGCGCAATTCGGATTAAGCCAGTATTCTAAAAAAGTAAACAAAATAGGTTAATTGGAACTTAATCAATTTACACAAAAACTATGCAAACCTCGTCATTAGTAGGCGATATATTCAGTAAAATTCCAGCACCATTTTCATCCGCCGATAAATTGACCAAACACAAAGCAGCATCTTTGGCTATAGCACCACTTTCATCTTGGGTTAATCTCACAATTGCCACAATAATTTCAACGCGTTTCAATAACAAAGCCCGGCCATCACTAGAACCTGTTAATTCTGTATGAAAAATGGGTTACTTTAATTTAAATCATTTTTGCAAACAACAAGTAGATAAATACTGTACCTAGAATGTGTGCTAATGTAACCGCCTTTAAATCTAAACGGGCCGAAACACTTAGAAATTGTTCAAATTCTTTTAAACTCTCCATGTTTTTGTAGATGTGCCAAATTTGTATTGAGTGTTTGTGTGTACTGAAGAAATGTCAAATTTTCAATTGAATAAAAACGTGTGAATGACAATTCAATTCATTTTTATTCTAGTAGTGACATCTTTGTGGTAAAGAAAACACTGAAAATGAGTCTTGGATATATTTGAATGTATAAACGTTTTTGTTTTGTAACGGTTGCAATTAAATTTTTTTCCTATTGGTTGTTAAAATTGTAAACGCAAAATCAGTTGGTAGCCAAGTCTTAAAATAAAACCACATTTTATTAAAAGCTGCATAGTTTAAATCGGTAAGTTGTTTTTTATTTACAAATATAATTCATTGTTTCAGTTAGCTTTTACATATCCTGACAAATCGATTATAAATCAGGGAAATGTAGGTAAAAAGTTCAACGTTTTGAAACAATAGTTGGTTGAACGTGATTGCAACATGTTTAATGATGGAAAAAATGTCACAAGAGGTGCAATAACGAAAAAGCTAGCATATAGGTTTTAAGTGATTTTCTCACATATTTAGCAGAAGATGCTAGTGGTCTAATAGCAGTTCAGAGGATAAAGCCAAATGCAACTAGTCGAATCAAAGTGAATGACGAAACCAAAAAAACAAAATTAAAGGGCAGCCGCGGTCTTGTCTGTTTACTACTGGCATGATGAAAATGTAAATGTTACATATGTAACAATGAATCCCTTTCACTAGCACAGTGTAAACATTTCTTCGAGAGGCCAGTCACTAAGGGATGGGATTTAGCCGTAGAAATAAAGCTCTGTAGATGTTGTTTGGAGAAGCACTACTCAGGTGAATGTAAGAACAAGCAAACATGTGGCGAAGACAACTGCGAAAGAATTCATCACCGTTTGCTGCATAAACGGAAGGGTGTAGCACCAAAATTTGATTAAACCGTGCACGGATAGTGTAATATGAGGACAGCTTGGAGCACATAACGATGCCAGACCGTCCGTGTTATTCTTTGTGGTACCAGTTCTGTCTGGTTCCGGGGATACTTTTGCATTTCTCTGCGATGGATCATTCATCTGTGACTTTAATGGATGAGCAATTGGGGAACGAATTGAAGGTATTGATTGAATGATGTGAGAACGGTTAAACATTTGAAGCAACTAGTGCAATCAAATTTTCCCGATGAACTGAAAAGGAAATATACCTACTCACTTACAAAATTCGCCAATAAAGGGTTACCAACGACAAGCACCGACCGATTTTAATCGGTCTAAACCATTGGCGCTTGGCAACAACACTCGACGTTAGAGAAGGTGAGGTCGATGAACAATTGGCGACTAAAATTCTGCTTGACTGGGTTCTATGCGGACCCTTTGCCGCTCTGAAAGAAGTCGGAGAGGTGTATCACGTGCATGAGCGATAATGCAACAATGATGATGTCCTTCATCAGCTTATAAAGACACAATCTGCTTTTGAAGAAGGAAAGATTAGTGATGAAACGAAAGGACGAAAGGAGGATGCGCGTGCTATGCAAATGATGGAAAAATCAAGTCGAAAATGGATCAACATTACATGATTGGTCTTTTTTAGAAGCATAATGAAGTCAGACTTCCCGAAAGTTATTCAATGGCTTTGTCCCGATTCCGATGTCTTGGACCCACAGTTCGGCGAACTGATTAAGTAGCAAAGGCAACACTATAATGAGAAAGCTATGTTTCAAAGGTCGTAGCTAACGAGACGAATCTGAACTGTTGGTATCTACCAATGTTCGCAGTAAAAAATCCAAATAAACCAGAAGAAAATTTCGAATTGTCTGGGACGCAGCAGCTGGGTGGATTATATTTCGTTAAATAATTTATGGTAAAGCCTTTATTACATATTTCATTCCAGGTTTCCAAGGAAAAGATTGCCGTTGCAGGAGATATCACCGAGATGTTCCACCAGGTATTTATGAGAAAAGAAGATAGACCATATCAACGATTCCTTTGGTGTGATAACAATCAAAATCGTAAACCAGATTATGTGTATGAGATGGATGTGATGACCTTTGGAGCTGCATGCTCGCCGTCGTCGGTGCAGTTTATTAAAAACAAAAATGCTATAATCTATGGCGAAAAATATACGCAAACAGTGAAAGCAATAGTTGATCAACATTGTGAGGGTGACAACTGACAAGCTCGACAGCTTCGATTCGAAGGAAGCCGTTATCGAAGTCTAAGCACAAGTCAAATGGATCCATTCGCAGGATGGCTTTGAAATGAAGGGTTGAATGTCCAATTCTGAGAACGTGCTAAAAAAGATAAGAATTTGGATATCGAGGATCAATTTGCCGTTCAGAAAAATTTGAAACTGCTATGGGAACCTAATGCAGACGTTTTTCAGTACCGAATCAATATAATTAGATTTAGATTGGAGGTTTGGCGTGTTGACACCGGATGAGATGAGCAAATAAGAGCAGAAGGAAATGGCGAAAACAATTACTGAAGGTGATTCGGTGGATATCGGTCTAGTATATTATTTAACGGACTCAGCAACAGTATTGAGGTGGTTGAATTCGGATCCAAAAAATTGTTGTCGTTATGGGTCTTATCGTACAAAACAAAAAATTTAAGAAAACACAGTGATTAAAGCCTCAATTTTGCCTCAACATGCCACAGTAACAGAACTCATTGATGGTTCACTATCACTGCCGATACCTCCACCAAAATCATGAAACAGTTGTGAATCAGATGCGCCAAAAGCTCATGATTTCAAGGCTAAGGGAAGTTTTAATATTTATCCGAAAGCGATGTCAAGTTTGCAAAAACGAAACGGCAAAACCAAATTCACTCGAAATGGGAGAGCTGCCATCGGCGCGGTTATTTACTTTCACTAGACCTTTTACTTACATGGGGGTTGACATGGACCAAACATTTTAATGAAGATGGGGCGCCGCCAGGAAAAAAAGTAAGGAATATTGTTTACCTGCTTGACAGTAAGAGCTAAACATTTGGAGGTGGCGCATAATATGACGACGGATTCCTTTATTATTGGTGGACCAGTGGAAGTGTGGCGCTAAAAATGAGTTGCACGGCATTGAGGAAGAGAAGCTGCGGGAAAAGTTCGTGAAGATTTGATGGCGATTTAACCCTCTAGGGCGCCCCACATACATAGGTCAATATGACGAAAGTGTTGCCTTGGCGCACGCCTAGTGACGAGCTTTTGATGAAAAGCCTCATTGAAGTGGAAAACATGGTGAACTGCAGACCTTTGTCCTATATTCCAATTGAGGTTTTATAATTAGCAGCGATATGAGACATAATGATTTGGCATCTTGTGGTTGTTCAAGGGCATTAAATATTGTTTATAACAATAATATTGTCGCGATGAGGAGGAGATTATTGGTTCTATGGAAACTTCTCTGAACAATAAAATTTCAGGTTCATCGCTCGGAAATGTCAGGCATTTTCTTGGATTACATGGTGAGAAAGATACTCATATAAGACGACGAAACTAAATGTTACGCCAAGAAATGTATGAAAACATATTATCAAGAGTGCAAAATCCCATTATTAGTCAATTATAGCGAAATTAATTGGATATCGAAATGGAAAGAATACTGTGATAATTAAAGGGTGGGTTCAAGCGATTTGAAATTGAAATTGGGTGTATCAATCGAATTATTCCAACCGGCTATTTCGATGCCAGAAAAATTTTCTATTCGAATACTACAATTTGTACATGTCTGTTGCAAATCTATTGTATACATACATATTACATTAGGTGTAGGTACATCGTTTCCATTTCCAACTAATCACCATTTTCAAAACAAATTAATTCCAATCGAAACCAATTTATATCGATTCATTCACAACTCACATATGTGTACACTATGTGCGTCTGTTAATCCCATTCCAAGCATTTATCAAAACAAATTTAAAACAATTTTTCGATTGAATGAATGACCATGAGCACTCTAAAAAAATACTGATGGTTTGGTGATGTATTGTATATGGGGGGTTATGTGGTCAAAAATAAATGAAATTATCCGAAGCAAAAGAAATAAAAAACATTTTCCCGTTTTTAATAAATTAAATTACAATACAGAGCCGCCAAAAGGGAAAAATCGTAATTCATCTCGTTCTCTTTATCACACTCACACAATTGTAAGTAACATAAATATGTAATTTAATTTGAGAAATTCATTTTTATGAAAATGCGTGAATAATTAAATTAAACGGAATTTTAATTTATGTTTTATGTTTTATATAAATATGTATATTGTGTGCTTTTCTGTGTTGGCTCAATCGGATGAATGAAAAATTCCTGGAAGAGAAACATAAAAATGATAAAAACGTAGGGTTTTATTTAAATAATTGTGCTATGGTGTTTTAATACAATTAGAATACAATTATATTTTTAATTAATATAAAATTTACAAGTACGTGTGTAGGCAATTAAATTTAATGAAAAATCTTGAATATTATTATAATATGATGAGGTGAATCGTGGATACTGATATTTTGATAATGTAGGCCACATGAAATTTGTGAGGTTTTATTCAAGCTGCTTGCAGCATTGAAATGCTGGGATATTAAAAAACGTTTTGCATCGAAACTGTTTGAGAAGAACGAGAAATTTGAGACAGTTTGAGAAGAACGTTTGATTATTGAAAGTATTACAACAATTGTTTTTTGCCACTGAGTCCAGATCCATAGATTTTGGTCGTAAAATGAGATTTGAGAGTTATGATTTCCATATGTTTTTGTTTGTTTGATTTCATTTTAATATAATTACTATTGTTTACATCTAGTATGTACATTACAATCGCATTCCGTTCGGTGTAGCGCAAAAGGAGGCCAAGGAGAAATTAAAGAAGATTCTCAAATAGTATTGAGCGTATCCAGAGAGAATACAAGAGATACTTTGATGGAAGATGGTAACTAGAACCGAAGTAGAAGGTGGGAAATGGATTTATCAGAAAATCCAATTTGGCGTAGGTCAAGATATGACGAACGAGTGTTTTGAGTAGCAAGAGGATATCCACAATGATCTAATTTTAGTTTCTATTTTATGCATTATAAATTTCTAAAGTGAAACTTCTAAATTTACATTAAGAAACTAGAGACGCTGAAACTGATTGATTTGTTTTGCCACAAGTCTCTTCCCACTATTATATAAACGTAATACAAAAGGTGAAAAATACAAGTATTGTACAAAACATTGAAATTTATCCCAATGGTATTAATATAATTTTGAAGATTGCAAATGAAAAAATATTTCCTGATAAATTGCGGTTGGGATTAAGAATTCCAAGGATATTTTATTGTTACGTCTGTACTTATTTTGTATGAATTAAACTTACTCGTAATCATAACTTATTTGCTTTGGTTTAGTTTTAATTCAGAATAAGCATTAAATATTTATGTTTAATTCTCAGCCATAGTAAAATAAGAGTGTAGCAATTCAGAAAGCCACGGTTGTATGTTAAATAATTTAGCAGAAGAAGAGAAGTAATTCGGAAGTTGCCGTTATTCAATTCAAATAAATCAAAATGAATTATGATCTTATAACTCATCCCGCGAATATCAACAAAGATTTATAATAATTTGTCGTTTGTAATAACAAACTAATAAATAACAAGAGGTTTAACCCCAAGCATAGACACCACATAAACTCATTAACTCATATGTACACATTTGTTTAGTATATTATCCAAGAAAAGATAACATCTGTCAACCCACCCACAAACTTATGTAGTTCGTAATATATATTTTGAAAACTCTTATATACAATAAATTTTCATATCGTTTTGGTCTCTATATTGATTTTTGAAAATTTGCCAAGAAAAAAGGTTCGCAGCAAAAAAATTTCCATAAATCATTTTCGTTTACTTTGTAAAACCGTTAAATTAATATTCTTCAATTGCCATTAAATTTTTGTTTGGTTTGCTTTATGTGATTTTAAAATTTGTTTTCTATTTTCCTTTCATAATTTTTGTGTAAATAAGGAACAAATAGTGCAAATATTTCGCCCAACATTCAATCAGGAAACGGAAAAGACATTTCCAATCATGTTAGGATTGCTGTGACCAATTCTCTTATAGTTATTATCAGTATAAGTTAAGATTTGTTTGCTAAACAATTCAGTTTCAGAATTTGAACAAAATTACAAATTACCTTCAAAATGTCCAAAAGACTTAAAAGATTCATACATTTTGGTAATATGTACAAATCTGCGACATTAAATAATTTAAAGAGTGTAATTTCATAAAATTTAAAAATCGAGAAATTTAACATTTGAAGAAATTTGCAAATCGCACCTCCCAAATAATAGTATTACAACTTAAATTGTCATAGTTTAATTTTAATTGAGCATCCTTTTTTTTAATAGCAACTCAACTTCTGTCAAAATATCACTTCTGTATCGCCTATATAACTTCAGAGTTAGGAAAATTTTAAAATTATTTGTCATACTCTAATTTTTATGAAAACAAAGTTTCAATTTGTACTAAACTAAGCCATATGAATTTGTCATAGTTTTCTGTACAAACAATTTAAAAAAGTTGACTTATCATAGTTTGAAATGCAAGAAATTGAGAATACTTTAACAGGAAAATATAATTGGTTCGAATCAAATTGGTAGTTTTATATTTTTCTGAGAGAATTGTTCAGTGTGTTTATGGTACTGGTCGTATTAAAATGTCTATGAAAACGGGTTTAATGGTATAAATGGCCGAAAAAAATGTTACAGCAAGGTATTAATTAAAATTATTTTAAAATTATTATACAAAATTAATTTATAATTATAGAAGTAAATTTATTTTTTTAATTAGTTTACTTTATAAGATCATCTTACGACGTAAATTGATTAATACGTTTTTACGACGTCATTTGAATTATTTTTTAGAATCTGTTAGCGATTAGAGGAATTCCTGGGTAAATATTGTCGTATAATAATTATAAGAACTGTAAATTAACGTTTTTATTTTTATTTAAGATTTTGAAGATGGCGGATGGGAATATGTTCCAGATAGTGATTCTACAGATTCGAGTATTTTTTCACCGGGATATAGTCCATTTTTCAAGCAGCTCATCAAGCTGAATTTAATTTATTTTGTGCTGACGAAGCCGAACTATCGTCAACTACCACAAATGCCAGCTGAGGACTAATAATTTAAATTTAGAATTAGAAAACCAAAATCAGTCAATAAAATGACAATGAACTGAAATTTGGAAGGGACCTGGTCACAAAAGAAAATTGAAGGCCAAAGAATGGAAATGAAAACAAATTAAGGAAGCTCATACCCGAGGAAAAATTGTTCCAGCGCGAAAAATAGGGCTTGGGTGTAAACCATCTTGTAGGTTAAATTGTCATACAAATATTGAGTTGTGGTCGTATAAGCAAAAACCGTTTGATAGGTTTTGGATTATCGGTAGCATAACTTTACAAAGGAAATATATTTCAAGAAAAATAAATTCAACTGCAAAACGAACCAGCAAAATTATCAAAATGTACGAACGAGTTGGAAATAACCATTATTATCTATCGAGTCTGTAAAACAATGTTTATGTACACACTTGGTAAGCGCTCAGCAGCTTATTTTACAGAGATTAAATTTATATCTCAAATTTCTAGTAATAAACACAGACAGTGGATTGCTGCAATATTTAAAAAAATGAATAATGATAAGTTATCCCTTGACATGCGTGGAAAATATACCAGAATTTAAGAAAAAACTCTCAAAGGGAATATTTGGTAGGTGAATTAAATATCAGCGCAATGCACATGCTGTATGTGGTGTGGATAAAAAACCAAACTAACAGAATTACTGCAGCAACGAAAAGAGAATATATTACCATATATTTCATACCTGAGTTTTTTATTATGCAAGTAATTGTTACGTTGATACGAGAATATCTGGCCTGTTTTTAGTGCCTGCAAAATTTTGCTTATACAACCTACATATATATTTTCTAAAATTTTAGGATTATGTTTTTGCAAAGTACTACATATCACATTCGAAATAATTATCGTAAAATGCATTCCGCAAATATTAATTAATGAATTATTCATAAGTTTCGCAAAACAACACATGGCAAGTTATAACGTAAGATGTGCGAAAAATAGAAAACTATATGCCAGATACACTATTAAGAATAAGCACGGAGGAGTATCGTTTCAAATCGACCAACTAGTGTGTTTTGGCCGGTTCTAGAACTTTTGTGTTTGGGGCGATGACGTAATAGTATACATTCAGGGAAATGCATACATTCAGGTGCAAATACATACATTCAGGGGTAATTTATATGAACATTATTGACAAGACATTATTTAGATAAATATCTAAAGAATTGTTACTTAACAGACATACATAAAAGTGGTCGTCTGTAATCAACATGTTGTTATATTGTATGAAACATTTAATTTTGTGTCTTCTTTTATAGATTTTCTCTGTATAGTGACCAAGGTTAATTTTTATGTCTTTTAAGTTTAGTGATTCTTGATGATACACCCTTTCCAAACTGTTTTCTGTTCCGCTCAGGACGTTGAATCGAAAACCTATCAATTTCTTCTTCTTGCTCATCATCGGTTGACAAATCGACTGAAATAGATTGATTATGAACATCATCATAATATCTCGCTTCTATTACTTTGTTGTCAGCTGCTTTTTTAAGCTTTTTAAAAAGTAATTTACCTCCTCTCTCCATCTGCGCTAAAGCCTTTTTTCGTAAAACGGATTAAATTAATATAGCATTAGCACTCTTCTCAACATTCGTTTTGGGTTTGATTATCTTTATGTTTGAGGGTATCTCTTCTAACATAACTTGTGGTTTAAGTATCTTAGGAAAGTTTTCTCTGTCTGGTTTTAATTTAAATGGTTTGGACTACTTTGCTTTCTTTCAATATGTTCAAACTTTGGCTTATGTTAGATTGAAATATCACTAGCCTGAGTTCCTATGGATTGTTGTTGTGGTCTATTCATACTCTGATTACCAATCGGTTTTTGTACTTTCTCGTTTTTCCAGTATCGAAATTTATGAGGATTTTCAAGCAACACTTGACGATAGTTCGATCCGTTTCTGTTAACTGTTCATCATCAATTAGCATTTGTTTCCATTTTTTTAAAAATTCTGGAGATATTAATATCATCTTTTGTAAAATGGTTTGATTTTTCTTCATTGTGTAAAATGTTCAACAAGTTTTCCAAACAGCACCTGCTAGTAGTGATCCTAATAAAACTGGTAGAAAACCGCCTTGCTGAATAAGTATGTTACGCTTGCGAGTTAACTTTACTTTTGGTGATGCTAGATTACGTAAAGTTTTTTTATACTTTTTCAAACGTAGTTTTGTTGACTTTGAAATTTTCATGTTACCATTTAATGTATTCATACATATCTCACACAATGCTTTTATTAATCCAGGGTTTGAGTTTTTTAAAATGTTTTTACGTAATTGGGGATCAGTATTATTCAATATATGCAGAAAATGTTTGTCTGTCGTCAATTTTTTCATAATCAAAACAAATGTTTTTGTTTCTTAAAACTGATTTTGGTATATAACAAACCAAATGCTCCTTATTAAAAACTTCAGTGCGGAATCTTGTCAGTTCGCTACCTGATTGTGTTAAATCAAACATTAAATAGCTAAAAGGTTTCTCAGTTACTTCCATATATACCCTAATTAACTCTCCAGAATTTTCTGGATATATCTGTCTAGCAAGTGGAGCAATTTGTGATTGATCTCTTGGATTTTTAAAGAAAACTAAATATTTACAATTTAGAGATATACTATATCACGTGCATATTTACCCTGATGAAAAACGTTTTGAGTTGTTAAAATAATTGATAAGTTTCTATGATGGGACTCCTTTGTAAAAAGCTCACAAACGTTTTTGTTATATGCTTCTAATATTAAATCGTCTAAGATAATAAGGGTGTTGTGTGCAACATTATTAAAATTATCTGGTATATTTTCCATCACTTCAATATTATTATCATTGTATACACGATTAGGAATTGCATTTGTCTCTGCGTTGCACCAAAGTATCATTATAAAAAGACTGCTTTACTTTTTAATAAATAACATATATTTATAGATTTTTACAATTATATATATATATATATATATATATATATATATATATATATATATATATATATATATATATATATATATATATATATATATATATATATATATCTTACACAGGTATATTTTTTATACTATACAATAAATTTTCTATAACATGATATAAAACTTCCATCAACTCTTTACCCTTTTTTAATTGTATAATGTTATATAGTAGAGCTTGAACTTTATTATCACTCTTTGTAAATTCTTCACCAATTTCATCAATTATAAAACTAGGTACAAAACTTCGGCATTGATAAACTAGTGTCGGATAATTTAAATATCGTGAAATAATTTTCACAAAATCGAGTCTACTCCTGCATGATCCACTCATGATATTCATCTAGGACAAATTCAATACTTCGACGCTCTATTTATAAATAACGCTCACCAATATATGGTATTCCCCTGAAAGTATACTTTGTAACGCCAAATTTACACATGAATGTATACAATTACGCTGAAACTATGCGATAAATATAACTTTATACCTAACTGTATGCAATTCAACCCTGAATGTATGTCAAAAATTAATTTACACAGAAAGTATGGATTTTCCGCCTTAATTATACAATTCCCCTGAAAGTATGCTTAGAACTTAACCCTTAATGTATGCAATGTACACAAAAATTCCCCTAAAATTATGCTTGTAATATATTACCGCCTGAATTTATACAATACACCATATGTATGCTATTAGCCCTCGATGTATGGTTTTACACCTGAAAGTATGATTCAATATAACTTAACGCCTGAATGTATGCAATCCCGGTTGAATGTATGATGAATTTACGCCTGGAACCCTGTTTGTAATATCCTGAATGTATTATTTGCCCCTGCATGCATGTATTTGCCCTGAATGTTTTTATTTCGGCCAAAACACACTACTCTCTTATACAGAGGTATTATGGAAAACGTGATTGAGCATTATTCCTTTAAAAACATGCCAATTTCATTTATTTTCAAACATAATAATGATCCTAAACATACTGCAAAGTTAGTGCTGTTAGTTTACGGATCAAAAATTTGATGTTTTGGCTGCGAATCCCTGACTTTAACCTGATCGGAATAACTTATGGAGGGGCAGTCGAGCAAGTATTAAAAAATAAATATTTCATGAATTCAATCGAGCTGTTCAAGGCCCTAGGCATGTGCCTAGGGTGCTTAGGCGTTAATCCATCCTGGTTGTAGCCATATTCAAGAACAGTTTTTTTCTTGTTTAGAATCGATAAACTTGAAAGTTGATAAGCCCTATTAATATTCTCACCTCACTGACGAGTCATCGTGACTCGAAAAGTCATGCAATATGGAATTTATGTTTCTGTGAAGAACGACGCCGAAGGCCTCAAAATTTTTCACCTGACACTGACCTGAAAATAAAAAAAATTAACAAAATTATTCAATGTTAATTACAATGTTGGTTTGGGGCGCAATGGTAATAAAAATTCACAAGTTACACTGACGGCTGCACAATTCTAATGTATGCGCCGGTTTTATATTTATAATTTTAATTAGCACTACAATATTTACTAACTAAAATCCACCACCACTTTTATTACAATTTGGAGAAAATTAATTAATTAATTTGATTTTATAGAACCCGATATTTTATTTAGCTTTTCTTGTTATATTTTATCTGATTTGTTTGTCAGTCGGATTTTGAGGAAAAAGTATTTTTGCATTGTTTTAGACGATGAACCAAAAGATCTGAGATGAATTTTAAGTACGTAAACAGCGCACTGAAATAAAAGTAAAATTCAGCTAAAACATTATTTGATGATTAGTTAGGAATAACTACAAAAGATGGTGGTGAAATTGTTTTGAGTGTTGTACTAAGGTGTCCAAGATATTTGCTTAGTACAAAGTAGTGAACTCTAGGTAGAAATATATTATATGTGGAATATATTTAAGCACAGATTCGAACCCTAGAGTAAATCAAAATACACTTAATTGTCACTACTAAACTGAAAAAGGCTATTCAAATACAATTATATTTTGTAGTCGAAATGAGTTGAATTTCGAATAATTGTAGGGATACACGAATTGGAATAATTAATTGCATGAGTGAATCACTACAACAATATACTATATTTATCTATGTAAGTAGAAAATTAAGTGATTTTCATTTCCATTTTCTTTATTCCTTACAAAAAATCGCACTAGTCACCGACAAATATTAGGCGAGCAATTTTTACATTATTCTTACTCTTTTTGCACTCTCGCCTGGTGACTCTTAGGTGAGAACTAAAATAGGGGAAATAAAGCTAAATAAATTCTAAACATAGCTTCTAAATTAGCTTAATATATTGAAGGATTCGCCCTCGTCGATTATGAGGGGTAGAAATTAGCGAGTTCGGGTACAATAGTGTATTTTTCGAGATTAGCTAATGGTTTTTTATTTCAGGAGTAGTGAGAAAGTGCAATTGTGAATTAATCTCCCAATGTTTTAGAGTTTATCTCTTTTTATTGAGTTTAGTGAAAGTACAAGGTGATGCCATTACCTAAATTAAATTTGTCTTTTTTCTTGTACGGACTTGTTGTATTGTGATTTATTGTATTTTATTTTATTATGGCTTCTTGTATTGTCTTTTTTCTTGTATGCAATTTAAAATAAAAACACAACAGCTCAAGCTAATTTTTTGGTACGTTCAAAAGGATTAAGTGAAAAAAACCATAAGAAAATTGAAAACATTTCGATTTGATATTTTTTCCCTAATCCCTATTTACCTAGCTTTAAAATAAGCCTTACATTATAATTTTTGGATAATTGTTTTTTTTTTTAATTCGCAGAAACAGTAAACCACCTCACCCCGTTCACCATTATTTGAAATAATACCTCCACAATTTTTTTACTCAGAATTATAGCACCCTAATTCTCTATAAAAAATAAAACAATGTATAAACGTTAAAACTTGTTAAAAGCAAAGCTAAAACTAAGCAAAAGCAAAAACTTACTACAAATCGTGTGGTCACTAAGTCAATACACATTAAATAGATGGCAGCACAAATTTGGTAAAATCGAACCAAAAATTACCAACTGGGGAAATTTCAAGTTCAAAAATTGTAGGAAAAGCAAAACTAATTAACAAAATGTTAAGAACGTGTTGCCGATTGAAAGACTTGAAGCTAAATAAACATAATTTTTACTATGGATATGGGCAAAGCATTCCTAGATATACAAGCCGTCAGCATCAAAATAGAACTTAATATAAAGTAGATACAAAGACAAAAAAAAATGAATTTTTCATACAAATCATTTGAAAAGTTATGTTTTTTAATATCATTTTTCTAAAATGAAAAATGTTACAAAAATGAATTTTGATTTCTACGTTATCAAGAAGGATAATTAATAGAAAAATGTCGATAAATAGCAAAGAGGTTAAACTAAAGATAAATAGTAAATAAGATCTTACGTCATTTATTTCGTTTTTATAATTTTATACTGTATTTTTCACATAGACATACAAAGAAAAAGTAAATTTGTACAATTTTATTTTAATTATATTAATCAAATTACTAAATTTAAGCTATTGGTTTTAAAATATGTTATACTCAAAGGTTTGATTTAAATATAAACCTAAAAATATTTTCTGTTACGAGTATTTTTCATTCATAAAATTTTAATTAAAACTGTTCAACATACATGGGTTCTTATGGGAAATCGTAAAATGTATTCCCCTTAAATTAAGCTTTTTTAAAATTGGTTTGAACCTGACGGCTTTTATATTTAGGTAAGCTTTGATTATGACCTATGATTATGGCTCTAAACTCTAGAAGGCTCTGGTTAAATACGTAATTATTAATATACTAAGTAGTACCAAACAGTACTCAGTTTTTGTTTCTGTGAACATGCTAACAATAAATGATTTCCTGGCAGGTGTCTACTCGTATAGGTTTATTAACTGAAGCTATCAATTTTGCACCTAAAATCTTTCACTTTATTATAATACCTGGGAATAATGAATATGCTAATTTCAGCATTTCCATTTTAGCTTTGTAAATTTGCCAAAAATACGTTTAACAAATATGTTTAACCATTTATAAATATTAACATCCGGTTTTACCATGTGGTTGCATTAGATATTTTTAAATAGTGTATTTATAGTAAACAAAAATACGGCCGTGATTTAATTATTATTTTAATATTTTAAGTGATAGCTATTTTTAATAACTTGGCACAGTTTTTCGACATTGATTTTTATTATACAACAATCACTGGAAATGAAAATACAAGGGAAACACTTTAATATTTATTATTATAAACGAGTGTGCACTTTGATTTACATATTTTAAATGTTTCACAACAAAAGAAGTTGATGATCTTAGCATTGTAAAAGTTAATATTTCCCATTCCGCATGAAAATACAGCGTTTATAATTACATACATACGAGCATGGAAAAACAAGTTTTTTATTTTCACGGTCGCCTATACATTTTTAATAAATCCACACACAAAAATATTAATCCTAGATCCTAAATAAGCAAACATAAATCTAAAGTATTAATTTGTTGAAGGGAGTGTATGTTTTGTAAATCGTATAAGGAATCATTTTCTGGGAAGAGATTTCGTTAGTTTTTCTAACAAATTATAATGTTTGTAACAAACAAGCCCCTCTACTCTACTAAATCTGTCTAATTTATTGACTGATCATAATTTAATAGTTTATTTGTTTATTTTTATTTTGTCTGAGTTCTCCGAATTTTGTTTTATTTTTAGCCAAGTTGAGATGAACAAGATAAGGCCATTTACAAATTTTTATTTTTAATTGAGAATTAAAAATACATTTCCTATAAATATCTTAATTTCCCGTTTTATAAAATTTTGCAGTATTTCGTAAACTAGGGATAACCACTATTGTTCTGGTGTTCGTGGCGAATAATTTCTTAGCAAAACAAAACATTCAAAATTATTCGATTAATCGCTAGAGACTTTATACCATTGACAGACTAGACATAGCTAAGGGCGATCTGCTGTTCTCGATAGGCTAATCTATCTTTAATCTATTTAAATTGACAGACTAGGGTTTAGCTAGTGGCTTCACGAGTTTGTGGTATTGATAATAATACAAATGTAACAAAATACTTTAACTACTTTTAACAATATTTGTGATATGTACAAAAAATTAATAAAACAGCGTAATTTAATGAACAACAAACAAAAGATTTCTTGGCATCATAAAAAAATATGTTTTTGGAGCAAAATATAATAAATTGGCAACAATTTTAATTTGTTGGAATAATTGGAGGGGAAGAGAAAAAATTATTTTTGGACATCGAAATAAAACTTTTGAAACAAATATTATTTAAAACACCAAAAGGTATTTTTTGTTGCTAACTTTAATCATTTGCTATAATTATCAGCAGCAGTCCAAATTTTTTTTATTTTTTTATTTATTTATTTTCCTAGAAAAAAGAATATACATACATCAATTTTATACAGGAAAACATTATTTTAAATTAGATATAAGTAAAACAAATCAATAGGTATTTTAGCAGTTCGTAAAAAATGATAGTAATAATAAGATATTAATAAAAAATCAATAATAAAGAAATAACAGAAATTCACAGCAACAAACATTTCATTAGAAAAATGAAAAGTGACTCAAAAATTGGTAAAACAAATTAAATGTGATGCAGATTGTAATCCGCTATAAAATTTAAATAAAGTTTGTTTTTAAGGCAATTTTTAAACTCAGAAACTTTTAGGTCCTTCTTGGAATCGTCCAATTTGTTAAATAAATCAAAACCTTTGTAAAATATACTATTCTGGCTAGTTGTCAATTTATAGTTAGGAAGTCGATAATTTAAAGAGTTTCGTGTGATTCTCTCAGTAACTGATTTATCAGTGTTGGAGAGGCGGCACCCCAAATATGAATCAAATAAGTAAAGTTCGAATGAATATAACTAAAATATAAATTTAAACGTAAATGGTGTCGAATGAATCGGCCAACTCGCCTCAGTACACCTATAAAAGGTGAAATTTTTTGCTTTAAATGGTTTATATGAGAAGTCCATGTTAATTGCGAGTTGATTTTTAGGCCTAAGTAGACAGTGAGATCGACCCGTTTGATTATATGACCGTTCAAATTCATTTCATTTAAAATATTATGAGATTTGCTTTTCGAATAGAAAATTAGAAAATTAGAATTGAAGAATTAATTTGAACAAGATCATTTTCCAAGTCATGTTTAAGTTGAACAAAAGATGCCGATTTCTATGTTAGAACAGCGTCATCAGAAAATAGTTGAATACTACCGTTCAGTTTTTTTTTTTTTTCCTTTATTTAATATTACAACTGATTTACAGATCATTTAGTAATTTATGTTTCTTAAATGAAGATTCACATTTGACGGGCAGTAGCCCAATGGTTACACCCGTTTGAATTTACATAGTAATTATTTTTCTCTATCCTACTTAAATACAACTGCCCAATTCCAAAGGTTTCTGCCTTTGAAGTCTTCTTACTGCATTGGTGGTATCCAACAAACTTCGTATGTCTGCATTTTGGTGCCGAGAAATCCGCTGAATGTGTTTCTTCGCATGATTTTGTATTTCTTCACTTACATATTCCTTGTTTAAGTCCCTATGGAGGTTATCATTTCTAATGTACCATGGTGCGTTTACAATGCCCCGCAGCACTTTGTTTTGAAAACATTGAATCATTTGTACATTTGTCTTCTTGGTACAACCCCAAAGTTGAATACCGTAGGTCCATACCGGTTTAAGTATTTGCTGATATAATAGCAATTTGTTATGTACTGTAAGCTCAGAGTTTCTACCTATTAGCCAATACATTTTCCTATATTTAATGTTCAATTCTTCTTTTTTCTTTCTAACATGCTCTTTCCATCTAAGCATGCAATCGAGAGTCATGCCGAGGTATTTGGCTGTATTTGCATTTGGAACAGGCCTTGAATTAAGTTTTACTGGAATCCGGTTAACTTTCTGGTTTGTGAAGTTTACGTGAACCGATTTTGTTTCGTTTAGGCTAATGCGCCATTTCTTTGTCCAACTACTCACTGTGTCGGTTGCTTTTTGAAGTTTGGTCGTTGCTTCTGATATACACTTTCCAGTCGCCAGAATAGCTGTATCGTCTGCAAATGTTGCTATGTTGGCACCTTCTGTATTTGGCGTATCTCTGGTGTACAGGATGTACAATATAGGACCCAGTACGCTACCCTGTGGTATGCCTGCTGATATTATCTTTAGTTCAGAGTACTCTCGGTTATATTTTGCACGGAAATGTCGGTCTGCGATATAAGATTTAAGAATTTGATAGAATTGCTTTGGTAGATCTCGATGCAATTTAAATTCAAGTCCTTGGTGCCAAACTTTGTCGAAAGCTTGTGCTACATCTAAGAAGATGCTGGAACATATCTTCTTATTCTCAAGTGAGGCTTCGATTATATCCGTTATTCTGTGAACTTGTTCTATCGTAGAGTGATTTTCTCTAAATTCAAATTGGTGTGGTGGAATCAAATTTCTCTCTTCTATTATTGGCTTGAGTCTCTTGAGCAGTAATTTTTCAAATAATTTTGAAATTACAGGAAGTAGTGAAATCGGTCTGTACAACTTTTTATCGTTCGCTGGTTTGGGGATCATAATTACTTCAGCAACCTTCCATTGTCGTGGGACATATTTTAGTCTGAAGACAGCATTGATAATTGTAATCAGTTTTCGTAGTTCCTTTCTGGGGAATGGCTTTTACTGTCCAGTAACTAAATCATACTTCATGACTTGTCCAGTAACTAAATCATATCCTGGAGCTTTTTTGGCGTTCAAATTACACTTGATCTCATTTTTTAATTCCTGTAATGTTACACATCGAATATTATATTCATCAATTTTGCTAATTATTATTATGTTTTCATCTGCTGTTTGCCTAGTTAACGGTTGAAAGGTGTCTTCCAAGTGAGCTGCAAATAAAATAGCTTTTTGCTTGTCGCTTTTGGCCCAGGTTCCTTCCCCATTTTTAATAGGCGGCACATGCGTTTTGGTTCTTTTTAATCCCTTTGTTGCTTTCCAAAGAGAGTAATCACTCAGTATCTTTATGTTCGGTGAGACCATTTAAGTACTTGTTAATAGTTTCATTCTTAATTTCTTTTATAAGTTGTTTTAGTTTATTGCATAGAAAATTGAGGATTTTGTTGTTTTCCGGGGCGCGTGTCCTTTGCCATGTTTTTCTTGCCTTCCGTTTCTCTCTAACACCATTCAGTTTGAGACGAAAGATATCTTTAATATATATTAAAAACAGGGTAGGCCCTAGAATTGAGCCCTGGGGGACACCACTGGAAATATTCAATTTGTCAGATGAGTAGTTATTCAATTTTACGAATTGAAGTCTATGAGTTAGATAACTTTTTATTAGCTCATTAACCTTACCATCAACCCCATATGTTTCAAGCTTATGAAGTAGAATTTTACGGTTTACAGAATCAAATGCTTTCCTAATGTCAATGAAGAGACATGCAGCAGTAGTATGTTTGTTTTCAAGAGAACCGTAAACATTCTCCATTAGGTTAAGGACAGCAGATGTAGTACTAGATTTTTTAGTAAATCCATATTGGTGATGATTAATTATTTCGTTGTCAGTAAGGTGAGCATTCAGCCTGGAAAATAGAACTTGTTCATAAATTTTACTCAAAATTGGAAGTATTGATATAGGACGATAATTAACTAAATTAGCTTGGCTACCGGATTTAAAAATTGGGATTATACTTTAAAAAATGATGGAAATATTGACTGTTTAATCCATTTATTAATTGCTACAGTCAAAAGTGGAGTAACTAACTGAACCAAACGTTTAACTAGTTTTACTGGAATACCATCACAACCAGAAGCGCAATTCGGATTCAAATCATTTATTAAACGAGATATTTCCTCTTTACTTGTATTTTGCAAAACTGTAAGTTTAGTTTTGATTATATTTTCTGGAAGAACAAGATTTTGATTAAAAAGACCAGTGGTGAGTCTATTCACGGTAGCAGTAGCTCCCACATTGACGAAATAGTTATTAAACTCTTCAACAACTTTTTGAGGATCGTCAACACAGACATCATTGATATTTAAATAAGATATGAATGGATCCAGGCTGTTAGCTTGCCGAATTTGTAGGTGCTTCTTTGATAAGACTCCACATTCGCTTTGAGCTAGAAATGCAATTTTGGAATTTAGAGTTGTAATACTTTTTTTTTTGGTTAGTAATTATTTTTTTAAATTCTTTATTTAATAATCTGTAATTATCTTTAAAAAACAAATTTTGCGGATACTGTTTAGAAAGTTTGTAGAATTTATCACGCATTTGGGATTTTTTGACAAGAAGCGTATTAAACCACGGTTTTTTGAAAGTCGAGCACCTAATACTAGTATAAGAACTGCATGTGTTATTCTTAATAGATCCAATAAGGAAATCATAAAACGATTCAAAATCTGTTAATAATAGAGAGTTATCAGAAATATCACTACAAATTTTATCATAATTCACTGTAATTTTGGGTAATGGTTTTATCGTTGATTTATTTTTAAAAATAAATTTAAAAAGTAAAAACCTATGATCACTCAAACTTGTGTCGCCATAGTAAACATAAAACAACCGATCATAATTAGACAGTATAAGGTCAATTATAGTTTGTGAATGAGAAGTAACTCGTGTTGAGAATTTTTCGTCAATACGATTAATAACCGAGTAATTGTTAATACCCAAAATGGATCTAAAATTTTGCTCTGGTGTACTGCCACATTCAAGAAGATCAAAGTCACCTGCCATTATATTGTTTTTATTTTTATATGAATGCAATAAACGAGCCAACATTTCAAGAAACGATTTATAGCTTGTATTTTTAGAGGCGTTTCATCCCAGACCTTGACAATGGCAGCACGTAATGATTCCGTTTTTTTATTTTTTTTTCTGTGAAAATATTGAATTTTTTTTCAAACTTAAGTGCATTGTTCCAAAATTTTAATTTTAAATTTGAAAATTATGCAGAAGCTATAAAAATCTGTGATATAATTGAGGAGCCAGTAGCAGTACTACAAAGATTTAAGCAGAAAGAATAATAAATAAAAGGCAAGAAACTAATGAAAAGAATGTTTACGGTTGGAGTGTAGTACAATTTTTTCTGTGGCTCAAGGCACCCCCAACTCTTTCGCAGTTCGATTTTAACGTCCTACCTTACGCAGTAGCCAAATCGAGGACGTACGGCTATAGACCCGTTTTTGTTTAAACCACCTGCACATATAGCCATTGCTTCATACCAGCCTATAGTGCCAGCCGCACTCTCAACAGGGGATCATAGGTGTGTTCATCTTCATCACCGATCGGAGTGTATACTTTTATCGTTTAGAAACTGAATTTGGTCTCATCAAATTTTAAAGGATCTTAAATGGCTGAATTTCAGAAAATATGGCATAACTCTTAAATCGTCCTTACAGAATACCGTGTAGATCGAACGGATTTTGCAATATTGCAGTTAAGACCAGAAATTATCTTTCTGTTCACTGACAACCCATTCTGTAAATTAATAAATAGAAAATAAAAAACAATTTTGTTTGCGGTATGGCCCAGGATATAGTCTCGAAGTATGGTTCAACAAAATAATTAAGAGGATTTAAATCCGGAGAAGACTGTAGCGATAACCGCTTCAGTAACACTTTACATCTTTCAAGTCGTGTGAACTGCATTTTGTCCGTAGAACGTGGCCTGAAATTTTCCTAGTCTTGACCTTTTGCAATTTGGAAACTACAGGACCTATGAATTGAATTTTGGGATACGGATATTTAAACAAGTCTGCAGTATAAATCATATGAAAGTGAATTTTATATAAATTAATGGATGCATTTATGTTTGACCGAACATTTTCGATTAAGCAGATAATTTTTAATGATTGTATAAAAGATCGACGGTAATTGGGTTTTAATTTTCTATAAGCTCTTTATGCCATACTTCATCGAAAGCTTGAGAGATGGCTAAAAAACACTACTGAATAGTTATTTTCTCCAAACGATTTCCTGATTCCAGATAAGGTTGTGTTCCATACAGCCGTGTGTCCACATCGAACGTGTCCCACAGATCCAATGTAATTTTTCAAGAGAATAGAATTGGCTTAAGATTTTTAAAAGAGAATTTTTCAATATTACATCTCTTTGAGAGAAATGATAAGAGGAATTCTGACGTTTTTACTGCATCAGGCCACAATTCTGGGATTCCAGTTTACTCGTTAGGTTTAAACAATTTATGAAGATATTCAGCAAATATATTTGCTTTACCTGCATCGCTTCTTGCCTTGTTCCTATCAGAAAGACAAATAGGGGGCTTGAAGTGTAGGTATTTTCAGCTTACTTATAGCTTTACAGTGTTTTCAAATTTTTGCTAATTCTACCATTAACAGCTGCTGTATGATTTGAACCGATTTATGAGTTTTTTGGTGTTTAAAGGTGGTGGGTTATGGTATTTGGTCAACACATCTATTAAGTGTTGTACTGCTTTATCAATTTGTACTTTCGGTTGTTTAATGTGTCTAATTGATCCGTTAGGATCGGACGATAGATCGTAGCAAGTTTCAGCTGTAACTTGAGTTCTAACAATGCCCTTTGTTGTTAAAATTATTGAACTAAGATAAAAATGATTTGGCATTGACCTTACAAATTTTTCCGTTACTTTTGTGTCAACATTACTCCACTCCGTTTGCGATCAATATATTAATTCATTTTTATTGGATTTCGATCTACTTTGCTCCATTCATTATGCTGTATATTCCGTGCAATTTTTTCACTCCAGATACTAAATACTCACAAACTATCACTATTTTTATATTCATTTCGGTGTTAGTTTTTTCCTAACCACTTACACATCGGACCTAAAAATGCTAAATTTGGTTTCGACTGTAAACAAAACATTGTCCAGAGCTCGAAAGTTTTGTTTGCATAATATTTTGCAAAATTTACTTGTATTTGGCGGTTTTTCGGACTGATGAATGTGCTACTCTACCACTATGCCCGGCTCGCTTTAGCACATGTCGAACGTTTTCTGTGTTATAACTTTATACGCTCCTTTTACGCTGATTTGTCTGCTTAGCTTTCGAGCACACAAGTTCTATATCCGTAGAAACACTTTTTTGAACCATTTGTCTTATTTGTTTTAAAGTTTACCATGCTTTCCGTTGAAAAACTATTAATTTCTTTAATTCGACTCATGTTTCACATTGCTTTCGTCCCATTTTATTAAAACATACACTTAATTAATTGCATATCCAGTCAATTCGAAATTAAATACTGTAATGGGTAGAGTACAAAGCAAAACCGGTGAAAAAAAGAAAAGGATAATGATAAATAACGGTAAAATTGATATATATGTCTAATAAATTTTAAGAATATGAAAGTTGCTATATGCGGAGATTTTTATTTTTTTTTTCTGAATAGTACCGTTATCAAATTTCGTTATTCACACTGCCATGAAGCGTTGAGATTCAAAAATATGTAAGCAAACAAGATTAGCAGTGCGAAAACGTCTTTTACAATTATAATAACTGTCTCTCCCGATTCCACCAAAAATTATTTATCGTCAATTATGGTCTGGTTTGTCAATTAGGATAATGATGGTAGTAATCGAGCTAATTCGAGAATAAATTGGACATAAAATGCCGTTAAAATTTTAAGAAATCCTGTTTTTAGTTTTTTTAAGTATCTTATTAATTAAGAATAAAAAATTTCTCGAGTGTCCTTTCTTGGGAAGGACATTCCTTCTTTTCTGGAATTTTTCCTTTCCACTTTCTATAAGCTAAAAATGTCCTGTATTGTACTAAAATGTCCTTGTTCTATAAAATTTGTCTTTGTTATTTAATTATGTGCCTGGTGGTACTCTTGCAGTGCCAAAAAATGTAATTTCTAATTTCTAAAGAATGAATGCATTGCAAAAAGTATCTATTATTGAACAATTCAAGAATGAAAAATAAAAATAAAATTTTATGAAGTGAAAAATTTGAATATTTCAACATCAACTATTAATACCATAATAATTTGGTTGTTGGCATAATCGAAAGAAATTAGTCAATGTTGTTTTTGGTGGAGTAACTACTGATTCTGCATTTTGTTCAGTTACATATACACGTTGTCCGTTTTCATGGTGTATAGCCAAATGAGTGACAGCTGGATCGCTTTCATGCATTGGAAATGAAAGGAATCACCATACAGCATCATTACTGCTTATCTATCTAGCCTTTTGGTAACGTGCAACTTCATAATTTTTATTGACACCTTGAACTGGCTTAATTCACATGTCTCTGCCTTTATTCACATATTTGCTGATGTATTTAATTGACTTTTACTCGTTTCCCACTGTTAACATAAAGGAATGGAAGCTCCAAAGAACAGTACCGTAGAAAGCAACCACAAAAATATGAGTTAAATTATTTTATATAGAGAACATCTTCAATGATTTTCATCAAAATCAAAAAAGGTCAAGCCAAAATTTGGTTTTCTTCAATGTTGTGTGGAATCACTGATTATTATTATTTAGAGTTGAGTTGTTTGGGACCAAGAACCTGATCGAAATCAATAAATTGAATTCGCCATAGTAGAAAATGAAATATGTAGTGTGAGTGTGAAGTTTATGCTAAAAAAAAAAATAACAAAAAATTACACTGTTAAATTAGCTATTTTTCCAATTGGGATTTAAATTATATGAAAATTCAAATGTTTTGTAATTTTGGATTTTTCGTACCACCAAACATATTCTTTTCATCAGGAAACAGATTCTTTTCATCGTTTTGAGATAGCTGGACCATCTGTTTATCTCGTTAACCAAAAGCATCCAATTGTGTAGAACTTACTAGTTACATTTCAGATAATTTAAAAGTTGACTGATTTTTGATGGTTTATATAATTATTTAGCGTCGATCCTTGAAATGTGCCGAAGGTCCCGCACATTTCTTAGAATAGCTAAGCCATATAGCGGTCAATGTCACCAAGCCGATCCAATTATGATGAACTATAATATATTTCACAATATTTGGAATTTTTAATAATTTTGGATTATTTTAAAAGTTTTTTATCGCCGATCGCAGAGATGTCTACAAGGTCTTACACATATTCTCGGATAGACTATATAGTCAGATTACTTGGCCATATACCCCTCTACGAGGCCAATCTGATCCAATTGTGATGAACTCTACAAAATTTCGCCGAATTTAGAATCTTTAATAATTATCGATGGTTTTAAAATATTTTATCTCCAATCACAGAGATGTCCACAAGATCTTGCCCATATTTTCGGATAAATTGGCTGTGTGCCAGCCTGCGGGATCAACCTTATCCAATTGTGATAAACTATACTATACTTCACGGAATTTAGAATTTCTAATAATTTTGATGGTTTTAAAAATGGTTGTACCTCCGATCAAAGAGATTTTCACAAGGTCTTGCCCATATTTTCGGATAAATTAGCCATTTACAAGTCTACGTGGTCAACCTTAACCAATTGTGATGAACTATACTATACTTCATAGAATTTAGAATTTCTAATAATTTTGATGGTTTTAAAATTGTTGTATCTCCGATCACAGAGATGTCCACAAGGTCTTGCCCATATTTTCGGAAAAATTGGCCATGTGCCAGTCTGCGGGATCAACCTTATCCAATTGTGATAAACTATACTATACTTCAGAGAATTTAGAATTTCTAATAATTTTGATGGTTTTAAAAATTGTTGTATCTCCGATTACAGAGATGTCCACTAGGTCTTGCCCATATTTTCGGATAAATTGGCCATGTGCCAGTCTACGGGGTCAACCTTATCCAATTGTGATGAACTATACTAAATTTTACAGAGTTTAGTACTTTAAGTAAAATGTCTTAAAATCGATCACATTGTGCATTGCATTGCAATTAACTGCAGTGTTCGACAAGGAGAATCTCTGTCGCTGATACTCCCTAGTCTCACAGTATCTGATATAGCAACGGAGTGTTTAGCATTTTAATGTTTTTGATGTATGCACTTATTTTAATTTTTGATTTAATTTGTTTGGTTGCGGTGAGGAGTCACAAGGTGCAGATACTTGGGATCTCTTTTACTTAATGATAATATTTTAGTGGAAGGTATTAAGAAGCATCTTGCCGACGAAATGGTATTCTAAAATAAATTTTAGATAAAGTTCTTTAATATGGCCAATTAGAATGAAAATTACCGATTATTTCTTTAGCGATTTCCCATCTGCGTCAAAGTAGATAAACCTCTACAACTGCATAGTTTATGGAAACTGCAACAGAAAATAAAACAGACTTTTATGACATAGCCAGTTGATATTTTTGAGAATTTGGCAGCTGTTGAGGTTCTCATATTAATAAATTTATTAATAATTAAAAAAACTGGTATGGTCTGCCGGGAAATTTAATCCCAATCAAACGAAAATAAGAAAAAATGGGTAAGGGCACGCGCAGCATCAGTAAAACTTCTAAAGTTAGCGTAGGGTCCCGGAATTAGAAAAAATATTTTAGAATCTCATTTCCGTAGTTCATGTCAAATTAATTCCAAATCAGTTGAGGAATAATTGAGTTCTAACCGAACAGGCCATATTCCACAACTTTATCTAAAAATAATTTTAAGGTCTCCATTTCCATCGGAAATATTACTGAAATCGGTTCTCCTAGTTAGCCTTATTCCAGAACTTCATCTAGAAATCATTTTAGAATCCCATCTCCAACACACAAGTCAAATCCAATCACAATCGGTTAAGGAATAGCTAAGTTCCATCCTAATTAGCCATATTCTAAACTTATTAAAAATTCTAAATTCTGTGAAGTATAGCATAGTTCATCACAATTGGATAAGGTTGACCACGTAGACTGGCAGGTGGCTCATTTATCCGAAAATATGGGCAATATGGTCTGTCCGAGGATATGTGCAAGACCTTGTAGACATCTCTGCGATCGGCAATAAAAAACTTTTAAAATAATCCAAAATTATTAAAAATTCCAAAAATTGTGAAATATAATATAGTTCATCATAATTGGATCGGCTTGGTGACATTGACCGCTATGTGGCTTAGCTATTCTAAGAAATGTGCGGGGCCTTCGGGACATTTCCAGGATCGACGCTAAATAATTATATAAATCATCAAAAATCAGTCAACTTTTAAATTATCTGAAATATAACTAGTAATGTTCTACACAATTGGATGCTTTTGGTTAACGAGATAAACAGATGGTCCAGCTATCTGAAAACGATGAAAAGAACCTGTTTCCTGATGAAAAGAATCTGTTTGGTGGTACGAAAAATCCAAAATCACAAAAAATTTGAATTTTCATATAATTTAAATTCCAATTGGAAAAATAGCTAATTTAACAGTGTAATTTTTTGTTATTTTTTTTTTTAGTATAAACTTCACACTCATTATTTAGTTCAGTTTTTTATTATTATTTAACAGCTTTTGGTCCCAATGAACTTAACATTAATTATTTACTCAATTAAAAAAATTAAATTAGTAGACACAATTAAAATTTTTTTAACAAAATCTGTTTTATTTATTAAAATGAACGTTTTCGACCACTAAGTGATCATCTTCAGGTTTCATTTACAACTAGTGACTAAAAGCATTAATACGCCCGTGTAATAAGTTTTATATCTGTTTGGCGCTTTAATGGATATTGAGAGATTTACGAAATGTTTAGTAAACATTTGCGAAAAACTTCATAAACACTATTATTAAGGTATTTGACGGAGTTACGCGAGTTTCTTGCTGTATAACCATAAAACTGTGCGTTCATAGTTTCCGGGCATTGAAATATTAATGGAATTACAAGAAAGTAACTAAGATTTCCAATTATTTAAAGTATTTTAATGCCACCTGACCCAATTAAATGATTAAATAGAACTACAGTGCAGACATCGCATCGCATCTATAGAATCTCTCTCTCTCTCTGGCTTTCACATCCCATGGAGGGATTTTGCCGCCCCCACTAAGGTCCTCCATCCGTCTCGATCCATCGCTCTCGTCCTCCAGTTACGACATCCTAATACATGTAGATCTTGTTCGACGTCGTCACGCCAGCGCAGTCGATGTCTTCCTCTACGACGAACACCGGCTGGTTGTTAATGGAACACATTATTGGTCATTCGTTGTTGTGGAGACCGTGTAACGTGGCCGAGCCATCTAACTCGATTGGATTTGATGAATCCGATAATATCGCAGCCTCTAAGAAGTTGCCTTATCTCGTGGTTTATACGATCCGATATTCGTTGTCCGCGACTTTAATTGGACCAAAAATTGAGCGAATGACCTTCCTTTCGAAGGTAGATAACAATCTACAATCGTTAGAGGTCATGGTCCAGCTCTCGCTACCGAAAGCCAACACAGGTCTTATGAGTGGTTTATAAAGTGCGAGCTTGCACGACTGCGACAGATGTTTAGATCGCAATAATTTCGATTGGGCGTAGAAAACTCGTTGTCCGGCAGCGATTCGGGCTTTTATATCCGCCTGCATATCATTCGACGATGTTATAACTGACCCGAGGTGCTAAACTCGCAAATCACCTTGTGGATTAATACCGTGCCACAATTCATAAACGAACGGCAATTATTACCTCGATAACCAATTTGAGAAGATTGAAGTCGATCGCAATGGTAGAAAATGCAGCAGTTAAATTATCCAATGACTTGGAGTAAAAAATCAATCACCAAATGGCTGACAAATTTTATTTATTATAAGATAAATTACGTGTAATAAAATTGATGTTATCGCCTCCACGGTTGATGATAAAGAGAATGATTATATTTTATTTTAGCTTTAAGAAGTAGTTTTACAATAGTTTTTAATTCATTTAATTCCCAATAGAGGGTTAAAGCTCATTAATAAGCTTTTAATCCATAAACATGAAACGTACTAATTATTCTAATTGAGCTCCGCAAATTACTACTATCTTCATAAATGTTAATCAATTACAGAATTGTCAAATGACATTTGTTTACAAATACAATAATGTGGTAAGAATTTTTTATAATTAAATTTTATATTAATTAATGGATTAATTATGTATTTCAGGTTACAAGATTTAAAATGAATAATGAAATGAATAAGTATAATTACTAAAAAGTTAACAAGATAAGTATTAAATATTTTATGATTAGAAATTAAAAGTTAATAAAAATGATAAATTTTACTGTATTTTAGGTGACAACAAATGGAAATTCAAGTTCAAGGATAAGTATTTAAAAATTGTGTTGTTGTGATTAATTTGAATGATGTTTGTTTGTGTTTTGCAGATGTGAATTCATTATTATCAGGAAGAGTTCTTCTGCGATGCGATGGATGACTTCAACAATAAATTATAATATGTTGTGTTGCAACACGAGGTATTTAAAGTTTTCGACGCTATCAAAGTTATGGTCGCCAATTCCGAGATTTACCATGGAGATGTTCCTGGGTGTTGATAACAATTTTGTTTTGCTGCTGTTCACCTCCAAACCAAGTCTTCTTGCGCAGCGATCGAGGTGTATGAATCTGTCCTTGATATCGCTAGGTCTTCGGCCAAGAAGGACGATATCATCTGCATATCCAAGAATTTGGCCTGATTTATTAAATATACAGCGCGAAGTTTCAATGTTGCTTTTTCTCACTACGTATTCAAGCGCCAAATTGAACAGCACAGGCGCGAGTGCATCTCCCTGTCGAACACCAGATGTTATTTCAAAGGAGTCTGACACAGCTCCCTCAATTACGATTCTACATACAGACCCAGAGGTTGTTAATTTACACAGAGAAACGAGTTTCTCTGGAATTCCTAGGCATATGAGCGCGGCCCATAGGTTTTCGCGGTTTATACTGTCATGTGCCTGTCTAAAGTCTATATACATTTGATGTATGGTTATGTTGTACTCCCAACATTTTTCCAAGATCATCCTCATGGTAAAACATTGGTCAGTGGTCGATCGGTTGGGACGAAAACCACATTGATAGTCGCCAATGATGTTTTCGGCGAAAGGGATGAGTCTGGCAAGTACAACATTAGCCAACACTTTGTACGCAGTGCTCAATAGGGCGATACCACGATAGTTTCCACATTTAAGACGGTCTCCTTTTTTGTGCAGCTGACATATGAGTGCGGTCTTCCAATTCTCCGGCAGCTCTTCTTGGTCCCAAATACAGACGATGAGTGTGGGATATTCGACAAAGACCTCTTCACCTGGAGGAGCTATTGCTCTAATGGGGGTCACTTCGTCATTTCGATTAAGCAGATTTTGAAAGTAGGTTTGCCATACAGAGAGAACATCAGCCACGTTTGTTCTCAGCTCTCCATTTCCGTCTTTGATGGCTGTACTTCTTGGGTGGAAGTCTTTAGTTAGATTTGAGTTTCCTATTTCCGCTTGGAAGCTGATGTTTTCGATGTAAGATCTCATATGATCGCGCTTCTTTTGTCGAAGGTATTTAGTCGTAGCTTTCCTAGCGCGGAGATATTCTGCTAGAGTGCTTCTAGTGTTGCGAGCCAACCATTTCTCACGAAGCTTTCGTTTATTTTCGATGACCCTTCGGCATTGATCATCGAACCATTCATTGCGGGACCTCGGAGGCCTTCTTCCGATGGAACTTTGCGCCGGGGTGGTTATGGCTGACTGTAAAGCGTGCCACTGCTCCTGGATGTTAGGACAGCTGATTGGTAACTCTGCAGTGACGCTTGGTCTTTTGAACGGTCTTTTGTGCTTGTCTATTGAACGTAAATGACAGTTTGCACTTATACTTAAATATGACAAGCACATGATCGCTGTCCATGTCTGCACCTCTGTAAGATCTGACGTCGGATATGCTGGTGGAGTGTCTCTTAGACACCATGACGTGATCGATTTGGTTTTCCGTTCTTCCATCATTCGATCTCCACGTTACTTTGTGGATTCTCTTGTGTGGGAAACGAACGTACTTGATACAACTAAGTTGTACGTTATTGCCAGGTCGATGACGCGTTGGCCGTTGCTGTTACTAGTTAGGTGCAGGCTGCTAGGACCGATGTACGATGTATGTTCTGCACTCCTACCGATTTTTGCGTTAAAGTCGCCTACGCTGATTTTAATGTCGTGGTGCGGTATATTATTGATGACTTCCTCCAGCTCGACAAAGAAGAGATCTTTGATGTCATCAGATTTATCTTCGGTGGGTGCATGTACATATATTAACGATCGTGATGTTAAATTTCTTGGTGCATGTTGATAGGGCGGAAGTCGATGATATGATGCTTCGCACGCTGATGGATAAGGAAGCACGGGTGTGAAGTTTTAGACAAAAAACAAAAATGAATTTGATTGGTGCATAATAATACTGTTGGATTTCCTAAAAAGAAAAAAATCAATTAATCGAAATATAATTAAAAATATATTTTGTTTACCTTTTTAATCGTGTCAATCAATTTCGGCATTCGATGTACAAATTTGTTTAGCCTAAATGTCGATTTGTATACATTGGCGAATTATTAATGTAGAATTCTATTCGTCGTTAAAGTAGATTTGCTTTCGTCATAAAATTGCATTTATTTTAATCTTGTTCACTACCATCTACCTTAACGGCGAATTGAATCTATTGTGCATCATCCATCTGATTGACAAAACTCAAACGAAATAACTTTGTTGTACCATTTTGTAATAACAAAATTCTTTCCTTTTGGATTTGAGACTTTGTCAGGTGAGGATAAATTAAATTAATTTATATAATAATAATTTTATAAGGAAATAAATCTACAAATTAATATTTACCAAATTTAAATAATTTTAAAATAAATTCATAATAAATAAACAAAAATTTATATCGATTTAAAAGAAATTGGGAGATATTTTATTTCAAAATTTACTTACGGTGATTCACCTGGCCCACGCCAATTCATGGTCCTTCGAGCCGGATTTACTAGTGATATGGTGTTATTGTTATAGTGATATGTGATATAGTGTTATCTTATAGACAATAAAATCTTTCTATACATTTTTATAAGCTAGTCACACAAATTTTGGTTTGATTGCAAGTGTACCGGCCATTACATTCTAAATCACTAATATTTTTGCAAAATGGCGGAACTAGCCGGGTTAACTCAAAAACGTGGTAATTTAAAGTGTATTCTCACTAACATAAGGAAATGGGTTGACAAAATAGACCAAAATGTTTTTGTTGAGCACATGGAAGCCCGTCTAGAAAAGATAGACAATTTGTGGGATGATTTCAACCAAGTCAATGACGATATAGTGATACAGGGAGGAGTCTCGGATAGTGAATCATTTCATGATAAATTTTTTGAAACGAAAGCATTGCTGTGCCGATCCATCAGATCTCGAAATCAGCCTGCCGGAACCGCAGCCTCGAATGATCAAACGCTGAGATTAAACTCCAGTATCGATCAATTAGTTCAACAGCAACGCTCTTTTTTCGATGGATTTACGGATTTTTCGAGAACACAAACAGTTGATTTGCGTCCACCACGTATTACCATTGAATCCTTTAATGGGAATTATGAATCTTGGATGACTTTTTGTGATCTTTATTTGAGTTCGATCCACACTAACGATAAGCTGTCTAACGCCCAAAAATTTAAGTGCCTAATGAGTTTTTTAAAGGGTCCAGCTCATGACCTTCTGATGAATATACCCGTAACCGATGCAAACTACACTAGTGCTTGGGAGAAGTTAAGCGAGAGGTACAATAAACCGAAGATGTTAACTCAAGCGTTAATTAAAAAATTCATGGATCAAGGTTCTGTATGTAAAGGGGGTAACACGCTTAGGGAGTTAAGTGAAAGATCGGACGAGGTAATTCGAGGATTATCGGCAATTGGAAAGAAGGCTGATACTAGAGATGTCTGGCTAATTTATTTATTGTTGCAAAAATTGGACAATGAAACTCGGATGCATTGGGCTGAGGAGACAGACGACGAAGATTATCCAACATTTGAGAATTTTCTGAAATTTCTAACGAAAAGATGTAATATTCTAGAAGCTTGCCAACCAGTACCAGCCTCTACACAAAGATTATTTAAGCCATTTCAAGCCAATACTAGACGTTCTGCCACATCATCACATGCTGCTTCTTTCGTTATTTCTTGTCCAATGTGCAAATCCAGGCATTTACTTCATAGATGCTACCGGTTTCAGGCTTTAGATCAAAAGAAAAGAAGCGAATTCATCACTAACAACAATCTCTGTACAAACTGTTTACGCAGTGATCATAATGTAGCAAATTGCTCCTCTAGCTATAAGTGTATTATCTGTGCTCAACCACATCACACCATGCTCCATAACAACACAGCACTATCTAATTTTGTAAATACTGCAATCGCTAATTCTGCAAACAACGAATCAAATACGCCAACACAAGGCTATCACGCTCTAGTTTCTCATGTGACTGAGCCCAGTTCTTATTCTCACCTGACAGACAAAGCTAAAAAAATCTCTCAAATTTCGTCTCACAACTATCCAAATCATTCACAAACGTTGTTACCTACCGCATTAGTTCATGTCAAGGATATCCACGGAAAATCAATTCTCGCTAGGGCCTTGTTGGACTCTGGATCACAAACTACATTTGTAAGCGAAAACTGCGTACAACGTCTCCGATTAAGAAGAACGCATTCCTGCATTTCTGTTAATGGTCTAGCGATGTCACAAGCAGGTACTACAAAGGGGGCAGTACAGTTACAACTTGCCTCTCGATATAATGCAGACAACACCATATCGGTTTCTGCATTAATACTAAACAGACTAACGTCTAATCTACCAAGCAGCAAAACCGATAGTACACAGTGGAGTTACGTTAAGGGTTTGGAACTTGCTGATCCTCAATTCAATAATCCTGCTCCAATCGACATCTTGGTTGGTGCAGATATATTCTTCAACATATTGTGCAGCGACCGCATTATTTCGGATAATCATCCAATCGCACAGCTCACAATATTTGGCTGGATACTTGGTGGACAATTCCACAAAGGGCCAATAACTAACGAGGCAGAAATAACGAGCAATCATCTACTCTGCTATCATTCTGATATTCATCATACCCTTGAAAAATTCTGGCAATTGGAGGAAATTGCTGCCTTACCAGATTTAACTCCGGAGGATAAATTATGTGAAGATCTTTTTTCTGGGCAACACAGTCGTGACATTGTTGGTAGATATATTGTTCGGTTACCGTTTAAGACTACCAACCCCGATTTGGGCAATTCACTCAACGCAGCAACTTCCCGATTACTTTCTATGGAGAAGAAATTTGAAAGGGACCAGCATTTAAAGAGGGCATATGCAGATTTCATGACTGAATACCTCGAATTAGGACACATGGAACGAGTTCCAGAATCCAATATTAACGTTGCATGGAACAAGAAGTGCTATCTACCTCACCATGCTGTCAAGAAAATGACTAGTACCACAACTAAGCTAAGGGTTGTGTTCGACGGTTCAGCTAGAACCAGTTCTGGCAACTCCCTGAATGATACCTTAGTATCCGGTCCAAGGCTTCAACAAAATCTAGTAAACATCTTACTCAGATTTCGAAAAAACGCCATCGCGATGTCTGCTGATATGGAGAAAATGTTCCGGCAAGTATTAATACACGACGCGGACAGGGACTTTCAGAGGATTGTTTGGAGACAAAATTCTACCGATCCTATTTCGCATTATCGCTTAAATACTGTCACTTATGGGACCAAACCCGCTTCCTATCTTGCCGTTCGAGCTATTCAACAAACTGTTATTGATCATGGAAGTGATCACCAATTAGCTGCACCAGTTCTAAATAATGATCTTTACATGGATGACTTATTGTCTGGAACTGAGAATATCGATGAAGCCATCAATTTATACTGGCAAACTGTATCCTTGTGTAAGAAGGGTGGTTTCAATCTCAGAAAATGGATGTCAAATTCCCAAGAGCTCCTGAAGATTATACCAATAGAGAATCAAGAGACCAAACCATTGGAATTTGATGATGAGTCGACCGGGATTAAAACTCTTGGATTAAACTGGAATCCAAAAGAAGACACATTCCAATTCAAGGTTCAACTGAACGACAACAGGAAGGCTACTAAACGTACTATTTTGTCGGAAGCTGCAAGGTTATTCGACCCTTTGGGATGGCTATCACCAACCACAATCCAAATTAAAATTTTGTTCCAACGCCTTTGGTTGCAGAAACTTGACTGGGATGAGCATCTTCCATTGAAAATTGAGAAGGATTGGTGGGATATAAGGAATGCTTTACCTGAACTCGAAAAAATTCGCATTTCTAGATTCTTGGCTATCTCAAGCCAAGCTAAAACAATAGAGCTTCACGCATTCTGTGACGCTTCAGAACTGGCGTACGCAAGCTGTGTTTATATTCGTGTCGAAAAATTGTCTGGAGAAGTTGTCATTACATTAATAGCGGCCAAAACAAGGGTAGCTCCTCTGAAGCAGGTATCGTTACCAAGACTCGAATTGTGCGGCGCACACCTCCTTTGCAGATTAGTAACACTGGTAAAGGAATCATTGGCCATTAAATTTAATAACATCTATGCATGGACCGATTCAAAAATTTTATTATCATGGCTCTCGGATCATCCCAGGAAGTGGCAGACATTCATAGCCAATCGAACATCTCAAATTTTAGAAGAGCTACCGCGGCAATATTGGAATCATGTTCCATCAAAGGACAACCCAGCAGATGTTGCATCCAGAGGAATTACACCAGAAAAACTCTTAGTGCATAAATTATGGTGGCATGGGCCACACTGGCTACAACTTCAACAGTGCTGCTGGCCCTCCATATCAACCCATGACCTCCAGTTAAATGAAAGTGAAGTGATTTGTGATGTGCGAAAACAAACTTTAAACAATTTTCATGGAAATTTAAATATTAATTTTCTTAACGAACTATTTTTAAAAATCTCTTCTTTTGAGAAAATAAAACGTATTGTGAGCTATATTTTCAGATATTACTCTAAACTAAAGGAAGCAGTGAAATCTGGAGCTTTAAACTTTGGATCAGCTAGTTCACCGATTGAACCTCCAACACTAGACGAAATGCAGACAGCAGAAGAGTTATGCATTAAATGGGCTCAAACTTCGGAATTCCCAGAAGAAATTAAGTCAGTTCAATCAGCAACCCAAATAAAAAATCGCGCAATAAGATCCCTTAGCCCAATATTAGATGAAAGAGGTTTACTTCGTGTCGGTGGACGTCTAGAAGAGTCATCTTGTTCATTTGATACAAAACACCCCATAATTTTGCCAAAAAACCATCTATTAAGCTCTTATTACATTGCAGAATATCATAAGCGACACCTTCATCCGGGACCATCCTTATTATCAAGTTTGCTTCGACAAAGATTTTGGATCATGGGTGCTCGACACATGATAAGAAAGCAGATTGGCAAATGTATGGTTTGTTTTCGCCAAAAGGCAGCTACCGCAAAACAACTCATGGGAAGCCTGCCAAGATCGAGGGTTTCTTCTGGAAGACCATTTCTGTCAACGGGTGTGGATCTTGCGGGTCCCATTTATCTCAAGCAAAATAACAGCCGTGGACGCAACAAGGTAGTAAAAGGCTACATAGTTCTCTTCATATGCTTCGCGGTGAAGGCAGTCCACATCGAGCTTGTTAGCGATATGACAACCGAGGCATATATCTCAGCACTAAGGAGATTTATCTCCAGGAGAGGAGCTCCTATTGAAATTATAAGCGACAACGGGACCAATCTGGTTGGAAGTAGACGACATCTGGACGAGCTTTATCAATTATACCAAAATCAGAATCACATTAATTCGATCTCTCTCTTTCTTACACAGAATAAAATAAGGTTTAAATTCATCCCCGCCAGCGCTCCACATTTCGGTGGCCTCTGGGAGGCAAACATTAAATCGATCAAGCATCACCTTAAGAGAGTGACCAGTTCTACCATCCTCACATTCGAAGAAATGAGTACACTGTTAACACAAATCGAGGCTGTCTTGAACTCAAGACCACTATGCCCATTAAGTGATGATGTCACTGTGTACGATCCTCTAACACCGGGACATTTTTTAATAGGAGAAGCCCTAACAGCGATACCGGAGCCAGAGCTCAGCCATCTAAGCGAATCTCGGTTAAGTAGGTGGCAAAATATCCAACAACGCGTGCAAGGTTTTTGGAAGACATGGTCTGTGGAATATCTCACCTCCTTACAACAACGTCAGAAATGGCATGACGTTCAAAGAAACCTTCATATCGATCAACTCGTCGTGATCAAAGAAGACAACTTACCACCAGCTAAATGGGCAATGGGACGAATAACTCAGTTACATCCAGCTAACGATGGCTTAGTTCGTGTGGTTACCATCAAAACGGTAAAGGGAGAATTCCGGAGGCCCATAGTTAAAATTTGTCCACTCCCCGTAGAATAATTAATCATTTAAACATTTTTTTTTGTAAAATTTATTATTTTATTGGAGTTTCATATTACAGAATTTCATTTAATTGATTTTTGGGGGCAGTATGTTGGATTTCCTAAAAAGAAAAAAATCAATTAATCGAAATATAATTAAAAATATATTTTGTTTACCTTTTTAATCGTGTCAATCAATTTCGGCATTCGATGTACAAATTTGTTTAGCCTAAATGTCGATTTGTATACATTGGCGAATTATTAATGTAGAATTCTATTCGTCGTTAAAGTAGATTTGCTTTCGTCATAAAATTGCATTTATTTTAATCTTGTTCACTACCATCTACCTTAACGGCGAATTGAATCTATTGTGCATCATCCATCTGATTGACAAAACTCAAACGAAATAACTTTGTTGTACCATTTTGTAATAACAAAATTCTTTCCTTTTGGATTTGAGACTTTGTCAGGTGAGGATAAATTAAATTAATTTATATAATAATAATTTTATAAGGAAATAAATCTACAAATTAATATTTACCAAATTTAAATAATTTTAAAATAAATTCATAATAAATAAACAAAAATTTATATCGATTTAAAAGAAATTGGGAGATATTTTATTTCAAAATTTACTTACGGTGATTCACCTGGCCCACGCCAATTCAAATACACTAGATCAAAAATTTGTTATTTAAGAAAATAATATAACATTCTTCACGTTATAAGTTTCGGCTTAGAATTACTTTCCGTACAAAAATCTGCCAGTTTGAAAAAGGTGTTAAAATATTTAGTTAGAGGAAACTTAATTGTGTTAAATAGAAATTAATTAGATATTAATTAGACCATACCTACACACAGAAAGGTTCCGTGGATGGACCTATTAGGATAATTAGACATAGGCATCCTGTATCAACTACACGTAGCCATATTCCAATACGATGAAATAGATATGCATATATTTTTGGGCCCCACTGTATTCAAGATTGGCCAATTCACAGAGATGTTCCGCGGGTTTGACTAATAAAGATAATTAGTTATAGGCATCTTATATCAACTGCATGTAGCCATATTCCAATACGATGAAATAGGACCATGTGTTGTTGAACTTAAATGTAAGTAATTTTTGATACGATATGCAGAAATTTTTGTGGTTCACTGTATTGTAGATTGGCCAATTCACAGAGATGTTCCGCGGGTTCGACTTATAAAGATAGTTAGTTATAGGCATTCTATATCAAACACATATAACCATATTCCAATACGATGAAATAGGACCATTTGTTGTTGAACTCGAATGTTGGTAATTTTTGATACGATATGCAGACATTTTTGAGGTTCACTGTATTGTAGATTGGCCAATTCACAGAGATGTTCCGCGGGTTTGACTAATAAAGATAATTAGTTATAGGCATCTTATATCGACTGCATGTAGCCATATTCCGATACGATGAAATAGGACCATGTGTTATTGAACGCAAATATAAGTAATTTTTGATACGATATGCAGACATTTTTGAGGTTCACTGTATTGTAGATTGGCCAATTCACAGAGATGTTCCGCGGGTTCGACGATAGTTAGTTATAGGCATTCTACATCGAATACATATAACCATATTCCAATACGATGAAATAGGACCATGTGTTGTTGAACTCGAATGTTGGTAATTTTTGATACGATATGCAAAAATTTTTGAGGCCCACTTTATTGAAGATTGGCCAATTCACTGAGTTGTTCCGCGGGTTTTACTAATAAAGATAATTAGTTATAGGCATCTTATATAGACTGCATGTAGCCATATTCCGATACGATGAAATAGGACCATGTGTTGTTGAACTCAAATGTAAGTAATTTTTGATACGATATTTAGACATTTTTGAGGTTCACTGTATTGTAGATAGGCCAATTCACAGAGATGTTCCGCGTTATATCATATCAAAAATTACCAACATTCGAGGTCAACAACAAATAGTCCTATTTCATCGTATTGGGATATGGTTATATGCATTCGATATAGAATGCTTATAACTAACTATCTTTACAAGTCGAACCCGCGGAACATCTCTGTGAATTGGCCAATCTTCAATACAGTGGGCCTCAAAAATTTCTGCATATCATATCAAAAATTATCAACATTCGAGATCAACAACAAATGGTCCTATTTCATCGTATTGGAATATGGTTATATGTATTCGATATAGAATGCCTATAACTAACTATCTTTACAAGTCGAACCCGCGGAACATCTCTGTGAATTGGCCAATCTTTAATAGAGTGAACCTTGTAACATGCCATCGCGCTTTACACATATGATCTGTATATAACGTATAATACTAACGTGGTAACATGTCATTACGTTATTTAAATTGCAATAGAATAATTTTTTTTTTGAAACAGGTAGCTTAAGTATAACGCTCTCAAAATTTACATAATGTCTGTTATTGTTAATATATACATAGGAATTTGGATAAGTTGAGGTTTTCCTGTATGCCGAATAGCGGTAGTAACTTGTAATATGATATTATTTAACCGAAAGTCTTGGGCATTTAAAATTGAGATTCTCTAGTGATAACATCGAGTAAATAAAACTAAAAAAAAAAAAAAATAAAAATCATTCACCTCTTTTAATATCCATATACATATATTAGTGTTAAGAGGCAGAATAAAATTGCGGAAAACTAAGACCGCATAAGAAAATCTTTATCAAACAAATAGTGTGGGATACATAAAATCACATCAATTATTTAAGCTTAGAACCGGCTTTCAAATATAAAGCACGCAAGGTTGTAATATCCGATAGGTAAGGTGCGTACGCATAACACAAATTACGAAGCGATAAACAAAAACCCATCGCATAGCGGCACTAACGGGGGTATACGACCTGCGTAGTTTGTTTGCGGAGTTTTTTTTATTGTGCTGATGCTGCATTTTCCAACGGGGATACAGACAGATATATCATAGAGGATGTTACACCGGTTCCAAATTTAGTTGCGAATTTGCATTAATTACCATAGCAGTGCGTTATTTGGCCAATTTCCAGAAGCCATTTTGTCTATTTGTGTTATTAATTTTGTTAACTTTTTGATAGTTAGTTATTTAGTTAAATTAGTGGTTCTTTTGTTTGTTATTATTAATATTAGTAAATAGACTACTTAGTGCGAAGTGAATATTTTATAGGGGTGAATATACATACTTACCTACATACATTCGGGGCAAGCATTTTTTTTTCAGCTTTCCTAATGCCGTTTTGGAGGGACACCTTGAGCGCTCGAGTACTCCGACCAAAAGTGGTAAGTTTTCCATAATTTTTTTATTTATTTACGCTTCTTTTCTCATATTCACCAGAGATAAACTATTCATTTCTCAAAATTTTGGATATTTAGAGTTTAATTATATTTATACAAAGTTTAATCTTTTTAAGATATTGATAATGGTTGTAGTTAATGTGTGAAAAAATATAGTTAAAAAAAAAAAATGTATTAATTTTTTTTTGATTGTGATCCATCGTGATTGAAACTTTGACGCTCGTGACTTCCACCTTGCTAAACTATATGAAGTTTTATTTCAGTTTTGTGATTTTTGTTTAGTTAATTTGGGAATAAATTTTTGATTAGTAAAGCACACAGTTAATTGTTTGTACGTTGTCAAATCGGCTATACATAAGAATCCTCCCAGCCGACGTGGAGACTATCCTATTAGAAGTGTGCGAATGGGCCGATAGCACCAGACAACAACGTTACAACCTCAAAAATTTCTGTATATCGTATGAAAACTACCGACATTGAATGTGAACAACAAATGTCCCTTTTTCATCTTATTGAAACGATGTAGCTGTACTGTCCAAAGATGATGCCTATATATCCTTAAATATCGTTTTATACCGAACCCGCGAAAAATTTTTATGATTTGGCTAGGCTTTCCAAACAAAAATAATAATCTTTTTATTATTGATTTTGAAATTGCAGTAAATTTGTACGCGATTTGAATTTAGTGAGTAATTTTTTTTGTTAGAAACCGTCCTCCTTAAGTTTACTAAGGCATCCTACGGTATAGCTAACCTCCATATCTCTGAAAAATGTTTTCAATTTTCAGACTCAGTAAAAAACGATTTTTATCCAATGTATATGTTATGTTGATATCAAAAATCATTTATTTAAGTCAAAAGTAATAATTCATATATTATGTTATAGTTTATAACGTGTCGTTATATATATATATCTATATATATATATATATATATATATATTTATATATATATATAAGAATGTTCGTCGGCGCACAATTCTGGTTAATAAAACTCACAAATTCTGTTTATCAATTATTTTACAATTCACGGTTATTTATTTTGTACTATCACAATAATTTCAATTTAGTTTATATAATAGTTTTTAAGATTTGATTTATTTTAGTTTATAAGCTGATTTTTAATTTGCTTTTTATTTTATTTTTCACCACGTAATTTTTGGACCGTTTTTTAGCAAGAGAGAGAGCGATAAGTAAGAATTTCCTTTTTCTGCTGTCAAAAAAACAAAAAGCGCGAAAGCAGCTGGGTTCATGTACTTTTTCATTTTTTTTTGTTTTATCTGTCTGTGTTGGTATGCCTGCATTTTCAAGTTGCGTTCTTTTTTTTGTTGATTAAAATTGTGCATGCGAATTGGTGGTAGCGATGAGCGAATGTACAGAAATTACTGAATGAGTGAATGTGTTTAATTGATGAGTGAATCTGACGTTGGAAATGTATGAATGAATGTATCTGAATGAGTGAGTCGCTACAAGTTGTTCCTGGTTTTTGGCAGGAATTTGTTTTAAATTGCTTTTACCGACTATTTCACTAATATTAATAAGTTTTTTTGTTGATTAAACAAATTGTGTATACATATACGTTTTGTTGATTTTGTTGTTTTGTCTAAAACTTCACACCCGTTAAGGAAGCCAACTCCAAATTCTCCTCCATTCTGATGGCCGCTGTAATGAAGAGTGTAACCATTGGTGGTGTCATGGATCCCACTACCAGACCATCTAAGCTCTTGTAGTGTAAGCCCGTCTAATGTGTAACTCTTTGCTTAATTCGAAAGGATCTGGAGATCTCCAGTTCTTAAGAGGCTAAGCACGTTCCATGTTCCCATTTTTAAAGCGTTGTCCGTGTACAATTTCCGAGGTCGATTTTGTGATGAATCCGATATGGTAATCCGAGGCCTTTGATTAGAGTTCATAACTTTAATTGTTTTTATGAGAGCAAGTTGTTGGCCTGCTGCTCAACCCGCTTGTTACGTGTGTGGGCCACGTACTGGTGAGAATCTTAATGCATCCAGTCCTAGCTTGAACACATTTGTATAGCGAGCCGCTTGATACAAGACAGACGCCCGCTTCAGCCACACCTAACCTGGAGAACAGACGCTGATTTGATATTGGTTTTGAGGGGCCAATGACTCGCCCTGACATGTAGTGTCCATGACTATAAACAGGATTTCCCCTGCTCGTCTCCACTACATCGCCTGATTTATTTAGCGTGACCCAGGGAGCACCGCAAGGAGGTATGAATCTAGGACTTCGCGAAAAACTTCATAAGCACTATTATTAAGGTATTTACAAAACTGTGCGTCCATAGTTTCCGGGCATTGAAATATTAATGGAATTACAAGAAAGTAACACAAATTTCCAATTATTTAAAGTATTTTAATTTCACCTGACCCAATTAAATGATTAAATAAAACTACAGTGCACAACAATATGCCCGATACTACATAAACAAATTGAGAAATATGCATATACCTACTTGTAGGTTATTCTATAAATAAATTTAAAAAAAAGCCGCTTCATTCAAATTCCAGACATCGCATCGCATCTATAGAATCGCGTAAAGAAAATCTCGGAAATTTAATTTCCATCGCTATACAAATTTTTCGTTACTAAACACATATTTGTAAATAAATTCAATTATTTGTACAGATTATATAAATAGGACAGAAATTTTCTCTCCGTTGCATCAACCTGAATGATAGTAAATAATTAATGTAGATTTGTTTTTTCTTTCTACTATTACAAACGGAATAACAATGGATTGGATATGGGCCATTACTATTATGTGCACGATGTGAGATTTTAAAAATACATCACAACACAATTGTTTATTGTATTATGGATCTAACATATTTGTATATACATTAATATATGTAAACACGTATATAAACATATTTGAGTTTACTCATATCGTATATACATAAATCAAATGTCAATAAAAATTGAGCGAAAAATAGCAACGTGATGGGGTGTATGTGTGTGAATAAAAGTGGAATAATGGAACGATTCGAATTCTGAATTATTTAAAAAAAAAAAATTTGATTATTTTTACTACGATCATGTACACACGAGTAATTTTAAATAAATATCACCCCATTTTTTGTTGTATTGAACCAATTACTATTTTTTTGCGGTTTTATTTAAATATCCGGATCAATGAGGTAATGGCAATTTATTCAATTACGTGTTCTTTTTGTGTAACAAGTTTGAACTGGTTTATGTGATAAAAAAAACTATTTCAATGTTAAAGTTCAAAAATGTATCAAGAAACTAGATACGTATAGCTTTATACTCTCTACTAATTAAAAAGCAAATTTCATAATTACAAAGTTCAATGTTATATAGAACATAGATAATAAAAGCATTTCCATAACCAATCCCAATACATATCATATTCTATTATTATCTTCTACTATTAATAGTTATAAAACTAAAAAAACAAAAACATCTCATGTTTATGTCAACTAAAAAAACCGTAACATGAAAAAGTACACCACACAACAAAATGTTTAGAATAAATAATAGCTCTAGATGTACGTATAGTAGTTTCGCTATTTTTCCAAATATTCAAGAGTTTTCCTAAAACACATAACAGTAGTATCTCGTTTCTACATAAATGACATCCTCTTTTATGTGTGTCTTTTATCTCTTAGCGGCAAAACAGCAACGGAATTGGAATATTAAAAGTGTACTGCTACATGTATGTACATAATACATACATTATTTATGTATGTAACAAAGAAGAACATCACCATTCGAACAACATACAATAATGTAGCAAGCACATATAGCAAAATGTGTCTTGTACGTACACCAATTTTCTTTAGCGTTAGACATAAAATAGTAAAGAGCATAAATTATAAGATATTAAATAAGTAAAGAAGAAAAACAAAAGAAAACTGACGCCGAAAATCAATAAAAATAAAAATTTTTGTTTCTTTTTTTTTAACGATCGATGATTTTTATTTTATTATTACGATTGTTATGCCATTTTTGCCTTCTTCGATGGTTTTGTTGTTTTTTTCGGTTAAAAGTTGATTTTCTTTTTGGATTTTTATTTTTATTATGTCTTCTTAGTTTAATACTATATGTATAAGAAGCTAAATTATTTGTTGTGATTGATGTATATAATTGAAAACTTTGGCAGGATAATGAAGAAGACTAACATTTTGTTTTGCTAAATACATAAAATAATATTTGTGAAAATAGTTTACTTGTGGATCGGCCTTGATTATAGAATGGCACGTGCGGCTTTTACTTAGTACACAAATTTACAAGTTAGAGTAATTTGTAAAGTTTTTACTACTTGGAGAGAGATAATCGCAACTCTCATTTGCTGGTTTTCCTAAAAAATTCCGAACTTCAGACTGATAACTAACATTGAATATATAGACGTTCTTGAGTTGTGTTCTTGTCTTTGTTAACCCTAACGACCTTCGACTTAAAGGGCGTAATGAATGCTCGAACGAGAAAGACTTGTTTTTGATATTTGTCTTTCTGTAGTATTATTGGTATTTGGCTTTCTGCATAGTGAAACATGATATATAAATATAGGAATATAGTGAACATGATATATTGGAGATGTTCAAAAAATAAATAACGGTACTGTTCAGGTACTATTAGACAGGTAATTTCACTTCACATGCAATGGTTTACATGTGATTGTGAAATGGGTAAACCAAAATTTTTTTCGTTTTATTCTGTTTTAAACGGCGTTTTGCTTAAAGGAAGGAATGTTGATTGTTTTGGCTATTTTAGAGGCGATCAAGAAAATAACAAAGAAGTTTATTTGGTTGTTTCTGTTGGTTGTACGAAATTTAGTTGTTTTCTATATAAATAATTAAATTTTTGTGTTTTGCTACAACATTTTGGTTTTGTGTGATGAAATGGTTGCTTTGTATTTATCAAAATAATACAGCAATAATTTAATTATATGGGTTTTGTATTGAAACTGTATTGTTGTGCCACCTAGTCATAATACAAAACTTGAGAAAAATATTAATTTATTTGTATCTCGTTAATATAAATGAAAGGAGCATCACGACAAGACAACCTCAAGACTTGGTATTGTAACAAACCCAAGACAGTCACAAGACAATGCCATGTATTTGGGACAAAAGGTACCTATAAACAAAACAAGAGCGACGACGACAAGCGACGAATTAAAATAGACAAAAATTATGTGGCGTCACCGTTATTTTTATTTTATAGTTTAAATATTAGATAATGTTCGTTTTCAAAAGTTGAATTGGCATTAATTAAGTTTGGAAGGTATACATTTTTAATACAGTGTAAGCCACGCTTACAGTTGTACAATGTAACAAAAAAAATAGTGTGAGACGCACTTTAATCGTAGATGCCGCGACAAGCAACAAAAACGATATTTTAAGCGTCAGTCGTTGTGTTCTTTTTGGTACACTTTTCTTTACTGTTCAAAAAAAGTTTGTAAAATTAAGTCATGTTAATATCACATGCAGTAATTTTGATAAAATTCAATAAAAATTAATTATTAATAATTCGCATCGCGAATCAAAATTGTTATTTAATTAAAAACAGTTAAAAATCAGTACGATTAACGTTTATTAAATTGTTCGTGAATTATCAAAGCGTATTAAATTGTGCCCCAAAAATTGCTTTAGAGGTTACTGTTTCCGCGTGGGTTGTCACATATACCACATAGCACTAATATTTGTAAAACCAAACGGGGATCGTACATACACTCCAAAGTGGTACATACATAAAATCCAAAGTGGTAACGCCCGCCGTGATCTGAAGGGGAGAATAAATACAACACAAGTATAATAAACTACGTTTTATTAAGCTACGGTTATTAATATAATATAAGCCGTATTGAACAAGCGCCGCTCCAACAATCATTTAACACGTGGATTTGCAAACAAATTTGGTCGCGGACGAGCGACAAATTACTAAAGTTTACACCGTCCGACACATAACCAATCAGCAAGTATATCGTCCGATGCAGCAGCCATCAACAGCGGAAATATCATCACGCATCGGCAGTTAATTAATGTAAGTACCTTGCAAATTTAATTAATGTTGTGTGTTTCTTTTTACCCATGCCGACGCCAGGAGGTTCTTCCACTCCAGTGGAGTCGGAAGTTGTGGGGCAACACGGCCAAGACAAAATGTTGTCGTTTACGTTAGAAGAGTTGAACGAATTGATTGAATCTAAAATATGGGCGTGTGCGAGTTCTCAACATTCGGGTTTAGTTGACTCGGGTCGCATTACGGACACGTGTCCGGTTAAAACTAAGGCCGAATTAGGGGATAGTACAGTAATGCCTCAGACTGGCATAATTTCACATATCGCCTTCAAGCCTCCGCAACCGCTATATACGCAAAATCCTACGGTATGGTTCGCAATCCTTGAACAGCAGTTTAAGTGTCTAACATAAAAAGTGAACCAATGAAATATTCCCACGCAGTCAGCGCCCTTGATTCTTGCTTACACGAGACGTTTACAGTTGTGATAATGGGTGATAAGGGCGACAAGTCTTACACGTTTTTTAAACACGCCGTTATTAAAGTTCTCGGAGAATCGGATAAGGCCAGATTAAATAAAATGTTGCACGGATTGTCGTTAGGAGATCGTAAGCCATCGCAGTTACTTGAACAATTCAAGTTAAACGCCGGCGTTAATTTTAATGAGGGGTATATCCATCAATTATGGTTAAGTCGATTACCGGTAAATATTCAGCTCATATTAACATCGTTTGATTCAAATTCATTCAATCACAAGCCCACCAATTTCATCGGGTTTTTTAATTAGTAACAATTCCGTTTTAGCTCCTAGTGTAGAAAGTCTCGAAGAGACGCTAACCAAATTTGAAGCAAGAATTATAGGTCAAATTTCTGCCTTAGTGACAAATCAGGACATATCTCGGAACCGAACCCGTTCAAATTCACAGCGACAAGGCTCGCTTACACCTTCTTCGTCTAAGGACGAGTCAGGCGATCGAATAAAAATTAAGAGCACACCAGCATGTGGCGACGTATCTGGATGGTGCAGAATCCAGTCGCCTTTTAATCATAGAAGCAAACACCAAGCGTACATTTTTAATCGACACAGGGGCGGGCGTGTCAGTTGTTCCAAGAGATTTTGTTAAGTTGCCGGTTACAACGGACGAGTTTACTTTATTTGCGGCTAACGCTACTCGGGTTAAGGCATACGGTACTCAGCAATTGAGCTTGAATATCGGCGTACGCCGAGAATTTGTGTGGACTTTTATTGTGGCAGACATCATCCTACCTATCCTGGGAACTGATTTCTTAAAGTCAACCAGTATTTTAGTGGATATTCGTAGGCGTCGAATTGTAGATCCTCTTACTTCTTTATGCGCTATAGGATCGTTGTCTAGTAATAACTATCCATCGTTGACAACGGTTGGCAAATCAGCAATACAACCAGACATTGTTAAACTATTATTGAATTTTCCGAAAATCACGCGCGACTCATTGAGTCCAGTTCCTGTAAAGTATCAGGTGACCCATCGTCTCGAGAAACGTGGTCCACCAGTTGCTAGCAAAACACGTCGGTTGCCTCCGGACAAGTTAAACATAGCAAAGGCACATTTCGAGTCAATGATGGCCCAAGGCATCTGTCGCCCTAGTAAGAGTCCTTGGTCTAGTCCGCTGCAGCTGGTCCGCAAAAGAACAATGAATGGAGACCATGCGGGGACTACCGGGCCTTGAATGACGGTACCATACCCGATCGCTATCCTGTACCGCACTTACAGGACTTCTCCTTCCAGCTTGCCGGTTGTAGCATATTTACCACGTTAGATTTAGTGAGGGCGTATCATCAAATACTCATCGAGCCCTTTGATATTCCGAAAACGGCCATTGCTACACCATTCGGGTTATTCGAATTTTGTCAAACGACCTTCGGACTGAGAAACGCGGCACAATCATACCAAAGATTAATGCACTCCGTCTTGTTTGGGTTATCGTTCGTTTTCGTCTACTTGGACGATGTTTTAGTGGCATTCAGTTCCATGGAGGAACATCTTAAGCATTTAAAGATAGTCTTCACCAGATTATCGGAAGCAGGTCTGGTAATTAATACGGATAAATTCGTATTTGCAAAACCAGAGATACATTTTTTGGGTCATTCGGTTAATTTGCAGGGGATACTCCCATTACAAGAAGGTGTAGTGTTATTGCGAAATACGAGCGACCGCAGATCGTGCAGCAGCTGAAACGATTTCTCGGCATGTGCAATTTTTACAGGCGTTTTATACCGGCCGCTGCCGGAGATCAAGCTGTTTTAAACAATTTTCTTAAAGGTTATAAGAAAAATAAACAAACAAAGGTTGAATGGTCGGAGTCATCTATTACAGCGTTCGAGGCTTGCAAGACTAAATTGTGTGAAGCAACGATTCTGGCGCATCCTGTAGCTAACGCAAGGTTGGCAATTTTGGTCGATGCTTCTGACAATGCAGTCGGGGCGGTTGTACAGCAATTTGTAAACAACGTTTGGCAACCTCTAGGTTTTTTTTTTTGTTCGTTTGAGCATAGTATAAATACATATAGTACTTCCATGCAAACTTCATCGGTGAAGTGTTAGATGGAGATACTGATATCGTTTTCGATTTTTGAAAATATTTTTGTATATAAATCCGCCCAAATATATGTTCGAATTAATACGCCCAAATGTCATCATATTTTTCTAACCGTTCATTGAATAGTTAAGTGTGTAAAATATAGACATATCCATAGATATTTGTTTATTTCGTTTCGGTTCAACCAACACTAAAACAATATTATTTATAAAAAATTTTATTTATGCACTGATGGTAAATTTTAATGTTGATGAAAATTCTTGGCAGTGCTATTTGATTAAATATGTACAATATCAAATTCCCCATAAAAACCATATACAAAACATAATTTTGTTTTCTTTTTTATAATTTCTATTTGTATGAAAAATCCTAATAAAACCATGAATATCAACTCTACACAATAATATTTGTAAACAAAATCAGATGATGTTAGATTTTTCGTGTTAGTTCATCTTTAGAGAGAACAAGGGACCAAAGCATTTATTTCCCTTATGATGGAAAGAGAAAAACATTTGATGTGAAAACTAGTTTTTATAGACGGTTTGTAAAAAAACTTGTGCGGGGGCCTTATTCTCGAATTCCACATCCATTCTCCACATGCGGACATCTGTCAAAATTCATCAAAACGTTCTGAAATTTTAATTCGTATATAAAACACATGGGGCATGAACATATTCTTTTTGGAGAATTTCTTCCACCTGCTTATACCCATTCGGAAATATTCCCTTAGTACCAAAAAAATTCAATTTTTATGAATTTTGACAGATGTCCACATGTGGAAAATGGATGTGGAATTCGAGAATAGGGCCCCAGGTTTTGACCTACTTAGCTCTTGTTTCAGTATTGGTATAAAAAGAAAAACTAAAAATCAAAATCAAAAATGTCTAGTATTGTTTTAATATTCTTACCTAGACCGTGCCCGAATACTGTGATAATACCGTAATAAATATTAATTTGTGACATTTACTTGAGAAATTTTCCCCTTCGCAGACATTTGATATTTTTACTGCCCGAATTTAATAATAAGGCTGTGTTTCAAACGAATAAAAATCCGCATAAAAAGTTAAAAAGTTAAATTTTTGAAAATTTATTCACGGACCAGTTAAAAATTTCTAGCTTGTATTTTACTTTTCTCTACGCAAAATAAAAATAAAAAACGTACACGTTAGAATTTTAACCAGTTCCATTTAAAACTCCAAAGCGATTAAAAAGTAAGGAAAATTTAATATTTTTCACCACAGTTAACAAATGTAACTTTTTATCCGATTGAAACACAGCCTAATTTGTACGTGATAATTTTCTCGCCTATTTTTTTTAATAAAATCAAATTGAAAATAATAATAAAAAATACGACTACATTATACTCCGTGGTTCCACAACCCGATTATAGGTGAAATATTATCCTGTTATGATGAGGAAACGAATAAATACGTAAGGATTTCTGGGGATTCGTTTCACGAAATCACAGATTTTTTACCACGCAAAACGCATGGATGGCAACGTTAGTTACAACTCATGGCTTTTTGTGGCTTGCAAGTGGGACAAGGCATAGAATGGTGGGAGCTGTTAATATCAAATTATATTATTGTTAATACCCAAATTATATTTTATTTAATATTGTAAAAAATAATATGTTCTCGCTCTTGTTGATTGCTGTTGCTAATAAAATATTCAAATCACATTCAGTAATAAAATATTTCACATGGATCTGTCAAAATGTATCATAGGGAACGACTGTAATAATTTGGATGAGTATAATATTTAACAAGGTATTCAGGCACGGCCTAAATTAATGTTCGTGTAAAACAAACCAAAACAAGTTGTCGCTATAGTTTGAAGTATTTCTATAAAGGTATTTTGAAACTAGTTTCGTATGTATAAATTTTATTTACATTTTTAAATTATTAATATTAAAATAGTGTGTGTTTATAAAACTTATTTAAACAAAAACGGCACCAATGCCACAAGAACATTTTTTATTGTGCCACAGGGCAATCGCTGTAAAGTTTGGTTGAAGCATGGTTGTATGTGGGATAAACTCCAAGAGTGTTCAAAATACTATATATTACATTTTGTGAAAAACACTTCTGTGTCAGTGAGATTAAAATAACTGGGTATACAAAAGTTTTGAAAAGAACGGCGCTTAATAAAATATTTAATAGTTTTGTTTGTAAATGTAAAGACAATTAAATCGACGTTGCTTGTCAAAGATTAATAAATCTAAAACTTTATACAACTCCTATTTCAAAAAAACCTTTGCACGCCAACCATTACTTTTAACACAGAGTATTCTGAGGTTGAGCCAGTACTCTGAGTAGGGCTGACTCGCCACCACTCAAATTAAAATATGAGGCAGGGCCCCCAAAAACGTATCTAAGGAATTATGATATTCCACAAGTTCCTTTAGCGTGTCCTATATCGCCCTCTCAGTTCCTCAGTCCACATCACCGAAGGAGGACCGAAACCAATCAAGAAAATAAGCAACTGAAAAAAATGTCGAGGTTCCTTTTAAACACTCCGCCTAAAAAGAAGCTCGCATCCGTGGATATTGTGGTAAAAGATTTTATTAGCAACTTACTTGAAGAACGGCCAGAAGTGAAAACGTTTGTGTTTAAACAAATATTCCACAAAAAAAATTCGACATGGACACAAACAGAGCAAAAGTAATTTCTGGGATTTTATTTTGAATCACCTGCTTTTTTAAGAATAAGGATTTGTATACCAAATTTCAAAAATATGATTTGTAATATTTCACATAAGTAGCTATTTTATTTTATTAATTTAAAATTAATATTTTATTTTTATTTAAATAGCTGTGCAACCAGATAGGAAATACTTCATTTTGTGTAACGAGTGGGATATTGCTCGCTTCGCTTATTTTGAAAATCACACAAGTTACACAAAATGATTATTCATAACGTTTCGTTACAAAGATTTTTTCTAATTTTTGTAAAAAAAACAGTAAATTATTGAATTTTGGCAAAAAAGTCTTAAAGTCGTAAAATTCCAAATTAATTTAATTTTTTTTTTTTTTTTGTTTTAAATCAAGTAGACACAAACTGGTGAATATTTCATCACCAGTTGTGACATAAGGCAGTGATACGTGCAACGTGTTTCCATGCTGATTTGTTGAAATAGCTGTTACTTTTTTAAGATCATGTATTTTTGCGTGAAAGGCAAAAAAATGTTCTGTATACAAAATTGAACAATGTTCAATTTTTGCCTTAATGCCGCATACTTGAAATCTACCAACGGTAACTTGGTAATTTCAAAGCAAAAGAACTTGACAAAAACGTCACGACAAAAAATTATAAACTTAAGAATTTTAGTGGAACCATTATTTTTCGATATTTGTTTTCAAACCAAACTTTCTTTACTTCTAATAAAATAAACTTGAATATTTTAAACTATTTTACTGTGGCATAAAATAAAAAACTATTAAACTACAAATTGTTATTGTTTATGTGCAAAGCAAAATGGGGCTACATAATTCGCCAATCACAAAATGTTGACATTTTTTACCTTATAGGAAAAAATACACTAGACAAATTTTTTCAAATTAACAAATAAATTGATGCCTCCGTTAAGCCTAGAGAAATAAAATTTAAATAAATAAATAAAACTAAAAAGCCATTTACATATTCCTTAAGTTTGGATGCAAAATTACGAAGCTTCGTTAAATTTGTTAAGTGACGTTAATTTTTCGCTGGGCGAGAATACAGAAATGCTATCTACCCCATTTTTAAGTTTTGTTAATTCTTAATTTTTAAGTTTATTAAGTGGTAACCAGCGAAAAATTATAAACTAATTAAGAATTAACAAAACTTAAAAATGAGGTAGATAGCATTTCTGTATTCTCGCCTAGCGAAAAATTGACGTCACTTAAGAAATTTAACAAAGCTTCGTTAAATTAGATCTGTCAATTAAGAAAAATTAAGAATGAGCGATTTTGTGTCCAAATGTAAGAAATAAATAAAAAAATAAATAAATTTTTGATGCGGTAGATGCAAAGATTTTTATTTCATGCGATTTTATTTATATTCAATTCATGAATTTCATCAATTTAAATTTTACTTTTATAGGTTTTATTGTGGTATTACACTGTATATATTCTTCATTTCTTATCTAGTTATGAAAAATCTGCCGTTTCGCAACCTACTACAGTAACCATACGTTATATTAAAATGAAAACCAAATTATAGTATACTTAATACTCAGTCATATATTTTTTTTACTTAGGAATATCGACTATTTTGCGTTGGCATTCGCTAACAAGATTTGAAAGTGGAGTATCCAAGAATATAATTAGTCTTTTAAAAAATAAATGTGACGGCATGATTGAAATAGACCAACGTTGCATTCTATGATGGATAAAATATCAATAAAAAAAGAATTGGAATATAATACAGCAGATGACCTAATCCATGGATACCAGGACCTTGGTGGACTTGGAAGGGGCAATTTGATTTCCGACAAAGCATTTGTATTTATGCTACGTGCACTCAACCGCAATTGGAAACAAGTAGTCGGTTATTACATGGGTTCACCAAAAGGCGACCAACGGAACAGAAACAGTTGTCAACAAAGTTCACAAAACCGGTTTGCAAATAGTTGGTACTCGTATCAAATATGGTCAAGGTAGTACAAACAGAAAAGCATTTTCAAGTTTAGGGAGCCATGGGCGAGGTTTGGTCCACGAAAAATATTTTGTTTTTACGACATCCCTCACCTTTTTAAAAGTGTTCAGAATTGTTTCTATTCTGATAACATATTAACCAACGACTGCGAAAAGAGAATATTGTGGCAGATACTACAAACACTTTATTCTATGGAGCATGGATCAGTGAGAGTTTTACATGACCTCACTCGTAAGCACATTTGCCCCGATATTTTTGAAAAACTTAAATTAATTTAAATAAGTCGCGTTTTTTTATTCGCTCCGGATAGCTGCTATCGAGAGATGTCATATAAAAATTGGCTCCCGATAGCGCTCCGTATAAATAGGTAGATCCAAATATTTTTTATATGAAGATTTTGGTAAACAATTGAATTAAAAATGATAGTTTGATGTTAAATAAGTTTAGTTTACCAATAAATAGCACGTCAAATTTAAATTTAGGCGTATAAAAATGACGGCTCTCGATAGCAGCTATCCGGAGCGAATAAAAAAACACTACAATAGTTATATAAGGATTATAATACAAGAAAAGGTACAAAAAAATGTATGCAACAGCTAAAGGAAGCTAACATATGTTTTGTTCCTAGATGTTAAATTATTATTAGTACTGCAAGTAGACAATGTAGATCTGCTCTCTAGTATATTTAACAGGGTTTTTCAGTAACAAAGTTACTAAACAGTTTAATTGTAACAATTGCTCAATATTTGCGGTTATATACATATACAATATATACAAATAATTAAGAACGAGAAAATTACGCTCTTTAAAAATAAAGACCCATGTAACTGAAAATACGAAATCAGCTGCATATGGAAATTTGTGTCCTCCGTCGAATTCGAAGAATTCATCGAAAACATATTAAATACATTTAAAAAAAATATCTCAAATATGGGTTGCGAAGAAAATATTCTTGACAAACTTTTTACAAAGTTTATTCACGGGAAATATCCACATCGATTAAGTGACGGACACTGCTCGTATTACCAAATATATAATTGCTGAATTTATACGTCTTAGCTTAAAGCAAAAAAAATGATGAACTCAAGCAACCGAAAAGGCATCAAAATAAAATTTTTCAATTTAGAAGAAAACGAAAACTAAAATTCTACTAATATTTAACTTTTTTTTTGTTATTTTGAAATGGATTTCATTGTATTTACTTAAAATGTTTATGCTACCAAAACAAAATACAAAAGGTCAATGACCGTGTGAACCGCAAAAATAAAAATTATCTTTTCTCATTCCTAAACAATTTTTTGCTCAATAGAAATTACATATCTACATATTCAATTATTTATTAAAATATAAAAATAAAAATAATTAGTGAAAATTTTAAATAAAATAAAAAATTGAGTTGAAATTAAAATATGACAAATTGATTTTTATTGCCATTTTGGTCAGTTTTAGGCAATGACCTTCAGTATTTAAAAAAAAAAAAAAATTATGTTTGAGTAGTACGTACAACAAAAATACACAATTAAAATGTGTATTTAAAAGGATGTGTAGTCGGCTATGAACATAGTTTATTCGTTACTAAGTGTTAGAGTAGGATAAAACTACACGTGAACAATTCGAATTTCTGTTGTATGTTCAATTAACCATACAAACATTTAGGCGATGGTCAAAGTTTGTATATTAACTTTATATGCGATCGACGCGACATCTGGAATTTCACCGATTAAATATTTTTTTTCTATGATGGTAGTACTATATGTATTTATACTATGGTTTGAGTGAGAACCAACAAACATACAGCGCATATGACCGTGAATTGTTGGCGGCGTACTCTAGGACAGTAAAAAATAAATCAAGAAACAAACAAACAAACAGAGTTAACGTCCAAACCAATAGAGTTCTTTCCTTTTGGATTGTTTGAACGTTTAGCAGAGAAGTTAAGTTGATATATTCATCCAGAGACATGGACGGAAGGACCGACTGCCAACCGAAACCATATAGCATTCTTTTTGCAAAAAGCTTAAAAATTTGTTAAAATTACAAAATTTTCATTGAAAAAATTGCATTTTTGTCTTATATTGCGGGCGACATTTCAAAATTCGGCGGACAAAATGTACGACAATTGTGTAATTTTAACAAATTTTTTAAATAGTAAAATGGCTTTTTTAAATTCGAACTAATTTTACAAATATCGAATGAATAACAATTTTGTTAAAAATTAAAATAAATGGGCGAGTCCTTAAGAGTAGTGTATTTATGTCGGTTCTGCCTGATTTGGGAGTGGGAGCTATGACGTAAATGTCTACGAATCAGTTTTAGTATACATTCAGGGGTAAATAATACATTCAGGCGGTATACATTTAGGCGGAGGCTATAACAAAGCCCACTTTCAGGCAAACGTCGTATTTAAAGCATAGTTACAGGCGTCAACCCATAATTAAATAGCATACATTCAGGCGGGTTTATATACATTCAGGTGGTTATATCACAAGCATACTTTCAGGAAATTTTAGGTGTAAATTGCATATATTAAGGGTAAATTTACAAGCATACTTTCAGGGGAATTCGCAAATTGCATACTTTTAGTTTAAATTAAATTTTTAACATACATTGCATACATTCAGGTATAAAGTTATTTTTATATAAGTTATTTTATACAGTTTTAGCGTAATTGTATACATTCATGTGAAAATTAGTCGTTACAAAGTTGGAGAGCGTTATTTATAAATAGAGCGTCGAAGTGTTGAATTTAATGTAGATGGAAAATCATGAGTGGAATTTACGTAATCGTCTAGACCCAGACATATTATTTTTATGTTTAAAATTGTCTAATAACAAAATGTAGTCGTTTACACTCAGGTAAGGTCATATTTATGTAATCGTCCATACATATTATTTTTAAATTAAAACTGTATAATAATAATACAAATGATGAACGGTCAAAAGAAATAGTGGGACCACTATATTTCACAAAAAATAAAAAAAGTGTTCATATAAATTTATTAGTGATTAAAAATGGTGAACACTATTGTTTTATTAAAAATTTAAGTAGATTAGTAAGATTTTCGAATAGAGAACATAAACTTTGTATTTGTGATGGTTGTCTAACATTTTTTCGTAGCGAGACTGATTTAAATCAACATTTAACAAACGAGTGTAATAAGATCAAATGTATTCTCCCAAATGAAAATAATTATATAACAAAATTTAAAAATTTTCAACACAAAGAACCAGTTCCCTTTGTAATTTTTTGTGACTGAAGCAATTTTAAAGCCTATTGGTACGTGTATCGAGGTGAGGATTGTGGTCTTGTTTTTATCAGTCGAATGTATGTTAAAAATTAATTTACAATGAAATTATGCAATTTTCGTCTGAATTCCCCTGAAAGTATGCTTACAAATTTACCCTTAATATATGCAATTTAAACCTAACTTCTCCTTAAAGTAGGTAATTGGCTTGTAATATAACCTACCACCTGACTGTATGGAATACAACCTGAATGTATGGTATTACCCCTTAATCTATTGGTTTACACCTGAAAGTATGTATGTATAAAACGTGCCACCTGAAAGTATGCGATACCACCTAAATGTATACTGGGTTTAGCCTGAAAGTATGTTTGTAATATCACTTCCCACCTAAATGTACGCAATACCGCCTGAATGTATGTTATTACCCCGTTTGTAGGTATTTGCGCCTGAAAGTATACTAGAAAATGGTACGTAGACGTTTAAGTCTTAGCTCCCACTCCCAAATCAGGCAGAACCGACATAAATACACTACTCTTAAGAGATAGACAATTGTTTCAAATTTATAAGTATTAACTGACAAGTGACAATTCTATAATCGAAGTAATTTAAATGTGAAGCGTTTAAAATTCTGTGATTGCGTTTCACAATCATATTTAATTTCAGGATTTTTGAATACTTTTCACTTTTAACCGTAAGCTTCTTTAACGTTTATATATGTACCAATCGTTCAAGCCTTCTTAAATGCATTGTAACGTAAACAATTTCAACAATTTCATCCTTTTAAGACGTGAACCATGTTATATTAGGGTTGCCTGTACTTTTAATTTTGTAAAGGATCGAAAAGAATACTATATAGGACTAACTTTTCTATGGCTGATGTGGACGCGTCATTATCTCTCACTGTTGGGTTTATCAGTTCCTATTACGTATTTGTATTTCATTTGTTGCCAAAAATTTTTGAATTCATTTGTTGCCTGTCACAATATTTATTTTCATTTTCCTCATTTTATTCTTCGTGTTTTCAATTAAATTCAATGAGAATTAAATGTTTTATGGTTATGTCTGGCAGATGTGATCTAACTTATTGATGATTGTATTTTGTACGGTACTCGTACCAAAGTACATACATATACCACAATGTAGTTTACAAATGTGATGTTTGTAAATATAGGATGAATGATGGCATTATTATGTATATAATGAATAAATAAATGCATATAAATTAAAATTAATGAAAACAACAGAATTTATTCTAGAAAATGTGTTTTGATTGTATAATGCTGCGGGACAACTACAAATAATTTTTTTGGGAAATTTGGGTGAAAACCGAATGTTTTATTTTCATTTTGTGAATACACATTTTACATCTATACTTACTTTTATGTATCTGTTTATTTACTTAAGTACATATGTACATACATAAATAGTGTAGAGAGAACCATACTTTTGGATATTATGATGAAATTTAGCAATTGAATGAAACTTTTCACAAAAAAGGTTATGAAAATATGAAAATGTTTTTGTTTTGTTGCGCTTTTTTGCAAAATAAAAGTTTTCTTATTCTGTTGAATTTAATTTCTACTATTTTTAGTGTTGCTATATTATTTTTAAGGATGCTATATAAAATTTAGAAATACAAAAGTCAACAACTTTAAAAACGTAACAGCTATCGGTATAATGGAGTGATGTGCGATGAATGTGGGAATTGAATTGAATATTTTGTGTCATTTCACAATAATAAAAATTCTACTTAATTGTACAATAAAATATAAATTTATACCTTATGTTTCGAATAGAATACCATAAGGTTGTGGAACTTGAATAAGTAAAGTTGTTAATTTTCCGGAAGGAATGGTGGTGACGTACTTTGCAGGGTCAATCACGTTTTGATAGAGAAAATCAGACGCAATTGTATTTATTTTACTTTTTTGCACAAAATTGACCTACATTGAGTTTAGCGGCTAATATGCTATTTCCAGAAAAGATAATACATGCTAAAATACAACATTCAAAACAAGCAGGCAAACCAAACATAAAATTTAATTTAACAGATAAGATATATGTACATCTATAATATATTTTGAACAGTCAGGCGGAAAATTTGCAAAGCCAACATTAAATAATGAAAATGTGGAAACGATATAGGAGAAAAAACCGAAAATTTTCCATAGTTGAAAACACAACAGACTAATGAAGAAAAAAATTAAAGCTTTCATTATTCTTATGCAACGTTTTATCCTCCTAACACCCTATATATCCTCGTTTTTCTAACTATAACTATTTTACTAGTTTTGATTATTACCAAAAAATTTAATTTAAATATTAATTGCATCATATATGGATAAAACTACTATATGTTTTGTAGTATGTGCTTATTTATGGTAAATGATACTGTCTACACATATTAAGGAAGGGAAATTAGTAGAATCTCGTTCGTTTTGGCTTGCATTTTTGATGAATTTAGAGGAAAAGTTTTTCAATTTTTCACTCGTAATTGCAAGTTTTAATCGATATTTTTATTTAATGAAATGAACCGTTCATAAGCCAAATCGATTAAATCCACTTTTTAGAATTTTTTTTTAACCCTTCAAGCTTTTCGATTTATTTTGAAAATTTGACGTGTATACTGCATGCTCTTATGGAGAATTTGATCGATGGGCAAGGAGGGAAAGCTGGAGTATTATAAAATGTGACATCATGTCTTTTTAAAAACCGAATAATATTTTGAGTTGAAATATATTAACATAAATATTTTGGTAAAAGTTATACAGATTTTTAGTATGTCGAAATAACCGGAGTAGTCAATTTGTGACATTGTGTTGGAAGGAGGGAGGGGGTCGTTGATTTTATATAAAATTTTATATGTACTGCATTTTGATGTTATTCATTTCCACCGACGATTGTGGAAATTTAATGTTTATAATTAATACCGTCTGCCAAAAATCCAAGCGAAACAGTATTCTGATTTATTTTAGTATGGATGGGGTTTCCTTTTAGCCTTCAATTTGCTCTTTTTTACCATCAATCGGATCGGATACGTGCTACGCTCCTGCTATTTGTATCTTTATGTATAATGCACGATTATTGGACACAGTTTTTAAACACAATAAATCATAATAAGGCGATTAAAAACACAATAAGAATGTGTAAATTAAGGCTTAAGTCCACTTTCCTACACAACTTCAGATTTAATTGAAAATTGGCCCAATGAAACTAGACTTATTCGTGATTATTTTGATATTAATTTTTTTCGCGGAAGTGATTGATACACGTGAGCCTTCGCTAATTTTGTTAATGGTTACGTCAGCAATATTTCTGGGAGCCTTTGATATTTACAACATTGTATTTGCATTAGTGACATCTGTTGTTGTATAGCACTAAAACACAAAAAATATTGTTACGTTATTGCCTTGTCACTCAAGGTTCGTATCACTGGATTGTGAATAAAACAAAATCAATTTAATTTCTCACCAACGAATTTATTTATTTCACACAAGAATTATTACAACACAGTTTATTAATAAAAATTCACAAAATCAATTTATATAAATTATTCTCAAATTGTTACTGTACACTTATAATTTTTATTTTACACTACAACACTTTTTAAATCACTTTTTAATTCCTTTTTAATCTTTACTCTATCGCTTACCAAATATTACTAATCCATGTCGACTTCGTTCTCCTTTTTATATACACAAACCAAACTTCTAGAAAGCTCATGACTTTTCCAGTTAGAATAGCGTAGAAACATTACGTAACAATTTTTATCATGGAAAATTCCATTTTAGCACAGTTAAACATTGAGCTATTCATTTAACTTCTTCTATTACACACTAGGTGTCACCGTCACAATATTTATTTTTGTGTGTTAATTAAGTGAGTAATTGGTAACCAGCCTCAATTCGACCAATTTATTTTTCGAATAGTACTATTACTCTTGTATTATATTGTCAAAATAGAATAAAAAATTAAAATCAAAATATCCACAGTCTCGCTTTGTACGCGTTACGGAGCGGACCAAAAAAAAAAGTGGATAAATTAAGTCGCATTAAGTGGTTTCGGGTTAATTGAATAACTTCTTCTATTACACACTAGGTGTCACCGTCACACTACCCCACCTAAGCCTGTTCATCCAGAACAGGACCCAAATCACCTCCTCTGTATAGGGCCAGCCTCTCCAAATGCACCATCTTTGGTTTACCTCGATGTCCCTTCCGTATCCGATAAACCACGTCGTTCATCTTTGTGATGACAGTGTAAGGTCCTTCCCATGCTGGTTGCAGCTTCGGTGATAATCCCCTTTTCCGTTGAGGGTTGTGAAGCCATACTAATTGCCCTTCCTGGAAGCCCTGGTTATTTGCTCGTATGTCATATCGAGCCTTCATCCGGTCACTTGACATCTGTATTTTCTCCCGTACAAATTGATGAATCTCATTAAGTTCTTCTTTCATTCGGTCTACGTAATCCTGTCCACATAAAGCCGATGATGGTACAGCCCCAAACTTAAGATCTCCAGGTAACCGTAGATTATCTCCAAATAACGTTTTAGCTGGTGTCATGTATTGCTGATCGATAGGCCATCAGAAACATCGGTATATGTCGATCCCAGTTGCGTTGGTTTTTCTCAACGACCTTTGCTAGATATTCCTCCAATGTACCATTGAATCTTTCCACCATACCATCAGACTGTGGATGCAAAGGCGTTGTTCTCGTTTTATTTATACCGAGCATCTGGCATATTGCTTGAAACACCACCGATCCAAAATTTCGTCCTTGATCGGTATGAATTTCCATCGGTACTCCAAATCTGCTAATCCAGTTGTTTACTACGGCCTCAGCTATTTTTGTCGTCGTCTCCTGATTGGGAATGGAGTACATAATCCATGATTACTAGCACATATTTGTTGCCGCTCTCGGTGGTGGGAAATGGCCCCGCTACATCCATTGCAATTCATTCGAATGGTGCTCCGACGTTATATTGTTTCATGATTCCACGACTTTTGCGTGCGGGTCCCTTCACCGCCGCACATTGGTCACATTTTTGGCACCATTCTATCACTGACTGCCTACATCCTGCCCAGTAGAATCGTTGACGTATCTTTGCTAGAGTTTTATTAATTCCAAGGTGGCCCCCACTTGCTCCTCCATGATACTCATTCAGGATTTCCGCAATCCGGCATTTTGGTTTCACCAGCAACAATTGCTTCACTTTGCCATCCGTGCTTTCCCACAATCGTTTTAAAAAGCCATTCTCAAGATGGAGGCTATCCCATTGAGCCCAATAAGCCTTGACAATGGGAGTTTTGTCCGCGATCTCGCTCCAAGTTGGCCGGTGTTCCTTTTCCTTCCAGTACATTATAACTGATAAATCCGTATCATCCAATTGCTCTTTCCTGATCATTTCGTCGGCCCACTCCTCATCAGGCAGCACTTGCGTAAGCCTAACGTCGATGATGCCTTCCTTTGCTTCAACATGGCTACAATGTTTACATTCTACTGGACACGGCCGTCTTGATAATGCGTCGGCATTTCTGTGAACATTTCCCTTCCGATGTTCAATTTGGAAATCGTAGCTTTGAAGACGTTCGATCCAGCGTGCTACTTGTCCCTCTGGATTCTTGAATTGTAACAGCCACCGTAAAGCGCCGTGATCTGTCCGTAAATGGAATTTTTGACCATAAAGATACTTATGGAAATGCTTGACACACTCCACTATATCCAACAATTCTTTCCATGTCACGCAGTAATTACGCTCCGGTTTTGATAATGTTTTGGAGAAGTAAGCAATAACTCGTTCTTGGCCATTGGTTTCCTGTGATAATACACCTCCTATACCGTTATTACTTGCATCGGTGTCCAAAATAAATTTCACGTTGGGTATAGGGTACGCGAGGATTGGCGCGACACATAACCGTCTCCTTAGTTCCACGAATGCTTCCTCCTGGTCATTCTTCCATTCGAATGCCTTGTTCTTCCTGGTCAACTCGTGTAAATTCTTGGCGATGTTGGCGAGTCCTGACACGAAGCGTCTATAATAGGTGCACAATCCCAGAAAGCTTCGTAATTCGTGAAAATTTTTAGGTCTTGGCCAGTTCTTTACCACTGCGATCTTTTCTTCGTCGGTGTGAATTCCATTAGTCATTACGGGATGACCCAAATATTTTACTTCAGTTCTGAACAGCTTACACTTCTTTGGACTTAACTTTATCCAGCGGCCTGTATCCGATCTAAAACTTCTGCCAAGCTCCTTAGATGCTCGTCGAAATCCTTACCCATAACGATGATGTCGTCCAGATATATTAGGCACGTCTTCCAATGTAATCCCTTTAACACGCGCTCCATTAATCGTTCAAAAGTCGCAGGGGCATTACATAATCCGAACGGCATAACATTAAATTGTCAAAGTCCGTTACTCACACTGAACGCTGTTTTCTCGCGATCTTCCTCATGGACTTCTACCTGCCAATAGCCGCTTTGTAGATCTAATGTCGAAAATATTCGAGCACCCGATAATGTGTCTAACGTGTCATCGATCCTTGGCAGTGGGTTTACTCGTCACAGCATTGAATTTTCGGTAATCAACGCAGAATCTCATGCTACCGTCCTTCTTCTCGACCAATACTACCGGTGAGCTCCATGGGCTGTTAGATGGTTCAATTACTCCTGCCGTCTGTATTTCTGTTACCATCCGGTTGACTTCTTGTTGTTTTGCCAATGGTAATCTCCATGGGTGGTTGACGCATTGGCATCTCTGCTCCCGTATCAATTCGGTGCTTTACCATTGAAGTCCTTCCGTTGTTATCCGATGTACTGCAGAATATGGACGTGTACTGTTTGAGTAGTTGATGTGCAGAATCTTTCTGTGCCTCAGTAAGATCTTCGGTCCATTTCTGAATGAGTTGTTCTACCATTTTTTTCTGCCCTTGCATGTCGGCTTTTTCAATCGGACTTTTCTGTTCACACTTTACTATAGTTGAAACCTCGTTACATTTGCCGATGGCTGTCCCTTTCTTGATGGTTTTCGTCTTATCCGAGAGATTTAGAGTCCTAATTGGTACTCTAAAGTCGTTGTCCGGTTTAACTAGGGCTTTTCCGATTATAATTTCCTTGGCTCCGTTCTCCTCTTCGTTAGCTTCAATAATCCACAACCTAGGTGACCCAAAACCTCCCTCCAACCTTCCCCATACGATCGTCTCTATAATTTGGATTGGTTGTTCTATTTTCTCCATTTGTTGTTCCATCTGGTGTTTAATTTCTTGGTTTGACTGATCAATTTTCTCCATTTGTTGTTCGTTTTGTTGTTTCATTAGACTCATCTGTCCCATCATCTGGTTCATAGCACCTATTAACTGCGACAAATCGAAACTTCCAGATGGTAGTTGTGTTGTTTGGACCGACGGTTGTTTATCTCCTGTCTTCTCTACAGTTGCCGCATCCATTACTTTCACGCCAAAATCATGATGGTCAGCGTTTAACCCTTCTTTCTCCATGGCGTTACATAGTCGCGCTTGTAAAGCTTCTTTACTACCATCAGTAGCCAAACCCCGTTTCTCTAGTTCTCTCTTTAATTCTGGAACTTTTAATTCATTGAGAATCATTTTCTTTATCTTTTTATTCACAATCCCACCGCTGTCACCAATTTGTTACGTTTTCACCTTGTCACTCAAGGTTCGTATCACTGGATTGTGAATAATAAATCAATTCAATTCTAAATCAATTTAATTTATCTCCAACGAATTTATTTATTTCACAAAATTTATTACAACACAGTTTATCAATAAAAATTCACAAAATCACTTTATATAAATTATTCTCAAATTTTACTGTTCACTTATAATTTTTATTTCGCACTACAACACTTTTTAAATCACTTTTTAATTCCTTTTTAATCTTCACACATGTGCTTACCAAATATTACTAATCCAATTCGACTTCGTTCTCCTTTTTATATACAGAAACCAAACTTCTAGAAATCTCATGACTTTTCCAGTTAGAATAGCGTAGAAACATTACGTAACAATTTTATCATGGAAAATTCCATTTTAGTACAGTTAAACACTGAACTATTCATTTAACTTGTTCTATTACACACTAGGTGTCGCCGTCACAATATATTTTTTTTGTGTGTTAATTAAGTGAGTAATTGGTAACCAGCCTCAATTCGACCAATTTATTTTTCGAACTGTACTATTACTCTTGTATTATATTGTCAAAATAGAATAAAAAATTAAAATCAAAATATCCACAGTCTCGTTTGGTACGCGTTACGGAGCGGACCAAAAAAAAGTGGATAAATTAAGTCACAATAAGTGGTTACTGGTACTGCGTAATTCCGTATAAGGCCCATAATTTCGTACACAGAGCGAAGGAATCACCTTTTTTGCGACTTATAAAAAACACGTTTGTAAAAAAGACTCGGGATCTGCTCAATATTATTGATGCGATCCATAATTCTTCGGGCACTAACGATATGAGCCTACGCCATTTTACAACGTGATCACACTTATTATAACACACACTTATAACAAATATAAAAATTACTACATATTAAATATTACAAAAACTAAAAATATAACAATTAATACTTTTTGTGAAAAAATATAACCTATCCAGTGCCCCAGGATTTCCCTAGAGAAATTTCTGTGGGTTTTTTTCTGGAAAAATATAACTCACTGGTCCTATAGATTGAAAGATCTGACCTGAGCAAATTTAAAAACAAACAAACAAACAACCTCGAAAATATTACCGAGCAAACGGCGCAGTGGTTAGAGCTGCGGCGTTTGGATCGGGAGGTACCGGGTTCGAATTCCTATAGGGGCGGGAAAGGGATTTTTCATCATCTGATTACGATCGGTGATGACGATGAACACATCTATGACCCCCTGTTGAGAGTGCAGAATCCATGGGCCGACCCACCTTTCATGTCAGCACTATAGATTGGCATGAAGCAATGCAATGTGCAGGTGGTTTATACAAAGCGGGTCTATAGCCGTACGTCCTCGATTTGTTATACAAAGCGGGTTAGCCGTACGTCTTCGATTTGGCTACTACTGCGTAAAGTAGGACGGTAAAATTAACTGCGAAAGAGTTGGGAGTTCCTTGAGCCCCAGGAAAAGATTGCATAGATTTAAAAAAAAAAAAAAAAAACCTCGAAAATAAATAAACAAAATAATCTTAAATATTAACATTTAATGGTGGACATTGTGTTAAATAATCGATAAAGATTCAGCATTTCTCGGCGGAAACTTTATGAACCGTCCAAATGGTCCTGCGAGCCGGATACTCATCGTGCGTCCGCATCGTCAGCGTCACAGCGTCATTAATCACATGGTCAGGAGTTGTGATTAGCCAGTCATCTTAAAATGTATCACTACATACATATGTGGGTGTGTTGATGTGAGTTTTAATATTATGTGTTCCCTCTATTAACACTCCACTATATTTGAAAGGTTATGTTCACTACATGTGTTTTATATTAACCCGAAAATGAATTACACCAATTGTTGTTTTGTTAATTGTATTTTATTCACTAACTAACCGATATTCGTTTGTTTATTTATTTAATTAATTATTAATATTTTATTGAGAATTATTGATATAATCAAAATGTTGATTAATTTGCAGCCATCTTATTCCGCCGTTTTATTCGCTCCGTGTTTCTTGTTTAGACTTCTGATTTTAGACTCCTGTCATTTTTGAATAATGTGGTTTTAGAATACCGTGGTTTTAGAATATCGTGGTTTTATCAACGCAGTAAACCGGAAAAGGTGAAACCAATTTTACTTCCATCGACGGTAGTGTTGCTGCCACACTATCCTTCCCCCAGTGAACGATAGAAAATTATCGTAAACGAGCCGGCTTAACGATGGCGTGGCTCGCTCTGGATTTGGTTTGTTCAGTAGGTTTGAGATGAAACGTTACTCTTCCCTTAAGTGATCTGCCTGTTTCACCGGTATGTGACGGTGGTGAATGTGTTGTTTCCAGCATAGTGTTCGGTTTGGTTGGCACTTCGTTCGATGCGTGAGAATTTTTTCCTAAACCTTTCCCAAAAAGCAAAAACAAATACTTAGGAATCATTTAGCAAATAATTCACGAGCCTTTTTAAAAACGTGAAATTTTTACTAAATCTAAAATTGTAAATATATATTAGTAACGTATGTTGTTTCACAAAAGCCAATCAAATTCAAATTGAAAAGATACCATTCAATTTTGAATGTAAAAGATCACTACAGGTTTGTAATCAAAGGTTAATGTTCAATAATTATATTACTAAACCATATTCAGTACATTGTCCGGAAATAAGACTAATTACTAAACGTAGACCGTGGTCCATAGTTGACTTATATAAATACTGGAGACATTTTCTTGGAGCTAAAATGGTCATGAGGGAAATCAGTAAATTGAACGGCTAACCTTCAATGTTTGAAATTATTAAACCATCTTGAGTCCTTCCAATGTAAATTTAAATATGGAACGTTAGCCGTTCAATTTAAACTTTGGGTGACTATCGTTCGATCTAACCCTCATAGCTCCAAGAGAATGTCCCTAATATTTGCATTAGTTAAGAATGAACCATGGTCTATATTTTATTAGCAGTTGCATTTCCGGACAAACTACCGAAGATGGTTTAGTAAATTTAAATATTGAACATTAGCCGTTCAATTTAAACTTTGGGTGATTTTCGTCATATCTAACCCTCATAGCTCCAATAGCATGTCCCAATAACAGCAAAAGTCAAGAATGGACCATGGTCTATATTTTATTAGCAGTTTCATTTCCGGACAAACTACCGAAGATGGTTTAGTAAATTTAAATATTTAACATTAGCCGTTCAATTTAAACTTTAGGTGATTATCGTCCGATCTAACCATCATAGCTCCAAGAGAATGTCCCCAATATTTGCATTAGTTAAGAATGGACCATGGTCTATATTTTGTTAGCAGTTTCATTTCCGGACAAACTACAGAAGATGGTTTAGTAAATTTATATATTGAACGTTAGTCGTTCAACTTAAACTTTGGGTGATTTTCGTCATATCTAACCCTCATAGCCCCAATAGCATGCCCCCAATATTTCCATATGTCAAGAATGGACCAAGGCCTATATTTTATTAGCAGTTTCATTTTCGGACAAACTACCGAAGATGGTTTAGTAAATTTAAATATTGAACGTTAGCCGTTCAATTTAAACTTTGGGTGATTATCGTCCGATCTAACCCTCATAGCTCCAAGAGAATGTCCCCAATATTTGCATTAGTTAAGAATGGACTTTTAACTTTTAAACTACCGAAGATGGTTTAGTAAATTTAAATATTGAACATTAGCCGTTCAATTTAAACTTTGGGTGATTTTCGTCATATCTAACCCTCATAGCCCCAATAGGATGTCCCCAATATTTGCATATGTCAAGAATGGACCAAGGCCTATATTTTATTAGCAGTTTCATTTCCGGACAAACTACCGAAGATGGTTTAGTAAATTTAAATATGGAACGTTACGCGTTCAATTTAAACTTTGGGTGATTATCGTCCTATCTAACCATCATAGCTCCAAGAGAATCTCCCCAATATTTGCATTAGTCAAGAATGGACCATGGTCTATATTTTGTTAGCAGTTGCATTTCCGGACAAACTACCGATGATGGTTTAGTAAATTTAAATATTGAACGTTAATCGTTCAATTTAAACTTTGGGTGATTTTCGTCCGATCTAACCATCATAGCTCCAAGAGAATGTCCCCAATATTTGCATTAATTAAGAATGGACCATGGTCTTTATTTTGTTAGAAGTTACATTTCCGGACAAATTACCGAAGATTGTTTAGTAAATTTAAATATTGAACGTTAGCCGTTCAATTTAAACTTTGGGCGATTGGGGGGCGATAGCAGGGACAGCAGAGGCGCAACGATTTCAGCAACAACGTCAAGCAACACTAGCTACAGTTAGTACAAATTTGGGTGACCGCATGGGAACATGATGATGGAACGAAATCTCGCCCCCCTTACAACCGCCGATGGAAAAATGGTGGAGGGAATAATAATAGTTGTTTACAGCTTTTCAGAAAAAAAGAGTTTGCGGCACCAGGAAAATTTGTGCTGTCTTACAGGAGTTGGAGTAGTAGAGATGAACTTTAAAAAAATTGTATTGTCTTGTGCTAAATAAATTACTAAAAATATATTACTAACAAATTTACTGACTATCAACTACTTAGGTGTCTGGAACCGGGTTGAGTCTTTGTTGCTAACATTCCTTTCCCATCCCTCGATCTTGTTATATGTAAAAAGGTGTACGACGGCTATTAGACTTATGTAGTTATCTATGTGGCGCCTTTCTTTACGGAGTTTTGGGGTTCATGAAGAAATTGGTGTGTCGTGTTGTAACATGGGTATAGTGGTATTGTATTCGCATTTATAATACGGGAGACTTCCCTAATGCCTTGATCCATACATCGCAATCAATCAATCAATCAATCAACTACAATAATGACGAAGAATATGAAACAGCAAAAAAAAATGGCGGGCAATAAACCGGCTCGCATACAATTAGTATTTGATATACAAAAAATTATTTGTACACCCGATAAGAAACTATTTTTGGTTGCCAACGAATCCCAATGTTAATGGCTATAATTCTATATCCTAGACACACACGATCCAACAGATTAACCCGAAGACCTTATAAGAAAATTTTGGGAGTGAGGTCCATGAGGAACCTTATTGTGAAAATCAAACTCGTTCGGACAAGCACTACGAAAATTACAATCATTGGAAAGGAGATTTGAGAAAGATTCCAGTATTAAGCAACTGTACGCAGATTTTATCACATGAAAGAAGTTGCAGCCACTGAAGCAACTAAAGGATACTATCTACCTCACCGTGGAGTACAATGAAATCTCAACTCAAAACCTAGTCTCAGAGTAGTATTCGATGGCTCCGCCAAAACAAGTTCTGGTCAATCTCTAAATGGTATTCTTGCCTTGAGTAAGAAAGCAAAACAATTTCAACATATTTTGAGCGACATATTAACTCGACAATAAACAATATAAATTAGAACGAAAGGAACGATAAGCTAATACCAACAATAGTATGCAAACAAATCTCGTAATTTGCGAAAACATACATATATTACATAAATCCTGGAACAAACACCAAGACGTTTCATTAAAGTACATTAAACTTTAATTAAATTTGCAAATCTCGAACCATATCTGTTATTAACATTTATGTGTGCACCGCAGCATAAATTCATAGTCAAAGCCATCCTTTGTTTGTATGTGTATCTACATATGTATATACGAGTAAAAGGTAATAAAGCACTACTGTACATTCAGGGAGATAATTCTTTTATATTTCGGCATTGCAGGAAATCGTAAATAATTTATGTCCATCATGTTCTCAACAGCAACAACAAAAACCAAAGTTAGTTTATTTCGCACACGAGCTTTAACACAATATATCAATATAAAAGTTATATACGTTATATATATGTATGTACGTTTGTGGTTACAACATAAAAGCTTTAAACAGGAAAAGCATGTTGTTTTTATGGTGCGGTTGATGTTTCTAAGGCACTGGGAAGTTAATGTGGTTTTTCTTTTGTTTTATTATTGTTTTTAACGATAATACGCACTTCGCTTATTGATATCACCGATTTTTATTAATCTCCAGTTTATGAGTTTTTTATGGCAAATTAAAAGAAATCATTGAATTTATTTTATTGACCCGTGTATAGCACTCGATTTAATCAAACTTCTTAATTTGTTTCACATGTAGTATTTTTATTGTAGTATACCATTAATACCCTGTAATTTGTTATTTCAAATAATTGGGAAATAAATATGTGTACGAAGGTATGAACTCGTAATAATGTCAAGGAATTTATTTAGGGATTCAAGGAATTTATTACAATAAAATTTATAATGAAATTTGGATGTTTTAAGGCTTTAAAAATTCGCTCAACTATAGCGTCAAAGAAAAATAAGAAAAACATTAATCATTTTTACTTACCTTTGGTTCGGATAACCACTGCAATTGCAGTATTTCCATTTATGTTTGAATATAAAAATTTGATTTTTCAATATGTCACCACTGCTACAGATCATGATATTTGTTTATTTTAGTACTGCAATTCTCACAATTATCTTTGCTTCGCCTGATAGTGTTACGTTTTTGCCTTGTCAATTAAGGTTCGTATCACTGCATTGTGATAATACAAAATCAATTTAATTTATCACCAATGAATTTATTTATTTCACACAAGAATTATTACAACACAGTTTATTAATAAAAATTCACAAAATCACTTTATATAAATTATTCTCAAATTTTTACTATACACTTATAATTTTTATTTCCATAAAAACACTTTTTAAATTCCTTTTTAATCTTTCCTCTATCGTGTTCCAAATATTACTGATCTAATTCGACTTCGTTCGCCTTTTTATATACACAAACCAAATTTCCAAATGACTTTTCCAGTTAGAATAGCGTAGAAACATTACGTAACAATTTTTATCATGGAAAATTCCATTTTAGTACAGTTAAACATTGAGCTAGTAATTTAACTTCTTCTATTACACACTAGGTGTCACCGTCACAATAGTAATCTAGACTAGCGACATCTAGAAAAGTTTTATGTACAAATATTGGAAGTTATACAGCTTTCTTCTTAGTTTTTAATATTGTTACAGTGACACCTAAAGTAGAATAGAATAAGTTATTTAATAGCGAAAATATTACTGTACTAAAATGGAATTTTCCATAATAAAACTGTTCTAAATGTTTCTAGACTATTCCTACTGGAAAAGGCATGAAATTTCTATAAGTTTTGGTTTGATTATATAAAAAGCGAACGAGATCGAATTAGATCATTAGTATTTGGTAAGAGGCAGTGTAAAGATTAAAAAGTGAATTAAAAAGTGATTTAAAAAGTATTTTAGTGCGATATAAAAATTATAAGTGATCATTTCGTGAATTATTGCTAATAATTGTTTTTTATTAATTTGTGTGCTCAATAAATAAATTCGTTTGTGATTAATTGAAGTGGTTTGTTTTATTCACAATCCAGTGATTCGAACCTTATTGACAAGGCAAAAACGTAACAATATATTGGTTTGAATTATGAGAATTAGCTCTTCTTATTTTTTTACTTTATTCCTTAAAGATTATTAAAATATGCCACATATACCGTCTCGCTTTTGTTGCTTTCTAAAATGTTGCTTATAGTTTTGTCTCAGTCTAACAAAATAACGACACAATTGCAAATGCAGTGGTGATTCCCATATATAATATATTAGAATCAGAAAATGTTTTGTTCGAGGCAGACGTTTTTGTTGAATGTGGTTATTAGATGTAAATAAATTGTAGTTATCTAATTTAATTATTGTATTTGTGGTTTGTATTATAGTGCTTTTAGTGATTTGTTTATATAATATTGTATAATACTTTATCTAAGGCAGTGAGGACATGGAAAATAGCAAATATTAAGATCAAAATGGAGGCAATCATATTGAAGATAGTGTCGATGAAATTGAAGAATTATAGATATTGACTAAAGCCGGTTCTGCAGGCTGCCAAATTATCGGAAATTCGCCAGTTTTTCCAAGCGTACTATGTCGGGGCATGTTGTGGTCCGATGTTGGCTTAGTCGAAACGTCGTTGTTAATCACATAATAAATTTATTGATAAATAAAACAAAACTTTATTATACTCAAAGTTGAAATGTTACTTTTAATTTTAAACTACAATTATTTTTAATCAGCACTTCCACGGCACATAACACATTTCGATCGACTCCGAAAACATACTAACTAATTTTACTATCTACTTCTCTCTCACTTCTAACCACTGCTGAACTCAAACTCATCTTTTTTCTTTATACAGTGAAAGGGATATGCACCTAATTTAATACATACTATTATTTCAGGGATGCACACAATGTACGTGTGTACTACACTCCTCCCCGCTTAATTAGAAAAACTATAGAAGATAGTTTTTTCAAGATGCACATTAAAATAATAACATTATAGTAAATTTAAAAATCTAATTAATATCTTCAATTAAATAGTTTGCGACACAAATACAATCACTAACTCCATATCTGGTACACACATGGGTGTAAATATGGGTTGGGTTAATAGTTTATCCGGTAAGCTTTTTACTCCGGATAAAGTCAAATGGGCCATTAACTCTTTTCAGCCTTTCAAGGCTCCAGGAGGGGATGGAATCTTCCCAGCCCTCCTTCAAAGGGGCCTGGACTTGATTACCCCTGCTCTGGTGGCCTTGTTTAGAACTAGCTTCAATTGGGGTCACATACCACAGGCTTGGAGTGAAGTAAACGTGGTTTTTATCCCAAAGCCTGGCAATCGGCCATGTGAACTTCCTAAGTCCTTTCGACCTATCAGTCTTACATCGTTTATTCTTAAAACCATGGAACGACTTATAGATCTTCATATCAGAGACTGGTTAACTGCAACCAGACCTCTAAATCCAAATCAATTCGCCTATAGGAAAGGCAAATCCACAGAGGGTGCGCTGCATCTACTTGTCACCAAGATTGAAGCAGCCTATCGCTCGAAAGAAATTGCTCTGTGTGCATTTCTGGATATTGAGGGAGCTTTTGACAATACTGGATACGACTCAATTGCTAGGGCAATCAAGCGTAGAGGTATTGACGATCCGACTAACCACTGGATTAGTTCCATGTTGGTTAGTAGGAAGATTACATCTAAATTAGGTAATGAGTCAGTCACGATTACGGCAGCAAGAGGGTGTCCGCAGGGCGGTGTCCTGTCCCCTTTGCTGTGGTCACTCGTGATCGACGAGTTGCTTGATGATTTACATCTACTTGGGTACGATGCCATTGGTTATGCGGACGATTTGGTTATCATAGTCTCTGGAGGGCATGAACGTACGATGTCCGCCAGCATGCAACAGGCTTTGCTTGTTATTTCGAATTGGTGCACTGGGGAGGGCCTTTCGATTAACCCTAGCAAAACAGTCCTGGTGCCCTTCACCAAAAGACGTAATTTGAACCTTGGTTCAATTAGTCTTAATAATATAAATATCGGATACTCCAATGAAGTCAAATATCTGGGTGTTGTCCTAGATAAGAAACTAACTTGGAACTCTCATATTACTTCAACTACCGAACGCGCGGCCAGGGCCATGTGGGCCTGCCGGCGTATGTTCGGCAGGACCTGGGGCCTGAACTCAAAAATGATTTACTGGATGTACATCATGATAGTGAGGCCAATTGTAACATATGGGGCAATAGTTTGGTGGCCTAAGGTACAGCAAAAAGTTATTATGAACAAGCTGACCTCATTACAGAGACTAGCATGTCTCGGAATTACAGGTGCTATGCGCACCTGCCCTACGGCGGCAATGGAAGCTCTCATCGGGCTCACTCCACTTCATATTCACGTCAAAAAATCAGCTGCTACCTGTGCAGCTAGATTGAAGCTCGCGAATCAATACAGTCATGATGACCATATGGGTCACCTGGACATTTTGAATGAACTTCCAGACCTGAATATGTTCTTTAGTGTCCCGGACGTTATGCCGAAAGAACTCTGCTTTGGCAGGAATTTCGTGGTAACAATCCCCGATAGAACTGACTGGGATACTGGGTTACCGCAGATGGAACCTAACAGCCTAGTCTGGTACACTGATGGATCAAAAATGGATAGTGGAGTCGGCATTGGTGTCTTTGGACCCAATCACAAAATATCGAAATCACTGGGTACTTACCCCAGTGTTTTTCTAGCCGAAATTCACGCCATCGAAATCTGCGCCTCTATTATTATGACCAAAGGTCTTAAAGGCGCATCCATCCACATTTTGTCTGACAGCCAAGCAGCACTGAAAGCATTGGCTTCTAACTGCTTGGTTTCCAAGTCGGTTCAAAGTTGTTATAAACTGCTACAATCTCTCTCTTGTCAAAACAAAGTAAGGTTGTGGTGGGTGCCTGGTCACATGGGCATCACTGGAAATGAGATAGCCGACGAACTTGCACGGGCAGGTTCGTCGACTACACTCATTGGCCCTGAGCCTTTTTGTGGTATCCCGTGGGCTTCTGCAACCTACACAATCAGTAAATGGGAAAAAATACAGTGCTTGACTTATTGGAACTGTATTCCCGGCCTTAGACAAGCCAAATCTTTGATCAGACCATTTCACCACAAAAATTTGGCGATCAATTTCAGCAAAGGAAATATTAGGAAACTTGTGAGTTTTCTCTCAGGTCACTGTAACCTGAGATATCATTTGAACAAAATGAACCTGTCCACAGAGACGGAGTGCCGACTCTGTTTGGAAGAGACAGAAACCGCAGAACACATACTATGTGAGTGTGTTGCTCTGTGCACACGGAGGTGGATTCATTTTGAAGAGAGGTATCTGACCCCGGAGAAATGTAAATTGGCCTCTATAAATAGCATTCTCGCCTTTATTAGAGAGGTGGAGAAGCTCCTGGAGTAACAGTACCCAACAGCACAAAAGATCTTTTAGGTCGTAGTGCTAGCCGCTTTTGGGCAGGGACGAAAAAAAAAAAAAAAAAAAAAAAAAATCTAATTTAATTATTGTATTTGTGGTTTGTATTATAGTGCTTTTAGTGATTTGTTTATATAATATTGTATAATACTTTATCTAAGGCAGTGAGGACATGGAAAATAGCAAATATTAAGATCAAAATGGAGGCAATCATATTGAAGATAGTGTCGATGAAATTGAAGAATTATAGATATTGACTAAAGCCGGTTCTGCAGGCTGCCAAATTATCGGAAATTCGCCAGTTTTTCCAAGCGTACTATGTCGGGGCATGTTGTGGTCCGATGTTGGCTTAGTCGAAACGTCGTTGTTAATCACATAATAAATTTATTGATAAATAAAACAAAACTTTAATATACTCAAAGTTGAAATGTTACTTTTAATTTTAAACTACAATTATTTTTAATCAGCACTTCCACGGCACATAACACATTTCGATCGACTCCGAAAACATACTAACTAATTTTACTATCTACTTCTCTCTCACTTCTAACCACTGCTGAACTCAAACTCATCTTTTTTCTTTATACAGTGAAAGGGATATGCACCTAATTTAATACATACTATTATTTCAGGGATGCACACAATGTACGTGTGTACTACACTCCTTCCCGCTTAATTAGAAAAACTATAGAAGATAGTTTTTTCAAGATGCACATTAAAATAATAACATTATAGTTAATTTAAAAATCTAATTAATATCTTCAATTAAATAGAAAAATTATAATTAATTTGAATTGACAACATAAAAAAAAAATTCTTTATATATCAAATTTTCTTACTTTCGTTACTTTTTTTTTTGCTGAATAGGTTTTTAAATTCAAATATGTTGTTGTTGACCGCAACATAATAATCAAAAATTTAACCCTAATTTACTGTTAATATTTAACAAAATTTAACTTTTTCAATATAAATTTTAACTTAATGAATATAAAATATAAAATAGGTAACTATATACTAAGGTACATACTCATATAATAGCAACAATATAACATACAGATCATATACATTTCGGAATCAGTTCTCTAAACATAATGAAATTGTTTTATCCTGTTATTATGTATGACTTTCAAATTATTTTCAATTAAAATTTCGCTATTTTCAGGTGATATAATTTTGTTAATTTTATATGGTCCCAGCCACAGAGGTTCTAATTTATTTGAACGTTTTTCATTTATTAGAAAAATTGAATCTCCCTCGTTAAATTGTTTTGATCGGGAAGTTTTGTCATAATATGTCTTTGAAATGTTTTTATTCTGAACTAATAAGTCATGAGCGACTTTTAATGAAGATTGTAGCCGAAACCTCATATCTGAGAGATAATCATCATAATTATGAACTAATTCGACACTTTTCGACAATGAATTCGGTATGTTTGGTTTATATCCGTACAACAACTCAAAAGGCATAAATCCAGTTGCGGTGTGCGGTGTTGAATTATAGAAAACTATCCCATTCGCGTAATGACGTAAATAATCGATAAGAGTTTTATGACTCCGTTCTAATGCACCATTGCTCTGTGGATGATATGCGCTAGTGTTAAGCTTTTGAATTTTTAAAACACGACAAATTCGCTTAAACAAAGAGCTCATGAAATTCGGGCCTTGATCGGTGAGGATCGATTCGGGTAATCCGAACAAACAAATGAAATTTGTAACGAACGCATCGGCAACAGTTGACGTCTCCTGATTCGGAATTGGAATAGCCAAAGAGAATTTAGTCAAATCACACTGAAGGGTAAGTATATATTTATTATTGGTATACGTTGACGTTAGCGGACCTACAATATCCAGAAATATTTTTTGAAATGATCGAGTGGATGTAGAAGTTACCTTCATTGGTAATTTGGTATTGATACATGATTTTTTTTTCTGGCAAGAAACACAGTTTCCGACATATCTCATAATCCTTGAAATTATTTTAGGAAAATAATAGTAGATTTTTAAACGATTGTACATACGGTGAGCCCATTGATGAGCACCCAATGGCGTATCGTGAAATTACAATACAGTAAGTATATCGTCCTCGTCCTGAAGGAATATTATATCAGCTTTATCAGCTGTTTGAGTAGACGGAAAAAGTTGAGAATTACAACTCGTGGAATTTATTATATTGTGTGTATCATGCATTTCTTGAGTTGATATTGGATCATCAGTTGATGTTAAGTTTGGATTTGTATCTACTTTGTTAGTATTACTTAAAAGACTTGAAATTGGCTTATTACCAGAATGAGAGAAAAATTTGAGATTTGAATCTCCTTCGCACTTTGATTTGCTTCGTGTTACGATATTTATAGAATTCGGGTGTGTTAGGACAATTCTACTAAGAGCGTCAGCATTGGCATTTAATTTCCCAGCTTTATGGCATATCTCAAACTCAAATTCCTTTAATTTAATTCGCCACCTTGTAAGTCGTGATGACGGATTTTTTAATGAATTTAACCATAACAGTGGTTTATGATCGGTATAAATCACAAATTTTCTCCCATACAAATAGGGTCTTACTATGGCCAACAACTCTTTCTCAATAGTTGCATAGTTTTACTTTGCTTTATTTAAAGCCCTTGATGTGAAAGCGATTGGAAGATCATCCGAGTAAAATTTTTGAGATAATACAGCACTTACAGCGATATTACTTGCATCACATGTCAACGAAAATTCCTTTGAGAAATCAGGATACTGAAGCACTGGAGGCTTCGTAAGGTAATCTTTCTGTTTTGAAAAGGACTCATCTTGAAATGGTGTCCAATTGAAAACAACATTTTTCTTTAAAAGATCATTTAGTGGTTTTGCTATTTCAGCAAAATTCGGACAAAACTTTCTGTAGTGGCCTACTAATCCCAGAAACGATTTTATATCGGTAATATTTTTTGGAGTAGGATAGTAATTTATAGCATCAATTTTTGATGGATCGGGCTTTATACCTTCGGAAGTTATCAAATGGCCTAAATAATTGATCTCTCTTCTTAGAAATTGACATTTATCAGGATTTATTTTTAAATTGAATTTGCTCAATCTGTTGAAAACATCACTTAACTTGTTATTATGGTCTTGTACATTTTTTCCATTTATGACGACATCATCCAAGTAAACGAAACATTTTATGGTTGTTAAACCAGACAGAACATTGTTCATGAGACGCTGAAAAGTACTTGGTGCGTTTTTCAACCCCATAGCCATTCTCGTAAACTGGAAATGACCGAAATAAGTTGAGAATGCCGTTTTTCCACGATCGCAAATATCGAGTGGAACCTAATGATAGCCGTTCGCTAAATCTACCGTACTAAAATAATTACACTAACCCAGCTGATCCAGTATATTACAAATATTGGGTCGGAGATAACTATCTCCTACTGTAATATCGTTTAAACGACGGTAATCTACCACAATCCTCCATTTTTTCTCACTAGTATTCGACTTTTTAGGCACGCATAACAACGGAAAATTCCATGGTGACATGGATTCCTCTATTATACCATCCCGTTTCATTTGTCCAATTTGTCGATTAATTTCACTCTTTGTAGATTGAGACATACGATATGGTTTCATAAAAATACGTCTGATATCAGAATTTGTTGTAATCTGATGAGTGGTCGCATGTGTCACTGATAATTTGTCTCCTTCTAAGAAGAAAAGATCGTTGAAATTCCGACATATGGATAAAATTGAATCCTTTTCGTAGTCATTAAGATGACCAAAATCTAACTTTGATTCTAGAAGTGACAGCCTATTTGATACATCAGATTGAGATTTACCAAAATTAAATATTTGATAGTCTTCACATGATTTAGTGATATTGTCGGCTCCACTATCTATTAGAAAAAGTAAAATTCCGTCAATATTGGATATATTTACTTGAATTGCAACGTATCGTTTCTCTACTTTATTATCATGCAATGACATGGTTACAACCCTACTAACACTATTAATACCTAAAGGTTCTTCTTCAGCAGATTTACTGAATTCTTCGAAACTAATTGGCAGGCAATTGGAATGCGTTAAACACTCTTTTTTGGTAGATCTTGGACTCGGTTGAGGAGTGTTTGGCTCCACGAATTCCTGACCATTTCCCGATGGTTCGATCTTCCCATTAACATATTTTGATTTACGAGCTTCGACATTGGCTCTTATTCTACAATCCGCCCATGAATGTCCTCGATTCTTGCAGTAAGCACATACGAAAATGCGGCTTTCGGAATTACGATAATTATTGTTTCCCCGATTGGAATTGAGATTGTGAAATCTATTGTGGGAAGACGAAGTGAATTGTTGTGGTTTCGGCTGATTATATCTAGTTAGAACGAAACACTTAGAAGCGATATGACCTTGTTTTCCACATAACTGGCAATTTGCAATTAACTTCGGATTAGTAAAATGGAGTTTGGATAATGCATCGGATTGGCTCGTTAGGGTTTCTTCTTCAAGCGCTTTGATAGTTGCTTCCTTTAGACTTTTGCATTTTCTGGATTTAACCAATATTTTTAAATTATACCGAAGGTCCTCTTGGAATGCCTGTAAAGCCATCTCAGAATTAATTCTCTTTACGCCCTTTATTGTATTTACACCCTCAACCGCAGCACAAGCTTCGTTGAGTTCGAATAGGAGTTTTTCGACCCGAGATGAATACGTTTTAACGTCTTCCTTTTCGCCCTGCTGAACCCTATTAAGATCAATTTGAATGACCGTTTATTACTAAATTCAGTGACTAATTTAACCTTTAAATCAGCCCAACTTTCGGGTGGATCCTAACGAATTACTTCGAACGCTTCTCCTGTCAAAAATTTGTTATATTCTGTCTCCTTTAAGGAATCGTAAATAATGTCGCAACATGCTAAAAAATTATGGAGATTATTCGGCGTTCCATCAAATTTATCTATGATACAATTGGCTTCACTCAATTTAAAATCGCTCATTATCACTGTATTTATTTGGAAAAAAATCCCGATATTGAATTTTACGATTAATTTTCTCTTTTTCACCACGTTATTTTTAACAACCGTTCTATTTCTTAATTTAATTGAATTATCACACGAGGCAATAGTCATATATAACACGGGGTGGAAAATTATAAAACTGACAAAATATCACGAAATGTATGTACGAATATGTATATAATCAAAAATATGAGTAAGTACTTACATGAAATGAAAAAAAAATCGTTGATATTTATGGATGATTGTGTTGATTTTCTCGGATTAAAAATTTGCGATGCCGAATTGATTTGGATTTGGATGTCACCATGTGGTTGTTAGACAAAAATGTATATTTCCGTTGGATATTGGTTTTTCTCCTTGCGCAATGCATGTAAAATCCGATTAGATTGATGAAATGTGGTCGATGAAATGTGGTCACACGCGGATGGTTTTTTTTTTATTTTTATTTTATTTTATAATATTCGATGGTGTAGGGCTGTAGGCCAATTTACATTTGCAAATGTAACTTTTAATTAGTGAAATACACCAGCTGATTTATAATTTAATATTCAGAAATAATTTTGAATCGCATGCGGATAAGTTTAATGGCCAACATAACCACCAAATTTTTTTTTTTTTTTTTTTATTGATTTTTTTTTGGATCCCTCCGCTGCCACCAATTGTTGTGTTTCGATGTTGGCTTAGTCGAAACGTCGTTGTTAATCACATAATAAATTTATTGATAAATAAAACAAAACTTTATTATACTCAAAGTTGAAATGTTACTTTTAATTTTAAACTACAATTATTTTTAATCAGCACTTCCACTGCACATAACACATTTCGATAGACTCCGAAAACATACTAACTAATTTTACTATCTACTTCTCTCTCACTCCTAACCACTGCTGAACTCAAACTCATCATTTTTCTTTATACAGTGAAAGGGATATGTACCTAATTTAATACATACTATTATTTCAGGGATGCACACAATGTAGGTGTACACTACAGACATTGCTTTGAGCAATTTTTAAGATGCTTCAATGTTAATTTTCAGAAGTTACATTTTAGGATGTAGATCAAAAATAAGAGATCTAGGTACGGCATAAATGTTTTTGTATGTTTTTAATCTGGAAATATCTGGCAGAAAACAAAATACAGATCCAACATAGGAAAACTCAAAGGAACTTATTGCAAAAAAAGAACTTAAAAAAATGAAAATGTCTGGCTCGATTTTATAAAAAAGTTATTTTTCATATTATAGATATCACTTTGTCACTTTATTTGACGTGACAAGTGTCGCATCACTTCAACTATTTATTGGCATTCTGTTAGTCGATCGAAGTGACTTATATGAGAGAATGCAACGTAAAACAATTTTTCTCACTTCAAACGAAGGTTGTCGCTTCAATCGACTAAGAGAATATAAAAATTTGATTGTCGTTACAAGTGACAAGTGGCGTAAGGGAATAGGGGTGTAAGTTTAGAGAGTACCTCATTTGCTCATGTTTGAATGTTCAGGGCGTACCTAATAGATGCAATCTGAAAATATCGCCAAACAGGAAAGCAAACATTAAAACATTTCCAGAGGCATCAGCAAAATCAACTTCCTCATCAAGCAACATTTTCTTGAAAAAAGTCCACTACTCGACGGATGGAAAAGAAAATCATATTTTTACGATTACAGATGTTGCACAATATTAATCTATCATTTTTGACAAAATAGACAAAATCCCCATTGGTTTTCTAACCCTTTTAATATTGGACAATACCCCTAAAAATTTCCCTGTCTTTAAAAGCGACGTAGCCACCAGAAAAAAGAAATAGGAGTAATGTCTAATGGCTACGCCATGGGTCAGAATCTTGGTAAACATTAATTCTTTAGTATTTTGTTATCGTTTCCTTTCCAAGATTAAGTTTCCCCTTTTCCAGAAATGACAGACTAGCGTGAACATTTAAGTCAGCAGTCGCTTAAGTAAAGCCCAGTGGTAATATTTCTTTAATTTTTAGGAAATAATAATATTTCTTTCTTGATTTAGAAATGAATCTTACTTTCGAAAAGCAATAAGGCGTTCTTAATTTAACGTTCAAACGTTAAAGAAGCCTCTTTCTATCTCTGTGATTTCTCGGATATAATGCAAGAAACAAGCCATTTCAAAGCAAAATCCTATTATAAAGTGACAGTTGAGAAACAAAGGCGGTTCTGAAAATTCGGTTCTACGAAAGAAGAACATTTCACATAAAAAACGTGTTGGTACTAAAATTTGTATTTTTAGAATTTTGAAATATTAATTTCATTAAAATTAGAGATTTAATTATAAAAATTAAATTATTTGATAGAGCAAAATTTATCGATTAAGACTGCTTTCCAATTAAGAGATGACAACTTACTAAACCCTGATTTGTATAATAAAAAAAGGAAAAGCTTAATTTGATGCTTTTCCTTTCAAACATTCAACACGTCTTTAGCTTATCATGTAGCCTGTCTTAGATGTATCTAAGGTGTATCAAATTTTCTGCTACATAAAGACACCCGCTTCAATATCTATAGATATACAAATAAGCACAGTTTGACATGATAAACCCTAAATTTGTTTGGGTTTTGAGGTTGTGTTAAAATTCCCCCATCGCATATAATGAAAAATGTTAACAACAAAAACGATAAGTAAATCACCTGAGATAATAAAGTAACACCGCACAGTATACAATATATACATATATGATACAAACGCAAAAGAATGCTGTACCATTAAAACGAAACGAAAATTTCTCATTGAGAGGGATATACAAAAGAATTTTTCATCAAAATCTGCATAGCATCATTTTCACGATGATGGCATTTTATAAGATCAGTAAGATAACAACCATACGTAATCTTTAATTTTGTTTTTTCCCATACTTACGAGTACACAGCACATTATGTTAACATCAACCAAAAATAGACAAACAAAAACTTTTGGAATTCGTACTACCATATATACAATACAAAACAAAAAAAAAAATGAATGAAAATCGATTTTCCCAATGAAATTTTCCAATTTTGGAATATAACAAAATACTTTGTTTTTTTATTTTCTGTTGTATCGTTTATATGAATATTGAAAAACTATAAAACCATAAGTACTACGTTTCATTTATACCTGAAAAACTCTCGTTTGCAATTTTAATGAAAAATTTTGGCTTTTATATACTAACGTTATATTCATATAATGTTATGTAATATACATATACATACATGTATGGAGATTTAATAGAACTTACCTGAATACATCGAACCATTTCCTTGTTCCCATTTTCCCACATATAAATTATTACAAATTATGGATTTCATGAACAAAATGGCATACAATATTTAAGTGGAGAATAAACTTTGGCTGGATGCTTTCATGATTTTATTAAAATATTTGATATACCCCCAGTGTCAATTTCGCATATGTTGACTGTTATAGTGCTGTTGTAGAATGTCAATTGAAATTTGTCTCTGGAATTAGATACATCCTTATATATTTATTCGTACTTTGTCTGAGTCGTGTTTACACTCGAGTTAGTCGGATCAGTCCACGATTATATTTCGATCAATGAAGAGTCCTTAATGTTTCACACTTTTATTGATCTAAATAAGCTTTTACAATCTACTTATCTCTTACATCTACTATACTCTTACATCTACTTATCTCTTACACTGTCAAATACTTAGAAGGAGTTTGTTTTGTGGTTACACCTATACGAAAAATTTCAACCATGAAGCGAGATTTTGACGTTTCATTTAGATCGTTTTCTTTGTTTGTTTCAAAAATTATGTTGAATTTTGAGTATTGATTCTGTGATTTAATTAATGCGAAAAAGTGAATAATTTGAAGGAAAATTTTTTAGAGACAAATTTTAATTGCAATTTGTTTAATTTTATAACCCTAGTAAACTGGTGCAATCAATGAGAACAAATAAAAATTCAAAAATCCCGGTTTTACAAAATTTATGTATATGGAATGAAGAATATTTTAATTAGATTATAAAATGTATATTTTGAATTATTCATTTAATTTAGTTAACTAAATAATTAGTTTGATAATTTAACTTATTTTTGATCCAATTTAATTAATAGTTTTAAATACGGTGTCGTGAAATAAGGACCGACCCATTTTTATTGGGTGATAGGTTTTTAATAAATTATTGTTTGAAAGTCAATTTTATTATATACAATTCAAAATTAATAAATGGTACCCGTGGCGTACTGCAGCTATCGGAGGGGTCACAGGTGGTGGTTAGTAGGCGGCCTATCAATAGGTAGGTTAGCGGTGAATTAAATAAGCCGCCCCCAACTGCAGTCCAGCTGGTGGGAGGGTCTCAGGGAACTAGGGAGTGGTTAACCTCAGTTCATTCAATTCTGAGTGCCTATGATGCCCAGCATGGAAAGGCGAACAGATGGCGCCAGAAAACCATCGACCAATAACCATGGCGGACTGGGCGTCACGTCCTCTCTGCACCTCCGGAGTCTCCGCGGGTGATGAGTGGGGTACCCTATAAACGGGTGATCCTGGGAATGGAATGGATCCCATTGGATTGGGCTCTCCATGTGAATAGATTTATGGGAGAGAGAATGTGGGCGGAGGGAAGGGGTGCTGGGAGTCGGGGTGCTAGCGAGCCGAATAGGGGGGGGGGGTTGCATTAATATCTCTTCGCAGACGTGAATTAAGAATGGTCGTAAGAATTCTCACGGGACACTGCCTTTTTGGAGAACATGCAAGAAGGCTGGGTCTGGAGGCAAATAACTTCTGCAGAAGCTGCTTGGACGAAGAGGAGGAAGAGACATTGATCCACTTCCTTTGCTCGTGTCCAGCACTGACACTCAGAAGGCACAAACACTTGGGTAAGTTCAGGATGGACTGCCTCTCGGATCTCGAAAACATTAAAGTGCGGGACGTCTTGCACTACCTACATAAGTAGCTCGAAATGGTTCCAATAGGGGTAAAGGGGATATATTCTGTGGTATCACAATGAACCGTCACCGGTCTAAGTGTGACTAAGCTGCCACTCCAACCTAACCTAGCCTACCTATATGTGTAGATTGGGTTAACATCTTAGATACACAAGAAGTGTGAACGGATTCATCAGAATCAATTTGCATTTCAATTTGGATATCCATAGTGACCGCGCTTAGCGGCCCAGTCACTAAGATTGAAAAAGCGGTAACTGGAAAAAAAATCGCCATCTCTGCCTTCGTGGAGATTGAGGGGGTATTGATTATACCTCCTTTATTATTCTATAGAGACTATTCTCACCTGCACGTTAAAAAGGAAGCGGTATGTATGGCCTTGAAACTGCAGATAGGCCGAAAGGTTCCGGTGGGTCGTCTTTTGAATAAGGGTCCAGAAACGTACGATATTGAGCTTTGCGCCAAGCGGCCTTAAAAGCTTTTAAATCCTATACCGTTAAGCCAAGACTGGTTTGGGATATCATCTTAAGAAGATTGGTCTAAGTGCGACAGATGGATGCCGGAATCAGTGGAACATGTTCTGTGCCATTATACAGCAATCTTAGGCCAAAGATTTCAGCACTTAGGTGAGAGAAAGTGTTGAAGAACGAGAGAGAAAGCTTTGAAGTTCTTAAGGAGGCTGGGATTTGGTGCTGGGAATGTAGTAAAGGCCTGGGTTGGTTCCGTATGGTAAACCAAAATTCCTTTTGGCAATTCTAATTTTTTAATTTATGGTTTGCATTTATGGCCCAAAGTATCATTAGTTGGAAAACCAATATTTGTTGAATTCTGGCCATGTTTTATTTAAGACCTTCGCCAAATTATACTCCTGCGATTATGCACCAATTCCATTGAAATTTGGTAAGTGAGTTAAATATTGTAACATATTTTATGATTCATGAATTAGTGGCAGCACATCTAAATGAGGTATCAAGGTAGTGGGATTTCACCAAACATGACATTTGACCTAGTCAAACCTAGTCTCGTACAATTTCTTCATTGAAGGAATTTGGTACCAATGCTGGCTGGTAGATGTCTGCTTTACTAGACCGACTCATATTTTCACTTTGGAAGATTGGACACATAACGATTTAGTACCATTGGCCCAATAACTTTTTACGGTCACTGGTAATGCTGTGATGTTTTCCCATGGACGTTGTATTCTAAGAGATTTCTCAAGTGCTTTAAGAAGGCGCTTTTCCTCGGTGTCGAAACCTGCCTCCGACCTGGATTACAATAGTTCGAGAGGAAGGTTAAATTGGTCATATTCGTCAAAGGGCTCTTGTGAACAATTCAAAAATTAATTACAGGGTGGCTGAGACCAAGTGTTACCAAATGAAAACGCTGTAATTTTTTTTAATTTTGATTATTTTTTATTGAAATTTCGTGGAATATGTTGAAAACATATTACATTTTATGAAAAACATGTTACTGCTCGATATGACCTCCTTTGGCTTTGATTATTTGATTCAGTCTTCCATAGAAAGCATTGCATGCTGACCGAACGTGGGCTTGCGGAATTTTATTCCATTCTCGAACAAGAGCTGACTTCAATGCATCAACACTTTCGTATTTTTTAGTGGACACCTTACTCTCCAAAATGGACCATATGGAGAAATCCATGGGATTCAAGTCTGGTGAATATGGTGGCCATTCTTTCGACGAAATCAGCCGCGGAACGCAATTTTGTAAAAATTGCTGTGTCGCTCGAGCTTTGTGTGACGGTGCCGAGTCCTGTTGGAATGTCCAACGGTTCGTACCAAAGTGTTTACGCGCCCAAGGTAGCAAAGCATCGTTTAGGATCTTTTGGCGGTACATCTCTTGGTTTACCTTGACTCCATGTTCGATGAAAACCAGAGGAGTGCGTCCATCTGCAGTAACTGCAGCCCAAACCATAACATAAGCTGGTGATTGCTTGCGCATGGCAACTCTTGTGTCCAAATTATCGTTGGACTTTTCCTCTAACCAAACACGATCATTTTGTTTATTCACATGCTGTTGAATGGTGAAAATTTTCTCATCAGAAAAGACAATTTTTGGAATCTCATCACGTTCGGCCAAGGCCTTCAATGCTCGTGTTCTTTCAAGCCTAACTTTTTTTTGTGCCTCCGTAAGATCTTGAACTTTTTGTATCTTGTAGGGCTTCAAGTGTAGTTCATTTTTCAATATGGTTTGAATGCTGTATCGTGAAACATGTAGACGTGCGGCTAATTGATTGGCACTTTGACGAGGATTTCGTTGGATTCGTTTCTTCACCTTTCGTATCATTTCTTTTGATGTTGCTGTCTTTTTAGGACCGCCTCTGTTGCGTTTAGCGATGCTACCAGTTTCGTTGTATCGAGTTATGGTTCGATACACAAACATTTTATTCACATTCAAATGCTGGAGCTGACGAACTATTGCTGTTTGTGAATTTCCACCCAAATACAGTGCAATTACACTATTACGTTTGAATTCCATTACGATTTTTTTATTAAGATATTAATTTAGAACAATTATTTATTGACCACATATAAACAACTAACCAAACTTCAATCTGTCAAAAAATTAATGCGCGAAAATGATAACTACACAAATGACAGCAGAGTGAAGTTAGTAACATTTGGTCTCAGCCACCCTGTAAATTAACGTTTCACTGCTTAGAGAGTTAGTAAAACAAAATTGTTTTGAAGGCCATTGCAATGTTGTACAATATGTATAAATCGAGGTTCAATAATTGTTGCTGTACGACTGTAAGCAATTTTAATAATTAATTCTAACAAACAAACCAATATTCTACATTCTACTTTCAGGATGTTGCACACATAAATTTGTCTAATATGTTTCACTACATAATGTACATTTGTCCCAGAAGCAATATAATTTCGTTTCCAATAAAATGCTACAGCTATTTAGCTATTATGTACATATATTCGTGTATAAAGCATGCTGTGATTTTCCACAAAAAATAAAGGAAATAGAGAAAATTCAATGTCGTCATTTTTAATATGTATGTTTTCTCATAAATATTGATTTTTCCTCTAGAATGAATTCAATTACAGTCAATTGTTTTTTTTTTCTCGTTCGTGTTACTATTTAAAAACAACAAAAGCAACATTCAACAAAGATCTTCTATTGTTTTTGCAGTTTTCAGTATTCTTTCTGCCTACATAATGGAAATACATATTTAATAATACGCGCAATCAATCGAAATTTAATGTTGGATGGTTATTTTTGTTATTACTTTAAAGGTTAAAGTTGTGATTTGTATTATTTATTTACTGTGGCTTCAGCCTAGTTTAATTATTAAAAGAAAAATCAATTAACCAAGAAGAATAAACGTTTTTAAACGAATACAATTTTGGCAACGTATAGCGGTATTTTTGACAAACGGATACAGATACAGAGGATGATCTTTATTAATTGTGGTTACATCATGATATATCGATTTATTTGACCTTCCTAACTCAGTTTGAAATTTGAATCATCGTGCTCTGATCGCATCACGCATCCAAATAAACAACAACAAAACATTAAAATCTGTAAAAATGGAAACAAATAACTCTCAAATAGTAGAACACAATAATTAACTTATTGAATTATGGAGCACGTGCAAATGAAACAAACGAATAGTAGTGTGTGTGTGTAAGTTCATTGAAACATGGTTTAATATATGAACGCCCACGCACACGTCAAAACTATACATATTCAATCAATATTTATGAAGAATATATAGAAAACATTTCTTTATGTACTCGACTCGTATGTAAGATTGATTTGCATTAAAACTTAAACACAAAATCAAAATATTTTTTTTTTCTGAATTAGATTAATCAAATTAATTGTTTGTTTCGAACAAAAAAAAATATTTGCTGATATAAATTAAAACACACGAAATATATTAAATTAGGAATGTTTTTGGAATGGGGTGAGTATGGAGTACGTGGGTATTAAATATTTTAAGTGTTAGCCGTATATCAATGAGAAGCCGCGTTTTAAGCAAAGTGGTATAGAGAATTTGAACCAAAATCGAAATTGAATAAAGTATTGAGATTTTACGCGAGAAAAACTGTTTAGTGCGCGTATAATAGCGCGTTAAAAGTGAATCTTAACAATAGAACTACCGGCTCCGAAGAGTTTCCTTTAGACTTGCCAACTGACCCATCCGATCAGCTTTAGAATCGAACGTTCCGTGTCCCGGCGTTACTATGAGCGGGACGCTGTTTTCCTAAGAATTAGATAGATATTGTTAACAAATATGAGGGCTTTGGACGATTTCTGGACACGAACTATATTTATACCTTCCAAATAAATGGTTATGCATCCATTTTTTCGTTGTTCCCGTAGGCCTTATATCACTTAATTATTAATGCAATTGAAAAACAAAACGTAATATATAAAATTTTTATTATTATATTTCAATTTACAAACTAAAAACAATGAATTAACTTTCATTAACGTGATATTATTTTTATGGGTCAGAAGGCCGGTTTCGGACGTTCGTCCTTTGTCAATTCTATAAAATTATTGAATTACTGTTTTAATTTTACTATAAGATCGTATATTCGGTTGGTTTCAGTATTGATCTTGTTGTTTAAAATGTTTGGATCGAATCGGTTTTTATATATTTCGAACTCTTCCAACTGATCAAGAGTGCACCCCTTTTTAACTTTATGTATTGTGGTGTATTTTACTCATTTAAAATACTCGATGATTAAATAAATAAAGCACGATGATTTTTATAATTTTATTTATTTTGACACTTTTCTTTTTTGCGTGTTACAACTAATGGAATTTAACTAAGCAGAGCTGGACACTTGAAAATAAAACACGGATGATTCCAAATTAATTTTTATTTTAATAATTCTTTTATTTTGCTTCTTTTAGGTTGTGTCACTTGAAAAAAATATTATTGACTCAAGTAAAGTTAGCTACAATAGTTAAATATAGTGAAACATATGAAATGATTCGAATGCTTATTTCCAATACTCCTCCTCATTTGAATCATCAGTTAACTCCACACGCATCCCGAAGAACATTGACACGAGGTCCCGCCAATGGTTTTGTCAACAAATCTGCCACCAAATTGTAATCCTTGACAAATGCCTCTCCAACATCAATATGTTTGGTACGTGACGACAATTTATCCTCCTTAATGAATTTCAAACAACTTTGATTGTCTTCGAAAATTGTTGTCGGTTTTTCAATGCGTTGATCGAAATCATTGAGTAAACGACGAATCCGATTCGCCTCTTGACATCCTTCAGACAATGCAATAAATTCTGCTTCCGTTGATGATAACGCAATGCAATCCTGTCTTCGACTCTGCCAACTGAGAATACCGTTACAATACTTGAATATGTAACCAGATTGTGACTTTCTGCTTGCACGATCATCAGCCCAACTTGCATCTGCATATCCAATTAACTGATCCGTACCATCATTCTTGCCAAGTGACAATTGCAAACCGGCAGTACCCTTGAGATACTTTAATACTCGTTTCAATTCGTTCCAATCCTCCTGGTTTGGACTGGACATCTTTTGTGCTAGAATTGAAACCGCTGCCGATATGTCAGGTCTCGTGTTGACTGATATGTACAGTAAGCAACCAAGCAACTTTTGATATTTGCCGTTGCCTAACAACAAATCCGTATCTTCTCCTTTACCATATCCAACTGATAATGGAACTGAGGACTCTTTTGCATCAGAAATTTGGAAATCCTTTAGTAATTTTCCAATGTAAGCAGTCTGATTCAACGTGTAATAGCCATCTGCTTCCTTCTTGACTTGAAGACTCAAGAAATCCTTAATCTCTCCCAAGTTCTTAATCTTGAATTTCGAACTTAAAAACGTTTCGCACTTCGAGATTATCTCGTTGTTTTCACCAGCAATGACCACATCGTCAACGTAGATTAATATGTAGCATATTTTTCCATCATGTTTGTAGGTGTACCAAGCATGGATCATTCTTGCTTTGAACAAAACCGAAATCGATGAGAATTTGATGAATTGTTTTGTTCCAATTGCGCGCTGATTGCTTTAGACCATATAAACTCAACTTTGAATTCTGGAGGTTGTCTCATGTAAATTGTTTCAGACAATTCACTGTTGAGAAAAGCCGTTTTTGCATCTAGATGATAAACCTTCATGTACTTGTTTGCTGCCACTGTAAGCAATGTTCGAAACGTAGTTTGACGAACAACTGGAGCAAACACCTGATCATAGCCAGTACCGTATTTTTGCGAAAAACCTTGAGCAACAAGCCTTGCCTTGTGTCTGACTACTTTTCCATCTGAATTGCACTTTAGCTTGTAAATCCACTTGCAGCCAACTAGATTTGCACCTTCTGGAATTTTCACAAGCTCCCATGTTTGATTCTCCATCAATGACTTTATCTCATCTGTCATTGCTTGAATCCACAGCCTCTTTTGATCACCCTTGATAGCTTCTACGTAGCACTTTGGTTCTTGAATGACTGAACTCACTACGTTCATTTATTCAATAAGTTTCTTTGGTGGAATTCCTTTATTAGCACGTTGTGATCGTCTAACAGTTTACTCTTCATCTTCATTCTGAACGTGATCTTGTATTGGATTCTCTTCCTGAACTTCCTCATCGACTAATTCCTTTTGCACCCGATCGTTTTCTGCATCTTCAAAGTTGTTCAACTCTGAATTGTCGATAATTTGTTCCTGTTGATAATCTTCGCTGGACTTGATAGGTAACAAATGGCCCCCTTTCGACGAACTGAACATCTCGACTAACTGTGAATCGATCGGTTTCCGGACTTTAACAACGAGATGCTTTTGATTCGTAATTATAACCGACCAGCACTGCTTTCACACCCTTTGAATCGAATTTGCGCCTTGTTTGTTTTGGTACATGCATATAACATTCTGATCCGAATTTTTTGAAGTATTGCACATTCGGACTTTTCTGGAACCAGCCTTCATATGGCGTTGTTTCTGTACCCTTTTTTGGCAAACGATTCTGGACATAGTTAGCCATCATTACAGCTTCGCCCCAAAACTTTTTCTCTAGACCTGCGTCAATTAGCATGCAATGAGCCATTTCTACCAACATTCTGTTTTTGCGTTCCGCTGTCCCGTTTTGTTGAGGTGTATACGCAGTAGTTCTCTGGATTTGAATTCTGCTCGACTTTAAATAATTCACGAATTCATTACTGATGTACTCTCCTCTTCGATCTGTATGGATGTATTTAGGTTTCTTTCAGAATTGAACCGAACTGATGATTTATTTGCGATTAGGTAGCTGATTGTAAATTTTGAGTAATCATCTATTAATGTCACAATGTAACGATTACCTGATGGTGTGGTCGTTTGCATCTGACCACAAACATCCGAATAAATCAGATCCATGACTGCAACTGCTTTATTACTCGACTTGACCGGAAACTTGATTCGAGTAATTTTACCTTCGAGATACACTCTCTGCACTTGGAGTTGATTTCGCAATCCGCTGTACACTCGCTAAAGTTGATGCCTTTAACCAAATTTCGTTTCGCCAATGATTTCACAACTTTGATGTCTCTATGGCCTAGAACCTTATGCCAATAATGTATGCAGCCGTTGGATTTTTTTTCGACCGAGTAAATTTTGTGAGGTTCCTTTAGTCTGTAAAGTTTACCGCTGATTTCGCCAACTGCAATTTGCCGACTGTTTTCCCTTCTTTCACACTTGTTGCGCCCTTGAAATTTACTTGAAAACCTTTTTCCGTTAGCTTTTTGACCGAAAGTAAATTTCCCTTGATATCTGGCATTAGCAACACGTCTGTGATTCTTACTGGAACACTTTGATTTTCCTCATTCAGAAAATCAACTTTAATTGTGCCTTTACCCGCAGCTGTTAATTGTTGACCACTTGCAACGCTTACTTTATCACTACAATTCATGTCGATATTGACGAAAATATCCCTACAACTGGCAATGTGACATGTGGCACCTGAATCGACAATCCAGCCATCACCTACTTGATATGTCACAAACAGTTTTTCTGATTCATCTTTCGCTAGATTCGCCTTCTGATTACTTCCTACCTTTTTGTTGAGCCAGGCTTTATATTTTCGACAATCCTTTTTGATGTGACCGCTTCTTTTGCAAAAATAGAACTCAAACTTTTTATTTTCATCTTTTTGACTTTTCGATGCTCTTGATGTGTCAACTTTTAATGCACTGTCATCCGTTGTTCCGCCTCGATCCATTCTTCTTTTGTATTCCGCGAGAACCTTTGATTTAACCAACGTGAGTGTCAATTCACTCTCTTCTTTCACTTCGACCGCCGTTACCAAACCGTCGTAGCTTGGTGGCAAAGAAGCCAACAACGTAGCACTCATAAAAAATTCCGGACCAAAATCTGCACCAAGCGCCAAAAATTTTCGAAACAGCTCGTTCATGGAATTCACGTATTTTTCCGCATCTCCGCCTTCATCAAGCCGCTGTTGCATGATTAACTTCAAAATGTGCACACAATTGCTTGATGTGTTTGATTCATACGTTTCCTTAAGAATCTCCATGTATTTCTTGCTGAATCTGCACCGATGATGTGATGAATTTGATCATTTGCTGTCCACGCCCATAAACCTTTTTTCTTAAGAAGTATTTCCATTTTGTATTGCCATACAAAATAATTTGTTCCGTTTAGCTTTAAAGTGATGTATCATGATTCAGCTGACGCCATCCTTTTCCGTATGTGAATTTCACAACACCGAAAAATCAACTTCACTTTATCCAATTAATCTGCCTTAATTTTTCGAAATATCCGTATTCTTCATCCACTGGGCCCATAACCTAATGGAATTTAACTAAGCAGAGCTGGAAACTTGAAAATAAAACACGGATGATTTCAGACTAATTTTTATTTTAATAAACCTTTTATTTTGCTCCTTTTAGGTTGTGTCACTTGAAAAAGATATTATTGACTCAAGTGAAGTTAGCTACAATAGTTAAAAACAGTGAAACATATGAAATGATTCGAATGCGTTCAATGCTTATTTCCAATAACAACGATGTTATTCTATTACACACTGAACTGCATTTCACTCAGATGAGGTGGCGATGTTTCTTGTGCTGTCATGCGCGTAACAAAAAAAACGAACATAGAAAATGCCCAACAAACATCACATCATGTTGCTCACATCGAGTTGCTCAATTCTTTTATGTGTTCATTAAATCTTATTGTGAATGTTCGTCCAGTTTGCCCAAAATAATATTTTTGACAGTCATGTTCTGTTTCTTTGGTTTTAGTTTTTCCTGTAATTTATTACAAGTTTTAAATGCTGTATTGTATCCAAATTTGTGAAGAATTGTTTGTAATATGTGACTAGTGTTATGGTTATATTCGACACATATGTATTTCTCTTTCTTTGCGTCATTTCTGTGCAATGTAGAAAGATTATGCTGGTATAGTCTATTGCGATATTTTTGTTGAGATTATTTATTGTACGTTCATCAAAATGATGGCTATATAAACAATGGTGTTGAGTTCATTGGAGTAATCATATTCAGTCATCGATATTCATTATCATATGATGATAAGCAGAGATTTTATGTTGCGGTGGATGGTATGAAGTTTTGTGTATTGTATGATCCGTTTGTGTGTGCTTCCTGTATATGCTAAACTGATGTGACCGATCTATGTTTTTAATTGTTAGATCGAGAAAATTAATAGATTTGTTCACCTCTAATTCCAAGGTGAACTTGATGTTCTGATGAATATTATTTATGTAGTTATGGAACTTATTTAATTGTCTATGTGTTCCTTGAAATAGTAGCAAGATGTCGTCAACATACCGATGCTAATAAATTATTTGGTTTTTGAATTGATTAGAGTTACTGTGGATGTGTATTTTTTCAAAATTGTTTAAAAATATATTTGCCAAGGTTCCAGACAAAGGTCTTCCCATGGGCAAACCTTTGGTTTGTGAATAAAAACCGTTATTGTGTTGAAAATAGTTAATTTTTGTGACCCTATCTAGTAAACCAATGACTTCATTGACTACTGTTGTTTCAATTTGGCTATATAACAACAAATGTTCAATGATATTTAAAGTTTCGGTAACAGGAATGTTGGTCATATCAAACGATGCTAATTTTGCACTATTTGGTATGTGAACATTGATAATTTTGTCAACAAATAATATCACGTTAATGAAAGTTAATTCATTGTTTTTAATTTGTAAATTGAAACATAATAAAAAATTTGTATATATTACGTTTTGTTTTTCAATTGCATTAATATATTTATAGGCTATCGAATTATTTTAGAAAAGGTTCAGAGCTATAAATCGCTGTATTGTAAAAAAAAGGTAAGATTCGAAAAAGTTGGTTTCAACGCTTTCCGTTATCTTCATTTAGGATCATACGATTTATGCTAGGCTGGACCACCTCACTCTTTTGGGGGCTATTGTCCTCTGCTCTCCCGATGTTTTCCCAAGTTCTTTCGCTTTAGCTAACATCGTTCTTTCCAGGTCATTACTTGCCTTCTCACTTGCCGCTTACCTTGCGAATTCCATTCTAATGACGTTCGATTTTCCTCATTGTGAGTCCAATCCGTCTCCACTTGCGTTTTCTGCATTCGGTCTTAATATGAAGCATATTGAATGTTTTTCTTTGAGATCTCTTTTTTTCCAAACGGGCTTAGCGAATATCGTGTAGTGCTAAAAATCAAGAAAATCAGACGTAATTACTCGGAAATTTCCTGATAGTGATAAGGCGGCTGCTGTAGACAGTTCTTCATTTACAATGGTGGCTTCTAACCTAAATTACCATGTATGGAATAAATCGGCTGATTTCGATATTTTCTGGGAATTTCCGAGGTTTTTTTTGGTTTATTATTCGAAATTTTGTAGACCTCTAAATATTATTCGAGATTTTCGAAATTATTCGAGTTTAGGTTGAAATTGAGTTACGAGTACTTAAACGAGACAAAATTAGTGAACTATCGAGAAATTTGTTTTTAAGCTTTCTAGGATTTGAATACCGTTGAGTTAAGCTACAAATAATTTTGGATTACATATATACATAGTTGCAAAAAGCAAAAAGTGAAACAAAAGGATAAAAAAAAAAATGTGGGAGTTTGTAAACAACAAAAATGGTGAGAGCAATAAAAATTAAAAATTAAAAAAAAGGGGGTAAGTTATACCCGGTATATGATTAGTCATCGGCCGAATAACAAAATTCCAGATGTTGATTTTTCCTTAACAGGGCGGATCAATGTTAGGTAAAGCTTTGTGTTTCAGTTTTCTGTTTAATAACTTACATATAGTCTTAGCTGCATAACCGTTATTCGCTGCTATTCCTAAAATTATATTAAGCTCTTTGTTATAATTGAATATGGGTCAAAGGAATGTTTATTAATCTATCTAAGAGTGAGTGAAAAGCTGACATTTTTATACTATGGGGATGTTTTGAAGATTTAGGTATAATGGCGTCTGTATACGTGGGTTTTCGATAAATTTTGAACTCTAATGAAGAATTAATTCTGGTTATTGTTATAACTAGAAAGTTAATAGATTTGTTTTCTTCTTTTTCTACCGTAAAATTAATAGTGGGGTATTGAGAATTGAACCAAGTGAGAAATGAGGTTAATAGCCTATCAGTTCCATTCCATAGACATATTGTAGTATGTCATCAACATATCTGTACCAAAAGGTCACATGACGGAAATAACGATTATTGCTTGATACAATAGTTTGTTCGAAGAAATTCATAAAAATTTCTGCTAACAAAGCAAAAATACCTAATACAAGTTTCAAATATCAGCTTCAGTTCATTACGTAAGCCCCCATCTACAACATCCCTACCTAAGTAAGTATAAACTATTTGAGACAAGATGTTAATTGGATTAGAAGTGAAAAGACTAGCAACGTCAAACGAAACTAGTTTTGAGTGTAGTGGATCTTGAGTGTAGAATATCAACTCCTGAATTTTGCTAATCAATTTTACTGCGTTCTTAACTGAGAAAGCCGAAACGAAATTAGTATGACTGTTGAAAAGTTTATGAAACCCTTACATAGCTTGTAGGCAGGTGCGTTGCAATACGCTACTATTGGTCTAATCGGAATACCTTCTTCATGGATTTTAGGTAAACCATAAAGAATAGGAGCAGATGGATTCTTAACCGTGTGCCTCCAACCAGTGCCATCAAAGACCTTTGGGCAGTGGTTGATACACTTACTGACCGAACTCCAAACTCCAATGACCTAGTAGAATCTCTATTGAGCTCTATAATGCTTTGCTTTCTGTAATGAAATCAAAAATTTTGTTGTAGTAATCTACTCTTGTGAGAACAGTGATCGTATTGCCTTTATCCGCTTTACACGCTATCAGGTCATGATCACGTAACTTTTTCTTAATCGCACCAATCACTTTAAGGTTATTATTAGAAGAAACAAAAGATTGAGAGGAGATAGAGAAGGAAATCTGTAACGCACATATTGATTTCAGTTGGCCTGACTGACCGTATAAGGCAGTTTTGGGCATCTATAGCGAGACTCTCAAATGAGTGAACGCCAATTGTATTTAGCACAGGAGCAAAATTTACTCCATTGCTCAGCATTTGAACCTTTACGCCACTGAAGCCGACGGAGGGCAAGTTCTTAAAACGTGAATATAGTTGGAAACCAGATCTACCACTATTACCTCTATGGTTACATGGATAAGCCATATCTCGCAACACGTTCAGTTTAGCTTTTTGCTTCACATATTGAATATGTGAAATTTCTGCTATCTCGGCATAAAACTTATTATCCAACCAGTCAAACTCAACAGAATGCAATCGAGCCGCTAATTCAGTGTGAACAACTTTAAGATGGAGACATAAGTTATTCCTGGTAGCATACCCTTTACGTAGCTCACTATTCCTCCAACTACTACGAGCTAAATTAATAGCTCTTCTTCCTTCCAAAGATTTAGTGTTACATTTAATATTTGTATAATTAGGTAATAAACTTAACTTTTTGCAACTACTATTAAACCATATCTGGTTATTATTATAACTAATTCTTACCAACAGACGACGATATATTACGGCGAGGGTGGCCAAATCTCCCAACTTAATAATTTTTACACTATCTGCCGTGGGCACTTGGCGAAACACACTTAATGCACCCATTTTTAAAAAAAACACTTGTTTTAATATTTCGCAAATTTTATAGGTTTAAAAAATCACTTGATCAATTTCCGCTTGTTAGGCCATCATCAGATAAAAATAAAAAGTTGTGTAGTGTTTACCAACTCCCAACTATATATATACCATATATCAACTAAATATATTTTCCACACGAGATATATCCAGCAAAATATATCCAGCAAATATATTTAAGGCTCAAATACAATGCTGTCCGTTCCGTTTTTAAGCTGCTCTGCCTTGACCGATTCGCCAACTTAAAAATTTAAAATTTGTACCTAAAGTGGCATTCGATTTATTTTCCTTCGTTCTAACTATTGAAGTTTTCGCCTTTCATTCAAAATTATAGAGTAAATTAGGACGAAAAAACCGAGCGGAGCGGAACGGATATCATTGTGTTTAAACCTTACGCTTCTTTCTTTTTGCCCCAAACACATAAACGCCGTTCATGTAGTTTCATATTAGCGAACACATAGCCGCTCAAAAAATAATAAAATTTCTATTTTTTACGCTTCAAATGACATTTAGCTAAAAATGGCCTTGAAGGTCGGTAAGTTTTGAATATTTTATTCTGGAATGTTGGTCTTTCTACCATCCTCGATTTCTTCTCGATCCTCTTCTTCTACCATATTATTCAACAAACAGGTTATCAAACAAATTTTTAATGAATGTGAATAAAGGTCAAACTGCGGCGTCTATGTGTTTGGTTAATCTTATATAAGCGAAGAGCGGTGCGGCGTTTATATTTTTGGGGCGTTACTCTTTTAAGTACGTAATTCAATTTCAGTGGTGAAAAATGAAATTTTATTTGTTCTTAAAAATAAGTGAAAATAATTATTGATAGTGTTAAACCACACATAAAAAATCCTTCTGATTTTCTCTCTTCTAATGCCGGTCGCCTTTTTGAGAAAATCTGTTTGGCAGTTTTCTCGTCCCCTGGAACCTCATCTATTCGATACTCGAATGGACCCAAAAGTTAACACAAACCGCTTTTTACGAGAGTATATCTTTGTACAAGATTTCGACCAAAAGGCTTTTGTTGTGAGAATAGGAAGCAAAACAATATGACTTAAAGGACGGAAGGATCCTGTGGCACTATTCTGGTTCTCCTTGGTAATTGAAAATTGATTTATTTAATTTTTTTTTTTAAATAAATCTCCGTTTTCCAGAATATTTTAAAACTAATTTCAATTTTGTAATTTTTAATTTATTTATTTATAAATTTGTTCCCAACTATTTTTGAAGCTCAAAATGTTTATTTCGATGCCCAAAAATATTTTTTTGCGTTCCCTTCCAATAGCCCCAACAAATTATAAATCTTGCGAATTTTTATTTTTTGTTCTTAAAAAGTATTTTTTTATTATGCCCAGTGATCCTATTCTGGTAATTCCCGGCGAATAGAAACTTTAAATTTTGTTGCAGTATTATTCCCTTTTGCCCAAAGTGTATTCTGGTGTTCGGGAAAGAGTTTTAATTGTGAAAAAAATATTCCCAATTACAGCAGTTTTGACGTTTGTTTTCCACACGGATTTTATGAAAGAATTATTGGGTCAGAAACATTACCAATTAACAGTTGTATGCTATATATAAGGAATTTGATGGATATTTTGAGTTTATCCACTCAGATGAAAAAAATTACTTGGACACTCTTCAAAACTGTTAACCTTTACATTCACGTGAATTTTGTCCTAAATCTGTCCTAAAAAAAAAAAAAAAAAAAAATTAGAACAAACTTTACGAATCTATGTATGAATAATTTCCAAGCCTTTTTGGAAATGAAACTAATATTTGGGATTCAAATTACAATCCGCACAATCCGAACCTTGCAAACAAGAAAGCACAACTTCAAATTCACTTTAATTTAACAATATTTTTATTTTAATTTTAATTAATACAAGATCTACAGCCAAAACCCAACTAACCCAAATTTTCCTCTTGGTCATATTTTATTTTTTCAAAACCAGTTGTATTTGTGTGTTCGTAATTGCAAAGCCACAATTGCAAGAGATATGTATATATGTACATTGATTCATTGAGAATTAAGCAACTGGAAAATGTTTAGCAGTTATTACAAACACACGTACAGACTGAAACTTGGATTCATAAAAGAAATATTGATTTTACAAAAATAAAGGTAGTGTCATTTTGATGAGGTTGCAACATTCTCCCCCCGTTGAAAGAATTTATCTTTCAAATGATGTTCTAAGTCATCCATAGGCAGAGGACATAATTTGACAATCGGACGTTTAATTTTGCCCTGCATGGTCCTCACAGTGGCTACCCTTACGTATCCATCAACTCCCGGATGAATATCGATGATGCGGCCTAATTTCCATTTAAGAGGTGGTAAATTGTCATCCTTGATAACCACCAAATCATTGACTGCGACGTTATCGGAAGCCTTAGACCATTTACGGCGATGTTGCAATTGAGTGATATACTCCTTGGACCAACGACTCCAAAAATGTTGATGCAATTGTTGTTGAATGCGCCAACGCTTCAGTATTGGAATCTTTTCATCTTCTATATTGGGCTCGACAATAGCAGTGAGCGGTCTGTTTATCAAAAAATGTCCGGGTGTTAGTGGTTGTAGGTCTGCTGGGTCCGAAGAGAGTGGAGTGATTGGTCTGGAATTCAAAACAGCCTCTACCTGTTTCACGAGCGTGTTGAGTTCTTCGTATGTTAGCGCTGCATTTGCCATTACCTTTCGAAGATGAATTTTAGCTGATTTGACGGCTGCCTCGTAGATACCACCAAAGTGAGGTGCGCTAGGTGGTGCGAAATGCCATTCAATTTTACTTGAAGAGCAGAAATTGTTCATCTCATCGATGTGTTGTTGCGATTGAAATAGTTGATATAAACGGTGCAATTCAGAGTTTGCCCCTACAAAATTGGTACCATTATCGGAGAAAATATGTTTACATATACCTCGCGTCGCAATAAAGCGTTTTAAAGCACCAATAAAAGAAGCCGTCGTGAGATCTGAGACCAGCTCCAAGTGAACGGCCTTAACTGCGAAACAAACAAATACAGCGATATATGTCTTTGTTGGTCCTTTTCCTCGTATTCGGTGATGCACGTATATTGGTCCACAGTAGTCCAGTCCAGCATTATGAAATGGAGGTGCAGCCGTTATACGCTCATACGGTAGGTTACCCATTACTTGCGAGAATTCTCGTGGACGAATTCTTGAGCATCTTATGCAATTCTGATACACTCTTTGCGCTAGACGTTTCCCATTTATTGGCCAGAATTGTTGCCGTACTGCTGCCAATAGTGCTTGAGGACCTGCGTGTAGATGAGAAAGATGGAAATGTTTAAAGATTGTGATGGTAAAAGGATGTGTGGAAGGGAGAAGGAGAGGATGCTTGCAAGAATATGATAAGGAGGCGTGATGAAGGCGTCCTCCTACTCGAATCAAGTTATTGTCATCTAGAAAGATGGAAAGTGAGTTTAGATGACAATTTCGAGTCAAAGGTTTTTTTTGTAGTAATAAAATTCTTTCTTGAGTAAATCTCGAAACCTGCATAACCGTGATTATGGCTGTCATCCCTAGCTCTTGTTCACTGGTTGTCAACGCCCCATTCCTTTTTGCCCTTCCAGGTTTAAGATTGTGGATGTACCGCATCACATAGGCCATGATATTTCGTACAGATGAGAAATTGTTCCTGTACTTCATTCGTTCTATGATGTCTAGATCGTTAACTATTACGTGTGTGATCTCCTTAGCTATTCTGCATTCAGGAATGACGGCTGGCTTTGGTGGAGTAATGTTTGTCCATGAATGCTCATCGTGCGAAAGAAACGATGGGCCGGAGAACCATAATGTCGACTTAACAAGAGCTGAAGGGAGAGCTCCTCTAGAAACAATATCAGCTGCGTTTTCTGATGATGCGATGTGGTGCCAATCTTCTACGTCTGTGAGTTGTTGAACCTTTAGAACACGGTTTGAGACGAATGTGGTAAGTTTATTAGGAGGCATTCCTAACCAAGCCAAGACTATTGTTGAGTCACTCCAATAAACTGTTTTGTCAATGTTGATCTTCAAAGTTGGAATCACTCGTTCAGCTAATTGTGCTACCAAAAGAGCAGCACATAGCTCCATCTTTGGAATTGTTAATGTTGTTCTGGATTTTGGCGCCACTCTTGATTTAGAACAAAGAAGTGATGATAATACGGAGCCATTCGATGCCACACTTCTTACATAAATGGCGGCCCCATAGGCGGATTGGCTAGCATCTGCAAAGCAATGGAGTTGAACAATGGATGTGTTTGGCTGCATCACATGACGTTTCAGTTGTAATGTGTTTAGCAAATGTAATTCTCCTCGATATTTTTGCCATCGTGTAAAAAGCTCCTGTGGCAATGATGCATCCCGGTGTTGTTTCAAGCTCCATATCTCCTGCATGAAAAGTTTTGCTAAGGTGATAACAGGGGCAGCCAACCCCAGAGGATCAAAAATGCGCGAGATCTCTGAAAGTACTTTACGTCGCGTTGTCTGATGGTGATTTGGTGTTTCAGGTACGTTAAAGCTGAAGACATCTTGAACAGGATTCCAAAACATGCCTAACGTCTTAATGTAATCGCTGTCCTTAATATGCAGAAATTTCTCTTGATGCTCCTGAGGTATGTCAGTTAAAACTTCTTCGCTGTTAGAACAGAATTTTCGAAGTTCCATTCCAGCCGTGCTTAGCAATTCGATGACTTCTGATTTGATTTGTTGAATGTCGGCTAAAGAGTTTGCACCAGTAAGAAGATCGTCGACATACATATCGTACTTAATTACCTGAGCCACTCGCTTGTTGTTGATCTCTTCGTCTTGCGCTAACTTCTGAAGACATTTGGTTGCCAAATATGGAGCACTGGCAGTACCATATGTGACAGTACGAAGCCGATATAGTTTGATGTCTGTATCCGGATCGTTTCGCCATAAAATACACTGCAAGTTGGTATCAGGAGAATGTACCAAGATTTGGCGGTACATTTGCTTAATATCGGCACTCAAAACAAACTGGTGTGTGCGAAATCGCAACAAGATGGAAAAAAGGTCCTGTTGCACAACCGGTCCTACCATCAGGATGTCATTCAGTGAAACTCCGGATGATGTCTTCGCGGAAGCGTCAAAGACGACGCGGAGTTTGGTTGATGAACTGTGTTCTTTGATGACACAGTGATGTGGAAGAAAATAATGAGTTTGTGGGATCATATCAGATGTAATTAGCTCCATATGTCCCAACTTGAGATATTCTTCCATGAACATTGCATATTCCTGCTTCCGTTGTGGATTTTTATTTAAATTTCTTTCTGTTCCATGAAACCGATGTTTTGCCATTTGTAATGACTCTCCTAACACACAAGGATGTTTCGAAAAAGGTAGGGATACTACAAATTTACCATTTTGATTTCGAAAAACATGTTTCTTGAAATGTTCCTCGACCAAAATTTCTTCGACTGACTGTTTTCTCGTTGCTTCTTTAACATCTTCAATTTGAAAGAATTTCTCAAGGTGGTGATCTAGATTGAGGTCATCACGATCAGAGACATGATAAACCTGATTGATAGTTGGAACCAGCAATGCATTGACATCCGAATCTGAAACGGAATTTCCAACTACAATCCAGCCGAGTAGTGTGTTTTGGAGCAATGGTTTGTTGTCAGCTAACGAAATTTGACCCACAGATAACAATTTGTAATATAAACCAGCTCCAATAAGAAGGTCAATTTTTTGTGGTTTATGAAATTGCGAATCAGCTAATTTTATGTTTTTAGGTATTGGCCATTGTTTGATGTTGACTGCTGAATGCGGCTGAGCATTTGTAATTTTCGGCAGCACACATGCATCAATATGGGCTGAGAAGTCATTTATTCTGGATTTGATCTTGAATTGTATCTTGGATTTGGAATTCAGTGTTGTATTTCCGATTCCTCCCAATTGAGTTTGGTATTGATAACGCTGGAATCCGAGTTGTAACGCCAAGGCTTCCGTGATCAAATTGATTTGCGAGCCACTATCCAGAAGAGCTCGACATAAAACTGCCGCGCCATTGACATCGATTGCATTGATTATAGCTGTAGCCAGAAAAACATATGAATTGTCAATATTAGAAAGTGTGCTAAAAACATCGGAGTTAACGTTTTCTTGGGAGCACGAGACTATTAATGAATTGTTTACTGCTGGCGATTGAGGATTTTTAAATGGAGCATTAATGTTTGGAGCACTGTTTGATACTTCACTTGTTCTCGCATTCCCGTCGAACTGGTGTAAGAGTGAATGATGTCTTTCATTGCAGTTGGGTACATTGCAGTGATATGATGATTCGCACGCAGTAGTTTGATGGGCAGATGACAAGCAGTTCATACATAAATTTAAACGTTTAACATCAAGTAGACGCTCTAGCCTTTTAATAGACAGAAATTTTCTACACCGATAAATGCGATGACCAGCCTTCGAACAAAACTCACACTGGTATCGTGGTTTAGTATTCGAGGAACTGAATGCTGCATGCGTGGTTTGCCGATGAACTGAAGTAGAAGATTTAACACTAGGACCTGGCCTCAATGGTTGAATTATGCAATCGAGTGTCTCACAACGTTTGTTTAAAAAACCCATCAATTCGTCTAGTGTCTCTATTCTATTAGAAGGAGCCTCGTCGTCCCATTTGTGTAGAGTCTCCACATCTAGTTTTGATTTTATTATCTCCACTATAAGATCATCCCACTGTTTAGTTGGTCTGCCTAATGAATTGAGTGACCTTAAATTGGAATTAAAAATATCGATTAACATCCTTAGCTTTGCACTATTGGGTTTATCAACAGCTTTCGCTGAAAACAATTGTTGCACATGATGTCTGCAGATTATTTTTCGGTTTTCGAAGCGGTTTTTAAGTAAATCTCTTGCTATATCATAATTAGCTTCCGTTAACTCAAGCGCAGCTATGGTGTTAGCAGCGGTACCTTCAACAGAATTACGGAGATACTGAAATTTCGCAATGGCATCGTACGCGTTGTTTCTATGAATCAAACTATCGAATGATTTTGAAAAGTCGAACCATTTTGTATAGTCACCCGTAAAAGGCGTTATTGAAATTTTTGGAAGTTCTACAGGATAACGTGGTTTCTGAACAACTTGTTGTACATTTGTCGAAGCGATTTGTAATTTTGCCTTAGCTTTGTCGCGAAATACTTCAAGCGCTGGCCTTATTACAAAATAAAGTTCTTCGAATTCAGCGCGATTTTTAGTTGTACATTCATCATCGTCTAAAATTTCAAGTTGACTTTGTGTTGTACAGAGCGAATCATATGTTCTGTCCACAAAATTGATTCGTAATTCCAATTCCGCGCTTGTCCCGTCTTTAGCTTTCTGTTCAAGGAATTCCTTTGCTCGAGTTAACTGGTCAAATGAAAATCGTTCGCTGTTTCTTCAATTTTGTGATTTTTAGATCCGTCATTTTATACCGTTATGTATTACCGTAATCTCTCGTACGATAAAAAGCTTGATCACGTTGAATATGACCTTCGAATTTTTTTTTTTTTTTTTTTTTTTTTTTTTTTGTTGTCACTGCACTATATCACACCACAAAAATAACACTTTCGCACAAAAACCAAACCAGTAAAAATAATAATAAATCAAATGATACTTAATCAATTGTGTCCTGAAGAATGTATAATTGTTGCTAAGCACGGCGATCAAGTACGAAATCCAGTGAAGAACGGCTTTGATGAATAAATCGATGAATGAATTGACGACGATCCAAAGAAGCTTCACTGCTAGATCCCACTTCTGACACCATGAATAATTTCCAAGCCTTTTTGGAAATGAAACTAATATTTGGGATTCAAATTACAATCCGCACAATCCGAACCTTGCAAACAAGAAAGCACAACTTCAAATTCACTTTAATTTAACAATATTTTTATTTTAATTTTAATTAATACAAGATCTACAGCCAAAACCCAACTAACCCAAATTTTCCTCTTGGTCATATTTTATTTTTTCAAAACCAGTTGTATTTGTGTGTTCGTAATTGCAAAGCCACAATTGCAAGAGATATGTATATATGTACATTGATTCATTGAGAATTAAGCAACTGGAAAATGTTTAGCAGTTATTACAAACACACGTACAGACTGAAACTTGGATTCATAAAAGAAATATTGATTTTACAAAAATAAAGGTAGTGTCATTTTGATGAGGTTGCAACAATGTATATACATAAGTTAAGTTTGTCTTAAATATGTCCTAAAAATCGTTAACCAAAATTATACAATACTTTACATGTATTATAGTATTTCTAAGTCAAATAAAACTTTATCCACTTCAATCGAAACTTTTTCCATATATAATAAAAACTTTTCTAACCCAATTCAAACTTTATCTAAAAACTATAAGGTAATTTCTAATTCAAATAAAACTTTTTAAAAAATGAATAAATATTTTTCCGAGCCAAATAGAACTTTTTAAAAAAACTAATTCATCTTTTTCAAATTGATTTAAAACTAAAATTTTTTTCGGTCCGGTCCTATTTTATTATGAAATTTACAGGTTGGCATTTATTGTATAGCCAATTGTTGTTGAATATGGTTTCTAAAATTTAGGCAATAAAAGTAATAAATCTCGTTTGGAGAAAAAAATTGCTGCAATAAATCCGTTATTAGAGTATATAAATTTCGAATTCGGTTGATATCTGTCTATTTCGTGCAACAAAAGGATACAAGTAAGTACCAAAAATGAGCTCAAGTGAAGAAGATGTCGATCGTCATAGAGGAAGATACGCCAAAATAAATCTGCAACAAAGGGAAATATTTATTAAGCAGTACGAAGAAGGTAAAACCATTGCGGAAGCTGCCAAAATTGCCAATATTAATGAAAATTCGGCCAAAACTATTTTATACAATTATAAGGCAAATAATGAGAAACTAGTCGTAAGAGGCAGAGGAGGGGAAAAAATTAAAAAAATTACTAACGACATGCTAGAATTTATTGAGGAAATAGTCGAAATGAATCCCTGCTTAACACTCAAGCAAATCTCTGCAAAGGTCGCCGAGAGGTTTCAAATAACGGTGTGCATTCAGACGATTAACAACGCACTCAGTCGTTTTTTTAATTACATTAAAAAAAGCTAGTGTGGAATTTGACCGTTTAAACGATGAACGGACAATTAATTTACGGAGGGACTACGCGCTGTTTTTCACCCAAAAGCGGGTTCAACCTACATTTGAGGCGGTCAAGAGCCAGATCAAAGGTTGGAACATCTGCAGCGGTAATAATACCCACTGTTCGCGGAAGAAACGTCACCTTAATTGCGGGAATTAGCGTAGAAGGTGTTGTCCACACAAATATTTTGGCGAACTCGAACTGCAATTCCAACAAATTTTGTGCGTTTTTAAGAGAGATGCGGACGAAACATGGTTGGTAATGGATAACGCAGCAATCCACAAGACATCTGAAGTAAAACTGATCACGGATGGTACAAACTACAAACTAATCTATCTTTCACCTTACTCACCTATGCTCAACCCTATAGAACAGGTTTTTGCTAAGGTAAGTTACTGCATCGTTATGTTTAATTTACATTTAAATATTTTATTTCATTACACTTTAGGTCAAAGCTAGTGCAAGGCGTATATTAAGCGAAACCCGTGACGAACATATCTTGGACGTTATTGCTCGGTCAGTTCATACTGTGACCCAGAATGATTGTAATAAAGCCGTCGATCGGCAACCTCTACATTGAATCAAATTATACATGGATAATAAGAGATATGTATACGAGTAGATATATGGTAGATACCATATGAAAAAAAAAAGTTTTAATTAAGTTAGAATAAGTTGAAGTTTATTTAGAAATATATTTATTTGAAATAAAAATGGTTTTAGTTATTTTTGATAAAGTTTTATTTGAATTAGAAATAGTTGCATTCGTTTTAGAAATAGTTTCGCTTCTCTATGAACAAGTTTTAATACATTTGGAAAAATTTGTAATTGAACTGGATAAAAAAGGGTAAAAGCATAATTTATAAATACGATGTTCAAGTAAGGATGATGTTACCATTTTAATTTACTTTAAAATTTACCATACCGAATATATGAATAAATGATTTTTCAATTTTCTTGGGGAGAACCTGGCCCAAAATGGTCTAAATACAAAAGTAGCATCGTGCTTAGGCTAACCGTCACTGTATTTAGTTTTGAAAATAGTGAAGGATTAGGGTGTTTATGACAACAAAATTTGAAACTTTCTCTCCAAAAATATACCAAATATTATGAAAAAATGAATTTCCCGATTTCTTAAGAAAATTCTAGGAAGCTGACACCAAACTAGTCTTTATGCTAAGTTGGCATAATAGATAGGCTATCCGAAACAAGACTAAGTTTTAGAAAAAATAGGGGATTAGGGTGTTTAGGACACAAAGTTTAATGATATCTCTTCCACAACTGGAATATTTTTCGGATAGCTGAGGTCCAGTGGCATTATTGTATATGATTCATTTTGATGCGTGCTTCCCAGGATTTTCAAAATGATTTTTACTTACATATATTGGATATATTTTATGAGATGCCATCAATCTTTGATGTCTTAAATACTCCAATCCCCTACTTCTTCTAAAACTATTATTTTCAGATAGCGTAGATATTTTACCAATGTTTTTATGTTATTTAATATTTTATATTGTATTATACATTTTCTATTTATTAGAAATAAAATTCGTTATAAAGGGAGTTTCAGCTTTTTCACTAACACAAATACCCACAATTTGTTGTTGTTGCTTTTTAGGACAGATTTAGGACAAACTTCACCTACGTAACCTTTACTTGGATTTTAATTCTTAGTTAATACAAGTTTTGCACTCCAAAATCAACGTTTGGCATTGGAATGCACTAAAAAGTATTATCAATGAAATATGCTATCTCCGGCAATTCGATCAAATACAAATTTTAGTCATGCAGTTTTTCATGACTCGTCTTGTTTCGTTGATGTTAAATAAACTGTTAGTTATGCATAAATGGTGTAGCACGTGCGCTTTTTACCATCGCTTAGTATCACATTTTTAATATTTTTTGCTAATTATATTAACATTACACAAATCTTACGCCAAACAATAGTATGTACATATATCAAATTTAATAGTTGACACCGTAAAAAATTCAAAAAAATCAAAACAAAATTATAAGCTGAGCTCAAATTATTATGTTCCCAAGTGTCTGGCAAATATAAACTTACTGTACTGTCATTTATATTTGTCACTTTTCATATTTGTGTACTCGTAAGTTGAAACTAAAATTTCTAACTATTTTTGGTAAAGATTATATCATGGTGGGATATAGAGTCTGAGCGATAAAAATAATAATACATTTTACAACTAACTAAGGTGTCAAAACTAATCTTTCAGTATTTTGTGACTGTCACAAAATATTATTGTTTACGTGATTGTATTAACAGATCAACAGGGATAAACGACCTTGAGCTTAACATTGCGTTATATTATACACATGTTTCTCGCTCGTGCTATTTTTTTTTTTTTTTTGGCTAATCAATAAATGGGAAAATTATAACAAAAAATACTTAGCAATGACATTGCATGTTGGATGACACAAAAAAATGGTATGATACGCTATTTTCTAGCCAAAAATACATTTTACTCGTTAAATGTAGCAAAAGCAAACCCACAGGGAAATTTTTATGGGATTGTATATTATGAGTATTATACAGAGTGTATTTAGTTTGTTGTATAACCCTGACCTAGGACGTGAAATTTTTCACAAACCATCGACTATTTTTATAATACTATAGGAGAGAATTTTCCAATTTGTTTTTTTTTCTGTTGCTTTTATTGGATTATGTAATTCTTCAAAGTTGGTTGAATTCTTAAGTTTTCCAATTTTGTTTTATATACATAATTGAACCAGCCTATGTTTTTTTTTTGTTGTGATTTGGAAAAGTGGTGGAAATACAAAAGCATATTTTGTATTCGTATAGATTACGTACATATATGTATTCGCAAACCAAAGCCAAAGTCACAAAACGTCGAGACACAATGGCACTAAATAATGTTATATTACAGTTATTTTTGTTATGTGTGTGTGTGTGTGTGTGTGTGTGTCTGTCTGTGTGTGGTAAAAAATATGTATTATTGTTGTTTACATAAAAATAAAAATTGGATACATCTCGAAAGAATCATATTAAAGAATAAATTTATGTTATTAATCATGATGGAATTTTTAGTTTGTTTCATTTTTTTTTTTGTGGGAGTTCACGACATAATCGGCCAAGAATGTTCGTTTCATATAAGTATGTAATGCACATATGTATATGGCTGGGAAAGATTAGTTATTAATGATATGATTTACTTAGCGTCATTGTGTGGTGGCGTCATTCGAAGTTCACAGAAATATTTTTTTTACGTTATTTGAAAACGCACTTTAGATACACCATTAGCGTAAATAAAACGTAATACACATATGTATGTATGATACATGTTTTCGGAAGTATCATATTAAGTAAACTTAATTCGTAAAACATATTTTCAAAAACGATCAACAGGGGACTTGAAGATACATTAGCTGAAACGCTTTTTGAAATAAAATATTAATAAAAATATTTATTGATTAACTTAAGCTATCAAAAATTATATCTGCCTCTGATAGGGTTACCAGACGTACTCTTTAACCTTCTTTCTGTATATTGGAGTCAAATTGACCCCAGTCGTTTATTATTTAAGTGGCCTATGCCCTACAAGATAGCCTCAAGTAATATCTTATACACATATCTTAAACCAAGCGCATTTCTTTGTACTGGGGTCAAAATGACCCTAAGTTATTTTTATTCTATGTTCTATATAAATCAAAGAATAATTTACTTTTTAACTTTATAAATGTATTGCATATGTCTGTAATATTTTATGATGTTTCTGAGAAGAAACTGTTCCAAAGGATATTTCTGGTTTAGTTGATTTTTGTAATTTAAAGTACTTACCAGTATTCTGATAAACGTTTGTGATTACGATGAGGATGAGCATTTTGTGCAGATAAATTTTGATGATGATGAAATGTTGAACTTGCCGCTGACGATCGAGAGGACGCTATGTAGCGCAAATCTTTCAATTGTGAGCAGAACACGGGACTTTGTAGTAGTACTACTGCGAGAAAGAGAAGGCTGGACGGTACAAACAGTAAAAATCTAACCACTCAGTTACTCGCTTGTCAAAACCACATCAAAATCCTATGCATACAATGCATCAAAGAATAAGAAATGGTTTCGTTTGAAGATTAAGCGGTATCAGATGGCGCATCTGGTTAAAACATAAATTTGACTATGTGATTTTTTATATAAATTTGTAATAAAAAACAAACAATTTTTATTTACTTCCCCTATGAAGTATATGAAGATATCCATGGGGTGAGATTAGCCCCTTTACACAGACAACGTGATAGTAAGCTATACACAGAGTGAAGGTTAACATCTTTAATTCATTTAAAAATATTTATTCTAATTAAATTTTTTCAATTAAATAAATTTCAGAAAATTAAATTTTCCAATATTATAATTTCTTCGAAGAATAAGAAAGATACAAGAAATAAAATATCAAAAAAAAAAAAAAACGTGGACGATTTTTAGCCTAGAGGAGGTCTGGTATTTCCTCGTTTGTTTCTTTTTTACTTATAAACTAATTTTCCGCTGGTCAGCTGGGATCCGGATTTCTTCCTAAACTAAACAAAGGTCACAAGAAAGACTGAAAGATTGGCCTATAGTTTGGTTATTTAAAATAACAATATTTTATGCTCAAACTCAGATAATATAAAAGTCCTTTATATTAATCATCCGGCACTTACACAGATTAAAATTTGAGCAGACTAAATTTCAGCAGACTTGGCTTCGATTTTTTTCCATATAACAACAATCCCCAGAAATATTTGTCCAAAATTAATCTCTCAATTATTTCCTCTGAAACTGTTAACCGAGAATGGCTTGTTTAAACTCTTTAATAAATTTCTAAAATTTCGATTTTAATAAAAGAAAACATCTGAAAATGTTGGAGTCCTCCCTAAAATATTATCGGCCTGTTTAGTTTTCGGGAAAAGAGGTAAGAAAAGAAAACAAAACTGAAGCAAGAATTCTCACGAGTAAGCAGACTGAATTATTCTGTTTAGATGAGTATTCTTGTATCAGTTTTTCCTCTTTTCAATTCTTTTTTCTCCTTTTTGATCATGAAAGTAAACCAAAAATTCATAAATTCGATTCTATAGCAAACGAATAATGAGCGAACAAGAATAAAAATGAAAAAAATCGATCTAATGAATAGAATAGAACTATAAAAGCATCGTTTTATTGGTTACAGGAATAGGAATAAGAACAGAATTTCGACGTCGGTCAAAATTTTTGTTTCATTATTCTAATCTTCATTACTCTTAATAAAGGATTATTTCGCCTGAATTAAAGAAGTGAACACTTTGTTCGGAATAACCGAGGATTTAACAAATTATAAAACAATAACTAAAAGTCCTTGCTGGTCCGCTAACACAATTATTACCTAATAAAATTTTGTGTTAAATTCTTTCCGCTAAAGTAAAATTTTAGAAAAATTAATAAAAACTCGAAAAAATGCAGAAAAGTTTAAAAATTCAAATTAATTGTTTTCGATTTATGTTAATTACTGTTACTGACTGAATGATTTATGTTAAAAACTATTAGAAGTTAAAATGGTCGATATATGCAGCTACTCTGGTAGAAAGCAGTAAGCACTGTAACTAGAAGTTAAATTGAATTATTCTCTACGTACAAAATGTTAAAATGAAATAATACCAAAATGGAATAAAATGCATGATGTTGTTGTTTTGAAAATTTACCAATAAAACAGGCCTATTTTTCTTCTATTTTGTTCCGTTTAGTGAATAATTTTTTAGATAGGATTTTAGTGAACAAGTTTTGATGTGATAATTTTGTAAAAATTAGGTGTAGAATGACAATTTCTTTTTTAATGAAAACGACAAAAAATCACTTTTCTATTCTTTTGTTGCACTCTTCCCTTTGTTTGAATAACGAACAGATAACACAAAGAGATGTTTTCTACTCCTTATTCAGATCGATCAGTAGTGTAGTAAAAAATGATTATTCGATCGGTAAAGAGCGAAAAATAAATTTTAAAGAGCGAGTTTTGGAAAGTTGTTGTTTTTCCCTAAAAATGTAAATTAGTTGATAGATAAATAAAAGAGAAATGAAGGAAAAATCTGATGGAATACTTGTGTAAACAGGCTAAATAAATTATTAATGGACGGATGAAAGGGATCGATCATTGCCAGAATCAGTCAAAAATCTTCTATTGACACAATATAATTTTAAAGAATTTGACTGCTAATGATGTTAATGATGAGTAATGTTAAAATATTTCTGAAAAAAATAGAATTTTTGGAAAATACAACAATTGATAATCATCGCATTTATCTAAACTTCTAATTAAGTGATTGAGTGTTAGAAAGCTGGTAGTGAACGAGTTGACAAATAAATTCGCTCCAAAATATCATTTTAATCGTTTAAAATTTGCCCTTCCACAATTTTTTTTATATGTTTTAATGAAATTTTGGCTTTTTGTATTTTGGAATCTTCGCCTTAGAATCAACGTTCATTCGGTGAGGTAGATTAAAACCGGCTTTTCAGTTTTAAAATTGAATCGAAACTGAAAAACCGGTTTAAACCTCGTTAGATTTTTTTTTTAATTTTCACGGTGGTTTTCTCCTTAAGAATTTAGTTTTTATTAAAAATAATTATATAATTAAATTTCAACTGTGTCAGTGAATTGAGTGAGTGAGTGAGGGAAATAACAATGCAATAGGCTCGGACTGTGCATCTCTGTTTTCAGTTTGGCGAACTCGCAATTCACAAACTCATAATTCGAGAAAACGTCATTATGTAAACACTACGACAAGCCGAAATGTTTTACACAATCTCTTTTTGCTGCAATTTCGAAAAAATTTAATTGATTTTTCGAGCTTTTTAAAATTTAGGCTTATTCGAAATTTGTTTAGGATTGAGTCTTATTCGTAGATATATTGTGCCAGCTATTACAGATATTTCGAGATTGTTCAAGATTTTCGATATTATTCGAGTTTGGTTTGGATTAAATTAAGCTTATAGGCTTAGGTAAGATTCTGAAAATCGAGAATTTTGGACTAACGTTTATTCTAGGATTCTAACTGTATTTGATATTTTCTGAAATATAAGAAATTATTTGAGAATATTAGAATTTCTCAATAATAATAATTGGCAGCGGTATTTTATAGGATTTTTCGAAGATTTAAGGCTTATTCGAAATTATCTTCGCATTCAATAAGATATTATGCGAGCTTTTCGGTATTATTGGAGTTTGGCTTGCAGTTGAATTAAGCAAAACAATTTGGTATTCTTGAAATTCGAGATTTTAGGATATTTGGATTAATCTACGACATTTTCGGATTTGAATAGTATTCAGTTGCTTGGCATCGAAATTATCGATCTTATTCAATATTTTTAAGATTATTCTAGATTTCGTGTTGCCCGCATGATAGTATAGAATTTCGAGAATCCTAGTTTTGAAACTTTTTCTATATTTTGTAAACACATTACAAGCATTTCATCACACAAAAAAAAACAACTAAATTTCATATAACCCACAGAAACAAGTTTTGTTGTTACTGTTTTGTTGTTGTCTTGAGCACCTCTAAAACAGCCAAAATAATCAATATTTTTTGGGGGGGTTGTTTGTTGAGTCGTGTGTAATTGGTTGTTAAGTGACCGTTTGGGGAAGATGGAGGCTCTCCAGGAACCTGATTTGTTTACTATTTGATGCACTAAAGATCGAATCTAAGTTGCCAGTGAATTTGTTAGACAGTATGAATGATTAATTAGAGGTGTCTCCTTAAAGGCATTTCCAATTAGTTTATAACCTTATTTTTAGGGTGCCTAGGAGCTAGGACTAAAACCTGATTTAATTTTAATTTGGTTTAGAACAATATATACAAAGGTTTGAAGGTGTTGTGCTAGGCCTTAGTCGTAATACTAACTACTGGCCGCAGGCGGGTTATATAACCGGTTCGATCTCCATCATATTTCAACAACAAATTTCCATAAATATGTTCCGGTACAGAGTATTCGATGGGGGTATACTGATAAATAATTATAATTCGTTTCAAAATTTAACAAAGTTGCAAAGTTTATCATTCTTAAAGGGGTTAAATTTTATCCTGATTTTTAGAAATAAGTTATAACCTTCATCAGCTATCCAGAAGCAACAAGCAGTTAAAAATCATGTAGTCTAGAAAAACTAATTCACTATATGTAATTATTACTAACAATCGACTGCTTAGGTGGCTGAAACCGGGTCGAACCTCTATTACTAAAAACACAGAATTTTGTTTTTGTATTGTGTTCAGCGCAAAAGTGAAGTTGTATGTGGGAACATGTGGTGAAAAAATGTTTAGCAGAGACACTGAATATATTTTAATTGTTGTTGTTATTCTTGATTGATATGCTTTGTTTGTGATGGACGGTAGAACCGCCACAAAAAAATGGCCCCCATCTTCTCAAATCTCCTACAAGTAGTCTAAGGCTATTAAAATTTTCCATATTAAAATATTTTCAATTATTTTTGTATTGTATTGAGTAAATCGCAAATACAAACTCTGGAGTATGAACACAAAATGATATTTTTTATTATTGTTATTTTGTTGTTATTGGAAAATCCTTTTGTTCATGCGATGATGAAAATCTGTAAGCAAAATTAGCAACATTTTTTTTTATTATGTATGTTTTATTCTAACAAAATTGAAAATTCAAAACGAATTTCCAGGTCAATCTAAAAATAACATAAGAAAAAAAAATTATTGAACAAATTTGTAAATTTTTCGTTTCAAATAGAGAACAGTAAAACGCGAAAACTAATATTATCTCTTTATTGCTACGGTGAAAACTAGGGCACACTATATATAAAAAATACTCTGGTCTACTCCACTCGTCGGAAGACACTTTTCCTTTTACTCAATAAAATTTCATAAATTGTTGAATGAATTTAATTACTGTTAAATTTACATTCACATAGCATCAGAATTCTAACGATTCATTTCGGCCAGAAACGATAACATTTCCGCGTTTGGCAATACTTACTCGATAAAATTTCGGTTTAATGGGAAAAAAGAAATTTTATAATATTTTGAATAATAATAAACCTGTGTGTGTGCAAAAAATGAGTGACACTTTGATTTTTGGGCCAAGTTTATGTGGGAAATTTCTGCCCCAAAATAATTGTCCTCGGGAAACAATATAAAAAATAAATAAATTTACAATTAATTTGCTTTTTTTATATTTGTTGCAAAAAATCCAATAAATTTTTTATTGGATTGTCTTGTCGCTTTCATGTACAGTACATAAATTGAAAATTAACCGGAAAACAGAATTTCAATTAAGTTAGAATCTAGTCATTTGTTTTTCTCATGTTTCCATATAAAAATTTGTACAGCACTTGTTTTGGGGATATAAAAAGAAAATGGAATAGATTAATTGAAAAACTGCAATTGATTTGCATACCAAAAAAAAAGTTTTGTAATTGTTTTGTGATGTTGAATATAAATTGGAAAATTGAAATTGAAAAAGGGGTTTGGTTTGAGGAAATAAAATGAGAATATCATATACAGCTATAGTGCCGAACGGTACACATACCGAAAAGAAAATGTAAATACCTGGCAAGTTCAGTTTTGTTCAATGCCATATTACTTTGGGTTGGCCATTAAAATATCCATTAAATAATGCTTTTGTACATTTAAAACATCAAAATTTGACATCTTCATAATTAAAGAAACCATTATAAATTCTCGGAAAAAAAATTCGCACTTGAAACCTAACATATGTTGAAAATATTGCTTTGAAATTCTTTTTTTCTAAAACATTTATTATACAAAAACAATTCGCACTCATTGAATGACATCCAACAGATTCTTATAAAATGTTTCAACTTTAACCTTGTGCAACATCTTTATTATTAAAGAATAAATTGATTTGAATGATTGAATCCAATATCCATGGTATTCGACTTGTACGTATACACAACGTACACTACTTATAAACTGTAATAAGGATTTTATTGACTTACGACGAATGATGCAAAATAAAAATAAAAAAATCCGATATAATTTTTCAAATAACTATTCGGTTATAGTAACACAGTGTTTCTTAACATTTGTCGAAACTCGTAACACAAAAGCAACCCATTGCAGAGTAAGGAACACTCAGCTTTCTTCTAAATAAAGTAAAGGCCCGACTGTAAATAGGTCGTTTTTAGTTCAAATAAAGCGAACATGAAAAATTAACAAAATTTGCGAAAATCGTGTGCAAAGGCTAAACCGATACATATAGTATGTATGTCCATTTTGAAACTATTCGGTTTTGTCACTTTATTTCTGACTGCTAAAACGTATTCCATCATCACTCATTGCACCTTCATTACAATTTAAAACTAAATCAAAAAATCAAAGATATTTAAAGCCGCGATGTCTATACATAAGCACCAAAGAACCAAGAAATATTAAAAAAGGGATTAAAGATTATGATAGAGATTGTGTATTCCACAAATAAAATTTTTAAGAATACCAATGGCGGTGAGAAAAGTTTTAGAATTCCTGTCTTCACAATCACTTTTGATTATTTGACAAAAAACTATAAAATTTTCTCAGTGATGCTGTTGCGGCTATAAAATATCTTGAGAGAATAGAAGGAAGCTGCCAGTAATTAAGTGTCGCAATTGCCAGATGTTCGGTCATGTAGCTGCTGGATGTAACATGATGTATAATTGTTTGAAGTGTGCCAGCCCTCACACACCAGGGGTATGTCCAACTACACTCGGAGTGTCCTGAGAGGATGCGTTATATGGGTAAGGAAACTAATCCAATCATCAATAATACAGGTACGCCACGTAATTTTAATTTCAAATACATCAGAAGCGATATCTCTTTTGCTGATCAGTTCCGAAGCGGACAGAAGCCTCAAAGTGCTCATGTGTTTGCGGATTTCTCTCCTGGTAATGAAAATATTATGAAAGAGTTCTTTTCTAATTCTTAGATACGTCTAATTCACGATACGTCAACTCAAAAAATGATGTATCTAAATTTCTTCTGTCAGTTTTTAAAAAAATATCCTGAGCCTGAATAGTCTGGTTATATGAGCTTGTCGTCATGAATTATCGGTGTTACTTCAAACGCATATGCCCTTTATTGTTTGTCTAAATGAGACTAAACTCTCACAACCTATATTCTAAAAATTATTTTATTTACAGGGCTAACGCGAAATCAAAATAATCAAGTCCGGCTTATATTAGGGACAATTTCACGGCTACTTCTGTTTGTATTGGTATTAGCTGTGATTCGTGCACTCTATTCTTCGCGTATTTTCTTCTGCGCTCTCTGAAGAGTGTGTGTAGGGTTGGGTGGTTAAATGTGGCGATTTTAACGCCCGGCACTTGATGTGGCGACTTCTGCCGGCCAACATTATTCATATTATTACTAACATTATGAATTTAAATATATCCCTAAAATTAAATCAAAGTCTAAACCACTTTCTAGTGACATTCTTTGTTAGCAGAACAACAAAGGCCCTTCACTTGAAAATTCAGCAGCACCATCAACAATCCTGTAGTAAGAAGTTGTCTCATATTGAACCCGATGGGTCAAAACCATATAGGTAACTGCAGCAGGGAAAATTTCGAATTTTGAAATGAAACTTCCCACATCGATAGAGCCGAATTTGTGCTAATTAGCGCTCAGAGGAAAAAATTAATGCTAGTCCAGGAACCGAGAAAACAGCAAACAAAAATTCAAGATTTCGCCTGAAAGACGATAAATAAATTCTAAAACTAAACCCGAGTTACAGCAAAAACCGGTAAACGTCAGTAAAAAACAGTAATATTTTCAAAAGGTAGATTAATTGAGAAAATTTGTGCTTGGCCTAGAAAAACTAAATTTTAATATTTTCATTCATAAAATAAAAAAAATCGAAATTACCCTAAATGCTACTATATTGAAAAGACAAGTATTTAGTTGTTCAATAATATTTTAATTGAACAATATTAAATAAAATGTTTAGAAATTATTGAAAAATTCCCTTTCTATCAATCACATTATCGATTCAACATATTCATTGACATATAAAAAATAGGCTAAATTTCTAATCCAGGTTTGGCCCAGTTCAATTGAACATGACGAACAGTTGATTAAACTAATTTCTGACACAAAATGTTCTACAAACCAACAAACTTAGCAGTTCTAATAAAACATTCCGATCGAAAATATTCATAACCATCCGAAAAATATGGTGGCTGAATTTGTGCTAATCCAGATTTGGCCCAATTCCATTGAACATGAAGAATGGTCAACAACGCATTGAAATTATTCAAATTCACTACAAAGATAGTTAAAATATTGCAGTCACAGTTCGCAAAACTAAAGCACTTTTCGGTCGTCATGAAGCACCTTCTCGGCCGGCAATAGTGAAACTGGTGGAAAAATATGAGCTGTTGGGACAAGTTAGTGATGTGAAGAAACGAAACCTTGTGCGTCGCTCAAGAACAACTGAGGATATTGCTGCTGTAGCCCGTAGTGTTGAAGAAAACCCAGGTTTATCGATTCCTCGTCGATCTTTGGAATTAGACATGTACAAACGAAATTACACCGTATTTTGCATAAAGATTTAGGTCTTAAGGCTTTTAAAGTTCAGTTAACACAAGAACTCAAGCCGGTCGATCACCAAAAACGTCGTTTCTTCGCTGATTGGTCCCTTTTCACATCGGATGCTACGCTAATAAGCAGAATTGTCGCATTTGAGGCTCAGAAAATCCAAGAATTATTGTTGAAAAGCCTCTCTATCCTCAACGTGTTACTGTTTGGTGCGGTTTTTGGGCTGGCGGTGTGATTGGATCCTACTTTTTCGAAAATGAGGTTGGTGCAACTGTTACGGTAAAAGGATTGCGCTACCGAGCTATGATTCGTCCTAGGAACTAGACGCAATCAATACATCGTCCAAATAGACAAAACAGAATGGCAATCCGAATAAAAGAGCGTGCATTAATCGCTGGAATTATTATTCCGCTACACTCAAATAGGCCGATAGGTGTCGTAATGGCCATCTTGGGAATATCTTTCTACAGGTATCTGGTGATATGCCCGTGCTTAATCCAAGGTGGTAAATACACTGCACCCAGCGAGCTGGAATGAAAAATCCCAAAGATGCCTCACGGGATAACAATCTGGCACAGTGACATTGTTCACCGTTTTGCGTTCACTCCGTTTTTCTTCTTTACTAAATGTAACGGACTGGACCATGCACTTTTGCTAGGCCGACATCTGTCCTGTGCCATCATGTTTTCGAAGTGAATCTTATAGCAATGCTCAGCTTATCCGGAGCTAAACGACGGACGTCAGTGAGTGACGTTATATGTAATGGACATATGACTTAAACAATTTCGGGTAACTTCTTCGAACTTAGATAGTAACTTGGTAAAAGCGGTATGAATAACTGATTTGTCCAATACTGAAAGGCACGGGACCTGCGCTACCGCGAGCGAACCAATGGTGAATAACGACGTTAAGGGATCGATGATCCGTCGTTTCTGAATATCGACTAATATACCCGTGCACTCTAAAAAACTCAGCCCCCATGATGGGCATAGATACCACAATAAAATTCAAATCTATTCAAATTGCTAAGTTCGTTGGTTTGTAGAACATTTTGTGTCAGAATTTCGTTCAATCAACCATCCTTCATGTTCAATGGAATTGGGCCAAATCTGGAATAGCACAAATTCAGCCACCATATTTTTCGGATGGTTATGATAATTCCCGATCGGATTATATCATAAGAACTGCCATGTTCGTTGGTTTGTAGAACATTTTGTGTCAGAAATTCGTTCAATCAACCATTCTTCATGTTCAATGGAATTGGGCCAAATCTGGATTAGCACAAATTCAGCCACCCTATTTTTCGGATGGTTATGAATATTTCCGATCGGAGTATATTATTAGAACTGCTAAGTTCGTTGGTTTGTAAAACATTTTGTGTCAGAAATTAGTTTAATCAACCGTTCGTCATGTTCAATTGAACTGGGCCAAACCTGGATTAGAAATTCAGCCTATTTTTTATATGTCAATGAATATGTTGAATCGATAATGTGATTGATAGAAAGGGAATTTTTCAATAATTTCTAAACATTTTTTGGATATTTTTTATTATCTACTTATTTAATATTGTTCAATTAAAATATTATTGAACAACTAAATACTTTTCTTTTCAATATAGTATCATTTAGGGTAATTTCGATTTTCTTTATTTTATGAATGAAAATATTAAAATTTAGTTTTTCTAGGCCAAGCACAAATTTCCTCAATTAATCTACCGTTTGAAAATATTACTGTTTTTTACTGATGTTTACCGGTTTTTGCTGTAACTCGGGTTTAGTTTTAGAATTTATTTATCGTCTTTCAGGCGAAATCTTGAATTTTTGTTTGCTGTTTTCTCGGTTCCTGGACTAGCACTAATTTTTTCCTTTGAGCACTAATTAGCACAAATTCGGCTCTATCGATGTGGGCAGTTTCATTTCAAAATTCGAAAGTTTCCCTGCTACAGTTAGCTACATGTCAAAAACAAAAATTGATTGTGTGACTAATCGAAAATAGCATAGATTCCGGCGACTTTTGCTTTTTTGAATATGTGATGAAATTTACGAAATTTGTTAAACAAAAATCAGGGGTGCGATTGGCAATCGGAATATGTTGGCAAATTTTCTTTAAAAATAATATTTTTAATCATTACGAGTTGTCTGTCGTACTTAAAAAGTTGTACAAGTAAAACAACAACAAAAAGTCGCAATTACGAGAACTCGTAACCTCTACATATAATCACGTTTTGTCGCAATTTCTAGTAACTCGAAACTCGTAATGCTTACACAATCGCACCCCAGAACTTCCAAACTCTATCGGTTTGGTCATATAAATAACAATAAATTTCTGTATTAAAAGGGCTTAATTTAAGCAGGAAAAAAATGCTACGTGGAACTTATATTAAGAACGACTGGGTGTTGAAATTCAGGCGAATAATAAAATGGGAAGATTCCAATATCTCACAAACAATGTTATGAATCACAGTTTTTATATTATTTTGGATATGAATTTCTGATTTTGCATAAATGCTTTGAGAGAGATGTTGAAGAACTTATTAGAACAGACAAAAAATGGAAACACATAAAGATTATACAAATACAAAATTCTGAAAGAAGAAGATTCGTATTATATGTATAAATAAAACGATGCGTGATAAGCCACTTATTTATATTCATAAGAACTATTTATGTATATACACACTTATATGAATGGATATGTTCAAGGAGGATAGATATTTAAATATTTAGGCAATTTGAATCCAAGCAAATAAACCAGAATTCTTATGAATTTTTTAAGGAATCGTAAATAAAAGCACATCAATTTCATAAAACAAATTTATCATCTGTAATTCTTAAATAAATTAAATCTGGCCCAAATTTTTTTTTTTTTTTTTTTTTGTACTAATAAAATCGATTCATTCATTAACACACATTTGAAATGAAAAAAACTGATATTTACACTACAATGTCACACATGTCACTTATGTATACATATAGTGATGAACTCATTTTTTCACACCTCTCGCCTAAACAAATACCAGATTTTCATTCAAGAAAATTGTATTCTTTGGTACTTAAATATGTATATATGTACTATATAGGTATTATAGTATAAAGGCCCTGTAATGTGAATAAAAAAATAAAAAAAATCAATCAATATTAATTTATTTTTGGTTTGATTTGGGGCGAGTTCGAGTGAAAATAATGTAATAAAAAATTAAAATAAAATTTATCGCCTTCATAAATCAGCAAGATTGAATTTGTGGTACTTTGAAGTTGAAGCCGCAAATAGTTCTTAGAATATTTGAATATCTAGAACAAAATTATTTTATTGTCAAATTAATACTTATTGAGAAAAAAATTGTGATTCCCCCCTCCCACCTACATATAATTAAAATATTTTGTTTTTGCCTATAAATTTATCCATCGTCATCATGGCCTTAATCACGTCAAGAGAACACAATAATCATTTAAATGCTTGATCGACATATGGAAATGATTGATTTTGGTTATAACAAACAAATCGAAAATATTTCAAGTGGATTAACCTATAATTTAAAAAAAAAATAAAAAAAGATGTTTGGCCGCTATACGATATTCTTTTACGAACGGTGCCGGAATCTATATTACTACTAATGATTTAAGTGCAACGAGCAATATACACAGTGGCAAGTAAATGTGTTGCTGAAATGATATTTATGATGTGAATATTTAAATCTTAATGTTGTAGTATACGGTGAATTAAATAAAATACAGTGGAATCCCGCTACAACACACTCCTTTAAAAAAAACGGTTATTACAAACTTTTTCAAAATAAAGTTACCTAACTTTATATATAAGCCTCAAAGATTTTAATTCCCAAATTATCAAAATAGTATTCTTCAGTCTTAATTTTGAAGAGTTTTTTTTAATTCTAAATTCAAGGACCTCATTTCAAACCCTATAGTTCAAAAATCTGTAAATTCAGAATGTCATATCGAATTTAGGATTTCAAAATGGAATACCATCATATTCCCAAAAATGAAAGTCCCCAAAAAAAAAAATCCCAAAAAATGCAAAATATCGAACCGTATTAAAAAAGAAATCCCCACTAAATTTCTGTTAATTACAATGTGAAAACAAAAGGAAGTTACATAATTTCTTGTCACCCTTACGCAGAAAGGACCAATGCTAAGCGACTTTGGGTTGAGTTTTTCATTTTAGTATATGAAATACAAACATACATTATAAATGTTTGAATTTTTCCTGTCATTTTCCTGTCATCCTTGCGCAAAGGATCCAATGGTAAGCGACTTTGGAGAATTCTCTGTTTTAATGTGTGAATAATTATTAAAAAACACAACTTTTTCTAAAATGTTACAGTTTTTGGAATATGAATGTTACAATTTCAAAAAATCGTCAAAGCGGGAACTGGGGGCGGCAGACCCATCCTATAAGGTATAAAACGAATTAAGATAATATTTCAAAAATTTGTTATATTAAAAAAACTTAATTTTTTAGGAATTTTTTTTGTTTTTTGGGATTTTTACTTTCTTTTACTCTAGTAAAATGAAGTACATATAGTAATCATGAAAATTTTGGACCTTGAGATTTTTAGAGATTTATCTGCTCTGAGGGGTCCCCTGAGTCCGAAAAATTGGGTTTCGAAATGGTGTCTGTCTGTCAGTCTGTTAGTCTGTCAGTCTGTCAGTCTGTCAGTCTGTCAGTCTGTCAGACTGTCAGACTGTCAGTCTGTCAGTCTGTCAGTCTGTCAGTCTGTCAGTCTGTCAGTCTGTCAGTCTGTCAGTCTGTCAGTCTGTCAGTCTGTCAGTCTGTCAGTCTGTCAGTCTGTCAGTCTGTCAGTCTGTCAGTCTGTCAGCCTGTCAGTCTGTCAGTCTGTCAGTCTGTCAGTCTGTCAGTCTGTCAGTCTGTCAGTCTGTCAGTTTGTCAGTCTGTCAGTCTGTCAGTATATCAGTCTGTCAATCTGTCAGTGTGTCAGTCTGTCAGTCTGTGAGTCTGTCTGTCGGTCTGTGTCTTCTCTACAGCCCAGATGGTTTAACCAATCGAACTGAAACTTCAGATTTAAGCTTTTTTGATAAATTGGGAGGTCCCAGTGAATATTACTCCAAATCGGTCAACCGGAAGTGGCCACTCCCTTGGTCCAGAAATTTTTTTTGCAAATATCTTAAAAAGTGTAAGGTTTACAAAAACCTACTTAATACAAAATGTTTCCAAAAATTAAAAAATTATAAAAAAAAATAAAATTGAGTTGTGGCCAACACACTTTCTCCTACGAGCAGGGAATTTTGAGACACTTATTACGCAGACTTCTTTGAAATTTATTATTTTGTATAACTTTCTCCAACGTAAGTAAAATAAAGTAATCATGAAAATTTTGGAGCTTGAGATTTTTAGATATTCATCTGTCTTGAGGTTCACTGAGTCCCAAAAAGTGGGTTTCGAAATGGTGTCTCTCTGTCAATCTGTCAGTCTGTCAGTATGTTAGTCTGTGTCCTCTCTACAGCCCATATGGTTAACTAATCGAACTGATACTTCGGATTTAAACATTTTTTTGATAAATTGGTAGGGCCCAGTGAATTATACTCCTGATCGGCTAACCGGAAGTGGCCATTCCTTTGGTCCAGAAAATGTATTTTTATTAAATTCGAATCCACCGATTAGACTACCAACTGGAAATTGGGCGAGAAGTGATGAAGAAAAAGCCAATACTTTTGCTGCTCATCTAACAACCGTATTCGTCCCATATGAAGAACATAATTATTTCGTGACACCCCAGCAATTGGATGATGGTTTATCCTACAAACCTATAAAGTATAATTGGAAGAAAGTTAAAAATACAATTATAATTTGCATAAGCCCGAAAAAGGCACCAGGACATGATCTCATTACTGGAAAAATGATAAGGGAATTGCTAGATAAATGCATAAAACTAATAACATTTGTATTCAACGCGATCATGCGAACCAGTTTCATATATTGCTCAAAAATGGAAGATATCTTCTTAGATCACAATAATACATAAGCCAGGGAAAAATGAAACGCAAATCTCATCATATCGTCCAATAATTATGCTGCCCACAATCTCAAAGCTATTTGAAAAAATGTTACTAACGAAATTGAAACCAATATTAAAAGAACGGCCGATTATTCCAGACCATCAATTTGGATTCCGAAACCAACATGGTACTACAGAGCAAGTACACAGAATTGTAAATGCAATCAAAATCACCTTCGAGGAAAAGAAATATTTAGACTAATTTACAAAATTAAAGAGAAATTTGGGAAATTATCTTCTTCAAAGGCAATACATGGTCAAACAAAACAGCGCAACTACGTGCTTGCGTCTCGCAAGGCAGCGTTCTACGTACCAATATTATACTTGTTGTACACAGCTGATATACCTGTAACCAACAAAGTAATAATATTAACATTAGCCGATGACACGGTCATCCTGGTGTCTCACACTAATCCTGAAATTGCCTCAAAGGAATTACAGAATCATTTAAACAAAGTCGCGGACTGGCTGAAGGCATGGCGAATAAAGGTGAACGAAAACAAATCAACTCATGTCACATTCACGCTAAACAAACGCACCTGCCCACCAGTGAAATTAAACGATAAAAATATTCCTCAACAAACGAAGGTAAAATACTTAGGTTTGCATCTGGATAGAAGGTTAACGTGGAAAAATCATATTGAAACAAAGCGCAATCAAATAAAAATTACATTTTCCAAAATGTATTGGCTGATAGCCAATAAAGTTTTACTGTACAAAGCGATAATCAAACCCATATGGACATACGGTATTCAGTTATGGGGATCTACCAGCGCTTCAAACAGAGAACTCCTGCAATGAACCCAAGCGAAAATACTTCGCAGTATTACCAATGCTCCTTGGTACATTCGAAGTAGTAATATACATCACGACCTTAGGATTAAAACCGTTAAAGAAACAATTAAAGAATTCTGTTCGAAATATTACTCAAAACTAGAAGCACATCCCAACGAATTGGCCAGGGAGATACTAAAATAGCCGCGATTTAGACGTCTCAGAAGAACAGATCCACTCCAACTGATGAACCTATGAACCTGTAAATTTAATTCGCTGTATACATATAAGTATAGTCTAAATTAATTAAATCGTGAGCCCTAACAATAAGTATTAACATTGGTTAAGACTTAAAATATGTAATAATTTTAGCTTAAGATTTGATTACTTCTTGTGAGTTTCTTATGTAGAAAGATTCAAGAATAAAGCCATTGGCAACATTTATAAAAAAAAAAAAAAAATTTCTCAAAATTCTCTGTTCGTAAAAGAAAGTCGTGTGTTGGCCACACCTCCATTTTTTATTTTGGATAACGATACCAACCTCTCCGCATCATAAAAACACTTAGGGCCGGTTTTATACCTGCTACACACTGAAGATCATAATATTGTATTTAGTATATTGGATGCCGCTGATCTGCCAACAATTTTTTTCTGAGTTCAAAGGACTATAACGCAAGTCACCGACATAAAGTGCTGGGAAAAAAAAATTGGGCAAACATATTTTGTTACAAATTGGAGTATTTTTTTGCTAAAATTACAAACTTTTGAAAGCAATTGGCTTACTGTTTCATTTTAAATACATGTATGACCTATGGGAAAACCCGAAAAATGCCAAAATATTCAAAATACGCTGATTGGAGTTAAAATAACGGAATAAATTAAACACTTATTGTTTAATATTTTTTTTTGTTTTTTTACTGATTTATAGAAATTCTATCTTAAATATTAATATTTTGTTGGACCGCCATTTGCTTTTATTACAGCGATACACCTCTGGTTCATTGAATTTGATAAATTTTTCAAAGTCGTAGATAGGTTAGATTCCCAAATCGTCATTAACAAACTTTTTCAAGCTTGAATTGATGCTGGGCGCTTTTTTGCTACTTCTAGCTTCATTATAGACCAAATATTTTCTATGGGATTTAAGTCTGGACTGTACGGCATCGATATTTTTTTCTGCGAAGTGCTTTTTTACTTTTAAATAAAGAGATAAGAAAAAAAAACAAGTTTTTAACAAATTATTTATGTTTATCTGAAAGCCAATTCCAAAAAGCTTCAACAGAAAAGGCTCAAATTCGTTATGTAGGATCTGTAGATAAACAGCTGCTGTAATTTTGGAACTAAGGAAACACAATCGACCGGTTTCATTTCCAGAAAGGCATCCCCATACCATAACTCCTTCATTTTTCGGTGGAAGTCTGCGTTGCTAAGCCTGTCGTGAGATTCTCTCCTTACGAGAATTCTTCCATCTCCAATATGCAGCTTGAATTTTGATTCATCGGAGAAAATCACATCATTCCACATCTCTTGAGTCCAAGAAACATGCTCCTGGGCCCTTAGCAAACGTTTTTTTTTCACTCGTAATGAAGTTTTAAAATGGTTCCGACGACATTGTTGTATTAAAAATTTTAAAATATCTAAAAATTTATCAAATTCAACGAATCAGAGGTGTATCGCTGTAATAAAAGCAAATGGCGGTCCAACAAAATATTAATATTAAAGATAGAATTTCTATAAATCAGTAAAAAACAAAAAAAAACTAAATAATAAGTGTTTAATTTATTCCGTTATTTTAACTCCAATCAGCGTATTTTGAATATTTTGGCATTTTTCGGGTTTTCCCATAGGTCATACATGTATTTAAAATGAAACAGTAAGCCAATTGCTTTCAAAAGTTTGTAATTTTAGCAAATAAAGACTCCAATTTGTAACAAAATATGTTTGCCCAATTTTTTTTCCCAGCACTGTATAAAAAAATCTAAAAAGTTACCACAAATACTTTATGTATAATGATTATTTCCTGACTTCAATGGACTATATCATAGATCACCGATACACAAAAATCATTAAAAGTTGTAAACAAGTTCATTAAACCATCGTTTGACTTTATCCAGAGCCTTCTAGAGTATAGAGCCATAATCTTAATGACGTATTTTTTAGAAGCTTTTTTAGTGGTATAAATTTTCACTGATTTCCATAGGAATCCATAGTAAAAATGGTGTTTTTTAGCTTCAAGTTTTTCTATGAAAACAGCAAAAATATTATAAAATGTTTATATAAAAGTTTTCTACATATCTTTAAGAACAATATACAAGAAGGCCATATTGGTATTAAGTAAATATTAATTGCAGAATTATTAAAATTAAATTATTTCTAAAATATATTTATTCGAACTTTCATTTTGAAAAATACATCAAAGTTCGCTCTGACAAATTAAAATAATACTTGCTAAATTTATCTTTAGTTTTCCTAGTGTACGTAAGATGTCTAAAATGGTTTCAGAAAAATACGAAAAAAAATTATTTAATCGCAAAATTATCACACTTTCCTATATTTTGTGAATTTGTTTTGCTTTTCCTACAATTTTTGAACTTGAAATTTCCCCAGGTGGTAATTTTTGATACGATTTTTCCAAATTTTTACGGCCATCACTGCCGTCTATGTAATGTATATTGACCTTTAGACCAAACAAATCGTAGTAAGCTTTTATTTCAATTTGACCAGAATGCTGTTGTTATGAACTTTTTTTAATATTTTGATTTAAATAAATCAAATATTACAAGAAAATGAAAACGATTTACTTAAACGATCTTCATATATGTTGAAATTCAAACATTTATGAAAGTATTTCAGAAATCATAATTAAGAATTTGTAACGTTTTCATTTAAAAATTTGTCTTAGGAAAAAAAGTGATTTCCCATATGTTTTGTGTATTTTACTATGAAAAGTTTCGTTTTTTCCTCATTTCTAATTCCCTTATAAAAGCTCAGATTTTTTGATTATGGCTCTATAAAATACAGGGTGCTCTGCTTTATCATATAAGATTTGCATAAGAAACCACAAAAAAATTATAAAATTGATTCGTGAAATATTTTCATTTGTACTTTCCGGTGCTGAGAGCGAAATACAGAATAATTATTAATTGACTTTATAACAATTAATTAATTGTTTCAACACTCTGAATCACCAATAATTAAAGATTATTAATATGAAACACGGTAAACCTTTTTTTGATTCTGAGCTTTTATTTTATTTTTGTAAATTAATTTCGATCACTATAAGTGATCATTCTCAATACATGACCTATTTCCTTTTTTGTAAACAAATAAACTTCAAACGCAATCAGCTGTTTCTGGTTTTACATAATTTAAATAAAGTGGATGATACTTGTCCTATGTCCGAGTTCATAAGCACGCTTATACTCAATATAATCAAATTTTTTGGTCATCACTGCTAATCTTAAATTGCTTATACTAAAGGAATGATTATTTAGTATCATATGTTCAGTCACCGACGACTCGTTTGTTTTTTGTGAAACAGTGGCTCTTTGATATTCACTAAACCTTGTTTTTAGGCAATGTATTTAGCGCCACAAACAGGTCCATCACACGTTATTTCATAAACTCCTGATTTGTGCATGCTGTCAATTTGGTCATCGGTGGATAATGTTAAAGCGCTTATTTTGGATGTTGATTTTGAGATCATCTGATAATTGTGTTTCCTGAAAATGTTGGACAACTTCTCCGATAGTCCAGGAATATACGTGACACCAGCTCTGTTCATTGATTCTTTGGTTTCCTATATACTTCTTGATAATTTGAGATCCAAGAATGGTAATTCACCTTCCGGCTCTCATCTTCTACTTCGAATTGTATTGACTTATGTTTTGAGTTAATAAAACCAAGAGTATCTTTAACTTTAACATTTCGATACCAAGCCCGAGGAAAGATTTGACATACTCAATTCCTTCTCAAAATGGCACATAAACAAATTTGCCACAAAACTCGAACAGTTTGCTGAAAGTGAATTACTTTGCTGAGGCTTTTCGTTAACTCGATCAAATTGTTGATATCAAAACCTACAGGGGGTGGAATTTTTCTAAATTTGCTGAACAGCCATTTTGCGATTTTTGAAGTGGGTGCATTATTATTTGATGCTATTGGTCTCATTTTATTGACGGATTTATGCATCTTAGGTAATGCATATTGTTTTTTGTATACCAAAACGTTGTTAAATCAACGTATAATCTTATAATGAACAAGTTAACTCGAGTTGGCTTTTTGGTTTTTTGGTAACAATTTCTTTATTAAATTTAATTTTTCTTTTTTACTTTTTAACACTTCAAGAGTTGGTGAGAGAAGAACATTTATTTCATTTTTTGGTACAACTTAAATTTTATATAATACTTATAACTATTTATTGTAGATGGCCATTCTTAAATTATTGAGCTAATGTAATAGAGTATCAAACGCACTCATTATTAATTTTAGGTCTATGTTTTTTTTCTCATTATCAGTTGGAATTCTATGTTTCGATCTGTCATTAATATAATGTCAACAAAGAGTTTTATTTAACCAAATACAATTTTAAGTGTTTCAAATACAAATGTACATAAAATAAATTGCTAAGATAAGTATTTTAATACATTTTAAATATTTTGTAATAATATAAATACTTTAAGAAGTTTTGTTTTGATTCAATTTTTAGGTTACAGCTCAAAGGAAATTAGAATTTACGTTATGATGTGCCAACTACAATTTCAAGGTTATGTATAAAATTATGTATATTACTATTGGAATTTATTTTAACTAAAGATTTTTATTTCAGATATCAGCATCTTCATCAATTTTAGAACATTCCGGGCCCCTTGGATCGGTTGATTCAACTGAGGAATTACCTTGATGTGGTAATTTGCAAATTTTGTGTATTGGACGTTTAATAATATTGCCCGTTTTGCCTAATTTTACGGAAACAACACGCACCTTCCCGTCATGTCCTGGATGTGTGTCAATAATTTTGCCTAGTGCCCACCGAGTTGAAGGCAGGTTTTCATCAACTATGATAACTATATCACCAATTGAGACATTTGGTTTTTGGTGATGCCATTTTTGCCGAGTTTGTAACATCGTTAAATATTCATGATGCCAGCGCTTCCAAAAGTTTTGTTGCAACTGTTTGATTAAATGCCACCGTGCTGTCGGCGGTAAAGTTTTATTAGTGATGTCTACATCTGGTACGTCAGTTAGCGGTCTGCCAATCAGAAAATGCGCTGGTGTGAGTGCATCAATGTCAGCTGATGGGTTGATACAGATTGGCCTGGAATTCATCATACCTTCAATTTGGGTCATCAATGTGGAAAATTCTTCAAGTGTTGGAATTGCTTCTCCTAAAGTTTTTTTTAAACATACTTTAGCCACTTTGACGGCTGCTTCCCAAATACCGCCCATGTGCGATGCTGATGGAGGATTAAAACGCCATTCTATATTACTCGTTAATAAAAATGAAGAAATTTCATTAGAATGTTCTTTAATAAATGTATATATATCGTGTAATTCATTTCTTGCCCCAATGAAATTCGTGCCGTTGTCGCTATATATTGTGCTGCAGAGTCCTCTTCTTGAAATGAATCTTTTTAACGCTCCAAAGAAACTTTCAGTTGTAAGGCTCATAGCAACCTCGATATGCACTGCCTTTGTACTAAGGCAAATGAATATACAAACATAAGCCTTTGATGGAATTTGTCCTCGTCTTCTGATTGCATGAACCTTGAATGGCCCACAGTAGTCAACGCCTACTTTATCGAATGGATGGGAATAAACTACTCTCGCTTCAGGAAGGCTGCCCATGATTTGTGATTCTGCCTTGGGTTTTTGCTTAAAACATGAGATACACTTATGCACTATTAATTTAGCCAGTTGTCTCATTCTCAGTATCCAAAATCTTCGTCGAATTATGTTCATTAAAAACCCAATTCCTGCATGGTGATGTTTCTGGTGTAAATCGCGTGCTATTATCTTTGGTAAATTTCCCAGGTTAGATAGGATTATCGGATGTTTAACGGAGAATGAGGCAACAGACATTTCGATACGTCCTCCGACTCGTAGTATTCCATGCTCATCAACAAACGGATTTAAATTTTTCAGTTTACTGCTACGTGGAAGTGGTTTGCCCTTAGAAATGTGTTTGATGTCGTCTGAAAATTCTTTCATTTGTATATATTTGATGATGGTTTGCTCTGCTTTGAGCAATTCGGATCTTGTGATGTTGCCTTGTTTTCGTGAACTCGTCTTTAAATTGTATAAATACCGTTGAATCAGCGCAAGAATCTTGATTGATTTGTGATAGCTAGAATATCTGTCAATAAATTCATCGAACCACGTTTTATCCAGTGTTGTATGCATCGCCTTTACAGATGGCCTTATTTCTTCGGTAGTTAACTGATCGGGATTCTTTTTTTGATACTGTTTTGGCCAAGCGGTTTCATTAGTCAGCCAATGCGGTCCATTCCACCATAAATCATTTTGCAGTAACTCGACTAATGATACTCCTCTGGATGCCATATCCGCTAGATTTTCTTTACTCGGAACATGTTTCCATACACTATTGGGATGAACATCGATTATTTCACTGGTCCTATTTGCGATGAACGTTGACCATCGTCTTGGTTGGGCTGACAACCAATCCAGTACGATTCTGGAATCGGTCCATAAAATTGTGCGGTTTAAATTTAACTCTACGGAGGTTTGTATGACTTTTACCAATTTTGATAGTAGCAGCGCACCCATCAGTTCGAGGCGCGGTAAACTCTGCTGCTTTAATGGAGCTACTTTTGTTTTTGCAGCTATTAAAATAGGTTTAGTGTGAGCTTCATCATGTGTTACCGCATAAACAACCGCCGCGTATGCTTTTTCACTAGCATCACTAAAGCCGTGAAGGGATACTTGTTTTCTCGTGCCTAGCCACCGTGGAACTGTGATTGCGTCGATATTTCGTAAATCTGCTCGTATTGCTGCCCATGACCGAAGTATATTTACCGGCAATTCGTCATCCCATGTCAAATCTTGGAGCCAGAGGTTTTGAAAAATGATTTTTATTCGTATGGTCAAAGGTGAGATCCATCCTAGAGGGTCGAAAATTTTTCCGGCCTCTGATAATAATGTTCGTTTTGAATATACAGTACGTTCATCCAGTTGGCAGCTGAACTTGAATATATCTTGTGTTGGTTCCCATGATAGCCCCAGTACCTTGATTGATGTTGGATAGTTGATGATTGATTTTTCGGTAGTAGTCCCATTATTTTGAATGTACGATTTTATTGAGCTGCTGTTCGACAGTAATTTTCTTAGATTGAAACCATGGCTGCTCAATATGTCGACGATATCCTTCATTACTGTCAATAGTTCTTCTTTGGTGTCCGCTCCAGACATTAGATCATCGACGTAAAAGTCGCGCATAATCCTGTTTGCTGCTTCTGGTGAGGTTTGAAAGCTCTTAATACCGACTTCGTGTAAGCTTCGAATTGCGAGAAATGGTGCAGAGGCAGTCCCGTATGTCAGGGTATTTAGTTGGTATCTTAGCACTGGCATGTTGGAATCATCTCTCCATAGTATGTTTTGATGATGGCGGTCATCTGGTGCCACCCATACCTGACGATACATTTTCTCTATATCTCCGGTGAGTGCAAATTTGTGTTGCCTGAAACGGATTAAAATTTGAATGAGGGTATCTTGGATGGTTGGTCCAACCAACAACACATCATTTAGCGACCGACCATTAACAGATTTGGCGGAACCGTCAAACACTACCCTTAATTTGGTAGTCGAGCTTGTCTCTCGTAGCACACCGTGATGAGGCAAATAATAACTTCCCTTTGAAACAGGTCCCTTGATTTTGGTCATGTGCCCTAGTTCGATATACTCTCTCATAAATTGCGTATACATTTCCTTGAAATCTTTATTTATGCGACATTTCCTCTCTATAAACTGCAATCTACTCATCGCCGAGTGAAAAGATGAGCCTAATGTACTCTGTACTTCGCGAAACGGTAATCTTACAATGAACTTATTGTCTGCCCCCTTGGACGTAGTAGTTTTATAAAGTTTCTCGCATGCTTCTTCTTCTTCAGTTGATTGCTTGTAAGTGGTTCGTATTTCCTCAACTTCCCAAAATTGTCTCAGACTACGATCAATATCAATTAATATGTTGAAGTTCTTCGTTTCTGGTTGATTAATGTTAATGCTACTTCCGGCTATTACCCATCCAAATACTGTATTCATTGCAATGAGACCATTGTTAAGTTTACGAGTCTGGCCTTGCATGGCCTTTGCAAAAATATCGACTCCAAGTAGTATGTCTACGGTGTTCGCTTCATTGAATGTAGGGTCGGCTAGTTGCATGTCGCTTAATTTTATCTCACCATCGTAAACACTGCTATAATGATTTAATTTGGTTGCAATTTTGGATACAATAAATGCTTCGGTTTTCCATACGGGCAGGTTGCTTATAGTGGGAGCTATCCATAATTCAGTTTTACCTCTTGTTTGACCAACAGTCGTTTCACCGATTCCCTTAATCAATACTCGCCCTTGATGCCGTTGCAATGCCAGTTGTTGGACACATGATTCCGACACGAATGGGGATTGAGATGCTGAATCTAAAAGTGCTTTAAATGCATGAAATTCTCCGTGGCGATCTCTGATGTTTACCATGGCGGTTGGCAGAAGAGTTTTTGTAGTGTGTACTGATGTGTTGCCACACGTTATCGAATCGGTTGATCCCTGTGATTTCTTAACCTCTGCAGTCGCTCGAGTGTTGACATCTTGACTTGATTGATCTACCACTGATTCGTGTAGCATAGAGTGATGTTTTCGATGACACTTTTGACACCGCGCTTTTGACTTACATTCGTATACTCTATGGTTTTTACTCAGGCAGTTAAAACAACGAAACATCGGTTTTATCAGCGTTGATCGTTGATCAGCGGGCATACTTTTAAATGTTTCGCACTGATGAATTAGGTGTTCCCCTTGATTACATACAGAACACTCAGGAAACGTCGTTGTTGCCAATGCTCGCAGTTTCGGTACTCGTGGTTGCATCTTCTGGCTGAAGCCTGTTTCTGTTTCTAACGTGTCCGTTCGCTTATTGAGAAATTCCAGCAGCTCATCAAATGTTGGTAAATTTGCTCCGACAGTTTCTTGTGCCCATAGTCCTCTCGTCTCACTATCCATTTTGCTTAGGGCTATGTATATTAACCAATGATCTCGGTTCTCTGCCGTTTCGCCTAGTGCCTTGAGTCCCCTGATGACCTCATCGAACGCATCCGTCATTTTTCTGATATTGGTTGAGGTTGGCTGACTAATACTCGGTTGCTCAATGAACGATTTGATAAATGAGTTGATCGTGTAGTGTTTCCGATCGTAGCGCTGAATTAATTTTTTTAATGCTTCATGATAATTTGCGTCGGTCACGGGAAAATGACGGATCAAAGCAGCCGGCTCCCCTCTGATTAAACTTTTCAAATACTGAAATTTCTGGGCCGCTGTTAAGCTCTCTTTATTATGGATAGTGGATGCATAGATATCGTAAAACGATTGCCACTCCATGTAACTTCCGTCAAACGTAGGGATTGTGATCTTTGGTAAGCGAATTTCGGTTCCATGCAACTGCGAACTATTCATGGTCGTATTATTTAATTGAGAAGACATCAATGGTGTGGTTAGACTGCGCTTTCGAATGTTAGCGTTTAGCGCTGCCAATACAGAATAGTATGTATCCTCAAATTCCGATAGATCGGATTCCACTGACGTATCTTCGGTAAACATCTGTTTCTCAATTTCCATAAATTCATTCATGAGTTGTTGCGCTCGATTAAGTTTTACATAAATTTCATCGACGTTGCCTTTTTCGAGATTGCCCTTTGTATATGCGAATAGTTTTGTCATGGAACCCTTAATCACACCACGTTGCCTTTTCAAAGATTCCATTTTTCATTCACGACAGTGCTTGCAATTGTTGATTATTTTTTATGATTATTCACTGAAATATTTATCACTTGTAACGATTTGTATGCACAACACAGGTAGATTTTCAATGTCCGATTGAAACATGCGGTTTAATTTGATCGACTTTCTTCGAATTGACGCACCACAAAAAAACGATTACTTCTCCGTATTCTTAATTTACGATTAATTTAATGTAAAAGGTAATGAAAAGTGGTTTACTCACAGTTCTTGGTGGTGGACGAGTTAGCTTCAGTAGTTTCACGAAAGTTCACTGGAACGTAATTAAAGTTGAGGTTATGATGTGATATCCCACGAGGTTTTTTATTCAATGCTTATCTTGCCACAATCCGGCTCGAAGGACCAATGTTTTTTGTATACCAAAACGTTGTTAAATCAACGTATAATCTTATAATGAACAAATTAACTCAAGTTGGCTTTTTGGTTTTTTGGTAACAATTTTTTTATTTAATTAAATTTTTCTTTTTACTTGTTAACACTTCAAGAGTTGGTGAGAGAAGAACATTTATTTCATTTTTTGGTACAACTTAAATTTTATATAATACTTATAACTATTTATTGTAGATGGCCATTCTTAAATTATTGAGCTAATGTAATAGAGTATCAAACGCACTCATTATTAATTTTAGGTCTATGTTTTTTTTCTCATTATCAGTTGGAATTCTATGTTTCGATCTGTCATTAATATAATGTCAACAAAGAGTTTTATTTAACCAAATACAATTTTAAGTGTTTCAAATACAAATGTACATAAAATAAATTGCTAATATAAGTATTTTAATACATTTTAAATATTTTGTAATAATATAAATACTTTAAGAAGTTTTGTTTTGATTCAATTTTTAGGTTACAGCTCAAAGGAAATTAGAATTTACGTTATGATGTGCCAACTACAATTTCAAGGTTATGTATAAAATTATGTATATTACTATTGGAATTTATTTTAACTAAAGATTTTTATTTCAGATATCAGCATCTTCATCAATTTTAGAACACATATAGTATACGTTCGTAAAAGAAAGCTGTGTGTTGGCCACACCTCCATTTTTAGTACGTTTTGATGTGCCTTATTTAAATCAGGAATTTGACAATGCATATTTGATTTTAAATTATCTAAATTCGAATAATTGGTATCGGGATACAGCGCAAACACGAATACTAAAGCAGCCTCTTTTCGCCTTTAAATTCCGAAGGTATTGCACTAAAAATATCATAAAACTCCATACAAATATCCGCATTCTTAACGAGAGAGCGCGATAGCAACAGAAACGCGCCATATTAAACCTTTATTTCGTGTAGAGTATACATATCTCCCGTGATATAACAAAACATAGTAAGTGCATTTTCTTAGTTTTGAGATAAACGCACTATTATGTTTTTTGTTCAGCCATTTGTTGTTAGTATGGCAAATTTAAAATTATTAAGTGATTATTATGGCAAAAAATGAGCTGAGTTTATTTAAATATATGGATATTCAATAAAACAGACAGTTTCAATGTTATGCTACATACTTAGTTTTGTGATTTGCTTACGGAAATGATATTAAATAAGAATGCTTTCACAAAACTTAGTATGAGCACATGCTACATTTTATAAAAGCATTTTCTATTAACTATAATTATTTGTTTCTTTGACAAAACATATCAAGTAAGTACATGCTATGTTTCGTAAAATTCCTAAAATTGAGATCAATTCGAAATAAATTCATCACATATTTATTAATTAGGTATATAAAATTTAGTGAAACCTATAAATAAAACAATATGAAAATTCAATTAATTCGAAAATAATAAAACGTAATTAAATTAAAATTCCAAAAATTCGATTTATTAAAATAAAAGTAACAAAAATAAAAAGAAATATAGACAAAATCCATTAAAATTCATTGTAGTCGTAAAATAGTAATTTAATGTTTATTCAGCTGAAAAAGTGCACAAGTCCTTAGCACAATCATTTGTTTTCATCTCCTCCCAGAAAAGTCTTTTCCGCGCAGCCATATGTGGCAGAAGTTCTTTTTTGATTTTATCCAATTTGGCTGTGTTGACACCCAAATTAAATTCCATAGGTGGAGGTATATTGGTTTGAAATTTATCTTTTAAGAAAAAACTTATCTTATATGGCGAAACATCATCTAATTTTTCTTTGTAAAAAATGTTTCGCGATCCTTTACGAAACTCTGCAATCCGTACTGTTTCAAGTAATGGTATTATATATTCATTTTTCATATTTTTTCTTCGTATTTTTGCTTGTAAATATATCACATCGTTGTTTTGGTCAGCTTTCTGTATAACGTCAATAACGTCGGTCATTTCCAATATTTCCGCTCTTTTCTTCCATTCAGCTCCAATTTGGCCATGCACAGCGTCAGCTTTCATGAACGAATGCCCTGGTTCAAAATATTTTATTGTTATCGACTTTGGTCCCCATTCTTGGTTTACAATAGATACCAATGATGAAAACAAGGTCCAGTTTTTGTTTTGTGCAGGGCAATTATCTGCCCAAAATATAAAATTGTTTACCTCAGGCCTAGCCCGTCTTATAATTTGATAATAAGCTGAAGTGACATCAGCGGCATTGCGACCCCGAAATCCTTCATGCCAAAGAACACATATATTTTTCCCTTAGTGTAAAGGAGCAAACGTTTCGTTCATGACAATTAAACGACTCACAAAATAACTATTTTTAATTGTTATTTTTGGCACAATAAAAATCTTTTGCATGTCTGCAGTAAATACGTTGGATTTTGCTGGATATTCATTGCCACTGTCGCTTGTATACGCCTTTCTGGCATCTATATAACGTATTTTATGTGACTTATATCGTTGACATGTAAGGCAGTCGTTTTCAATATGAAATACTTTATCGAAAGAAGTTGGAGATTGATCGACCATTTTTTCGATTTCTGGTAAACCTTCGTCTGGCATACCAATTGCGTTTTCGATTATAGCTGATGAAGAAATTGGCATAATGTTATTTTCAATACAATGTTATTCATAAGTAGAACAAACCGGGCATTTGTCTTGAGATGGTACGGTTGAACCGATATTTTGTTTTACAAATACCTTACGATATTTGTCGTACCCGATTTTCTCGGAAGTAGTCGAACAGAAATCTTTGTGCAAAAATCTCACATTTACATCCTGTGGCAAATAACGTCTATTAGGTGCATGCGTCAGTTTATAATGCGATGCCACTGGGTTGAACGATTCGATGTGAGCTATTATTTTTGCATCGATTTCTATTGTATCTAATTTTTTTTTCTTATTTGCGGCCAATGCTCGCTTGTCTTCCAAATCAACTGTTCTTTTCGCCTGTTTCGACTTTAAATGATATGTTATTATTCCATCGCTTCTGGTTCCCAAAGTTGCAAGAAACATTTTTTTTTGCAAACAATAACATTATCTTTATTTGGGTCTATGTTTGGAAATTTATAAATCAATGTACGGTTCCTCGCCTGAGTGATGGTTTGATTTGTTCGTCTTTTCACTTTAGTTTCGACAATGTATTTGTCCAAAAACATCCTCCGTTGAGCAAAATCGTACGATTTAAAATTTTTCAATATGATCTGCCTATTGAACAAATGCACCTTCTCGTAGCACTTAAATTTGCAGGAGCATACTTCCAATAAACCTGTATGCCTTTTATATGAACTTTCATTTATCACTGTGTTCGGTTCCTTCTGGTTTTCATTCGCATTTTCATTAACCTGTTCCTTAGGGACAGCTACTATGATATTGGTTGCACTGGAGCCTTGGTCCTCATCAAATCCCGGTTCATATACGAGGCCATGTCTTAAAGTATCATCCACTGGCAATTCATACGTAGGATCAGCATCAGAATCATCTATTTCAGACTCTTGATCAGTATCAGATAGTAGACTCTCAGACATTTCGAATTCCTTATTCGAAACAAAAATATCGCCACTACCCGATAACATTTCAGTAACATTTTCTGCGGTTTTAGTTCTAAATAAAAATAAAGAAAATTCTATTTATAATATATCACCTAGTTTAAACAAACTTACAATTTCTTTTGTTCTTCACCAACGGGATAACTAGACATTAAGAGATGGTGTTTGGTTGGAATTTTATCATTATAGAGATTTTCACGTCTAAAATAATTTATATTATTATAAAAATGTCTTTAAAGTGTATAATATAACAACTTATGTTTTATTTCGAACCAATTCAACTATTATGCGACCCCGTGAAGTCATATTGCAATTAGTCATATTGCATGAGTTGTATTTAAAAAACAATTTACTGAAATGGTTCTGGCGTTCCAATGCAAAAAATTACTTAAATAACCAAGCAAAATTCAGGTCTGAAAAATGCACTTTTATTTTATTTTATTGATCTAAATTCAATTTTTCACTCACTTATATAAACAGCAGGCTCAAGAGCGACAGATAACACGTCGAACTTGCAACTCACGAATGGTTTTTTTGGTTTCGCTAAATAAATTCGTATAGAGTAATTCGTATAGACAAACCGACGGTGAATCCCAATATTATATGCATTCTGCAGGTGCATGTAATATTACTATGTTAATCTCTTTCTCTCTTTATACACAAATAGATTTATTTTAGTAGCTTGCACGTCTCGTCTTGATAGAAAATGCTATCAAAAACTTTTACGAAACATTTTTTTTTTTTTTTTTTTTTTTCGTCCCTGCCCAAAAGCGGCTAGCACTACGACCTAAAAGATCTTTTGTGCTGTTGGGTACTGTTACTCCAGGAGCTTCTCCACCTCTCTAATAAAGGCGAGAATGCTGTTTATAGAGGCCAATTTACATTTCTCCGGGGTCAGATACCTCTCTTCAAAATGAATCCACCTCCGTGTGCACAGAGCAACACACTCACATAGTATGTGTTCTGCGGTTTCTGTCTCTTCCAAACAGAGTCGGCACTCCGTCTCTGTGGACAGGTTCATTTTGTTCAAATGATATCTCAGGTTACAGTGACCTGAGAGAAAACTCACAAGTTTCCTAATATTTCCTTTGCTGAAATTGATCGCTAAATTTTTGTGGTGAAATGGTCTGATCAAAGATTTGGCTTGTCTAAGGCCGGGAATACAGTTCCAATAAGTCAAGCACTGTATTTTTTCCCATTTACTGATTGTGTAGGTTGCAGAAGCCCACGGGATACCACAAAAAGGCTCAGGGCCAATGAGTGTAGTCGACGAGCCTGCCCGTGCAAGTTCGTCGGCTATCTCATTTCCAGTGATGCCCATGTGACCAGGCACCCACCACAACCTTACTTTGTTTTGACAAGAGAGAGATTGTAGCAGTTTATAACAACTTTGAACCGACTTGGAAACCAAGCAGTTAGAAGCCAATGCTTTCAGTGCTGCTTGGCTGTCAGACAAAATGTGGATGGATGCGCCTTTAAGACCTTTGGTCATAATAATAGAGGCGCAGATTTCGATGGCGTGAATTTCGGCTAGAAAAACACTGGGGTAAGTACCCAGTGATTTCGATATTTTGTGATTGGGTCCAAAGACACCAATGCCGACTCCACTATCCATTTTTGATCCATCAGTGTACCAGACTAGGCTGTTAGGTTCCATCTGCGGTAACCCAGTATCCCAGTCTGTTCTATCGGGGATTGTTACCACGAAATTCCTGCCAAAGCAGAGTTCTTTCGGCATAACGTCCGGGACACTAAAGAACATATTCAGGTCTGGAAGTTCATTCAAAATGTCCAGGTGACCCATATGGTCATCATGACTGTATTGATTCGCGAGCTTCAATCTAGCTGCACAGGTAGCAGCTGATTTTTTGACGTGGATATGAAGTGGAGTGAGCCCGATGAGAGCTTCCATTGCCGCCGTAGGGCAGGTGCGCATAGCACCTGTAATTCCGAGACATGCTAGTCTCTGTAATGAGGTCAGCTTGTTCATAATAACTTTTTGCTGTACCTTAGGCCACCAAACTATTGCCCCATATGTTACAATTGGCCTCACTATCATGATGTACATCCAGTAAATCATTTTTGAGTTCAGGCCCCAGGTCCTGCCGAACATACGCCGGCAGGCCCACATGGCCCTGGCCGCGCGTTCGGTAGTTGAAGTAATATGAGAGTTCCAAGTTAGTTTCTTATCTAGGACAACACCCAGATATTTGACTTCATTGGAGTATCCGATATTTATATTATTAAGACTAATTGAACCAAGGTTCAAATTACGTCTTTTGGTGAAGGGCACCAGGACTGTTTTGCTAGGGTTAATCGAAAGGCCCTCCCCAGTGCACCAATTCGATATAACAAGCAAAGCCTGTTGCATGCTGGCGGACATCGTACGTTCATGCCCTCCAGAGACTATGATAACCAAATCGTCCGCATAACCAATGGCATCGTACCCAAGTAGATGTAAATTATCAAGCAACTCGTCGATCACGAGTGACCACAGCAAAGGGGACAGGACACCGCCCTGCGGACACCCTCTTGCTGCCGTAATCGTGACTGACTCATTACCTAATTTAGATGTAATCTTCCTACTAACCAACATGGAACTAATCCAGTGGTTAGTCGGATCGTCAATACCTCTACGCTTGATTGCCCTAGCAATTGAGTCGTATCCAGTATTGTCAAAAGCTCCCTCAATATCCAGAAATGCACACAGAGCAATTTCTTTCGAGCGATAGGCTGCTTCAATCTTGGTGACAAGTAGATGCAGCGCACCCTCTGTGGATTTGCCTTTCCTATAGGCGAATTGATTTGGATTTAGAGGTCTGGTTGCCGTTAACCAGTCTCTGATATGAAGATCTATAAGTCGTTCCATGGTTTTAAGAATAAACGATGTAAGACTGATAGGTCGAAAGGACTTAGGAAGTTCACATGGCCGATTGCCAGGCTTTGGGATAAAAACCACGTTTACTTGACTCCAAGCCTTGTGGTATGTGACCCCAATTGAAGCTAGTTCTAAACAAGGGCACCAGAGCAGGGGTAATCAAGTCCAGGCCCCTTTGAAGGAGGGCTGGGAAGATTCCATCCCCTCCTGGAGCCTTGAAAGGCTGAAAAGAGTTAATGGCCCATTTGACTTTATCCGGAGTAAAAAGCTTACCGGATAAACTATTAACCCAACCCATATTTACACCCATGTGTGTACCAGATATGGAGTTAGTGATTGTATTTGTGTCGCAAACAGTGCAGCCCGGAAAGTGCACTTGAAGCAGGGTTTCGAGCGACTCTTTGCGACCTGATGTATAACTACCATCGGATTTCAGAAGAAGCCCAATCCCGTTGGACTGATCTTTAGCTAGAACTTTATGGAGTCGAGCAGCTGTAGGTATATCCTCGATATTTCCACAGTTTTTCCTCCACGTGAGGCGTTTGGAACGCCTTAGTTCTGTGTTGTAACTGGTTAGGGCTTGCCTATATTCATTCCACTCATTGGAATGCTTTGCCCTATTAAATAATTTCCTAACCTTCTTACGAAGTTTAGCCAGCTGTTCGTTCCACCATGGAACTTTGCGATTAACCACAACGTTACGCACCACACAGCTGCTTTCGTAGGAAGATAGGAGCACGTCATTAAGCAGACCAGCTGCGGTTTCTAGGTCACTAATTGAACTCAAAGATGTTGGCAGCATGTCTGCTTTGATAAATAAAATATCCCTATATGTTTTCCAATTTGTAAAACAAGGGATACGACGCTCTGTTGCCTGTATGATCACTCCCGGTATATCGAACCTGATGTGCATGTGGTCCGACAGAGAAGCTTCGCTTGAAACATGCCAGTTTGCAACAGAGTTGGAAATAAACTGACTTGACAAAGTGAGGTCCAACACCTCTCGCCGAGTCGAGTTTATGAAAGTGGGGTTCGAACCTTTATTTAAAATGTCTATGTGACTACTCATAAGATAATTTAAAAGGGACTCACCTCTGCCATTTGTATCACTGCTGCCCCAAATGATATGGTGTGCATTAGCATCGCAGCCTATGATGAAATGCTTGTTTTTTAGGTTGCAGTAATCCACCAGATCCTGTACAACTACAGGTGGAGCACTAACCGACTCACCAGGGAAGTACGCAGAGGCACATATTGTCTCCTGCATTCCCCTGCTAGTCGGAACCTCCAGGATTACTGCAACCAAATCCTTAGTGGTGAACTCTGGAATTGGAAGAACGTTAATATTAGATGAAACAAATATTGCTGCTCGGGGAACTTCCTCCCTTCGATCGTAAATCAACTTACATGACTTGAGGTGGAGGCCTCTGATTTTTCCTCCATTAACCCAAGGTTCCTGGATAAGGCCAAGGGTTAAGTGTTGTTTCGCGAACCTGTTGCAAAAGGTATCCGAAGCTCCTTTTGCGTGATGCAGATTCGCTTGTAGTACCCTAATAGTACCAGCCATACTGGATGATTAGGGTAAAGGAGCTCTACGCTCCTGGCTGCTTGCCAGCCGTCTGCTTTGCGGGATTTGGCCTGTTTCTGCCACTTTTCCCAGTAACACCCCGAGCGCCCATATGCTTAATTTTCGGGGTGAGTGCTGATTTACTCGATCCCACAGTAGGAGTTGCGGAGAGATCCGTTGATCGTGCTCCCGACGAAGAGGCAGCAGGAACAGAATGCTCAATAGCGCTGCTGTTCCTGGATGCCTCCTCGTCTGTGATTGTGCCTACTACTGGGGCTGGTAAAGTACCCTCCTTACTGGAGCTGACTCCAGTGGTTGGGTTGGTAGAGGGGGAATCCTTCTTGAGAAGGAGTTTTATCCTACCAAAGCGGTATGCGATGTTCCCGTTGGATTCGCGTAGTTTCTTCATGGAAGACTCGCCTATGGCCATAACCAAATGGACGAGTACGCCAGTTGTCGTCCGTTGCAGTATCTTCCATGAGTTGGCCGCGAGACCATCGTTCTGCGCGGCCATGGTAGCGAGAATCTTCTCGCTAGTTAAGCTAAGGCTCTGTGGAAAGAACCCCCTAACGATGTTTGGCCGAGGAAAATCATCCTCTTCCACCAAAGTTATGTTCAGACCAATTTTTTCCCTTAGGCTTACAAAACTGTTCCTCATCCATTCCGCTGTGGAATGATCGGAACATATAAAAAATAGCCAACCTGTTCTCCGGAAACAGCCAAGGAATTGCGGCTTGTGGTTTGAGCCTTGCATCCCAATAATGAGGTCAATGACACACTCCTGTATGTTTGCCATTTGCTCCATACTAAGAGGATTGCCACTGAGATCACCTGGTACGATGCCCAGCTTAACACTGCCTGCTACCTGGCTGAAAGAGGGCTTTACCGGAGAAGGCCCTTCTTTTGCTTTTTTGGCAGGTGGTTTATTTGGTTCCGGAGCAACCTCGAAAGACCTCTCACGCTTACCACCAGACCTCTTGTCTAGGGTAGGAGCAACAGGCCCCGAGGATGCTTTCAGAGGGGTCGCGGACTTAGCAGCAGCTAGAGCCTCTTCTCTAGTTTTGCCTTCCTTGAGCCCCTTTTTAAAACGCCTTCTTTCGAAGGAGTTGAGCTTAACCCATTCCCCGGCGTTGAGGGACATGTTCCCAATATCAACACCAATGGTTGAGGTGCCCGATAACTGTGAGATTACACTTATGTTGTCGTCACAGAAGGTGTCCGTAGTAGAAGAGGTGGACTGTTCCACCTTTTCCTTGGTCCGGACGTTAAGATAATCAAGAGTGGTGGCCCTTGTGGCATCTACCATTCCATCATAGCTTAGGAGACCCAACTCAATAGCTGGTGAAGTTGATGCTTTTAAAGAGGCATCACCCTCTATGTTTTTTTTAAATTCGGTTTCCATTTGAATCCCACGAGTATCCGAGAAATGAAGGTCACCCACAGCAGAGATCGGTATACTGTGGGAAGGCTACTTTAAACCGGGGGTCGCCTGGTACCCGGAGTTCACATACTAAAGACTAAGCTCCCCCTTAGCCACGCAGCTCTCAGCGTATGTTGTCCCACCAAAGCTTGGGGCAATGGATTTACCGCCATTGCACGGTCGTGTAAGTTACTTGGCTACATTCTAGGATGCATTGCCCGGTTGTCGCCACGAGGAGTCGTAACTACACTAGGAAGAAGTCTTATGAGAATCGCATATCCTAGAAAGCTTTGACTCCTAAAACTACTCCCCCAACAACCTTTTACGAAACATACTCGTTCGAGTATTAACCACACGAAGTACTTTGTTTTGTTCTTTATTCATCAGATACTATGATTGTGGTGATATTACTATAAAAATATAAATCATCAACAATTTTGCAAAACATAGTATATACACAACATGCTATGTTTTGTAAAAGAATGTGTGGCATACTATGTTTTGTAAAAGCAATTTCATAAAAATGGTGCACTTACTATAAAATGAGCACACACGTATCTCAAAAAACTAAAAGTGGTATACGAAAACGGATTACAGATTTGAAAAGAGCGTAAAATTTTAAGTCAGAATATCGATAATTTTACAAAACATAGCAAAAGCCATTACTATGTTTTATTATATCACGGGAGATATGTGTAAACTGACTTGAAATTTAACTTATCGACGAGCTTAGTCATATATTACTAATGACAAAAGGACATTCACTTTAAAATGTTCAAACTCCGGCAATTTATATTCTCACATCTGGGTATTATAAACTAAAAAAAAAATAAATCTGCACACAAATCTCCCAAATTTTGATTGATTATTATGTACGTTATGTAAACTATTCGACACATTCCATCACATTGCTTTTTTACACCTTTTAGTATAAATTGTCGAATGGAACAAGATTAGTAACAAAACTGACATTTAACCAATAAATCAACCCTCGAAAAGTTAAAAAAAAACATAAAAGAACTTTGAGCTTTAATGCGCTTTTTACCACGTATGCATACTTCTACTCTATCATATGTGTACTCGAATGTTTGATTTTATTTAAATCGATTTAAAAGATTTAAACTTATAAAGATTTATGGTTTTATTTTTACAATAATAAAACAAAATTGTTTTAATAATATTTTTAGATGAAACTTCTCGACTTTTGATATAGGTAGTTTATGGTTTTGAATATTTTTAAGAAAATGTACATAAACTTTTTATTGATTTTATACTTTATTCGATAAGTAATATTATTTATATACACGTATTATTTATAGACACGTAAAAAGTTTAATACATATAGTTTACTTCCGTGCATCATTAACGTAAAAACACTTAACATGCTATGAATCAAAAAAAAAAAAAGTTTCACCTTACAGTTTACCCATTTTAGCTATAATAGCTAAATTGTAGAAGCTCGCTGGATTAATTAATTTGGCGAATCAAATTGACGGTTCAAACAACGCTTCAAATATTTTTATTGTAATAGAAAATATTTAAAATAAATTCTGGCCACGAGATTTTAGTCAATGGATTTATTTATCGATAATCGTGGCGTACGTTTACACAAGAACAATGACAAAAATTAATTCTTTCCTTTATACAATACATCCTTTATACAACTTTTGAATGAAATTTTTGCTCTGAAGAAATTATTAGACGATAGTATTAGGTAATTTAAGTCCACAATATGAGGGCATTAAATATTTTCATAGTATGTATATGATGCTTTTCCTCCCACAAGATACTTCTAGAATGAAATTTTGTTTTAACCCTTCAACTTGAATATATGTTTTCCATCTCATAGCCTAGATTTTCACAAATCAAATATTTTAACAGCATCTGGAACACTCCCGTTAAATGTCAGCAGCAGACTGAAGCACACACATACCATAAATGCGACTCACTAATCACTATACATCCTCTCCACTAGCAAAACCATGAATTACTTGAACATTAAAAGTCAATTTGCGCATAGGCGTTTGAGTAAAAATTAAAAATTGATAAAATTGAAATAATCGAAGATATTAAAAGAATATAAGCGTACTAGCACGAGCATCACACGTCATATTAGAGGACCATCGATTTCTGTTGGATGCTCAACTCATAAAAATCAAATTCGGAAATTCAAAAGAAGCTTTAAAGCGGCTAATGAAACATTGATTCATCACTGCGACCCAGAGTTCAAGAAACTGTGTTGACTCAGTGGAAAAAGAAGGATGATCAATAAAAGGATGCAGAGTTTTTGAGAAAATTGAAGAGTGCTAATAGGACGAAACGCTTTGGTTCATATTTATTAACAATTAAATCTAATATCCAAATTTGAAAAAATATGTAAGTGATCGACGATTCTCAAGTGACTCCAACTGGAAACAGTTTTTTAACGGTTTAAGTAAATTATTAGAAAGACGTGATAAATGCGTTAATATTGGGGGTGGTTAATACCAACAATAAAATTAAAAAAAAATAAAATAAACAAAATATAGAAAGACGGACAGATCCGTCTGGTTTTATCAAAAAACTGGGATTAGCTGTACTTTAGGAAAGCATCTTCCTAAGGCGGGAGGTTTCGGATACCTCTTCCATTTTATCACGGAAGATTCTCCAAGACCTCCTTTGTGCCTTTCTTAATTCTTTCTTATAAATTCCGAGTTCCTTCTTATAGGAGTCCCAATCCTGAGCCTCCCTTGTGTATTTGGCTCTATTAAAGGCTATCCTACAAGCCTTACGATAGGTTCCCAGTTCCCTGGACCACCATACTGGTTTTTGCCTCCCCTAGGCTTAGCCAGAGGGCAGGCAGCACGAAAGGATTGGTTGTATGCGCTAGTAACGCTAGCCACCATGTCCTCCAGCTCCCCAACGGTCGTCAGGTGCTCCTGAGCCATCGACGGCAACAAATCCTCCAATAATTCCCCATATTTACTCCAGTTGGTCCTTCTTGGGTTCCTGAAGGCTTCCCGGGTAGCAGGGTGAATATCGAGGCTATAGGTTAAATATCGATGATCAGAAAAGGTGTGTTCCTTATCCACCCTCCAATTTTTAACCATATGAAGAATATTATTTGAGGCAAGGGTCACGTCTAGAACCTCCTGCCTGTTACTAGTAATAAATGTGGGTTCCCGCCCAATATTACACACTGAAAGGTTAGTACTCATGAAATAATCAAAAAGTGACTCACCTCTTTCAATAATGTCTGTGCTTCCCCAGATAGTGTAATGCGCATTAGCATCAACTCCCAGTACCACACTTACCTTTGATTGTTCCGCTTCACGGATCAGCTGCTCCAGGTTATCCGGAGGAACCTCCTTCCCCCGGTCCATGTAGGCTGAAACTACTTAGGCAGAATCTACAATGCGTACTTCCAGGCTAACTGCAGTAGTGTCACCATTGCTGTATTGAGAGAGAAGGAAAAGATTAATATTATTTTTCCGAAGAATACAAGATCTGATCTTCCCAGACTTACTAGAGGATATAATTTTGTACCCCTTGGTTCTGAGGCCACAGTTCCTGTTGTTGATAATCCAATGTTCTTGGATTAGTATCACATCTTCAACCGAACTAGCCAGTCTGAGGAGTAGAGCTGCCGAAGCAGCCTTAGAATGGTGAAGGTTAATTTGAGTTATCTTAATCATAACCTTTTAACCTTTACCTACCTCTATGATATATTCCTGCTACCGCAGGAATATTATTTCTCGGTATTTTGGGATGGGCCGGATTCGCCCGTCCCGCTAATCCTCATACTCTCTGTAGAGGACTTGTCAGTGCCCCCCCGTCTGGCCGGGCTGCCGACATCCTCCTCCATCGGTACACCAGCTCCTTCGCTTATGTGCCCCTCCTCATCTTCCAAGTGATTCCTTGCCAGACCGAGGTCACCGGATTCACTCTCCTCTCTACCCTCTGTTGGTACCCCCTTTAGGCCTGGGCGGGTTGCCGCCATCCTCCGGTTGGCCTCCCGTACGCGCTTCCGCTCCATCCTTTTTATAAACGTTGAGAGTAATTGAGGCAATTATTCCCTTCGTTTTGTGCAGGAGGGCAAGGGACTCCTTATTTATTACCATAATTGATAATTTCGAGCCCCCCTCGCCCCTTACTGCTTGACGATCTTCCAATTTCCGGTCGGAAGACTCGGGTTACTGGCCTGAATGATTTTGAAAGCCTCATCAGGGCTAGCCGGTTCGGATGGCAGCCAGACACGTGCCCTCGGCCTGCTGGGAATTTCCTCCCGGCTAACTGCCGCAAGTTTTGCACTTGGCCACACCTCCCCTATTTTGACTATAGCCTTTTATACAGAAACACAGATCTAGATTCCGAGCATGCAATCATCTTCACACGCCCTTGATACCATCCCGCATCTCTGCAGGATGGGGGTGGTCCTGGATTTTCTCCCAGGACCTTTAACAAGACGAGGTTGAGTGCATTATACACCAACCTCCATTTTTCCGCCGTGATGCTCCCATCTTCTTGACTTTCGTCAATTACGGCTAGCATCAACACATGCTCCCTCTGGACATCGCTGAACAGCTTCGTCCCTAAGTTAGAGCTCGGCTTCTTTTCAGTCAGCAACTTCCACCTCGTCCTGGGACCGCTGTCTTTTCGACACATGGTCTCTTTCCGAACTTCCGCAGCCCACAGTGCTCCTTGCCCAAGCTAATGATCTTCTCTGTTCTTCCGTGAGGTGCCCCTCGGGGGTTTCAGCCCACTTCTCGAGAATTCGAAATGCCGAGCGACAATTTCTGTACCGAGAGCCGGTGCCCTTGGTTTTGTTATTGTTTGATCTTTCCATTATGATTCCCACGAGTATCGGAGAAATAAAGGTTCGCCTGCGCAGAGATCCGTATACGCAGGTAAGGCTTACTACAACTGGAGGTCGCCAGGTATCCAGAGGGCTCCGTTCACGACTGGGCTTTGTTAAATGGGCCCCCAGCCTGGTAGCCTAGGTTACTTATTAACACCCGCTCAATGAGCGTGGAACCGGAGGCGACGACAATTATAAGGCTATACGTATTATAGGTAGTTCCTAATATAAAATCAAAATATTCACGCTCTGTAGAATTCCTTGGGTTATTTCATTTGAGATCGGATTTCTTAAATAAAATAAGAGCCAAATTCAAGATATTTTGCGGGCCATACTAATGATATTATGGTTGGTACCTTTATTAAAAAAAAATTATTTCACCAGTGTGGATGGATTTTAATAAAATTTTATATCTGAGATTTGAGTTGTGAAATCGATTCTTTAAACATGTAGTTTCTAATATAAAATTGATTAATTCCGGCTCTGTAGGATTCCTTCGGCCGTTTGGGTCGGAATTCGTAATTAAACCATGCTTATATTTAACCAACCTTATTTTAAACCGCTAAAGTTATGGTTAAATACTTAGCTAATTCGGCTATCTTCTCAGTCTGCAGCGTCAAATGGAACATGCACATTACTTGATTGATTTTAGTGAAATTTTATATCTGAGATATTTCAGAACATTCATCTAAAATATTAGTTTTCTGTTTTGTGTGGAAAGTGGCCAGAGGCGATGTACATATATTCCAGAATCCTTTATTCCGCCCACAATCAGTTGTGATGTTGGTGATAATATGGAGGTAGATAAGAAAAATCATCATATTTTGAAGCATACATATTTTTGAACAAATAAATATTATTGAAGGTGCAAATTATAAATCTTTCAGCATTTTAATCGTCAGCTCTAAACAGATGTGTACATCCCGTTATTTTTGTGTGGGAACGAAAAAATGTCGATAACATTTCCAAAAAAAAAAAAAATTAATTCAAATACAAAATATAAAAATCTTCAAAAGTCGTTTAGCCTACAGTAGGTATAACCACAATATAGTAAAGTTTCGATAAAATTTGTGTTGGGAAATTCATATTTTTCAACCGTGGCCGACACAAAACACAATCCAATTAAGGTACATTTCAAAATATCCAATTTTTTTTCGTTACACGTTGAAAGCTCAGAAAATATTTCAAGAATATAACAATTTTTTGGAAAATTCGAAACAGACAGAAAAATTTCTCGAAAAACCGATTTTTCGTACTTAGGTTAAATTTTGTTTTATTATTGTTTTGCAGCTAATTAATTATCTGCCAATCCGTTAATCTTAAAGAAAAAGTCATTATATCTTATCAGAGCAGAAGTTTACGATTTTTTTTAACATCCACAATTTGAAAAAAAAGAAAAAATGAAAAAGCTTTAAAATGTTTGCTTTCGTCTTTTTCATTTCGTATAATATTATAATCCTGTAAATCCGGAAAAATAAAATTCATTTTCTTATCACACATTTCAATCATTTTTTATTTTATTTTTTAATCCTTCGTGTTATCTGTTTGTGTATATTACAGATATCGATTTAAGTAAATTGAGAAATGAAAATCATATAACCGACAAATTGATTTTTATTCATCAATAATACATGTTGGGTTGTGTAGTTGGTGGTTGTTTTCGCTCATACACATACGATGGTAATACATACGTTTGAATGGTTTTGAACATTTTGTTGTGTTAGAAACAGGGTTCACTGGCACATATATAGAATAATAAAACATCATGTAGCCAAGGTATGGCCATAATTTACACGCAGGAAGAGAAATTAAATTAGTTTTAGTTTTTGGAAATCGACCGTATTTTTTGTAAATAACAAACAATACACCGAACGACGTGAATGAACGACGACGAAACATTTTTTACTTTCAATTTGTTTTGATTCGATCGATGATTGGAAAATTAAGTGAAATGGAAAAATAGGATGTTTATGTACAAATGATAAAAGCAAAAAAAAAGGAAAACTGATTTATCTGTATATCAATCAAATGATATTAAATTCCAGACTGTGCTTTTGTTGAATATACAATTTTTTTTTTTACTTTTCTCGAATTAATATAAAAACCAACAAAAAAAAAATTGAATGAGGATGATCAATTGTTTATTATAAAAGTACCTGTTTACCAACTCTGATGATGGCTATGTACTCGTCTATATACGAAAATGATTGTTAAAGCGGAAAAAGATTTTTAGATACTGGAAAATTTATTGTTAGAATTTTGATTGATGTTATGAAATACTTGAAGAAAAAACTAAATGATGCCCGAAACTATTTCTTTGGTTAATTTGCGATATTCTGTAAGCAACTCAATTTATTCTCGAATTTGACCTTGGTCTATTACTGCCAATTTATTTTAATGCTTAATAGTATTCTAAACTATAAGCAGTGGCGTAACTAGGTACCCACAGCCCACAATTAACGGGGCGCACGAGAGCTATCAAGCGTTCGAATAAAAGTCAAGATCTGATAGATGGTAGCTCAGATTTACCCTTTCAAATTTCCAAAACGGGACATTTTTAGGAAATTTTTAAGAAAAGGCGTTGGTCTAGATTTTAGAGAAAGAAAAAATCGTTCCTGTTCAGCGTAATTATACGTATTCTGACTCAATAGAAATAAAAATGTCTCGATTTTAGTGTTTGCTGGGTTGATTTATTTGTAAAATTCTTCTGTTTCATATCCCTTGTCTCGGATATCATCTTTTGATCACTTTTTAAAATTTCTCAACATTATTGGAGTATAGCATGGAAATGGGATGCGTGATTCGGTGTTTCGAAACTTTCAGGTTGTTCGAGATTTTCGAGATTATTCGAGTATGATTGAATTTGTCCGGTCGATTTAATAGTTCGATGTTACTCGAGAATCTTAGAGCCTGTTCGAAGAATATGATTGTTCGTTATTTACGAAATTATCTGATCTATTTGAGGGTTCCAATATTATTGCATTTCGTTTTGATGAACTTAGCCTTAACTTGCTTAGTAGTATTAGAAATATTAAATTACTTTGATATTTATATAAATTTTCAGAATTTTTCGAAATTTTCGGGGGTTTTCTAAAATTTTACAGGCTTTCCGAAATTATTCATTAATATCTAGATTTTTTGATATTACGAATTTTTCTGGGGTAATCAAGATTGTTCGGCGATTTATTCTAAATTTCTTAAGTATTGCGACATTTCTCGCAAAACTTGCGAAAGTACTTTTGTACCTTTGCAAATTCAATATTTTTGAGATTATTTCGAAATTCTTGATATTTTTCAAATTTTACTCAAAATTTGTGATGCTGTATCCATATATTTAGAAATCGTCATAGTATTGAGTTGATTTACAAGAAATTTCGTATTGTTTGAGAATATTCAACTGAATCACGTGGAGTTTCGTACTCTCGAAATCAGACACTTTTAATTAACGCGAGGGACAATAGGAAAACATAAGTTTTCAACTAAAAGCTTTATTTGTTCATAGATACGAGAAGCAATTTTAGGAGGGCCCGAAATTTGTAGTTACTGTTTTTTGCATTTTTTGTACTGACTATAATCAATTTAAAGAAACAGTTGTTTGATAATGGATATGATTCACGTGCAGATTAAAGTTAAACAGGCCTTTACGGCCTAAAAGTTAAACAGGTCTTAATGTAATACAAATTATTCGTGACAGATTATTTGGCGACGAGAATAAAATATTTTTTAAGTCGTGCAAATAAGGATAATAATTCTGTAATATATTTATAAAATTATTTATAATATATGGTATTGGTAAGCATATAGTTAAATATTACACGGATAATTCAATGTGAATAAATTGAAACAACACAGTTACATATAATAAGTGAATAAATAATTGTGCATAAATTAGCACGTGATAAAATTGCATTGACGAAAAGTCAACAACAACAAAATGTCTGCTGAGGCAATAAAACCATTCAATCCAGAATTACATTTAATTGATGACTGGATTGAGAGATTGGAATTATTTTTATCAATTAAAGATTTGAAAAATGAGAAAAAGCTGTCATGGTTAATTGTATTAATAGGAGATTTGGGTCATGCTCAGTTAAAAGTGTTATTAAGTCCTTCAAAATTGAAAAAATTGAAATTTCGGAACGTTTTAAATTTTATAAACGTAACTAAGAACCTCAAAAATCAGTGCGCGATTACGTCATAGCTCTTCGGAAGTTAGCGGCCTCCTGTAATTTTGGCGATTTTTTGCAATCAGCGTTGCGTGTGGACTTAAAAATGGAGTTATTCAATCTGCATTGTCGCAAAAAATGGAATTAGATTTCGAAACAGCACAGAAAACAGCAGTGTCACTGGAACTAACGGAGTCGGAATTGAGAATGATGCAACCATAAAGTACATCGGTGTCGAAAATAAAGTCGTTCAAAAGCACGAGGTCGTTGGACCCTATATTAGTAACAATTAATATTAATAATAAATTAATTAAATTAGAAGTGGACACTGGTTCAGCTTTCACAATTTTCTCATATAATTCATATAAATTTCTTTTTCCAGATGTGTCGTCGAGTCCATGTGGTGTAAAACTCCAGTTAGTGATCAATCAATAGGTTTCGGGACCTGTAATTGCTGTGACAATTTTCATTTTAATTTCTCGATTATTTCTAAACATTTCTTACAAAATTCAATTTTATTGAAAATCAACTGTGCTATAGCCCACAAGTTTTTGGGCGGCAAAAATCTAAAATGGTCCGATTACGATGGTTGATACCTCTGTCAATAGGTTTCGGGACCTGTAATTGCTGTGACAATTTTCATTTTGATTGCTCCATTATTTCTAAACATTTCTTACAAAATTCAATTTTATTGAAAATCAACTGTAGTAGCCCACAAGTTTTTGGGCGGCAAAAATCTAAAATGGTCCGATTACGATGGTTGATACCTCTATCAATAGGTTTCGGGACCTGTAAGTGTTGTGACAATATTCATTTTGATTGCTCCATTGTTTCAAAACATTTCTTACAAAATTCAATTTTATTGAAAATCAACTGTGCTATAGCCCACAAGTTTTCGGGCGGCAAAAATCTAAAATGGTCCGATTACGATGGTTGATACATCTATCAATAGGTTTCGGGACCTGTAATTGCTGTGACAATTTTCATTTTGATTGCTCGATTATTTCTAAACATTTCTTACAAAATTCAATTTTATTGAAAATCAACTGTGCTATAGCCCACAAGTTTTTGGGCGGCAAAAATCTAAAATGGTCCGATTACGATGGTTGATACATCTATCAATAGGTTTCGGGACCTGTAATTGCTGTGACAATTTTCATTTTGATTGCTCGATTATTTCTAAACATTTCTTACAAAATTCAATTTTATTGAAAATCAACTGTGCTATAGCCCACAAGTTTTTGGGCGGCAAAAATCTAAAATGGTCCGATTACGATGGTTGATACCTCTGTCAATAGGTTTCGGGACCTGTAATTGCTGTGACAATTTTCATTTTGATTGCTCCATTATTTCTAAACATTTCTTACAAAATTCAATTTTATTGAAAATCAACTGTAGTAGCCCACAAGTTTTCGGGCGGCAAAAATCTAAAATGGTCCGATTACGATGGTTGATACCTCTATCAATAGGTTTCGGGACCTGTAAGTGTTGTGACAATATTCATTTTGATTGCTCCATTGTTTCAAAACATTTCTTACAAAATTCAATTTTATTTAAAATCAACTGTGCTATAGCCCACAAGTTTTCGGGCGGCAAAAATCTAAAATGGTCCGATTACGATGGTTGATACATCTATCAATAGGTTTCGGGACCTGTAATTGCTGTGACAATTTTCATTTTGATTGCTCGATTATTTCTAAACATTTCTTACAAAATTCAATTTTATTGAAAATCAACTGTGCTATAGCCCACAAGTTTTTGGGCGGCAAAAATCTAAAATGGTCCGATTACGATGGTTGATACATCTATCAATAGGTTTCGGGACCTGTAATTGCTGTGACAATTTTCATTTTGATTGCTCGATTATTTCTAAACATTTCCTACAAAATTCAATTTTATTGAAAATCAACTGTGCTATAGCCCACAAGTTTTTGGGCGGCAAAAATCTAAAATGGTCCGATTACGATGGTTGATACCTGTATCAATAGGTTTCGGGGACCTGTAATTGCTGTGACAATTTTCATTTTGATTGCTCGATTATTTCTAAACATTTCTTAGAAAATTCAGTGTTATGGAAAATCAACTGTGCTATAGCCCACAAGTTTTTGGGCGGCAAAAATCTAAAATGGTCCGATTACGATGGTTGATACATCTATCAATAGGTTTGAAAATCAACTGTGCTATAGCCCACAAGCGAAGATCTTTAGTCCTGTCAAGTTTAGTCGTTGGGCAAGTCCAATTGTTTGTGTTCCCAAAGCTAATTGGGACTTACGGATATGTTGCGATTATAAGGTCACTGTCAACAAGGTATTGGATGCAGATCAATATCCGTTGCCAAAGATAGAAAACATTTTTGCAAGTCTCGCCAGTAGTGAAATCTTTTGTGTATTAGATCTCACTGGCGCTTATCGGCAAGTAGAAGTCTCGTCTAAGTCAAGAGAATTTCTCACTGTTACCATTCACTCAGGATTATTCGAAATGAATAGGCTGCCTTATGGAATTGCATCGGCACCAGCTATTTTTCAATCGATTATGGACGAAATATTGAAAAATATTTCGGGTGTGTCTTTTTATTTGGATAATGTCTTGATAGGCGGAAAGAATGAATTTGATTGTCGGATAAAGTTAGAAAAAGTTTTTAGTAGATTTCATGAGTTTAACGTCAAAATTAATTTGTCCAAAAGTATATTTTTTCAAAAATCCGTTAAGTATTTAGGGCACATTTTGTGCAAAAACGGAATCAGTCCTGATCCAAATAAAATATCGGCAGTCGTAAACGCTCCACAGCCCCGAAATATCACGGAGCTCAAGTCATTTCTCGGACTAGTTAGTTTTTATTCGAAGTTCATACCAAACAAATCATATGAGCTTCATATTTTATAAAATCTTTTGAAGAAAGATTCCCAATTCATTTGGTCCAAAGAGTGTGATGAATCGTTTCAAAAATGTAAGAAATTATTGACGTCAAATAATTTATTAACTTATTTTGACCAAAACAAACCTATAATTGTGATTTGCGATGCGAGTGCGTATGGATTGGGAGCAGTACTGTCACATGTGATAGATAATGAAGAGAGGCCAGTATGTTTTGCCTTCTCAACATTGTCACCTTGAGAAATTCTTCTTCAATCTAGTTGAACATTTTTCCTAATTGTTTAATCAACCTTTGTATATGAATTAAAGAACGATTTGATGTTTATTAATTGAACCCATTTTCCTAAGTGATTAAATGTCGGCCATTGATTTAATTTTATTGGGTGCTTTAAAGTCTGTGACTTTTACAGGAAATTATAAGTGAGTTTGGCGAAGACCCTACCATTGCTTAACGATAAATGAGGAACATTTTGAAAACCAAGGGACTAGTTAAAATTTTTATTATTTTAAACGGATGAATATCTCAAAACGTGCTTTACAACTCAAAAGCAATATTGAGCTTGAAATGATTTAAAAATATTGTGTTATAGCTTTACTTCAAGCTGTAACGTTGACTAATAATAGATTTAATGTTTTGTGTTAATTTGTTCGACCCAATCGACCGAATTTAACAACAACAATGCTGCCACAAAATGCAAATTTCGAATCAAATCTCGTTGAGTATTGATTTACAATCATTTTCCAAATTTGTAAATTTGATTGTCTTCACCAAATTCACTTCATTTTTAGTGCAGTATATTGTCTTTGGCCTTTGGATGTGTAGAAATTGTATGTTGTGTTAATAAAAGAAAATATTTAAATTGAATCCGTTTCAATGAAAAAGGACAAAATTGTTGTAAGATTTTCATTTTTTTTTTAGTTTATTTGTGCTTGTGTGTTATCATAAAACGAGATAACCAAATCGAGTTTTGTTGTTATTGTCTTTTGGCAATATACTTTTTAGGTTTCTTGATTTATCCTTAGAAAATATAAAAACATCTTACAAGATGTGTACGAGGATGTATAAAACTGAACGAGGAAATATTGTTTTTTGTGTAATCTTGGTTTTTGGATTTCAATTTTTTGGTTGAAAGGTTAAATAATATTGGTATACACGTTTTTCGAAGAGAACGTTGGAAGATTATTTTAAAATTGATTTTCATCGCAAAATGGTGTGGAAAATTGAAAAACTGTTTTTGGGTAAACCAACAATATACATGCAAGGATTATGATAACGATCTTGCAGCTTCTCCGTTTTATGTCTTTATCAAAATTTAAAAGCTAAGCTTAGGGTTTTATGCCATTCAATTGAAGTTTACTTTTGAACACGGTCGAGTGCATCCAAGTGACTCTTATAAGCTTTATAGATTATTAAAAGTTCAGCTGAAGTTAAGTATAAACTTTGCGTCTTCACAAGTCGCCGAGACACCTAGCTGCATCTATCGTGAAATACAGGCTCTGCTTTAACCCGCTTAAATTCTAACTTTCTAAAATACAAATTATTTATCGTTGATTCTAACTGTGTCAATTAGAAAGTATGCAAAATTCTTAGGTTTGGAATATAGAAATTTCTTTGTCTATAAATCGACGGAAACACTCGACCTCGTCGTTTAGCGATTTAGTTCGTCAATCTTTTTTGAGGAAGAATTTTTTCGGCTATTGGTAAGTAGGAACTCAACTGACATTTTCAAAGCAAGCGGTGACTCAGATGAGAGGATGTATAGGGAATTATTGCTGCACATCAACCTTTAATATTATTGTCTTCCTTCGACCATGGAAAAACACGGAATTAATTTTCGTTGCTGCGATATAAAATCTGATTGATACTTGTTTGCGAAGCTCACAAGTTTCACGATTTTTTTTTTGTGCACTGGCTTTCGATCACTGGCATTTGGAATTTAAAGGAGAACAATTACCAATAATATTTCAAAACTTTTCACTATTACTTCACTTTGTATACTTTATTTCACTAAATCACTTATTATTATCACTTTTCCACTTGTTAAAGTAAATTGAAGTCTCGGCTGCAAATCGGTCTTTTGCTAAAGCAATAAAAAAATAAAAAAGCAAAGTTTCTCAAACAGTTTAGAACAATTATTTCTGAAGCGACCACAATGGGCAGATTTTTGATTTTTTTGGCTCAGAATTTGCTGATTTATAGTGAGGTGATTTTCAAAAAATCGAATTTTCTATTAAATGTATGGAAATAATCAAGTAATGAAAATGCATGTTGGGACAACAATTACCGATCCCGAAACGTATCTTGGAGGTATGAAGGACCGCAGACGGAGCACAATTGCAGACTTTAGATTTTTTGGCTTAGAATTCTAAGCTTTTTTTTTTTTTTTATTTAATATATTACGACGACGAAGTTATTACAACTCATTTAGCAGTTTTTCTTTCTTATTTTAATTCTCTGTTAGTTGGGCTATAACACAGTAGTTATTCCCAGTGGATCCAGATCTTCTGGTTACATTAGCAACTTTCAGTCCTGAGGAACTAAATCAAGCGGCTTCGTTCTCTTTAGCCGTCTTGTCACTGCGCTATCGACGTCGTTGACAATATGTTGAATATCCGTGTTTTCATGGAGTTATAAACGGTGGATATATTTTTTGGCATTTTTTGTGATTTCTTCGTAATGCATCGACTTTGTTCTGGAACATTTGTATAATTTTAACGTTGGTTTTCTTTGTGCATCCCCAGAGTTGGATGACATAGGTCCACACAGGCTTGAGTATTTGCCTGTATAAAAGCAGCTTATTGTGAATGGTAAGCTCACTATTTCTTCCAATGAGCCAATACGTTTTTCTGAACTTTATATCGAATTCTTGCCTTTTTTTTCTTGATATGCTCTTTCCATTTTAACTTGGCGTCGAGCGTCATACCTAGGTATTTTGCCGTGTTCGCATGTGGTATTTCCTGCCTATTTATGTAAATAGGTAAGTGATCAACTTTTAGATAGGTAAATGTTGTGTGAATTGATTTTAGCTCATTCAATTTTAATCTTCATTTTTTTTGTCCAGTGGAATCTCATTCACAGTGTGCTGTAATGTGCTGGTTATTTCTTCGATTGTCCTTCCAACTGCTAAGATTGCTGTATCATCCGCAAAGGTTGCAATATCTGTTTTTCCAGTAATATGTATGTCTCTCGTATAAAGCAAATACAAGACAGGTCCGAGCACGCTCCCTTGTGGTACGCCTATTTTAATTCTCTCGAGTGATGAGCACTCTCCTTTATATTTCACTCTGAAATATCTCCCTTCATTGTTTGATTTTAATATCTCATAGAACTGCTTAGGAAGGTCGCGATGTAATTTATATTCCAGTCCTCGATGCAAGACTCGTTCAAAGACCGTGGCAACATCAAGGAAAACTGCAGAGCATACCTTTTTGTTTTCAAGCGTCTTCTCAATCACGTTAGTGACTCTGTGTACCTGCTCTATGGTGGAGTGTTTCTCTCTGAAACCAAATTGATGCGATGGTAACAGGTGTCTTTCTTCAATCAGAGGTCTCATCCTTTTGAGGAGTAATTTTTCGAAGAGTTTGGGCAATGATGGTAATACAGATATAGGTCTGTATGACGTTTTCTCATTAGGTGGCTTATTAGGCTTAGGTATCATAATAACTTCCGCTATTTTTCACTGCTGAGGAACATATTTCATTCTAAAAGCTGCGTTAATTATGTGTAGCTACTTCTTAAGACATTTTCCTGGCAAATTTTTAATAACTTTTCCTGTAGTAAGATCGTATCCAGGAGCCTTTTTTGCATTTAGGTTATGTTTGATTTCATTTTTGAGTTCTTTCATTGTAACTGGTTGTATGTCTAACTCATCTTCTTTTTGCATTAGAAAGGTATTTTCATCTGCTGTTTGTCTAGTCAAAGGTTGGAACATCTCTTCCAGATTTTCAGCAAAAAGATCAGCTTTATCTTTGGGGCTTTTGGCCCAAGTACCATCTGCTTTTTTAATTGGTGGCACCTGCTCTTTAGGTCTCTCTAGTCCCTTTGTAGCTTTCCATTAAGAGTAATCGCTTTCTTTGTGGCCAGAAAGATTTATAAAATATTTGTTAAATCTTACCGCTTTGGTTTCTTGTATTAACTTCTGCAGCTTGTTTTTGAGCTGATTGAAGATAGTTTTGCTCTCCGGTGCTCGATTTCTATGCCAGATTTTGCGAGCTTTCCTCTTTCCTCTGACCAGATTCCTTATTTTTTGTGTATATGTTTCATTCTTGTGAGGTTTATTTTTGGCAGGGAGAGTGCTTTCCCATGCTGCGGTCTGAATATTGTTTATGTGCAGCTCTACTTTTGTTTCAAGTTGTGTTCGGTTTTTGATAGGGACTTGAAGATCAATACTTTCCTCAATTAACAATGCGAATTTTCCCCAATTGGTCTTCCCGCTTGTTAACCTTGGTGGCTTTTCTTTTTCAATTATTGTTTCACTGATCGTAAGTATGATTGGAGAATGATACGAGGATAAACCTTCACTATTTTCGATGTGGATATAGTTTTCTGAAATACCTTTGGCTATGAAAAAGTCAATCACGTCTGGTATTTTGTTTGTATCCGTTGACCAATAAGTAGGAATACGAATACCACTTGAATGAAATTCGCAGTTTATTTGATGTCCAGCTTCTAATAGTTCTCTACCTTTAGGTGATATTAGTCTCGAACCCCAAAGCGTATGTTTGGCATTGAAGTCTCCTCCTATGACGAAATTTGAGCCCAACATTTTGAGCATTGAGACGTAATCATCCTTTTTAAGTTGATGCCTTGGTGGACAATTTATCACAGCAACCCGCAGCTTCTTGTAATTGTTTAGTTGAACGCTAAGTGAGACAATTTCCATTGTCTCTATTTCGAGTTTGACATCTTCGAAGTGTTTGATGTTTTCTCTGATGAATATTGTTGCTCCACCCCTAGCTCTTTCTGCTGGATGTATAGAATGGTAACAAGAGTAACCTTTTATTTTTGCATAAGGCTTTCTAGTGAAATGGCTCTCTGCTATTAAGCATATATCAATTTTTTCTGTATTCAAAAAGATTTCTAGCTCTGGAAGATGCTGTAGAAGTCCATTAGCATTCCAGGTTAATATTCTTAGCGTTTTGTTCATTTTTTTTTGGAGTGAAGGATCAGAAGATAAAGCAACTTTTTGGCGAGAAATCTCCCTAATTTTTCCTCGATATCCGACTTGTTGTTCAAGATTAACTTGTCTCTTGTTTAGAAACTCTATATTTTCTTCTATTTTAGAAAGGCGATTGACAATAGCATTCAAGGTGTTTTGCATTGTTGTCATAGCTTGTTGAATTCCAACATTTTGATCTGTAGGCCCAGGTAGTCTTTGTCTTGCTGGTTGTGAGTATGAGAATCCCTCGCACTATGGAACGTAGTGACAGTTTTTGTCAGGATTTCTTTTTCTTTCGTTGCTCTCTTTGGCTGGTTTTTGTTTGTCCTATTTCGCATATTTTGCAGTGTTTTGGCTACTTCACACCCTCTATAGCTAGCAGGATGGGTTCTTTGGCAGTTGGCACATTTTGCTGGAGTGTTCTTATCTATCACGCATTCTTTAGTGTCATGCTTTCCCGCACATTTTACGCATCTGATTTCACGATTGCAGTATTTTTGCGTGTGGCTATATGCCTGACACTTTTTGCATTGTGGTATGATCCCTGTTACTTTTTTCAATGGCTCCATTCGGACAACCATTCCCAAGATGTTCCTAATATTGAATATGTTCTCAATTTTCTCTGAGTTTGCAAAGGTCAGAGTGAATTGTGGTAACTTTATTTTATTAACAATACTTCCTCCTTTGCCGGTAGGCTTCCTTTCAGTTTTACACATATTAACTGCATCTAAGATCGTTAAATTTTTCTTTTGAGGTCTTCAATTATCTCATCTGGTGTGCATGTTTGATGTAGACTCCTAGCAACTACTCTAATGGGTCTGGTATTTTTGTCTTGACAAACTTTTGACGTTTTATATAACCGTCTGAATCAGGCATATTTACCCTCCAGACTTTGTTGTTTAGCGAAACAAGCTTATACTCCTTTTCTGTCACTTCTTTCATTAGCGCTTGAATAATGCTAAATTTACCAATATGTGTGATATTGATTGGTGGTGGTGGTTTTTCTTTCTTGGTCTTGCTGATAGTGGTCATTTCTGGGGACGACTCAGCTTTCCTTTTACTGGAAGAATTTACTTCCTGTGTTTTTTGCTTTTTTAGAGCCCTTTTTGACTTTTTCATTATCCAATTGGTCTCTCTTTTTCTAAATGTTCCTCGTCGGTTTGGTACTCAATTAAGTTAGCACATTCCGTTTCTTTGTTGTTGTTTTCCTGGTTTAGGGTTTCTACTTCAACCAAATCTTCATGACCAGTTTGGTAGTCCATCTTTAGATTATGTTTAAGGTTTTTAACTTTTTCTTCAAGAAGTTGTATATGGTGCTGCATCCATTGAATTGCTTTATTTAATTCTTTATTTTCTTGTCAGGACTCGGCTAGAGCTTTGATTACTTCCTCAGATTGAGGGTTATTATTAGTTACTAGGGACGCAGTCGCGACTGTCGTAACCGTATTTAGTTGTAGTGTACAACTACTTATATTTGGAACCTTTAGAATTGGTGATCTCAACATTTTCATGCTCTTAGGAAAGTTGTTCCCTTTATTTTGCAATAGTTGGTCCCCCTCAGGATCCATGGTATCGGCATCCAACGATGATGATTGATTTGATGCTGTTAGAGACGCATCCGTCTCGTTTTCTAATTTCGTTAGGTTATTATTATTATTTCCTATCATTTTTATTCCCACGAGTAGCACGAGAAGTAACGGTCACGCATGACAGAGCTCTGCAATATCATGGGAAGGCTACGGGCTTAAACCGAACGTCGCCAAATTCGGAGTTCCCATACTAACGACTAGCACGCTCTTAGCCACGCAGCCATCGGCATATGTAGTGCCACCTTAGCTTGGGTGTGCTAGTTTTTGGTCCGCCCCGAGTATTTGATTTCCCCGGTACCTGCCATATCTGGCAAGCTTTCCCCTATCCGCCACCTGGGGAGGCGCCTGATAGGGAAACTAGCAAACCCCACACAGAATTTGCTGATTTGTGTTCAGGCGATTTTCAAAAAAATCGAATTTTCTATGACATATATGGAAATAATCAAGCAATCTAAATGTGGTCTCGAAACCTATTTTTAGAGGTATCAAGAACCGCAATTGGAGCACAAGTGCATATTTTGGATTATTTTGGCTCAGAATTTGGTTTCGTTGGTACGACAATTACAGCTACCTGACATCGCAGATTCGCTTTCACCACATCCAAAGAGCATTCATGAATCAAGTAATTTAAAAACCACAGATTCACATTCAATTGTATGTGATATCTGATTTCATGTGAATCAATCGTTCGGAATACATCATACCATATAGTAAAAACAAATCCGTCATCACTTAAAGTTCAATGGCTCATGTTAATATTAAGGTATGACATTGGTCAAACTAACTAAACAAAACAAACAACAACCCTTCCAAGTACAAATAGTTATTTTTAACTCTGTGTCCATATAATGAGCTAATTTAAGTGGGAGAAACTTTGTCGCATGTCACACGAACATTACAATAATTTATTAGTGTTTTGTATTTAAATGAAAATTCAACACATGATTACAGTGCATGTCGGAAATATACATACACACTTACAAACACTATTGTGAAAATTATTTCGAATTAACTTCTAATTGGATTGAATTGAAAACAAAAAATAAAAAATAAAAAGAATACTGTTGATTGAAAACACGATTTCGAACATGTGACATAAATCAAAATCGTGATTATCTCGTTGACAAATCATCGATTTAATTATTAAATGCTAACGTTTTATTTGTACGGTACTGTAAACAGCAATTTTTGATTAATTTCTATGTTAAACTATGAAAAGTATGTAAAATATTCATTAACTCCACTAACGCAACTGGTGGTTTATGGGTGTGATACATTTTTGTGTCTTTTTTTTTTGTAGACAAATTTCCATCAAATGAAAGAATGAAAATTATATGTATTTAACTGTTATGTTACGTTTTATTTAATTTAATAGGCATTTTTTATATTATATGGCGGATCTAATATTAGATGGACGACTGAATCATGTTAAATTTAAATAGAGCACTGTACTGTTACGTATTGCTCGTTCGAAGTAACTAGTCAAAAATTGGCTTCAAGATATGGAGAGGCCCTAATTTGTCTTATTCAGAGCATCAGATATAAATAATTCATAATGAATGGTTCGAATTGGCGACCCCTTATCGATGAGCCATTTCGTGGTATAAAGGACGATAGTAATGTCTTGGAGACCAGTTCCACATTCATGACGGGAAGCGGGGTGATTTAGGCCAGCTTGTAAGCGGTTATTATTTTAAGTAATAGCGGCTATCTTGAAAGAAGCAGTTCAATTCAATCGTAGTTCATGTCGGTGGACCTTATTTCCGTGACATTCGATATAATACTTGACATGATAAACAACGTGCAATTTTACAGTAGCCAGCGCATCTTAATGAGCCATTTGGTGTGTTAACCGAATGACGGTTCGTCTTAAACCTGGAAAGATTTTCCTTAGCTCTTGGTCGTTAATCGTTAACTAGCTGATCGTAGTTGAATTCGAGAAAATAAATTGAGGAGGTGCTGTGGTTCCCAATCATATGTTTTATGTCAGTAGTAAACTGAGCGATGAGGCCAAGATGTCAGATTTGAGGAGATGAAGCCTTCTCCATCTTTTCCCTGAATGCAAAAGTTAATAATTCTCTGGCTAACGGTTCTTTGCCATAGGTGCTGTAGTTGCTATCCATAGCTTTGTAAATTTGTATTTACTACGTAATCTGAAATTTACTCATTTTGGTTTGCCGCAGCTTACTTTAAGAATTCCAAGTTAAGTTTTATGAGAGGCTACCTACTTGGAACTTGACCTGATAATTGTTTTAAAATGGGCAAATACTTTCGATTGAGATACACTAGTTTAATGTTACTGAATTATCCTTTCAGCTGATACAGCAAAAATGCGTTCTGAAGCGACAACATGAAATCCGTGACCGTTCGAATTTTGACGGGAGACAAACATTTACTGTCAAATCGTCATCGTGAAAATAGTTTAACCGTTAGTTTAGCATCGTTTAACATATAGACGGTAGACATAATTTAATATGAATTTCTTAATAAAACATGACGAAAAACCATAACCGTCAGACTTTACCGTCCTGGGGGGTCAATTCTCGTTCCATGAAAAGTACAATGAAATGTATTTTCAGTGAGAAATACACATTTCCGATTCACATTCATTGAAAAGGAAAAAAATGACGTCAACAATTCATTTTTCATATGAATTAAATTTTCCCGTCAACCGTTTTGTCGGTGAAAACATCATAAATATGGAAATAAAATTCTATGAAAATTAAATTTGTGTTTTTAGCATTGAATGTACATTGAAACTTTAATATGGTTCACTATAAACTTAACTAATAAGTAAATCTATTAAGAACTATTCCGTTTATTTAAGAAAGCCTCCAAATAATTAATTTAGTTAAGTTTTAAAAATAATTTGATGATTTTTATAAGTTTTCAATATTTTGACAGGCAATGACGAAAACTGATTAACTAAATCTACTTTATCATTTATTTAGCTAATATTTAAACCAATTGCTGTATCATCTAGCGCAAATCTATATGAAACTCGATAAAATGTCCGTTTACAGTGTAGCTTACTATGAAAACAACTGTATTATCGACATTTCATTTTAAAGTTCGATTTGAAATTTTCGATTTACAATCTGTATTGTCGACCTCGTTTTATTTCTGACTCAAAACTTGCAGACAACTTTAACACGGTCTCAAGAGCTTACATTTATCGTTCATCCGTATTAGCAGAGCCGCATTATTTTTTTCCTCACTCAGTTCAAACTTCAAAGTGACTCTGATCTTCATTGAATTTAAATCGGCTATAATTCGTTGAATAAGGAAAAATTAAATCGAGTCCTTGTAACTCTTCATGCATCACTGGTTGGAACGTTTGTGGATCGTTGAGGCCATGATCTGGTCATGGTGGTCAACTAGAAGTTGAACGTCGTCCGGCTGGCAACGTACTTAGGTAAAAGACTTTCTTACCGAATAAATTAGCCAAAGTCCTGTATGAGGGGTATCGGATAGCGGTCACGTATGTTCTGTCCGTTCAAATTATACGATAATAACTGCTCTTATGTGACTCATAGTTTCGATTTGATGATAGCGCGCTGATCGCGCTAAATTGCTGCAAATTTCCCAGTTATGTCAAACCTTATTAGTGATCAAATTTTGATTGATACACCTCACATAAAATTTCGTTTCATACCGGCAAAACTGAGGCGGCACCAGTGTCGATGATAGAAAGTCTTGTCGATGATCCGCCGAACCACATGCATCACCAGATTGGATCCATTTGAATCTTCCTAGAACATCATGTGATCCCGCAGCAGATTCGTGCACCACTGCTTCGTGTTTGACATTGTTGAGTTCGTGTTCAATTCATCTAATAGACCTGTTGACGATGAGGCGGCCGGTACTATTTCAACTGAACCTGAAGCTCTTACGTTGGCAATCTGCTCTTGTAAAGTATCCAAAATGTCGTCGGTAATTAGCGTACTCCCTTCGATTGCACTATTTGATGCAGCGACTGATGTTTTGGTGTTATTAAGTGAACTGAACATTGTCTACGGAGCAGTATCATATTCCGAAGATTTTCAAAGATTGATTTAAGAGAGGCCTAATATATTTGGGAATATTTGGGCGAAAAAGGCATTCGTCCTACAGAGGCTCGTGTCAAAGCAATTTCCGAGATGACACGGCCAAAAGATATACTCGCATTTTTGGGTAAGATTAATTATTATAACCGCTTTATTTCAAACTTTGCTCATATTTCAGTTCCGTTGAATGAGTTGAGACGAGAAGGAGTTAATTTTGAGTGGTCGAAAAATGGTGAAGAGTCTTTTAATAAGTTGCGATTGGTTCACTATCCTCGTGATTATATAGTGGTGTTCGCAACAAATGCGTCCAGTAACGGTAAAGGGGCGGTAATTCCCTGTAGCGTTTGCATCTAAAACCTTAGATGTTCATTAAAAGCGTTACAGCCATATAGGAAAGGAAGCTTTAGCTATCATTTTTCGATGCGATAAGTTTCGGCAATATTTGTATGGAAGGCAAATTAGCCGTTAGTGGCATTGTTTCATCCGGATAAGGCACTGCCACTCGCAACATCAAACAGGTTGCAAAGATGGGTGTTACACCTAATGGGGTTCAGGTACACAATTCGTTAGAAACCCACAGACCAACATGCCAACACGGATGCCTTATCAAGATTACCAATGGGTCCGGACGAAAAGACGACGAACAATTGTCAGTGTTTCCTGTAAATTGTCAACAAAATGCAATGCAACGAAAATGGATAAAGAATTATCGCAAGTTATGAAGTTTATTCAGCAGGGTTGGCCGAATAATGTCAATTACGAACTTAGACCATATGCTGTAAGAAAGGATGCCATTTCGATCTACAAAGAGGTGCTATTGTTGCTCGCCAAAATGCAGGAACGGGTGTTGACTATGTTAGGTTAGGTTAGGTTTGGGTGGCGGTCCACTATGACCAGGCATAGACACAAAAGTGGTCCGTAGCTATACTACGAATAATTGTTTCCTCCATTGGAACCATTTTGAGCTGTTAACAAAGCGCTGGATACTCCTGACGTCCTACAGAGGTCCGTCAGGTCTTTGAAGAGGGGTGCCCCTAGAAACATTAGTATGTTTCGTGCCAAACGACGGCAGGTGCAAACAAGATGAAGTACTGTCTCTTCCTCCTCTTCGTCCTCGCAACTACGACAGTAGTCATGTGAGAAGACACCAAGTCTACTCGCATGCCTCCCTATGACTCCCTAAGTTCAACATTGGCCAGACCTCCCGACGCAAGAGGTGATTTTTTTTATTATTATTATTGGAGGGCCATGCGGGCGATCAGCCACTTCGCACTGCGACCTAAAAGATCTATTGTGCTGGAACCTGCTTAATTATCCGTCCAGTCAATATTCAGGTTCTTAATGAACCTGACAATACTACCTCCCGGTACGTGATTCATACTATCTGAGCTTATTGCTCTCCCCCTAGATGCTTAATAGAGCATGTAGTTCCGCTAGAAAGACGGTATCATTGGAGCCCAAGGACCTCGAGAGGGTTGTCCCACTCCCGTATATTCCGACTCCTGCTCCGTAATCCTTTTGATTTGACTCTTACGAGTTGCTGGGAATTGCAAATCGCCTGTAGGTCACCCAGCTTTACTACAGGAAGGCTAAAATAAAGCTGGAGGGTGCCTGGTATCCAGAGTCCGCTTATTTTGGACTGATTAACCTATCTGCCATTCATCTATCGGCATATGCTGTTCTACCTTAGATTAGGGTTTTTTGTCAAGGTTTTCTCCTGTAGCGTCGTACTTTAACCTGTGCAAAAATGTGCTAAATGGCCTTAGTTACCAATGGTTGCCACGAGGAGGCAGTACGTACACTTGCGAATTGTGAACAGATTACCTCTTACACAATTGTACCCATTACGCAGCTGCCTAATGACAAGACCAGAACAGGCTCTCCAATAAACGCCAAACCACCACGGAAGAGGTGATACTTGAGTATCTGTCATTCGTCGGCTTGCTAGCTTCTTCCTGAAGCAGCAGTTTGCATACCGCAAGCGGCATTTCAATATCCTTTCTGCTTTCTGAGAAGTGGTCCATTGTACCACGTCGAGCCAGTTCATCGGCGTTTATATTCCCCGTACTTATGAAATGTCCTGGCACCCATAAAATGTAGATGTCGAACTGATCTGCCATCTCGTTAAGAGATGAGAGACAGTTCTGGACTACTTTCGACGTGAGGAGGTGTGATTGAAGCGCTTTAATAGCAGCCTGACTGTCCATATATATGCGAATATCATAAACTGATATTACATTATACCTCAATCAGTCTACGACTTCCTTTATGGCAGTAACTTCAGCTTGAAAAATGCTACAGTATCGGGGAGACGGAAGGAGAGATTTAACAGAAGTTCCTCGCAGAACACTCCAGCCCCGAATTCCCCGTCCCGTTTTGAACCATCAGTGAAGAAGTTTATAACTCCTGGTTCCAAAACTACACCCATCATCCAGTCCTCCCTGGATGGGATCCTAGTCAAAAAATAGTGACGGGACAGTATAGTCGATGGTCTTGGGAATTTGTTTATTGTACAAAATGTGCCCTGTATTGTTGCAGGTCCACATTAAGATGGATTCAGCCGTATGACAGTACAAGCTGCCAACTGCTTCCCCAAGATATCTAGAGGAGTCAAAAATAGCAGAGTCTCTAGTGCCTGAGTGGATGAGCTCCTCAGTGCACCACTGATCTACAGAGAGATTGTTCTCTGAACTTTTGTCAACAGCTTTTGGTTGACAGTTTTGTCCAAAGCAGGCCGCGAGGCTATTACCCCATACAAGAGGATGGGTCTGACTACTGCGGTATAAAGCCAATATACTATGCGGGGCTCCAGCCCCCATCCTTTCCCAATGGCGTTTTTGCAAGACTTTAGCGCTACCGAAGCTTTCTTTACCCTTTCCAGAATATTGGGTTTCCAATATAATTTGCTATCCAAAACGAGACCCAGAAACTTCGCTTCAACTGTAAAAGTCAAGCTGAACCCATTTAAAGTGGGAGGATGGATGTGAGGAAGTTTACATTTCCTAAAAAAGAGAACCAATTCGGTTTTGTGTGGGTTCACATTCAACCCACAGCCATTGGCCCATAACGAAAGAGTGCCCACGGCATTCTGCATAAGCTCACTAAGGGTGCCGGGATATTTACCACGGACACCAATAGCAACATCATCCGCATAGGCAACCACTTTGAAGCCACCGTCCTTCAGTCTCAGCAACAGGTCACGATCAAGTTCCAAAGTAGGGGAGACAGTACGCCACCGTGCAGTGTACCTCTGCTTGCAAATTTTCTGTCGGAGGATTCCCCAAAACTGGCATATTTGATCCTGCCTCTTAGCATCTGATCTATCCAGTCTTTGAGTGATTCATCTACTCCCAGATCTGAAAGTGCCCGAGTTATAGCCCCTGGAAGCACATTGTTAAAGGCCCCCTCAATATCTAAGAAGGTTACCATTGCGTAGTCTCTATATTCGAAAGATTTTTCAATTAAAAATACAAGAGAATGAAGAGCAGTCTCTACAGATCTCCCCTTGCAATAGGCATGTTGAGATTTGGACAGCTTTTCCGACACAATCGTTCAGTTCTAGGCTGCCTTTGAAAATTACCTCTAACCAGAAAATTGTTAGATCTTTAGTTTGTTGAATATCCGCAGGGATAATACCATCGAGTCCAGGCGACTTATGTGGTTTAAAACTGTTTATCGCCCACATGTTATTTTTTCTGCTAATAATTTGGCCTATGAAGCTAATTGCCCTTTTACCTACTGATGTGCTAGGTACAGATTCGGAACAACCAGGAAAATGAGTCTCCATCAGAAGTTCCAGCGATTCCGCACTATAGTGGTCCATATCCCATCCGGCCGTTGAAGATAACTTGGGATGGAAGGACCAGTTGCTAGTATTTTGCGTAGCCTAGACATCTCCGAAGACTCCTGAATTTTGCACAGTAAAGTCTCCAAGAGCTGTTCTTGGCACTTCTCAATTGATATTTGTAAATTTGGAGGACTTCCTTATAGGAGTCCCAGTCTACAACAGATTTGGTTTTCCGTGCTGTTTTGAAGAGTCTTTTGCATTTTCGACGTGTTTGTTGAATCTCCTTGGACCACCAGGGTGGCCGAGACTTACCCCTGGACCTGCTAAGGGGACTAGAGCCCAGTATCGCTTCATGAAAAGCGCTGGACAACTCGTCCACCAAGCCATCGAGCCCTTGCGCAGTTTTTGGAGGTTTTGGCACCGGAACTGGTAGTGAATTACCCAGAATAGCTCTAAAGGTATCCCAGTTGGGTTTCCTCCTGTTTCTGTAGATTGGACTTTTTGGAGAAATCAAGTCCATTTCAAATTGAAGATAACAATGATCAGAAAAGGAGTGGTTCTCCGACACTCTCCAGTTTAATAGACTAATCGTCAAAAAGCTTGAGACAAGAGTACTATCCAATACCTCCTGTCTATTTCTAGTTATAAAGGTCGGCTTATTGCCAAAATTACATATATGAAGGTTAGTATTTAAAATGTAATCGGGAGATCGTGTGATGAGCATTTCCATCACTCCTAAGGACGACTCCAACCTTGCGCTTCTGAGCCTCCAAGATTAGCTCACCTAGAATGATTGGTGGCCACTTCATCATAAGCTAGGTAAGCTAATACTAGCCAGAGGTTTCGTTTATTGACCTCAATGGTGACCGCTGCTACATCTCCATTACTGAAATTTGATAGCAGAAAACAACTTATGTTATTTTTAATGAGAATGCACGACCGAACCTTACCTTCCTTTTTCGCGTGCATTAATCTGGAAGGCGTGATACTGCCATCCTCTTGGGATTTGTCAATAACTGCCACAACCAGCTGATCCTTGTGGACCTCGTTAAAATGCCTCATAGCGGTAGCCTGGAGTTTTGTTCGCTCTGCGATCTTAGGACTTTCCTCTTGAGATCTGTTTCTTTTAAGATGTGAGCCAGCTGAAGGGCCTTCCGACTTTTTTTCGGTGACTTTTTTGCCCAAGCAAGCGTGGGTTTGTCTTTATCCGTTCTGTCTTCTGGCGAGATGTTATTGATCTTATCCAGGGCTCTCCAGGCCTTCCTCGTAGTATTATAGGTTGGTTTTGAGGAACTAGCTTCATTCGTGCTTTGGTTCCGAGTCTCGTTGTCCACATTTTCCGGTTATTTTTGAAAGCCGAACTCTTCTTGTTGTTGTGTGTCTTTGTTTGGATCTTTGGTTTGGGACTACCCTATTTTTGTGCTGGATCAAACTTTTGAGTGGTTAGTCGTACGAGAGCGGACTTTTCTTTACCGAAATAAAAATGCTCGATCCAATACTTTAATATTTTACTCCAACTAACAAACCAGTGACTGTGTCGATGGATGTTTCCGCTACCACTCGTTGGTATTCGTACAAATCAAACACAATACGCGTATTTAAATTTGCTTAAAATAACCAATTTATTTCATAAAATAAACGGTAATTAATATTGCTTTACAGTTTTCAATAATTACACTTGAACTAATTTCAAGTTCTCAACAATTATTTTAATTTAAATTATGAGAAATTTGACAATAAAAATTGGCGACAGCGTGGTGTCTCAATACCAAAACTATTTTTTTAATACTATACGTACTTACTGTAGAAGCGTAAAAACAGAACTTAAACAATTTTTATTTTTTAGGCGATGTCTAACCAAGATTTTTGACATAACGAAAGAAAAGTACTAACTAAAATTTTACGTGGAAAAGCCTTCCATATTTCATCCACATTGACATTCTTTGCCCAATAAGCCACGATATTGTCGATATGCTACAGATCCATGATTGGTCCCACGAATAGCGGAGAAAGAAATGTCCATCTGTGCAGAGATCCGCAGTACACAGATAAGGCTACTAAATCCGGAGGGCGCCAAGTATCCGGATCCACCGTTAGCGACTGAGTTAGTTTTAAAGCTGGGCCCCCAGTCTGGTCGATTATCGGTACGGTACGATTAACAGCTTAACCCAGCCCAGCGATTTGTTTAAGGTTGACTCCTTTAGTGCCGTGTTATAGCCTAGAAGCCAAACAATCAGCAATCTAGTTACCAGCGGTTACCACGTGGAGGTAACACGAGCACTTGTGGAAGTTGCAAGTTACGGAGCTAGCCGCAAGTGCCAACTTGAATCCCCCGAGCAACTTCACACCTGACCACGAGATATACGATATACAATTGTCAGTGTTAAGAAGTAAGAAAGGCTGCCATTTCGATCTACAAAGAGATGCTATTGTTGCAGATCGATCACACAGTCATTGTGCCCGCCAAAATGCAATAACAAGTACTGACCATGTTACATGAGGGACATTTTGGCGTGGTGCGAATGAAGCAACTCGCTCGTCGCTATTGTTGTTGTGTGTTTAAAGCTTTATTTGTCATTGAAGGCTTACCTGATACCATGGTCAGTGATAATGGATCATCGTTTACATCACAAGAATTCGCCATTTTCTGCCAGAGTCGAGGAGTTGAACATCTTAGTACGGTGCCGTTCCATCCCGCATCAAATGGGGTGAGGCAGAGAGTTTTATGAGAATTTTTAAAACCTCAATGTTGAAACACATGAAGAGTGGAGAAACGATCGAGGAGGCACTTCTTAAATTTCTGAGTACGTATCGTTTTTCACCCGTACCGAGTAACAAATCTCCTAGTGAGTTGCTTCATAGAAGGCAACCGAATACAACTTTAGCTCTCTTGTTTCCGAATAAGACGAACGCAAATTCCACTAGCATTTCGAAGTTTGCGGTCGAGCAGCCAGTACTTGTGAGGAACTTCTTGAGATGTCCACGAACAGTTTCAGTAAACAAAATAATATTACAAACGATGCCAACAAAGCCAAATATGCACTTTGGCTTGGTAGCATACAAACGGTAGTTTACGTTAGTCTAATCTGCAGTACACTGTAAAATATTGCAGGTTATTATTTATTGGTCGACCGGAGCATAAATGGACCTATCCACTTGTCAAACTTTAATTGTTAGAAGAAAGTAATATCTTCAAGGCAGGGAAGGATACAATAAGAAAATATTGGCTTCAATAAATTGTATTCAACCGTTTGCAAGCGAAGATCCAATGAGAAAAATACAACATATGACATGGTGTTATACCCTTTAGCGTTTCACCCGACATTTGTTTTTGGTGATAAGGACAAGTGTCCCACATTATTAAAAAACAAACAACCAAAAATATAATCCGACCCAATATATGTTATAGTCGACTGAATATATGTACGTATCCATACATGTAGTGTTTAATAGGATACCAAGGGATTGTTTATGGTTTTAATAGCATCTGACGTGAAAATTGTTTGCTACATGAATACATATGGAAAAGGCAAAATAATGTGTATAATCAGAACCTATATGGTATATGGTTAAATTCTCTATCTAACTATTAAATCAGAAATATAGTGTTTAGTTTATCATACATACATACATACATAGACTACAAACAAAACATATTTACATAAAATACACACATCTGTAAGTACTTATAAAATCGTATTTATGTTCAAAAACTGAGTTTAATTAGATTAGTAAACATAATAGAAAATTAGAGCATTTATCTGGATAATTTTGTGGTTAAAAGAGATAAATTATTTACTATACAGACTATGTAGTATTCTGAATTTTGATATTTAACAACATAAAGGCGTTTACATAATCATAATAGAAACTGAGTTGTGAGTGGACCAGAGTTGAACCAGCATCTATAGTAAAATGTGAAATTATTTTAAATGAATCTAAGCATAACTATATGGGGGGTATCGTTAAGATGCTGCTTTGATACAATAACAAATTTTTAATAATACAAAATATTAAAATAATAAAGATAAAATTATTATGTTAGATTTATAGTAGAAAAATGTCATGAAAATTGTTCCAATCTAATACGATATGGTACGAAAGCACAACAATAAGCTTCCAAAACAAAACTGATGATGAGGGTGTATCGCTTTTTTTTATTATCTTAGTAATTTTAATATTTTAAATTTTTTACATATTTTACTTTTTGTGCTTATATAAATAAAATTTATTCTGCTTTGTTATGGTAATTGTTGCTTTTGGAATATTTCATGCCTTCCCATTCCATTTTCCCTGTGACAAATATTCCTTTGGCATATTTTTATCTCTTTTTACTCCTTGTATCCATATAATAATAGTGAATCTTTTCTCTTAAAAACAAAAAGACATAATGTGTGAATAAAATGTCTTGTTATTATTTACATTGTATCAAGAAATAATATGACAGATTTTAATAATTCTGCAGAAAATCGATTTTGGAAGATAACTTTTGTTCTTGTATGTTTACATTGTATGTGGGCTTCACAGTACAAATGGGATTAAAATTATATGACATTAATGTAATTTGTTTATAAATGGATTATTTATGTACACAGAAATTACTAATTCAGGCTCTCAGATGTATATATTTTGAACGCGTTGTGTGCGACAATTTTTGCATAATTTACATACCTAATATTTAATGGTAATATATACCGTTAGCTTAAAGCTTATTAGAATTCTGAAGGAAAAAAAAATTCCATCTAAATGGTTTTTCAAGCATTGAACTGAAAATAACAATCTTGCCCTTTATTAAAAATCGTGCATGAGGTTCACGTATTTACAGTCCGTGTCAAAAAGATCGGCTCGCGTCTTATTTGGGATTAAAACAATATTTATTTTAATTATTTTTATTTTATTTTAACCTCCAAAAAATTTTTTACACCACGTTTTTTCTCGTCCGTCTCTTCTGCTAATTTCGATCTGACTGATTTTTTCTTTTTTTAACATGGCCTCGCTTGTTTACCATTGTTGATATTTTTATTGTAGGTTGCACAATTTTTTGATAATTTGAAATTGTAACGGCTAATATACATTGGATACAGTAATCTCTCCGGGAAACGCACATGTCGACCGGATCGAGTGACTTTCATCGATTCTAGTATCGTTGTAATAGTAGCCGGTTCGTTTGTTGTTTCTTCTTTTGTTGTCGGTCCCACCTTCGCCGTTGCTTGATTTAAATCTGTCGGTGTCGATATACTGCTTGTTGGCAGATACAATTTTGGAGTTCATGCGAGCACCTCGAATGGTCCATTGTACGGATGCGTCAGGCTCGGGCGAACCGAATCGTAACGCAGAAATACGAGGGTCGCTGTATGCAAACTTCCTTGCACGAATACTTATGAACTGCCGTGCCATACCGTTGTTGTTGGAGAATGTTGCTCATTGCATTTCTTAGGTCGAAGACTGTTTGTGTCGCTGTTTTCTTTGATAGATGCTCGAAAGTTGTACCGAAAACTAGTTCGGCCGATGTTGCATTTAAACCCTCTTTATACGTTCTTCGAAGGCCGAGGAGAATTGTTGGTAAACGGGTCGTCCATTTCTCAGTGTTGTGGCAGAGAATTGCTGCCTTCAGCGTGCGGTGCCATCTTTCGATGAGGACATTTACCTGTGCATGATAAGCCGTTGTCCCAGGGTTCTCATCACCTCGTCGAAAAGGTGCGACTCGAACTGAGAACCTTGGTCGGTAGCGAATTCCTTCGGATGGTGGGAACGGTCCCACTAGATATATATTAATGTGGGCAAATCGCTCGGTTGGAGGGTCGAATCTCTCCAGTTCCGAATGCGTCTGATGTTCAATTTTTGCGCGCTCGCATTTTAAGCAGCTTCGAACAAATTTCGCAACATCTGATTGAATGCTTGGCCAAACGAATTGTTAATGCTCAAAACATAGATGGCAGAGTGTACAAGTAAAATGTCAGACTAAGAGAAATTATAATAATCGGGCAATACCTTTTTTGAGAAAATATGTTATATTATACGAAGAGAGGGAGAAAAATAATATAATTTTAGATTCCATTGTAATTTATCCGAACAGGACGCTTTATATACATACTTGCCTCCATTTTAATAAATTTATTGTTACTTTTTGGAAGTTTTGTATTTAAATAAATATAATTAAAATAAAGTTAAATATAAACTAAAAACATAATATACAGTCCACGAAGTGTTTTTTCTTGTTTTATTTCCGTAAAATACATATTCACGAATCGTTTTGTCATCAATTTAGCCGCGGCTCGTTCACCTGGATGCGGGATGTCATGAATTGCCTGAATGAAATTATTTCGAAATTTTTGCGTCACTAATGGACGAATGTCACTATTGGTGTAATCGCAATATACTCGTTTCAAACTGCCTGGAACGGTAAAAAGTTTTAATTTAATCGAAATGTTATTCAGCCCTATTGCGAATGTCGTGTAGATGTCGTTATATAGCCTTCGCGAAAAATTCGTATTGCGAACGTCGACTTCGATTGACATTCGTCGATCGCTCAGTTTGAGCTTCTTGTAAGTCTGATGCAGAAAAATGTAGACATTGCACGGAGAATAACCAAATCTGTATCGGACATAAAATCGGATTTTAAAAATAGGTGGGATCTTTTCACAACAGAATTCAACAGTTAAGGGCCCCCACCGCGAGAATCACACGGCTGGATGAAGATTATCGTTATTTTTTTTTTAGATTAACTTAACTGTATTGGCTGGCGGTTTTCTAACCTCAAATTTTTTTAGGTTTGGATATATCTCAAATTCAAAGTTAAAAAGAAGCTGACAGCAAACAAAACTGAAATTAATACAACAAGTGGAGGCCCAAATAAAATAATAGTTCTTACGCCTTTAGAGGATCTCGTGGCAGACATTCTTAATATTAATTTGGCCGTAGATCCCCCTGGACAGGAATTTAGAAAACCAGTAGTTAGCACAGAAATTTCGTCAGTTTCTACAGATCCAGTGTATGTCGAACTTGATTATAATAATGAGCCTGAAGAGGTTGATGGTACTCAATTTGTGTTAACACCAATTACAAATAAAATTCATAACAAAAAAACGAATTTTGATAAATTGGATAATTATTCGAAAAGATTCACTTCTGTAAATTACATTTTAATCATAGATTATATTATAATCTATTATCGTAAATTATAAACATTGAACATATAACCTATAATTTTTTGACAGCTATAAAGAAAAATACAATTCACAATTTAAAAGTTACCAAAATAATTCCCAATATACCTACTATATATTTTTTATTCAAGTATGGCAATACTTTTGTATAGCTTCGATTTGCTTACGCAATACAAAATTAAAAACGATACGAGACGACAAAGCCGAGACGATTGTTGATCGACTCGACAATCGCAATAGGGCTGATTATCTTCCGCCATATCTTATGTAATCGAGTTGCATCGCTTGATGATCGAGCAAAAACCTAACTATTGAAGTTCGTTATCGACGACTTGATGAAATACTGCAGCAGCCGCGATGTCAGAAGATCATTTTCAGTAATCGGGAATCATTTCCAGTAATTTGACTTGAGTTTCCATGGCGTTTGGTAAAAACTGGCGAGAGATCGATTAGTGCAGTTTCCGTTAACGAATCGGATGCCAAATGTTTTAATTTTTGATAAAACTGGGTCGGTTTTGCATCACCAAGTTGTACATCGTTAATCGCTTCTCGGAATCTTTTTGGCTGCGAATCCGAGTAAATGCCACTATCACTGACTTCATGTGCTCGTACTTATTGATTGGTTTGTCTGAAACCTGGATCTTTAATGATGAAATTGAGAACTACGATCTACATGATTATAACCTGTTTGCTAAATGTAATGAGGGATATAGGTCTGGTGGTGTTGCAATTTACGCTAGTAAAATGTTGAGCTGTAAGCAGTTTAACCTTGACTTTAGGTCTTTTGATGGTGTTGGTATAACTTTTCCTTGGTGTTCGAAAATATTATGTGCTGTATGTGTTTACAGACTGCATGCTGCTAACATTCCAGATTTCATTGAAGATTTCACTAAGCTTCTGCAAAACTTACCCTATACTAACCTTTTAATTATGGGTGATTTTAATATGGATTTTGTGCGGAAAACTGCGCATGTGGAGAATCTTTTAGTTATTTCGGCTAGTTTTGGTCTTGAGATTTTAGTGGATGAACCTACAAGAATTTTTAAAACATCTGCGACCTGTATCGACAATATCTTTTTTAGGTTTCACCACAGATATTTCCAAAATATTTCATACAAGGTGCATAATTTGGGCATCTCAGACCACTGTCTAATTGATGCTAAATTCATCGGACTGGCTATACAGAGCTCGAATAAAGGACATCTTAAGACTAATGCGAGGCAGATATCTCGTATAGATTATGAGTGTTTAAAAGAATTGCTGTTAAATGAACATTGGATCAATGTCTATAATGTGTCTAATGCGTCATTAGCTTATGATAATTTCATAAATATTTTTAGTGGTCATCTTGCTAGCTATACTAGATTGGTCCCACTCAATAAAACAGCCAAGCTTAAGCCATGGATGTCTGATAATTTGTTGGGAGCCATTCGTAAAAGAAATAGAATATGTCACCTAGCAAAAAAGTTTCCTAACAATAAAAGGCTAGCTAACTACAGCCGCAAACTGTGTGATATGGTAAATCTCAAAATAGAGCAGACCAAAAAACACTTCTACACAAAACAGTTTGAAAAAAATGGTAATGATGCTCGTAAAAACTGGCGAACTGTGAATAATATAATTGGTGAGCATCATGGTAACGCTGAAATCAGAGAAATTAATAGTCATAATAATGTGACCATTTCGGATTCTGCGGCTATTGCTAATGAATTTAATAATTTCTTTGTAAGTATAGGGAACTCCAATAGTTCGACAGTGATGGATGAGTTGGAAAGAAATCGAATAGTTACTGAGAGTTATGATGTTATGAATAGTTGTTATTTTTCACCTGTTTCTCCAGGGGAACTGTATAATATTATTAACTCCCTAAAAAATAAATCGTCTCCTGGGATTGATGGAATTCCAAATAGTGTTGTTAAAAAATGGCTTGCTTCCTTGTGGATGTCTTATCTTTTCTCTTTAACTTAAGTGTTGAAACAGGAGTTTTTCCTGGAACCTTGAAAATAGCTGTTGTTGTCCCCATATTTAAGAAAAATGATAAAACTTGTGTAAATAACTACCGACCAATATCACTTCTTTCAATCTTCTCTAAAATTTTTGAAAAGGCTATGAAGAACAGGATTGTTGATTTTTTGGATCAAAACGAATTTCTCTCTCCGAAACAATTTGGATTTCGTAACAATAAAAATACTGAACAAGCGATTTTAGAATTTCTGGAACAGATAAGTGGCAGTATTGATCGAGGACTTAAGGCTTCAGCAATGTTTGTTGACCTAACCAAAGCCTTTGATAGAGTTGATCATACAATTCTTCGGTTAAAACTAAATCGTTGCGGTTTTCGTGGAATGTTACACAAGTGGCTTTCTGATTATCTAAGTGACCGAACTCAAGTTGTCCGCGTCAACAATATTTTGAGTAAGGAGCGTTATATTAGGGTTGGAGTTCCTCAAGGTTCAGTGTTGGGGCCGCTACTCTTTCTTGTTTACATAAATGGAATCTTCAACCAGAATTTTTCTGGTACCCTCACTGCGTATGCGGATGATCTTTCATTTGTTTATGCTGGCCTCAACCATCATGCGAACCTTACTATTATTGACAAGGATTTGGTTATGTTAGGGATTTGGTTGGGAGCCCATAATTTGATTTTGAGCGACAAGACAAAAGTTATGCATTTCAGGGAATGCCAGAGATCCCAAACACCGATTATCTATCACGCATTTGGCTGTAATAACAGTCCAATTTGTATCCCTAATGGTTGCTTCACCATAAGCTCGGTATGTGAAATTAGATATTTGGGAGTTATGATTGATAGTAACCTAAACTGGAAGGCCCACATTGAAGGCCTTAAGTCGAGAATTCTTTTGGTTTCCAGGAAAATGTATGCTTTACGATTATACTGTCCGTTATATCTTCTGAAATTGGTTTATTTTGCCCTAGTTGATTCTATCCTCCTGTATGTAGCATGTTGGGGTGGTGCTTGTAAAACTCTTTTACATCCTCTGTACGTTCGACAGAAGCATGTTTTGCGGCTAATGACGTTTAAATCATTGCAGACACCATCATGGCCTATATTTCAGGAGCTGGATATAATGCCTTTACAACACATGTATGTTTTCAAGGTCTTAAAGCCTTTTTTACATCATCAGCGGGAACAACTTTGTCAACTATTCAGTTTATAATCTTCGTTTAAATTTCAAATTTATAAAGTTTGTCCCCAATGTTAATTTAGAGTTTCGTAAACGTTACTTCAGTGTGGCTTCAGCAATAATCTTTAACAACTTACCATTGGAAATTCGAGTGTGCAGCAGCTTCTCCGCTTTCTCCAAAGCTCTCAAAAATTGGTTGAAACTAAACAAAGCAATTGAGCATCTATTTTTTGTATTCTTATAGTTTTGTCTTTTATTTTATTTGTATTACTTTTACTTTTTAAATTTTGTAAATTATTATTGTGTTAACTTTGACTTTTTTGTTAAATTTTTTGTAATATTATTAGAGAGAACCATTGTACCTGACACACGTTTCTTTGAAACTAAAGGTGCAATTATCTTACCAATTACTTATTATTTATTGTAACTTTGTTTTAAACGTTTTAATAAAATTGGTAATGATTTAAAAAAAAAAAAAAAACTTTCCCTTTTCTGGGACTTGACCGATTTCCGTTTGGATAGCTTCCAGATCGCTGAGGTTTATTTATGTTATTACCGATTAATACATTTTATCATCCGTGGTAACGTTGTTGGCTTGGAACCAGAATTCCAGATTTCCAAATTTGCGTGTTGTTTAGACTGTCGATTAGATTCGGCATTGGCAAACGTGGAAACGTAACATTTGCGTTTATGGATACGGTGAGCGCCTCTTTGTTATCTACGTCATCGACACCCATTTGAGTTTTTTCACATATTGTTCACTTTCGCGTGTTTTAATCACGTCGGGGTCATTACTTTGGGATTAAAACAATGATTATTTTAATTATTTTAATTTTATTTTAACCTCCAAAAAATTTTTACATCACGATTTTTTGTTTATTTTAGGTATAAGTTAGGTAACAAGCAACTTATCGCTTTTCAAACCCAGATATCTAGATTAATCTAAAAATTTCAAAACCTCGAATTTCAGAAATCTCTTATATTTCAATTCAAATTAAGTCAGACAATATCGAAATCGTGAAGAATCTCAAAAAATCTATAAAATCTCGAATAATATCTAAAGGCTAAACAAACCTCAAGTAAGCTTGAAAGCCTGGAAAAAACACATAATATCTTAAAAATTCCACTGTATCTGTAAGTCGGTAATATGACGTAATATTTATCATCAAATTCGAGTCGAATAATCCCTGTTAACATAAAAGACAATTCTATTGCATAAAATTAAATTTTATTTAAAAAATCGAAACGCCTGAAACTCGAAATATAGGAGATAATCGATCATCAGAGGTAATCAATCCTACCTAGCAGATGAAATTAAAATTGGGATAAATTATAATTAATTTTGGTAAAAATTTTTTCACAAAATTTAATAAATAATTCAATATAAATTGTATATTTAGTAAAAATCGCTTAATATCGGATTGATTAAAAAGTTTAATTTAATCGGTTAACCTTAATGTTTTGATTTCCCTATCCAACAGCTAAGCGGTGGGGTACAATTTGTTTGTATACAACTTTTTCTATTAGTGCGTTCTAAATCAAATGGGAAATACTTAAAGTTGGTGCCAATGCCAATCGATACATAATAATTAAGGTCAACCGCCCTATCACTATCAGGAAGCTTTGTAGTAAGAAAGGGCGAACAACTACTTCTTGGTTGAAGATAGTGATTGTCCGGATAATTACTTGTGATTTACTTGATTTATAGCCTACACGATATTTGCTAAACTCGGAAAAAAAAAAAAACTTTCGACATCAAAAGATAACGATTTTAGGCGTTGGAGATCTGAGCTAAACTTTCGGTACCAATTCCGTGTTTGTACAAATGAAATCACTCAGCGGATGACCAAAACAAGAAACACATCTAATATTTTTCGGATACACATTGGGAATGGAAATAACGGTTTTAGCTGAATCAAAAGAACTTGGAAAAACATGAGGAGAGTTCTGTTCCTAAATGGAGATAGAAAAAAAACTAATGAAACTTAGACACTTAGAGGTGAAACCAACTTTTTTCGTATCTTACAAGTTTTTTGTTTTTTTTTTTGCAATACAGCGATTTACAGATCTAATCCTTCTTTAAAATAATTCGATAGCCTAAGAATTTAGTTCTTTTTCCTTCTCTCCTAAAGCCCTCATATGTTTTACCAATATACAAAAATTAAATCACTGATTTTGTGTAATTTCTTAATTAATTTTCGAAACTAGAAAATTTTAACCAATACGAAACTGAAAATGACAATTCCGTTTTGTTTGACCATTTTTTGTTTTTCAAAATTGCTCAAATATAATTAATTTGACCAAAACGGGATAAGCAACGTCCGGCTCATAGAAACGCCAGAACCCGAGACATTCGATTCTAAAACTGGTCCGTCTACCAATAATGCTCTAGGACAAAATGGTATTTGGTTTTGGAAATCTATATGTAAAGTTTTATCCAGAGTTTAAAAAGAATGACATTTCGCTCTTCGCTCTTCATTTTTTTCAAGAGCGATAGTAAAAACTATAAAAACTCTTGATAAGGAGCGGTATTGTAAAAAAAAAAAAATATCGCTACGTCTTCCACCGTAAAAAACGAATAGTGCGCCTACTGGGCGTTTTATTCGAATAGAATCAGAGCCTTCTAGAGTATAGAGCCATAATCTTAATGACGTATTTTTTAGAAGCTTTTCTAGTAGTATAACTTTTCACTGATTTTCATAGGAATCCATAGTAAAAATGGTGTTTTTTAGCTTCAAGTTTTTCAACAAAAAAACGCAAAATATTATAAAATGTTTGTGTAAAAGTGTTCTACATATCTTTAAGAACAATATACAAGAAGGCCATATTAAGTAAATATTAATTGCAGAAATATTAAAATTAAATTATTTCTAAAATATATTTTTTCGAACTTTCAATGTGAAAAATACATCAAAGTTGGCTCTGACAAATTAAAATAATACTTGCTAAATTTATCTTTAGTTTTACTAGTGTACGTAAGATGTCTAAAATGGTTACAGAAAAATACGAAAAAAAATGATTTAATCGCAAAATTATCACACGTTCCTATATTTTGTGAATTTGTTTTGCTTTTCCTAAAATTTTTGAACTTGAAATTTCTCCAGGTGGTAATTTTTGGTACAATTTTACCAAATTTTTACGGCCATCACTGCCATCTATGTAATGTATATTGACTTAATGACGAAACGAATCGTAGTAAGCTTTTATTTCAATTTGACCAGAATGCTGTTGTTATGAATTCTTTTTATATTTTGGTTTACACAAATCAATTATTACAAGAAAATGAAAACGATTTACTTAAACGATATTCATATATGTTGAAATTCAAATATTTATGAAAGTATTTCAGAAATCATAATTAAGAATTTGTAACGTTTTCATTTAAAAATTTGTCTTAGGAAAAAAAGTGATTTCCCATATGTTTTGTGTGTTTTAATATGAAAAGTTTCGTTTTTTCTTCGTTTCTAATTCCCTTATAAAAGCTAAGATTTTTTGATTATGGCTCTATATAAAATACAGGGTGCTCTGATAGAACGCCCAGAGCGTTTTATTCAAGTTAAATGATTTACGTTACTAAAATACAATTGTTTTCGAAATTTGAATAATTTGTCGTAGCACTGTGAGGTTGCGAGGATTATATTTAAACCTGAATTTCTAAAATTTTGGTAATATGTATTTCCAAATTTCTGTAAAATTCCTGAAAGTCGATTTGTTAAATATTAACCCGGAAAATGATGAAAGGTTAATCTAGATACTGTAATGAAACATGAAGTATCGAACCAATTCAAATTTAGATCTTGTTAAAATACAAGAATTTAATATTTTTCGAGCCATTTGGCCAAAAGTCTATATTTTTTATTAGCATAATAGGATGTTCCGTAAATTAGTATTCTGTAAAGAAAATATCGTCGGCCTAACTGTGAATTAACGTATCTGACATTTTTTCGAAAGTTCTTTATTGGTACTAAACGTTTCGTCATGAGAAACTCTGTCTGAATTTTCCACCCGCGTTGGTTCACCGTTAACACGGCGATGTCGTCCTAACAGTCAATTAACGTGGGTGCAGGAATTCAGGTGCAGTTTCTCACGACGAACATTTTAGTATCAGAGATGGGTTTTCGAGAAAATGTCAGTTACGTTAATTCACAGTTAGGCCGAAGATATCTAATTTTAAGTTTAAATGTCAAGTGAATTTGACCTAAGTAGAATCATCATTTTTGAGATGGTTAGAAGGAAGAATGATGATGTGGTGGAAGAATTATGAAGCTATTAAATTTTCTTACTATTCCATGTAAAAGAATCATTTTTTCTCAGAGTTCGTGTAATTCGTTTTCAGAATTATTTTATGAAGGCTTAAGAAACTTTCGTCGTCAAATGTAGAGCATTAATAGAGCTGCTTACAACAAGCGGTCTTGAGTTCGATTCTAGCCACAGACCAATATTTAACCACAACCATGCATCGACTAACATAAAAAAAAACGATTTTGAGTACACAATCGTTCGTTGGGCTGACCACCTACTACATTCAACAAAACGTTATAAATCCGATTCGAAAAGTACCAATTCAGACGCGATAAGCTCGATTCCGGCCTCTAAACCATAGATTTTTTTGATTTTTTTTAAAAGTATTTCGAATTTTAATCTCGACTGCAGACAATTTAGAGGCTTACCAACAAAAAGCAAATAACATATTCAAACTTTCTCCTTGTTATTACAGTTCGCAGGCTTACCGGTACAAATTTTAAACCGATAATAGCTCAGATATTCTTAACTGTAAGTAAAAAGTTTTTACTCGGCTCTTAATGAAATTTAATTTGTAAAATTCTAAATTTTTCCAAGGCAAGCTCGTTTGACAAAATCCTGAATTCAAGGAAAATTCAATGGTCAATGGAATCGTGGGATCAAAAATCGGCCCGCAGAACACTAATTTAATTTTTCATGGAATGATTTAGAGAACTGATCCCTTTCCTTACCTGCAAATTGATAACGGAAGCAGCTAGGAATGGCATTGACATAATTAGCTATTTTGGTTTATATATCGTGCAATGTGTTATCCAATATATTTTGTGTCCCCAATACACAAATAACAAACTTTGACTTAGAATGCTTTTATTATTTATATATTGGGTTTAAAAACTCATAATTGTTTTATTGATGAGTGGACCATGTGCTCTATCGGACAAAAAAATGCTTCGTAATCAGATCTGAAAAAAATAATCACAGTTAGCTTTGATCATTCACTGAAATATTGTACGATATTGATTACAATATCAAAGCTATGTAGATTTTTTTAATGGGTACGAATCTTTACTTTCGGGCGGTAGGTATCGCATTTCCAAATTCTACAATCGGCAATTTAGTTTTTTTCGAGTTGCCTGAAGGCTACCTTTCTATAAAACATGAAATTTTGGCGCAAACGTACCTTGTATTCTCCGTATTTTACGAAAATAACATGATATTTACGTTGATAAGTTTATCTTTAATTTCTTAGCGGTATTCGAATTTCCAAATGCAACGCTTACACGTTTTATTTGATTTTTTTCCTTCATTTTCAAAATGTTCGTATTTTCAGGTACTCCCGAATAAAGCGCCTAGGCGTTTTTTACGGTGGAAGACAGTAGGCTCTAAGATGATTTTTGGATAAAGTTCTGGAATATGGCCAATTATGATGGAACTTGGCTATTTCTCAATAGATTTTAGTGAAATTTGACACGCGCGATGGAAATAGCATTCTGCAATGATTTTTAGATAAAGTTCTGGAATATGGCCAATGGCAAAGATAAACCTCAATAGCTGCATGGATTATATGGAGGGAGACCATAGTTGAATAATTTAATCTAGTTACCTGCTCCGTAACTTTTCAGTAGGGTGCGATGCACATGACCTGTGTTACGACTGGCATACGTCTCCACTTGAAGCAGAAGAACATAATTCTTGCGAGGATTCCAAACGCTCAACTGTTCTGAAATTTTTCTTTAATTATAAAATACCATGACCACCATAGTGTTGTATATACATATGCTCTAATTTATGCTTTTCCAAATTCAAATTTAATATTCTCACCGATTGCTATGTAAACATATTTTATTTTTTTTCCTGCATTTACTTGTTTTCTATATTGTCATGTACAAGCATACATATCTCTTGCGAGTTGGTGTGTGTACATGTATTGTGTAGTATGAGATGGAATGTTTACGTTATTAAAATGTTCAATCTGGAATATTCCATTTTTTCTTTCTGGTATCATTGGCTTGGATTAACGCGTGATATTTGCCCTGTGTGGGGAAAAAGCCGATCGGTGTATTCGACATGAATCCGAGGCGGCCGTACAACTAAGTATATACATATGTTCGTCGTCGTTGTTCGTCTTATTCGTTGTATTTGTGTACATAAAAAGAGAAAAAAAAACATAAACATGAATAAAGATTTTACAATAATAAAAAAATAAATAATAATGATGAACATGTGCACAAATACAACGAGTGGGACGAACAGCGATGCGAAGTGGAAAATAGGAGGGGGAAAAAATTTCTGATTTTTTTTTTTTTGATTGATGTAAAATATTTTTTTTTGATTAGTAGTCTAGTTTTGATTTTCGATAAAAATTGGTCCATTTTTTTTTTGGAGGGCAATAGAAATCGGTGGAGAATAAAAGTAGCTCTCGATCACTGATTAAAAAAAAATTGTTATTTTTTTTAATTATGTGCTTAAGTGGGATAATAATGTTAAACGATAATTTATAAAAAAAAAAACAATAATAAAATTAATGTTAAGTTTAATGCCTTGTGGCCTCATTGATTATTTTTTTTGTGATATTAACTTGAGTGTCGAGTGAACATTTATATCTTTTTTATATACAAGTTTTTTTTTGAAATAATTAATTTTAGTGCCGAGTGGCCATTGTACAATTTAATAGTCAATTAAGCCTTTGACACGTTATTAAGATACCGTTTTGAGATTGTTGCCTGAACGTTTTTTTTTTCTCTTTGTACAAATAAATTGTGAATTAAATAAATTATATTATCATTACGATTGTTTTTCTTTTATGTGAGTCCATGATTAATTCATATTGAATCTGGTGTATTCAGGTTGAGTGAATTGAAATAAAATACGCAAAAAAAAAAACAATAAAAACAACCCAAACCGATCGATTTGTCAAGTGAATAGTGGCGTTATAAAGCCAAAAGTGCCAGTAAGGCAATTTCCGTGTCAGTTATATTACCATATGCGGTGAAAATATCAAGTTAGCAGCCGGGGTGAGGAGAAAAGAGCAGAAAAACAAAACTGCCAACACGTGAATTTATTTCTATCGTTAGTAAGCAACAGGGCAACATAATTTCAACAACATGTAAATTTTTTTAATTGTAACAATTGTTTTTCCTCCGCTTATTTTTCCCTATATATTATATATTTGTTTTGCGGATATCCTCGATTCGTGGTGGTGCACCGATTTGGTGGAAGCCCCACGCAGAGCAAAGTATTGTCCGGTTATATTTTTCTTTACCGTCATTTTGATTAACTGCGTTTGGAATTTCCGTTTTTTTTCTCTCTTCGCTTTGGATCGGTTGTCCGTTTTGAATGTGGTTCGACCCCATAACGGTTTATTTGTTTCAGGTATTTTTTTGTGTTTTTTCTAAATTTTCTTTTAACAGTGATAGTGAAAGTGAAATCTAACATTAACGTAGAATCCGTGTTAACGTAATTTATCTTGCTTAATTTTAAATTTTTGCTCTTTTACCGTAACCTAAAAATTTTTTCTTTGAGTTTCTTACTGTAGTGTGCTTCGCCGTACCATGTGCGCGTAAACAAATAATTGATCGAATGATGTGAGGTGGAGTCATGTGAAGGGTCGGCCTTTTTCCACCCTTTTCCGTGCGTGCCGTTCGTTCCTCCAGGACAGGCTGTGCTGGAGGGCGGCACGCCACATGAGTTGATCGCGTCGGGGTGACAGTCTCCGTTTCGGGGGATTGTCGCTGGGATTGTCATGCGGGCGTCCTTCCCTCATAGTGGCATCGGTGGCCGACGCGACTGGGAAACAGCATCCCAGTAGGCGGGCCGATGAGGGGAGGCCAGTGTGGCAGTCACGGCGGTAGTCGCCTGGGATTGAGACTGTCACTCCGGATCGATCACTCCCAGCTTATTATTTTCTTTTTGCCGCTGAGGCCGTGGCAATTTAACTTTAATTTCCATTTGTCCCTCTAATTTTGTTCTTCATGCGGTTATTCAAGCATGAGAAATATGTCTGAGAATCCCCACGCCGCACCGTGAGCTCTAGCCAGCTACTATACCGCATCAGACCGCTATTCTCATGTCTGTTAACGTAATCCCTTATGGGGCTTCGTTACACCTGTTCTGGTCATGTATTAGGCAGCTGCGTGATGGATTCAATTGTGCAAGGGGTAACCTGGTCAAAATTCGCAAATGTACGTGCTGCCTCCTCATGGAAACCACTGGCAACTCAGACCATTTAGTATATTTGGCCATTTGGCACAGATTAAAGTACGGCGCTAAAGAAGAAATCATTGATAAAAAACCCTAATCTAAGGTGGAAGAGAATATGCCGATGGATGAATGGCTGATAGGTTAATCAGTCCAAAGTATGCGGACTCTGCCGCTGGGTGGCCTACAAGTAACTTTCCATTCCCAGCATCTCGTAAGAGTAAAATCTAAATGGAAGACGGGGCAGGGGTAGGAATATACGGTACTGGGGCAGCCCTCTCGAAGCCCTACATACTATAGTAAAAATCTAGTAGCAGATAGTATGTATCGAGTATCGGCCGGCAGTATTATAAGGTTCATTAAGAGCATAATTAAGTAGGGCCAAGCACAAAAGATCTTTTAGGTAGCAGTGCAAGGTGGCTGAACGTCCAAACGGCCCTTCAATAAACAATATTAATAATAATCTATGCCTTCGGATACTTACTTCATCATATTCCACTTAATTTCTCAACGTAATATTTATTGATTTTTTTTAATTAAAAACACCATCTTTTATTATTTTTTTTGTTTAAATTTAAATTCTTTAATTCATAAATTTATTAATTTAATTTAATAATTTTTTTTTCTCATTGTTTTCTTTTTTTTTTTAAATAATTTACATTTCTTTTTAAAATTATTATTAACAATAAATTTACAATATTTTTATTTTATATAAATAAAATAAATTAATTTAATTTTTAATTTTTTGTGTGTATTAAAAAAATATTATTAATTATTTAAAATTTTTATTTCTATACAATTTTGTTTTTTTTAATAATTAGTAGTAGAAAAAATATTTTTTAGAGGCAAATTATATAAAAAAAATATTTATTTAAAATGCAGCCTTATTATAAATCATAACAATAATTATAAATAATAATTTGTTAAAATTATATTTTGTGTGTGTTTTTGAATTTTTTTCTTTTTTTTGTTATTTTCTTAATTAAATTTAATATCACATTGAACGTACATTTTATTTTTTATTTTTGTTGCAAATTTTTTTTTTTTTTGTCTCTATAATTTTGAAAGCGCGCAAAATTATTGTAAAATAAATAAACTTTATTATTTTATTTATATAGGATAGTTTAAACATTAAGAATAAACTTATTTGTTTTGTCATGGAGTAATTTTTTTTTTTTTGTAAATTCTAATAAAAGCTCTTTGATTTTTTGTTTTGTGTTTGTGATTAACTTTGCATTAAAAATATTAATTATCATTAATTAATTATTTTGTTGTTTTATTCTTATGAAAGTTTTTTTTAATTAGTATTTATTTTAAGGTGAAACGTGATGTTATGTTGCTACACATTTTTTTGGTTGTTTTTGTTTTATGTTTTACCATAATGTTGTTGTTATTTTATGTACCCAACAACATACATACGAGTATGTGACTTCTTGAGAATTAGTATAAAATGTGTGTTTTCTTTTTATACGGAATTTGCTACTTTACATTAATTATTGTTAAAAAAATAATTAAACAAACAAAAACAAAAAAACAAAAACTTTTACGTTTAACTTTTATGTTTGGTATACGCACATACACAAGTAGCGAGAGTATGAGAGAAAATTAATTTGGTATATGTTTAACCCTTTGTTTGCGCCGTGTTATAATTATTTATATAGCTGTTGACATTTTGGATGGTTCTACGAAACTTTTCATCGTTATAAGCTTAAACAAATAATTTTTAAATAGCTTTAAGATTTATAAGAAATATTTAATGTAAGCTTTACGAGGTATTCGTAAAATACGAAAATGGAGCTTTAGTTTGAATTTATTGGAGCTTAATTTTGTCGGGTAGCTTTAGAATTTTCTCATCCAAACTTAAAATGCTCATACATTAAAGCATTCAAAATTTAACAATTTTCAAGCTTATTAAACGCTCTTATTTTAGGTTTAATAAAAATAAGCTTTCAATTGAAAACTTTTCAATTTTAAACGAACCTTCAAACTTTATCAAACTTAAAATGATTTTAGTTACCTAAAATTTTGAAAAGCTTTTGTGATCTAAATAGATTTAAAATTAAAGCTTTTTATTATGACTTATTAATAGCTACTTTCAATATTTAAGGTTGTCTGTTAACTTTTTTGGAAAGCTCTAAAGTTTTCGATACAACTTAGGAATAAATTAAATCGAGTAATTTAAATGTTGTAAAAAATATTTGATGGAAGCTTAATTTAACAAATTCCACTTAAAGCTTTTTAACGAAAGTATCATATATCTTTAGGATTTTACGACCTATAAAAGCTTAAACAATGGTTTGAAAATACTGATTTTCTAGTTAAAACTGAAAATACTGATTTTCAAGTACAACTTTTAAATGTAGCTTAAACAATCGTAACCCAATGTGCAAGTTTTAATTTCATTAAAAAAAATTAACATTTTGCTTATTTAAAAGTTCTAAATGTATTTTCGATTTTTAAATTTATTTTGTAGCTTTTCGATTTTCAATGAAAAAGCTTTTTGATGTAACTTGGAAATAAATAAATTGGATAGTTTTAATTTTATAGGAAATATCTCACTTGGGCTTAATTTAAAATTTATTAATCTAATTTATAGTGCAGCTTTAGGATTTTTGTGAAAATGCTTTTTAAAGTACATACGTAGAGCTTTAAACAAAAAATGATTTTTTAGCTTTAGGATTTTACTTATTCATTAAAAATCCGACATTTTCCAGATTTGGTTCTCCCTGAAGAGTGATAAAAGCTTATATAGAAAAGCTTTAATTTTAAAGCCGATTTTGATGTCAGAAGTTATAAAAATCAGCTCTCATTTTAAAACTTTTATTTAGTATTTTAAAATAACAACAATTTGAAAAAAGCTTTTATTTCTAAAGCTTAACATTTAAAAAATTGAATTTAGAATTTTACAGCAGCTTTCAGAATATCGTATATTTCGAAATTTTAGTGAAAGCTTATTCTCGACGAGTTCAGAGCCATTTTCGATTTTTAAATTTATTTTGTTTAATTTTAAGGGATGCTTTTAGATTTTCAATGAAAAAGCTTTTTGATGTAAATTGGAAATAAATAAATTGGATGGTTTTAAAATTCCAATTTAGAGTTTAAAATTTATTAATCTAATTTATACTGTAGCTTTAGGATTTTTGTGAAAATGCTTTTTAAAGTACAAACGTAGAGCTTTAGCTTTACGATTTTACCTATTTAAATACAACGTTTTCCAAATTTGGTTCTCGCCGAAGATTGATAAAAGCTTCTATAGAAAAGCTTTAATTTTATAACCGATTTTGATGTAAGAAGTTATAAAAATCAGCTCTCATTTTAAAACTCTTATTTTGCAATTATAAAATAACAAAAATTTGAAAAAGCTTTTATATTTAAAGCTTAACATTTTAAAAATTGTATTTAGAGCTTTACTGTTAGACTAATAAACATTTAGCAGCTTTTAGAACACCGAATAGTTCGAGCTTTTTCTCGACCAGTTCAGAGCTTTTTTTGAACTTTAAGCACATTTTTTTTGTTTATTGTGTATTTTGTAATTCCGGCGCCTAACAAAGGGTTAACATGAAATAATTGTATGTGTACGACAAAAATGCTTAGTTTTCTGTACAAAATGTGACTTTAACATAAAACGAGTTATATTTGTCTAAAAATAAACATGTTTTCTTTCTCTCACGTTCACATAAATTTATACATAAATAATTATTATTAATGTAAACATATGTACGACACAATATGTAAAAAAAAAAACAAAAATTAAAATTCCATAAGATTCATATCGATCCTGTACTTAAAAAAGCACCCAATTTATAAAAATAAATGGCAAAGTACGTGCGTTTTGGCATTATATTTTGTAATAGTTGTTGTTGTAACACTACTAGTTGTAGTTGTTGTCATTTTATTACTATTATTATTTATTGTTGTGGATCCATTTGGTTCTGAAATTAACAATATTTAATAATATTCATAATAAAGAGCACATAGTAAATAAAATTCTACGTGTGTTTACTATCTAAATTCTCTACACAAGTGAGATCCAACAAAACTTAGTACTAAATATTTCTACAAAAGCTTGATGAATAACAACAACAACAACAACAAAAAAAAAGTTTATCACGCCCACCAATTTTCAAGGGATTTTAATCGAGTACAAAACAAAAAAAATTATAATTTATTCAAGAAATTAAAAAGCTTTCATTTACCTAAATCAAAATTAATTAACAAAAATAATAATTTTTCGTTGTATTAAGGAAGCTTTTTAAGGCTTTTAACGTTTAATATAAATATAATTTTTTTTTTTTAAGTAACTTAGGCACATTTTGTATGTATTTGTCGTTTACATAAAAAAAAAAATCATCTTTGGTCTATTCTTTTTATTTTGTAAATTAAATATGTTGTGTGTGCGCATAAAATTGTGCAATTTGGTATTTTAGATGAGATTTTGCTATTTTACCCGCTTTTAATATACGGCGCTAGTATACATTATATAGTTTAGCATTATTTTTTGTTTTATCGAGATCACAAAGTGTTTAGTTTTTCCAACAAATAAAAAATTAAAAAATAAAATTAACGATTTACTAAAATTAAAGTTTTGTTTTTATCACATGCAAGTTTTAATTATAATTAATATATTCCTGTCGTTATTGTCTCTACTTAAAAATTATAAACAAATAATACATTATTTATAGTTTGTGTGTGTGTGTGTTTGTAACGCTATCTATATTATACTTCAGTTTGTTCATTATCAATTTTACCCGAACATGAATCCGTCGTACAATCCCATTTCCTTGACGTATCACATATTCGCTTTAAAAACGATTTTTTCTCCTCATACGATGAATCCTCATCGTCCGTACATTTTTCAATTTCCAATACGAACGTACCCTTTAATGCACTCTGCGGCGTTAAATAACGATTTGATGCCTGCGAATATGTTGACGCTTTACTACAATTTCGCTTCACTTTTGACACAGTCGTTTTATAGGTATTATTACGGCCCCGAAATATATTATTCGGATTCGATTTCTTTTCCATGCCAATCAAATGTTTAACACCGCGACATACACGTTTATTGCGATAGGCGAATATAAAGGGTGAACTTAAATTTGCCAGCAGCACAGTTAATATGGCAATAACGGCTGATTGATATGATGTAATAAAACTTACATAGCCTTGAATTAAAATTAGTATACCGTAGGGTAGATACGATACAAGAAACATAATTACAACTAGAATACTAATACGGGCGGCACGTGATTCTTCACGATATTTGAATAGAGATGATGCGTTCGACAAACGATGCCGTATCGATGTCATATAACTCAGCGCTTTTGGTGGTACTTGCAAATTAGCGGATAGTGTATTACCCGGGCTATGCGTTGCGTACCCATTTGCGCCACCAACATGATGATGTTGTAGATGGTGATTGTGATTATGTGTTGACTCATTGAATACGAGTTTTTGTAGATTTGGCGTTGAATGGACATGCCGAATATTGTCATCACAATTTTTTATATTATTTGTACTTTCGAGTAAAAATAATTGTCGAGCACTATGATTGCGACGCATATACTCAATTGAATTGGCCGATTTCATAATTGTCGGTGTGTCTGTGGTCACCGTGAGCAAAATATTATTGTGATTACGTTCTGTTGCTTTCGTTAGATCCAACCGTATTGGTGGCTTTTCTACATTATTACTATTATTATCTATTTTAAGTGTTAGGCCTGTATAATGTGTGGGCGTTTGTTGTTGTTTTTCATTACAACTATTATTAATATTATTATTATTATTACTACTTGTATTATTATTATTATTATTATTATTATGCTGAGAAGCTAAATTTAAAGCACTTTGTAATAATGGCGAAGAACCATTCTGTCTCATACGTAGACCATTCCCGCGTGCCTCACTAAATATCCTCCAGTACATGGCACACACAACAATAAACGGCAATAAAATAATAACAATAAAAAATAGATACGAATAAATAGTTGTATATAAATTCTGTGTAATACTAAAGTGGCCCAAAACAATTGTGTCCCGTATCGTTTTATTAATAATTTCATTGTGATCACTTTCGATATCTTCAATTAATTCATCTCGCGTAAAATCACCGCCGACCATCATAAATTTTTGATTACGAAATGCCGAACCAAAACCAAATATGGCCGATACAATCCACATCGTTATAATTAGTATCCATGCTTTAAGGCTTGAAATTCTGGTGTGATAGCGTAATGGATCGGTAACCGCACACCATGTATCACCAACCACTAATAACACAGACAATGATCCTAAGGCGGCCGCTAAATCTAGTCCCCAACATTTAATTTCGGTAAAATGTTTTGTAATCACATCAACATCATCATCATCATCACTATTATCACCACTACTACTATAGTTTTTAACTATTTTTATATTACTAATGTTACTAATACAATCATTGCTTATATTATTATTACTACATTTTATTGTTTCATTAATTTCAGTTGTTTTTAAAATCAAGTGACTATTATTTATTGTGACAATATTATTATTATTATTATTATTAGTATGGTCACTACTATCACCGGTTGCTGCATTCAGCAGGAACGATGGCGCCAATATAATGCAGGACGCTAAATTCGCAATAAGTAAATTTATAACAAAACGATTTGATGTTGTACGTAAACTTGGTGTTATCCAGAATGCGCCTAATGCCAAAATATTGACAATCGCCGATATAAGTAGCAGAATACCGATTAATACATCCAGCGTCATTTTATCGATTTTTTTTTTGTATTTTTTTTAGATAAACAAACAAAATTGTATTGAGATTTACACAGTTGTATTTTTTTCCTTCTTAATGTCTTTTCACGTATCACACTTTGACTTAAGTTTTTCTCTTCCTCTTATTTTTTAATTTATGTAAATTATAATAATTATTTATGTTTATAAATAATAGATTATTTATTAACATCGTATAATTTGTTTATATTTTTTGTGTGACGGTGCAATTTGTATTTTTATTGTTGTTTTGATGTATGCGCGCGCTTCTTATTATTTTGGAGATGATTTTCTTGTTAATTATAATTGGTTTTGGTGGTGATCTGTAATGAGATTTAGAAAGAAAAGAAAATATTAGATATTTGTTAATTTAAATTATGCGCCTAAATGTTGTTACATATTAGATAGCTAGGGAATACATTTTAATGACTGCATTATCGACATCGAAATGTTTCTTGGATATCGAAAATTCGTGAACAGTCTTGTCAAAATTTGTTTTCATAAATAAACGACATCAGTTTGATTTTGTGTGTGAAATATTTGTTTGTTGTGAATTTAAATAAATAAATTATTAATTAAGTATAAATTATAATTATAATTGAACGAATTTATGTAAGAAGACTTTTAGTTATTTGTGATAAACGCGCGATCTTTAATTAGGTTCAAAATATGCATTTAAATTTATTTTTTGTTCGCTTACGTTATTGAGTTTACTGCATAACTAAAAATTAACTTCAGATAGTTATTCTGTTTTGGAGGATTTCTTGTAATTAAATTTATTTGAAAATAAGCCAGTTATGAAAACAATAATTTTCAGAGTTCTCTGATATTTTGACGGCATTCAGTGAATCAAATTAATACATTATTATGGACCAGAAGTTCAATATGGAACTGGCAATATCTTAGTTAATTTTGTAATTATGACTATTGCTGTTCGTATTTCCTTAATTTTATTTTATTTATATATGTGTTTGTGAAAATAAGAGAGGAGAATATTATTGTAAACTTTTAGTTCGTTTTCTTTGTTTTATAAAATTGTGAGTTAGTTCGTCAACCGAAATGGACGTAGTAAGAATAAACTTAAAAATTTGGTTTGTGAATTCATTTAAAATAAAATCATTAAATTAATAAACAATAAAACATTTAAGAAAAAGTATTTTTTTTTAATAAACTGAACGAATGTGATACAGTCCGCTAACAGTCATCGTAACATTTTGGTCCAATCGAACCGGATTTTGTGAGTTATAATTTGTTGTATTATATCCTTGAAGTGAACATAACCTCGAAAAACACATCTTGAAAAAACATAAATTCGAATTACATATTGGATTTGTATATATCGTGCAACAAACATCGTGAAATCACAACTTCGAATCACGTATCGTAAAACAAACAACATTATTTCGTAGTACAATTACAGTTGCAAATTTTCGTAGCACGTTTATATCAACATCAAGGTGTCGAAGTACCATCGAGTCGCAAAACCTAAAAATAGCGTAATTAAACATTAAATTTGATATCATCATCGTTCAACATAGTGGATTTCAACAGTTTTGTTTATACATATTCCATCCAATCATCATTCATATTGGAAGTTGGATGTCTCATTATTCGGACACAACATTGCACAGAATATTGTAAGTGCGTAATTAAGTTTCTATATTTTAAGTAAATGTAAATTTTTTATTAATGTTTAATTTCAATAATTATATAATAACAAACAACAATTAATTAATTTTGTCAATTCAATCATTAATTTTCATTAATTTTTGTCAATTATATAATAACAAACAACAATTAATTAATTTTGTTAATCATAACCGTTTGTAAACGCAAAGCAATAGTTGTGTAGCCAAGTGGATCTGCCATCTGGTGGTAGGTGCTTAAACTGCGACCGTTCTTGAAGGGTTAGTAATACTTTTATCGTGTTATAGTAAAGTAAAGTTAGCTTATTATCGTGTACTTAAACAATAGAATTTCAGTCGTTAGTTTGATTATTCTCTTTGAGCATATTGTCTTCGAATTTAAACAGAAATGGATGAACAAGCAATTACAACGATAGAATCCCAATTTAAAAAACGATTTGGTTATGTTAAAAGACGAATTACAAACATTGAAACCTTCTTAGAAAACGAAACCGTCGATTCAAACGAACTAAAAACAAGATTACAATCTCTCGAAAAAACGTATTTGGAATTTGAAACCATAACAAATACATTAGTGGATTCTATTTTGGAAGAAGATTTTGATGAGAACTACCAGGCTGACATTGACTTGTTTGAAGATAGGTATCACAAGATAAAGTCACGAATTCTATCTCGTTGTGAGGTAATCTCAAACAATAATGAAAAGGTTATTTTTTCGCCCAAAGGTGAGGCATCGTCCGTTCCTAAATCTATTATAAAATTACCTGAATTAAATATACCTCATTTCGATGGAAATCCTTTAAAGTGGGTAACCTTTAAAGATACATTTGAAGCGGTAATAAATAACAACGCGGATCTTACGGATATTGTGAAATTCACATATCTTCAGAGTAGTTTAGAAGAGGAAGCAAGGCAATCACTCGGACATATGAATATATCTGAGGCGGGGTATAAACGAGCTTGGACAGAGCTCATAAAGCGTTTCGATAACCCGAGAATTATTATCGAGAAACATATTGATGAATTGATTGATTTGCAACCAATCCATAATCCCAACGCTATGGAAATGAGAAAGTTTACAAACATTGTATTATCACATGTATCGGCGCTTGAAGCGTGCAAATTAGCTTTTGATGAATATTCAGAGATTGTGGTCATACGGTTAGTAATTCGAAAATTGGATAAAGAATCTATAAAAGATTGGGAGAAACAAAATTGTTCTATGAACAAAACAACTTGGATATTATTTCGCGAATTCCTTGAAAAACGATGCGGAGTATTAGAGTCTCTTTCAAATTCTATACATTTCGGGTGGTATTCAAAGACAAAATAATAAGCCATCGGTTAACAAATGTGGAAGTCAATCATTCACGACTAATAAATCAAATACCAACCAATCAACATCGGGGAATTGTAACATTTGCAATGGAACTTCCCACGCGTATTTTAATTGCCCAGGATTTTTGAAATAAACTCCTGCTGATCGTTTTAACAAAATAAAAGAAGTTCGAGCTTGCATTAATTGTTTAAACCCGTTTCATATTGTCTCAGATTGTCGTTCTTCTGGTTGTAGACTTTGTAATAAGAAACATCATACACTGCTACATTTTGATCAACGAAATTCGAATACTCATGATATTAAATTGGGAAAGAATCAAACGATTCAACCGCAGAATTTCAGTATACAGATGAAACCTGCAAATACCGGAAAGTCATTTTGCCAACCGCAATTGTTTTGGTAAAGCGTCCAAACGGAAAATACATAGAGTGCCGTGCATTATTAGATTCAGGCAGTGGGTTGCATAATTAACAATGTAAATTCAATTCAAATTACAGGAATAAACACAATGGTCATGAGTATTAATGAAATGGTCTCAACTCAAATCAAATCGCGGTACCGAAATTCCATTTTTAATGTAGATTTATTGTTGATTAATAAAATATCTAATAACTTATCACAAACCCATGTAGATATTAACCATTGGTCTATTCCATTCAATATTCAACTAGCTGATCCCGATTTTAATTTAGTTCGTCAAATTGATATTTTACTAGGAGCAGAACTTTTTCCAAACATCTTATTACCGAAGAAAATTCCATTAAACCGAAGTGTGCCTATTTTGCAGGACAGTCTGTTGAGTTGGTTAATTTTTGGAAAATACGAAAGTATTAGTGAAGAAACGCTCAGTTTACATTCGTCATTTATCCAACAGGAAGATAATATTTCACAATTGTTAACTCGATTTTGGGAAATTGACAATCTTCCAAATAAACGTTTTTTATCAGAGGAAGAAGAAAAATGTGAACATTTTTTTCGAACAACGCATTATCGTGATTCTAATGGAAGATTCAATGTGTTCCTACCACTATGTGAGTCTATGTCACTTGGCGATTCAAAGAAAATGGCTGAGAAACGATTTTTGTACCTGGATCGCAAAATGGATGAAGATCTTGAATTAAAAAAAGAGTACGTTTCATTCATGAGAGAATATGAATTTTTAGGTCATATGAGAAAAATCAACGAGTTCGATCAAAGTGATAACGTTAATTATTATATTCCTCATCATGCAATTCTGCGTCCTAGTAGCTCGTTTACCAAACTTCGCGTAGTGTTTGACGCTTCGGCGAAAAGCTCAAATGGCAAATCACTGAACAATAATATGTTGGTCGGTGCAACCGTGCAATCAGACCTATTCAAAATAGTTTTGCGGTTTAACATTGTCTGAGGCAAAGCAACTCCAACAACAACTTCGTCAATTAACCAAGCAAGGTTGTTTCCACTTGCACAAATGGTGCACAAATGACGATCGTCTTTTGGATGGAATTCCCATCGAGGACCGTGAAACCACTAAAATCAATGAGTTTAGGTCGGGTGAATACATTAAGGCACTTGGTTTGCTTTGGCAACCTCAGGAAGATTATTTTCTATTTAAGACGTCAGAGTTTGATAATGAGTCTAGAGCTACGAAACGTAATATTCTCTCAGAAATCGCGAAACTTTTTGACCCTTTAGGTTTATTATCGCCTATCATAGTAACAGCCAAACTTTTAATGCAGGCGCTGTGGAAAAACAATTCAGATTGGGACGATATTGTTCCAAGAGAAATTGAACAAAATTGGTTGTTATTTAGAAATAATTTAAAAACGATAACGAATATTCTACTACCAAGATGTGCGTTTAAAAAAGACTCCGTTTTGAAACCTATAGAATTACACGGGTTCGCCGACGCTTCAATGCATGTGTATTTGCTGTGCAGTAAGTCACGTGCGGCTCCTTTAAAAACATTAACGTTGCCGCATTTGGAGCTATGTGCTGCACATTTATTATCGAAATTAGTGTCATCGAAAATTGAAGCAATAATTTAAATTTGGTAAATAAAAATTTGGTATAAAATAAAAATTTGGTTTGTTATTTCATTTAAAATAAAATCATTAAATTAATAAACAATAAACAATTTAAGAAAAAGTCTTTTTTTTTTAATAAACTGAACGAATGTGATACAGTCCGCTAACAGTCATCGTAACATTATGCGACCAGTGGCGTAACTACAAATTCCCCCCCGCAACATTTTTCTTGGGCCAAATAAATCATTTTGTTTAAAACTTATTTATCCCTATTGTCCAGCCTCGTATTAATTAAAAGTATCTGATTTCGAGAGTACGAAACAGCACGTGATTCAGTTCAATAGCATCAATCAAAACGGAATTTCTTACAATCAACTCAATGCTATGACGATTTCTAAATAAATCGATAAAGCTTCACAAATTTCGAGTATAATTTGAAAAATATCAGGAATTTTAAAATAATCTCAAAAATGCCGAATTTTCAAAATAACTTGAATATTCTAGAAAATTCTCAAATATCGAATTATCTGTAAGTATACGCGCTAATCACCGCCATTTAAAATGAAAATAACCTGGATATTCTTGAATAATTTCGAATTACCCAACATTGACATACAAAATTCGAATAAATTTGAAAGTCTTTAAAAATCTCGAATAATCTAGAAAGAAATGTCGGAAAACTTAAGAAATCTAGAATAAACCGCGAAACAATCTCGATTACTCGAACGCCATCACTAATTTGCAATACCCTTATATTTAAAATAGTCTTTCAAAATAACCGGTTTACCGGTAAATTAAGTTTGTATTTACCATTTATCGATAAAACAAAAGATTCGGTAAACGAGAAACTACACAGTCACATTCAATATTTTGCAAATTAAATTCAACCTTTTCTAATCAAAACAAGATTGCTAAAAGGTTGAATTTGTTTGGTAAAATACTTAATTTCATTTGTAAAAGGTTGAAACTAAGGTGCAAAGAAGTTAATTTGGAGTGTAAAACGTAGCTTAGCAAATTTTCATCTAAATCTGTCAGAACCTAAAGCCATTTTTATTTTTATGTAGTCAGATTACGTATAATTACTATGACATTCACCTTCGGCAACTGAGAAGAAGTTGTTGGGCCCGTCTTAAGAAAATATTTAATAGCAACACCAACGAATTTTTGTTTCTCTAAACACTATACCACCGCCTTTTCTTCTGCATCCCACGAAAGATGGAATTCTCGGGAGAGATTTCCTCAGTGAAAATAAAGTTTATATTCTGTACAATTCTTCAGAACTGAGTATTCTAAGGGAATAAAGTCAAATTCCTTAATAACCCAGCCAAGACACGATTTCCTCCTCGAGAAGAGGTGGTAGTACGAATATCAACTCCTACATATAACCAATATCTATGCAGCTCAGAAGATGTAATGCAAGGTGTATTTATTGGAAATTATCTCATCTAACCTAACATGCTGAAAGCCCAGATCAGCATGGTTAATACAAATCCCAACGAAGTGAGCGACAGTAAGCGACTCTTACCCACTTCCGCTGATAAATGACATTTTTGATCAGTTCGTTTCTCTCAATATTTCTCTACCATAGACATGGCCAGCGGGAACCATCAAATGGAGATGGATCCCCGTGATAAGAGTCAATCTGCTTTGTTTCTTTGTTTTCTATTCAGTGCGGATTCAGCTTCACTGGTACTGATATAGAGAATCAAAACAGGTTAAACGATTAATCTGAACTTTTAATCTGAAAGAGGTGGAATTTACAATTAATTCACGTTCACAGCAAGTTGTAATTATTGTACTTCATCCACATTTCAATTTTACGTGTGTGCCTCTGGTTGTCAATCATGTGTCTCTTGTATTTCGAGTTATGAGTTTCGTTACAACTGGAATTCATAGAGTTACAATTGTGAGAACTTAAAATGTCTTAGTGATAAAATACTATTTCAAAATTCTTGAAACTTGTTTAATACTTATTGCTTATGCAATCGATCCTCAGGCACCCTAATTTTCGATTCTGGACATTGGAATTGTCTTATCGGGAATTATTCTAGTTTCTCTAATTTTGACGTTGAATTGTGTCACGTACATTGGGAGTTTATTTTATGTTATTTTCGAGGTTTTTAAACTTATTTGAGACTTGTTTGAGGTTGTGTGTTGTTTATAGTTATTATACCTGATTTGATTTTATTTCCGGGTTTGTTAGCGTTATCGAATATATTCATGATTTTAAGATTTTGTGGTAATGCGGTCTGTTGCCTAAAAGTTGTAGAAGGGGATGCGAACAAGGATGCTGGTTGCCGACTAGTTCGCCGTAGTTGAACATGTGATTTTCTTAGTGTATGACACCCCTGGTTAAAAGGTTGTCTTCATCCATTTATTATTTCGTGTTTGGTACAGAGGTTCAAGTCTTTCTTTCACCAATTGCAAACGTGTTAACGATCTGAATCTAACTGTTTTAGAACTAATTTTTTTTTATTGCCATAGGAAGCAAATCGCTCCACAAAGATGCCCAAAAAAAATGTTATAAATGAACCAATTATAAGCAATGGAGTCCAATTACAGTAAACACTCACTCAAACCTGGTGGAAAATTTGAGGTGTCGATCGAACGCGCTCGATCGCATAGGAAAAAATTCGATTCTCGTCTCTCACGAAATTGTGAACATTTTAAAAGGCTTGAAGTTCAAACGGTTTGAAAACGCAAAAGGTGACGAACATAACAATCGAACAAGAATCTAATCTTATCTGTACCACAACAGCAAAAGACGAGAAAAATCGTAATCATTCCAGTCAAAGTCAGTTGATCCCAAGAAGATTTTTTCCAGTTGGTCGATCGCTGAAAAGCGCTGAGAGAGAATACATATAGACTTTGTTAAACCATTTTTCAACAAAATTTTGGCTAATTTGTGTTGATTCTTTTTTTAAGTACCCGTATACCGTGGAAATGTCTAATATTATATCAACAACAATTATTTTGTCCTATTTAATGTGTTCGAGCAATTTTGCAAACTAAACTCAATCTCTAGTTACAAGATTTAAAACGTCGATCAACTCCTGATTCAATTTCACAAAAATCGTCAGCTAAACTACTTCATCGGAGACAATCTCGAAATTTACTATCCAAAAGACCATGAAAGCAAGTCGTCTTTGGCAAAAACTTTTCAAGAGATGGCAAGTAGATTGAAGGCAGAATCATAAAAAAAAAATGAGACGCAAAATGTTTCTGGGCGAGACTGAAACCGAAGTCTGTAGAAAATATCAAAACCAGATTTATCACAGGTATCTTAATCAAAAAGTCATTTTCCATTTTAGACAACCACATAATTTTGAAGCCTCATTGCCAACGGCTGTTTTGCTATCTTTTGACCAATCATCATGACTGGGTAGTCACTAACAATCTACGCCGAATCCAAACAAATTTGGTTACTAGTCAATCGTCAAACAGCCTTAATCAAAATTCATGCAATTCATCAACGTTAGATGCTGCTGTCGAATAAGTGGGTAATCATGATTCTTTCTTTGCTAAATAACACGAATCTCAGAAATTTGCTCGGGACCAAGACACAATAAACGACAAAATAACAGCTCTCGAGAGACCACTTAAGCGAAAACGAGTTAATCTTAAATTCAAAATCCAAAATACCCAACAATTTACCCAATACGTTAAGACAACCATGGGGGAACACGGCTCGTCTGAACGCGGCTCAACCCAAAAGTGCTTGCACTTCTGTTTTTTTTATGGCATCATGTTCCCTAAGGTCTAATGAATAAGATAAAAGTTTTTTTTGAAATCATCCACCGACCAGTTTTCCTTTTCGCGCCAAAATTCGAAAATTGGAACCAAAAAAATGATTTTTTGGTCTGAAAAAGTGAAATATCTTATGTTTTATGAAAAGTCTCAGGAAGAGAATGCAATAGGCAGGTTACAAGAAAAGCAGAAAACTTTTCTTCCTCGATCAGTTTATTTCAGTTTTCCATAATGTCGAAAATTTTTAATCCTCCAAAAGTTGCCCGCTCATTTTCACACGAAGAGAACCGGAGTAAAATTTGTTTGTTGTGCTTAAAACAGAATAATATCATGTTCAAGATAGAAGCCTCGCTGCAATCGAATCTAGAAAAATTACTGAAACATCGTGTGGACAATATCTTGTGTGGAGAAAGACTGCCGAATATTCTTTGTGACGGATGCACATGGAACGTCTATAATCCACAACGTCTCCAAGACTGTCGAGCTACCTGATTATTTTAAGTTTTTGAGTGTAACTTTAACTACGAGATCTAGGACTCAAAATCCCTGTCAGTGCTATTTGTGCCAGATTGCTCGAAGTAATGTGATATCCATGCAACTTCTTAACAAAAAAAAAATCGGCTGACGGGAAATGCACCAAACGTTGTTCCAAATGTTTTATCGATCCCAAACGAGGAACACCTCATAAGTGCACCAAAACTGCCCAAGTTGATAATGTATGCAATTATATAAATACAATGAGGGAGAAAGTAATGGAACAAGTGGCGTCAACATTAATCAGTAAAATTGCAATTCAACAACATGACATTGATGACAAAGTAAACAAAAAATATTCGACGGTCTCCCTTACTCAGGCACGTGGAGGAAACTCCATGAAATTATTCATAAATCCCCACGAGAAAAATGAAGAGGAACCAGCTTCGAATATATCCACAGCCGATTTCTTGAAAATCAAAACAAAATTTAATCTTAGTACAAAGACTACTCTTGATATAGCGACCGCTTTGAGAGTTGCTACCAAAAAGCGGGCGATAATTGAGCCAGAATTGAAAAAAAAGCCTGGAACAGAAGAATGGCGAGGTAAAAAGATTATTTTGTGCTAAGACAATAGATTTTGTAACCATCAAAGCTCGAATGAACACACCAATCTCACAGTTTACTGCCATACTCTTGAAGATTTTCTTTCTCATATCGAGAAACAGCGGGATATTAGAAATCAGCACTTAAAATTTGGAATTGACGGTGGCGATGGTTTTTTGAAGGTGTGCCTGTCTGTTCAAGACGATTCAACTGAAATGTGTCAACAGGAGAAAAAACGTCAAAAGTATGATGATGGCGTGTTTGCTAAAGCTTTTGCTGACTCAGGCGTTAAGAAAATCTTTATTCTTGCTATTGTGAAATCGGCTCAAGAGAATTATGAAAACGTGTCAGCAATATGGAAAATATTGAAAATTGAGGATTTTTCTGGTACGATAGCGACTGATCTCAAATTAGCCAATATTCTGACAGGGATTATGTCTCATTCATCGACGTACCCTTGTACATGGTGTCTTTGTGAAAGCACAAATTTGGAGCACGTCGAACCTCGGCGAACTGTGGGAAATTGGCGGATCGATAATGAAAAATGCGAAAAATTTCAATGGCCGTATCAATCCTCCAGTTTTTTCAGTTGATGACGATAAAAAGATTCTTGACATTATTCCTCCTCCAGAACTACATCTAATGCTTGGTGTGGCTAATAAAATAGTCAGCCATATGCAAGATGAATTTGTTACTGAAACAACAGAATGGATCAACCTATGCAATGTTCAACGAGAATTTACTCAAGGAGGTACCAAATTCCATGGTAATTCATGTAAAATATTATTGAAAAAAGTGGATAGTCGCCGATCGTTTTGCTCCATTGGTTGTTTGAAATATGTGGAAGTTCACAATTGTTTTGGAATCGAATTAAATGGTAAACTGGTCGGTGGATGATTTCAAAAAAACTTTTATCTTATGTGTTAGACCTTAGGGAACATGATGCCATAAAAAACAGAAGTTCAAGCACTTTTGGGTTGAGCCGCGTTCAGACGAGCCGTGGGAAGCGACTGCTGTCGCAAATCTAAATGATCTAAACGACTTTCGAAAAAGATGTACCATTGGTAACGTTAGATGGTAGAGCCAACAACATGTTGGAAACAATGACCCAAAATTATATTAACACGATAACTAACGCAACAAACTTGGCACCAAAATTTTAAAATTGGATATCGGGCTTCGGCGAGAGTTTCGATGCGAATTTATAATAGCAGATGTGTTTATAATAGCAGATTACCAATGATAGATGCGGATATCTTAAAACACACCGGCCTCCTAGTGGACATACAAGGATAGAGGATTATAGATCCGTTAACCTCGACCTAATCAGTTCTCGACAAATCAGTAGTAAATCCAATGATAAAAGATTTGATGTCAAAATTACCGAAAATAACCATCAGTGGGTCAGCACAGCACTTATTAAGCATAAAATTACGCATCGCAGAAACGCAAGGACCACCAATCTCACGCGAAACGCGCCGCCTGTCACCCAATAAGCTACAAAGGAATTTGAGCAATCCAAGGATCCAAGGAATCCTACGGGATTTTTCATATCAACTGGAAGGCTGCAATGTCTTTTCGACGTTAGACTTTGTTCACGTTCTAGACTTCATCTAGACTTCATCGGGCAGTTTACTACCGATATTCACCACATCTCCGGCGTAAATAATGTCGTAACTATAGAATAGATTCTCAAACCAATGATAACGAGCTCCGTAAGCTATTAAATAATAACACGTGACGTATCTACTGGTACACTAAGGCCTTCTATTTCAACAATATTTCGGAAAAACTGTTTTTGAAGCTTTACACAATTTATCACATGCGAACGAAAAAGCTTCTATAAAACTTTTAACAAAAAAGTTATTTTGTCCTCAATTTCCAAAGATTCAAACATAATGGCTAAAAATTGTATACCATAACCAAAGATCAAACATTTCAAAACACTACATCGCAACGTTTCACAGAAATTCATCTAGACATCATTGGTCCTCTACCGATTTCCGGAAACAACCGATACTGCGTGATTGATCGTTACTCACGTTGGGCTGAAGCGAATTCGGAACCGGGTACAACTACTGTCACGGTCGCATTCGATGTACATATATTCAAATTGTATAGCTAGGTTTGGACTACCGGAATTAATTAATCACTTTTACTTGGGTTTTAGCACAGAGGCACGACCAACTATAATCCGAAATGCCAGGGCATGATAGAAAGGTGGCACCGCACTATCAAAGCTGCAATTATGTGCCATAACAGTAGAGCGTACTTGTCAAACATACTACTGTCAGTCATGCTTGGACTTAGAACGACATTCAGCGAAGAATTAAACACAACACCAGCAGAGCTAGTCTATGGATGTACACTACGAGTATCTGGACAAATTTTCGATCAAACGGTAGGGAACAAAATTATCCAAAACCATTTCATTTGAAATTTGAAAAAAACATTTTGAGGAAATTAAACCAAAAACAGCATCTTAACATAGTAACAGCAAAATTTTTTGTGTCAAAAGACTAAACTGCCACCACTCACATCTTTTTAAGACCAGACGCAGTAAAAAAATCATTAGAACCACCTTACACTGGCCCATTCAAGGTAATTGAAGAGCCGACAAAACGTTCGTTATTGCAGTTTTTACAATTTAGTCAAAACAATTGATCTGAGGCATACAGCGTTAAGATTTTTGTCGAATAAAATAAAAAATTAATGAATAAAGTTAGCCGTACCAGTCTCTCAGGAAGCGGCTTAAAAATAAAAATCTGCTGCAGAATCATTTTGGTGACTCGCCCAATAAGAATGTGATAATGATGAATTTTTGTTATCTGCTTCCGCGACAACAACTAATTATCAGTTTCCCTAAATAATTACATACGTGACTTCATTGTACATCGTTTAAATGCTTTAAACGAAAAATTATCGACAAAACAAATAAAAAAAAAAAAATGCAAGAAACGACCTTGACTGACGCCATAACTGAGGAATTTTTGTTGAGCGCCATCATCATCTTTGTCATCTACACAAACATAACAATAAATCATTTAACCGCAGATTGAGGTTACACTAAACAGCGAGACTTGATTTACTAACCAATTAAAACTACATAAAAAAAAAAACCAACCATCAAAAATCGATGTATGTTCAAAGAAAACAATTAAAATCTGGCGTCCATTAAGACGAAACAAATTTTAACTAATTTGACCTCTTTTGATTGAAATGTGGCGATTACGAAAAACAAACCACCATACCAAAATGGATTTCAATCGCATCTTAAAAATATCTTTTTAAATTTAAAGCGTTATCTTATTTCTTTGTACATATGTATACCTATTATGTATTTGATTTATCGAATGTTACAATACATGTTACAAATCAAACAAGTATAATAAAACGAAAGAAAGGTATGTAATGGAATAAATCAACCGTTAAGTCGGGCGCGCGTTATATGATCAGAGCTGTTTAGAAATGATGTGTGTGCGTGCGCGGTTTGTGAAATACCGTTTATTATATTTTATTAGATAAGCAAGTGCAACCACAACCTTGAACAGATTTTGTTGTAGCATAACCTTGTTATGTTTTTAGTTTTAACAATATTTATTACACGACCACGCTTAACATTTTTGCTTAAGTACAAAATATATGATGTGATGATGGCTTGTTACACAAAAAGTACGTGTTCGTGTCCTAATTATTTGTTAGAATATTAGAAAGTTGAATTTAAGCTGTTTTAACTTTTTGCACTTTAAACAAAATGTGACAACAAGAAAAACTTGATATAAATGTGACATTTTATACTGACATACGTGCGAAAGAGCAAATCTATGTTCTTTTACATATGTATATACAGCCGCGGATACATACTACTAAAACATAATACAATAATATGGTATAAGAAATATACAGAGGTGGAACGAGAACTAAAATCAAAAATTTAATAAGAGTTTAATCAACTTTTTAGAATTTTAAAGCAACAGGTGTTTTAAAGCAATTTTTTAGGATGTGGCTGGAATCTTAATTGGGAATTCAACCAACAATTTTGGTGTTTATTACTGTTATATTGTCGGTGAATATTAACAATTGTTGTTGTTGTTGTTGTTATTTGTTCAACAAAAAAATCATTGTATTGTAAATTAGTATACCTTTTACGTTACCAATAAAATTTATGTTGGGAAGTTATCTGTCTGTTAAGTTTTGTCTAACTTTGCGTACTTTTATAGTTTATAATCTTACACATTTGAGTTTACTAAATTCAGTAAATAAAATAAATCCTAGTTCCAAAATTTGGCTGAAAAATCTACTATACGTGTTCTAGACGATTTCTCCTATTTTAAAAGTATAAAGTTCATTTCCTGATATTAAATGTGAAGTAGCCTACCGAATATTCCACAAAAAAGTTTGCCTGAGGTAATACAACATTAATCATTGTATGTATTTTGAATTACATAACTTTTGTTTTTACTATTTGACAAAAACAACCGCAGGCAAACATGCTGGCTTGGCGGATCTATTTATCGTTCTAATTAGTTTTGGAATGCCTCAGTATTTTGTTTACATAAGTTTTCACAAAATATTATATTAGTTCGCCGAAAATCTTAAGACTTTGAGACATTGGAATCAGAGATGTATGTGACATTGGAACAATTAAGAGATTGAAAACAGAGATGTATCGCTGTTAAAAAATGTTTTACTAATCGCTAGTCGACATATAAAAATTCATCTTTTTGTTCATAAATTTCAAAATTAATAATCCAAAATGTGTGAAGATTTTTATCAAAATTCTAAAATTCGATTCGTGCACATTTTTAAAGCAACGAATCAAATCCAACTGTTCAATGTTAATGAAGATTTGGGAATTTCTCAGGACGTTTTAAAAATCATACTTTTGAAGTATTTCCGATAACTTTCCGAAAATTATATACTCTATCAGTATATTAAAGACTAAACGTTAAATTTAAAAGCTAAATGCTTTTTATGAGCCTATGCCTTTGCCAATGAATGACGGCCATTTAAAAATAATAATTTTAGGCGATCAAATATAAAATTAGAATTGAAAAGAATGTCGTTGTTGGACGTTACATATAGAACACATAACGGTTTCCTAGACGGTTTTAACTATGAAATTCTAGTTTTTGTTTTGTTTTGGGAACGGCCTAGTTCAGCAGAAAATCATCACTAGACCGATGGTCAATGGTTCTATCTATGTTCAATGTTCAACATCGATTTTTTATTCAATCCTAATTTTAAGTATGAACGGCCAAAATATTTTTATTTTGAAAATGGCCAGGATTCATTGGAAGAGCATAACAAGTATTTAGTTTTCCATTAATTAGGAAACCATTAATTTCTAAATTGAATGTGATATAATCAGTTAATTGAATGGCGTACCAATACAGTGATATAGAGTACACAATTTTCGGAAAATTTTCGGAAAAACTTCACAAACATTAAAAATCATAAATTAGGTTTTTAGAGAAGATTTTATTCATTATCCTAAATTTAGAAAGTTATATTTCTAAATTAGAAAATACAGGTCACCATCAGATACATTTTTTACAAAGAACATAAAGCCAAAATGTCTTTATATGACAATCCCGATCTGTACTTGTTTAAGGCTGATTAGGTAATGTTGGCTGGAAATGTTACGTTATGACATCACAATAATTAGGGTCATTAGAAAGTAAGATTGCATCGTAAAATTAAACATGCCAGTGGAATTAACAATATTTTACAATAAAAAATGTTTTAGAATTGCTGAAGCGGTTTGGCAAGTCAATACAAAAAAAAAATTAGCTGAATCCTTTTTCAATGAATTAATTTTTCAATAACGACGTTGAGGTAAAGGTAGCTTTAACAATGTAACATTAACAAAATTGCGTTTTGGACTAAGTGAAGTATTGCAACAGCCTCCTAGTTATTTAGTTGCATGCAGGCATTTATTCATGAATCTCAACTTAAAGCACCACTTAAGGAGACTTCAATTTAATCGTTTACACAGAAACCGCATTTCGGAGCTTTTTGCGGAGAATCAAGATTTTTATAAAATCTTGGGATTCCACGGGACTCAACGAGTCAATTATGTTAACTTTAAGTAATGTTCAAATAATTTTCTAACCATTAACCGTCTAATTTACTAATTTAAATTTTGGATCCATTTGTCATCTTTCAGTTGAATATGGCTAAATGTTGTATTGTTTGTTTTAAGTGTTTTTGAAATCACTTGGTGGAATTTAAACATTTTTCAACTTTTCTGATTAAAGTTCTGCACCACGAAAAAAACCATTAATTAATTCTCCCTATACTCTGGTTGGCTCATTTCAGGTTATAAAATAACTTTAGTATATTTTAACTGAACTAATTTGGTCATATTTTGGTACACTAGATTTTGAATCATTTTGGAGAAACACTAAACAAATAAAAGTCGTGTTTTCCATGAGAACTGCGAATTCCTTTTATTCTATGTACATCGAAAAAAAAATCATAAAGCACGAATGTCTAGTACATTTAACATTTTAAGCTGTTGCAGCAATAAATAATTACAATTAAAGTTTATTTTTTAGTTACATTTGAAAAACCCATGAGTTTATCGAGTGTAGTCGCGTGTAATGACGTCAGCTAGAAATAAGGAAATATTGACGAAATAACTGAAGAGAAACATTTTTAAACTTAAAATGTGTATTTATGTTAAATACACTACATCGTTCACATAGAATAAAAGGAACTTAAAGTTTATCGAGTTCTAGTACAGTTCTCATGAAAAACAAGACTGCAGCACAATTTATTACAAACTTTTTAGAAACCAGTTTAGAACCTAAAAAGACAACACCATTGTTACATATTGTATTTATGTTATTTGAAAAGTAGTTAAATGTGAATATTAAATAAAAGATGTCGCCACTATGAAATATGAAAATACGAGTATGTATGTGCGACAACACTGATAGAAATAAGAATAAAAGGTTTTATTCTTAACTTACTTCTTTTTAGTCTTTTTATTATCTAAATAAAACTAATAAAAAGATAACCCATCCAAGATAATAACAACCAATATACTAGCGGTTTGCTAGCGGATGCTTGAAGTTGTTCGATTGGAAATCAATTTTTTTCTATCTTAAATATCTTTTGGACTATTATTTTGAAGTTGAAGTCTATTTCTGTAGATATATTTGATTTTTTTAGCTTCATGTGATCTCTTCTTTCGGGTCAGTTACTTAAAGAGTAAAATGCACATATAAATTGCTTTAAAAGAGTCTTAAACACTCCTCATTTAATGCAAAATAAGCTTCCATTTCAGTTTAACCTCACAAAATAACCCCTTCCTTACTTCACACCATTCCAATATATTTGTAAGACCCCGTTGTATTTTTTTATTTGATTTCAGGAGGAATCTTGATTATTGTAGCCAAAAAGTGGCTGATAAATAGTTCTTCTCCTTCTTGTGTGACCTTCTGAGTGTCTTTTCTTTGCAAGATATTATTGGAAAAAATCATTGTTTTTTACGGCAGAATCTTGACCTTATCTCGACCCCCATATGTCCCTTCTACCTATTGGAAGACTACGTTTAAACGTGTGAAAGTTTTGAAATCAAATAACGAAATTTTTGTTCAAATTAAAGAAAAAAAGTATGCGCATAGTTTTAGAACCACCTACAATATCAAAGAATATAAGTATTGGGTTGAGGAAAAAGTATTGGAGATTTTTTTCTTTTATTCATATTTCCATCAGTGTAGAACTTATGTGGTTTATCGCCAACTTTAGACCAGCCAAGCGCTCTCATGTGTGTCATGATGAAGGACAACACCCCTGGAATGAAAGCGCGTAAACCATCTATCCAAAACAATCTTCATGAATCCACCATCAAGTGACAAAAATCTCTTAATACATTTTTCCCAACCCAATATTTGTAAAAGAAATAAAAAAAGAAAACGAAACGACATGCGAGTGTAGAAAGAAATTGAACAGTTACAGTTCAGAAACAACATACAAAAAGCGTGAAAGAAAAAAGAGAAAAAAGCTACATGTAAAAAATCAAACGGTACAAGCAACCCGAGAAACAAACCCCAAAATGTGTATAAGTTATCGTAAGTTTTTTATAAGTTGCTATAAAATTACGTTCTGACATATTCAACATTATTAAACCATATTAAGGTTATTAAACCAATAAAAACTTATTTGATCTCACCTTTTGGCATTTTTTGATCTCAAATCGATTTTTCAATCTCCAAAACATGCCGGACATTTTATTTCTGTATGTACGAACTACAAGTAATATAAATTTATTTGCTAAGAACGAAGAGTAGGCCTGGTTTCGTTTTTGTCTCTTTTTCTCTTACACATTTTTAGAGTGTTTTGTTCGAGTTGCCTCGTTTTAGCCTGTTTTGCATGTGGAAAATTGCACTGAATGTAATGCTGACTGAACACGACTTTGGCGCCAAATGTTATAGTATTCATTTCCAAATTCTTTTTCCTTATTTATATGCTTGAGTTGGATAAATTCTTACTTTAAGCAAAAGTATCGATGTACCACACTACTAAGGTCTTTTTCCAGATTAGGGTTAATTAAAATATTTTTTTTATTGATTTTGAGCTTAATTTAAGTCCATTTTGAAAAGCGTTTTGTTGTTTACAAACAAGAATTTTCCTTTAGCATACAAAATCGAAAGCAAAACAAACTATACAATTTATTTCCATGCAAACCAGAAGCCCTACATCTAGACTAAAATTTTCCATTAAAGTGTTTCAGAAAAACTTGTATACTAAACTTTACGAATTTACAAAATATATAAAAACCATGTGCAATATAAGCATAATCTCCTATCATTCCTAAAATAGATTTTCTCCTAAATTTTTTTTCTCGTTTTGCCAAAATTGTTTTGTTTGTCCAATACAATACGTCACGACAGTCACGTAGAACTTGATAGATAATTAAGTGAAGAAATTGTTAAGAGTTCTGCAAATTCTGACGAGAATTACGAAAAATTATCAGTTCCTCGTCAGGTCGAACTCTTAACAATTTCTCCTCTTTGTAAAATATTTATCTATCTGGCATAACTTAATGTGGACATTTGATTGTTTCTTTAGAGGAACAGGATCCTTTTCATCAATTCTGAAATTATTATTTTTTAATAAATATTTAATTTTCTCAAAAATTATATAAGAGATTGACAAATAATTTTGATTTCTATTTTCAAGCATAACTTCAGAATTTCTATGAAAATTTATTTTTATAATATAACTTTGTGTTAATTTTGTTAGACAAAGGGAGCCAAGAGTGAAAATTTAAATACCTTCCAGACAGTGGCGTAACTACACATTTCGGACCCCGCAAAATGTTTCTTGGTCCCCTAAAAATGCTTCTTAACAAGCTTTTAGTTAAAAACTTATTTTTTCTATTATCCAGCCTCGCATTAATTAAAAGTGTCGGGTATTTCGAGAGTACGAACCAGCACCTGATTCAATTTAATGGTCTTAAACAAAACGAAATTTCTTGCAATCACCTCAATGCTCGATTCGAAATTTCATTTCAAACCAATGGAAATCCTGCCGCCATGTAAAATGTAAATAACCTGGACATTCTTGAATCATTTCTCGAATAAGGGGAGGAAATTGGAGAAATGTAGAAATTTCCAAAAATCTACTAAATATCACTAAATTTTTACTTTTGCCTTACAGGATTGTATGGATTTCCAACATAACGAACCAAATTGTTCGTTATGTTGGAAATCGTTCATTAATGTTGCAAGCTCCCGTAACTCACACCCAGTTGAAGAACATAGCCATACAAAATTCGAATAAATTTGAAAATCTTTCAAAATCTCGAATAATTCTAGAAATGTCGAATAATTTCTATGTTATGTGAATCTCGATGAATTTCGAACAATTTCAACAATATCGAAAAATCTAGATATTAATGAATAATTTCGGAAAGCCTGTAAAAATCTATAGAGAATCTATCTAGAGAACTATCAAATACACCCAACAATTTCAAACATAGTCGAATAATCTCGAAAATATCGAATAATCTGACGGTTTCGAAACACAAGTCTCGCTCCAATCACGTATCCTGTTTCCATGCTATACTCCAATAATCTAAAGAAATTTTAAAAAGTGATCAAAAGATGAAATCCGAAACAAGGGGATATGAAACAGGAGGATTTAGTTATTCAAAATACCGGTAGTAAAAAATATTCAGTAAACAAGAAACATTGCAAATCAAATTCAACCTTTTCTAATCAAAACTTGATTTGTTAAAGCTTGCAAACATTAAAATCGGTATCGTTTGATATTCAAAGCTTGATTTCTAACAAGTTTGCCAAATTTTCTTCTAAATCTAAATATTTGTTAGAACCTAAAGCCATTTTTATTTATGTGGAGTCAGATTACGTGTAATTACTCTAACATTCACCTTCACCAGTCGAGAAGAAATTGTTGGGTCTGTTTTAAAAAATATTTAAAAGCAACAGGAACGAATTTTTACTTTTTCTAAAACTATACTAACGCCTTTTCTTAAAAATTCCCTTGAAAGGGTGGTGTTCTTTTTATCTATCTGATCTTGGCTTTAAACTTATATTTGAACGCTTGATAGCTCTCTTGGGTCCCATTAACGATGGGCCCCCCGCGACTGCGGATGCTGCCTGTACCCAGCTACGCCACTGCTTCCAGACCAATTTTTTCATTATAGGCTTATGTATCAAAAGAGTATCCAAAAATGAAATTTTGTTGTCTGATTTTAGTTCGATTGTGAAATTTATTCTGGATTCTATTGATTTGTAACCGAATAACCGTTTTAATGCCATTTACATAACGATAATAGAATATTGGTTGAAAATCTAATTTTCACATTTTCCATTAATAAATTTGCTATTACGCGACTAATAGGAGAACACAATTGGTGAGCCAAAAATTCCGAATTACTTAATACGATTTCTAAAGCTCTGTTAAAAATTGAGGCTTCGTCAATTTTGTTTTATACTCCCCCAATTTTTAGTTATTGAGGGATTATTGAAATCTTCCAAATTAATTATAAACGAACTGGTTTTACCCATACTAACCATGTACCATCCTAAGTTATAATTGGTATATACAGAATATTAGCTTTGCGAATTTTTGGTAATCCATAAAGATTAGGGAAATAACCGAGTTAGGGCTTTATTGATTAAAAATGTTTTTTGTTGTAATTGCTAGTAAAAATTTTTGATATTTGTGATTAAATTGTTTATTCTGTTTCAGCACTCGTAATGGAATTAGAAACGAAGAAAACACAAATTTTTCACTTAAACATATCCACCTTCATTTATTAATTGAACGTCTAACAAAAGCTGTATGCTGCACCTGGATATAACCAGTATTCTGTATATCGTTAAGCTCAGCAAAATATTTGCTTAATAAATTGAAGGGTGGAACGTGAATTTTTCATAAAGTGTTGTAGAGCAAATATCATTATGAAGTTTTAATTTGGGGGCGGCGAACTGTCTCTGGCCTTACAAAGCTTACCATAAAATATTAAGAATTCATCAATTTAACTGTACTGCAACAAAACTTGTAAAACATCAAAAACCGATACAACAAGTTTCGAGTCAAAACGATCAGAAAATATGCCGACTTAGACTAAACAACACGCAATATTCCTAAAATGCGGCGAGTTAGATGATTTTTAACTCCAGATTCAAACTCCTCGTCGTCAATTTAATTGGTTCGCATATTCTCAAGATGAGACCAAAAATGGCACTTAGACAAAAATAATTCTACAGCGATGATATGAAAAAATTGTCCTATAGGATTTTGATCCGTGAGATAGATGTTATCATAAATGTTTGAATTTCAAAATATATATGATACAACAAACTTTCAAAATTCGAAGGGGCAATGGGATAGTTTAAATGCCATTTGTTTTTGGTGGTGGTACAATTTTCAGCAACTTAAATTAATTTAAAAACGATTTTGGTTAAACATTAATGTATCTGACATGACAAAACAACAAAGCAACAGTAGTTAATAAATTTATTTATTCCCACCATTGGATAGTAGTTACAGATAAATCTGCTTTACACCACTATGACCATCTGACGATTTTTTTTTTTTTTTAAATTACATATCAACGTTCATATTAAAGTAATCGAAATCACATGTTTACGTATATGATCATACGACCACTAAAAACTGCTATCTGTTATAAACGGTTTTGGTTAAGCGTTTTGCAATTCCAATTATATTAACTTGATTATCTCAAATTCATCACACACAATTAATTAAAATAATGACGGCATACAAAACAGTATCTTTTTAATTAACCAAGGCAATGTTTTTATGCTTTGACGTATGCAAATCTCATTAACGCGAAAGCAACGTAACCAAATTTTGGCAAATAAATACAAACAAAAAAAAAATAATAATAATACTTGTTGAACTAGAATGACCTCACTACGTTTGCAAGATGATTACAAAATGTATGCTCATTGCGCTTTAAAAATAAACTTGCAGTGACCCAAAAACCTCATTCAATCATTTCCTTAATTCGCATCTATAAGAAAACCGAAAACCCAATCGTAAAAACAATAAATAAATTGAAAATCCATTATAATAATGAAAAGCTACACCCACAATTATTATTTTTATTATTGTTATCATGATTATACGTTTTTGCCGGTGTTTTTTTTTTTTTTTTCATTTATTTTCCGATAACACAAAACAGGCAACAACAAAATTACGATGGATATTTAAGTAGTCAAACGTTGAATAATATTGACAGTGCAATTAAAAAGTAAACAAGACTAGAAGTATAAAGTAGATTGAGTTGTGTATGCATATTAACGCAAACACCTATTCACTATGATCCTCCTCCAGCTCCAGTATTTAATATTTATTTTCCGTTAATCACGCATTTGGATTTACATATCCTTTATTTATTGGTGGATTATCCGCGTATACGTATATATTTAAAATGCGTGCTTACATTACAAACTGCTGGTTTGTTTGATAACAGATTATATGTATAATGTACCGCTTTCCAATGTTTATGTTTGTATTTATTTATTTATTTGTTTTATCATAAAAATTGACGTAAATTTTATTTTCCGATCGAAATGAAAATTATTTTTTTTCACGAAATACAATTTTTTGTTGTTGTTTTTCGTTGACGTCATAAAAAAAGACACATTTTCTGTTATTTTAAAAAATATTAATTAATAATCCATTTCTTTCATCGCATCGTGTCTTTTGTCGTTTCTTAGAAATACGGTTAGGAGAGATATTTATAATTTATTTTTGTTCTTTCATCACGTGGCTCTTATAATTAGGGCAGTATTAGTAAATTGACGATGCTAAATTAATATAATAAATAAATAAATATAGAAATAAGGACATGCCATTGTGTTTTATTTCTAGGGCATTTGCATAATTTAAAGTCGAATTCGAAATTAAAGATTTTAGAAATTTTGTTTGATTAAAATTGTCGCCTAGTGCGGGATTTTAGCAATTTTGGCTGTTTATCATGTAAATGATGCATTGCAGTATTGTCTCGTGTGAATAAGCACCTAGGTTAGTTTTCCCCCCATAAGGAAGCCTACTTCTTATACAACGAATTTTTTAGTCAGCATTTCGATATTCGAAATTTTATAAATTTCATACAATGACTTTTATAAGAGCCTTCTAGAGTAAAGAGCCCTAATCTTACGTCATTGTATTGTAGTAAGCTTTATTAGTGACAGGTACAAGGACTAATCCACAAAAACAATTCTTTTACTATTTTTCAAATTTTCTGTATTCCCGATCCTATTGAGTTGTAAATTCCTATAAAGTGGAAATTATATTTCCAACTCGAGGGGTGTGACTCGGCACTATTTACAGATCTCTGTATTTCTGTTCCTGTATTCCCGCTCCTATACAGTGTGTAAAATCCATATTTTTGTGCAAAATTTGTTCATCATTTGAAAAATATTAATTACTTACAAACTTCGCTGGCATCTATAAATTTTTGGAATAAGTAAAATTCTACAATTTCAAAATTTTGTAAAATTTGTAAAACTATAAAATTTTTAAAATTAAAAAATCCACTTAATTTTTAAATTCTTCCAAGTTTTAAAAATTAAACGTTACTTACACGTTAGAGTCTAAATTCAGAAGTGGGAAACACTCCAAAAGTCGCACCTTTTTGAAATAAAGTTTTAAAAATTTCAATATATTTTGTAAAAAAATTTAAAACGAAAAAAAAAAGAATTATTGTGAATTTTCAACATTTAGTCCAATTCAGAATGGGATTTCATTTTTAGAGAATCTTTCCTGAAGTTTAGTAAATTTTAAAAATTCAAAAAATTTTATCAAATTTTCAAAATACTAGATTTGAATTTTTGAAATTTTGAAATCCTTAAAATTTACGAATCTATAGCGAGAATTGATTTACTAAAGTTCCCATTCATGTTTAACTTCCTATCGCTATGTCTGCGAAAAGTTATTTTCAAACACCAATTACAAAACGTTTTAAAACGACAAAGAATTGAGGAATCGAGAGTAATGAAAATTTTGGAATTTAAAGGTAATTTATTTTCTAAAGCCAACTAGAATTTAGAATTTAGTGAAATTTCAAAAGTTAAGTAGTTTTAATATTTCCTCTTTTTGAAAATTTCTGATTAATTCAGATCACCAGTTAATGGATTTGCCAAATTTTAGCTTACCGTTACGAATCATTAAGAGCTGCTAATTCCTCTTTATCCCTTAAAGCTTTCGATATGTGTATGAGTTACGGCAATTTAATAAGTAATAGAAAGTTAATTTTAACTATCAAACTACTAAAAACTGTTGCTGGTGTGCCTCTGTTAAGAGGAAATATTCCATAGTTTCAAACATGTGTTTCATAAAATTCTATACTTGAAGTTAAGTTATTGCTCGTCATTTGAGCTTTATATTGAGCTTGCTTTTAATTATTTTAAAATTGGCCACATCTTGAAAATATTTGATAAAAAATTGAACAAAAAGTGTCTGTGAGCCTTCAGAATTGTAACATTTGATGGCTTTTGGCTGGACAGACAAATGTCGAGATTCACTGTACAAATATTTCTTGCAAATGGTCATTTTATCTCTAGTATACCACTATCAAAATGTGTCTGGTACAATCGAAACAAAACAAAATTCCTTTCTAACCCTTACCTTCGAGATTTCAATGAAATTTGGCATTTTTTAAAGCAAATCATAATTACCAACTAAACGCCAATTTATAATTTTTAAAACTATTCGAATTTTGAGATAATTTCGTCATTTTGAATTCGACCTCCATGAACCCTTCAGCCATCTAGTTAGCAAAACTCCTACACCTAAGAAGTACAATTCAGAGCCTCTTCAAGGATGATGCTCTAGTATGTTTGCCCTACCGCGAAAATGGAATTGCTAAAATGGCCCCAGTCGATTGCCAAATTCCATTGTTCCGAGCACTGAAAGTAGGAGGAGGCGATGATTATACACCCAGTTGCGACAGCGACCATCATTTCCATCAATTAATTTGTTTACATTTTTTTACCAATCAATTAGCCACATCGTCAACGGATGTTACGAAAAGTTCGGCTGAAAGACTGTTCAATCGCCTTATTGGTACAAGCATGTTTTGATAGACCTTATCCCGACTCAATACCAACGCTGAAAAAGAAAGTCACTACGTTAAACGTATTCGAAGATGTGACCTCGAAAGTATATATCTGGAACAAAATGGATTCCACCGGCTAGAGATGTCGTGAAACCAAGTCACCAAACATCAATGACTTTACAACTTCTCACAGTGCTCCAAGTTTGACGAATCGGGTATCTCTATCAAGCTTATTTCGGATACAACAGTAACTTTAACCGAACGACCAAAATAGTGAACCAGACTGGGTACTCATAAAACTAGAAGACAGAACGTCTTAACTAGAAGAAGTTCTCACCACTATGTTTGAACAGTTTTAAGATTTTGAATTCGATATCTCGATCAACGAGCTCGATATTCCATCCGCTAGGCACCAAATATCCAGGAAGTTTTTCCGAATATCTAATTTCAAAAATCTCGGCCAACGCTGAGAATCTCGAGTCGAGAAAAATGTCCGAAATCTCCCAAATACAAGCGACACAAATCAATGCCTAATCATGAAAAATTATATTTAAAAAAAAAAAATTTCAAATTTTTTAAAATTTATGAAATTGAAAATTTAATAATCAAAATTCAGTTTAAGTAGAATTTTTAGTTTACCCGGTTATTCGAAAAACCTCAAAATTCAAAAATATTTCCAAAGTTTTTAAAAATTTTATGCGGATTTTGCTAACTTATGTATTGGATATTTTGTAATTTTGCAATTTCCTAGTATTTTAAAAATTTGAAAGAATTTGTTTGGATTTTTTTCAACTGAGACTTTTAAAACTTTAAATTATTATAAGGAAATAAAATTTGAAAGGCTTCAACTAAAATTTTTAAATTTCATAAAATATATAAAAACCAGAATTGCAATTTTGATAGCCAACAAATATCCTCTCATAATTTGAGAAAATTGGTTTGGGAGTTATAAAATTGGTTCAATATAAGATGAAAAAGAATTTCGGAATTCAAAGAAAAATGTTCGATATGAATTGAAAAGTTTTAAAGTTCTCACAATTTTTAATGGAACATCATACGAGTACGTTAAACGAAGTACCGAAATTAAATTTTGGAATTTAAAATTTCAACGAAACAGATTCAATATTAAATTTTCGAAGTAACTTAATTTAGAATTCGTTAAAGTGCAAGAATCTAGTAAAAAATAAAATTTTTCTAGAATTTATAATTTTTTTTACGAATTTTCCGAAAATTGGGCTAACCTAGAATTCGCAAAGGATTTTGGAAAATATTTTGGGAAATATCTAAAATGGTTCTAAGAATGCTTTAAATTGAGAATTACACATTTTGAAAACTACCTTTTAAGATAAATGAAACAAGAATTTCAAAATTTTAAGAAGTGCGGAATTTAAATTTTCAGGAATTTCGAAAGGATTTCAAATTTCAAATATCTAATGTCAAAAATATATATTCCGAAAATCCTGAGAAGCTCGAATAGAGAAAGAATGTTCGAAATCTGTTGGCCAAAGTGACACAAATCAAATCTTAATCACGAAAAACAATTTTTTTAAAGAAATTTGAAAATTTTAAAAATTTTTTGAAATTGAAAATTTAATAATCCCAATTCATTTTAAATTTAAGGTGAGTTTTTAGTTTACCCGATTATTCGAAAAAACCTCAATTAATTTATTGGATTAGTGGATTCCAGAATTCAGAAATATTTCCAAAGTTTTTTAAAAGTTTTCGTGAATTTTGTTAACTTATGTATTAGATATTTTATCCTAAAATTTCCCAAAAATTCAAAATTTCTGGGTTAATTTAAAATCAACGCAATTTCCTAATATTTTAAAAATTTGAAAGAATTTGTTTGGATTTTTTCAACTGAGACTTTTAAAACTTTAAATTATTATAAGGAAATAAAATTTGAAAGGGTTCAAATTAAAATTGTGAAATTTCATAAAATATATAAAACCCAGAATTTCAATTTTGTTAGCCCACAAATATCCTCTCATAATTTGAGAAAATTGTTTTAGAAGTTCTAAAATTGATTCAATATAAGATGAAAAAGAATTTCGGAATTCAAAGAAAAATGTCCGATATGAATTGGAAAGATGGTTAAACGAAGTACCGGAATTAAATTTTGGAATTTAAAATTTCAACAAAACAGATTCAATATTAAATTTTTGAAGTAACTTATTTTAGAATTCGTTAAAGTGCAAGATTCTAGTAAAAAATAAAATGTTTCTAGAATTTATAAATTTTTTACAAATTTCGGCTAACCTAGAATTCCCATAGGATTTTTGGAAACGTTTAAGGAAATATTTAAAATTTAAAATGGGAATAAGAATGCTTTAAATTGAGAATTACACATTTTGAAAACTATCTTCAATGATACAAGAATTTAAAAATTTAAAAAATGCAGAGTTTAAATTTTTAGGAATTTCGAACGGATTTTAAATTTTGAATATCTAATGTCAAAAATCTCGAACAAATTTCAAAATTTCAAATACTCTCAAATATCTCCGAAAATCCTGAGAAGCTCGAATAGAGAAAGAATGTTCGAAATCTGTTGGCCAAAGTGACACAAATTAAATCTAAATCACGAAAAACAATTTTTTTAAAGAAATTTCAAAATTTTTAGTTTTTATGAAATTGAAAATTTATTTATCCCAATACATTTTAAGTAGAGTTTAAGGTGAGTTTTTAGTTTACCCGATTATTCGAAAAAACCTCAATTAATTTATTGGATTAGTGGATTCCAGAATTCAGAAATATTTTCAAAGATTTTTAAAAGTTTTAGCGAATTTTGTTAACTTACGTATTTGATATTTTATCCTAAAATTCCCCCAAACATTCAAAATTCTTGGGTTAATTTAAAATCAACGCAATTTCCTAGTATTTTAAAAATTTGAAAGAATTTGTTTGAATTTTTTTCAACTGAGACTTTTAAAATTTTAAATTATTATAAGGAAATAAAATTTGGAAGGCTTCAACTAAAATTTTTTAAATTTCATAAAATATATAAAACCCAGAATTGCAATTATGATAACCAACAAATATGCACATCTTTTAAGACAAATGAAACAAGAATTTCAAAATTTTAAGAAGTGCGGAATTTAAATTTTTAGGAATTTCGAAAGGATTTTAAATTTCGAATATCTAATGTCAAAAATCTTGAAAAATTTCAAAATTTCAAATATGTACTCTCAAATATCTTCGAAAATCCTGAGAAGCTCGAATAGAGAAAGAATGTTCGAAATCTGTTGGCCAAAGTGACACAAATCAAATCTAAATCATAAAAAACAATTTTTTTAAAGAAATTGAAAATTTTTAAAATTTTTTGAAATTGAAAATTTAATAATCCCAATTTATTTTATGTAGAGTTTAAGGTGAGTTTTCAGTTTACCCGGTTAGTCGAAAAAACCTCAATTAATTTATTTGATTAGTGGATTTCAGAATTCAGAAATATTTCCAAAGTTTTTTAAAAGTTTTAGCGAGTTTTGTTAACTTAGGTTTTTTATATTTTATCCTAAAATTCCCCAAAAATTTAAAATTCCTAGGTTAATTTAAAATCAACGCAATTTCCTAGTATTTTAAAAATTTGAAAGAATTTGTTTAAATTATCATAAGGAAATAAAATTTGGAAGGCTTCGATTAAAATTTTAAAATTTCATAAAATATATAAAACCCAGAATTTCAATTTTGATAGTCAACGAATATCCTCCCAAAGTTGGTTCGGGAGTTTCAACGAAAAATGTCCTGTATGAATTGGGGAGTTTAAAAGTTCTCACAATTTTTAAAGAAGTTTCCTACGTTAAACGAATTAAAGATAATATTTGACAGTCTCATATTAAATTGAAACCAGAAATAAATTTTGGAATTTAAAATTTGATTGACCTAGAATTTCCAAAGAATTTAGAATTTTGGAAAAAGTTTAAAATTTAAAAATGTTCTAAGAATAATTTGAATTGAGAATTGCACCTTTTCAAAACTATCTTTTGAGATAAACGAAACAAGAATTTCAAATTTTACAAAATGCGGAATTTGAAATTTCATTAACAAAGTACATTTTATTTTAGGTCGAATCTCTTAGGTCGAAATTGAAAATAGTCCCTATTTTTTAAGTATTTGTACAAATTCCAGGTTTTCTCGAAATGCCGAAAATTGTCAAAATTTTTTGTTTTATAATAGAGAATAGGTTACAACATTTTGCCAGTTATCAATGAACTCGGCATGATACACAAAAAATATTACATAAATATCAAAACTTAATCCTGATTTGATGTGAAACCTTGATTAAATATGACACATTTAGGAGACAAAGAATTTCAATTTGTTGATTGTAGAAACTAATTTTGGAGGAATGGATTGCGACAAATTTGAATATTCAGATTAAGTTAATATTTCAGAAAATATTTATAACCACTTTCATCCTGCGTTTGGAATTTTTTTTGGCAAAAATATTAATTTATTGCAGACCAAAGACAAAGTTGTATAGCCTTAAATCTCGAACTTGAAATTTCATTTTCAAATCAAGATTATAAAAATAACGACTGCTCTTGAATTGGATTTTTATTTATTCGAAATAATCCAGTATTTATCTATTTTTTTTGGCTAGTGTTTGGTGTTTTTGAATGCCCTTCTTTCAATTTTATTTTATAATACACTCACACACAAAAAAAAGATTTTCAAATAGCAAATATTTGGCAAATTTTCAAAGATTTTTTATTTTTTTTTGTTTTGTGTTATAGAGTATACAGAAGAGGATAAAACTTACTGGTTTTATTTTATATTTTGTAGAAGATAGAAAATTGAAAATTAAATACCATAAAATGAATAAAAAATAAAACTATTTAATTTTAGTTTTCTAAAACTATACATGCGGTTTTAAGTAAGTAGACAACAGTTTCATTTTAATTATTTACTTATTTATTTTTGTTTGGTTTCTATGAATTTCAAATGTGGTAAAAATGACGGAAATTGAATTTGCAGACGTTGAATTTGCGTCGTTGGGTGCGCCAACATAATAATTATTTTTAAATATGTAATAGAGTGTCTGACGATGTCAAATTCTTAATGATTATTGCGCATCATGAACTCTCTGGTAAACCTTTTTTTTTTTAATGTTGCAATAAAATATGAATTGTCATTGGGGAGGTGTAACAAAATTGTTTGTCATTAAATTATAAGCAACAGTAAAAAAAAAATTATATAAACCTAAAATTGCCGCAAAATAATAATTAACTAGTAGACAATGTTAATGAGCCAGATCATTATCATTATTAATGTGATGAGTGGACCATGTAGAAAGTTGACTTTGAAATATTCCGTTTGTATTTTTATGTTATGCATCAATGATGCAGTTAATATTCCAGTATATTAAATGCAATTCAATTTTGTGTAAGATAGAGGATAAGTTTTTATTTTAATTTAGTTTCAAACCAGATTATTGCAAATCATTTACTTGCAGTGTTTTCGCAATTTAAGTTTCATGTGCACACGTGCATAAAATACTTTTAAGCACATGATCGTAAAATTCGTTTTAAATATGAGATATGTTGATGATATGATAGAAACCAATTTTAATTTTTTAAAGTAGGACAAGCATTGCACTTAAGCTTTGGATAAGGCATTACTGTGGCAATTAGCATCGTGCACTTAAATCGCTTAGACCAAATTTTAAAATGCTTAAACGCGGAAATTCTGATCAAATTTGAATTTTTTAACACCTGAAAGATTTTCCTAAATTAAAATTATAAGCTAAAGTTCTAACGGTTTTACAAATTTTATGGCATCTGAAATCTGATTACACTTCAGAATGCCTCCCTTTAAAATGTAAGATCAAAAAGATATTTGCAAAATTCCGATATTAAAAAAACCAAATTTTCAGAAAATTGTAGGGACATATTAGAACCCTCAGTTTTAATTTTATTGAGAGTTGGTATAGTTTGGAATACCTAGAATATTTGACAAAGGCACTAAATTTAAGATCCATAGTCGGCGATAATGCCTTCTTCATATACAGACTTTCCATATAAATTGTAAACGTCAGATCCTTCTATGAACCTCTAATTAGAATTTTTCAAAAGCTCTTATGGTTAATTTTTTTTAACTTAGTGAAAGCTTTCAACAAATACAAAAACAAGGTTGAATCGCTTGACATTGTCTATGTAGCTCCTGAAAAAGGTTTTGACATCCTTTTAACGAATTTACGAGAAATTCAATCTTTTAATTAGCCGTAAGCTTATTCAGCTTGTAAATGAGGGGAAAAAGTTGTTTTGCCAAGCTTATATATCATGCTAATGTATATTTTTAATAAGCTCCTTAAAGAGAAATATTTAGCATTTTACCGCATTTTTAAGGGTTTTCTCTTAACCATGATTGGTACGGTATGTGTTGCGAAAAATGAGAGTTTTGTGTTTCTAATCAGCTAAAATATCGAAGAGCTTTCTGCTAATTATCTGAGAATTGTAATTTATTCACAAATATTCAGATTCTTTATTAGTTCAGAAATAAACAACAAAAAAATCCAAATAAGGTTGCTTTCTTGTAAAGTTTAATTTCGCACATTGGTCTAAATAAAATTCACATTTTATCTTGAAAGCTTTAATAATTTTATATTTTAATAATCAAAGGAAAGCTCATTAAAGAAAAACCTCGCAATTTAAATAATTGAAAAGCTCATGATAATCCAACATATTACTTTACGGTTTCTTGAATCTAGTGTTAAAAAAAAACTTGTGTTAACAATTGAGCCAATTGATGATCGAAGAGCTTTTGAGATACAAAAGTGTTCTGTTGGATGTTTAGTTGAAATACTCTGATATATTATGATTTGTAGATAAATTATCATTTTTTTTTACCGAAATAGAGCTTTTATAAAAAAAGAAAGCTTCGAAAACACAAACTAAGTTTATTTAATAAAAAAGATCCATTTACATTTTTTATTGTCATAGAAAAAAGCTCTCCTTTCTGTTTTCTAACGTGGAAGGTAATAAAAGCTTATTTTGAGTATTTAACGTGATTTGTTTTGGCCAATCTTTATCCTTAGACTAAAAAAGTTTAAATTTGCTACTTTATCGAAGGACTTCTAGAACCATTGAACTAGTCGAATTTGCTAGGAGGCAACTTTTTAAATTGTTGCTTATGCAAAGCTTTTACAAATAAAACTAATAAAAATAAATACAAGGATAATGCTTTCTTCCTAAGGTGTGAACATCTGATCAAGGTTATGTAATTTAAAGCTCATTAAGAATACAATAAAGCTCATTATGAATAGCTGAAACCTTTGGAATATTCGTGGATTTTCAAAATGAGCTTAAAATGTTGTATATTTTATAACAATGAAAGTTCAGTTATTAATTTCGGAGTGAAATTCGACTAAGTTTTAAGATATGAAGATCATACAGATTATCCATTTAAGTTTAAGCCCAGGACTACTGAAAATCTAGTAGTTTAGCAGCCTGCATTATACCTACTTTGTAAGCTTCTGAAATGCAAACAACTTTTATTCGATTTTTAGCCTCGGGTTGGATATGTTTATAAAGGTAATCATGCAATTTTAAGGATTAATTTCACAAATGCTTATTTGAGTGTTGAGTGGGGGTACAAAATAAGTCATATGAAGCTTTTTATAGAATTTTGTTTTTATTGAACTTAAACTGTTTATCAATTCAGTTTACAAAAATTTAAATAAAAAAAAGCTTAATACATAAAATAATGGCTTATGATTTAAAGCTCAGAAAGAAAGCATTAAAATAAAATCACTAATAAAAGCTCGTGGTTTGAATATTGTGTTTCCCACCGAAATTCGACTAAAATTCAAGATGATAATTGAGAAGCGTGAATATCCACTCCGTCAAGTAAGGGAAGCTTTAATTGAGTGTTTATTGTCAATTTTTTGTAGTTAACTTAGTGAGGTACAAACAACTCTTTTCACCCAAGCACCCTTAAAATCTACGAACAATACAATACAATTAGAAGAGAGTCTTCAAAGAAACATTGGAAAACATAAAATAAAAAGCTTATAATGAATTTACTAAAGTTTTCAAAATGATGAATTCAAAATTCAGATTTAAGCAAATTTATATTGGAATTAGAAATAATTATCTGAAAAAGGTTATGGATTTGAAAGCTTATTGAAGATACAATACCGCATTTTAAATATTTAAAAAAATAAAAGTTGATTAGCTGAAAACTTTAGAAATGTCAGAAGCTAGGATTTTTAAAATGAGTTTGGAATCGGAAAATCTTCCGAAATACAAAAAAGCTTATATTAGCTATTTTGCCTAAACACTTCTAAACCTTTGAAATAGTCAAATTTAAAACTATACAAAGCTTAGATGGTCGGCGATGAACCATCGAACGAGAAAGACGTGTTTTTGTCTTTCTGCGTATACAATTTTGATTTATGTAGATGTAAATTCGGTGAATTAAAAGTTTCAATTTATGTCAAATTGTGTTAATTTAATAAAATTAAATTAAATTAAATGAATTAATAATTAAATAATAAAAGTGTGTGAGTGATGATTAGCTTTGTGTCAAATGTGTCTCATGGCAATTAAGTAGTTTTTATAATAAGCAGTTTTTGCCTTAGGTGTGTTCTAACTAAATAAATAAAAGTGATCATAAATTGAGTGTTGTGCAGTGAAAATTTAAAACAAAAAAAAAAATTTACAAAAAGAAAATTTAATAGTAGATCATTTTTGATCATTTTATTTTGACTCATACAAGGAAAGATGTGTTCTATAAAATCGTAACAGTAGTATCCCGTTATTGTTTGAGGTATTTTTATAACACATACTTTAGTTTTGGTTAGAATTAGAACCGTCTTTTCGGGTACATGTTGTATACTAAATCAGGTTTTGGTTGTGTTTGTGTAGATATGGTGCGACTTATGCAAGTTTAGGTATTGTTTTATTGTTTTTCTTGTTTTTTCTTGTTTCTTGTTTGTTGATTTGGGATACATATATGTACATAGGTAATCACTAATCATAATACAGAACGGTATTTTTTGTATATTTTTATTGTAGTGTGGAGTAGATTATTGTTTTATTTTGAAAGTAAAATTAAAGGAATATCATTTAACGATTTTTACGCTTATATCGCTAGCGAAATAAATAAAATAACGTTGATATGTATTTTGGTTTGCGTGTTTTCTGAATCAAAATAAATAAAACATAACCTACAATTTTCTTTTTTCTTGTTTTACACAAAATTGTCGTAAAAAAAGCCGCGAATTAACTAAATTCAATATAAAATAATAAAATTCGTGTCGAAGTGATTATTTTAGTGGATTAGTGTTTAGTGAGAAAGTTGTTAATGTGAAAATTGTATGAAAATGTCTCGATTCGATAAAATTACCGATACATTTAATTTATGTGCGACCAATTTAATCGAATGCAAGGATGATATGATATTCGGGTGGAATTCAAGCGATATGAATTTTATGGTGTTGAATTGGCGTATGGCCTGTCTGAAAGATGGTAAAGAGGTTAAATATAAGGTAAGTGATTTTTTTGATTTTTTGTTTTGTTTTGAGGTTATGTAGTGCTGGAGTTTAGGTTTTATGATTTTTTTAAAGCTTACTCGATGACAAATTACATTACAGCGGGAGGTATTACACTTCACTAAGGATATCCACGCAATGCACAATAGGCCTCAATGGTAGCAGTGCTCTGGGCTGCATACACCCATCCTTTTAGAAAAAAAAGGATATCCAAATAGTTTCGTTGTGCCTCCTATTTTTTATTTTTTTTTTATTTTTTTTTTTGTTTCCTGTACACTTCCTAATCAAGCAGCGGATGAAATGGATGAATTGTGTTTGTGTAAGATTTGTATTCATATTATGCATAATGATTAATGATCCTCTCAAATGAATTCGTTCTTACAACAATTATTTAAGGAAGATTATAATTTTGAAAAAAAGGGTAAAACTAAACGTTATTATCATTTTCGATTCCGCATTAATTAAAATTTATTGATTTCGTGAACTAATTAAGTAAATAATTACATGGAATGGGCGACTTTGTATAACAAATTGTAAAAAATTTCAAAGCTTTGGATTTGGAGGTCAAACTTATAAATATAGGGTTTTATCGAACTATTTTACAAAACTTGACACGATGTAAAGGACCACAGTTGTAAACCGCTGTATTGTAAAAATAACATGTAATGTAAGATTCGAAAAAATATGTATGGATTTTTTAGATCAACATATTTGTTCTTATCTCTTTTCCAACAACTTTTAGGCAAAAAAAAAAGGAAACTAACGACCTACACCTCGGTGATACCTACATTCTATATACTTCACAATGCTAATTGTACTAAGATAATAGTCCAACTTACAGAACTTTAAAGTTTTTTAGCTGATTTATTAAAATTTGGAATATTATGATCTAATTAATTTTATTAAATGGCAGAATATCTCACAAAGATATGTACTGATAAGTTTGTTCGTAGTTTCATTTTTTACAAATAAATATTAAAATAAATGTGGCGGGGGGAATAATTGCGGATAGACGGTCAATGATATAGAACCTTATAAAATATTTTTAATGAATTTTTTTTAGATTTTTTGAAATTTAGTTTAAATTCAGGCTATTTCAACATATTCAACAGCCACTTCAAACAGATCAATGGGATGCGGAAATTCGATACGAAATATTTTTAGTCAGGCGAAGATAGTACACCGAAATTAAACCAATCCATAACCGTGTAATAACTGCGGGGAAATAATTGCTGTGAAACCACCGATATGAGTGCTCATGCCACTGTGTTGTGTCAGCGTTTCTTTGATACACAACAATTTCAGTTCAATTATTGTTTCTTTTTTGGAAATGGCCTGTATAGTTGGGAATCAGGAAGGTTTTGTTAACGGGAAAGGTGATTTGAATAGACTTGGTAAAGTTTATTCGAGGATCATTGAATTGGTATCAGAGTTTCCTAGGTACCAGTTTTTAATACGTCACGTTTGAAATTCGACGATGGGGTTCACAATGTTTTGATTGTTTGACCGCTTTTCGGACCGCTGACGATATTTTTCTTTGATTGTGGGTCAAAGTTTTTAGCCTTGGATGCAGTAAGTGCAAGGTGTATAATTTATTTAAGTATATGCGACATAATGGAGAGGTACTGGATAACATCAAAATGAATGTTGGTACGCTAGTAACAAGACAAGTAACTGCGGAATGATTTGTTTCATTTTATTCAAAATATGTGTTTTGACAATGCGAAGGTGGCTGCCATCATTGCGAAAATAAAAAAAATAAAAAATAAAAAAATATTTCACTAATCATCCCTGACCTCCCCGTAGGATCCAAACATTAGGAGAATCATAGTTAATTTTTGAAATCGCCTCTTACATTTATTTCTCTGTGGCAAGGAGAATTTAAGAATTTTTAGGATAAATGAAAAGTGGGTAACAGGATCTTGTAAATAAAGTCTTAGGGATATTATGACAATAATATATGGTATAAATGAGATTAAAGTAATGTAAAGGATAATTAAGTGAGTATGTTGGGTGAACAAGGATACTTCGGGATGGAGTTGTTGTGTTCTGATTCAATGAATGTGTAATGTTGAGATTTATCTGATTTATTATTTTGATTTATGTCCGACATAAGTTTAAATGCAATTTAGAATCTGATGAGCACTTTATTAAAGGGATATAACCGGTAAATTTGTTATGCGGTTGCAGAGATTTAAGGAACATAATGCTGAAATAATTAAATTAATCGCTTCTAGATAGGAATATTGCGTCTGCGGATTGCTAGTTTTTTTTGGAGAGGCATTATAGTGTTTAATGCTGGTTTTTTGACTTGTTTTTGAAATGAAATTCTTGCCACACTTTTTGGGAAGGAATATGTTTGGAAGAAAATTAGGTCGAAGCTTTGGAACCTTTCTAAGGGGTGGGCGGTTTGCGTGTAGTGCTCTTATTTAGATGCGATGATATTATCTACAATTTAATTTATTAATATAGTGAATATAGTGAAAATATTATATGGTTGCATGATATGAATTCTAGTTGCTATTAATTCTAATTAATTAATAATTTATTTCAGAAATTAGTCTTTAATTTACAATCTAATTTAATTACTTCATCAGTCTGAAAGAAATGAGGTTATTTCTAATTAATATTTTTATAGTTTTAAATTAAATTAAAGGTGCTGCTAAGTTTAATCTTGGGGTGGTTGAGTAATAAATGGATTTATGACCTAGTTCAGTTTTGAGCGTATGATCATTGAGCTCAAAGGTATGATCAAAGCGTAAGCAACACCTGGAGCTTTGGCGGAAGATTATGGAAAGAAAGCCAAATTAGAAACATTATTACAATCTGATGTATCAACTAATTAATTAATAAATTATTAAATTTTAGAAGGATCACTTAGAAATCAATAGGAACTATAGTGTTTCAAAGATCGAAAAGAATCATTTAAATATATTGATACTAACAAATAAATTTATTTGTTTCAGAATTTAAAATGGTTCCAGGATAAATCATTCTTATAGGGATAATTTTATTCATTTTCAGAATTAAAATCAAAGCTGGACTCAAATCATATAATATTTAAAACTAATAATGATTGATTATATTTACTAGAAGGGCCCGGAAAACTGATTCAGCAAACTAAAACATGAGGGTTTGGATCAACAAGAAGCTTATAAATTCGTATTTTAGAAATTGTGTTGTCTTGTGCTAAATATTTTAATATATTTATTACTGATAAGTTTACTAACTATCGACTGCATAGGTGGCTGAAACCGGGTCGAGTCTTTAGTACTAACATCCCTTTCCTATCCCTCGGTTTTATTTTATGTAAAGTGTGTACGGTGGATCCGGCGTATCCGGGAATCTTGCTGAGGCTTGGTCGTACATCCGTATCAATCAATCAATCAATCAAATTTAAAACTATATAAAGCTTAAAAAAAATTAAGTGGGCCATTAAGTAATCAATGGGGGACACGAAGCTTTTGGTTGAATTTTTTGTATTTCACACTTTTGAAACAAAAGAAAACCTTTGTTGTATGGATTTTCAAAACATTTTATCTATTCAGTATTACACAAATTTAATTTTGATTAATAAAATGAACAAATTTAATTAATTGTCGTAATAAAATCACTTATAAAAGCTCGTGGTTTGCGTATTGTATTTTGCAACAAATGGTGATACAGTGATTAGACTAATTTTCCGACAAAGCTTTAAAAAAGCTCGTAAAATAGAAAATAAGATGCTTTTAATGAATTTTGATTATTTTATCAAAGTTTTCTAGATTATGAATTCAGAATTAAACTAGTTTATATTTGGAAAAAGCTCAATTAATAAACTATAATTATTGCAGAAATAAATACGTGCCATTGAACCCTTTTATTTTTGACACTGTATCGAAAACTCATGCTAATCCTATAACATTTAGTTTAATCCAACTAATTTATGTCGTTTTGGTGTAAAATTGATTACTGTTTATGGAATCTAGAGATAACAAATGCTTATTTGAGTGTTTATTGTGAATTTTTTAAAATAAAACTTCTGGTTCAGAAAAAAGCTTTTATTATTTATGTATTTTGCCTAAACACATCTACTTAAATCCCAAACACATCTACTAATATTACGATTCTCAGAAATATATTTTTAAATTATACCGAAGCTTTAAAAAAATTGGAAAATACAAAATAAGTGAGTTTTACACAAATTTAATTTTGAAAAAAGCTTACATGTATTTACATGAAAATCCAACGTCATGTAATTTTATTTTAAGCCCAGTAGGAAAAAATTATAATAAAATTACTTGAAAAAGCTCATGGTTTGAATATTGTATTTCCCAACAAAATGCGACTAAGCATCATTTGGTCACTTAACTGTTTACTAAATGTAGTACTCATTTAATCCAAGCACCTTAAAAATCTTTGATCACTCTATTAGAATTACAGACTGAATTTTTCGACAGAGCTTTTAAAAAAGAAACCTTGGAAAATATAAAATAAGAAGCTTTTCATGATTTTCCAAAATTTTACCAAAATTTTCAAAATGATTAATCTAGAATTCAGAATTAAACAAATTAATGTGTGGGAAAAGCTCAGTTTAAAATAAAACGGCATTATCTGAACAATATTGCGTTTGTTAATGCTCATTAAGGGTACAGTACTGCATTTGTTGATTAGCTGAAAGCTTTAAAAAGGTCAACATTTTCAAAATAAACTTTATCCTCTAAGATTTAATTTAACCCATGTAAATTCAGATTTTAAACTGTTTAATATTTTTTAACAGATAAGTCACTATGGGAATTAATTTGACTGTTTTTGGAATCAAAAAATAATTAATTCTTCTTTGGGTGGTTATTGTGAATATCTTGAAATTAAGCTTCGGAAAACAAAAAAGCTTTTATTAGCTATTGTCTCTAAACACATCTAAATATTAGAAAAACTTCTATTTAACTTACGTATTTACTCGTATTACGATTCTCAGACACAAACTTTTAAATTACATAAAGCTTTACAAAAAAAAAATAATAATAATAAGTTGGAAAACACAAAATAAGAGACACGAAACTTTTGGTTGACTTCTTTGTATTTCAAACCTTTGAAATAAAAGGAAAGTTTTCATAATTTTTTATCAATTCAGTATTACGCAAATTTAATTTAGAAAAAAAAGTTTAAATAATAAAATAATAACGACAATGATTTCTTCGTAGATTTACCTCAAAATTCAAGGCCGAATAATTTAAAGCTCAGTAAAGAAAAATATAGTAAAATCACTCTACTGTTTACTGAATGAATAAGAGATAGTACTAAACATAAAAAGCTCATTTCACCCAAGCACCTTAAAAATGATTGTACAATATACAACAATTTGTACCGACTAATTTTTCGACAGAGCTTTTAAAAAATAAAGGTAAGATAATATAAAATAAGAAGATTTAAATAAATTTTGATAATTTTACTTAAGTTTTCAAAATGATGAATTCAGAATTTCGCACTAAACACATTTATATGGAAAAAAAGCTCAATTAATAAATAACGATAAGGACGACGATTTCCTTTTAGTTTTAATTATCTGAAAAAAGCTGTCTATTTTAAAACTCATTACGGATGCCACACTACAATTCAAATAGTTAAAAAATTAAAAGTTAACTGAAAGCTTTAGAAATATCAATGGCGAAAATATATGCCAATAGGGAAGTATGGATTCATAGTGTATCGCCTCCCAAACGGTAAGGCCGGTTTAATACCTACCAAGTACCAAGTTTACAGGAATTTTTAATTATTCCGGAAAAGAGTAAGAATTATGAAAAAGGGAAAACTAAATCATTATAGCTTCATATACATTGTCAATTTTGATTAAACAATGAATTCGACTTACAATAACATTTTCCAATTATAATGTTTGATAAGATTACAACAACAATAAAATCCCGATTAGTATTATCAATAAAACGCAGACATTAGAATAATATGATGAAATGAGTATTGTTTGGTAATCATAAAATCCCATTTATTGATATAAAAGATCGGCCCCAATTGTAACATGCGATACTAAATGCGATGATATATCAAAAACAAAACAAAAACGTTATCAATTAAAATATTCGGCAATAAAATGAACAATACAGTTCATTGTTATTTCTGTGGTGGCTATAATGGTTAAAGTTAAAACTATAAATTAGTGGATGATGTAATTTTGATTTTACTCACAAAATGCAATCGCGCGCGTCTTTACATTCTGTTGTGGAATTATTGGTAACCAACCGTTTTTTCTCTTGTTCTTATTATTTTTGTTGTTGTTGTTGTTGTTGTTGTCATACACTCAATTTTTTTTTGTGATTAATGGACTAATGCTATATAATAAAATCGCGTCGCGCACACACCCCACAACATACAATATAAACTACTTGAGAAACGATGTATGGCGATATAGGCGATATGATTATTTAATATATTTATTTATATATTAAAAAAAAAAAAAACAAACTATTAAGCATTTCTATATTTATATACCAACCAACAGCAACAACAATTGTGTTTAAAATTTTTAATGTAGTGTCATGGGGCGTTCATATTAATTAATTGTTTTTGCTGAGCAATTAGCTGAAAATAAAAAACTAAATAGTATATACAATCATAGCAGGGGTTATCACACTACATTTATATAGACAAACATTAAACATACCGACACTCTTGTGTAATGAGAATGAATGAATTTAAAATAAAATAAAAAATATCTACTAATTAAAATGTGCACACACATATACTAAAAATCTCGATTTGTTTACTAACACTAGATATTAATTATTGTATGATTAAACACACGTGTCAAGTGGACGTCTTATTGTGAGTGGAGTGGATATTTATTTGTGCATTTTTTTTAAAAATACAATCATCTTATTATATTAATAAATACTTCAGGTGTACATAAAAATTCCTATTTTGTACTAAAAAAAAAACAACATCATAAATTTGTCCGCACACCCATAATCACAAAATCGAATAAAAGCAAAAATTCCAGTTAAAACAACAACAAGAATATTTTTATGTATCCTGATCTGAAAATTTTTTTACACATAACTTTCCAAACAAAAATAAATATAAGTCAATAATATCTCTTCTCCGATACACAATTCTGCATTGTATCATAAAATCACGGATGACGATAACCTTTTTGTTTGTCCAATGAAAACATTTTCTTCTCGACATAAAATTTATTATGTTATGAAATAAAACATTATTTTACCGCTAAACTTGTTTCTTAAGATTATTTTTATACTTTATGTATGCATATTGGTAAAAGTCAAATGTATTACGTCACAAATCGAGTTGGTTTGATTATTATAATATACAATTTGAGAGCAACAACAACAAACACAAATACAAAAATGCACATGTACCACAAGGTTGTAAATAGTGTAATTTATGCGAAATGAGTGTAAAAGATGTGTTAACACGAAAATAAATCAATTTTATAAGATCCAGTTTACGATCAAGTTTTTTTTTATATTCAAGATCTTTGTGTAAATAGCTAATGTGATTGAATCTCGTACGCGCGCGATTTTTTTATTTTTAATTTTTACTTTTTAATTAAATTTATTTTTAATATTTTTGATAATAAAAATAAAAAATAGTTTGTGGGCAAAAAAAAATGTTGTTTAAAAAAAGACAGCAGCACACATACAATATACGAAGAGGTTTTGTCAGCGAAAATATTTTGTAAAATTTGCGATGTTTTATTGTATAGTCGGTCGAATTTTGGAATATTTTGGATTTTTATTTATTTTTTTTTTGTTGCTATATGTCAAAGTGATGACAACAACAGTAAAAGTTACAACGTGCGATGTTTTATGTGTGTTTGTGTGTATTTAGAGAAATGGGGTTTTTGAAGGTGATTTCATTGTAATTTTGTTGAACCCGAAATTGTGAATGTGAATATGGATTTGAATCAGGGTGTAGTTTGACGTATTTGACGGCTCCAGAGAAATTGGAAACAAAACTGGAGGTGTTTGAAAAAAAATTCGAAATTGTTATTCTTGCCAAGTTTGAGATTTATGTATATAAAATATCTTTAGTAAGTCAGTGTACGATGCACGAAGCGGAATAATATCTCAAAAGCGAATTTTTATTAAAATTTCATTCGGTTTTAGTGCACAAAGTCACTATATCAAAACGGTTTTTCTTTCATAATTACTGGGAATTGTCAAATTATCAGGTTATAATCATATGAATATTTGAGATTGGTTTACAGAAACCAAAAGTTTGAAACAGAATATTATTTAAAAGTATTTGTTGAAGACACAATTTGCCACTATTTAATTAGTTTACAGTATAGTGACTAAACAAATTCTCGTTTGTCCTATATATAAAATTATTTTATCGATAAGCTCTAAGCTATGATAATAGGAACAAGCTGGAAATCTTCAAAATATAAAGAATTTTCCGAAGTCGGATATTATGATGTAGATGGCTCAAAATTGGTTTGGATTTGTGAAGTTTTCTTTTTTAAAATGTATCGGAAAAGTTTTAAAATTTGTTTCTAACAACAGATTGCAATTTAACAATTTAAATTATAAAATAGCAAATAAAAGCTCATTAAGCTCTTTATCGTCCTATTTACGAGCCTAAGCTAATAGATACACTTATGGGAAATCCACTCTACTTACTTAAATCGTTCTCATGATGGATAAGTTAGAGCTTTTATTACTGTAAGATAAATGTTTCAAACATGATATAAAGATAATCGCAAAGATTTTTGGAGACAATCTGAATACTTCTGAGCAGGTTGCAAATCTCCCAAGATTGCAAAAAAGGCCTACTTCCTCGAATTTGTAGCTTGGACGATATTATATCTCGAAAGAATCTCCGCAATTTTTGAAAGTTTTGAATCAAGTCCTCACAGAAACTTTTTTACCTATCGCAGTTATAAACTTTCAATTTCCACAAGCTTTATAGAAATCCAACTAAAAATTCGTATGTATTAAAGCATTCCGGAGAAAACATATTTTGATAAACTTTTAAAGCTTTTTAAACTTTCATTAATTCTTAGAATTTCAAAAAAGTTCGGTCCTAAATTTGCTACATATTTGTTAAGCTACTTAAAAGCATTTGTTTAAGCTAAAACATGGTAAGAACTGGCTGAACATTCCAACATATCAAACTTAAAATAGTTTAAACTTGCAAAAGCTTAATCAAAAATTGAAAAACTAAATGTTTTCTGGAAAGCCGGTAGATATTTTCTTTAAAATTTTTATTCCTTCGTAACGTAGTAAAAATAATGTAAAATTAAACAGTAATATTGTGTTAAAAGCTTAAAAGCCCTTTTACATAAAAAAATTGAATGAACTCTCATCTTTCTAACGAAGCTTGGTTTAAAACAAAGCAAAACTTGGTTAGTCTGAAAGCTTCTCTCAAACTTTCGAGGTTTTTCGAAGTAATTTAAAAGCTCAGCGTTAAAATTGCTTTCTGTTTCGTTTCTCGTGATTTGGACAAATCTTTTTTATTTAAAAGGCCAAAAATGTTGCCACCATCCGAAATGAAAGCTAACTTGATAAAATTTAAAATAAGCTTGCTTTATGAAAGCTTTCCTGCGATAAAGGCGAGTTTAACAAAAATATAAAATTAGGTTATTTTAAAGCTTCCTTAAAAGCTAATACAAACAACAAATAATTTTTGTTTCGGCGTGCTTTCCTAAGTTAAGTCATAATTCAACTGTTCAATTTCATTAGTTCGGATACTATTTCTCCAAAGAATTGCGGCAAAATATAAGCTTAGGAGATGTTTGATAAAATACCAAATGAGCTTTAACATTTCGAATTACAAGTTAAAATACTAATGAATCAAGATCCTCAAAGAAGCTTTTTTACTTATTATCACACGGTTATGATCATTGAACTTTCACAATATTTATAGCAAATCGATTCTAAATTCTTGTATTTCAAGGCTTGTTGAATAAAAAGTATTTAGATTAGCCGTTGGACGGAAAGCAACTTATCGGGAGACAGGTACTACGTTGAGCGAAATTAGTAATGACAATTCTCTCCATATTCTAAGTAAACTTTACAAAAATGCTCTTCAAAATCTCAGTAATTTCAAAACTTTTGGTTCCAAATTTTCTGCCTAGCTATTAAGCTACTAAACATAAATATCATTAATATGAGGGTTGGAAAAATTTTTATCAACGCAAATTTTGATAAAACTGCCTACACATATACATATCAAAATTAAAATAATGTAAGCTCATCTCTCTTTGGGAATAAAAATCTTTCTTTAAACTTTCGGATTCTCCAAAATTTGTTTACAGCTCAAAAAGGGCTCTCTAAATGGACAAAATTTCCATTATCCGAATTGATAACTGAATTTATTTTTCAGCAGCTTTACAAAAGAACTTAGAACTTTTGAAAAGCTTTATCTCTTCAAACTTTCCATTAAAAAGACAAATTTCAAATTCGGGCTAGTAGTGACCTATCTCATAATTTTCATCTAGTTGATTGAGCTCTTCCTTAGATAAGAAGCTACATAGAAAAATATTGGAATATTTGGGATTTTTTTTAAAATTTTGAACCTAACTAAAATCAGTAAAAATCAGATCGGCTTGAAAGTTTTCCTATCAACTTGAAGTTTAATGAAAGCTGAGCACTCGAACTAGTCAAAGTTAAAATAACGTAAGATTGGCTCACAAAAGCTTGATCAAAAATTGGAATGTTAAGAATTTTTGAAATTAATTGTTGAAAGCTTTCTTATCTGTCGAACTTCATTCTAATGGTTGAGTGAATATTGCCCCTGTTGTGTAAAGAAATTTTAATTAAACTGGATCTACACAGAATAGGTTGTTTGACCTTAACGGCAAGCGAATTGAAAATTAATTTAATTTATTTTAAAAGCTCGTCAAAAAATGAAAATTCATTTGAAAATTTGGTTAAATGACAATTCAACTAATTCTAAAGATTCTGAAAAGCAAAGAGTTAAAACTTTATTATTACCTACTTCTCAAAAGAATATGTGCAAGCATTGCACTTACAAGACGTATGATAAAATACTAAATGAGCTTTATTCTACCAAAGAGCTTTTTTACTACCCTTCATTCAGGTAAATCCTTTCAATTTTCACAAGACTTAGTAATTCGATATCAAAAGCTCTATATCGAAGATTTAAGGCTGGAGGGTTGATTGCCAATAACAGCTTAATTTTCATTCAATTAGTAATAAAAGCTGAAAAATTGTCGTTTTACCAAGATTTTTTGCAAAGTCAAGCAGTAATTTTTTGTTTTAATTGATCAAAGAAGCTTTTTGGAATATATTTCCCATCAAAAGCTATGAGCTACTCATATTTTTCTTAGAAATTAAGTCTAATTCCACAAAGAAAAGAGGATCTTAAGTTGACAACGTGGTGTACTTTCTACCAAGGAGCACATCAATTTGGCACAAACTTGTTTTTCACATTTCTTACGAATTTCGACAAAAATAACAACCAAAAAAGGTCGAACTTTCTTAGCCCAAATAGTTTTGAACCAACCGAAATTTCAATTTACTAAGCTTATTAAACTTTAAATCGTATGTCAGAGACAAAAAGGCTTTTAAGTAACAAAACAGTTGTGTTTTAAAGCTTTTTGAACAAAAGATGTTGTAAGCCTTTGGTCGGATGTCAACTTATTGGGAGGCAGATATAAAGTTGAGTGAAATTAATAAAGACAATTCTAATTTTTCGTTAATTCATATTCTAAGTAAACTTTACGAAAAAGCTTCTTAAAATCTCAATAATTTGAAAAATTTTTGGTTACAAATTTAGCTATTAAGTTACTAAAAATAAATATCATTATTTTTATCATTTAAATAATTAAGCTCATCTCTCAAAAGCTTAATCGAAAATTGAATGAAAATTAAATACTAAATGTTACTGATGTTGAAAAGCTGGTAGAGATTTTTTTTACTTATTTCCTCTGCAGTGGCTCTATTCCGGCGATTCCCTGCGAATTAGGAATTGAAGTATTTAGACAGTATTCTAGCAGTTGGGAGTTATTTTTTCCAAAAGTGTATTCTGGCAATTGGGAATTTTTGAATGTAGGATAAAATAAAATTTGAAATTGTTTCCAATTACGCCAGAATCCACTTCTGGGAATTTGGGAATAAAAAATTGGGAATTATTGAAGTTTGGAAATATAGGAATATTTTTCCCAATTCCCAATTTCCAGGGAATAGCCAGAATAGGGCTACTGGTAGTAAAAATGATCCAACATTAAGCAATAAAATCTTTATGGTTCACAAGGAAACTTTCTTAAATATCATAATTAATATTAAAAAATTGAATGAAGATTTGACCTTTTTAATGAAGCTCGATTTAAAAATAATTAAACTTAGGTAATAAAAAGCTTTCCTGAAAATTTCGTATTTCCAAAGTTTATTTAAATCTCAAAAAGGCTCTCTAAATGTTCAAAAATATTTCCACTATCCGAGTTGAACAAGCTTTACAAAATGATTTCGAACTTTTCAAAAAGTTTGGCCTATAACAAAAATTCAAAGCAGACTAACTTTATCACAGTTTCCTGCGAAAAGTTGTTCTCGAATAAGTTTAACAAAAAATTAAACTAGACAGGTTGTTTTAAAGCTTCCATAAAAATTTAGCTTATCTCAAAGCTTACGCTAAATACTTCAAAGTTACATTAAAGGAATAATGAGAATTTTATCCACTCAAAACAAGTTTGCCAGCTACTCAAAGAATTAGTTATTTAGATGGTTAGGCGCGGTGTTTTAGGCGAATTTTGACATTAATAATCAAATCCTCAAGTTTCTATTAAAAGCGTTCAAGCTCTCAATAAGGAAGACAAATTCCAAAATTTTCATCTAATTGAGATAAGAAGCTAGTCAGATCGGGTTGAAAGCTTTCCTATCAACTTGAAGTTTGATGAAAGCTGAGCACTTGAACTCGTCAAAGTTAGAATAACTTAAGATTGGCTCCCAAAAGCTTGATCAAAAATGGGAATCTCAAGAATTATTGAAATAAATTCTTAAAAGCTTTCTTATCTATCGAACTCAAATGTAATGGTTGAGAATATTGCCCCTGTTGTGTAAAGAACCATTACGGCAAGCGAATTGAGAATTAAAAAATTTGGTAAAATGCTTATAAAATAGCCATTATTTACTTATTGAGGAACTCAGAGACTTGGCAAAAAAATGTATTTTTTTAAACCAGGTTTCCTCCAACTTGTTGCATACTATATAAAGCTTTTCGTTAAACGACAAAAACAGATTTTTAAACAAGCTCCAACCAAGTGAGTTTTATCGCTTATAATTATCCGGGTTTGATCATAAATTAATGAATTCCAATAATATTAAGCATTCAACTCTGGTAGAATGAACTCAACATTTAAGTTATAAAATTACCAATTCAAACCAATTCAATTCTTGTTCTTTTGTGGATATTTTGCTGGCATTGTTCGCCTTTTTAAAGAGAACTCTAAAGGAAAAAACAATTTCTTTAACTTGCACAAATCACTTGGTTTATGGTAGCTCGACTTTCGATTAAATCGGAACTTTATTCAAATGTTTGACAAGATTACATTTCCCAAAAGATTGTTAGAACGTTAAATGACAATTCAGCTAATTCTAAAGATTCTGAAAAGCAAAGGGTTAAAACTTTATTATTACCTACTTCTCACAAGAATATGTGCAAGCATTGCCCTTACAAGATGTTTGATAAAATACTAAATGAGCTTTATTCTACCAAAGAGCTTTTAACTACTCTTCATTCAGGTAAACCCTTTTAATTTTCACAAGACTTATTTAATTCGATATCAAAAGCTCTATATCGAAGCTTTAAGGCTGGAGGGTCGCCAATAAAAGCTCAATTGCCAATAAAAGCTCAATTTTCATTCAAGTAGTAATAAAAGCTTAAAAAATTGTCGTTTTACCAAGATTTTTTGCAAATTCAGGCAGTAATTTTTTGTTTTATTAAGTTTAATTCCACAAAGGAAAGATGAGCTTAAGCTGATAACAAGGTTTACTTTCTTCCAGGAAGCACATCAACATGGCACAAACTTGTTTTTCATATTTCTTACGAATTTCGACAAAAATAACAACAAAAATAGGTCGCACATTCTTAGGCCAATTAGTTTTGAATCAACCGAAATTTCAATTTACTGAGCTTTGTAAACTTTAAATCGTGTGTCAGAGATAAAAAGGCATGTTTATTGCATACATTTTTTTTTATTAAAGCCAAAAAACTTTAAAATCCCAAATATACATTTTTATTGATCATTTGAAAGCCAAACATAGAGCAATATACTCAAGAAAGCTTTATTATTAAGTTTAACTTTAAATATTCAATTTATTACCAAGAAGTTATAAATGATTTTTATTTATTTTTACCAAACTTCTGTAAGATAAAGATGTCCTTCTTGGATAATTATACCCGTAAAGCTTTTCACTTTATAATATCTCAAACGAAAAATTTTGTCCTTGTTTCTGAGAAGTGTAAAATATCATTTTTTACAATGGTTTGCAGATATTGTTTAAGCTAGCTGAAAATTATTTTTAGAGATAAATTTGAGATAGAGATTCAAGTGAAGACATTTTATAACAGGGCGGCTCACTTTAAAATTAAAACAAATAAACCGTAAGCTAAATTTGATATGTATTGTCTGTTTCAAGTCAAATTAGAATTAGGTGACCGAACTGTTTACACAAATGTACGATAAAATAATTTTGATAAAACATAGTTTTTTTCAAATTGTGATTTATGATTTACTGTAAATATTGATCCCAGTTAACTTGACCGCGATACCAAAACCAGTTTTCACCTTAATAAAACTATTAAACTAATTTTTTAATGTTACATTTAATAACCATAAATCGCGGTCATTAATTAAAATGCGTGCGACTATGAAAAATGGTCTCCGCACTAATTAGGCGAAAGATATTTGTCTAGCATTTACCACCTCTAAAGTTATTTAAAAACAAAAAAATTTAATCGGTTTAATAAATTTATGTCAAACTTGAAGAATAGTTTTTAAAACTTTTTTTTTTATTACCAAATGTAGTCGGTTTTTAAAAATAAAATTTTTTCATAAAAAAATCAAATAGTTGAGACTTGATATCCTTGAAACGGCACAACAACAACTACAACAACAGGTTCCATTCCAATGCAATATTTTTGTAAAACTATTTTTATTTTTTTTATTTTAAATTATATATTAAAATAAATTTTAACTTTAACGTGTGTTTCTCTCCAATTCCAATTTTCTTTCACTTTTGTTTTATACGTGTACAGTTTAACCGTTTTTAAGGTCATTGCATGCGTGCAATGGTATGTAGTTTTAACCAACAAACAATTTAATTAAGAAAATTAAATTTTTGTCTTTTATTTTTTATTGTTCTACGGTCTTGTTTTCGATAAATATCAATAATGATTTGTTTAATTGACACATCATATAGATACACACAAAAAGTTTAGTCTAACATTGTAACATAAAAAAACCGCAAACCAAAAAATTTAAATGATACAAACAAATAATCAACATTCAAAAGCTTATACAAGAACAACAAAAAAAAAAAAACTTTTTACGCAAACCACACTTAGTAATCAAACAAGAACCAAAAAAAAAAAAAATGTTCGCGGTATAAAAGTACCACACACCAACTTAACCGAATTGTTAATTACAAAGCAAAAAAAAAAAAATTGGAATAGAAAAGTATTCAAAATTATTTTGTAGGAAGTTAACTTTCAATCGGCTAAGTTTAACACCTTTCAAATAAAAATAAGAATTCAATTTTAGATTCTATAAATATAATTAAATATTTGTTTTAATTTATTTAATTAAATTCAGCAAAGTTGAATTAGTGTGGTGCAAATAACCGAATTGGCGACAATTATATTAGAATGGAAATGAATTATTTATTTATTCTGTTTATATTTCGAAACAATATAAAACCAATATAATTTTATTATTGGTTTCCATTAGATCATCATGAACCGGAAAAGCGTCCTCCGCGCGCACAGAAGTTTAGAGGCAGCTTATGAATATTTATTTATATAAATTTGTATAATGGTACTTGTTCTATAATAGAGAGTAACATTACAGGTGTACAACGTGCAGCGTCACTTATCTTTTTTTATGTTCCACAATTAAATATTTTAAAAATACACAATTTGCTGAACTATACGTTACACAAGGTACTCCTGTAATGCATTATGAATGTGGCCTTTAAAAAACAACAAGAATTTATAAAAATATTGACGATATGCTTGGATTGAGGTTATAGTTATTGAGCCAAATTAGTTTAAAATTTGTATGCAGAACGAAATTTTTAAGTAAATATTTTGTTGATGGCGTGGAAATGCTAAAAAATTATTAACCATTTTGTATGTTTACCTGAAGTTAATCAGCCAGTAGCTGGTTTAATCTGCGAAATAGAAATAAAAAAAAACAATTAAGTATTTTGTTAATGTCAACTTAATTAAATTATAAGAATTTTACTATGTTAATGATTTACAATCTGTAATGAAAGGTAGCCTAGAAAAATACTTGAACAACTCAAGCAATTAAAATTAAATTAGAATAACAGCGGAAGCGGAACTTAAACATTTTCTTGGTTTGTGGACGTTTGTATCTCATAAAAATCAATGATTCGAATGAAATTATTAAGTTTGAGGTGAGGGGAAGTCAACAAACGTACAGGTTATTTTGGTGATTTACATTTGTACACGTAAATGTGGAACGTAAATTAATTTTATTTTAACTTGTTTTTGTGAAAACATTTAAACCAATTGTTTTACTATATCAAAGTATTAATAAAATACTTTTGTGGAACTTATGTGCAACCTAAATTTTAAATCTTACTGAAATTATATCTGTGCTTTTGGTTGGTTCTTGCACAAATATATTATCCGAAGTTTTCCGTATAAATTTTGGTAAACATTTTAATTTAATTTACTTTACTATATCGAAAGAATTAAAAATACATTTGTGGAACTTATGTTCAGTTTCGGGTTTTCTTAGAGTAAATTATAAATTATGAAAATGCTTGAAGAAATTCTTAAACTTCTTACACTACAATTAAATTACTACAGTTTGCCTAATGGTTTAATGATTTATGTTTGTCATCTTTGTTCTAGTAAATGCTATTAAGTTTCTTTAGCGAATTGTGGAACATAAATTTTCATTCGTGTAAAAATTGTTTTTGCTTACGGAACCCGAAGTTGGTAAGCTTTGGCGACAAGTATATCTGTAGTGGTCTTCTAGCTTTAAGGCTGAAATAACTCTATTGAGACATATTACAAATTTTAATTTAGTGTCGACACATATTAAAGAAAATGTTTCTAACGCATAACTATTCAACAAACTTTAAATTTAGCTGGAGTTTTGTAGTTAAAATGACAAATATTATATTAGGCATAAATTTGGGTAAAGCGGTGTATTGTATCAAACCGTATTAAACAGGTTTGGAAGAACAACTTGTTAGAGCTAAATTAGAAATTAATATTATTTAGGCATAGTACGACTAATTAGAGCCAAATTGAACTTTGAGCGAATTATCGTCACCATCTTTGAGCGTCACCTTGTAACGCCTTGCAAAAAGATTTTGTGTGATCAACAACTTAACCATGAAAACAAGAAAACATAGCAAAAAATTATATTCGTAGACATCCAATAAAAAACAATAACAACAACTACTATTGCAGCAACAATATGAACAACAGCAAGATGAAAGAAAATATAAAACTCAAGCCTCCACCACTTTACAATGCACAATAAAGAAGAAATTCTGTTTTGATACATCTAGATATGTAAAAAACTAGAGTACCCATCGAACCAAAGAATTTTTTTAAAGAATTAAAGGAAAAAAGATGAATCATGAGCAACTCGAGACTATTCGCTCGAAAGGAAAAAAAAAGTGAGTCACTAATACCAAAATGGAAAATTTCAAAACAATCTTAAAAACAAATCTAGACCATTTAACACATATTTCTACAATTCCAAAAACTAACTGATACCAATTTAAGCATGATTTAATCATTTTTCTCGAAATTTAGGAAAAATAAGAGTTAATTAGAAGAATAACGAATAATAGTGACGTTTTGTTTTGTTAAGAAGTGATAAACAAAACGCATCTGAAATATTGATCAATAAATTAGACAAGTTATTATAAAAATTAAACCAATTAAGTCAATCGGAGTTAAATAAGCTTTCTGCAACATGATCGTGTCTGCCACTTGCAAAATCCATGTGACTTCTATCGCATAAAGTGACTTTGGACGTAACAAACAATTACCATGAACGTGTCATTTCAGCCGATGTGGCTTAAGTCACGTCACGACATATACAAATTGGTCATCAAAGTAGCATGACAGTAATTAAAAGTATCTCGGTCAAATTACAAATAAAATCGTTTTATAACAACTAAATTATTAATTTATATAACAACAAAATATTAAAACAAAAATTGCGTCCTTGTATTTTGTTGTAATCATCTGTTATTTACACAACTTAAGTGATATCTGTCGTATAACCTGACTTTGGATATAACAAGCGACTAAGATGTGACATTACAAAATTCATGGAAAATGACATGAATGCTAGCTTAACTCAAAATTGACTTTTGGATTAATTAGCACCGAATTTAGAATATTGCCAACTCAAGTAAAACCCAATCGTCACACAACAGCAATTTATCAGAATACGAATTTAGATTTAAATGAATTTCCTGAATATTTGAGTGAAATTTTAAATTTCAGTAGACCGCTGGATTATGTATTCCCAAATTGACATTCAAATCGCATTTTTAAGCCCAACATAATGTTCGTTTCTGTACAAGTAACAGTAGCCTTCTTGAGAATTTATTCAACGGGATTCAATCAAAACTTCTTTTAAAGTACATAACAAATTTCCTAAGAAGAGCGGAATTCTCGATCTCATCAGGCTATAGCAACTGGATTTCTATTTTCATCTGTGATTACTTTCAATATATAGAAATCAACCGTGTATTCGAAGTATTAGCGAATTATACGCAATACACACGTTAAACTCTTAATAATTTCAATTTTATTTTATTTAATGCATAAATGCGATTTCAATGAGAACATTGAGATTGGCTGAAAATAAATTTTTCGTAATCTTCTCACTCAAATCGAAACTGAAGTTGGAAATGTCGCTGTGATCCGGAAGAACCTAATATTTCATAACAAATTTCCACTCAAATTCAACTGAGATTAAAATATGAGTGAATCTCACTAAGCTGGAATTAAAATCTAAAATGTTGTTAATTGACAAAATTTTGAAATTATTCTATAAAATTTCACTCATCCAGAATTTGAGTGATAATTTGTATGAGTGATTTTGAACCTGTTTTTGGGTTATTATGAAATTTTTATTCAGAATTTAGTCTGAATATTAAAAATTAATAAATTTTCTTCAAATTTAAAATTTCACTAAGAGTGAAATCGTTTTGAGTGAAATTTTAATAACTATAATTATACTATATTTATATTCAGATTGAAAATGAGCAATTCACAGTGGAATTTTATGAAGTCAATAATGTATAGAATCTGATTAAATGAAACTCGATTCGAACACAATATTTCACTCAACAAGTATTTAAAGGAACAAGCTTAACTCAAAATTGATTTTGGATTAATTAGCACCGAATTTAGAATATTGCCAACTCAAGTAAAACCCAATCGTCACACAACAGCAATTTAACAGAATACGAATTTAGATTTAAATGAATTTCCTGAATATTTGAGTGAAATTTTAAATTTCAGTAGACCGCTGAATTATGTATTCCCAAATTGACATTTAAACCGCATTTTTAAACCCAACAGAATGTTCGTCTCTGTACAAGTAACAGTAGCCTTCTTGACAACTTATTTAACGGGATTCAATAAAAACTTCTTTTAAAAAGCACAACAAATTTCCTAAAAAGAGCGGAATTATCGATCTCATCAGGCTATAGTAACTGAATTTGTATTTTCACCTGTGACTGCTTTCAATATATAGAAATCAACCAAGTATTCGAAAGCAAATCATACGCAATATACACGTTAAACTCTTAATAATTTTAATTGTATCGCTATGATCCGGAAGAACCTAATATTTCATAACAAATTTCCAGTCACATTCAACTGAGATTAAAATATGAGTGAATCTCATTAAGCTGGAATTAAAATCTAAAATGTTGTTAATTGACAAAATTTTAACATTATTCTATTAAACTTCACTCATTTAGAATTTGAGTGATAATTTGTATGAGTGATTTTAAACCGGTTTTTGGGTTATTATGATAATTTTTATTCAGAATTTGGTCGCAATATTAAAAATTAATAAATTTTCTTCAAATTTAAAATTTCACTAAGAGTGAAATCGTTTTGAGTGAAATTTGAATAACTATATGCTATATTTATATTCAGATTTAAAATGAGCAATTTACAGTGGAATTTTATGAAGCCAATAACGTATAGAATCTGATTAAATGAAGTATTTAAATGAATAAGCTTAACTCAAAATTGACTTTTGGATTAATTAGCACCGAATTTAGAATGTTGCCAACTCAAGTAAAACCCAATCGTCACACAACAGCAATTTATCAGAATACGAATTTAGATTTAAATGAATTTCCTGAATATTTGAGTGAAATTTTAAATTTCAGTAGACCGCTGGATTATGTATTCCCAAATTGACATTTAAACCGCACTTTTAAACCCAACAGAATGAACGTTTCTGTACAAGTAACAGTAGCCTTCTTGACAACTTATTTAACGGGATTCAATAAAAACTTCTTTTAAAAAGCACAACAAATTTCCTAAAAAGAGCGGAATTATCGATCTCATCAGGCTATAGCAACTGAATTTGTATTTTCACCTGTGACTGCTTTCAATATATAGAAATCAACCACGTATTCGAAGTACTAGCGAATTATACGCAATAAAGACGTCAAACTCTTAATAATTTCAATTTTGTTGCTGTGATCCGAATAACCTAATATTCCACTCACATTCAACTGAGATTAAAATATGAGTGAATCTCACTAAGCTGGAATTAAAATCTAAAATGTTGTTAATTGACAAAATTTTGAAATTATTCTATAAAATTTCACTCATCCAAAATTTGAGTGATAATTTGTATGTGTGATTTTAAATCTGTTTTCGGGTTATTATGAAAATTTTATTCAGAATTTAGTCTGAACATTAAAAATTAATAAATTTTCTTCAAATTTAAAATTTCACTAAGAGTGAAATCGTTTTGAGTGAAATTTGAATAACTATAATTATGCTATATTTATATTCAGATTGAAAATGAGCAATTTACAGTGGAATTTTATGAAGCCAATAACGTATAGAATCTGATTAAATGAAACTCGATTCGAACACAATTTTTCACTCAACAAGTATTTAAAGGAATTAATAGCACACACCATTTAGACACAAATAAGAATCCTAATTACAAGGGATGAATCTGAAGAAGGTGAGTTCATTTTCGATTGTGTTACTTAATCTTCTTAAATCAAATGATTGAATAATAAATGAACGCATTCAGGGTGGTGCATCCACGCTTGTTGTAGTCGTCTTCAATCCCCAATATTCATAGCATTTCAAGTGACGTGACATATAGTCGTATCTCACCACTTAAAACAATACTATTAATTATTTAAAGAACGTATTTAAAAAAAAATTCTCAATTCACAACATATTAATCTAATCTAGTGACATTTGTCGCATGTAACGTGACTGTAGACATAAAAAATGACATGACATACAATCGTGTCTTTTCACGAGATGTTACCCAAGTCACGACAAGCCGTGTACAATTTGATATTCTTGAAGACTATTTCGGTCAAATTACAAATAAAATCGTTTTAGAACAGTAAAATTATTAATTTATATAACAACAAATTTACAAAATTAACAACATTTAAAAAAATATTAAAACAAAATTTGCGTGCCATGAAAAATTGCCAAAATTGTTTGTCTGTCGCTTACACAACTCAATTAATATCTATCGTATAACCTGACTTTGAATGTAACAAACGACTAAGATAATAGAGAAATTGGTGTGACGTGACCAAGTCATGCAAAATGACGTGACGACTATCATAAATTAGCAAGTTTAGACAATTAAAATTCCATTAATATTTTGTATTGCAAATTCTATTTGCGAAATGTAATAAATTCAATTAATTTAGCTAACGTTTTAATTTTTTTTTTTTTTTTGTGAAATGATTAAAACGTTTTGCCAAAAGTTCCTAAACTTAATTTTCCTTCTACTTACTCGAACGTGACATAGACTATTTTGAAACTTTATACAATAAAAAGGCAAGGACTAATTTCGTTACATTTTATTAAATTTAGTACGAATATATTTAGGTTAAAATAACAAATTATTAATTATTTGTTGCCAACTACAAATCCAAATTCCAATCTCCATATTCCTATAAATAATAATTGCTTTTAATTAACTAAACACAACATCATCACATAATTTTATTCGATACCCCAAAAAAAATATACTAACGCATAGAAACATATCAAGTGTACAAAAAAAAAATATTAAAAATCAATCAATAATCATAAGCAACATTACATCAAGCCATAGACGTAATAAAATAAATAAATAATAAATTGGATCAAAATCGATTATCACAAATTCGATATAGCACACAAAAAACATATTTTCGAGAGATTTGAATACTTAGCTAAACATACTACATACCTACATAAGTATGTATTGTATAATATAATACTCGAATGTGATGCTCTTAAATCAGCAAAAAAAAAAAATCGTTGTTGTTGTATTCAATAACATTATTAAATGTTGTAATGGGATACATTTTATATTTATATTAACAATTATTATTTATTTGATATCATTTATAAGAGGTGTTTAGACAAAACAGAAAAAATATGTATGTTTGTACATAAGTGCGCGATCGTGCTATGATGACGAAAACATAAATAAATAAAATCAATATTATGTAATGATAAATAAATAATAATTGTTTGAATTAAATAGACGTACAACAATTTTTTTTTTTTTTTTTTGTGTTGCTGATGATATAGTTGACAGATATAGCGTATAGTGGCAATATGTCAAATAAGTTCAATATGGAAAAGCAAATTTTTCTATTTATGTACGTATATAGGAGCAACCAAATATCGAGATAAGAGTTATCGAATTGCCACTCATTTCTCGTGTACGCAAAACCCTTTTTTTTTTTTTTGTTGCCGTATACCTATTCCTAATCACGTACCTAAATTATTTAAAATCGCTGCACAATTTAAAGTTTCGAATTGAGGTTAACAATTTTTAAAAATAAAAGTTTTTTATGTGAATTTACATAAATTACAAGATAAATTTGTGATATAATCGTAAATTCACTTTTACTGTATATTTTGGTTAAAAAAAATACGAGAATTTATTGTTTTTATCAAATTTGGGTCGTGTTGCACTGCACACAGTGGACCAGTGTACGAAAAATACCTTGCGGGATCAACAAGATATATATAAGTATGGTGCAAAATACGTCAAATCACAAATTTTTGGAAGTCATGTTTTAATTTTATGATTTTCATGTTTTGAATTTTTAGTCTTGATTAAAAAAAAATTATGTAGAACATGATTTTTTCTTGTTATTGTTTAAAATACAGGGTGTCAAATTTTGAGAAAAATGATGAACGTGATGTTGTGTTTATGGCTATAAAAGGAAAAATAAATATCCGATATTTATGATATAGGGCTCGTTTTAAAGGTAAGTTAATACGGATTAATAAAAAAATATAAAAATGGTAAGTTCTTTAATTTTTCCCGCCAAAATTTTATTTTTGAATTTTCTCAATGATCGTCCAATGTATTTAACATGGAAATTGACGTAGTTTATGAATGGACTGTTACAAATTTATCCCTTTTTGTTTTTTAATTTTCTATTAGAAGTAAGAATATACTAATGATCGACGAAATAAATTTAAACAATTACATTATCAGGTCGAGCATGAATTAGTTAAAAATTGAAAATAACATATAACAATTTGATTTTGTATTCCAAAACTGGGTAAATCGTCATACTTAAATGTATTTTGCACGAAAACGAAAAATTTTACTAGCGCAAGTTTTTAGTATGTTCAATAGAATTAAAGAACGTAAAATTTAAAAAAAAAAAAAGTTGGGCGATCATTGAGAAAATTCAAAAATAAAATTTTGGCGAGAAATTTGAAAATGAAGAAATTAAAAAACTTACCATTTTTATATTTTTTTATTAATCCGTATTAACTTACCTTTAAAACGAGCGCTATATCATAAATATCGGATATTTATTTTTCCTTTTATAGCCATAAACACAACATCATGTTTATCATTTTTCTCAAAATTTGACACCCTGTATTTTAAACAACAACAACAACAATACAAAATCATTTTCTACAAAATGTTTTTTTAAACTAGTACCACCAATTGAAAACATAAAAAATAAAAAATGTAAAACCCACTTCCGGTCCCATATCCCAAATTTGTGATTTGACGTATTTTTCACCATATATTTTTCTATCTAAAACATAATATCCTGTTCTCCTATCGTATTAACGAGGCCTAACGGGGGTGATCGACCTAATTCCAAAAGTAAATTTGCGAATTTTATAAAAAAAATAAAACTAAACACGTAACTGTTTCTGGTCGCTATGTAAACTAGAGGTTTGTGTAAAAACCCCAGTTGTTTAACCTAAAATAATGTTAGGCTTAAATTCCAAATTTTTTAAGATTTTTCTTCAATGTACATAATTTCGAATTCACTCTCAAAAATTTTAGGCCCAAAATTTGGTGCGTACTATATTTTTTACATATTTTTACTTCATAGCATACTTTTACTAATAGAATTTTTAAATCTCGTATTAAATTATTATCCCACTCATCCTAATAAATTCATACATTTCCTTATAAACCAAATTGCCCTCATTCATTAAATCACTTAGGTTTGTTGCATTCCGAATGATGTTGAATTTAGATCTTTATTGGTTGTATTTAGGACAAGCCAATATTGGATGTTGAACATCCTCCACACTTCCACACAACTCACAATTTTTGTCCTCCCTCAAATGACGTTTCCACAAGCATTCCTTCCAGTTTCCATGGTTCAGCCTGATTCTCTCAACCGTTTGCAACATTCGCGTATCTCCTTTGAGCTCCTTAAAGAACGGAATTCTCAAAGGAATATCACGGAGCGCTCTTACTTCATCCCTTTCGTTAGACTTTTCTCGTTAAACTCACTTTCCCATTTTCTCCACAGGTTCATCTGAAACTTTCGAAGTACGTCTTTTTCATCCTTTCTTCCGTACTGCTGAACCATGTCATTCAATAATGTACCCTTTTTTGCTAACATATCGGCTCTTTCATTCCCTTCGATCTGTCTACGTGATGGGATCCATTGTATGGTCACATCACGTTGACAGTCTCGAATGCATTCAAAAATCAAATCGACATACACATTGCTTTCCCTTCCACCTCAACATTTTAGTAAACATAAACCACTCTGGGAATCGGAAAATATTACTATTACCCTTTCCCCTTCATTCACAGCCAGTTTAATTCCTTCATTATACAGATGCTTTTGTCCACTTTATAATACTTTTCAACATTCTTACTAGGCATAAAGATACCAAGACCCACTCCATTCTCATTCACACTAGCATTTGTATAAACGATATCATCCTGCACATACCGCTGACTGATTTTCCCCAACATAATTTTGGCGATAACTTCATTCATTCCCTTATTATATTTCTCCATATTCAATCATACAGTAAGATTATTAGGAACGGGTTGCGGACCAGCATTGCCTATACTCAGAAACATGTTCGGTATGTCGGTTTGTACACCGCCCTACTTTGTAATCTTACTATCATCTCATTCCAAAACTCATTTTTCTTAGTTATCATTCTCACCCACTCTCTCACTGTGATCCACTCTCTCTTGTAATCAAGAGGTGAATCACCCATTTCAGACCACAGAGTGTGTATTGGGGTTGAGTTAATCGCCCCCAATACCACTCTTGCACATGCATTTTCTACTTTTATTAATTGGCTAAAAGCCCCTTTCGAACCATTCCCATAAATACTAATACCATATTCAATTTTGGAGGTTATAAGGACCTTCCTTAAAATATCAGTCACACTCGGATGAGCGCTCCACTTAGATTTGCTCACCTGTTTAACCACATTTAAACGTTCCTTGCAGTTATCTGCCAAACATTTTCATGTGCTTCCCAAAATTCATTCGCCTATCAATCCAAATACCCAAATACCTGTACGCATTTACTTGTTGAATTCTGTGACTATCACAACACTTATATTAACATTTGCAACCTTTGTTCTGAAACTCATATAAGCACACTTATTAGGATTTACTCTCAGATTCAACATTTTAAGTTTTTCTATTAAATATAGGTTGAACAGAGCTGGAGATATTCTACTTCCTTGTGGAAGTCCAACATTTGCAATTCCCTCCAACCTAAAACCACTTCCATTCAGAACCATTTTTCTCTCAGTCATAAAATCTTTTATCCACATACATACTTTCCGTGAAAATCCAAAATTCGAGAGAATTTGCTGTAATTTCCACGGAACCACATAATCATAAGCTCTTTCAATGTCCAAAAATACTGCAACAGCGTTCATATTATCCTTTCTTACTTCCCAAACAAACTTTTCCACATACTCGATTGCAGAGCGGTTGTCGATGGCAACAAATTATTTTCATTCACAAAATCTTCCATTCATTCTTTCATTATTCCATTTAAAATTTTTATAAAAACATTTAACATACATATGCCTCGATAATTTGTTGCCACATGTGGATCTCTATCCCATTTAGGGATGGGAACCACCCTGCTCTATTTCCATTTGTCCGATATTTTTAAACCCATGCACACTTTGTTGAGTATCTCAAGCAAATTATGTTTTGCTGAGTCACTCAACAACCGAATCATTTTATAAATTACTCGGTTCGTCCCTGGAGTGGTAGATTTTGATCTATCTAACACTCTCAGGAACTCTCCCCATTCATACTTACAATCCATTTTTTAATTTCTCACTCATTCTATCAACTTCATTTATTACATTCAATATCATTCTTATAAATTCTTCACCTTTATCTCTGTTCTCTCATACCACATTGCTCACATTAAAATGTTTACCATTCACCCTATTAAATAAACTCCATACATCCTTAGTTGTGGTTCTATGTGTCATTTGGGACACATATTCCCGCCAACTTTTCCTTTTTAAGGAAAATCATAATCTTATTCTCACTACTCCTATTCCTATTAAATTCACGCAATGCTATTCGCTTCCTTTCATACCAGAATCGAACTTCATTGTTTCACCAACCATTCACATTAATCTCTTTCATATCCACAATTTATTTACCCGTTCAATTTCACTATCTAACTGGCTTTAATTTATTTCATTTCTCCGAGAATCTCATTCATTTGATTCACCCATTTCCTGTTATTCATTAATTCACGTTTTTTTCCTAAACATTCGATTATCATTCATGATCATTTTGATCATGAAATGATCACTACCCAAATTCTCTTCTTCACCATTCCAAGTGACCCGGCAGGCCAGTTCAATAGTTATCATAGACAAATCAATTGCGCTGGCCGTGCCTCCCACATTCGCCATTCTAGTTGGCCTTCCATCATTCAGGAGCACCATATCGGAGTCTTGAATCAGGTCGGCCTGAAAGTTTCTAATATTGTATAAATTTAATGGTTGTGTATTTTCTCTATAAATTCTGAAAATTTTACTAAATCCTCACCATTTTATGAACGTACGAGTATTTTATGAAATTTCTTGAAGCCTAAAAAATTTCAAATTTCATGGTTTAAAAATATTAAAGGCTGTTTTACGTGTTTAATTCAGAATTTGAATTTTCAGTTAAAATTACCGATCGCGTTAAAAGTTTCTCTAAAATGTTTCTAAATTCAACTAAACATGCTTAATATAACGGTAAACGATGGCAAACAAAATTTTTTATGTTCTTTTGTATTGGCCGATCAATTTGCTGTTTTAGATTCTGTATTTTCACTTAGAGGACCAATACTGCTTAAAAGGTGGACACACTTTAATTTATTCACATTCATTAAGCAACCCAAATTGGGTAAATGATGGTAATATTCTCAAATGTTATTTCAAATACTTTATTGTGGAACTGAAGCTTAAAAAAAATTAATTTGGTAAATTTTACAAATTTTTTCCGTTAAATAAAATTTGAAAGGGCAAAATTTGTGAGATTTAAAAATAAATTTTTGCGGTTGCTGTGAAAAATTGACGAATTGGCTGAGTTGCACACTAGTTACAACAACGATTCTACTGTTTTTACCAGCTTAGAGTAAAGGCAGCGAGTGTTCAGATTCGATCACTTTCTTAAATCCGATCGGACCCCGCCTCGGGGGGGGGGAATTTTTTTTGAAAATATTTTACACTTTGTGTGAAAATTTTTATACTTTCTTGCTGATAACACTTTCTATTCAATTTTAAAAGTGATCGGCCTCCGGGGTATGGGTCCACATTCTTTTTTTTTTTTTTTTTTTTTTTTTTAAATTGTGTACATTTTGTGTGAAAATGTGTATACTTTCATGGTTTCGATGGTGACCCTTTCTATTAAATTTTCAAAGTGATCGGATGTCAGGTCAAGGAGTTTCTGTACAAATATTTTGAAAAATGATTTGGAAATATTTTTGAACGATGATTTGGAGATATTTTTCTAAATATTTTTAGTTGTTGTGTTTTGTATGTGTATGAGACGAAGTGATCTGGGTCGAGGAGCTTTCATGCCAAATGTTCAATTTTTTTTACATTTAGTCTCAAAATTTGTATTCTTTCAATAATACAACAATGTTTACTTAATTTTAGAAGTGACTGGACCCCGGGTCAAAAGACTGCTGTACAAATATTTTTAAAAATGACTTTTTTTTTACGAAAATGAATGCACTGGATTTGCCGCAACAATCTTTCTACAGGTTTCATCTTTTTGGAGGAAACCTAGGCTTTTTGCTTACCTTATTTTCTCAAGGTTCAGTTAAAGGTTATTTCTTGTTATCTGCTGGCAATCATTTCGGCAGATATGCCAAATGTATGCCTTATGTTTAAAACGATACAAGAATTTCTCAAAACCGATAGCTTTATCTAGCTTTCAACTTCAACACAATAAGAAAGAAGAAAATAATTCCGAATTATGAGAAAAACTCTTTAAGATGTGAAATTGGTAAGAGTAGAATTTATCCTGTTCAATTGTTTACTACTTAAGCGATACACGACTGTAACACCTAAAACCGTTCGTTTTTGATACACTTTAGCGAAGACAAAATGTATACGTAAATCTGTTTCATTTCTCTTATTCATTGTTACACCAATATGTTACTTTTACGAAGACTTTAGTGATAGCAAGTCTTCGTAAACCGTACGTTTCTGTTACGCTATTTTGGGAGGTTGCTTCAATTAATTTACTTCACAGAAAATGTAGTAAATGCCAAATTTTAATGTTACAAAATTTTAAAATTACCTAAGACAAAATTAGTTGTAACAATGAAAAAAAAGTTGAATTAAGTTTTTCCATACCTGAGAGTGCTAAACATATTTAAACATATTTATTTAGGAAGTAAAACTAAAGGTCGGTGAAACTCTAAAGTTAAGAATAAATCAATGAATTTAAAAATAGTTCAGTCCTTAATTTTGAAATTGTAAACCTTTTAAATTGCAGAGCATAACTTTCTCAGTGCAACATTCCGAGTTTCGGATCAAAAATATACAAAATCCGACAAATTGTTTGGAATGCATTTTATTTAGCCATTTTCGTGAAGACTGAAGTGTCATGAGTTTTAATCAAATTTTTATTTATATTTTCAGTAATTAAAATTAGTAATGTAAATTTTTTAAATTAATTCGAATTTTTTCTTTTAAAATATTGCTCTAGTTTCATGATTTCCAAAAACTGCCTTTTCTGGCTAATCTGTATCGAAATTTTCTCAATTTTCAAAATTTAAATTTATAATTTTGAAATTCATTCAATGACTTTCAAGTTAATAAAAAAATTTGGTTTAACATTTGCTTGACCAAGACAAAATCGATCAAAATTATCGATTATGGAACGCAGGAATTTAAAGTGAAAAATTATGGAATGCAGGAAATTAAAGTTTACAGAATTTCAAAATTGTTGTGAAATAATTCTTAGAGCAAAATTCTATACTTAACTGTTTATGATATTTAATATAAAGGCAAAGATGATTCGAGAAGAATTTTTAAAACTGACATAAGTTCCAAATGTAACAGATGACAAAGAACATTTCCAATTAGAAGATCCACTGAAAGGCGTGAGGAAATAATTATTGTGGAAGGTTGAGATTATGCTATGTAACGATTATACTGAAAAGTGATTTTGTTACGATGACACCAAGTTACTATATTAGATACTAACCGCTCCGACATAAACTTCGCAGACACGACCTGCGATTATCAAAAACGACAGTGAATGTACAGAGAGAATACAAAAAGGAACATTTGCATGGAATCTAGAAAGTTTTGCCTAAGACAGGATAGCTAAGTTCTATAGTAAATCACTTCAAGGAACCTAGACAATTTTATATCATTAGTTTAAGGTGACAAAGGTTTGAAAATATTTTAGATATTGCTTTGGAGTACAACTGCGTAAATTCTTTAGAAATATTATTTTAATTAAATTTTAATTAGATATTAATTATCAAATAAACAATTTGAAATGAAACAAGTTTTAATTGATAAACCTGGTGTACCACCTAAAAAACACGTACAAAAATTTTAAACGGAATATTTCACCCCTGACTAACTTCAAATATCATCAAATTTAAGTGGATTTTAATAGAATTCCGTATCATCAATTTGATTACAGATAAAGTTATAAAAAAAAACCTGTAACCCATAGTTGTTGTTTTGTTATAAACGTGTGCTGCACAAAATTATCTAAATTTAATAAGCTCGACTTTACAAAAACAAATTGAATTGCCTAATCAAAAATGAACTACGTTTATTTCAATAACCTTGGCTTGACATCATTATTAACCGGCATCAAATAAAAATCAATACCACCCACAATTTCAACACGTGTGTGTCCAACATATTTATTTATCCAATTACGAAAATTAATTACTACTTAAACAAACGTGAAAACAACATTAATTTTAATTAATTAAACCAAAAAAACTATTAAGGTAATTTAATTAAGAAAAAAAACAAAAAAAATCTTATGCTGATCAAAACATTTGGTGTTGTAGATTTGGCAATGAACATTTTTTAATTAAGCTGCACACACACACGTATGATTTGATATGTCAACTTCTTTATTTACGTGAAATTATATTGTATTAATTAATTTTAATTATGGGTTTTCTAATTTTTGTATATGTCTTGACCAAAAAAAAATTTCTTTCGTGTGTGTCACTAAAAATAGAATTGCAAAACTATATCGATTTGAGGGCGACTAGACATAATGAAACTTAAAACCGGAAATCAAATGATTTTAATGTATTTTTTGCGCAACAAGTACAAGAGTCGATGACAGTTGTGTGATATCATCGGCAACATATTTAAAATAGTCAAAATTAAATGACCTTGAGATATTATTCTAAATTACATTAAAAATATATAATAGGTTGAAGGTGATTTGAGGTTATTGTTATAGGCCACCAGCCGCCATCATCATCGTCAGGTGTGTATAAGAATTAACATCCAACTTGGCACTTTTATGTATTTATGTGTACAAAAAAAAGGTGATTGATCTTTTTTTTTTTTAAATTCACCTACAGTTGGTATATTATGCAAAGCTTAGAGTTTTAATGACTCATGTACGAGTATGTATATCAAATTCTTTTTTTTTTTTTTTTTTTTGTATAAATAAAACTAAACCTACTTTCAAAATTTTTTGTTTCGTATACCTGTCATGCCTCGACTTACTTTAGTATGTGCACATAAAACGTTTTGGTTTAGAAAATGAAAAACATTGATAAATACGCGAATATGGTGAAATATTAGCAATCAAGTCATATATCACGAATAAATTGATGTCTTCTTCGATGTGTAAAGTAAATCGGAAATTAAATTTATTTATGTCGGTGGTTCTTGCTGTTGTCTATTTATTTGCATAAAATCAATATTAATATGATTTAGAAATATTAGGTATAAGTTCTATATTTCTAAAAATATCTATTTAATTCATTTTTACGTAGTATGGAGAGATTAGATTTTATAGTAATAGTATTATGTTCCACACTTATATTCTAGCCTAAAAGTTCACAATATGCATCCCGAATCACTAAAATAGCAAATTTTAATCGGATTTTTGATTTAAGATACATTTAATTTACGTTCCACAATTTGTGTATAATTAGGTTCCACATTTTTTTTCGTTGTACTAAACGCGTCTTTTCTTGTGATATTACGTACGCAATATATTAAATGCTGTTTCCTTCGCCAAAGAAGAAGTATCACTTTAATTTAATGTAATTGTCTAAAATTACACTGTGCAGGCGAAAATGATTTCATTTTTATTATTTTGTTGGCAATGCTTTAATTGAATTAAACACTTTATTCATAATTAAATATAATTCTGGGAATTTATTGTTATGATAATTATTTTAACATAAAATGTAATTCCGTAAAGATTTAAAAAATTTTAATTAGTTAGATACATACATATGGTATATGTATGTATAAGTAATAGAGACACGGATTTTAGTACAACAATAAAAACTTGTTTTTAAAATAAATGAACTAAAAATAAAACTAAGTAGTGTATCACTGTTAATTAAATAACAATATTAACAGTTTTGTAACTTATTTAAGAAATCCAAAACCATCTCATCATCTTACCTATTTTGTAATTAACATCGAAGCAAAAAGAAAAAAAAGACAAAACATTTTTACACACATCTAAACATAAAAAACGGTTATGTATATACAATTTCCCGCTGGTAAATTATACATAATAATCTTAAAATAGATCTTGTCTTTTTTTTGCATCTTCTTCGTTTACTTATTCGTTGTGCTATTATTTCTTTTGTTTAATAATAATATTGTAATAATAATAATAATAACAGCAACAATTTAATAATTAAGTATTGAATCATCGAATGTTCTGCTTTATTTCATTCTAAATCACTGTATGTTTTGTACATTATTTAAACAACATTTTCAATGGCTGTGTTCAACATTCGATTTTAATTTACTCTTGCACACAGAATTCCCAGATTATGTATTACAGTAGTATATTAAGTATTAACAGACTTTATTTATTTATAGTGAGTAATCTTTTAATTATGTTTATGCGTGCAGGGTGATTCTGAAACTATTTGGTGTAATTATTTCATGATGTTACAAGATCTTTGACTTTTCTCCAAAAAATTATTCAAGTCTTTCTTTCAATTGATCCTTAAATTCTTAATCACACAAAATCGAGAAGTTAATTTTTCCCTCAGACGCTATTCAAAAAATCTATATGGGTCAAACAAACAAACAACATGAAATTGTATGTTCATAGTAAACGATTCATGCGTGTGGTTTATCTCAGATATTCAACATAAATCCACTTCTAATGGTAATTCAAATGCGCCAATCAGTTCAATCAAATTCACAATAAAATTCGAAATCCGAAATTCCTATTTGAAATTCGTCACATTATTCAAAATTTTCGAATTATTCGGTCGCTAAGAGGCATTGAGATGCCTATATTTTAGACAATTAGGGATTTTTTCAATATTTTGCAAGATTATTCTACAATTCTTATTTTATAGGAGATTTTCGGATATAATCGAAAGCCGTTGAAGTTGCATCATATTACAGAATTAGTGATACATCGATTTGTTTAGCACTGAGGCTCCAAAGTTTATAAATTTCTCGATATTAATCGAGTTTAGTTTGCGGTTGCATTAAGCATACCATTCAGTTATATAATTTTATATAGAATCGAGATTCTTGAAAGGAAATTTTTGAGTTTATGTAGATTTGCGAATTTAAATGGCATGTATTTGCTTGGCTCCTCCTATATTTAATGTTTAATAACTGTTTTTAAATAATACAGCTCTAAAAAAAAAACTGAAGAAATTACTGCGTGGCCCTAAAATAACTAAACATAAACGGACACGCCCAATAGGTTAAGGGGTTGTGGGATTTGATTGGGTTGTGGGCTTATGTTGTTTAGTTATACCATTTTTCGCCAATTTTTTACGTTTAGAGGAAAAACCTGACGTGATAGAGCAATTTGGATCTCGGATTCACGGGGTAGTTTTTCAATTCTTTTGTGGAGCTTTCTTTTGTGGTTTTTGACATTTTCATTTCATTGAGTTATATGCCAATCTGCTAAATGTTTATAAGTTGAGTGATGCTACCTATATTCGAGATATTAGTTCAGCTTATTCGAACTTGTTGGAGATTCTGCAAACTTTGGGTAGATGATTTTGAAATATTAAAAGATTTTCAAGAATTTTCGAGGCTTCGAGAGTATTTCAGATTTATCGAGATTTTTTCGCATTCGATTTCGAGACTTGCTTGGTATTGACTTGCACAATTTGAAATAGACATTATTTGAGACAAATGATTTCTGACGTTTCTTGATATTAAAAGGAAATTCAAGATTATCCAACTTTTTCGAAATGTTCGAGTTTATTCTCTCTTTTCCACATAATTCTCGAGATACCGAGTTTTGCTGGCAATAAGAGAAGTATGGCGTAATGTTAAGTGGTGTTAATTTTTACGACTTTACAAACTTTTACAAGACGTTGGTTTGCTTACAGTCTGGAATACTACAGAGATTTTTTCAGATAATTAGAGATTTTCGAGTTGTATTCGACATGTTTTCAATTTTTGCTTAGTGTTAGTGCTAACTAGCGCGTGCATAAAATTTAAGATTTTCGAAGCTTTTATTTGAGATAACTAGAAAGAATTCCCTGTTTTTATGTTTTTGCGAGAATTTTCCCAACCCGAAGAAATAAGTGGTATATTCCCCCAAAAAACCGATACACAAATTCTCTCTTAGTATTTAATAAAGTCATTGGGATATCATAATATTCCCGAAAACAAAAATCCCAAAAAGTATCTCAAAAAAAAAATTTAAAATAAAGTGCCCGATTAAAAAGGAAGCCCCCATAAAATTTTTATTAACTCAGTATTAAAACAAAAGGTTACTACATAATTTCTTGTCACCCTCCGCAGAGAGGATCAATGCTAAGCGGATTTGGGGAGTTTTTATTTTAGTGTGTGAAAAATAATCAAAAAACTCAAATTTTCCCAAAAGGTTCTAATTTATGATAATACTAGAATTTCAAAAAATTGCCTAAGCTAGGGTTTGGGGCGGCAGCCACATCTTGTAAGGTATACAACGAATTAAAATAATATTTCTAAAATTTGTTATATTTAAAAAAACTTGATTTTTTCGAATTTTTAAGACCTACCTTAGAGGATGAGGGCTGCCGCCCCAAACCTCTGCTTTGACCATTTTTTCATATTGTAGTTAATAAAAATTTAATATGGCCTACCGTTTTAATGGGGCACATTACTTTGTATTTTTTCCGGGATTTTTTTTCGGGATTTATATTTTCGGGAATATGATGCCAATCCCAAATGATTAATGTTGTAAAATATTTTCTATCTGCTTAACATAGTTACGACTAAATTTTCTGCTTCGTTAACCAGGGGCCTAACTATGCAGAGAAGGTACAGGAAGAAAAAGGAAAACATTAATTATTGCTTAATTAATTTTGCAATAATTAATGTTTTCCTTTTTCTTCCTGTACCTTCTAATACAAACGATAGCCATCGAAAACAGTCGTCAAATTGCATAGTTAGGCCTCAGGTTTTTGTTAGACCGATTTTTGGCTTTATTAAGATTCGGTACCTAATAATTATTAGAAAAATTTTGGACTCGTAGTAATTCGAGATTTTTATTTTTCAAGATTTTGTCGCGTCAAGTATGGGGACAATGTGCAAATCGATTTTCGTCGCTAATTAAGCGTTTACATCAACAAGTAGGCTCCCCAAATCATAAATTTAGTAATTCCCTAATATTATGATGAAATTGAAAACTTACTAAAAGGAAATTTGGGGAAATATTTCACTATATTAGAGGATTTTGTTCTTATGGTGAGTTTCGAACTTATTTCGTAATGAAACTTTTCCCCGAATATCGGATATGAAATAACACCCAAAATATTATTTTGAAAACTTATTTCACTGTTTAATTTTCTGGAAAAGATTGATTTAATTTAAAAAGGGGGCTTTTCCATTTTAATTTTAAAACTAAATCTAAAAATTGTCTCTCCTTACCAGAATATTTAGCAAATTTAGCAAAGTAACAAAAAATTGGGGATTTTTTCGTTTAATTTGGGAATTTATTTCATTAAGCAATAAATGCCTCAAAATGGTGAACAACAAAATCTCAATAGAATAGAAGGTGCACATCTTCACATAATATAACATCTAAATCCAAAAATTGTATAATTCTAGAGGTTTTGGTTTTTGAGTTAGAGAACACAGAGCCATCAGAACGCATATATGTATGTACATACTGCAGACATTTTTCAGAAATGTAGATTTGGATATAACATGACCATTTCCGTTAAAATCTCGAGTTGAACAATTTTCATGATTTACTTTATAATTAGTAAAAGAAAGTAAAAATGGTCTGATCTAATAATCGAATATACTAAGGAATGAATTCTCAATTATGATAAATAATCCTCCTTCCATAAGCAATCACCAAAATCAAATCATCCAAATCCTTTAAGAGGGTGTTACGCATACTCGTAATTCACCTCGAAGATTGTCTCGAATAACGCATCGAAGTATAGAAAATTTCGAATAATAAACTTAAAACCTCGGAACGTAAATTGCTGTCAGCTTTGGGCTTGCTCAAAATTTGCGAGTAGGATCGAGTAATTTCGAAACGTTCGAAGAATTTTAGAATTGTAGAATAATCGCGATATATATTCTCAAAATAAAGTCGCATATTCTCGAAAATCTAGAAAAAGCTTCGATTTCTAGAATAATCTTAAAAAATCTCAATGACAAGCAACACAAAAGCAAAAAAAGCTCTTCCTCGGGAAAATAACTAAAAAAAAACTCGAATAATCTCGAAAATATTGGGTAATGTTGATAATTTTAAATAAATTAAATTCTAAGTAACTTAATGGTATTCAAAACCAGATATCTAGATTATTCCAAAAATCTCAAAATATCAAATTTCGGAAACCTTACCAAACTCAATGTTAATGTCAATGGTCATATTGCAATCCAAATTAATTTGAATAATATCGAAAACCTTGAGTAGTGTTGAAAAATCTCTAAAATCTGAAATAATATCTAAAGGTCAAACAAACCAAACCATCCCGATGTACCTGACCTGTTAGTCGAAAATTCGAGAAACTCAAATAAGCTCTATTCAGACTAGGGATTTTCAAGACACTTTTCAACATTTTGAGTGGAAACCCCTTACACCCCGGATAACAATCATAATTTTAGTTAAAAGTATTGCTTCCAGAGCTACAAAAATGTTTTTCCAGTTAGAGAACTCACAGATATCCACACACTAAATACAAGCAGACATTTTCCAGAAATGGTCATTTTGGACTTAAAATCTCGAGTCGTAAAATTGCGCATGATTCATATTCTTTCTTTACACTTTGTTAAAGAAAGTAAAAATTTCAACGTTTCAATATTTTCTGGAATGAAATCAAGATTTAATTTTAAAATAAGAATGAAGACCTCTATTTTCCAGAATATAGTATTTCAAAATTCAATTTTCCGTTTCCAGAATTTAAATTTTCTTTTTCCAGCAAAAATATTTGTAATAATTCCAATAGCTAATTTGAGATTTTATAAATAGGGATTTTGATTTTGGGATTTTGTATTTAGTGATTTGATTTTGGGATAGTGTACCTAAAACAAAATTTAAAAATTTTCATAAAAACAACACAAAAAAAAATTAGAAAAATTAAAGAAACTAGTTTTACACTGCCAGTATCAATGCCTGTGGAGCGCGTTAACTCTTTACAGCCTAAATGAATTAAGGACAATACCAAAAACTGGTGGTCTTATGCCACCTTAACCGTACAAATTACGGGCCGTTAAATTGCCGCCCGAAGTTTTGGTGCGATAAATTTATTTGACAGTTTTTTTGAGCAAATAATGACAAGTTTTCAAGAAATTATTCCTACACAGAACTACTTAAGCCTGTATTCCATGAGAAAAATTGACTGACAGTAAAAAAAACGAAAAGAGAAAAACAATCTGATGCCCTTATAAGAGACAAGGACAACGTTTTTTATTTTATTTTTTATTTTACTGCAAAATTATTTTTCTACAAAATAAAAAACGTTGCCTTTGTCTCTTATATGGGGCATCAGATTATTTTTCTCTTTTCGTTTTTTTTGACTGTCAGTCAATTTTTCTCATGGAATACAGGCTTTAGTTGCTTTATTTGCAAGAAAAATTCTAATCGAAAATTTTTTTAATACAGAAGTTTTGTTAATCCATAAGTGTATTGTATATCCATATTCCAACAAGACCCTTAAAGGTGTTCGCTCAGTTACGAATTATAAAACGCTAACGAATATTTTACTCGAATAACAAAACATTTTTGTGTATCTACATTGTGGCGCTCTCATCCCACTCATTCATATTTTTGTATCAATTTAAGCAGTAACTAAAACCATACCACATAAAAAAAATAAAAAAAAATTGTTCATCTTGGTTATGTAACATTTTTATTTTTTTATGTTAATTTACATCCCTCAAGGGTATGCATATAGAGTATACGTAGACATAAAATATTCATAAATTAATTACATAATTTTCATATTTAATTAATTTTTTTCGTTTTATATTAACAAATAAAAAAAGGACATGCAATTATATTTTAAGTACATATAGGAGTTTTAGTCTTCTTTCCATAAACAAACTCTTCAAATATCTAATTAAAACAAGAGCACTCAAAGTGAGTGGCTTGGGTACTTTAAAGGATAATGATAACAATAATTCTTGTGGTTGTTGTTTAGTTTATGTTTTTGTTGTCTCTAACTAATACACTGGCAGTCAATGTACTTTTTATAGACAGGATACTAATCCGTAAATTTAATTGTAAAAATTATAAAATAAATAAACAAAATTTTTAATTTTATTTTTAAATTTCAATAAAATAAACATTAAGTTTCGTGGGTGAAGATCAATGGTGCTCGATCGTTTGAAAAAAAAAAAAAAAAAATATAATTAAGAAATTATAATTGCCATTATTGTGTGCTTTTGTTATAATTAACATTAAAATTTTAGTATTTAATTTTTTTTTAATTTTTTTATTTTTGCGAAATATTTTTGAAATGATGCGTTTTTCTCTTTATTGACCGAATGATTTATCTTCTTGTCTAGTGGAAGTGGAACTGAATAAAATTGTTTAAATTTACATGTTTTTCAACAATAATTATTTATAACCCTTCTTTTTAAAAATAGATTAAAGTTTTTTTATTGTAATTTTTTAAATTGTTTTGATTATTTTTTTTTATGAGTTAACTAATATCTTTGGAATGATGTAATGTTCGAAATATAACTAGACTCTAATTAATGATTTGTGTATAAACCGATAGACTGTTGGTTTTCTCTCATAACAATAATGTGCTCGAAATAGGACTCAAGAAGTGGTCAGGAGAAATAGGAAAAAAGAAAGAAGAAGAGAAAAGTAGTCAATGAAGAAAGAGGATGGGAAAATAAGCAAGGGAAGAAGGGAAGACGGTAATAAAGCATTAAGAAAAAAAGTAAAACGAAGAAGAGCGGAAGAAACCCGACGACGGGAGGGAGGGAGGGAGGGTTCTAGGAATTGCAGAAGTCTTCCCAGAAACCAGGAAAAAAGATAGAGAAAAAATTTGGAATATTGTGAGACGATAGATGGTGAGGCGCCAGAAAATACGTTTGGATCAGTTATATACTTCAAAACTGCAGCAAACATAGGTACCCCAGTCGTATCTATCAGAGCACCAAAAGCCAAGGTCACTCATATTAAAAATATCGATATTATTAAGAAAATTATAGAAACATATCGTGCCCTACAAATAAAAATAGTCGATGAAACCATGAATGGTAGTTCGAAACATAAAGCTTTTATAGAAAACCTGGTCAGTGTAGTTAGTAAAAATAAATTGAAAGTGGTGGTCGTAGCTTTACGTATGGTCAAGTAGTAGAGTAAAATTAAAACAATTTATTTACCGCTTTTTCGAGAAAAAAAAATGTTGTACCAGGTTACGGCGGTGGTTAAAAATGTGGAATGAAAATACCGTTCTTGTTATGGTTGCGGTTCAATACTTTTTATTTATTCCGTTTCCGTTTCGGTTTTCAGTCCATCAAAAATTTCGTTTTTTCTGGTTTTCGTTTCGGAATGCTTTACTTGGAATAAATGATTTCAGACACATTTTGACGGACATAATGAATGTGAATTTCTTCCTAAACTTTCCTAAAATCACAAAAACAACAAATTGTAAGAATGTATAAGTAAAACTACGCATTAACAAATAAATTATACATTACTCATTAAGTAAAGGACATTAAAACTTTTGTATTGATACGTCTAAATATTATCATGTAATATTTTTTTAATATTCCATTATTAATTTCAGTATGATAATTTATGTTGATAAAAATAGTAATGTTCAATACCATACGTCCAATTTTTTTTTTTTTTTTTTATATACATATTTTAATTGGGTGCAGAGCGGACTTATTAACGGTCCTAGCTCCTTGTAACTGTCAGAGCTTCGGCACCCAATGCGCGATCCTTCAAGTAAAGATTAATAGCTACCTTAAATTTATTCATTTTGTATTCCTCCGGAAATTTGAAGTGTATTAGCGAATTCCACTTTTTTGATGTTCGATATACAAATTCGCGCTTCGTAGACAAATACAATTGCCGAACGTTTTCCGATACTTAGAAACACCCGCCCAAAAAGCTAAGTATATTTTTGAGTAACGCGAGCGGAATTTAAACATTTACCTTGCTTGGTAAAGTGAGGCAATTTGTACCCTGTCAAGCGAGTTCATCTACCCTTTCATTTTTCAGAATGCTTAAGTGCCTTGGCATCTACGTTAAGTGGATGTTAAACTGATCTGCCATCTCGTTAAGAGATGAGAGACTGCTCTGGGCTACTTTCGAAAAGAAAAGAAGTAAGAAAATAAGGTTGTAGATTGTCTTAACTAATCCTTGGCCTCAATTATCGCAGTTAATTCAGCCTGAAAAATGCTGCAATAATCGCGTAGACGAAACGGGAGTTTCACATTTAGTTTCTCACAGAAAACACCAGAACCAACCTTACCATCCATTTTCGAACTATCCGTGAAGAAGTTCAAAACTTCAGCGTACAATATCTCTTCACGAAGTCAGCCCTCTCTGGAGGGAATATCAGTACGAAACCTTTCCTCAAAAGATGGTAATGGAATCAAGTAATCGGTAGTACCAAGTATATCTCTGTTACACAAAAAAGATGAGTGTCCTGTATTACTACAGGTCTACATAGAAATGGATTTGATCCTTAATGCCTGAGTGGTTGTACTCCTGAGTGCACCACTAATAATAGGGTGGAAGTTCTCTAAATTTTGTTCAGCAACTTTTGGTTAGCCTTACTATTTAAGGCTGGCCACCAAACAACAAACCCATATAAAAGTATGGGCCTTATCAATGATGCATATAGCCAGTATACGATATGGGGTTCAAAACCCCATCGTTTTCCAATAGCATTTTTAAAGGAGTATAGCGCTATAATAGTTTTCTGTACCCTTTCTAAAATATTAGGCTTCAAACTAAATTTGCTGCCCAAAACAACCCTAGGTATTTCGCTTTATTTTTATTTATTATTCAAATGATGATGTTCTCATTTTAGGAAAGTCTAGGTTTGTGCTCATTTTAGGCCATATACATTTTATAAATTATGTAATTCGAACCGCGTTTTCTTCTTTATATAATGCTGATTATCGGTTGATTCGAATTAAGTATATTATACCCACGAACACATGCAAAGCTATTAAAATTTAGGAAAAACTTCACACATTTGTGCAAAGACGTGAAGTTTTTCCTAAACGATCCTAATTTTTTTTTTTTTTTTTAGAATAGTTTAGGATAAACTTAACGCGAATCGGACATACATACTTCATAGTTAGCTATGTTTTTTATTCGAAACAGACATTGAGCCGGTTTCGAACTGGAATTGTAACCGGAATATAGAAAAAAATAACAATCAAAACTAAACCAGAATGAGAAAGGAAAAACATCAATCAATTTTTGTTTACCACTCTTTCGAAAATTCGGGGTGGAAGTTTGTAACACATCCATGAAAATTTAAAAACAATCACGACAGATCACAAACATCCAGGAAGGTTGTGAACCTATCGAATTATTTATGAAAGTCTCAGATAATTTTAAAAATTTCAAATAATCTCGTAAATTTCGAATAAGCTGTAAAATTCTCGAATCGTAGCAATTTTGACAACTTGATTCATCTAAGCTATACTCAATTTGTAGACAAATACATTTTACCAAAATTTTATATTATACTACTTGTACGCACGCGAAACTCTCGTTCCTCAATTCCTATTTTACGACCAAAATTCGGGGAAATAGACTTCAAATTGAGATGTGATGAATTCGAGTCTAATATTGTTGATATTTGGATATGAGGTGAACGGATAAGTTGGAGGAAGCACAAAGCAGAAACTTTTTTAATTGCTCAGGGCACGTAAAGGCCTAAATCCAACGCAAAACTTGTATTTGTTTATACAATAAACAAACAATTATGCATATTTTTTAGGAAATAAAAAGGGCTTACGTTAGATAGATTTCTAGCATACGTAGATTTGTAGCATATTCAATCTTTCTTTATGTGTTAGGAAAAAAAAAATAGATGTTTAATTTACTGGTGACCCCGGGGTCACCGCTAACTTTCTGAGTGTTTGCGACAATAAACTCGAACCAATCAATCAATTAAAAATCAATAGACTATTATCGACGATTTATAAATTCCTAAATGACTCTAATCGATTGTATTTTATAACAAAATAATTTTGCAAGTCAATCGATGAAATTTTATAAAGGTTATATCATAACAGTAAAAAATACGTTTTATTAATTTAATTAAAAATGGATTAATGTCTTAATAATAAAATCCCACCTTCTGTGAACGCACCCCAAAAAAAACCGTTTAATGATCGAATTTAACTATTTGTTTATAACAATATAACCCATCTGTTTCATTGTGGTACATGAATTTGTTTTTTATCAATGCGTAGTAAACCTTAAAATATTGGACAAACAAAAAATTAAACAACCTATAATAAAATTACCATCTGTGACAAAAACAAATTTTTGTATATTTATGTAATTAAAGTTCGGTTTAATGCAAATTTGCACATTTAATTAAAATATCGTTTTTTTTGCACAATCAGGAAATCAAAAAAATGTGTGTCATTATTGGCTATGTATATTGCATAAAACTTGGATGTATTTGTATTTACGTATATAAATAAATGAACAAATTAAAAATCAATATTTTGTTTTAATTATTTATTTATGTATAAGGAATAATCAAAAGAATTATAAAATAATAGCCCCCTATTGGTATGAACTAAAATTAGCACAAAATCGTATGCTAATTAAAATGTTTATTATGATTTAGTAAATTATTTATTTTCGAATGACACAAAGATCAATGGTGTTGTATTTGTGTAAGGCGCGAAAATTAGTAAAACAAATTTTGTTGCCACCTTGACCAGTGTGCTTATCTAAATAAACAAGTAAACTATATCTCTTTTGTTCTAAATAAGCTCTTATTTATGATCATTTCATATTTTATGTATGCACATACATAAACGGTAATTTAAAATCAAGATCATTTACAGAAATACATACGAGCAAAATTTTAAAGGAGAAAGTCTGGGATGTAATTTAATATGTAGAGATATGTACATATATATATATATATAGATATGGAGAAAAAGATCTTAGTCTTATTATTATTAGTATCCGGTGCGCGAGAAAATAAAAACAAAAAACAATCAAATCATTTATCATTTCTAACCTTGTAACAAATACGACAAAATCGCATATCCATAAAACTATATTGATCAATTATAATATTGGCGATTTTAACCAAAAACAATATTTTTAACCCGTTCAATAGATTAAAAAATCAAATAAATTTAGTCACACACAAAAAAAAAAAAAACGAATAGTTTTCATGTTTTTATATTATCATGTGGTGGTCGCGCTATACAAAGTGAGAATGTACACAGTATTTTTTTTTGAATTTTTGATTTATGTGGTGTGCACGTAAATACCTAATTTATTGGCGCGCGATATATGCGGCTTTGAACTATTTGATTTTTTCGACCTTTTGTACATATATGTACGAGAACTAAAATTTTTTATAAATTTATAAACAGTTAATTTGAATAAATAGCACCCGGATTTGCATCACAATAGGTTTTTGTAGACATAGATATATTTATAAGGAAGTTGTAATTGGTCAGTTTTGCATAATGATGTAATCAAAATGAAATAGAAAGTTCTTGGAGGATGGATAGCTAGGTTGAAAATTAATGGGTAGCATATTTTTTGTTTTTGTTTAAATTTACAAGGTAAACAAAAGATCTCAATTTACATTTTATGTTAAAATTAAAACTAACAAACAAATGTTGTAATTTGTAGAAATTTGTTTGTGAAATCGATAAAATATGGATATTAGCTAAGTTCAAATAAAAAAAAAAAACATAAAAAACATTTTATTAGTTAGCTAGGTCTTTAATCGCTTACAAATTGAACCTATTATAATGCAAGATGCAACCTACAATAAAAACCAAATGAGTTTTTATTTTATTTTTTTCAGCGAACGTTCTTTGTTTAGTGTGCACGTGGACGATAACTTTAAAACAAAAATTGTTATGACAATTTTAACAGCATACATATTTTTCTGGAGCCTGCTTGGTTTCTCACAAATAATAGAACTTCTCAATCGATATCTCACACGCGTGACTTATCTCCAGAATGCCGTCGGCATTTTTGGGACGGGGTTAACCCTAATCAATTGTAGCTTATACGAGGGCGGATTAAAAATGAAGCTACCTAGCGCTAGATGGCAGCACAAACACAAATTTTTTTTGTTTTTTAAAAATTGCGATCTGTCAAACGTCAGCTATTAAAATTTCACCCAAAGTCATCGATTAGTTTATTTGTTGTAGTCGTTTGAAGTAAGCAACTTTTGTGTTTCTTGAAAAATGGAAAAAAACGAATTTCGTGCAGTGATTAAACAGTATTATTTGAAAGGGAAAACGGCGAAAGAGACAAAAGAAAAGCTCGATAAACATTACGGTGAGTCTGCTCCGTCAGATTACATGGTAAAATATTGGATTGCTGAATTTAAACGCGGCCTGGTGGTTACTGAAGAAAATATCAAGAAAATCCTCGATATCGTTATGAATGATCGCCGAGTCAAGTTGCGTGAGATTGTTGAAATGGTAAACATATCATATGAACGTGTGTTCAACATTTTGCATGAACATTTGCATATGAAAAAGCTATCGGCAAGATGGGTGCCGCGTTTGCTCAGTGTCGAACAAAAACGAGTTCGACAAACCACTTCACAGCGGTGTTTGGACATGATAAAGCGTAATCCTGTTGATTTTTGGCGTCGATTAACTACTGTTGATGAAACGTGGGTCCACCACTACACACAATGGCTGGAAGCTGGTGGAAGTGCTCCGAAGAAGGCAAAGGCAGTGAAATCAGCTGACAAGGTTATGGCCACTATATTTTGGGATGCACACGGAATATTGCTCATCGATTATCTTGAAAAAGGATCCACAATCACAGGAAAGTATTATCGTGCATTATTGGATCAATTGGTTGATGCAATCAAGGAAAAACGACCACATTTAAAGAAGAAAAAAGAACTCTTTCTTCAAGACAACGCACCGGTTCACACAGCATTAGATACGATGCTAAAATTACGTGAAATACACTTCGAATTGGTTGATCATCCACCTTATAGTCCAGATTTAGCTTCTAGTGACTTTTTCCTGTTTCCAAACTTGAAAAAATTGCTCGCAGGACAAAGATTCATCTCAAACGAAGAAGTGATTATCGAAACTAACGCGTATTTTGAGGGGTTCCCGAAATCGTATTATTCAGATGGTATAAAAAAGTTGGAATATCGTCTTACTAAGTGTGTCGAATTAAATGGAGACTATGTTGAGAAATAAATGGTTTTTGGCAAAAAAAATTTTTGTTTTCCTACTTAGGTAGCTTCATTTTCAATCCGCCCTCGTATCATCATGTTATAATGCCAATAAGAATTCTGCTTTTAGTTTTTTTTTTTTTGCTAGGATTTTTCAAACAAGTATGTATCATATGAAGTAACATCCTTGAAAACCTGTTGAGGCCACGACTATGGTTCTTAAGAATTTTGGTTTTTTCCGACTATTATGTCTAATGTCCAGAACGGCGGGCTGTCTTCTGTAGAACAACGACTCATGAATACATTAAACTCAAATTAAATGCACATTTTGAGGGCGAGGAAACGGTTCAATCGTCTTAGTTAGGAATTGGACAATATATTTAAAAAATTTACCTATTAATTAAATAATATAATTTAAACAAAGCTAAAAGGTAACTAAAAGTCCAAAACAATGACCTCAATAAGAAACGTTATCGAAATTTAATTTTTTTTTTTTATTTAGAAAAAACTAAATTAAATTCGCGCGAAATTAATTCACTTCAAGTTTATTTCATAACGTTACATTTCTTTTACTTTCTATGACATTATTTGTATTACAACCTTCTAATTATTAAATTCTTTTGGATAACCTTTTATTAAATTCAACTGGATAAATGTTTAATTCATTTGGAAATTGATTAATTTCGCCGATAAATTAGAATTTATTCCGCGTCAATTTAATTCTTTATCAATTAAATTAATTCAGCATCATTTAACTTTTAAAAACCGAATTAAATCCGCGCGAAATTATTTCATCTAAAAAAAATAGATGTCGCGGATTTAATTAATATTAAAAGTGGGATTAATTTCGCCATATAAAAATTAAAAGTTTTCGGCGGAATAAATTTCCGCGGAGTTATTTCATGCTCCTGAATCACTTTACTCGGATACTCGATCAAATTACCTGGGGGAGTCGAATATTGGGAAGAGGCTCAAAATAACCGGGTACTCGATAATCGGTATTGGATACCCTAGGTTGTTCCGAATGAATTCGAGATTTACAATTGTTTGGTAGAAGCTTTTAAGGAAGATATTTATTTACAGGTTGGTTGTGATCAGCTTAATGGAATAATTAACAAACTAAAGACTGGAACTTTGTGTCTGCGCTGTTGCTATATGGTCTCGTGCGGAGAATAGAACATACTCAGAGTGTAGCGATCTAGCTCGTTAAAAGTTCGTCCATTCAAATCGCATATGAAGGAAGTAGAAAAGTAGAACGCAAATACGTCAAGTTATTGGGTTTAGCGAGAAACACAATACCAAATTGTGTGAAAAATATTTCAATTCAAGAAAGTTTATTTCTATCGAAAAAATTTCCCGTTATGGATCGAAGTCCTTATGGGTCGTAAACCGGATGAAAACCAGCCAGAATGGAATATGCCCTACGCCATAAGCTTAATATTACATGACTCTAAAAAGTCAAAAGGACTTTAAAAGATGTATTGCTATGAACAACTTATTCTGGAAATGCCTACCTAATGCTGGAATAAGGGAAATCTTAAGCTAATGAGGAGGGAAAGCAATGGAAGCTTCAAAACCCCAGAAAAAAAACGGCAGTCTCAAACGACGGTAAAATATTTAAAAAAATTTATGGCATTGCAGCATCATTCCAATTTGGTAGGTTTACGAAATTAACTGTTGAGTGCCAGACCATTCGAAACCGATTGTATTGATGCACGTTCAACAAATAAAACGAAAATTTAACTTAAACCTAACGAATTTTTAAAATTCAAAAAGTTGAAATATCTTTGAAGCTTTTAAAATATTTTAAATTTTCTAAAAGTTACGAAATGTTGAAAAATTAGAAAAAATCTATTACTTTAAATTTTAAAAACTTGCATGTCCTGGAATTCTTTAAATATGTAGCTTCCTGGGCTCAGAACATTGTAAGCAACTATTCAAAGTTTTTTCACAAAATACGCGATTTGTGAGGTTGTCCAGTATTTTTCCCATTAATATGAACGTCAAATTCTTGGAACGATCCTAAATGAAATAGAACAGACGTCAAAGAAGATATCAGTGACCACCGCCAACAAATCAAATCCATTATGGTATAACCTACAATAATTTGGATGCTATAAAACAAAATAACGTCTTACACACAGCTTCGATGTATTAATTTTGATTTTTGACAAATACGAGTTAGCAGAGAGACAAACCGGAAGCGAAAGAATAGAATCGGAAAATTGAAACGGGAACGAAATAAACTAAAGATATTGAGAGATTTTTATTCGATTTAGTTTATTCTTTTTCAATTCGGTTTTTGATTTTTCGAGGGAGGCTTAACGATACGAACGTCTTGTAGAATAAAAGGAAATCAGTATACAAAGCGGTAAATTTTTGTAGCTACAATGAGTTGATTGATATTTTGTCGACGAGTACGTCACTCTTTAAAATTTCCAAAATTCAGTAAACCTTAAGCAGGAAGGTGTAAAATCAGGAAGTAAAATTGCTCCAGCCAGAATGTTTTTTGCGGCGTTTTACTGTGCTTTACATGAATTGTTGTGGTTGGTGAGATATGAATAGTTGTCCTATAATAGTTGGTCTGCCTTCTGTTGATTATTTGGTTGAACATAGAATGTAATTTTCAGATTACTCTGATATTAGAAATTTATTTTCGGATTATGTTTTAGTATCATTGTTACAGGAAATGGTGTATCATAAGACTTTGCTGAAACATTAATTAGTTTCAAAATTAATAGGCATTTACTGGTTTCAATAAAAATACCAAAAAATCATCAATACGTGGGAAATCATTTTCATCTGCTTCATCCTTCTACGCTTGTTTGGTTTCTTCATTCAATTTATCAAAAGTTAAGTAAATGCCGAAAATGCGGTTTTGCTTATAACAGTGCTTTTTTAAACATCAATGCGGAAGTGGCCAATTAATTATTGGAAGGTCCACTCAGTTGTACCATAGAAGGGATGCCGCTCTTTCAAAGTTCCATTAAATATACAAAGGAGTCTTGATAAAATATCAAATATCAAGCAATTTATTTTATATTTATTTAAAATAAATATTGTAGGTTGTAGCTAAAATTTTAGTACAGAAAATTCCGATTTTACAATAACTCGCGCTGCAGGAAAACAATTCTCGTTCATAAAAATATGAAAAATTCTCTGAACTGAAAGAAGGTTTAGGTTTGGGTTCGGTTCACAACACCCAATTTATACTAAAATTCAAACTAAATTTTGGAAATCGTGTATAAAAATTGGTTTTGATTAATGGAATAATTTTAACATAAAAAGAGCATAAAAATGAAAAAAAAAAAAACAAAAATTAAAGTATGGAAATTAACCGTTATAGTTTAACGAGTGTTATATTGTCAGTGCATATTTGGTTTTGAACTGTCGCCTCAGTGGCATTTTTTTAAGTTCCTAAAATTTGAATTTTCAACTTTATATGAGCGATTTCTTATTCGTATTTAGGCTGGAAAGGCTCGGTTTCCAAAACCTACATTCTAACTGTAAAATTTCCGAAATAATTTTGTTTTTGTATTTTGCTTAGTTTTGCTCATTTTGAAATTTCAAATTTCTAGTTGAAGCCTAAACTCCGAGCTTTTTTTAAAAACTGTTATCAACTTACACCCGAAGAAGTTGCAGCTTAAAAGTGTTTCAGGATAAGAAAATAGATTCTAACAACCTTTACAAATTAACTTCAAAATTTTAGAAATTTCAGAAAAATTCAAAAAAAAAATTTTAAAATTCAAAAATTTCAAAACTCTTTCTAAAAATAAAGAGCCGAAAATTATTACAAAGGAACATTCGGAAGTACAATTTTAAAAATTCTAGAATTTCTAATAAACAAAAAAATAAATTGTTTTTGGCCTTCACAAAAATTGATTCAATTCTAGCTTCCTAGTTCAAATCAAGTCAAATCGAATATCTGCATGAAGGGCGATTTATTTGTCATAAAATAATTCAAGCTTGTCTTGAGATTAACTGCAGTCAACGTTAATACGTATTAGTTCCTATAATCTTACGAGGTTTGTGAAGGTTAAAGTTATTTCTTTTATCTTAATCGGAAGACATTCAAGTATATATATTTAAAGTAGTTTTAAATAATAAAAAAAAAAAAAAATTGAAATCACGTTTAAACAGAAAAATTCTAAATATTTTAGAATATCTAGACAAACAACAGGATGGATTTTGCTCCAATTACCGGTTTACTCTCTTTAGTTTAAGTTCCATTAGCCACAATCACGAATTTTATGTTATCTCTGTACGCATCAGCATACGTAATATATAGGGAGAAAATAATGACCCGGAAAAAGGAAATTCTACCAATCCATTTCCGCATACTTAAAATCCAAATAATACAAAAAACCGCGCATATTTTTTGGCAAAAGATTCCCAAACAGCAAATTATGTTTTTTTACAATTTGGGGTTGCAGCACGGTATACCAAATGCGGGCATTACTTATAAAAGATAATAATAGTTGAATGCTTTGAAGGGGTTCATGTAAGGTTATCAAACAAATTTTAATGTTTTTTTTTTTTTTTTGTTTATATTAAGATTACAAGTACATAATGACAATATTGTCGCAGACCTTGAAATTATGTATACATTTTTTTGTTTATTATTTCGTCTATTTTGGGATAATTGTTCCACAAACACAAATCGGCAGCATCGCAAACATGCTATTATCACCTAATTTAATGAGGTTTAAAGTGATAAATTGCATTCAATTTATTTATGTATTTAATCCAGATACGAGCTATACGAGTACATATTGACTTTAAATCAGTATTTTTCCACATCAAATAAAACCGGTAAGTAATTTGCTCAAAATAAAAGAGAAAAACGATTAAAATTACCTTTAAGTAAATATGTTAATTTCCATCCAAATTTTTGTGTCACTTTAAAAACTCACTTTTATTTAATTTGATTTTTTTTGCTTTTTTGGAACTCACTTAAAAACAATCACTTTTCACATTTTCATTCAAATATGTATTATATATTTTGCCCACTTCAATTAATTTAATAAACACTAAATTTTTCACTTTTTTGCCATTAATTGTAAGAGCTGCATTAACTTTTTTCCTTTTTTTTTTTATTTGAAATTAATAAATTCACATTGCATATAAAAAAAAATTTTTTATTTCACAAATTTTTTATTTTTGTTAATTTTCTAACTTTTTCACAAAAACTTAACAAATTATAATTTTTTGTAATTTTAAATTTTTAAGCAAAAACTTCGTTCAGTGCTGCCTTCTTCTTTCACAAGAAGACGAAGACTGTCTGATTATAGTGAAATATTCATTTGCTGTATAAAAATATCGTTTTTGTTGCTGTTCAATTGTGAACACACATACAAATACTCGTGTAAGTACATAAAAACAAAATTACAAAATTCTCTGTTTTGTATTTCAAAATTTTTTGTTTTTGTTTTGTTTTTTGTACGAAGTTGATTCAAAAAATTGAAACTGGTTTTTAGTTATGTGGTCAGTAAAAATTTTTTAGGAATTATTTGATTGTATAAACGCTGAATGTTTTGGAATAGTTTGGCATTTTTTTAAATGATTGGATAACGTTTTATTTTTCGGGTGATATAATGGGTATTCCAATTACCACAGATTTGTGTTAAGGTCAAACCGGTATTACAACATTACAATGCATAATTTTGTTTGTATATGTCTGTAGTAAAAATACTACCAACCTATTCTCAGGTGATTTGATCGTGATTTACTTTGATCGTGGTTTAAATTATTAATAATAGTTCTTGACCCTTTAGGATGGTCGCGATTATTGTATACATATTATACAAAGGCTGTAACCTTCATGCGACAAAAAACGTTTTTTCTGGTTCACGATCAATTTAGCATTATTATTTAAATAAGTCTCACACGATCTGTGCGAACCGAAACAGAGCCATTTCTACCTTTCACAATTAGCTCTAAAGACTTTGGGTTTCAAAACCAGAATGCAGCGCAAAAATCATTGCTACCGGATTTACAGGTGTGAAGTGTAAACACATAATCCACATAATACAACATAACAATATTATAACACGTGTAAACGTCCCATATAGTATTGTAACAATAACATGTAAACACAACATTAGAATACGAATGTATGAACTGAACTGTAATAAAGTATGTTTTGTATTAAGGTGGATTTATATTATCAGTTCCTTTCAGTTCCTACTCGTACCGTGTCAGACATCATCAATTTATATTATCCGTACTTTTCAATTCAGGCATTTTCTTCGTATCTTTTGGTTACATATAGAGTAAAGATAACACACAAAAATACAAAAATGTTTTAGTAGCAATTTTACAATTTTTGTTTGTTTCGTTATTCTTTCGTAATTTTTCGCCTTCGGATATCAGACAAAACATTCTTTTCAACAATATGTGTCTGTGTCGGTAGGAGTAGGAACGGATAGGAAAGGATAATATAAATACTCCTATAGAAAATATATGTAACAATGTTTTTTAAGTCTGACACGATACGAGTAGGAACTGAAAGGAACTGATAATATAAATCGACCTCTAGCCGTCAATAGCAAAAGATGTGTCTCAGATTTATCCTCATCACATGGTGTCAGAAGATGGCGAATTAACTAAAAGAAAAAAGAGAAATAGAGTGTTAATAAATAAAGAAAATTGATAAATAATTTTAAAATAATCAGAATTAATACAAAAGGAAAGTATAATAGCAAATATTATACGCCGATGATAAATAACATCATCAATATTTTGAGATTAAAAATTAATTTTTTTTTAACGCTACACGAGAAATAACGTGGCGAGAACAAAAACAAAAACAAAAGAGTGTACTAAAAAATAAAAAAAAGAGATACTGATGGTAGAATAATAACAAAAAATTATATTTCAAAAATACAAACATCAGAAAGTGAATAATAAAAATAAAAATAAAATATTGAGGATACAAACAACCAGATCACACCATCAAAACACCGTGGATAAAATATGGAAGTGCTAAACCACCAAAACAATTAATTATCAACGATAACATAGAAAAATAATGGAAGAACTGGCTAAAACAATTCAAATATTATGCAGTAGCAACAGAATTGGACAAAAAAGAAGAAAAAATCAAAGTAGCAACTTTGATGACCTGCATCGGCACCGAAGCCAACAAGATAGCAGATACACTAAATATCGAAGATGACGACGATTTTAATAAGGCAACAAAAAAGTTCACCGTATATTTCACGCCAAGAATCAATTATTCGATTCATGCTAAATAACTTAAAACGAATTTTTAACTAGATGTAGATTGCAATTAAATATAGATGTAATTTATCGAAAATAACAACAGACGATATTTTAAAAGACAAAATAATAATGGGGATAATAAAAAACGATCTGCGACAGAGACTGCTGTCAGATGACAAGTTGACTCTTAACGAGGTCATTAATAAATGTAAAATAGAAGAAATTACGAGGCAACAGGTACAATCGTTTAAAAATGAAACGATACATATAGTTAAAAATAAAAAACTTAGTGTAGAGAATCAAAGCAATGTATTTTCTTGCAATAGATGTAAAACCACGCATGGCCCAAAAAGTTGTCCAGCTTTTGGCAAAGTGTGTGAGTTGTGCAAGAAAAGGGACATCTAGGCCTAGCTTGTAGGAGCAAATATAAAAACGTTATTCGAAATAAAAATAATATTCATAATAAATATAATAAGAATAACAAGAGTAACAAACAAATAAGTTGTCTGACCGAGGAAAACACTTTTGATGATACAAAATATGAGTCACTAAAAGCCTTCAAACTCACTGTACTCACAATTGATAGAGGCACAGATGATGGTTGGTATGAGGACATAATCATAAACAATATCACAGTTAGATGCAAGATAGATACGGGCGCCATGTGCAACGTTCTAGATAAAGCACTAACAGACGAACTAGGACTAGGAAGTCTAATCAAAGTAATTGGTGAAAAAAAATTAGTTGCTCGGCCAGGAATAAAACTCACATAATCAATTTTAAAATAATAAATGATGAAGGAATCCCAATAATTGGCCTTCATACTGCAAATGAGCTAAAATTAGTCACGTCACCGACCCCAGTCATCTCACCACTAGTAGCGGTAAAACAAAAGGGTAAACTAAGAATATGCATAGATCCATCTAATTTAAACAAACACTTGCTTAGACGTTACTATCCGATGAAAACAATAGACGAGCAACAAATATAAAGGGATCAAAATATTTCACACTTTTGGACTGCCTTATCCCAGTTTCTAAAAGCACAGAAAAATATTTGGCTTTCGCAACACCCTGGGGCAGATATACTTGCGGTCGACTACCATTTGGTCTCGCATCAGGCTCCCGAGGTATTTCAGAAACTGATGTCCGGTATTTTTGAAGGGAAGGAAAACGTAGAAGTGTCAATGGATGACATACTGATCCATGACTCCACACTAAAAGGGTGTCAGGAAAAAATGGAGGAAGTAATCCAAACATGCGGAAAGCGGGTTTTAAACTTAATGAAGAAATATGTTTATTCAAAGTAAATTCAGTCAAATTCTTGGGGCATAAGATCTCAGGAAAGGGTTTGCAAATCGATGAAGACAAAATATCGACAATAGCAAACATTAAAATCCCGACAAACGTGAAACAAGTAAAATTTATTCCAAAATGCTCTGAAGTAACTGCACCAATAAGGGAACTTCTGAAGAAGAATACGGAGTTTCATTGGGACTTTGATCGGCAAAGAGCATTTGAAAACATAAAAACCTTACTAAAAAGTACACCAGTGTTGAACTACTACGACACTAACAAAAAGATGAAACTATCAACTAATGCAAGATGAACAACCAATTGCTTATGCGTCAAGGTCACTAAGCAAAACGGAATTAGGGTATCCACAAATCGAAAAAGAAGCGACGGCAATTAGATTCGGATGTAAAAAATTCCATACTTACATAAATGGAAAGGAGTTGGAAGTGGAAACAAACCACAAACCCCTAGAAACAATATGTAAAAAACCAATAGGATCGGCACCACCGAGATTACGAAGAATTTTATTCGAAATTAGCCAATACAATCCAACAGTGGTTTACAAAAAGGGCAAAGATATACCAATAGCAGATTTGTTGAGTAGAGATGTAGATAATCCACCATACGAAAATGAGGATGATTAAATCGAAATATACCTACTAGTACCAATGTCAACAAACGCAGCGGAATTATTGATTCAAGACTACGGCAAAGAATCATACTATGTATACAACACTAAAATCATATATAATGGATGGATGGCCGAAGGATGAAAGAATAATCCCAAACGAGATCAAACATTTCTCAAATTTCAAAGAGGAACTATCAATATACAACGAAATCATATTCAAAGGGCAAAAGATAGTAATTCCCAAAGGTCAAATTCAAAAAATCATTACTCAAGCGCATGCCGGTTTTTACTGGAAACACCTGGATAAAGTCGTTATTGATTATATAGAAAGATGTGCAGTCTGCGAACAAACACAGAGAACAAAACTAAAGAACCAATAACAACAAAAACAATACCAGAACTACCTTTTCAAATAGTCGGTACAGATTTATTCTCATACAATTCAAAGACATATATTGCCATAGTAGATAGCTACTCAGGATATATAGATTTTAGCAAAGTCAAATCACAAGATTCAAAGAAAATAATAAAAAAACTTCAGAAATGATTTTCGGTTCATGGTTGCCCTGAAATATTAGAGTCAGATAACGGCCCACAGTTCTCATCAAGAGAATTCAAACAATTTTCAAAAGACTGGAATTTCGAACAGAGAACGTCCAGCCCGCTATTCCCTAGATCAAACGGATTAGCCGAAAGAGCCGTTCAGGCAGTGAAATTATTACTATAACACTACGGAATTTTGTTCTTCGACCTTTATACCGACCCAATCCACTTTTCACGTTTACTACTAGAGAAAGCAGCGTTTCTACTTAAGAAATCAGAAGAAAGAAACATTGCTGTAGCTGTTATTCTACCATTACACACCCGAGAACGATCCAAAAAATTTCTATCAAACCGTGGCAACTATACATATGGTTAATTTCGTTGGGGCTACCAACTAAATGACCTCCATATGCAATGCTGAACTTTATGCGATATACGAAAGCGTTAAATGGGCAGGAGAACAAACAAAGAAAAGGACACCGAGCAAAAGAGTGGCAACCCAACTTTAAAACTATTAGATATACTTACGAAATTACAAAAAAATTAAATTCATTTGGGTACCAAACTATGCCGGCCTAAAAGGAAATAATAAAATTCCCCTCTCTCTACCGCAATTGCAAGTGAGTTAAAAAATTTATTTAAACGTTTCCTGCTTTATTGAATGGAAATTGGAATGCCGTTCGCATAATACTCCAAATAGTCTTAGAAAAATTAAAAACCTACCTGTTCCAGCCATGGGTTTCATCTAATACAAAAATAAAAAGGAACAAATAATTAAAAGACTCTTATATGAAAATCACCTCCGCCGAAAGGCGAATGCGGAAGTTGAACTTTCCGTAAACCACATACTCCGCAGAGCACCCATAGCTGAACCACTCCTTTTTGATAAAATATCTAGAAACATATATTTTGGAATATTTAGGTGATTAGATGACGAGATGACGTTTGACATGATCCGTCAAACACCGCACATTGGCTGTCGTAAGAACCAGCATAGACACAAAAATGGTCCGTGTCCATACCGCATACAAATTTTCCAAACTCTACTCATTGAACCATCCAGAGATTACAACGAAGCTTTGAATACACCTGACGTCCATTCCATTGAGATCAGCCAGGTCTCTGAGGAGAGGAGCTCCTACAAATTTCCATCTGCCCAACGTTAGATGGGGACAAATGCAGAGTAGATGAAATACGGTTTCCTCCTAATCTACAACTTCGCAGATTCTACAGAAATCATTCGAGGAGAATCCTAGTCTCCGCGTATGCTCACCTATGGGAAAGTGTTCTGTAACAACATCCCGACCATACTAATTTGGCGACGCTGAAGACGCCAAATCTGCCTTTTCTGGCACCCACTTTAGGCGGATGTTGAACTGATCTGCCATCTCGTTAAGAGTTCAATAAGCTCGTTCTGTTTTAGTAGGTTTTAGTAGGCCTGCCTGGTCTGTAAAAATGCGAATATTCCTTACAGATGCTACATTATAGCTCAACCAATCCACGGCGTCCATTATCGCAATTAATTCTTGAGAAACGCTGCAATTTAAAACTTCAGGGTTCAACATTTCTTCACTCAGCCAGTCCTCGCCAACTCAACTCGTCTGTCCTTTATCGAAAGTTAGATTCCCTAAAAATCTTACTGTTTTCGACGAAAATTAATTCCCATGAAACTGACTTTTTAATTTTACGAATAGTAAGTTCGCCCACAATTGCAGAAATAATGCAAACAGTCCTTTGGTAGATACCGCGTTAAAATCGCCTTATACAATTGCAGTTTTTGTCGAAAGTTAACATCCACTGCACCCATCGCATAGACAGGTAGTTTCATGAGTTGCCCAGCCTGATCCATTTCTAAGCTATTTTGACATTATTTCCTAACTCTAACTTCTTTTCGAACTATTTAGAGTACTTTAAATTCCTCCTATAAATACCAAAAAGAAAAAAAACATCTGGCGTAAATTTAGTTAGCCAAAGTGCATGTTAGACAATGGCCAGTGAATCCTTAGAGAAAAGTTTAACACGCAAATGTCAAAATATTAGAAGTAAAGTTGTATAACAGATTAAGGTATTCGAATCCTATCCTTTTACATAGAAAAGTATTTTTGGTATTGACTACCAGCTGGACTTTCATTACAAGTGAAAAATGGTTGGTATCGACAGTTGCACACTAATGTTAAAACATTAATACTTTCACATGTTGCCTCAAGTCCCATAACTCGAATTTCCAACAATCCTGTGATTTGAGCATTGCAATTATGAGCTGTTCTCGATGACACCTGTAAATATAGGATACATCAATATCACAACACATAAAATACAATTTAACAAAATATTGCGACAAACTAGTCGTATAGCCATTTGCAATTTTTTGTGGCGGTTTACTAACCACTGGTTAAACCTTTTTGTTCTATAATTTATTGGGTTGCTTACACGCAGACATATTACACAACCACCCGTCGAAATTCTTAGAAAGTTTTAGAATCAAAATTGAATAAGAAAATTACTTAGTAGGCCAACCCTCTGAATTTGTATCTGTGAACCATTCTCACGTGTCGTGCGAATACAGCTGGTTATCTTAACGAAAACATTTTGTGCCTTTTTAAAATCGAACAAAAAAAATAAATAAAAATAAAATTAGAATTTCCATAAGTTCTTCAAAATCAGATAATATTCTAAAAACTGAGCAACTGGCGGGAAACCCGGGTTTGATATGCTTTTGAATAATATATCCGAGTTTTGTTGAGAAAATCCGAGGAAGCGGCCACCAAAATGCCCTATATTCTAAATTGTCATAAGGATTTAAAACTATGCAAAAAATACTTAACTTTTGGAAAAAGTGGGGGATTCGGGTGTGGCAAATTGAGCAAGAAATTGATCTGATTCTGCCCAGGCATCATCAGAATATATCGCGCCATTGAAAATATAAATTTGTTCTGTAAGAGTAAATAAAATCTTTATTATTTTAATATGAATTAAATAAATTCGTAATAACGAAACTTTTACACCAACACTTATAAAAAAAAACTTCAGACGCAACTTCGAAAATTCGAAATTGATTTACACTAAAAGTAAAATCCTGTTTCAAAATTTAATAAATTTCTTGGAACTTCTTGTAAAAATTTGTTAAGTTTTGCAAACCGATAATTTAAATTTAAGTTAATTAACCCAAAAAAAAAAATCGGAAGCTTCTTTATAAAACGAAAACAAACATCACGTAACACATTCATAAATGCAATTTCATTTACCGTAACGATCACGGTTCAACCATCATATAACATCAACACTAATTAAAACAAACCAGTTAACACATGTTACATTAACTACAAATCACAACATTATTTGTTTACTTTCAAATTGGCATAAATATAATCGACAAACAAATAAAAAAACGCACTCATCCACCATTTTGACATCCTCAATTTCACTTCATTGAAACGATAATGCATGAGAGAAACAAAAAAGAATTTCAAATAAAACAAAAATCAAAGAAGTGGGATTCTCGTACAATGACAAAAGCCAAACACGTTTTATGATTTAGAAATTATTGAGGTATAATCACACAGTCGATTTAGTATTGAAGCAAAGATTACTGGTATGAAATGTTTGTATTCGAATTTTTTGAGGTATTTGAGTAAAGTTTGAGAATATAATGTTTAATTTAAGGAGAATTGTGATTAGCGGGGATTTGATAGAAATGTTTCACAACGATTTGGCTGGGCTAGATAGGAAAGAAATATGTGAAACTTATGGATTACTGGTAAATCGGCCAATTCGGATCCTAATTTTTGGAAATGTGATGGTATATAAGAAATTAGTGCTATATTCATGTAACGGTCTAATTTTTAGCTTTATAGGTTTATAGTTTATTTTATATAATTTGAACCACCAGAGAAAGCTCACCATGTCAAAAACATCCCTAATGGATGCGGCCTTGTCTTCGACTTGTGAATAGCTCTGGTAGCATTCCAGCCAAAGCGTTTGAATCGCAAAATATCTGTGAGCCTATTATGTGCAATGGTTGTTCGATGCAGCGGATAGACATTCTTTTTCCAGAGCTCATAAACTTGTTTTTGCTCGATTTATGGCAGCCAGGAATGCGGGGAGTTTGTTATCCGCAGTATACCTGGCTTCTGACTTTTTGTTCGTATATCAGCTTAATAGGTCTCTTATAGCCGAACTCATAACTGAATGTATCAACTGTGAATAGAAAAGCTGTTTAACTAATTATGTTGAGGACTACCTGGCGATTCAAAGGTGGTTCTATCTATTCCATTTTATACCGTCTTTCATTTCATCATTGCCTTGCTCTCTTAAACTTCATCTTTGTGGTCTTTATTCTCGTTTATTTCCACTTCAAACTCTTCCACTTCAGCATAAGAATTCACACCTGCCTCGTTAGGCACATAATCCTCTTTCATTCATCGTTTTCGTTTTATCTTACCGCCTTTCTATTCGATACATAACTAGAAAGATACGGTGGTCACTAAGGTGGGTAAATAAACGACATGGTCAAAAACCCATGATAAAGCGAGGGTTAAAGCAGTAAAATTGTCTAGCCGCCACCTCCGTTGCGTTAAACGGATAAACAGCATAAGACCGAAACATCTTACATCTTCAGCATTATATCAAAATATTATACTACCGGTGCGAAGTATTTCACACAAAGTGTAGACACACAAATTAAAATAACAAAAAAAATTTGGTATTAAGAAAAGCGATTGAAAATTTTGAAAAAGATTTAAGATCGTAAAGTGCACAGGCATGCCCAGCTTTACCAATAGTGTCAGGCAAAAATTGAAAATTGCGTGAGTATGGTTGTATAGCTACATGAATTTATTTTAGGCTACTTGACTTAATTAGAACTTGTGTTTGATTTTGAGAAATAGAAATCAAAGAAGAACAAATATTTATGTTAGTTCTCGTGTTACGATGTCTCGACTCCAATCTGCTTAGACACTGACTCTATCACCAGGGATGTACAATGCATATTCTCTATGTATGTGGAATGTGATTGATACAATATACATTCCACATATTCCACATACAACATCTCCCTTTTTTATTTTTAAATTAATTCAATACATTTCAATTTACTTAAACTACATGCGTTTCAGGTCTATCACCAGTACGACTCACTTCTGAAGGACTGCTAGACCCGTCTTCTTGCACATTCTCACGCTTCACATTAAATTTATTAAAAGATTTTCTCAAATGAAAAGAATTTCGCCTAATTCTTACCGTTTTCATTGATCAAAAAATAAGATCTCGGAGTATCCGCCTTGTTTAAAATTCTACCAGTTTTCCAATTTTTATCCTTACCACCTTCCGGATAAACAAAATCATCACCCTGCTCAAATACAACCCTCGAATGTGCGTTCCTATCATAGTTTGCTGATACTTTGTTTTGTCTGTCAACCAAACCGGTTTTAACCTCCACCGCATTCTTTCTGCTCTTAATCGGAATTCTCGTTCTTAAACGTCTATTCATTAAAATCTGTGCTGGCTATAATCTTAATTCAGCTAACGGCGTATTTCGATACTCTAACAATATTCTCCACAAAGGTGTACCACTTTCACTACATTTTCTCAACATTTGTTTTGCAATATGTACTCCTTTTTCCGCCATTCCATTTGATTTTCCCAAGATGAGAAAGGCATATTGTCCGAAATAAAAACCTTGGGTATCCCATGAACACTAAAAATCGACTCCAAAACCCTAATTGTATCACTTGCCGACGTACTATTCATCTGTTTAACCTCTAGCCATTTAGAAAAATAATCAAACAATACTAAATAATACTTATTTTCAAACTGTGCGATATCTATGTATAGCTACTTTCTCAAAAGGTCTTTCCGGAATTTCATGCGAAATTAAGGGTTCCTTTCTATTAGACGCACGAATTTTTTCACAAATCCCACACTTCATAATTAGATTTTCTATATCCGAATTCATGCCTAACCAAAACAGTAAAGTTTTTGCTCTGGCAATAAGGAAACAACATTAACATTTCATTCCTGTAAACACTTCGCACTATTATTCTATCATTATAGAACAACAACACTCCGTTTTCGGCATAAACTTCATTCCTCAACTTCCAGCATCTCTTTAATTTTTCATCAACTAGTTTTTGATTTAGGCCAGCCATTTACACACTTGTTAACTATTTCCGCTAAAACTTCATCTTGACCTGTCACCTTGACAAAAATACCCACTTTGTCAGGTGACATGTTAATGGAATGAACCACCTCAGTCGCAAATGTCTACCTGATTCTTATTAAAATTTCTTGATAGCAAATCTACTACGAACATATATTTACCAGGCACATACTCTAACTGAATGTTATACTTCAACAATTTCATTCGCATCGTTTGAATTCTTGCACAAAATATATTGTTAATATCCTTTTTAAAAATTGACACCAACGGTTGATGATCAGTCTCTACAACTACACTTCTACCATAAATATATTGATGAAACTTACGACATGCATAAACAATAGCCAACAGCTCTTTCCGGCAATGCATACGCAATTGGCTGATTATTCTACAATAGACACGATCCTAATTCATTTTGTGAGGCATCTGTCTGAATTTTCACGGGTCTGTTAGCATCGAAATGCCCCAATACAGGTTGAGCTGAAATCATCACCTTTATCTTATTCAAAATTTTTGTATGCATATCTAACCATCTGAACTCAACATCCTTTGTATGCTCTTAAATAATTTACCATTCCCAAAATGCCTTTAACGAGTTTTTTTTCCTGCGGAGCGGCTATTTCTTTAATTGTCCTAATTGCCCTTGTCTGTATCTGGCTGTATACCCTGTCCTGATATTATATGCTCAAAATATTTTACCTGATTAACACAATACTGAAACTTCTTATCGTTAAATTTTATATTAAATTTACGCGCCCTTGTTATAACCTCAATCAAAATATCATCATGCTGCTCCTTGGTTGCCGCAGCTAAAAACCATCGGTGCTGTTTTCAAACCAAATGGTAAACGCTTGAACCTAAAACACCCAAACATCGTGCTAAAAGTGCATAACTTACTTGATTCCTCATCAAGCTCAACTTGCCAAAACCCATTTTTGAGGTCTAATACCGTAAAATATTTGCAACCTCCTAACTGACTCGTTAGTTCCTCTAAACTGGGAATCAAATAACTTTCATTAATAATCTGCTTATTTAATTCGATTGGATCTAAACATATGCGAATTGAACCATCTTTTTTCTCTACAAACGTACAACTATTTACCCAATTGGTTTGGAATCTGTTGGAATCTGTTTGATACAATATACATTCCACATATTCCACATACAACAGACTTTAGTTGATAGTGCACTAATACCGTAAATAATTGCGGCAATTCCTACAGTAGAAAATTATTTAGGGAAATAAGCTCGTTAAATTCAAGATGGTTTCTTACTGGTTCGGTTTTTAGAACGGTCAACATTTTTCTTATATGAAGCTTTGTGCAATGATAAAACATCAATAGCGGTGGCAGTTATTGAAGGAGATTCTTATACTGCTTCTGACTGAGCAAGATCTACCATGTACCCTCGAGCCTCAAAGCATAGACTAATTTCTGCGTTTAAAGGTCGTATCCAACAACCTTTCGCTTTTTCCTCTTTATATACATTTTAAATTCATTTAAATATTTTGTTACGGTGACACCTAGAGCAGAATAGATAGAGCACAAGCCTCACTAAAAGGTACATTTTTGAATGTTTGATTGTCTCAAGATTTGCCGGATTCACATTTGACGGGCAGTAACCCAATGGTTACTCCCGTTTGAATTTACATAGTAATTATTTTTCTCTATCCTAATTAAATACAACTGTCCAATTCCAAAGGTTTCTGCTTTGGTGGTATCCAACTAACTTCGTATGTCTGCATTTTGGTGCCGAGATATCCGCTGAATGTGTTTCTTTGCATGATTTTGTATTTCTTCACTTACATATTCCATGTTTAAGTCCCTATGGAGGTTATCATTTGTAATGTACCATGGTGCGTTTACAATGCCACGCAGCACTTTGTTTTGAAAACATTGAATCATTTGTACATTTGTCTTTTTGGTACCACCCCAAAGTTGAATACCGTAGGTCCATACTGGTTTAAGTATTTGCTGATATAATAGCAATTTGTTATGTATTGTAAGCTCAGAGTTTCTTCTTCTTTTCTCTTTTTAACATGCTCTTTCCATCTAAGCTTGCAATCGAGAGTCATGCCGAGGTATTTGGCTGTATTTGCATTTGGAACCGGCCTTGAATTAAGTTTCACTGGAATCAAGTTATCTTTCTGTTTTGTGAAGTTTACGTGAACCGACTTTGCTTCGTTTAGGCTAATGCGCCATTGCTTTGTCCAACTACTCACTGTGTCGGTTGCTTTTTGAAGTTTGGTCGTTGCTTCTGATACACACTTTCCAGTCGCCAGAATAACTGTATCGTCTCCAAATGTTGCTATGGTGGCACCTTCTGTATTTGGCATATCTCTGGTGTACAGGATGTACAATATAGGGCCCTGATGATATTCTCTTTAGTTCAGAGTACTCTCGGTTATATTTTACACGGAATAGTCGGTCTGCGATATAAGATTTAAGAATTTGATATAATTGCTTAGGTAGATCTCGATGCAATTTAAATTCAAGTCCTTGGTGCCAAACTTTGTCGAAAGCTTGTGCTACATCTAAGAAGATGCTGGAGCATATCTTTTTTTCTTATTCTCAAGTGCGTCTTCATTATATCCGTTAATCTGTGAACTTGTTCTATCGTAGAGTGATTTTCTCTAAATCCAAATTGATGTGGTGGAATCAAATTTTTCTCTTCTATTATTAGCTTGAGTCTCTTGAGCTCTTAATTTTTCAAATAATTTTGAAATTACAGGAAGTAGTGAAATCGGTCTGTACGACTTTTTATCGTTCGCTGGTTTGCCTGGTTTGGGGATCATAATTACTTCAGCAACCTTCCATTGCCATGGGACATATTTTAGTCTGAAGACAGCATTGATAATTTGAACCAATTTTCGTAGTCCCTTCTCGGGAATGGCTTTTACGACTTGTACAGTAATTAAATCATATCCTGGAGCTTTTTTGATCTCATCTTTTAATTTCTGTAATGTTACACATCGAATATTATATTCATCAATTTTGCTAACTGTTATTATGTTTTCATCTGCTGTTTGCCTAGGTAACGGTTGAAAGGTGTCTTCCAAGTGAGCCGCAAATAAAATAGTTTTTTGCTTGTCGCTTTTGGCCCAGATTCCTTCCCATTTTTAATAGGCGGCACATGCATTTTGGTTCTTTTTAATCCCTTTGTTGCTTTCCAAAGAGAGTAATCAGTTTCTTTATGTTCGGTGAGACCATTTAAGTACTTGGTAATAGTTTCGTTCTTAATTTCTTTTATAAGTTGTTTTAGTTTATAGCATAGAAAAGTGAGGATTTTTTTGTTTTCCAGGGCGCGTGCCCTTTGCCAGGTCTTTGTTGCCTTCCGTTTCTCTCTAACTAACTCCCTGACCTCAATAGGATAATTTTGATTCCTACGGGATTCGGTGTGACTAGCAGGAGCACTTTCCCATGCTGCAATAGTACTGTTAAATACCTCTAATTCATCTTCCAACTGTACCGGTGTTTTAATCAGCACTCGTAGATTTATTTGCATTTCAATTAGTTCTTGGAATAGGTCCCAGTTAGTTCTATTATTTGTTAATTTAGACAGGTTATCCTTATTAATTATCATTCCCCATGTAATCCCCGAAGATCCCTTTCGTTATATGGAAATCAATGAGATCTGGTATTTTATTTATATCAGCAGGCCAGTATGTTGGCTTACCTCCAGAGTAGAACTCGCAGTTATTTACTCATCCGGCTTCGAAAAGCTCTTTTCCTTTATGGGTTGTTAGCCTTGATCCCCAATAGGTGTTTTTTGCATTATATATTTATTTATTTTTATTTATTTATTTATTTCCATTAAAATTTAGTATAGGTGAACACTCTATCTTGAGCATGAGCTCATTACGATAAAAGGTTCACCAATAATAGGCTAATGCCATTAACTAATTATGTTTACAGCTCCAAAGGTACGTTTCTCCAGTTAGGCAATGTTCCTCCAGAAATGTTGTTTGATTTTCATCTTCCTGGTATTGTTACCGGGATGATTGTGGTTTCATTGTCCAATTATTTTCATGGGTTTCCGCGGTTGAGGCATGTAGTAGTTTCGCTCAGGTTATATATAGTATATCAATTAAAATTTAGAAATAATTCAATTAATTTAGAAAAAAAAAATATTTTTAGACATTAAAGTCACCACCAATAATAAAATTGGATCCCAGTGATCTAAAGAGTCTTTTATAATCTTCTTTGTTTAGATTATAGCGTGGAGGGCAGTAGATAGAGGAAATACTGTATTCATTATTATTGTTAGTTTCAACTTTTATGGTTTTAACTTGCATACTTTCTTCTTCTATTCTAGGTTCTTCATAGTGTTTGAGATTCTTTTTCACTAATACTGTTGATTCTCCTCTGGGTTTTCCTCCTTGGTGAACAGCATGGTAACATTCATAATCACGTATTTTAATAAATGATGTTTTTGTCAAATGGCTCTCCGATATAAGGCATATATCTATTTTCGCTAAATTTAGAAAAATTTCTAACTCTGGAACATGCTGCGCTAGTCCGTTAGCGTTCCAGGTGACAATTCTTAATGTTCTGCTCATTTGAGTATATGAGGGCTGTTGCCTCGTTCATGGTTTAATGCATTTCTAGACGCTTATATAAAGCTTCTAGACCACGTTCTTGCTTTGCTAGCCGTATATTTATGGCTTCTATGCTTCGACATATCCTTTCAAGGAGGTTATCATCCATAGCATTAGATGATTGCTGTACAATTTGTGAATAACTTTTCCTCTCTGTACCTATAACTGGTGGTTTTGGCTCTGCTTGGTTTCTCTCTGGTAACCCTAGGGTTTTGAGGAAACTGATGCATTTTGTTTCTTAGTCTTTGAAATTCTTTGGCTACTTCACAGCCTCTATAATTTGCAGAATGATGCCCTTTACAGTTTATACATTTCGCAGGGGTGTTTCTAATTTCTGTACACTCTTTCGCGTTGTGTTTTCCAGCTATTTTACACATCTTGGCTCCCGTCTGCAATATTTCTCCGTGTGGTTGAAACCTTGACATTTTTTGCATTGAGGTATTAGCCTCGTGTTTTTCTTTAGCGGTTCTATTTTAACCCTCATATTGAGAATTGCTTTGATGGTGAGGATGTTTTCAACTTTCTCCTTTTTGTTAAACGTAAGCATGAAGAGTGCAAGCCCCCCTTTTTTGACTTGATTGTTCTCACCTCTCTCTCGTTTTAGGATGTTTAGTGCATCTTCTATTTGCAGATCTTTTGCCTTTAGGTCCTCAATTATGTCCTCCTGCTTACACGTTGGATGAAGGCCTCTGGCCATAACCTTAATTGCGCGTTCGTTTTTATCTTCGTATGTGAACCATTCTTTACCTTCCGCATTGAGCTTTGTTGCTAGAGCTCTATATGTATCGGAATCTGTTGTATTGATTTTCCACACGTTATTGTTTAGTGACCCTACTCTATATTCCTTAGCTGTCACTGATTTCATTATAGATTGTATACTAGAAAATTCTGTTATGCCGATTACATTAATTGGCGGAGGAGCCTTCTCTTTCGGTTGGTCTTTTCTTCCTTTTTAGTACCCAATCTGTTTCTCTCATGAGATCCTCTTCATCAGTATGGAACTCATTTTTATAACTGGTGTGAGTACTTGCTTCAGAAATCTCCATTGGCTTGGGCTTCTCCAATTCTTCATTTTCTTTTTTTAGCTTTTCAATTTCGCTTCTGCTTAATTATAACGAAATATTTAATTAACCTGCGTTGCCTTTTAAATAAATACTAACTGTCACAAAAACCATTCATCTATGTATTTCTCTGACATACATAAAAAAAAATTTCATAATTACAAAACTACATTAAATCATGTCATAGTTTCTTAAACATTGCATGTTCACATAAATTTAATTCCAATTTCTACTGGCAGTATTACCGCATACCAAAATAATAAGAGAACAAAAAAAAACAAAAACAAAAAATTGACAGTCTGCGGTTGCGCTATATCTTTGTTTTTATATAATCACTCTGAATCAACAACAACATAAGTTTTTCCTTCCATATGATGTGTGTGCCTCCCTTTTAATACACTCAGTGCAATTCCAAATTTCTGATAGTCAGTATATTTATATAACACAAGAGTCAGAACGTTATTTTGTTCGGAAATTTTTTACGACGATTTTTGTTGCCATGAATAATGATGATGATGATGTTGATTATGAAGATGAACATGATCAGTCGGTTTTTCATTTTTTTTTTCCTATTTGTATTCTTGTATTTACCAACAAACCATTTTTTCACATTTCTCAATAAATAAGAAAAATCAAAAAAACAACAAACATAAAATCTCGTTTCTAAGAATAATTATAATTTCTTAAGAAAAGAGACGAAGAGACACGATTATATTATTGTTGCAAAAAAAAAAAGATAAAAATACAACATTTTTTTTTTATCACTACAATCATCATAATTTTTCGTCATTTTCATGTTTAATAATATGACACCGAACAACAACAAAAAAAAAAAAAAAAAAAAATTTAACTGATAGATAATTTTTTTTCATTAGGCGACTACTTGCTGTGTCGTTGCCGACGATGATTTCCTATTTGGCAACATAATTTCGCCGGTATAAAGAAAAAGCAAAACACAAAAAAGTCGACTGAAGTGTCAATTTTCTATCGCGCTTTTGCTAAAATTTGGAATGTGTGTGGTTCAACTGATTTTCCCCCTTTTCATACTAATTTTCATCTCTCCGCACATATTATACACGATTTTATTATACAAAGCTATTATTTTGATTATATGTATTATACGGACGAGAAAAATGTGGGGAAATCATTTTTTTTGTATGCCGGCGAGATGAAAATCAAAGTGGATGATGAACAAAAATTTGAAATTCAATTTAATTTTCTTGTTTTGTGGATTTTATTAATGAATGAATTTTTTTTTTTGTGTGTGTGCTTCTTTTGTTTTGCTTGCAGATGAAAATGTTTAGTGTTTTTCGGTATTATATACTGTATGTAGGTAGGCTTACATTTTTTTTTTTTGGAAAATGTCGCCAGATGGTTTAGATGTGGAGGTATATACATATAATATGCGCGTGTGGGAAATTTGATAATAATGTATTAGCATTCAGGTTGTGGATTACACTTTTTTTGGCTGAGAGGCTTATACCTTAGTATCTATGGTTGAAGGAAATAATATCGAATGAATGAGTCGCAAAATTTTTCCAACAATTAATTATTTTAGATATACATTTAGTTATGCTTCTTAAATTTAACATTTAATTTCGTAAACTGACTAAGTTTTGTTCTAATTTTAGATATATACGAGTATTTTATACTTGATTGATTGATCAGTCTAACCTTGGTCAATTGAATAAATTTAAATATTTGTTTATAGTGTAAAGAAAATTTTTTGTCTTATTGATTTCCTTGACAGTGAGATAATTTTTAAGTTTGTTCTTTTTTAGTTTGAATGTCAGATCTTGACAGGCTAACGGCTTATAGTGTTGGTGGCAGATTTATTTATCTTTAACAAAAATATAATTGTGTCAATTTTATTTTGGTATTTTGGATTGTCATTTAATTCATGGCTAAATCAATTAACCTTTAATTGGCGGCCTATTCTGAAATATGTTTTTTGAGTAAAGATGGAAAATGATGCAATAATGATATAATCTTGAGTAGTATTTGTTAGAATCAGGTGAATTATGTACTACAATTTCTAAAGCAGCTTTATCTTCAAAATTCCAAGCATTAAACCGGTTGCTTAAACAGCTGACCTTAATTTACGCCAGTTTTGATTTTTGGAATTTACACCAGAAACTTCCCATACAATTTTTAAACCCTTCATTTTCGACTGTTTTCTGTTTCGTTAACCATCTATCTATTTCGGAAATAACGTCAGAAATGGTTTAGTTACCTCCGAAAATTCCGCTGTAATTTCCATTCTATTTTGGCATTGTTTCCAAGTCAATCTAACTTAAATTCGTCTTTCTAGCCTTTTCCAATTATTTCAGACACAATTAATTTTCAGCTATAAATTCCAGAAAAAAAAACGCAGAAATTCAGCGATACCAATTTCTTGGTTATTCGACAGATTTCTTATTTTACAGAAATTTTTGTGATAATTTCAATCTGTATGACAAATTTATGAGGGAAACATAAGACATCCCATAGTATTCAACGGACGAGCATCGGGACATTTCATAATCGTTGTGTTACTATTAGCCAAGACAAAATTGCATTTTATATTTTGCCACTAGTGGAGATACTTTCACCGCCGTCTTTGTGCCAAAATGCTCATGATCGCGGAGATATCAGGTCGAGTGTTTTCGGACATTAAATTTACTTTCTCACTTTAATCAGTATACGCTCTGAAGCAAATCGTTCCAAATTTCAGCCGCTTCTTCTTGATCAAACAAATTTTTGTTGAACTGCCTTTTAAAAAGCCCGTATCTTGTTTCGCATCTTTGCAACAAACAATATAAATGAACTGTCGAACTATATAGACGCAATCTTACAATTGCAACGTGTTGTTATGTCCTAGTGAACCCACTTTCTCCTGCATCGCTTTGGTCCACCCTGTTAAAGTTAGCCGAAAGTTTCCAGCCGAAAGTGAAAAATCGATAATGCAGATTATGTTATTGACATTCCAGCCGAAAATAAATCAGCCTCTAGAGTGTTATATCTGGAGATGGATTGCATTGATGTGACTTGTCAATAGCTATCGCAGGAAAAAAATTCAGTTCAAGTTTCCCGTGGGAAATCTCGGAAAATTCGATTTCCAAAAATTATTAGACACTCTAGAGGCTGATTTTATACAAATTTTCTAATAATTTTTGGAAAATCGAATTTTCCGAGATTTCCCACGGGAAACTTGAACTGAATTTGTTTCCTGCGATTGCTGTTGACAATCTCCAGGCATAACATTCTTCGGAAAATTTTTTTCATCTTTTTTCTTCTTTCATTCGGAAACTTTTTTGAATTTTTTAAGATTTCCCACGGGAAACTTGAACTGAATTTTTATCCTGCGATAGCTTTTGACAAGGCACATCAATGCAATCCATCTCCAGACAAAACACTCTCGAGGCTGATTTTATTCATCCATTTCTTACTTTCGGCTGGAAACTTTTTTGAATTTTCCGAGATTTCCCACAGGAAACTGGAACTGAATTTTTTCCTGCGATAGCCATTTACCATCATCAATCACATAAAAACGATTCAACTTCAGATATATACTCTAGAGGCTGATTTTATTCCAATTTTTGTAGATTTTCCGATATTTTCTTCGAAGCAAAGTTTTACACGTAAAACTATTTACAAAAATTTTTAATTCAAATCCATGTATCCTATTTACTTTCGGCTGATAATTACTAAATTTGTTATTTTCGGCTGGAAAATATCATGATCTGCATTATCGACCTTTTACTTCCGGCTGGGATTAGATAATCTGCATTACCATTTTTTTTACTTTCTGCTGGACTAACACAGTCTGCATTATCCACTTTTCACTTTCGGCTAACTTTAACAGTATCTTTGGTCCAACGTTCCTTTTCGTTGCATAAAACCGCTTCATTTTAACTAGTGGGCTCAACAACATCTTTTACAACTTGTAGGTGGTCGATCAGGTGTATTGCTGGTATTCTCTTCGTTGAACGTTATGAAACATAAGTCCGATAATTTTCTGAATGTTATGCTTTAAAACTTTCTGATGTTTCCCCTTAATGAACTTCTCGTAAAACCGTTCCAAAATTTATATGGAGCTATATTCATTATTCTTGTGGTAACCACATATTTTGGATGAAATTTGCCGTTTCAACTGCTATAGTAAGTATTGTATAGCTTCTTGGTAAACTAATTAATGATGTCGCACAATTTCACAAATAAATCTTGCTTGAATAAGTGCTTCGTCATATTTTATAACGACAACATTTTGTCGGGACTAAGGATGTGGAACAAACGGTCTAAGTATTAATTCGGTGCACTTTAGACTCGCCAACAAACAACACGACAATCATATCCTGTTTAAAAACAGATTATTACATTTACGTTTAGCTCTAGTCAATTGTAAGCCAATAATAAGCAGAATTTCGATTCCATATACCGCGACTCAATAAGGCGGTTTAAAGTGTCCGTTTTCCATCTAATAGGGTGTCAGCCAGGTTTGCACAAAACAAAAAATCAAATCGAATTTTTCCGGTTATCCCGCATGAAACTTAAACCGACACTTAAACTGTATATAACAGGAACGAGTTTGTTTCCACGTATGCTATTAACAAAGTCATTCAGTGAAATCCATCTGGCCTTGTCTATTCAAAGAAAGAAAATCTTCTTTATCGGCATTTTTATTGTGTAAAGTATCATCTGCTAATTTTTGGCTGAACATTACATTTTTTATTTTTAACTAACACAATCTGCATTTTCGGCTTTATTACTTTCTGCTAACTTTTGTTGTCCTTTACAATACCAATGAGCTGCTTTAATATTAACAGCGTCAACATTGATGACAGCCAAGTTACTGCCACAAACAACGACATCGGCAATATCTACATCTCCATCGACATCAGATCATCAATTACTTCACCAAATAATATCTGCGAAAACATCAGAAACCACATCAACAATGGTTCCAGGTTGATGATGGATTATTATTCTGTTCAATATTAAATTCCAAATCATGGGAATTGGAAAAAGAGTTCGAGAACAAGTGGAAGGTGTCTTTTTTACGGAATACCACGCTAATATTTACGCGAATTTAAAGGTTACTGTCGCTGATACTCGAACCGATGAATCTTTAGTGCGAAATGTTCAACAATTGGTTTAAATACTTATTCGTTGTATAATCAAAACGTCAAAAAATGGCATCTAAAGCGACAAATTTCGACTTTTTCGCTTATAGATGTGATCGTTCGGCCAAAACTAGCAAACAAAAAATCAAGAGGCGATGTTCTACTATACCAACTGCTACACTAGAAACGTGGTGACACACAACTTTAGGAAAATAAATAGAAATAAATTCAATGAGCGTTTGGGAAACATAGCTGAATTTACCACTATAGTATTGTCAAAGCCAACGAAGAACATCAGCAGATTGATACAATCTACAGCGACTTCAGCACAAAACGCCAAAACTATCGGAGAACACTCGGATAGTCCAAGAGTATTAGGACTTCAGTGGGATCCGTATCAAGATTCGTTTAAATTTACCGTGAAGTTACCAGAGCGAGCTCTCCACAATAAAAGAACGATATTATCGGATGCCAGTCGTACGTTTGATCCACTGGGGTGGTTGTCACCGATCATAATTCGAGTCAAGATTCTCTTTCAAAGCCTCTGGATACAGAATTTAGGCTGGGATGATGATTTCCCACAAAGCACATTAAAGGCCTGCCTAGATATTAGAAGGGATCTTTCCGAAATTATCACTATGCAGATTCCAAGATGGTTGCAGTCGAACAGTGAAATAAGCTTAATCGGTTTCAGTGGTGCCAGTGAACGTGCTTATGCCGCAGTTGTATATGCTGTGGTGGAAACGAGCGATGGTCTAAGCGCAAACATAATTACAGCCAAATCCCGTGTATCACTTGTCAAACAAATCAGTCTACCACGATTGGAATTGATGGGTGCTTTGCTGTTGGCTAACCTAATGAGAACCACAGAGGAGTCCCTAATTATAAAGATAACTAACGTGTCATTGTTCACAGATTCCCAAATAGTATTGGACTGGATGTCGGTACACCCTAGACGTTGGACGACATTTGTTGCAAACAGAGTCATTGAAATATCAAAAATGTACGAGCGAGACAGATGGTTCCAAGAAAATGCCCTGCAGCATTGGATGCTTTTCTAGTGCATACAAACGATTTCATGGACAACGTCATCACTAGATATTCCAGCTTTATCAAGATGGCTAGGGTTCTAGCAATGATAAGGCGATTAATCAACAATCTGAAGGGTAAGCAGAAAGGGCGAGACTTAACCAGAGAAGAAATAGAAGCTGCAGAGCAGATTCTATTACGGCACATTCAACACACTGAGTTTCCCAGTGAAGTTGATGCATTACAAAATAAATGCACCTTACCGCGAAACAGTAAGCTACTTACCTTAAATCCATTTATCGATGAAGGTAGCATCATTCGCTTAGGTGGGCGTAACAAAATTCCATGGCCACTTTCAACGTGAAGCATCCCATCATTTTACCGACGAAGTATCATGCGGTCAAATGTATAATAAGGGATGCACACATATTAAATAATCATCCTGGAACGAACCTGCTTACCAGTATAATTAGACGAAGGTTTTGAGTAATCAGAGGCAAGGTATAATCCAAAGCAGCAGTACGCAATTGCTTTAAGTGCGTCAAGCAGAATCCAAGCAGTGGAAGTCAGATTATGGGGAACTTACCGTCAGCGAGAGTTCAATATACTCATCCATTCCATAAAGTAGGTGTGGACTATTGTGGACCAATTAAAATCAATCCGGTACGAAGGAGAGGTCAGATACCCATAAAAATGTATGTCTGCATCTTCATATGTTTAAGCACAAAGGCAGTGCATATTGAAGCAGTGGGCAATCTCACGACCGAGAGCTTTATTGGGGCACTAAACCGATTTACATCGCACAGAGGAGGATGCCACACTATATACAGCGATAACGGGACAAACTTCGTAGGCGCAAACAAGCAGCTAAAACAACTATTTCAACTATTCTCTTAGTTTACAAAATTGAGTGGAAGTTTATTCCACCAGGAGCACCGCATATGGGAGGGTTATGGGAAGCAGCAGTAAAGCAGGAAAAATTACATTTAAGTAGAGTCGTTGGCAAAACTATACTAACCATTGAAAAATTTTCAACGTTGCTGACGAAAATAGAGGCCATATTAAATTCGAGACCGATAGCAACGATCCAATGTGATGATATAGATTGTTTAACATCAGCTCACTTCTTGATTGGGCGTACATTCGTTGATACAGCAGCCGAAACCATCGAAGAGCGGAATATTTCACCCATGGCGAGGTGGCAATAAACCAAACAAATGCAGCAACATTTTTGGAGCATCGATCCTACAAAAAAGAACTAAGTGGACCAGGGAATCAAACAATCTCACAGTAGGTGATATAGTTCTAATCGCCGAGGCAGGACTACCCTCGACATGTTGGGCGTTAGGAAGGGTTACGGAGACATCCAGGGAAGGGCGGCAATATACGGGTCGTAGATATACGTCTTGCCAACAACAGTAAAATCATACAGCGTCCAATACACAAATTATGTAAGCTACCAGTACAGTCATATGAATCAACCGATCCATGGCCGGCGGAATGTTGATGTAGAGTTATTTATATTTATGTAACTTATCTTCTTTCACGAATTGTTTATGTTTATATTTTTGACGTCTAATGTCAACATCAAATTAACGAAATTAGCCTAGTTAGTTAAGAAATTAGTTTAGTACATTTGTACGATCATATTTTTTCATCTAGCATTTATTAAAGATGTCACTATAGTTGATAAGAATTATATTGTAATACAATTTGGCGGCTTAAAACCAGTTAAGGTCTTGTATAAAAAATTGCAAGTAATGAATCATTAAAAAGCGAACACGTTGAGTATTGAGTTCGACGTTGAGTTTAGGGTTAAGTTGATATTGAGTTGGGAATTGAGTTTTAATTTTTCGGATCGTGTTGGTTTGAGGATTGAACTGGACGCTAAATTGAGGGTTAAGTTGAAGTTCAGTTGGAGATTTATTTAGGGGTTCAATCGGTGGTAGCTTTGGAAATTATAATAAGTCGAATTCATGTATGCTTATAGTTTTCTAGCCATGTTGAATAAGGTTTGAGTTGATGTTGGTTAGATTGGAATGAGGGGTTCGGTTACGGATTATTTTGGGGTCGAGTTTAGGGTTTAGTGAAAAATAAATTAAGTTGACGTTAAGTTAGGGTTTAGTTGCTTGCATTGGGATTAAGTGAGTTGTTCGGTTGGCGAATTATTTAAGAGTTGATTTGGGGTTTTTGGTTGAGGGTCGATTTGAAATTTGATTTGGTGGTTGAGTTGAAGGTTGGGTTGCAATTACTTGGTGATTGCGTTTAGAATTGTAAAGGCAGGAGAGTTGTAAATTGAACTGGAGGTTGAGTTGAAGTTTGAGTTAAGAGGTTCAGTTAGGAGTTGTGTTAATTTTCAGGATCGAAGTTCTGATCACTTCATGAGATTTCAGCCCTTGATATTTTTTCGATAACTTTTACACGAACGAGATTAACACTTAGATTAGTCAAAACATACGTACATCAAAGACCAAAATCGAAAGCGTTTTTAAATTGTTGTGAATTGCCGTGAGTTTACGCTAATAATTAAGAGATGGCATGTCATTTAACCATTCTGATTTCTTCAGTCATGGAACATATTGAATGATGAATCATTTGACCCAATAGATAAAAATTCTTTGTAATATTTGTAATTAGTAAAACTAACATTATGCGTCAAATTTTTAATGATGCAAACAAACGTTACTAAGTAGTACGCGTTGTTTAGACATATACTTGTTACATTTTTAATTCCCTGAAGACTTGGATGTTATTGTGATATGAAAACATAAATATTATGTATTTGTTCTCATATTTACAGAATGTAAACAACATTTATTCCACAAAATTTTTCTAATGTGCCAAAATATTAACTTGCTAGTTCTGATAATCGGTTCTAAGTATTTATACTTAATAGAGGAAGTTAGATAAAAGTAAATTTGCGTTGAATAAAACATTCATGTTGTATGTATATTGTAGCCTACATAATTTAAGTCTGTGCAGCATTTGTAGAATTGTATCAAATTACAGAATTTATATAGAAACTACATTATACGCATTGTTATTGTTTTTACAAAAGTATATGATACAAAAATTTGATTCGTCATGTATTATGTACAATTATAAGTTGATTATGATGCATAACTAAATTAGGGTGGATATACTTCGTGCTGCATGATAAGACTGCTTGTTTTCGGTGACATCCGTTTTCTGTGCGTATCAACATTAAACCACTATAATTCAACATTTTTAGAGTTTGGTCTATTGTGTACAGGCAGATACGTAAAACGAGATGAATACAAATAAAAATTTCTTATACCTGAAATCTTTAAGACCGTAACAAAGGCTAGTATAATACAATAACAATAAAATCAACTTTTGTATAACTTTAGTTTGTCTTCGCGAGATAGTTATACCTTACAATACGATATAGAGAGAGGTACTCAAACTGCTGTAACAGTATGTACTTATACAAATTCATTTATTTAGGTTTCTGGTTTTTTTTTTTTTGTATTATTTTGGACGAGATATTTTTTTGTGGTTTTCGTTTTAAACAATTGCTTTAAGTAGTCGGCAAATTGTCTGCGAATTTTAAAACTACAAAAAATAAGCAAGAGAAACAAGATTTTTTTAACTGTATCAATTAAGATACTTGGTAATGTAATGTTTATAAAAATGTTATATACCGTTGGGTAGAAATTGTTATTTTTAGTTTGGTTAGGAAATTTCGTTTAGTAACTGAAAAAATTGTCTTACGTTACCTTATACATATATACTTGTAACGATTAAGTAATGGTTTAACATTATTGTTACTTAAGACAAAATATGAAACAAGATTGATAGATTTAATTGATTTGAATGGAGATTATGTCATTCGCGGTGTATAATTTTTAAATTGCTGGATTTTTTGGGCAAAAATAAAAAAAAAAACGGGGGCAAACTAAATATGACGTCTGTGCATAGTTTTAGTAGTTTGGCTTTAAATTATGTGCTGTGTTTTTTAATTTTACTTATACATATATACCATTGCAGAATGGTGACCAATTCTGTGAGGTATATTCTATATTTGATATAAAATTTAGAGTGTGGGTGGGTCAAAAATTCGTTACAGATAGGTTAATGTAATCTTTACCAAAGCAATATTCAGGAAGTTTTCGGTTACTGTTTCATGTTTTTAAAATTGTTTCACTTTATACCAAAGTTCTTACTGAAATAATGAATCAATTTTCTAAACATGGGACAGAAGGGGAAATCTCATCGAATTTGAGATTTTATTTGAAAAAGTTTACAAATTTCACTTGGCATAATACATATAAATAAGAATAATGATATTTAAAATTAAACAAATAACATTTAAAAACAATAAAAATGAATTAAAATTGAAATAAAAATACTTTTGGGCCGGAGCATAATGTTGCTTCAACCTATGTTTAAAGCTACCTTTGCTTAAGTTAAAGTCGAATAGATGGTGCATCGATTTGAAAAGCTTTTGTCTATTTTCCAACGTTGTCATTTGTTAGGATTTACATCCAGTAAGATATGGTGGCAATCGGTCATAATCCCATCCATTTTTCACGTTATATAGCGTATAAGCATTTTTCGGATACTCTCAATATTTCGGATATGTTCATCGTAAAAAGGGCACCAGACATTGACAGGAAGAAAGTTAGATCCACACTATTTCGCTAGATTGTCGATGTCTTTTTGTAGTTTATGGCTATCTCTGATATTTTCGACTGTTCTGAAGATTTTGATAAAATTTATAAAGATCCAGGGACCAACATGGGGCCTTGTGGTGATCTTGCCCTGATCTTTTGGTGTTGCTGGTAAATTCAATAAGACTTTTTGATGTTGATGTTGATTTTTTGGGTATAAATCCATGCTGGAGCATCCACATTGTGAGATGAATCGAGGAACCATAGATTTGAATAAGTGGCATAATACCAGTTGAAATAGTTCCTCTGTAACAAGCTAATAAGAAACATCATTTCTTGCTCCAGGTTTTTAGAACTGGTGTTACTCTGAATACTTTCCATTTCTATGGAAATACTGCTAGTTTTAATGATTGATTAACCAGAAGACACAGAGGAATTGCCAACCTTGTGAAATGTTTTAAGAGGGATGCTGGAATGCCATCAGGACCATATCCATCTCTGAATACTTCTAGAGGTCGTTGAATATTGTTACGTTGTTTTTGCCATTGTTTGGATTTCCATACTTATCTTCTGGCTTATATACTGATTGAAAGAAACTCAGCAAACATGTTTGATATAATCTGCGTGTTGGGGTACAGCCGTGAACAATAGAAAATATTTAATTTTTAATTTGTTCCAATAAACAGCTTGCACTTTAATCCCAAGTTAATTGTTGAATTATTTTTGTTAGGAGTTTGAATAAATAAAAACTCATTTCCCAAAACACTCGACTTATAATTCACAATATTTTATTTGCTCTTATTTTGGCTTTACAATAATTTTAAGTTTTTAAGCTTTGATGCTAATATTTTGAAATGTGGCAAAAGATTTACTTCAGAAAAGAAAATTATTATTCTAATTAAAAATTAAAAATGTCAACCTCGAAAAAACCATTAGGATTGCCTTATTCAAAATTATGGCCTAATAATGGGTTTTTCGAGCATGCATATTGTCATGTTAACATAGCTTAAGTTGCTATAAAATTATAGTAAACTGTATTAATTATACAAACAAGGTTGTTTATGTCTTCAAATCAGAGATGAACATTTGATTGCTGATTATTGATTAATGTTTGGTGTTGTGTATAATTAAATTTGGAAGCTGTGTTGCGATTTGTTTTAATCCTTGAGAGAATTTTCTCTGGAAATTGGCAGTAAGCATAGCTTCTGTATTGGACGTTTGACCTCGGAGTTGTGTGTTTTTAGTGTAACCACTCTGACTAGACCATCCGAACCGGGATGAAGCTCTATGACCTTGCCCAGCAGCCACTGATTAACTGGCAGGTTTTGATGGAGGTTTCCTACTTCTCCATTTGGTTCGTTGCTGTAAGGATGTTAAATATTCAACGTACCACCTTTTCCAAAACTGTTGACTCATTTATTGAACCATTTGCCACCGGTTAAGATATGAAGCTCAGGAACCTTGGTGTATGGATGCCCGATCAGAAAATGTGAAGGCGTGAGTGGATCGACCTCTGTATCATTTAAGACATACAAAGGTCTGGAATTTAGAATTCCCTCGATTGTTCTTACCAATGACTCTTTTAATATGGAATTTGGTGGATTTTATGGCCGCTTCCCACAATCCACCAAAATGCGGTGAATTGGGAGGAATGAAATTCCATGTGATTCGACATCTGGAAAAGTAATCAGATATGTTATTGGAACATTTAATAATTTTAGCAAACTCTTCTTGTAGTTTGCTGTCAGAACCGATGAAATTGCTGCCGTTATGGCTATAAAGTTCACGACAGACTCCCCTTCGTGCAGCGAATCTTTTGAGAGCCGTTAAGAAGGCGTCACTGGATAGATCGCTTACGAGCTCCAAGTGGACGGGTTTTGTGCTTAAACATATCAACAAGCATATGTAAGCTTTATATGTTTTTTGCCCACGTCCTTTTGTCAGGTGAATCGAAATGGGCCCTGCGTAGTCTACACCAGTTTTCAGAAAAGGCCGTATTAATTCGACTCGTACAGATGACGCATTTTCGAATCAACTCCTTCGCTTTGGCTTTTCCATTAGGTATCCAATATTCTTGTCTCGTAATGGCTAAAAGAAGAGATGGCCCTGCGTGTTTATTATCACGAATGGGACATCACGAAGAAGCGTAATTGTGGACTTTGGATGTGGTATGATTGGATGTTTCGTGGAATATGGAACTGGACTATTTTGCAGCCTTCCTCCAACTCGAAGTAATCCAAAATCATCTAGAAATGGATCTAACGACTTCAGAATGCTAGTTCGACTGATTTCTCGTTTAAATTGCAGTGCTAATATGTCGTCATATTGTTCGTATTGACATATTATGTACACGATGTAAAATAATTCATCTCGACGGAGATAGACACCACTTACTCTGGAAGCTTTAAATTTTCTGGCATTACCAATAAATCGTAATATGTAGCCCATGACCCTCTGCAGCTTGCGAAATGATGAGTATTTACGAATTATGTCGTCGAACCACTCATTTGACTTGGTGCAAGTAATTGTAAGCGCGGTTGTTTTATTTGATTTTTCTTCTGCATGACCATAATTTCTTAACTGAATTGGCCAAGTTTCTGAAGGTAGAGATAACCAATTTGGTCCATTCCACCAAAGTGCATGTAAGTTGAGTTCACCTGGAAATAAACCACGAGAAGCACAATCAACTGGATTATCGAGCGACGGAACATGCTTCCAATTTTTTCTGGATAACGTAGATAGTATCTCGTAGGTGCGATTACCCACAAAGGTGCCTCAGCGCCTTGGGTGACTTCCGAGCCAATCCAGCATAATCTGGGAATCAGTCCATGCATGTAACTGATCAACACTTTGATTTGATCCCTTTTTAACAACAGCCGCGATAAGGTTTGCGAGTAAAACCGCTGCACATAGTTCTAATCGTGGAAGAGTTTGCTGTTTTATCGGTGCCATCTTTGTCTTAGCAGAAACCAATTTTACGTAAATTTTACCATCTAGGCCGATTATTCGGAAGTATACGACAGCTGCATAAGCTGACTGACCATGTATATCAATTCTGGAACCCTTTGTTGTTTGGATAAATCTAGGAATAGAAATTTCATTAACACATTTGAGGTTGTTTCTTAGCTGACTCCATAGAGCATGTTTGTCACTTGGGAGCAGATCGTCCCACTCTAGATTGCCTCTCCACAGCGTTTGCAGGAAAATTTTAAATGCTATAACCACAAGTGACAACCAACCTAGAGGATCAAAAAATCTGCTGGCCTCGGAAAGCACGGTCCTTTTCGTGAACTTGGTGGAACCAGGAACCTAGCAGTTGACTATTGTCTTGAGTTTCCTTATTGTTGGCTTCTTGTAGTTCGTCTGGAATGTTCTGCAATACTCTTTTACTGTTGGATTTCCACTTCCTGAGATGGAACCCGTAGTCGATTTAGATTTCAGCAACCTTTTCCTTTAGTTGCAGCGCCTCGTTTTCTTTATCCGCTCCCGTCATAAGGTCGTCGACATAAATATCTTTTGATATAACATGAGAAGCTTCTACTGCTGAATTTTTGTTGTCATCTGCTACCTTCTTTATGGCTCTAGTGGCCAGAAATGCTGCTGACGCTAGACAATATGTAACTGTTTGCAATTCGAAATGGCGAATAGGTTGTGATGGATCAGGCCGCCAGACTATTCTTTGATATTTAGTGTCTTCTGGTGATACGGTGACCTGACGATACATCATTTCGACGTCTACAGAAAATGACACTTTGTGTTCCCTAAATCGCAGAATTATTGCGTATAAACTGAATTGTACCGTAGGACCGACCGCTAAGCAATCGTTTAATGAAACACCCTTGCTGGATTTTGATGAGCCGTGGAATACAACTCTCATTTTAGTTGTGTTGTTTGAAGTTTTAAGTACCCCATGATGAGGTAAGTAAAAATGACTTTCATTTGGCTTGGATGGAGATACTTATCCCGAGTAAAGCGATGTTCAACACCCCTGAGCCTCTGAATTGCAGATGACAATGACTCTCCTAAATAGTTGGCTGACTTTTTAAACGGGAGCAAGTGGCTTCTTCTGGCGAGAGTATCTCTTCTTGATTGTTTAATGATTCAAGCTCCCAAAATCTTCGTAGGCTCCGATCGATGTTCACCACTTCATTTTGTTGGCTCGATGTAGCAAACATTGACACCAAATTGTTGTTTCTGGAAAAACCGGGTTGCCCTGAAACTATCCAACCGGAAACAGTATTCTGCAGAATAGGTTCATTGGGGCCTGACTTGACTTGCCCATTTTGAAGGAGATTGAAAAAATGATCAGCTCCAATAAGGATATCAATATTTCCTGTTTTGTGAAAGTGCGGATCGGCTAATTTTAGTCCGGCATACGATTTGACGTCGACATCTAAGCTTTCTGTGAGAATCTTGCCTGCAATTTTGGACATCACAAGAGCTTCAATGGAAATCTCGGGGAAAAGTTTAGGCTTAAGAGTTATTGTGACTAAGCCTTTCGAAGTTCCAGAGCTTGCTTGCCCCAATCCACTAACTGAAATCCGTGCGTTTCTGGCTTGTGATCCGGAATCTAATAGCTCTCTGCATGGCATTGTATGTCCTGAATGATCGACAGCGTCTACTAATGCAGTTGGAAGTATTGCAAATATGCCTGTATTTTGTGAATGACCATTGAAAACTTCTGATGATGTAGCCTGCGGACCTTGTGCCGAATCACTTGCGGTTTCCTCTTGATGTAGCAATGTGTTATGTTTTTTACCGCATCGTTGACATCTATATTTGGAGGTGCATCTAAATATAGGATGGCTACTGCTTAGGCAATTAAAACATCGATTGGTACGTTTAGCAAACTGTTTTCGTGTATTTTCGTTCATCGCCTGAAACTCGCTACATTGAAATATAGAATGGCCTTTATCTTGGCACGGTATTCTCAGAAGCAAAATGACCTTTAATTTCCGTCTTTGGGTTGGATCGCTTGGACGTTGAAATCAATGACTCATGAGAGTATCGATACGTCGACTAAATTTCAGAAATTCGGAAAATTCCGGATTTACTGTGTGTGCTGAAGGTTCTGCCCACGCTGCCTTTGATTTGTCATCTAGCTTCTGGAGTAACAGATAGATCAGCCAAGGATCTCGCGTTTCGCCTGCTTCGCCAGGTGCTTTTAGCCCTCGTATTACTTCATCAGAAGTGTCCATTAGACGTTTAATGTTCGCTGCAGTTGGATGGTGAATTGAGGGCTGCTCGACATAAGTTCGAATGAATGTGTTGATGATGTGTTCTTTTCTATCGTAAAGCTCCTTTAACTTATTGAGCGCTCCGATATAATTTCCCTCAGTCACTGTAATGTGGCGTAGCAATATTGCAGCTTCACCTCGAAGAAGCCCATTTAGATATTGGAACTTCTGGACTGCATTCAAACTAGGTGACTCATGTATGGTAGTAGTATACATATCAAAAAAAGATTGCCACTATGAGTAGTCTCCAGAAAACGACGTTATATGAATTTTTGGCAACTTGACTTGTGAGTGTACACCCATTTGTGTGTCGTTGTTCGAGGTATCCAAATTAATCATTCCTTGGTGAAGGCTTCTAGCTTAAATCCATTTGTTTAACGAAGCAATGGCCGTGTAATAATTCTCCTCGTATGTCAGATCACTTTCCTCATTTGGATCGGCAGTAAAAATGCGTTGCTCAAGTTCAGTAAATTCTTCCATTAGTTTTTCCACGCGGTGTAAACGCGTGGTTAGCTCATCTGCGAACTTCACTAGATTCGTCAATATGGTCTTATTAGTACTACATTGTTTTTTAGGTGCTGCGAGAATTGGTTCAGCCATATCGAATAGTTTCACTTGCACTAATAAATGGTTGCGAAATAATGTTTTTTGCTCTTTGCTGAGAGCTTTGAAAATGAGGTGAAAATGAGGAATTAATATACACACGCGGTGACAGTTTTTCAATACACTTTCACTTTAACACTGATTTTTAATGTGAATTCAAAAACAAAAAATGTCAGGAAAAGGATCTTCATTTCATCAAGTATCCAATAAATGAATCTCCAATAAATATTTTTTTAATTTTACGTAAATTATCGCCTCCATAATAAGTTTGGAATCCTGAAGGAGGTTGATCAGTTTTTGTTTTCGATGATGGTGTACGTTGTGACAAATCCACTGAATAACTGGATGCGAGAACTCTGGTCTGAGCACGGGTTACGCTAGATCAGAAAGTGTGGAAAATGCAAGAAGGGTTATCAAAATTACCGCAAATTAACCCTCATAAAAAGATTTGAATAAATAAAACATTATGCGTTAACAGAAATTCAAATATTTAGATTTATTATTTTGAACGGTCTAAACAGTTTCCACTGTTTCTTACTCGAATTTCAAACGCGCTTGAGTGAAAATTTTACCCAGGCCTCTTGCCATTTTGAAGCCAATTTCACACCATTAAGAGAGTTCTCCAGTGAACGAAACAAATGATAGTCTGACGATGCAAGATCAGGAGGATACGGAGGATGCATTAAACCTTCCTAAATTCAAGCTCTCTCTCAATTTTCTGGCGATGTCATGATGAAACAGAACACCTTTCCTGTTGATCAATTCTGGAAACTCCCTTTTATTTTCCTGCTGTAATCTGGTTAATTGTTGTCAGTAGAGAACAGAATTAATCGCATGAGCCTTTTCAATTGGTCAACTCCATTCGACAGAGAGGAAATTGATTAAGAGAACGAAGGGAGAAAATTTGCTTGAATTCTAAACTATGGTAGATATAATGAATTTGAGTGAAGTTTTAAGTAGAAATTGGAATAACAAAAATTTGTTCTAAATTGGTCAACTGTATTCGACAGAGAGGAAATTGATTAAGAGAACGAAGGGAGAAAATTTGTTTGAATTCTAAACTATGGTAGATATAATGAATTTGAGTGAAATTTTAAGTAGAAATTGGAATTTTGAACATAAATCTAGTCTAAATTGGTCAACTGTATTCGACAGAGAGGAAATTGATTAAGAGAACGAAGGGAGAAAATTTGCTTGAATTCTAAACTATGGTTGATATAATGAATTTGAGTGAAATTTTAAGTAGAAATTGGAATTTTGAATATAAATCTAGTCTAAATTGGTCAACTGCATTCGACAGAGAGGAAATTGATTAAGAGACCGAAGGGAGAAGATTTGCTTGAATTCTAAACTATCGTAGATATAATGAATTTGAGTGAAATTTTAAGTAGAAATTGGAATTTTGAATATAAATCTAGTCTAAATTAGTCAACTGCATTAAGAGGAAATTGATTATGAGCGCCAAGGGGGAACATTTGCTTGAATTCTAAGCTATGGTAGACATAATGAATTTGAGTGAAATTTTAAGTAGAAATTGGAATTTTGAACATAAATCTAGTCTAAATTGGTCAACTGTATTCGACAGAGAGGAAATTAATTAAGAGAACGAAGGGAGAAAATTTGATTGAATTCTAAATTGTGGTAGATATAATAAATTTGAGTGAAATTTAAAGTAGAAATTGAAAATTTGAACATAAATCTAGTCTAAATTGGTCAACTGCAGGGAGAAGGGAGAAAATTTGCTTGAATTCTAAACTATGGTAGATATTATGAATTTGAGTGAAATTTTAAGTAGTAATTGGAATTTTGAATATAAATCTAGTCTAAATTGGTCAACTGACATCGACAGAGAGGGAATTGATTAAGATAACGAAGGGAGAACATTTGCTTGAATTCTGAACTATGGAAGATATAATGAATTTGAGTGAAATTTTAAGTAGAAATTGGAATTTTGAAAATAAATCTAGTCTAAATTGGTCAACAGTATTCGACATAGAGGAAATTGATTAAGAGAACGAAGGGAGAAAATTTGCTTGAATTCTAAACTATGGTTGATATAATGAATTTGAGTGAAATTTTAAGTAGAAATTGGAATTTTGAATATAAATCTAGTCTAAATTGGTCAACTGCATTCGACAGAGAGGAAATTGATTAAGAGACCGAAGGGAGAAGATTTGCTTGAATTCTAAACTATCGTAGATATAATGAATTTGAGTGAAATTTTAAGTAGAAATTGGAATTTTGAATATAAATCTAGTCTAAATTAGTCAACTGCATTAAGAGGAAATTGATTATGAGCGCCAAGGGGGAACATTTGCTTGAATTCTAAGCTATGGTAGACATAATGAATTTGAGTGAAATTTTAAGTAGAAATTGGAATTTTGAACATAAATCTAGTCTAAATTGGTCAACTGTATTCGACAGAGAGGAAATTAATTAATAGAACGAAGGGAGAAAATTTGATTGAATTCTAAATTGTGGTAGATATAATAAATTTGAGTGAAATTTAAAGTAGAAATTGAAAATTTGAACATAAATCTAGTCTAAATTGGTCAACTGCAGGGAGAAGGGAGAAAATTTGCTTGAATTCTAAACTATGGTAGATATTATGAATTTGAGTGAAATTTTAAGTAGTAATTGGAATTTTGAATATAAATCTAGTCTAAATTGGTCAACTGACATCGACAGAGAGGGAATTGATTAAGATAACGAAGGGAGAACATTTGCTTGAATTCTGAACTATGGAAGATATAATGAATTTGAGTGAAATTTTAAGTAGAAATTGGAATTTTGAAAATAAATCTAGTCTAAATTGGTCAACTGCATTCTACAGAGAGGAAATTGATTAAGAGAACGAAGGGAGAAATTTTGCTTGAATTCTAAACTATCGTAGATATTATGAATTTGAGTGAAATTTTAAGTAGAAATTGGAATTTTGAACATAAATCTAGTCTAAATTGGTCAACTGCATTCGACAGAGAGGAAATTGATTAAGAGACCGAAGGGAGACAATTTGCTTGAATTCTAAACTATGGTAGTTATAATGAATTTGAGTGAAATTTTAAGTAGAAATTCTCTTTAAATTTTTTAGTTAGAGGTGTCTAGAGCTATCTCTCCTTTTTACTATAAATGCAGGAATCCAGCAAAAATCTGAAAGAATTTTGTTTTATAATTGAATCATTTTTGAAGAATTTTAAACCGTAATTCAATAAAATCTTTAGTATGAACTTACATTAGAAATAAAGTTTAACTGACTGCCTTTAATAAACAGTTTGAGTGAATTTTAAAGATTTAGTTAATTATTCGAGCAAAATTTTATTTAGAACTGATAAAATAAGATTTGAACAAAGTTTGGACTAAAAATTCCATTTCAATCCAATCGAGAGTTTGAGCAAATATTTGGGTGCTATTAAGCTAAAAATTTTGTGATATTTTAAATGTAAATGTTCTTGATTAGAAATTTGGAATACAACTTCAGCTTTAGTTGCAAGTGTATTTAAGAAATTTATTGAGAAATTATTTGAGTGTTATTAGAAATGCTGAGTTAAAGTCGAATTTAAAACTCTGGTTTGAATCAAAATAGTTGTTAAATTTGTATGAGAATTTTTGAACAGAAATCTGGCAAGAGAAAAATTAAAGATTAAGTTAAAATTATAAAATCGATTTTAACAAAATTTTTTGTTTAGTGAGGGCAAAATTCTGAGAAAAAGTTATTTTTGAATTCCAAAATATTGGTTGCAATTAGGTAGAAATTTTGTGATATTTTCAATAAGAGTAGACTAAGTTACAAAACTGATTTGAAAAAAACTTGAAGGAGAAATGGTTTTAAAATTTTGAGTGAAATTTAAAATATAAAATTTACAATTTCAGCTTTCGAGAAGTGTAAGTTTGATATTCCAAACTAAATTTTAATTGCAATTAGTAAAATTTTGCGATACGAAACATGATTGCAATGAATTCTAAACTGTAATTGAATATTATCTTGATGGTAAACTTAAATTGAAAATTGTGTTTGAATTACAATTTGATTTGAGCAAAATATGATCGTAATTTAGTTTTTCCTAGTTTAAAACTTGCTTTAATAGCGTGAATCTTTTAGCCCCAACCGTCAAGCCTACGTGATCACTAGTAATCACTATATAAAAAATTGAGGTGTGGCCAACACACGACTTTCTTTTACGAACAGAGAATTTTGAGAAATTTTATTTTTTTCTTAATTTACTTTTTTAATTTTTGGAAACATTTTGTATTAAGTAGTTTTTTGTAAACCTTATAATTTTTTAAATATTTGCAAAACAAATTTTCTGGACCAAGGGAGTGCCACTTCCGGTTAGCCTATTTGGAGTAAAATTCACTGGGACCTCCCAATTTATCAAAAAAGCTTAAATCTGAAGTTTCAGTTCGATTGATTAAGCCATATGGGCTGTAGAGAGGACACAGACAGACTGACAGACAGACAGACAGACACCATTCCGAAACCCACTTTTACGGACTCAGGGGACCTCAACACAAATAAATCTCTAAAAATCTCAAGGTCCAAAATTTTCATGATTACTATACTTTATTTTACTAGAGTAAAAGAAAGTAAAAAGAAGTTTTGGAATAATACATCTGTTTGTGCGTTAAAATTACAGAGGGACTGCAGAGCCTATTACAACTAACAGTAATATGACCGCCGCAGCGCAAGGGGATATGGATACTTTGTTTTACTAGAGTAAAATCAAATAAAAAACCCTAATCCATACGGATCGTTCGTTTAGTAAAAGTTCTGCAAAATTGTTTTTTGGAAATCGCACTCAAATCCCAAGGGCCAATATCGGCCATTGCCAACAATGATGACAAAGGTTTCGCTAGCACATGGAATAGGTCCCTTAATTACCTAGTTAAAAAACCCTAATCCATACGAATCGTTCGTTTAGTAAAAGTTCTGCAAAATTATTTTTTGGAAATCGCACTCAACCCCCAAGGGCCAATATCAGCCATTGCCAATAATGATGACAAAGGTTTGGCTAGCACATGGAATAGGTTCCTCAAATACCTAGTTAGAAAACCCTAATCAATACGAATCGTTCGTTTAGTAAAAGTTTAGCACATGGAATAGGTCCCTTAATTACCTAGTTAAAAAACCCTAATCCATACGGATCGTTCGTTTAGTAAAAGTTCTGCAAAATTATTTTTTGGAAATCGCACTCAACTCCCAAGAGCCAATATCGGCCATTGCCAACAATGATGATAAAGGTTTCGCTAGCACATGGAATAGGTCCCTTAATTACCTAGTTAAAAACCCCTAATCCATACGAATCGTTCGTTTAGTAAAAGTTCTGCAAAATTATTTTTTGGAAATCGCACTCAACCCCCAAGGGCCAATATCAGCCATTGCCAACAATGATGACAAAGGTTTAGCTAGCACGTAGAATAGGTCCCTCAAATACCTAGTTAGAAAACCCTAATCAATACGAATCGTTCGTTTAGTAAAAGTTTAGCACATGGAATAGGTCCCTTAATTACCTAGTTAAAAAACGCTAATCCATACGGATCGTTCCTTTAGTAAAAGTTCTGCAAAATTATTGTTTGGAAATCGCACTCAACCCCCAAGGGCCAATATCGGCCATTGCCAACAATAATGACAAAGGTTTGGCTAGCACGTAGAATAGGTCCCTCAAATACCTAGTTAGAAAACCCTAATCAATACGAATCGTTCGTTTAGTAAAAGTTTAGCACATGGAATAGGTCCCTAAATTACCTAGTTAAAAACCCTAATCCATACGGATCGTTCGTTTAATAAAAGTTGTACGAAAATATTATTTGGAAATCGCACTCAATAATGATGATAAAGATTTCGCTAGCACATGGAATAGGTTCCTTAATTACCTAGTTAAAATTGAGGTGTGGCCAACACACGACTTTCTTTTACAAACAGAGAATTTTGAGAAATTTTATTTTTTTCTTAATTTTTTTTTTTTAATTTTTTATTTTTATTTGGTTTTAATTTTTGGAAACATTTTGTATTAAGTAGTTTTTTGTAAACCTTATACTTTTTAAATATTTGCAAAACAAATTTTCTGGACCAAGGGAGTGGCCACTTCTGGTTAACCGATTTGGAGTAAAATTCACTGCGACCTCCTAATTTATCAAAAAAGCTTAAATCTGAAGTTTCAGTTCGATTGATTAAGCCATATGGGCTGTAGAGAGGACACAGACAGACTGACAGACTGACAGACTGACAGACTGACAGACTGACAGACTGACAGACTGACAGACTGACAGACTGACAGACTGACAGACTGACAGACTGACAGACTGACAGACTGACAGACTGACAGACTGACAGACTGACAGACTGACAGACTGACAGACTGACAGACTGACAGACTGACAGACTGACAGACTGACAGACTGACAGACTGACAGACTGACAGACTGACAGACTGACAGACTGACAGACTGACAGACTGACAGACAGACAGACAGACACCATTCCGAAACCCACTTTTACGGACTCAGGGGACCTCAAAACAAATAAATCTCTAAAAATCTCAAGGTCCAAAATTTTCATGATTACTATACTTTATTTTACTAGAGTAAAAGAAAGTAAAAAGAAGTTTTGGAATAATACATCTGTTTGTGCGTTAAAATTACAGAGAGACTGCAGAGCCTATTACAACTAACAGTAATATGACCGCCGCAGCGCAAGGGGATATGGATACTTTGTTTTACTAGAGTAAAATCAAATAAAAAACCCTAATCCATACGGATCGTTCGTTTAGTAAAAGTTCTGCAAAATTGTTTTTTGGAAATCGCACTCAAATCCCAAGGACCAATATCGGCCATTGCCAACAATGATGACAAAGGTTTCGGTAGCACATGGAATAGGTCCCTTAATTACCTAGTTAAAAAACCCTAATCCATACGAATCGTTCGTTTAGTAAAAGTTCTGCAAAATTATTTTTTGGAAATCGCACTCAACCCCCAAGGGCCAATATCGGCCATTGCCAACAATGATGACAACAAAGGTTTGGCTAGCACATGGAATAGGTTCCTCAAATACCTAGTTAGAAAACCCTAATCAATACGAATCGTTCGTTTAGTAAAAGTTTAGCACATGGAATAGGTCGCTTAATTACCTAGTTAGAAAACCCTAATCCATACGGATCGTTCGTTTAGTAAAAGTTCTGCAAAATTATTTTTTGGAAATCGCACTCAACTCCCAAGAGCCAATATCGGCCATTGCCAACAATGATGATAAAGGTTTCGCTAGCACATGGAATAGGTCCCTTAATTACCTAGTTAAAAAACCCTAATCCATACGAATCGTTCGTTTAGTAAAAGTTCTGCAAAATTATTTTTTGGAAATCGCACTCAACCCCCAAGGGCCAATATCAGCCATTGCCAACAATGATGACAAAGGTTTGGCTAGCACATGGAATAGGTTCCTCAAATACCTAGTTAGAAAACCCTAATCAATACGAATCGTTCGTTTAGTAAAAGTTTAGCACATGGAATAGGTCCCTTAATTACCTAGTTAGAAAACCCTAATCCATACGGATCGTTCATTTAGTAAAAGTTCTGCAAAATTATTTTTTGGAAATCCCACTCAACTCCCAAGATCCAATATCGGCCATTGCCAACAATGATGATAAAGGTTTCGCTAGCACATGGAATAGGTCCCTTAATTACCTAGTTAAAAAACCCTAATCCATACGAATCGTTCGTTTAGTAAAAGTTCTGCAAAATTATTTTTTGGAAATCGCACTCAACCCCAAAGGGCCAATATCAGCCATTGCCAACAATGATGATAAAGGTTTCGCTAGCACATGGAATAGGTCCCTTAATTACCTAGTTAAAAAACCCTAATCCATACGAATCGTTCGTTTAGTAAAAGTTCGTCAAAATTATTGTTTGGAAATCGCACTCAACTCCCAAGGGCCAATATCGGCCATTGCCAACAATAATGACAAAGGTTTGGCTAGCACGTAGAATAGGTCCCTCAAATACCTAGTTAGAAACCCCTAATCAATACGAATCGTTCGTTCAGTAAAAGTTTAGCACATGGAATAGGTCCCTTAATTACCTAGTTAGAAAACCCTAATCCATACGGATCGTTCGTTTAGTAAAAGTTGTGCAAAATTATTTATTGGAAATCGCACTCAAATCCCAAGAGCCAATATCGGCCATTGCCAACATTGATGACAAAGGTTTCGCTAGCACATGGAATAGGTTCCTCAAATACCTAGTTAGAAAACCCTAATCCATACGGATCGTTCGTTTAGTAAAAGTTCTGCAAAATTATTTATTGGCACTCAACTCCCAAGGGCCAATATCGGCCATTGCCAACAATAATGACAAAGGTTTGGCTAGCACGTAGAATAGGTCCCTCAAATACCTAGTTAGAAAACCATAATCAATACGAATCGTTCGTTTAGTAAAAGTTTAGCACATGGAATAGGTCCCTAAATTACCTAGTTAAAATTGAGGTGTGGCCAACACACGACTTTCTTTTACAAACTGAGAATTTTGAGAAATTTTATTTTTTTCTTAATTTTTTTTTTTTAATTTTTTATTTTTATTTGGTTTTAATTTTTGGAAACATTTTGTATTAAGTAGTTTTTTGTAAACCTTATACTTTTTAAATATTTGCAAAACAAATTTTCTGGACCAAGGGAGTGGCCACTTCCGGTTAACCGATTTGGAGTAAAATTCACTGGGACCTCCCAATTTATCAAAAAAGCTTAAATCTGAGGGGGTGTAGAGAGGACATATGGGACTCATATGGGCTGTAGAGAGGACACAGACAGACTGACAGACTGACAGACTGACAGACTGACAGACTGACAGACTGACAGACTGACAGACTGACAGACTGACAGACTGACAGACTGACAGACTGACAGACTGACAGACTGACAGACTGACAGACTGACAGACTGACAGACTGACAGACTGACAGACTGACAGACTGACAGACTGACAGACTGACAGACTGACAGACTGACAGACTGACAGACTGACAGACAGACAGACAGACACCATTTCGAAACCCACTTTTTCGGACTCAGGGGACCTCAAAACAAATAAATCTCTAAAAATCTCAAGGTCCAAAATTTTCATGATTACTATACTTTATTTTACTAGAGTAAAAGAAAGTAAAAATCAATTAAATATGAACAAAGCGCTTTAAGATCAGTTATCAATTTTCATTACGAGTTGTTGACACTATTATTATTATTATTATTGGGGGGGCCATGCGGGCGATCAGCCACTTCGCACTGCGACCTAAAAGATCTATTGTGCTGGCCCCTGCTTAATTATCCGTCCAGTCAATATTCAGGTTCTTAAGGAACCTGACGATACTGCCTCCCGGTACGTGATACATACTATCTGGGCTTATTGCTCTCCCTCCTAGATGTTTACTACAGCATGTAGTTCCGCTAGAAAGACGGTAGCATTGGAGCTCAAGGACCTCGAGAGGGTTGTCCCACTCTCGTATATTCCTACTCCTGCCCCGTATTCCGTTTGATTTTACTCTTACGAGTTGCTCGGAATTGCAAATCACCTGTAGGTCACCCAGCTTTACTACAGGAAGGCTAAATAAAACTGGAGGGTGCCTGGTATCCAGAGTCCGCATATTTTAGGCTGATTAACCTATCAGCCATTCATCTTTCGGCATATGCTGTTCCACCTTAGATTAGGGTTTTTTGTCAAGGTTTTCTCCTTTAGCGCCGTACTTTAGCCTGTGCCAAATGGCCTAAAATGTGCCAAATGGCCTTAGTTACCAGTGGTTGCCACGAGGAGGCAGTACGTACACTTGCGAATTGTGAACAGGTTACCCCTTCCACAATTGTACCCATCACGCAGCTGCCTAATGACAAGACCAGAACAGCTCACGTGATGCGCACCCTACTGGAAGGTTACGGAGCTGGTAGATTAATCTACTCAACTTTGATCCCCCCCTCCAATAGACGCCAAACCACCTTGTTGACACTAACATCACATAACATTCAAAAACTTGCTGTAACTGAACTTAAAATCATTTGGTGAATTCTCAGTCCTGAGAGAATCCGAACCGATCTCGATCATGTAGATATCACCGAATTTACAAAATCATTAAGGTTAAGATGACTTGGACAGCAATGAGGCTTGCAGAAATAGCCTGCAGAAAATTTTGTATTTCCGATTTTTATTGCTAAATAATTTTTTGCTTGCAATAATGATCCGGTGATCGGAATACAACCGGCGTTGATATTTATGGACTAATCAAGAAACAGTTCATCGAATGTCCCTATGCTCCCAGTTTTCTAATTATTTTAAAGACATTTTTTGAAATTATTGCTGTCTCTACTTTCTACATTGCTAACAAAGTTGAGTGCACTGTAACGTTTTCACTTTGGTATGTTAACTAAAAGTCTGACTGTTTAATCAACATAAAAACAAAAACTCAAATCTAACGGGAATCACGGATTTAAGAAATCGTTGACACAAAATCATGAACTATCACGTTTGTCGTAATACATATTCCGATTTTTATTATTTTGAAAACATCTAAAACCAGTCGCAACGTTCATTTCGTTTTAAACGAATAATTTTATATACAAAGATGTGATAATTCAAGGATTAAGTAAATGTTTAAGTCGTTATTATGCGCGGCTTTAAAACCGTAGTCACTGGCTTTAAAACCTGTGTTTTACAAAAACAAATTAAAGTTGGCAACATCTTGCACAATGGTTTCCGGCACTCAATGTCACTATTGGATCCACTAATTATTGATGCTGATTTAGTATTCAAGACTGAATGAAAAAAAAAAAAAAAAAAAAACCGAGACCTTCGGTTTAGAAAGACCATTGTCGTGAAATTAACCTTCGCTCAGATAAAGAATAAAATTAACCCTGTTGACTTTGGAGATTATATTCTAGTCGTTCAACAACTAGTTATCAAGATTAATCTTCGAATAAATTTTTTTAAATCTTTATATTTAAAGAAGTTTTTAACGTTGGGAAAGCACAAATCAACCTTGATTATTGATTGTGCCACCATTCATTTAAGTTATTAATTTGTTTTGTGGGCTTTTCCTAAACCCAACAAGTTCGTTTTTATTTTGGTTGGCCATTTTCTTTTGTTATTTTTGGACAGTCATTTTAAGTCTGTAACATTTAGCCTAATTATGTTTGAAGGCAATTAATTAAGTTTATCAACCTTTAAAGAATCATAGATCATCAGTTTGCTTATGATTGGGTCTATGATTGGGAAAGTTTAAAGCAACCTTGATTATTGATTACCGCCATAAATTTTAGTTATTCATTTGCGTTGTGGGCCTTTCCTAAATTCACCTTTTTGAATGTTGTTTTGTTGCTTTATTTAAATAGTTTTAATGTTTAGTAAGATTTCGTAATATTTCGTAACTGCGTCTCATTTTTTAATTGCTAATTTTTTGGAATTTTTTGAACGTCTAACACTGACATATTGTAACTCCTCCTGTGGGCCAAAAAGAGCTATTGCCGCAAATGGTGGAGCATGTCTTATAGCATTTGACAAATTCGATGAATCACAGAGGATAATCAAATAGCAGCGGAGTCGAAGAAGCGTAAACTATACCCTATCAGGTATATCGATGTTCATAAGAAGGACGATATTATTAAGTTGAAGCATAGTCGATCGAAAAATATCTGCATTCATTCCAGCCAGCCTTTTCATCCAATTATTTAAATGTCTGTGGATCAATCATTTTGTCGGACACTAAGATTTATTGATAACCAACGTCTACAAGAAGCGGAGAAGGAAACTTTGTCGTATGAAGCTACCATTCTGTGGATCTAACACTGAAATTGGTTCTGGATTATTTGGCAGTGAGTCGATTAAAAGAGCAACTTAACGAAGATTTACACGAGGTAATAGATTTCGGGACCTGAAAAGGAATTAATTATTTGGCGATTTTGTCACTATATCAATCTTTTGACGAAATTTGGCTGAAAGTTTACTAATACCCAAATCCAGCAAACTACAAGCTTTAGACACTACAAAATATAAAATCGTTTAAGTGTTAGTAAATGTAAAACCTAATAACAGAGGTATAAAAAACCAGAATTCAAATCGTAACACAGATCAGAGTATGCCATCATAGTGTATGTACTTTTAGGGATGTTTTGGATCAAATGAAATGTTTGCGCGCCCCTTCAAAAAGTTTTTATGAAATGGCTATGGAGATCTGAGTGTATTGTATGTACCTTTAGGTATGTTTTTGGTCAGACGAATTATTTGCGCGCGATCCGTCAAACTGTTTTTATGAATATTTCCAAAACATTCTCAAAGGTAAATACCCCTATACCTCAGATACATGTAACCATCTCTACGATTTCTTGTTAATGACCGTCAAATTCCCAGCTGCACTTTTTTTTTTGTAAAGCGGTTTTGAAAAATTCATAAAAACCGTTTAACGGGTCGTCCAAATATTTTGTCTAACCCAAAATATTTCCAAATGTACATACAATATTGTTAACCCCAATTATTTTAATTAAGTGTTTAAACTGTTCTAAAGTTTTTTTTTACACTTTTACTAACACACTGACTTATTTTTCAGAAATTTACCAGCACCTTATATTACAAAGGCTTCTCCATCTTTGTTCATTTATAAATTTGAGTTATAGCTGATTGTACCTTCTGTGTTGATTCTACGTTGCTTGTGTCATCTGCAAAAGTCACCACTGTATTGTTTTCTAATGTAGGAAGATCATAAATATGTAGTAGGTATAAAACCTGCCCTAAAACACTGCCCTATCGATTGCTTTGGTAAAACATTTCTTAACTTGTGGTTCAGTCCTTCGTGCCACACTCTATCAAACGGTTGTGCAACGTCTAGAAATACTGTTAAACAGACTTTTTTCTCCTCTAATGCTTTCTCAATTACACTGGTTATTCAGTCTACTATTCAGTCTAAGTTTTTACTCCCGATTTTCGAATTCAACTTTTTTCACCAGAAGTTTCTCAAAGAGTTTGGACATGACTGGCAATAGCGAAATTGGTTTTTAAGACGAGGTTATATGTATGTGTTGTGGTTTCCCAACTTTTGAGATCATAATTACTTCTGCAATTTTCCACAAGCTTGGTACACATTTGATTATAAATGCTGCATTTTTAAGATTCGTGAGCTTCACCAGAGTTTTCCTTGGCATAGTTCTTTTACGATTTCTGCAGTAATAAGAACGTACCCAGGAGCTTTTTTCTTATTCATGTTAACTTTTATCTGACGCATAACTTCTTTTGGTGTTGTCGGTAGGATTTCTCTACTTTCTTGTACAGCTTTTTCAGTTATTATCTCAGCTTCCAACGATTGGTCTTCATGTAGCCGGAATATTTTTTCGAGGTGTTCAGCAAGCAAATTCTCGAGCTTTGTCTTTATTATTTCTAGCCCATTTCTCACCTGCTATTCTTATTGGAGGATTCTGCATTATTGGCCTTTTACATTTTTTGGTTAAATAGTTCAAATGAGTTTTATGTTGAAGCCCCTTGCTTCTTTTTTCTGCTTAGAGTTCCCTAATTTCCATAGGGTAGTTGTTTCCCTTGATTTTCTTTTTAATTTCAGGAGTATTTTCCCAAGCTAATTGCTGTATATCGTTTACAAATTTCTGAACTTCTTTGTCTAATTGCTCTTCGGTCTTTAATAGAACCATTAATATAATTTTTTCTTCTAGCGATAGTCTAAAGTAATCCCAATTAGTGTGATTATTTACTAGATATGGGTTTCTTTCTGTCTGAATCATTTTTTCACTTAACGGTAGAAGTATCGGTGAGTTATCAGAGTTTAGGTATTTTCATTATTATGAAAAAATCAATCAGATCTGCTACTTGGTTTGGATCAGTTGGCCAGTTCTTTACCCTTAGTTGTTGTTAATCTGGATCCCCAGTGGACATTTTTTGCATTAAAGTCTCCTCCAAGTACAAATCGTTTTCCTAATTTACTGAGGAACTCGAGATATTCGTTTTCTTTCATTGAGTGCTTCGGTGGGCAGTAAATACTAGCAATACAAATATAACTACTTTTGGTTTTGACAATAACAGCAGTTGCTTGTATTTCTTCTGTTTCATATTTTAACTCTGCATAGTGATGAATACTATTTCTAATTATAAAAGCACTACCTCCTTTAGCAGTGTTTCCAGGGTGAATAGTGTGATTAATGAAAAAAATGTTTCCATTTTGTTTCCATCTTTCATTTATAACATTTCACACAACGACAATAAGCGATTCTCGATGTCCAAATGAAAAATAATCGTGAAAAGAACGCTGAATAACTTGTTTTCATAGTAAGCTACACTGTAAGCACACATTTTATCGAGTTTCATATAGATTTCCGCTAGATGATACAGTAAATGGTTTAAATATTAGCTAAATAAATGATAAAGTAGATTTAGTTAATCAGTTTTCGTCATTGCCTGTCAAAATATTGAAAAATTATAAAAATTATCAAATTATTTTTAAAACTTAACTAAATCAATTATTTGGAGGCTTTTCTTAAATATACGGAATAGTTTTTAATTGATTTACTTATAGTTAAGTTTAAAGTGAACCATATTATAGTTTCAGTATGCATTTAATGCTAAAAATACAAATTTAGTTTTTATTGAATTTTATTTCCATATTTATGATGTTCTCACCGGCAACATGGTCGGTGAGAAAGTTTTATTCATATGAAAAGATTTTGACGTCATTTTTTCCTTCTCAAGGAACATGAATCGGAAATGTGTATTTCTCACTGAAAATAATTTTTATTATATTTTTCACGGAACGAGAATTGACTTCGGGTTGGTTGATCTTAACCGCTTGCTTCCTGAATAAACTAGAATTTTTGGCAATCAGTTTAATAGCAACAGTTCAATAGTTAGCCGGATGGTATTCTCCACAGTGAACGCATTTAGGTTGGACATTTTGAGCTTTTACAAAATCTTTGGTATGATGTTTATCTAAACATTTGACACAGCTGGGTTCGCTGTTGCAATATTTTTGTGAATGTCCTTCGTTTTTATGTGTACTTTGGACCCTAAGATATACTCAATTTGATAAATTTTTTCGATTTCTTCATCAGTATCGAAGGTCAACATAAACATGTTGAGAGGTATTTTACCTCTCCGTTTTAGCTTAATTGATGCTGCAGTTGCCTTAAATCCTTTTGCTCTCTTTTTCACGACATCAATCATATACTGTTAAAGTTAGCCGTAAGTTGCCAGCCGAAAGTGAAAAGTCGGTAATGTAGTGTTTTATACCACCCGGAACGGAATACATGGTAATGTAGATTGTATAATCCCAGACGAAATTAAAAAGGTCGATAATGCAGATTGTGTTATTAACATTCCAGCCGAAAATAAAAAAATTTAGTAGTTATCAGCTGAAAATAAATAGGATAAATGGATTGCAGTAAAAACTTTTGTAAATAGTCTTATATGGAAAACTTTGTTTAATCTAGTCGTGGAAAATATCAGAAAATCAGAATAATCCACAAAATTGGAATAAAATAAGCCTCTAGAGTGTTTACCTGAAGTTGGATCATTTCTATGTGATTTGGCAATAGCTAACGAATGAAAAAATCCAGTTCAAGTTTCCCGTGGGAAATTTCGGAAAATTTAGAAAAGTTTCAAGCCGAAAGTAAGAAATGGATGAATAAAATCAGCCTCTAGAGTGTTATATCTGGAGATGCGTTGCATTGATGTGACTTGTCAATAGCTATCGCAGGAAAAAATTTCGGTTTAAGTTTCCCGTGGGAAATCTCGAAAAAATTAGATTTTCCAAAAATCATTAGAAAATTTGTATAAAATCAGCCACCCATCCCTTACCTTTCATCTTTTAAGAAAGCATTACTGGGTTATAATTGGAAGAAGCAAGGTTAATAGTATAGAGGTCAATCAAGCCAAGCGTACGAATCAATCCAGCAAGACCGTTTGAGAATACTGGAGTAGATTTTACTGAAGCTGTTTTACTGGCAAATTAGAGAGGGAGAGACGCTAAAATATCCAAGGGTTATTTATTTGATTCATTGCAGCATTAAGGCGATTTATTGCTCGAAGAGGGCTTCCGTCAAACATGTATAGTGAGATGAGTACCACTAGCACCACATTTTGCCGGCATCTGGGAAGCAGCAGTAAAGTCAGCCAAGTCTTATTTGGTGAGCGTTACCAGCAACATAAATTTGACATATGAGGAGTTGTCAATGTTATTGTGCAACATCGAAGCCATACTAAATTCAAGGCCACTTACGTTGTCATCAGCTAATGACGAATCTTACGAAGCACTAACACTAGAACATTTTCTGATTAGATCACCCATCACAAGTTTACCATAGCCATATCAAGCAGATGGCCCAATTAAGGTCTCAAAAATGTGGGCCGCGATTCAAACGATTCAGCATTGAGTATCTCCACAATCTTCAGCAACAGAACAAATGGCAAGCCGAGAAAATGAATTTAAACGTTGGAGATGTCGTACTCATTAAAGAAGAATATTTCCGCGAATACCAGCGACCACTTAATAAGGTGGTACTACTTCCAGTTGAAGACGTTTAATTTAGGGTCACTAACTACTTGCTCTTCTGTTTTTTCTATTATTTAATTTGCACAATTGTTTATTAAAACAATAACGATTTCTCGTTCATAACCATTTCCGTTTGAACAACTGAGAATTTTTTGGAATACCCTAAAATACCGAACATCTTTACATTCGATAAGGGACCAATGTGAGCCGGCCTGTCACAAATCACCAATCTTTTGCAAGTAAATAGTTAAAGTATATAAATGATAGAGCTGCTTAAATGCTTAGTTCACCTTTAATTTTCCCGGTACGATGAAAAAACATCAAAAAATATGTTCGCACAAAAAAGTTGATTGAATAAAACAAATCGAAATAAAACGTCTGAAATTAAAATCAATATAATATCGATTAATTAAATATTAACCAGACATTCACGTATTTCAAATACAATTTAAAACAAATAAATAGTTAAACTGGTATAGATATAAAAGTACACCACTAATAACTACAACAGTAGAAATTCTGTTATTTATCTTTTGAAATATATCATCTCTCTATATTTTATTAACTGCTCGCAAAACTTGATAACACAAAAAACGTTTTTATTTTGTTTGTTTTTTAACGTCATTGAAAATATAGCGGAAAAAGCGCGCACCACCCCAAAACGATATATTAGATTGGTGAGTGTACATAAAACGCGCTTGCATATTTTCCAAAATACTGTACGAGCTGTGATAAATAATGATCGTACAATATAAATATAGGATGAGATTGCGATGATTCAGAAATTAAAAGAAAAACAAAGAATTTGAACATTTTTAATTTAAAATAAAATTAAAAGATTAAACAAAACAAAAAAAAAAAGAAAATTTTACGATCGGCTGTTGAATGAATAAATGCAAAACATGAAAAAAAAAATTGAAAATTGCTTGTTATATTTTCGACGATTTTATGGACATTTTAATCGATCGAAGTACTTTTACTTATCTGTATTTCGTGGAAAATGCTTATACCGAAACCTTTCCAATAACGCAACATAATTAAAAATTACTTTGAAAACCAACAAATTGTACATAAACGTGCCTAGCAAATTGTTACTCTAAATTGATATAAATTAATTAAAGATATCTCTTTGAAAAAAATTAAAAAACTTTTAATTTAAACATCTTAATTATTTGTATTAAGTGGAAATAGATTTTCAAGGCTAATCTAATTTATAATTCGCGGAAAATGCTCGCGCGATCCAGCCGCGTGTGTCTACACATATTCTGCACTTTGAAACGTTTGTAACAGTTAGTCAGTTAATTGATTTGAATTTTTTATTATTATTTATTTAACGGTATAATTAATTCGATAGAGATAATTTATTATAGATAACGAAGTGATAAGTTAATTTAGGGGAGATTAGCCTATGATAAATGTACAGAATATTTATTGCATACAGTTTCCGGATGGAATTATACGACACATGTGTATTGAGATAATTAAATTCCGTTCGAAATATATTTTGAATGGTAGAAATTGATAAGATAAATAATTTATGATGTTACAAACACAAAATCTTGTTCATTGAGGGTATCAAATTTCAACACGAGATTTAGTGTGTGCACGCAAACAAATTCGATGGATTGGAATCGGATGATTTATACCCTGTTAAAGTTAGCTGAAAGTTTCCAGCCGAAAGTCAAAAGTTGATAATGTAGATTATGTTATTAACATTCCAGCCGAAAATAAACAATTTGTTGGTTGAAAGCCAAAAGTAAATGGGATACATGGATTGCAATAAAAACTTTGTAAATACTCTTACGTGGAAAACCTTGCTTAACCTAGTCGTGGAAAATTTGTATAAAATCAGCCTCTAGAGTGTTATGTCTGGAGATGAATTGCATTAATGTGACTTATCAATAGTTATCGCAGGAAAAAAATTCAGTTCAAGTTTCGCGTGGGAAATCTCGGAAAATTCGATTTTTAAAAAGTATCGAATTTTCTGACATTTCCCACGGGAAACTTAAACTGAATTTTTTTTCTGCGATAGCTATTGACAAGTCACATCAATGCAATCCAACTCCAGACATAACACTCTAGAGGCTGATTTTATTTATCCATTTCTTAATTTCGGCTGGAAACTTTTTTGAATTTTCCGAGATTTCTCACTGGAAACTTAAACCAAATTTTTTTCCTGCGATAGCTACTGACAAATCACATCAATGCAATTTATCTCCAGACATAACACTCTAGAGGCTGATTTATTAAATTTCGGAATTATTTTTGGAAAATCGAATTTTCCGAGATTTCCCACAGGAAACTTGCACTGAATTTTTTTCCTGCGATAGCTATTGATAAGTAACATCAATGCAATACATATCCAGACATAACACTTCTAGAGGCTGATTTTATACAATTTTTCTAATGATTTTTGGAAAATCGAATTTTTCGAGATTTCCCACTGGATACTTAAACCGAATTTTTTTCCTGCAATAGCTATTGACAAATCACATCAATGCAATCTATCGCCAGACATAACACTCTAGAGGCTGATTTTGTTTATCCATTTCTTACTTTGGGCTGGTAACTTTTTTGAATTTTCCGAGATTTCCCACGGGAAACTTGAACTGAATATTTTTCGTAAAAACGTTCGTTATACAAATTTTCTAATGCTTTTTGGAAAATCGAATTTTCCGAGATTTCCCACTGGAAACTTAAACCGAAATTTTTTCCTGCGATAGCTATTGACAAATCACATCAATGCAATCTATCGCCAGACATAACACTCTAGAGGCTGATTTTATTTATCCATTTCTTACATTGGGCTGGAAACTTTTTTGAATTTTCCGAGATTTCCAACAGGAAACTTGAACTGAATATTTTTCGTACAAACGTTCGTTATACAAATTTTCTAATGCTTTTTGGAAAATCGAATTTTCCGAGATTTCCCACTGGATACTTAAACTGAATTTTTTGCTGCGATAGCTATTGACAAATTACATCAATGCAATCCATCTCCAGAAATAACACTCTAGAGGTTGATTTTTTTTATCCATTTCTTTCTTTCGGCTCGAAACTTTTTGAATTTTCCGAGATTTCCCACGGGAAACTTGAACTGAATTTTTTTCCTGCGATATCTATTGATGCAATAGATCTCCAGACATAACACTCTAGAGGCTGATTTTATACAAATTTTCTAATGATTTTTGGAAAATCGAGTTTTCCGAGATTTCCAACGGGAAACTTAAACCGAATTTTTTTCCTACGATAGCTATTGACAAATCACATCAATGCAATCCATCTCCAGATATAACACTCTAGAGGCTGATTTTATACAAATTTTCTAATGATTTTTGGAAAATCGAATTTTCCGAGATTTCCCACTGGAAACTTAAACCGAATTTTTTTCCTGCGATAGCTATTGATGCAATACATCTCCAGACTTAACACTCTAGAAGCTGATTTTATACAAATTTTCTAATGATTTTTGGAAAATCGAATTTTCCGGGATTTCCCACTGGAAACTTAAACCGAATTTTTTTCCTACGATAGCTATTGACAAATCACATCAATGCAATCCATCTCCAGATATAACACTCTAGAGGCTGATTTTATACAAATTTTTTAATGATTTTTGGAAAATCGAATTTTCCGAGATTTCCCACGGGAAACTTAAACCGAATTTTTTTCCTGCGATAGCTATTGATAAATCACATAAAAACGATTCAACTTCAGATGTACACTCTAGAGGCTGATTTTATTCCAATTTTGTGAATCCTTCTGATTTTCCGATATTTTCCACGACAAGGTTAAACAAAGTTTTCTACGTAAGACTGTTTACAAAAGTTTTTATTGCAATCCATGTATCTTATTTACTTTCGGCTGTCAACCACCAAATTGTTTATTTTCGGCTGGAATATTAATAACATAATCTGCATTATCGACTTTTCCGTTTCGGCTGGAAACTTTCGGCTAACTTTAACAGGGTTTGAAATAACGCGAATTATTTTTCACGTTCAAACCGCTGCCGATAGGCCGATATGCTCCAACGAGATATTTTCAAAAAAGTTATTGCTTACGTTTATACTATAGACTTCCCAAAACGAGGACTTCCCTATTTTCATACGCTTGTGATTTAACATTCAAATATATTTACAAAGAAAACAAAATGCACGATAGGTCCCATAATATTATTAGACTTCCGGTCCATTTGCCTCTAAACCAAAATGGTTATTTTGTGCCTGGACAAGAACATCAAACATTGGGCACGTCTACAAATCGCAACACAAAATTAACGGTATGAAATTAAATGAAATTGATGTGACAGCAAATCAACACTTATGTATTGTGAAATTCCCTATTCCCTGACAAAGAAAATCGTCCATTTGTGAGTGTTACCTTTTAAGGATTTTGTTATTAGGAACTTAGTTGAAGATGATAGCAAAACCAGCGCCCCTGGGGCGCAGCCACTAGTGTTATAAATAATGAGAGAGAAACGCAGCGAGAAACCAGAATGGTTAATAACGGAAGACGTGTGTCGCAGATTAGAGCTGACTGAAACCCAGTTATAACGCCTCGATTAGAAAATTTAAGTATATATAAATCACAGCTGTGAGTCGCAGAATCACTTGAAAAACGCCATGTTTGAAATGAAAATGCAAAGGTACATATGGCTCAAGTAAGAGCCGCTGCACAAGTACATATGGGTCAAGTTATAAAAGAAAATAATTCGCATACATAACACCCTTACTACTGTGTCACCGTTGCAATAAACATCTCAACAGTAACAATAATGCACCGACTTCAAAAGCACACTTTAATAGCTTAGACTGGCTTAGACAACTGGATAAAGTGTTTGTGACAATTAACGACCCGTCTCGGATTTTCTCGGATTTAATGAGCCTCCTGATTTGATTTATATCCCGTTATACAGTGTTTCGCTATGGTACTTGCGAACATCGTAAGAGTCATAATACTAAATCCATTTGCTTAAAAACAATAAGGCGATTATCAGAAAATAATGATATGGTGCCTTTTTAACTCACTTCTCCGGCTTAAAAGACAATTAACTCGCAACTTACAATTTACAGAGCTTGAAACCGGTAGATTAAACGTAATTATCAATAATCCTTTTCTCCAACCTACGTTTCGTGCATAATTTCGATTCATTACCCTTTTTCATGAATATCGCATAACATATTCGAACAACATCAAACTTAAACAAATTCTTTAGAAATTAAAACAACATAAACAGTCACCTACGCGTTACACGATACAAAAAAAAATACAAGCATCCCAATTATTTTCAAATTATTCAGCATATACATAACAAAAAAAACACTGAATAATGAATGTAAACTTCTAAGAAATTAAAAGAACAAAAAAAAGTTTGCCGTACTTTTCCAAAACACTTAATACAAATTTGCCGTTTTCATTTCCATAATTCTTTGTAATCCAAATTAAATTACAAAAGCAAAAAATAATCAAAACAGTCAAGCCGATTTGCGATTTTTTTTTAAGTAGAAACAATACCCCCCACCGCACACAATGCACAAAAGAAAAACGAAATTTGTAACAATAAGATATCCGTGTGTGTGTTGAGTAAGAAAGGTATACGCGGTTAATCGATTTTCTATCAAACTCAACTATAAATTTTTCCGTCCGCCTACATTGTACCCCGCGAGCTCACTTTACATTTATATGGAATACTATATATGACAACAAATTTGCACAGTCCAAGGTGAAGATCATTGTAAACATCGAGTACTATACGACAAAACAAAAATACAAAAAATGGAAATTTCCAATTTCTTAGTAAAGTGAAATTAATTGATTTTGTGTTGACGATCGAAAGGTGATTTTTCATCATCGTAAAAGTATTTCTTTCAACTTCTTAACCCACATTGTATATTATTTTGCATGAGACCGACTATATTTTATTTTCATTAATCATGCGATAATGAGTTGAGGTAAAAATCCCCGCAACAATAAAAATTTATAAAAGCTTTAACCTTCCTCGTATTTATAAATTGATTTCCATTCCAAAGATTTTCTTTGCAATATAAAATTGACCTAATTCACTCTACTGTATATATGTATAATGTATAAAGCTACTCTGTACTCTCGTACGACGAGATCAAGATGAAGGACGTACAATTCCAGTGTTTTATTATAGTATATAAGGAAAAGGGAAATCTAAAACAATACTCGAATGCCAAACAATGCTAACATTGATGTGGGTCAGACATAGCAAAAAAAAAAAAGAAAAACATTAACGACAAGAATTTCAACAAGTCATGAACATTCTTTAAAAGTTAGACAATTTTAAATCACTTGCCAAGTTGCCAATAAAGATAAATGTTGTTAGTACATTTTAACAAAACAATTTATAAGGAATATTTCGCGATTTTATTATGTTGAACTAGGTATGTATGAATTTAGGATTTATCAGCTTATCGTCGTAAATTCTTGATGGTTCCGTAATTAGTTGAATACATACTTCGATTTTTTGTTTTTTTGCAAATCGAATCACTGTAAAAAGCTTCGAAATTGCCTAGGTCACAGATTTTATTTAATCGAATCAGCTAATTATTCGAAAATGTTATGTCGCGATAAAACTTCAAATTCCGACTTCGCTTAGCTGTGTGCAAACGGGTTAATTAACTACATCTTTAACTGAAAAATAGTGAACCCTGTACAATACTCCATACACTTCTTGTTATAGCCAAGCAATGGTTTATTGGCTGGTATGATTAAGGGTGGATTTCCACCACACGAATTCTTCATTTAATCATCTTAAAGGTCTAAGTCAGAAAAAAGTAACCATGCTAAATGTTGTCGCGATGTTTGTAGCCCGTATAAGTTAATAACTTTAATTACTCGAACAAAAATTCTAGTATTTTACAAACGAAATTTGATGCAGAATTAATTCCAGTTTAATGGTTCAAAAAATTAAAACATTTCGAAAAAAATGTAATCAATACAAATTAACAATTTTGTTGGTTTAATTAGAAAAAAATAATTTTTTCTTTTTAACTGAAGGAAATTTACTCTACATATTCTAATGCAGCCATTTGGTAGAGAATTTAGAAACCTTGAATAAGAGACGATTAAGTTTAAAATAAGTTTTTACGCCAAAAAATTCTTAAACTAAAACCAAAATAACTCGATAAGGATTTGTTGTACAGAAATTTCATAAGTCTTGCATTCAAGGCTTCTAAATTCTCTACAAAAAGGGCTAATTTGAATTTACGAATAAAAAATTAGGCATATTGCTTGACAATTTTAAAATTAAAATTTTTTTCGCTCCACAAAAATTTTTGTTTGAATGAAGAAATGTCATACATTTTTCATATAATTCAGTTGGCTATCATATTTGATATTCATGACCCCCAAGTAATTTAGAGCAAATTTTTGTATGATGGACCATAGCTATCAAATATGATAGCCAGTGGATTTTATTATTTATCACTAAACAAACTCATTTATTGATGGTGATATTATTGGAACATATCTGGAAAAATGCCGAAAATGAGATAAAGATGCCATTTTATGCTCAGTCATTCTGCATTGCCGATAAATATTGTTTTGCGCACTTTTCCTAGAAACGTGTCTCATCTTCTATCATTGTGCAATCAGACGTACAATATATACATATATATTTCCAGAATTTCACTTATACAGGCAACCATTTGCGCAAACCACTTATATTTAATACATTACAGAGGACCGAACATGCAAACTCGTAAGTGCGTAAGTGATTACATTTTGAAAAGCCAGGGCCTGACTTGTTCATATAACATCGCTATCTCACTGGCTACCAAAAATGATAGCCTATAAGTCAATGTGTTAAACTTGTTAAATTTAGCTAAACTTGTTAAACTCGTTGAACTTTTAAACTTGCTAGACTTATTGACCTCGTTAAACTTAGTAAACTTGTTAAACTTTTGTTAGACTTGATAAACTTGTTAAACTTGTTAAACTTGTTAAACCTGTTAAACTTGTCATAACTTGTTAGACTTGTTAAACCTGTTAAACTTGTTAAACTTGTTAAACTTGCTAAACTTGTTAAATTTGTTAGCTTTTCGAACTTGTTAAACTTGTTAAACTCGTTAAACTGGTTAAACTTGTTAGATTTGTAAGTATTGTTAAACTTGTTAAACTTATTAAACTTGCCAAACCTGTTAAACTTGTTAAACTCGTTAAACTTCTTAAGATTATTAAACTTGCCAAACCTGTTAAACTTGTTAAACTCGTTAAACTTCTTAAGATTATTAAACTTTCCAAACCTGTTAAACTTGTTAAATTTGTTAAACTTTAATTTGTTTAATTTGTTAAACTTGTCGAACTTGTTAAACTTGTTAAACTTGTTAAACTCATTAAACTTGTTAAACTTGTTACACTCATTAACCTTGTTAAACTTGTTAAATTTGTTAAACTTGTTGAACTTGTAAATCTTATTAATTTTGTTAAACTAGTTAAACTTTTTAAACTTTTGTTAGATTTGCTAGATTTATTAATCTAGCTGAACTTGTTGAATTTGTTAAACTGTTCGAACTTGTTAAACTTGTTAAACTTGTTAAACTTGATAAATTTGTTAAACATTTCAAACTTGTTGAACTTGGAGAACTTGTTAAACTCGTTAAACTTGTTAAACTTACTGAACTTGTTAAACTTTCTGAAATTGTTAAACTTGTTGGTATTGTTAAACTTGTTAAACTCGTTAAAGTTGTTGAATTTGTTAAACTCGTTAAACTCGTTAAACTTGTTAAACTTGTTAACCTGTTAAACTCGTTAAACTTGTTAGACTTGTTAAACCGGTTAAACTTGTTAAACTTTTGTTAAACTCGCTAGACTTGTTAAACTTGTTAAACTTTTCGAACTTGTTAAACTTGTTAAACTCGTTAAACTGGTTAAACTTGTTAGATTTGTAAATATTGTTAAACTTGTTAAACTCGTTAAACCTGTTAAACTTGTTAAACTCGTTAAACTGGTTAAACTTGTTAGATTTGGAAATATTGTTAAACTTGTTAAACTCGTTAAACCTGTTAAACTTAATAAATTTGTTAAACATTTCAAACTTGTTAAACTTGTAGAACTTGCTAAGCTCGTTAAACTTTTTAAACTTGCTGAACTTGTTAAACTTACTGAAATTTTTAAACTTGTTAGTATTGTTAAACTTGTTAAACTCGTTAAACTTGATAAACTTGTTAAACTTGTTAAACTAACAGGTTTAACAACTCGTTAAACTCGATAAACTTGTTAAACTTGTTAAATTTGTTAAACATTTCAAACTTGTTAAACTTGTAGAACTTGTTAAACTCGTTAAACTTGTTAAACTTGCTGAACTTGTTAAACTTACTGAAATTGTTAAACTTGTTAGTATTGTTATACTTGTTAAACTCGTTAAACTTGTTGAATTTGTTAAACTCGTTAAACTCGATAAACTTGTTAAACTTGTTAAACTTGTTAAACATTTCAAACTTGTTAAACTTGTAGAACTTGTTAAACTCGTTAAACTTGTTAAACTTGCTGAACTTGTTAAACTTACTGAAATTGTGAAACTTGTTAGTATTGTTAAATTTGTTAAACTCGTTAAACTTGTTGAATTTGTTAAACTCGTTAAACTTGTTAAACTTGTTAACCTGTTAAACTCGTTAAACTTGTTAGACTTGTTAAACTTTTGTTAAACTCGCTAGACTTGTTAAACTTTTCGAACTTGTTAAACTTGTTAAACTCGTTAAACTGGTTAAACTTGTTAGATTTGTAATTATTGTTAAACTTGTTAAACTCGCTAAACTTGTTAAACTTGTTAAACTCGTTAAACTGGTTAAACTTGTTAGATTTGGAAATATTGTTAAAATTGTTAAACTCGGTTAACCTGTTAAACTTGTTAAATTTGTTAAACATTTCAAACTTGTTAAACTTGTAGAACTTGTTAAACTCGTTAAACTTTTTAAACTTGCTGAACTTGTTAAACTTACTGAAATTGTTAAACTTGTTAGTATTGTTAAACTTGTTAAACTCGTTAAAGTTGTTGAATTTGTTAAACTCGTTAAACTCGATAAACTTGTTAAACTTGTTAAACTAACAGGTTTAACAATTCGTTAAACTCGATAAACTTGTTAAACTTGTTAAACTAACAGGTTTAACAAAATTAACAAGTTTAACAAGTTTAACGAGTTTAACGAGTTTAACAAATTCAACAAATTTAACGAGTTTAACAAGTTTAACAATATTAACAAGTTTAACAATTACAGTAAGCTTAACAGGTTCAGCAAGTTTACAAGTTTAACGAGTTTTACAAGTTCTACAAGTTCTTCAAGCAACTTGTTAAACTCGTTAAACTTGTTGAATTGGTTAAACTCGTTAAACTCGTTAAACTCGTAAAACTTGTTAGACTTGTTAAACCGGGTAAACTTGTTAAACATTTGTTAAATTTGCTAGACTTGTTAAACTTGTTAAACTTTTCGAACTTGTTAAACTTGTTAAACTCGTTTAACTGGTTAAACCTGTTAAAATTGTTAAACTTGTTAAACTCGTTAACTAGTTGAATTTATTAAACTCGTTAAACTTGTTAAACTAACAGGTTAAACAAGTTTAACAAATTTAACAAGTTTAACAAGTTTAACGAGCTTAACAAATTCAACAAGTTTAACGAGTTTAACAAGTTTAACAATATTAACAAGTTTAACAATTTCAGTAAGTTTAACAAGTTCAGCAAGTTTATCAAGTTTAACGAGTTTAACAAGTTCTACAAGTTCTACAAGCAACTTGTTAAACTTGTTGAATTTGTTAAACTCGTTAAACTTGTTAGACTTGTTTAACCGGTTACACTTGTTAAACTTTTGTTAAATTTGCTAGACTTGCTAAACTTGTTAAACTTTTCAAACTTGTTAAACTTGTTAAACTTGCTAAACTTGTTAAATTTGTTAGCTTTTCGAACTTGTTAAACTTGTTAAACTTGTTAAACTGGTTAAACTTGTTAGATTTGTAAGTATTGTTAAACTTGTTAAACTCGTTAAACTTGTTAAACTTGTTGAACTCGTTAAACTTGTTGAATTTGTTAAACTCGTTTAACTTGTTAAACTTGTTAAACTTGTTAAACAAACAGGTTTAACAAGTTTAAAAAATTCAACAAGTTTAACGAGTTTAACAAGTTTAACAATTTCAGTAAGTTTAACAAGTTCAGCAAGTTTAACAATTTTAACGAGTTTAACAAGTTCTACTAAAGTTTTTGTGACCTTTTATGACAGAGGGGGGAAGGGGTATTTCTGAAAAAAGACTTAACAAATTAAAATAAAAGTAAAACACTAAATTTTAAATGAAAAAAATATAAATATTTTATTTTATTGAATAAATTTAAATATTCCATATTAAATTATGTAGAAATAAAAATTAAATATTGCATTTATGCGTCCTCCCAAGGACTGATAAAATGTTGGTCCAGTGTGCAAACTTGAATTATTGAGTCTGCTTCATTATCAGGAGTAATATCTAAATTTTCAACATTTAAATGATCCTTGTCAATCCCCTCCGCTACTTCAAGTTGATCTGCCTGCATTAAAATAGCCATCATCTCTCGTTGCCTTTTTGCCGCAATTCGAATAGGACGAATTTTTTCAAATTTCAACTGATTTTCTTTTTGCAAATTATGCACAGACATATGCTTCGTTCAATTCGTTTTTGTAATTCAGGTTGCACCGTATTGCAAAACATATCGTATGGTTAAATTTCAAGTTTACTTTTATTTTGAACCATATTACCCAACGTTAATGATTTGGTTATAAACAATGGCGCAAAATTATAATTTGGCTCATCTCTCGCCTCTAAAACTTTTAGGCCATTGGAAGTTTGTGAAAGTGGCACTGGTGGAGGTAGAAAACGAGCATTTAATATATTGAAAATTGAGCTACGTGGTTCAGAACAACAATCACGATTGAAACATTTTACAATTTGAACGCAATATTGGCTGGTTCTTACATGTTCGGCAAACCACTCCTGGTTTTTCGTAATCAAGGAACTGGCGTCAATTTCAGAAACATCTTTTTGGACATATTTGCATACTGATGAATATCCATCAATGACTGTTTCATTCCAAATATCAACTAGAGTGTTGGCGGCGAATTCAAAATTTTTTAATTCTAAATCAGTATCGACTGTCCGACCTTGATTGTCTAAGTGACTGCCATACTTTTCGTGTGGCAATATTACACCCGACAGTTGTTTGCTTAATGGTGCCATTCTTCTTTCGACCCGATTAAAGGCACTTCTACCAGGTGCGTTTGTTGCAATAAAAATGGCATCTAAATTATAGTGGATGAAATGGTGAATAGCAACATCGATTACTTTTTGATATCTTGGATTTTCATCCGGGCCTCCGTCAACATTTAAAATAAATATAGGTTTAATTTTGATCGCATATTTGATAAATGTTTCAAATTCAGGCAGTCTAACCAATGTATCCATAACGAGACAATGCGAATATGCAGTTGATGAAGAATGTTTCCCAGATCGGATTGCAATAAAAGTAGGACCACTGTACCCTACTGCTTTTGGATTTTCAATACCATTTTCATCGATTTTAATAGCCGCATAAACCGAAGGGATTAATTTATGACATGCAGCTAAAACCCAGTCGTGATCTGGTAGACTTACTCTGTACTCGACATGCATGAGAATGGGTGATTGTTCATTTGCTGCTGTTATTCCCAATGTCACTCTTGCTTTATCGTCTTGGCTTAAAAAAAAAAACTTCATTTGGCCCAAGTAAACTAGCGATTTCTTCCAAGTGCAAAATTATTGTTTTGCAGAACTGTCCATCTGGATGGCAAATATGATGGTCTTTTTGAGCGCGAATTAATTTAACTGGAACTGTTTTGATATGTCGTTTACCGTCTGTTGAACACGATTTTTTTTGGTAATAAACGTAGATAGACTCCATTTATACTAATATTCAATCCTTTGGAGTTCAGTTCTTTTGTTAGTTTATCTAAAGTTTGAATGGATCGATAAATATCAATATTGCGTTTTTCATGGGAAGCAGCAGCATGAACCGCAATATCAAATAGTAATGGTTGATCAACTTCTAATCTAGGTCTGCCAGGAACCACTCGTTTCTTTAACGCCGCTTTTATTTCCGGATTATTTACGCAAACATATTCTAATTTTCGTTTCCGTTCGTCTCTATATTTTTGCTGGCGCACTTGGTCATTTTGTTTAACTTTTAATTTGAACGAAATAGTCGTGTTAGTTTTTATTATTTTTACGTCGTATAATTATAGGTATTCGTAGGTGGTTCAATTCCCAGAGAGGAGAGTTTTGAGTGGAAATGCAAAAAAAAAATAAACAAACAAAATAAATGTTGTGCAATTGCACAGTGTCTCCTTAGTAAATATTTATGTTTGTATTTTTTCGAGTCATGACGTGACTAAAGGGGGGGGGGGGGGGTTAGTAAAATGTGACGAACTGTGACATAGGGAGGTCAAAATTGCTAAAAATTTCGTAACATCATTAAAGAACGTCCCCACGTCCCCTAAACTAGTTAAACTTGTTACACCTGTTAATCTTGTTAAACTAGTTAAACTTGTTAAACTTTTGTTAAACTTGCTAGACTTGCTAAACTTGTTAAATTTGTTAAACTTTTCGAACTTGTTAAACTTGTTAAACTTGTTAAACTCGTTAAACTTGTTAAACTTGTTAAACTTGTTAAACTTGTTAAACTTGTTAAACTTATTAAACTTGCATAAACTGTTAAACTTGTTAAACTTGGTTAACTCGTTAAACTTGTTAAGCTTATTCAATTTGCCAAACCTGTTAAACTTGCCAAACCTGTTAAACTTGTTAAACTTGTTAGATATGTTAAACTGTTAACTTTGTTAAATTTGTTAAACTTGTTGATCTTGTTAATCTTATTAAACTTGTGAAACTTGTTAAACTCGTTAAACTTGTTAAACTTTTGTTAAACTCGTTAAACTTGTTAAACATGTTAAACGTGTTAAACTTGCTGAAATTGTTAAACTTGTTAGTATTGTTAAACTTGTTAAACTCGTTAAACTTGTTGAATTTGTTAATTTGTTAAACTTGTTAAACCTGTTAAACTTGTTAAAGTTGTTAAACTTGTTAAACATCTTATACTTGTTAAACTTGTTAAACTTTTGTTAGACTTGCTAGACTTATTAAACTTGATGAACTTGTTAAATTTGTTGAACTGTTCGAACTTGTTAAACTTGTTAACCTTGCTAAACTTGTTAAACTCGTTAATCTTGTCGAACTTGTTAAACCATTTAAACTTGCTAAACTTGTTAAACCCATTAAACTTGTTAAACTTATTAAACTTGCCAAACCTGTTAAACTTGTTAAATTTGTCAGACATGTTAAACTTGTAAAACTCATTAAACTTGCTAAACTTGTTAGCCTTGTTGGTATTGTTAAATTTGTTAAATTTGTTAAACTCATTAAACTTGTTAAATTTGTTGAACTCGTTATACTTGTTAAACTTGTTAAACCTGTTAAACTTGTTAAACTTGTTAAACTCTTTAAACTTGTTAAACTTGTTAAACTTGTTAAACTTGTTACACTTGTTAGTATTGTTAAACTTGTAGAACTTGTTATTCTCGCTAAACTGGTTAAACTTATTAAACCTGTTAAATTTGTTAAAATAATTATACTTATTAAACTTGCTAAACTTTTAAACTTTTTATCTATTATCTTTTTTACTTTCCTCCCAATCAATTTATTTAAAACATTAATTTAAGGTTTCAAAAAGAGAAAATATGACTTTACAGAGGCAAATTTGAATGTATTTTGGTATGAAAATGGTTTAAAATTTTTAAATTAATAGGTAAATGGCTAACACCATTCAGTATGGTCTGAAAAATGTTCAGTAAAATAAAAAAGACAAAATTCTACGGCGCTGTTTCTGTTAAACGTCAACGACTTATACAAAAACATATACACAGGTGTTTAGCAAACGGATATATTTATGCACAGTCCAGTTGTCAGTTGTTAAATATTCACAACACATAAAGTTTTAAGAATTCATATGTGCCATGGCTATTATTAAGCCATTCACACCAAATACGTTCATATCGTTTTCAATGAACAACAAGAGTCCATTCAATCACCCCAATTCTTGTGTCACCGTTAATTACAGTGTTTAGCAGTAGTTTTGTTTACTATATGTACATATGTATAAACATGTTTTTTATTTACTAATTGCTTGCTCAATTATTATTTTTATTCCCGCAACAAAATGAACTATCAACGGAAAATGCTTTGCAATTAATTTATTATTCTACAAATTCGGTCAATAATTATTGCAATTCACTTTTCTTTGTGTTCTCTCGTTAATATGACGATGATAACTTCTGTCCTCAATTGAGTTTTCTTTTGTTGTTGCAGAATTCAGGTATTGCCGTCACTTGCAAATTTGCAAACATACACATTTAAATCATTTTTTCGGTTATTCCCGCTGTTAATTCCTACAGAGAGCGAGTGTGGAAATATTTTATTTTCATATCTTTTTAATGTTTATTATTGTGTATATGATACATACATAATTATTATTAATGATGTAAACATGTCTGCGCACACACATACATACATACATACATACATACATTCATAATAAACATAAATTAAATTTAAAATATATTCTATTGCTTAAGTGATTTTACTTAAATAGAAATGTAAATAAACGGCTAAATTTATCTTCATTTTCAATGCTTTTCTTTCAATTTCTTCGTGTATATTATTACAGTGCAGATTGTCTGGGATAAATTTACACAAATTATTATTTTGCCAAAAAAATTAAACTAAATACAAAAAAAAAAAAAGTAATTATCTTCATTTTTAATTTAATTAAAATGTATGTATATACTCGTATGTATAAACCAACCAATTAATACAATTTGGTTTTGTTTTGATATCAGAAAATTTTAGATTTTGAGCAAAACAAGAATATTATATTGATGGACGTACATTTTCGAAGTCGACAATGTAGACTAATTAATAGCTTGGCGCAATTACATTTTGTCCCCGCTGCTGTTTTTCGGTACATTAAATTTACAATTTATACAATGTATGCAAGATTATATTTTTATTATCTGCTTGTGCAAGAATTTGATTAGCCAAGCTGCGGATACAACAAGAGTCTATTCCACCTGTAACTGTAGATTAAATTTCAACATATAATGTTACTAGCTTTTCCTTCTAAGGACATTCCTTCCAGAAAAAATTCTAGTCAAAATTGTTCCGTAGATGGCAGCACAAGTTTGATAAAATCCAAATAACTCATAATACTACATAAGGTAACTGACAATAACATTTTTCCAAAGTAAACTCATTTGCTAACAACATTTAGTTAAATATTAGTGCAGACAATGTTTATAGATGGCATACCAAATGTTTTTATCGATCTCAATAGATGGCATACCAACCGATTTATTTATATTTTCATAATAATTGATAAAAAAAATGTTTTAGTTACAAGTTGTAATACAATTTAAATTTACATTTTAAACTGAACCTTGAAATTGTAGATGAGTTATCAAAAGTTTAATCTAATTTCCATTTAATTATAAACTAAAATTACAACAAAAACTGTTAAAGAATTTATGTATAATGTTATAGAAACTCTATCTTTATCTGACGCACTTGAAACACTTTAAATTTATTATAAATTTGATATACTGTTTAAGTTAGCTGAAAATAGAAAGTCGATAATGTAGAACCTTGTTAATGTCAGTTCCAGTCGAAAGTAAAAAATCGGTAATGCAGATTGTGTTATCCCAGCTGGTATAGTAGTTGTCAATAGCTACGGCTGGAAAAAAACTGTGACTTGTCAATAGCTATTGCAGGAAAACAATTCAGTTCTAGTTTTCCGTGGGAAATCTGCCTAGCCCCTAGAGTGTTGTGTCTGGAGATGGATTCTCTAATGACGTTTCTAATGAGTTTTGGAAAATTGAATGTTCCCAGATTTCCCACGGAAAACTTGAATTGAATTTATTTAATGCGATAGCCATTAATGCGGAAAAATTGTAATACCTAATTGAATAATACGACCTTGAATAATTTGCAGCTGCGCTTTTCTTACCAAAGTTATAATTATGTCGCAATCTTTTTATGATATCTACATAGCCATATCAGTGCTGTCATTCTGAAAACATTGAACGGAGTACGTTTCAAATTTTCAGGGGAGTTTTTCTAGTCAGAAGGGAGTACATACGAAATACAATAGTTTACACCTTAGACATAAATAATTTTTTGGCGTTTTGTGTTAAATAAAAACCATGATCCAGCAAATTACACTAAAATTGTTTTTAGCTTTTGAGCCAAATTTGAATATTAAAACTGTTTTAAGATCGCCACAACTCTCCACGTAATCACAGATATTTTTAGATTACCGTTTTAAGATTTCTAAGTTTTTCTCGTAGATAAAAGTTCCGATCAGCGAAACCGTAAGCGAAATTTTTAATTTTTAGCTATTTTTACCTAAATTTTATGCGGTACATAAAAAACTTACCGGACCCTTTTAATTTTCATGTTCATCATTTTTACAAAGCTGATTTTTGAGAATTGAAAGATATGTTGGTGCAATTTAAAGAAATGTCATTGCTAGACGATACCACAGTAGGCATCTACATAGAGTGACCTGAAGGAAGTCTGAAAAATCGCCTTAAAAAAACAGAAGATAAAATTGGATTGGTGGGGACGACTGGGGACAAAACATGCACATGATGAAATCTCTTTTAGAAAAGTTTTAAAGCCGCTAACTTGATTCATATTGGTTAAGTCAGATAAAAAATTTCAATGGAATTCGTGCATAATCACAGCAGTTCCATTTGGTGCAGGGATGGAGTTTCTTAAATAAAACATGGGCAGAATTCAATAAATATTGCAAGAAAAAAATTTGGAGAAATTAGATTTGCTAAATAAAACTTTGTTTTTTACTTTCATAACCACTCCAGGCCTTTACTACATTTCCAGGTTCCAGCACCAAATGGAGCACGTTTGTCAATGGATTTTAGTGAAATGTTACATCTGAGTTATTAGGCCGATTCTATCACTAGTTCCTAATATAAAACCGAATTATTCACCCTCTGAAAATTTCTTGGATCACCTCTTGAAGTCGGATTTGTTAAATAAAATAAGAACCTAATCCAAGAAATATTGCGGAATACCACTAATGATATTTTGGTTGAAGCCATTTATTAGAAACATTGTTTCACCAATTTTTCTTTTTTTTTTAAATAGACAACCAATCCAGGCAGTATACTACGTCTCCAGCTTCAAATGGAACTAGATGGTACGTTTGTGGGTGAATATTAATAGAATTTATATCTGACATTTAAGAGGTTTAGTCGATTCTTTAAGTAGTTCCTAATATACAATACAATTTATTAATTATTAATTTATTTAATAATCTGGGGTCGGATTTCTTAATTAAACCATCTTTAAATCACAAATGATATTCACCAAATTAACTTGTATATACTTAGCTAATTCAGACTAGCTTTTCAGTCTCCAGCATCAAATGGACGGAACAAGAACATTTGTTGAGTGAAATTTATTATCTGCAATATTTTGTAAATTCTAAATAAAACCTATAATTTCACGGCCTGAAAAAAAATGTCTGTCGTAAGGTAGGGTGGGAATCGAAATTTTTAAAATAAAACATGGCCGCAACGACAAGAAATATTTTGGAACACAATTCGAAATAATGGCATTTTGATTGATACCCTAAATCAAAAATTATATTTACCAGATTTGGTTTTCCATACACAGCTAACCCAGACAATTTTCACCGCTCTAGCAACGACTAGAAGACACATTTTTGTCGATGTAATAATGAGTTCCTAACCTTAAACGTATTAAATCACGTCCTGAAAAATTTTTTGAGCCAGTCGTTTGGGCTGGAGTTCGAATTAAATTTTGTTGAAATTATTTTTTGCTGATCCCTCCTGAATTTTGCATTGCCGCTAATAAATTTAACAAAGAAGTTCGAAAACCCAAAACAGATCCTGAGAAACCTGGACGTCTGTCGCCCTATTCTTAAGCGAGAAGGAGAATGTCAAAATAAAACTGAAAGACAATTCTGGTGTCAGAATTTAACCTTGCCAAACAAGAAAGATGCATGGGAGTCTGGATTTTTTTATTTAAATGTAAACAAAGAATTTGAGAATATTGATGTCAAGGCGTATTGGAAGAATAAAATTTTCCAAATCACACTGCATAAATACAGACTGCCATACAACTTTCTAGTCTGGAAAGGTTAAATGACTGCAGAAATTATCTTACAGTATTATTTTTATATAGAGGTCGTACTATACGTTTGAGAAAGGATTTGAGATTATTGTAAAATCCAGATTTCCATATATCGTTTTTGTGCGGTAAGGCTAAATGACCACATAATTTGTTGGGTAACGTAATTTTTATATTCAGGTGAATATTTAACGAAAGCAGATAGAAGTTTTTTGATAAAATCAGATAACCTCTGTCATGTTTGAGTTTACCTGGTGTCCCATACCTAGTGCCTTGATGTTTTGTGAAGTTGGAGTAATTTAGATCGCAAATTTCACATGTTTGAATTGATACTGTCTGCTAAAGTGGCCGACACATTAATGCAAGAAATCCATTTAATGGGTTTTTGCTGGAGAATGACAGAAACCATTATAAATCACCTTTCAAAAAATGCGAAAAAGCCAGCCACATCTCCCAGAATATTATAAATGTTGCAAGCAAAAGCCGATAAGTTAAAATATTTTGTAAAGGTATTATGTTTTAGTACAATAGTTATTAGATCATTGGAGTACAAAATGAAAGTGCGGAGCTTGGGAGTAAGCACTAGACGAAAGTAGTACGTATACTCCGATCGTACTCACTTCGACAGCACTGATTCACAGTCACTTTCCCGTTACCGACGCAAATAAGCAATTAATTGAACGATGCAATCGGAACCACTACGATCAACTCAATTATAAAATCATTCATTGAGCAACCGATTATTAGTCAACCAACCTCAACTAATATAAAAGAATTGGATTGGTTTTCGATGAGGTCGTCAGAGGACTCAAGGTACTAGGCGAAAATGCAAAGAACCCCGATTATTGGCGAATACAAGATAAATAACACTAAGTAAAGTGGATAGGTCTATGCGTACAAGAAACAGTAAAAGCAGATTAACTGACATTATTTGTCGATTTATTGGAATTTCTAAATAAGCAAACTGACGCAGGATTCAGCAAGGAACAGAAAAAAGATTCTAGCGGCTACGATAAACAACCAACTCGATTACCAAAACTGCGAGCATTAACAGCATCGACGTTTTCTGAGTGTTCAAATGAGCACCGTAGATTAACTTCAACAATTCGTCAACAAGTTTTTATCCAAAACAACTTTTCTCGAAGTTGTGATGTCCCTGAGTCCAAAAAAAAAAAAAAAATGTTCGTCCTTGTGTCTGGATGTCTGCGTCCATGGTTTAGCGAGCAGTTCAGCTCGAGATGATGGTGGAATGAGGGTTGGATTAGAGATAGCTTAAGTTGAGTTCATGAATGCATGTAATTTTTCAGATTACGATGATTTGGGAGTTAAGTTTGGGTTGGCTGTTAGTGGAAGTTGGGCCAGGATTGATTTGAGGTTGAGTCAGCGATTCAGTTGGGAATTTATTTGGGATCGTGTTGAGTGCAACATTTGCGTGTTGAGTTTCGGGTTAGGCTGGGGATTGTGAAGAGGCAGGGGAGGGGGAGATCGAATTAGAGGTAGAGTTAGGATTGAGTTCGACACCGACAAGTGCCTTAGAGGTTATGTTGCACCTTCTTCCGGTCGACATTTTTGGCAAACAGATGGCGTTAAATACGGCTGTACGACTTGCAGCCGTCTCTCAGTGGAGGTCTCTTAGTACAGGACACTCTACTATCGTTAGATCGTTGAAGGATGAGCTGGTGAATTTTGACTACATTAAACCTACTCTACGCTTCGAGAAGCGATTTCGGACCTCCTTCCCTTAAAGGCAATCCTGGAGGGATAGACCGTTATCGGAAACCAAAGCGCTACAATTCTTCACAGATGGCTCCAAGCTAGACGGCAAAGTGGGAGCTGAAGTATTCTGTGACAGATTAAAAGTAAACATTTCTATTCGTCTCCCTGATTACTGCAGCGTGTACCAAGCTGAAGTGGTAGCGATTGAGGAGGTCATGACGTGGTTGAAGCATAATGTGGTATCCTTAGATGATATCGCAATCTATGTGGACAGTCAAGCGGCGATCCGGTCGTTAGAATCGGTGTCTTTCGCGTCACAGGTAGCGTTGAGTTGTCACTCATCTCTAGATGGGTGAGCATTTCAATATCCAGGTAAGCTGGGTCCCAGGTCACTCGGGCGCCATGGGGAACTGCAGGGCGGATGAACTTGCTAGGCATGGTACGACTCTCCAGCTGCAACTGGAAAGGGCAAGTCTGGGGAGACCTATCACAGCGCTGAAACAAGCTCTTGGGAAGCAGGCGCTATCCTCAGCGGGGGAAAGGTGGTCTAACACCCTCACCTGTAGAGTTGCAAGACATGTTTGGCCAAAGCTGTCCAGCTTTGGCCAAACATGTCTTGCAACTCTACAGGTGAGGGCGCACTAGGGCATTAATATCCCTACGCAGACGTGAATTAAGAACGGTCGTAGGAATTCTCACGGGACACTGCCTTTTTGGAGAGCATGCAAGAAGGCTGGGTCTGGAGGCAGAAGCTGCTTGGACGAGGAGGAGGAAGAGACGTTGGTACACTTCCTTTGCTCGTGTCCAGCATTGGCACTCAGAAGGCACAAACACTTGGGTAAGTTCAGGATGGACCGCTTCCGGATCTCGAAAACATTAAAGTGCGGGACGTCTTGCACTACATAAGTAGCTCGAAATGGTTCCAAAAGGCGTAAAAGGGATATATTCTATGGTATCGCAATGGACCGCCACCGGTCTAAGTGTGCCTAAGCAGCCACTCCAAACTAACCTAACCTTCCCGTGGGAAATCTCGGAAAATTCGATTTTCCAAAAATCATTAGAAAATTTCTATAAAATCACCCCCTATTTCCTCGCAGGAAAAAATTTCAAAGGCTTATTTTACACAAATTTTTTAATGACTTTTGGAAACTCGAATTTTCCGAGATTTCCCACAGGAAACTTGAACTGAATTTTTTTCCTGCGATAGCTATTGACAAGTCATCTCCAGACATAACACTCTAGAGAAAATGGTTTCAATAGGGGTAAAGGAGATATATTCTGTGGTATTACAATGGACCGTCACCGGTCCAAGTGTGCATAAGCAGCTACTCCAACCTAACCTAACCTAACCTAGGATTGAGTTAAGTTCATGGACGCGTAGTTTTCGAACCGTGTTGATTTTGCAATTGAATTGAGCGTTGAGTTTAGGGTTGAGTTGAGGGTTGAGTTGAAAGTTACCTTGAGTTGAGTTCCACTACTCAAATATTTTTTCGGAACCTGTTGATTTTAGGATTGAGCAGGGGAAAAAAAAATGAGTATGGAAAGTTGAATTGAAGCTGAATTTGGGGTCGGGTCAAAGTCGGTTGGATTGCGGTCCATTCTTTCAGTTGGTCATTTATTTGGTGGTTGAGTTGAGATTTTCATTGTAAATAAGCTTAAGTTGTTCTGACTTGAGTTTATGATCACACGCAGTTTTCGGAGCGTGTTGACTTAGGGTTTGTTAGAGTTGAGATCATTCAAGCATGTAGTTTTTGAAGCTAGTCGATTTCGGGGTTGAATTGAAGTTAATTTAGGGTTAACATAGAGCTTGTATTAAGGTTAAATAAGGATTCAGTTAAACAATCATTTAGGGATTGATTCACGGATATGTTAGGCATTCAATTGTAGATTTTAAAGGTTGATTTGAAAGTGGATTTGGTGTTAAATTGGTGAATGAGTTGTGAGTGGCTTGGTGGCTGGTTTGGTGTTGGCGTTGCAATTGCGTTGGAGATTAAATTGAAGGGATTGATTTGGGAGTTGAGTTAGAGGCTAGAGGTAACGTTTAGATAATTACAGGGCTATCTTTTCATTTAACAATCAGTGGGTTACATTCTATATAAAGGAATTGCCGTACAAATAAAGATAGTATATCCAACTATAGAGCATATGACCAAAATTAAGGGACCTGTTTTGTTCCTAGTTTTAAACAGATAACACCGGATTTGGAGGACCTATTGATTCAAGATCAATTCCAAGAGGAGGTTGAAGTACCTGATCACGGTGATGTACAGCCGCAAGAAATCAAATTTTATTGAATATCTAAAATAAAAATAAAAATTTGTTTAATTCGAACCGTTTATTGTATTATCACAAAAATGTAAGATTTCTTGGCAGTTATCACTTTTTGCCTTAAAATGGTTGGTTTATCACAAATATATCGTCTATCATTACTTTCTAGATTTCTGATTAATCTAATTCGGATTTTCTTAATTCTATTTCGAGTATTCGCATTTTTGTTTTATTTTTATCTAGAGCCAAGTGCTCCTCTCTATCCTCTCATTATGCCGTTTATTTTCAATTACTTGGGCCTGCAAAATAACATTTCTTTGTTTTTGACGTTCACACAGTGTATCGATAGCCTTGTATATTTTTTTTTGATTCGCGTTGGCTTCCTCCGACCGCTCATCAATTTTTTTCGTAAATAATGCAAAATCGTCATACAATTTTTGCTGGATGTTTATTTACTTTTCCAAAAGCTGCAATGTTTTTGGTCCTTTGGTTCTTGGAGCGGTAAGGGTTGCAATTTCAATGTTGGCCGTTTCGACTTCGTTGCCGTCATTTAATAATGACACCGATTCATCTATTTCTGCAGTCAAACTCTCTAAACTGTTTTCATTTACCAGATTTTCAATGTTAGCCTCGGTAAATGTTCGCTTACGCGGAACGCCGAAATTTTTTGTATTTTGCGACACCATCAACACAATCCCGAAGACAAACTAAGCGAATCACTTCCTCCTCTAAACGTGTGAAAACCACTTGGGTGTTGACACCGCCACCAGTAGTTTTAAATTCTCGTTTGTTGTGTGCCAAATTTTTGCGCAAAGAGTCTTTCACTCCAAAGATAAAATCGCAAAATAAAAAATTTAAGTATTTCTAGTTAACTTAAGCACATAACCTAACCTTCTTTTTTAATTCATTCCGTAGTTTTTGCCAAAACTGTACAACTGTATCAGTTTTGGTTAAATTCTTCGCTGTATCCGGATGCTCAGTCATGAGGCTCACCACCTTTTCAAACTGTGCCCGATTGGTCGTACGTTTTCTATAAAGAATCAGTTTTATTTGTTTAATAATTTAATTTAATTTTAAATTAACTTAATTTGTTTATTTATAAAAACTAAACACTACAAAATAGTTTTCAATCCGCAGTGAATTTGATGCGAATTTAAAAATAAACTTTTATTACAGAGTGCGTTTCACCCGCGAACTCCATAATACCTCTTTTTGAAACTTCATTACCGACATTCGTTCATTTTCTATACGCCGTATTCGATAATACGTAAAACGTCAAAAGCGAATGAAACTCTCTCCGCAATTGATCCGGCGAGTTGTATAATTGACGTGAACATTAAACAAATGTCTAAGGGTAAATCACGTCCAGGTAGTAAAAATTCAAAAGCTTATAAGCGATCTAAACCAAATGTATCGCCATGCAGGAATTGGATTTTTAGTTAATTGGCCAAATTAATATTACATAAGTGTACCTCGCGCACTATAGGCAAAGCAACCCTTCTTAAGTAGTTTATTCCAATCCATTCAACAAAGACTGGTGGTGACTACTGTCGGTCATTCAAGGTTCATACAAAACGAAGAAGAAGACCAATTCCATGAAATGCGTATGTTTGCATATTCGTAAACCTAAGAAAAAAAAATCCTCTTGATAAAAATTATCAGAACGAAGGTACTTTCCAATTTTGTTGTTTCTTATTGACTTGACATACATACGCATACGAAAATTTATCAATGATGTTACATAAAACCGAGAGCGCCTATAACATAGTATTCATGCAACAGTAAAACTTCTTTAATCATCCTCATTCTCACCATCCATCAGCCACTATCAACCAACTCCAGCCATCATTCACCATCCGCCATCCATCAACCATTACCATCTACCATTACCATCTACCATAGGACCCCGTAGGACGGTTTCTATTTTCAGATCATCGTATTTCTTAGTCAAATCGTTCATTTGTCAGATTTTTTTAGTCCGTTGTTAATTTGCTATTTCTATGTTTGACAGAATATTTAGTTGTTACACCACGAATTGGCTTTCTTGGTTAATGTATCTAAAACCAAAGCCTGCAATTTTCTATCTGGTTATTATCGAAAAAGCTCTGAAGCCGATTTTAGGTGAAATTTTCAATGGATCTGACGTGAAGCGACGAAGACAAATGATAAATAACATTTTCTAAAAACAATTAGTAAGTTTTCGGAGGTGAGTCAGCCAAAATTCAAAATGATTCGTTTTTAAATGACGTGAGATACAAAATGACGCAAGATGTCAAAACGATGCATTTTATTCATTGATGTTTTTGTCAAAACGACACCAATTAACAAATATTTGTTTGTGGTATAATACGGTAAAGTTGGGGGTTTTGGGGTAATTAATTTTACCAAAACTTTAAAAGAGGGCGGGGAAATACACAAAATACTAACAGAAGTTGTAGATTTAATAAGACGATTTTGTATTTTTGTTTAAATTACGTTTTCTAGGCTGGCCCCACATCAAATTAGTCAGAATGTTTTTATCTTGACTCTTAAAGCGCCTTGAGGTTAAAATCACATTATATAGCAAAGTAGACAACACACAAGATTGCCTTGTACTGTATTACATAGAATGTAAGACAATAAACCGTTTTGACTAATTTGGGGTGAGGCAAGCCTTACACAGTAATTAGACGATATGTACAATATTATACGTGAACAATTGGAACCGTGAGGCAGACTGGCAACGAGATCAATTTTAATTTTTGTTATTGCATCTACTTTACTGTTGCAACAAGCTCATATTTCGAAGCTTAAATAAACTAGATGCGACGACCCATAATTTAAATGTATATTTTGCTACTCCAGGTATGATTTAAGCTAAAATTATTCATAAACTGATTTTGCATTTTATATGAAACGAAAAAAAAAAAATATTCTTGAGATTGCTGTTGCTTGGAATTTTTTATTTTTTTGTTCTGAAGTAGATGGATTCGTCGTTATATGAAATAAAATGTAATTCCTCTTAATGTCGCGATTTTGTATAATTTATGCACAAATTAAGCAATCTTTTATAACTGTAATTCTATAATGTGCATAATTGTGTAGGTGTCTGTAAAAAGGGAGGTAAATAGTAATTGTAAAACAGAAATTTGAATCTAAGATCAAATAAGTATTGAACTGGAGTGTTGATGATGTATTTACATATAAGTTGAGTTAAATTGGCATAAAAATGACAAAAAATGGTAATTCTGCCAAACCAGTTACTTGGAATAGTTAGTAAATTGATCGCATTGGAATTTTTCAAAGTGTTTAGGAATTAATTTACAAATGGGAGCAATAGTTTTGATGAACAATTTTTCTACCATAAATGATTCGGTTGTCATATAAATTTCCAAAAATTTAAATTTGTTCGTAAAGGTCTCTAGAATTATTCGGCAAGCAGAATTTAAGCAAAAATCGTGGTTCACAAATGTACAAAGACGATTTAAAACTGTCTTTAGGAAGGATCGGCGAATAAAATTGTAACAGTTTTAAGCCGACTACGAATATTGCGTTTTATACAACTTATATGGTTTCAGATGAGTCAAACGTTTCAGTTTACAAGTTTCCCTACTGATTCTAATCCCACTCTAACCATTTTTGGTTTTATCTGCAAGTACATTGCAGATTTTATTTAAACGAAAGCACTAGAATTATTTCATTCTCATCTTAGGGAACTTCAATAGACTAAATCAAATAATCAAGAACTTGGCAAATTTCTATCTATAGAATTCACTATTCTCTCGGATTTCAATCTACCGAAATACAATTGATAAAATCTTTTTGTATTGAGTTCACTAATCTACCGTATCTGCAACGATCAAAGGCGGCACCAAAGACACCCAATAGGTCAGGCCCTTTCACATTCTAACATTGGGATATGTCGTCCGTTGACTCGACATTTGCAGTATGAGTCGTGTAACGATATTATGTAAGCTTACCTTAACCTAGTAATGTAAATCCACCTTAACCACAATCCACTTATCGAAGAAAAAGTAGTTCGAGAAGACCAACAACATGGCGGAGCATCTTCGACCACCAAAACAATTAATCATCACAGAAAATATAGCGGATGATTGGAAAGTGTGGATACAACAATTCCAGTTTTTTAGCAAAGCAACGAAGCTAGACAAACAAGAGGAAGAAATTAGAACGGCTACGCTGATGACGTGTTCAGAAATCGAATCGGGAAAAATCTTCGAGACATTCCAGCTAAAGGAAGACGAAATTAATTACGACGCAGTGGTAAAAAAGTTTGCCGAGCATTTTACACCAAAGAAGAACTTCACGTATGAACGGTATGTGTTTAATAAAATGTCGCAAGCATAGAACGAAAATTTTGATGAATTCTATACAGGAATTAAAAGCCAGTTAATGATGTGCAATTATGACAAATTACGTGACAAGATAGTTGTAGGTGTATATTCAAACAAAGTAAGAGAACGTTTGTTGGTCGATACTGAACTACAGCTAGCTAAAGCAATAGAAATGTATAAGCAAAGCGAGTGAATCAACCAGCAAGCAATTATCTGAAACAAATGAAAATCAAGCATTGCATGTTATAGAAATTAAGAAATTAGATAGAATTAAGTCAAATGATACAAAAAAGTCGAGAGATGACCAGGTTTCTGACATGACACATAATAATTGTAATCCGAAAATTTTCTTTTGCAATCGTTGCAAAACTAAACACGGTAGAAAAAGTGGTTTGGTTTATGGCAAGAAATGTGGAAAATGTGAGAAAGTTGGTCATCTGGCAATAGCATGCAGAATGAAAGATAAAAACATTAATGAATTAAATGCAAATTTCGACGACGAAGCTGAAAAAATGTATCTCGATATGCTGGTCAACGGAGAGAAACGAGAGAAATCGAAAGCGTGGTTTGAAAAAATTAAAATAGGCAACGATGTGATAGAATTCAAGCTTGACACTGGGGCCAATGTAATGTGATAAATAAAAAGTTGGCAGACAGTCTTAATTTAAAAATTGACAAGTCGAATACAAAAAGGCTAATTTCATTTGGCGGTCACAAAATTGGGGTTATAGGTCAAACATCCATAAATTGCATAGCAAAAACTAAACCAGTCTGCAGCATAGATTTTGGTCTAGTAAAACGAACAGACGAAATAAACATACAATCGAAAGATGAAAGTTTAGCAATCGAAGATCATGTATTCGAAGGACTAGGTTGTTTGAAAAATTACGCTTATGATATTGATCTCAACGCTAATCCGGACCTTGTAGTTATCCCGCCGAGACGTATTCCGCACGCGATAAGAAATGATGTAAAAACGAATTAGAGAACATGACTAAACTAGGAGTCATTAAACCAATCAAAGAACCGACGGCAATGGTGTCACCAATGGTCATTATAGGAAAAAAAAATAAGATGCGAGTATGTATAGATCCTTGTAACATAAATAAAAATATTCTTAGACATCATTATCCACTAAAAACTTTAGAAGAAATATCAGCACGAGTTAAAGAATCAAAATTATTTACGCTTTTAGAATGTAAACGTGGATCCTGGCAAATCAAAGTCACCGAAAGAACGCAGAAATATCTGGCGTTTTCGACACCATGGCGTCGTTACACCTGCCTGAGATTACCGTTTGGGTTAGCGTCGGCTCCGGAGGTGTTCCAACAAATAATGTCACAAATGTTAGACAGTTTCGAGAATTCTTATTCATGCGGCATCGAGTGAAGAGCTGGAAGTCAGAACAAAAGAGGTGATTAAAAAACTCACATCAGCTGGCTTCGAGCTAAATAGGGACATATCTTATCATCTGAAGGGCTAACACCAGATGATGAAAAGATTGAGGTCATCGGAAAAATCGAGACAACCAAAAATACGAAGCAACTACAAAGGTTTCTGGGAATGGTTACGTATGTAGCTAAATTTATCCGCAATTGTTCTGAAATTACTTCGCCAGCATTCGACAAATTAAAACAACTTTTAGCTTCAGCTCCAGTCTTGAGATATTATGATGTCAATGCAGACGTTAAATTGTCAGTGGACGTAAGTCAAAAAGCGATGAGTGCGGTATTATTGCAAAATGATCAACCTATAGCATATGCATCAAAAGCTCTAACCCAAGCGCAGCAAAACTATCCGCAGATCGAGAAAGAAGCGACAGCCATAAAATTTGCTTGTAATAAGTTCCACGAGTACATATACGGTAAACGCCTGGAAATAGAGACAGACCATAAGCCTTTAGAAACAATTTTTAAAAGGACAATCGAACGTGCTCCAGCTAGATTACGTAGAATAATATTCGATGTGCTGCAATATGCACCTAACGTAGTATACAAGAAAGGTACTGAGATAAAAATCGCGGATACATTAAGCAGATATTGCATCACGGAACTCGACAATACGGAGGAGGAAGAGTTACAAATACAAATAATCCTGCTTATGTCACCAAAAACGCAGTATAAATTGAGAGAAGATGTCAAAATGGACAAAGATCTCAGTCAGGTTGTCTCATATATCATAAATGGGTGGCCTGATAAGGAAAGGGACATCTCGCAAAGTATTAGGCATTTTATTAATTTCAAGTAGGAACTGGCTGTATACGAGGGAATTATCTTTTAAGGTGACAAAATAGTAGTGCCAAACACACACATTGAAAAAATACTAAACACAGCACACACTGATCACTTGGGCATTATGAGCAGACTGAAACGGATAAGACAATTATTCTATTGGAAAAACTTATTCAAGGATGTGATTGACTTTGTACAGAAATGCTCAATATGTCAACAAACACAAAGGAAAAATGTAAAAGAACCAATCTTGAACAAGGAAATTCCAGAATATTCGTGGCAAAGAGTAGCAACCGACATATTTACATTCGAATCACAAGAACATCTGATAATAGTGGATAGCTACTCAGGGTATGTGCACTTTGAAAAATTTTAAACTAGCACGTCGTCTGCGGAAGTAATAAAATTTCTGAAGAAATCGTTCGCTATACACGGAACGCCAGAAGTGCTAGAGAGCGATAACGGCTCTCAATTCACATCATGTGAGTTTAAAAATTTCGCAGGGAATTGGGAATTTGTTCAGGAAACATCTAGTCCACATTTTCCAAGGGCTAATGGTTTGGCGGAACGAGCCGTTCAAACCGTTAAGCCACTACTAAGAAAATGTTCCAAAGACAAGACAGACATTTATAAAGCATTGCAAAATCTGAGAAATATGCCAAGGGATAATAGCCTAGAGTCACCGAATCAGAGATTGCTAAGCAGAATGACTCGAACGATTCTACCGATCAAAAAAGATCTTCTTAAGCCAAGATCAATTGAAAATGTCACAGAAAATTTACAACGAGTAAGACAGAAACAAAAAATCTATGCCGACAAAGGGATAAAGAAGCTCCGGATTTAAAAATCAAGGACAAAATCAGAATACAAACAGGACATAGAGAGTGGACGTCAGGTACAGTTATTGGTAAACCAGATGCACCACGGTCGCTGATAGTGAAAACAGACGATGAGCGAACATTCCGTAGAAACAAACATCATTTGGCTAATACTATAGCTCACATCAAACCTAAAACGGAGATCACCCCGGACACTTCGGATGACTCAAAAAGAAGTTAATCAACCCGAATAACGACAGAAAATAATGACTGTGAATCTCGAAGAAGTCAACGAAATATTTCAGGTATTGAACTAGGAGACCGTAATACAGAAGTAATAACTACACGATCGGGAAGGGTAATTAAACCATTGTCAATATTGAATCTATAGGTCAGGTGAGAGAAGTAATAAAATTGCACGGTTCGTTCCTTGACGTTGAACAATAAAAATAAAATAAAAAAGATTAGTTTGGATTTATATAAAATTAGTTATAATTGAATTATATTTTTATAAGATTACATAAGCTAACCATCCTGTAAAAAAAAACAAGGGGATGTAACGATACTATGTAAGCTTACCTTAACTTAGTAATGTAAATCCACCTTAACCTATGTACAGCTGTCAGATACAAGTGAATACCAATAAAGTAATATCTTAACACCTGACACGAATGGTTGTAATCTTATAGGTCGCAACATCATATCTCTGAAAGAGGTACTCCTGAGAATGTTCAAATATCTAGGGCTACTAAGGGTTTTATGATAATACCATATATCGCGCAAGAAAGTACTAAACATCTACAAAGCGATGATAAGGTCATACAAATTTTAGTTGCGAGTATTGGGCATTAACAGTACAAAATATATTGCTGGAACCAAGTTTTCGGTTCTATCAAGGAGAAAGCCACGTATGTAATTGAATTCATAAAATCATTAAGGTTAATCGGCTTGGACCGGTTCATTATTCACAAAATACGATGTGTGGTGTTGTGAGGAGGAAGCGGTTTATAAAATGTAATTTACTATTCTATGGAAATTCAATTTATCGAATTTTAATCCAACGAAACCCACTATTTTGAATTTAAATCTATTAAAATCCACTTTATCGATTTTCATTGTAAAGAAAGAACTCGCTAATCTAAATAATTTCAATCGATTGAAATTCAATCCATTGAATTTTATTCTATTCAAATCCGATTTCCTTCTGTGTAATTCAATAATCGAACGAATTTTATTTTAGCGAATTTCAATTTATCGATGAAATCTATCAAAATCCAATTTTTTGATTTTCATTCTATCTAATTAACTAATCTACAGAATTTCAATCTACCAAATTCAAACCCATCGAAATCAAATCAATTTGTTCAGAACTAAATCAATTAATTCATTCTTTATTCCAAATGAAAAAATCTCATTGTGTTGAATTCACTTAATATATCGTATTTCATTCCAAAGACATCCAATTTTTTCCATCGAATTCAGTAACCATCGAATTTTAAAATTTCGATCTGGAATCCATCGAACTACGATTGAACGAAGTCCAATCTCTCAAATTTCAATCTGTTGAAATTGAATTTAATGAAAAGCAATTTATCGTGTTTTATTTTATCGAGTTCACTAATCTGTCGAATTTCAATCGGGATCTCTCTACCTATCGAATAGATATTTGATCGAAGTTTTAAATTTAACTGACTAATTTTAATTGAATTCACTAACTTATCGTATTTTAATTTATAGAACTTCAAATTATCGAATTCGAATCTCTCGAAATCCAATTCAACTAATATCAATTTACTAAAATCGACTTTATCGGACCTCGGTTTATCGAATTTTAATTAAAGAACTCCTATCTATCTAATCCATTCCTAAACTACTTCACAATCTTAATGCAGAGAGAATACTGGATGATTTGACGATTTGTGACGATGGATGCAAGAGGGAATTCATATAATGTGATGCATTTGAAAACGGAATAAAATTTTATATTTAAATAAATTACCATCAAGACTTTCGGAAAGTTTATACAAATTTTTAGTATGTCAAAATGAGTGGGATAGGGAAACGGGGTGCTAAATTGTGAAGTAGTTTTATAAAGGGCACAATTTTCGTGATGATCTGTGACGAGGAGATGATGCGGTTAAAAATGATCAAAAATCCACGTAATTACAAATCCGATTTACCGACATCCAATTTATCTATTTTCATTCAATCTAATTCACTAATCTGCCGAATTTTAATCTATTGAAATTCAATCCATCATTTTTCGTTCTGTCGAATTGCAATTTATTGTATTTCCTTTGGTACCCAATCCATCGAATTTTAATCTGTCGAAATCCAATTTATTGACTTTTATTCTATCCGAATATCCAATTCACTAATCTCTCGAATTTTACTTTATCGTATTCTAGTCTATCGAATTTAAATGTATTAGATTTTATTTGGCCGAATTCACTAATCTGTCGAGTTTAAATCTATCGAAATCAAACCCATCGAATTTCAAACAGTCGGAAACCAATTTATCACATTTTATTCTAGCTTTTTCACTAATCTGTCATTATCTATCGAAATCCAATTTATCGAATTTTAATTGAATCAACGATTGGAGTTATTTATTCAGTTCAGCGAAATCCGATGATCTAATCTCATTCTATTGAATTCACTGATCTATGTTATTTCAATCTAACGAATCATAATCAGTTTATCGAATTTCAATCCATCGACTTTATATTAAAGAAACTCCCGTCTATCTAACCCTAAGCATAAACTACATCATGATCTTAAGTCAGGAAAAGGGAATCAGATGTTTTGGCGATTTGTGACGACGGAGCAAGAAGGGATGATGTTATTGAAAACGGATTAAAATTTGGTATTCAAATAAATTAACAAAAATTTATACAAATTCCTATTATGTCAAAATGAGTTGAGGAGTAGAAGGGGTACTAAATTTGTAAAATAATTTTATAAAGAAGTAAAACTTTGAGACGATTTAAAAAATGATTAAATCCAATTCACCCAAATTTAATTTATCGACTTTCATTCTATCGAATTCATTAATCTATCTAATTTCAGTATATCGAATTTCTATTTCATCGAATTTTAATTGAACAAAGGCAGATCCAATTTATCTTACCCAGTCTGTCGAATTCATAAATTTATCGAATGTCATTGTACAGGTTTTACTCATCTATCAAATTTCAATTTATCGAATTTTAATTGAGCGAAATCCATTGTATCAAATTTAAATACCAAATTCACTAGTCTATAGAATTTCAATCTATTGGTTTTCAGTTCGAGTTTAAATCAACCATAATTAAATTCATTTTCAGTTTGTCGAAATCCAATTGAAAAAATCTTATGGGATAGTGCCAAAATCTCGTCTGCATTTGCCCGAATAAAAATTCAGATGAAAAAAATTCAATTTTTCAACATTTTTAGACTTTAGTTACAAATTGAAACATTTATGGTACATCTTTCAGTGTAGAAGCGATAAGAACGATACAATTCCTTTCGGGTTACCCTCGATTGGTTAAGTAAAAAAAATCCCCAAAAATCAGAGGCGTGAAATTTTAGGCCAAACAACAAAATCAACAAAACGTATGTATATGTATACAAAGTTTGTTAGTTCAACAAAAAAAACTTATTAGTGTGAAATAGTCGGTAAAAGCAATTACAAATAAATTGCAAGTTTTCAGGTTTCACTGTATTGAACATTGGCCAACTCGCAAAGATATTCCGCGGGTTCGATGTACAATAATAATTAGATATACGATGAAATAGGACCATTTGAAGATGGCAAACACACAAATCTGAAGATGCCTATTTCTAATTGTTCCTATTACGTCGAACCCGAGGAAAATCTCTGTGAATTGGTTCATCTTCGTCTAGCATCCTTTTGTTACCAAACTATAGTTGGTCGTATTTAACAAAAATTTAATGGGGTCTTCTGGCAATTTAATTTGTATTTCTCGGGATTTTGTTGGGGATATTTTTTGTTGAGAATTCGAGGGTATCCCCAATAATCCTATCGGATACACTAATGTATCGAATTTTAATCAGTAACGAATTTCAATATATTGAATTTCAATTTATCGAACACGAAAATCTGTTTATCAAATTTTATTTGATCGAATTCACTAATCTGTCGTAATTATCTATCGAAATTGAACTAATAAAATTTCATTTTATCGAATACGCTAATCTTTAAATTTTCAAACACCAAAATTCCAAATATTAATTTAGATCGAAATCCAATCCATCGAAATTCAAATTATAGGAATCAAATTTATCCCATTTATCCAGAAATCTCATTTATCGATTTTTCTATCCCATCGAATTTAATGTTCTATCCCCGAGTTTCAATCTGTCGAATTTGATTTATCGAACTCCAATCTACCGAAGTCCAATTAATCGAATTTCAATGTTTCGAATCCGAAAGAAACTCGATACATGACTCAGTGAATTCAATAGGATGAGGTAAGAAATCTCAACAATTGAAATTACTTTTTTCCACGTTAGTAAAATAAAGTATAGTGTAAACATGAAAAATGTTGACCTTGAGATTTTTGGACATTTATATATTTTAAGGTTCTATGAGTCTGAAAAATTGGGTTTTGAAGTAATGTCTGTCTGTGTCCCCTCTACAGCCCAGATAGTTGTTTCAATCGAACTGATACTTTACATTTAAGTTTTTTTTTTCATAGACATATCTGGAAGTTCAAGTGAATTTCAGTAAAAATCGTCCAACTGGGAGTGGCAACTTCAGTGGGCCAGAAAATTATTTTTTAATTGGAATTTTATTTATTTAATTTATTTGTACCTCAAAACAGATAAATCTCCAAAATTCTCATGGTTACTTTACTTTATTTTGCTTAAGGTAAAAGAAAGTAAAAATGAAAAAAATCTAAATAAAAATTTTAGGTTTGTAAGAAATTTGCATAATAAGTTTCTCTAAATTCGCTCTTCGTTAAAGAAAGTTGTCTGTTGGCCTCACCTCTATCTTTTTATATTGAAATCAAAATCTCCAAATTATAGAAATTCGATGAATTAGTGAATTCGATAGATTGAGACTAAGGAAAATTACTGTTTAGCAACACTGTACTGCAAAAGCCAATACAACTGCTCTGTTGGCACCATACACATGTCGAATTTTTGGATTCAGCTTTTCCCTTCTCTCTCAACGCGCTCGAACTACCTTCGAGCGATTGAAATAACCGCATGTTTTTGGTGGAAAGAGGAATTTTTGGAGGAGGTCACTGACCTTATTACAAATCGACCAGCATAATTTGACTAGATTCTAGTTGGTGTGACATTATTGTTCCTAATAATAACAAAATATTTTTTATGCTGATACCATCTTCGCGTTTTTCTTTTATCACTGTGTATTCAGATTTTTTTTTTCGATTTCATTTCCATATTTTATTATGCGAAAATTTTCTTTTCATTTTTATTTGTACAATACAGAAGAAGAATACTGTGAAATTTATTGAGCATAAATACAATACAATTTTCTATTTTTAGCATTTATTTATGTAAATATGTTATACATTTTGGACAGAGTACATTCAAACGATTTAGAAATTAGACTATTTAGAACACACGCGCGCATATTCGCTATTCTTAAAGCACACGCGCGAATATATTTACATTACTTCCGATCAAGAAATCTCATAAATAAATCGCGACCCAATGTCTCGACAGCACTAAAAAAAAATCGTTTCCAACAAACATTTTCACCGAAATTTGAAATTTATCGCTTATTTACATATATTCACAACAAAGACATAAAATCACGAATGGAATTGTTTCACATCAAACTTTTGTATTCCATGTAGTCTTATAGATTTATAGAAATTGGCGTGGGTTGTTAAGCAGAAGTTCAATACATTTTGGTTGTCGGTTATTTTGGTATTTCATGCTAAAAAAAAATTTTGGTATCATCAAAATTATCTCTCTATAGACCAATTGGCTGCCGATTGAAATAGTAAAATGACCATTTGCCGATGACATGGTGATTACAACGTAATGTCATTCACTTGAAATTTATTTAATAAAATTTACATTATATGTAAATCGTACATACAACTGACGCCAAATTTTGTTGACTGACTTCAAGGTATACCAAATAAAGTGCCTAGTTCAATGACATGTGTAAGCATAACATTTTTATTTTCAATTAAAAATTCTTCATGTTCTATTAATTTTGTACAACAACAAAATTTTGTTCTTCCTCTTCTTATGAGTGTGTGTCAGCACTTTTCCTAATATATAGTACATCTACATATTCGCGATTGAAACGTGAAATCAATTAAAAGTAAATCAGAATAAATAAACGAATAAAAATGTTCTAAATAAATAAATAGTTTTGTGTATGGGGATGGGTGTGTTTGATACACACAAATGTGTGTATTCACATCTAACAAATCTTCAATCAAAACAATTTAAATGCGTTATATTAAACGATGGCTTATATGATTCAGTGATTTCAGAGTGCGAAAATTTACACGTGCGCCCAAAGCATGACTAATTAGTTTTGCAGATTTTTGTACATATGACATACTGTCTCGATGATCAAACGATATGATTTAGTTATAAAATTTTTGTCTTACGTACGTACACACACACACTGAATATAATCATAATACAATAAATATATAAAGCAATATGGTCATTGTTACTTGGAAAACTTCTAAAGATAAATTTTCACATGTTTGTGTTTTTAAATATTTAAATGTTGTCTTATTCAATAAAAAATTCATCTTCACAGAGTTGTTTTTATAATTTATGTGGGTATATACAAACAAAAAAAAAACTGATGTACTCGTAGTTTTTGCTTTTGGCAAATAAAATAACTAGTTTTACGAATTGACAAATGTTTAAGAAAATTCTTTGTTAATAATTTACATAAAAAATGCATACAAGTACATTGGGTAATCATTGGAAATTTTTTTACTAAAGATTGTATATTTACGACTTTTTTCGTAATTTTTTAAAATTATTTCTTTGATAGTGGGTTACCATTTTCACTGGCTGGAAAGCTCTTGTTCTCCTATAAATAATGAAGATTTCGTTGAGTTGAGATAATCTCGAGAAATCTACTAAATATCACGATTTATATGTATTATAAGATCAGGACATTACCATATAAAATTCGAATAAATTCGAAAATCTCGAATAATAAGAAAATTATCGAAAAACTTTAGAAATCTAGAATAAACCAGGGAATAATCTCAGTTACCCTAGAAAAATTCGAATAATCTCTGTATTGTATGAATCTCGATTGATCTCGAACAATTTCAATAATACGGGAAAGTCTGGATATAAATGACTAGGTTCGGTAAACCGGTTAGTAAACACAAGAACATTTCGAAAAATGTGTCAATTAACTTAATGCTACTAATTCTAAAGGAAAATGCTACTAAGCAAGATAAGGCTAAGCTCAACCAAACGTAGTAGTATCAGATAATCATATTATTCGAATAGGCTCTAAGATTCTTTAGTAACATCGACCAATCAAATACATTCGACATTCTCATACATAATCGAATAATCTCGAAAATCACGAAAATTTCGAATAACGCAATGCTTCTTCTTATAAGCGAAATTGTTTTCAATCGTGGTTAGATATTTTCCTTAGAAGAAAGTTTCAACAATTTATTTCTTCTTCACAGAGATTCTTCGCTAACTATTCATCCTTTTTTAAATCATATTCAACATTTTCTGATCAAAACTTAATTTGATTTGTAAAAGGTTGAACTTGAACAGGGATAAATTTGAAGCCTAAAATTTATATTACAAATAAATAAATCCAGCAAACACTTAAAAGCGTTATCATTTAATGTCGAAAGTATAACGAGTTTAGCGAATTTTCTTCTACAGTATTGTGCAAATTAATGCGAACAAAATAACAAAATTTTTGCATTTTAATCTATATTTTATTTTAAAAAAATTCATATATTTAATAATTTATGTGCCCTCCTTTTTTCTGTATAAGGTCATGTATTCGATTTGGCATTGATTCTACTAAATTTTGGCAGATTTTATCCGTAATGTCCGGGTCATACCAAATATTATTGATAGAGGTCTCCATTGCCTCTAGTGTACTGCAATCCATCTTACTTAATTTTGCCTTCATAATTGCCCACAAATTCTCGATGGGGTTGACATCAGGCGAATTTCCAGGCCAATCCAATGTTGTAATGGAATTGTCAGCAAAATATTTTTTAACAGCCTTGGATGTGTGACAAGGAGCTAAGTCTTGTTGAAAGATTGGGTGATTTCGTTTTTTCATGTTTTTTAATGTTGGAACCGCATAATCCTTCAAAACATCAATATATTGAGCTGAATTCATCATCCCAATAACTGGACATAATGGACCAACACCATTAAAATTAAAACATACCCAAAACATTTGTTTTAATGGATGTTTCACAGTTTGAACAAGGTGACCCGCTTTAATCGATTCACCTTTACTGCGACGCACATATTGTGAGCGTTGACCGTGCACTTCAAAATGACTTTCATCAGAAAACAAAACATTTTTCCAATTGTCAACTGTCCAGTCTTTATATTTTTTGGTCCATGCCAATCTTTTGGTCTTCGTTTTTGATGTTAGAAGCTGTTTTTTGTAGGGCCTTCTTGCAAATCTTCCAAATTCCAAAAGTCTTCTTCGCACTGTTGATGGATCAATGTTAATTCCAGCATGTTGTAACTCAATGTTTAGCTCAGCACTGGTCTTTGTAGGATTTATAATACTATTTCTCTGCAAAATTTTATCGTCTCTTGAAGAGGTCTTCCGCTTACGACCACATTTACCCTTTATTTTCGGTGATGTGGACAAATTTTTTGAGGAAAGCCGTACAAATTTATTATCAGATGTCAAACTCACTTGGCACTCTTGGGCAATTTTCCTTTGAGTCATAGACGAGTATTTACTCAGTGTGATAATTTTTTCGCGAACTTTAACCGTTAAATCCATTATTAAAGGTAGAACTTGTGTATGTGTTATGATGCGTGCAATGTGTTATGATCGACTGAAATGTTTATTTCACAACTAACGAAATGCGAAGTAATAAAGTTAATGATTGTTAACCTTGAACATAAACTACAAAAATATATTGAGGTAAAAAAAAAGGAAATTTACAGTTTTATATGACGAAATTTAAAGTATTCATTATGATTTTATTAAAATATTGCTATGTTCGCATTAATTTGCACAATACTGTAAATCCAAATATCTGTCAGAACCTAGAGAGATTTTTATTTCTAAGGAGTCGCATTACTTATAGTTACTCAGACAATAACCTTCAGCAACCGTGAAGAAATTATTAGGCCTGTCTTAAGACCCAACAGTGACAGAAACATTGTTCATTCTCTAAAAATTAGACCACCGTTTTGCTAATTTGAAAATGTGGTCTAATTTAAGCTTAATCTAATATTCGAACACTTGATAACTATCGCGGCAGCGGGTGCTGCGGGTACCTAGTTATGCCACTGTATATTATACGAACTAGAACTATGTATATTAATACTCATAATTAGCGCCCGGATGTTTATGCTCTCAAAATAAGTAAAATATACAAGCAAATGTACGTAATAGATATACACCTTCACATATGCGCTAAAGGCGGTAACATAATAACAAAAATTATCAATTTTATAATTCATGAATTCTATAACAAGCTCTTCTAAAAAAATGAACTTATTCTAAAAACTTCATGATTTCTATGTATTCTATTAATTTTATAAAGTCTTTGAATTCTGTAAGTTTAATTATAAAAATTTTTTAATTCTATAAATTCTGTAAATTCAATTATTTCTATTAGTTTTATAAAACCCATAAAGTCGTTAAATTCCTTAAATTCTATAAATTAAAAAAATTCAGTAACTACTTTCAATTCTTAAAATTTAGGACGTAAAAATGCGAACTGCGAAAGAGTTGGGAGTACCTTGAGTCCTAGAAAAGATTGCAGAGATAGATACAAACAGACAAAAGAACTCGATAGATTTTACAAATTTTAATTTCTAATTCAATAAATTATATTAATTTCAATAGTTCTTACTAATTCTTTAAGTTATATAAATTCAATAAATGCAATACATTTCTTAAATTTTATCAATCCGGTTAATTCCATAAGCTGTATAATTTTTTTGGAATTCTTTGATAGATCCCGTAAATTCAAAAATTTTATAGTACTTGTTTTCCTTTGAATTCTATAACTTTTCTGTAAATTCCTTTAATCCAATAAATTGTATAAGTTCTTAAAATTCTGTAAATTCTATAAAGCTAAAATTCAGTAACTTTTTTAAATTCTATAAATCGTATAAAATCTTTAAATCCTACGAACACTGTAAATGCGATAAAATAAAGAAATTCTACAAATTCTATAAATTTTATAAATTCTGTGAATGCAATAAATTTAATTTCAATAAATTCGATAAAATCCACCAATTTTATAAACTCTATAAATTTTATAAATTTTTTAATTTTTAATTCGATAAATTATTTTTATTTTAACGACTCTAATAAAAAATTCGTTCTATATATTCAATGCTATATATTTCTTATTTTTTTTCAATTCCGATATTTCTATAAATTGCATTATTTCTTAAATTCTTTCAAAAATTCTTCAATTTTTAATGTGTTTTTGCACTTATTTTTGCCGGGGGTGTTGCAAGTCTCCTATCGGGCGCGTCCCCAGGTGGCGGATAGGGGGATGCCCTCACCGGTTCACCGGCGGGTAAGTGGGAAATAAAATATCACTCGTGGACCAAAACTTGCAAGAAGCGTCTGTTCACCAGGAGGTGCGGCTTCAAACAGCGCCTGTTCCTCATGCAAGAGGCGGCTGATTTCTTGCCTGGAAGTAGGCATAAAATGCTAAGGGAAGGACACTCTGATCAAAAACCAACCATGGGTAGCGAAAAAGAAAAATTTACGGTGCAGGGATCCGGACACCCAGTACCGGCGACCTTTGTGAGTGAGCGAGTGGGCTCCCAGTCGTCGAAATCCATCGACTACAATGTCTCAGCAGTTGTGCACTTGGCAGCTGGGACAGATAAAAATACAAGCACTGCTACTACTGCTGTGTCAAATTTCGCTGCAGCAAGTGAAATAACGTCATTGCAATATCTGTCTGATTCTTTTCCTGTTATTACTGGAAGCACAGAACAAGATATTAAAGTATGGCCCTTTGGTGGAAGAATTACGGCACTTCGTAGAACACCACCTTCAACTCCACCGTCAGCGAGCACCACAATGCTGAGTGAACTTAACAATGAGAAGGAAAAAATCTCTTCTATGAAGCATACAACTTTCAAGCAAACTTCTGAAGTCACGCAAAGTGCACAAACAGTTAAAATAAACAACGCGGAGTTAATAAATAAATTTGAGCAAATGGAGAAGTTAATCGCGCAGCTGAACAATGAAGTTGTCATGTTAAAAAAAGAAAACATTATACTAAAGGAAACAGTAAATAAAAATAAAAACGCAGGAAACTCAGCATTAATGAACAACCAATTTCAATTACTCAGAGAACAAGACGAATATCACACTGATGATTATGAGCTTGAAAGCGATACCAATTGGAGACTACAGAAAGCCAAGAGAGCAAATAAGAAAATAAGAAAAGAAACCAACCCAAGTAAGAGGAAAGCTGAACCATCACCAGAAGTTTTGCCAATTCAAACCCACTTTAAAAATGCCAATGCAACTACTGCACTAAAAGTGCATGAGCCAAAAAAGAAGAAACAGGTCCCACCCCTGATCAATATACTAGGAATAACAAATTACGGTATTATTCAGAAATGGATGAAAGAATTAGTACAAAATGACTACAAAGTAATATCGCTCAGTAATAACATCTGGAAAATAAATACAACAGAGCCTGAAGACTATAAAGCTCTAGCTAACAAATTAAATGCTGATGGTCACCAGTGGTACACTTACGAGGGAGGGAAAGGTTGAAATCACAAGAAGAGGTCTCCCACTTTTCATGCTAACCTTCGACAACAAAGAAAAAATCGAAAATATTTATAATATTAAGGCTATCCTTAACCTCAGAGTTAAAATAGAAACACCGAGAAAGGTCACTCGACAAATTTCGCAATGTAAAAACTGCCAAGATTATAATCATATACAAAAATACTGCAATTGAGAAGCATGATGTGTTAAATGTGCAGGAAAACATTCAGGAAATGACTTCACAATTTCCCAAAATACAACACCGAAGTGTATCAACTGTAATGGCCAGCATCCAGCCAATTATAGAGGATGCGATGTTGCAGTAGAACTGCAAAAAATGAGAGATAAAATACGTAAACCGGTTACATCAAGAAATTTACAAACTATCAAAAAAAACAAGGAGCCAAAATCGTTGACTCCCAATGTTAACTAACAAAGAGAGCGAGTAAATGAAAACGTTACTTATGCTCAAATAGTTCAGCAAACAGAGCAGAAACAGACTAAAGTGGATCTCGTTTTACAAGACATACTGAAAAATCTAGAGAACCTCAACAAAAGACTTACTTCGCAGGAAATGAGCCTGCAGAACGCACTAGAAGGAATGAAATCACAAACTAGTTTCAATAAAAGAGTAGAAGAAAACCTTGATCGAGTGTATCAAAATATAAATTATATAAAATCGAGTTATAAACCAAAGAAATGAATAAAACATTACGAATTGTAACCTGGAATGCAAATGGGCTATTGCATCACATTCAAGAACTAGATATATTTTTAAACATGCATTATATAAATATATGTCTTATACATATCAGAAACCAATTTCACCAAAATTTCGTTCTGTAAAATAAAAGGAAATAATTGCTACCAAGCATTACATCCAGAGAACAAAGCTGGAGGTGGATCAGCTATCCTCATAAAAGATTATATAAAGCATAGCGAAGAACTTAAAGTTGAGAAGCTTTCCATGCAAGTCACAACAATCAAAATACAATTAAACAATACTAAAACCTGCAGTATCTCAGCAATCTATTGCCCCCCAAGATTCAATCTCAAACAAGTAGATTATACTAATCTTCTCAAAACACTAGGAAGTGTCTTTTTAATTGGAGGTGAGTATAATGCAAAAAATACCTATTGGGGATCACGGTTAACGACCGCTAAAGGAAAAGAACTGTTCGCAGCAGGCAAACAACTAAAATACGATTTTCACTCGGGCGGTACACTAACCTATTGGCCCTCGGATATCACTAAGACTCCAGATCCTATAGACTTCTTTATTACAAGAGGGATTTCAGATAATTATATCCATATAGAGAACAGTGAAAGTCTATCATCAGATCATTCACCAGTAATTATGATACTTAGCCAAACAATTATTATGAAAGAGAGCAACCCGAAATTAACGAGCTTCAAACCCAATTGGGATCTCTTCCAAACACGGTTAACAGAAGGAATTAATCTGCAGAACCCAATACAGGGACCAGTCCAAATAGAAGACGAACTAGATAAGCTCATCCATAATATCCAAAATGCTGCGTGGGAAAGCACTCATAATAACAATCAGGAAATGAAGCTCAATGTTAGCTATCCAGAGGAAGTGAGAGAACTTCTTAAAAAGGAAAAGAAAAGCACGAAAGAATTGGCAAAAACATCGAAACCCGGAAAATAAGAGGGTATTTAATCATTTGTGTAACAAATTAAAATATCTAATAAAAGACATTAAAAATCAGTCAGTTAATAAATACCTCAGCACTCTCTGGGCAAAAAGATACTGATTATTCATTATGGAAAGCAACAAAGAATCTTAAAAGACCCAAACTTCAGGTTCCTCCAATTAAAAATAAAGAAAATTGGGCTCGAAATGCTAAACAAAAAGCAGATTTGTTTACAAATCACCTTGAAGAAACATTCCAACCTTACCCAAAACAAACGGAAGAGGAAAATATTACCCCGATAAATAAACAGGATGAAATAAAAATTACACCTGTAACATTGAAAACACTAAAATGGAAAATCAAGAATATACTGAATGCGTATAAGGCTCCAGGATATGATCTCATAACGGGTCAGATAATAAAAGTGTTACCGGAGAAGTAGTTGAGGAAACTAGTGCATATAATCAATGCAGCATTTCGACTAAGATTTGTACCAAGACAATGGAAAGTTGCAGAAGTAATTATGATACTTAAGCCGAACAAACCTCCGAACGATAAAGCTTCATATAGGCCAATTTCTCTGCTACCAACATTATCGAAACTATGTATTTGAAAAGGTTCTTCTTAAAAGATTAAAACCAATTATCGAAGAAAGGAATCTTATCCCCTCACATCAGTTTTGATTTAGGGAAAAACATTCTACGATAGAACAAGTACATCAAATTACTGATGTAATCAAGAAATCATTAGAAAGCAAACAAATATGCTCAACTATATTCCTTGATGTAGCGCAAGCATTTGACAAAGCACCAGGGGTTAGAATTCAAACTTCACCGAGATCTTCCGGAGCAATTTTTTCAAATTCTAAAATCATACATATCAGAGAGGCATTTCCGAGTAAAGTATGAGAATGAATACTCCCAACTAAAAAGGATAGAGGAGAGGAGCAGGAGTTCCTCAAGGAAGTGTTCTTGGGCCAATCTTTTATCTCCTGTATACTAGAGATATACCAAACAATGGCGACTTTTGCCGATGACACGGCCATACTTGCAACAGAAAAAAACATCAATGACTCCACTAAAAAATTACAGAAGGATACTAACCTGATGTGTAATTGGACAAAGAAATAGCGAATTAAATTAAATGAAGCAAAATCAATCACAAATCTAAAAGTTAATCATACTACCTTGATCAACAATTTCTCGGAATAACCACCGTGTGGCGCTCCCATCGTTCCGATTTGAGTTCTGTTTTTTTTAAGTTGGTACATCTGTTGTTGATATTCCCTCTAAATCTTAGCGTCATAGCTTGACATTTGCAAAAGTTACGTAGTCAAGAGTACATCTATCTCTGTGTGTGTTGGCGATTTTTCCATTATTTCCTCTCGGCTGCTGAAACGCGTTCCCCGTAATGGTTTTTTAATTCGATTGAACAGAAAGAAGTCACAGGGAGCCAAATCAGGTGAATTCGGGGGCTGTTGAATGGTATTTGTTGCATTTTTCGTCAAAAAATTACGAATTATGATGGCACTGTGCGACGGTGCGTTATCATGGAGCAAAATTCACGAGTTTTCTGCCCACAATTCTGGTCTCTTTCGGCGAATTGCTTCACGTAAACGTCTCATAACGCCCAAATAATACTCTTTGTTTACGGTCTGGCATTCTGGCAAAAATTCATGATGTACTACACCGTTGTAATCCATGAAAACCGTGAGCATTGCCTTCTTTTTTGACTGAAAACGACGTGGTTTTTTTTGGTGAACGCCATTCACTTGCCTGATGTCTGGATTGCGTGTCGTACTCATAAACCCACGTCTCGTCTCCAGTAATGATCCTTTTGATGAATGTGGGATCGAATTCAGCCTCGCAAATCATGTCTAAAATAGTAAATAATCAAAAACATACACAGAGATAGATGTACTCTTGACTACGTAACTTTTGCAAATGTCAAGCTATGACGCTAACATTTAGAAGGAACATCAACAACAGATGTACCAACTTAACAAAAAAACAGAACTCAAATCGGAACGATGGGAGCGCCACACGGTGGTTATTCCGAGAACTTGTTGATCAAGGTAGTATGTAACAAAAACTACAAATTTTATAATTCATAAATTCTATAAAAAACAGTGAGGGAGCTACCGGGTTCGAAACCCTATAGGGCGAGATGAAAAAAGGATTTTTCATCATCTGGTTATGAAGATGAACTTAACTAGATGACCCCTTGTTAAGAGTGCAGAATCCATGGGCCGGCCTACCAATCATGTCAGTGCTATAGGTTGGCGTGAAGCAATGGAATGGCACGTGGTCTACGCAAAACGAGCTTTATAGCCGTACCGCCTCTGTTTGGCTACTGCTTAAGGTAGAATGTAAAAAAGCGAACTGCGAAAGAGTTTAGGAGTAGTTTTAGCTCCAGAAAAGATTGCAGAGATAGAAACAAACAAACAAAAAAAAAACTCTATAAATTTTAAAATTTTTTAATTAACAAATTTTTTCAGTTCTTTAAATTTTTTAATTTCTGATTCCATAAATTATTTTAAGTTCAATAGTTCTTACTAATTCTTTAAGTTCTATAAATTCAATAAATGCAATACATTTCTTAAATTTTATTAATCCGGTTAATTCCATAAGTTGTATAATTTTTTGAATTCCTCAAATTTTAATATTTTATTGTACTTATTTTCCTTTGAATTGTAAGTTCTTAAAATTTTGTAAATTCTATAAAGTTAAAATTCAGTAACCTGTTCAAATTCTAGAAATCCTGTAAATTCTTTGAATCCTACGAACCCTGTAAATGCAATAAAATAAAGAAATTTAATAAAATCTATAAATTTTAGAAATTTTACAAATTCTATAAATTTTTTAAATTTTCTTATTTTTAATTCGAAAAATTATTTTTATTTTAATAACTCTAATAAATAAATTTGTTCTGTATATTCAATGCTTGCTACCTTTACCTATATTTCTTAAATTTTTTCAATTCCGTTTGTTCTGTAAATTGCATAAGTTTTTAAATTATTTGAAAAATTCCTCAAATTTTTAATGTTTTTTGCACTTATTTTTTTTTTTTTAATTATTTATAGAATTAATTTACGATTTTCTTTTTTAAAATTACATAAATTTTATAAACTCTATAAAATTCTTTAGATTCTGTGAATTCTTCAATCTATTCTATAAATTGTAATAATTCTATTAGTTCAATAAGTTCTATCATTGCCCTATTGCACCAACTACTTATCACTTGTTACTTATCAACTTATCAAAATTTTTGATAATTTTCTGTTGTACCAAATTGAAAGTATTGAATTGAGTTATAATAAGTGATAAGCACTCACTTATCAAAATTAAGTTGCACCAATTTGCGAAATGATAAATGATAAGTAATATTTTGATAAGCGATAAGTTTGAGGTTTTTGATAATTTTTTCGTAGTTCTGTTGCACCAAAAGTTTTAACTTATCAATAATCGAATACTTTAATGATAACTTATCCAAAATATCAATAAGAAAAATTTCACTACTCAAAAAAATTAATAAGAGCTACAAATTGTTGTGGTATGACGGAAGTCTGTTAAAAACGTTTTTTGTGCTTTTATTGGTAAGAGGAGAACTTTTGTTCAATTTTAAAAGAGTACAAATGATAATGACAATACATAATAACTTTATTAACTTTAATTTCAAAATTTATACAGCTATTTTATTGTATTCTAATAAGTTATAATATTAAGTCAAAGTAAGAACAATTTCATTCTGTTCGATTTATTATAGAGGTAAGACAGTTGTTTCTCGATATTTTAAAATTAATACAAAACTATCAAATATAGGTTATATCAACTTTAGTGAACAAAAACTGAAATTTATTAAACGAAAAAATAATTTTTATAAATAAATGCGTCGGTTCGAAAGATTATTCGAGGATGAAAACGAAAGAAGAAATCGTTTAGTGAAAGCCATAACCAAATATTCTCTGGACTCGCGAGTGATAAAATATTTTCGTTTGTCACATGAACAAATTGAGCACGTATTATTAAAAATCGGAACAAATTTGCAACATGGAAGCGACCGAAACTGCTCATTGAGTCCTCTATAGCAGCTACTAACAACACTGCATTGGTTAGGACTATCCAAGATGTTTCTTGAGTAGGGTGGTTACCCCCAGGTAGCTGGTTGCTTCGATGAAACAATGATTAATATAGATGCACCTACGGTTAATGAAGAACACTTTGCGACTCGACATGGAAAACATTCACTGAATGCAATTATGGTGTGTGGCCCAGACCGCGGCTTTCATGCAGTAAATTCAAATTGGCCAGGTAGTCTCCATGACTCCAGATTATTGCCATATACAAGGCTATTTAGCAATTTTGAGTCTTGTTTTCGCCCGTTCCGCGGTGCTGTCATTTTGGGCGACAGTGCTTTCCCTTAAAGATTGGCTTATCCCACCAATGTGAAGAAATCCGGATGATGCAATAGAGCAAAGATTTAATCGTGCTCATAAGTGGATGAGACGAATAGTGTAAAATCATTTTGGTTTGTATATGACGATTGCAATTTTTGTATAATGTAGTTAAATTCAATTTATTTGTTAATAGGAATTCTCTTAATTCATTTGTTATGAAAATAAATTGTTTACGTTTAAGTACTGCTGAAAAATTATTTACAGTTAGAAAAGAGAATTTATTTTAAAAGCAACAAAAGAAAAGTTTTACAATTGATTCTAAACACTGAAATAAGAACTCTCAATTGAGAAAGGTTTCTCTTCATGTATTATTATATACACGCAAAATTGTTGTTGTTATTAAACTACAGAATAACAAGTTTTTAATTGTTTTGCTATATACATACTCGTAAGTACAAAACCATTGTTTAACATATAAAATGTGCGGAAAGCATATTATTTGGGAAACACTATCACATTTATAGTATTTTTGTATAGATCATTACAACTTATCATAAAAATTTGATAATTCGTCTATTGATAAGTTATAGACAATCTGATGTGCAACGCTTATCACTTATCATTATCAAAATTTGATAAGTTTTCAAATTGATAAGTGAGTGAGATTTTGTTATTTTTGGTGAAACATTTATCACTTATCATTATCAAAAAAACTAACTTATGATAAGTTGATAAGTAATAAGTGATAAGTATTTGGTGCAATAGGGCCCAGTTCTAATTCTGTAAATTCAATCAAATCTAAAATACAGTACCTTCTTTAAAATCTAAAAATTCTTAAAATCTAATAAACTGTATAATCAAAAATAATGTAAAATGATAAATTCGGTAAATGCGATATATTCTATAAATTTTAAAATTCGATAAATTCTTTAAATTTTACAAATTCTACAAAGTTTTTAGGTTTTATAAATTGTTTGAATTTCATACATTTAAATTCATTAAATTCGATAAAATCTACAAATTTTATTTATAAACTCTATAAATTTTATAAATTCTTTAATACTTTAAATTTTTTAATTTTTAATTCGATAAACTATATTAATTTTAAAAATTCTAACAATTAGTATTAGTATTTATATAAATTAAATAAATTTAAAGATTCTATAAATTCTTCAGATTTTAATCTATCTATAAAGTCGAAAACTTCAGTATATTTCAGTTAATCGTACAAACCCTATAAATACGATATATTCTATGAATTTTATAAAATAATAAATTATAGAAATTTTACAAACTGTAAAATTTAATAATTTTTAATAATGTTACGTTTTCACCTTGTCACTCAAGGTTCGAATCAGTGGATTGTGAATAAAAACGAAATCAATTCAATTTATTAACAACGAATTTATTTATTTCACACAAAAATTATAACAACACTATTTATTAACGATAATTCACAAAATCACTTTATTTAATTTTTACACAATTTTATTAATCACTTATAATTTTTATTTCGCACAAGAACACTTTTTAAATCACTTATTAATTCCTTTTAAATCTTCACACTGTCGCTTTCCAAATACTACTAATAATCTTACAAGTTTACTCTATCGCGTTCCAAATACTAATAATCCAATTCGATCTTGTTCGCCTTTTTATATACGCAAACCAAACTTCTCGAAAGTTCATAACTTTTTCAGTACTAATAGTGTAGAAACATTTAGAACTGTTTTATCATGGAAAATTCCAATTAGTACAGTAAGACATTGAGCTATTAATTTAACTTATTCTATTACACACTAGGTGTCACCGTCACAATATATACTGTTACTTTTTTGCCTTGTCAATCAAGGTTCGTATCACTGGATTGTGAATAATACAAAGTCAATTTAATTTATCACCAACGAATTTATTTATTTCACAAAATTTTTTACAACACAGTTTATCAATAAAAATTTACAAAATCACTTTATATAAATTATTCTCAAATTTTACTGTTCACTTTTACTTTTTATTTTACACTACAACACGTTTTAAATCACTTTTTAATTCCTTTTAATGTTTACACTATCGCTTACCAAATATTACTAATTCCAATTCGACTTCGTTCTCCTTTTTATATACACAAACCAAACTTCTAGAAAGCTCATTACTTTTCCAGCTAGAATAGCGTAGAAACATTACGTAGCAGTTTTTATCATGGAACATTACATTTTAGTACAGTTAAATATTGAGCTATTCATTTAACTTCTTCTATTACATACTAGGTGTCACCGTCACACTACCCCCCACCCACTTAAGCCTGTTCGTCCCGAACAGGACCCAAATCACATCCTCTGTAAAGGGCCAGCCTCTCCAAATGCACCACCTTTGGTTTACCTCGATGTCCGTTCCGTATCCGATAAACCACGTCGTTCATCCTTGTAATGACAGTGTAAGGTCCTTCCCATGCTGGTTGCAGCTTCAGTGATAATCCCTTTTTCCGTTGCGGGTTGTGAAGCCATACTAATTGCCTTTCCTGGAATCCCTGATTATTTGATCGTATGTCATATTGAGCCTTTATCCGGTTACTTGACATCTGTATTTTTCCCCTTACAAATTGATGAATCTCATTAAGTTCCTCTTCCATCCTGTCTACGTAATCCTGTCCACATAAAGCCGCTGGTGGTACAGCCCCAAACTTAAGATCTCCAGGTAACCGTAGATTATCTCCAAATAACGTTTCAGCTGGTGTCATTCCGGTTGTGTCATGTATTGCTGATCGATAGGCCATCAAAAACATCGGTATATGCCGATCCCAGTTGCGTTGGTTTTTGTCAATGACCTTTGCTAGATATTCCTCCAATGTACCATTGAATCTTTCCACCATACCATCAGACTGTGGATGCAAAGGCGTTTTTCTCGTTTTATTTATACCGAGCATCTGACATATTTCTTGAAACACCACCGATTCAAAATTCCGTCCTTGATCGGTATGAATCTCCATCGGTACTCCAAATCTGCTAATCCAGTGGTTTACTACGGCATCAGCTATTGTTGTCGTCTCCTAATTGCGAATGGGGTTCATCTCCGGCCATTTGCTGAAATAATCCATGATTACTAGCACATATTTGTTGCCGCTCTCAGTGGTGGGAAATGGCCCCGCTACATCCATTGCAATTCTTTCGAATGGTGCTCCGACGTTATATTGTTTCATGGTTCCACGACTTTTGCGTGCGGGTCCCTTCACCGCCGCATATTGGTGACATTTTTGACACTATTCTATCACTGATTGCCTACATCCTGACCAGTAGAATCGTTGACGTATCTTTGCTAGTGTTTTATTAATTCCTAGGTGGCCCCCACTTGCTCCTCCATGATACTCGTTCAGGATTTCCGCAATCCGGCACTTTGGTATCACCAGCAACAATTGCTTCACTTTGCCATCCGTGCTTTCCCACAATCGTTTTAAACAGCTATTCTCAAGACGGAGGCTATCCCATTGAGCCCAATAAGCCTTGACAATGGGATTTTTGTCCGCGATCTCGCTTCAAGTTGGCCGGTGTTCCTTCTGCTTCCATTCCATTATAACTGATAAATCCGTATCATCCAATTGCTCTTTCCTGAACATTTCGCCGGTCCACTCCTCATCAGGCAGCACTTGCGTAAGCCGAACGTCGAAGATGTCTTCCTTTGCTTCAATATGGCCACAATTTTTACATTCTACTGGACACGGCCGTCTTGATAATGCGTCTGCATTTCTGTGTGCACTTCCCTTCCGATGTTCGATTTGAAAATCGTAGCTTTGAAGACGTTCGATCCAGCGTGCTACTTGTCCCTCTGAATTCTTGAATTGTAACAGCCACCGTAAAGCGCCGTGATCTGTCCGTAAATGGAATTTTTGGCCATAAAGATACTTATGGAAATGCTTGACACATTCCACTATAGCCAACAATTCTTTCCGTGTCACGCAGTAATTACGCTCCGGTTTTGATAATGTTTTGGAGAAGTACGCAATAACTCGTTCTTGGCCATTTGTTTCCTGTGATAACACACCTCCTATACCGTCATTACTTGCATCGGTGTCCAAAATAAATTTCACGTTGGATATAGGGTATGCGAGGATTGGCGCGACACACAACCGTCTCCTTAGGTCCACGAATGCTTCCTCCTGGTCATCGTTCCATTCAAATGGCTTGTTCTTCCTGGTCAACTCGTGTAAACTCTTGGCAATGTTGGCGAATCCTGGCACGAAGCGTCTATAATAGGTGCACAATCCGAGAAAGCTTCGTAATTCGTGTAAATTTTTAGGTCTTGGCCAGTTCTTTACCGCTGCGATCTTTTCTTTGTCGGTGTGAATTCCATTAATCGTTACGAGATGACCCAAATATTTGACTTCAGTTCTAAACAGCTTACACTTCTTTGGACTTAACTTCAATCCGGCAGCCTGTATCCGATCCAAAACTTCCGCCAAGTTCTTTAGATGCTCGTCGAAATCCTTACCCATGACGATGATGTCATCCATGACCAATGTAATCCCTTTAACGCGCGCTCTATTAATCGTTCAAAAGTCGCAGGGGCATTACATAATCCGAACGGCATAACATTAAATTGCCAAAGTCCGTTACCCACACTGAAAGCCGTTTTCTCGCGATCTTCCTCATGGACTTCCACCTGCCAATAGCCGCTTTGTAGATCTAATGTAGAAAATATTCGAGCACCCGATAATGTGTCTAATGTATCGTCGATCCTTGGCGATGGGTAGCTATCTTTTTTAGTTACAGCATGGAGTTTTCGTTAATCAACGCAAAATCTCATGCTACCATCCTTTTTCTCGACCAATATTACCGGTGAGCTCCATGGGCTGTTAGATGGTTCGATTACTCCTGCTGCCTGCATATCTGATACCATTCGATTGACTTCTACTTGTTTTGCAAAAGGTAGCCTCCTGGGTGGTTGACGAATCGGCATCTCCGTTCCCGTATCAATTCGATGCTTTACCATTGAGGTCCTTCCGTTATTATCCGATGTACTGCAGAATATGGACGTGTACCGTTTGAGTAGTTGATGTGCAGAATCAGTAAGATCTTCGGTCCAATTCTGCATGAGTTGTTCTACCATTTCTTTCTGCCCTTGCATGTCGGCTTTTTCAATCGGACTTTTCTGTTCACACTTTACTATAGTTGAAACCTCGTTAAATTTGCTGATGACTGTCCCTTTCTTGATGGTTTTCGTCTTATTCCGAGAGATTTAGAGTCCTAATTGGTGCTGTATGGTCGTTATTTGGTTTAACTAGGGCTTTTCCGATTATAATTTCTTTGGCTCCGTTCTCCTCTTCGTTAGTTTCAACAACCCACAACCTGAGTGACCCAAAACCTCCCTCCAATTTTCCCCACACGATCGTCTCCGAGCTCGGTGGCAGCTTCTCCCGATGATCAATAACAATTCGCCTGGTAGTTGCTCCTGCACTGCTAGATTGAAGTGGCAACTCGATGTTATCGTAAATTAAAACTCCTGGTCCAACATCCACCACGAAGCCATTTGCTCTCATGAAGTCCATTCTCAAAATGACTTCATCCACAATATCTGCAATAAGCACTTCGTGTTGGAAAAGAGTTCTCCCGATCTTTATTTTCATGACCTTTTTGCCTTTTATTATTGAACTACTTCCAGTTGCTGTTTGTAACTTCAATCCATTAGCTGGTTGTATACGTCCATCGATCAGATCTTTACGGACGATGATGCAGTCCGTGCCATCAATATTGCCTTTGATTGTTAAGCTGTCACCGCCTCTTGCTACTTTCGAAACGCGAATAGAGGTCATGGGACAATCGGTTGTGGGAGTCAGCTTCTGCCCCTTTAAGGTGACTCGTTCAAGTCTAACGACTCCGTCGTCACTTGGCCCTCTTGCTTGCCCACTCCGCTTGGTCGTCGCATTATAGGAGATGGTGATCTTCCCCATTTTCTTCTTATTTCCCAGCAGTCACGAGAGATGTCACCGATTTTATCACATGCCCAACATTTGTCTCGGTGTCTTGGTGTTGACCGTTCTGTATTTATGCTGGTGTCGATTTCCACTCGGCGTATTTTCATGGACGGTTTGGTGACGGCTTGTGCAGTTTCATTTGTCAACGCACAAGCGATGGTTTCGGCGAAGGTTGCTTTAGGTGACAACATCACCGCCTTGCGTGTCTCTGGATCTTGAATGCCGTCAATGAATTCGTCAAGTTTTAGCTTTTCCATATAATCGGTCGATGTACTGGTATGTGCTAGATGTACTAATCGCTCGATTGCCGATGAAAATTCCTGAAGTGATTCTCCTCCCTTTTGGTAGCGGCTTTTCAATTCCATTCGATAGATTTCCCGCTTTTGATCACTGCCGTACTTCCTATCCAGCGCCTTCATAATTTCGAAATAACTGTGGCGATCTTTTTCCGGAATTGTTTGTATGGCCTCCGCAGCTTCACCTTTAAGGGCCACTATTAACGCTGCGACAAGATGTTCATCATTCCAACGGTTTTGATTGGCTACCGTTTAAATGCCGAAAGATGTTGTACCGTTGAAATTTGGTGGTTTTAACTTAACTGATTGAAAGGTTTGAACCACTTGCGCCGTTGTTCCACTTGCCTTGACATCATTTAGTTCTTTTTCGAGACGTTGAAATTTTTCTACAACTTGTTGAACCTTCGTTTCTAATTTTTCGTCAACCTTTTGAATCTCCATTTGCATCTTTTCCACTTCGCCGTGTATGTTAGTAGATAATTCGAGAAGTTTATCGTCGATTCTCTTATGACCATCTGTAATTTGGTCTTTAATTTCTTGGTTAGACAATAAGTTCTATAAATTTTATAAATCCTTTAAATCTAATTCTATAAATTGTATAAATCCTTAAATTCTGTAAATTCTAAAATGTCGAATAATTCAGGAACTTCTTAAAATTCTATAAATCCTATAAATTCTTTAAATCCTGCAAACTCTGTAAATGGAATATATTCCAAACATTTTATAAAATCGATAAATTCTAGAAATTTTACAAATTTTATACATTTATTGAATTCATTAAATTTAAATTCAATAAATTTGGTAAAATCTACAAATTTTATAAGCTCTACTAATTTTATAAATTCTTTAATTTGTTCAATTCTTTAAATTTTTGAACTTTTAATTCGATAAATTATAACTATAATTTTTTAACTATAAATTCCTTAAATTTTATCAATTCGGTTAATTTCATACATTTTATAAATTCTGATTAGATTTTGTAAATTCTGTAAATACAATAAATTCTATAAATTATAATTATCCTTTTAATTCTTTAAATTCTGAAAAGTCTTAAAATTCAGTAAGTTCTTTAAGTTCTATAAATTCTTGAAATCTTACGAACTCTGTTAATGAATCTCTGTTAATTAATTTTATAAATTTTACAAATTTTATAAATTCTATATATTGTATAACTTTATCAATTTTATAAAATCTTTAAATTTTGTAGATTTTATGAGTTTCTATAAATTTCTTTAACTCTTTAAATTCTATAAAATGTATAATACAAAATCAAATTTAACTATTTTAAAAATTCCATGATTTTTAATTTCTATAAACTTCATAATTTTTAAAAATTTTATATATGGTATTCTATATATCTCACAATTTCTCTTAAATATCAAAATAGTTCTATAAATTGTAAAATATTTTAAATCCTTTCATAATTTCCTGAAAATTAAAATTTTATTATACTTATTTTTCTATGAATTCCAAAAATTCAATAAATTCGATAAATTCTTTAGATTCAGAATATTTTGTAAGCCCAATGAATTTCATAAATTGTAATATTTCAATAAGTTCTATAAATTTTAAAAATCCGATAAATCAAATTCTATAAATTGTATAAGTCCTTTAAATTCTGTAAATTCTTAAAAGTTAAATAATTCAGGAACTTCTTCAAACTCTATAAATGCGAAATAGTCCAAAAGTTTTATAAAATTGAGAAATTTTTTACAAATTTTATAAATTTATTGAATTCATTAAATTTAAATTCAATAAATTTGATAACATCTACAAATGCGAATTTTATAGATTCTTTAATTTTTTCAATTTTTTAACTCAAAATTCGATAAATTATCTTAATTTTATTAATTATAAAACTATAAACTTCTTAAATTTTTGTCAATTCGGTTAATTCCACAAATTTTACAAATTCTATTAAATCTTTAGATTTTGTAAATACAATAAATTCTATAAATTATTATAATTCTTTAAATTTTACAAGTGCTATACATTTTATAAATTCCGTTAATTCTTTAAATTTTGAAAAGTCTAAAAATTCAGTATATTCCCTAAATTCTATAAATACTATAAATTCTTTAAATCCCAGAAACTCTGTAAATACGATATGTTCTATTAATTTTATAAAATCTTTAAATTTTGTAGATTTTATGAGTTCTTATAAATTGCTCTATCAACCCTATTAAATGTATCATACAAACTCAAATTTGACTATTTTAAAAATTCCATGATATTTTAATTCTATAAACTCCATAATTTCTATAAATTTTATATATTCTATATATCTCACAATTTCTCTTAAATTTCAATGTAGTTCTATAAATTGTAAAATATTTTAAAGTTTTTCATAAATTCCTGAAAATTAAAATTTTATTGTAATTCTATAAATTCAATAAATTCGAATGAATTTATTCAATAAATTCAATAAATTCGATAAATTCGTTGGATTCAGAAATTTTATAAATTATAATAATTCTATCATTTCAATAAGTTCTATAAATTTTATAAATCCTTTAAATCAAATTCTACAAATTGTATAAGTCATTTGAATTCTGTAAAATCTAAAAAGTCAAATAATTCAGGAACTTCTTAAAATTCAGTAAATCTTTTAAATTATTTAAGTCCTGCAAACTCTGTAAATGGAATATATTCCAACAATTTTATAAAATCGATAAATTCTAGAAATTTTACAAATTTTATAAATTTATTGAATTCATTAAATTTAAATTCAATAAATTTGATAAAATCTTCAAATTTTATAAAATCTGCGAATTTTATAAATTCTTTAATTTTTTCAATTCTTTAAATTTTTTAACTCTTAATTCGAAAAATTATCTTAATTTTATTAAGTCTAATTATTTTACAAGTTGTATAAATGCAATAACAGCTATAAACTTCTTAAATTTTATAAATTCTATTAATTCTTTAGATTTTGTAAATTCTGTAAATACAATAAATTCTATAAATTATAATAATTCTTTAAATTTTACAAGTGCTATACATTTTATAAATTCCGTTATTTCTTTAAATTTTGAAAAGTCTAAAAATTCAGTACTTTCTTTAAATTCTATGGATACTATAAATTCTTTAAATCCCAGGAACTCTGTAAATGCGATATGTTCTATTAATTTAAAAAAAAAATCGATAAATTTATCCTTAAATTAATAAAATCCTTAAATTTTGTAGATTTTATGAGTTCCTGTAAATTGTTTTATCGCTGTAAGTTCTACAAATTGTACAAGCTCAAATTTGACTTATTTTAAAAATTCCATAAATAATCCTTAAAAATTCTAATCTTTAAATTCTATAAAATATAAAAGTTCAGTAAGTTCTTTAAATTCTATAAATACGGTAAATTTAATATATTCGATAAATTCTGTAAATTTTAAAAATTTTATAAATTCTACAAATTCTATAAATTTTATAAATCCTAATAGGTCTATAAACTCCATGATTTCTATAAATTTGATAAATTCTCTCAATTCTGTAAATACAATAAATAATATTAATTCTATAAATTCTAAACATGCAACATACACTTTTTTGTAGATAGACAAAAAATTGAAAGCATAACAAAATGCTTTGCCGCTTTTATTCGACAGCAAATGAAGTCACTCGTTAAAGAAGGATATAAAAATGTTTCTATATCAAAAGGTCGAGACTTTATCGTATTTTCACTCGCCAGTCCATATACGATAAAATCTTCAATGCCTCGTGTTTCCAAAATTTTTTGCATTATGATCGATTGCATACCGGCAATCTTGGCGAGTCATAACGGCGGGACATGCCTCCTTTGCATAAGAGCACAAAATAGTTAAACAATAAAATTCACCGAGTACTATTAATTTTTAAAAGTAACAAATCTTACCATCATTGTTGTTTTTAGGGCGAGTTTTAATTGAAATGACGGGGAATTTTTGTATTGCTCAAAAATAGTCATGAAAACCTCCACCGGAATCTTTGAATCGTCTTTATCCGTAAAATGATCTATGTCATAAGCTGATATAGATGAAAGCAAAATTAAATGCGTAAATCAAGTAAAAACCGATATGGCGAAAAGAATTTAAATTAGTGAAAATAGGAATGTAAAAAAACTGTAATTCAGAAAGCCCTATAGGAATGAAAGATTTCGAATTAAAACTTAATAAAATTTTAAACTACTTTTTATGTATACAATTCAATTATTTGAAATACATATAAGGTTCTTCCGGTACATAACCAGATGGTACAATACATTGTTTTTACTTTTCAAAAACAATCCATCTTACGTGCAAACTCATATGAAACAATATTTTTTCTAAGTTTTTGCCGTCGTAACAAAGCAAGGAGCTTCAGGTGAAAAACTTTACTTTAAGTCGCATACCTAACCAATCACAAAGCTATCAGTTTTCAGTCAATTTCAGACGTCAAGAAGCTTAATTGAAGAAGAATTAATCCCTGGTTGTATATATTATGTGTGGCCTCAATTTATGTGAGAACTCATAACTTGAAAATATTTAAGGCCTAACCACCGAGTGAGTAATAACGTTATGTAACAATGCGACACAGAAAGTACAGATGTCACTTCATAGAGTATTAAGTAAATTGAAAGAAATGCCAAAATACGCCACGAGTATAGGTTAGTTATCCAGGTGGATGACAAACAAGATAATAGTCTCGAAATATTATGAGGACCAGTTGAGTTGTATAAGCTTAATATATCTGCAAGAGGTAACTGATCAGGTCTGAATTAAGCAAGGTGCATTGACGAGTCCAGGGGCGTCTTAACAAATTTGACAATTTAAAAAGCAGCAAAAACAAAACCAAATTTATTATTTAGAGAGGAGAACAGCAGAACAAAAAATTTTCTTTTAACTCCTTCTTCGCAGAACAACAACCACTTATAAACAACAATAAAATTGCAAGTTAGAAATTATAGTATCCCATTTCGATTTGTATGCCAATTGCAAAATACTGTTGAAAAGATAAAAAACGGTCTACCTTATCATAACTAAAAGCAAGTTTGAAGTTTTAATAATTTGTGTTGTGTTTGTGGTTCTGGATGAAATTATGGTCCTGATTTCAATTTTATGTAGAAAATTTAGCTGAACGCCTCGCTATTCTTGAAATTATTTTAGCTACGTAGTATTCTTGAATGGCATTAAAATAACTAAAACCGTTTCATTGTTATTTTTCAGTAAACTATGTCAAAAATATCCATTTTTATGGTTAACATTTTTAAAGTATGAATTAAATTCTACAGATCTGCATCCACAATGGTGTGTGTATATTAAAAACTCTTAGATAAAATAAAAACTAAAGCAATAACATTAAAATTGTTATAAGTTTTAAATTTTAATAAATCACCTGAAAGTGCAAAAAATATAAACTTATCCTTTTATCCTACATTCAACCAAAGGCTTTAAATGAGAACAATAAAAAATGCAAGAAAGTTGGGATAGTAAAAATAAGAGTGGAAAAAATTTAATTCCTTCCTACACACAGTTACAGTTTTCTATGTATAGCGTAGTATTATCAGACTTTAACTTATGTTATATTCTTTCGATTTACAAAAACAAAATCGATTTTTTTATTTGCCAAAGAATATGAAAAAAAAAAATAAAAAATTGATCCATTTGTAGTTGTATTGGTGAAAAAATAACAAAAAAGCGAGGTTATGTTTACTCATTTTGCAGCATTTTACATATTATATTGTGAAATTTAAAGTTACCGTGAAAAGATAGAAAATGTTAATTTTTAGATTAAAATATAACCACAAATGATTTATGAAAATAGCCTCTTATTTTTGTTTATCTAATTTTCACGTTTACATTTCTATGTGTTTGTGAAATTTGGATCAAATCTACCAAAAATTCAGATTTGTTAAAAATGATCCGGATCAAAAAAAATCAATTTTTTTTTTTTGAAATAATATGTAAAATTAATTTGTTGATTCAGATCAATTCCCCCCCCCCCCCCCCCCCCAAAGAATTCGACATTAGTTTCGAGTTGTATGGTGTGGAATACCTGTACGTAACATATTTAAAATAAAAGGCTTTCGGGTTTTTGGTGGCAAATACATTTAATAATAATTAATGCTACCACAATCGCTTTAAAATATGAGAATTTATTTAAAAGCCTCAAACCTATTTAGGCAAGTATTTTGGTCGATTAGAATCCCATTTCCAACGCACAAGTCAAATTTCATTATAATCGGTTAAGTAATAGCGAAGTTTCTTCGTAATTACCCATTTTCCAAAACCTTATCCAAAATTAATTTAAAATATCATTTCCATCATATATCTCGAATTTTATAATAATTGGTTAATAAACGGTCAAATTTCATTCTTATTGCCAATATTAAAAAACTTCGCTCATGTCAAATTCCACGAAATTCCACGGGTGCTGGGTGGGATTCAATAGGGTAGGCGTTGACCGTTTATAGCCAATTATAAATTGGTTTATACTCCAACGTTGCAACTATGTAGAAACCATCAACTGTCTCTAGTTTACCTCCACGCGGTAGCACCTGGGCAACGTTTGTTTTGCATTTTTAATGTATCACAACGGCTGAACTTCTAGAGGCGAGTGTAATAACACTATAAAAACAAAAGCAATGGATAAAACAAACAAGGAAACTAATACCCTAGGTGGCAGACCTGATGTTCAGGAAAATCCACTCTCTCCGGAGGTCGGTCCCATGGATTCTAGGGGGGACCAAACATTGCTACATAATTCAAAAGATACCAAAAATAAGCTAAGCGATATCAACGCTCAAAAGAGTAACGAGGAAGAACTTTCATTCCGAAAGGGCTCCATTACAATCAGATCACCAATAAAAAAAATATTTGCAAACAACGCAATCTCCACTGAAAAAGTAACTTCATTATCAGAACAAATGCCGAGTGCATCAACAAATATTATAAATAGCGAGGAGCTGTTAAATAAATTTCAAAAAATGGAGAAACTAATCGCGCAGCTGAGCAATGAAGTTGCTGAACTTAAAAGAGAAAACTCTACACTAAAAGAAAAGGTTAAAAATAGCATAGCTAAGGATTCAGCACGAGTTAACAATCTTTCTTCAAACCATATTCAGCCATCAGCCAGTCAACATGAACATTCAAATAATTCCAACTGGTTGCTGCGGCAATTTCCAGTTTTTCAACAGAATAATAGATTCAGTGCTCTGAGTCAAGAGGATTATTGCACAGATGAGGAAGAACTGGAAAAAGAAGTTTCCGGTGCTGATAACAGAAATGCTAGGAAACGCAGGCGTACAAAAACGATAACTCCTCCAAAAAATACTACACAAATTGTGATCAATAACACTGAACAGAAAACCCCAAAAATACCACTGCCTCCACCCATTAACGTGAGCAATATCAAAAATTTCGAACTTTTTCGACAAAAAGTAATAAAAACCACTAGTGAATCAACTAATTTTAAGGCGCTTTCAAATAGTGACATTAAAATTACATTTCAAAATGAAAATGATTACAGAAATGTCAAAAAATTACTGGAAGAATTAAAAAAAGAACCCAGCAACCAATCCGAAAATATAGAATATCACACCTACCAGCTGAAGAGCGAAAAGGCTTATAGAGTAGTTATTAGAGGCTTACCATCTTCCATTAGTCACGATGTAATTAAAGCAGACTTAGAAAAAATGGGACATGAAGTCGCAGGTATTACTAACATATACAAAATGGTCACAACTAATGGTGTAAAAGACAAGAAACACTTTCCATTGTTTTACATCGACTTAAAACAAAAAGACAACAATAAAGAAGTATACAACATCAAGAAACTTGCGTATTGTATCGTTAAAATTGAGCCACCTAACAAGACAAGGGACATTCCACAATGTACGAATTGTCAACAATGGACATACCAAGAGTTTTTGCTATCGTCAAACCAAATGCGTTAAATGTGCTGGAGATCATCACACGACAAAATGCAAAAAACAACCAGATATCGCGCCTTCATGTGCTCTTTGTCAACAACAAGGACATACTGCAAATTATAAAGGATGCTGTATATCAGAACAAAATTAAAAGTCAACAGAATAATAGAACAAAGTAGTACAGCGATTACAAACCAAAGCTGCTAAACCACAAACAACAATCACACCATCCACAGTTGGATTATCCTATGCGCAAATCACCAAATTATCTGCTGATGAATCAAACCAAAACAACAAACACATAGAAGTTAATAACGAGTCTAATAACTTTGAAATTTTTAAAAAGCTTAGTCAAATTCAACAGACACTTGGTCACTTAACAGAAAGGGTGGCAAAACTAGAAATTAATTTCTATCCGCCTAGCAAAAAAAGTCAGCATACACACAAATGATTAACTCGTTCCTACGCATTGTAACTTGGAACGCTAATGGGCTCAACCAACGAGCCCAAGAACTGGAAATATTTCTCCATACAAACAACATAGATATTGCACTTATTTCAGAAACGCACTTCTCCAACAAAAGCTTTTTTAGAATAAAGGGATTTAATTCCTACTGGACAACCCATCCTAGTGAAAGAGCCAGAGGTGGTTCAGCTGTACTAATTAAAAATAATATCAAACATAATCAACAAGAGGATATTCGAGAAAGCTACATCCAAGCAACTGTTATCTCAATCCAATATAATGGCGCAGATCTAAATATTGCGGCAGCATACTGTCCTCCACGGCATACACCAACGAAGTTACAATTTAATAACGTCTTTAAGCTCGGTCCAAGATTTATTATTGGAGGGGACTATAATATAAAACATACAGCTTGGGGTTCCAGGCTAATTTCTCCTGGGAAAGGAAATGCTTTGTTCAATGCCATTCATGAAAACAAATGTGAATATCTGTCTCCAAGGAGGCCAACGTATTGGCCAACGGATGCAGGAAAAATACCAGATTTGCTTGATTTCTTCATCATAAAAGGTATTTCATCCAATTACACTATAGTCGAAGGAATTAACGACTTAACATCTGATCACATTCCTGTACTGTTGTCAGTAAGCGCTATAGTCATCAAGAAAAAAAAGAAGCAAAACCTTACTAATAGATTCACGGATTGGGACCTCTTCAGAGAAAAACTGGAAGAGCTAGTTGAATTAAAAGTTAGTATTAAAAGTAATGAAGAATTGGAACAACAAACAAACAATTTCATTGAATACACTCGTATGGCCGCCAGTCTAGCTACTCCAGAATTAAAGGACAAAGCGGAGATTGAAGTCAAACACCCGGCTGAAATCAGGGAACAAATCAAGGAAAGGAGAAAGGCAAGGAGAATATGGCATCTCACCAGAAATCCCGCTGACAAGACCACCTTCAATCGAATAAGTAACAAAGTCAATAGGCTAATCAAAAGCTTCAAACAGGATTGCTTCGACAACTACTTAAGCGGGCTAGGTCCAAAAATGGATAAAGACTACTCGTTATGGAAAGCAACCAAAAAATTTAAACGACCTGTAGTTCGAGTACCACCTACATATAAGAAATGCTCAAGGCAATTGGGTTCGACAAGACAAAGAAAAATCGGAACTCTTTGCTCAACACCTAGCAACAGTGTTTCAACCCCATGACATTCAATCCAACATTGACGTAACACCTGTCTATCAATCAAATCAGGATTTTAAAAGGGTCACGCCAATGGAAATTGCTGAAGAAATCGACAAAAGTCTTAGTCAAAAAAAGGCACCAGGAATTGATGAAATATCACCGGGTCTATTCAAGGAACTTCCACGCAAAGCAATCATCATGATCACATACTTATTTAATGCCTGTATGAGATTGAAGTATATACCCAAATGCTTCAAAACGGTCCAAATAATTATGTTGAAGAAACCAGGTAAACCAGATGAAGAAGTAACATCATACAGACCAATTTCACTGCTTCCGACCTTATCAAAGCTGTTTGAAAAACTACTACTAAAACGTCTAAAGCCAATGGTAAACGTTCTTGATTTTCAATTTGGATTCAGGAATAACCACTCCACAATAGATCAAGTCCATCGAATAACTACGGTAATAGAGCAAGCGTTAGAAGAAAAGAAATATTGCCCCGCCGTATTTCTGGATGTATCTCAGGCCTTTGATAGGGTTTGGCACGAGGGATTGACATTCAAGATGAGCAAAATGCTACCACAAAACTATTGCCAGCTGCTTGAATCATACCTCTCTGATCGCCAATTCAGAGTCATCCATGAAGAAACATGTTCTGACTTTTATCCAACTCTAGCGGGAGTTCCGCAGGGAAGCGTATTGGGACCCCTCCTCTACCTTATCTACACTGCGGACATACCTACAACGAATAAAACGTTCATCGGCACGTTCGCTGACGACACTGTAATTATGTCAGTAGACGAATCACAACCAAGGGCAGTCGAAAATCTTCAACGAGCAATGAACGACGTTACTAAATGGACAATTGACTGGAAAATAGTGCTTAATGAGCTCAAATCAACCCATGTGACATTTACGCTCCGACACAAAAATAACAGTCTACACATATACCTCAATGGGGTGCAAGTGCCGCAGGCTGAATCGGCTAAATACCTTGTTCTGCATTTAGATTCAAGGCTCAACTGGAAACATCATGTGAGACAAAAAGCTGAACAGATACGATTAAAACAACGTCAAATGTACTGGTTATTTGGGCATCATTCCAAAATGAACCTGTATTGCAAAAGACTAGTCTACCAGACTATCTTCAAACCAATATGGATGTATGGTGCGCAGCTATGGGGTTGTACTCATAAATCCAATAGAGACATTATTACGTTGTATAATGTCTCTATTGGATTAAAAATAAATTTCTTCGAATGGTCACCAACGCTTACCGATTTGTGACTAACAGAGAAATACACAATGATCTAAAAATACAATTGATAGACGACGTCATCCGCGAATGTGCCATTAAACATGAGAAGAGGCTTCTTAACCACACCAACGTTGAGGCCGTACAACTACTGGACAGTACAAACGAAATAAGGCGGCTCAAACGAATCAAACCACATGAGCTAACCGTATGAATATTATATCTTAAGGGAACTGAATACTGGTCCAGCAGACCCACTCAAGTTTATGCTTATCTCATAAGTACTAATGTCAACCTTACTAATGAATTAATAATGTTTAAGATTGTAGTAGCCATATCAATAAAGATGTTTAAAAAAAAAAAAAAAAAAAAAAAAAAATCCACGAAAATCCATTGATAAATAGATATGTTCCATCATAGTCCAGGATTTAATTTAAAATTCATTTTAGAATACCACTTTCAGTGTATCTATCGAATTTCATCATAATCGGTTAAGGAATAGCCAAGTTCCATCCCATATTCCAGGATTTCATCTAAAAAATATTTGAGAATCCCATTTCCATCGCAGATTGCAAATTTCATTAAAATGCGTTAAGAAAAAGATAAGTTCCATCCTAATTAACTAGAGGTTGATTTGCTAAAGGTTGAATTTGAAATGAAAAATTTGTATGTATTTTTCTGTTAAAACCCCGGTTTTTTAAATTCAGGTTTGGATGTGCGCGAATTTACACTGCGCGCTAATATTTATTAGTATAATGATTTTTAAACCTAATGATATCAACAGTTATTTTTGCTCTACTTTGAACTCAAATAGTCGAACCGTCGATTTATTTTCTAATGAGTCTTCTAATTCGTTTTCGACCTCAAATATTTCTCTCGAGGATTTACAATTTCCTATTTGGTAGATTAATTTAGAATCTTTTGGTCTGGATAACGACAATTTAAAATTCGTGAAAAGAGTTTTTCAATTTTAATTCTTACGTCTCCTTCCTATCCACATGCTAAGCCCGATCAGCTACTCGATGCCAAAAAAAGTAAAAACTGAGATTAACATACTGCGACAAAACACGAAAAATTCAAGTCAATATTATTATTCCTCTCTTTGTATAAAATTAAAATTAACAAGGGCGGTTCAACAAGCTTCGCGCATAACATTATTATGTTCTCTTACCTTTTTCTTGTATCAAGGATGACTACAATCCAAATATTTTTACTAAGACTGTGTCCGAAACGTAAGATAAAGAATTTTTAGAACAGATTTTTGAGATTTTTTTGAAAAATATTTCCCCTACATTCACAATTTTTCCATTTCCATCGCGGATGCCAAATTTCACTAAAATCCAAATTTCATTAAAAACTTCATCTAAAAATCATTTTAGAATCTCATTTCCAACAGATTTCTCAAATTTCATCGCAATCAGTTAACCCTTTCAGTGCAAAATTTTAGTTAGCCATAGGAGAAAATTTTTTATTGATTTTTATTGTGAAAGTTGATGTCAGATTTACAAAATTATTTGATTCATTACAATATTGAGCCCGAGTGCTGAGAAATTGGGCTCTAAAATTTGGCCACAAATGAGTACAAATGCCGTCAAAGGTTATGTAAATGTTCAAATTAAAATCGCTTTCAATATCAAAAATTCTTTATATATGTGTTCAGATAATTCAATAAACATTAAATAAAATATAAAAGTAAACTTAACAAAAATGTAAAAATAAATAAAATTTTAGGAATTCAGTTTCAACCATAAAAACAATGTCCAACTACATATTCAGTCTTTTACGTGGTACTCGTAAAAGCAATTATTCTTGCTATTGAGGCACAAATGCACTTTACACTTTGTGCAATAAATTCTTGATTTACCAATACTGCTTGATGCATTTAATGCGTTTTCATGCAGCGGAAGGTGGTTCATCTGCTCAAAACGGATCTCGTCTATTGGTCGAACTTCATATTTACCCTATTTTGATGTGCTGGAAGTTGGAGAAATCGCTTCAATTGGATTGGGTAGCGGTCGACCTCTCTTTTTTGGAATTTGATTGGTGGAAATCAAAATCTTGGCAAGGTGTAATCTGAATTTATAAAGGTCCTCCATTTGATTTTTATTGAACAAATCGCTTGCTTCAAATTCTTTTTTGTATTCGATCCACGATGAGGCAATCGAAAAGTCCAGGAAGTGAGAAACCATTCTTAGGGTCCATTTTTTGCTTTTAATGAAAATTCTATAATAAGCTCTCAATTGATCCAAAAGGTCCACTCCTCCCATTCCAAAATTATATTCGGCTACTATGCCTGGCTGTTTCACATCCAAGTATTTTTTAACATTCTTGTCCCATCGGATAACGGTTTTCTCAACTCCGACACCCATGCAGTTTGATGCTAAATAAATTGGCTTATTATCTTGCCACTTCACAATGCATATGTTACCATCTAAGCTGGTCACTTCATCATTAGAACCTCGCCCTTTTGACTTTAACTCCTTATCATTTACGTGTGGGGGATGCGCAAACCGATAAACCCTTATCGTACCAGTTGCATTAACTTTTAATTGTTTCAGTCTCTCAAATAATTGATAACTACTGAAATAGTTATCAAAAAAAAGTGAATGGCCATTTTGTGGTATCCGTTTAGCCAGTTCTAGCACAGCTGCTGGGCCAAATTTAAATGTGTTTTTATTTGCTAGGGAAATTTCTGTATTTGAACCTTAGTATATAAAAAAATTATATGGTAATCCACTTTTCCCACAGAGCGCGAATACCTTTATACCCCACGGATACGGCTTGCCTTTAATGTACTGTTTTATGTCGATGCGCCCTTTAAACGGTATGATTTGCTCGTCCACTGAAAGCGTTTCCTCTAAGGGATGTTCCCAACATCTGCTTAAAATAGAGTCAATTAGCGGTAGGACTAACCTGAATTTATCTTTGTTTTGAGGGTTTAAATTTGTTTTGTCCACGAAATGCAAGCAAACTCTTAATTGGCAAAATCTTTTAAGACTCATTACATTCTTGACGGCATCAAATCCAAAATATTCGTCCCAATACATCGAAAGTCTGCATAACTTAAGATTCCCCATTAATATATGTATTTCAAAAAATTTTACCATTTCGTCAGGGGTCGTCTCTTTGAAGTTTAATATATTTGATTGCTGGGCGTATAAATTAGTATATTTACTAATATCAGTAAACATCTGCCTCGGAATATATCGAAAAAAATATTTGGCTGGTGAAAAATCGATAACATCATCCTTCGCTGAAAAATCGTTACAATTTTTATCAAACGGGATTGCTTCTCCTTCAAATGCACGTCTACGCCACCGAATATCGGCTTTTTTGGTAAAAACTAATTCTTTATTTAAATCGATATTTTCAATTATTACATCCGATCCCGTGTCATTTTCGGTAGCTACAACGGTCGCAGTTTCAAATACAAATTCTTGTTTGCCATCATCCTCTAAAACATTTTCTTGGGTTTCGTAACTCAGTCGATCTTTATTTTTAGATAACTCAGTTTGATTCAGACCCACGCATTCATCTTCGTCTGAAATTTCCAACTCTGAATCGTCGGCATTCAACAGCTCCAAAATTTCATGTGGTTTAAAATATTTTCCTGGTGGGTGAACGGTTCGTTGCATTTTATAATTACACCTACACAAATAAACAAATTAAAATTTTAGAAAATGGTTCATACAGCTGCATGCAACTGCTACATACTTTAAAACTCAACAAATGTTTCAGTTTCTATTAATATTTCAAAATATTGTTTAGGAATCGTGTTAGTATTGAAAATTTGTACTAATTTATAGATAAATATATGTATGTCCCCAAATAAGGACACCACCCTTGAACGATTTTGTCCTCAAATGAGTACACACTTTTTATCGTCCAAAAACAATTTTTTGTAAAAAAAATTAAGATAGTAATATTTATTTTAATGAACTTATAAGTATTTTAAAATTACAAAAATGTAATTTTTAAACTTAGATATCACAGCACAAATTATAAAATTATTTAATAGTTCTTACCTCTTTTGACAAGAACCTCACTATCTGAATCACACTACACAACTAATAAATTTTTCTCATTGAAATTCGTAACAAAACAAAAATATTGGTGATTTCCCTTTTTATATATTTGAATTTAGCGTATTACATCAAATAGAGTGTTACCAGCATTATATTTGACTAATAAACCCAACGAAATGTTGACGTCCACAATTGTGGACAAATTCCCTGAAAGGGTTAAGAAACTAACAAGTTCCATCTTCCATCATACTGGTTCTAGAACTTCTTCTAAAAATCATTTTAGAAACCTATTTCCAATGCACAGATCAAATTTAATAATAATCAGTTAAGGAATAGTCAAGCTCTATGCTGATTGGCCATTCATATAATTTGCTAAAGAATAAATTTGAAATGCGAGAGGTTCAATTTGAATGATGGTACAATGGTATAATGGTATGATGGTATGATGATATGATGGTATGATGTTAGGATGGTATGATGGAATGATTGTACGTGGCTCTTATAAAGTTAAGTTGATTATCGGATTGGGTTGACCATTAAGTGTCGAGTTGAGCAAACGGTTGAGATTTTGTTTGAGCTAAGTTGAGCTAAAGTTGAGTTAGGGTTTAATTAGCTTGCGTTGAGGTTCAGTGAATTACTCGGTTGGGGAATTATTTAAGGGTTGATTTGGGGTTAGGTTAAGTATTAATTTTGAAGTTGATTTCGGGTTGATTTGGAGATTGAATTGAGGGTTGGGTAAGTTGTAAATTGAGTTGGAGGTTAAGCTAAAGATTGACTTAACAGGTTCAGTTAGGGATTGACCGAAGTTCTGATTACTATCAACATATCAGCTAACTATTTGGATGTCTTATATGTGGGGGGTGTTGGGAATGGATCTAGGAAGCCCATAAATCATGGGGGCCACTGATGTATAGGTGGTTACAGCCATTGTATTATTTATCAACAGTTATACATCTGGCATCTACAGCGGCCAATTTCGCTACGATTTCTTCCGAACTTTTTTATTAAACAAAATCTAATTAACGTTTCTCCGCCACGTCTTTTTAAATTTGGCTAAATATCATGCGTTTTAAGGTGCTTCAGTAATGATGATGTGCTGGAATCGAGAACAGCTACATCGGATTTACAGACGTTGCAACTTGTTTTGTTCTGTTTTTTGACGAAGATGCCAGCAATGAAAAAAAGTCCCGAACATTCAATGTTTTCTTGTGTGACATGGCTGCACTAAAAATATTTTAAATAATTAAAAATAATTTAATCGGTCATATTGTAAATAGTATACAATCGCGTCTGTACAAAATATTTGTTTTAAATTTTTTTCGTTGGTCGCATATTTGAAGTTATTTATTTATGCGGCAATTCATAAAAACCACTTATCTCTATATGAGTTTCTTATAAGTGAGATAAGTGGTTTTTATGAACTGCCACAGTCCGATATATTGTTAGTAGCAATAACAGACAATAATATTGATTTTTACAAAAATTATTTAATGTTATAGCTGGAAATTCTAATTACCCGAACCCGTCCGGTTTTAAAATTTGGATCCAGAATTCGGGTTTAATGTATTTCCCCGGCGGGTCCGGGTCGAGTCGGATCCAGAAACTCTAAGCTTAGGTAAGAGGATAGGTTTCAGTTGTTTTTCAATAAATTTAATCAAGTCAAGAGACCATATTCTACTTACGTTATCACTAACCCCTAGTCTGTCATTGCAATTCGATTAGTGGTATAGATGAGCTTAAGGATTTTAGGCAATAGCGATTGAACTTTCCCATCATCTTACCTGCATATAAGAACCAATTTTATTCTCGACAAATATTTATTCTAAAACCACAAAAAATGTTAATAACTGAATAGAAATAATTCGGTACCAAAATAGATTAGAGCTGGATCATGTTTTTCAGCAAATAAAACGATACGTTAAACAGATTAGAGTTAAATAGTTGCAATAATTTTTGTTATCTTATATTTATGTATTGTATATTATGAAGTATATTTCAACAAATCCATCATTTTTATTATAATTTGCAATAAATAAGCGATCATGTGCGCACACGGTAACCTGAGAAAAAAATACTTTGGCAAAATAAACGAAATTTTTCTCATCTTTTAACGCATTTTGGTATTTTTGTTTTAGCAAACTAATTTATGGTTTACCTACACCTTTCACGAAATTTTACAAAAATATCGATCCGGGTTTATAATAAGAGAAGGAACTTTCACAATATATTTTAAGAATGCTACAAAGGTAATAGAAGTCTGCATAATTTATGGTTTGATGCTTTTTGAAGAACCTTGTAATTTGTATACAACTAATAGCCTAGAATTTTGAAAGCGAACCAATACACTATTAAGTTCTCGCCTAATCGATTATTGTTCAGCGTTAGAAGACTAGATGATTGTTATCTGATTTTGAAATTAAAAGGGTTCCCACGTCGAATTTAATCGATATTAAAACAAAGATGATTCTTAAACATAACAACAACAATACAAATAATGTAACAGTAATGAAAATTAATGAGGTCAACTTAGAAAGTATAAATAAGACAATATTTTGTGAATAAGATACTCGGATAACGACACGTTTTTGTAATTTTTTGCAATTTTTTTATGTAATCAGGCGAGTGAACATAAATTTTAATTGTCTCGTGCATATTAATAAACCACAAATACTATAAATAATAATAAAAAGACAAATCCGCGACAAAATTTAATTTTGCGCACAGCGACAAATCCATCGCATACAAATTAATTAAGTTTATGAATTATGATTTGCTCTTAATTGTAAAGTAGTGTAGTAAGTAGCGAAATTAAAGTTAATTCCTTTACGACGGACGATGTGTAATAAATTATTTTATTAAGACTAAAAAAAAAAATAAAAAAATTTATAGTTAATAGGTTTGCTGTTTGTACATATTCTAATAAATCTTAAAATTTAAATTTAAATACAAAATTTAATGTTTGTAGAATTAGTTTTTGGCACAACGCTTGACAATTTTACATAACGACAAACAAAAATTTGTTTATTTTTACTTGTTCATAGCAATTTGTATCTGAATGACTAATTGTTCATTCTCAAGACACGATAGTGTTTACTGTATGAATGAGACCAGGTAGTACACTTTTTGTGTCATTTAGTATTTAACAATGTCATGTTTTTGGTGTTATTAAATTTTCTATTTTAGGGCAACACATCCGGGATGATCCATCTGATTTATTTGTATAAGCAATGAGTCAATTTAGCGATTTTTGTCGAGTATTTATAATTTAGGTGCTCATATATAATCTTATCACTCGTTCATAATATAAATGAGAGGATGAACTTTGAATGCTGCCTAGAAATTTTACGATTTTTTTTTTGTTTGTCACAAACAATCATAACTGTAATTATATCCGTTATTTAAATCAGTTATGACATTTTGATGGAAATTTAAAAAACCATATTTAATCGCGCCAATAAATTCTGAGAATGTCTATTAAAATTTAAAGAACTGCATCGCAGTTAGTCCAATGTTAGCTTTAAAAATGTATATTACGTTTTTTTTTGTACAACCCAGGAAAACACAGATTATTCGTGGTAAAAAAATCTGTACTCAATTAGGGGATTTGTTCCCATGGCGTACTGCAGCTATCGGGGGAGTCACAGGTGGTGAATAGTGGACGGCCTATCGATAGGTAGGTTAGCAGTGAATTAAATAAGCCGCCCCAACCGCAGTCCAGCTGGTGAGAGAGTCTCAGGGAACTGGGGAGTGGTTAACCTCTCCCTGCAGTGGTTAACCTCTCCTCCTTATCTCTGCACCTCCGGAGTCTCCGCGGGTGATGAGTGGGGTACGTACCCTATAAACGGGTAACCCTGGTAATGGAATGGATCCCATTGGGTTGGGCTCTCCTTGTGAATAGGTGAATGAGAGAGAGAATGTGGAGCGGAGGGAAGGGGTGCTGGGAGGCCGGGGTTCTAGCGAGCCGAATCTGCTGGATTAAGGTGCTAAGCGACCCGTGCTGATGATCAACTAGGCTGGGGCCCATATAACAAAGCCCAGTCGCTAACGAAGGCCTCCGGATACCTGGCGACCTCCAGTTGTATTTAGCCTTACCTGTGTATACAGATCTCTACACAGGTGGACCCATGTTTCTCCGATACTCGTGAGAATAGCATGAATGATAACAAAATCAAAGAAATATGGGCCGGTACCGTTCAAAAACCGGGAAGCAACAACGAAGGGAGTAGCTTGAACCTTAAAGGTAGAGCTCCCTCCTTAGCGGCGGGGGGAAGCAATACCGTGACATTAAAGCCAGGTAGAAGCGGAACCGGAGCCAAACAAAAAAGCTGGGGATCGGAAGGGGTGCCTCCGGCGAAGCGACGATATCGTGAAAAACGGTCGGCGTACAGAATTTTGGAAAGGCTGACTGCGATCCCAGGGGGGAATTTAACAGCAGAACAAAAGGAATCCGTGGCATGGGCGAGGAAGGTTGTCGGCAGCGGCACTTTGAATAAGGATCTTGAGCGACGCTAAATGAGCCAAGGTGACTACAGGAGAAAATGACCAAAAGATGAAGCTGTTCAGCGAAATCTTAAAGGAGCATTCCTTGATGTTAGCCGTCATTGACAGGGGTCAGGAAGACGGGAGCATTACGGCTGAAAAATGGAACTTGGTTTGCAACGAACTGAACTCCGTATTTTTAGAAGTCCTGAGAGATAATCTGGGACCCCCAGTGTCCTGTATGTCCTGGCGCGAAGCTGGAGGCGGTCAGTAAGAAGGAAATTCCGAGTAGACCGAGGGCACGCGTCTGATTGCCAATTAAGCCAGAGAAGCCTGAGGAGGTCATTGAGATCATTCAGGCCAGTAACCCACATCTTCCGGCAAAGGACTGGAAGATAGTGAAACAAGGGGAGGCCAAAGCGGGCTATAGGTTGTCGGTTATACTGTTAAACAGGGAGTCCCTAACTCTCCTTGCGGAAACAAAGGGAGTGATCAGCTTCGGATTAGGGTCAATCACTCCCAATGTGTATAAGGAGGATGAAGTGGACACGCAAGTGGAAAACCAGCCTGGGGTAAACGTCGGAAAGGAAGGTGTTGATTTTTCGGAGACGGATACGGATACTGAAATGATGGCCTGTGTTCTTCAAGGGAATCCAGGAGGGACGGATCAATACTGGAAAACGAGGCAGTGCAAATTTTCACGGACGGCTCTAAGCTAGATGGTAAGGTAGGAGCCGGAGTCTTCTGTGAGAAGCTTAATGTTAAAATTTCGGTTCGTCTTCCTGACTACTGCAGCGTGTACTAAGCTGAAGTGGTGGCGATCGGGGAAGTCGTGACATGGTTGAAGCATAATGTGATATCAGTAAGGGATATCGAAATTTATGTGGATAGTCAGGCGGGGGTCAGGTCACTAGAGGCGGTTTGTCTGAGGTCACGGGTGGCGCCACTATTGGTCTAAATGTGCGATAGCAGCCACTCTAACCTAACCTAACCTAACCTGGGGGATTAATTGGTAATAATTGAGAAATCACTAAAATGAGACTCCATTTCATAGGTGACAAATTATCGTCGTGAAAAGTACCAATGCACCAATCTGATATTTATGGTAGCCTGTTAGTCACTTATACCGAAGTTGTGGTTCAGCGAGATATGCCAGAAAAATGCCGTCGACTCCAGAAACCTTGTAAATGTCGTTGATTTAATTGAAATCTCGATAACTTGCTTATGCATAAGTTGAGCAGTGATGGTTCCGTCAACGAGATTATTGGCGATCCATCCAAAAGACGATTAAGTTTGACCGGATCGCCGGCTATATTCCTCAAGTGATAGACATTTAGTATTTGATGCATAACTTGGACCGAACTGATTTTATCACACGATCTGTCTGTCGGAAGATCACCCATAATTTGGCTTCTAGTATGAGGACGAGCGTGAAAACACGAAATAAATACAAATATCTCCTAAAATACTCCAGCCATAAAAAAATGGTTTAAATAAAAATAGTCAAGGATAGTGGGGTCATTTATATGTACTAATTTCCTTGATCTTCAGGTCAATTTTCAAGGTCATTTGAAGTTCAAGGTCATTTTTTAAATTGGAACCCCTATTTTCGACACCGGATTCGGAACTGGTGGAACATTTTACGTTCGAATATGTATTTTCCATGACCTCCCAAGGTCACCTGAAGGAATATATTTTAGTTATAATGCTTAAGATTGGTGTTAACTATACCGCCCGTCGGGGTCAATCTAAAGCAGCTATTACGCAAAATTTCACTGAGAAATTCTGTAACGAACTTAACGCTGCAGTTACATTAGAAGACGTTAATATTAACAGGAAGCGTTCGAGAAAGAATACATACAGTTCAAGGATTACGACTACCAAGTATCCTTAGCGGGTCAAGCATCATATTTGGAAACAGTTGAATCACGCTATTTCACAATTAAAGCTAAACTTCGTAAAGCTGCAGCAGACTGCAACATCCCTGTCAAAAATCTACAAAAAGAATTTCATGAATTCATACTGGCTTTTGCTGATCAACAAATACCTCAATTTAGGGGTTATATGCAGGATTCCAGCCTTTCGGGATTTATATGAATCTTCGGTTTTTAATGGAGGGAGGGGCGCTAATGGGATTGCTAAGGGATTGCTTTTTCCCTAATGGGATTGCTAAAAGAAGAAGTTGCAATACTGATTCCACATATACATATTACAGATGTTAATTATGACGGAGCTGCAAACAAATTGATTGAACGCCATGCGTGAGTGAGCGGTTTGGAAGTATTGGACAATGACACTCAAAAGCGAGGAATTTATGAAATTTTTAGGAAAAGAATGTTACAGAAATACAACAACATCATGCCCAACAGATCTGCGCAAGTGAATGCCACTTTGTTTGAGTCACCTGCTTATAGCTGTGGCAATGAACCTCACCTCTTGGCTACGTGTCGCAAATTTAAAACATTGGATATAAACGCAAGGAGGGAGTTTGTTCAGCATAACAACAGAGTTTGTTACAATTTCCTAACTAAAAATCCAATTTTAAAATTCCTGGCATAAAAAGCTATAATACCACAATGAGCGAGCCGTTTTATTATTATTAGGTTGTTAGAGAAAGAAAGAGATGAAATTATATCTATCGATACTCACCATTGCTATCTATGCCGCATCATGCAGTTCTCAAGACGTCTAAAGATGAGAACAGTCTTTGATAGGTCAAGTAAAACCACAAACAGCATAGCGTTAAATGAAAACTTAATGGTACGTCACAACAGCCAGCCAGCATTATGGTCAATTTTAGTACGATTTTGCACTCACCCAATCGCATTAAGTGCCAACATCGAAATAATATACCGTCAAATAAGGGTATGAGAAGAGGATACTAACTATTAACGTGTTGTTTGGCGGCAATCTTCTAATTTATCCTTCGAAAATTTCATTAAAAACGATTTTTTGTAGATGGTCGCTTGAGTAGTAAAATAGATATCACTGAAGCTATAAATCTCGAGGAACAATTGATTGTGCTATTAGGAAAGGGTGATTTTCCACTGAGGAAATTGGTTTCCAACATACCTTCGCTAGGTGACGCCGAAGATCAAATCCACCTTAGATGATAGCCAGACCACAATCAAAGTTCTCGGTCTTGGATCCTAAAAACGACGTCTTACAAGTTAAAGTCAAATTAAATGACAACATATGTACACTACACCAAAAGTACTCTCCTCTCTGAATGTTTAAAAGTGCTTGACCCTCTTGGTTGGTTTGCTTCATCAACAATTACCATAAACATACTGTTTCAAAAGTTATGGGTATGTAAATATGTAACTACCGCCTCATATTACGAATATGGCGTCAACTGCGAGATAATTTCGAACATTTTCAATTAATCCACATTCTAAGACATATTCGATGGAACACTGATTGCATTCAATTTCATTGATTCTGCGGCATGAGTGATGCAGTTTAAGCGGTTGTCATTTATAGTAGATTTGAAGATAAAAATGAAAAACCCCAAATCAACCTTTCGGCATCAAAAACTAATTGGTGGCAGCATTAAAGCAAATTGGAGGCTACGTGCAGCGGTATTGATAAGCAGATTATTAACCAAGGTGAAAAATGAGTTTGCTATCTGATATCAGAGATTCAACCGAGAATCCCGCTTATTATTTATAGCTGGCTGGGCTTTCTTAGATGAGAACAAATCACAAAGTGCATGGAGAGCTTTTGGAAGCGCTTATCACGCGACTTTCTCCATAGTACTAGCAACACCGAACTAAATGGCAACAAAAGCAAAACAATCTTTATATAGATGAGATCGTATTGGTGAAAGAGATCAATATACCTCGATGCAAATGGTTAAATCCAAGAATTACTGCAATACGTCAAGGCAAGGACGGAATTGTTCAGGTAGTCACACACCATACGTCAAAATCACCATTAAAAAGTCCAGTCAGCAAAATCGTTCAACTACCAATTACTTGAACAATAAGATACTACTACTACTGATACTACTGAGACATTAATTTGTACTTTGTTTTGGAATCTAAATTTAAATTTAACAGACTTTTAGTTCGGTTTATCGAGTATTACTGATTAATTTGATTAGGTTTCCAGAATATTGTTGCGTCTTCTGGGGTTACTGAGAGGTTGGATTGGAAATTGGATTAAAATGTTAACCTCCAGATTGTTTCAGGTTATGAAATATTTACAAGTTTTAAATTTTAAAATTTAAATTTGAATCTGAAGTAAATAGCTCTTGAGTTCGGCTGTGGTGGTGGGGGAGAGGGATGGGTGTTTTTTTTTTTAATAGAAAAGGAACCAGTTTGTTATTAAATAGTATGTCGTTGGATGTCCTACTATTTACAATTTAATTAGTATAAGCTCAAATAAACGAATCAGTCAATCTTCAATCGACAATTTCAATAATTTCGAAAAACATTTAGAATTTTCGTTATCTCCTATTGAAAATCAACATCGAAGTTATATATTAGTATTGATAGTGCTAGTGATTCAGACAATAAGCTTCGTAATCAAATAGTAGTCGAATTTAGTAATACCATATCATCATTCACTCAGCCAGTCAAGAAACCAACACCAACATATCAAATTTGCCATAAACTGGGACAGACAGCAAATGTTTGCAATACTCATTGCACCGGAGACCACATATTTAAAATTGTATTTCCACTGCCAGTCCAAATCGTAACAATTAACTTAAGTACTTTAGTCAATCATTTCAAGCAAATCCTACAGTACGTCAATTTTCAATTATTTGTTCATATTGTAAAAATCCAAGTCATAATATAGAAAGAAAAGATTTAATGACGCTAAAAACTTGCAATATGGTTCAACAAATGCTGATAAACCTAACCAATCATATCCAAACAATTTATCAGAAAACTTAACGGCACTCGAACAGCCATCGATGGGCATGTCTGGTCGAGTGAAAGTAAAAGATATTCGTATCCACAACCAGTGAATTACAAATTAATAAATTCTGACGATTCTATATCATGAAAACTCTTTTAGTTCAATTAATTCAGACAGTATTCTCCCAAATTTTAAAGAAGTAATAACATTATTTTCTTCAACTTTGGATAAAGCAAAAATTCAGTTTAACTATGTATTACCAGACATAGACTTATTCAATGTTCCAAGTGCTTATTTTCTAATAGATGTAGGAGCTGTTATCAGTAATGTGAATAAAAAGTTTTTTGATCCGAATATTGATTGTTTCACAGATAAACTAGATTCTAAAATTATTTCTCACTTCCAAAGATGTTCAAAATATTATTCCATCCAGAGCAGAAAAGGTTTGTTTATGTTACTTTGATGTATAGAGAGATATAGTGAATATAATGAGTCCTTCTGAGGAAATCCAACTAGGTGTTTATGTAGCAAATACCCTTCTACGTATAAGAACGAATTATTCTATATTAGCATTTTAAATAGTAACACATATCCTATAGATATAAACAAGTCTAAAATTATTCCAGATAAGATGTTAAGATGACAGAACGGCTATTTTAAAAATATGTCGAGATTTTAACGACACCTTTCATTTACCAGGCGACACTCTCACGACAGCGAATGAAGGCTTTCATGATATTCCATTATTACCAAATTCACGTCCAGTCCAGCAATCCACAAAACAAGAAATAAACAATCAGGTCAATAAAATGTTAAAGGACGGAATTATCGAACCAAGCGTTAGTCCTGGGAATTCGCCTTTGAAATGATGCAAATCAGAAACGTTTTTCGGCGTTTAGCAGAAATATTAGATCAACTCAGAAAGTGTACCTACTTCTCGACTTTAGACCTCGCTGATGGATACCATCAAATACATCTTAATACAACTGATAGATCTAAAACAGCTTTTACCAATTAAAAAGACTAAAAGGAGTACCATCAAGTTTCCAGCGCATCATGAACAATATCCTTACCGGTCTAAATGGAACAAAATATTTCATATACCTGGACAATATTGTAGTCTACGACTGCGACCTAAAATACTATAATAATAAACTTCTAGATTTACTAAATCGCCTTAAAAAGTTCAATTTAAAATTACAACAGAACAAATGAAATTTCTCATAGGAAAGAGATAATCTTTCTTGGTCATATTATTACTGATCAAGGTATGAAACCAGGTCAACAAAAAATTTCAGCAATTTCTAGTTATCCACGACCGTCATCTCAGAAGGCTATCAAATCATTTATTGGTTTCTGCAGATACTATCGCCGGTTCATACCAAACTTTTCTAAAATAGCAGAGCCGCTTACGCATCTATTGGAAAAGAGTATTCCTTTGGTACGGAATGCACTTTTCGTAGAAGCATTTCAACATTTATTGTTATTACTGATGTTAGTGAAGGTGCCATCGGAGGAGTTTTGTCTCAAGAATATGAATTCCTTGACCTGTCTATTGATTATGCCAGCAGGGTACTAAACAAAGCCGGGAGAAACAATTGTACGGGCAGTGAAGAGATTTCATCTTTATCTATTTAGTCGTCATTTTATAATTCGCACCGATCATTGTCCACTTGTTTGTCTTACCAAAACCAAAAATCAATCTTTAAGACTTGTTCACTTTTCAAAGAATTAATTGTTATTATTTGTTTCCCAGAATTTTAAGTAAAATTAGAAAATTTATACGGAAATGTGAAGTTTGCCAAAAAAAATAAAGTGTTTAAACAGAATAAATGTCTTATGAAAATTACTACTACAGCGATCTGGCCATTCGCAAAAACATTTTCGACATTGTACGTCCTTTATCAATGTAAGATGATTTGACAAAGTTTTCTATTGCTGTTCCATTAAAAGATCAAGGTTGTGAATCTGTTGCTAGATCATTTGTCGGAAATCGTGTATGTCAATTTGGTGTACCTGAGAGTATAGTTAGCGATCAAGGGTCTAATTTTATAAGCGAGTTGTTTGTTAACGTATGTATGTAAATTACTGAAGATAAAGAAATTAAGGACTAAGGCATACCACCCTCAGTCAAATGGGCCACTTGAAAGATCACATCGTATATTTACAGAATATTTAAGAAATTTTTGTTCAACTGATCAAATGCAATGGAATCTTTGGTTACCATACTCAATATTCACATTTTTCGCCATTCGAACTTTTATGTAGACTTAAACCACCTCTTTCTAATGCCTTAAAAAGTGAGCTTGAACCTTAAACTATGATGACTACTGCTAGCTCGGAATAACTGAATGAAACATAAGGAAAAGTCTAAACTTATTTATGAAAAAAATTTAAATTTTACACAATTCAATGTTAACGACAAAATGTTAGTCAAAAATGAATTAAAAGCTAAGTATATGTTTGATCCACTTTGGTCCGGTCCTTACATTATAGTAGAAATAAATTCTAATGAAAACTCAAGGAGAAAACTCAGAACTTCGGTTTTCATTAAATCAACTCCAAAATCAATCCCGAACCTTTAGCTCAGCCTCCAACTCGATTTACAAATCAACCTACATTTCAATCGCAACATAATTCTAAACGCAATCGCCAAATTAACCGCCAACCAAACCCTCAAAACAATCATCAAATCAACCCCAAACCAACTTTCAAATAAACCCTTAACCTAACTCCAAATCAACTCTTAAATAATTCCCCAACCGAACCACTCACTTAACCTCAATGCAGGCTAATTAAATCCTAACTCAATTTCAACTCGACTTAGCTCGAACTAAATCTCAACCATCTGTTCAACTCATACCATAATACCAACATACCATCATACCATCATACGATCATACTATCACCATCATACCAACATACCGTCATACCATACCATTATTATCATCATACCATCATCACCATTACCATCACCAACACACAATTCTTATATACAAACCATCATACCATTATACCATCCTAACATCATACCATCAAACGATCATCAAAATTCAACTCAATTTTTGAAGTTTTAGAAATTCCTTTGTAGTAACTTTGGACCTGATTGAGATATTAACAGTGACCTTTCTTAAGTCTTAAACAATATTTATGTCAAGTTTGGTTCAAATCGTTCATCAACATATACTGTACATATATATAAACACTTACTTTTAGATACAGTGAAACCTCATTTCAACGAGCACTCAATTTAGAGGAATCTTTCCATCAACAAACTTTGAAGTCCCATGCAACTGAAGTTTTTCAATGTAAACCTCACTTAAATAAGCTGACACTTTCTATATTAGAGCAGACACGGACAGATATTTCTGCGAAGATACTTTTACATTTCAAATTAAGCCTTTAGTATATTATATATGTACAATATATGGCCAATTAGGATGGAATTTGACTATTTATTTAATGGTTTTAGTGAAATTTGACATCTATGATTGAAATGGGATTCTTTAATGATTTTTGGATAAAATTCTGGAATATGGCCAAAAAAAAATAATTAAATGAAATTTGACATGTGCGTTGAAAATGGAATTCTAAAATGATTTTTAGATGAAGTTATGGAATATGGCAACAACTTTATCTAAAACTCATTTTAGAACCCCATTTCCATTGAACATATAAAATTTTATAATAATCGGTTAAGAAATAGCCAAGTTCCATCTTACTTGGCCATATTCCAGAACTTTATCCAAAAATCACTTTATAATCCCATTTTTATGGAAGATGTCCAATTTCACTCAAATCAGTTAAGAAATAGCCAAGTTCCGTCCTAGTTAACCAGCGAATCCATTTACAAGGCACAGGTCAAACTTCATCATAATCGGTTAAAGAATAGCCAAGCTACATCTTACACTGAAAAAAATCCTGCATCAATGTAGACAAAAACTGCATTAATAGTAAGAAAACTTAGATAAAACTGAGTTAAAACTGAGCCGATACGACCCTTCGTTAATAGAACGAAAATCATACGTTAATATAGTGAAACAGATAACAATTTTTATTCTAATCTTGACTAATTAAGTTGTAGTATTTATTATTCGATTCATATAAGATACGAAAAACGTTATAATTTGAATGCAGCTAATAGCATTTGTGGATGAATAGGTTCTTATTATTAACTTAAGAAATAGAAGATAAGATGAAAATTTTCATAATACTAATGAAATGGTAAATCACATTAACGAATAAATTCATACATTTAAGTTAGAAAGTCATTATTCATATGTAGGAAGAATGGAGTGCGCAGTGGTTATGAATAATTCATAAATATGATGATTATTTTCATAAATATATTGAAAATAATTCATAAAACGCAGGAATGGGTTCATAATTGATAATCAAAATGCAGTCAATTTGATTTCATAAAAATAAACTTTAATTTTAAAATAAATATAATTAATAATTAAAAAATATAATAGGATTAATAAACGTCATGTTGACAGGTTACATTCGAAATTGTTGATTTCTTCCGTTTTCATTTTGAAATTCGATAGTAATTTGCTGTAAAATCAATAAATTAAATTACAATCACATGTAGGCACTTTTATTTGCTTATGTTTGTTACCTGATATGATCCAAATAGGTACTCCAAAAGCGAGTTTAATTCATGATTTTCTCCAAGTGTTGCTGAAATATCTTGATTTGCAGGATCGGCAAAATTTGGAATAGTAAACATTTTCTTACAGGCGCACTATAATAAAGCAAATGTATTAGTAACACAATAATAAATCACATAAATTATAAATTTACACATTATTTATACAATGAATTTTAGGGTTTTTCACACAAAAGTGTTTTCGTTTTAATTTCGCGGAATAAGAATTAATCATCGTCACAAAAGCAATGATTTTATTTAAGTTCTTATTAAAATGAAAACACGGACATAAAATACCATATTTACCTGATTTTCAACACACAAAAATTATTTTAATGTCACACGATTTTTCAAACTATGTAAATGGTCCTTTCAAGCCAACCGATATTAGTAAATAATAAAGCGTATGTGGTGGATTGAACACTCTATTTTCCACGAGATTAATTTTGATTGTTTGGATTTAATTTCCAAAACGCCACAATAATTAGGAAGGATATAAAAGCCTCGATTTCCAAAGTTCGCAAATAGTGTTCACATTAATCAAATTAAACACGATTCACTACTAGCTCTATTTTTGACAAATTTATAATTTTTAATAATTTATTTAATTTACGACATTTATTTTTGCTTTTTAATGCACGAATACTAAAAACAGACTGACTCATTCCAATATGAAAATTATCGTTTTAAACAAAAAAGACGCACCACTACATATGCGTTATTACGTGCGTAAAGACAAATGTGAAGTATGCACTAATTCATAATTTTCATCTTGCAATTCGTTCTTTCAAATGGTATAAAAGATTTTTCACAATGAAATCTACTATGATTGTTTTGACGGTAAGAAGTACTGTCAATTTACAAACATTTTAATAGTGATAAATAATAATTTGAATTTAGGTAAGTAAATTATTCTATATATAAAAATTACCTTTTGTTCCAGAATTATTATAGATTATGTAGCAACTTGAATTTATATTCTTACAGCGAGATTTAAATTAAGATAAGTGAATTGAAATTATTTTAGCTACAATCTAACTTCTAAATAAAATTGTTTTTCTTCAATTGTGCCAATTAGATAAGTATTTTTAATATATTAGAGCTGATCCATGATTCTTTGTTGATAAATGGTTTTCTTTTTCTTTTAGGTTGATCATCATAATATTTTGTGTATTTAATGGCAATATAATTTTATACGTCAGCTGACCAGTATGCAATTTATTTACTTTCGTTATCCCAATCAAGATTTAACTTTACGTAATTTTCGTAAGCTAGAATAGATTCAACCAATCATTAATAATACGAACAAATTCGTATACATTATGCAATTAGGAAATTTGATATATTCGGACAAATGAAAATGTAATGGAATCGTTACGCATATGAATTTATTCGTAATATTGAAGTACTATAGAGCCACTTTCGTTAATATGATGAACAATAAGTATTTAAAATAAATTTTTATCATAGTCTTATTCATAAATATTATGAACTGTTCATAAATATGTTTTTTTAACAAAATCATACAAGTTTCACTAATACGCAAACAACAAATGAATGTATTATACGTATAGTACAATAAAATAAGCCATTTTTTAGTTTAGAACTGTGATTCGTACTATTAACGCACAAATTTTCATAAATTTTTCTAAATTTGTTTTTTTTACGTAAATATAGTAATTTTTACTTTAATATTACGAATTATGGTTAATGAACGCCATTCGTAAATAAAATGCACGATATTTTTTTCAGTGTACCTGGTCATATTCCAGAGCTCTAACGAAGAATCATTTTAGAATCCCATTTCCAACGCACATGTCAAATTTCATCATAATCGGTTAAGGAATATCCAAGTTCCATCATACTTGGCTATATTCCAGAATTTTATTCAAAAATCATTTTAGAGTCCCATTTCCACCACCCACATCAAATTTCATCATAATCGGTTAAGAAATAACCAAGTTCCGTCCTACTTGGCCATTTTCCAGAACTACATCTACAAATCATTTTAGAAGCCCTTTTCCAACGCACATGTCAAATTTCATCATAACCGGTTGAGAAATAGGCAAGTTCCGTCCTACTTGGTCATTTTCCAGCGCTTCGTCTAAAAATCATTTTAGAATCACATTTCCATTGGAAATGATCGATTTCATCAAAATCGGATAAGCTTACATTTTTGCCTTGTCAATTAAGGTTCGTATCACTGGATTGTGAATAAAACAAAATCAATTCAATTTATCACCAACGAATTTATTTATGTCACACAAAAATTATAACAACACTATTTACTAACGATAATTCACAAAATCACTTTAAATAATTTTCACACAATTTCACTGTTCACCTATAATTTTTATTTCGCACTATAACACTTTTTAAATCACTTCTTAATTACTTTTTAATCTTCACACTGTCGCTTTCCAAATACTAATAATAATCTTACAAGTTTACTCGGTCGCGTTCCAAATACTAATCTTCCAATTCGACTTCGTTCGCCTTTTTATATACACAAACCAAACTTCTAGAAAGCTCATGACTTTTCCAGTTAGAATAGCGTAGAAACATTACGTAACAATTTTTTTCATGGAAAATTCCATTTTAGCACAGTTAAACATTGAGCTATTAATTTAACTTCTTCTATTACATACTAGGTGTTACCGTCACAATATAGAATCCCAATAAAAATTTAAAAAAATAAAAAATCACAAATCCTCAGTTTAACGGACACCAACCTACAACGGACTACTTTTTTGGTCCCGTCGATTTCCATTGTAGTGAGGTTTTCCTGTATATAAATTGCTCAACTGCTCACTAAACCCTAGTCCAACTCAAACTAAACGGAAACTTAACCCTAATTCAACTCGCAGATGGAACTAAACTTAACCCTCAACTCAAAAGAAAACTATAAGGCAAAGTCAAATTGGTCAACAACTCAATATAGCCTATCCAACCCCAAGTACGGAATATTTTTTTTATTTCTTTTTTAGACCCAAGGGCTTTCAAAACTTCGATAAAAATGGTTTTGGACCACCCAAATTTTTCGTCATTTTTGACTGAATTTCAATATTTAGGTCTTTTTAAACCTAAGCAATTTAAATAATAATCGTATTATTCCAATTCTTCGGTTGGGAAAAATCAATGCGTCGTCCACTTGAAAGTTACTTTGAAGCTCCTGAAGGAAAAGAAATGTTAATTTTTAGAACAATCCATTGTAAAGATTGAAACGCATGGCAGATGTACGTTGGTTACCCTAATCATACCGGTCAGTCATCCTTCATCCATGATTCAAATATTACAGTTTTTTAATGTTGTACTAATAACAAGATTTATTTCACAAATACTTCAACAAAAAATCTTAACCTTTGTTAACAGTATCTCTATAACCCACAATAAATGGAAAAATATACTTTATTAGGATAACATGGACTATATACAAGAGTTAAAGAATCAACAAGTGCTATAAAAACAGAAAACAAAACCCTCACATCACCCTCCCTCCCCCAATCCTTTATATTAACCTCGAGAATATTTGGTTTAAACTTTAAGAAAAATTTTTATAAAACAATGGAAAATGTACGAAATTAAGTTTGAAAGATGAAACGAAGATTTTCTTGATTTTTATTTTATTACCAATGGCACATTCTGTTGTAATCAAAAACATAAATAAATGAAAAATGCTGTGATATAATTGAATGATAAAAAAAATCCTTGAAGAAGGTAAACATAGCAGTGAAGAAATACTTGTCGCTTGTATCTCGATTGTTAACGTTCTAAATATGTATGTCGAACGCTTATTAGTTTTGCTTTTATTGTTATGAATGTATTTCGATTGTTTGTTATGTACATACCCCAGCATTCAATTTTACAATTGTACGAAAAAAAAAAAAAAACATTAAATATTTAAGATACAATAATACACAAAGAGAGTACGAAGGTACATATATTGTGTACATACATTTCACCCATTACTTATTTATTGAATTTACTTTTTATATTGCATTGTTATCACACTAAGTATACGCGATATCATGTTACAAAATCGGGAAATTTGTGTTTCTGTTCCAAAAAAGAAAATAACTTGGAAAAATTATTTTTTATTTTATAAGTAAATCGATTTTTAAATTGATAATTTCAATTTTATTATTAAAAATAGAATTTGTAATACAATGTTTAATAATAAATGAAAGATAATGTATTGTGGAGGTTACGTATATAACCAAAATTTATGTTATTTTGGGATTACGCAAAACTTTGGAATTAATAACCAAACAAAACGAAAAAAAAGTATTTCTCGATTGCTTTCCGTTTGTTGTCTGGTAAGAATCAGAGATAAAATACCAAATCCTCTAACAAATTTTACCCATAAATATGTCCATTGGTCTATTTTAAAATATAACACTCAACGCTGGGGCATTGTTTTGTTTTGAACCGAATTTTTTTTTTTTTTAAAAGTGGCAAGCAATAAATTTTGGGTTTTCCACCCGGGCCTTCGATTTTTCACCCGGTTCTCGTTTGAATTTGTATAATATGCACACTGGTTGACGCTGTGAATTGAATTTGTGTTTATAGGGAAACCATTATTTTGTAATATCTTTTTTCTGTTCATTGGGATAGAGATGTCGCATAAATACAACAAAACGAAGTTAACAAAAAAGGAAAAAAAAGGAGGAGTTTTTGAGTTTTTTGGTTGCTTACACACGTTCACGAAAAACCACATGTTGTTACTAAAAACAAGGTGGTTTGGCGTCTATTGGAGGGAGGGATCAAAGTTGAGTAGATTAATCTACCAGCTCCGTAACCTTCCAGTAGGGTGCGCATCACGTGAGCTGTTCTGGTCTTGTCATTAGGCAGCTGCGTGATGGGTACAATTGTGTTAGGGGTAACCTGTGCACAATTCGCAAGTGTACGTACTGCCTCCTCGTGGCAACCACTGGTAACTAAGGCCACTTGGCACATTTTAGGCCATTTGGCACAGGCCAAAGTACGGCGCTAAAGGAGAAAACCTTGACAAAAAACCCTAATCTAAGGTGGAACAGCATATGCCGAAAGATGAATGGCTGATAGGTTAATCAGCCCAAAATATGCGGACTCTGGATACCAGGCACCCTCCAGTTTTATTTTTAGCCTTCCTGTAGTAAAGCTGGGTGACCTACAGGTGATTTGCAATTCCCAGCAACTCGTAAGAGTAAAATCAAACGGAATACGGGGCAGGAGTAGGAATATACGGGAGTGGCACAACCCTCTCGAGGTCCTTGAGCTCCAATGCTACCGTCTTTCTAGCGGAACTACATGCTGTAGTAAACATCTAGGAGGGAGAGCAATATGCCCAGATAGTATGTATCACGTACCGGGAGGCAGTATTGTCAGGTTCATTAAGAACCTGAATATTGACTGGACGGATAATTAAGCAGGGGCCAGCACAATAGATCTTTTAGGTCGCAGTGCGAAGTGGCTGATCGCCCGCATGGCCCCCCCCCAATAATAATAATAATACTAAAAACAAAATGATTTGTAAACTACTAAATGGCGGCGAATTCACACGTACGCATAGGAAGAGAAGAAAGGAGGACGCCATGCTTTTCGAATCATTCTTTTGTTAGCATTTATGCTATGTGGATAGATATTGAAAAAATAAAGAAAAAAAAACCAATTTACATATACAGGGTGAGTTTTTTAAAAAATGCGAGACTTTTATCTCGAGAACGGTGCTAGATAGGAGAAAATTACTTAAAATGAAATTTGTTAAGGGTCGAGGGGGACGTCTAGTGGTGACCTTGAATGACCTTGAAACTCATTAGTTCCAGAGATATAGACTAAAGTTACGATTTTTTAAATTAGAACCTATACTATTGAGTGTTTTTTTGTATTAAACAATTAAAAGTAAATACTTTTTGCTAACGTAAAATTTTTGTAAATTGTATAATTTCAGAGATATGAGCAAAAATTGATATTCACTAAAGTAAACGAGTTTTCGCTAAGTTCTACATTAGAACATTGTAACAACAAATAAAAATGGATAATATCAATAGTTCTTTGATTTATTATGCAATTGTTTATTTTATTACTATGTTCTACACTGTTAAGTATATGCAATTTAGTGGGTTTGCATATACTTAAGCTAAGTTCTACAGCGTTAAATAAAAATATAAGTAATTAGAAAAAAAAAACAAAACTTATTTCATAAAATTGTTTATTAATTTAATAAATGTTCAAAATGTCCGCCATTTGATTCCAAACATTTTTCTACTCGTCCTACAAAATTCAGATGAACTGCTTCTAATTCACCTTCTGAAATATGATTTCTAAAAATATCTTTAATTCTTTGTCTCATACTCTCTGCAGTGGTAGGCCGATCAAAATAGGCTAAGTCTTTCACTTTTCCCCATAAATAATAATCCATACATGTTAAATCGGGTGATCGTGCTGGAAAAGAAGTAGGGCCATTTCTTCCAATCCATTTATTCGGAAACAATAAATTTAGTTGTTGTTGGGAAGCTGTACCAAAATGCGGAGGTGCACTATCCAACTGAATCCATATTTCTTGTCTTTCTCGCAATGGAATGTCTTCCAATAAATTGGGCAAATCTTCTAATAAAAAATTCACCCTGTATATAAGGCTTGAATAAAGTTTATTGCTAATTTCGAAATCAGCTGTTGTTTCAATTGATAATTTGCAACATTCTGACGACTTTACAACTTCAGATGTGGGGTCAGAGCAAATATTGAAATTGTGAAGGTTATTGTTCAGTCACGTGAACATACCAATTCACCATGCTGCACAAGAATGACCTCAATAGTGCACGTCATTCTTGTTATAATTACATATATGTAGACTAAGATACAATGTAATTTTACTATAATCAAAAATGTCTCTTACGCATTTTTCATAACATAACTTGTTACGATACAATATGTTATCGTATTAGAATTAGAATCAGCAATTTTTTCTATATTATTTGTTGTTAGTATAATTAATACATAAAATTTTTGTATGTAAATCAGAAATTTTTCTAATTTAAGGCAGTTCAAAAAATAATTGACTCAATAAAACATCTTTTATCGCCCTGACCAACGGTAAGCGATAAAAGATATAATAAAAGGAATTCTACTAATAAAAACCATCAATTAGTTTTATTTCACAAAAACAAACTAAATAGACCCCACCAGAGGTAATCTATTTAAGTTAAGTTGTTATAAATCAAGGCTATTACATATTAAGATAGTCTAGAATTTATACATGGTCCTTCGAAGCCACAAAAAAAAAGCTGGCACCTATAGAGAGATACACGCCAAACAACAACCGGCACCAACCAAACCAACAGGCAGTTTACGAAATTGACGATCTGCAAGTTCGAGCCATCAAGCAACCAGCATCAATCGAGCCACAAACAACAGGCAAACTACGGAATTGACAAACCAATAATCGACCAGAACCAACAAGTTCAAGCCATCAAACAACAGGCAGCTACAAACCAAATATCCAGCAATAAATTCAACAACATATAACGGGACCATGTCGAACATAGACAAACAAGACGTAGTAGGCGGAAAGATAGTTCAGATGCACACGAACTACAACAAAGACGGAAATATTCGAAAAACAAAGACATATTTAGAAAGCAAAATAGCCGCTTTAAAAACAATATACACAGAATATGTCGCAACGAATGATATCATCCGACAAATGCAACCACCGTTAGAGCAAGATCATCCTTACTTCGAATCACGAAAGAAAATAGCGGAGACTTACGACCTCCTAATCGATGATATGCGAAAACGATTAAGCAATGGGCCACCACTTACACCAACACCAACAACATCAGCGGAACACTCGCAAAGTGTATCCTTACAAATATTAAATACAGGGGATAGCGGTAAACCAACACTGAAAGAGAGACAAAGCTCATTTGGCAACAGTACAACTTCCGTGGCAACCACAAGGAAAGAATTCGACCAAATGATGAAGCTCCAAAACGTAAAGATGAGGGCCCTCTACAGAGAAATAAACACAGCTAAAGAAGCATTAGCACAAAAGAAATCAAAACAAGTACTAAAACTTGTTTTGAATCATATGGAGAGGATGATGGAACAAATCATGGACCTCGACGACAAAATAAACATAGAGGTTTCAGAAGAAGATGAAGTCAACTCAAAATATTTCGTAGAAAATTACTACGACAACATTAAGCAGGCACATGATGATATTGTGATTGAAATTACAATAGAGATTGAGAATCATCAACAACCAAAGCTCAACTCTATAGACATCCGGTTACCAAATATAGAAATTCCACATTTCTATGGAGACATCTTGAGATGGAAAGGTTTCGCGGATACATTCAAGAAACTCGTACACACAAACCAAGTGCTTACGGACACGCACAGGATCAACTACTTAAAAGGCCATTTAGGAGGTCCAGCCGCTAAAATAATAAGCCATCTTGAATCAACAGCAGAGAATTACCTTGTAGCTTGGAACATATTAAACAATCGGTACAACAATGAAAAATTCTGGCAGCAGCATATTTCAACCAAACAATTAATCGACCAAATATGATGACAGAGACGGCAGGCGGAATCAGAACAATGCACTGCAATGTGAAGAAAATATGATGCCCTGATAATACACATACTTCAGAAGAAATTGGACAACGAATCCATCCGAGCCTATGAGACAAGTTTAGACGATCCAAAAAAGATTCAAAATTTGAATCACTTTTTGTTGTTTTTTAAAAACGATTCCAATCACTAGAAGCACTAGGAAGTAAATCGAATCGCCAACCTTTACCAAACGGCCGAGTACAACCGCGAAAAGCCATGACAACGCTAGCAGCAACAACAAACAGATGCGTCAATTGTAAAGGATCGCATAAGATTGAAGCATGCAAATCATTTTTGGAGATGTCAACAATAGAACGCAACAAAATATGCACCATGAACAATCTATGTAAAGCATGTTTAGGAAAGCATAATTTCTCAAAAATATGTTTGACAGAAGGCAAATGTTTGGTATGCAAAGGAAAACAACACACTCTTCTCCACACCAAAGAAGGTGCAACTACCACGAATGAAGGGCAACAAATAAATCCGCCTGGACGATACCTAGCAACACAACGTATCACACCACATGTGGAAGCACACATGATAGATAGTACAACAACAGCAGCTCAGGTGATACTAAGCACAGTATTAGTAAAAGTTCTAACCAATGGACGTCACCCACAACTGCTTAGTATCCTCATTGATCCAGGTTCCCAAGCATCATTCATAACTCATGATGCAGCTAAAAAACTAAACATACAAAGCAAGAAAACGCATGTAGAATTTAAAGGGGTAGGAGGAGTCACAGCTGGAGTATCAGAGCGACGGATCACATTCGATATTGAGCCAACATTCCCGTCGAATTTCAAAGCACAAATAAGCGCGCTAATAGTACAGCAACTAGTGGGAGATCAATCAGAATACAGTTTTAGTGCCTGGAAATCGTCACACATACATAAGTAATTTGCTATGGGCAGATCCAGAGTACAGTATACCAAATAAGATCGACATATTATTAGGTGCAGATTACTACCCGGCAATAATAATGAATGATGTGGTAAAAGGTGCAGCAGGTGAACCAATAGCACAAAAAACCGAACTAGGATGGATAATATGCGGACCAATAAACTATAATTGGAGAAGAAATTCGCAGCATGACCAACATATGCCAATGACTACAAGAAGTGCATTAACGAATACATTGAAATGAGTCCATCAGAAGACTACTTCATACCACATCATGCAATAGTAAAAGAAAGCAGCACAACCACAAAGCTACGTGTTGTTTTCGATGCATCAGCTAAAACCAGTAACAATAAGAGCCTCAACGATCAACAAGTGGTTGGGACAACATTACAGGAAGAATTGATTTCGATCCTGTTAAGATGGAGAAAACATAGGGTAGTCTAGATCAGATCTATTACAACAGATACCACTCGAGTCACGGGCAATCGGTACGTTGGACATCAAGTTAGATGAAACTATTAAGACGCTGGGCATATCTTGGAACCCTGACAGCGATACCTTCGGATTCAAAATAAATTTAAAACAGAAAAAAACCGAAATCGCCACCAAAAGGAAATTATTATCCGAGGTGTCACAATTATTTGATCCTTTGGGGTGGTTGTCACCAACCATTATAGTAGCGAAAATATTACTCCAACAACTTTGGTTAACAGGAATATCATGGGATGAACCACTACCTCAAGAAATATCAATAAGATGCAGCAGTAATATATTGTTACCAACGAGATGATACAGATGCTGCAGCTCGACCATATTTACTAATATCAAAAACAAAGGTCGCACCAATAAAAATAAAACTAACAATCCCTAGATTAGAATTGTGTGGTGCTTTGTTGCTTGCGAGGTTGATGGCGAAAGTAATTAAAAGTCTTAGAATTTCCAAAACAACTGTTTATGCATCGACTGACTCAATGATAGTACTCGCTTGGATCAAAGCAGAACCACATCGCTTTAAAATATTTGTTGCAAACAGAGTAACAGAAATCCACAGCCTAACCAGCCCAATAACATGGAATTATATTAAGTCGTCTCAAAATCCAGCTGATTGTGCATCAAGAGTGTGCATAGAAGCTGACTGTCTCGAAAAACATCAAATATGGTGGAATGGTCCAAGTTGGTTAACAGACACTCCAACAAATTGGCCAATTCATAATTCATCAGGAAACCTTGAAAACATTCCAGAGAAAAGGTTAGTTGGAACAACGAAAATAAAAGACGACGAAAACCTGTTTGATCATCTATACGTAAAACATTCAAGTTTAAAGAAGATTCAAAGAATAATATCATATTGTAAACGATTTATCAACAAGCTAAAACTAATAAAGTACGAACCAGGTAACATTATATCACCTCAAGAAATGCAAGAAGCTCTTCATCTGTTAATTGGAAGGGCCCAACAAGGCCAATATAACAATGAAATTCATAATTTAAAGAACAATAAACCAATCGACAACAAAAGTAAGTTACTGTCACTCTCACCATTTTTAAAGGATGGACTACTAAGAGTTGGTGGCCGATTACAAAACTCAACGGCCTGGTCATATGATGAAAAACATCCCTTGATTCTTCCACAATCACATCCAATTATTAACCTGATAATACAAGAAGGCCACAAATCAACAATGCATGGCGGTACTCAGTTAACTTTAGCACACATCCGAACAAAGTTTTGGATCATAAATGGACGAAATGTTGTCAAGCAACAAATATCGAAATATCTGAGATGTCACCGATTCAGTAAAAACATTAAACAACAACTAATGGGTAATTTACCAGGGGCAAGAATAACTCCTGCTCGGCCATTTTTGAAGTCAGGAGTTGATTACGCTGGACCATTCAACGTAAGAGTATCAAAAGGTAGAGGCAATAAATCGTATAAAGGCTATCTTGCAATTTTCGTTTGTATGGCAACAAAGTCTGTCCACATTGAGGTGGTCAGTGATTTAACAACAGAAGCGTTCATGGCAGCATACAAACGGTTTGTGTCTCGTAGAGGAATATGTTCCGATATTTATTGCGACAATGGTACTAACTTTGTTGGTGCTAATAAGACAATGGAATTACAAAATAAAAAATTGCAAGAGGCCCGTAGAAATTGCATTATTACGAAAACAAGAGGAAATTTTGACTTTGCGTGAGCGAATCCGCGGAATGCGGAAACGAGAAGAAGTCGATAAAATTGAGGCACAAAGATGTTCAGAGGCCAGATTGGTAGAAACTATTGCGTCGGCTGAGGCTGCTTTTGCTTGTTCTGATTCACGGGGGAGTGCGACCTCCCGCAGCCGGAATATTTCGTACCATGAACTTGAGGCAAATCCGATATTGCTGCCTGAGGGGCTACGTACTGTGCCGTATCCTAATCGTTCCAATCCTGTGTCGCTACGCAATGGGGTACACATGACACCACCAGGCGGAGTGGCCGTACCAAATAATCCGGCTCGTCCACAATTTCGTGATGTTGAACGAGCAATCATTAAGTTTTCGGGAGAGGATTCCACGTATGACATTCGCATGTTTTTCCAAAATTTTGAGGAGATTATTGGAACAATGGAGCATGACGATCGTGTAAAAATATTGTACTTGAAACAATTGCTCACTGGTGCGACAAAAACGTTGTTGACTCACAAAGATGTGGGAACATACGAATTATTGAAGAAGCGGCTACATGAGGAATTTGGCGACCAAAATACAAGTGCAGACATAGAAACGGCAAACGTACCAGCTTCGAAAGCAGGTCATGCGACTATACAACATAATGTGGCACCAGGGGGGCGCAATCACAAGCGTTGACAACACCATACAAAGCGAAACAGTGCAAAATCGAACTTCATCCGAACAGCGTGTGCCGGAAATGCTGGCAGCCGATGACGCGAGAACCATTGCACAATGCGGCAAATTGTACCAATAGATGATACATCCAGAAGGTGAAACCAGAATTCTAACATTTGGTAGCAGCTGTGACACCAGAACTGGACATTGAGGATCCTGATGCTGGGGCACGAGAATTGGCAAACATAAATTTAGTAAGTGTCGCATTTTTGAAGATTTATATCAGTACACGGGGCACAACGAATACGTTTCTCTTTTCGACACTGGCAGTCCGAGTAGTTTCGTGCCGAGAGCAGCGATACCATTTGAAGTCAACGAGGCAACTGAGGCAACAAGAATAAGAGGCGTTGGCGGCGAAACCCATGGGATCATTACTTGTAGAATTAAATTTAACAATAGAGTTCATTTGATTAATTTGATAATTTTACCCAACGAGGCAATCAGCATTAACCTAATTTTAGGAAGAGATTTTTTGGAAATTTTTAATATCAAGCTGGTCCAGTCGAAGACAATTATGTATGACCGATTGAAACTTTTGCTTTTAAATAAAAAGAATGTAGTCCAAAATGGAACGTATCCCCGTGTACCTGATTTAATTTTGAATAAGCTTGCACAAATGAATGTTTCGAGGCCAATTAAGCCAGTGATGGAAAAGGCCACACCGCAAAGAAATCCCGGCGATAACCTAAGTCTTACTTTTATTGAGGAGGGTCTAAGCCTTGAATTCGGTTTACCACAAATATTTGCCGTTGATATTGTTAGAGTACAGCCAATCCTAGAAATAAACAAGAGTTTAGAGGCGATTGATTACGATGAGGTCAAACATATAATCGAGGAGAATTATATGGTACCAAAGGATATTGAGATAGAACCGTTCGACTATGAGATGGATATTCAATTGACTTCGGATGTACCGTTTCACCACGCACCACGACGTTTAGCTTATGTGGAAAAGATTGAGGTTCAGAAGAAAATTTGCGATATGATTAAAGAAGGGATAATTACGCCAAGCGATTCACCATATGCGTCAGCAATTGTGCTTGTAAAAAAGAAGGATGGATGCACCAGAGTGTGCGTAGACTATCGCCCTCTTAACAAATTAACGATAAGGGACAATTATCCGCTGCCTTTGATTGATTTAGGGGAAAAAATATTTTACGTTGCTGGATTTGAAAAGCGGGTTTCACCAGGTGCGCGTGTCACCGCTATCGGGTAAATGCACCCCTTTTGTAACACCGCATGGACAATACGAATATCGTCGCATGCCCTTTGGATTGAAGAATGCGCCAGCGGTCTTTCAACGATTTATAAATATAATTTTCAAAGATTTTCTGGAAAAGGGTGAAATTATTATTTATATGGACGATATATTGTTGGCAACGGAAACTCTGGCCGAACGAACACAAGAAAATAATGAGGAAAATATTGCGATGATTGGCACGACGAGGTTTACTACTAAACTTGAAGAAATGTCAATTTTGTTGTACGGAAATCATTTACTTGGGGTACTCTGTTACTTTGGAAGGCATAAGACCAAGTGAGGCACATGCGAAGGAAGTACATTCATGTTTAGGGCTATTTTCGTATTTCCGTCGGTTTGTACCGGAATTCTCGAGAATCGCAGGCCCGATGCAAAATCTGTTGAAGGAAAACGTTCCTTTTATTTTTGACGAAAAATGCCGAGAAGCATTCGAAAAATTGAAGAAATTACTGATGACTGGCCCAATACTAGCGATTTATCATCCGGAGCGAGAAACTGAATTGCACTGCGACGCCAGTTCACATGGATTCGGAGAAAGGCGGCAGAAGCCAAATATCACAGTTTTGAATTAGAAACATTGGCCATTTTATATTCACTGGAAAGATTCAGAATATATTTGGAGGGCATACAGTTCACAGTGATAACTGATTGCTATTCGCTGCACTTGACGCTGGAAAGAAAGCACATGAATCCGAGGATTGCCAGATGGGCATAGGAATTTTCAAAATTCACATTTGAGACGAGACATAGACCAGGATTAAACATGGCACATGTAGACGCACTAAGCCGATGCCACACAAAAAATGAGGGGGAAATAGTGGCCCACGTGGACGTGGAAAAAAGAGGTAGAGGGGACGAAAGCGGTGACACTAACGCTTTGGCATTGCGGCAAAAATTAGAGAATGAGGCAATGGACGACTACGAACTAGTGGATGGTTTGGTGTACAGGAAAAACGGTGAGGGACATCGTATGATGTACGTGCCGGCAGAAATGGAGGATAACATTATTCGAATTAATCATGAAAAGCTAGCACACCAGGGGGTGGATAAATGTTACGAAAAGATTCGCGAACACTACTGGTTTCCGAAGATGAAAACCAAATTGCAGTCATTTATCGATAAATGTATCAAATGCATTATGTACGCGACACCGGTACGTGTGTCTGAACAAAGTTTGTATTGCACAACAAAGGCACCGATTCCATTCGATACATTGCATGTGGATCACTTTGGCCCATTACCGGCACTCATGAACAAAAGGAGGCATGTATTGGTCATTGTGGATGCTTTTACGAAGTACGTTAAATTATTTGCGGTAAATTCAACGAGCACGAAAGAGGTTATGTCGTCTCTGGAAAAATATTTCACATTTTATAGTCGACCACTTAGAATCATTTCGAATCGAGGCACCTGTTTTACGTCCTTGGAATTCGCGGAATTTTTGACGGGAAATAATGTGGAACATGTGAAGGTGGCCACCGCATCGGCCCAGGCCAATGACCAGGCCGAAAGGGTTAATCGGATTTTGAAGGCCGCTCTGGGAAAATTAAGTAATTCCATCAATCACGCGGACTGGTCACAGAAATTATAACAGATCGAATACGCAATTAATAATTCGATGCATGCCACTACGAAAGAAACACCAAGCAAATTATTATTCGGTGCAGAACAACGAGGAAAAATAGTGGACGAACTGTCAGAATATTTAGCTAATAAAGAGACACCTGAGGCACCAAGAGATTTGGCAGAGCTGCGAGCAAACGCTCACAACAAAAACACCAAGAGGCAAGAATACGAGAAGAATCGCAATGAGGATCATCAAAAATCAACGAAACGATTCAATGTTGAACGATAGAGTTGTAGAAGCGAATAAAATGCGTCGGTGGATATCACCGTGCTCGGCCGAAAGCTCAATTGATGTGTCAAGCGAATGCGATACTGACACCGACAAAAACGATTTCCACGGACCTAATTCCGAGGGAGAAGATGAGGCTGAATTTCTAGGTTACCCCCATCGGTGTTGTTTATTCAAATCAATTCATTACATTGGTCCTGATCGAGCAGGATTTTATGGTGTAATTAAATCAATTAGATTTGTGAGGTTATCAAATCAATTAATTTGTGTAAGCACGTGCAGTACATAACCTAATTCTGATCTGGTTCATCGTGTTGTATATCAGGTAGTTGTCAAGAATCCTGAATCATAGTCAATTCTATGGCAGAAGAAGTCAACAGTCGGAATCAAGCATTTTTAAGTTAAACAAGTCATTGTTTGGCAACTTGCATAGTTACATCATAGTTGAGCACGAGGTGATTCGCTCATTACGGTATATCACAGATAATTAAGGTCGTGCATAACATCAATCATCAATCGCGTGAGGTTAAACACAGTTTAATAATTCATCATCAAGGAAGATCGTTGCGATCCAGTGTCAGGTTTAGAACATTCAGTGCATCGTCGGTAATATTGTATGCACAAGTCTCATCATGACACGTGGTCGAAAATCAAATGCTCGGTTTGAGAAAAAGTTTTGTATTATACAATGAAGAATCAAAAATGTAAATAATTATGTTGAGACATTATTAGATGGCGGCGTTCAGAATACAATTGAGTTGCAGACTAGACAACAACAGTTAGAACAGATATGGAGTGATTTTCATTCCTTAATAGAAAGTGCGGCCGAGTTATCAGATAACACGTTTCAAGAAGTGCTTAATAGGTTTACCGAGTTTGAGGAGGTGTACATGAGTTTGAGTTCGCAATTGAAATCACGTCACGCCGAGTTGAAAAAGTTCGACGAAGTGCATAACACAGCAAAAACAGCGTCTACAAGAAGACAAAACGATATGTGGCTGTAAATCCTACAGCACGGTTACCAAAATTACCGGAAACTAAAATCAAACCTTTTGATGGAACCCAACCTGAGTGGATGACTCATTTCACAACAACAAGTCGCTTGACAATATTTTGAGGTTCACCTATCTAGATGATCTCATAGCTGGTGAGGTAAAGGATGTTATCAGACATATCACATTGTCGGAAACGGCTTACAATGATGCTTGGGATGAATTAATCAAGTGGTACGATGATGTTAGGATTATAGTGAACACACATATTGACGCATTGTTGTCAATTGAATGCATTAAAAATAATTACAATGAGCTACTGCATTTGTTGAATACTTCAAATGTTCATGTTTCATCGTTAAAGGCATTAGGAGTTCCGTTAAAAGATTTAACTCACATGTTAAAGCTTAATTCGACGGAAATTCAGAATCAAGTACATACGTTAAACGGTGGTAGAGTAAACATTACAAGCTGTATCAGCACAAAGGTGAAGTCACGATTAAATAACTAATGTGAAAAGTTACAAATGCTTGTAGTTGACAATATTGCGGGACATCTTCCAGCAAAAACTATTGATGTATCACGTTGGTTTATTCCAAGGGACGTCACTCTTGCTGATCCAAAGTTCAGAGATTCCAGACCAGTGGATTTGTTGTTGGGATTAGAAACGTTTTGGAATGTTCTTGGATTCAGGAAAATAAAAATCAATAAAAATTTACCCTACTTTATAGAATCAAAATTCGGATTTATAGTAGGTGGTGCATATCTTGATTCAGCCGAATAAAATTTAACGTTTTTTGTCTGACTCAAGTGTTTTGGACAACTCCACAGTGACTAAAACACGGCGTTAAAGGAGTCAACCTTAAACAAATCGCTGGGCTGGGTTAAGATGTTAATCGTACCGTGCCGATAATCGACCAGACTGGAGGCCCAGCTTTCAAACTAGCTCAGTCGCTAACGGTGGATCCGGATACTTGGCGATGTGTACTGTGGATCTCTGCACAGATGGACACTTCTTTCTCTGCTACTCGTGGGAACAATTATGGATCTTGATAAGACCAAAAAACAAAAAAAAGAGTCCGGCTATCTAAAAAAATCGGAAAATGTGGACAACGACACTCGGGTCTGTAGGCCTGACTCTAAGAGTGAGGTCCCTCCACTCGGCTCACCAAATCTGAGTATACAAATACAAAGCGGAACCAAAGCACGAACGAAGCTGGTTCCTCAAAACCAACCAATAATACTAGGAGGAAGGCCTGGAGGGCCCTGGATAAGAAAAATAAAATCTTGCCAGAAGACAGAACGGATAAGGACAAAGCCACGCTTGCGTGGGCAAAAACAGTCACCGAGAAAAAGTCGGAAGGCCCTTCAGCTGGCTCACAGCTTAAAAGAAATAGATCTCAGGAGGAACGTCCTAAGATTGCAAAGCGAATAAAACTCCATGCTACCGCTATGAGGCCTTTTAACGAGATCCTCAAGGATCAGCGGGTTGTGGCAGTTATTGATAAATTCCAAGAGGATGGCAGTATCACGCCCGCCAATTGGGGAAAGGTGGAAGGGACCTTAGCCACCACCTGCCTGAAAGTCCTGTCGGAAAATCCAGAACCTGCTTCGACTTGTCGGGACGCGGGCTGGCACAGGAATCAGGTGAAACTGACTGCCGGTACAGATCAGAGGTCCCTGCTGCTTTATAAGAAGGCAGTGGGGGGACTTGGCGAGGTATGGCCCTGAGCCAGCCTTACTGTGATTGATAGGGAGGAGATCCCCTGCAGACCCTCGGAGCCTAGTTATCCGAAGGTGATACTCCAGTTGTTGCAGGTTGGCAACCCGGAGTTGCCAACGCACAACTGGAAAGTTGCTAAGCTCGAGGAGACAAAGGCTAACTATAGGTCAGCTGTTATCATCTCAAACAGGGAGTCACTGACTGCATTGAAAAAAACCAACGGTTTAATCAATTATGGTTTCAGTGCAGTCACACTCAAGGTGTACAAGAAGGACGCGGACAAGCCGTAGGCTCCTAAGTCATCTTCAGAAAATACCGCGGTGCTTGATAGCTCATCTACGTGCGCGGAGGTAGCCAGCCAAGCGGAAACTCACTTCACGGACACGGATATGTCAACGTCCATAGAATCTTTAAAGAGGCTCTCAGAGGACTTCTCATCAGGGGATGATTCTGTTGTTAGTGTGGTGGAGAAGAGGCTGTAGAGATGACACTGATATTTCTTCAAGTCAACCTTCACCACTCTAATGCAACATCGGCTGCTTCAATTTTAGAAATTGGGAAGGAAGCGACAGATGTCGTCTTGATCCAGGAATCTTGGGTCACTGAAGACCGGGTACGTGGGCTCAAGACTCCCTATTATAGATTAATGACAAAAATGACATAAGCTGTTTTCTGGAAGTATTGGATATTACTCTTGTCTTAAGCTTTCTGGAGATTAGTTTATTAAACTGGAGAGTGTCGCAGGACCACTCCTTTTTTGATCATTGTTATCTTCAATTTGAAATGGACTTGATTTCTCCAAAAAGTCTAATCTACAGAAACAGGAGGAAAACCTTTTGAACTATTTTGGATAATTCACTACCCGTTCCGTTGCCATAACCTCCAAAAACTGCGCAAAAGCTTGATGGCTAGGTGGACGAGTTGTCCAACGCTTTTTATGAAGCGATACTGGGCTCTAGTCCCCTTAGCAGGTCTAGTGGTAAATCTCGGCCACCTTGGTGCTCCAAGGAGATTCAACAAACACGTCGTAAATGCAAAAGACTCTTCAAAACAGCACGGAAAACAAAATATGCTGTAGACTGGGACTCCCATAAGGAAGTCCTCAAAATTTACAAATATCAATTGAGAAGTGCCAAGAATAGCTCTTGGAGACTATACTGTGGCAAAATTCAGAAGTCTTCGGAAATGTCAAGGCTACGCAAAGTACTAGCAACTGGTCCTTCCATCCTAAGTTATCTTTAACGGCCGGATGGGATATGGACCATTAATAGTGCCGAATCGCTGGAACTGCTGATGGAGACTCATTTTCCTGGTTGTTCCGAATCTGTACCGAGCACATCAGTAGATTAAAGGGCAAATAGCCTCATAGGCCAAATTATTAGCAGAAAAACGATCCTGTGGACGATAAACGGTTTTACACCATATAAGTCGCCTGGACTCGATATTATTATCCTTGCGGATATTCAACAATCTACGGATCTAACAATTTCCTGGTTAGAGGTAATTTTCAAAAGCAGCCTAACACTATGTCACATTCCTAGTAAATGGACAGAAGTGAAGGTTGTTTTCATACCTACGGCGGGAAAACGCTCACACTGCAATCCCATAGACCTTAGACCGATTAGCTTGTCTTCCTTCCTTTCTAGAACACTGGAAAGACAAATAGAAGCTCATATTAGAGGCACGATTATATCGGAAAAGCTGTCCAAATCTCAACATGCCTATTGGAAAGGGAGATCTGTAAAGGCTGCTCTTCATTTTCTTGTTTTTTTCATTGAAAATCTTTCGAATATAGAGACTACGCAATGGTAACCTTCTTGGATATTGAGGGGGCCTTTAACAATGTGCTTCCAGGAACTATAACTCGGGCACTTTCAGATCTGGGAGTAGATGAATTACCCAGAGGTACGCCACAGGGTGGCGTACTATCCCCCTACTTTGGAACTTGGACATAAATGTTGCTGAGACTGGAGGACGGTGGCTTCAAAGTGGTAGCCTATGCGGTTGATGTTGCTATTTGTGTCCGTGGTAAATATCCCGGCACCCTTAGTGAGCTTATGCAGAATGCCCTGGGCACTCTTTCATTATGGGCCAATGGCTGTGGGTTGAATGTGAACCCACACAAAAACGAATTGGTGCTCTTCTCTAGGAAATATAAACTTCCTCACATCGATCCTTTGAACATCCACTTTAAATGGGTTCAGCTTGACTTTTACAGTTGAAGCAAAATTTCTGGGTCTCGTTTTGGATAGCAAATTATATTGGAAATCCAATATTCTGGAAAGATAAAGAAAGCTTCGGTAGCGCTTTACTCTTGCAAAAAGGGCATTGGGAAAGGATGGGGGCTGGAGCCCCGCATCGTACATTGGCTTTATACCGCAGTAGCCAGACCCAAACTTTTGTATGAAGTAATAATCCGGTGGCCTGCTCTGGACAAAACTGTCAACCAAAATCTGTTGACAAAGAGAACAATCTCTCTGTGGATCAATGGTACACTGAGGAGCACATCCACTCATGTATTAGAGACTCTGCTATTTTTGACTCCTCTAAATATCTTGGTGAAACAGTTGGCAGCTTGTACTGCCATACGGCTGAAATCCATCTTAATGCGGACATGCAAAAATACAAGGCACTCATCTATTTTGTGCAACAAACAAATTCTCAAGACCACCGACCATACTGTCCCGTCACTGCCTTTTGGAGGACTGGATGATGGGTGCAGTTTTGGAACCAGGAGTTATAAACTTCTTCACTGATGGTTCAAAAAGGGACAGGAAAATCGGGACTGGAGTGTTCTGCGAGGAGCTTCTGTTAAATTTCTCCTTCCGTCTCCCCGACTACTATAGCATTTTTCAAGCTGAAGTAACTGCCATAAAGGAAGTCGTAGACTGGTTGAGGTATAATGTAATAGCAGGTTGTGATATTCACATATATACGGACAGTCAGGCTGCCATTAAAGCGCTTCAATCACATCTCCTCACGTCGAAACTAGTCCAGAACTGTCTCTCATCTCTTAACGAGATGGCAGATCAGTTCAACATACACATTTTATGGGTGGCAGGATATTTCATAAGTACAGGGAATATAAACGCCGATGAACGCTCGACGTGGAACAACGGGAAACTTCTCAGAAAGCAGAAAGGATATTGAAATGCTTCTTGCGGTATGCAAACTGCTGCTTCAGGAAGGAGCTAGCAAGCTGCCGCAGGTCTGGCCAAAGTTGGAATTGGCGAGATCCAATCAGCTGATCTCACTTCAGCGAAGTCAGATCAGTGTGGTTGTTGGAGTGATTACGGGGCACTGTCTCATAGGGAGGCATGCTAGTAGACTTGGTGTCTTCTCACATGACTACTGTCGTAGTTGCGAGGACGAAGAGGAGGAAGAGACAGTATTTCATCTTCTTTGCCCGTGCCCTTCTCTGGCACGAAACAGACTAAAGTTTTTAGGGGCACCCCTCTTCAAAGATCAGCAGAGGGCGGAAGCAGTGTATGACGGTACATATGTCGGTATGATGGTGAGTTGAAATTGAGTTAGATTTGAAAGAGAAGTTCGGTTAGGCATTAATTTCAGGTTGAGTTTATTGGGAGGTTAGATTTAGTGTAGTACATATACCCATATGTACCTTGAGGGTTAAGTTTTGAACCCCTGAGGGTTGAAATTTGGATCAAACTAAGTTGAGTTGACGTAGAATTAGGATTTAGTTAGCTTGCATTGGTATGAGTTGTTCGGTTGGAGAATTATTTAAGCGTTAATTTCGAGTTAGGTTAAGGGTTGATTTGAAAGTGGATTAAGGGTTGATTTGGTGATTTAATCGATGGCTGGATTGGCCGTTAATTTGCTGATTTCGTTTAGGATGGTGTTGCGATTGAGATAAAACTCTACAGCTTTTACAGCTTTTCGTAGAATTTTGAAGGGGTCAGGCTCCTGGACCTAGCTGCCCCCTAATATGGTTTCTCTAAAATATCGATTTTTAAAACACACGGGAATCAGTTTTGATAAATGGTTACATGAAATTAAGTTTATACTCGGATCCGAGCGGTCGGTACCCTGGAACTAAGGGAGTATAAATTTATCCACATCATTTTTATAGAAATTAATTACCAGCATATTCTTTAATGTTACTGTAATAAATTACAAGAACCATAACTGTTAACCAATTAATCTCGAAATGCAAAGTATGGTACCTGGTATCAGGCGGTACTTTGTTCCATAGTCAAACGACTACAGTTTCCTGTTCGACTTGCATTTGCTATCATCATAAATAAGGCGCAAGGACAATCGCTGAAAACAGCCGAAATAAATTTGGAATTTACATGCTTCTCTCATGAACAATTTTATATGTGGCTTGCTCCCGAGTCGGAACTCCAAAAATATTCACCACGGTGAGGTGAAAAGTAGTTTTTTTGGCCTATTATTATCGTATTGTATATCGTTTTAAAGGTCTTTATAATGGCAACAATTTTAGTTGTGCCAAAATACACCGGTTTGATTACTTTTGGAAGTTAAGTAGGCTTAGACGTGGTATTGGTGGGATGATCTAGATCTAAGGACACAAGAAAATCGTATTAAACCTACTTACTTATCTCCTTAGTATCATTAATCTCTCTCTTTATGACAATTTTAAGACAAGAAGAAAGGAAAAATATTTTGAAATAAATAAAAATTTCGAGAACTATTTTATTAAATCACTTGCAATTCCGAAACAATGCCAAAAGGCAATTTACTGTAGAAAGCAAATTAAAATTTTATCGAAAAAACGAGTTCAAATTGCAGAATATTGCCTAGAGTGAAGTGAATTAAGTCGTATTATTGACAAACTACAATAATTACGCACTTCACTAAATTAAACATCATCATAAATTATCCGTCACATTATAATACTCCACCTTGACAATCCAAAATGAAAGTGTATGAGAAAGTGAGAAACGGTCAGTATTATTCCACAATTAATTTTAATGTAAGTCCGCACATATGTAGTATTTGGAACGCATATTCAATTTACGTTTTTAAATGCAAGACATTTGCGATTCATTTAATTGACATACAAAGATATTCAAAATTCATATCCACACACGATTCAATCGATCAGTTAAAATTGTACTTTGATCAAACAATTTGGAATAATACATGAAATTTTTGTTTCCGGAACATCTTTCCACAGAATTTCTTTACTTTATAGGAAGCACACTCTGAATGCTTAATCAAAAATTTCCGTTAAGGTGGTGGGTATTATGATTTACTTAGAAACAGCAAAACACAGAACTTATTTTATATGTCGGTTGGAAACACTTTAGAAATCCGATTTAAATGCATAATGTACAGTACACGTTCGAATAATTATCGTATTCGTGGAATTATTCTTAAGATATGTATTCAAGTAAAATAAAAAAGAAAATTATGATTAATTAAATAATTAATTCGTTGCTTTTTTGTTTTTTCGACGGCATTGAATTGTACATACATACATTTTGTACGTGAATATTCTAAAATTTTTGGTGTTAATTCAGTATAGATAAGCACACATTATTAAAACACTAAAATTAGATGATGAGTGATCAACCTTCGAACAGGTATTGCATATTAATTTTAAATTGCGGTGACTAATTAAACCGGAAGACAACTAGTTCAAAATAAAATTGTAAATCAACATTTTCTACGTTGGGTGTTGTTAGCATGACCAAGTCAAAAAATTGAAGTGTGGCCAACACACGACTTTCTTTTACGAACAGAGAATTTTGAGAAATTTTATTTTTTTCTTAATTTTTTTTTTAATTTTTTTAAAAAATTTTGTATTAAGTAGTTTTTTGTAAACCTTATACTTTTTAAGATATTTACAAAACAAATTTTCTGGACCAAGGGAATGGCCACTTCCGGTTAGCCGATTTGGAGTAAAATTCACTGGGACCTCCCAGTTTATCAAAAAAGCTTAAATCTGAAGTTTCAGTTCAATTGATTAAACCATATGGGCTGTAGAGAGGACACAGGCAGACTGACAGACTGACAGGCAGACAGACAGTTAGACAGACACCATTTCGAAATACACTTATTTGGACTCAGGGGACCTCAAAACAAAAAAAATCTCTAAAAATCTCAAGGTCCAAAATTTTCATGATTACTATACTTTATTTTACTAGAGTAAAAGAAAGTAAAAAACCCTAATCCATACGAATCGTTCGTTTAGTAAAAGTTCTGCAAAATTATTTTTTGGAAATCACACTCAACTCCCAAGGGCCAATATCGGCCATTACCAACAATGATGACAAAGGTTTGGCTAGCACATAGAAACGGTCCCTCAAATACCTAGTTAGAAAACCCTAATCCATACGGATCTTTCGTTCAGTAAAAGTTCTACGAAGTTATTTTTTGGAAATCGCACTCAACTCCCAAGGGCCAATATCGGCCATTGCCAACAATGATGACAAAGGTTTCGCTAGCACATGGAATAGGTCCCTTAATTACCTAGTTAGAAAACCCTAATCCATACGGATCTTTCGTTCAGTAAAAGTTCTACGACATTATTTTTTGGAAATCGCACTCAACACCCAAGGGCCAATATCGGCCATTGCCAACAATGATGACAAAGGTTTCGCTAGCACATGGAATAGGTCCCTTAATTACCTAGCTAGAAAACCCTAATCCATACGGATCTTTCGTTCAGTAAAAGTTCTACGACATTATTTTTTGGAAATCGCACTCAACAATGATGATAAAGATTTCGCTAGCACATGGAATAGGTCCCTTAATTACCTAGTTAAAATTGAGGTGTGGCCAACACACGACTTTCTTTTATGAACAGAGAATTTTGAGAAATTTTACTTTTTTTTTAATTTTTAAATTTTTAAATTTTTTTTTTTTAAATTTTTATTTTTTATTTTTATTTGTTTTTAGTTTTTGGAAACATTTTGTCGACATTAGTTTTTTGTAAACCTTATACTTTTTAAGATATTTGCAAAACAAATTTTCTGGACCAAGGGAGTGGCCACTTCCGGTTAGCCGATTTGGAATAAAATTCACTAGGACCTCCCAATTTATCAAAAAAGCTTAAATCTGAAGTTTCAGTTCGATTGGTTAAACCATCTGGGCTGTAGAGAGGACACAGACAGACTGACAGACTGACAGACTAACAGACTGACAGACTGACAGACTGACAGACTGACAGACTGACAGACTGACAGACTGACAGACTGACAGACTGACAGACTGACAGACTGACAGACTGACAGACTGACAGACTGACAGACTGACAGACTGACAGACTGACAGACTGACAGACTGACAGACTGACAGACTGACAGACTGACAGACTGACAGACTGACAGACTGACAGACTGACAGACTGACAGACTGACAGACTGACAGACTGACAGACTGACAGACTGACAGACTGACAGACTGACAGACTGACAGACTGACAGACAGACAGACAGACACCATTTCGAAACCCACTTTTTCGGACTCAGGGGACCCCAAAACAAATAAATCTCTAAAAATCTCAAAGTCCAAAATTTTCATGATTACTATACAGTCGAAACTCGATTTTCCGGGATCCGATTATCCGTAAACCTCAATTATCCGTGATTTTTTTTTACACAGTCGATTTTTTTGAGTCACTTCTTTATCCAGATTTTCAATTGATTAACCGGGATTTTTCATTTTTATTTTTTTCGTTAAATTTTGGCAATAGTGTTATTTCTGTGTTAAGCATATATCTACATATGTATATTGTGTATTTTTTTATAAAACTGAAAAATTCGATCAACCGGGATCTTTGATTATCCGGGAAACGTTCGGTCCCGAGCATCTCGGATAATCGAGTTTCGACTGTACTTTATTTTACTAGAGTAAAAGAAAGTAAAATGACTAAACCTAGACGAAGATGTGACTTGGAGGTATTGGTATTATTTCATTGATAATCAAATATGTCGGTTAAGTCAGATATCAAATTTTAACGGAATTGGTTCGTAATCGGAAATGTTCCATTTGGGGCTGGGATGGAATTTCTTACATAAAATATGGCCAGAATTAAAAAAAAATATTCCGGTTCACTACTAGTAATATTTTGGTCTATAAAAGTACAAACTAAAAACTACAAAATTTGATTTGCAAGAAAATAAGTTTTTTTGTATACCTAACTAACCCAGACTTTTACTACATTTCCAGCATCAAATGGAACACGTACTGAATTTTAGTGAAATTTTGTATTTGCGTTATTAAACCGATTCTACAGGTAGTTCCTAAAATCAAATCAAATTTTTCACGCTCTGAAAAATTTCTTGGGTCATATAAATAAAATAAGGCCCAAATTCAAGAAATATTACGGAACACCACTAATAATAATATGGTCGGTACCGTTTTTCGATCATTTTTTTTTTATATTAAAAAACAAGCAGTTTACTACGTTTCCAGCTTTAAATGGAACTAGCACTACAGTAGTTTCTTAATTTATAAGTACATATTACGTTATACATGACATTAATATTTTATTAATAGTGTACATCACACAAGAAATCCCATCCCATGCGAATTAGCTCGTGGTACTCTGTTAGATATAATTAGAACATGTGACAAAGATACTGAGGAACTAATTGAACCGACAAACGTCAAATATGAAAATAATCTGGACAGCTTCAAGGAAATTGGTTTGTTTCCATACCTTAATGATTTGGAGGGTTCACTAATTTAACGCACACTGGTAGAGGTAACCTTTACTACTAGCCATTAATTGCTAGTGACTTTAAAAAATTATTAAATACATTGCCGCTTTGGAGAGTGGAGTAATGGTACCTATTTTCAAATCACCTTATTTGTATGCTACCTCTTCTGATGTAGAAAGTGGATTTAATATTTTAAAAAACCAATGCGTGTCGATGAATTTATGAATTTGCATTTAAACCAAATTCAAGCATGCATCTTAGAATCAAATTCTGAGAAATTGCAAGCTTCTTTAACAACTAAACGCAAATAAAATCATCAAATTAATATTGAGAAGAGTGAAAGCAACGTGTCAAGTCAAATTATAGAGGAAAACTGGCGTAAAAAAATCCAACAGGTAACGCAGAAGGTTACATTAATGAAGGGCAAGGTTCTAAAAATACGACCCGCAGAGGTAAAAATTCTATTTTAAATAGTAATATAAGAAAAATTCAAGTAAATTATAATGCTAAAGAAATGTTACCAAATACATTTACAATATGTGTGCGTTCAACAGCATTACTCACTCAATTGGGTGGGGCGGCCGCCATCGATTACCCTGTCATTAAATTAATACTTAATGAGAACATAGCCAAGGAATCTATTTTTTTTTTGAATTTTTAAAATATTATAGTGAAAACGGCGCCACACAGCAAAACTACTAACACATTTCAAAGAAAACTTCTTTGGAGATAATATGTTAGCAGTAGATTGCTGGTCCTCGCCTTAGTAAATACTGTAAAAATCCAAAATCTCCAATTACGCTCCGATTGCGGTTCTTGTTACCTCTAATGATAGGTCTCGGGATCTGTAATTACTATGCCAAACTCCAATTAAATTGGTTGATTATTTCCACACATTTCACAGAAAATTCGATTTGAAGAAATCGCCTTACTATAGCTCAGCCGATTCAGGGCTATAAAAATCTAAAATCTGAAATTGGGCTCCGATTGCGGTTCCTGATTCTTCTAATGATAGGTCTCGGGAACTGTAATTGCTATGCCATACATTTCATAGACGCTCCGATTTCCGTTCTTGATACTTCTAATGATAGGTCTCGGGACCTGTAATTGCTATGCGATACATTTAATAGACAATTCGATTTGAAGAAAATCACCTTATTATAGCTCAGCCGATTCAGGGCTTAAAAAATCGAAAATCCTTGGTCCTGATACTTCTAATGATAGGTTTCGGGACCTGTAATTGCTATGGCATACATTTCACAGACAATTCGATTTGATGAAAATCGCCTTACTATAGCTCAGCCGATTCCGGGCTATAAAAATCTAAAATCTGAAATTGGGCACCAATTGCGGTTCCTGACACTTCTAATGATAGGTCTCGCGACCTGTAATTGCCATGCCAAACCCCAATTAAATTGGTTGATTATTTCCATACAATTCACAGAAAATTCGATTTGAAGAAAATCGCCTTACTATAGCTCAGCCGATTCAGGGCTTTAAAAATCCAAAATCTGAAATTGGGCTCCGATTGCGGTTCCCGATACTACTAATGATAGGTCTCGGGACCTGTAATTGCTATGCCATACATTTCATAGACAATTCGATTTGAAGAAAATCACCTTACTATAGCTTAGCCGATTCAGGGCTTTAAAAATCCAAAATCTGCAGTTATGCTCCGATTGCGGTTCTTGTTACCTCTAATGATAGGTCTTGGGACCTGTAATTGCCATGCCAAACCTAAATTAAATTGGTTGATTATTTCCATACATTTCACAGAAAATTCGATTTGAAGAAAATCACCTTACTATAGCTCAGCCGATTCAGGGCTTTAAAAATCCAAAATCTGCAGTTATGCTCCGATTGCGGTTCTTGTTACCTTTAAGGATAGGTCTCGGGACCTGTAATTGCCATGCCAAACCCCAATTAAATTGGTTGATAATTTAGATACATTTCACAGAAAATTCGATTTGAAGAAAATCATCTTACTATAACTCAGTCGATTCAGGGCTTTAAAAATCCAAAATCTGCAGTTATGCTCCGATTGCGGTTCTTATTACCTCTAATGATAGGTTTCGGGACCTGTAATTGCTATGCCAAACCCCAATTAAATTGGTTGATTAATTCCATACATTTCACAGAAAATTCGATTTGAAGAAAATCACCTTACTATAGCTCAGCCGATTCAGGGCTTTAATAATCCAAAATCTGAAATTGGGCTCCGATTGCGGTTCCCGATACTACTAATGATAGGTGTCGGGACCTGTAATTGCTATGCCATACATTTCATAGACAATTCGATTTGAAGAAAATCACCTTACTATAGCTCAGCCGATTCAGAGCTTTAAAAATCCAAAATCTGCAGTTATGCTCCGATTGCGGTTCTTGTTACCTCTAATGATAGGTTTCTGGACCTGTAATTGCTATGCCGAACCCTAAATAAATTGGTTGATTATTTCCATACATTTCACAGAAAATTCGATTTGAAGAAAATCACCTTACTATAGCTCAGCCGATTCAGGGATATACAAATTTAAAATCTGAAATTGGGCTCCGATTGCGGTTTCTGATACTTCTAATGATAGGTGTCGGGACCTGTAATTGCTATGGCATACATTTCATAGACAATTCGATTTGAAGAAAATCACCTTACTATAGCTCAGCCGATTCAGGGCTTTAAAAATCCAAAATCTGCAGTTATGCTCCGATTGCGGTTCTTGTTACCTCTAAGGATAGGTCTCGGGACCTGTAATTGCTATGAGAAACCCCAATTAAATTGGTTGATAATTTAGATACATTTCACAGAAAATTCGATTTGAAGAAAATCATCTTACTATAACTCAGTCGATTCAGGGCTTTAAAAATCCAAAATCTGCAGTTATGCTTTGATTGCGGTTCTTATTACCTCTAATGATAGGTTTCGGGACCTGTAATTGCTATGCCAAACCCCAATTAAATTGGTTGATTAATTCCATACATTTCACAGAAAATTTGATTTGAAGAAAATCACCTTACTATTATAGCTCAGCCGATTCAGGGCTTTAAAAATCCAAAATCTGAAATTGGGCTCCGATTGCGGTTCCCGATACTACTAATGATAGGTGTCGGGACCTGTAATTGCTATGCCATACATTTCATAGACAATTCGATTTGAAGAAAATCACCTTACTATAGCTCAGCCGATTCAGAGCTTTAAAAATCCAAAATCTGCAGTTATGCTCCGATTGCGGTTCTTGTTACCTCTAATGACAGGTTTCTGGACCTGTAATTGCTATGCCGAACCCCAAATAAATTGGTTGATTATTTCCATAAATTTCACAGAAAATTCGATTTGAAGAAAATCGCCTTACTATAGCTCAGCCGATTCAGGGATATACAAATTTAAAATCTGAAATTGGGCTCCGATTGCGGTTTCTGATACTTCTAATGATAGGTGTCGGGACCTGTAATTGCTATGCCATACATTTCATAGACAATTCGATTTGAAGAAAATCACCTTACTATAACACAGCCGATTCAGGGCTTTAAAAATCCAAAATCTGAAATTGGGCTCCGATTGCGGTTCCCGATACTACTAATGATAGGTCTTGGGACCTGTAATTGCTATGCCATACATTTCATAGACAATTCTATTTGAAGAAAATCACCTTACTATAGCTCAGCCGATTCAGGGCTTTAAAAACCAAAATCTGCAGTTATGCTCCGATTGCGGTTCTTGTTACCTCTAATGATAGGTCTCGGGACCTGTAATTGCTATGCCAAACCCCAATTAAATTGGTTGATTATTTCCATACATTTCACAGAAAATTCGATTTGAAGAAAATCACCTTACTATATATAGCTCAGCCGATTCAGGCCTTTAAAAATCCAAAATCTGCAATTATGCTCCGATTGCGGTTCTTGTTACCTCTAATGATAGGTCTCGGGACCTGTAATTGCTACGCTAAACCCCAATTAAATTTGTTGATTATTTCCATACATTTCACAGAAAATTCGATTTGAAGAAAATCGCCTTACTATAGCTCAGCCGATTCGAGGCTATAAAAATCCAAAATCTGAAATTGGGCTCCGATTGCGGTTTCTGATACTTCTAATGATAGGTCTCAGGACCTGTAATTGCTATGCCATACATTTCATAGACAATTCGATTTGAAGAAAATCACCTTACTATAGCTCAGCCGATTCAGGAAACGAGACTAGAGACTTACAATCTTAATCGACTTGTGTTTCAACATTACACTCAAAACAAGACTGATCGGAGGGGGGATATTTATTTCCAGTAAGATTTATTGATACATTATGTTTATTATCTATGGTGGAAAAATACGTCAAATCACAAATACGTTATGTGGGACCGAAAGTCATGTTTTAATTTTATGATCTTTGGTTTGAATGGGTAAATTTTTTTTGTCGAACTTGATTTTTTGTTGTTGTTTTTTAAGGATCAGGGAAGAAAAAACCTTACAAAAAAAATCAATATTTTAGTTGTAAAAGTGGTAAAATTATAAATTTTAAGTTTCTTACTAATCAAATTACAAATTAAATTATTTATCAATATTTGAGTTGGTTAAATCGGTCATGTTCGGTTACATCCCAAATCCAATGACCTTTTACAAATTCAAACTGGTAATCCCGCTTAAATGTAATAGTTTACGGTGTTCTGTTTAACAGGGATCTGTTAATAATAGTGAAAGTGACGAGGGAATTTTGAAGTGTAGTAACATCATCTGGCTTCTTCCGATCATTAGTTTTCTCGCGTTTCAGCCATAAGTTAATTTTAAAAAGGATAATTATTAGTTTCGGTGTCTGGTTCTGGATAAATTTTATCGGAACCTACCTACAAACCAATACTAACTTGAAAAATTATTGGTCAAATTGGCCAAAACCTAATAAAAATGGTGAAAATTGTTCAGAAATCGGAAAGCACTTCAAAAAGTTCTAGCAAAACATTTTTTTGTGCCACCATCAACAAATTAGGTTGTTCAACACGATTGAGTGCAAACGGCAACCAATAACCCCGCGTAAGCAAACAAATGTTTATTTTTCTTCTAATTTAAACGTACGGTTATTGAACTTTGTTTCTTATTAAAATTTCCACCTTTTCCGATCTAAAGCTACATACTTATACTATATATACATACAAACGTTGCTTGTTTACTTTATTTATTTTCCAATTTCAACCATTCCGTGTATTTTTTGTTGTTGTTGGTTTGGTTGGTGAAAATCAATTCTTTGTTGTAAATACTTTGATTCTGAACTGTTGTTCTGATGATATTGATTATGGAAAATTAAAGTTTGAGTTGAGAATTTTTTTCTATTTTTTATATTCTAATGGAAAATTTTTCCTGAATTACTTTAGAGCTTATGTTTAGTGAAATAGTGACACAGGCAAACATAATTTTCTTCGGTTTAGGTAAATATAGTTTATTTACTTAAAAAAAAAAAAAAAAAAAAATGTGACGCATTTCGTGGAAACTACCCGCCCCATGACAATAGTTAAGAAAATGTTTGCGAAAATAATCAACAGCAAAAAAAAATTAGAAAATAATATTCCAATTACCCCATAAGAATTGATCCCAATTTGATTACATTTAATTACAAAAAAAAAAAAATTTAATTTGTAAGATTTCATTTCGATAAATAAAATAACAAAATCAATAAATCAAATTAAATAAATAGCGAAAATTATTTATTACTATTTTCTGGTTTTAATTGTGGAAAATTTTATTTGTATTTCTTTTCTTTTGTTTTATTGAAAATTTTCCAAACATTGACAGACAAATAAATGGAATTTATTTTATGTAACCTCACAAAAAAAAAAACGAAATCGAATTAAAATTTCAAGTTCGATTTAGTTTGAATTATATAATTGATAATGTATGTCAATCAAAGTGTTATGTATGTATGTACATATATAGAAAATGTGTGAAATAAACACCCCCAAATTTAACTGATGTGATCAGGGGATGTCGAACAGTACGTAATATGTGAGAATAAAGTCGTTTATTAACAGTGTACATCACACCAGAAATCCCATTTTAGAAAACCCAAGATTTCTATATATAATTCGGACCATTGGGAGTGTGCAATTTTGTACTTGTAATTAGAAAATTTGTGCATAGCGTACTTTAGGAAATTTGATGGGATTTCTCACGTGATTATCACACCAAAAATCTCATCTATTCCGTTTATATAATAAAACATATTTTGCGGTGTATGATGATCATGCAAAATTGTGCGTTACTAAACTGACCTTGAAAATAGTTTATATTGGTCAGAAACGGCCATAGAACATCCGCAATTGATCAAAATCGTGGTTTTTCGAAGAGGTTATGTGGGCGATTTTCAGATATCCGTCCTTTTAATAACATTTGAATTACATTTTTAATTCTTTTTTTAATTCTGAATTTCGATTTTTTATTCTTTCTTCTAGGGTATGGTCCTTGGTCACATGCAAACTATACCTCCAAAGGGTTGGTTGCTTTTGTAGCTCGAAGAACCAATATTTCTTTTGCTGTTGCAGCCAGTGAAATTAATGATTGTTGTTTTTTTTTGTAAACTTTCTTTCTGCTTACCGTTGGTCGTGGCTATTCGAACGTGGTATTCTTACTATGTTTTATTTAATAATTTGATGGTTTGTATACAAAATTATTACACGAGACCTATAAATAGAGGTAACAAGAACCGCAATCGGAGCGTAATTGCAGATTTTGGATTTTTAAAGCCCTGAATCGGCTGAGCTATAGTAAGGTGATTTTCTTCAAATCGAATTGTCTATGAAATGTATGGCATATCAATTACAGGTCCCGAGACCTATCATTCAAAGTATCAGGAACCGCAGTCGGAGCCCAATTTTAGATTTTAGATTTTTATAGCCCTGAATCGGCTGAGCTATAGTAAGGCGATTTTCTTCAAATCGAATTTTCTGTGAAATGTATGGAAATAATCAACCTATTTAATTGGGGTTTGGCATAGCAATTACAGTTCCCGAGAACTATCATTAGAGGTAACAAGAACCGCGATCGGAGCATAATTGCAGATTTTGGATTTTTAAAGCCCTGAATCGGCTGAGCTATAGTAAGGTGATTTTCTTCAAATCGAATTGTATATGAAATGTATGGCATAGCAATTACAGTTCCCGAGACCTATCATTAGAGGAAATCTGTGGGCTATAGCCCAGTTGATTTTCAATAAAATCGAATTTTCTATGAAATGTTTAGAAATATTCGAGTAATCCAAACGCAAGTTGGCAAAATAAATACAGATCTTGCAACTTATTGATAGAGATATTGACCAACGTAATCGGAGCATTTTAGATTTTTGCCGTCTAAAATCTGTGGGCTATAGCCCAGTTGATTTTCATTAAAATCGAATTTTCTATGAAATGTTTAGAAATATTCGAGCAATCCAAACGCAAGTTGGCAAAATAAATACAGATCCTGCCACCTAATTATAGAGATATTGACCAACGTAATCGGAGCATTTTAGATTTTTGCCGTCTAAAATCTGTGGGCTATAGCCCAGTTGATTTTCATTAAAATCGAATTTTCTATGAAACGTTTAGAAATATTCGAGCAATCCAAACGCAAGTTGGCAAAATAAATACAGATCCTGCCACCTATTGATAGAGATATTGACCAACGTAATCGGAGCATTTTAGATTTTTGCCGTCTTAAATCTGTGGGCTATAGCCTAGTTGATTTTCAATAAAACCGAATTTTCTATGAAACGTTTAGAAATATTCGAGCAATCCAAACGCAAGTTGGCAAAATAAATACAGATCCTGCCACCTATTGATAGAGATATTGACCAACGTAATCGGAGCATTTTAGATTTTTGCCGTCTAAAATCTGTGGGCTATAGCCCAGTTGATTTTCATTAAAATCGAATTTTCTATGAAATGTTTAGAAATATTCGAGCAATCCAAACGCAAGTTGGCAAAATAAATACAGATCCTGCCACCTAATTATAGAGATATTGACCAACGTAATCGGAGCATTTTAGATTTTTGCCGTCTAAAATCTGTGGGCTATAGCCCAGTTGATTTTCAATAAAATCGAATTTTCTATGAAACGTTTAGAAATATTCGAGCAATCCAAACGCAAGTTGGCAAAATAAATACAGATCCTGCCACCTATTGATAGAGATATTGACCAACGTAATCGGAGCACTTTAGATTTTTGCCGTCTTAAATCTGTGGGCTATAGCCTAGTTGATTTTCAATAAAACCGAATTTTCTATGAAACGTTTAGAAATATTCGAGCAATCCAAACGCAAGTTGGCAAAATAAATACAGATCCTGCCACCTATTGATAGAGATATTGACCAACGTAATCGGAGCATTTTAGATTTTTGCCGTCTAAAATCTGTGGGCTATAGCCCAGTTGATTTTCATTAAAATCGAATTTTCTATGAAATGTTTAGAAATATTCGAGCAATCCAAACGCAAGTTGGCAAAATAAATACAGATCCTGCCACCTAATTATAGAGATATTGACCAACGTAATCGGAGCATTTTAGATTTTTGACGTCTAAAATCTGTGGGCTATAGCCCAGTTGATTTTCATTAAAATCGAATTTTCTATGAAATGTTTAGAAATATTCAAGCAATCCAAACGCAAGTTGGCAAAATAAATACAGATCCTGCCACCTATAGATAGAGATATTGACCAACGTAATCGGAGCATTTTAGATTTTTGCCGTCTAAAATCTGTGGGCTATAGCCCAGTTGATTTTCAATAAAATCGAATTTTCTATGAAATGTTTAGAAATATTCGAGCAATCCAAACGCAAGTTGGCAAAATAAATACAGATCCTGCCACCTATTGATAGAGATATTGACCAACGTAATCGGAGCATTTTAGATTTTTGCCGTCTAAAATCTGTGGGCTATAGCCCAGTTGATTTTCATTAAAATCGAATTTTCTATGAAATGTTTAGAAATATTCGAGCAATCCAAACGCAAGTTGGCAAAATAAATACAGATCCTGCCACCTAATTATAGAGATATTGACCAACGTAATCGGAGCATTTTAGATTTTTGCCGTCTAAAATCTGTGGGCTATAGCCCAGTTGATTTTCATTAAAATCGAATTTTCTATGAAACGTTTAGAAATATTCGAGCAATCCAAACGCAAGTTGGCAAAATAAATACAGATCCTGCCACCTATTGATAGAGATATTGACCAACGTAATCGGAGCATTTTAGATTTTTGCCGTCTTAAATCTGTGGGCTATAGCCTAGTTGATTTTCAATAAAACCGAATTTTCTATGAAACGTTTAGAAATATTCGAGCAATCCAAACGCAAGTTGGCAAAATAAATACAGATCCTGCCACCTATTGATAGAGATATTGACCAACGTAATCGGAGCATTTTAGATTTTTGCCGTCTAAAATCTGTGGGCTATAGCCCAGTTGATTTTCATTAAAATCGAATTTTCTATGAAATGTTTAGAAATATTCGAGCAATCCAAACGCAAGTTGGCAAAATAAATACAGATCCTGCCACCTAATTATAGAGATATTGACCAACGTAATCGGAGCATTTTAGATTTTTGACGTCTAAAATCTGTGGGCTATAGCCCAGTTGATTTTCATTAAAATCGAATTTTCTATGAAATGTTTAGAAATATTCGAGCAATCCAAACGCAAGTTGGCAAAATAAATACAGATCCTGCCACCTATAGATAGAGATATTGACCAACGTAATCGGAGCATTTTAGATTTTTGCCGTCTAAAATCTGTGGGCTATAGCCCAGTTGATTTTCAATAAAATCGAATTTTCTATGAAATGTTTAGAAATATTCGAGCAATCCAAACGCAAGTTGGCAAAATAAATACAGATCCTGCCACCTATTGATAGAGATATTGACCAACGTAATCGGAGCATTTTAGATTTTTGCCGTCTAAAATCTGTGGGCTATAGCCCAGTTGATTTTCAATAAAACCGAATTTTCTAAAAAACGTTTAGAAATATTCGAGCAATCCAAACGCAAGTTGGCAAAATAAATACAGATCCTGCCACCTATTGATAGAGATATTGACCAACGTAATCGGAGCATTTTAGATTTTTGCCGTCTAAAATCTGTGGGCTATAGCCCAGTTGATTTTCATTAAAATCGAATTTTCTATGAAATGTTTAGAAATATTCGAGCAATCCAAACGCAAGTTGGCAAAATAAATACAGATTCTGCCACCTAATTATAGAGATATTGACCAACGTAATCGGAGCATTTTAGATTTTTGCCATCTTCAATCTGTGGGCTATAGCCCAGTTGATTTTCATTAAAATCGAATTTTCTATGAAATGTTTAGAAATATTCGAGCAATCCAAACGCAAGTTGGCAAAATAAATACAGATCCTGCCACCTATTGATAGAGATATTGACCAACGTAATCGGAGCATTTTAGATTTTTGCCGTCTAAAATCTGTGGGCTATAGCCCAGTTGATTTTCAATAAAACCGAATTTTCTATGAAACGTTTAGAAATATTTAAGCAATCCAAACGCAAGTTGGCAAAATAAATACAGGTCCTGCCACCTATAGATAGAGATATTGACCAACGTAATCGGAGCATTTTAGATTTTTGCCGTCTTAAATCTGTGGGCTATAGCCCAGTTGATTTTCATTAAAATCGAATTTTCTATGAAATGTTTAGAAATATTCGAGCAATCCAAACGCAAGTTGGCAAAATAAATACAGATCCTGCCACCTATAGATAGAGATATTGACCAACGTAATCGGAGCATTTTAGATTTTTGCCGTCTAAAATCTGTGGGCTATAGCCCAGTTGATTTTCAATAAAACCGAATTTTCTATGAAATGTTTAGAAATATTCGAGCAATCCAAACGCAAGTTGGCAAAATAAATACAGATCCTGCCACCTATAGATAGAGATATTGACCAACGTAATCGGAGCATTTTAGATTTTTGCCGTCTTAAATCTGTGGGCTATAGCCCAGTTGATTTTCATTAAAATTGAATTTTCTATGAAATGTTTAGAAATATTCGAGCATTCTAAACCCAAGTTGGCAAAATAAATACAGATCCTGCCACCTATTGATAGAGATATTGACCAACGTAATAGGAGCATTTTAGATTTTTGCCGTCTAAGATCTGTGGGCTATAGCCCAGTTGATTTTCAATAAAATCGAATTTTCTATGAAATGTTTAGAAATATTCGAGCAATCCAAACGCAAGTTGGCAAAATAAATACAGATCCTGCCACCTATTGATAGAGATATTGACCAACGTAATAGCAGCATTTTAGATTTTTGTCGTCTAAGATCTGTGGGCTATAGCCCAGTTGATTTTCAATAAAAACGAATTTTCTATGAAACGTTTAGAAATATTCGAGCAATCCAAACGCAAGTTGGCAAAACAAATACAGATCCTGCCACCTATTGATAGAGGTATTGACCAACGTAATCGGAACATTTTAGATTTTTGCCGTCTAAAATCTGTGGGCTATAGCCCAGTTGATTTTCAATAAAACCGAATTTTCTATGAAATGTTTAGAAACATTCGAGCAATCCAAACGCAAGTTGGCAAAATAAATACAGATCCTGCCACCTATAGATAGAGATATTGACTAACGTAATAGGAGCATTTTAGATTTTTGCCGTCTAAAATCTGTGGGCTATAGCCCAGTTGATTTTCAATAAAATCGAATTTTCTATGAAATGATTAGAAATATTCGAGCAATCCAAACGCAAGTTGGCAAAATAAATACAGATCCTGCCACCTATTGATAGAGATATTGACCAACGTAATCGGAGCATTTTAGATTTTTGCCGTCTAAAATCTGTGGGCTATAGCCCAGTTGATTTTCATTAAAATCGAATTTTCTATGAAATGTTTAGAAATATTCGAGCAATCCAAACGCAAGTTGGCAAAATAAATACAGATCCTGCCACCTATTGATAGAGATATTGACCAACGTAATCGGAGCATTTTAGATTTTTGCCGTCTAAAATCTGTGGGCTATAGCCCAGATAATTTTCAATATAATCGAATTTTCTATGAAATGTTTAGAAATATTCGAGCAATCCAAACGCAAGTTGGCAAAATAAATACAGATCCTGCCACCTATTGAAAGAGATATTGACCAACGTAACAGAGCATTTTAGATTTTTGCCGTATAAAATCTGTGGGCAATAGCCCAGTTGATTTTCAATAAAATCGAATTTTCTATGAAATGTTTAGAAATATTCGAGCAATCCAAACGCAAGTTGGCAAAATAAATACAGATCCTGCTACCTATAAATAGAGATATTGACCAACGTAATCGGAGCATTTTAGATTTTTGCCGTCTAAAATCTGTGGGCTATAGCCCAGTTGATTTTCAATAAAATCGAATTTTCTATGAAACGTTTAGAAATATTCGAGCAATCCAAACGCAAATTAGCAAAATAAATACAGATCCTGCCACATATTGATAGAGATATTGACCAACGTAATCGGAGCATTTTAGATTTTTGCCGTTTAAAATCTGTAAGCTATAGCTCAGTTGATTTTCAATTAAATTGAATTTTCTATAAAACGTTTAGAAATATTCGAGCAATCCAAACGCAAGTTGGCAAAATAAATACAGATCCTGCCACCTATAGATAGAGATATTGACCAACGTAATCGGAGCATTTTAGACTTTTGCCATCTAAAATCTGTGGGCTATAGCCCAGTTGATTTTCAATAAAATCGAATTTTCTATGAAATGTTTAGAAATATTCGAGCAATCCAAACGCAAGTTGGCAAAATAAATACAGATCCTGCCACCTATTGATAGAGATATTGACCAACGTAATCGGAGCATTTTAGATTTTTGCCGTCTAAAATCTGTGGGCTATAGCCCAGTTGATTTTCAATAAAATCGAATTTTCTATGAAACGTTTAGAAATATTCGAGCAATCCAAACGCAAATTGGCAAAATAAATACAGATCCTGCCACATATTGATAGAGATATTGACCAACGTAATCGGAGCATTTTAGATTTTTGCCGTCTAAATCTGTAGCCTATAGCCCAGTTGATTTTCAATAAAACCGAATTTTCTATGAAATGTTTAGAAATATTCGAGCAATCCAAACGCAAATTGGCAAAATAAATACAGATCCTGCCACCTATAGATAGAGATATTGACCAACGTAATCGGAGTATTTTAGATTTTTGCCATCTAAAATCTGTGGGCTATAGCCCAGTTGATTTTCAATAAAACCGAATTTTCCATGAAACGTTAAGAAATATTCGAGCAATCCAAACGCAAGTTGGCAAAATAAATACAGATCCTGCCACCTATAGATAGAGATATTGACCAACGTAATCGGAGCATTTTAGATTTTTGCCGTCTTAAATCTGTGGGCTATAGCCCAGTTGATTTTCATTAAAATTGAATTTTCTATGAAACGTTTAGAAATATTCGAGCAATCCAAACGCAAGTTGGCAAAATAAATACAGATCCTGCCACCTATTGATAGAGATATTGACCAAAGTAATCGGAGCATTTTAGATTTTTGCCGTCTAAAATCTGAGGCCCAGTTGATTTTCAATAAAATCGAATTTTCTATGAAATGTTTAGAAATATTCGAGCAATCCAAACGCAAGTTGGCAAAATAAATACAGATCCTGCCACCTATTGATAGAGATATTGACCAACGTAATCGGAGCATTTTAGATTTTTGCCGTCTAAAATCTGTGGGCTGTAGCCCAGTTGATTTTCAATAAAATCGAATTTTCTATGAAATGTTTAGAAATATTCGAGCAATCCAAACGCAAGTTGGCAAAATAAATACAGATCCTGCCACCTATTGATAGAGATATTGACCAACGTAATCGGAGCATTTTAGATTTTTGCCGTCTAAAATCTGTGGGCTATAGCCCAGTTGATTTTCAATAAAATCGAATTTTCTATGAAACGTTTAGAAATATTCGAGCAATCCAAACGCAAGTTGGCAGAATAAATACAGATCCTGCCACCTATTGATAGAGATATTGACCAACGTAATAGGAGCATTTTAGATTTTTGCCGTCTAAAATCAGTGGGCTATAGCCCAGTTGATTTTCAATAAAAACGAATATTCTATGAAACGCTTAGAAATATTCGAGCAATCCAAACGCAAGTTGGCAAAATAAATACAGATCCTGCCACCTATAGATAGAGATATTGACCAACGTAATCGGAGCATTTTAGATTTTTGCCGTCTAAAATCTGTGGGCTATAGCCCAGTTGATTTTCAATAAAATCGAATTTTCTATGAAATGTTTAGAAATATTCGAGCAATCCAAACGCAAGTTGGCAAAATAAATACAGATCCTGCCACCTATTGATAGAGATATTGACCAACGTAATAGGAGCATTTTAGATTTTTGTCGTCTAAGATCTGTGGGCTATAGCCCAGTTGATTTTCAATAAAAACGAATTTTCTATGAAACGTTTAGAAATATTCGAGCAATCCAAACGCAAGTTGGCAAAACAAATACAGATCCTGCCACCTATTGATAGAGGTATTGACCAACGTAATCGGAGCATTTTAGATTTTTGCCGTCTAAAATCTGTGGGCTATAGCCCAGTTGATTTTCAATAAAACCGAATTTTCTATGAAATGTTTAGAAATATTCGAGCAATCCAAACGCAAGTTGGCAAAATAAATACAGATCCTGCCACCTATAGATAGAGATATTGACTAACGTAATCGGAGCATTTTAGATTTTTGCTGTCTAAAATCTGTGGGCTATAGCCCAGTTGATTTTCAATAAAATCGAATTTTCTATAAAATGTTTAGAAATATTCGAGCAATCCAAACGCAAGTTGGCAAAATAAATACAGATCCTGCCACCTATTGAAAGAGATATTGACCAACGTAATCGGAGCATTTTAGATTTTTTCCGTCCGAAATCTGTGGGCTATAGCCCAGTTGATTTTCAATAAAATCGAATTTTCTATGAAATGTTTAGAAATATTCGAGCAATCCAAACGCAAGTTGGCAAAATAAATACAGATCCTGCCACCTATTGACAGAGATATTGACCAACGTAATAGGAGCATTTTAGATTTTTGCCGTCTAAAATCTGTGGGCTATAGCCCAGTTAATTTTCAATAAAATCGAATTTTCTATGAAATGTTTAGAAATATTCGAGCAATCCAAACGCAAGTTGGCAAAATAAATACAGATCCTGCCACCTATTGATAGAGATATTGACCAACGTAATCGGAGCATTTTAGATTTTTGCCGTCTAAAATCTGTGGGCTATAGCCCAGATAATTTTCAATAAAATTGAATTTTCTATAAAATGTTTAGAAATATTCGAGCAATCCAAACGCAAGTTGGCAAAATAAATACAGATCCTGCCACCTATTGAAAGAGATATTGACCAACGTAACAGAGCATTTTAGATTTTTTCCGTCCGAAATCTGTGGGCTATAACCCAGTTGATTTTCAATAAAATCGAATTTTCTATGAAATGTTTAGAAATATTCGAGCAATCCAAACGCAAGTTGGCAAAATAAATACAGATCCTGCCACCTATTGACAGAGATATTGACCAACGTAATAGGAGCATTTTAGATTTTTGCTGTCTAAAATCTGTGGGCTATAGCCCAGTTGATTTTCACTAAAACCGAATTTTCTATGAAACGTTAAAAAATATTCGAGCAATCCAAACGCAAATTGGCAAAATAAATACAGATCCTGCCACTTATAAATAGAGATATTGACCAACGTAATCGGAGCATTTTAGATTTTTGCCGTCTAAAATCTGTGGGCTATAGCCCAGTTGATTTTCAATAAAATTGAATTTTCTATGAAATGTTTAGAAATATTCGAGCAATCCAAACGCAAGTTGGCAAAATAAATACAGATCCTGCCACCTATTGATAAAGATATTGACCAACGTAATCGGAGCATTTTAGATTTTTGCCGTCTAAAATCTGTGGGCTATAGCCCAGTTGATTTTCAATTAAATTGAATTTTCTATGAAACGTTTAGAAATATTCGAGCAATCCAAACGCAAGTTGGCAAAATAAATACAGATCCTGCCACCTATAGATATAGATATTGACCAACGTAATCGGAGCATTTTAGACTTTTGCCATCTAAAATCTGTGGGCTATAGCCCAGTTGATTTTCAATAAAATCGAATTTTCTATGAAATGTTTAGAAATATTCGAGCAATCCAAACGCAAGTTGGCAAAATAAATACAGATCCTGCCACCTATTGATAGAGATATTGACCAACGTAATCGGAGCATTTAAGATTTTTGCCGTCTAAAATCTGTGGGCTATAGCCCAGTTGATTTTCAATAAAAACGGATTTTCTATGAAACGTTTGGAAATATTCGAGCAATCCAAACGCAAGTTGGAAAAATAAATACAGATCCTGCCACCTATAGATAGAGATATTGACCAACGTAATCGGAGAATTTTAGATTTTTGCCGTCTTATATCTGTGGGCTATAGCCCAGTTAATTTTCAATAAAATCGAATTTTCTATGAAATGTTTAGAAATATTCGAGCAATCCAAACGCAAGTTGGCAAAATAAATACAGATCCTGCCACCTATTGATAGAGATATTGACCAACGTAATAGGAACATTTCAGATTTTTGCCGTCCGAAATCAGTGGGCTATAGCCCAGTTGATTTTCAATAAAATCGAATTTTCTATGAAACGTTTAGAAATATTCGAGCAATCCAAATGCAAGTTGGAAAAATAAATACAGATCCTGCCACCTATAGATAGAGATATTGACCAACGTAATCGGAGCATTTTAGATTTTTGCCGTCTGGTCATCCAACGTATCAAATCATATGGCCATCTAAAATATCGATTATTCCGATGATCAACCTAAAAACAAAAAAAAAACAAATTAATCAACAAAGAATCATTGGTCAATAAAAATACGATAAAAAACACTTATCTAATTGATATATTGAAAGCTGGCGTATCCTGATCATAGAGTAAATCACCTAAAATAAAATTTTATTTGTTTTAAATTGTAGTTTATCTAAAATAATAAGTTTATTTAATTCACTTACCTTAATTGAAAATTTTGTTATTCAAAATAATCGAAATGCCAAATTATAGAATAATTATTTTTAAGTTGGTAGCAATTTTTTCATCAAGTACTCTTTTTGTATATTTTCATTGTGTAGAGTTATTAATCTAGTACTCTTTGTAAGAATTAAATTCATGTACTATTCGTTTTGACATCACTCTTTCTGTAAACTTTGTACCTTAAACACCGAACACATTAAAATGGTGTATTAATTTAGAATTAAAATTAAATAAAATAATTATATATTGTTCAAAAAAAAAAAAAAAAAAAAAAAAAATCTATGGTGGCGTTCAGTGTTTTGTTGGTATGAACAATTTGTTTTCCTTCTTTTTGGAAAAATTGCGGCTATCGAAGATTTATCTTCCCTACCTTGGTGCGGCATTTTGGGAATTATAAACCCAAAAAATCATACATCGCGGAAAATAGAGTGTTTAATCCGCCATATTGATTAGTTTATTTAACTTAAAGCCTTTAAATTAGGAAATAAGAAAAATTAACTAATAAAATTCCTGTTATTGAAATAAAAGATAAAAATAATAAAGTAAATAATTTTAATGACGTTTAAAATCTGTGGGCTATAGCCCAGTTGATTTTCAATAAATTCGAATTTTCTATGAAATGTTTAGAAATATTCGAGCAATCCAAACGGAAGTTGGCAAAATAAATACAGATCCTGCTACCTATTGATAGAGATATTGACCAACGTAATCGGAGCATTTTAGATTTTCGCCGTCTAAAATCTGTGGGCTATAGCCCAGTTGATTTTCGATAAAATTGAATTTTCAATGAAACGCTTAGAAATATTCGAGCAATCCAAACGCAAGTTGGCAAAATAAATACAGATCCTGCCACCTATTGATAGAGATATTGACCAACGTAATCGGAGCATTTTAGATTTTTGCCGTCTAAAATCTGTGGGCTATAGCCCAGTTGATTTTCAATAAAATCGAATTTTCTATGAAACGTTTAGAAATATTCGAGCAATCCAAACGCAAGTTGGCAGAATAAATACAGATCCTGCCACCTATTGATAGAGATATTGACCAACGTAATAGGAGCATTTTAGATTTTTGCCGTCTAAAATCAGTGGGCTATAGCCCAGTTGATTTTCAATAAAAACGAATATTCTATGAAACGCTTAGAAATATTCGAGCAATCCAAACGCAAGTTGGCAAAATAAATACAGATCCTGCCACCTATAGATAGAGATATTGACCAACGTAATCGGAGCATTTTAGATTTTTGCCGTCTAAAATCTGTGGGCTATAGCCCAGTTGATTTTCAATAAAATCGAATTTTCTATGAAATGTTTAGAAATATTCGAGCAATCCAAACGCAAGTTGGCAAAATAAATACAGATCCTGCCACCTATTGATAGAGATATTGACCAACGTAATAGGAGCATTTTAGATTTTTGTCGTCTAAGATCTGTGGGCTATAGCCCAGTTGATTTTCAATAAAAACGAATTTTCTATGAAACGTTTAGAAATATTCGAGCAATCCAAACGCAAGTTGGCAAAACAAATACAGATCCTGCCACCTATTGATAGAGGTATTGACCAACGTAATCGGAGCATTTTAGATTTTTGCCGTCTAAAATCTGTGGGCTATAGCCCAGTTGATTTTCAATAAAACCGAATTTTCTATGAAATGTTTAGAAATATTCGAGCAATCCAAACGCAAGTTGGCAAAATAAATACAGATCCTGCCACCTATAGATAGAGATATTGACTAACGTAATCGGAGCATTTTAGATTTTTGCTGTCTAAAATCTGTGGGCTATAGCCCAGTTGATTTTCAATAAAATCGAATTTTCTATAAAATGTTTAGAAATATTCGAGCAATCCAAACGCAAGTTGGCAAAATAAATACAGATCCTGCCACCTATTGAAAGAGATATTGACCAACGTAATCGGAGCATTTTAGATTTTTTCCGTCCGAAATCTGTGGGCTATAGCCCAGTTGATTTTCAATAAAATCGAATTTTCTATGAAATGTTTAGAAATATTCGAGCAATCCAAACGCAAGTTGGCAAAATAAATACAGATCCTGCCACCTATTGACAGAGATATTGACCAACGTAATAGGAGCATTTTAGATTTTTGCCGTCTAAAATCTGTGGGCTATAGCCCAGTTAATTTTCAATAAAATCGAATTTTCTATGAAATGTTTAGAAATATTCGAGCAATCCAAACGCAAGTTGGCAAAATAAATACAGATCCTGCCACCTATTGATAGAGATATTGACCAACGTAATCGGAGCATTTTAGATTTTTGCCGTCTAAAATCTGTGGGCTATAGCCCAGATAATTTTCAATAAAATTGAATTTTCTATAAAATGTTTAGAAATATTCGAGCAATCCAAACGCAAGTTGGCAAAATAAATACAGATCCTGCCACCTATTGAAAGAGATATTGACCAACGTAACAGAGCATTTTAGATTTTTTCCGTCCGAAATCTGTGGGCTATAACCCAGTTGATTTTCAATAAAATCGAATTTTCTATGAAATGTTTAGAAATATTCGAGCAATCCAAACGCAAGTTGGCAAAATAAATACAGATCCTGCCACCTATTGACAGAGATATTGACCAACGTAATAGGAGCATTTTAGATTTTTGCTGTCTAAAATCTGTGGGCTATAGCCCAGTTGATTTTCACTAAAACCGAATTTTCTATGAAACGTTAAAAAATATTCGAGCAATCCAAACGCAAATTGGCAAAATAAATACAGATCCTGCCACTTATAAATAGAGATATTGACCAACGTAATCGGAGCATTTTAGATTTTTGCCGTCTAAAATCTGTGGGCTATAGCCCAGTTGATTTTCAATAAAATTGAATTTTCTATGAAATGTTTAGAAATATTCGAGCAATCCAAACGCAAGTTGGCAAAATAAATACAGATCCTGCCACCTATTGATAAAGATATTGACCAACGTAATCGGAGCATTTTAGATTTTTGCCGTCTAAAATCTGTGGGCTATAGCCCAGTTGATTTTCAATTAAATTGAATTTTCTATGAAACGTTTAGAAATATTCGAGCAATCCAAACGCAAGTTGGCAAAATAAATACAGATCCTGCCACCTATAGATATAGATATTGACCAACGTAATCGGAGCATTTTAGACTTTTGCCATCTAAAATCTGTGGGCTATAGCCCAGTTGATTTTCAATAAAATCGAATTTTCTATGAAATGTTTAGAAATATTCGAGCAATCCAAACGCAAGTTGGCAAAATAAATACAGATCCTGCCACCTATTGATAGAGATATTGACCAACGTAATCGGAGCATTTAAGATTTTTGCCGTCTAAAATCTGTGGGCTATAGCCCAGTTGATTTTCAATAAAAACGGATTTTCTATGAAACGTTTGGAAATATTCGAGCAATCCAAACGCAAGTTGGAAAAATAAATACAGATCCTGCCACCTATAGATAGAGATATTGACCAACGTAATCGGAGAATTTTAGATTTTTGCCGTCTTATATCTGTGGGCTATAGCCCAGTTAATTTTCAATAAAATCGAATTTTCTATGAAATGTTTAGAAATATTCGAGCAATCCAAACGCAAGTTGGCAAAATAAATACAGATCCTGCCACCTATTGATAGAGATATTGACCAACGTAATAGGAACATTTCAGATTTTTGCCGTCCGAAATCAGTGGGCTATAGCCCAGTTGATTTTCAATAAAATCGAATTTTCTATGAAACGTTTAGAAATATTCGAGCAATCCAAATGCAAGTTGGAAAAATAAATACAGATCCTGCCACCTATAGATAGAGATATTGACCAACGTAATCGGAGCATTTTAGATTTTTGCCGTCTGGTCATCCAACGTATCAAATCATATGGCCATCTAAAATATCGATTATTCCGATGATCAACCTAAAAACAAAAAAAAAACAAATTAATCAACAAAGAATCATTGGTCAATAAAAATACGATAAAAAACACTTATCTAATTGATATATTGAAAGCTGGCGTATCCTGATCATAGAGTAAATCACCTAAAATAAAATTTTATTTGTTTTAAATTGTAGTTTATCTAAAATAATAAGTTTATTTAATTCACTTACCTTAATTGAAAATTTTGTTATTCAAAATAATCGAAATGCCAAATTATAGAATAATTATTTTTAAGTTGGTAGCAATTTTTTCATCAAGTACTCTTTTTGTATATTTTCATTGTGTAGAGTTATTAATCTAGTACTCTTTGTAAGAATTAAATTCATGTACTATTCGTTTTGACATCACTCTTTCTGTAAACTTTGTACCTTAAACACCGAACACATTAAAATGGTGTATTAATTTAGAATTAAAATTAAATAAAATAATTATATATTGTTCAAAAAAAAAAAAAAAAAAAAAAAAATCTATGGTGGCGTTCAGTGTTTTGTTGGTATGAACAATTTGTTTTCCTTCTTTTTGGAAAAATTGCGGCTATCGAAGATTTATCTTCCCTACCTTGGTGCGGCATTTTGGGAATTATAAACCCAAAAAATCATACATCGCGGAAAATAGAGTGTTTAATCCGCCATATTGATTAGTTTATTTAACTTAAAGCCTTTAAATTAGGAAATAAGAAAAATTAACTAATAAAATTCCTGTTATTGAAATAAAAGATAAAAATAATAAAGTAAATAATTTTAATGACGTTTAAAATCTGTGGGCTATAGCCCAGTTGATTTTCAATAAATTCGAATTTTCTATGAAATGTTTAGAAATATTCGAGCAATCCAAACGGAAGTTGGCAAAATAAATACAGATCCTGCTACCTATTGATAGAGATATTGACCAACGTAATCGGAGCATTTTAGATTTTCGCCGTCTAAAATCTGTGGGCTATAGCCCAGTTGATTTTCGATAAAATTGAATTTTCAATGAAACGCTTAGAAATATTCGAGCAATCCAAACGCAAGTTGGCAAAATAAATACAGATCCTGCCACCTATAGATAGAGATATTGACCAACGTAATCGGAGCATTTTAGATTTTTGCCGTCTAAAATCTGTGGGCTATAGCCCAGTTGATTTTCAATAAAACCGAATTTTCTATGAAATGTTTAGAAATATTCGAGCAATCCAAACGCAAGTTGGCAAAATAAATACAGATCCTGCCACCTATTGATAGAGATATTGACCAACTTAATCGGAGCATTTTAGATTTTTGCCGTCTAAAATCTGTGGGCTATAGCCCAGTTGATTTTCAATAAAATCGAATTTTCTATGAAATGTTTAGAAATATTCGAGCAATCCAAACGCAAGTTGGCAAAATAAATACAGATCCTGCCACCTATTGATAGAGATATTGACCAACGTAATCGGAGCATTTTAGATTTTTGCCGTCTAAAATCTGTGGGCTATAGCCCAGTTGATTTTCAATAAAATCGAATTTTCTATGAAATGTTTAGAAATATTCGAGCAATCCAAACGCAAGTTGGCAAAATAAATACAGATCCTGCCACCTATTGATAGAGATATTGACCAACGTAATCGGAGCATTTTAGATTTTTGCCGTCTAAAATCTGTGGGCTATAGCCAAGTTGATTTTCAATAAAATCGAATTTTCTATGAAATGTTTAGAAATATTCGAGCAATCCAAACGCAAGTTGGCAAAATAAATACAGATCCTGCCACCTATTGATAGAGATATTGACCAACGTAATCGGAGCATTTTAGATTTTTGCCGTCTAAAATCTGTGGGCTATAGCCCAGTTGATTTTCAATAAAATCGAATTTTCTATGAAACGTTTAGAAATATTCGAGCAATCCAAACGCAAGTTGGCAAAATAAATACAGATCCTGCCACCTATTGATAGAGATATTGACCAACGTAATCGGAGCATTTTAGATTTTTGCCGTCTAAAATCTGTGGGCTATAGCCCAGTTGATTTTCAATAAAATCGAATTTTCTATGAAATGTTTAGAAATATTCGAGCAATCCAAACGCAAGTTGGCAAAATAAATACAGATCCTGCCACCTATTGATAGAGATATTGACCAACGTAATCGGAGCATTTTAGATTTTTGCCGTCTAAAATCTGTGGGCTATAGCCAAGTTGATTTTCAATAAAATCGAATTTTCTATGAAATGTTTAGAAATATTCGAGCAATCCAAACGCAAGTTGGCAAAATAAATACAGATCCTGCCACCTATTGATAGAGATATTGACCAACGTAATCGGAGCATTTTAGATTTTTGCCGTCTAAAATCTGTGGGCTATAGCCCAGTTGATTTTCAATAAAATCGAATTTTCTATGAAATGTTTAGAAATATTCGAGCAATCCAAACGCAAGTTGGCAAAATAAATACAGATCCTGCCACCTATTGATAGAGATATTGACCAACGTAATCGGAGCATTTTAGATTTTTGCCGTCTAAAATCTGTGGGCTATAGCCCAGTTGATTTTCAATAAAATCGAATTTTCTATGAAATGTTTAGAAATATTCGAGCAATCCAAACGCAAGTTGGCAAAATAAATACAGATCCTGCCACCTATTGATAGAGATATTGACCAACGTAATCGGAGCATTTTAGATTTTTGCCGTCTAAAATCTGTGGGCTATAGCCAAGTTGATTTTCAATAAAATCGAATTTTCTATGAAATGTTTAGAAATATTCGAGCAATCCAAACGCAAGTTGGCAAAATAAATACAGATCCTGCCACCTATTGATAGAGATATTGACCAACGTAATCGGAGCATTTTAGATTTTTGCCGTCTAAAATCTGTGGGCTATAGCCCAGTTGATTTTCAATAAAATCGAATTTTCTATGAAATGTTTAGAAATATTCGAGCAATCCAAACGCAAGTTGGCAAAATAAATACAGATCCTGCCACCTATTGATAGAGATATTGACCAACGTAATCGGAGCATTTTAGATTTTTGCCGTCTAAAATCTGTGGGCTATAGCCCAGTTGATTTTCAATAAAATCGAATTTTCTATGAAATGTTTAGAAATATTCCAGCAATCCAAACGCAAGTTGGCAAAATAAATACAGATCCTGCCACCTATTGATAGAGATATTGACCAACGTAATCGGAGCATTTTAGATTCTTGCCGTCTAAAATCTGTGGGCTATAGCCAAGTTGATTTTCAATACAATCGAATTTTCTATGAAATGTTTAGAAATATTCGAGCAATCCAAACGCAAGTTGGCAAAATAAATACAGATCCTGCCACCTAATTACAGAGATATTGACCAACGTAATCGGAGCATTTTAGATTTTTGCCGTCTAGAATCTGTGGGCTATAGCCCAGTTGATTTTCAATAAAATCGAATTTTCTATGAAATGTTCAGAAATATTCGAGCAATCCAAATGCAAATTGGCAAAATAAATACAGATCCTGCCACCTATTGATAAAGATATTGACCAACGTAATCGGAGCATTTTAGATTTTTGCCGTCTAAAATCTGTGGGCTATAGCCCAGTTGATTTTCAATAAAATCGAATTTACTATGAATCGCTTAGAAATATTCGAGCAATCCAAACCCAAGTTGGCAAAATAAATACAGATCCTGTCACCTATTGATAGAGGTATTGACCAACGTAATCGGAGCATTTTAGATTTTTGCCGTCTAAAATCTGTGGGCTATAGCCCAGTTGATTTTCAATAAAATCGAATTTACTATGAATCGCTTAGAAATATTCGAGCAATCCAAACCCAAGTTGGCAAAATAAATACAGATCCTGCCACCTATTGATAGAGGTATTGACCAACGTAATCGGAGCATTTTAGATTTTTGCCGTCTAAAATCTGTGGGCTATAGCCCAGTTGATTTTCAATAAAACAGAATTTTCTATGAAATGTTTAGAAATATTCGAGCAATCCAAACGCAAGTTGGCAAAACAAAAACAGATCCTGTCACCTATTGATAGAGATATTGACCAACGTAATCGGAGCATTTTAGATTTTTGCCGTCTAGAATCTGTGGGCTATAGCCCAGTTGATTTTCAATAAAATCGAATTTTCTATGAAATGTTTAGAAATATTCGAGCAATCCAAATGCAAGTTGGCAAAATAAATACAGATCCTGCCACCTATTGATAAAGATATTGACCAACGTAATCGGAGCATTTTAGATTTTTGCCGTCTAAAATCTGTGGGCTATAGCCCAGTTGATTTTCAATAAAATCGAATTTACTATGAATCGCTTAGAAATATTCGAGCAATCCAAACCCAAGTTGGCAAAATAAAAACAGATCCTGTCACCTATTGATAGAGGTATTGACCAACGTAATCGGAGCATTTTAGATTTTTGCCGTCTAAAATCTGTGGGCTATAGCCCAGCTGATTTTCAATAAAATCGAATTTTCTATGAAATGTTTAGAAATACTCGAGCAATCCAAACGCAAGTTGGCAAAATAAAAACAGATCCTGTCACCTATTGATAAAGATATTGACCAACGTAATCGGAGCATTTTAGATTTTTGCCATCAAGAATCTGTGGGCTATAGCCCAGTTGATTTTCAATAAAATCGAATTTTCTATGAAATGTTTAGAAATATTCGAGCAATCCAAACGCAAGTTGGCAAAATAAAAACAGATCCTGTCACCTAATTATAGAAATATTGACCAACGTAATCGGAGCATTTTAGATTTTTGCCGTCTAGAATCTGTGGGCTATAGCCCAGTTGATTTTCAATAAAATCGAATTTTCTATGAAATGTTTAGAAATATTCGAGCAATCCAAATGCAAGTTGGCAAAATAAATACAGATCCTGCCACCTATTGATAAAGATATTGACCAACGTAATCGGAGCATTTTAGATTTTTGCCGTCTAAAATCTGTGGGCTATAGCCCAGTTGATTTTCAATATAATCGAATTTACTATGAATCGCTTAGAAATATTCGAGCAATCCAAACCCAAGTTGGCAAAATAAATACAGATCCTGCCACCTATTGATAGAGGTATTGACCAACGTAATCGGAGCATTTTAGATTTTTGCCGTCTAAAATCTGTGGGCTATAGCCCAGCTGATTTTCAATAAAATCGAATTTTCTATGAAATGTTTAGAAATATTCGAGCAATCCAAACGCAAGTTGGCAAAATAAAAACAGATCCTGTCACCTATTGATAAAGATATTGACCAACGTAATCGGAGCATTTAAGATTTTTGCCGTCTAAAATCTGTGGGCTATAGCCCAGTTGATTTTCAATAAAATCGAATTTACTATGAATCGCTTAGAAATATTCGAGCAATCCAAACCCAAGTTGGCAAAATAAATACAGATCCTGCCACCTATTGATAGAGGTATTGACCAACGTAATCGGAGCATTTTAGATTTTTGCCGTCTAAAATCTGTGGGCTATAGCCCAGTTGATTTTCAATACAATCGAATTTTCTATGAAACGTTTAGAAATATTCGAGCAATCCAAATGCAAGTTGGCAAAATAAATACAGATCCTGCCACCTATAGATAGAGATATTGACCAACGTAATCAGAGCATTTTTGATTTTTGCCGTCTAAAATCTGTGGGCTTATAGCCCAGTTGATTTTCAATAAAATCGAATTTTCTATGAAACGTTTAGAAATATTCGAGCCATCCAAACGCAAGTTGGCAAAATAAATACAGATCCTGCCACCTATTGATAGAGATATTGACCAACGTAATCGGAGCATTTTAGATTTTTGCCGTCTAAAATCTGTGGGCTATAGCCCAGTTGATTTTCAATATAATCGAATTTTCCATGAAATGTTTAGAAATATTCGAGCAATCCGAACGCAAGTTGGCAAAATAAATACAGATCCTGCCACCTATTGATAGAGATATTGACCAACGTAATCGGAGCATTTTAGATTTTTGCCGTCTAAAATCTGTGGGCTATAGCCCAGTTGATTTTCAATAAAACCGAATTTTCTATGAAATGTTTAGAAATATTCGAGCAATCCAAACGCAAGTTCGCAAAATAAATACAGATCCTGCCACCTATTGATAGAGATATTGACCAACGTAATCGGAGAATTTTAGATTTTTGCCGTCTAAAATCTGTGGGCTATAGCCCAGTTGATTTTCAATAAAATCGAATTTTCTATGAAATGTTTAGAAATATTCGAGCAATCCAAATGCAATTTTGCAAAATAAATACAGATCCTGCCACCTATAGATAAAGATATTGACCAACGTAATCAGAGCATTTTGGATTTTTGCCGTCTAAAATCTGTGGGCTATAGCCCAGTTGATTTTCAATAAAATCGAATTTTCTATTAAATATCCGAGCAATCCAAACGCAAGTTGGCAAAATAAATACAGATCCTGCCACCTAATTATAGAGATATTGACCAACGTAATCGGAGCATTTAAGATTTTTGACGTTTAAAATCTGTAGGCTATAGCCCAGTTGATTTTCAATAAAATCGAATTTTCTATGAAATATTTAGAAATATTCGAGCAATCCAAACGCAAGTTGGCAAAATAAATACAGATCCTACCACCTATTGATAGAGATATTGGCCAAAGTAGTCGGAGCATTTTAGATTTTTGCCGTCTAAAATCTGTGGGCTATAGCCCAGTTGATTTTCAATAAAACAGAATTTTCTATGGAACGTTTAGAAATATTCAAGCAATCCAAACGCAAGTTGGCAAAATAAATACAGATCCTGCCACCTATAGATAAAGATATTGACCAACGTAATCAGAGCATTTTGGATTTTTGCCGTCTAAAATCTGTGGGCTATAGCCCAGTTGATTTTCAATAAAATCGAATTTTCTATTAAATATCCGAGCAATCCAAACGCAAGTTGGCAAAATAAATACAGATCCTGCCACCTAATTATAGAGATATTGACCAACGTAATCGGAGCATTTAAGATTTTTGCCGTCTAAAATCTGTAGGCTATAGCCCAGTTGATTTTCAATAAAATCGAATTTTCTATGAAATATTTAGAAATATTCGAGCAATCCAAACGCAAGTTGGCAAAATAAATACAGATCCTACCACCTATTGATAGAGATATTGGCCAACGTAGTCGGAGCATTTTAGATTTTTGCCGTCTAAAATCTGTGGGCTATAGCCCAGTTGATTTTCAATAAAACAGAATTTTCTATGGAACGTTTAGAAATATTCAAGCAATCCAAACGCAAGTTGGCAAAATAAATACAGATCCTGCCACCTATAGATAAAGATATTGACCAACGTAATCAGAGCATTTTGGATTTTTGCCGTCTAAAATCTGTGGGCTATAGCCCAGTTGATTTTCAATAAAATCGAATTTTCTATGAAATATTTAGAAATATTCGAGCAATCCAAACGCAAGTTGGCAAAATAAATACCGATCCTACCACCTATTGATAGAGATATTGGCCAACGTAGTCGGAGCATTTTAGATTTTTGCCGTCTAAAATCTGTGGGCTATAGCCCAGTTGATTTTCAATAAAACAGAATTTTCTATGAAACGTTTAGAAATATTCAAGCAATCCAAACGCAAGTTGGCAAAATAAATACAGATCCTGCCACCTATAGATAAAGATATTGACCAACGTAATCAGAGCATTTTGGATTTTTGCCGTCTAAAATCTGTGGGCTATAGCCCAGTTGATTTTCAATAAAATCGAATTTTCTATTAAATATCCGAGCAATCCAAACGCAAGTTGGCAAAATAAATACAGATCCTGCCACCTAATTATAGAGATATTGACCAACGTAATCGGAACATTTTAGATTTTTGCCGTCTAAAATCTGTAGGCTATAGCCCAGTTGATTTTCAATAAAATCGAATTTTCTATGAAATATTTAGAAATATTCGAGCAATCCAAACGCAAGTTGGCAAAATAAATACAGATCCTACCACCTATTGATAGAGATATTGGCCAACGTAGTCGGAGCATTTTAGATTTTTGCCGTCTAAAATCTGTGGGCTATAGCCCAGTTGATTTTCAATAAAACAGAATTTTCTATGGAACGTTAAGAAATATTCAAGCAATCCAAACGCAAGTTGGCAAAATAAATACAGATCCTGCCACCTATAGATAAAGATATTGACCAACGTAATCAGAGCATTTTGGATTTTTGCCGTCTAAAATCTGTGGGCTATAGCCCAGTTGATTTTCAATAAAATCGAATTTTCTATTAAATATCCGAGCAATCCAAACGCAAGTTGGCAAAATAAATACAGATCCTGCCACCTAATTATAGAGATATTGACCAACGTAATCGGAGCATTTAAGATTTTTGCCGTCTAAAATCTGTAGGCTATAGCCCAGTTGATTTTCAATAAAATCGAATTTTCTATGAAATATTTAGAAATATTCGAGCAATCCAAACGCAAGTTGGCAAAATAAATACAGATCCTACCACCTATTGATAGAGATATTGGCCAACGTAGTCGGAGCATTTTAGATTTTTGCCGTCTAAAATCTGTGGGCTATAGCCCAGTTGATTTTCAATAAAACAGAATTTTCTATGGAACGTTTAGAAATATTCAAGCAATCCAAACGCAAGTTGGCAAAATAAATACAGATCCTGCCACCTGTTGATAGAGATATTGACCAACGTAATCGCAGCATTTTAGATTTTTGCCGTCTAAAATCTGTGGGCTATAGCCCAGTTGATTTTCAATAAAATCGAATTTTCTATGAAATGTTTAGAAATATTCGAGCAATCCAAACGCAAGTTGGCAAAATAAATACAGATCCTGCCACCTATTGATAGAGATATTGACCAACGTAATCGGAACATTTTAGATTTTTGCCGTCTAAAATCTGTGGGCTATAGCCCAGTTGATTTTCAATAAAACTGAATTTTCTATGAAATGTTTAGAAATATTCGAGCAATCCAAACGCAAGTTGGCAAAATAAATACAGATCCTGCCACCTATAGATAGAAATATTGACCAACGTAATCGGAGCATTTTAGATTTTTGCCGTCTAAAATCTGTGGGCTATAGCCCAGTTGATTTTCAATAAAATCGAATTTTCTATAAAATGTTTAGAAATATTCGAGCAATCCAAACGCAAGTTGGCAAAATAAATACAGATCCTGCCACCTATTGATAGAGGTATTGACCAACGTAATCGGAGCATTTTAGATTTTTGCCGTCTAAAATCTGTGGATTATAGCCTAAAACCGAATTTTCTATGAAACGTTTAGAAATATTCGAGCAATCCAAACGCAAGTTGGCAAAATAAATACAGATCCTGCCACCTATTGATAGAGATATTGACCAACGTAATCGGAGCATTTTAGATTTTTGCCGTCTAAAATCTGTGGGCTATAGCCCAGTTGATTTTCAATAAAATCGAATTTTTTGTGAAATGTTTAGAAATATTCGAGCAATCCAAACGCAAGTTGGCAAAATAAATACAGATCCTACCACCTATTGATAGAGATATTGACCAACGTAATCGGAGCATTTTAGATTTTTGCCGTCTAAAATCTGTGGGCTATAGCCCAGTTGATTTTCAATACAATCGAATTTTCTATGAAATGTTTAGAAATATTCGAGCAATCCAAACGCAAGTTTGCAAAATAAATACAGATCCTGCCACCTATTGATAGAGATATTGACCAACGTAATCGGAGCATTTTAGATTTTTGCCGTCTAAAATCTGTGGGCTATAGCCCAGTTGATTTTCAATAAAATCGAATTTTCTATGAAATATTCGAGCAATCCAAACGCAAGTTGGCAAAATAAATACAGATCCTGCCACCTAATTATAGAGATATTGACCAACGTAATCGGAGAATTTTAGATTTTTGCCGTCTAAAATCTGTGGGCTATAGCCCAGTTGATTTTCAATAAAATCGAATTTTCTATGAAATGTTTAGAAATATTCGAGCAATCCAAACGCAAGTTGGCAAAATAAATACAGATCCTGCCACCTATTGATAGAGATATTGGCCAAAGTAATAGGAGCATTTTAGATTTTTGCCGTCTAAAATCTGTGGGCTATAGCCCAGTTGATTTTCAATAGAATCGAATTTTCTATGAAATGTCTAGAAATATTCGAGCAATCCAAACGCAAGTTGGCAAAATAAATGCAGATCCTGCCACCTATTGATAGAGATATTGACCAACGTAATCGGAGCATTTTAGATTTTTGCCGTCTAAAATCTGTGGGCTATAGCCCAGTTGATTTTCAATAAAATCGAATTTTCTATGAAATGTTTAGAAATATTCGAGCAATCCAAACGCAAGTTGGCAAAATAAATACAGATCCTGCCACCTATTGATAGAGATATTGACCAACGTAATCGGAACATTTTAGATTTTTGCCGTCTAAAATCTGTGGGCTATAGCCCAGTTGATTTTCAATAAAACTGAATTTTCTATGAAATGTTTAGAAATATTCGAGCAATCCAAACGCAAGTTGGCAAAATAAATACAGATCCTGCCACCTATAGATAGAAATATTGACCAACGTAATCGGAGCATTTTAGATTTTTGCCGTCTAAAATCTGTGGGCTATAGCCCAGTTGATTTTCAATAAAATCGAATTTTCTATAAAATGTTTAGAAATATTCGAGCAATCCAAACGCAAGTTGGCAAAATAAATACAGATCCTGCCACCTATTGATAGAGGTATTGACCAACGTAATCGGAGCATTTTAGATTTTTGCCGTCTAAAATCTGTGGACTATAGCCCAAAACCGAATTTTCTATGAAACGTTTAGAAATATTCGAGCAATCCAAACGCAAGTTGGCAAAATAAATACAGATCCTGCCACATATTGATAGAGATATTGATCAACGTAATCGGAGCATTTTAGATTTTTGCCGTCTAAAATCTGTGGGCTATAGCCCAGTTGATTTTCAATAAAATCGAATTTTTTGTGAAATGTTTAGAAATATTCGAGCAATCCAAACGCAAGTTGGCAAAATAAATACAGATCCTACCACCTATTGATAGAGATATTGACCAACGTAATCGGAGCATTTTAGATTTTTGCCGTCTAAAATCTGTGGGCTATAGCCCAGTTGATTTTCAATAAAATCGAATTTTCTATGAAATGTTTAGAAATATTCGAGCAATCCAAACGCAAGTTTGCAAAATAAATACAGATCCTGCCACCTAATTATAGAGATATTGACCAATATAATCGGAGCATTTTAGATTTTTGCGGTCTAAAATCTGTGGGCTATAGCCCAGTTGATTTTCAATAAAACCGAATTTTCTATGAAATGTTTAGAAATATTCGAGCAATCCAAACGCAAGTTCGCAAAATAAATACAGATCCTGCCACCTATAGATAGAAATATTGACCAACGTAATCAGAGCATTTTAGATTTTTGCCGTCTAAAATCTGTGGGCCCAGTTGAATTTTCTATGAAATGTTCGAGCAATCCAAACGCAAGTTGGCAAAATAAATACAGATCCTGCCACCTAAAGTTAGAGATATTGACCAACGTAATCGGAGCATTTTAGATTTTTGCCGTCTAAAATCTGTGGGCTATAGCCCAGTTGATTTTCAATAAAATCGAATTTTCTATGAAATGTTTAGAAATATTCGAGCAATCCAAACGCAAGTTGGCAAAATAAATACAGATCCTGCCACCTATTGATAGAGATATTGGCCAACGTAATTGGAGCATTTTAGATTTTTGCCGTCTAAAATCTGTGGGCTATAGCCCAGTTGATTTTCAATAAAATCGAATTTTCTATGAAATGTTTAGAAATATTCGAGCAATCCAAACGCAAGTTGGCAAAATAAATACCGATCCTGCCACCTATTGATAGAAATATTGACCAACGTAATCGGAGCATTTTAGATTTTTGCCGTCTAAAATCTGTGGGCTATAGCTCAGTTGATTTTCAATACAATCGAATTTTCTATGAAATGTTTAGAAATATTCGAGCAATCCAAACGCAAGTTGGCAAAATAAATACAGATCCTGCCACCTAATTATAGAGATATTGACCAATATAATCGGAGCATTTTAGATTTTTGCGGTCTAAAATCTGTGGGCTATAGCCCAGTTGATTTTCAATAAAACCGAATTTTCTATGAAATGTTTAGAAATATTCGAGCAATCCAAACGCAAGTTCGCAAAATAAATACAGATCCTGCCACCTATAGATAGAAATATTGACCAACGTAATCAGAGCATTTTAGATTTTTGCCGTCTAAAATCTGTGGGCTATAGCTCAGTTGATTTTCAATACAATCGAATTTTCTATGAAATGTTTAGAAATATTCGAGCAATCCAAACGCAAGTTGGCAAAATAAATACCGATCCTGCCACCTATTGATAGAGGTATTGACCAACGTAATCGGAGCATTTTAGATTTTTGCCGTCTAAAATCTGTGGGCTATAGCTCAGTTGATTTTCAATACAATCGAATTTTCTATGAAATGTTTAGAAATATTCGAGCAATCCAAACGCAAGTTGGCAAAATAAATGCAGATCCTGCCACCTAATTATAGAGATATTGACCAATATAATCGGAGCATTTTAGATTTTTGCGGTCTAAAATCTGTGGGCTATAGCCCAGTTGATTTTCAATAAAACCGAATTTTCTATGAAATGTTTAGAAATATTCGAGCAATCCAAACGCAAGTTCGCAAAATAAATACAGATCCTGCCACCTATAGATAGAAATATTGACCAACGTAATCAGAGCATTTTAGATTTTTGCCGTCTAAAATCTGTGGGCCCAGTTGAATTTTCTATGAAATATTTGAGCAATCCAAACGCAAGTTGGCAAAATAAATACAGATCCTGCCACCTAAAGTTAGAGATATTGACCAACGTAATCGGAGCATTTTAGATTTTTGCCGTCTAAAATCTGTGGGCTATAGCCCAGTTGATTTTCAATAAAATCGAATTTTCTATGAAATGTTTAGAAATATTCGAGCAATCCAAACGCAAGTTGGCAAAATAAATACCGATCCTGCCACCTATTGATAGAAATATTGACCAACGTAATCGGAGCATTTTAGATTTTTGTCGTCTAAAATCTGTGGGCTATAGCTCAGTTGATTTTCAATACAATCGAATTTTCTATGAAATGTTTAGAAATATTCGAGCAATCCAAACGCAAGTTGGCAAAATAAATACAGATCCTGCCACCTAATTATAGAGATATTGACCAATATAATCGGAGCATTTTAGATTTTTGCGGTCTAAAATCTGTGGGCTATAGCCCAGTTGATTTTCAATAAAACCGAATTTTCTATGAAATGTTTAGAAATATTCGAGCAATCCAAACGCAAGTTCGCAAAATAAATACAGATCCTGCCACCTATAGATAGAAATATTGACCAACGTAATCAGAGCATTTTAGATTTTTGCCGTCTAAAATCTGTGGGCCCAGTTGAATTTTCTATGAAATATTCGAGCAATCCAAACGCAAGTTGGCAAAATAAATACAGATCCTGCCACCTAAAGTTAGAGATATTGACCAACGTAATCGGAGCATTTTAGATTTTTGCCATCTAAAATCTGTGGGCTATAGCCCAGTTGATTTTCAATAAAATCGAATTTTCTATGAAATGTTTAGAAATATTCGAGCAATCCAAACGCAAGTTGGCAAAATAAATACAGATCCTGCCACCTATTGATAGAGATATAGGCCAACGTAATTGGAGCATTTTAGATTTTTGCCGTCTAAAATCTGTGGGCTATAGCCCAGTTGATTTTTAATAAAATCGAATTTTCTATGAAATGTTTAGAAATATTCGAGCAATCCAAACGCAAGTTGGCAAAATAAATACAGATCCTGCCACCTATTGATAGAGATATTGACCAACGTAATCGGAGCATTTTAGATTTTGCCGTCTAAAATCTGTGGGCTATAGCCCAGTTGATTTTCAATAAAATCGAATTTTCTATGAAATGTTTAGAAATATTCGAGCAATCCAAACGCAAGTTGGCAAAATAAATACCGATCCTGCCACCTATTGATAGAGATATTGACCAACGTAATCGGAGCATTTTAGATTTTTGCCGTCTAAAATCTGTGGGCTATAGCCCAGTTGATTTTCAATAAAACAGAATTTTCTATGGAACGTTTAGAAATATTCGAGCAATCCAAACGTAAGTTGGCAAAATAAATACAGATCCTGCCACCTAATTATAGAGATATTGACCAACGTAATCGGAGCATTTTAGATTTTGCCGTCTAAAATCTGTGGGCTATAGCCCAGTTGATTTTCAATAAAATCGAATTTTCTATGAAATGTTTAGAAATATTCGAGCAATCCAAACGCAAGTTGGCAAAATAAATACCGATCCTGCCACCTATTGATAGAGATATTGGCCAACGTAATCGAAGCATTTTAGATTTTTGCCGTCTAAAATCTGTGGGCTATAGCCCAGTTGATTTTCAATAAAACAGAATTTTCTATGGAACGTTTAGAAATATTCGAGCAATCCAAACGCAAGTTGGCAAAATAAATACAGATCCTGCCACCTATTGATAGAGATATTGGCCAACGTAATTGGAGCATTTTAGATTTTTGCCGTCTAAAATCTGTGGGCTATAGCCCAGTTGATTTTCAATAAAATCGAATTTTCTATGAAATGTTTAGAAATATTCGAGCAATCCAAACGCAAGTTGGCAAAATAAATACCGATCCTGCCACCTATTGATAGAAATATTGACCAACGTAATCGAAGCATTTTAGATTTTTGCCGTCTAAAATCTGTGGGCTATAGCTCAGTTGATTTTCAATACAATCGAATTTTCTATGAAATGTTTAGAAATATTCGAGCAATCCAAACGCAAGTTGGCAAAATAAATACAGATCCTGCCACCTAATTATAGAGATATTGACCAATATAATCGGAGCATTTTAGATTTTTGCGGTCTAAAATCTGTGGGCTATAGCCCATTTGATTTTCAATAAAACCGAATTTTCTATGAAATGTTTAGAAATATTCGAGCAATCCAAACGCAAGTTCGCAAAATAAATACAGATCCTGCCACCTATAGATAGAAATATTGACCAACGTAATCAGAGCATTTTAGATTTTTGCCGTCTAAAATCTGTGGGCCCAGTTGAATTTTCTATGAAATATTCGAGCAATCCAAACGCAAGTTGGCAAAATAAATACAGATCCTGCCACCTAAAGTTAGAGATATTGACCAACGTAATCGGAGCATTTTAGATTTTTGCCGTCTAAAATCTGTGGGCTATAGCCCAGTTGATTTTCAATAAAATCGAATTTTCTATGAAATGTTTAGAAATATTCGAGCAATCCAAACGCAAGTTGGCAAAATAAATACAGATCCTGCCACCTATTGATAGAGATATTGGCCAACGTAATTGGAGCATTTTAGATTTTTGCCGTCTAAAATCTGTGGGCTATAGCCCAGTTGATTTTTAATAAAATCGAATTTTCTATGAAATGTTTAGAAATATTCGAGCAATCCAAACGCAAGTTGGCAAAATAAATACAGATCCTGCCACCTATTGATAGAGATATTGACCAACGTAATCGGAGCATTTTAGATTTTGCCGTCTAAAATCTGTGGGCTATAGCCCAGTTGATTTTCAATAAAATCGAATTTTCTATGAAATGTTTAGAAATATTCGAGCAATCCAAACGCAAGTTGGCAAAATAAATACCGATCCTGCCACCTATTGATAGAGATATTGACCAACGTAATCGGAGCATTTTAGATTTTTGCCGTCTAAAATCTGTGGGCTATAGCCCAGTTGATTTTTAATAAAATCGAATTTTCTATGAAATGTTTAGAAATATTCGAGCAATACAAACGCAAGTTGGCAAAATAAATACAGATCCTGCCACCTATTGATAGAGATATTGACCAACGTAATCGGAGCATTTTAGATTTTGCCGTCTAAAATCTGTGGGATATAGCCCAGTTGATTTTCAATAAAATCGAATTTTCTATGAAATATTCGAGCAATCCAAACGCAAGTTGGCAAAATAAATACAGATCCTGCCACCTATTGATAGAGATATTGACCAACGTAATCGGAGCATTTTAGATTTTGCCGTCTAAAATCTGTGGGCTATAGCCCAGTTGATTTTCAATAAAATCGAATTTTCTATGAAATGTTTAGAAATATTCGAGCAATCCAAACGCAAGTTGGCAAAATAAATACAGATCCTGCCACCTATTGATAGAGGTATTGACCAACGTAATCGGAGCATTTTAGATTTTTGCCGTCTAAAATCTGTGGGCTATAGCCCAGTTGATTTTCAATACAATCGAATTTTCTATGAAATGTTTAGAAATATTCGAGCAATCCAAACGCAAGTTGGCAAAATAAATACAGATCCTGCCACCTATAGATAAAGATATTGACCAACGTAATCAGAGCATTTTAGATTTTTGCCGTCTAAAATCTGTGGGATATAGCCCAGTTGATTTTCAATAAAATCGAATTTTCTATGAAATATCCGAGCAATCCAAACGCAAGTTGGCAAAATAAATACAGATCCTGCCACCTAATTATAGAGATATTGACCAACGTAATCGGAGCATTTTAGATTTTTGCCGTCTAAAATCTGTAGGCTATAGCCCAGTTGATTTTCAATAAAATCGAATTTTCTATAAAATGTTTAGAAATATTCGAGCAATCCAAACGCAAGTTCGCAAAATAAATACAGATCCTGCCACCTATAGATAGAAATATTGACCAACGTAATCGGAGCATTTTAGATTTTGGCCGTCTAAAATCTGTGGGCTATAGCCCAGTTGATTTTCAATAAAATCGAATTTTCTATAAAATGTTTAGAAATATTCGAGCAATCCAAACGCAAGTTGGCAAAATAAATACAGATCCTGCCACCTATTGATAGAGGTATTGACCAACGTAATCGGAGCATTTTAGATTTTTGCCGTCTAAAATCTGTGGGCTATAGCCCAGTAGATTTTCAATAAAACCGAATTTTCTATGAAACGTTTAGAAATATTCGAGCAATCCAAACGCAAGTTGGCAAAATAAATACAGATCCTGCCACCTAATTATAGAGATATTGACCAACGTAATCGGAGCATTTTAGATTTTTGCCGTCTAAAATCTGTGGGCTATAGCCCAGTTGATTTTCAATAAAATCGAATTTTCTATGAAATGTTTAGAAATATTTGAGCAATCCAAACGCAAGTTGGCAAAATAAATACAGATCCTGCCACCTATTGTTAGAGACATTGACCAACGTAATCGGAGCATTTTAGATTTTTGCCGTCTAAAATCTGTGGGCTATAGCCCAGTTGATTTTCAATACAATCGAATTTTCTATGAAATGTTTAGAAATATTCGAGCAATCCAAACGCAAGTTGGCAAAATAAATACAGATCCTGCCACCTATTGATAGAGATATTGACCAACGTAATCGGAGCATTTTAGATTTTTGCCGTCTAGAATCTGTGGGCTATAGCCCAGTTGATTTTCAATAAAATCGAATTATCTATGAAATGTTTAGAAATATTCGAGCAATCCAAACGCAAGTTGGCAAAATAAATACAGATCCTGCCACCTATTGATAGAGATATTGACCAACGTAATCGGAGCATTTTAGATTTTTGCCGTCTAAAATCTGTGGGCTATAGCCCAGTTGATTTTCAATAAAATCGAATTTTCTATAAAATGTTTAGAAATATTCGAGCAATCCAAACGCAAGTTGGCAAAATAAATACAGATCCTGCCACCTATTGATAGAGGTATTGACCAACGTAATCGGAGCATTTTAGATTTTTGCCGTCTAAAATCTGTGGGCTATAGCCCAGTAAATTTTCAATAAAACCGAATTTTCTATGAAATGTTTAGAAATATTCGAGCAATCCAAACGCAAGTTGGCAAAATAAATACAGATCCTGCCACCTATAGATAAAGATATTGACCAACGTAATCAGAGCATTTTAGATTTTTGCCGTCTAAAATCTGTGGGACCAGTTGATTTTCAATAAAATCGAATTTTCTATGAAATATCCGAGCAATCCAAACGCAAGTTGGCAAAATAAATACAGATCCTGCCACCTAATTATAGAGATATTGACCAACGTAATCGGAGCATTTTAGATTTTTGCCGTCTAAAATCTGTAGGCTATAGCCCAGTTGATTTTTAATAAAATCGAATTTTCTATGAAATGTTTAGAAATTTTCGAGCAATCCAAACGTAAGTTGGCAAAATAAATACAGATCCTACCACCTATTGATAGAGATATTGCCCAACGTAATCGGAGCATTTTAGATTTTTGCCGTCTAAAATCTGTGGGCTATAGCCCAGTTGATTTTCAATAAAACAGAATTTTCTATGGAACGTTTAGAAATATTCGAGCAATCCAAACGCAAGTTGGCAAAATAAATACAGATCCTGCCACCTGTTGATAGAGATATTGACCAAAGTAATCGCAGCATTTTAGATTTTTGCCGTCTAAACTCTGTGGGCTGTAGCCCAGTTGACTTTCAATAAAATCGAATTTTCTATGAAATGTTTAGAAATATTCGAGCAATCCAAACGCAAGTTGGCAAAATAAATACAGATCCTGCCACCTATTGATAGAGATATTGACCAACGTAATCGGAGCATTTTAGATTTTTGCCGTCTAAAATCTGTGGGCTATAGCCCAGTTGATTTTCAATAAAACCGAATTTTCTATGAAATGTTTAGAAATATTCGAGCAATCCAAACGCAAGTTCGCAAAATAAATACAGATCCTGCCACCTATAGATAGAAATATTGACCAACGTAATCGGAGCATTTTAGATTTTTGCCGTCTAAAATCTGTGGGCTATAGCCCAGTTGATTTTCAATAAAATCGAATTTTCTATAAAATGTTTAGAAATATTCGAGCAATCCAAACGCAAGTTGGCAAAATAAATACAGATCCTGCCACCTATTGATAGAGGTATTGACCAACGTAATCGGAGCATTTTAGATTTTTGCCGTCTAAAATCTGTGGGCTATAGCCCAGTAGATTTTCAATAAAACCGAATTTTCTATGAAACGTTTAGAAATATTCGAGCAATCCAAACGCAAGTTGGCAAAATAAATACAGATCCTGCCACCTATTGATAGATATATTGACCAACGTAATCGGAACATTTTAGATTTTTGCCGTCTAAAATCTGTGGGCTATAGCCCAGTTGATTTTCAATAAAATCAAATTTTTTGTGAAATGTTTAGAAATATTCGAGCAATCCAAACGCAAGTTGGCAAAATAAATACAGATCCTACCACCTATTGATAGAGATATTGACCAACGTAATCGGAGCATTTTAGATTTTTGCCGTCTAAAATCTGTGGGCTATAGCCCAGTTGATTTTCAATAAAATCGAATTTTCTATGAAATGTTTAGAAATATTCGAGCAATCCAAACGCAAGTTTGCAAAATAAATACAGATCCTGCCACCTATTGATAGAGATATTGACCAACGTAATCGGAGCATTTTAGATTTTTGCCGTCTAAAATCTGTGGGCTATAGCCCAGTTGATTTTCAATAAAATCGAATTTTCTATGAAATATTCGAGCAATCCAAACGCAAGTTGGCAAAATAAATACAGATCCTGTCACCTAATTATAGAGATATTGACCAACGTAATCGGAGCATTTTAGATTTTTGCCGTCTAAAATCTGTGGGCTATAGCCCAGTTGATTTTCAATACAATCGAATTTTCTATGAAATGTTTAGAAATATTCGAGCAATCCAAACGCAAGTTGGCAAAATAAATACAGATCCTGCCACCTATTGATAGAGATATTGACCAACGTAATCGGAGCATTTTAGATTTTTGCCGTCTAGAATCTGTGGGCTATAGCCCAGTTGATTTTCAATAAAATCGAATTATCTATGAAATGTTTAGAAATATTCGAGCAATCCAAACGCAAGTTGGCAAAATAAATACAGATCCTGCCACCTATTGATAGAGATATTGACCAACGTAATCGGAGCATTTTTGATTTTTACCGTTTAAAATCTGTGGGCTATAGCCCAGTTGATTTTCAATAAAATCGAATTTTCTATGAAATGTTTAGAAATATTCGAGCAATCCAAACGCAAGTTGGCAAAATAACTACAGATCCTGCCACCTATTGATAGAGATATTGACCAACGTAATCGGAGCATTTTAGTTTTTTACCGTCTAAAATCTGTGGGCTGTAGCCCAGTTGATTTTCAATAAAATCGAATTTTTTGTGAAATGTTTAGAAATATTCGAGCAGTCCAAACACAAGTTGGCAAAATAATACAGATCCTGCCACCTATTGATAGAGATATTGACCAACGTAATCGGAGCATTTTAGATTTTTGCCGTCTAAAATCTGTGGGCTATAGCCCAGTTGATTTTCAATAAAATCGAATTTTCTATGAAACGTTTAGAAATATTCGAGCAATCCAAACGCAAGTTGGCAAAATATATACAGATCCTGCCACCTATTGATAGAGATATTGACCAAAGTAATCGGAGCATTTTAGATTTTTGCCGTCTAAAATCTGTGGGCTATAGTCCAGTTGATTTTCAATAAAATCGAATTTTCTATGAAATGTTTAGAAATATTCGAGCAATCCAAACGCAAGTTGGCAAAATAAATACAGATCCTGCCACCTATTGATAGAGATATTGACCAACGTAATCGCAGCATTTTAGATTTTTGCCGTCTAAAATCTGTGGGCTATAGCCCAGTTGATTTTCAACATAATCGAATTTTCTATGAAATGTTTAGAAATATTCGAGCAATCCAAACACAAGTTGGCAAAATAAATACAGATCCTGCCACCTATTGATAGAGATATTGACCAACGTAATCGGAGCATTTTAGATTTTTGCCGCCTAAAATCTGTGGGCTATAGCCCAGTTGATTTTCAATAAAAACTGAATTTTCTATGAAACGTTTAGAAATATTCGAGCAATCCAAACGCAAGTTGGCAAAATAAATACCGATCCTGCCACCTATTGATAGAGATATTGGCCAACGTAATCGGAGCATTTTAGATTTTTGCCGTCTAAAATCTGTGGGCTATAAGCCCAGTTGATTTTCAATAAAACAGAATTTTCTATGGAACGTTTAGAAATATTCGAGCAATCCAAACGCAAGTTGGCAAAATAAATACAGATCCTGCCACCTATTGATAGAGATATTGACCAACGTAATCGGAGCATTTTAGATTTTTGCCGTCTAAAATCTGTGGGCTATAGCCCAGTTGATTTTCAATAAAATCGAATTTTCTATGAAATATTCGAGCAATCCAAACGCAAGTTGGCAAAATAAATACAGATCCTGTCACCTAATTATAGAGATATTGACCAACGTAATCGGAGCATTTTAGATTTTTGCCGTCTAAAATCTGTGGGCTATAGCCCAGTTGATTTTCAATACAATCGAATTTTCTATGAAATGTTTAGAAATATTCGAGCAATCCAAACGCAAGTTGGCAAAATAAATACAGATCCTGCCACCTATTGATAGAGATATTGACCAACGTAATCGGAGCATTTTAGATTTTTGCCGTCTAAAATCTGTGGGCAATAGCCCAGTTGATTTTCAATAAAATCGAATTTTCTATGAAATGTTTAGAAATATTCGAGCAATCCAAACGCAAGTTTGCAAAATAAATACAGATCCTGCCACCTATTGATAGAGATATTGACCAACGTAATCGGAGCATTTTAGATTTTTGCCGTCTAAAATCTGTGGGCTATAGCCCAGTTGATTTTCAATAAAATCGAATTTTCTATGAAATATTCGAGCAATCCAAACGCAAGTTGGCAAAATAAATACAGATCCTGCCACCTATTGATAGAGATATTGACCAACGTAATCGGAGCATTTTAGATTTTTGCCGTCTAGAATCTGTGGGCTATAGCCCAGTTGATTTTCAATACAATCGAATTATCTATGAAATGTTTAGAAATTTTCGAGCAATCCAAACGTAAGTTGGCAAAATAAATACAGATCCTACCACCTATTGATAGAGATATTGGCCAACGTAATCGGAGCATTTTAGATTTTTGCCGTCTAAAATCTGTGGGCTATAGCCCAGTTGATTTTCAATAAAACAGAATTTTCTATGGAACGTTTAGAAATATTCGAGCAATCCAAACGCAAGTTGGCAAAATAAATACAGATCCTGCCACCTATTGATAGAGATATTGGCCAACGTAATTGGAGCATTTTAGATTTTTGCCGTCTAAAATCTGTGGGCTATAGCCCAGTTGATTTTCAATAAAATCGAATTTTCTATGAAATGTTTAGAAATATTCGAGCAATCCAAACGCAAGTTGGCAAAATAAATACCGATCCTGCCACCTATTGATAGAAATATTGACCAACGTAATCGGAGCATTTTAGATTTTTGCCGTCTAAAATCTGTGGGCTATAGCTCAGTTGATTTTCAATACAATCGAATTTTCTATGAAATGTTTAGAAATATTCGAGCAATCCAAACGCAAGTTGGCAAAATAAATACAGATCCTGCCACCTAATTATAGAGATATTGACCAATATAATCGGAGCATTTTAGATTTTTGCGGTCTAAAATCTGTGGGCTATAGCCCAGTTGATTTTCAATAAAACCGAATTTTCTATGAAATGTTTAGAAATATTCGAGCAATCCAAACGCAAGTTCGCAAAATAAATACAGATCCTGCCACCTATAGATAGAAATATTGACCAACGTAATCAGAGCATTTTAGATTTTTGCCGTCTAAAATCTGTGGGCCCAGTTGAATTTTCTATGAAATATTCGAGCAATCCAAACGCAAGTTGGCAAAATAAATACAGATCCTGCCACCTAAAGTTAGAGATATTGACCAACGTAATCGGAGCATTTTAGATTTTTGCCGTCTAAAATCTGTGGGCTATAGCCCAGTTGATTTTCAATAAAATCGAATTTTCTATGAAATGTTTAGAAATATTCGAGCAATCCAAACGCAAGTTGGCAAAATAAATACAGATCCTGCCACCTATTGATAGAGATATAGGCCAACGTAATTGGAGCATTTTAGATTTTTGCCGTCTAAAATCTGTGGGCTATAGCCCAGTTGATTTTTAATAAAATCGAATTTTCTATGAAATGTTTAGAAATATTCGAGCAATCCAAACGCAAGTTGGCAAAATAAATACAGATCCTGCCACCTATTGATAGAGATATTGACCAACGTAATCGGAGCATTTTAGATTTTGCCGTCTAAAATCTGTGGGCTATAGCCCAGTTGATTTTCAATAAAATCGAATTTTCTATGAAATGTTTAGAAATATTCGAGCAATCCAAACGCAAGTTGGCAAAATAAATACCGATCCTGCCACCTATTGATAGAGATATTGACCAACGTAATCGGAGCATTTTAGATTTTTGCCGTCTAAAATCTGTGGGCTATAGCCCAGTTGATTTTCAATAAAACAGAATTTTCTATGGAACGTTTAGAAATATTCGAGCAATCCAAACGTAAGTTGGCAAAATAAATACAGATCCTGCCACCTAATTATAGAGATATTGACCAACGTGATCGGAGCATTTTAGATTTTGCCGTCTAAAATCTGTGGGCTATAGCCCAGTTGATTTTCAATAAAATCGAATTTTCTATGAAATGTTTAGAAATATTCGAGCAATCCAAACGCAAGTTGGCAAAATAAATACCGATCCTGCCACCTATTGATAGAGATATTGGCCAACGTAATCGGAGCATTTTAGATTTTTGCCGTCTAAAATCTGTGGGCTATAGCCCAGTTGATTTTCAATAAAACAGAATTTTCTATGGAACGTTTAGAAATATTCGAGCAATCCAAACGCAAGTTGGCAAAATAAATACAGATCCTGCCACCTATTGATAGAGATATTGGCCAACGTAATTGGAGCATTTTAGATTTTTGCCGTCTAAAATCTGTGGGCTATAGCCCAGTTGATTTTCAATAAAATCGAATTTTCTATGAAATGTTTAGAAATATTCGAGCAATCCAAACGCAAGTTGGCAAAATAAATACCGATCCTGCCACCTATTGATAGAAATATTGACCAACGTAATCGGAGCATTTTAGATTTTTGCCGTCTAAAATCTGTGGGCTATAGCTCAGTTGATTTTCAATACAATCGAATTTTCTGTGAAATGTTTAGAAATATTCGAGCAATCCAAACGCAAGTTGGCAAAATAAATACAGATCCTGCCACCTAATTATAGAGATATTGACCAATATAATCGGAGCATTTTAGATTTTTGCGGTCTTAAATCTGTGGGCTATAGCCCAGTTGATTTTCAATAAAACCGAATTTTCAATGAAATGTTTAGAAATATTCGAGCAATCCAAACGCAAGTTCGCAAAATAAATACAGATCCTGCCACCTATAGATAGAAATATTGACCAACGTAATCAGAGCATTTTAGATTTTTGCCGTCTAAAATCTGTGGGCCCAGTTGAATTTTCTATGAAATATTCGAGCAATCCAAACGCAAGTTGGCAAAATAAATACAGATCCTGCCACCTAAAGTTAGAGATATTGACCAACGTAATCGGAGCATTTTAGATTTTTGCCGTCTAAAATCTGTGGGCTATAGCCCAGTTGATTTTCAATAAAATCGAATTTTCTATGAAATGTTTAGAAATATTCGAGCAATCCAAACGCAAGTTGGCAAAATAAATACAGATCCTGCCACCTATTGATAGAGATATTGGCCAACGTAATTGGAGCATTTTAGATTTTTGCCGTCTAAAATCTGTGGGCTATAGCCCAGTTGATTTTTAATAAAATCGAATTTTCTATGAAATGTTTAGAAATATTCGAGCAATCCAAACGCAAGTTGGCAAAATAAATACAGATCCTGCCACCTATTGATAGAGATATTGACCAACGTAATCGGAGCATTTTAGATTTTGCCGTCTAAAATCTGTGGGCTATAGCCCAGTTGATTTTCAATAAAATCGAATTTTCTATGAAATGTTTAGAAATATTCGAGCAATCCAAACGCAAGTTGGCAAAATAAATACCGATCCTGCCACCTATTGATAGAGATATTGACCAACGTAATCGGAGCATTTTAGATTTTTGCCGTCTAAAATCTGTGGGCTATAGCCCAGTTGATTTTTAATAAAATCGAATTTTCTATGAAATGTTTAGAAATATTCGAGCAATACAAACGCAAGTTGGCAAAATAAATACAGATCCTGCCACCTATTGATAGAGATATTGACCAACGTAATCGGAACATTTTAGATTTTTGCCGTCTAAAATCTGTGGGCTATAGCCCAGTTGATTTTCAATAAAATCAAATTTTTTGTGAAATGTTTAGAAATATTCGAGCAATCCAAACGCAAGTTGGCAAAATAAATACAGATCCTACCACCTATTGATAGAGATATTGACCAACGTAATCGGAGCATTTTAGATTTCTGCCGTCTAAAATCTGTGGGCTATAGCCCAGTTGATTTTCAATAAAATCGAATTTTCTATGAAATGTTTAGAAATATTCGAGCAATCCAAACGCAAGTTTGCAAAATAAATACAGATCCTGCCACCTATTGATAGAGATATTGACCAACGTAATCGGAGCATTTTAGATTTTTGCCGTCTAAAATCTGTGGGCTATAGCCCAGTTGATTTTCAATAAAATCGAATTTTCTATGAAATGTTTAGAAATATTCGAGCAATCCAAACGCAAGTTGGCAAAATATATACAGATCCTGCCACCTAATTATAGAGATATTGACCAACGTAATCGGAGCATTTTAGATTTTTGCCGTCTAAAATCTGTGGGCTATAGCCCAGTTGATTTTCAATAAAATCGAATTTTCTATGAAATGTTTAGAAATATTTGAGCAATCCAAACGCAAGTTGGCAAAATAAATACAGATCCTGCCACCTATTGTTAGAGACATTGACCAACGTAATCGGAGCATTTTAGATTTTTGCCGTCTAAAATCTGTGGGCTATAGCCCAGTTGATTTTCAATACAATCGAATTTTCTATGAAATGTTTAGAAATATTCGAGCAATCCAAACGCAAGTTGGCAAAATAAATACAGATCCTGCCACCTATTGATAGAGATATTGACCAACGTAATCGGAGCATTTTAGATTTTTGCCGTCTAGAATCTGTGGGCTATAGCCCAGTTGATTTTCAATAAAATCGAATTATCTATGAAATGTTTAGAAATATTCGAGCAATCCAAACGCAAGTTGGCAAAATAAATACAGATCCTGCCACCTATTGATAGAGATATTGACCAACGTAATCGGAGCATTTTAGATTTTTGCCGTCTAAAATCTGTGGGCTATAGCCCAGTTGATTTTCAATAAAATCGAATTTTCTATAAAATGTTTAGAAATATTCGAGCAATCCAAACGCAAGTTGGCAAAATAAATACAGATCCTGCCACCTATTGATAGAGGTATTGACCAACGTAATCGGAGCATTTTAGATTTTTGCCGTCTAAAATCTGTGGGCTATAGCCCAGTAAATTTTCAATAAAACCGAATTTTCTATGAAATGTTTAGAAATATTCGAGCAATCCAAACGCAAGTTGGCAAAATAAATACAGATCCTGCCACCTATAGATAAAGATATTGACCAACGTAATCAGAGCATTTTAGATTTTTGCCGTCTAAAATCTGTGGGATATAGCCCAGTTGATTTTCAATAAAATCGAATTTTCTATGAAATATCCGAGCAATCCAAACGCAAGTTGGCAAAATAAATACAGATCCTGCCACCTAATTATAGAGATATTGACCAACGTAATCGGAGCATTTTAGATTTTTGCCGTCTAAAATCTGTAGGCTATAGCCCAGTTGATTTTTAATAAAATCGAATTTTCTATTAAATGTTTAGAAATTTTCGAGCAATCCAAACGTAAGTTGGCAAAATAAATACAGATCCTACCACCTATTGATAGAGATATTGACCAACGTAATCGGAGCATTTTAGATTTTTGCCGTCTAAAATCTGTGGGCTATAGCCCAGTTGATTTTCAATAAAACAGAATTTTCAATGGAACGTTTAGAAATATTCGAGCAATCCAAACGCAAGTTGGCAAAATAAATACAGATCCTGCCACCTGTTGATAGAGATATTGACCAAAGTAATCGCAGCATTTTAGATTTTTGCCGTCTAAAATCTGTGGGCTGTAGCCCAGTTGATTTTCAATAAAATCGAATTTTCTATGAAATGTTTAGAAATATTCGAGCAATCCAAACGCAAGTTGGCAAAATAAATACAGATCCTGCCACCTATTCATAGAGATATTGACCAACGTAATCGGAGCATTTTAGATTTTTGCCGTCTAAAATCTGTGGGCTATAGCCCAGTTGATTTTCAATAAAACCGAATTTTCTATGAAATGTTTAGAAATATTCGAGCAATCCAAACGCAAGTTCGCAAAATAAATACAGATCCTGCCACCTATAGATAGAAATATTGACCAACGTAATCGGAGCATTTTAGATTTTTGCCGTCTAAAATCTGTGGGCTATAGCCCAGTTGATTTTCAATAAAATCGAATTTTCTATAAAATGTTTAGAAATATTCGAGCAATCCAAACGCAAGTTGGCAAAATAAATACAGATCCTGCCACCTATTGATAGAGGTATTGACCAACGTAATCGGAGCATTTTAGATTTTTGCCGTCTAAAATCTGTGGGCTATAGCCCAGTAGATTTTCAATAAAACCGAATTTTCTATGAAACGTTTAGAAATATTCGAGCAATCCAAACGCAAGTTGGCAAAATAAATACAGATCCTGCCACCTATTGATAGATATATTGACCAACGTAATCGGAACATTTTAGATTTTTGCCGTCTAAAATCTGTGGGCTATAGCCCAGTTGATTTTCAATAAAATCAAATTTTTTGTGAAATGTTTAGAAATATTCGAGCAATCCAAACGCAAGTTGGCAAAATAAATACAGATCCTACCACCTATTGATAGAGATATTGACCAACGTAATCGGAGCATTTTAGATTTTTGCCGTCTAAAATCTGTGGGCTATAGCCCAGTTGATTTTCAATAAAATCGAATTTTCTATGAAATGTTTAGAAATATTCGAGCAATCCAAACGCAAGTTTGCAAAATAAATACAGATCCTGCCACCTATTGATAGAGATATTGACCAACGTAATCGGAGCATTTTAGATTTTTGCCGTCTAAAATCTGTGGGCTATAGCCCAGTTGATTTTCAATAAAATCGAATTTTCTATGAAATATTCGAGCAATCCAAACGCAAGTTGGCAAAATAAATACAGATCCTGTCACCTAATTATAGAGATATTGACCAACGTAATCGGAGCATTTTAGATTTTTGCCGTCTAAAATCTGTGGGCTATAGCCCAGTTGATTTTCAATACAATCGAATTTTCTATGAAATGTTTAGAAATATTCGAGCAATCCAAACGCAAGTTGGCAAAATAAATACAGATCCTGCCACCTATTGATAGAGATATTGACCAACGTAATCGGAGCATTTTAGATTTTTGCCGTCTAGAATCTGTGGGCTATAGCCCAGTTGATTTTCAATAAAATCGAATTATCTATGAAATGTTTAGAAATATTCGAGCAATCCAAACGCAAGTTGGCAAAATAAATACAGATCCTGCCACCTATTGATAGAGATATTGACCAACGTAATCGGAGCATTTTTGATTTTTACCGTTTAAAATCTGTGGGCTATAGCCCAGTTGATTTTCAATAAAATCGAATTTTCTATGAAATGTTTAGAAATATTCGAGCAATCCAAACGCAAGTTGGCAAAATAACTACAGATCCTGCCACCTATTGATAGAGATATTGACCAACGTAATCGGAGCATTTTAGTTTTTTACCGTCTAAAATCTGTGGGCTGTAGCCCAGTTGATTTTCAATAAAATCGAATTTTTTGTGAAATGTTTAGAAATATTCGAGCAGTCCAAACACAAGTTGGCAAAATAATACAGATCCTGCCACCTATTGATAGAGATATTGACCAACGTAATCGGAGCATTTTAGATTTTTGCCGTCTAAAATCTGTGGGCTATAGCCCAGTTGATTTTCAATAAAATCGAATTTTCTATGAAACGTTTAGAAATATTCGAGCAATCCAAACGCAAGTTGGCAAAATATATACAGATCCTGCCACCTATTGATAGAGATATTGACCAAAGTAATTGGAGCATTTTAGATTTTTGCCGTCTAAAATCTGTGGGCTATAGTCCAGTTGATTTTCAATAAAATCGAATTTTCTATGAAATGTTTAGAAATATTCGAGCAATCCAAACGCAAGTTGGCAAAATAAATACAGATCCTGCCACCTATTGATAGAGATATTGACCAACGTAATCGGAGCATTTTAGATTTTTGCCGTCTAAAATCTGTGGGCTATAGCCCAGTTGATTTTCAACATAATCGAATTTTCTATGAAATGTTTAGAAATATTCGAGCAATCCAAACACAAGTTGGCAAAATAAATACAGATCCTGCCACCTATTGATAGAGATATTGACCAACGTAATCGGAGCATTTTAGATTTTTGCCGCCTAAAATCTGTGGGCTATAGCCCAGTTGATTTTCAATAAAAACTGAATTTTCTATGAAACGTTTAGAAATATTCGAGCAATCCAAACGCAAGTTGGCAAAATAAATACAGATCCTGCCACCTATTGATAGAGATATTGACCAACGTAATCGGAGCATTTTAGATTTTTGCCGTCTAAAATCTGTGGGCTATAAGCCCAGTTGATTTTCAATAAAACAGAATTTTCTATGGAACGTTTAGAAATATTCGAGCAATCCAAACGCAAGTTGGCAAAATAAATACAGATCCTGCCACCTATTGATAGAGATATTGACCAACGTAATCGGAGCATTTTAGATTTTTGCCGTCTAAAATCTGTGGGCTATAGCCCAGTTGATTTTCAATAAAATCGAATTTTCTATGAAATATTCGAGCAATCCAAACGCAAGTTGGCAAAATAAATACAGATCCTGTCACCTAATTATAGAGATATTGACCAACGTAATCGGAGCATTTTAGATTTTTGCCGTCTAAAATCTGTGGGCTATAGCCCAGTTGATTTTCAATACAATCGAATTTTCTATGAAATGTTTAGAAATATTCGAGCAATCCAAACGCAAGTTGGCAAAATAAATACAGATCCTGCCACCTATTGATAGAGATATTGACCAACGTAATCGGAGCATTTTAGATTTTTGCCGTCTAAAATCTGTGGGCAATAGCCCAGTTGATTTTCAATAAAATCGAATTTTCTATGAAATGTTTAGAAATATTCGAGCAATCCAAACGCAAGTTTGCAAAATAAATACAGATCCTGCCACCTATTGATAGAGATATTGACCAACGTAATCGGAGCATTTTAGATTTTTGCCGTCTAAAATCTGTGGGCTATAGCCCAGTTGATTTTCAATAAAATCGAATTTTCTATGAAATATTCGAGCAATCCAAACGCAAGTTGGCAAAATAAATACAGATCCTGTCACCTAATTATAGAGATATTGACCAACGTAATCGGAGCATTTTAGATTTTTGCCGTCTAAAATCTGTGGGCTATAGCCCAGTTGATTTTCAATACAATCGAATTTTCTATGAAATGTTTAGAAATATTCGAGCAATCCAAACGCAAGTTGGCAAAATAAATACAGATCCTGCCACCTATTGATAGAGATATTGACCAACGTAATCGGAGCATTTTAGATTTTTGCCGTCTAAAATCTGTGGGCAATAGCCCAGTTGATTTTCAATAAAATCGAATTTTCTATGAAATGTTTAGAAATATTCGAGCAATCCAAACGCAAGTTTGCAAAATAAATACAGATCCTGCCACCTATTGATAGAGATATTGACCAACGTAATCGGAGCATTTTAGATTTTTGCCGTCTAAAATCTGTGGGCTATAGCCCAGTTGATTTTCAATAAAATCGAATTTTCTATGAAATATTCGAGCAATCCAAACGCAAGTTGGCAAAATAAATACAGATCCTGTCACCTAATTATAGAGATATTGACCAACGTAATCGGAGCATTTTAGATTTTTGCCGTCTAAAATCTGTGGGCTATAGCCCAGTTGATTTTCAATACAATCGAATTTTCTATGAAATGTTTAGAAATATTCGAGCAATCCAAACGCAAGTTGGCAAAATAAATACAGATCCTGCCACCTATTGATAGAGATATTGACCAACGTAATCGGAGCATTTTAGATTTTTGCCGTCTAGAATCTGTGGGCTATAGCCCAGTTGATTTTCAATAAAATCGAATTATCTATGAAATGTTTAGAAATATTCGAGCAATCCAAACGCAAGTTGGCAAAATAAATACAGATCCTGCCACCTATTGATAGAGATATTGACCAACGTAATCGGAGCATTTTAGATTTTTACCGTTTAAAATCTGTGGGCTATAGCCCAGTTGATTTTCAATAAAATCGAATTTTCTATGAAATGTTTAGAAATATTCGAGCAATCCAAACGCAAGTTGGCAAAATAACTACAGATCCTGCCACCTATTGATAGAGATATTGACCAACGTAATCGGAGCATTTTAGATTTTTGCCGTCTAGAATCTGTGGGCTATAGCCCAGTTGATTTTCAATAAAATCGAATTATCTATGAAATGTTTAGAAATATTCGAGCAATCCAAACGCAAGTTGGCAAAATAAATACAGATCCTGCCACCTAATTATAGAGATATTGACCAACGTAATCGGAGCATTTTAGATTTTTACCGTTTAAAATCTGTGGGCTATAGCCCAGTTGATTTTCAATAAAATCGAATTTTCTATGAAATGTTTAGAAATATTCGAGCAATCCAAACGCAAGTTGGCAAAATAACTACAGATCCTGCCACCTATTGATAGAGATATTGACCAACGTAATCGGAGCATTTTAGATTTTTGCCGTCTAAAATCTGTGGGCTATAGCCCAGTTGATTTTCAATAAAATCGAATTTTCTATGAAATGTTTAGAAATATTCGAGCAATCCAAACACAAGTTGGCAAAATAAATACAGATCCTGCCAACTATTGATAGAGATATTGACCAACGTAATCGGGGCATTTTAGATTTTTGCCGTCTAAAATCTGTGGGCTATAGCCCAGTTGATTTTCAATACAATCGAATTTTCTATGAAATGTTTAGAAATATTCGAGCAATCTAAACGCAAGTTGGCAAACTAAATTCAGATCCTGCCACCTATAACAAGAACCGCGATCGGAGCATAATTGCAGATTTTGGATTTTTAAAGCCCTGAATCGGCTGAGCTATAGTAAGGTGAATTTCTTCAAATAAAATTGTCTATGAAATGTATGGCATAGCAATTACAGGTATCGAGACCTATCATTACAAGTATCAGGAACCGCAATCCGAGCCCAATTTCAGATTTTAGATTTTTATAGCCCTGAATCGGCTGAGCTATAGTAAGGCGATTTTCTTCAAATCGAATTTTCTGTGAAATGTATGGAAATAATCAACCAATTTAATTGTGGGTTGGCATAGCAATTACAGTTGCCGAGACCTATCATTAGAGGTAACAAGAACCGCGATCGGAGCATAATTGCAGATTTTGGATTTTTATAGCCCTGAATCGGCTGAGCTATAGTAAGGTGAATTTCTTCAAATAAAATTGTCTATGAAATGTATGGCATAGCAATTACAGGTATCGAGACCTATCATTACAAGTATCAGGAACCGCAATCGGAGCCCAATTTCAGATTTTAGATTTGTATAGCCCTGAATCGGCTGAGCTATTTTCTTTAAATCGAATTTTCTGTGAAATGTATGGAAATAATCAACCTATTTAATTGGGGTTTGGCATAGCAATTACAGTTCCCGAATTTGGAGCTGTATTATTTCAAAAGCAATTAGGCGAAGTATTGGGTGCTCAATTCCTAACAAAACTAGTTTCATATTAGCCATTGGATATTGAACAGCTGACTTTCTGCCATACACTGCTTACTTTAGAGTTTTGGAACTTGACTGACTTCCAATTTATTTCCATTTATTTCCCCCACCTTTCTGAAACCCATTTTTCTAAGTTTCCTTTTATGTTTCCCTGTATTAAATAAGTTCAACGAACCGTTTAAGGCAATTGACATTTACTTGTAACTTGAATTCTGCCTTTCTGATTAATACTCAAAATTTCTTACAGACGAACGATTTCATTTATTCATCGACAATCCAATTTCCAAAAATTTAGCTAAATCTAATTATAACAAGAATATAGGTTGTTGTGAAATTGGTGGTTGTGAAAATTTTCAAAATAAATACATTTTGTAACACGTGTTGATTATAGATATTAGAGTATCACACACGCTTAAAATTTTAGATAAATTTGTCATCAAATTGATGAAATTTTGATTGATTTGTAACCAGATGTCACATACATTTATGTTTTTCTTCTATATTGTCTTCATAACATAAAATATCACTCTTCAAATCAACCATGACATATATTCACTGACAATAACGACAACGGATAAAACTGATAAAAACTGTAATAAACCGTCAATTCTAAGAACAAAAAAAAAAAAAAAATATATTTTCATAGCATAATCAATACAAACATACACAATCACAAAACAAAAAGTGAATTTTCCATTAAAACTCATCACGTACAAAAAATTAACTTTTCTTTTTTGTACCTCACAACCGTAATCACACAAATTTTCCACCTACCGTATAATTGAAATTTTTCCGACCCAAAAAACAAAAGAAAAAGAAAAATCCGCGTAGGAGTTTCATAATACAAGCCAAAATAAGACAAAAAAAAAAAAGTTTTCTTCAAAAGGAAAGTCGCACCAACAGATCCAACAATATATTAAGTACCTACCTGAAAGGAAAAACGGTAAATTTTTTATTACCTGGTTTAATTAATTCTCCACCAATTTAATTTATAATTATGACGTTAATTTACGAGTAATTTCACGAGAGGGGGGGGGGGGGGGGGCCCCATAAAATAATTGTTATGACCAAAAAAAAAAAAAAATTTGTTTAATTTATCATCTCAATCATGTTGATTGAAATGATGTCAATTTATGTGTACCACTCCGTCCGTGTTGAGTGAATTTATGTTCTGTATAAATCGCTCATACCAAACAAATAAAAAATTATTATTAAATTTTATTTACGTTTCTAACCTTTGTAATCGAATTAAATTTCAAGATTTTTTTATTTTTTTATAAATAAACAAACAGACAAATAAACAAACAAGGTATATACGGAAAAATTATTAAATTTAATGGAAAATTTTCTAAATATGATTCGGAACGAGGAAATGAAATAAAATTGGTCATTTGATTTTGATTGGCATTAATGTTGAGGGGTCAAATTCATTTTACACTCAGGATATGTCAGAGATATGGCGTTCAAATGAAAAAAAAAAAAAAAATTATGGAAATTTACTGAAGGTTAATTCACCAAAATTAATGTGTTAAAGGTCACCAACAAATTAAAAATTCTATTTCAACGATGAAACAATACACTTTCTGGGCTTCACATAAATTTTGAATGTTCCAATTCCCAGAAGAGTAATTTACGCGAACTAATTGTTGTTAAAGAAATCAAACGTGTGGACGTTTCTAAATTAATTTGCAATATTGTTTTCGTGGAATTAGCTAAATGTTTTTATAAAGCATCAGAAAAAAAAAAATCTCAATAAATTGTGTGTGGAACTGCTGAGTCAGCTTATGACGGTGTGGTTTCTAGCTAGAAATTCAATTCTCTCACGGCTTGCTTTAAGTTAGCTTTACTTTAATTTTTTGCCATTACCTGGATGAGTTCGTGGTGTCGTAAATAAAACTGCCTTGTAAATCTTTTATTATATCACCACTGGTGCAGGTTAAATCTCTAACCATAACTTTAATTGAACGATTATTTTTGTCTTCATAGGTGAACCACTGGTAACCATCCACATTAAGCTTCATGGTTAATATCGATGCTAAACGATTTTATCAACGCTCGAGTGGAAAACGAAGATAGAGATAGACAGCAAATGCGAAAACAACAGAAGCACACACATACCGTAACAAACATGGTGGCAGAATGTTGTTGTTCGCTTTATTTGCTTATCAGAGTTCTCGATAGAACTAGCGGTTTACCACGTAATTTGTTTAAAAGTTTTATCAAATGAAAAGTGCATTCTTTTCAACACTTGACAGTCTTGTTTGTAAGGCAGCAAAACGTTACGACACGTAAACTATGACATAGAGATCAGCTCCGGATTTAAGAGAATTTCCGTCTGAGGAGGACGAGGTTCTTCTGATGTAAAGAAAAATGGGTCATTAAGTGCTCAAATATTGCTAGAAAATAAAGGCAGGAATTTATTGCCAATAGAATCTAATTTTAATTGCACAATTACAGTGATCGGATCAATTTTCGCCATGAAAAAATCATAACGATTTGTTGTAGCAGAAGGGTGTGAAACAGTCAGAGGCCACTTAGCCACCTATTCAATTGAATTACGAAGGCTCGAGGAAGGAAACTGATGATAAGCAGCCGACGAGCACAGTTTGTTTCCGTAGTTTTTGTTGAAACACGGTAGGTTTAACGACCATATTACAAAACTATGGACATAGAGGAATATAATTTCGAATTAAGAAGATCCAAAAGGGCTACCTGGAGGAATTTCTGTGAGGGAATCAATGAATTGCCCTCTGCAGCTCGCCTCCTAAAGTCCTTTCCAGGGATCACTCAAATGGTTTAGACCTTCTCCAGAAGCCAGATGGAGGTTCACTGAAAACCGGAAGGAAACCTTAGAGGTACTGCTAGAGACCCACTTTCTGGATTTAGTAGTGGTAGGAGCCCAAGAGGACCCTCATGATCCCTCAAGTGAGGTGGCCTATGCGCCTCACAGTAGGATCTGGAGTCTCTCTGGGAAAATATTCACACCCAGCTAGGTGCGATGGGCTATTGGGTCTTTCAAACCTTTCAAATCCGCTGGAGGGGATGGTATCTTTCCAGCTTTACTTCAAAAAAGTATTGAAGAAATACTCCTCAGCCTGATCCAGAGGTTTCGGGCAAGTTATGCTTTTAACTATACTCCGGAACTTTGGAGGAAGGTAAATGTGGTCTTTATACAAAAGGGGGATGGAAAGGGGGGGGGGGTTCGTCCAGATACCCAGGCCAGGGCATATCGGCCAATTAGCCTCACATCGTTTCTATTGAAGACGATGAAAAAAATCCTGGCACTATCAAATAAGAAGTGAGGCCTTTGGAAAACATCCGCTGCATCGGGACCAGTTTGCGTATCAAAACTGGTAAATCCACTGTGAAAGCCCTTAGCGACCTAGTCTCGAGGATTGAGAAAAGCAGTGACATATAAAGAAATTGCCCTATGTTCCTTTGTGGACATTGAGGGGGCGTTTGATAATACCTCCTATAGATGTATAGAGAGGGCAGCAATGGAACAAATGGTCGCTTTCTGCAATTAGATGGATCCGTTCCATGCTGGAACATCGTGAGATTACTGCCAGAGTAGGTAGCGAGTGAGTAACCATCAGGGCCGTAAAGGGCTGTCCCCAAGGAGGGGTACTATCTCCTCTTTTGTGCTCATTGGTTATTGACAGACTACTGGTCCTTCTGAGTAGCCATGTGTTTGATGTCCAGGGCTATGCGATGATGTGGCTATCATAATCAGAGGCAAGTTTGATGAGGTCATTTCTGATCGCATGCAAAATGCACTCAATATAAAATGGCAGTGGAGTTACCAGGCAGGACTCAGTCTTAATCCAAACAAAACTGTCATTGTTCCTTTTACGAGGAGGAAAAAGCTTGCGCTTACAGCTCCCTCGCTAAACGGTACTACTGTTCCTTTTTCCAGCGAGGTTAAATATCTGGGGGTAATCCTAGATCAAAAACTGAACTGGAACCAACATTTGTTGAAAGTTCAAAATAGAGCCACCAAGGCTTTCTGGGCCTGCCAAAGACTCTATGGGCATACTTGGGGACTACAACCAAAAATGATTTAATGGTCATTTCTTACAATCATTAGGCCTATGGTCACCTACGCATCGGTTGTATGGAGGCCTAACATTGAGCAGAAGGCAACACAAACCTTATTGAATAAGGTTCAGCGAATAGCCTGCATCGGTGTTACGGGTTCAACGAAATCAAGTCCAACCGCGGTGATGGAGTCACTTCTAGGACTGACACCGTTACACCTGTATGTTAAAAAGGATGCTGCTATTATGGCCCTGAAAATGCAGGAGGAAGGAAATATCAAACCAAGCAATATGGTGGGTCATCTGGAAATCCTTAGGGAATTTCAGACAGACCCTACCCTAGGAATGCCTTCCGACTGTATGCCAGCTAAACGGGACTTCCACAAACCATTCTGTGTTAGGTTACCTGACCGGGATGTGTGGAGTACAGGTGGACCATCCTTTGAGCGAGGGTCCATGGTATAGTTTACAGATGAATCAAAAACGGAAGATGGGGCGGGGATAGGAATACACGGCAGTGGCACTACCCTCTCGAAATCCTTGGGTACCAATGCTACCGTTTTTCAAGCAGAAGTACAGAACTTTGCGCTAGGATACTTATAGCAAAAGGCCTAAACGATTAAAAGATTTATATTTTATCAGAGAGCCAATCGGCCTTAAAGGCTCTTAGGTCTTGTACCGTTGAGTCAAGGCTGGTATGGGAATGTATGAAGGTTATTAAACATTAAACATCTGGTAGGCTCAAATAAGGTAACACTTATGTGGGTGTCAGGTCATACTGGAATCGAAGGAAACGAGGCAGCTGACGGCCTCGCCCGTGAGGGTTCTGCATCTCCATTTATTGGACCAGAACCCTTCTGCGGCATCACTAAGGGACACCTTAGAGCAGCGGTAGAATACTGGGAGGATGTTCAAAAGTCTTCCTACTGGTGCAGAATTCCAGGTTTGCGACAGGCTAAGAAATGTATATCACCTTCGTCTGTCAGGGTTAAGGAGTGTCTTGAACTTAGGAAACCTGAGTTGAGGCTGCTCTACTGGCTTCCTCACTGGTCATGTCCCATTAAGGTATCACCTTAAGAAGATGGGCCTAAGTACGACAGATGGATGCCGCTTCTGCGATCTGGAAGCGGAATCAGCGGAACATATTCTGTGCCAATGCCCAGCCATTTTCCAGGAAAGACTTCAACATCTAGGAGGGACAACAATGAGCCCGGATATGTAGCTTGTACTGGCCAGTAGTATTATCAGATTCTTTAAGAGCCTGAATATTGACTAAACGAAGAATTAAGTAGGGTCCAGCACAATAGATATTGTAAAACTTTTGACTTTTATTTAAACAGACACAATTATTTATTTTTAGAATTAAAATAATTTATTAATTGTCACAAGTATTATTTTTATTATTTATAATTTAATTAACTTCTAATTTATTATAAATTATCACCATTTTGTATGTTATGTCATCACCGCGCGGAGTGGGCGATATGTCACCGTATTGACGATCGAGAGCAGACTAAATTATTTTATTTTGTTTTGTGTATTGTGTTGTATTTTTGTTCGTGTTTGGACGAGCCGGTCAGTGATTGGTTGGTGACCCATTGCCCAATGTGCTGTACAGGTAGCACCCAATATGCGGCGAGCTTGTGTTTGTAGTGGTTCATTGGGTGATTTTGAATTATTGGGTGAACCGCTACAATCTTTTATCGCCCATTTGGCCCTTCAATCAATAATAATAAGAATAATGGACATAGAGGTTTGCTGTTTACCAATTAATTGTCGACGTTGATCCGTGACGATAAAAATTTATTTTATTGGGATTTTCTTTGTTTTTCTTTTTTCTTTTCGTTTCGATTTAATTTCCATGGCTTATGGGGTGAGTTTATTAAAAAATTGGCATTAAAAAAAAATCAGTGAACCATTTTTCTTGACGTTGACCTTTGATAACGTTCCAAACCGTTCGATGTTGAAAGGCTGAATGTCAGAAGGCCGAATGTCGAAAGGCTGAATGCCGAAAGGCCGAATGGGTCGAAAGGCCGAATGGGTCAAAATTCCGAATGTCGAAAGGCTGATTGGGTCGAAAGGCCGAATGTATAAAGGCGGATTAGGTCGAAAGGCCGAATGTCGAAAGGCCGAATGGCCGAACGTCTGGAAAGGTCGATTGGGTCGAAAGGCCGAATTTTCATTAAATGTTCCTTCACTTATTTGATTGAAATCAATATTTTAAACCATTGAATTTATTTCTTAATGCAAAATGATTTAAATAAATTGAAAATACGCGCTAATAAATCCTGTGTTTGTAACATATTAATATGACCAAATTTTGTCGGAAAATAATATTTATTTATTTTTCTTTGTTTATTATAATTTAATAATTTTTAATTAAATGATAAAAAAAACGTAAGAAAATTTTAATATTTAAGGCGATCTTCTATTAAAGATTTTTATACAAAATTTTTGTTAAAAATATAAATTTTGGTTTCATAAAAATATATATTTTGAAAATTATCATTAATAAAAAGATGAAAAATTCAAATCAATTTCGACACAAATGGCCTTTCGACATTGGTCTTTCGAGACAATCGGCCTTTCGACATTCGGCCTTTCGACCTATTCGGTCTTTCGAAACATTCGGTCTTTCGAAATTCGGCCTTGAAACATTCAGCCTTTCGGCATTCGGCCTTTCGACATTCGGCCTTTCGAGATTCGGCCTTTCGACCTTTCGGCCCTAGTCCTTCCAAACTTGTTCTGTGCAAAATTTCTTAGAAGAAAGAAAATAAGGACAATTCTTGAAAACCGATTGCAACATGTTACAGAGCTTAAGGTTGTTGAATTTATGATGGTAATATCTCGAGAAATGATTAGGGGACGGATTTGATGAGACGAATAGTGGGGAAACAAAGAGAGGGATTTGGAAATCATAAAAGAGGTTCACACACATATACACGACTCACATCTCGATAAACAAGGAAAATTTGGAATGTTTTTATCCAGTTTAACCAGTTACGAATATTAACCAAATGATTTGTAAATTGATCCCTAAATGAGCTGACTGAACAAAAAAAAAAAAACAAAGTAGTTTTCAGCAAGAATTTTGATCGCAAAATGAGACTTGAAACTTGAGAGTCACTTTGACATATACGTACTAGATGATCATCATTAAATTTTCTTGATGTTTATGATTTTATTTTAATACTCATGTACATCGATGAAAACCACAATTCTCATGTCTAATTTTACCCGTCTGAGTCTTGGTTAAATGACATGAAGATGTTAATAGTAATGTTAAACCATTAAAGAATTCTACAGGCCTATTCAGGAGTATTCTATAATTCTGCCGGTTCCCGTTAAGGTGATCTCTGATAAGATTTAATAGAATTTTGGCTAAAATGATGCTTGTCGACTTGATAGTCTTCCTTAAGAGAGGTTAACCTGTTCCAAAAATTAGATTGGTACGCTGCTTCTTTCTGTCCTTTTTCTAGTTTGTAAAATTATCAACTCCGATCATGTTGCAGCAACGGAATTGCAGCATGGTTTTCACACTGACCCCAAAGGTATATCGGCCTGTTAGTCTGTCGTCTAATTTTCTTAAAACTATAAAAAGGATCGCCGACAGCTTCATTAGGGATTGGTATTTATCTGCTACAACACTCAGTAACATGCAGCATGCTTAAAGAGTTGGTAGACCATGCGACACTGCTCTACATGAACTAGTTACACGATTGAAAGATCACTTAATAATAAAACTTTCTTGGGGGTACTTCTTGGATGTTGCAGGTGTCTTTGAAAGCACTTATTTTTCTGCATTACTAATAACTGCTTAAGCTTAATCAAAGCTTAGATCTCATATTATTGAGACTGAGCTTGATGGTTGCCAAAGGTAGTCCACAGGCTTGTGGTGCACTAGCGAAGTGCATTTACCTGTCCAAGTGGAAGTTGTGAGTTTGTCGCTCAAAACTATGCTGATGGTCTCTAAATATATTATACGGTAGAACTCAACATGCTTATTGCAGATAAGTGGTGCCGTGAGAGAGATTGGTATTTTAACACATCTAAAACAGACATGATTTTTTTTTTACCATAGGCGACGAAATATTGGTGCGTTTACCGCTTCTTCTTGCGTAGGCAATAAGATCATACTGCGTCAGGTACACAGAAACAGTAAATTTTTCAGGAAATATCACCTTGAAAACAAACTTCTAATAGCCATTGCCATATTTGGGGAATATTTGGGAAATCGGAAGATAAAAATGTTTGTTTACGCCTTTGGTTTAGTTTGTTTTAATCAAAATATTGATTTTAAATAATTAGCATTTCGGCTACGATTCAAGATACATGAAATTGATATATCCATGCCAGAAATAAGCTTTAGACGAGATGTTTGAAAATTTTCAATTTTTATGTCTACAATAAAAGTAAAGAATCTGGTCTGACTGAAGTGGGCCGACTTAGTCCGCTCGATGACGATGCAAAATTAGGTCGTCGACCTATATTTATGTATTTACATCGCTAGCTAGGGAAGTTAATAAGTTGTTTAGATTACAAACAGTTCGACGGTAACATTGTATCTTTTCTTTGACCCGCGTATCACTAGGTGTATTACTTTACTGCTTCCGCCTCACCCACACATCTTAATCAGTCGTGTCTTGTACTTTCCACTTTATGATGGGAGTATTTAAAGACCTAAAGCAGTACGATCACGATAAACCATTGCATATAGTTTTCAGTGTTTGATTTAAAAAAAATGGAGTGAAACTCGTCAGATGAGTGGTAACTTTCCAATCATCGGCACATCGGGGTTTTCCAACTATCTGGGCTGTCGATTGCCATTGCCGTGAGCCATAAAAGAAGATACCTATACGTAAGTTGAATAGCTCTAGCAGTTGAACATGTTTCCATGGTGGATTACATTTGTACTAACCTGGCTGATTGTTCATCGGATAAGAAATTTAAAAGATTTGAAAAATTTTAAAACTGAAAAATTTAAAAATTTAAATTAAAGATATTAAAGAAATTAAAAATTTAACTGAATTCTAAAACAAATCTTGAAATTAAAAAAATTAAATTGTTTCAAAAATTTAAAAAACTAAAAACTTGTATAAATTATTTTAAAAATTTAAGAATTTTAAGGTTTTTAAAAAGTAAACGAATTTAAAAATATCAAAGGATTTAATAAAATTATAGAATCAGCAAAATTTTAATATTAAAATTTAAAATTTTTAGAAAATTTAATGTTTTTAAAATATTTAACGAATTTTACCTAAACATTTTAAAAAGTTAAAGGATAAAAATAAAAAATTTAAGAATTTTAGAAGTTTTAAAAATATTTTAAAAAAATTAAAGATTTTTCAGAGAATTAAATTAATTAACATTAATAATAATTTAAAGAAAAAAATTCAAAATAATTTATGTAATTTAAAAAATTTGGAGAATTTAAAAGCATTAAAAATATATAGGGGGAATTCTTTTTCAAATCGGCCACCCCCTCTGCCCATTTCAATTTTGGGGAAAAAAATTTTTGGAGCACACGAAAATTTTGTCAAGAAGTCTAGTTTTTGATACCGTTAGGTGTTTAAAAAAGAAAAAAAATTCTAACCTCAAAAAAACTATCTAAAGTGAGGTATCTCGCAATAAAAAGCCATTTTTTAGTCAAAAATGATCGAAAAATATTAATTCCTCAATAATTTTGACCAAATTACTCATTGAAAGTATTTTGAGGGTTGCTGAACAAGAATCCGATATTAGAATTCAAATTCAAAATGGCGGATGCAAGATGGCGAACCTTAATTTCAAATTCCAGATTGCGGTTCCAAAATGGTGGACAAATATTTTCTCATAATTGGCTGATTTCTACAAAATTTTGTAAACGGAAGATTCTGAGGTCTCTGATAACGAATTTGAGCTTAGGTTTCAAATTCCAGATGGCGGATTCAAGATGGCGGACATTACTTATTTATCATCGAATTTATTCAAATTAACCGGCTTAAAATTCGAATTTCTCGAAATTATTTCGGGAGATGATTTATATTTTTTTGAAAATTCTACAACGAAATAGTCCCTCAACAAAATTCAAAATAACGTTAATTGTAGATAGATTATTGGAATATCGATTATTCTTAGATCTCTTCATTTACTAATTTTGGTTCGCCCGGGGATCTCATTTCCCAGTACCTTACTTGTTAAGGCTTTCCCCTATACACCACCTGGGGAGGCGCTCGATGCGAAACTAGTAAACCCGACACGAGTCTGTCTTCGTCTATGTCAAACTAAAAACTAGACTTCTTGACGAATTTTTTCGTGTGATCAAAAAAATTTTTTCCACAAACTTGAAATGGGCAGAGGGGTGGGGTGGCCGATTTGAAAAAGAATTCCCCATATGTATATAAACAATTTTAAAATTTAATAGGTTGAGCTGACATATTAAAAAATCTAACATTTTTAAAAATTTAAAACAACATTTTAAAAAATTAAAAAAATTTTAAATTTTATAAATTGAAGAATTTAAAAGATTTAATGTAAAATTCTACTCTTCTTTCTGTAAAATGTAAATTTAACCTCTTAAAAAATTAGGAATTTTTAAGATTGTTAAAGATTGAAAGAATTTAAAAATTTATAAATTTAAGACTTTTGTTATTTGAAAAATTTCAATAAATTAAAATTTAAAAAAATTTACGATTTTTAACAATTGGAAGAATTTAAAGTTTTGAAAGATTTTTTAAATTTCAAAAATGTTAAGAATTCAAAAAATGTAGAAAAACTAAAATAATTTAACATTATTAATAAATGAAAGAATTTAAATCATTTTAAAATTTAGAGAATTTTAAAAATTACAGAATTTTACGATTTTAAACATTTAAAGAATTTAATCAAATTAAGAAATTTAAAAATTTTAAATAATTTATAAATGTTACGAATTTTTACATTTAGAAAATTAAGAATTTTTAAAATGTCGAATAATTTACACAATTTAAAAACGTTTTAAAATTTAAAAAATTGAAGAATATTAAAGATTTAAAGTAAAATTATTATTATAATTTTTTTTTTATTTTATTTGTTCATTAATAAAATGTTTTTTGAAATAGTTGGGTGTAAAATATTCGGCTATTCCTCTATCCGCCTCTAGGATTTATATTCATTTTAACAAATAATCAAACGTTCAAACGTGTGTTGTAGGTTTAATTAACGTAAGAGTTAATGGTTTATTGAAAAAAAACCGTTTACCGGCAGTTCGTTCCGTTACAAAAAACGCTCCGCAATCCCGTCAAAAACTAACTAATTTGAAGGTTTTTAAAAATTTAAAGAATTTAAAATAAATTAAAAATTTATAAATTTATTTCTTTAAATTTAAATTTAAAAAAAGTTTAAGATTTTTAAGAATTGAAAGCAATTAAAGTATTTAAAGATTTATTAAAATATAAAGAATATTATTAGTTCAAATAATTTAAAAAATTTAAGAAATTAAAAATCCTAAAGAATTTTAATATTTCAAATAGAAATAAAGAATTTAAAATTAAATTTTGAAAGTTAAAAATGTAAGAACTTCAAGAATTGTTCTCTCACTATAAACCATTGATGTACCGGAATATCAATTTATGTTAATTAGGCTACAACTACTGATGTTCGATCTAGTAACAAAAAAATGCTAAAAGTGCATGATGTGTCGATGTGAGGAGGAAAAAGTGGCAGTGAAAGCATTAATAAAAAATTGATAAATTCAAAAGTTAAAATTTAAAAAATTTAAAGGTTGTAATTCTTCATTTATAATTCTTCATTAGAAGATTTTAAAAAAAATTAATAATTTTTTAAACCTTAAAAAATTTAAGAATTTTATTATTTGAAGTATTTAATGAATTTAGAAATATTTAAAGAATTTAGAAAAAAAAATTTAATTTAGAATTTTTAAAAATCTTTTATTTGAAAAAATCGAATGAATGAAAAAATTTTAAAATTCGAAGTATTTAGTAGTCGATAACATAATTAACGAAATATTTAAAAATAAAATGCTTTTAGGATCACAATAATTGTTGGAATGTTAAATTTTCTTCATTTATATTCTGATAAGTTACTTTTTGTATGGGGCGCTTTTGTCAGCATCAATCGCAAATTAAAATCATAATTTTTAAACATTTTAATAAATTAACTTTTCTAAAACATTAAAGAATTACACGAAATTAACAGATTTAAAAAATTTAAAAATTAAGGAATTTTTTTAGAATTATAAAGAATTTAAGCAAATCAAGATATAAACCTTATTTAAAAAACTTAATGGTGCAAACAGACGTGCAGAATTTCTGCATGCAATACTGCGTGCAGACCTGCACATGAAACACATGTGCATCTTTTTATGACATTTCCATTTCTTTTGGTTGGCAGTAGAATTTTTTACGAGCTGTCAGATTGTTATAAACTTTTGAACGTATCAGATCGTTTTCAATTTTTGTGTGTTTAATAACAATTTTAGTTAGAAAGAATGAATGTGGTCAAGTATGATCATTTTGATAAACTAATTTTGGTTTATTTATGCTATTTAGCATATATAAAAATAATAAACTTGTGTAATGCTCAAACTAGATCGAGAAGGAGGAGAATATGGACGCGCGAAATATTTTCTGAAAATGAACGCGAGTTATACGGCTTCTTTTCTAAACTTTTTCTTAAAATTAAAGAGAAAGTCCCGGAACAATTTAGGAAAGCCACTAGGATGGGAATAAGGAAGTTTGAAATTTTACATAATTGTGCAGCTTGGCAAATTTTGTCGTGGTCTTTCCGCATCATCGTATCTACCGTTCGCGAAATTATATTGGAGGTATGCCAAATAATTTGGGATGAACTGAGTGGAATCTACCTGTCTCCACCAACAGAAGCCGAGTGGGACAAAATTATTAATGAGTTTTACATTAACACAGGAATGCCAAATGTCGTTGGTGCAATCGATGGCAAGCGCCTACGTATAAAATGTCCACCACACTCTGGCTCCCAATATTACAACTATAAAAACTATCACAATATTGTTTTGCTAGCTGCATGTGATAGAAACTACGCATTTTCGGAGCCAGAGTGACGGTGGCATTTTGAAACAGAGTGGTTTCGGACAGCAGATTTTAGAAGGCAATATAAATATTCCGCAAACAAATGAAGAATTTCCGTGCTTCTTTATCGGTGATTCAGCATTTCCATTGCGGTTCCTGGACGTCTCCTTCCAAATACAAAGAATATTTCAATAAAAAATTATCTTCGTCAAGGGTTAAAATTGAAAACACATTTGGAATTCTAACCGCTAAATTTCGCGTCCTTACAAACTCTTTAAACATGTTCCCAGAGAATGCCGAAAAAATTGTAAGAGCGACATCGGTGCTTCATAATTTTATAAGGCTAAATGACGGTGACAACTATTTCTCTAATAATTTTGTGGACCACGATAATGAGGATAGTGAATTTGTACAAGGGAGTTGGCGAAACGAAGTCGAGCCTTTACCACAATACAGGATGTTCACTAGATACAATGCCAGCAGAGAATCGTTTTTAATTAGAGACGCTTTAAAAGAGTATTTAGAAATTGTAAAAAACTAAATAAAATATGTTCAGAAATGTATTTAATTTTTAATTTGTATACAAATTTGCATTCACTACTTTTAGGATTTCAATTTGTAATTTGTCAAATTCGGCTGGTGATATGCACGCGCTCTCCACTTGTTCACATAAAAGCTTCAAAAAAAATCGCTCAGGAGTTTTTGGTGCTTGTTCATCGTGAATAAAAGATTTTTTGGCAATTCCTATAAGCTGTTTCATTTCGACGCTTGCCGATTCTAAAATTGGATCGGATTTTTTTTTTTTTTTGAGCCAGCTTTTGGTATGGGGAATGGTGAAGGACTGCTAGTGTCAAAATTTGTGCACTCTTAACTCAAGAAAACTAGAATTTGATGCGCAAGTTTCACTCCATTCAGTATCCATGGTCGAATTCTGATCCGTATCGTCATATTTTGTCGAATGTTTGGGATAATTTCCGGTTGTTCTTTAAATAAAAGAAATCGTAAAAATCAAATTTCAGAAGAAATAGGTAAATCACTTATGTACGTTTCATTTGATTTGTCAAAATCATTTAAAAATAACATGGAGTCAAACTATTTCCACTTTTTTTTGGGACTGTATGTCGTTTGGCTCTTTCTTTTAATAATTTATCCCTCAACGTTCTCCAGCGTGCTTTCAGTTTGTCCACTACAAGATTCAAAAATCTAATTACATATTTATTGTATGTGGTGTTTATGTAAACTAAATACATATAAACATTACTTACTTGGTATTCCTTTTTTTTTTTTTTGATAATTCAGAGAATTTTTTATCCCTTAAATAAACAATTTTGTAATTGTAATGGGTTTTATTCAAAATAAGTTCATTTTGCTGCACAAAATTTATAATGGCTTCCACCATCTTGAATTCTTTACTGAATATTTACAATTTGTATTGTCAAAAATTTTAGAAAACAATAAATATTACACCGTGAAGTAAGTAAACATTTTGAGTTTTGTTTTCCTTATGTTGTCAGCTGTGAGTAATTTGCAGCAAAATTAGAAATAGAGACAACTTGCATCGTTCTGCATGACATGCAGAACACATATGTTTCATTCCATAAGAAGCAATGTTTTCTAAATTTATTTTGCTGCACTGCACGCAGAATTATGCACGTCTGTATGCACCATAAAGAACATGAAATTAAGAGTTTATACATAAAGAAGTAAATTAAGAGTTTATATATTAAAGACATAAAAAAATTTGAAATTTAAGGAAATTAAAAAGTTATAAAATTTAAGAATTTTAATAGAATATATTACAAATTTTAGTGATTTAAAGAGTTTAAAAAATTTAGAAATTTAAAGGTTTCAAAGTATTTAAAGAATTGAATTCTAAAATTTAATTATACCTTGAATTTAAAAATTAAACAATTAAAATTAAAAAAATTAAAGAGTTAGAGAGTTTAAAGATATTATTTAATGATTTTAAAGAATTTAAAAGATTTAATTTATTTATTTGTTTATGACAAAAATCCTCGCAAAGCTAAATGCTCTGTTTCGAGCATATTTGTTCCTTCATCGAAGTAATCAGCAAGAGGTAGTTTGCTTGTTTCTTTATTTGAAATCTTTTCTGGGGCTCAAGGAACTCCCCTTTCTTTCGTGGTTCGCTTTTAAAGTTCTACATTAGGGCATAACGCTAAATAGTAAGCATGTGAAGTTATCCCAGTTTTTCATCGCAGAAAAAATAAAACTGTTCATCAGGTAACACTATTTCATCCCATCCCCGTTTTTTCTATACATATTACAGATGTAAATAAAAAATAAAATGATGATTACATTTTTTCATCCCATCCCAGCTTTTTCTATATAGTGTATACAACAATACAAAATATTCAATATAAACTGATCATAATTTTAAATTGGTTATTACCTATCTCATAAGAACTTAGTAGGCCGGAAATGATTTTTTATATTTTGAGTTGGTAATAGTATAGACTTACTTTTAAGAAAATCTAAGATCAGCCGTATGGGTGCAAGTTCCATTGGACCCATTTGGAAGTTGGCCGATTGTGGAAATTGCACCCATACGGCTGATCTTAGATTTTCATCAAAGTTAGTCTATACTATTACCAACTCAAAATATAAAGAATCATTTCCGGCCTACTAAGTTCTTATGAGATAGGTAATAACGAACTCAAAATTGTGATTATTTTATATGAACCCATTTGGAAGTTGGCCGATTGTGGAAATTGCACCCATACGGCTGATCTTACATTTTCATCAAAGTTAGTCTATACCAACTCAAAATATGTAACGATCGCATAAATTTGTTTGGTCAGCTGCACCAATATTTTGGTATCAATACATCAAAGTACCAATGTACTGTTCAATTATAAATCAAATAGAATGATTTGTTTGTTACACGAGAGAAAAATTATCCGGTTCTTTTGATTAGTATATGGGTGAGCGAGAGATACCTTATCTAAAATAATCGCAATTAATTAGTCGTATAGTACGCATTCGGTTTATTTCAATTTTGAACTCGGAGGTGCAACATAGGCAGGCCAAAGCAAAACAAAAATATATTGTGTTTTGAAATTAAAATTGTGGGCCATTGCCGAATAATTGTGTTTTGATATACGTGTGGATATATCTGTTATCTAGTAAGTTTTTTTTTACTACCAAGCTTAAATTAATTTGTTCTAACAATGTGTTACGTATCTTATTCATTTCCTAGTTTAGGCGAAAAATAAAAAAAAAAATTTAATTTATCTCAAGTGCTTATACATGCCTGCTTGAGTTTAGTCGATCGAAATTATACCATATACTAAAACAAAGATCGTGAGGTGTAGTTTCACATACAGCAATTGCTGTATATAACACAAACTTTTAAGTGGGAAACAGTAATTGGTAATTCGATACAACGAGACAACCATCAAGTCGTTCATGTATAATTTGTAAACAGGATATTAAGTGTTCTATAACAGCAAGAAAAGCGTAAACCATACAGTTAACTTATACTGTCAATTTAAGATAAATCAAAATTGAAGTGGCATTTATGTATCTTAGTGTTTAGTTTATTATTATTATTTCAATTAAAATTACTTATACATACATATATAAAAAAGAAAAATTAGCTTGTATTGAAAATTAAGGAAAAAAAAATTAGTTATCCGTGGAAAAGAAAAAAATTTCAAATTAAAATTTTAAAGTGTTAAATTCTTTGTTAGAATCAGTGTGGTGTATATAAGCATAATCTAATTATGTATATTTGGTTGAACTTTGGGCCGAATTTTTTGTTTAAAATTTATTTATGCACTGCGACCACCAGAGCGCTCTAGCGGATTGTAACCTGAACCGTAAGTTTTTATTTATAACTAAATAATTTAATAATTAAATATATTGCTCGTATACATACACAAAATTAATCGAGAAGTTTCGTAGTTGCAAATAAATAAGTAATTTTTTTTTCTTATGATGATCGATGCATTTCTTAATTAAAATAAGTTAATTTTCGTTGTTAATTATTTAATTTTTGGTGTTTTTGGCGTTGATAAATTTCAAATATATTTCTTATTATTCGCTATTATTTTTGAGCTAATTTTTTTTTAGTGATATATTCTTAAGATAACTTATGTAATATGTCGAAAATCAATAATTAATGATTTAGATTATTTTTTTTACTATTGTAACTTTTTTTTATTAATTAAAATATTATTCAAGCATTGCCGAGAGTGTAATGCTTAACTAAAGACATTTTTTTTATGATGTGAAGTTGTGAATGATGTTCGTCATTGGGAAGCTGGTCCACATTTAAGACATGGTAAATATTTTAATGGAAGTTGGAAGTCAAAAACCCCCCAGCCGACTGTGATTACCCGCACAAACCCGTGTCTGACTTCAAACCACCCAACCCTTCCATTACAAATATAAAGAATCATTTCCGGCCTACTAAGTTCTTATGAGATAGGTAATAACGAATTCAAAATTGTGATTATTTTATATGAACCCATTTGGAAGTTGGCAGATTGTGGAAATTGCACCAATACGGCTGATCTTAGATTTTCACCAAAGTTAGTCTATACTATTACCAACTCAAAAAATGGAGGTGTGGCCAACACACGACTTTCTTTTACGAACAGAGAATTTTGAGAAATTTTATTTTTTTTTATAACTTTTTTTTAAATTTTTTTTTTTTTTTTTTATAATTTTTAATTTTTTATTTTTATTTGTTTTTAATTTTTGGAAACATTTTGTATTAAGTAGTTTTTTATAAACCTTATACTTTTTAAGATATTTGCAAAATAAATTTTCTGGACCAAGTGAGTGGCCACTTCTGGTTAGCCGATTTGGAGTAAAATTTACTAAGACCTCCCAATTTATCAAAACAGATTAAACCTGAAGTTTCAGTTCGATTGGTTAAACTATCTGGGCTGAAGAGAGGACACAGACAGACTGACAGACTGACAGACTGACAGACTGACAGACTGACAGACTGACAGACTGACAGACTGACAGACTGACAGACTGACAGACTGACAGACTGACAGACTGACAGACTGACAGACTGACAGACTGACAGACTGACAGACTGACAGACTGACAGACTGACAGACTGACAGACTGACAGACTGACAGACTGACAGACTGACAGACTGACAGACTGACAGACTGACAGACTGACAGACTGACAGACTGACAGACTGACAGACTGACAGACTGACAGACTGACAGACTGACAGACTGACAGACTGACAGACTGACAGACTGACAGACTGACAGACTGACAGACTGACAGACTGACAGACTGACAGACTGACAGACTGACAGACTGACAGACTGACAGACTGACAGACTGGCAGACTGACAGACTGACAGACTGACAGACTGACAGACTGACAGACTGACAGACTGACAGACTGACAGACTGACAGACTGACAGACTGACAGACAGACACCATTTCGAAACCCACTTTTTCGGACTCAGGGGACCTCAAAACAAATAAATCTCTAAAAATCTCAAGATCCAAAATTTTCATGATTACTATACTTTATTTTACTAGAGTAAAAGAAAGTAATATAATAGTATATTATTCAATGAGCATATAATGATAGCTGTTATTCACGAAGATGAAGTTTACCGACACGAGCCGATAGGCGAGTCCACGACCGATAAAAATTTGTATTTTACTATCAAATCCTTTAAATAAACCTAAAATAATTTACGTCGACATTTTGACGTCTCAATTTAATAATAATGAAAATGGCAAAAGACTATTAGATAAAATTTCCAAAAATGAAATTTTTATTTGGTAGTAGTGAATAATAAAAGGAGGGACTACTAGATAAACTAGCAGTGAATAATGGATATCATTATAATTGAAGAAACACACGTATAATGAGTATATTATACGTTAGTCGTGGACAAAGAATCATTTCCGGCCTACTAAGTTCTTATGAGATATGCAATAAAAAATTTCAAATTGTGATTATTTCATATTGAATATTTTGTATGGAAATATGTACACTATGTATATAGAAAAAGCTGGGATGGGATGAAAAAATGTAATGATCATTTTATTTTTTATTTACATTTCTAATATGTATAGAAAAAAACTGGTATGGGATGAGATAGTAAAACCTGATGAACATTTTTATTTTTTCTGGGATGGAAAACTGGGATAACTTCACATGCTTTAAATAGTTAGATCACCAAACCAACCATTTACAGTTTAAAAAGATTTTCCGTTATTTAGAACAAGGTCCTTAAAATGTCATCGGTTTTCTTATATTTGGAGACTCTTTATTTATTTATTTATTTATTTATTTAGTTTATTTTAAGTACATAAATTTTGTATTAATACCACAACACGCGAACACAATCGATTTTGAGCATGAGCTCATTCATAATAGATTGTGAACCGTACGATCGATTAACATAATTAAAAATAATACTGCAAGGCAATTACGGCACTAACAATCCAATTCATCATTCGCTCGCTGATGGGTTTTCATATTTTTCGAGCTTGATGTATATTGGCGCCAATTACTGGAAGTCTATCATTTTTTTCGTTTAATGATGGCCCCAAAGTCCCATCATTAGAATTTTTCAATGTTTTGCAATCCGCAGTTTTAGAATTTTGATAGGATTTATTAATTAATTAAAAATAAAAATATTAAAGAAAATAAACAAATGCGACTGACACGAAAGTCAATGCACATCATGATCTCTTTCCCTAATATAATAATTGATCATAACAATATAAACCTTCTATTCTCAATCCACCAAATTACAGACTCTCAATTAATGTTAGATATTTGAATTTGAGGATTTTTAAAATTTTAAAGAATTTAAACAAATTAAGCAATTAAACTAATTAAAATACTTAAACAACTTTAATTTAAAGAATTTAAAAATTTTACCTAAAATTTAAAACAATTTACAGAATAATTTATTTAATTAGAAAATTTTGTGGAATTTAAAGAATTTAAAAAAATTAAAAAAGTTTAAGTTTTGTAAAAAAATAAGATTTTCAATAATTTAAAAAATTTAAATGATTTGGAAGATTTAAAGGATTTAATGATTTTTAAAAATTCACGAAAATTCGTTTGATCAGTCAGCAAGAGCTCAATAACATAATTAACAAAACATTTAAAAATAAATCGTTTTTGGCTAGGATCATGTGCGCACACAATGTTGGATATTTCTTCATATATTCTGATTGATTACTTTCTGCACCTTTGCCACAGACCATTGGATTTAACGGGTTTGTAGCGTGATAATTTGCAAATTCAAAATTTTTAAAGATTTTAATTAATTAAAACAGTTTTAATAAATTTAAAAAAGAAATATTTTATTTAAACAATTGAAAAATTGAAAATATTAAAGAATTTAAGAAATTAAAAGATTTAAAGAATTTAAAAAGTGAGGAAATTTCAAAATTTTTATAAATTTCAAGAATTTATACAAATTAGGAAATAAAATAATTTATGGATTTTAAAACACTGAAAAAGTTTAAGTAAGTTCTTAAAATATTAAAGGATTTAAAGAATTTTAGATTTTTAAAAAATTAAACGATTCAAACAATTTATTTTAAACTAAAAATTTAAAAATTTCAAAAGTTTAAAGAATTTAAAATTCTAGAGACTTTGAAACAACAATTAGAAACATTTAAAAACAAAAATAGAATCTTTTGCTGATGAAGCATGAATAGTATTTACTTCATTTATTATTTGTGGTATTTGGTGGCCTTGGTTTTCGTAATTCTTTAAACAATAGTTAAAAGGTACATTTATTCTAAACTATAAAGAGGGAAAACTCAAGTTGTTTGTTTGGTCAAAATTATTTGGGATAACGTTGAAAGATCTTGATTCCAAAGTCAACCCAATTTGGTCTGCATTAAAAAATAAGATTCAAATTGAACTGACCTTTGTAGATAATGAAGGTTTCATCGAATATTACAACATATTGTTTGAATCATCCATTTCATATTCCCAAATGACAATTTTTTTGTATTTTTTATTTTACAACTGGTTTTGTTAATAATCACTAATTGCTAACTGAAGCTAAACTTTGCTTCATATCAGATAACATAAAAACAGATTCACATTCTATTGACATCATTGAACTCAAAAATAAACAGATTTTCCATCAATTGATGTTGGTTAGCAAACAAACTAAAAATAACTTCATAATCATATCATCTTTTGTTATTCATCTCAAATATTGTCTTATTCTCAAAAATCATTGACAACAATAACAAAAATTAATTTAACACCACCAAAAAATATCTGCGAAACTAGAACAATTCATGTTATTGCTATATTACGTACATAGAGTCCCGCCCGCACATATTATAAATCTCAAGTGCCTTACTATTTTCATCTCATGTCATGTACCAACATCACAAAATTAAAACGCTATATCGTTGCCTGAAAATTATCTTGGCTTGTTGTTGGTTGGTATTTACAGAATTCTTGTTTATTCTCGCGCGGTCCATAAATATTTTGGGGGATTTTAATTTAATTTAGTTTTTGGCTTCCCGGTTATGTCATACATTTAGATCATGTTTAGATCGAGTGTTTTATTTAGTTCTTATAACTTTCAGAATTATAGAATTTGATTAATTTTAAAGGTGACCGCTATTAATAGTTTGGGCTATATATCTCTCTACAGCTCTATGTATTTCAATAAGTGTGTAATCAAAATGATTAATTGGGGATTTTATTTGTGTTGTTTTGAAAATATCTTTTATGAAAATTATTTTGTGTAGGAGGGGTTAAATTTTATGACTCGCGGCGCGACCAATAACTTTGTCGAATTACAAACATTTCTTTATTTTCTTTTTGTGGTTTCAACACAAATTTTGGATATTGTGGTTGACAATCAGCTATACCCCAAAACGTTGCCAAGATCAAAAATCTTGATCACATTTCCTGCTAATCGATCCTTGTCACAAAAAAAAAATTTGTACGAACCGTTCTTAATGTAACATTTACAATTTATTTATAAAATCGACACGTGTATTCGACACGTTAACCAATTAATTATCGTATGCGACTTCCGCCATTAAACTTTATCTTCCTAAAGAAGACAACAAACAGCAACAAATGAAATCTTTTTCCGGTGCGATTAATTTTCACTTAGCTGTGCAACAGTGCTAATGAGTCATGTCTCTTCTTATGGGGTATTGTTTTAACTCTAATTAATATTTTAACCGTAATTTCCGATTCATACAAAAAATAAAAATAAACAGTATGCAATGTACATACTTATATACATTGTTCGGTTGTCTTTATGTATATAAATAAGACAGAATAATAATTCAAGATCCCACAAGTCAAAACGACACGCAAATAATTTTTTTTTTTTTTTAATTTTTTAATGAAATTTTAATTTATTTTAAAATTAAAATCTACAAATAATGTTTTGGCGTCATACAGTCTAATAAAAAAAAATATTAGAAGTCGTTTAGTTTTTATTATGATTATTTCAAACGTACTTACAAATAAAAAGAAACAAAAATTGTGTGGTTGTGCGTGGATTTTTAAATGAACTTCGGTGTGAACTGTCGAGATAGTGATGGATTAGTTTTATTGTATGAATGACATGTACTACAATTATTATGGTAATTAGTTCGTGGATTTAAATGTTAACAATTTCAATTTAAAAGTGAATGCTTTATTCTATTTGGAAAGTACATTGATCTTTTCAGATATAAAATGTATATAGGTTTACAAAATAGCTGAAGATTTATAATGGTTGGTGGATAACAAATATTTGCAAATTCATTGAGGACTTTGAAGTTTTTTAATTGAAGCATTGACTTAGTTTGGAATTTATGCTGATTAATAAAACCAGAAAACTGCCACAAATTTACCAAACTTGTTGTAGCTACTGTACGAACTTAAATACCTCTGAACGTGAAATATTTATGCAAGATTTTTTTTTTGTTTATATGCTTTAAAATTACATTTTCCGAGATTTAGTAAATAAATCTTGCTACGGCATACTTTGTGGTTATTTATATACTAGTGACCTCAGCCTTATGAAAGATAATATATTTAACGCATAATTAGGAATTTATTAGTAAATGAAAATTTACTTTTGTTGATCCAGGAGGAAACTCAGATATTTAACCTATTCCTCCCAGTTTAACGAGTGACCATTAATGATAACATGTGTCTAGGAAAGTTTAGAAGGTAATCTACATCGCGAGAAATAAATAGCTTGAGATTTATTAGCATTAAATTTAAAACCCCACTTTTGGAAATGAAGTGCAAGCAAATTCAAATATGCATTTCGTCTATGAATTATATCGTGAGAGTAAGTATCCGAAGTATATACGGCTGTGTCGTCAACAAAAAGAGCAATTTCACAACCCTCCAACTGAGGTACATCATTCAGAAAAATACAAAACAAGATGAGACTACTAAAAACTAAACTTAGAATTATCGGGTTTAAAGGAATCGCTAATACACTGAATATTTTGGCGGATATATTGTCTTGGGGATTGTTTAATGGTGGAATCGCAGAATATTTTTTTTTTAATGTTCAATTGCATGACAGTAAAGTTTAGATCCTTTAGACGTTCAAGTTTATTTTGCCATTTGACATTAACAATTTCTTAAATTTTCTGCTTTATACCCTGATTCAATAGATCTACAATATTTTTGAAGAACAAGTCATGTTTCGGGTCATGCGAAGACAATGCCTAACATTACGCAGTTTGATGAAAGATAGCAAGCTGCCGCTTGTTGAATACAATCTGTGAATTGATTTATGGATTTTTGATTTATTGATTTAAAGTTTTTCCATTCACATTTTCCCAAGCTCGTTTTAGCATACCGTTCTCCATCTTCAGTCAGTTTCACTGCGCCTAGTAGCTTTTTAGCGTTGGAGAACTGCCCCGTTTTCCGTTTGATTTTACTATTACGAGTTGCTGAGAATTGCAAATCGCCTTTAGGTCACCCAGCTTTACTATAGGAAGGCTAAATAAAAATGGAGGGTGCCTGGTACACGCTCATTACAAAATCCGGTAATTGCCTATTTGATTATCTGGTTTTGCAAATTCTAGTGAAAATCCAGTGAATTTCTAGTTAAAAATCAAGAAAAATTAATTTTCTAGTTAAATTTAAAAATAGATTTTACGTTTTTATATTTTATTTTAAAATCTCGTAAATTTTATTACCAGAATTCTAGTAAAAATAAAAATTACTTGAATTCCAGTTGCATTTTTGCAACGGTTTATTTTTTATTGTAGTTACCTGAAATCTAGTAAAATTCTAGTTAAATTAAATTAAATACAAGATAATTCCTGTTCGCAAGTGCAAGGAATTTCTAGTAAATTAAACAGATTCTAGTAATATTCTGGTTAATTTAAAACTTCTATTAGAATGTACTAGAATTCTAGTAAATTTAGACTTTCGCCCGCATATTAATTTCAATTTCGTCGTCATAGTCAGAATCAATAATACGTTTAATTTCTTGCTGAGGTATAGTGAAATGAAGAACAGGTGAAAAAATAAAAGTTTAAGTATATAAAGTGTGAGTGCTAATATAAAATACTGTGACGGTGACACCTAGTGTGTAATAGAATAAGTAAAACTAATAGCTCAATGTTTACTGTACTAAATGGAATTTTCCATGATAAAAATTGTTACGTAATGTTTCTACGCTATTCCAACTGGAAAAGTCGTGAACTTTCGAGAAGCTTGGTTTGTGTATATAAAAAGGCGAACAAGATCGAATTGGATTATTCGTATTTGGAACGCGATAGTATAAAGATTAAAAGGAATTAAAAAGTGATTTAAAAAGTGTTGTAGTGCGATAAATAAAGTAAAAGTGATCAGTAAAATTTAAGAATAATTTATATAAAGTGATTTTGTGAATTTTTATTGATAAACTGTGTTGTAATAAATTTTGTGAAATAAATAAATTCGTTGGTGATAAATTGAATTGAGTTTGTATTATTCACAATCCAGTGATACGAACCTTGATTGACAAGGCAAAATCGTAACAATACGTATATTGAAATATTACACATAATTATTGATGAGATGCATCAAACAAATGCGGATTTATATACACGTGGTTTTAATATTTTATGCAATAGCTACTGCCACACATATTTTAACATTTGGTCGGCGGCAGATTTTGCGAATAAATTTGGCCTCCGCGACGGAACTCATCCAAAATTTTCCCAATGTGAAGGATTTTGACGGTGAATGTGTAACTTTTGACCGATATATACATTAAATGATTTTCAGATTACTTTCAATTTATTAACATTTCAGATTAATTTTGAATTCGATCTCTTGTAGAAACACGGGAATGAAATAAAGAACAATTTACATATACATATAGTATGTATATATGTAAATATTTATTCGCTCATTGCATACAAAAAACGATAAGTCAAAATTGTCGTTTTCGGGAGAATGTTTGGAAATTTGAAATTTTGTAGGGGGTTCCTTGTAGAAACGTTTCCTTAAAGTTCAATATCCTGTGCAGGAGTATATGAAGAAAAAAAATCAAAACATCAGACATCGAGTAACACTACACTTAAAGCGGATGCTGCTTTGTCGGATAATCAATTTGTTTTAACCTGCATATCCGGAGAATGTGTTTGGGCTAAGGTACTTAATTATTTATTGATATGATTCTAATTATTATATGATTTTTAGGTTTATTATTACGTTTAAAAATTTCAACGTTGGCTTTCTGATAGAATATTTAACTAAATTAAATTAAACCATGCAGATTATATTCATCAATTTTTTCCCGGCCACGGAGCCGGCGTACAGGTCTAACAAGGCATTTCAGTAAAAAAAAACAAACTGCCACCTGCCAACCACTAAATCCAAAAAGAATTCCATTCAAAATATTTTGACTTGAATGCCGTTTCTAGTTTTTTTATTGAACTTCCTTCTAAAAAGGCATTTCGTCTAAAACTATTTTCACTGAGTTGCCTTTTAATTTTTGACTGAAATGTTTTTGACTAGAATTCCCGAAGCCAACAATTTTAATATAAAATTACGTTATGTTAAATATGGACGTTACAATAAAAACTAACTAATACTAAGTACGCAACTTTCATTACCCTACCCTTTTCAAGCCAACGTTGAAATTTTGATATAATATAGTTCATATTGTTACTCTTGTTATTAAACCAAAACTTTTAATTTTTGCAGGCAGATGAATCACTAAAAGATCTCACCCAAAAAAGTAAGCTGTCGCAGCCGTATCTGGTATGTTTGTCGGAGAATGGTTTGAGCCACGAAGAAATCCTCCATGTAATAATAGATGCACAATCAATTTCGTTGGGCTACAAAACTTTTTATGTACCTTCGACAAACTCTTTTTTTTTTTTTAGGTTTTTGGATTGAAATTTCCCCAAAATTGTTTATACTTCTACAATTTGATGGAAGTTTTTTTCTTTATAATTAAAGATGTGATTCCGACGCCTCGTGTGTCGAAATTATATTCTAAATTGTGTGCGAAATATTCAGAAAACTATTTTAAAACTTTGTTATTTATGTAATTGTTGAAATAAAAAATTTTTAATTAAAACAAAATCCAAAAAGGTGTTTTTATTATTTGAGGGATAATCTAGTAAAAAATGATGACGTAGGATTAACTGAAATTCTGCTAAAGAATATAGTTTCTTCCGGTTATTTTACTAGAACTTTAGTAGTATAAATGCAAGAAGGGAGGTTTTACATTAACGGTTTTCGGTAATTTTTTATCGGAACTACCGGTTTATCGATAATTCCCGGTAAATTTCGTTATTGGGAATGTATTAACAAAACGGCATTATAATTTTTCAAATTCAGAAGATTATATTACAGTAGTACTTATGTATATAGTATAATTATTTTAAAAAAATAATTCATAAAAATAAACAAATTTAATTTAAGGTACTTTAACATTACGTTACGTAACGTATAGTACTTATCGGTCTTTTTTGTAATAACAGATACAATAGAAGGAACTAAAAACAACCTAAAAATTGTATTTCATGTGTAGTTATTGACAAAACATTTTTAAGGCTTAAAAATATCACTTTGTTCAATAAAATAGGCCCGCATAAAACACAAATTGTCGATACTATTGTCATTAAGGCGGGACCGTATTTTAGTGCATATCTGACCCGCGGCTGAAAAGGCTCTTTCAGATTCAACAGATGTTGGTTTTATTGTGAGAATATACTGGTATGCTCGCTCAAGGTAATTTCCTCGTTTTTTATTTTCTTCAAATAAAATGAGTTCCCTTTTTATAACTTTGGTTAGGTTTGTTGTGTTTAATGGGACTTTCTTTTTGTCTACAATCATAGTTTTAGTTTTTCGTTTGATTGCTTATGCTAGCCGTTCCTTCATGGATAAAGTACTGAGTACAATTATTTCTTCTTCAGATTCATCGCTTTCTGATAAATCGACTTCTGCTGCATTATTAATCATATCTAACCTTTCGATTAATGAGACAAGCAACTTAATTATACAGGCTTTAGTTGTTCTATTAAACAAATCGTGCTCGTTTTCATTTAGTACTGATTTTGATTTTTTCCATTCGTCGGGATTGTGTAAAAACTGGAAGACATCGGAATAGTTCGAGCGTCTCTTTTTTTTGGATGGAAAAATAGTTCGGATTTAAGATCTTCACTTAGTCGTGTATTTTGGTTGGATAACTCGTCCAACATAAACTTAATAGAGGCGTCGGCACTTAATAAAGTGCTATTACTTAAGCACAAAGCTTCCACAGCTAACTTTATAGGTAGTAGTTATGATATTATTTCCTCAGTTAATTTAACTTCATTTTCTGAGAAACTTATATCAACACCTAAATCAATCAAACTTTTCCGCACACAGGTTTTCAATAAGTAGAATCGTTCTACCATAGCCAGTAGACTATTCCACCTAGTATTTGTTTCGAGAATAAGTCCCATTTCCTTCTTATATTCATCTCGCGTATGTTTTTGAAGGCAATCATTGTTTTTAGGCGATCGTCTAAATATTTTTACTACATTTCGAATTTTTTGAATGACAGGATATATATGATTACAAAGCGTAATCTTTTCATTGTTTTCGTTGGATGAATTATTTGATATGATAAGACCATCTGTAAATTGAATGTCTTCTTCTGCAATATCTTCGCATTCATCGCTATCTTCATTTGGAGGCCCTTCTGCCCAAGGCTCTGGTTCGGAAAACAATCGATTATACAAAACTTTAACTACGGCTAACTGTATTCCATACGCCAAACAAATTTGATGTTCGGCATCTACTAATCTGCCTAGCTTTTTCATCACAGCCGCTCCGTCAGTCGTAATAGCAACTATATTGGTAAAATTTAAGCCGAATTCGTTTAGTTTTTTTTTCAACCAAATTTAAGCATTTGTCTGCAGGGAAATATCCTTCCATCCGAGCAAGACCCAAATTCCAAAATTTGTTAACGGTATGTACATTGATGTTCATAAACCTATGATTTCTTATTGACGTCCATTCGTCAAACGTAAGACTAAATCGTTCACCTTCTCGGATACGCCTAACAATTTCAGATTTGATTTCATTTCGGACATTATTGCCAAATTTCATTACGATTGCACTAACTGTGCTAGGAGATTTTGGTGGCTAATAAATTTCTTAAATCATAAGATGTGCATATTTTTTCGAAAGGCAATCCGTCTTTTCGAATTCGAGATTCGTCAACTTTTGTCTTGAAATATTTGGTTATTAAACCGCTTGGACCAGCTTTAGGCGATTGGTTTACCTTACTAACCTCCGACAACGATGCAGATGGTCCGTCTTCTGCTAAGAGTGACACTTGCCTTTTCAACAAATTAATATTATGTTGAGTTTTGAGATGAGAAATTTTCTCCCGTTCCATAGCTAATATTTTAAAACGGATGAAATAATTTTTCAATCAAAATTTAATTATCAGTGTTCAAAAATTGAATAGATCATAGTATAGAAAAACTTACCAATGTTTGACATCAAAAATAAAAACAACAAAAAGATACTAGCTACTTCTTAGTTTTACAAGTACAAAATTAATCATTAAAATGTAGAATATCTTTTTCGTTATATTTTAATACTTGTTCACTGTGCAATTTCCTTTGCTGTACTAAATAAATATAACGTTAATTCGCTTTGTTTTATTTTGAAGAGTAGAGAGAGAGAAACTATAGAGACTTCGAAATTAACGTTATTACTCATTATGAGGATAAAACGAACGACAGAGACACAATTATATTGTATTTGGATACTCTTATAGAAAACTCTAAAATACATTGAATACAGAGAAAAACGCTTGAATTTTTTTGCGATACTTCCAATATTCCAATGTTAGCAAAACTCAATTCCTACAAAATATTTATTTGAAAAAATAATTACCGAAATGATAAATAAAAATTAGGCGGTAAAACCGGTTTACCAGTTAATCGAAAACCTTGGATTGGATTCCCTACTTGAAATCTAATTAAAAAATTGTATTTCTCATAATTTTACCAGAAGTCCAGTCGCAAAAACTCATAGTATTGTTTACCTGATTTCCAGTACTATACTTATTTGTATTTCAAGTAAAATTACCAGATTTTATTACAACGAGAAATCTAGTATTATTAATTTTACTTGATTCAACTAGATCGTCTAGTATGCTCACATCTAGTGAATTTTTATTTACCGTGTATCTAGAAACCGCATACTTGGACTGATTAACCTATCAGCCATTTATCCATCGGCAAACGGTGCTCCACCCATCCTAGATTAGGGTTTTTTTGTCAAGGGTTTCTCCTTTAGCGCGGTACTTTAGCGTGTGCCAAATGGCATTAGTTACCAGTGGTTGCCACGAGAAGAGGAGCGGGTTACCTCTTACACAATTGTACCCATCACACAGCTGCCTAATAGGTAATAAATAACCAAAACAGCTCACATGATGCGCATCCTACCGAAAGGTTACGGTGCTGGTGGATGAATCTACTAAACTTTGGTCCCCCCTCCAATAAACGCCAAACCACCTTATTGCTATTAAGAACTCCTTGATCATAGCTTGAAATTGACTCACGTCTGCAGCTTCCAATTTGTTTAATCTCATGAGCTTTACTTGGAGTAGCTCGCTATCTTTCCAATATCTTGTCGATATCGTCCACGAGCGCGGTCATTTCCGATTATACTCCTTCGATTGATTGTTGGAACTCTTCTTTTTGTAATTGTGGGTACTGTTCTAGGAAAGATAGCTGTGAGGACATCTTTTCCTTCTGTGATTTCAACTGTAACTACAGCTCTAATATTAAAGATTCTTGGAGAACTTTGTTCTGTGATATCAACTGGGATGCCATCTTCTCCTGTCGTGATTTTAACTGGAATGTTAACGTTTGCTGTAGCCCCAAAAATAGCGTAGCTAGATATGATTGTACGGTCGGCTGCGATGTTGAAGGGTTTTGATCTTCAGAAACTGCAACTTTCTCTTCACTAAGTGTTTTCTCAACCTGCGTTAATGTTTCGAGCAGCATTCATCTTTTTGACATCCATTTTTCAGACTTGGGGTTTCCGAATTGCAAAATCCCACTTCTAACACAAATTTGAAATCTCTTCTAACACAAGTTACTGGTGGGGCCTATGACAACAGATTTAATTCACTTATTTCATGATTTAAAGTAAACCAAAAACTGATCTCTGCTTATCATCGGCTCCAATTTTTCAACTAAGTATCAATTTTCGATGAAATCCGCTCAATTTTATATTCAAAATTTAATATTTCAGAACATTAGAAGTTTCGATAAATTACAATTTTTTAAGCCAAGTTTGATCAATTTTTGCCAATTGGCGTTTGAAATTTCAAATCATTTGTTTAATTTCATTTATTCCTAAATTTCTAAATATTCACTTTAAATTTAGCTTCTAAAATTCCTGGATTAACATCGCGTTTGATTTTTTAAATTTCGAATAACTTTAATATTGTATTTGGAGCCAAAAAAATGTTTAAATTTGGAAGCAGATCATTTTTTGAATGATGTGAACATTTATTTGTGCAATTGGTTATCTCTGTCGTCTGGCGAATGTGGTGGGGGGACAATAAGTCGAATGATTTTCATCGGCTCCGCAACCTATCCCAGCACCCACTTTCTGTCCACTGTGCTTGTCATGTGTTAGGCGAAGGTAGGGGGTGGGTGGTCACGAATGGATGTACATTATATATCCAAGAGTGACTTGCAAGTTCATGTATGACCTCCACGTGGTGACTACTGGTAACTAGGAATTTTCCTGGGCTAATGTACAGCGCTGAAGGAGTAAACCTTACACAAATCCCCAAGTCACGGTGGAACAGCATATGCCAAGGAATGAATGGTTAGTGGGTAAACTAATCTCTAATATGAGGACTCTGGATACCAGGCGACCTCCAGTTTTAATCAGCCTTACCCTCGTATACGGATCTCTGCGAGGGTGGACCGTTCAACTCTCCGAAACTCGTGGGAACATATGAATATAAATAATACAAAAAAAAAGAGACGGGCAGTCTCAAAAAGCCAATAGGTATTACGGTTGGTGGCTCAAACCTTAAAGGTGGAGTCACCAACGTAGAAACAAGAAGGGTTTTGAAGGCTGCGGTGCCGGGTACCAGCGGAAACCGAGGGCCTGCCGTAGTTAAAAAGAGCTTGAACCGTAAAGGGCAAGCTACCTTCACAGTAGGTTCTTCGGTAAACGCCGCCTTGGCACTTATGTCGGCGACTGGCGCGAAAGTTATCCCTGAGGCTAAGCGGCGGTACAGGAACCGACGCGCGGCGCGGAGGATTTTGGGTAGGCTGGCGGCCACCCCTGAGGGGCTGCTAACGGAGGAACAAAGGGAATCTCTGGCATGGGTAAAGGTTACCTTCTTAAGCAACAATTCGGGGAGGGCACCGGCAGAGTCGAAAAGACGACAGCGGTCCCAAGATGAAGTGGAAGCTGGCGATAGTAAGCGACCTAGAATGCAGGGAGCAAAGGGAGATGCTAGGACGCACGGGGCAAGACTGTTCAGTGACGTCCTTAACGAGCATCCAGGGATACTAGCCGTCATTGACAGGAGTCAAGAAGATGGGAGTATCACTCTCGATAAATGGAGGCTAGTGTATAACGCACTAAACTCCGTTTTCCTAACGGTCCTCGGAATAAATCCGGGGCCACCTCCATCTTGAAGAGTTGTAGGATGGCATCAAGGGCGCGTTAAGCTAACGGCGTGTGCGGATCAGAGATCGGCAGACCTCTATCATCTGGCCGTAGCTAGAGTAGGAGAAGTGTGGCGAGGCGCGAAGCTGGCAGTGGTTGACAGGAACGAGATCCCGAGCAGACCAAGGGCACGTGTCTGGCTGCCAATCGAGCCATCCTGTCCGGATGAAATCATGCGAATAATTCGGGCAAGTAACGTGGATCTTCCGAGGAATAATTGGAAGATCGTTAAACAAGAGGAGGCGAAGGGAGGATCTAGGTTGTCCATTTTAGTGGTGAACAATGAGTCCCTAGCCCCTCTAGCTAAAACTAAAGGGGAAATCGACTTCGGTTTCGGGTAGATTACCCTTAAGGAGTTCAAAAAGGATGAGGCTGAAGCAATTGCGGAAGACCTACCAGGGAAAGAGCAGGGAGAGAGTGGCGACACACAGGACGTTGGCAGCTCGGTGATGGAGCGATTGACGGCCATGGGTAGTCGCCTATCCCAGGACTCGAACGAGAAGGATCGGGTATATGAAGGAAAGTAAGTTGATCTGTGCATGCTGAGCACGGTTCAGATTAATCTTCACCATTCTAAGACTGCCTCGGCAGCCTTCATCCTCAGACTGACCAAATTGGATGAGGACATAATCCTAGTTCAAGAACCCTGGATTAGTAAAAACAAGGTCTGTGGCCTCGGTTTAAAAGGATATACAATTTTATACTCTTCTAAGTCCGATAAGATCAGATCTTGCATTCTAGCTAATACCTTGAGTATTTTTCTTCTTCCACAATATAGTAGTGGATACGTAACGGCAGTCGGCCTGGAGACGGGAGGCTGCTTACTATGGCTGGTTTCAGCCTACATGGACCGAGAGAAATAGGTTCCGCCAGATAACCTTGGGGAACTGATACTCGAAGCGGAACGGGAAAAGATCGGAGTATTACGGTACGGTGCAAATGCGCACCATACAATCTGGGGTAGTACCGAAATCAATGAAAGGGGTGAGTACTTATTTGATTACTTATTGGGTACTAACCTTGCAGTGTGTAATCTGGGGCAAGAGCCCACTTTTATTATTAGTAAAAGGCAGGAGGTACTGGACGCTGCATCGGACTTCATTATACATATGGTCAAAAAATGGCGGGTGGCGAACGAGCACTCCTTCTCGGACCATCGGTACGTAACGTTTAATATTGACATTCACCCTGTTACCCGGAAAGCATTCAGAAATCCTAGAAGGACTAACTGGAACAAATACGGGGAAGTGTTAGTAGGACTCTTACCGACCAATGCTCCGAAGCCCCTAGCCACAGAGAAAGAGCTGGTGGTCCAAGGAGTTGGGAATCCTGCGTTCAGGGTGTAGGAAAGCATTCAATAGAGCAAAGGGCTCTAGGGAAGCTCAGGACTAGGACTCCTATTAGGAGCACTTTAAAAAGTATAAAAAGGAAATAATGAAGGCGCGGAGGAGGTCTTGGAGACTATTCTGTGAAAAAATGGAAGGTGTTTCGGAGACTTCGCGCCTCAGGAAAATCTTATCTAAGAGTCCAACGAGCCCTAGTTACTTAATCAAACCTGATGGGCTGTGGACAACGTCTACTTGGGAATCACTGGCGCTTCTGTTGGATACCAATTTCCCAGGTAGTGTGGATGTGTCGACGAAGCTTGGCGGGGAGGGGGAAAGAGTATCATCGGGGTGCCCGGAGGAAATCGGGTGCAAGAACCGGATCCTATGGGCACTAAACGGCTTTAAACCCTTTAAATCGGCAGGTCCGGACCGGAGGTGATCTTCAGGAGGTGTCTAAAACTGAATTATATTCCTAGAAAATGGACGGAGGTTAGGGTGATTTTCATCCCGAAAACATACAGGCCTATCCTTTCTGTTGAAAACATTGGAAAGATTGATCGACGTGTACATACGTGCAAAAATAAAACTCAGTAATTGGGCGACGTCTCAACATGCGTACTGGAAAGGAAGATCTGTGGACACGGCTCTGCATTCCCTGGTTCGAACAATTGAGAAATCAATATACTCGAAAGAGTACTGTATGGTATCCTTCCTCGATATAAAGGGCGCCTTTAACAATTTCAGGGCAGAGGCAGTTCGGGAAGGACTGTCTTTCTTAGGTGTGGACGACCCCTTAGGGAGATTGATAAATCAGATTCTAGAAGGCAGGATTATTAACGCGGATATGGGGGAAACCACCATTAGGAGGCGGGTAGTTAGAGGAACTCCGCAAGGTGGTGTCCTATCACCTCTTCTCTGGAACATAGTTATCAATGGATTAATTTTGAACTGCAGAGGGAGGGAATAGGAGTGATAGCGTATGCAGATGACGTGGCGATCGCGATCTCGGGGAAGTACCTAGGCACGATTAAGGAGGTCATGCAACACGCGTTCGTAATCATTACAAAGTGGGCCAGCAAATGTGGGCTGGGTATAAATCCATCCAAAACAGAGCTGGTACTCTTCACCAAGAAATATAAAATTCCGGTAGTCGCCCCTCCTACCTTAAATGGCACGATATTGGCCTTTACTGATAAGGCAAAATTTCTGGGCATAATCTTGGACAGTAGGCTAAATTGGATGCCCAATATTTTATAGAGGGTAAAGAAGTCTACAATGGCTCTGTACTCATGTAGGAACGCCGTCGGAAGGAGATGGGGTCTAAAACCAGAGCTGGTACACTGGCTTGTCACCGCTGTAGTCAGACCGATTCTGATGTACGGGGTGAGTGTGTGGTAGCCAGCACTAAACAAGAAAACTTATAAGAATAAGATAGAGAAGGTACAGAGAACGGCCTGCTTGCTTATAAGCGGGGCGCTGAGAACAACCCCTACACGTGCTCTGGAGGCTATGTTCTACCTTCTTCCTGTCGACATCTTTGGTAAGCAGAAAGCGGCAACTACGGCTGCACGACTCTCTGCCGTGTGTAAGTAGAAATGTCTATAGACGGGCCACTCGACGATTGGCAGGTCGCTAAAGGCAGATGTGAAGAATAGTGACTACACAATACCGGTTGTATGCTTTGAAAAGGGTTTCCGGACTCTTCTCTGCTCAAGGAAATCCTGGGGGAACAGGTCAATAGCAGAAACTGGTTGTATACAATTTTACACTGACGGCTCCAAGGTAGACGGCAAAGTCGGAGCAGGAGTCTTTTGTGACAAAATAAATGTGAATTTATTTGTTCGTCTTCCTGATCACTGCAGTGTGTACCAGGCGGAGGTGGTAGCGATTGAGGAAGCGGTGACTTGGTTGAGGCATAATGTCATATCCACAAGGGATGTAACAATATATGTGGACAGTCAGGCGGCAATCAAGTCGCTGGAATCAGTTTCTCTGACATCCATGGTGGCATTGAAGTGCCGCTCATCTCTTAACGAGATGAGTGAGCAGTTCAATATCCAGATAGTCTGCGTCCTCAGTCACTCGGACGTACTGGGGAACTGCAGGGCAGACATACTGGCAAGGCAAGGTACAACTCTCCAATTGAAACCGGTAAGGGCAAATCTGGGGAGGCCCATAGCGGCGATTTTTAGGGCGCTTGGTAATGAGGCGATAGCCTCGGCACAGAAGAGGTGGATTAACACCATAACATGCAATGTAGCGCGGCTAGTCTGGTCGAAACTGGACTTAAAGCGCTCCAAGACGCTACTATCCCTACGCAGACCTGACTTAGGTATAGTCGTGGGGTACTCACAGGACACTGCCTCATTGGGGAGCATGCGAGGAGGCTTGGGTCAATGGCAAATGACTTCTGTAGAAGCTGCATGGATAAGGAGGAGGAAGAGACTCTGAGCCACTTCCTCTGCTCATGCCCGGCGCTAGCTTACAAGAGGCATAAATATCTGGGCAAGTATAGTTTGGACGGCCTTATGGATCTAAAGAAATGCAATGTGCGAGATATCTTACGCTATATAAGTAGCTAAAATTGATTCCAGTGAAGATGGAAGGGGAGTAGGATCCCTCGGTATCACAACGGACCGTCATCGGTCTAAGTGTGCGTTTTGGCAGCCGCTCTAACCTAATCTATCTCTATATGATTCTACATCTCGTGATCAGGCCAAGATTTCATCGATTTCATCGATCTGTTACCGCAAAGTAGGTTGTGGTATCTGAGATTCCTGTATTTAAGTTAAAAGAAGCGCCATAGTAGAGAACGTAGTTGGCGAAGAGAAAACCATTTTGGAATGTCCTTCCTTTACAATCAAATGTTTCTAATACTCCGGACTCTGTTTTATTTGCGAAAAACTCTTTTTTTTTAAAGGTGACCAGAGCGCCTAAATATATCAGAACATCCCTGATGTTAAGCACCAAATAAAGTAAAGGATCTTACCAGATTGGAAATTTATATAGTCACTGGCCACCATAATCGACATAGATCTCTGCAACTAATAAAGGGTGACCCAGGAAACCAAATTTCGTCTATTGTCATCCAACTGTTATGTCTGATCAACGCTCTAATAATCTCTTCTTCTAAAGCTTTTTAAATTGCTTATCATAAAGGTTTGGAATCTATATGTTTGAGATCATCTCCCAAATCTTCTTGAAAACATCGACTTTATTCTTATCTTCTTCGACACTAACTGTATTTAAAGCCGACAACAACCTCTCTAAATGATTGGTATAAACTTGCAAATCTTGAGAAGCTGAACTTAAATAAACTCCAAAGACAGTTTCTCACCACAAAGTGAAATTTATATACACTGTGACCTATAAGTATTTCAATTTTCACTCAAAAAATGTTCACTTTGTGAAATTTAACATAATGTTGTAACTTAGTTGGATTTCCCTACTTTTGGAAAATTCATTGAGTGATAGTAAAAATGATGTATGCTTCAAAATAGTTTGGTCAGTGGTACGATCAAACTTGAAGAGTCTGGTTCCTTTCACAGAGTAAGAGCAGGGGTAACACTAATGGACATCTTTTAAACAATTAAATAATATATCACCTATTTTCAGTAAAAGTCTCGTTTCCAAAAGGACCAAAATTATTGAAATCCTGTCAAAAATGACCAACAGTTTCGTTGGTCTAAAACCACTTTTTTTGACGTTTTAAAAGTCCCTGAGTTCGAAAAAGCAAAAAAAAAATCTCTCCGTCTGTCTATGGTATCTCGAAAACGGGTTGTCGGGTTTGAAATTTTTTTCGAAAATCTATTTCAGATGGTCAAAAGGGATAATTGCTTTTGGAAGCTGTATTTTGAGATTGCCACTTTGAATTATTTTTTATAAATTCTGGTTTGAGGATTGAGTTGGGCGTTTAGCTGGGGGTTTATTATATGTTGAATTGACGGTTTAATTAGAATTAGCTTGAGTTGATTCAAGTACGCATGTCGTTTTTAAGATCATGTTAATTTGGGAGTTGAGTTAAGCGTGCCTGGCAGGCGGAGTTGGGGTTGAGTTGGAGTTGAGTTAGAATTGAGTTGAGATTGGGTTGAGTATGACTTAGTTGTGAATTGAGTTTAGGGTTGTGGTGAAGATTATGTTAAGGTCACTTCATATACGCACGTAGTTTTCGAACCGTATTGATAAGATGTATATGGTTTTCGAGTTGAGTTCAAGATTGAGTTGAGGTTGAGTTATAGTTGAGTTTAGGGTTGCGTTGATGGCTGAGCTTATGTCGAGGTAGGGCTAATTACATTGGGTGGATTTGAATTGAGTGCGTAAACGCATATTGTAGCTTTCGAATCGAGCTGATCTCGGATTAGTTGGCCGCTGAGTGTGGAGTTGAGTAGAGTGTTGAAGTCGAGTTGGGGTTGAGTTGTCTTGCATTGAGATTGATTGAGGGGAATTATTTACGACTGATTTGTGGATTGCGTTAAGGAAGGGTTGGGTTGGGATTTGATTTGAGTTAGAGTTGGAGGTTTAGTTATAAGGAGGGTTGAAGGTTGATGAACTAATTATTGAGCTACGAGGTACTGTTAAGGTTTGATTTAAGAGTTGCGGTAATTTTATGAGCCGAAGTTCTGATTCTGTTTCCAATCCTAATGCCTTGTTGTGACCTTATAAATAATTCGAAGAATATGAATGTATAAAATTTAGTGCAATAAAATTTGAAAAACCAATACCGTAGACCATTTACCAAATCTCAAATTAATTAGTTTTTATAAATTTTATGTTGGCTATTTATTAAATTTGATGATTACATCAGATAACTGATGTTTTTAATGTTGACAAACATGTGATGAAAAATCATAAAAATATTTAGTAAATTTGTTACTTGCGTTTATTTATTTTTTGTATTATTTTCGAGTGACATTGCAGTTTTTAGAATAATATTGAAAAAATCTATTTACTTGGGTGTTGATAAGCAAGCGATTTTGTATTTTCAAAAATACTTAGTTATTGACCTTCAAAACCGTTAATAAATTTTGTCAATAAATGTAAGTTGAAGAATTTCACGATAAATTCTATTTGCGTCAAAAATTTGCACACACAATTTATTTTTTATTGGTTCTCGTCTGTCCCGCATCACATCCATCCAAGAAAAAGATTTATTTTTAGGTTTATTAAATTTTTTTTGGCCCCATACATCCATCCCTAGGGGCGATATATTCGTATTTTTTTTTTTTTTATTCGTACATCTTAAATATGATTAAGCCACATAAAGCTTAATGTAATCCGCTTGTGCTGTGTTACTGATTTATTGTGTTCTATGTATGTATGTACCACGATGATGGAAGATGGTGCAAAATCACAGTAAAACTTTTCGTTGATGGGATTATGTTGATCCATTATCAATGATTAAATTTTATTGGGTGATAAAATTATGTTATTGTTTCTTTCTCGGGGGCAACAGTGTTCCACCGTTTTTATTTTTATTATTTGTTTTAATTCTGCTACACGTTAATGATGTCGTATAATAAAGATTTTAGTAGTAAGAAAATTTATATTGAGATTAAGAGATTTTTAGGAACCGGAAATTAAAAATTCCTTTAGATTAAGCAAAAATGTACATTAACTATAATTACTTATGGTTAATTAACATTCGTGATTGATAAACATCAACCGTGGATGATTTTAGGATTGCTACGAAATATTTTAAGGTCAATCAAACTAAATATTTCAAAGTTAGTCACGACTCGCTAAAGTTATTTGTCTTTAATTTTGAAATTTGATTTTATACAGAGCCATTAAACGTTTCACCACCGACCTGAATAAACACCCTGAAACACCCAAGGATTAATACAATTAAAACAAACAGTTTTATTAACATACATACGTCTGACATGATGCGTTTACGATACGACATCCAAAGAGCTTGACATGTCTAAAATATGAAAGCACCGCTTAAAACAAATTGTCCTAATACTAAAACCTGAATCTTTTCAAGATAGCATACTTCAAAACGGGAAACTATGACAAAAAGGCAAAATGTGCAAAACAGTGTGTTCAAATCGGTAATCTGTACAAAACAAGTATGGCACAACACGGCGAGCATCAAAATGGAATATTTTAGTAAGTTTCTTGCAAAGAATTTAATTATACTTAGAGCTTAAGTAATTATAAAATGGCTGAATTTTGTCGTAAATCCGATGAATTGGTAACATTTCCTACTCGTATGTCTTATGGGTGGGGCAGAAATGATCTTGATTGGACCATTCAATACCAGGTAAAATAACCACCTGTAAAATTGAGCAGTAAAACAAAAACGACTCAAACGTGACGAGGTGATCAGAACTTCAGCCCAGAAAATAACGTGCATACGTGAACTCATTTCAAGTCAATTCAATTTAACCTCCAACTCAACCCCCAAATAATTCCCTAACTGAACCATTATTGCCATAAATTGTACAACTCATTCTTTTCTAATAATTCTTATTACTTTTCTCACTATAACGAAGTTATATTGGCTAAGTATTGTAATGGCGAAAAAAATGTTGTTCCAGATTTTCACATTTCACGACTCGACGAATAAGGTTACGAGGACTGTAAAATATCGATTAAAAATATGCAGTGTCAGTCCTTCCAGTCATACTCATATAAATCTTTGGCGAAGATTGATGAGGGAGGCGGTAGGAGATATAGAAAATGAAATGCTATGTGACAAGAAGGTTTGATATCAACTGGAGGGATTTTCAACGGAATACTAGAAACTTGTAACTGGAGGTAATTCATAAACAACACGTCTCAGTCTTAAATAATCTAACCTTAATTGTGAATGTGTAATTTAGCATGACCAATTGTGATTTTAGGAAAGGGGTCTCCAAATTTAAGAAAATCGGTGAAATCTTGATAATAACCGATGTTTTTTTGGGAAAAGTGTCGTTCGAGGGGTCGGATAGACCCTAATTTTTGTATATTTTAGAAATGTCGACCACTCTTCCTTAAACATTCCCTCAGCAATTTCGATTGGGTCTTTTAACACAAATTCGCATTTATATGGAAATTGGCACAATGAAATTAGACTTATTCGTGACACAAAATTGTACTGTACAACAACGGTATAATGGCTTATCTTATCACTGCTATTCGGATGGAATAGAGAGTGTCTACCTTCGCTATCTGCACGAGCTATAATGAATATGTTCTTTCACGTGTATCGAGCTGCTCGCTTGCTTAAATATCTCTACGCTCCTGAAAGTCTCATGAGCGTCCAAGCAACGGACTATTACTCATCGACCTGGTATCAACAAATTACAGTCTTTCGGAATGAATCTTGAAAGCTTCGCCTGTGTTTAATTCAGTGTTTGGAGCTTTTGGCATTCACAGGTCGAGAGATACGCTAAAAAAAAGTTTGATTTAAATTTATTTAAAACTAACTAGTCGGCCGTGTTCTGTTTATCTTTCACTATTTTTTGTTTAATCTGTTTATATTACCGATCATAAATACTATAGGTGATACATGCTCAACCCCAAACCCAGCCCTTACCCAGAATTCAATGTCCAAATCAATTCCTAACTTAACGCCAAACTCAACGTCTTACTTAATTCTGGAATCAACACTGTCCGAAAAACTACCAGTATACATGAACTCATCTCAGAACAACTTAAGTTATCTTTCAACTCAACCTTCAAAACAACACCAATCCCCACTCAACCCCAATTCGATTTCTAGTTCAGCCCTTAACCCTTTGAAGTGCTACCGTGCTCTCTAAATTTTTTTTGTGCGCAATAAAATTAATTCCACCACCATTTTAATTCACAACGTGTACTGCAAATAACTGTAAAGAATACTTCAATATTGACATTGAAACAAAGCATTTTCCACAACATTGCTAAAATGAAACACGCAAATCGGCACGGGTGTGAAGTTTTTGGACACCTTTTTTTTGGGACAAAAATTTAAGCGAGTGTACTGTGAAGTTTTTGAACAAAATTCAAATTTTAGAAAAATTAAGTTTTTGGACATAATATTTATGCGCGTATACATCTTTTAACAGTGTATTTAACAAAAATAAAGTTATTCAAATAAAATAGGCCACAAATAATTTCTAACATTCATTTCCAATTTTATTTTCAACAAATCAACGAACTAAACGCCATTTTTAAATTTTGATATGAGCCGAAGGGACGTTGCTCTCTATTAAATCGACGAATTTCGTTTGGAACAAGGATGTTTTTCTCTATTATACCAAATAGCACGAATCTCAGAGATTGGCTCATATAGTGACTATATAGGTTGTAAAGGGCATACATTGCGAAATTGAAATCACTCAGTGTCATTTTGATATGAACCGTTGGGCCGTTGCAAAAAAATGTTGATAGTTAACAAATCGACGAATTTCGTTTGGAACAAGGACGTTGTTCTCTATTATATAATATCTCTATTATATCTCTATCATATCAAAATGGCACTGATTGATTTCAATTTTGCAACGTATGCCCTTTACAACCTATATAGAGCCCTACAACTCATATCAAAATATCAAAGTGGTGCTAAGTTCTTTGATTTGTTGAAAAGAATATTGGAACTTTATTTTTGTTAAATACAGTGTTAAAGTACACTCGCATAAATATATGCCCAAAAATTGATTTTCTTCTATAATCTACATTTTGCCCAAAAACTTCACAATGTATACTCGCATCAACTTTTGTCCAAAAAAGTGTCCAAAAAATTCACGCCGGTCAAATCGACCTCCAACTCAACGTACAACACCAGGTTATATAAGATACTGTGAAAAGTTAAGCGAAAACCGCACGGGTTAATAACGTGTTTTCAATTCTCCGCCTTGTCCATAGAGACGGATCGGCGAGAAAAAAATCCAAATCGGACAAGCCGTCCTCGAGATACCATGGGTACAGACATTCAGGTCGACGGACGGACATTTCTTTTGCGGAGAGGGAGGGGGAGGGGGTTGTACTCATTGACCTTTGAAACTTCGATATAAGTGGTTTTGGACAGAAAAAAATATTTGTTAAATTTTTTGCAGGATTTCATTAATTTTGATCCTTCCGGACCGAAGTAAAATTTTACCGTTTTTTAGCGGTAAAACAATCCTCAGTATCTACAATTTTGCAGCAGGACCAGAACCTTAAGACCAGAATTTTTAAGAGCAATCGGGGTTGAGATCCTAGGATTAGGGAACGGTGACACACACACACATAGACTCTCCCTCTTCTGTTTCAAGTCTGGTGGTGAAGAATCCCACCCTAACAGAGGTTACCAGGTCTAAAAGAATATAACGAATCAGAAGAAGTTAACCTTGATAAAATAATCTGACACGTGCTTTGCAGGATGGATATGGCCATCGGCATACAACAATGAGTAATAATGGGGCATTCCGTTTCAACCAAAAGCATCGAAGAAGAATTTCTCGAATTTTTCAGACATTACAGGACTTTTGTTTCAATATTCCATCTAGGATTATATCACTAAAAGACGAAATTTCCTGATATAACAACCAATATAAGAAAAAAAAAATTGCTGTTTTTTGCAAAGGCTTACCATGTGACCGTGTTGCACATTATTCTTGTGTTGTGTTAGAGTTAAAACCAAATCAATTTCAGTTATTAAGCAAGCTATAAATGTGAAAGGTTTGTCTTGGTTTTGCCAAGTAAATTAGCAAATCCCATTGTGCCTCCAGCCCAAGCAGCAGAAGTTCCGACTGGCTGGACGACTTAATCGCAATAGAAACCACAGGTATTTCTAAATATACAGCGATTATTAGTCACGATTGAAAACCAGACGATGGATATTTATAAGCATAATTCATTTCACTAATTCAAAATTACAACTTAAAGACGTTAATGCAATTGGAATGGTACCTAAAGCCAGAAGGTGACCAGTACGGTTATATACCAAATGGCATCAGTGTAGATGAAGAAAATTTTGCTAATTTTATTAATTCTAAACTTTGGCCGCCTGGCATATTCATCAAGGAGTTTGATAAAAAACGTATTTTCGGATTAAAGGGTCAACCAGTAAAATCACATACAACCACCAAACAGTACCATCAAATATGACTTAAACGGGCTTAATGAACTTCTTATGCACCAAAGAATATGAAAGGGTGCCAATATTGAATATCAATAATGAAACACAAACTGAGAATAAATCATTTCTGAAATCATTAAAATCCAAGTTTCTGGTAAGAGGATTTTACAAATGGATGTGACTTTATAAAGCGGATTGCATCTCAGCTATTTGAATATGCTGAAACTCAAATCTCTTCTTGGATAAATGAGAATTATTTACCAACTTTATCTCTCCTGATTTACATTGCAAGCCAAATTAGATAAATGTCTACACTAAATCCATCAACGCAGTTACAAAACTCTACGAAATTGAACGAAATTGAATCTGTTATTGCTGTTTCTCAACAAGATGAAACCAACTGTACAGATTTAATTTATGTGTTAAGACAATTTGGAGGTATATTTGCCGTGTATAAAATGAGTTTTACATATACCGTCCAATGTAACAACCTATAAAAGAGCTTTATCGTCTCGATTGAAGTATACCATTATGCCTCGTTCTCATTAGTCATGTTACTTGATTTCAAGTACATACTTGAATTCAAGTTTGCGTTCAAATATTTTCAAGTTAATTGAATCAAGTAGTTGTTTAAAATGTCGTCGAATGAGTTGGTGCATGCTAGAATTTCAGTAAAGAAAAACTGAAATTACGAATGAATTAAGTTATTAATGAAACATAAACGTAAACGGTCCATATGGGTAGGGAAGTGGATTGGCAGAAGAAATCAACTGAAAGAGTTGTCTTCAGAGGATAAAGGAGCATACAAAAATATCCTAAGAATGTCAGTAGAGAATTTTGAAAATCTACTTATTATCGTTGAGAAGAGAATACAGAGAAAGTCAACGTGATTTAGACAACCAATCTCGGCAAGAATAAAATTGGAAATTATTTTGCGCTATTTAGAGAGTGGTGATAGCCTAACGTCTATGCAGTATTTGTTCCGTGTTCCAAAAAACACAATATCTGCGTTTCTACCAGAAGTTCATTTAGCTATTTATAAGGTGTTGCAGTACGTGCACCTACGTAAATCTGTTTAAGAAAATAACAAACGCAAGTACACGTACATTGTTTAATTCAATCTCTTTCATATGAATTTGTTCCATTGCTGAGTCTAGCACCATTGTATATGGTAATAATAAACAAATATATATTTTTCCAGGTTCCGAGTACCGTAGAGGAGTGGAACTATATCCAAAAAACATTCGAAACAAAATGGAATTTTCCTATAATTGCTGCGGATCCATAGATGGAAAACACGTGACTGACCAGCTAACACCGGATCCAGATTTTATAACTATAAGGGTACATATAGTATTGTACTTTTTGGCGTAGTTGATGCTGATTATCGTTTTATATAATTAGATGTCGGAAGCAATGGCAGGGCCATATTCAGGAATAGTAAGTTCAATATTGCGTTGACAAATAATACTTTGAATTTCCCAAATAATGGTGTATTGGTCAGTAAAAATTTATTAAAACCTTACAGTAGAAACCACATATCACTAGAAGAAAAGATATTCAATTATCGCCTATCTAGAGCTCGAAGAATCGTGGAAAATGCCTTTGGGATACTTGCATTACGATTTAGAGTATTTGAAAGACCTCACTATTACCAGAGGCAGTAGATTTTGTGATACTGGCTAGCTGTTCCTAGCATAATTGGCTTAGAACCATAACTCAAACTGCATATTTACCAGCAGGATCTTTAGATGAAGAAGACCATAACACAGGCCATATAGTTCCTAGATCATGGCGAGAAACTACTGGAAAAGCTGAACAATCAATGTCAGATATTACATCCGGGCTGGGTTCGCATAATTATACTCAGGATGCCAGAAAATTCAGAGATTCATATCCGGAATATTTCACAGGAGTCGGTTCAGTACCATGGAAATTACAAATGATTGGCGCATAATGAATTAACTAGCAATTTACTTTCTTTTAGTGGGGGGTATAATGTAAAAAATATTTTTTTGAAAATAAATAAAACTATAATTTACCAAGTTTGATATTGCTTTTCTTGAAGCGGTTACGCTTCTTAAAAAATTATCTGCCACTCCAAACCAGCTTAGTTTTGGTTTGTATATTTTGTCAGGTGATACACCACTTTTTTTACTTTGTTCAATTTTCCGTAATTCCTGCCTGTATACGGTTTTAATAGTTTTTATTTTTTTTGCGCAGATCATCCATACCCGATTTTAGCCCTTTCTCGTTCATTTTAGTTAATACATTTTTAAAATTTTCATCTCGGACATTTCGGTCATGATATAAAGTTATATCGATGTTCCACAAAACTTCATACGATTGGTAAATTTCCAAAAAATTTATTATTTCTGCACAACTCCACTTCATTTTGGTAGATGTCAAAAATTTTAACCTCACTATTTTTATAAAGTATTTTCTACATGACTAAATTGAATAATGAGCTCATCTCAGACGGCCCTACTTGAATACAAAAATTGAAAAGTTCTCTACTTTACTTGATACTTGAAGTCAAGTAAAATTAACTTGAATAGAAGTAAAATAATACGTTAATATTGGTCAAGTAGATTCAAGTTAGGTACTTGAATTCAAATACTTGAAATCAAGTAACTTGACTAATGAGAACGAGGCTTTATGAACGATTCTCCTGCCGCATCTCCTTTATTTTATGCTGATACGTCTAAAGATTCCTACTTCAATAATTCATATTTGAAATAAATATCTGTTATAAAACATTCTGACAGTATCGTGAAGAGCCCCCTACAAAGTTACTACAGCAAATACATTCATCTGATGCCCTATGCAGCTTCTTATTTACTATCGTGGTACACATCTTCAATACAACGAGAACAATAAATACCTTGAGGAGCCAGCTATTAATCATCAGGTTCGATTTGATGGTGTTAACCTAGTCAAATTTTGTGAGAGCACAAATTCTTTTCTTATGCCACATAGATTCGTTTTCTGCTCGGCGTTTTTATTATAACGATAACATCAAGTGGCCTAATTGTCGGGAATCCTTACTACTATAGTATGATCCACAAGGTACAACCTCTTAGAACGCGTCTATTATTAACGTCCCTATACCTTTAGTATAAATCAAATGAAACAAACTAGATAACCGGAGAAGATGCAAGATGTTGCTGAAACATGTGCTTAATACATAGATCGAAGTACCCTGTTAAAGTTAGCCGAAAACTTCTAGCCGAATGTAAAAAGTCGATAATGCAGATTATGTGATTAATATTCCAGCCGAAAATAAAAAATTTGGTGGTTGACAGTCAAAAGTAAATAGGATACATGGATTGCAATAAAAACTTTTGTAAATAGTTTTACGTGAAAAACTTTGTTTAACCTAGTCGTGGAAAATACCGGAAAATCAGAAGGATTCACAAAATTGGAATAAAATCAGCCTCTAGAGTGTTATATCTGGAGATGGATTGCATTTATGTGATTTGTCAATAGCTATCGCAAGGAAAAAATTTAGATCAAGTTTCCCATGGGAAATTTCTGAAAATTCGATTTTCCAAAATTTTGATTTTTCCAAGATTTGTCATGGAAAACTTGAACAAATCACAGCAATGCATTTCATCTCCAGACATAACCCTCTAGAGTCTGATTTTATACAAATTTTCTAATGATTTTTGGAAAATCGAATTTTCCGAGATTTCCCATGGGAAACTTGAACAGAATTTTTTATAAATACACTCTAGCGGCTGATTTTATTCCAATTTTGTGGATTATTCTGATTTTCCGATATTTTCCACGACTAGGTTAAACAAACTTTTCCACGTAGGTTAGGCTAGGTTAGGTTGGAGTGGCTCCTTATGCACACTTAGACCGGTGACGGTCGATTGTGATATCACAGAATATATCCCCTTTTACCCCTATTGGAACCATTTCGAGCTACTTATGTAGAGTAAGACGTCCCGCAATTTACTGTTTTCGAGATCCGAGAGGCAGTCCATCCTGAACTTACCTACATAAGTGTTTGTGCATTCTGAGAGCCAATGCTGGACATGAGCAAAGGAAGTGGACCAACGTCTCTTCCTCCTCTTCGTCCAAGCAACTTCTACAGAAGTCATTAGCCTCCAGACCCAGCCTTCTTGCATGTTCTCCAAAAAGGCAGTGTCCCGTGGGAATTCCTACGACCGTTCTTAATTCACGTCTGTGTAGGGATATTAATGATCTAGTGCGCCCCAAGTCCAGCTTTGGCCAAACTTGTCTTGCAACTCTACAGGTGAGGGTGTTAGACCACCTTTCCCCCGCTGAGTATAGCGCCTGCTTCCCAAGTACTTGTCTCAGCGCTGTAATAGGCCTCCCCAGACTTGCCCTTTCCGGTTGCAGCTGGAGAGTCGTACCATGCGTAGCAAGTTCTTTCGCCCTGCAGTTCCCCATGACGCCCGAGTGACCTGGGACCCAGATTACCTGGATATTGAAATGCTCACCCATCTCATTTAGAGATGAGTGACAACTCAACGCCACCCGTGACGCCAAAGACACCGATTCTTACGATCAGATCGCCGCTTGACTGTCCACATAGATTGTGATATCATCTGAGGATAACACATTATGCTTCAACCACGTCATGACCTCCTCAATCGCTACGACTTCAGCTTGGTACACGCTGCAGTAATCAGGGAGACGAATAGAGAAGAAATGTTTACATTTAATTTGTCACAGAATACTTCAGCTCCCACTTTGCCGTCTAGCTTGGAGCCATCTGTGAAAAATTGCAACGCTTCGGTTTCCGATAACGGTCTATCCCTCCAGGATTCCCATGAAGGGAAGAAGGTCCGAAATCGGTTCTCGAAGCGTAGAGTAGGTTTAATGTAGTCAAGATTCGCTAGCTCATCCTTCAACGATCTAGCAATAGTAGAGTGTCCTTTACTAAGACACCTCCACTGAGAGACGGCTGCAAGTCGTACAGCCGCATTTGCCGCCACCTGTTTGCCCAAATGTCGACCGGAAGAAGGTGCAACATAACCTCTAAGGCACTTGTCGGTGTCGACCTCAATGCCCCGCTAACAAGCATACAGGCCGTTTTTTGCACACTCTCAATCTTACTTTTATAAGAGCCCTTGTCCAGAGCTGGCCACCAAATACCCAGCCCTACATGAGTACAGGTCTCCCTATAGCGGTGTAGAGCCAGTGTACCAGCTCCGGCTTCAGACCCCATCTAAGACCAATGGCGTTCCTATAGGAGTACAAAGCTATAGTAGCTTTGTTTATTCTCTCCAACATGTTGGGCTTCCAACTAAGCTTACTGTCCAAGATAATGCCCAGATATCTAGCTCTATCACTAAAAGCAAGTCTCGTGCCATTTAAGGTAGGAGGGACAACTAGCAGGATTTTGTATTTCTTAGTGAAGAGTACCAGCTCTGTCTTGGACGGGTTAATATCAAGTCCACATTTGCCAGCCCATTTCCTAACGATGGTAAGCGCATTCTGCATTACGTCTACAATCGTGCCCAGGAATTTCCCGGTAACAGCTAAAGCTACGTCGTCTACGTAAGCGATAACTTCAATACCCTTTTTCTCCAATTCTAGTAGTAACCCGTTTACAACTATATTCCAGAGAAGAGGGGCAGAACACCGCCCCCCCTCTCGGGGGTTCCCCTAGTTACTCGCCTCTTGATGGTGAAGTCCCCCAACTTCGAGCTAACAATCCTGCTTCCCAGCATTTAATTGATTCACCCTACCAGAATAAAGTCCACCTCCAAAAATGACAATCCCTCCTTGATTGCCTCCGCTTTCACATTATTAAAGGCACCTTCTATATTCAGGAAGGCCACCAAACAGAATTCCTTCGAATCAATCGATTTCTCAATCATACACACCAAGGCGTGCATAGCTGTGTCCACAGATCTACCCTTTGTGTACGCATGCTGAGACGATGCCCACTTCCTGGCACCTATTTTATCTCTGATGTATACATCCAGCAGCCTTTCCAAGGTTTTCAAAGAAAGGATGATAGAGTTATTGGTCTTAGGTCCTTAGGATAGAGTGAGCTTTTTCCCGCTTTCGGTATAAACACCACATTGAAATCCGTCATGTACCTAGGAATATGGCCCAGCTTCAAACACTCTTTGAATATAGCTTCCAAGTAGGAAAGAATAATTACTGAGTTATTTTGAAGTTCCGCTGTTATAATTTGATCCGGACCAGCCGATTTAAATGGTTTAAAACCCCTCAGTGCCCATAGGATCCGTTTCCTGGTTACGATATCCTATGTGAATACTGACAGTGATTCCTGATGATTGATTCGCACCAACAGGTCTTCGAAGCTCCCTGGGAAGTGTGTCTCGAAGAGAAGCTCCAGAGATTCTCCATTAGAAGCTGTCCAAGATCCGTCCGGTTTTATCAAAAAACTGGGACTAGCTGTACTTTTGGAAAGAATCTTCCTAAGGCGGGAGGTTTCGGATACCTCTTCCATTTTATCACAGAAGATTCTCCAAGACCTCTTTTGTTCTTTTTTAAATTCTTTCTTATAAATTCCGCGTTTCTTCTTAAAGGAGCCCGAATCCTGAGCCTCCCTTGTATTTTTGGCTCTATTAAAGGCTGACCTATAAGCTTTACGATAGGTTCCCAGTTCCCTGGACCACCATACTGGTTTTTGCCTACCCTAGGCTTAGCCAGTGGGCAGGCAGCACGAAAGGATCGGTTGCATGCGCTAGTAACTATAGCCGCCAAGTCCTCCAGCTCCCCAACTTTCGCCGGGGGCTCCAGAGCCATCGACGGCAACAAATCCTCGAATAATTTCCCATATATGCTCCAGTTGGTCCTTCCAGGGTTCCTGAAAGCTGCCCGGGTAGCAGGGTGAATATTGAGGCTATAGGTTAAACATCGATGATCAGAAAAGGAGTGTTCCTTTTCCACTTTTAACCATATGAAAATATTATTTGAGGCAAGGATCACGTCTAGAACCTCCTGCCTATTACTAGTAATAAATGTGGGTTCCTGCCCAATATTACACACTGAAAGGTTAGTACTCATCAAATTATCAAAAATCGACTCACCCCTTTCATTAATGTCCGTGCTTCCCCAGATAGTGTGATGCGCATTAGCATCAACTCCCAGTACTACACCTACTTTTGATTGTTCCGCTTCATGGATCAGCTCCTCCAGGTTATCCGGAGGAACCTCCTTCTCCCGGTCCATGTAGGCTGAAACTAACCGGAATCTACAAGTGCCTACTTCCAGGCTAACTGCAGTAGTGTCACCATTGCTATATTGAGAGAGAAGGAAAAGATTATTATTATTTTTCCCAAGAACACAAGATCTGATCTTCCCAGACTTACTAGAGTATATAATTTTGTACCTCTTGGTTCTGGGGCCACAGATCCTGTTGTTATTAATCCAAGGTTCTTGGATTAGTATCACATCCTCACCCGAACTAGTCAGCCTAAGGAGTAGAGCTGCCGAAGCACCCTTAGAATGGTGAAGAATTAATCATAACCATTTAACCTCTACCTACCTCTATGGTATATTCCTGCTACCGCAAGAATATTATTTCCCGGTATTTTGGGATGGGCCGGATTCGCCCGTATTGCCAACCCTCATACCCTCTGTAGAGGACTTGTCAGTGCCCCCCGCCTGGCCGGGCTGCCGACTTCCCCCTCCATCGGTACACCAGCTCTTTCGCTTATGTGCCCCTCCTCATTCTCCAAGTGAATTGTTGTAAGCCTGAGGTTGCCGGATTCACTCCTTTCCTACCGACCCATGCTGCTGGTACCCCCTTCAAGCCTGGGGGGGTTGCCACCATCCTCCGGTTGGCCTCCCATACGCGCTTCCGCCCCATCCTTTTTATAAACGTTGAGAGTAATTGACTCGAAACCGAAGTCAATTACTCCCTTCGTTTTTGAAGGAGAACAAGGGACTCCTTATTTATTACCATAATTGATAAATTCGAGCCCCCCTTCACCTCCTCCTGCTTGACGATCTTCCAATTTCCGGTCGGAAGATTCGGGTTACTGGCCTGAATGATTTTCAAAGCCTCGTCAGTGCTAGCCGTTTCGGATGGCAGCCAGACACGTGCCCTCGGCCTGCTTGGAATTTCCTCCCGGCTAACTGCCGCAATTTTTGCGCCTGGCCACACCTCCTCTACTTTGGCTAGAGCCTTTTTATACAGATCCACAGATCTAGAGTCCGAGCATGCAGTCATCTTCACACGCCCTTGATACCATCGCGCATCTCTGCAGGATGGGGGGTGGTCCCGGATTTTTTCCCAGGACCTTTAAGAAGACGAGGTTGAGTACATTATACACAAACCTCCATTTTCCCGCCGTGATGCTTTCATCTTCTTGACTTTCGTCAATAACGGCTAACATCAACACATGCTCCCTCGGGACATCGCTGAACAGCTTTGTCCCTGAGTTAGAGCTCGGCTTCTTATCAGTCAGCAACTTGGCCCGCTTGCTGTTGACTACTTCCACCTCGTCCTGGGACCGCTGTCTTTTCGACACATGGTCCCTTTCCGAGCTTCCACAGCCCACAGTGCTCCTTGCCCAAGCTACTAATGTTCTTTGCTCTTCCCTGAGCTGCCCCTCGGGAGTCGCAGCCCACTTCTCGAGAATTCGGAATGCCAAGCGGCGATTTCTGTACCGCCTTTTCGCCGGAGGAGACTGGTGCCCTAGAGTCAACCACTTTTGCAAACTTAGAGTCCCCACCCGTCTGGTTCGAGGTACCTCCCTTCGCTGATACCGGCTTTTGAGGAGAGCCGGTGCTCTTGGTTTTTTTGTTGTTAGATCCTTCCATTTTGATTCCCACGAGTATCGGAGAAATAAAGGACCGCCTGTGCAGAGATCCGTATATGCACGTAAGGCTAATTACAACTGGAGGTCGCCAGGTATCCAGAAGGCTTCGTTAGCGACTGGGCTTTGTTAAATGGGCCCCCAGCCTAGTTGATCATCAGCACGAGTAGCTTAACACCTTTATCCAGCCCATTCGGCTCGCTAGCATCCCGGCCTCCCAGCACCCCTTCCCACCGCCCACATTCTCTCTCCCATTCACCTATTCACATGGAGAGCCCAATCCAATGGGATCCATTCCATTCCCAGGGTCACCCGTTTATAGTGTACCCCACTCATCACCCGTGGAGACTCCGGAGGTGCAGAGAGGACGTGACGCCCAGTCCGCCGTGGTTATTGGTCAAATGTTTTCTGGCGCCATCTGTTCGCCTTTACATGCTAGGCATCATAGGCACTCAGAATTTAATGAACTGAGGTTAACCACTCCCCAGTTCCCTGAGACTCTCCCACCAGCTGGACTGCGGTTAAGGGCGGCTTATTTAATTCACCGCTAACCTACCTATCGATAGGCCGTCCACTATCCACCACCTGTGACCCCCCTCCCGATAGCTGCAGTACGCCACGGGTTTTCCACGTCAGACTATTTACAAAAAATTTATTTAAATTCTGGAATGTTAATAACACAATCTGCATTATCGAATTTTTACTTTAGCTGGTAACTTTCGGCTGGACTAACCCAATCTACATTATCGACTTTTCACTCTCTGCTGTCAACTTTCGGCTAACTTTAACAGTATATCGAAGTTGCTCTAGTTTATTCCGAAACGATTTATAACCGGGTAAATTATGACTTTTTTGTTTGTTTTAACACTAGAGCCACTGACCCGTCAATATGACGGATTTACATATATTGAATTTATTTTGTTTTATTATTATGTAAGAATTATTTTAGAAATGTATGATGACTTTAAATATGGCAATAAAGTAATTACTAATTATATTAAAAATCATCAAAAATTTCCAAAACAATTTTAACATAATATTTAAAAAAATTAATTCAATAAATATAAATCGGTCATTTTGACCGGTCGGTAGTTCTAGTATTAAAAATGGATAAAATCCCCCTCAAAACATTATGCTCAATTGATAAGCATGAAGCTTACATGCGTCAAGAACGAATGCAAATTAAAATTGATGTTACAATATGCAAATCTACAAAAAAAAAAAAAAACATTAACAATTAATTTTAATTCAATTGACCATAGTTTGTGTACAAAACGATTTAGTTGATTCATCATAAGTAATCGTTTAAATTTGTAAAATAAATTATCGCGCGCGCTCGCATACAAATGAGGCGCGTTCAAAAATAAAAATCACACAACATCTTAATTTACTGCCTTTTGTTAAAATTTTGAGAAAGTTTTTATCAATTGAATTTTGGCCACACTAAATATGAATCATAGTACTTATACCTTTTTAGATATCAGACACGTATACATAATTACCAGAAGAATTTATTCGTCTAAATGTTGTCGAATCTATGAATCTGTGACCTAAACCTATTAAATACGTTTTATCGTTTTAAACCGCAAATTTAACCATCAGTAGATGATTTACTGTATGTACTGTGGTTATAAAAGCTCAAACTATTCACTTCCTTTCTATACCCTATAGAGTTTAGAACGATATGTTGTAAATTTTACTCAAGAGGGTGGCAACCGGCAATTGACACAAAATTCGAATGGATGTTTTAAAGGAATGCTATTATCATATCTTTCGTACATTTGCAATTGTGTGCGAGAGAAATATCACTGCTCGAAATTTATTGCTTTGGAAGTAAAATGGGAAAAAAAAAATCTCACAATTTATTTGCAGATTATTTATAGACATGAACGAGATAGAGAACATCGAATTGTTGGTGGATTATTAATAAAGTACCAAATACACATCAGCATTATGGTGATTTGTATACAAAAATATTCTTGTTGTCTGTCTGTTTAATTGAGCTTAAGTACAGCTACAAATAATGCAAGATGATGGTTTTATTTGTTAACTTGTTATGTACCACACCATCATCTAGCTAGACATATTTGAAATCTAAACAAATAATATGCAACCGCAAATTTTATGGTTCACAGAGCACATCTCATTTTCTAAATACCAGAAAACTAAATTCAAAGTGAAATTTTCTTTTATTCACAATCTCTTGTTTATGTGGAGACACTCGCTTTAAGTATAAATGAAAAAAAAAAAAATATTTATTCAGTATCGGTAGATGAACTCAATATAATTTGTTTTCAATGTTTTATGCCGTCCCGAGTTCGATATACCCTGTTCAACTAAAATAATTTACAATGAAATTTGTTGTGACAAATTTGAAAACATATTTTTACTAAATTAATGTCTAAAGCCAACATCGTGTCTAATTAAATTCAGATTTTTTTTTTGTATCTAACCTAAAACACGGTTTAACGTTAACTCTTTCGCGTTTCAATTATGAGTCATGCGTGCATCAAATTTTATGGTCTCATTTTTTAGCCAATCCAGCTATTTATTTAAGCTTATCCGAGTTTCATCCCAATCGGTTAAGAAAAATGGCGTAATGCCAAACCTTCATTCAAATTTACTGTTTTCAAGACCCCCGAGCCGTATCCAAAACTAATTTTGGAATTCCATAAAAATAACAAAAGTAAACAACAGACAGATAGTTAATCGCTGGGTAGGAGAGAGGGGGGGGGGGAGGCTGAGGGAATTTTTGTTGCTGTTTCGGACAAATGTACATCTCACCTTGGGGGAAATGGGATTGTGATTTTGTCACTCCAGGGATTTCCCGCGATTCGGGACAAGGCAAGGTTTCTATCCAATACCTAATTATGCATGTGATATTAAAATTCACAACAATTTTAAATTTTAGGTCGGGAAAAGGAAAGGAAAACAAATTAAGTAAGTCACTCAATCGGCGCATTCCATTCTCTCATCATGGGAAATGTGCCAAAAGAAAAAAAGAAGCTGGATGCACCCAACGACAATTTAATTTTCGTTAAGAACCCACCCTTGATACATAGTATAATGGGTCGTTTTCCCATTTTTGGCTTAAACTTAATTTGCCTTTATTTTTCCAGGTCTGAGCCAGAATTGAAATTATAGAGACCTTAAAAAATAGGTCTTGAGACTAAATTAATTTTGGATCTAGAAAAAAGTCTTGAAACTGATTAGTGTGTACCTGAAAAGGTAGGCTCTTACTTAATTTAGGTCTCGGAACAATGTTGATATCTAATTTTTAATTTTTTAACCAAAATTTGTATTTTAGTTAAAAACGATGTAACACCGAGCTACATGCTCAAATATATTGGTTGTTTCAATGAAAACAGAATAATTTGACCATAATTTGTAAACCATCTTGGTCAGAAACAACCAATGCTGATTAGTGATTACCTTTAGATTATTTGAACAGGAGTTTTAATATTAAAATTTTCTTTTTGTTGCTATATAATGGGCAACAAAAGCAATTATACATCTAATTGCTCACTTTTACGATAAGAGTGAGAGTGGTTGAGAAACCATCGAAAATAACTCATTTTATTGAATGGTATCAAAATTCATGATGTTGCTCAAAATAATGAAGGACGTCGCAAGCCTAATAATAATTAGTAGGTTAAACGAAAATCTGCAATGTTCGAAGTAAGTAATAACAAACTGTTGAACATGTACAATTGCCTATTTATATCACTCTAATTTAAAGTTGCTCAGTTTATAAATATGTTGTTCAGTTTTATATTTTGATATCTTCCACATCAAACCAAATTCTATTTTTACTAAGCAATTTTTAATAATTAAAAATATGTTGATCATATAGTTGCTGGCTGCTTAATTTTGTATTTAATATTTAAGTGGTTAAAGCCCTGTTAAGCGTTTTGTTAAATTATCTGAAACCTGAACAACAATAACAACGGTAGCTCAATTTCTTAAACTAAAAATCGACACACATACAAGTTTTTTTTAGGCTCAGGCAGACAGATAAAACACCAAGACATAACGTCATATAAGAATAACACAACAGTTGCTTATGCGTGTTGCTCAATTTTAGAATTTTAGACATCCGCATTAATAAAAAGAATAATATAGAGCACGATAAGGATGAACAAGACACGGTTGTTAGTTCTAGTTCTTCTAGTTTTGCTCAAAATTAATATTTCTTTGAAACGGTTTATTTGACCGCATAACCTGGGCTTTCAAATTTTCATTATTAAAATCTTGATTAGGTAGTCTTGATTAAATCAGTAGTGCGATAATATGGTTTAATTCTGTAGATAGATTGTGAACGTTCAGGTCTTCCTTTGACTGAATTCTATGTCTTTGTTTGCTTCTAATGGTCCTACCATAAACAGGCCATTTCGAGTTTTGAGCTCATTCCAAATGCGTCATCCATAATTTCCATGTTCTTTTATCAAGGAGGCAACATCATTATTTCTTTTAATGGATAATTTTTCTTTTAGAAATTTTAACGTCTTTGGGTTATAATAGTTGCCTGTGTTTTTAAAATTGTTAACAATAATGCTGAAGTCGCTACAGCTTTGGATATTTGTAGTTATCTTCAGCAGATTAAGAACGTTTGGTAGCTCGAGGGCATTGCTCAATATTCGTTCATCCTCATTTTGTATATTTTCAATTCGCGAAGTGCTATTTTTATTAAAGAACCGTTTCAACATACTCTCTAAAGTGCTCCAGCGAATATGGCTATCAAACAAAATATTCTATTCTATACTCTCTGTCTAACTCTATAACTTGCGCTTTATTTTATCTGCATTGTATATATAGCGTTATAAAAGCGTTTAAAAATGGCAAAGTTGCGTTCCCGGGAAATATTCACAATCGCGGGAAACGGGAATCTTTTAGTTTCTTAAATTCTAGGGAATTCCATTCCGGGAACTCCCGGGACACAAGCCCTAATTCTTACAAAGGAATATATGGAAAGCTGTGTCTATCATTCTTTATTAAACAAATTACATCTCAGTAAGACATTCGTCAAAATTAATTATGAACTCAACTTATAGAAGCTGTTTTCGTTGGATTGCAATTTTTTACCGTTAAAATGGAATAAATCATATCTGGAGTCTAGAATCTGCTAAATTAGTTAACAAGTTGCTTAGCTCTAATCATATTTACCATTTTCCAGGACCTCCGCCTTGTTTAAATGGCGAAATTGGCCTTTTTCATCATATAGACCGAGTTTCATCCCCATCTGTTGAGCCATTAATTGGCTTAGTTCCATTAAAATTAACTATATTCCAGAAATGTGTTCATTTTTAAAAGATTTATGTCCTCACGATAGCCAAGTCTCCAATGTTAATATTCGGCGATTCCTTGAACCGGAGTTATTAAAAAACACAGTAAACTGAGTGAAGGCCAAATATGAAAAAAATTGTGTCAACGTTGTTAGTTGTGGCCGTTCCTTTCTGAAATATATCCCGATTTCTGAGCTTATAAGGAATCCCCGTTAACAGTCAACTCAAGCGTACAATTTAAGGAATACTACATTTGCTTCCATACATTGATTTGAGTTACTCGATTATAAATTTGTCCAGATTGGAATCAATTTTGTTAAATTTTGTCTTATTTCGGCCTGCTGAACTTCATCAACTGCGTGGGTGACAAAAATGTTGTTTCGTTTCAAATGTGAAGTTATCCAACAAAAAATATTTTCCGAATGCCTTATGTGGCGTTCACATTGAGCTTTGGCGATTTCTTTAAAGATGAAATCCAAAAGAGCAGCATGTGACTATTTAAAGTCTTAAAGCAGCAAATGTATCTTGACAATATGTCACAAAAAAAAAATTGAAGTTCGATGAATGTTGGACGCATTCTATTTTGTCTAAAGCTATACCGTTGACAATCATAAAAGACGGCGAGTGCTAAATCTCACCAAATCTTTGGGGTGACAAATTATCCAACAAAGAATGTTATCCGAATCACCTCAAAGATAAGTTTCTTATAGGAGAGGATTTTACACTCCAGACAATACAGACGAAAAGTCGTTGCGGTTTAACTGAACTGAGAAATTTGGTTTGTCTTGTTTATCGCCCGTCTAGATTGTAGGATTTTACTTAACAATAGTTCCCACTGATCGTTTCTTTGGCTGTTCTTAATTCATCCTGCTGCTTCGCTTGGTCGTTTTGTTCACCTTTTGTGATAAAAACTAGTTTTCGAATTTTTGCGATCTACTGAAATTTATTGCAATCGCTAATACAGCACTGTCATATGAATGCTGAATGTTGATTAAATAGATGAATATTCGTATTTCCTGCTGATGAGTAAGTAAATATTCAATCGCAGCTTAAGCAACCTGCACCACGATTTTAACGAATTGCAAGGCAAAGGTTCCTGTTGTGGTTAAACACAGAACCTTGAAATAAGTTATCACGATGAGCGCTGATCAACTTTGAATACTGTACGAATTTATAAACGACAACGATCTTGCTGTAAAAACGTCACAATCATGCGGGGGAATTTCAATCTGGTTCTGACGTCGTATAACTGACGGCATCTTTCCTAAAATGGCGAACAAACAGTCGGCTTACTGATAAGTACAGTTGAACAACTAATATCAAAGTCACAGTCACGAACGAATTTGTAAAGTGTGATTCAATCGGTGAATTGAAATTTTTGCGAAAAGCTTCTTCCGACGGCATAGATGATCAGGAGGATTATCTTTGTAATACTGGTACCTCAGTTCTTTTTCAGTTATCAATCACTGTTTTATAAATCAATTCGAAATGAAGGTTTCACGAATTTGAATTATTAGAATTGATGGATGGTCTGTCGGCCTATCTGTCGATCTGTCTATTGGTTTGTCTGTATGTCTGTGTGTCTGTCGGTCTGCCGGTTGGACTGTCGATATATCTGTCGGTCTGTCTGTCATTCTCCCGGTCTATCTGCTAGCTTGTCCGTTTGTCTCAAATTGAATTTCAAGAAATTATAAAATTGCTTAAAACTATTGACTATTGGAGTCCACACATTTGTATTAGTATTATTCCAAAAGGGTCGTTAATTCCACTAATATTACATTACGTCACAATTTGCAAGTATCTAACCTTTTGCTGTTGTTTTAAAACTAATTACTCTAATATTACCCACTCCCACCTAATATAATATACTGATGACTAACAAGTAAATAAAATTGTCTTAAATCAAGGCTCGACCGTGAATCTTTATTTTGAATAAATCAAAATACAAAGCAAGATATTGTTCATGACATTATTTTGTATGCAACCAAATTATCACAGCGACTACATGTTATAATTTTGACATTTCCGAAATAATTTTTGTTTGATTTTAGTAAAAAGATTTTTGGATTGATGGAAATTTCGATTGACGTAAAAAAATAAGATACTCCGTCAATGAGGGGTAAAAAATCAATGCTCTCCAAGCATGGAGGTTATTTAAAACCTGGAAGAGAGAATTATTCTACTAATGTCATATTTATTACAGAAAAATTATTTATCGTGGGATTTGGACACGTCGTTCAGAAACGAATTACACATTGAACCAGCTTTCCAAAATATCAGACGAAAAAATTTTGTCCGTGGAGAAACTCCAGATGAAGGAACACAAGGGCGGTATTATGAAATCCGTGGTCGTCTGAATTTTCACGGAAATCGCAGATTTTAATTTAATTTTAATTTATTACAAATAATATTCTATTCATCTCTAATTCGCTATTTCGTTAGCAATTAAGAATTCCAAAATAATCCAAAATTTCCATCGGCATCTGTCCAAAATGTCACTTATGGCAAGGTAAAATATACACCATAGCTTAGTACTCAGATGAAAATTAAACGGAATTTTAACGCGGTCTCCAAAAATCTATATATCTATTTAGCTATCTAGCAGTTTAGCAATTGACGATTGGAACCGTGATTTTACCGAGCAAACGGCGCAGTGGTTAAAGCTGCGGCGGTTGGATCGGGAGGTACCGGGTTCGAATCCCTATAGAGGCGGGATGCAAAAGGGATTTTTCATCATCTGATTACGATCGGTGATGACGATGAACACAACTATGACCCCCTGTTGAGAGTGCGGAATCCATGAGCCGACCCACCTTTCATGTCAGCACTATAGGTTGGCATGAAGCAATGCAATGTGCAGGTGGTTTAAACGAAAACGGGTCTATAGCCGTACGTCCTCGATTTGGCCACTAAAGGCGTAAGGTAGGACGTAAAAAGCGAACTGCGAAAGAGTTGGGAGTGCCTCGAGCCCCAGAACAGATTGCAGGGATAAAAACAAACAAACAAACAAACAAAACCGTGATTTTAGACAAAATATTTGTCGGCTCCACGATTTCAATAAATTTCCACTATACCATATTTCAGTCGTTCTGCGAGCGTTGATGCTAATTTTTGGTCGGTGCTACAGCTTTATTTTATTCCGATAGGTAGCGCTTTCTTTCTATTTCCAATCGTCAATAGATCATGTTTAAAGGACAAATTTTCTTAAACCGCAAGAGCTACCATCTTTCGGAAAACTCGGAAAGCATAAGCAACTTTCACATAATGCCACTAGGTGTCACTAAATATTTGCTGTCAAAAATTGTACGATATTTTTATGTATGCGTTTTGTAAACAAACGTAAAAATATTTTCGTGTTACTAACAACAAAAAGTGATTATTATTAATACGTGATAATTAAATTGATTTTGAGAACTTTTATAAACGTCCTTTCGAAACACGTCAGTAATATTTTTTTTTTGATTTTGTAGTGACATCTAGTGACAAACGCTCTTTATTTTTTCTTTGATCGTGCTGCCTCTTTCGGAAAACATGATCTATAGGGAAAAATTAATTGTTCGGCTTAGAACATAGGTGTCTCTGTTTATCTCTACACATATCTCGACACAAATTCTTCTTTCACTACATTTTTATCATCTTGCACGATAAATGAGTAGCTAAATTTTGACGCTTCATCATTTGAATTCTTTGATCTTTTTTCAATCGCCCACTACATTCAATTTTAAATATTTAAACACAATTCTGCAAATTCAAGTTGTCTAATTTAAAATTTTACGAAATTCAGTAAAACAAGTTTTTCACGTCATATTTATCTTGTATTCTTTAGAGATCAGTAAACATTTCATTTTACTTTAACAGGCTTAAATGTCAAAAATTCACGGGAAAATAATGTTCGAAACATTCTTTTCAAGTGAAAATATTTTGAAGAGTTTTGGTGTGCCATCTCTGATGCATTGACATAAGCTTAGGTTTTTCACCGCTGAGCTGAGTACCCCCATTTAGTGAAAACAGAAACAAAATTTGTCACTATGCTTATAGTGATTTCGCTTCACTGTGATCGGAGTACCAGTTTATTCAACAAATGTCAAACATTTTGTATTTTGATATGTAACAGCCTACTATGAAAGACTAATTTGGTAAATTTGTACAACAATAGCCATATCAAAGCAATAAAAATAACTACTCGGATCAAAATTTTGATCCTAAAACAAAAAAATTGTTAAGTTTTTGTTGTTGTTTCCAATGTAAACTTTGATCTGATACGTATCACTATGCCTCAAGAAATGTGGCTAATACTTCCGTGTGGGGTTTGGAAAATGTCACCGCTAAAGAATATTGAGCAAATATTCGTTCATTGTATATTTTTCTAAGTTGCTGTATATGTTTCTCTAAGGAGCTGTTCTTTAAGACACTTCAATAACTCCAAATCAAAGCAATTCACATTTTTACGATTCAGCATTAATGTTCTGGCAGTTGCACTCCAAATTTTGTATTTTGAAGCTGAACAGCCTACTATGAAAGACAAATTTGCTACAACTTGCTCAATAAAATTACCGTGCAGTATTCATGGTACGGTTTCTCTACCGCACGGATTTCTAATTAAAGAAAAACGATAGCCGTTAGGTATTATAGTTCGAATTTCAAGATGCCGCCCCAGTTCTCTTAAAATGAAATCGTATCAAATAAAGGGTGTTCCAATTTCAGGTTAATTTTTAAATTTGCCGACATTTATATTTTTTGTACTAGAGTGTGCCATATAGTATTTGACGGATTTCAAGTAGAAACATTCCGGTTATTAAAAATGGAGAGATGTACGATTAAACAACGCATGTTTATTGTTAAAAATTATTTTAAATTTGGTGAAAGTTATGCAGAAGTTGTAAGAAAATTTCGTACGGAATATGGAAGAGAAAATTGTCCGTCAATTGTGGCCATTTGAAAACTTGTTACAAAGAGAGTATGAAAAAAACAAAATATACTATCGAAGTGGTCATTCAGAGGAAAATATTGCTTTTTAGTGCTAGTGTTAACGCGAGTCCAAAAAACATTTAACGGCATTCAGATAACTCAAAAAATAAAGCCATCAGACTTTGAATTAAGGCGTCAATCCGCCTATTGGACCATACAAAAAATACTTGAAAATGCAATTTTTTTGTTGAAAAAAATCCTTAGCGACGAAGCAAATTTTGAACTAGTGTTAGTCTTACCCAAAAATCATAGTTGCACCTAAAATTATGAATTGTATTGATTAATACGAATTTCGATAAAACACCAATTTATAATGCAAATTATTAAATGGAATTCTAACGTGAACATGGTTGTGGCCCGGATAATAAATTATTTATATCCAGCTACCTAAATCTCATTACATAATGTGGAATAAAAACTGTATTTAAATTCATTAATTATGTATGATAATTTAAAATTAATTTGTGGCTACTAATTAATCCATATTATGTGTGTGTTTACCACAAATTGCAATCGATTTTTGTTATTACACCTACTCGTATTTTAATTACAGGCAACAAAAAATATTTATGTAATGGAAATAAATTTTCAGAACTACATTTTGAGACTAAAAGCCAAACACCATGTCAGTACCCCTAATTTTTATAATCCCTAAATTTAACAATTTATTCCTATTAATCTGAATCAACAAGTCGAGAACAACCCTAGAAACTCAATAATATAAGTTTTTTGTCAGTCCTTTTCTCATTGGTAAATATTTACTGACATGATACTCGAGTAACGTACATAACACATAAAAAACGCTAAAGAATAATTAATTTTATAATACGAGTACAATTTTTATGTGATACCCCATTTTCGAACGTTTTTTTTTGGGGCAGGAGAGAAAAATGATGAAATAATTGTGTATATAGCGTAATGGTGATTATTTATATTAATTGTCGTGACTCGGCATTAATTAAGCGTTAAGTTAAAATTAATTTCATTAAAAAGTATTTAAATTGTATAAAACTTGACAAAAAAGAAAATTTAAAAAGGGTTAAACAATGCAGAGTACAGCTTTCAACTGGAAAATCGTTTTATTTTTTTTATTTTTTGTTCACATGATTATTTACGGCGACATTTGAATGTGTTGGTCATAAATTAAATGTGAGAGGGTGGTAGAATGTGGACAAATTGCTGCGTTGAGGAATGAAAGTGTTGAACAATTATATTTTGTATAATTTTTTTGTTAGTCGCTAGGTAATTTATGTACTGCAGAACGACATAATTTATGTGGTACAAGTTTATTTATTTTAACGTGTAATTTAAAATAGTATTACTTAAAAATTATGATCACTATAACTAATAAGAGTCAACTTGCGGCGAATTTAGTTAGGCATATTTATTTGTCCTAATTTAGAATAAATTGATGTGTATGAAGTTTTCAAATCTTCACACGTTTTATATACGCATAAAATTTATTTAAATAAATTTAATTTTTTACTATTTCACTAGCTGAGGACAACATGCGCTTCACCATCTGTCTATGTATCTATCTATCTATCTATATAAAAGGAAGAAAAGTATGTTTGTAAGTAAATATGTGGGTTCCACAAAAGCTTTTGGTCCACTCGAGCGATTGTTTTCCAATTTTGCACAAATACTTTATAGCAGTCGAGAAGAAACATAGGGTGTTTAGTGGTCCAAAATTGTTACCCCTTCCTCAGGCTCCCCTGTGAGGAGGCATTCACAAGTGGTATTTTTTAAACTTCACCGATTGAGCCAATTTTTAGATATTTAGTACATTATTTTTTTAACGTTGATGGTAATGGTAATGGTGATGGTAATGTTGATGGTAATGGTGACGATGATGATGAGGGGATAATGATGTTGATGGTGATGGTGATGATGATTGTGATTGGGATGGTGATGATATGAAAGTACATACGATGACACTATGGTACAATGGTATGGTGGTATGATGGTGTGGTGTTTTGGTGGTGCAATGGTATGATGATATAAAAGTATGATGGTCAGATGGTTTGATGGAATGATGGTTTTGATGGTTAAATGGTATAAATGATGATGTTAAGAAAAAAATTGCACGATGGTGCAATTCTGTATGGTATGATGGTAAGCTGGTAGAATGTTATTATGGTATGGCGTGTCTTGATATGGTGGTGTAATGGTATGATGAAATGACGGTATGATGGTTTGATGGTACGATGGTGTGGCTCTATTATGATATGGTGGTATGATATTGTTGTAGTATAATGGTATGTTGCTATTATTGTATATGGTAGTAGTATGGTTGTAGTATAGTAGTATGTGTTATAATTATATAATTATTATTGACATCGGTATCATTCGTAAAATCCGCCTTTGGAGGCACGTCAAACAAGTTTCAATGACAAGGGAGTTATAACGCCAACTTCTTCGTTTATGTAAAGCAAAAAGGTAAAGACAATGAAGAACTTGAGCGAAAAATTTTTATAAACATAGAATTCAATTACCTGAATCATGAGGGTTTTCCTGGGAACGCACCTTCCTACTAATCAATTAGCAATTAACACTGACCACAAGGCACCGTACGCAGATCTCTAGCCAACAAATTAGCAGGACTCGATCCTTCTCATTGGGTCTTCTAGGTATGTGGCTACGTGAAAGGGAACGCGCCTTTATTCTGAGAGTAGGAACTTCCAAAATTTTGTATGTTTTGCTTCGGGAGCAAAATCAAAAAATGTGGTTTACAAGCAAGCATTGCGGTAAACTCAACAAATTATTTTTGTTTTGATTTTATTCAATTCACTTGAGAAATTGTTTTCAAATGCGCCTTGATGTATTTCTATTTATATTTAAAATAAAACACTTGTTGAATGTACATCAATTGAATTTTAACCCTGCTTTTAATCTGTGACTTTAAAATCAGCACAAATTTTAAGCGCTTCATTTTGCTGCATTTATGCAGCAAATTGAGTGGCGTGCTTCTTTCGATTCCGACTTTTACGACAATATATTCGTAAAAGTTAATGGTTCGAGGCTTAAAATATTTTGTTTGTACTTTTGTTCTTGAATTGAAATATATCAAATATAAGCATAATGACAATTCCGAAAATTAATCGAAATTCAAATTTTTAACTAAGTCTAATTCATTTCTCACTCAATACCGAATTGTACGGCACGACTAAGTGATTGTCAATTTTAACTTCTACGTCATTTCTCATCTTAATTTTCGCAGTGAATCCTCCTTCACTCGATTTTCGAGTTTTTACTTTAGGTAACCAACAATTTAGGTAAACAATTTCAACCGTTTGCGTTTCATTCAACAATGGTCCCGGATATCGCTTCGAACATTTGTTTTACCTTTCATACATGGTGATTACTCATTAAGTGCTCCACATTGTCCATGTAACAGATTTTTTACGATTATTTCATACAGCCGGATTTGGAAACTCAGCTTTGATAAAGTGATCCATTTTATTTGAACGATTTTTTTTAATTAAGGGCTCGTGCGACTCGTCACAATCGTATCAATGAATTTTACTTGCTTTTGTCTGAAAACTCGCGCAATTATGTCATGTCTATGAGGTGTCGTTTGTCCATACTATAACTCATATTTAATCTCCTTCCACGATTAATTACACGTAAACGTTATAAATAAATCGGGACGACAATATTTTCTAACAGAAATCATAGCGTTTTACGCATATTCGTGCGTATTTTTGGGGAATTATATCTCGAGGCAATCCTGTAATATTCGCCAATCGTTAATCTACTTCATTTTCTTCGTTTTCCATCAAGTAAACTTCGGTGTTTTGTTTAAAGACCGGATTAAAACCTTCCAATTCAGTTATCAAGGAACGGTCATTTGGAAGCATGCATTTTAACGTCTAATTTTTTGTAAGAAGTATTTTGATTTCCGTGCTTCTCCGTTCATATATTCAAAGAATTCAGGCGGCGGTAAATTTATTGCTTGCTATCTATATTTACCACCTGAGCATAGACTTGACGTTTCTCTTTCCAATTTTTTTGCTTTACAAAACTTACATACGGGGTGCGCCATCTTTTATGGGGGTATGTAAACAATGAATAATTTTGAAAAAACACAACCTATTTCTGTATATGAGGTATTGGCCGCCTTTATTGGCCAAAGTAAAATTTACCATTTTCGCTGCGTTTTCCATTACCTTTTCGAGCATCTCGGGCGGTATAACGATGATTTCGGGACGCATGTCTGCCTTGAGCTCGTCAATGGTCTGAGGCCTGCTGGCGTACACTTTGCTCTTCAAATAACCCAACAAAACAAAGTCCAGAGGGGTCAAATCTGGAGATGTGAGTCAGTCAATGTTACTTTTTTTCACATCAGATGTCCAGGGAATTTTTGTTGCAGAAATTGAATTGTTTGATTTCAAGTGTGGCATGGCGCCATCTTGTTGAAACCAGTAACCGTTAAGACTTTTTTCACGCATTTGAGCCAATATCGACCGATATCGATTTCCATCGAGTGTTTCGTTTTCTATGAAAAAATATGGCCCATGTCGTTTTGGCGCAAACGCCGGCCCAAACAGTCACTTTTTTATCATTATTATTATTATTATTATTGGAGGGCCATGCGGGCGATCAGCCACCTCGCAGTGCGACCTAAAAGATCTATTGTGCTGGATCCTGCTTAATTATCCGTCCAGTCAATATTCAGGTTCTTAATGAACATGATAATACTGACTCCCGGTACGTGATACATACTATCTGGGCTTATTGCTCTCCCTCCTAGATGTTTACTACAGCATGTAGTTCCGCTAAAAAGACGGTAGCATTGGAGTTCAAGGACTTCGAGAGGGTTGTCCCACTCCCGTATATTCCTACTCCTGCCCCGTATTCCGTTTGATTTTACTCTTACGAGTTGCTGGGAATTGCAAATCGCCTGTAGGTCACCCAGCTTTATTACAGGAAAGCTAAATAAAACTGGAGGGTGTCTGGTATCCAGAGTCCGCATATTTTTAACTGATTAACGTATCAGCCATTCATCCATCGGCATATGCTGTTCCACCTTAGATTAGGGTTTTTTGTCAAGGTTTTCTCCTTTAGCGCCGTACTTTAGCCTGTGCCAAGTGGCCAAAAATGTGCCAAATGGCCTTAGTTACCAGTGGTTGCCACGAGGAGGCAGTACGTACACTTGCGAATTGTAAAAAGGTTACCCCTTACACAATTGTACCCATCACGCGGCTGCCTAATGACAAGACACCAGAACAGCTCACGTTGAAGGTTGGAAGCACCCTACTGGAAGGTTACGAAGCTGGTAGATTAATCTACTCAACTTTGGTCCCCCCCCCCTCCAATAGACGCCAAACTACCCACTTTTTTATCATGCAATGGTGTTTCATGGATCTCGTGTGAATTCCCCAAATACGGCAATTTTCCTTATTAACACCGCCAGAGAGTTTGAAATGGGCCTCGTCGGTCATCAAAATTTGCCTCCAAAAATCAGGTTCAGGGTCAACCATTCGAGCGACTATTTGGCCGTATTTCAACCGAGGTGGGCGATCTGTCGACAATATTTTTTGTGTTAATTGCACGTTATACGGAAACAAATGCAAATCATCTTTCAAAACGCAAAGTGGTTCCACTGATGCCAAAATGCTGAGCGCGGCGACGATACGACGCTTTCGGGTTCTCGGCAACGTTCTCTCTGACCGCTTCAACCAGTTCATTGGAACGTTTTGGTCGTTGATGAACGGCATGTTGACAATCTCTCACTTTCCCGTGCTCCACAAAATTCGACACGAAACGACGAATATTGTTGTCAGACGGTGCCTGTTGGCCACGATATTTTCGATGATATGCACGTTGAGCTAACACAACTGAACGACTATTTTTAATGTACAGTGTCACTATTTCGGCGCGTTTTTTCAGTGTGAAGCGATTCTTGTTTAAAATTGTACTGAATTAACGTTTCAAAAACATTTTAATCAATGTTAATCGGTTGCCAAATGTCAAAGTTATTCAATGTTTACATACCCCATAAAAGATATGTACTACACTTATGTAGATGCTTATTATAATATTTAGTTCCTCGCCTACTTTCGCGTACAGCCTGTCCGGTTCTTTCGAATAACTGCGGTTCGACCTGCGCCCTTAAGCGAAGGTTCCTTATTCTCTCTCCATTTTGAGGTGGACAGGATTTTTTTTTTCGAAAAATAAAAATTGTCAATTTCTTAACGAAGGGAAGCTAGAAGGATGAAATCTTATTCACCACCCACCCAAGAATGCAACAATTTTATATCTTGGATTTTAGTTATCATGTTTACCGTTCTGGCTCTGATGACGATAACAGAAGTTATATCCTTACCGTTATAGTAGCTTGAAGAAGGTGCTATTGGCCATAGTATATAGACACCACGGTGAGATGTTTATCGTTGTAAACGTTTTGAAGAATGCAACAATTTTATTTATGGCAATTTAGTTAGGGATAACCCCTATAAAAACAAATGGAGATAATCACCTAGCAAACGTTAATTCTTTAGTGTATTTTATCGTTTTGTTTCCAAAATTTATGCTCGAGCGAGAAAACTTAAATCAGCAGCGTCCAAAGTAAAGCCCAAGGAGTTTAAGTCTTTGTTTTTTTTTAATGATTTGAAAATGAAGCACAGTTTAGAAACGTCGTAAGGCTAGCGGTGGGTGACTGGAGACTTACAGTTTTAGGTTAGTACTAGCCGATATTACCCGGCGTTGCCCGGCTCGTTTTTTGATATGTATATACAATCGATTTATATTAACTTGGGGGAATCAATTTGTGCTTGAAATCTTTTAATGTTGGATCCAATGCCTCCAATGAATGTTTATGAGCCATTGTGCATTCGTCCTAAATTATAATGCGACATTTTTGCAGTACTTTGGCCATGTTTGATTTTTTTTTTTTATATTACATGTTGCGTTTTCATTAGTTTGAATATTTAATGGCAGTTTCAACGCTGAATGCGCTGTTCTCCCTCCATCTAATAATGTTGCAGCATTTCCTGACGAAGCAACGGCTAATGCAATGTTACCTTGGGAACGAATTTCTGCTAATAAAAGTGAAATCATGAAAGATTTTACAGTTCCGCCTGGAGCATCCAAAAAAAAGAAGCTCCTAGTTTGGGCTTGAACTGCATGTAAAATTCTGTCGTAAATAATTTTTTGTTTATCTATCAATTTTGGCTTATTAATTTAAACAAATTCAAGTTAATAAACGTAAATAGAAACATTCTTTTTGATTTGGATGAATAGTGTAAATTCTGCCTAAAACATTTGTCTTAAAAATGCCAGGATGTCCATCGACAGGTGTACCTCGTTTTCGAAGTTCCCATTTTTGTTATCCAACGTATAGTAGGAAGGCATTTCTGAATACAGCAAATTATGTGTAAATGAATTTTGTTGTTGACATGTATTGAAAAATTCTGTTAAGGTAGTTTTTGGTGGAGAAGCAGCTCGCTGTGCAATATTTTGATCTGTAAAATAGACACGTTATCAATTACTGCTGGATCTCTTTCGTGCATTGAAAATGAAAAAAATACGCCAAATAGCCTCGCTGCTGCTTATATATCTTCCAGTTTGAAACCTTGAAATTTCGTCATTTAAATTGTATTGTCGCTCAATATTGAAAACTGCCATGTCAGTTCCTTTGTTGATATAATTGCAAATATATTTTATGGATTTTACGGATGAGCACAGTTCAACATTAATGTGTGCCTTTAATGTTTTTGATAAAAATTGCGAATAAGGCACAATCCCTCTATTGTCAACTTCAAATTCATTTGTGTGAATATTTATCGTGAATGACTTTCCAGAATTCTACGATATAATGGATAGCCATCAATTCCAGTAATCGTATGCATTGTAAAATCTTTAGGAAAACTTTTGGAACATTTACCATTAATCATACATGGTGAATTCATATTAAGTACTCCACATGGACCATGAACCATATTTAATTTAACAATTTCAAACAATTCTGGATCCAGTTGATGTGCTATAGCCCACAAGTTTTTGGGCGGCAAAAATCGAAAATGCTCCGATTACGATGGTTGATACCTCTATCAATAGGTTTCGGGACCTATAATTGCTGTGACAATTTTCATTTTGATTGCTCGATTATTTTTAAACATTTCTTAGAAAATTCAATTTTATTGAAAATCAACTGTGCTATAGCCCACAAGTTTTTGGGCGGCAAAAATCGAAAATGCTCCGATTACGATGGTTGATACCTCTATCCATAGGTTTCGGGACCTGTAATTGCTGTGACAATTTGCATATTGATTGCTCGATTATTTCTAAACATTTCTTAGAAAATTCAATTTTATTGAAAATCAACTGTGCTATAGCCCACAAGTTTTTGGGCGGCAAAAATCTAAAATGCTCCGATTACGATGGTTGATACCTCTATCCATAGGTTTCGGGACCTGTAATTGCTGTGACAGTTTGCATATTGATTGCTCGATTATTTCTAAACATTTCTTAGAAAATTCAATTTTATTGAAAATCAACTGTGCTATAGCCCACAAGTTTTTGGGCGGCAAAAATCGAAAATGCTCCGATTACGATGGTTGATACCTCTATCAATAGGTTTCGGGACCTGTAATTGCTGTGTAAATTTCATTTTGATTGCTCGATTATTTCTAAACATTTCTTAGAAAATTCAATTTTATTGAAAATCAACTGTGCTATAGCCCACAAGTTTTTGGGCGGCAAAAATCTAAAATGCTCCGATTACGATGGTTGATACCTCTATCCATAGGTTTCGGGACCTGTAATTGCTGTGCAAATTTTCATTTTGATTGCTCGATTATTTCTAAACATTTCTTAGAATATTCAATTTTATTGAAAATCAACTGTGCTATAGCCCACAAGTTTTTGGGCGGCAAAAATCTAAAATGCTCCGATTACGATGGTTGATACCTCTATCCATAGGTTTCGGGACCTGTAATTGCTGTGCAAATTTTCATTTTGATTGCTCGATTATTTCTAAACATTTCTTAGAAAATTCAATTTTATTGAAAATCAACTGTGCTATAGCCCACAAGTTTTTGGGCGGCAAAAATCGAAAATGCTCCGATTACGATGGTTGATACCTCTATCCATAGGTTTCGGGACCTGTAATTGCTGTGCAAATTTTCATTTTGATTGCTCGATTATTCCTAAACATTTCTTGGAAAATTCAATTTTATTGAAAATCAACTGTGCTATAGCCCACAAGTTTTTGGGCGGCAAAAATCGAAAATGCTCCGATTACAATGGTTGATACCTCTATCCATAGGTTTCGGGACCTGTAATTGCTGTGCAAATTTGCATTTTGATTGCTCGATTATTTCTAAACGTTTCTTAGAAAATTCAATTTTATTGAAAATCAACTGTGCTGCCCACAAGTTTTTGGGCGGCAAAAATCTAAAATGCTCCGATTACGATGGTTGATACCTCTATCCATAGGTTTCGGGACCTGTAATTGCTGTGCAAATTTTCATTTTGATTGCTCGATTATTTCTAGTCGTTTCTTAGAAAATTCAATTTTATTGAAAATCAACTGTGCTATAGCCCACAAGTTTTTGGGCGGCAAAAATCGAAAATGCTCCGATTACGATGGTTGATACCTCTATCCATAGGTTTCGGGACCTGTAATTGCTGTGCAAATTTTCATTTTGATTGCTCGATTATTTCTAAACCTTTCTTAGAAAATTCAATTTTATTGAAAATTAACTGTGCTATAGCCCACAAGTTTTTGGGCGGCAAAAATCTAAAATGCTCCAATTACGATGGTTGATACCTCTATCCATAGGTTTCGGGACCTGTAATTGCTGTGCAAATTTTCATTTTGATTGCTCGATTATTTCTAAACGTTTCTTAGAAAATTCAATTTTATTGAAAATCAACTGTGCTATAGCCCACAAGTTTTTGGGCGCCAAAAATCGAAAATGCTCCGATTACGATGGTTGATACCACTATCAATAGGTTTCGGGACCTGTAATTGCTGGGCAAATTTTATTTTGATTGCTCGATTATTTCTAAACATTTGTTAGAAAATTCAATTTTATTGAAAATCAACTGTGCTATAGCCCACAAGTTTTTGGGCGGCAAAAATCGAAAATGCTCCGATTACTAAGGTTGATACCTCTATCAATAGGTTTCGGGACCTGTAATTGCTGTGCAAATTTCATTTTGATTGCTCGATTATTTCTAAACATTTCTTAGAAAATTCAATTTTATTGAAAATCAACTGTGCTATAGCCCACAAGTTTTTGGGCGGCAAAAATCGAAAATGCTCCGATTACGATGGTTGATACCTCTATCCATAGGTTTCGGGACCTGTAATTGCTGTGCAAATTTTCATTTTGATTGCTCGATTATTTCTAAACCTTTCTTAGAAAATTCAATTTTATTGAAAATTAACTGTGCTATAGCCCACAAGTTTTTGGGCGGCAAAAATCTAAAATGCTCCAATTACGATGGTTGATACCTCTATCCATAGGTTTCGGGACCTGTAATTGCTGTGCAAATTTTCATTTTGATTGCTCGATTATTTCTAAACGTTTCTTAGAAAATTCAATTTTATTGAAAATCAACTTTGCTATAGCCCACAAGTTTTTGGGCAGCAAAAATCGAAAATGCTCCGATTACGATGGTTGATACCTCTATCCATAGGTTTCGGGACCTGTAATTGCTGTGACAATTTGCATATTGATTGCTCGATTATTTCTCAACATTTCTTAGAAAATTCAATTTTATTGAAAATCAACTGTGCTATAGCCCACAAGTTTTTGGGCGGCAAAAATCTAAAATGCTCCAATTACGATGGTTGATACCTCTATCCATAGGTTTCGGGACCTGTAATTGCTGTGCAAATTTTCATTTTGATTGCTCGATTATTTTTAAATATTTCTTAGAAAATTCAATTTTATTGAAAATCAACTGTGCTATAGCCCACAAGTTTTTGGGCGGCAAAAATCTAAAATGCTCCGATTACGATGGTTGATACGTCTATCAATAGGTTTCGGGACCTGTAATTGCTGTGCAAATTTGCATTTTGATTGCTCGATTATTTCTAAACATTTCTTAGAAAATTCAATTTTATTGAAAATCAACTGTGCTATAGCCCACAAGTTTTTGGGCGGCAAAAATCGAAAATGCTCCGATTACGATGGTTGATACCTCTATCCATAGGTTTCGGGACCTGTAATTGCTGTGACAATTTGCATTTTGATTGCTCGATTATTTCTAAACATTTCTTAGAAAATTCAATTTTATTGAAAATCAACTGTTCTATAGCCCACAAGTTTTTGGGCGGCAGAAATCTAAAATGCTCCGATTACGATGGTTGATACCTCTATCCATAGGTTTCGGGACCTTTAATTGCTGTGACAATTTGCATTTTGATTGCTCTATTATTTCTAAACGTTTCTTAGAAAATTCAATTTTATTGAAAATCAACTGTGCTATAGCCCACAAGTTTTTGGGCGGCAAAAATCTAAAATGCTCCGATTACGATGGTTGATATCTCTATCCAAAGGGTTTCGGGACCTGTAATTGCTGTGACAATTTGCATTTTGATTGCTCGATTATTTCTAAACATTTCTTAGAAAATTCAATTTTATTGAAAATCAACTGCACACTGGACATCAACTGCCTGATCTTCATCAGGAATTTCAGCGCGTATTACGTTGTCGTTATCGATTGATCTTATTTTATTTGTCAGCCAAATTAATACATGAGCATGAGGAAGTCTTCGTTTTTGCCATTCGATCGAATACATCCAACAATTCGTTTGCCCATGCACATGATATTTTGTAATGATATCCATTAAGGATTTTAGCTTTTGTTTAAAAACTCGTGCTATAATGTCATGTCGATCATGCGATTATTGACCATGCTTTAATAATTTTACAATATCGTTCTATTTTGGATTGCATGTGAATGTTATAAATAAATCGGGTGTTCCGTAATGACGAACGCAAGTCATAGCATCTTGAATATACTCTTGCATATGACGCGGACTGCCAATATATGATGAAGGAAGAATAACAGTATTACCGATGTCATTGGCATTAATACTTCTGTCTACATTTCCATTTATTGCATCACGCAAGTGGATTTATTCGTCGCTTCGTAATTTTGACTGATTAAAACGAATGTATCATAGACGTTCACTCTCGATTTTGGGATACATATCGACAACATACTGATGGTATAAATATCTACATTTTAGAATGTGATTGTCTTCAGTAGATCTAATCATTAGTCGATAAGCGTAATAATTCATAACACTAACTTTTTTGGTCAGTTCTGCGCCGGTGGATGGATTTGTTTGTTGATGTGATATCCATCAACACCTTCGCAAAAAATTAAAGGGTATTGCAATGCGTCGTAAGAGCGATGGGTGTCTTCAATTTTCTAAATGAAGTTATCTCTACGCTTAATAACTATGTCACATGATTCAAAAGCTTCCCCAACCATTACAATAGCAACTTCATCAACTGTTGGTGCATTATATCTACGGACGTGGGCACCTGTTGGTGTTTTATCTGCATTAATGACGATCATGTAATTATATCATTTTCCAATTGTGGTGTAATTTTTTGGAACAATTGTATTAATTAATTTTTTTCCATTAAAAATTGTTGAATTGTATTAATGATTTCACGCTCTCGAATTACAGTTATGCGATGTATTTCGCAACGTTCTTGAACTTGCTGTTCATTTGATCCAATAAAAAAAAATATTTGCAAAATTTTCGCATTTTCATTTGGCATTGGATACATTGCTCCAATGTGGTGATAAACTTGGCCTTGCATTTTAAAACTTGATGCAAAATTACGACCAAGAGAATCAATTTTGGTAATTTGTTTTGCGCCAAAAGATGTCATTTGTCATTTTTGACAAAAATAGCTTTGAATCACTTGATTCTCCTGTCATCAAGGATTTTAAAGGTTCAGGTGGTGGATTTAAAATTGGTAAAACAACTTTACCTGAAATATTTTACGATAATATTTTATGAATTTTTGACGTAATAAAAAGGGGGAAGAGGGTGGTTAATGTCCAAAAAAACTTACCTGAAGAGCGACACATCCCAAGAGTTTCATTTTTAAATTTTAATGCATGACAATAATTGCATTCTTTATCCATTTCACCGATAAAAATTTTACGATGGACGTAATAATCGATGTCTGCTTCATAATTAAAGGCAATACGATGAAATGAAGCAATTACTAATGCTTTTCTGTTCCGCTCGTATTGAGCGTTCGATGCTCTTGCCGCAGCTCGAAAATTTCTATTTGCTCTTCGAGTAGTAACTCTTCGAATTTCGGTTATATTTTCTTGTTGAATTTCACGTTGTAAGTTGCGCTGCCTTTGTGTCATTAATTCTGATAATTGTTGGTCAGCAATAATATTTTCTCTATATCGACTAATCGCTTGGTTTCTTCGCGTATTGCGACCAATATTTGAGCGTCGCATTTTTATGAAAGAAACACTTAATTTTACAATACAATGGAATTATCTTTAACTGTCACTTCGTGTTGTTGGTAACACAATCAATAATTGAAAATGTATGCACTTTTAAGCGTCCTGCGATCAATGTTTTCGCGTACTCTTTTATTTTTGTAAACTTTAATTTTTAATCGTAATTTTACTTTAATTAATTTGTCTTTAACAGTTATTTTGTGTAAATTAATAAAAATCACTATGTAATAATGTTTTTTTACGATTAATTATAAATTTTATTTTTAATTTTGCGTCCTACGATGTATTCTTGCGCGTGCTGTAATAAAACTAAATTAATGTCAAAAAAAGCGGTATTACCACCTACTATCTCGAAAACAACACCACCTATCGTGTCCAATTTTCAAAAAAATCCAAATAGCAATGAAACACACCTATGGTTAAAATTTGAAGTTCCTAAGATGCTTCGTTGCTAAGAAACAGAAAAACCTTTATATCTTGGAAACAGCGCCACCTATCGGGTCCAAACACCCAAACCGCTAAAATCCTAATCTTTAGTGAAAATTTCAGCTTCCTGCGATGTCTGGTTCCTGAGAAAGGCTATTACAATCATTATAGACAGGAAAAGAATTTTGAATGGGGCGATTCCTGAATACACATAATTGCCCAGATTTTAAAGTAAGTACAATCGCCGATTATTTGTGTCACCAATTTAAATATTTATAATTACATCCCAAAAAGTAGTTTTCCTAGTAGCATTTTACATTACGGCTATTTCAAATGTTCTTTAGGTTAGATATTCTGTCGACGAAAATCGTCGACGGTTCAAAATAAGTTTTCTAATGGGACAATGCGATGTTTTTAATATTCTTTTAGCAAATTTGACGACATATGCGCAACGCTTTATAAACAAATATTAAATTTAGATCATTATATCAAAGCACATTTCACATTCAAAATAAACTGATTTTTTATTTATGGTGTCACCATATTTTACTCGATAAACTCTAAATAGCACAATATTAAATTGTTGTAAAAAAGTTCAAAACTATTTTTAAATTACAATAAAACACAACAAAAAAAAAATCGGATTGAATACATGTACAAACTACATAGTCTGCATGTTTAAATCAAATTTCAATGTCATCGATTTCAAAAATGTACAATCGAAATCCATCACAAAATGTTTCATATATTATAGCAAGACACAGACATGGCATATTATTACCATTTTTCTTGTATTTTACATTGATAGCTGTTTGTAATTCACCAAAAATCCAAATTTATGTCTTCTGAACATTTTATGAATTTATTTATAAAGAAATGCCTATCGATCGTTTCGTGTCGTCAAAAATCTTGACAAAAAATAAAATCGCGTTTTAAATTTATGCGCGCTAAATTTATTTTTGGATTACATAAAAATAATTCCGCCAATGTATGATTGGTACCGTGGTGGTTTGGCGTCTATTGGGGGGGGGATCAAAGTTGAGTAGATTAATCTACCAGCTCCGTAACCTTCCAGTAGGGTGCGCATCACGTGAGCTGTTCTGGTCTTGTCATTAGGCAGCTGCGTGATGGGTACAATTGTGTAAGGGGTAATCTGTTCACAATTCGCAAGTGTACGTACTGCCTCCTCGTGGCAACCACTGGTAACTAAGGCCACTTGGCACATTTTTGGCCATTTGGCACAGGCTAAAGTACGGCGCTAAAGGAGAAAACCTTGACAAAAAACCCTAATCTAAGGTGGAACAGCATATGCCGAAAGATGAATGGCTGATAGGTTAATCAGCCCAAAATATGCGGACTCTGGATACTAGGCACCCTCCAGTTTTATTTAGCCTTCCTGTAGTAATGCTGGGTGACCTACAGGTGATTTGCAATTCCCAGCAACTCATAAGAGTAAAATCAAACGGAATACGGGGCAGGAGTAGGAATATACGGGAGTGGGACAACCCTCTAGCGGAACTACATGCTGTAGTAAACATCTAGGAGGGAGAGCAATAAGCCCAGATAGAATGTATCACGTACCGGGAGGCAGTATTGTCAGGTTCATTAAGAACCTGAATATTGACTGGACGGCTAATTAAGCAGGGGCCAGCACAATAGATCTTTTAGGTCGCAGTGCGAAGTGGCTGATCGCCCGCATGACCCCCCCAATAATAATAATAATAATAATGATTGGTACCGTGTAAGAAAGAGTTCATGCCTAAAAATATTTGTGATTTGATAAGCCGTGCTCTAATTTTGTAGACATGGTATGTATTTTTAAACAAATATGCGACTAAAAGTCTAACAAAAAAATCTTATCACACAATGTTTTGTATTAGCCTCAAGAAATTAATTAGTCCGCATCTAAATAAATAACCTAATCAATCAACCAACAAATTTGGTTTAAAACAAATATCTAACAAAAACATGTTGTTCAAATCTAGGATATTGTCTATTGTATATACGCAATCTACTTAAACTTTGATTGCTGTTGTTTTACTCGTGTACATATAATTGTTCGTCCAATATCCCTTCAAGAATATTAAAATCATTTCAAGTTATTCTAAAAATTAATTACTCGTACAAAAAAACTAAATAAATTGTCCAATTAATTTTATATTAGTCTGCGATATTAACAATAATAACAGAAACAGATTCTTGTTGAAACGAAGACTTAACAAAACCAATGCGGCAATCAATAACGAATCATGTACTAAGCGTAAAACTCGGAATACAAAAACAAAAATTTTTATGATTTTAATATTGAAGACACAAAGTGTTTAATTTGCATTATTCAACGATTGTGTTGAAAATGTAAGCGTGGATATAATAAAACAACAACAACATTGATCAATAACAACAAACAACTTCCTGGATATTCCCCCATATGGGGGTATTTAAAATTTAAAATTTGCGTCATAATTATTAAATTTTTTAATTTAATTGAGTTTTAGAGATGATTCATTTTTTTTTTGGCATCAGGTTTCATCTAAAAGCTATATCATCTTTAGGAAAATGAGAACACCCTCCCTCGCATATGATTCACGAAAGATAGTTTCAATGTCAACCATACATAAATGTATATCAAACAAATTATAAAATTAACGTAAACGATCACAAAAGTTAAATACATAAAAAGCATCATGCTGGGTGTATCTGTACATATGTGTGTAGACCAACAAAATAACATATAACACACAATTGAATTCGTGGAATCTGCCGTTTGATGTCATCCTATTCATGTTTTTTTTTTTTTTTTTAAACTTTTTAAGTCTCTGAACACAATCAAAATCTCACGCTAAACACAAAACAATTTTTATAACAATAAAATCATTTCATTTAATTTTTCTGCAAACTCATCATGTTTATTCAACTGTACAAGAGGAACGGCAGAAATGAATATAATTTCAATAAATGTTGTTGTGGATACTATACAATTTTGTAGACATAAGTCAACCGCCTTTAATTCTTTCTATTTAGGTACGATGGAAATTTTTGTCTTCAGTAATATCTAGTTAAATACTAACTCTAGATTCACTGCCAAAATTAATTCTTTAAAACGATGTTAGGACAAATTCTGACAGAAGAACATATGTTCAACAAACAAAACCCAAATAGGTCTTTAATCTCTTTCCAGCAAAATGAATATACCGTCAAATTTTGAGAGATGTCGGCTGGGTTGAAAATGAGACTGTAATATCGGGTAGGATTGTCATCCATAGTTGATCATCCTTTGCATTTTACATTTTACATTTTACATTTTACATTTTACATTTTACATTTTACATTTTACATTTTACATTTTACATTTTACATTTTACATTTTACATTTTACATTTTACATTTTACATTTTACATTTTACATTTTACATTTTACATTTTACATTTTACATTTTACATTTTACATTTTACATTTTACATTTTACATTTTACATTTTACATTTTACATTTTACATTTTACATTTTACATTTTACATTTTACATTTTACATTTTACATTTTACATTTTACATTTTACATTTTACATTTTACATTTTACATTTTACATTTTACATTTTACATTTTACATTTTACATTTTACATTTTACATTTTACATTTTACATTTTACATTTTACATTTTACATTTTACATTTTACATTTTACATTTTACATTTTACATTTTACATTTTACATTTTACATTTTACATTTTACATTTTACATTTTACATTTTACATTTTACATTTTACATTTTACATTTTACATTTTACATTTTACATTTTACATTTTACATTTTACATTTTACATTTTACATTTTACATTTTACATTTTACATTTTACATTTTACATTTTACATTTTACATTTTACATTTTACATTTTACATTTTACATTTTACATTTTACATTTTACATTTTACATTTTACATTTTACATTTTACATTTTACATTTTACATTTTACATTTTACATTTTACATTTTACATTTTACATTTTACATTTTACATTTTACATTTTACATTTTACATTTTACATTTTACATTTTACATTTTACATTTTACATTTTACATTTTACATTTTACATTTTACATTTTACATTTTACATTTTACATTTTACATTTTACATTTTACATTTTACATTTTACATTTTACATTTTACATTTTACATTTTACATTTTACATTTTACATTTTACATTTTACATTTTACATTTTACATTTTACATTTTACATTTTACATTTTACATTTTACATTTTACATTTTACATTTTACATTTTACATTTTACATTTTACATTTTACATTTTACATTTTACATTTTACATTTTACATTTTACATTTTACATTTTACATTTTACATTTTACATTTTACATTTTACATTTTACATTTTACATTTTACATTTTACATTTTACATTTTACATTTTACATTTTACATTTTACATTTTACATTTTACATTTTACATTTTACATTTTACATTTTACATTTTACATTTTACATTTTACATTTTACATTTTACATTTTACATTTTACATTTTACATTTTACATTTTACATTTTACATTTTACATTTTACATTTTACATTTTACATTTTACATTTTACATTTTACATTTTACATTTTACATTTTACATTTTACATTTTACATTTTACATTTTACATTTTACATTTTACATTTTACATTTTACATTTTACATTTTACATTTTACATTTTACATTTTACATTTTACATTTTACATATTAAATTATGCATAGAACAGGTTGTTAGCATTGCATTTCAGTCGAGTATGGGTCACGCATATTTCACCCATTTTTCATTCCGCCTTTGTAGTACGATATCATGTTCAACGTAAAGTGACCATTTCACTAATTGTTTTGGGATTTATTATTTTGAAATTATTAATTAGTTTTCCGAAAATCGGACTAAAATGTAATAATTAAAAGGGGCAAAATGCAAAATCATTAACCTATAATTGGTAACACATGGCGCTACACAATAAATAAGTTTTATGAATCGTTAAATAATAAGATTAATTTCCCTTCATTATATTTACAGACGATAAATACATACAGATGTAATTGCAATTTATCGGTTTTCTTTATATTTACAAAGAAAGTCATTATCTCAATGTTGAGAAGAATACAACTAAAAGTGTTACTCGCGCGCCTTTACAATATTGGTAAATGTTAAACGAATCAACAGAGAAAATTCGATAAACACAATTTAACCGTTCATTAGATTAACCTCAACCCCCTTTTTTATATATGCAGATATATCGTATACAACAAATTGAATTTTGTATTATTGTTGTCTGTTGTCTCAAAAATTCTACGAAATTTACTTTAACTTTCTTATCGCCTCGTTGTAGGTTTTCCTTTCTCATTTTCCCATGTTACAGATAAAATTGCTTTATAAATCCATTTATACTGTACATATGTATGCCAGAATAAACAATCCGTTTTATTTCAATATACATATTTACCTGTTTGTGCATTATATGTGCTATATGCCTCAGGTGAAATTTTTGCTTTTATTTTATTTTATGTAAGAACAAAAAAAAAATCGGTGAACTTTACGGAAATTTTATTAAATATTTTCTTGGGTTGTGTGTACCTAAAGTGGTATATGTGGGTGGGCCAGATAAAATCCTAAAAATAAAAACCTTTTGGTTATTTTTCTTGTTGATATTAATCTAAATAACAATTTGTATTTTGAAAGCACATGCACATACACACACATACGTATACACGAAAGGCAACAGGAAAAAGGTCAATAGGGAATTTAAATTTTAGCTTATGGTTATTGTTGTTGTTTTTTTTGGGGAATCAGGGATAAATTGAAAATGTATGACAATTTGAAATTGATCTTTTGTAAGGTGGTCTAGACACGTAGCTAAAGATACAAAAAAATTATGTAGGTTATGTGTAAAACATAATGTACAGTAAGTATGTGTGGTATATTTGAACAACAGAGTGATTTGGGCTTTAAACATTTACAGAGAGTAGAATGTCATATTTTATTGACGCAAAACACTGATCTACATCAAAAAATGTTGGAACTCTGATCAATGGTTATTGATAAATGGTTATGGCTACCGCCCGCAAAGGCGCTGCAGTCACGGCCAGCAATTAATCTAAGACTTCAATACTGAACGATTCACTTTCAATTGAAGATAAAGCCATTTGATTCTATTTCCACAGACTTTATTCCATTGCTTCCATTCCATAGGGCTCGATAGGTGACTTTCAAGACTAGTCGCTGGTAGTTAACGTGGTTATGATGAAATTTTATTTATCTTAAGATTTATGATTGTACAGTGGGATGGACTATTAATGTTCTATTAAAAGTTACCAATGATTTGGATGCTGCTGATACATCAACCACGACGCTTACTTTAGTGGCTACACTTGTTTCCTTAATTATTATTGGATGGCGCGGCAAATACAATTATCGTACTCGTCCATAAATTTCACGTATTCTTCCCTAAGATGATGATATTGCAGCTTTTATTATGGAACTGAAAAACATCATAGTGCTTGCATTAGCGATTCTCCAAATATAGCTGGGTTTGCAAAGAACAGCATTTTGACTAAATATCAACTTTGTTCATCACGGTATGTTTAAACTCCTGGAATCATTGCTTGCAATGTTGATCCTGCAGACTGAGATGGTTATCTGTAGTAAATTCCTCTAACTCTAACTCGCAGAATTTTCTATGCGTTTGATCAACGTTAAAATCGAAAGTGACACTAAATAATGGTTGCTCAATGCACAGGCAAATCACCACTACCAATAATCCAACCGAATAGCATGTTTTGAGCGGTTAGGTTGCTCGGGCCATCGAGCTTATGTTTAATAATTCTGGACTGGCTCTTGGAAGCTAATGTGTTAAATTATTCATAATATAAAATGTCGAAAAGAAAATCATGTATGAGTCCTTTTGAAAACATTCGATATTATTTTACAACATAGAGATGATGGGGGTGTCATTACTGAAACTGGCTTGAATCGCATTAAGATCAACGGGCGAATGTTAAGTGGTAGAATGCTTGCTATGACGTAATAGACATAATTTTCTTAGTGAACAATATACCTCAGAAATATGTCCTATAGGAGTCCTACGCTGATTTGAATCAAGTGATTTAAATTGATCACACAAGTATCAAGGGAGTTAGGATATTTTATTTCAACCGTTTTAGAGGACTGGCTCATCATACCGCTTCTAACAATTCGAGACTGCTGTATTTTCGTTAACATTGGTTCCAAATAGTTCCTTGAATGATTGAAATTTTGAATTTTTTACCTTAAAAGCACGGAAAATTTAATGCTGATAATTTTACATTTCAATAATTCTGTGTCGAATTGTCCTATCTCAGAATGATCGGGATCGATACTTCTAATCATATGATCGAATTCCTCAAAATCACTTTAACAGCGTTCCAATTGTTCCAAACTAACTTAAGCATCTTCCAAATCCATTTGATTATCGACAAAAGCATTTATAGTTTTTTCCAGGCGGGTGAATAAATCGTGCATTACCACGCCTTTTCGTGTATTCCGTAAATTTCTTTTCTGTTACTTATCAAGAATTTAAGGTTAAATGTGCACAAATGTGACTTTACATAGAAAGCAAACTATTTACTGTTTTCTCCGTTACAGTAAGTGAAATTTGATACATTCGGTTTTTCATTATTTTTAGATCGCGGATTTTAATTTTAAAGATCACACACATGAATTACGGAGCATAATATCTGGATATGAAAGTATATCGCCGGCGACCCTGGGAACTCAATTGGGTTCAGAAGCATCTGCAAAATGCAGTTCCAAGAATCACCTCTGATGAAGACATAAACAACAAAGGATTTTATATACCTCATCATGCCGTAACCAAAAAGTGAATTCTTTGTAGCCTCCCGTGCCGCGAAGCAAGCTCCGAGTGGAGGTGATGATGAAAATGATTTACTGCACCTCCAAGAAGAAATCACTCGCCTTCTCTCTCAGCTCTGGACACTGTATTGTTGTGTCCAGCGGTGTTTATTAAAACTCAACATGTTGAGCTCGACTCTAGGTATAAGTTGTTCTGTTTTTATTGGAATTTTCGTTCGAGTTCGACGACTAAGGAGTAGTTGTGAGGGCGAAGCACCTGATTTAGCCACAGGATGATTTCGATACTCCAGTAAAATGTAATTTAAATCGTTATTATCCTCCATCGACTTTTCCACTAAATTCTTTCCAATTTGAACAGCTTTTTCTGCTTGATCATTAGATCTGGGGTACGTGGGGCTCAATGTTTTAATTTTAAATTCCCAACTTTCACTAAATTCCTGCATTTCTTTAAATGCAAACGGCATATTGTCACAGATACTCGTTTTTGGAATTCCGTGAGTGGTAAATACATTTTTAATTTTCTCAATGATTTCGCTTGGATGTTTGTTTTTCAACGGAATAATTTCAAGCCACTTGCTGTAGTAATCTGTAACAACCATCTATTCACTAACTCCTACCTGAATAATATCACATGCAATCTTTTCGAAAGGTAAATTTGGTATTTCATGCGGGATTAACGGCTCCTTTATATTCGATATCTGAAATTCCTCACACTCTCAAGCTTTAATTTTATTATCGAGCTGGCATTTCGAATTTGGCCATCCTTCTTTATATATTTTTAATATCTTGGATAAAATTTCATCCTTTGCCGTTTCATGTATGAATATTTCCTTTTTATGATCTGACATGCTTATTGTATGTATCACATCTTCATACTCTTTAAATTCGTCGGTATTTTCGCCCAGTAAATAGCTCCTAGATAAGTGATCGGCTATGTGCATCTCTTTACCTGGTCTGTATATTACATTTATCTCATATTTTAATAATTTCATTTTCATTCTCTGTAAACGAGAAGAATTGACCTTATGCATTTCGTTTTTCATTATGCTCAACACTGGTTTGTGATCCGAATGAACTTTCACTGGTCTTCCAAAAATATAATGGTGAAATTAGGGGCTATATTTATTTCAAGGGGTAATCTCCTAAAGTTGTAGCAACCAAAAGGTGTACTAAAAGCGCAAAGACTTTTCGAGTTGTTATCCAGTTCGATCTGGTAGAACCCATCCTTAAAGTCTAAAACTGTAAACACCTTGACACCCGCTAATTTAGTAGTTAGGTCTTCTAATTTTGGGATTTCATATTAATCTTTCTTGAATGCCTCGTTTAAAAATTTTGGGTCTAAGCAAAGTCTTAAGCTCCCGTTCGATTTTTGTACTACTACGAGATTACTAATCCATTCTGTCGGTTCAGATAATTTTTCTATTATTCCTGTCCTGTCAATCGATTTTCAGTACTATTGGTATTATTGGTACATTTTATTTCCGCTACCTCAGCTTTCTTTCGCGTTCTCTCTTCTATACGACATCTATCCACTGCATCCTGTAGTGCAGGGTTGCCTTCTTTTATAAATGTTTACAATCCAATCCATCTCTGATTAGCACGTCATTCTTCGCTTTGAACCCACATTGTTCCGCCATAGCCCTTAAATTTTGGTAAAAGTCCTCAAATGGCTCGTATAATTTTTTTTTTTTTACTATGGCCCTTAATCCCATTATATGGGTACCTTTCTAAACTTTCTAAATTAGCACGCCTTATTTCCAATTTAACCATACCGTATGGCACAATTCTCGATCCCCCGAAAGCCTTCAAGATCACATTAGCTTTTTCTATTTAATAATTAACATTCAAATTATTCAAAATTTTTAAAGGTAAAACACTAACTTCAGAGCCTGTGTCTATTTTAAAATTTAATTCAAAATTCTTTATAAACAATTTTTCGAACCACCCTCTTTTATCGGCAATAGTATCAATTTCCACTTCAATTACTTCTATATAATGATTTTCAATCATGAAATTATTCCGTTGAAAAACAAACAGTCAACCGAAATCATTGAGAAAATTAAAAATGTATTTACCACTCACGGAATTCCAAAAACGATGATCTGTGACAATATGCCGTTTGCATTTAAAGAAATGCAGGAATTTAGTGAAAGTTGGGAATTTAAAATTAAAACATTGAGCCCCACATACGCCAGATCTAATGATCAAGCAGAAAAAGCTGTTCAAATTGCAAAGAATTTAGTGAAAAAGTCGATGGAGGATAATAACGATTTAAATTACATTTTACTGGAGTATCGAAATTTCGAAGGAAGGTTTTTTATTAGAAGGAATTCGTTTCATTTAAGAAAGTCAAATAGAAGACTTCAATTTAGAAATGAACTGGACGATACAAGAAAGAGTGTACACAGTGATCAGATTCCTGATTTAGGTATAGGACAACGGAATATGGAACAAAGTACATATTCACATATTGACAATGATAGGGTTACAGTCAACGAAGCCATGGTGACTAGGTCAGGGCGGATAACTTTTCAACCCCGAAGGCTAGATGATTACATTAGATATTAAGTAATTTTGGGTTATTATATTTAAGGGGAAGGTAATAACGATAGTTAATTGATTAATTGAAAAAAAAAAAAAAAAAAAATGAGTTTGAATTGATTTGTATGCGGGGGAGATGTAGTGAAGTTAGTATTAATCTGAAATTAACTAAAGGAATACACCTTAAATACTAAATGAACACACCCTACATATATATATAGTATGAACGCAACCAAGATTAATACTAACTTCACTACAACACGGAAGTCCAAATGCTGTAAAATATTAGTCAATGTTTCTATAGAAAGTTTTACACTAAAGAATTCCAAGGTCATATGAAAAACTTATACGAATGTTTTTGACATAATATGGAAGCCACAACTTATCATTTTGTTTTTACTTCCAAGCTGCCTTGAACCAATTCTCGAATAGTTCTACATTGGCTAAGAAGTCATCTTAAGCGTTAGGTCACGTTCATCGGCAATCGCACGACAAAATGTTAATCACAGATCTCGCAAATATTGGAAACATACCATACATTGGAAGTACCTGTTTGCAGTTCCAATCTGAATTCTTGTCAAGCATACCAGTTATTCTACCGGTGAAATTTTTTGTATAATAAAAGAGCGCGGCAAAATTTATAGGACCTAGAAAAACCCAAGTTTGCTGGATTGCTTCAATTTTTTCATTGGTTGGCGTAATGCTCAAAGCAAAGATTTTAAGACCGAATCTTATTGGAACTGCTTCGAGGCGACTGGTGGGCTCCTTCCTGTTTGTTCTAGCGGTCACGAAATTATTGAAATAGGACATGATTTCCAAAATTAGAGATTTACCGAGAAATGAAAATTGTTCATAGATCGACGTTGCTGACGACAGCGAGGTTTCAATGTTTTATTTAATATGGATTGATCTTTCGATAGTATGCACGGAAAGATTGGAACAGCCAGATTATTCCAATGGCACTATAGTTCTTTGTTATATTAGTCGATCGAGTTCCGTTCGGACATTCCGAAGCTAGTAACCTACGCAAACCAATTTCTAGTTTTTGAGCTATATATATTAAAACATCTTCCTTCTAGAGGCAATTTTGAGAAAACTAGGAGAAATGTGAAAATAAACGAGGAGTTGCAAACTCTTTGATTGTGACGAAGAACCACATGCTTATATAAGGAAGGGCCTACTTTATCATATAAATGCAGTATTTAGTTTATACCCTTGTTGTGGACCGAGCGGAAGCAATGTTTTAATCCATTTTATTCTCAAATAATTTTATGAACATTGTAATTTTTATTTATTATTTTCATCACCAACTCCACAACAGTACTGATTTATCTTTTGCTCTTATCATCATTATCATCTCGTACATTTAACAAGTATATAATGATTATACATAAATCAATATTGTTTTGGTATTGTAAGTAATTTTAATATATAATAACTTAATCTAATACATAACAAAAATACAGTGGTGCATTTGCCACACCTCCCTGCTTAAAACAAAAGTTATTCTGCAAACGAATAATCTTTTGATGATATTTATTCATACATACTGATATATTTATATAAATATTAAATATATATATATAACAATATTTGTGTTTTTTATTTTTATTTTATTTTATATAATTCAATAATTTAAATACAAAAATGTTTTGTTTCTTAATTAAATTTTAAATATATATAACAATATTTGTGTTTTTATTTTATTTTATATAATTCAATAATTTAAATACAAAATTGTTTTGTTTCTTAATTAAATTTTATACCTTATGCAATTTAATTCAGTTAAATAAAAATAGATAAATTAAAGTTAAATTTTAAATAATTTCAAACGATTATTGTGAACTATCTTTGATGTTCTACCGATTTTGATAGAGGAGTTTTCTATTGAAATAATTTTATCAATTTCATAGGGACCAAGCCATTCTGGATCTAATTTTGCTTTTTTTACATTTTGAAGTAGTACTTGATCGCCTAATTGGAATTGTTGAGGATTTATGGATTTGTCATAATAGGATTTGGACTTTTCTTTCGAGTTCAGCAGATTACTTTTCGCAATAGCAAGAGAATTTTGCAATTTAAATTTTAAATCGAAATAATAATCATCTATGGTATAATTAGGTTCTGGGTCTTTGCAAATGGAGGACGGAATGTTTGGAGTAAAACCGAATACTAACTCGTACGGCATATACTCGGTTGAACTATGTGGTGTGGTATTGTAGGAAAATGTTAAATATGGTAGCCACATGTCCCAGTTAAGTGTATCCGATTGAGAAAAATTCCTTAAATATTCTCCAAGCGTTTTGTGGAATCGTTCCAGAGCACCATTGCTCTGAGGGTGATAAGCTGTGGTCGACAATTTTTTTATTTTTAAAAGTTTGCATATTTGAGTAAACAAATTACTCATAAAGTTTGTACCCTGGTCCGTAAGTATTTCATCTGGAATTCCATATAAACAAATAAACTTTTCGACGAAAACTTGTGCAACGATTTCGGTTTCTTGAGAAGGAATAGGATGAGCAACTGAAAACTTCGTAAGGTCGTCCTGTAAAGTAAGGATATATTTATTGTTATTGTGTGAAGAAGGCATAGGACCTACGATGTCTAAAAATACTTTTTCAAAACTCTTGGATGCAGTAGAAGTGATTTTCAAAGGTTCTTTTGTTTTTCTTCCGTGTTTATTTATTTGGCAAAGTTTACACTTGTAAATATATTGTTTTATAGTCGAAAACATATTGGGAAAGTAAAAATATTTCTGCAATCTTTTAAATGTGCGATATACACCCTGGTGTCCACCAAGTGGTGAAATATGAAATTCTTGTATCAATTGTTGAATTTCGGAGTCGTCTGTAATATTTTTAACCATAACAGTTTCTTGGTTGACGTAATTATCTAAATTAAGATCACCTGAAAAACTCTGATTATTAAAATTTGGCGGAGTTGCAGCTTCGTTAAAGGTTTCTGGTTTATTTTCATCTTCTTCAATTTCTGTAACATTTAAATTGTCTGTATCGTTGTTGTTTCCGTTTAAATGTCTCTTCGATCGCGTTATTACCCCACATTCAGGTAAGTTATCTAAAGCTTTATTTTCATTTCTAATACGACTAAGTGCATCAGCATTTTGTATGAGAGTTCCTGGTTTATGAATAATCGTAAAGTCGTAATCATCAAGACATATTTGCCACCGTATTTGTCGTGACTTCGGTGTTTTTAGTTTATATAGCCATAGAAGAGCACGATGATCGGTTATAACACAAAATTTATGTCCATAAAGGTAAGGTCGAAAGTGAGACATAGACCAAATGATAGCAGATAATTCCTTTTCGGTAAGTGAATAGTTAACTTCAGCGTTACTGAGTACTCGACTCGCGTATGCAATCGGAAGATCAAATCCATCTACTTCTTGTGAAAGAATTGCACCTAGCGCAAAATCGCTAGCGTCACATGTAAGTTTGAAAGGTTTAGCAAAGTTAGGCATTTGTAAAATAGGAGGGTTTATAAGACTTTCTTTCAATGATTCAAATCCTTTTTGGCATTCAGAACTCCAATTAAATGGCGTATTTTTCTTGAGAAGATTTGTTAAGGGTTTAGCTTGTTTTGAAAATTGAGGAATAAATTTACGGTAATAACCGGCTAATCCAAGGAATGATTGGATTTCTGTCCGATTTCTAGGTAAAGGAAAATGTTTAACATCATTGATTTTAGATTCATCTGGCTTTATTCCTTCTGCTGTAACTATATGACCTAAATAATAAATTTCGTGTCTGAGAAACTGACACTTAGACGGATTTACTTTTAGATTATAACGACGAAATCTTTGTAATACTTCCTTAAGTCGATTATTATGATCAATGAGTGTTGCGCCGAATACCACGACGTCATCAAGATATGCAAGGCATTTTATATTATTAAGGCCACTTAAAACACTGTTTATCATACGCTGGAACGTTGCTGGCGCTCCTTTTAGACCGAAAGGCATAGAGGTAAACTCGTAATGACCTTCATCTGTACTAAATGCGGTCTTAGGACAATCAGAAGGATTTAGTTTGATTTGGTGGTATCCACTTTGCAGATCCAACGTAGAAAAATATTGAGCCATTCCTAATTTATCAAGTATATCATTGATATTAGGAAGAGGGAATATGTCATCAATAGTGACTTGGTTTAGTTTCCTATAATCCACTACGACTCTCCACTTTTTCTCACCGTTTGTCGATTTCTTTGGAACAAGTAACAAGGGGAAGTTCCACGGACTTATACTGTCTTGGATAATACCTTCTTCAAACATATTATTTACTTGTCTTTGAATTTCACTTTTAGTGGAATGGGGTTGACGATAAGGACGCACGTGAATAGGTACTGAGTCGGGTAATGTTCTGACACTATGTTGAACTACATCGGTAGTCGTAAGTTTATCACCTTCTAAATAGAATACGTCGTGAAATTCATTTAGTATTGGCATGAGACAATCTTCTTCTTCTTGGTTAAGATGACTACAACTAATAGATGACTTAAGAATTGATAAACGATTACTAATATGTTCATTATTATGTTCTAAAAGGTATATTCCATATGTGTTAAAAGGTTCTATTTTAAAGGTTAAATTTGGAATAATATAAGGTTTATCGGATACATTTAGAATTGGCAAGATAATATGGTTTTCAATAACCTTGTGAATTGAGTTAGCTAGAAAAACGGACGGAGCAATTTCCTGGGACGGGCAGATAAATTCGAATTCGTTGGAAAGATTAACTGGTACTGTAATGATTCTTTCTGAACGGGGAGGAATTTCAATTTGCATTAACGTTTCGACCTGAATATCTGGATGTAACCTTAAAGATATAACTTCGGAATCAATGGGTATTTCTACGGATAAATTTTGAAAATTGATATTGCACTGATATAATGTTAAAAAATTTTGTCCTATGATACCAAACGCACTGATTGGAAATGAATCGTCAACTATTTGTAGTGTGATATTAATTTCCTTTCCGTTAGCAAATTGTATGACACCATCACATTCTGCAAGCGTTTCAATTAATTCAGTAGATATGCCTCTTAATTTGCATTTTGCGTCTATATATACTGTTGTGTTATCGTACAGAACCGATTTCTTTATAATGCAGATGTCCGCTCCGGTATCTACTAAAAATGGTAAATTTTTATGTTTACAAACATCTATGTTGAGATTCACATATTTGTTAGAATTATTATTACTTTGGTTAATTTGATATATATTCGCCATAAGAATATCGTTATGCTGAGTAGTTTCAGAGTTATGTGTTACGCATTCCTCTGTTTTTAATTTGGATCCAATTGGGAGACACTCTGTAAATCTTGGACTTCGAAGGTGTGCCTCTGATTGGCCTCGAAAATCCGTTTACATTTCCCGAACCCGATGTTGTAGGTCTTGCTGCACTATTATTTAGGTTAAATGAATCACTACGTTTTTTTAAAAAACAATCTTGAATATGATGCCCAAGCTTTTTGCAATAGGCACATGGTTGAGATGAAAAAGTATTAACGGTTTTCGAATTATGTGAACTATTAGGGATTTTCGGTTTTCGATAACATACATCTTTGGTATGTCCGGAACGTTTGCAGTAATTACAGAATAATGACTTATTTGAGGAATTAGACTTATTGGAAATGGACAATTTAGGCATATACTTAATTGAAAGTTCTTCTTCTATGGCTCGATTTATTGCGTCAGACAACTTTTCAAATCGACATGCTTTGACAATTAGTTTGATCGATGTATCCAAGCCTTCTTGGAAACTTTTCAGAGCTATCGTTGCGTTTAAATTCTCTATAGTATTTGCAGCCTTTCTGCCTTGAGAAATTATACATGCTTCATTCAAATCATGGAGTATGTTTTCCACTCGAGCGGAATATGATTTTACGTCTTCATTCTGACCTTGTCTTATACAAGTTAGTTGTAACTGGAGATGACCAATTGACCTGGTTTCGATAAATTCTCTCTCTAGCAATTTTTTGAAATTTTCCCACGTATCTAGAGTTTTATATTTAAAAAGATTAAATGCTTTACCTTCTAATTTTAATTTGATTAATTTAAGAAATTTTAATTTATCTTCCTCGCGGAGTTCCGAGTGAATCAGATCGCACGCGGAGATATATCTGTCTAGTTCTCGAGAATCACCAGAGAAATTTGGAACCAATTTCAATACAAATGATGGATCAAGAGCTGCCATATTGAATTCAATAGTATTGTTTAGATTAACTTGCTCTACTAGTGAATTATCGATTGAATGACCTGTTACTTCAAATGGGCTTTGTAATGGAAGTTGTTGATTTGAATCTTTAAATGTATTTGAACTAAATGAATTTTGAATATTATTTGATTCAGGTGATAAAGGTTCGGATTTAATAGATATGCTCGAACTAGAAAGAATTTGAGGTATAGCAGTAAGTTTTTCTTGCGATTCAATTGGGTTTTTAGATGATTTTGATCCTGATTTTTCGATAATAATTTTTCGTAATTGTATAAATGTAGATTCGTTATCACTTTCGTCGTCTAATTGAGAATCAAGATCATCTGACATATCGTATTTATAAGGATTGGGAAAAATTTAAAACGTTTTCGGATGACGATACCTATGTTTGAAAAACTATCATAAATTGCACAAGAAATAATTTCAGTACCAAACCAATTTTTAAAAATCAAAAATTGAATAAATTTTATAAATAATCTAGAATTTAAGAATTATAAAATTTTAATATCTACATTAGTAAAATTATTTAAGTTTAAGTCTAAGTTTAGGCATGTTGAAATTTTATTTAGATTAGAGTTTTTAATTGATTTGAATTAAATTTATTGTTATTATTTTTATTTCTTTATTTATTTAGACAAATTGATTAAATAAAATTTCCAAATTAAGATTACCTTTAGATCAGCGTATAATTGTATAACTGTGCTATTTTTCCTGTTGACCTCATGTTGATTGTACATATTTTCCGGTTATATCTATTTCTCCACTGTATAGCATGTGGTTTTAGTCGACCTTGTAAACAGCTTGAAACAGCTTATAAATAATTTTCATCCAGGGAACAAATTTCAGGAACCTTTTACAATTCATGAACAATTCAAATGTAAAGTTGGCAAAACACTTTTAATAGGTGCCTACTAAAAGCATGTGGTTTTCGTTAAATTTATCAACGTGGTGCAGTGGTTATTTACATATGTATAACCTTATTTCTAACATTATTATTTAATTTCAGTTTATTTTGTTTTATAATTAATAAATTGTTTGTAATTATTTGATTAATATTATGCACGTAGTTTGTTTTATTTAGATAGTACGTACTTTAGTTTCACACACATTACGGTTTTACAGTTAATTAATATGAACCTTCTAGGTAACTGCAGGCGGCATCCGATCAATCACTGTATATAATATATTTTTTTTTTTTTTTTACTACACTTTTAATATTTATGAATTTAATTTAATCGCCTAATTTAGTGTCGCGAATTAATTTTTCCATATAATTTTTATAATTAACACAACTGGAAATTTTCTTATTAATGATGCACTTTGCGATGATATAATGGAGCGGTTGTATTATGTATGTCCAACATACAATACAATATAACGTTGAATTATATCAGTTTTTTTGGCAAGAAAACTGAAAAACTATATCTTACTTCTGACACCAACTGTTGTGGACCGAGCGGAAGCAATGTTTTAATCCATTTTATTCTCAAATAATTTTATGAACATTGTAATTTTTATTTATTATTTTCATCACCAACTCCACAACAGTACTGATTTATCTTTTGCTCTTATCATCATTATCATCTCGTACATTTAACAAGTATATAATGATTATACATAAATCAATATTGTTTTGGTATTGTAAGTAATTTTAATATATAATAACTTAATCTAATACATAACAAAAATACAGTGGTGCATTTGCCACACCCTATAGGCAAAAACATTTCTGGTGCAGAAATTGTAAAGATGAAGAATATCGATTTTTTTCTTGAAAAAGATGCATAATTTCTGTGATGGTTTGTGGGAGCTTAGTAAAATGATATTCCGACAGTTACCAATCTTCAGTCAGAACTTTGCTTAGAGGCTTTACTCGGATCCTCCAACAATTTAAGCCAAACTTATCAAAAGATCGACTTCAAGATTCTATGCAGGGTATTGTGAAAGAGGGTTCCAGTCAGAAGCGCCACTTGTTACAGCAACGAACTCGATACTATGGTCTAGACCGGATTCGCTAAAGTACGCAATTTAAAATGTTTCTCCTCCAAAAAACATCACTTCAAACCTAAATCCTTTATCTCAAAAAATAAACTGGATACAGCACAATTACACGGTAAAACAGCTAGAAGCGGTATCCCTTTTAGGCAGTTCCTATGTTTTTTTGGATATTTATTAGAAACGAAAAAACTAACTTTTCACACATTTTCAGTCGGTATAAAACTCTTTAAATAAAACGTTCACCAGCTCTTCTAATGTTAGCTCAGCTAATCGACTAATCCTTGTTGAAGTTAGCCGAAAGTAATAAAATGTCGGTAATGCAGATAGTGTCTTGGCTATCTCAAGCACAATTACCAGCCGACATATTCCTTCTTTTCCAGGTAACTCTCCAATATTTTGTTGTTACAGTTTGCCACAATGTAACCAAGCTCATTGCACCAATAGTACCGTGGTCCGCATTTCTTGGAATTAAACGAATTAACCTTTTTACCATAAAAGGCTGATTAATGGATCTGTGTGTTTTCCTGGGTTTGTGCGTGTTGCAAAGCTCCGTTTTAACGTAATCTTCTGTGATTTTCGTCCCGGAGCTCTCAAGTTCCATTAGCGTTGGTTTAAATTCGTCACCCTCAATTTATGATCACTCAACGATTTATTATTTTCAAGCATCGATATTATTAATGTTTTTATTAAACCCATTTCGTGGAAGTCCGGGGTTTTCAAAAGCTTCTCTTCAAACTATCCCAGACAACTTTAGCTGTATTTGCGAATTGATTGTGAACATAGCTCACCGGATCAATCGACAGAATTTATCTGGCTTGTGACCCTTCGACTACTGCCTGTGCTGCGTTCTAATTCTACTTTCCAACAGTGTTAAGTTGTGTCGATTTTCATTAAGATTGTTCGTGTTAAAAAATTATGGGAAATGCAATAAATTATGATACATTTTGTTGGTTAGATACATTTTTGATACAAGCACAGGGGCCAAAATTTTAGCAAAACCCATAACCAGAGCAAATTATATTTGGTTAAAAAAAAAAATCGGTAGATTACGACGAAATTTACTGTTTGGTAGTTATGGCCCTCGGCTTAGCCATGATTTTCATATACAAATGTATGACCTTCCTTCTTTCCATTAAAAATCAAGTTCACATTTTCAAGATAAAAATAGAATGATTTTTCTACCGATTTAAATTAATTTTTTTTTGGTTCTGATTGAATGCCCTCTAGAATGTACAGCCACCTGTAAAAGTCGCTGTCATTATCTTACAAAACCTTCAAAAATCAAATAAAATTGAAATTGAATTTTAAAAGATATAACCTTGAAATATTATGTAATAAAATTTGTTCAAGTTCATTTCGTAATATGATTTTACGATTGTCCATCCAGTTAAATAAACGAGGCCCTGTTTAGGTTCTGATGAAATTTATAAATGAACCGTGAAATTTTTAAGCGTTCACAAATTAATTATTTACTTATGGTGTGGTTAAAAAATACCATTCGTTTCCCATTCCCATACACATTAAAAATGTAAAATAATTAATTTACACCATGGATTTTACAAAAAAAAAAAACTTTTCATACAAAATCCACTTCACATGCAATAAACTTTTCAAACAATGAAAATTATTTGATTTTGTTTAAAGAACGATTTTGTACTACATGCGAACAGAGGGAGGTTTGTTATAAATTTAAATTGAAACTTTTAAACAATTTAGGCTATACAATTATTGTAGGTGTACACAAAATTTTGATTATCGACACATTGTGTGTTTATTCTAATTTTTTATAGATTTATCGCCTTCATATTAATACATATGTGTATACTTTCTTGAACACAATCGTAATCATATAACAATGTACGTTAATGTTAATTTTCTGTTTACGAAGGATATAGAATTTATTTTGATTTTATTCACATGAAAATTTATTTGAAAATAGAATATAAATTTTCATTTTATACGATATTAGAATATAGTTTCATATAATTCTTATTTACGTACATATACATATATATTAGAGCTATAAATTCGAAATTGTATAATAAAATTAATTTTCCTTTCTGTTGCATTCAAATTATTATTGTTTATATGGAAAACATAACAGAAATGGATATAAAATTCCATTATATCTAATAAATTTTCTAATTGGGTGGATTTCTAGCTATGTAGATGTGTATAAACACAATTTATTATGTTAAGTTGGGTAAGTAAACAGAACCATATGATGTAGATGGAACAATAAATATTTGTAATACTAATTTATACAATAAAATACGTGTGGTGCCGTTGGCTAATGCCAAGATAATTTAATGTTTAACAATGTACCCTTAATATTTATATATTAGCTGCAGTGCAGGTCAGCTTGAGCTATAGTCAAAGTGTACCTAGTTAAAGCAGGTTCCATACCATCTCCTTCATCAGCCAGCACAACCATTGGTTGTTTATTTAACCAAAAAAAAAATTATTGATTTAATTCGCCTGTATGTATGGTAGCGCAACATAATGCCAATATTTGTTTCTATTTAAATTTAGAATAAAACAATTATCTCCTTAGGTAGGGACGGGGCTAAGACGAGGTAGAAAATGGTTTGAACGAAATCTGGAGGCCAACGGCAATTCAAGAACACCTTAATGTGAACGATTGCAAAGTTGCAGACTTTTTACGGGTTGGTCAATTTTATGCAGTAATTAAAGAACAATATTGCTGCCGCAATGTCATACTGCTCGCTTGAAATAAAGTCCATTGAAATTTGAAAATGAGCCAATGGAGAATATTAATATTTAATTAAATTGGACGGTGTATTGCAATATTGAAGTATAATCATATTCTGTAGGATCAAACTCTGAAGTTTGTCAGTGTATCAAATTCTGGAGTCGAAAGAGATTCTGAAGATTTTATTAAATTCTCAAGATTAATCATATGTTGAAGCTTCCATCAAATTCCGAAAGTGAAGGCTTTTATCGAGTTATGAAGGTTTTGTCAAATTCTGAATATTTATCTCCAATCAAATTTTGAATTTTGTTCAAATTCTTAAAATATTTATCAAATTCATCAAATCAATTCAATAAATTCCAAAGTTTTTATCAAATTGTGAGAATTTCACATTCTTAAATGTTTAACAAATACTGAAGTTTAATCGTATTCTAAAGCTTTTATCAAATTATGAAGTTTCAAACTTATCATATTCTGAATCTTTGATTAAATTTTGAAAATTAAATGAATTCTAAAGTTGCTAACAAATTCTCAAGCTTAATACAATATTGAAGTTTAAATAAATCCCAAAGTTTTTATAAGATTGTGAAATTTAAAATTCAATAAAATTCTGAAGCTTCTAAAAAATTTTGAAAATGTTATCAAATTTTCAGATTTACTCAAATTCTGAATTTTAATCACATTATAAAGTTTGTGAAGTTTAATCAAATTCTAAACTTTCATGAAGTTTAACCGAATTCTGAAGTGTTTATCAAATTCTGCTATTTTTATCAAATTCTGAGATTTTATCGAATTTTGAAAGTTGTTTACATATTTATAAAGTTAATTCAACTTCTAAAGTTCTCATTCGAGAAGTTTAACCAAATTCTGACACTTCAATCAAATTCTAAAATTTCTATCAAATGATAAAAATTCTATTGTTTGTTAAAATTCTGAAGTTGTATGCTATTGTGAATTTCAATCAAAATCGGAAGATTTTCTTAAAGTTGAAGAGTAATCAAATTCTGAATTATTGATAAAATTATGAAGATTAATCATGTTCTGAAGATAAATCATATTCTGAATTTTATTCAAATTCTGAAAAATTTTATTGAATTTATCAAATCAATTCAATCAAATTCTGAATTATTTTATCAACCTACGACCGGTTTTGTCAATTTGACCGGAATTCAGAATTTCTGAAGAATCTTGTAATTCGTAAGTTTTTATCCATATACAAAAATTAAATTCTAAAACTTAGCCCAATTTGGAAGTTCTTAACTATATAATTATAAAGTTCATAGAAATTTTGAAGATATTATCAAATTCTGAAGTTTCGATAAAATTCTGAAGTTTTGATAAAATTTTGTAATTTCAAATCAATTCAATAAAATTCTGAAATTTCTGTAGAACTTAAGAGTTTAGTCAAATTCTAAAGTCTAGTTAAATTCTAAAGATTTTATCAAATTGTAAGGTCAATCCTACCAATTCATATTCAAAAGCTTTTTCAAATTTTTTAAATTTTATCACATTCTTAAATGTTTAGTAAATACTAGATAGATTCATCTTAATCATATTCCAAGCTTTATAAAATTCTGAAGTTTCTAAAAAATTCTGAAGTTTAAATCAAATTCTAAAGGTTCAATCAAATTCTGAAGTTTTATCAAATTCTGTTGTTTAACAAACTCTAAAGGTGTTATCAAATTTTCATATTTAATCAAATTCTGAATTTTTAGTCACGTGAATTCTAAACTTTAACCAATTCTTGAAGTTTAACCGAATTCTGAAGTGTTTATCAAATTCTGAGGTTTTATCGAATTCTGAAAAATGTTTACATAATTATAAAGTTATTCAAATTCTAAAGTTCTCTTTCAATTCTCGGGTTGAACCAAATTCTGAAATTTCTATCGAATGGTAAAAATTCTATTGTTTGTTAAAATTCTGAAGTTGTATACAATTGTGAGTTTTATTCATGCTGAAGAATAATCAAATTCTGAATTATTGATAAAATTATGAAGATTAATTATGTTCTAAAAATAAATAATATTCTAAATTTTATTCAAATTTTGAAAAAATTTATTGAATTTATCAAATCAATTCAATCAAATTCTGAATTATTTTATCAACCTTAAAGGTTTGGTCAATTTGACAGGAATCCAGAATTTCTGAAGAATCTTGTAATTCGTAAGTTTTTATCCAAATTTGTATTTTAATCAAATTCTGAAACTTACCCCAATTTTGAAGTTCTCAACTAATTCTAAGGTTCAATGAAACTTTGAAGATTTTATCAAATTCTGAAGTTTTTTTAGATTCTGAAGTTTTGATAAAATTCTGTTGTTTAATCAAATTCCGATGATTTAATCAAATGCTAAAACTTCTGAAAATAAATCAAATTCTGGATTTCGTTCAAATTCTTAAAAATTTTTTCAAATTTTGAAAATTACTGTCAAACTTCAAAGTTTTTGTCAAATTCTAAAGTCTAGTTAAATTCTAAAGTTTTTATCAAATTGGAAGGTCAATCCTACCAATTCATATTCAAAAGCTTATTGAAATTTTTAATATTTTATCACAGTCTTAAATGTTTAGTAAATACTAAATTTTAATCATATTACAAGCTTTATAAAATTCTGAAGTTTAAATCAAATTCTGAAGTTTCAATCAAATTCTGAAGTTTTATCAAATTGTAAAGTTTTATCAAATTCTGTTGTTTAACAAACTCTAAAGGTGTTATCAAATTTTCATATTTAATCAAATTCTGAATTTTAATCACGTAATAAGGTATGAGAAGTTTAATGAAATTCTAAACTTTCACCAATTCTTGAAGTTTAACCGAATTCTGAATTGATTATTAAATTCTGAGGTTTTATCGAATTCTGAAAAATGTTTACGTAATTTTAAAGTTGATTCAAATACTAAAGTTCTCATTCAATTCTCAAGTTTAACCAAATTCTGAAATTGCAATCAAATTCTGAAATTTCTATCAAAAAGTTAAAAATTCTATTGTATTTTAAAATTCTGAAGTTGTATACAATTGTGAATTTTATTCAAGCTGAAGAATAATCAAATTCTGAATTATTGATGAAATTATGAAGATTAATTATGTTCTAAAGATTAATAATATTCTGAATTTTATTCAAATTTTGAAATCAATTCAATCAAATTCTGAATTATTTTATCAACCTTAAAAATTTTGCCAATTTGGCAGGATTTAATCAAATTCTAAAGATTCTTGTAATTCGTAAGTTTTTATCCAAATTTTTAGTTTAATTAAATTCTTAAACTTATCCCAATTTGGAAGTTCTTAACTAATTCTAAAGTTCATAGAAATTTTGAAGATTTTATCAAATTCTGAAGTTTTTTTTAAATTCTGAAGCTTTGATAAAATTCTGTAATTTCAAATCAATTCAATCAAATTCTGAAATTTCTGTAAAACTTTAAAGTTTTGTCAAATTCTAAAGTCTAGTTAAATTCTAAAGTTTTTATCAAATTGGAAGGTCAATCCTACTAATTCATATTCCAAAAGCTTATTGAAATTTTTAATATTTTATCACAGTCTTAAATGTTTAGTAAATACTAAATTTTAATCATATTCCAAGCTTTATAAAATTCTGAAGTTTTCAATCAAATTCTGAAGTTTTAATCAAGTTCTGAAGTTTTATCAAAATGTGAAGTTTTATCAAATTCTGTTGTTTAACAAAACTCTAAAGGTATTATCAAGTTTTCAGATTTACTCAAATTCTGAATTTTAATCACATTATAAAGTTTGTGAGGTTTAATCAAATCCTAAACTTTCTTCAAATCTTGAAGTTTAACCGAATTCTGAAGTGTTTATCAAATTCTAAGGTTTTATCGAATTCTGAAAATTGTTTACATAATTATAAAGTTGTTTCAAATTCTAAAATTCTTATTCAATTCTCAAGTTTAACCAAATTCTGAAATTGCAATCAAATTCTGAAACTTCTATCAAATGGTAAAAATTCTATTGTTTCTTAAAATTCTGAAGTTGTATAGAATTGTGAATTTTATTCAAGCTGAAGAGTAATCAAATTCTGAATTATTGATAAAATTATAAAGATTAACCATGTTCTCAAGATAAATCATACTCTGAATTTTATTCAAATTCTGAAAAATTTTTCCTGAAGAATTTATCAAATCAATTCAATCAAATTCTGAAAGAATTTGTCTATTTGGCAGGATTTCATGAAATTCTAAAGTTTAGTGAATTTTTTAAGATTCATGTAATTCGTAAGTTTTTATCCAAATTTTTAGTTTAATCAAATTCTGAAACTTACCCAATTTTCAAGTTCTTAACTAATTCTAAAGTTCAATGAAACTTTGAAGATTTTATCAAATTCTGAAGTTTTTTTAAATTCTGTGGTTTTGATAAAATTCTGTAGTTTAATGAAATTCCGATGTTTAATGAAAATCTGAAATTAAATCAAATGCTTAAACTTCTGAATTCAATTCAATCAAATTCTGAAATTTCTATCAAACTTTAAAGTTTATTCAAATTCTAAATTCTAGTTAAATTCTAAAGATTTTATCAGCCAATTCACATTCCAAAGCTTATTGAAATCAAATTCTAAGCTTTATGAAATTCTGATAAAGTTTCATGTAATTCTTAAGTTTTTATACAAAGCTGTAGTTTAATCAAATTCTGAAACTTAATCGAATTTCGAAGTTTTTATAAAATTCTGAAGTGTAATAAGTTTAGTTTAGAAACACTACGTATACGTGAACTCAAGTCAACTCAAGCTAACGCTAACTCAATTCTCACATTAACATCCAAATAAATTTCCAATTCAACTGCAGTTCACTTGAACTGCATGAATACCCAAACCCAACTTTAATTCAACTTCAACTCAAGGATTTATTTTCGGTCTGGATTAGAGATTATATTGAGTTAATTACGGTTGTGTTCATGTTCAGATGTAAGTTTCCAGACCGTATAGATTTGGGGATTGTGTTGGGCGTTGAGTTGGAGGTTGAATTAAGATTGAATTGTAGATTGAGTTGATGCTGATTTGGGGAATAATTTGGGTGTTGAATTTCTGTTTGAGGGAAGGGTTGAGTAGGGATTCAGTGAGAAATTTTATTTTGAATTTATTTGGCGGTTTATTTGAGTTGTTTAAGTTGAATTGAGTTCAAGTACGCATCTAATTTTTCGAGCCGTGTTAATTATGGGATTGAGTTAAAGGTTGAGTTGAAAGTTGATAAGGGGTTAAATTTGTGATTGTGTTGAGGTTTGATTTGCTGATTGCATTAGCGATTGCGTTTGGATGACTTGGAAGTTGAATTAGGGATTTTGTTAGAGGTTGAGTTGTTATTGGAGTTACTGTCGAGTAAGCAATTAAGCGCTTTAGTTATGGATTGATTTGGGAGTTGAGTTAATGGTTACATTGAGTTGCCTTGAAATAAGTTCACGAAAGCACGTAATTTTCTAGATCGAAGTTCTGATCACCGATAAATCGTGTGATATTTGGAAATTAACTGTGATAATTTTTGCATAACGATAAGTGTGTCTTGTCAACTATAAAATGCTATGACAGCTAGCAAATTATTCGGTTAAAAATAATATAAACTTTAATCAACCAGTGTGGCAGTTAAACAATCTTGTTAAATTTTTTGTCTATAACTTTGTTCTAACTGTTCACTCTTTTTTGAATTTTGTCTGTTTATAATGGAATGAAACATCAGATATTAATACAGTTGACCAGTGATTTCTACTCTTCGGAATTTGAATGCATAAAATTCATTGATGTATCTTATCTAACATAGACACATCATAACAAATTATCGTAAACAATCTAGATTTCTACATTAACGATAGGATTGTAGAACTTGCTGATCAATTACAAAGCATTGTCACTGAGTTTAAAAAATTTTTTGAATGTCTTCGTTTGGTGATCTCTGAATTTGTACTCAAGGAATTTAATAGACCAAGATCTACAGATTTGGACAAATCATTCAGGACAAATCTGATGGGGATTTGATTGTCTCCGAGCCAGCTGCCTCTGTTCCGAACCAATCTGATGGGGATTCAGCTACAAACATTTCATCGATTGCAACTGGACCTGCTTTTACGAAAAGTCTAGCATTAATTTCAAATCTAAATAGACGTAATGGTGACCTTCGGACTGTAACTATTGTTCTTAGAAAGTACTTATTTGTAACCCGATTCCATCTAGATACTACCGCTGAACGTATTATTAGTATAATTCATCGACGATGACGTGCTTCTCACTGACACCAAAAGTTTGTCTTCCACCCGATCTGACATTTGTGTCATTTAAGCTTGAAATTATTGAAGATCGTTTCGACATTTTGAGAGCTCCAGATTTTTGATCATCAGGTGTTCCAGTACGGAAGTTTAAATTTCGGCGACGCTCAAAATACGGGAGAAGTGTGCGATTACCGGAAGGCAGTTCAATTTTGGAGTCTAATAATCTATATGGCTAGCTTTGGTGCGTCTCAGATTAATATTTTACCCAACGTAATTCGAGTATCTTTCACACTCCAACCTCGATCGATTTCTGGTATGAAACCTGTAATAACCACAATTTTGCAAAAAATTTATCGGTTTTTGATTACTCACGCGCAACTTTCTATTTGAAGTGGAGTGGAAAAGAATTCTATCAAATATTGAAACTGACTACGCAGTTAAATGTTTGAATGATCTATTTACCTGGGCTATTGAAAAATGTTTCTGCGCAACGACGACGTGAAATTATGTAGCTTCCTTTTGTTTTCATATTGAAGATAACAACAAACATTTAATGTGGCCTTCCTTTTTTAACTGGGGCACATATACCATAAAAATTATTCGTCTTGTTCTGTTCCACAAAACAAACTGCTGAAAAAGAAAATTCCGAAAAATAATCCCTAAAGCAAAAATCTTGAAAATCATAATTCTGAATTACGAATTCCGAAAATTCGAAAATTACGTACCATCCATTTGTTTTTATATTGTAGTTGTGATCCCAAATAATCAAACCAATTGTTTCCAAATGCAGAGGAATTAATTTTTAAAGATCATTTCAATTCGTTTAATGAATTCGGAATGATGGGGCTCCTGCCCCCAGTAGCGCCTTTCCAGTATTTTATACAAATACAAGGATTTCTCAGAATGCCACAATTATTCGAAAGTTGATGTCTAGTACTGGTCCTCTTTCCACAAGGATGATTCAATATTCTTTAGCCCTCTTTAGTCAGAGTTTCGTGTTTCAGCGTATTTTGTTTGGAACGGAAAAAATATGGATTTGTGTTTTAGCCTCCCAAAATAAGAGTGTAAATCACTGCTGAACCTTCAAATTTATTAATTAAAACGGAAATTTAATCAATTTGCATCATTTAATTGTTTTATGGTTTTTGTAATGATTAATGAGAGGAAGCTTCCGGCCAACATTTGCTTCCAATCAACGGGTACCAATGTGGGGTACTGTGTCAACATTATTAAAACAAATATTAAGTAACCCACTGAAGATAGTTTTATTGGAATTTTTCGCTTTACAAGCTGTTACCATTTTGCTCGTTAAAAGTTTTCACCAATAGCATCATTCATGCAAATCCATGATATCGATTTCTATTGAAAACATATATTCCCGTAAATAAATTTCCATTATTACATTAATGTTGCTACTTCTCAGCATATAGTCTCAAAGGATTCAAATTAGAACGATAAAATAGTTTCTATTATTATGTTCAATCCAAATTATAGTGAAAACAACTAAGTACGTCAACTTTGTTTTTTAATTGAAGTGTTCGTAATTTGAATTTCGTTTATTTCTGAACGTACAAGTTGAACATATGTAGTTTCCAATTCTTGTTTGATGTTAAAAAAAAGCAACACACAAAAAACTTTCTTTCATAATTGTGCACAATTTAATTTTATAATGAAACGAAACTTTAAAAAGCATATATGTAAGTATGTATATAGGGTACGGGCATGTCATACAAAATAGTGTAACTTAATTGCATTTAGTTGTCTCATTTTTTTTTCTTACTATGGTTTTTTTATATTTATTCCCAGCTTTTTATTTCCCATTCAGGGAATTTGCTTTTGCTTTAGGATTAAAGACGTATGTATGTGTACACTAGTATATATGTATATGTAGAAAAAAATGAAAATAAATTGAAACCAAACTTTTGTTCGTTGTATACGTACAGGGTACGTCTAATATTAAACATATTTTGCAATTAAATATGCTCGCCTTAAAATCTTTTCGATTTCCTTCTTATTTGTAAAACAAAATAAAAATAAATCCATTTGCTTCGTCTATTAGTAGCTCACATCTTGTAACGACAAATTTAATTTCATTCAAATGCAATTACATAGTTTCAAAACAATTTGATTTTTTTTTTTTATAGATAAAATCGAAAAATCTAATTAAAAGCAATTTTCATCATCTATAATCTGATATAATAGACTGTAAAGAATGCATTAAATCATTTTATAATATTATCCATTTAAGAGTTTTCTAAATCGATTTTTACAAATAGTGAATAAATTTGAAAATAAAATAAAATTGGTTTAGCCGATTCCTCAGAGGATACATTTCTCACATAATATGAAACGACTGACTGCAGAACGGGTTAGCGGAATGGTTATTGAAACCGACACTTGGATCTTAGTTACTATTCCCACGGAATATTCCCCTAATTATCTGAATCTTAATACCGTTGCTAGTTTATCGAGGCCTGTTTAAGCCTTTACACAATTTGTTTGTTTATTATCACCAAAAAGTGGTAAACAAAATTAATTCGCCTGTATGTATGCTAGGACTTATAAGAGGAATTTAAAATCATCAAAAACGGAGAAATTTTGTTTTAATAAAAGGGTAAATAAAAAAATTATTCCAATTTTCAGTCTCGCATCATTGGTTAAAATTTTCTTAGTTATGTTGCTCGAATCGATTATTTATTCTAATCTTTATAAAATTATATTTCTTGTACGTAAGATTTGTAGTTCTTGAAAAAATTAAGAAGCATTTAAGTCTTACCCTAGGCTTTACTAGATGGTCGATTTATTTTCCAAAAATGGGCAAGATTGTTGAGAACTCAAAAGTTGAGTTATACTAAAATACTGGATTTAAGTAGAATGTCTTATCAACCCCAAAGGAAAGAAGTAGAAAAAATCAACATTTAGGTATATGTTTACTCTAAAATTACTAAATATTGAGAAAAACGGGACTGGCCCAGTAAGCAATTTTGTTTGTCAAAGTGAGCCTAACATAGGAAATCGTTCTGCGTGTAATAGTTTTTGTCCCTTTAACAATCGTTCTGCCATTATTAAGATATGTATAATAACACAACTCCAGACAACTCTAACCCTGATAAAAATTCTAATTTTTCTGTCGTTCCATCCCCTATGCGTGAGTAACGATGATATAAAATGGAAGTAATTGATCCACCTTACACGTTTATATGTTCAAACAGAGATGGTAGGACGGATATACAAGAGAAAGTAGGAAAAAAACAAATTTTGCGTTGAGCAATGAGCGTACATTTTAGTCGAGTTTTGGTTATCGTCATGTTGAGTCATGTTTAAATTCATTTTGTGAAAAATACAACTATGGCGGACAGCAGAAAATGTTGCAAACAAATAAATAGTACCAATAAAAAAACAAAATATCAGTGTAATAAAAACTGGTGGTACAAATAAATTACTTGATCCTTGTTTCTGTTAATTATTGAACCTAAATTTTTTACAAAACAAAAAAATGTAAATTACAAATGTTTTATGTTATATAAAGTTATAAATGTTTTTTGTGCCTATATTATACCACGATAAAGCAAGTTTTGATATCGCATATTTGCTGTGTTGGAGAAAGCAGCGGAATAGTTACTTCGGTCTAAAAAGACCAAAGTATTGAAATTTTATCAATTTTATCAAAAATGACCAAAAATTTGATTGGTCCAAAACCACTTTTCTCGACGTTTTGAAAGTTCATGAATCTGAAAAAAACAAAAAAACATCAAAACAAATGTCCGTTCGCCTGTCTGGAAGTCTTGATGTCTGGATGTCTGGTTGTCTGGATGTCTAGATGTATGTACCGATGGTATCTCGAGAACGGGTTGTCCAATTTGGAATTTTCTTCACCAATCTATTTCTATGGTTAAGGCGGAGTTTTGAAAATATTTTGGAACCAGTCGTATGATGTTATGATGGTATGATAGTCCAATCGCTGGGATGGTATGATGCTATGATGGTACGATGGTATGACGCTATGATGGTATGATGGTATTTTATAGTACGTATGATGGTATTATAGTATGTGTGGTGGTATGATTGAATTTATTATAGTACGTATGTTGACATAATGGTATATATTCTAGAATGTTAGTATGATGATATGATGGTATGATCGTATGAAGGTATAATGGTATGGCTGTGGGAAGGCATGATGATATCATGGCCTGATAGCATGATGGTATGATTATATGCGATGGTACGATTGTTACGATGATAAGATGGTTGTATTAAGGTATGGTGGATTGATGTTAAGACATACCATCTATACCTATCTAGAGTATGATGCTGTTATGGTTCGACGTTACCATGGTATGATGGTATGATTGTATGATGGTATAATGGAATGATGGTATGATGGAAAGATTTTTTAAGGTTATGATGGTATGACGGTTCGTATGCTGGTATGATTTTACGTTACTTTTATGGTATGATGGTAAGTTGGAATTGAGCTAAAATTGAGCTAGATTTGAGTGAGAAGTTCGGTTAGGGATTAACTTGGGGTCGAGTTTAGGATTTAGTGGGAGGTTCTATTGAGTTGAGTTCATAAATGCATTTAGTTTTCGAATTGAGTTGATTTTGGGGTGGGTTGGCCATTAAGTTAGGAGTTGAACAGGTGGTTTAGATTTAGTTTACTAGGATTTACTTAGCTTGAATTAAGGTTAAGTGAGTTGTTCGGCTGGGGAGTTATTTAAGAGTTGATTTGGGGTTAGGTTAATTGTTGATTTGAAAGTTGATTTGGGATTGATTTGCTGATTGAGTTGAGGGTTGGGTTTAATTTTCAAAACCAACTTAATATTTTCTTTATTGTAAAGATTTTTTCATGATTAAATTTTTTAATTTGGTTTGTATAAAGTTCACAACAATTAAAATTTAATTTAATTTTTGTGGTACTTTGAATTCATTCCGGCATGCTTCATGCCCCTGACTCTCTTTCGATCTGTAAAAATTATTTTGATTATGAATTGTATTCAGTGAAAGAATATAAAAAAATTACCATTTGAAACACCCATTGGTGATTATTATACGTCCGCCTACCAAAATTTCGACTCCTCGATTTCTACCGTTTTCCCATTAGCACCAATCGGAGTTGATTAGGTGATTGAAGAATGATTGCATCAAAAACTTCTTCTCGGCAAAAAACTAATCTCAGAATGATCCGAATTTACAAATTTAGTACGTCTGCAAATGACTTTTGGCAAAAAAATGTTCCTGTACGTATAGAGAACGATTTCTGGCAAATATTTTTCCATTTCTTCGAAACGACATATTGCTTAAAGCAAATCCACTTCCACTTTTGGAAGTTGCCTACTTTTCCCAAATTTAATGTCACTTACAAAATAGGTAATAAACAATTCCGAATATAAAAAGTGAAAGTATAAGTTTCCTAATAAAAATTGCAAAAAAGTGTTTAGTCGCGCGAATTTTCCAATAAGGCCGCGATTTAAACATTTTTTGCAGTTTTTATTAGGAAATATGTTTTTGCTAAAAAAATTGTCAATGACACTATATTCGGAATTTTTTACTAAATCTTTTTTAAGTGACTAGTATTTATTTTACGACGAAATTTAGGCCACTAACAACCAAAATTCTCGCACGGAAAATGAGACTCCTTTTCCCGGAAAATTTGGCTTGTACGTTCTACGAACTTTAGACACGCAATACCTGATTGATATCTCATGATACCTGATTTTGAAAAAAAAAAAAAAATATAAAAAAGTGAGTAAGTTTAAGTTTTCCTGGAAAATCAGACAATTTTCCGGGAAAATTTATCTTGCACCACCTAAAATACTGTTGATAAACAATCATACATCCAAAAATTTTCATACAATAAGCATCTTACCTGATTTTGGCGACGTACCCAGTAAGTAAATTAAAGCCTAAAAATTAAAACAGGAAGAATAGTATAAATTCTGGAAAAGCAGGGAATTAAAATTACATTAAAAAAAATTTAATTTGTAAAAAAATTGCGGTTTTTAGCATTTATAATACTATCAGAAGAAGCTGTAAGAGCGATATAAAACTCTGTGACCTATGTTGGCATAGTTAATATTAATAAAAATAAATAAAAATATAAATTAATAAAAATAAATAATAATTAATAAAAATAAATAAAATGAAAAGTGAAAAAATGAAAATCTTTCCGGAAAGTAGTAGAAAAGGAAAGTAGTTTTCCCAGAGTTAGTTTTCCGGAAAAATTGAGCTTTCACCTCATATAAACAACATAGACACACAATCCAAATTTTCAGAAAATATACTTCTTACATAGAATTCTCAGAAATTCTTTTCTTTCAAAAAATTAACTTCTTCTTCTATACCCAGTAAGCAAACTAACGCCTTTTTTATTTTCCCGCATTCCAAAATCCCGTTAAAAATATCCCGTTTCAAAAATCCAACATCATAAACAGGAGCCTTCAAATACGGGCCCTCAAAAGATACACTTTTAGTCCTCGACAATTGCCCCAGATGGGTTACCGCACCTCTTCCTTTAGAACCTCTGCGTCTGTTCCTATTACATGGTACAAGCATCGCGTGAACGTAGACTCATACTTACCGAGCAAGCCAGTCAACTGCTCATTTTGAGTAAAAAAAGAGCTTCAAAATTAAAGCTTGCTTTTAACGAATATAAAACCAGACTGAACATATCGTAATAGGTGGATTGCCGGAAATGAATTGTTTCTTAACCAAGGAGTAGATCTTCCCAAAGTACTCTTCTCTGGTGGTGGTGCTAATGACATAAAATCAAAGTCATACTGTAGCAAATCAAATTAACTACGACTATTTGGCGGCTATCAAATAAACTTCATAAAAAATTGAATAAAGTATGTTCGAATTTAAGTTTGTTAAGTTAGCTACTTTTAAAGTCCTGGTGGGGGTCTAGTATAAAACAAATTTGCCCTACTGTTCTATACTCAAATAATCATATTGAAGAAATCATGATTGGCCTCTAATTTCGGTTCGTGTATATTGTATAAAAAGACGAATGGGTCTGAGGTCAAAATGGTTTATTAGTTTTTGGAACGAGACACAGTGAAGATTAAATAGTTCCATTTAAAATTTGATACAGTGTAACATAAAATTTATAACTAATTAGTGTGAATAGTGTAAAAGTGTATTAAGAGAATGTTAGGTGGTTGCCCATTGAAATATCGAGTATTTTGACTATTATACAGAACTGGGCCATTATACAGACTGGAATTGCTTTTTTTACAGACTAAGTGATAAGTGCAGCTCAAATTACAGTTTCATGTCGTTTTTGGTAGAACTTGTTCCTAATTCCTTTCTATATATTCCTAATCATCGCGATTTGCTACTACAACTTCAATGCCCAGTTAAGCAAAAGTAGAGAAAGAAATTCGGTTCCCGACCCGATGGTATTAAACTTTAATTTCGTACACTGATGCCCCTCGTCTTTGAGTCACCATTTACAAATATACATCAGTTGTTATCAAGTTACGATGACGATGATAAAAACCAAAAATTCCAAGCTTATAAAAATAATATTTTAGTTTCCCTAAATATACTCGTACATATTAGTATATAACCTTACACAAATTGGTTTATAGTTTGTTTAATAAAATATTTTATTACTCCCAAGACTCCTCCTCAATATTCTTAATTATTTTAGTATCTACTAAAAGTTTTTTGTTAAACTTTTTAATTTTTAGGTTTTTAAACAACATATACATAGTTCCTAGAGACACAGACGACTATAAAGCTACATTCTGTTTAGTGCTGTTACGTAACCTAAAAAGTAAAACTATTTAGAATAAAAAAGAATAAAAATGATGGCAATTATTTCTATTTTTGGAACAGCTCAACATTTTTGTAATTCTTCATCAAAAAAATTTCAAGTTTTATCTACAGATTTAATTAAATTAATAATTTTGTTTATGTTTATAGGCTTGTACATGGGTATAGTAAAAATATAGGCCATAAATATTTTAGTAGGTTTAATTATTTAAATATTCGTTAATATGTGCCTCCAGTTTGTGAGCGTAGTTGATACTACTAATTATGGGTAATACAATTTTATTAGCGGTTGCTTTTTGTATGGGAATTCAATCTGTAGTTGTCATAAGTTCAAAAATTCATTTTCCAAAACATAAACATTGATTTTAACTCATTTGGGAAAATGCAATGACAAAATGTATCCAAAATTGAAATCTTATTTTATAGAATCTTTTTTACAGGTATACGGAATACATACATATATAGTACAACATGAAATTCTTAATCTTGTGTATCCTGTACTTTCTTACAAAACACAATATTGCATTGAAATGTTTATGAAAAGATGGAATGGAACAAAAAAAGTTCCTTTGAAAACCAAATGGCAATTTCTAAATGTACAAATGAAACTCAAAATTAAATTTTTCCTATTTTCCCTGAAGTTTTCATCGTTTGCTCGTATTCAACATTTTACAAATATGTAATGTATATGTACAAGTACGAGTATGTGTTGCGTTTTTTTTTATAGTTCACATTTTTTATTTGCAATAAAAATTTTTAAGATGGTAACAACGTCTGGAATTTTTTTAAATTTGATTTGCAATTTTTATGGCTGTACATATAAACTTAAAGTTGTTAAAACATAATATCAATGAAATCAGTATGTAATATGTATAGGTACTAATAATATAGGGCACGCAACTTCTTTCAAATTCTATGGATTCATCTTTAATTAACTTAGAAGCATCCCATGTAACGTAACGAATAATCTTAAATAAGCTTACTCAATTTAAATTATTCGATTTTTTTTATGAAGCTCAGGCAGATTATATCGTGAGAGAAAGTAAACTGAACACATTTACTTATGCATTGCTTACTGTCTTTATTTTATAACTAAATTATTTTCCATTCCGCTTCCCCACTGAGCACGCATACATAGCTTGATTTGGAGGCGTCTTCAAACTTGCGACATTGTGTTTCAAGTAAAAGACTCTCTATTCCATCGGAGGTACATTTTCGGTGACATGTTGTGATTCATTTTTGACATTTTTGGAGGTCGAAAAGGAAGATGCTATCTGGCCCGGAAACGGTTTCTAAACTGGGTTCAAGAAAAGATTATCGACGTCAAGGACTTCTTCTATAAGCTTTATGTGCCCCCTTTCGTTGTATTCATTTTTGAACTTCGAATATTGTTTCTTTAATTCTGGATTATTACCAGTGACAGGGCGGCTTCTGATTTAAATGTTCACGCATACAATTTCGCTTAAATTGATTTGGGTACTCTGAAATGCTCTAATACAAAACCATATACAAAAAAGAAGGTGTTACTGCACCCTGATTCTCTAAAATGAAAGATATTGTGCAAATGCGAAAATTCTTATAAAGCAAATCTTTCTTGTCTTACACAATCACGTTTTGTCGCAATCTCGAAAAAAATTGGTTACTAAAATTGTCCGATTACGATGGTTGATACCTCAATCAATAGGTTTCGGGACCTGTAATTGCTGTGACAATTTTCATTTTGATTGCTCGATTATTTCTAAACATTTCTTAGAAAATTCAATTTTATTGAAAATTAACTGTGCTATAGCCCACAAGTTTTTGGGCGGCAAAAAACTAAAATGGTTCGATTACGATGGTTGATACCTCTATCAATAGGTTTCGGGACCTGTAATTGCTGTGACAATTTTCATTTTGATTGCTCGATTATTTCTAAACATTTCTTAGAAAATTCAATTTTATTGAAAATTAACTGTGCTATAGCCCACAAGTTTTTGGGCGGCAAAAATCTAAAATGGTCCGATTACGATGGTTGATACCTCTATATCAATAGGTTTCGGGACCTGTAATTCTGTGCCAATTTTCATTTTGATTGCTCGATTATTTCTAAACATTTCTTAGAAAATTCAATTTTATTGAAAATTTACTGTGCTATAGCCCACAAGTTTTTGGGCGGCAAAAATCTAAAATGGTTCGATTACGATGGTTGATACCTCTATCAGTAGGTTTCGGGACCTGTAATTGCTGTGACAATTTTCATTTTTATTGCTCGATTATTTCTAAACATTTCTTAGAAAATTCAATTTTATTGAAAATTAACTGTGCTATAGCCCACAAGTTTTTGGGCGGCAAAAATCTAAAATGGTTCGATTACGATGGTTGATACCTCAATCAATAGGTTTCGGGACCTGTAATTGCTGTGACAATTTTCATTTTGATTGCTCGATTATTTCTAAACATTTCTTAGAAAATTCAATTTTATTGAAAATTAACTGTGCTATAGCCCACAAGTTTTTGGGCGGCAAAAATCTAAAATGGTTCGATTACGATGGTTGATACCTCTATCAATAGGTTTCGGGACCTGTAATTGCTGTGACAATTTTCATTTTGATTGCTCGATTATTTCTAAACATTTCTTAGAAAATTCAATTTTATTGAAAATTTACTGTGCTATAGCCCACAAGTTTTTGGGCGGCAAAAATCTAAAATGGTCCGATTACGATGGTTGATACCTCAATCAATAGGTTTCGGGACCTGTAATTGCTGTGACAATTTTCATTTTGATTGCTCGATTATTTCTAAACATTTCTTAGAAAATTCAATTTTATTGAAAATTTACTGTGCTATAGCCCACAAGTTTTTGGGCGGCAAAAATCTAAAATGGTCCGATTATGATGGTTGATACCTCAATCAATAGGTTTCGGGACCTGTAATTGCTGTGACAATTTTCATTTTGATTGCTCGATTATTTCTAAACATTTCTTAGAAAATTCAATTTTATTGAAAATTAACTGTGCTATAGCCCACAAGTTTTTGGGCGGCAAAAATCTAAAATGGTCCGATTACGATGGTTGATACCTCAATCAATAGGTTTCGGGACCTGTAATTGCTGTGCCAATTTTCATTTTGATTGCTCGATTATTTCTAAACATTTCTTAGAAAATTCAATTTTATTGAAAATTTTCATTTTGATTGCTCGATTATTTCTAAACATTTCTTAGAAAATTCAATTTTATTGAAAATTAACTGTGCTATAGCCCACAAGTTTTTGGGCGGCAAAAATCTAAAACGGTCCGATTACGATGGTTGATACCTCAATCAATAGGTTTCGGGACCTGTAATTGCTGTGACAATTTTCATTTTGATTGCTTTAACACGTCGATTTCCGGGTTTGGGTGCTTTTTGGTTTAAAATTGTCTAAATTATTCTAACTGTTGGACGATTGGAGCTTCTCGAATTGTTACGTTATATTGCTTAATATTACGGAATTAAATCGGGATTTTCAACTATCTGAAAATCTATTTTCACACTAATTGGACCAAATGTATTTTAATATAATGTTATTCGTGATCAAAAAAATTGCAATGCCAAATTTATACACGGAACGATAAATGTCCTGGGACACCATTTTCAAAATAAAAGCAAATCCGTACACGATTAGTCTGATAGTAATTTAATATGATTCTGTGTTGACACATCCGATAGAGAAATATATGTGTTTGAAAGTGACTCAAACCGCGGTGAAGAACAAGAAGCATCTGAATCCCAAGATGCTCAGACTATTAGTAAACCACCTATTGACGAAACATACTATTGGGGTATAGTATATATATATAGGATGGTACCCAATGGCAAAATAGCCCATTTCCGCAAAGGAAACCCTCTTAAACCTTATTAAAGGCGAACTCAACAAGCTAAAACTTCCACCAGAACAACACGTAGATTTACCAGTAGATGCTTTTCTGCTATTCATAAGCTATCAAGTTATTCAACTTATCGTAAGCTCTACCAACTTGTACGCGAGGTTCGCTGTTTCATCGGATTGCTGATCAACGCCGCGGACTAAATAAGCAGGGTATATCAGATTTGCAGGAATTTTGGCATTCTCTATTGGGGAACATATTGGGAGAGGGGGAGGGGGGGTCCATGTTAAACCTAAAAGTGATTGACTGAGTTTTGACTGAAAGTGATCGGACAGAAATATAGGTTTGGTGATTACGTGTGACATTTTTACTTGATTCGAATTGACAGTTTAAATGTCAAATTTAAATCACCGTTTACATATTGAATTTAACTCTGACGTTTTCAGGCAGATAATTTTCGGTTTAACATGTACCTTTAGTAATTATTCAAAACAAGCCTTTCCACAGATTTAAGTTGCTGCGCATGGAAAAAAAACCGTGAAAAATTTACTCCTTTTAGGGAAATTTAAGATGCGGTAAATGCCTATTCTATAAAACATTTTATCCCCCGAAGAAATCCTCACAGTCGATGAGCAATTGGTACTCTATCAAGGCAGAGTATCCTTTCCACGATATATATCATCAAAGTCGGACCGATCTGCGACAGCTCCACAAGCTATTCTCTGAAGGGGATTTCATACTTTCGGCAAGAAGAACCAAAAACAGCAATCAACCTAGCGTAAAAATAAGAGATACATACCAAATACATGTCGAATACATGAAGAAACAAGAGTTTGATGAGTTACGTACCAAAAAGACCGTGCCGTAATTTTATTGTTATCGATGATAAAACCGATAATGACAATAGGAATAAATCGAACATTAATTTGTACTATAACAGTATAAAAGGAAGAGTCGATACTCTGGACTAGCTGTGTCATTTTTTCTGTGTAAAAAAAAACAACTAGGTGGCCCATGGAACAATTTTACAATTTAATTAGCTGGAGTAGCTAAGGTAGTTTGGATAAATGTATATCCTGAATGGAAGTTACCGAATCCAATAACTGCCGTAAAATATTATTGCAAGGTTTATGCAAGATTTGGTAGTAACAAACGTTTAAAGGGGTAGTTCTGCGCGTCTTTCCAAATTAATGAACGATATTGTAAAACAAGTTTTATCTAGTACCAGTTCGAATCAGAATATTGAACCAGGACCACTCCTAAACTTGGAGGTATGAATAAACAACTAATTTTTAAATGACCCATACAAATGAGGGTTAAGCTTACTCGAGGTTTATTTGGCGTTGAGCATTTTGTATTTAGACATTATTCGAGATTTTTCGAGATTATTCAAGATTTTCCATATTATTCGAATTTTGCTTGGATTGATTGATACATATTTGAGTTAGCAAAGATTCTCGAAATTTGAGATTTTGGGAGCTTTGGAAAATGATAGGAGTTTGAATAAGCGTTAAGTTGCTCAACTGATTTATTCGAAATTCCCGTTATTTCCCGTTATTTTTTCGAGAAAAAAAGTATTTTGCTTTTGAATTGGTTAGCATTGAGATTTTCAAAATTATTGTATGGAACCAAATTTTATTTAGAATTTGTGTTTCGAAACTTTCTATATTTTCTTTTTTATAAGTTAATTATTCGAAATTTTACAGACTTCGATGTTATTCGAAGATTTCGATATAATTTGAGATTTTCACTATTTCCCTTTTGCATCCCGCCCTTATTGGGATTTGAACCCAATATCTTCCGATCTAAACGCTGCAGGTTTAACCACTGTGACATTTGATCGGTATTGTGAAGCCTGATATCGAAATTATTCGAATAATAGTATTAATTGTATTGTTTTGCAGATTATTCGAGGATTTACGAAGCGTGCTTGACATTTTTTCAGACTATTCGAGATTCTTAGTGATTTCTTGTTTTTTCAATTTTTGGGATTTTTGAAATATTTTTGAATTTCGAGATTATTCTAAATTTCATACGTGCATTTCGAGATTAGTCGCATTTCTCGATATTTCTCGGAATTTGCAAGATCGTGTATTGAGTTTTTTAAAGCCATCGGAACGGCACCTTGTTCAGCTGAGTCACTGAAATGAGTTTCTGTGAAATGTGATTCATAAAAATTATTCATCATTTGGCAAACATTTCTCAAATGGTATGGACTCGCAAAACTTTTTGATAACCTGTTAAGCTCCCTAACACTACTGGGATTAGCTAAGCGATATTAGTGAGTTTTTCGATGTTATCTATGGTGGGTCAAGTAAAAAATTAGCTTACGTTTTATTTCGAGATTAGTGACTAAGCGCGATTAGTGAACTAATCTATCAATATGTTGAGGTTTATCTCTTTTTAATGTGTTTTGTGAAAGTAGATGTGGCGCCATTATAAGTAAATGTTAAAATAAAATTGCAAATATAAGTTACGCTATTTTAATACAGATGGGACTAGGCATTGACATTAATGCTGTGTGCCTCAGAAGACTTTTCAAACTAAACTTTTCAAATTTTGAAGCTTTCGCTATTTCCCCGTAGATGCTAGATGAAAAGTCAATTTACGAGGTTACTTTTCGACGAATTTTCAATTTGTATGACGTACTGTTTAAAACATGTAGTATGCGTAGTATTTAAATGTAATTGAAAAACAAAAAATTTTCGATTTCAGTGATTTTAAAAAAATCGCCCGCCATCGGTTTTCATTATTCCAAAAGCATTTTCCACAATGCTTTGTGCTTTGCTATGCATAACGTTAAATTTTTTTTTCTACTGCGGCTAAGTTGCCTTTTCTTACGAACGGTGTGATAATAGCTACCTGGTCTAACGAACATTTGTATTCACTGTCACCTAATAGAAAAAAAAATCCATGAGGTGGGAATGTTTCTTTGCGATATAATTGACTATTCCGTAGGACTCTTTGGTCATGTACAGAAACCGAGTATCCACAACAAATATTAATAAATTTACCAGAACTGTCGCATACTGCCATTAAATTAATGCTGTAATCAAGTTTACGATTCATATATTACCTATGTAACGCAGTCAGTACAATAATTTTTATGTGGCATCCATCGATAGCACTTAACGCTTTCGAAAATATCGAAGTGGCCGATCGTCGATTAAATTGTTCGCCAATAAGACTATATAAATAAAAACTTGGCAATTTTACTACCTTTGGTGCGAGCTTTACAAACATCAAGAATTTTGTGCACAGTTGTTCTCACATAATATCTTGATATATTGAAACTTATACCAGTGATCCTATAGTCCGCTCCATTGGCCAGCCAATATAGAAACACAAAAACACGAAATTTTATTTCAAATTTGAAACCTTTAAAAGTTTGATGTTGAGCGAATAGACCGCAAATTTTATTAAGCGAATCAGCAGACACTCAAGTGTTTGCGGATATAAGCATTATCATTAGCAATGCTTGTACATTTCAGTTTTGTTATAGTTTCTTGTTACCTACAAATAAAATAAAAAAATTACTGTAACAAACCTTTACAAATTAAATAAATTAAATATTTTGAGTTGTTTATAAAATTTGAATGACATTTAAAAAGTTTAGTTTGGTATGAGGCACAATTGAATACTTTTAACCTAGTGACATCTATTTAAATATTGCATGAATTACTGGGTCTCACAAAAGTTTAGTTTGAAAAGTCTTCTGAGGCACACAGCATAAGTATAAAAAGTTTATAGTATAATGGAATTAATACAAATTATATTTGTATCAATATCGCTACAAGAAACTCGTGGCGCCACTAGCTACACCTTAGTATGTCAAGGCAATTAGATTAGTGGTAGATTAGCTAATCGAGCCTAGCTAATCACAATTAGCTATTCCTAGTATGTCAGTGGTATAACTCATGTTGTGTTGTTGTTGGCTAAAGATATACAGAATGTACAGAATTCTGTCAACAATATCAGCCCATCGATTTCAATGAACAACCAGCTTTCATATTATTCTAAAAAATAGGACATTCTTAAATTTTTTGGAGTCGCTGCCTACAATTACAGACCAGTAATTCATATGCCCAGCTAAGACATAGAGTTGAACTGTTGAAGTTTAACTGATTGGGGTAACCAATGACGAAATATCAGCAGGCGGCAAAATCAGGACTCCAACATAAAAAAGGAGGTTTTACATAAAAAAGGATACAAATTTCAAAGGTGTCGAAAGTGTGTTCAAGGAAGGCAGTAATAATTCTGACTCAGACAATTCTATCCAATTGTTGGTCGTGCACCTTACCTTTAGAATAGCTATTCCAAGCAATCATAATATGCAAGAGCGTTTCCTAATATGGTGGAGGATTTTAAAAATAAAAGCCAAACCAAATATTTAATCGTCTATCATGGGTTCCAATTATTTATTTTTCAGACATCTCATACTTTGACTTCGTTTTAAATTTTGTTAGCAAATAATTCACTTTTTGCGTGTAATACACTCCATGCAGCCCAGATTCAAACAGCCGACATCTAATAACGCTATCCACCCAACTCTGCTCCTCAAACCCATCACACTTGCTCTTCTTAATAATGGTTTTATCTTTCTTTAACGTGGTTTGGCGAGCTCGTGCTTTTTTGAGTCTGTTAGCATTATAGGTTTTAATGTTAGCATAAACCATCTTCTTTAAGCACTCTATATCTTCTGAAATTGCTTCGTTTGCAATATTGTACAGAATTACAGTATATTATACAGAAACGGTTTTACTTAGAGCGACGAAGGAATTTTTATATTGACGTGTCCATTAGTGGAAAGTATGCTGAATTGCGCCAATAGTTTCAATTTTGTGGTATATCACCACCGTGAAGCTAAAGCAAAAACAAATTATTTTGAATAGTAACAGAAGATATATTAAAATGCCAAATAAAGCATAAGCAATAAGGTGTGCAAGAACTTATTTAAAATACTTATCAAACATGGTGGGTGAAAATCGATCTAGTTTATTGAGTGAATAACCACAAGAAGAAAATCTTCCGGACCAGAAGATTGTTTGATCTCCTGGCTGAGATAGTTGCCTTTGCTATACCTAATACTATTCTTACTAAGGAAATAAGTCGTTTAGAGCAAAAACCAATCTATGGTAATTGAATTTTAATTACAAACTCGTTTAACTATTTTTTGGCGCACCAAAAACTATTTTATTTAAAATAGCTTTAAGGTGATAATCATTTTTAAATGCTATACCAAAATTTTACAACTGAAAATATACAAAATGGGTAACAATAAAAAATTTCAACTATCTAAGTACGAGTATGTTGAAAAAATGTATTTTATGCAATAACTATACATACCAAATATTGATTTTATAACTCCGCAGATGCAATTTAGAAATTTTCCACATACATTCTACTCTTATACATACATACATTCTTGTATACTCGTACACAAAAATGTAGGAAACTGTTTGTAAATTGATGTGTGCTTTCTAATTTTCTTTTTTCTTGTTAGTGACATTTTTTATATTATGTTTGTACTCGTATATTACGAGTATTTGTATAGAACAAACATACATTCAGAATTGTTCTAGATGTTCTAAGTGTCTCTATTTATATTGTGCAACTGATTTAGTTTCCGTTTCATGCTTCAATGGACATGATGGTATGTACTACCATCTATCTACCACATAATATTCTTGTATTTACCTTACCTAATCCTGCATTTGTGTGAAAATTTCACTCAAGTTGTTACATAACTAACGAATTATTATTATTTTTTCTAGTTTTAGTTATGTTTGAGTATAACAACATACTAATTTTAATACTAGAATCATTTTACTATTTTTTGTACTATTTTCTTGCGGGTGTGAATATTCTGTGTTTCTTATCTTATCTTCCATTTTGCAATATCTGAAAATACAACAACAGTAAAGGTAATTTAAATTTTCTCATTGTTTTGGGAATTTATTCAATTTTCTTTTCAAATATATTTTTATAAGTTGTAAGTTTTTTTTTTTTATTTCTCGTTATTTTGGCGATAATCTTTTATACTGCAACTGCAAATTTTGTGAGCTGGAAAATCGATTTAGAATTATGGAAATGAGTATAGTTTTTGAATCAAAAACTATATAGTGGGAATTATGATTTAAAATTATCTTCTGTAATACAGTTTTGCAAATAGAATGTTATTCTTCTACCAAGTGAATATGATTGATAAGGAGAAAAAGCGGCAGCATCAGTAATCTCGGATTCACTCGGAGTTTACAAAAAAATTGCACATACACATTCAATTATTTTCCGACCCTCAAAAATACAAATGTGTAATTTTTCCATGTCAAAAGCTAACAAATATTTTAATTAGTAATCGAAAATACAGTGTTTACAGGATCTTTCGTTTTCATGACATTAGCTATTCCTTAGAAGTAACCCTTTGATTCTTATTCCATAGCGTTAGATTCGTTGTAGTTTGCTCTGTATTTTGTGAGAATTTCGAAAATTTTCCAAGATGCTATCTGGAGTTGTGGTTTATGGAAGTAATCCTTGTGGGCGGTTCGTGGGCACTTGTTGCATAGCGTTCGATTCGTTGAAATTTTTTCGAGTTTCGAAAAACTCCATGACGCTATCTAGACTTATGGCACAGAAAAAAATAACATATACAGAAGAAAACCTACGAATAAAATATTGTCCTTTTTTTCTGGGGTTATGTCGTTGGTTTGGGGTTATCTCAGAAAATACGAGAGTAAGAATTTTAAATAAATAAATTTTACACTCTCGACATAGCTCTCTCATTCTTGCGTTTAATGTATTTTAGCAGTTATGTATGTAGTATTTGTGTTGTTGGAATTCGTGTGTATCATAAAGAAAATATTATACATACTTTATTATTCTATGTGTGTGTTTAAGTGTTATGAGACGATGAAAACCAACAACAAAGTATAAAATTGTACATTGTTGTTGGTTTTGCGAAGATTGTTTTGGATGATATTATATTGTATGCGTATGCATTTGTTTTAAATTTTAATATTTAACCAAATAAAAAAACAACAAAGCGTTAAGGAAACAACCGTATTTTGCTTATTACATCGAAATTTTGAATAAACTGCCGAATCGAATTTAATGATTTGGTTATTTCACTTAAAAATACGTACTTGGTCGACTATATACGTATGTAGCTCGAATATGAGTATTAAATATATATTTCATATTTAAAAAAATAGGTACATATATTATTTGCGATATTATATTATACAAGTAGGTATAGATAATAGTAGGTAAAAGAAAAATATTCAATGCAAATAATTTTGTATTTTATTTTGAACTTTCTTGTCATAAAACCATTTGGTGTGCTTTCTTCAAAGCACTATTATTAAGAAATCTAGTAACTTATAATTATGTTCAGAACAAGGATTTGTTGAACAAAACCAATATTTATATATTGAATTTCCGTTAGAGTAATCAAAACATCGATCAATAATTAGTTGCTTTAGATTATTTGAATTGCAATGTTCGTTAAATGTTTCTTCAAATATTTGAATATGCGGTTTACATAAATCAAATAATACTTCCGTTGGAGCGCGCAGGGAACCAAAATTATTGTTACTAACATAGTTCTTCATAAATATAAAATATTCAGAAGTTATTGTTATACATATTAGCATCATTGTCTTTTTTGACCCATTTAGTTTCGCAATATTGGCAGTATCTTCGTCCCAAACATTTAAATATAGCATATCCTAAGTAATATTTTATAGCACAGTCGTCAAAATTTAAAATTGTGTTGTCATTGGATAGTACATGGTCCAACAGTTCATGGTTAACTTCTGATTGGTTACAGATGGCTGAGGCTGGTTTCTCTGTAAAATCATCTACATTATCACTGTCTTCAATTAATGTTAATTCCAATGGTTCTTTGGATGGTAAATCACTTGTAGTTACGAAATCTTGGATTAGCATTTCATCGTCGTTTTCATAACAATTCGTTAAAGCTGAGTTTCTTAAAAATTTTATTGACATTATTTGTCCCAATAAATTATTAAACTCCTTTACAGTTGGATTTCGCCTATTACCTACTCCTCCTCTTTGCCTAATTAGACCAAAAAGATTTTCTATCGGATCCTGGTTTAATCTAACTGTAAGTATGAAAAATATTTGACTATTTTCTAACATCAAACTATTTAATAATTGTAATACGGCATTAATAGTTTGGATAAGCCCTTTGAAGCAATACATAGTTTTTTTTTGCACCGGTTCGATTGATTTGATGTACGGCAACATTTCTAACATGTTTAAATAAACTCGTTTGTTAACTGGAATTGCACATTTATGTTGGTTCTTATCATTTAAGACTCTACTATTTAAATTGTCAAACAACCTGTCCATTTTTTCGACAAAATTTGCGGTTGATAACGAAGAATCTTGAACGCTCGGTGAAAACTGGTTAAATTGACTCATCGTTCGAATAGCACAGGCAACTGTCCAGCTGAAAACTTGTGTTGCGTAGCTGACGCGCATTTTTTCAAACTTTTTAGGGCTGATATGTCTAGGTGTTAGTTTCGGACATAATCTAGTTGTATTTGTGGTGTCACAAGAATATAATTCGCTAAGTACTCTCCAACTTACAATACCATCATTGGTTTTAAGATCAGAACTCATCAAATTATTACGCACGGATTTAATTAAATGGGGTACGTCGTATAATGCAAATATTTTTTGTTCGTGTACGTAAAAGAACGGATTTTCTGGTTCCACGCCTAAAATCTTAAAGGCAAGCCGATTATTTGGACCCTGGTCACTTTGATGTTTGTACCATTGGTGAAATATGATAAAACATATTTGTAGTTTAAAAATAAACCTCTAATTAAAAATACACAAATATTTTTGACTAAGTCTTTCGAGCGTAAGTCCCCCGAATCTGCAAACCCATCAATCTCATCTTTAACTGAATCATACTCTAATGATTGACGGATCATAACTTCATCATTTCACTAACACAATATTTCTTTCCATTTCAGATAATTCTCTACACTTTTCTTTAAAATTAATAATAATTTGGTCATTACAACCGGGTTTCAAGTGTTTTATTAGTTTCCAATTTATTAGACTCTGTTTTGAAGGCATATTAAAGCCGAGAATGTCACGCATATAATTATATATTGATGGGGATTTGAAATATAATTTCTGAGAAATCAATTTTTGTTTTGAAGGCCAACCTGAAAATTTGCTTTTTCTTAGAACCAAACATTTGCCAAATTCCTTGCTATCCTCATTGATTTCTTGATTGTTAATTAAATATTCCAATCCACTTTGGGATTGTAGTTTCGCATTTTTGTCACTTAACCTTACATTTTTTTTTTAAACTTATAATTAAATTTTTTTGGAACACAAATCGTTTTTTTAGTAATTTGACACTTATAGAAACTTTAAAATACAATTTTTCGTAGATCCGCAACGTTTTAAAGCTTTTGATACAGTTGTTACAAGTTGAAGAACATAAATCTTCACTACACATATTCGAAGAGCTAGGAATATCGTACAAATTACGTAATTCAATGTCTTGATCTTTATTAACTATAGAGGAGTACGTCTTTATATTTTGATACTTTTCGGGAACTTCTTTGACAAAATCTTCTTCAGCACATTGTAAGTTTAATTCGGGAATGGCATTTTTTTTTTTAATCTTAACTTTCCCTTGTATGTATCTAAAAAATGTATATCACAAACCCGTAAAATTTTCTTATCTGGAATATCTATTCCACATTTAGATAACCAGGTGGAAAATTCGGGACTCTCGCGATCAGGAAAACTATAAAACTTGCGGTCAGGGAAGCACCTTTTGCTGGCCAAACATGTTGGAATTGCGCAAACAATCCCTGATAATCGCTTATCACCCAGAATTATAAAATTTGTACTTACAGTATTTTTATATGGTTAGTTCACAAAAAATACACACAATAACACACAATATTTATATGCTGCTATATGTTTACTTATATACTGGCTAGTGATGGTCGAACTGAGTCGAACCGAATACTTTTAACCTGATACTCAAAAGGTTCGAAGTATCAATTGATTACTTTTCAAAGTATCAAGTAAAAAGTATCAACTCATACATTCGACGTATATGCTTCTTATTCTCACAAATAATATTATCAATGAACCAAAACAGATCAAACATATATATCTTTACGTTTTCGTTTCACATTGAACTGATACTTCCCTGTTGTACGACTGAGCGCTCCAAGAGCGATCAATGATCAATCACGGTGATGCTCTCTTATACCTCACCGTGATCATCACTTTATACCATATTTCGTAAAAATAGCACGAAAAAAATGCGAACATTGTAATTTACTATATGAAAAACAAATTAAAGAAAGCCGAAGATTTTTTTTTTTTTTGCTTTATACTTCTGTTTCATGTTTTAACGTGCCATCTCAAACAAAATTTCTCGATTGCTCACGCAAAGTACAACTGGGTTCCCTCTAAACAAAAAAAGCGATTCGTAAATTACGATACGATTAGGATACAAAAACGATATATATTTTTTTAAATGACATACGTACATATACACATTTTCTTTTCTAGTACTATATCTACATCCTCCTCCTGCCATTTCAATTTAAGTTTCATCTAAAACAAAAGCGTTTATTTTGTTGTTAGTGAGGTTCGCAAAGTAAGTAAATACCTACAAATTAATAATAAGTTTATTATACAGTATATGAAAAAAAATAATTTACCGAAGCAGAAAATAAACAAGCAAATTTATATAAAATAGGTAAAAAAATGTATTGATTCATTTACTCTAAATAAATAGAAAAATTTAATCATATTATAAAAGATATAAAAGGCGCTTTTTATTTTTGCTAATAACCATCACAATCAACACGAAAAATACGATTTGTAAACATATCGCATAATTAGGTCTGTTTACGAAAAATAAGCATCGCAAACGTTTCGTAAAAATCGGTATATTCCGATTCGTAAAAAATTCTAATTATCATGGGACGTTGATTTCGTAAACGTATCGATTTCAAATCGCAAAAACGATTCGTAATCGATATTTTGTACGAACAACAAACATTATTTTCGTATCGTAAACGAATCGCTTTTTTTAGCGGGTTGTACCGAATTGATACTTTTGATCGAATTGATACTTTGAATCAATTGATCCTTTTGCGCTACATTTGCGTGAAACTTTAGATAATTTTTACAATATAATTTTTTATGAATTTAACCAAATCTTCTCGATTCCTATTTGTTTAAATTATTTATTGGACTTAAATCGTTATTTTCGAAATAAAGATTTATTTACTAAAATAAAATGTATCTGAAAAATATCCACCGATAAACATTTTATTTACTCATTGATTTTTTTATCATTAATTTCATTAAATGATTTAAGCAAATAGGAATACAGAAGTTTGGTTAAATTTATAAAATAAATTAAAGCATAAAAATTCTTAAAAATTAAAACTCAAAAGAATCAATTTATTCAAAAGTATCAATTCGATCCCAAGTATCAATTCGGTTCAAAGTATCAATTCGTTCAAAAGTATCAATTCGGTACAAGTATCAACTCGGTTGGAAGCAAGGTATACAGAAAATAGAGGTAGTATATTCCCGTTTCTCATTTTCGTCTTTATTTGCGCATCACGTCACGTGCAGACAAAAAAGCAGATTTTTATATTAAGTTTGGCGGTTTTTTGATTTATTTTTTAAATACAATAAATCAAGAATAATCGTAATTTTTTTTAACAAACAATATTTACAATTGATATTAGCCGCATTTCTTGACGTTTGATCTGATCCGGATCAGATCATGTCTCATGAAACGACACAAAAATGCGTAAAACAAACAAACACCAAAATTCAATTTTTTTGTCTCGTTTCGTTTTGAATGCCTCTTCATACTCGTACTATATTGATTATATTCTTTGTCGCTTTACAAAATATTGTTCAACTACAAAATATTGTTCAACTATTTTTAGATCACCATTTGTGATCCAAAACGAATGTTGGATCAAATGTTGTTGTTGCTTCACATGTAAATTTTGATCTGATCCGGATCACTATGCGTCAAGAAATGCAGCTAATGATAGTTTACCGAGACCCTTTTTATGCTTTATATATTTTTTATGGTCAAAATATTTGAGAAATAATTCCTTCGAGTATATAATGTCTAAGATAAATGTAAAAACGGGTAGACAAAATTATGAGTACATAACATAAAATAATTAAATTATTAAATGTTTTTTTGGTCATTTAAACATCCATAGAAAAGATTGAAAATGAAAACAACCAAAACCAACACAAATGTATATAGGACATTTGTGTTGATTTTGAAACAACACATAAATTCAGAGCAAAATGCACACAAACAAAATAAAATTATTAAACAGAGAATTTGAGCTAACATTGCAGTGTTTCATTTGTAGTGTTTTTTTATTCGCTCCGGATAGCTGCTATCGAGAGCCGTCATATGAAAAGTGGCTCCGGATAGCGCTCCGTATAAATAGATGTAGAGCCAAATATTTTTTATATCAAGTTTTCACTAAACAATTGAATTAAAAATGATAGTTTGATGTTAAATAAGTTTAGTTTACCAATAAATAGCGCGTCAAATTTAAATTTAGGCGTATAAAAATGACGGCTCTCGATAGCAGCTATCCGGAGCGAATAAAAAAACACTACAATTCTCTTCCAATTGTTGTTTTTGTAAAAAGATGATTTCAAAAATCAGAAAATTTCTTGTTCGAAGGTTTCCTTCTGTATATGTTATTTTTTTCTGTGCTTATGGTCTTTAGAAGCAATATACACAGATTACTTACCAGAGAAATAAAATGATCCAGATTTGCCAAAACAATCATTTAGTTTTGGCGATTATAGATTTTTAAAAATCGTTCATTATAACGTACCAGCCACTAGCTCCTTGAAAAATTCAGACTAGAATTTTTTTAAGGAAACTAAACACTAAGCAAACGCAGATTTATACGTGTTCAGAGTTCGTGGCATTAGCTGCTTACCATACAGATCGATGGGCATAATTTTGGTATATATATCATTTGTGCCATCGATTCAATTATAAATCAAAATTACTTAGGAGATATACACTACTCAAACGAGGTTTATGCTAATAAGAAAGCTATAAATGATTAAGTTTATCCTAAATTTCTCCAAAATAAAAAAAAATGGCGTTTAGTATTATTTTAGGAAAAACTTCACACGTCTATATAGAGATGTGAAGTTTATACTAAATCTTTCAAAATACAAAAAAATATTATAATTAGGCCGCTTCATAAAGTTCTAATGAATTATACACCCTCAAATATGGCCTGGATTGCACCAACCCACTACGATATATAACTAAGGGGTAATTTAAAGCAACCGTGTTTCCACAAATTCTAAATCACAAAAACATGGTATTTCACTTAGTATTAGGTAATGCTTATCAAACGATTCACGTAAAACATTAAGGTCAGAATTAACCATACAAATCACATACGTGGGACATTTACCAATATAAGCTAAAGGTCGATCCACACGATGTGTTTTAACATATGTTTTAACAGACAAAAATATGTCTAAAAACACAAATGTATTTTAAAACATTTGTGAAGTTGAAAACCGCGTACAGACGTTCATTCAAAACATATGTGTTCTATTTCAATTTTCGAAAATCGACCGTTTCTTATTTGTTTCTATAATATCAAACATGGACGGTGATAGCTTAATCATGAGTCAGGCGATTTTAATTTCTTTAGTTTTAATGATAAATGCCATTAAAAACCAAAAGAAAAAGAAAAGATTATGGTCAAAACCATGGTATATGAGGAGATGTGAAGGAAGGGATGTTGCTCATCTGATATTTAAAGAGCTAAAGTTTGAAGACAGAGCAGCATTTAAAAATTTTTCAAGGCTTTCAGTGGAAGCATTTAGTAAATTACACAGCAAATTGGGATATTTAATAAAACGGCAAAACACTTTAATAAGGGAATGCGTTAATTCAGAAACAAGGTAGGTTGGCTTGGGAAAAATATTGTTACTTAACTAATTAATAAATTTTTTTTCCATAGATTGTTAATAACCTTGCGATACCTTGCAACTGGCGAAACTTATCGGAGCCTGAGCTATTCTTTTAGAATTTCACCACAGTTAATTTCTGAAATAATCCCTGAAACAGTGCAAGCGATATACAAAGTTTTAGCAAATGATTATTTAAGGGTATGGGTTATAAAAATTATAGCTAATTTTCCAATTTTAAATGAAAATAATGAAAAATTTTGTTTAGACACCCAGTACTAAAGAAGGATGGGAACAAGTTGCCAGAAATTTCGAAGAAAAATGGAATTTTCCATTTTGCCTCGGAGCACTAGGTAATGTTTATATATCAAATGTTATAGTCATATGTATAGCAATATTTATTATTTTTTAGACGGCAAACATATTATGTTTAGAGCTCGAAAAAGCGATGGGTCATTTTATTTTAATTACAAAGGCTTTAACAGCATCATCCAAATGGCTCTAGTGGATACGGATTATAGTTTTTTGTATGTGGATGTAGGATGCAATGGGAGGATACACGATGCGGGAGTCTACAGCAATTCAATTTTATGCGAAGCAATAGAAAATAATTTGTTGAACTTCCCCGATGATAAATGTTTACCAGAAACCGATGTTGTGGTACCTTACGTTATAGTGGCTGATGACGCATATAAATTTACCAACAGAATAATGAAACCGCATAGTAATCGACTGACCAAAGAAAATAAAATTTTTAACTACCGGTTAAGTCGGGCACGCCGAGTGGTTGAAAACGCCTTTGGTATTTTGGCAAATCGGTTTCAGGTGCTCCAAAAGGATATCCGATTAGATGTTTCCAAAGTTCAGGATGTCGTGTTAGCGGCTTGTGTGCTTCATAATTTTATTAAAGTAGAAGGTTGATTTAATAAAAACAATGTCGATAATGAAAACACTAAAACGTTAAATATAACAATAGGAATTTGGAGGGAAAATACTTTTGTCACTCATTTGGAGCCTGTAAGTGGCGTTCGGTCAGCAAATCAACCAATGGATATAAGAAATAAGTATACCCAGTACTTCAATACAAGAGGAATGGTTCCATGGCAATGGGAAGCTATAAATAAATTTAATTTTTAATAAATATACTTTTTTAATGTACATACCGATATATCACATTTAATTTTATTAATTAAAATAAAAAGAATTCAAATATCACAAATTATAATAATGGATTTACATATTTCAAAATAAAATAATTTTCGTCAAATAAACAAAATTCGTAATATTTTAGAAGCGTTTTTATAATTTCGCTAAAGCTTTGCGTTCCATTACGAACAAAACTTCCATTATTTGTTGTTGAGCTTCGAGGGTAACATCAAAATCCAGTTTGGCAATTTTTTCTAATTTTACGGTAACTAGTTTACCAAATGTTTCATTTTCATTAGGAATAACATTATTTTTATTTAATAAATTTTTATTTAAAGATTCCATCATTTTAGATGCTTGTTGCTGCAGTGGATCTGTTTCATTTACACGCCTCTTTTTATTTGGACAAATTTGTGAGTCCTCCTCGATCAGTTCATCCAATGATGAAACATCTATTGATTCAGATCCTACATTTGAAAAATTCATCGTACAAGGGGGGTTGTCTCATATACCTCTTCACTGAGTTTTTGACTTCGCTAAAACAGAATAATAAAAATATTAATAACGTAAAAGAGAAAATTTAATCGTCTACTAACCCGCGGAATGTTGCTTTTCCCTTCCCTTGATTTAATATGCTGTTCTAAAAATTTTAGCTGTTCAAACCAAAAAACCGTTGGTGAATAAACATTTTCAGTTCCCACACCGCTCCTTATGCTATCTTTTATTTTCTTTGTCTCGTGATTATAATTCGATCTTAATGTAGACAATTTTGACTTTACTTCTTCTTTCGTAAATTTTAAACCCATTTCGTTTACTATTTTTGTTAATGCATCAGTGCGGGCATGTTTATTTGTATAAAGAGGATGCTTGGTATCATACAAACACGGCAATTGCTCCCAAATTTCGATTAATAAAATCGTTTCTTCTTTTGTAAAATTCGTCATTTTCAATTAGTATATTAAATTAATTCGAATATAACATAATATTTATTATAACACCTACACACTTGAACACTTCACGACATTTGTTTAATTTTTTGAGGTTATGTTTTATGTGAAAACATACCAAAATGGATAAAAGTCATTTTCGAGAATTACATATGTGTTCAAACATACATATGTAAACACAAAAGCAAAAACATAAGATGTGGATAAAAAAAATTGTAACAAATGTTGATACATTTGTAAAAGTTTGTGTAAAAACACATCGTGCGGATGTACCTTAAGGCTAAATAATCAGCAAACCCAGTACTGTTACCATAAGTTTAAAAATAGGATTAGTATACACTAGAAATAGCATAGGACCTAACACTGATCCTTGTGGTACTCCAACTTCGACAACTCTAAAATCACTAAAAGTATCATTCTCACTTTTTTATTATCTAGGTAGGAAGCAAACCACTTGTTTGACATAACCCTAAAACCAATGTCAAACAGAATAGATAACAAAAGTGTATGATTAACCCAATCGAATGCCGTAGAAGCATCAATAAATAAACCTGCACAAATATTAACATTCTTGAAACCGGTATGAATAACATCCAAAAATTCCAACATAGGTGATTCATTCTAATGAACTCTTAAAGTTTTACAGTGATTTAGAAATATGGTAGCTCTATTTTTATTTGCCTTTTCGAGAACTATGAGAAGAACTGGTTGGATTGCAAGTGGTTTTTAGTTTCCCTTATCACTACGATCATCTAACCACTCCATGCTCCAAGGAAAAATTGAAAATATGAGCAAGAGCAGGACCGACAAAATAAGCAACAGCTTTCAAAATTTAATTACTAATTCCTTCCATCTTTGTTCCTCTTAACATCAAGTATACTATATATTGATCTCTATTTGGGTATCTGAAATCCAAGCCAAAATTCTAAAAGTTAGTCAGTAGTTCAATTAGGCCCACATCTTGTCACCAAATAAAGGAATCCGATGAGTAATACCTATAAATGCGTTTAGTATTGTGTCAAATTACGTGTTTAAATCGGTACGTTATTTTAATTTATCTTAAACTTTTCATATATTTAATATATTTAGTATAACTAAAAACCATATATAAAATATATTATTTGCAATTAATCTTTTATATAGTTATATCGTAGGTTTCTGAAAAACGCTTAAATGTTAAATTTTCACACATACATACTAGCAAACAAATTGTTGTTTTTATATTTTTAGGATAAATATAGGATAAACTTCACATCCCTTATAAAACATGATATGTGAAAATTCGAATTCGGTGGCAAGCCATTACTTTTATTGTTCTGAGGATACATAGATCAATTTATAAGTATAGTTCAGTTTGAAAGGTTTAAACCTGCTGTCCAGCTTTGTTTATTCTGGTTTACGCTTATCAAAGTTAATTTATTATATAATAAGCCCATCTACGGGAGAATCTCATTCTAATAGGTGAGTTCAACGCAAAAGTTACGACATACAATTTCGGTAGCAAACAAACTATGGGCAAATACCGTGTACTAAAATTTAGCAAGGTACGATCGATCGTTGATCCAAATTCGTCCTTTCTACGCATATACCTCACCAAAGTAACCTACGAGTTAACAATAAAATATATAAAAATATCAAAGTATAAGTGAGTGATATTAGCTGACATAGCAAGGCGAAGACAACTCGAGCTAAAATAGTTTGCATCGCTCAAAATATAAAACATAGCTCGCATGGTTTAGCTCAAGTGCGCAATGTTCCATTAAAACACTTTCTTTACAACCGAAAGCTGTGCATATAGCTTACATCGCGAAGCTTAGCTTAGCTGATATGTGCAACGAAACGGGCCTAAGCCTAGTACGCGCTTGACTTTAAATTAATTTTTTCTTAGAAAAATGACTCAGAATTAGTAGTACGCAGTTTAGCTAGCGAAAATTGAATTGTTACATTCCTAACCAAAATTATTTGTACCTGCTAAATTTTTGATGCAACGTAACGCAAAAAACTTTAAAAATTATATAATTAATAAACTTTTTGAAAACATTAATTTTAATTCAATAAATTTAATTACCCTGCTTTACATTTCTATCAAAATTTTTTTTTAATTTTAGTTCTAGGAGAAGTTACAGTTAATTTTGTTTTTGCCAAAATTATTTGTACCCACAAATTTGTTGTCAATATTATTTGTGCAATATGGCAAAAATCAAAATAAAACAGTAAATCAAATAAATTTAAGATTATTTTTTGCTAATTAAATAACGATATAGTCACTCATGTTTTTGTATGCAGATAGTCAGTTTTTGTTTAGCCTCTATACCATTTGGCAAATTTGTTGTTAACATCACCTAGAATCTCATCCGACTCGGTTTTCTTGGCACCCTGCTACAAATTTTTGGTCTTGTTAGATCGTGAATACCTTCCACTTTAACTTAAGCCTCCGCAAGTTTAAATCGAAACTCTGCTCTGGCCGAGACAAATAATTTTAGTCAAGATTTTTGTATAATTTCATGGTAATGACTTTTCTTATGTATGGGAGCATTATTGTGTTGAAGAGAAAATTGAGAACCGACTAGTTTATCATTAACCAGAAATGTTAGTTCATCAAATAATCCGAAATAGAACATTCTCCTTGAATAGTTCAGTTTGTAAAGATGTGTAACCTTTTATTTGCTGTCCAGGGAAAACTAAGCGAGGCAGTATCCACACTAATTAATGCTCAATGTTTATGTAATAATGAAAATATTTCAAATATTATCAAATTAGGACAATAGTGTACTAATTTGGACATAAAACAGTTCTCCGTAGATCAAATGGCTTATTTTTGATGCCCTTCACGTTTTATTTCCTGTTGGTAGATCATATTCTGTTTGTCTGTATGCCCTATAAACTACAACTGTTCAAGGCCATAGTTCAATTTCGGTTTATTTCTTGAAGTAACATTCCTGGTTGATTATAAACTAGTCAATCTTCAATTTGATCGTCAGCGCAAGAATGCTCCCATACATAAGGAGAGTCATTGCCACGAAATTATACAAAAATCTTGAATATATTATAATTATTTGTCTTGGCCAGGGCAGGGTTGCGAATTAAACTTGCGGAGGTTTAAATTAAAGTGTAACATATTAATGATATAAAAATGCCAAAAATTTGTATCAGGGTGCCCAGAAAACTGAGCGGGATAAGATTCTAAGTGATGTTAACAACAAATTTTTGAATCACTTGCTAGATCTTATAGAAGCTAAACAAAAACCGACCATCTGCTTACAAAATATGAGTGACTATATCATTATTTAATTAGCAAAAAATAATCTTAAATTTATTTGATTTACTATTTTATTTTGATTTTTGCCATATTGCACAAATAATATTGACAACAAATTTGTGGGTACAAATAATTTTGGCAAAAACAAAATTAACTGTAACTTCTCCTAGAACTAAAATTAAAAAAAAAAATTTGATAGAAATGTAAAGCAGGGTAATTAAATTTATTGAATTAAAATTAATGTTTTCAAAAAGTTTATTAATTATATAATTTTTAAAGTTTTTTGCGTTACGTTGTATCAAAAATTTAGCAGGTACTAATAATTTTGGTTAGGACTGTACGTGTCTTTATTTTATCTCTACACATTTTTCATACTGTGTTGCATCATTTGAGTATCTTCTAATTTATTCAATCGTCTACTATGAATTTAATTTTAAATGTTTAAATAGAAATATGCAAATTTCTCTGTATGCAAAGTTATTTAATCTAAAATTTTACGAAATTCGACAGCCCAATTTTTCACGTCTAATTTATCTTGTATTTTCTGAGGACCAATGAAGCCTTCATTTCACTTCAACTGCGTACCACTTAGGCTTTAAAATAAAGAGTACTAAATGCTAAATAAACCATTTAGGATTTAGACATTGACAGTGGCCGTCACTGCATATAAGCCATTGATGCCACCTCAAATTCTTTTTTTTTGCCGGGAATAGAATGCAAAAATTTGATCTATACCAATAGGTGAAATATCTTGAGACAATAGAATATCACATTAAATTAGTTTCATTGTTACAGGCATACAAAAAGAAAATATCAAACAAAAAGTTTAAATTAAACAACGATTATTAATTGACTAAATTCCATTATGACTGTCCATTTTAATCAGGAAAATCCTTGAATAAAATACAAAAATATTGAAAGCCAAATCAATAATTTATCCAACCTTAAATAAAATTCAAAATCAATAATAATACGCTACCTGCCTCAATTTTTGTATTAAAGTTTTTGTTCGAAGTATTTTATTCGGTAGCTTCTAGTGCATCTAAGTATGGTAAAGACAAAAGCAATAACCGACAATATTATTGATGAGCTAATTGTGGGCGAACAATAAATAACGTAAATAACGTAATTGAATCATCAGTCGTCGTCGTTTCTTTCATGGTCCATTTTTCATACGGACGTTGTATAGCAAACTTTTTTGCATAATTTATTTCTCGTATATACTCGTATATAGACCATCATAGATCGGGAAGTTGCCTGTTATTTTCTTAACTCATAAATAATAATAACTACTGGATAGTTGTTAACAGTTTGTAAATCAATAACTATATGTTTTTGGGTAAATTTTTAATGACAGTAATTTGTCGATTATGTGTCATACGAGTGTACATAGTTGTTTGTTTAACAGAGGTTCAGGTGTAGTCAAAAATAGATTTTTTTTACACGAATTGGTTAGTAATTTTCAATCAACTATTAATTTGATAGTTTTCATACATTATTGATTAAGTGATTATTTGGACACGCTATGATGGTGTTTGGTTTATTTGTTTTTTTTTCCAGTAATTAAGGATAATATTTCGAAAATGCCAGAAAAAATTAGATGTTTGCGGTAATTGAATGTAATATAGAACTTTTATTTTATAGAGTTTGTCGCCTGTTGGTCTACCTGCCTCTCTGGCATCCTGTTACTCTGTTTGTTTTTGGCCTAAATGGCAGTCGCTTTTGAACGCTATCTGTAAATCTTTTATCGGCGCCTGTCTGACAGTATCTGACTTTGTGTCGATATCTCTGTTATATGGAAATTGTAAAAATTAGATAAACCACAGTCTAATAGGGCTGTTCTATATTGAGAAATATGATCACATTTTCTTAAATTAAAAACATCACGTATGCATAAATTGAGACTGAACAACAATCTAGAAAATTGTTTTGTAGGCAGGCCAAAGAAAGATGGTGTTTCGCGCAACTTTTTGAGGCTAAAAGTTATCTTCTTTTACATCTCAGGGACTTGTTTATGAAATTTAACCTGACTATCGCAGTAGGTAAAAAAGGGGGCGTGCTACTGGTTTTAACAAAATTGTTAGAAAGTTTATATTAATAGAAATATTTATTTTATTTATTTATAGTATTTTATAAATAATTTAGTATTAAAAGGAAAAGCGCACATGGAAACAAAGCAATCGAAACAAAAAAAAAAAAAAACAAAAAAAAATGAAGTTGCTTCCAGTAGGCATAGGTTAGGTTAGGTTAGGTTAGAGTGGCTGCCAAACGCACGCTTCTCGAGATCCATAAGGCCGTCCAAACTATACTTGCCCAGATGTTTATGCCTCCTGTAAGCTAGCGCCGGGCATGAGCAGAGGAAGTGGCTCAGAGTATCTTCCTCCTCCTCATCCATACAGCTTCTACAGAAGTCATTTGCTATTGACCCAAGCCTCCTCGCATGCTCCCCAATGAGGCAGTGTCCTGTGAGCACCTCCACGACTATACTTAAGTCAGGTCTACGTAGGGATAGTAGTGTTTTGGAGCGCTTCTAGTCCAGTTTCGGCCAGACTTGCCGCGCTACATAACATGTTATGGTGTTAGTCCACCTCTTCTGTGCCGAGGCTATCGCCTCATTTCTAAGCGCCCTATATGGTTTCAATTGGAGAGTTGTACCTTGCCTTGCCATATCGTCCGCCCTGCAGTTCCCCAGTACGCCCGAGTGACCGGGGACTCAGACTATCTGGATATTGAAATGCTCACTCATCTCGTTAAAAGATGAGCGGCACTTCAATGCCACCAAGGACGTCAGAGAAACTGATTCCAGCGACTTGATTGCCGCCTGACTGTCCACATTTATTGTTATATCCCTTGGGGATATGACATTATGCTTCAACCAAGCCAGCGCTTCCTCAATCGCTACCACCTCTGCCTGGTACATACTGCAGTGATCAGGAAGACGAACGGATATATTCACATTTAATTTGTCACAAAAGACTCCTGCTCCGACTTTGCCGTCTAGCTTGGAGCCGTCAGTGTAGAATTGTATACTTCCAGTTTCTGTTATTGACCTGTTCCCCCAGGATTCCTTTGAGGGGAGAAGAGTCCGGAAACCTTTTTCAAAGCACACAATCCGTATCGTGTAGTCACTATTCATCACATCTGCCTTTAGCGACCTGCATATCGTCGAGTGGCCCGTCTGAAGACATTTCCGTGCAGCCGTAGTTGCCGCTCTCTGCTTACCAAATATGTCGACAGGAAGAAGGTAGAACATAGCCTCCAGAGCATGTGTAGGGGTTGTCCTCAGTGCCCCGCTTATAAGCAAGCAGGCCGTTCTCTGTACCTTCTCTATCTTATTCTTATAAGTTTTCTTGTTTAGTGCTGGCCACCACACACTCACCCCGTACATCAGAATCGGTCTGACTATAGCGGTGACGAGCCAGTGTATCAGCACTGGTTTTAGAACCGCCAGGCGCGTGCCCTTGGTCTGCTAGTAATCTCGTCCCTGTCAACCACTGCCAGCTTCGCGCCCCGCCACACTTCTCCTACCTTAGCTACGGTCAGACGATAAAGGTCTGCCGATCTTTGATCTGCGCACGCCGTTAGCTTAACGCGCCCTTGGTGCCATCCTGCATCCCTACAAGATGGAGGTGGCCCCGGATTTTCTCCGAGCGTACTAGCCCCGGATTTTCTCCGAGCGTACTAGTATGCGTACTAGTATCTCCTTAGAGTCCCTGCAATCTGGGTCGCTTACTATCCCCAGCTTCCAATTCGTCTTGGGACCGCTGTCTTTTCGACTCTTCTGGTACCCTCCCCGAATTGTCGCCTAAGAAATTAACCTTTGCCCATGCCAGAGATTCCTTCTGTTCCTTCGTTAGCAGCCCCTCAGGGGTTGCAACCAGCCTATCTAGTATCCTCTTCGCCGCGCGTCGGTTCCTGTACCGCCGCTTAGCCTCAGGGATAACTTTCGCGCCAGTCACCGGCTTAGGTGCCAAGGCCGCGTTTACCGAACCTACTGTGGAGGTAGCTTGCCCTTTACGGTCAAGCTCCCTTTTTTTTCGGCAGGCCCTCGGCTTCCGCCGGTACCCGGCACCGCAGCCTTCAAGACCTCTATTGTTTCTTCGGTGGTGACTCCACCTTTAAGGTTTGAGCCACCATCCGTACCTGTTGGCTTTTTGAGAGTGACTGTCTCTTCTAATTTTATATTATTCTTGTTCATGGTTCCCACGAGTTTCGGAGAAATAAAGGTCCACCCTCGCAGAGATCCGTATACGAGGGTTAGGCTGAGCTCATCCGTTCGTGACCGCCCACCCCCTACCTCTGCCTAAAACATGACCAGCACAGTGGACAAAAAGTTGGTGCTGTGATAGGTTGCGGAGCCGATGAAAATCATTCGACTTATTGCCCCCCCCCCCCCCCACCACATCCGCCAGACTACTCCATTAGGCATAAAAACCTCTTAAATTTTTTCAAACAATTTTCAACTCATGCTTACACATTCTATTTTGAGCAGTAGCTCATTTACAATAAAATGTACAGCACGAGGTGAAATAATATTAAAAATTAACAAAAATAGCATAGTTAATAAAAATAAATTAAAAAAAAGCTACGTATTGCCCATCAATCACGCCACTCCAAAAATGTTGACCTAAATAATTTTGCCGATCCTAATCTCTTAATTTCCAATGGGATTGAATTCCAAAGGGAAGCTCCACTAACATAAAATGACGGGTTTAGCGACCTACAACAATTTTTAGCCGGAATTAGGCGGAAGTTAGAGGAATAAAACCTACTAAACATTAATTTCCTATTTAGATAACAAGGCTCCTTAGCTTTGAGAAGATTAAAAATAAAAAGAAAAACGCGAAATTCGTAAAAAATAGATAAACTACATTCTAAAACAAGGCTAGAGTAGGCAGAAATATGATCGAACTTCCTAATACCAAAAATAAACCTGGTACAAGCATTGAAACATCTTTGGAGAACATTCTAATAATTTTTTCCTAAACTGACTATCAGAAAATCCAACCACTTTATACAAACAACTAAGCATGCCAAAGACCCTCTTACTAATAGTAACTAAATTGTCACCCCAAGTAAGAGTTTTATTAATAACTAAGCCTAAATCCCTAACAGTATTTGAATATTCAATTAGCGAACCCTGCAGAAAAATACCAGGAAAGGACTTCCAGCATCTGCAGCAACTGGAGTATCACCCTTGGATCGCTAGGCTCTGAAGGCAACCACACCCTGGCTCTCGGCCTACAGGGGATCTCTTCCTTCGTTGTAATAGCAAGGCTGGCTTTGGGCCATACGTCGGCAAGTCTCTCCACTGCCTTCTTAAATAGCAGCAGAGATCGATGATCTGCCCATGCAGGAAGTTTCACGTGGTTTCTATGCCAAACCCCATTTCAACAAGTCGTAGCAGCTCCTGGGTTCTCTAGCAGAACTTTTAGGTAGGTGGTGGGCAAGCCTCCTGTCACCTTTCTTCGTTCTCTTAGCGATCTTAGGAGTTGGATTATGGGGCACGGCACTAATAATACCTTAACCAAGCCCAGCGATTTGTTTAAGGTTGATTACTTTAACGCCGTGTTTTTGCCTAGAAGCCAATAAATCAGCAATCCAGTTACCAGCGGTTACCACGTGGAGGTAAATCTAGCACTTGTGGAAGCTGGTAGTTACGAACTGACACCAAATGCCAACTTGAATCCCCTGAGCAACATCACACCTGACCCCCAAAAAACTAATTAATGTACACTCCTAATACATTTTATTTTAAGAATTGAGAAGAAATTTTTAAATTTTAATTTTGAATTTAATATTTCTTGAGAGTTCGCCTGGGGCGACCCCCAGGGAACTTGCTAAAGGTTTGGGTTGTGTATCGCAATCAATCAATTTATTTTTAGTTTTTGTTTTTTGAGCATTTTGTATTTAAATTATATAACTTACTACTTCCGGTTGGCCTATTTTCCCTAAAATTCAGTGTGACCTCCCAATTTGTGAAAAACGCTTAAATATGAAGTTTTAATTCGTTTGGCCTACTGGAGACCTTCAAGTAGTTCGATTACATGCGAGAAAATTTAAGGCAGTTGTCGCCACAGTTATTAATATGTTCTTTATATCTTATGAAGAAAGATCTGAAACAATTTTAAACAGTCGTTGCAAGATTATTTTTATGAAAACGTAATATTCGTTACCATTATGGCTCGAAATGTGGCATTTCTTTATGCATATGCAAATACAACCCAACTTCAATGATCAAAAAAAATTATTTTCATAAATCTCCGACTTCCAGTCTTTCAACAATATATTCTGAATTAAATGCCAAACTAGTTTATATGCATAACAGTGACCTCAAATTAGCATTAAATATAAACTAGTATTTAACTATAAAAATAATTACAAAACTGCAATAATGAAATTGAATTATTATTTCCCATAAACAAACATAAAATCTAATATTCCGCAAAAAATTATAAACAAAAGTGTAATTAATGTCTGGTAATAAAATTAGTTAATTAGCAGACCTACAAACCGAATTAAAAATTAATTTTATATTTTTGTTTCGTGTTTCAATTAATTTTTTTCTTGCTCAAGACCGTCAATAAAATAAGAATTTGGTTTGACTTTTATGCGAGTACGTTCTATTCTTATGTATATGTTTATACATAATATGTTTATACCTTCATAAATATGTATTATTATTAGAATTTAATTATGTTGACTAGAAATCTAATTTAATTATTTATTATTAACTCAAGGGCTCATGTGACAATAAAATCGCGCCCGTTTTTAATTCTGATACGGTATTCAAATTTGTACATACATACAAAATATTGACCAATTTCAGATTTGATGACCTTTTTGATATGTGATCATATCATTAAGCAAATAACATTTTGATTTTGAATAAGACATTGATACTTTTGCGACAGGTTTGTGTGCAGGTCAATAATTAATATTTAACATTTGTCATATTATTGTATTTGCAATATAAATAATGATGCCGGCACGTGTTAAATAATAAACAGCAGTATATGTCATAAACTTGACACGTTCTTTAACTGTGGGAGAATTATTAATAATTATTAATTACCAATACGATAATTATGAATTAAGGAAGTTACAAGAATCAAAGTAAAGAACACGCGCGTCTGTTTTCAAAATGATCACGTTTTAATAATTTGGTATGTATGTGGTCTTTTTAATAGTTGTTCCACATTTTAACTTCATCCGTATCTATTGATGTAATTAATTTAATTTAATTACGGAAATCGCTTAATTTTAGCCTTCTTCAAACATAAAGTAATTAAGAAACATAACGAAAACCTATTAAATGATAATTTAATTCTATTCCCCATTCTTGGTTGCAATTTATTCGAAATAATTGTTTTTAATTCTAAATACTATTCTAAATATTTATTTCACGTGTCGGGTGAATGAATTTATAAGCGTAATACAATATTATACCAACACACTGATGAACTCGATTTGTATGTATTTATAAATCGACTTGTAGTTTATAAAAACGCGCAGTCAAAATGCTAAAAACGATTAGACATTTGGCATGTGCTACAAATTATTTATGAATTCTAAAATATTAATTGAAATGCCGAATTAATTAAAAATTAGTTATGAGTTTAAAATGATTTCAAATTTATTAACTTCAGCTATAAATCCGTATCACTAAACGATATTGGCATATCTTGGCGGTATAATATATTGGCATACATATATAGACGCATAAAAGTGATATTATGGGTAAGTCCAATAAAAATATCACATACAAATTCCTTAACTATTGTTGAGATCATTTTTTGCTATATGCACTTTTGCTATAGTTTTTCATTTACACCATTTTATATTACAACTTTGCTTTATATGAATTCGACCAGCACAATCAGCGTTCCAGCGGTAAAATATAAAGGGCTAAAACCTCACGAGGTGGTCAGAATTTCGGTCTTAGTTAATTCAACTCCCAAATCAATACCGAAATGAATCTCTCAAGTCAATCTTCAGCTCTACCTCCAACTGAATATACAAATCCACCACCATCTCAATCGCAACACAATCCTAAACGCAATCACCAAATTAACCGCCAACCAAATCGATTACCAAATTAACCCCAAATAAACTTTCAAATCAACCTAACTCGAAATCAACTCTTAAATAATTCCCTAACCGAACAACTCAATTAACCCCAACGCATGCTAACTAAATCCTAAATCAACTTCAACTCAACTTAGCTCAAACCAAAGCTCAACTCATGCCATCATACATACCAACATACCATCATACCATCACCATCATAACATCATAACATCATCATCATCATACCACCATCACCATTACCATCAAGATCACACAATTCTTTCTCTTCATCATACCATAATATTGATATTGCAGAACTTCATCCAAAAATCACTTTAGAATCCCATTTCCATGGCAGATGTCAAATTTCACTCAAATCCGTTAAGAAATAACCATATTCCATCCTAAGTGGTCATATTCCAGAACTTCACCTAAAAATCATTTTAGAATCCCATTTACAACGTACATGTCAAATTTCATCATAATCGGTTAAGGAATAGCCAAGTTCCACCTTACTTAGCCATATTCCAGAACTTCGTCTTAAAATCACTTTAGAATCCCATACCCATTGGAAATGCTGGAGTTCATCAAAATCGGATAAGATATAAAATCTCAATAAAATTTTTATAAAAAAAAACAACACACAAATCCTCAGTTTAACGGACACCTCATTACAACGGACTACTCAAATGCTCACTACACCTAATACAACCCCAACTATCCGTAACTCAACCCTGATTCAACTCGCAAACGGAACCCAACTCAACCCTCAATTAGCCCTCAATTCACTATATCCTATCCAACTCCAACTCAACTCCAACTCAACTTCAACTCAACCCGCAAATTGACCCCTAATTTAAACTTAAAATCCACCCCAAAAATGCGTAAATATTTGTATATAAACTATTGTTTTAGTTCAATTCGTATGGCAGGTACCTCACACTCTTGACGTACAGTTTCCAGAAACTTCTCAAATCTCGCCCTTGACCATAGAAACAGATTGGCGAAAAAAAATTCCAAATCGGACAAGTCGTTCTTGAGATACCATAGGTACAGGACATCCAGACATCCCAACATCCAGACATCCAGACGTTCAGACGGACGGACGAACATTTTTTTTTGCTTTTTTAGACTCAGGGGCTTTCAAAATATCGAGAAAAATAGTTTTGGACCAACCAAATTTTTTCGTCATTTTTGACAGGATTTCAATACTATGGCCTTTTTAGACCGAAGTAATTGGCAGTGTCGGTTCTATTCGTAGCGGTCGATGCATCATTATCGAATGAGTTAGTAATATCCAACCTGTTCATCGAGCATGTCCATCAACAAAAAGTCAATATGTATGTATGTACATTGTATATGATCCGCCTGTCTCAATGATATATCATCTTACACTGCAACTGATGACAGGGCTGGTGTCTTTTTGCAACGAATGTGTCCAAACAAAGTTTATACGGTATACTACGTGGAAAGACGGATGGGAGTACGACCAAGATTTACCGTAGCACGTTAACCTGGAGTGGTTACCACCATATCGCACTGGATGTGAAACCTATCACATGACATGAGAACTTTAAAGTGTTCGTTTGTTGGAAATATTTTACTTGATCAAATCAATCTATCATCTATACCGGAATCAATTAAAATAAAGGCAACGATCGCCTCAAGGTACAATTTGCTGAATCGACATACACATGCCGAGACGGGACGTAAGGATTCTTACGCTGCTATTTGGTCCAATTAAATCAATTTCTTGATTCACAAATGTGGTCAACCATTGTCAAATTTAAATAGCGGCGACATTCTCTGTTGAATAATTTGGTCGAATAATACTCCTGACTACAATGTATCAGCACATCTGGACTCTGCTTGTAAAAACTATTTTTTTAACAAATCATCTAATTTATTCCTTTAGATATTAAATCATCTGCACTATGTCCAGATCCCACAAAGCTGAACTTTCCCATCACTTATCCTTTCAGCATACCACCAACTCGGTCAGTAACAAATGGTTTCAATTTGAACTTAATGTAGATGCAACCTCAGTTCTCAAACAAAACAACCTTGAACTTCACTGTTCGTAAATACATACTCGTACGAGGTACACAACCAGCAACACCATACCTTCGTTTATAAATTCATCAGAAAACATTGACATTCTTGTTGCCTTAATAAAAATAATGGTTTTCCTAATTACTGGCTAGACGGCACAGTTTGTGTCAATTATGACGTATTTGGAGGGGTTGCCAACCCAACTGTACTTCATTTCATTCCTTTGTTGATAGGATTTGCCAACACACCAATGTTAATTATTGCCTCAATACGACATTGCTTAAAATACAGTGGATCGGCTAAATATTTTTCTCAACGTTATAAATTGCTTAGATGAAATGATTTTTTTGAATTATCAGGAACTGAGTCCAATAGTATCACAAACTTTCCCGTGATGATCAGCCCATCCAGTTAATTGCACCTTACCCGCTTCATTAGTCGCTCGCTCATATCAATTATGAAATTTTTCACGGTCTCCTGATCCAGTGCTGATTCAACTAGTAGGCACCCCGGCAAGCGAAGTTTTCTTCATTGTACTATTTGAGCGGATGATACTTTAAGCGGCTGGTGAACTGCCAATTAATATGCCAGCAATAACAAAGGCCAATCGCCTTAATTTTCGCTCACAAACTTAGATAATTAGCCCCGAGAGTTCGATTGTGCCGCTCTACCATACGGTCCAACTGTTGATGTAGAGGAATAGTAACTATTTCACGCACCAACGCTTCTACTTTAATCTCCGGCGATTTGTTAAAATAATCCATTACAACCAAATGTACCGGCTTATATATTTGAAGTGTTCGGTAATGGTCCAGGTATCGTTCCATTCGCCCGCGTGTTCTACGGTGAGCACCCTTTCAAACTGCATGAATATCAAACTTCCGACATCAACTTACCTTCAACGGCTGTCATACAACCAAACCAATAGAACTTTTCCCGGATATATTGTTTTGTTTTAGCGACACCACAGTGGCCAGACGTTCTATTGTCATGGGCATCACGCAGCACTGATTCCACCATGTAATGGGATACCAAAATCTGGAGGGTGGCAGATTTTCCATCTGGCTTCCATTAGAAAACCGGCCTGACTTACAATCGAGTCTCATTGCGCCCAGTATCTCTTTATTGCCGCTGGTTGTGACAAAATTTATTTTCAATTTGGACGGGTCGCAAGGGATTTCCAAGATACAAGTTCCATTCGAATTTCCGATGCTTTACCGTTAACTCAAACAGGGGTTTAGCTATTGAAACAAAGTTTTTTATGAATGGCCTATAGTACGAACGAAGACCAAAGAAACTGCGCATTGGTATTTTTCCGTCAGAAAGCGGCCATTCTGGAATAATTAATTGAGATCAGCTTTAGGTTCGCCTTCCGTATTCCCTCGAAAACCACGACAACCGACCAAACCGATGACATTGTGCGGGGCATTACTTAAGGCAAAAGGCATGACTGTAAATTGCTAATCGCCCTGTCCTTTCGAAAATGTCGTTTTGGGTCTATGTTTAGGTTCGAAGTCCACTTGCCAGTAACCGCACTCTCGATTGAGGGTAGAAAAATCAAAATGCCCCTTTATAATAAGCTAGATAGGGAACAAGTCATTGTTTAACTGACGGTATTCGACACAGAACCTCAGCGATCCATGTTTCTTTCGGATTAACACCACTGGCGATGACCAAGGGCTTATGATGCCATTCTTCTTTCCTCCTTCGCCTGCTAAGAGTTTTCTCGTTCCTCCTCGTAGTTATTTTATCGGTACCACCTTTCTAACATCAATTTGGTACTTTGCCAAAGTAGTTTTCCGTAGTCCCCTGGAATTTCAGTTAAAACATCCAGATTTTCAGATAAAAATTGTTTGATTCGATGTTGTGATAAGGGACTTCTTTCAGTGACCGAACAGTCATCGTAACCGAATGTTTCGGCAAAATTATTTTAATAGCCTTCAAGTCGCCGACCCGAGTGTTCTCAAAGAGTGTAGTTGCATGGTCCGTCAGATTTACTATCCGGTTTTCCTGTGGCCATTTTTGGCCATTGGACAATTTTGACATTGCCGGATGCTCTAGTAACGGGACACCCGTTCGAATGGTGGTTAGTTTGACAGGAACGCCCGTTTCCAACATCGGTGGTAAAGTTACCCGTAAATTTGTTATAATAGCCGGGTTTCTGTTAATGGTAAGTGGTAATTTGTTCCCGTTGATTTGACATCCAAATTGCTTGAAAAAATACATTCCAGCAATAGCGTCATCCTTGATATCTGCGATAATACTATAAAACTGGAAGTCGCGGAAAAGTCTCCCAGCGAATAGTCACTGTTTTAACACTGAGGTAATACGGCTATGTGGTTGCGGTCCAGTATCGTAGAAAATACTGTTGACTAATCTCGCCATGGCACCAGTGCCTATATCAAATTGGAATTTCTGTTTGTTTAGGAGTTCATCGGCAGTTAAAGATGAAGCATCCGTTGCATGTAACCCCTTAGCAACGAATGTCATTAGTTTCCCGAGATAATGCTAGTATCGGGCTCTGATTCGGGTACACTCACAGGTTGGCTGTTTTACTTTGATGACTGTCGATAGTTTCGTTTTTTTTTTTTGGTATCGTGGTGTCTCAGTCTCCATGGCAGCTTCAGCTGTAAACTTGTGAATCACATTCGCTCAATTATATTATGTTGCTCTTTCAATTTGTCAAGGGCATTCGTTTAGAAAATTCACAAATACTTAAAGTCGTGAAAACAGATCGTACAGATAATTGGATAGATAAATCTTCCCATCTGTGGGCAAAACTGTCTACGATTTATTTGTCCAGTTATCTGTTCAACCTGCTGTACGAATTGTAATACGATCAATGAACGAATGCGAGTTATCTTACCACCAATCGACGTTCTATGCTTTTTATCGCACGTCATTTCAATTAGATGGAAAATTTCTTACAATTGCTACCCCGATATTATTTCGATTCTTTTCAGTTAAAAATAACACGACACCCACGAATCGGTCCAGAATTATTAAAATTTTGGTACTAGAGCACATCGTCATTCATATACCTATCGGTTGAAAATAATAAAACCGTTTGGAGTTACTTAAAAGCCCAATTGCGGATTACGCACCTTTAAGCATCTAAAATAAAACGATTTTACAATACTGCAATTGTACCACTGTGGTTGATAGATACAGAAATATTATTGTTACGTGATAAGCTGTAAAAAAAAATCCAATAACAATATTTGTTCAGAAGCCAGAACATTTGGTTCAATATTTTGACTAAATTTTATTTAATATTGAACATTTTCGCAAATATGAATCAATATTTTGATCAATAATGTCAAACATTTACCGCTAAACGTGTTTCACGTGGAGTAAAATTGTTACTATTCAACATTTCAATTAAGATGATTTCTGTTAGGCCGTTGCTATTTGAACATGTTTTTTACCGAGAGATAAAAATAAATAATTGCCAAGAGAAGAAAATTCAAACCACTCTTAAAAAAATGAACAAAAACCAATTTATCGTTTTAGTAATCCTTTATTATACGTAAATTTAATTTTTGGAATATAACAAGACCAAATGCTCAAGAGGGATTGTACGTATTTATATTAATGAACACAATAAGATTAGGCCACCATGAATACATCTTTACCGAATCTCTTCATTACAAAACAATGTTTTGAATTATTATTTTTAATTCTCTTGTAAAATATAATTATTTTACGTTTGCTTTTGTTTTATTTTGGCAAATATCCAGAAAACTTTTTAAGATTAGGAAGAAATCTGTCAGTTACAGAAATTTTCTTCTTCTAATTTAGAAATTTACTTTGGCTAAAAAGATAAAACAAAATTCTATTGTACATATCATGCAGGGGCAAAAGGGTCGATTTTTGGTTCAATTTGTGTATGGGTCACAGTCCTAATAAAATTAATTCAAGCAGCACATTAAATAAAGATAAACATTATGATGCAATCAATTAACTTTGAGAGACTCGTTAAAGAAAACATAAACAATAAAAAAATCTGCCTATATTTAGGAAGCAGCAAATACATAAAAAATCATCGAACATTTAATTTATGACTTGTCAAATGAATTTTTGGGGAGGGCAGGGCAAACATTTCAATTATATGGCGTCGATTTGGGTGAACTTTGGGTTATGTTGAACATTGTTATGTTGTATATATGTAGACACAATACTCCTCCTCCAAAAATTTGTGGGTTACATATTTATACCATAAGCCAATGTATGTTTTTCGAAATTGTGTTTTTGTCATATGAAATATTATGACTGTCAGTCAGTCGTATTCTATGTTTTCGTATGTTTGTAGTATTGTACGCAATTAATTTTCCTACCAACATTTGTACAACTGTATACATAACTGTTTTTTGGAAAATTAAATAAATTTTGTTTTGTTTTCATTAATTCTGTATAATCCATCATTGTATATTATGACAATACATAACAACAGTATTGGTGTTATTTCAAAATTAATATTTTACAGAATTTATGGATGGGAAAATTTAACTTTAACGTGCGATGTTTAATTCTATAGATGTAAAATGTCCTGGTGTGCATGGGTTAGACGAATCACCAGAAATATTAATTTTCAATTTAACAAGGCCTTTTGTACCTGCGGCTTCCAAAAATCCAACGAATGAAGGGGCTGCACCTGGGCTAATGAAATAAAAATTGGTTAATTTGTCTGAATACCGCAGGATCACACTGTCTCTGACAAAGAAATATTTTCAATTGGAGTATCAAAGTTTTTCAGGAAGGTAATCAATCCATTCCAGTTAGACTTTTGTTGATGGGTAATGCTTTGGAGCATAACAACGAAAATATAAAGGGCTGAAAACGTTAACTCCAACTCAATCTACAACTCAATCTCCAGCTCAGCTCAATCTCAACGCAATCACTGAATGATTATTGAACTTTCAACTCAACTCTTAACTTGACCCCAAACTCAACGCTTAACTCAATCCCAAAGTCAACAGTATCTCAACTCACAATATAAAAATATAACAAAACCCCTTATTCTTCTACATAGCAAAAATGCTGAGCGGCCAAACTAAAGTTTTTGTGAAAGTTAGTTTTCGGTATAATCTAGGCAAACACTGTAAACAAAAGTCATTTATCTATTAATGAACTCAACTCAATCTAACTTTCAACTCAACCCTAAAATAAATCCCCAACTAAATTCCTTACTCAACTCCTACAGCTAAAACTCAACTCAATCTCCAAATCAACACAGACCGAAAAATTACAAGGGTAGATAATGAGCTCAACTCAACTCAAATCGATTCAATTTAACCTCCAACACAAACTCCAAATAAATCCCCCATTTGAACCCCGCACAAAACCCAAACTCAACCTTACTCAATTTAAATGCACAAATCTCCCAACTCTACCTCAACCCAACAAAACTTATATTAACCCCAACTTGACCCCCAACTCAGCCCTCAAGACGCTCCAAACTCTTCTCTATCTCAACGATCACAATCCTAAAATCAACAGGGTTGGAAAAAATACATGCATGCATGGTCTCAACTTAAGCTAACTTCCGACTCAACCCTCACTCACCCCAAATAAATACCAAACTGAACACCTCACTCAACCCCAACTAACTGCCAACTCAACTCAATCCCCAAATCAACACAGACCGAAAAACTACAAGGGTAGATAATGAGCTCAACTCAACTCAAATCGATTCAATTTAACCTCCAACACAAACTCCAAATAAATCCCCCATTTGAACCCTGCACAAAACCCAAACTCAACCTAACTCAATTTTAACGCACAAATCTCCCAACTCTACCTCAACCCAACAAAACTTATATTAACCCCAACTTGACCCCAAACTCAGCCCTCAAGACGCTCTAAACTCTTCTCTGTCCCAACGATCACAATCCTAAAATCAACAGGGTTGGAAAAAATACATGCATGCATGATCTCAACTTAAGCTAACTTAACACTCAACCCTCACCTCACCCCAAATAAATAACAAAACTGAACCCCTCACTCAACCCCAACTCAACTGCCAACTCAACTTAATCCTAATTCAATCTCCAACCCGACTCCCAACTCCAGCCTCAGCTTAACCACCAACTCAAACCCCAACTCAATACTCAAAGACACATGGTCCAAGAAACTTCATGCGTATTAGAACCTAACTCGAATGAACTAAATACTTTAACTTAACCCTTGATTCATTCCCCCCAATAAATCCCCAACTGAACTGCTCACTCAATCCTAATCCAACTCCAACTGATTTCCAATTCAACCTCAACTTAACCCGCAAATCAACTCCCAGCTCAACCCTCAACTCAAACCCGAACTCAACACTCAATGTCTGGGATGTTTTGCCCATAGCATCAACGAAGTGATCGTCATTTTTTTCGGCGAAATGCTCCGTTTGCAGATCCAAAGGACGGGACGATCAACAACGGAATAAATCAAATTCACGCTACAATTGTAAAGAAAAGGTTAAAAATGTCGATAATCGTTTGAATTTATTTTAACGATTAATCGTTTAAATTATCAGAGTCATCCGATTATGTGGTATTCAATGAAATGTTGAGTTCTAGATGTCAATGTTTGCGTAAACAGCAAACATCTGAATTTTCAAGCGGATACTGTTGCGACGTGTTCAATGTCTGGTCTAAGTGACTAAGCTAGAGACGTAAAGGTCGAATACGACGGTAACAAATATTAACTATCGCATTTAGTTACCAATAGTCATAATGGAGAAAACATTCTAGGAATGGATTGGTTTAACGCGTTTAATTTTGACCACATGCAAAAATCTTCTACAGTTTCAACGGATAATTCCAGTGCAGTTTACCATACTCAAGCTCTCAGATATAGCAGGTTATTGCGGGATTGACACATTGCGGTATTTACCTAGATGACATCGTCGTTACGTGCACTCATGTAAAGCGTCATCTGTAACCTAGAATCGCCTTTTAAACGTCTACATAAATTTAACCTAAGGTGCAATTTAAGTAAAAGTAAATTTGTCCAATCAGAAGTCGAATATATTGAACACATAATTAATGCCGCTAAGATCCGTCTAGCCAATTATCATTTTTGGGTAAATGCAACTATTATAAAAATTTGTTATGCATTTTTCAGAGATTTCGACACCGTTGAAGAAATTGAGTCGGAAAGACATTACCTTCGAGCGGGGTCGAGCTAAGAAACTTTACGAACATTAAAGGGTATCAAATAATAGATGTTAAGTTGTGACGAATATGTCAGAGGGATCAGAGCATCCAATACAGTTCGCTTCAAAGACGGGGTTACCAGAAGGAATACAACAAAATTGAAATTGAAGCTTTGTCGATTATTTTCGGCTGTACTAAGCTTAACCAGTTTCTCTATGGCACCCATTTCGAGCTTTTCACTGATCACTAATAATTAGTGTCAATTGCAAGGGTAGGCAATCAAATTGATGGCTTATAATTTCATGATTAAGTATAAGTCAGTATGGCTGAATTACATCAATGAATATTCAAAGTTCCCCTACATTACAAGAATGGGGAGTAACACAGCTATTTAGACAATTCGATCCCTTTGATATAATTTTGAGACTCGAGGGCATCACTGATACTATCGTAACGGACAATGGACCAAAGTTTGTTTCTGAAGCGTCTCAAAAATTCTGTGAACTTAACGGAATACAGCATCTGCTCCATCGAATGAGTAAGCGGAGAAAACGGTACGGTTATTCAAGAGATCGACGGCAAAAATCAATCCACGACCAAATCGTCTGATGAAGTGCTGACAAAGTTTCTGGTATACTTTCGTACGACACCATCGACTACACTAAATGAAGAAAATCCGTGTGACCTACTTTACTGCCGAGAGCCAGAAACCACCTTATCTCTACTATCCCCTAAAGTCGAGTTTGAAACTGTAAAAAATTCACAAATTTCAAGGGGACTCTATTAAATTGCAAAATTTTCTATCTAGTGAAGACAGGCCGTGAATTATGGAACAGACACCAAAAATCAGATTGGCGAGTATAAGATGGAAAATCAAGCTGTTTCAGCTATTAGTCAATTAGTAAAACATTTTGATATAATTGTTAATCGTTTTCATTTCAGTGGACGAACCAAAGATTCTACAAGAAGTGAGCAACAGGTGAGGAAACCGGTTGTCAGATTTGGGCCTACCGCAGCGTAATTAAACGAAGACGTCCTTGGTCATTTTTTGCAGGATTTCAATAACTTTAGTCTTTGAGAACGGAAGTTAATAGTTTCTATCAAATTGTGATCGTATATCATTTTCCCTGTTACAATCATAGCGCTGGAAAATATTTTTTAATTCTATCTATCGGTCTGTCTATAGATTTTTCGGCCGGGGTTTTGTGTGTCGGTCTATCTCTTATGATACACATATCCGACTCTTAATCTTTTCGTCGGCCTGAATTTCTTTCGCTATTTCATTCTGATCGTTAGAAAATCGAAAATGGAATGAAATCTGTTAACCAAGTTACAATATATATTTGATAATTTATTATTGAAACTCGGAAATTAGCCCGGATTTCTTACTTAACAACAGAAGATTGCGTACTAATTTTAGAAAACACTTTTAAATTTAAATATGTATGAGGATTTTAGGTTGTCTGCACTTTATAGTTGTATTGACTAAATTTTGAAGTCTTTTTCATACCTGCAATTAAAACCAGCTTCTTGCAATTTGTTCGATGCATGATCTAGGTTCGAGGACATTAATTTCTAGTATAACAATCAGGATGATATTGCTGGCCCTAATTCAAGTTTTCACTTCCTTTCTAATTTGTGATAAGTTTGATGTACAATTTCCTACCGATGCATTAAAATATGTGAATGGACAAGAATAAAGTACTAAAAGGCACCAAATACTATCCTCTGTAACCTTAATATCATCAAACAAAGACCTTTCCTTTTAGGAAAAAAAAGTCGCACAGATTTCAGTTAATGTAAATTAGTTTTATTGTACCATTAGGTATAGGAATCACAATACATACCAAGAATTATTCTTGATAATTAATGCTTTTGTCATTTGGTTTAGCAAGTGGGCAGTTCTGGTTTGGCCATTAAAATGGAAAGTTGATTCTATTTCAAAAGCAAATCCCACATGAACTGTGATAATACGAAATTTTATACAAATTGAGTTTCAGATTATGTTGCGTGTGGGCTACTCTACGTGCTAAGTTAAATATTTCAATAAAATTTCTTTTCCATTTGTTCTTTGCTGATTAGTCGTACGTATGGTTTTTGGCAACATTCTCTCTACTTAGGTGTGTTATATTGCAGTAACAGGTAGAGTGATACGCTGAATTAAAAAATGTTGTCTACTGACTCAAAAACACACATACATCAAAATGCAAAGACATGGGCAACACGTACCACAAATATATTTGAGTAGGTAAACGTGATAGTTTAACTAAATAGGGTAATTTTCTACAGATATTCAATCATTCAATTCATCATTTTATAATTCAATTGTAGCATTTTCAAAACAAAAACATCAAAAAAATCTGAAACATTGTTGAGAAAGATTACATCTCGGGTCGCATAACAAAAAATGTGTCCGTGTATAAACAACAATGTATCCTTCGCAAATAGCCAAATGATAATTTCTAGAAAAATCAGTACTCATGAATGATGGAAAACCCTGTAGGTAGCGGGAGCTAAGTTTTTAAGTTTTGTGAAAAATGTAACAAGTGCCCTGAAATATTGCAACAAGGTATCATCCAAATTTATCGTATCACGTGGTCATCCAAGAATTGCACTGGAGAAGCAATTACTCATGATAATATGGTATTTAGCGCACACCGAATGTTTCAGGTAACAGCTTTAGTTAATATCGCTCTTACATGAATGTGTTAAACGCATTATATTTTTACAGATCTGTATCGGACAGGTTTGGAGTGTCAATTTATGGTTGTTGGAAAGTAGTCTTCGACATTTGCCAGACTATTTTAAAACTGAACCATGAAAAAAAAATCGACTGGCCATCGTCATGAAAAGCTCTCGAAACAGCAAACCACTTTCTGACTAAAACTGGGTATCCTGGTAAATATTCTATATATGGGATAATATTAGACTTTAAACTAAAAATAAACTTATTTCTAGGAATCATCGGTTGCAGCACCTAAAGAATATCCAAATTCTTACGTGAACAGGAAGAAATTCCATTCTGATTTGTTGCAAGGTGTTTGTGACGAGAAGATGCGATTTATAGATTGCTATGCAGGCGAGGCGGGGTCAATTCACGATTCTTGTCTGTTCAGGCGGTCCAGTTTATTTCGCAAAATATCTAATAGTTTGTTAATTATTTACATAATTTACTTAATTGACTGTAATTAATTAATTACTGTATCTCATTTAGATGAAATAGTGTTTCCTGAAGAGCAACACATGGTGGGTGACCTTGGATACAGGCAATTTAACGCATGAACATCAAATATATAATAAAGCTCATTCTTCAGCTAGGGTCACTATCGAACGGGGATTTGGCTTACTAAAAGGCAGATTTCGACACCTTAACGGGTTGAACACGAGACGCCCCGACCTGATTCCATTATTAATTATGGTAGCATGCATTTTGCATATTGCCAGATGAGTTTCACACTAATATTGATGATGGAAGCAACGATCCGGTAATGACCAAATATTGACAGAAACAGCAATATAAAGCGAAACCAAATCCTAAGAATTTTAAATACTTGAATGCCATATCAATTTTTATCGTTTAATTCATTTATTCAATATATGTATAACTTACACAAATAAATCATAAATTTAATTAAAAAAAGAAAATGTAGAATTTATATTTTATCAATTAGCTTTTCAGAAAGGTTCAAAAATATATCCGTTCCGGCCATTTTTTTCGGTATGTTTGTTGCTTTTTTCAGCAGATTTCATATCGTCATTAGTTTTCCTTTTTCGGTTGAGCGAAGAAGGAGGAGCTACTATTGGCGTTTCTTCTATGAAATCGATAGAATCGTAATCTTCTCCAGAGGCATTGCTTCAGTTTACTGTGGCATGGGCGTCACTGCCGGAGCAGGTTTCAGGAGGGTTCACTTCTGGCCGTTTATTTAGGACTTTGTCCATCAGTTCATAATATTCCCATTTTTTATGTGAATTGCCGCTTATATTATTGTGGTCCCTCACATGTTTGTACATGGACTTAAGCCCTTTTCATTTGCCATCGCATTGCTCGGCAGTGACCGTTTTATTTCTTGTACTTGATAATTGGTCTAAAAATAAAATTAATAACATTAATAACAATTAAGATTCTTATAACGTTTGCAAGAAAATTACTGGCAATATCGATCCACACTATTTTTTTGGAATATTTATCAAAAGATGTGGAGTTTTCGATGAATAAATTTATTAAACATCTAATATCCCCCGGACTCCATTTAAATTTATCTTTGCCTGAAATTAAAAACATTACCTTAAAAAATTGCATCCACATATTTTCTAATACAAATGCATAAAAAACAAATAATTATAGCGCACATGAATATTAAACACTTACCATCAATTTACTTATCACTGATATCCATTATATTTGATTGAGTATAAATTTGTGTAAGTTGTAAATGTGGTATGTACATACCTATGTACCATAAATGAAAAATTGAAGACTGACATAGAAGAATATTCTTTTTAAGCGACGTTTGATATGGTAGAAACAGAATGCGTTCGGAATATTCTAAATAAATAAAAAAACATTGAAAAGAAGGAATAGAATACATAGAAAAAATAAAAAAACGTTTTAGGTCACTTTCGGAAAGTTCGGAATATTCGGAATGAATAAAAAAAAACACCCGGTAACTAAAAAATTGTATAGAAATCAGTTATGGAAACAACTGTGCCGAAGAAATAATATTGCATGTATATGTGAATATCGACCAGAAAAAAAAATAAAAATAAAACCTAAAATCAACACAAAATCTACGCATACACATGCAATATAAAATATCATCCGGCATTTCAAAATCATCGTGAGCCGAATACGAGAAAAATATTGATGTGAAAATATCTGCTGTAGTGTTGTATGCATGTATCGTGTAAGTGACTCAAAAAAATGAAATGGAAATAGCGAGCTGTGAAAATGGCACATATACTTTTGATACATAATAAAATAATAATTTTAAAATTATTTAATCGATATGCTTTGTTATGGTACAATCACAATGATACTGCCCCGCGCCTTGTCGTATCATATCATGTTGCCTTTATGGATTGTGAAACACAACGCGCCCGCACCATTTCAGAAAAGTGAGAGATCTACTATACATTGAATCAAAAATACTAAAATCTTAAATATTAAAACGTTAAAAATTTAATAAAATATCAAACCGTGTTTTTACCGGGTGTTTGGTGCATCGTTTGCCAAATTTAATTGACCCAAAATAGGGTTCATTTGCTATCTCTTAAGCCCCAATAACTCATTTTTGGCCCTACGGATTTTTTTATTTTAAATTTTAAAACTTTAATGGCTTTAACGTGGGGAACGTGGAGCCCATGGAATAGGGGCATGCCTCTCTGACGGTTAATCTCCAGTGTGCAGGACAGTCGTCAAAATTAGCCTACGTGTGCTATAAATTCGGGCAAGTTATTACATGATTTCCAATTACTCTTGCCCAAACGTTGACACTAAATCTTCTCTGGAATGAACTCGGTTTTTTGGCACGTAGATTCTGATCTTCGGGCGACCAGTGGTGAAGGTTGTGTAAATTAAGAATTCCTTTTCTAGCAAATTTGAACTCATATGTCCACAGAATACTTTTCAAGAAGTAGGAGTCATCCACATCTGTGTGCAATAAAAGACGACAAAACAGGATACGGTTGTCAAAGTTATGATTGTCCAGACCTACAACAAATAAAATACAAGAGGTTTTTTGTTTAGAAGGGGTTCGTACCCATGCCAAGCATGTCTTATGTTACCTTGTACGGGTTTGTAAGTCTCTTCAAAAACTACCTACCTTGCACTGAATTGTAATGGAAAGGATGTTTGTTATTCTGGCGAAGTACGCTCTACACTTTCCAGATGGAAATCCCGAGTGATGTAGCTACATTTCTTATGCTTCTAATGGGTTCCTCTTGTGTGGCGGCTAGGTAATCGTCTATAAGGAAAGCGTTCCTAGTGTCGAAAATAGTCGTCGAATTGCATAGTTAGGTTCCAGTTTTTATGACGCAGTAAAGAATTTAAAATGGTTTTTATGGCATATTGCATAGCGTTGGAAAGGGGATAGGCTAGAGAACTGTAAAAAAAAATCGAAGGTCACGATCAGTTTTAGTTTCTTTTTATTGCAATGTAAAGTTGAATTTTACGTTCTTTTTACCTTTTTCAAACATTTTAAGAGTTAATAAAAAGAAAAGTAGATGTTATTTGTGACGAATTTTAAATTTGATAGAACCATACAATAGTAAACGTAGGAGTTAATATTAAATTTTAAAGCTATACCAATAATTTTAAAAAAAAATTAAGTTTGAATGCTGAATACTGCGATTTTTCAAAAATGAGTTATTGGGGCTTAAGAGATAGCAAATGATCACTAAACACCCAGTATATACTATACCATAGGTACAAAAAGTATACATAGACAATATTTAATAAAATAAGATGGTGTATAAGGTCATTAAATCAAACAAGAAATCCAAAAAAAAATTTTAAACATTCTCGAAAATGATCTCACAAAATATTTTATTCGACCTTCAATAGATTTTGAATGTAGCCAAAGTTATAACCAAACTTATTGTATCATAGAATCTAGGTAGCAATCCAGAATCAAACAGATTATTCACAAATTGCCAGGGGTTATAAAGAAATGCGGAATATGCCTAACTGTGTTGGTGCCATTAACGGCGCAAACGCAAAACAATTCAGTATCCAACAAATAGCCGTACCAACTACTTCAACTATAAAAAATTTTCAGCATTGTCCTATTAGCAACATGTGAGATGAATTATATGTTTACTGACATTTGCGTTGGTGCTTATCGCAGCCAAAATGATAGAGGTATACTATACTGTGTCATAATATAATATGGATAAGATGATAAAACCCAAAATACATTTTAGGTGTATTTAGTGAATCTCAATTTGGCAAAAAACTGCAACAAGGAAGTTCGGTAATTCCCAAAGATCAACGATTATCAAACTCTAACATATCGATGTCTTATTTCTATGTAGCTGATGCCGCTTTCCCGCTTAGAACTTATATTATGAAGCCCTTTCCCGGACTACATTTATCATTAAATCAACAAGTTTTTAACTACAGATTGTCAAGAGCCAGATAAGATATAGAAAAATAGTTTGGCATTTAAGTAGCTTGGTGTGCATTTTGAAGATTTCAATAACTATGTTTCCAGAAAATGTGGAAAAGGTCTAGCAACTGTTGCTATACACAATTTAAATGATTCTGATGCCTGTGAAATACTTCCCAAAAGAAAACCCCAAATTTTCCGTATACGTATAAATTTTATATATGTGGTGGTAAGTTATTCGCCTAAATGCCATTTTCAGAGATAAGATTTTTCAAATAATCATCTTTAAGGAGAAAGTCAATATTAAATTTAATTTAAAAGATAACATTTAAGCAGTGTTTATTAGTCAAAATGACTAAAGAAAAAACGGTTCAATGGCTTTACATTTTGATTTTGTGTAAAACTAAATACATAACAGGCTATTGGAACATATTACATACCGTCAGTTGGACCATATTCAACGTCGAAATCCGTTCAACAGTAGTATGTAAAATGTATGTAAAATGTCACATGGTTGATCCTACGGGTCTGCGATATAAATAACACGCAATATATATACGGCATGTTGCATCAAATTTCCACAACGAAATCTTTTCAACAAAAATCAAAAGATTGATATTTGACTACAATTTCTGTGATCTCTATCATGTAGTCCTTATAGGTAAAATTTCACATGGTCAATCCTAGAGGTTGGCGATATAAATAACAGGCAATGTATATCCGGCATGTTGCATCAAATTTCGATGACGAAATCTGTTCAACAAAAATCAAAAGATTGATATTCGGCTATGGTTTCTGGGATCTTTATCACGTAGTCCTTATACGTAAAATATCACATGGTCAATCCTAGGGGTTGGCGATATGAATAACAGGCAATTTTTTTACGGCAGGTTGCATTAAATTTCAACGGCGACATCTGTTCAATAAAAATCAAAAGATTGATATTCGAAAACAGTTTCTGTGATTTCTATTGTATAGGCCTTGAACATAAAATGTCCCATTCTCAATCCTAGGGGTCAGCGATATAAATAACAGGAAATATAAATATATAAATATAAATATATATATATATATATATATATATATATATATATATATATATATATATATATATATATATATATATATTATATATATATGTAGGAAAATTGACTCCGTTAAAAAAAAACAACAACCAAATTTAACTTGTTGTACTATTGAATGTCCAAAAAAGAATGATTTATTAGATCTCGAAATATACATGTTAAAACGATATGCACAAATACAACAATAATTATACAAAAAACCGGCTAATCAATATTATATAAAGTAAATAGAATCAAAGGGTGATCCTCAATCATCAATAAATCCCACTCGGCCGTCCTGATTTTCATCTGTCCCAGATGGTACTTCACCACCATTACCATTGTCTAGCTCTCCAGCCCCTTCTTCTTCCGTTGTTCCCGTTGCCCCTTCTTCTTCCGTTCCAGCCCCTTCTTCTTCCGTTGAATCATCATCTGTTATTCCACAATAATATGGCTTCATAAACTCGGCACTTGTAGTAGTAGTCTGTGACCCTTCCGTCTGCGATACTTTCTTTACATCGTAGCGGTCTCGACCTTTTACACTAGTTACTTCGTACGGACCAAGGAACTTGGGATATATTTTATTCCCCCCACTAAATGGCGTTTTTTTGATTACCACCCAATCACCAATGTTGAATGGGTTTGCCACTCGCCTTCGACGATTAAAAGTTGACCGGTTTTCAGCTTGAACCTCAACTATCTTCCGCTTTGCATTTTCTCGTAAGTCCACTCGCTCATTGTCAAACCAAAGTGCTGCTTCTTGTTCTAAAACCTCCTGAATTCTTACTTCTTCAGGACACCTCATCTTCACACCCGTAAGTAATTTAAATGGGCTCACGCCAATGCTTCTTTGGTAAGAATTGTTCAAATATCTTTGAAACCTATCCACATATTTGAACCATTCTTCTGGGTTTGATAACGCCAATTTCGTCAATGCGGGTATAATAATTCGGTTGATGCGCTCTACTTGTCCGTTTCCTGAAGGCATTCCCACAGTCACAGAGAAGTGCTTGATACCCTCCTTATCGCAGTAATTGTCAAATTCCTTTCGAAATGCAGGGCCCTGATCTGAGATTATTACTGCTGGATTCCCGAAAATCGTATTTTGTAACTCCAATTTGGCAATAGTTTCTTTTCTAGTCATAGTCTTCGTCGGATACAGCCACACAAACTTTGTAAAGCCGTCAATTACACAGAGGATATACTTGTACTGCTTTTTCGCAGCCACCAAGCTACCCAGATAGTCCACGTGATAAGTACTCAACGGGACTTCGCCTTTTGGAATTGAATTAAGTAGTCCGTCTTGTTTGCCCGCTTTTCGTTCTGCCAGAATGCAAGGGATGCAATTTTTAATACAACTTTGAATTTTATCACGTAATTTCGAAATGAAAAATGAAAAATTGCCTCTTGATTAATTCCTCAGTTTTCTTAATAGAAAAATGTCCTTGTTCATGGTACACCTTAATGACCTCTGCTTGCATTTTTCTCGGGACAACTATCAACGGACTACCTAGAATAAATTTAAACAAAATTCCATTAGTGGTTATATAATCATTATACGGGCCTGATTTTAAGAGCTCCAATATCGCCTTTAAATGTTCGTCGTCTTTCTGTGCCGCTTTTATTCTCGCTGTAACACCTTCCTCAATGAGTAAAACAACCGGACTCCTGCTTAATGCATCCACGTGTTGCATTCGTTGGGTGCTCTAGTTTATAATTAAATTCTTCCAACTGCAGTGCCCATCCTGCAATTCTTGACGTTATTTCCTTCCTCTCCATTGTATATTTAAAAGCAGCGCAATCCGTGGCTATAACAAATTCCAATCCCAAGAGATATACACGAAATTTCTTTAACGCTCTAACAATCGTCAGGACCTCAAGTTCATAGCTACTATACCGTTCTTCACAGTCGGATGTTTTCTTGCTATAGAAGATCTGAGAGAGGTTTTGCATATATAGCATAGTTTTTCACAAATTTGCGAAAATATCCCGTTAGGCCTAAAAACGACTGGAGTTTCTTGAAAGTATTCGGTTCTGGAAACTTTAGTATGGCCTCCTTTTTACTCTTACATGGCCGGAGCCACCCACTTTCAATTTCGTACCCTAGGTATTCAATGCAGGAACACAAAAATTGACATTTGGACCAATTAATCTGGAGTCCATGCTTTTCGGCCAGCTTCAACATGATTTCCAATCGAGTAATTGCTTCCTTCTCGTTTCCCGCTGGGATTATTAGGTTATCCATATAAATACACACTATCCCCAACGCGCTTAATGGTTTAAATACATTGTTGATGAAGCGTTGGAATGCAGCTGGCGAGTTGCATAGACCAAACGGTGCCCGTAAAAACTTGTAGTGACCCATCGGCGTAATGAAGGCAGTGTACTTAATGGAGCACTCTTCTACTAGAACGTGAAAAAACCCGTTTGTAAATCTAAAGTAGAGAAAATAGAAGCACCTTGCAGCTGATCAATTTGATCGTCCATTATGTAGATTCATTGGATACCTGTCTTTGATGATTTTTTCATTAATTTTTTCTGTAATCTATACAGAGTCGCTTGAAACCGTCTTTATTATTTGCCAAAACTATTGGACTAGCAAATTCTAAGTTACTATGTCTTATTATGCCTTCTTCCAGCCATTCCCGCACTTGTTTGTCAACAATAGTTTTTTCCAGCGGCGAAAGTCGTCGAGGCTTTTGGAAAATCGGTTTCTCATCATTTAAAATGATTTTCATTTTCAAATCATTTTCCAACTGGAGTCTTTGAGGAGTATAGTTTACAACCATACCTTTGATAATTTCGGCATTGCTTGAGATCCACGTTGCCGTGGTCAATCGCCAAACAGAATTGTTCCGGTATAAATCGCTTCATTGTAATGCTATTCGGAGTAAGAATCGTAATAGTTTGGTTCAGTAACCCCTTACCAATAATTACTTCACATGGTGAAACGTCATCTGCTACGACGTGGAAAACAGTCTCGTAAACTTCACTATCAATTTGCACATCTGTATGGAACAATCCGAGAGTCGAAATATTGTTTGAACCCGCTCCCTTGAACTTAGTTGTTTGGTTTATGAGAGGTGGCTTTCCTATCCGTAAATATTTATGCATTGACATTAAATTAAGATCACTGCCCGTATCCACTAGTGCATGAAGATCAACACCTTGCATAATTAATTTCTTAACATCTTTTCTACTGACAGTTGTTTCATTTTGGACTGTCAGCACCCTGTGTTTGGCAGCATCCTTTTTTTTTGGACATTTAGGTGAAATATGTCCAAATTCATTGCAGTTGTAGCACTTAGGGCCTTTCTTCTTATCAGAACACTTGTCACCTCTATGGTTCCTGCTTCCACATCCAAAGTAGTGTTGAACTCTTCTAAACTTGTGACGCTTCATGTCCTTTCCATCCTCTTTCTCCGAAATTGTACTCGTTACTTTTGGCGGTTGTTTATTTTTAGCAGATTGTATTTCACTGTAAATACCTAATTTTTCTTGGAATTCGTACATCGATTTTGCCCCCTATAGTATTGTTTTATTTATTTCTTGGTCATCGATTCCGGCTATGCAATACTGAAAGATGGCTTCATCTTCAATGCAACCTCGTTTTGCAATTTCTCTCTAAGCAATTAAATACCGCTTGAATGATTCTTCCGGTTTCTTTTTGCGTTCAAACAGTTTACGATGTACCGTTGCACTGCTATCTTTTCTCTCGACTTCAACGCGCAAATGTTCTTTTAATTTATCCCAGTTATCTATACCCACCGCTAATCTCAAACTATCCTTAGCGTTCCGTTCAAAAGCCGCTTTGCATAAATGGTTTTTCGCGTATCATCCCATCCGGTTGTTCTTGTCACCTCGTTCAAGTCTTCTATCCATTTGTCCAGTGCATAGTCGTCGTCTCCGTTGTAGCTGTTCGTTGATTCTTCCACATCCTTAAAAAGATATTGAGTATTTACCGAACTTTCACTTGTTCTTAATAAACTGTTCTCCCTTTGCAAAAGCTCAATCTCTTTATTTTTTAGCTCTAATAATTTTTCCGCTATGTCTTCCTTCTCTTTCTGCCCAGCACCGCCTACATTTACTTGCGGATTATGAACAGACTCACTGCTTTTTCCGGCATCCTCAGCTGATTGTTGATTTCCATTTATTCCATGCGATGACCGACGGTTCGCGAAACTTCCCTCACTATTAATTGCCTGTTTAAATAATGACTCCATTCGTTGAAGGAATCATCATCACTTGTGTTATGGTCATTGGATTTATTTTTGTTTTTACGACATATTCTGCAGCTACGTAACTCTGTCTTGCGATAGTATATCACCGTTACTGTTTCTATATATTAACCCACCGCAACCACGTTTTGTTTCATACAAATTTCGAAAGGTTACAAAGCTTGCGGTAGTATATCACCATTACTGTATTTTACATATACACACTATAACCACGTTTTGTGCTTCCGCACCTTTTCTAATTCACTAAACGTTAGTCTTAAAGTTTACACCGTAAATACACCGTATAACAACTTCGAAACAATTTTCCACTTTTCTTTAACTAAGCGAATTCACCGAAAACACGTTTTAGTATTAGTTAGCTATATGTAATCCACTAAGATCCTGGTTGAGCCCCATGTAGGAAAATTGACTCCGTTAAAAAAAACAGCAACCAAATTTAACTTGTTGTACTATCGAATGTCCAAAAAAGAATGATTTATTAGATCTCGAAATATACATGTTATAACGATATGCACAAATACAACAATAATTATACAAAAAACCGGCTAATCAATATTATTTAAAGTAAATAGAATCAAAGGGTGATCCTCAATCATCAATAAATCCCACTTAAATATATATATATATATATATATATATATATATATATATATATATATATATATATATATATATATATATATATACGGCATGTTGCATCAAATTTCAACGAGAAAATCTATTCAATAGAAATCAAAAGGTTGACATAGTGGTGGTTCATCGTTGGTTCTACCAGAACTGACCATAATTGATACCAACGTTGATATCTTGAATGAAGAACAAAAACACTAAAGTCATGATGAAATTGCCAATTACATCGATTGTAGATATGTGAATACACCAGAAGTAATATGATGTTTCCTAGGGACACCAATGCACGACAGATCAGAGGCAATAATAAGACTGTGAGTCCATCCTCCATAACAGCGGAGTATAATTTTGAAGAAGGTCAGTAAAATGAAACATTAAACGATGCTAGAAATGTAATCACTAGACTTACAATTAATTTCCAGTATATAAAAATTCCTTGTCACGTGTACCGTCGAGGAGCGCGACAATAAATGGTTGGAAGAATGTACACATTTAGAGCAAATGATTACTTTTTATTTGCAATCTGCGACGTTCCTAGAGCGACAACTGGTAATTATTTTGAATATTCAAACTTTAAGGAGGCAACGTTTCATCTCAATTCGTTGGACTCAGGAGAAGAATGGAAGAAATGTTTAGATGAAGCATTCGTTTTTCAAATGGCATACCAAATGAGGTAAGCTTTTGCATTCATTTTTGTTTCCTGTAATCCTGAGGATGCTTTGGTTCTTTGGGATAAATTCAAGTTGGATTTGGCTTTAAGTTTTTTGTGAGATTATGACAGTAAATATTAACAGATAAACATTAACAATATGTTGATGCAATTAAATAAAGATATTGGAAAAATGATAATACCATTCGCCAAAATGGGAATAGCACCAACTTTGCTAAAAGGTGGCCCTACAGTTCACAGCGCCTTAAATTACCATCACCAGGGCAACCATTATACGGCAACATGCAATATATATATATATATATATATATATATATACATATATATATATATATATTTATATATATATATATATATATATATATATGTATATAGATAATATATATATATATATATATAGATAATATATATATATATATATATATATATATATATATATATATATGTGGGATATATTTTATATCCACTGGTATTTCAATAAAAACAACAAACGAAACTTCCAAATACAGAATACTTTATTTAATTGAAAAAACAATAACTCATCTACGACAGTATTTTATTTTTAATTTAATGTTAACCCGTTTACATTACTTTGATTATTGATCTCTCGATAATTATATTTGATTATCGTTCGGTACTTCTTCCAATGCAAGTGGTGTATTGCATAAATGTTAGGACGTTACACTGATGTAATATGCATTTATACCCACATTCGGCCATCCTACTGATTTCTACGTCTCGGAGAAATAAGCACATAAACACATATTTTCACCTGTTACTTTGATGCTTGTCTTCTTTGAACCCTATACTTTCCCCGTCTTATCTACGACTTTTATTTTCGTCTATAATCTCGTCTTATTGCATTCGTCTTTAATTTCGTCTTAATTGTTACTTCGTCTTAATTTTATTTTTGCTTGCACTGTAGAATTCGTCTTTATGTGTATTATGTAGTTGGTAGGTTTAAATGCGTAATTTAATCTTCTTCGTCTGTTTCATCGCTGGATGGTGTTGCATCGTAATATTGCCACTTCTTCATGTAGTCCGCACTGGTCGTTGTAAGGTTTGGGCCTTGATGATCACCAACTTTTTCAACCTGATACCTTTCAGGTCCTATTATTTTAATGACTTTATACGGGCCTATGTATTTTGGGTGCAACTTAAGTCCGCTCCCAAATTGAGTCCTCTTTATTGCGACTAAGTCGCTCAGTTTGTAAAGAGTAGCTTCTTTCCTTTTTTTATTATAATATTTTTGGTTTTCATCCTGGACGTTGGTTATACTTTTTCTCGCTTCTGCTCTCAGCTCTTCCCTCTCATCCACAAATTGATTGATAATTTCTTCTGCTATCACGTCATTTATAGTTGATTCTTCAGGATTCCGCATTCGAACTCCCAATAGTAGTTCAAAAGGTGTTTTATTAATTGAACGCTGCCATGTGCAATTCATGAATCTCTGTAAATTCGAAACATGTTTGTACCATAAATCTGGATTGGCCATTGATAATTTGGTGAGTGCCGGAACAATAATGCCATTTATCCTTTCTATTTGCCCATTTCCTCTTGGATTTCCAGTGGTGATCAGCGTATGTTTAACAGATTGGGCTTCGCAGTATTCTTCGAAAACTGTTGATGTAAACGCGGTGCCCCGATCTGTTACAAACTGTACAGGATTTCCAAAAATTGCACGTTGTACTTCTAATTTTTGAATCACCTCTGCTGAAGTCGTTGCCTTAACGGGATACAGCCAAACAAATTTTGAGAAGGAATCTACAACTGAAAAAATGAATTTATAATTTTTGGCTGTAGTAGTTAGTGGACCCAAATGGTCCATATGATATATAAATAAGGGATACTCCCCTTTTGGCAGAGGGTGTAAGAAACCCTCTTGCCTTCCACATTTTCTATCTCCTAATATACATTGAATACAATTTTTGCGGCAACTTTCGCATTTTCCTCTTAATCCCGGTATGAAATATTCTCTCTGCAATATATCTACCATCTTGTTTGCACCAAAATGACCCTCTTGATGAGCACGTTTAATGAGGTCATCTTGCATTAGTTTAGGTATGCATAATAGCTGGTGGCCAGAATCATCCATCTTAAATAAAATACCTCGTTGTGTGATGTAGTTTTGATATGGACCAAATTCCAATAGCTTTATTATGAGCGATAATTTCTCGTCTTTTGTTTGAGCAGCTGCAACTTGACTCAAAAATTCATCTTCGACTAACATACTAACGGGATTTCTGCTCAGAGCGTCTACGTGTTGCATCTTTTTGCTTGATCGATGTTCTAAAGAATATCTAAATTCCTCCAATGTTAGGGCCCATCCCGCAATCCGCGGAGCTATGTCTTTCTTTTTCATCGTCATCTGGAACGCTGCACAGTCGGTTATTATTTTGAAAGGAATGCCTAATAAATATATTCGTAATTTTTTGAGCGCTGTTACAATGGCCAGTACTTCGAGCTCATAACTAGAGTATTTTTCCTCTGCCGGTGATGTCTTCTTGCTGTAAAAGTACACTGGGTGAAAACATTGATCTTCTGAACTCTTTTGAAGTAATATGGCACCATATCCTAGTCTTGATGCGTCTGTATGCAGCTCTGTGGATCTGTTTGGTTGGAATATACTCAAAATAGGTTTATTAGTGAGAGATTTTTTTAATTCGATAAATGCTTGTCTCTGCTTAGTACCAAAGATGAATGTGTTGCCTTTTTTTAGGAGGTCTGTTAGAGGTCGAGCAATAATTGAATATTGCGGAATAAACTTCCGAAAATACCCGGAAAGTCCAAGGAAACTTTGCACTTTCTTGAGATTTGTCGGCTCGGGGAAATTCAGCACAGCTTTAATTTTTATTTCTGAGGGGTTAATTTTTCCGTCTGCTATTACATATCCTAAGAATTCAATTTTTTCGAATAAAAATTTGCACTTTTTCCACTTAAAATTGAGACCGTGCTCGCTGGAAACTCTTAAAACCTCTGTTAATTTTGAAATGTTTTCTTCATCGCTTTTAGCAGGAATGATAATGTCGTCCATATATACTAATATCACTTGCTTATTGATAAGGTCCTTAAGGACAAAATTTACAAACCGTTGAAATACTGCCGGTGAAGTACAAAGGCCAAATGGGACTCTCAAGAACTCGTATTGCCCCATCGGTGTTACAAAAGCCGTGTATTTTCTACTTCCTTTCTCGACGGGAACATGAAAAAACCCATTCTGCAGGTCAAGTGTCGTAAATACCTTTGCCTCATGCAGTTGATCGATTTGGTCCTCTATTAGTGGAAGAGGAAATCTGTCCATTACAATGTGTCTATTCAACTTTCTAAAGTCTACGCAAATACGCTTTCCGCCGTCTTTTTTGTTAACAATTACAATTGGACTTGCGTATTCCGACGTACTGGTTTGGATGATTTTACTATCGAGCCACTCTTGAATTTGCTTTCCGACTTCCTCCTTCTCGCTTGACGAAAGTCGTCTGGGATGTTGCCAAATCGGTATATCTGATTTCAATATGATTTTCATTTCCACTGGAGATGTTTTGGAAAATTTGGGTTCGTAAGATTCAATTAATTTTGCTACAATTTCTTGGTGTTGCTTTTTCCCTATTTCATATTCTCTATCTTTCACTAAAAAACAGGACATCGGTAGTTCATTTTGATAATTTAATTTTCTTACCGTAAATCCTCCAGCTTTGACCGTGATTTCTGTGTCAGCTAGGATATCGTTCCCCAAAATACATCTGGTGCTTAGCGTCTCTCCAGGCACCACGTACACATCTCCTGCATATTCTTCATCATCTATCTCGAATTTAGCTGTGAAATAACCAATTGTTTTTACTGCTCCATCCCCAATTCCTCTTAGCATGGTTTCCTTTATTTTCAAAGTAGGTAAGTTCATTATTCCATAATCTGTGTCTCTTAACAGCGTCAAATCACTTCCAGTATCTATAATTGCCTCTATAGATTGATTGTTTAATTTAATAATTTTATGGTTATACTTAATAGTCTGCGATCCTTCACTTGCCAATACAGTTTCATTGGTTTTTTGTTGTGCTTCATTTCGTCGTTCTTCTGTGGTAGTCTTTTTATCGCAATCCGGTGATTTGTGTCCATATTGAAAGCATTTAAAGCATCGCGGTCCCTCATTTTTTTTGTAGCATTTTTTCGAAATATGTCCTAGTTTTCCACAATTAAAGCAGTGTGAGTTTTTGATGGATCTCTGGGATGTTGAAGCATTATTGTGATTATTAGCTGTACTTGCACTATAAGAACTAGAATGTTTTGATTTAAAATCTTCATACACAACCAATTTTTCTCGAAATGCTGACATTGTAGTGGTGCCATACAGTAAAACTTTATTTGCGGATGTATCGTTTATACCATCTATTATGTAACTGATAATGGATTTTTCATCTACATCTCCCAATGAACCTATTTGACGCATCTCGTATAAATAATCAAATAATGATTCACCTTGTCGCTTTTTGCGTTGCCTTAGTTGGTTGTGAACTTCTGCACTCGAAATTTGTCGTGAGAATTCTGTTTGTAAAAAAGTCTTCAGGTTTTCCCATGAAAATATTTGCCTTGCCGATCCTAATGCTTTCTCTGCGGTCCCTGTCAATGACTGCTTTGCAAATGTTAATTGTTGTAATGGATTTAACTTATAAATTTTACATAAGTTTTCAAATTCGTCAATCCATGATTCTATTTTGTATGGCCCAGTTCCACAAAATTTTGGAATAAAACCTTCTATGTCGCGAAACTGAACTGGGAAGGCGTTGAAAGTATGGTCGATTGGGTTAACATCGTCTAATATTCTGGATGATTCTCCAATATTAGATGATCTCGCATTTTCCCGAAGAATCTCATTTTCTAATTTCAATTTGTCCGCTTCTTGCCTTGCTTTATGCAATTTGGCTTCAATAGACAAATTTGTATCTTGTGCCGGTGGTGGTCCCATAACGTTTTGATTAATTTTTCTTAAACTTATCTCGAGTCGCTTTAAGAATTCTTCATCGTCATCATGTTTATTGGAAAAGTTATCATTTTGGCGCTTCTTCTTATCTTTTACCATTGTTAGTTGATATCAAAACAAAACGTTTATAAATCAAAATGATACAAAAATGTTTATGATTAACGGATACGGATACTGTACTCTTCTTAAACGACTTTGACTTATTCCAACAGACGTACGATTTTGTGCTGTTATATAATTAAATTTTTGCGTTTAATGGTTCACTTTGATTAACACTGGTTTGATATCGAAGTTATGCTGATATCGCTATCTAACTTTAATCATTTGATCACACAAAGTACATACAGTAATTTGTATTTTCAATCAATTAAAGTTCACATAAAGTTTCTGTACATCAAATTTCACATCAAATTATTCGTCTACACTACATAAACTATTGTCTAAATTTCATATGCACTTTTTATTATCACTTTAACTTTTTTAGTTTCGACAAGCGGGCTTATGCTTCTAGAAAATTAAGCTGTTAGAACCGTTTCGATAGTACCGCAATTCGGTATCTTGTGGTTTTATTATTCCGTAAATTCGTGAATTCGTGACCGGTTGAGCCCCCAAGTTGTGGGATATATTTTATATCCACTGGTATTTCAATAAAAACAACAAACGAAACTTCCAAATACAGAATACTTTATTTAATTGAAAAAACAATAACTCATCTACGACAGTATTTTATTTTTAATTTAATGTTAACCCGTTTACATTACTTTGATTATTGATCTCTCGATAATTATATTTGATTATCGTTCGGTACTTCTTCCAATGCAAGTGGTCTATTGCATAAATGTTAGGACGTTACACTGATGTAATATGCATTTATACCCACATATATATATATATATATATATATATATATATATATATATATATATATATATATATATATATATATATATATATATATATATATACATGTATATATATATTTATATATATATATACGTATATATATATATATATATATATATATATATATATATATATATATATATATACTACCTTGATCAACAAGTTCTCGGAATAACCACCGTGTGGCGCTCCCATCGTTCCGATTTGAGTTGTGTTATTTTGTTAAGTTGGTACATCTGTTGTTGATATTCCCTCTAAATCTTAGCGTCATAGCTTGACATTTGCAAAAGGTACGTAGTCAAGAGTACATCTATCTCTGTGTGTGTTGGCGATTATTTACAATTTTAGAAATTATTTACAATTTTAGACATGATTTGCGAGGCTGAATCCGATCCCACATTCATCAAAAGGATCATTACTGGAGACGAGACGTGGGTTTATGAGTACGACACGCAATCCAGACATCAAGCAAGTGAATGGCGTTCACAAAAACCACGCCGTTTTCAGTCAAAAAAGAAGACAATGCTCACGGTTTTCATGGATTACGTGAAGTGCATCATGAATTTTTGCCAGAAGGCCAGACAGTAAACAAAGAGTATTATTTGGGCGTTATGAGACGTTTGCGTGAAGCAATTCGCCGAAAGAGACCAGAATTGTAGGCAGAAAACTCGTGGATTTTGCACCATGATAACGCACCGTCACACAGTGCCATCATTATTCGTAATTTTTTGACGAAAAATGCAACAAATACCATCCAACAGCCACCGAATTCACCTGATTTGGCTCCCTGTGACTTCTTTCTGTTCAATCGAGATAAAAAACCATTACGGGGAACGCGTTTCAGCAGCCAAAAGGAAATAATGGAAAAATCGTCATCACACACAGAGTAGATGTACTCTTGACTACGTAACTTTTGCAAATGTCAAGCTATGATGCTAAGATTTAGAGGAAATATCAAAAACAGATGTACCAACTTAACAAAAAAATAGAACTCAAATCGGAACGATGGAAGCGCCACACGGTGGTTATTCCGAGAACTTGTTGATCAAGGTAGTATTTTCTGTTATTTATATCGCTGACTCCTAGGATCGAACATGTGACATTTTACGATCAAAGGCTATTAGAATAGGGATCCCAGAAACTATAGCCGAATATCAATCTTTTGATTTTTGTTGAACAGATTTCGTCGTTGAAATTTCATGCAACATACCGTAAATACATTGCCTGTTATTCATATCGCCAACCCTTAGGATTGATTATGTGATCGACCTTTGACATGTAGCATACTTGATGTACACAGCTAGTAGCGTAATATACAATATTATATACTTCTGATTTCAAGTTCAACTTTTTTTGGATTTATATGCAACATTTGATGCATAAAATATCGCCTGAATGAATGCAATTTGTATAAACACATACATACTGTGACGGTGACACCTAGTGTGTAATAGAAGAAGTTAATTGAATAGCTCAATGTTTGAATGTACTAAAATGGAATTTTCCATGATAAAAATTGTTACGTAATGTTTCTCCGCTATTCTAACTGGAAAAGTCATGAGCTTTCTAGAAGTTTGGTTTGTGTATATAAAAAGGAGAACGAAGTCGAATTGGATTAGTAGTATTTGGAAAGCGACAGTGTGAAGATTAAAAAGTAATTAAAAAGTATTTAAAAAGTGTTGTAGTGCGAAATAAAAATTATAAGTGAATAGTAAAATTGTGTAAAAATTATTTAAAGTGATTTTGTGAATTTTTATTGATAAACTGTGTTGTAATAATTTTTGTGTGAAATAAATAAATTCGTTGGTGATAAATTGAATTGAGTTTGTATTATTCACAATCCAGTGATACGAACCTTAATTGGCAAGGCAAAAACGTAACAATACATATTTTTTTTGTTATTTGGGAAGAATTTCACTTCGGTATGATTCTGCTGTAAAATAGTACCCTTCAAACTATACGTGGATTGGGAAAATAATGATCAGGTTCTTCATACTGGAGAATGGCGAAATTAAACGGCACCATTAAGATCTACCCATTTGGGATCAAACAACTCAGCACATGCTGCCATGCATATAGGAATCCAAATGGCCAAATACTCCTCTAGTAAAGGTGCAGTTCCTTTTCAGTATAACATGCTGAATTAAATTTAATAAACATTTTTTTCAATAAATTATTCAATTTTAAATTCCATTTTATAAAATTCTAATTATTTTGTATTCTTGATACAACTGAAATAAAATATATTGGTTATCAAATTGCCCGGGTTGTTATGTTCCCCGTAAAAATAGAAAGTTCGTCTATCATTTCCGCACGAAACGCGCCGCGCCGTTCATTGTGACGTTTCCCCATTTTCTCATATAAGTTATATGTAAAATTTCCTATACTTAGATAGGTTAACGGAATGGCGCGATGCGGTGTCATTCTGATTGTATACCTTTATTAGTAATGCTCTTTATTAGGGTCTCGCGCTATCGTCTTTCCAATTCCTATAATTTTATGCTCAACATTGTGCCCTAATTGAACCGCTCGTTACAATTTATGTCAAACTGATCAGTAACAAAGCGATGTGATTTTGTTTTGTTCAGCGAGTTTGCCGTAACCAATCACTAATACGGAATTTTGAACAAGATTGGCGTGTATGAGTAATGGAATATTTTAAAGCGTACGTGCTTTGCTGATGCTCAAATAATGTCAATAAGGTTTGTTCTCAAAATCCAAAATATAGTACTTTGGATCCAATAACTTCCCAATCGTTTCACAAAATGAGGCATTTCGTAACAAGTTGCCTAACCATGGGTCTTTCTTTTTTTTGGTATGATTATGTACCCACAGAGTAGTCATTTTAAAAATTTCATTAAGCATCTAAATTATTCAAACACCTGTGCCTATACCGGGCTACGATAAATATTATATTTAGATGCACACACTTATCCCATCATGAAATCTTAATTTATTTTAACCAATGGTTGCCAGAAATTTTATAAATAAGCTATAAATTGACAAAATGGTCATATACTCGTGCCAAAATTATTCAAAATTGCACTTAGCTCATTTTTAATTTTACCTACACCAGAGTACAGAATTATTCTTCATTCTCATACAGTTCAAAGGTGATATTAATTTAAAATGTTTTTATGATATTAAATGTACCATGGTACACATAAATAAAATGTTATATTGTTGGCAAGTCATTATATCGTATTCAATCAAATCATTAGACCAAGAATATTGTGCTTAGGTACACATACAATTTTTATCATACCCAGATGCCTCAACATAATATTATATTTTATAAGGACAAAAGGATGTCTGTGTACAAACAAAATGTACATATATTTGCATAACATAAAACATATTAAATTATGTATGATATGTATAGTACATATTGTGCATGTTGTTCTTTTGCCAAAACACTTAATATTGCAAAAACTTTGAGTAAGCGAGTAATTACGATAGCGGCCGAGTTCATGAAGGTGTATTTTTTAGTTACATCCGAATTTCTTTTATTATTGAAAAGTGGAGAAAGAGTTATAAAAAATCAACATTATAAAAATAAATAAATAGCCAAACCAATGAAAATTCTTGGATCGGAGCCAATTTGCTTTCTATACTTACACTTAGATTTTCTTACAAAAAAAAAAAAATAAAAATTATTTCGATAAAATTTTATTATTTTGTTTGTAAAATTTTTTAGATACACATCCATAATTATTAAAATAATATTCTCAAAAGAATTCATAAATTTTAAATACATAATGTTATGATGTTCATCTCTGCGTGGTATTGTTTAGAGTTTAGTAGAATGTTATTAAATTTTCATATGTATGTCTCTAGCTAAGCTGCTTGTTTCCTTTAATTTGTTTAATGTTTTTTTTAAAATTATTTTATTTATTATTCGTATCATAATTATGTATGAGTTAATTATTTATTATTATTACTTGAACTTGTTTGTTTGCACAGGTTATGTTTTTAATTATTTTTTTTTTTAACACACCCAATATAATTATGTACATATTCACATCTGTTTATATTTATATATCGTATATGATGTTCTTATGGTTTTAACAAAGGAGGAGTCATTGTCGTTAAGTTATTTAAATAACAATTAAATATTATTTATAGCTAATTCCGCTACAAATTTCGCACTTGTTTTCTGTGGGCAACGCGGCTCAACTAATTTTAAAGTCGTAAATTTATTTTAATTAAAACCGAAAGATGACATGTTGATTGTAAAAAGAAATTTATTTATCTAAGAATAGGAAGTAAAAAATTAAAATCATAAAAATAAAAAAATACAAAACAAATAATAAGGAAACTAAGAAAAATCAAAGAAAAGATTATTCAGTATTCACTGAAATAAAAATGATGATAAACTGTTAATTTAAATAACGTTAAAAATCTTACATCTGCCAATGAGTACCGCTTACGATTTATGATAATATTTACTTAATCAAAAACAAACAAACTTTTATCTAAAATATTTTTTTCAAAAAATGCACCCAACAGAGGCTGCAAGATAAAAACTCTATTTTAAGACGCGCACGAGTCTACAAATCAGTAATTCATAAACAAAGATCAACACGTTTATTATACTTAGCCAAAAGTTTTCTATTTTCTTGGTGTATTAATAAGAAAAGGTGATCTCTTCAATTTATTTTCGTATAAAGGGGAGAGGTGAGGAGCAATTGACATATAAATTAGGGTATTTGTAAAGGGCCATCTAACTTTTGCAATTTAATTTGACTCTAAATTCAAAGACGAATGAATATTTTTCAAAGTGTATATTGCCAATAAGTGTGAAACACAATTTTATTCAAATGACTTCCACGGCCGGCTTTACAGTACCCCATTCTGTCAACTCAATTTTTCAGAACATTTTTGATTGTATGGGCTCCTATATCATCAATGGCAAGTGTTTGGATGGTTAGCGTAGCACTTATGCTTAACGGCTCCCCACACAAAAAGTCCAACGGAGTCAACACAGTGGTCTGGAAAGGCAGTGAAGTTTGGCCACCATGACCCGCCCGGGCAATAGACAAATTATGTTCCTTGGACCTTGAGAACTACGAAAATTCCCCCCCGAAATTGCCGCTGATACTTTCTTACTCTTTTCCATACTTTTTGTGTGCTGAGAAAATGCGAAAATTCAATGATTTCGGGAATTAAAAGCGCGCAGAAATTTCTGCGTGTGCGTGTCCAGGAGTGACATTAACGGGTATACACTCAAGTCTCTAGGTACAGGGACTCGTCCTACATATATGTGTGTGAGTGAACGTGTGTGTGTATGTGATTGTGTGTATGAACTATTTATGCGCAGATAGAATTCATGAAGTCACACTGTATTTTTATGATAGTTTCTTTCATGAACTCGTGTGTATGTGTGTGTGAGCGCTCAAATCTAGTTTTCAAAACAAAAACAATTTTCGCGGTTTCCAAGGCAGTCGTGCGTGAAATATCATCCACTTCACATCTTGAATATTACTTCTAACATTTATAAGTCTTCATTTGCGATTTTATATTTTGTGACACATGGGCAGTAAATGCGACCACAAATGCAATCATAACGAAAACCGAAGGGAAATTTGTGCACCATGTGGTCGGAAAATTGTTTTAAGTGGTAGAACATTGAAGTATTTTCGAATAACGCTATGTCGCGAGGAGCAGATACAAAGTCGTATAAATGTGAATTTTCGATTGTCCGATCCTCGATTTCCGACTAGTATCTGTGTGAATTGTCGAAGAATTCTAGATGAAAACTTACATCCAGAGAGCGCGGAGAACTCAAGCCGATCATTCAAAATCATGCCCAACTACGAACATATTATTTTGCTGAAAAATACAAGGTACGGTGGTGAATCAAGTGTTGTTTATTGTGAATGTTATATATCCCAAACTGCACGTTGTAAAGGTGACAAAAAAAGAAGGATAGGTGTACCAAACGAGTACGGGAGGACGCAAAAGCAGAGATCTGAACAAGCAAGGAATAAACGCCCAATTTTCATCTAATAATTTATTTGATTTTCAAGTTCAGTCAGGTACTTCTGGTAGACAGATGAAAAACTTATGCACTTTCATTAGAAAGAATATCGGTCGAAAATCGGTTCCTAGCAATTATTTAGCAGAAGCGTCAAAAAAATCCAAGGCATTACATGACATATTTAAATGTACTATTTTGAGTTTCGAAGTCGATAGAAATATAAATAAACAAGAAAGACCAGTAGTGTGGGCCGATGCCGAAGAAATATTAGAGTGTGTTTTAGTAAGAAGAAATTTAATTGGCAATTACGTTATTAAAGTTATGGCTGACGGTGATCAAGGCTTCTTCAAGATTTGTATGACTATTCTTCCAGAAGATTATCTATGTATAGATTCAGATGATGGTTCTAAAAAGCAAAAATTAGACTCAAACAACAATGAAGGGAAGTTAACAGGAATTCATAAGTAGCTAATGTTGGGTATCGTCCCCCTAATCAGTGAAACTTATGATAACGTGAAAATTTCATTTGATTTGATTAGAATAAATTCTATTCCATTCAAATTCTTGTCAGATTTTAAGCTTTTTCTGCTAGTAAACGGTCAACAAACGGCTACATCGAGCTTTCCTTGCCCATATTGTTTCGTGCGTCTTCAAGATCTCATGAGTCGAAAAGAACTAGATATTGGGAAATTAAACAATGAGCGTGAATTAGACTTAAGCGATGTTTCATACTCATTAGAGCAAGATGTTTATAGACTGAAAATTTACGGAGATTTAGAATCAGACTACCAGAAATTCGTTTCACTTAGCAGTATTAAGAAACAGGCCTCAAGGAATAATAGTACAATAAATAAACCGCTTTGTACCGAAGAATCGAGTGTTTCTGTCTTGGAAAAGTGCGTTGTCGCAGAGCTTCACATTCTTCAAGGGTATGTAAATCACTTGTTCTGGGACGGGCTCGTACCTTTGCTAGGCAGGGATAAGGCCATATTAAGGCCTCAGGGGCTCAAGTTGATATCCAAAAACGATCACGGAGAAGTTTTTGAAGGGAACGCCTGTAGGAAGCTTTTTAAGGAACCAGAAAAATTGTTCGATAAAGAAATTAGTGGAGCAGTTGGTGGTGAATTAATCATGATACCCTTCGTTTCTGCTTTCCAAGCAATGAACAAAATTGTATAAGCTTATTTCAGTATCAGGAGAAATGAAGAAAATTTGTCAAAATATATAGAGGAATTGAGAAAAGCGGTCCTGGCAACTGGAATAAGTGAGACCTTGAAGATTCACGTAGCGATTCGCCATATACAAGAAAGCCTAAGTTTTCTAAGGGAAGGCCACCGATTCGGTCTCTGGTCCGAGCAAGCGGGCGAGTCAGTTCATCATGAATTTTTGAAATTCTGGAATCGATGGAAGATCAACAATATTTTGGACCCACAATACTCCCAGAGATTGAGATCGGCAGTGGTAGAATTTTCCTCAAAACACATTTAATTCGTAAGAGGCTTCATAATATTATTCAATAATATAATGATCTTTGTACTAACTCCAATCTGTTACAGGAATAGGAAGCTACTGTACTTTGTTAGTTTGTGCAACAGGAAGATGAATATATATTTATACTCATTTCAAGTGTTTGAATAATTGAAATTGATGGTTACTTGCATTTGTGTTATATAATTATAACAATAAACTAAATTTACCCCATACCTAGAGACTGGAGTGTATACCCGTTAATGTCACTCCTGGACACGCACACGCGAAAATTTCTGCGCGCTTTTAATTCCCGAAATCATTGAATTTTCGCATTTTCTCAGCACGCAAAAAGTATGGAAAAGAGTAAAAAAGGACCAGCGGCGAATTCGGGGGGGGGGGGGAATTTTCGAAGTTCTCAAGGTCCAAGGAACATAATTTGTCTATTGCCCGGGCGGGTTATGGTGGCCAAACTTTACTTCCTTTCCAGACCACTGTGTCAAATCGCAGCTTCAAATCGCAGAAATTTAATTTCTACTGAATTTTCCATGTAAATTTCTTACAATTTGGGTAGAAGACTGACCATACGATCCATTTCGTAAATGTCAAACATTAAACTAATTTTATGTCATAACACGAATGACGTAATAGTGTAGCCACACTCGAAATAACCAGTAATTGAAATTGCAAACACTAGATGGACCACCCGTTAAGTATTGACGGGCAATTTTATGGAGCATTTCTTTATTATAGTCCAGTAGAATTAGGGTTTATAAAGAAAATAAATTTTTCAAAAGATTTTTTTTCTTCACCGATGTATATTCACGGGATCTGTTCAACATGGCATATTTCAAAATGGCATATTTCAATACGGCATATTTCAATACGGCATATGGTAAATTACTGCACCAGGCATATTTCAAAACGGCATATTTTACTACGGTGTATGGTACACTATGGCATAAGGTACACTTTGGAATATTTCAATATGGCACATGGTACAATGTGGCATATCTAAGTTTGCTATTTCTTAGCCGATTATGATGAAATTTGACAAATGCAACGAAAATGGAATACTAAAATGAATTTTAGACGAAGTTCTGAAATATGACCAATTAGGGTGGAACTTGCATGTTTAAATTGAAATAGAATAAAAAAAATATTGCTTATTCATACATTTTTGTAAAGGACAATTTACCAACGCTTCCGTACCTTTTAATCATTTCAATGACGATTCAAAGAGAAGCGTTCGGTTGTTTTTCCTAATACTCTTTTGTACATTCTTTTGTTTTTAATTTTATAACGAAGTTAGTTAGTTGTTAACCGGTGTATCGTGTGGTCACAGATAAACAAAGAAAAAATTAATAAAAATTAAAATAATAAAAAAAACCTCGTGTACTAAATCTTTTCATTTAAATACAGTCCACTCTTTCTGCAGGAATTATTCATTGGCTATTTATTAACCGAATATGATGAAATCCAACATTTACGATGGCAATGGAATTCTAAAACGGATTTTAGTTGAAGTTCTGGAATACATATGGCCAATTTTGATGGAACTTGGCTCTTGCTCAACAGAGTATGAAGAAATTCGACATATGTATACGATGGAAATGAGATTCTAAAATGAGTTTTAGATGAAATTCTGGAATATGGCGAATAACAATGGAACTCGACTATTTCTTAACCGATGATGACAAAAATCGACAAGCGCGATTGAAATGTGATTTTAACATGGAATTTTGATGAAATTCTGGGATATGGCCAATTTTGATAGAACTTGGCTATTTCTTAACCGATTGTGATGAAATTCGACAAATGTAATAGAAATGGGATTCTAAAATGAGTTTTATGTGTATTTCTGGAATATGGCCAGGAAGAATGGAAATTGGGTATTTCTTAACCGATTATCATGAAATTCATCAAGTGTGAAGGAAATTGGATTCTAAAATGATTTTGGTCATCAACTGAAAAAATCAACTCTCTTAATATAATTTTCTTTCACTTAATGCAATTAAATTTATTCTTCCAACGGAAATAAAAATATTGGTAATGAAGATATAATCGGGATGTGCTTGATATCTATAATTTTTAATTTTTAGTTAAATCTAATTTTAAAAGTACATAAAAATATGTATATTAGTCCTTCAGGTTTCTTTTTTTTTTTCATTGAAATTATTTTTGAAGAAGGAACCTAATAGGCTAATCGCGAATTTATTCAAGGATTTTTAATTATTTTAATTTTTTTTTTTAAACCAATAGTATAAACTCGTTTTTAAATATTTAAAAAAAAAATCCTAACCCAATTCAACATATTCGAGGAAAATAGAGTTCTAAAATTCTACAGCATAGTCAATTAGGATTGAACTTAGCTGTTTCTTAACGGATTATTATGAAATTCGACAAGAGCGATGGAAATGGGATCTTAAAATTATTTGTACTGATGAAGCTCTGGAATAAGTTAAATTAATCTGGAACTTGACTATCTCTTAACCGATTATGTCGAAATTCATTCTCTTAATAGAATTTGCCTTCACTTAATAAAATTAAATTTATTTTTCCAAGGTATATTTGTATGTAGATCTAATTTTTAAATTAAAAATACGTGAATACGCCCTTTGGCTTTGTCGTTCTGTTCTAACGTTTAGAGGTTATTTTTATTAAATAAAATTATTTGCAAATAGATGGAACAAATATTCTACGAACATCAATAATTAGCAAGGTAATTGCTAATTTTATTTTTGTAATGATTGTTTTTATGGCCTTCTCCAGATTTTAATTTTAATTTTTGTTGTTTTTCTTTACCGAACCAATGAAATATTGGTGGGGACCTACTCTCGAATTCCACAACCATTTTTCACATTTGGACATCTGTCAAAATCTATGTAAAATTATTGAAATTTTCCTATATGGGGAATTTATTTCACCTCCTTATACCCATTCGGAAATATTCCATTACTAACAAAAAAATTCCATACCGAATTCAAGAATACAGGAATTTAAATTTCCGAACGATGGTATGAATTTTGACAGATGTCCACATGTGGAAAATGAATGTAGAGTTCGAGAATAGGGCCCCTATTCTGATGTTTTATTGTACTTATGTTTTCAGTTAGTAACCCCTTTCCAGTTTTGTGGTTATATAAAAAAAACCATGTCGAAGTACAACGGAACTGAGTATTATCTTCACTCAATTTTGAATGAAGAGTGTAAAATTACTCCATTATAGAGAAATTTGAAGCCATAATAATTTAGTAAACGTAAAAAAACAATAGAAGCAAACCAATTTAGTGTGTACGGTTCGCGAAAACAATCCAACCATAGCTTGTGAATTTTACACCGATCTCACCGATGCTTTCGTAGTTTCTACCATTCATACGTATTCAATTGGATTTTACGTACCGACATTCTTTGTAATTCAAATAGATACATTCTGATAATATAGGTTTGGAAATCAAAAAAATATTAAACGTTCTGAAATTATAATTTTTAATAGTGTACCATATGCGATAGTTTACCATATGCCCTTTTGAAATAACGATTGGGAAGTTTTTCCTAAGTTTCCTAAAAATAACAAATCATTTGAATGTATGTGTAAAAAAACTACTTATAAACGAAAAATTCAAATTACGAATTATTTAAAAGAATTTCTTTTAACCAAAAAAAATTAAACAAAAATTGTATCTCCCTAAGATAAAACAATACAATTTTATTTAAAACTAATAAAATTAATTATAAATATCTCAAAAAAAATTTTAAGGTAAAATTAATTATTTTAAAATTAAAACTGTTTCCAACTTTACCTAATTTACAGCAACTATAACGAAAACCTATATTTAATTACTTACTACAGACCCACTCTAAAGGAAAACCATATAGATTTTCCGAAATCTAGGGGAATAGGTAGTTAGGATTGAACATTTCTGAATTCGCTTCCACTATGGTGTTATGGCCATGACTTTCTAGTCAAACGATTGTGTTTTTTTTTAATTTTTTTTTTTTGTTAAATTTTCTTAAGAATTTTAATTAAAAATAATTATTTCTTTTTGTTTGTATCCGTGTCAACGGAACGAAATTAATATTTGCAATGGAAGATGTACATAGATTGTAAATACCAAAGCAAATACCTGGTTTTTGGGGGAATGCAAGAGGAAAAGAGGGTTCCCTAAATTTATACACTTAAGAACTGGCAATATGCCAAACTTTAATAGTGCGAGTTGAAAGTCTACGAACTATTCCTTAAACTAACTAAATGGAAAACAAACACGGAAACGGGGTGCAGAGATTTTCCGTTTGCCTATGAGGAATTCGAAGGCTGAAGTAAATTTGAATAAAAACGTGCATTGAATAAAAAGCTGTGATCACTAGAAACGACATCAGAGGCAACGATCAGAAATAACATTCCAAAAGAAAAAGGTTAGACATTCCAGACTATGTGAGGAACTTGTCGTCGGTCGCACAAACGAACACACAATGAGCGCTACATCGATTTAGTCGGATGGTCCAGATTGTCCAGAAGCCTGGAACGTTGAAGCTGCAGACTTATTTTTTATATTTTTATTTTTAACATGTGAAACCACCTTATCCTTACACAATCTATTATGAATGAGCTCCTGCTCAAAATAAATTGTGTACTCGTAAGTATGGGGTTGGTCCCTCAATGAAATTTATGTAAATAGACAAATAAAAATAAATAAATAAATGGTTGTATATCGATTTTCCAAAATTTTCCTGCTGTTCCTGAAAAGTGCGCATTCTAACGGAAACCAATTATGAGTTGCTGTGAACCTATTCTAAAGGAAAACCATACAGATTTTCCAAAATCTAGGGGAATAGGTAGTTAGGATTGAACATTTCTGAATTCGCTTCCACTATGGTTGTATATCGAATTTCCAAAATTTTCCTGCTGTTCCTGAAAAGCGAGCATTCTAACGAAAACCAATTATGAGTTACTGTGCACCTATTCTAAAGGAAAACCATATAGATTTCGGAAAATTTATATAGTTCTTCTTTAGAGTAGATCCACAGCAACTCATAATTGGTTTCCGTTAGAATACGCGCTTTTCAGGAACAGCAGGAAAATTTTGGAAAATCGATATACAACCATAGTGGGAACTATTCCCCTAGATTTCGAAAAATCTGTATGGGTTTCCTTTAGAATAGGTCCACAGCAATTCATAATTGGTTTCCTTTAGAATGCGGGTTTTTCGGGATCAGCAGTTGGAAGTGAAGTAAATAGTGGAAATGAACTCAGAAATGTTCATTCCTATACTATAACTCAAAATAGTTTTGTTGTAAATTGAGCTCTTCTTAGGGAAAACAGAAAACTAAAAAATTGAAATGCCACAATATTGTATAAGAATTTGTGTGTTTGTCTTTTGATTTTTAAACTTCTCAAAGCTAAGGAGCCTTGTTATCTTTATAGGAAATTGCTGGTTAGTATGATTTATTCCACTAACTTCCTCCTAATTCCGGCCAGAAATGTTTGTAGGTCATTAAGCAAATCCTTTTATGCTAGAGGAATTTATCTTTGGAATTCAATTCCATTGCAAATTAAAAGGTTATATAATCGGCAGGATTATTTAAGTCAACATTTTTCTAGTGGGATACATTTTATTGTAAATGAGCTACTGCTCAAAATAGAATGTGTAGGCATGAGGTGGAAATTGTTTGAAAAAATTCGAGAGCTTTTTATGCCTGCAACTTCATTATTTTTTTGTTCCGATTAATTTGTTTCCAAGTGTGCTTTTCCTTTTAATACTAAAATAGTAATAAAATACTATAAATAAATTAATAATAAACGTATTAACCGATAAAAATAAAACAACCAATAAAATGCCCAATTAAAATGAATATTTGTATATTATTTACACAAATACACTTGCAAATATTTAGGAATAGGAAAAATTTCACGTTTCTGCACATATTCGTGAAGTTTTTCCCAAAATGTTCCTAACTTTTTTAGGAATAATCTACCAAATACTTCACGCGAACTGGAAATGTGCCGTTATAAAATATGCCGTTTTGCCATATTCCATAGGGAAATATGCCGTATTGACCGGAGGCCCATTTGAGGCGATGAGTCTCGAGTTCGGACGAATAGGAAAAAGGTTGAAAAAATGGAGTTTTCATCTGCTTTAGGAGGTTGCGGTCACGTTTTTGGAAATAACTCGTTTGTTTTACATTTTAGGAAAAAATACCAAACGGTAAAACTGTTCTACGATAAATTTCCGGTTGATATGTATTTTTAAATTAGTGCCTCTTATCGATTTAAAAATCGAGGGAAATCTGATTTTTTTAAAATTGAATGGCAAAATACGGTTATTTCACTAACACTAATGAGAATGAGAAATGACTTGATTACTGAAAATCGCACGACAGTTACGCTTGGCGAACTATTATTCCAGGCGAAACCTCCGTTGTTTGTTAGGTAGGAATAATAATAATGGTAGTGAAGTTTTTACTATATATTTTACTAAAATGATTTTAGTTCTTGTTTAGTAAAAATTTCACTGTCCTATATAGCAATGTGAAATTTTTACTAATCTAAAACTAATCAGAAATATGCAGCTACTCAAACAATGACATTTAGGGGAATTAAGAGTTTCAATATTTTTCAAACTTCTATGATTCTGTGTATATGTTAACACAAAAATTCACTAAAATAATTTTATACTAATTTTAACAAAATATTTAGACAATGGAACTTCATGGTGAGAACCATCACAAATCATAATGCTGTATTTTAAATGACAACAGGCACGAAAAACGGAATAATAGCTATATTTCAATAAGATATTTGCGATATTAGCCGATTGTGATAAAATTCGACACATATAAGAGAAGTATGATCCTAAAATATTTTTGAACACAATTCTGGAATATGAAAAACGAATGAAACTCTTCCATTTTCAAACCAATTAAGATAAAATTCGAGATGGTTTCGAGAAGTTACGGAATATAGAAAACTGTATTAAAAGTAGGCTATTTCTTAAGTAAATATTTTTATTTATCGCTCTCTATGTTAGAGTAAGTAGAACGCTTTCTTAATCATCCGAGGATCACTGGTTCAATTTAATTCTTTTATAATCTTAAGTCCATCTTTAATTAACCTAATACCTTTTATAATCTTATTATGTTTTGCCAGTTAGGCATTACATACTTTCTTTTAAAAACCTCATTGACGTTTCGAAGAGGGACACATCAATATTGCACATTTATAGAAAGACGTACTGATTAATTATTTTTATAATTAATTGACCATATATTTAATTTTTGGTTTTCCAGATCGGTTACAACAACTAGTTGAAATAAGCGAAAGAAAAATCAGTTTTTTTCCATTTCTTTCCATTTCAAAATTCATAAAGACCTGGAAATGAAGATTAATATTTTGTTTGCTAATTAATTTTGTAGGCTTTAATTTTATTATAATTCAATAATACTTGCTAATCTTGCTTTTTCATTGGATACGGTTAATATATGTCGCCGCAGACATGCCTGTTACAAAAATATCAATCTGATTATGATAAACCGTTAGTCAATGGGTTCAACATTATTTGTGGAAATTTTTAGAAAATTCGCTTGGATTTTACAACCCCTAGGATACTTGAAGTGAAAATTACTAACTTTAGTTGAATATCATATAAATTTAAGAAAACATTAAATTAAATTTTGCCAGTTAGGCATCAATCTCATTATGATTTACCGTTAGTCGATGGGTTCAACTTTATTTGTGGAAATTGTTGGAAAATTCGCTTGGGTTTTACAACCCCTAGGATGCTTGAAGTGAATATAACGATTGAGTACGATTGAGAAATCGATTAATTCGAAGGAATTCTGTTTGGTGGCCTTCCTGGATATAGAGGGCGCCTTTAATAATTTGAAAGCGGGGGCAATCAAGGAGGGATTGTCATTTTTGGAGGTGGACGTTCCTTTGATAGGGTTAATCAATTATATGCTGGGAAGCAGGATTGTTAGCTCGAAGTTGGGGGACTCCACCATCAAGAGGCGAGTAACTAGGGGAACCCCGCAGGGAGGGGAGGGGGTTCTGTCTCCTCTTCTCTGGAATATATTGGTAAACGGGTTACTACTAGAATTGGAGAGAGAAGGTATTGAAGTTATCGCTTACGCAGATGACGTAGCTTTAGCTGTTACCGGGAAATTCCTGGGCACGATTGTAGACGTAATGCAGAATGCGCTTACCATCGTTACGAAATGGGCTGGCAAATGTGGACTTGGTATTAACCCGTCCAAGACAGAGCTGGTACTCTTCACTAAGAAATACAAAATCCCGGTAGTTGTCCCTCCTACCTTAAATGGCACGAGACTTGCTTTTACTGATAGAGCTAGATATCTGGGCATTATCTTGGACAGTAAGCTTAGTTGGAATCCCAACATGTTGGAGAGAATAAACAAGGCTACTATTGCTTTGTACTCCTGTAGGAACGCCATTGATCATAGATGGGGTCTAAAGCCGGAGCTGGTACACTGGATCTACACCGCTGTAGTGAGACCTGTACTCATGTACGGGGTGGGTGTTTGGTGGCCAGCTCTGGACAAGGTAACTTATAAAAGTAAGATTGAGAGAGTGCAAACGACGGCATGTATGCTTGTTAGCGGGGCATTGAGGTCGACACCGACAAGTGCCTTAGAGGTTATGTGGGTGTTTGGCAAACAGATGGCGGTAAATACGGCTGTACGACTTGCAGCTGTCTCTCAGTGGAGGTGTCTTAGTATAGAACTCTCTACTATTGTTAGATCGTTGAAGGATGAGCTGGCGAATCTTGACTACATTAAACCTACTCTATGCTTCGAGAAGCGATTTCGGACCTCCTTCCCTTCAATGGAATCCTGGAGAGATAGACCGTTATCGGAAACCGAAGCGTTGCAATTCTTCAAAGATGACTCCAAGCTAGACGGCAATGCAGCGTGTACCAAGCTGAAGTCGTAGCTATAGAGGAGGTCATGACGTGGTTGAAGCATAATGTGTTATCCTCAGACGATATCACAATCTATGTGGACAGTCAAGCGGCGATCCGGTCGTTAGAATCGGTGTCTTTGGCGTCACGGGTGGTATTGAGTTGTCACTCATCTCTAAATGAGATGGGTGAGAATTTCAATATCCAGGTAATCTGGGTCCCAGGTCACTCGGGCGTCATGGGGAACTGCAGGGCGGATGAACATGCTAGGCATGGTACGACACTTCAGCTGCAACCGGAAAGGGCAAGTCTGGGCAGGCCTCTCGGATCTCGAAAACAGTAAAGTGCGGGACGTCTTACGCTACATAAGTAGCTCGAAATGGTTCCAATAGGGGTAAAAGGGGAGATATTCTGTGGTATCACAATGGACCGTCACCAGTCTAAGTGTACATAAGCAGCCACTCCAACCTAACCTAACCTAACCTAGGTAGGTATAAACCAAAAACTGACCTTCTAAGGCGCTCAGGTGTTCACAAACTATCGTGTAATTATTGTAGTTCCGTATGACCAGGCAGGGCTCCTTCAAGATCAGTTAATTCTAATTCCAAGTTGTCTCTACATTTTTTTAAAAAAAGGCAACGTAAAAATTCTACGTGCATGTGCCTTTTGTAACAACAGATTGAGTAGCGACGATTTTATTGTACATACATGCAATTACATGCAATTTGTTGCTCTTGACGATTGGTTGTCAAAACCAGAAAGAGATGACTGATTATGCGAATTTCCTTTGTATTTTGTATTTGACGTATTAATTTATTCAACTGGGTTTTCATTTAATTTTCATTACGAAAGTGCTAATAGCCTCTTAGAAAATAACTAAAACATTAAATTGTGTTTCTACAATTAGTTGCCAGCAAACAAGCGGTAAACAATATTTTTTTGAGTGAGGCAATAAAAAAAATGTGAAATAATAAAAGTGCAAATTATAAATTTAATGAAACACTAAAGTATGTATTATAGTAAATATTTAATTAATCCTACGATTTTTTTGTGTCGAACTGGAAACCTTCCTACACATTTAAAATTATTATTAGGTATTATTACGGTATATGAAATTAAGTAAAAATGGGTTGAAGTAATATACTCGTATTACGAAGCTCTAAAAAAGCTCATTTGTTCAAATAAATGAAGCAGAAAGGTTTTACTTTCATTCAAACGATAAAAAAAAAATTAGGAGGAATGCTAATTTAAAGTTCATCACAAAATAGATTTTTAAGGTAAGAGTTGTATGTTTGTTTATTTGTGTAGAAATGGTTCTTGTTAATGGTTTAGAAACATATATTTTCAAATTGAACCCGTAGTTTTCAACTAATACACTAATCAAAGTGCACGAGTACGTACATAGGTTTGTAAGCTGTTATTTGGCTCAAACATTTCTCCTACTTTGAAGTGGAAGAGAAAATTCTCACACGCTTGACTTTAATGACGATGTTTTGATTGGTTGGGAGAACACTAACGATACTACACATCGAAGAACTTGCTATAATTGAGAATGAGAATGAATCACTGCTATAATTGAGAATGAATGAAATGATTTCGATAAAATTGATGTCATCAGATTTATACCATAAAATCAGTAGAACTATAAGATGGTTTGGACATGCTCTTTGTTCGCAAAACCACACCACTAAACATGGTTTGGAGTTGGTGTAACGAAGACGCAAGGTTAGGACTAGGCTCACCCCTCGTCATCCTTCTCACTACAGTTTTATACTCCTGCCAGCTTAGTAGGATGGCGTGGAGTATGGGTTATAACGTTTGAAACTCAATGTGGTTTATCGGACCAGCAGCCAGAAAAAAAATTTTTAAGCACATCTCTTATTTCTTTTGTTATTTGACTCGTCCCAAACTCGACTTCCCTTGATTCAAGTCTAAACTCGACTGTCCTTGATTCAAGTCCAAATTCGACTAACTTTTCTTAAAAAATTTGTTTCACTTTTTGCGCCGCTCGTTCCCAGTCAAATAAAATGTCTGGTACGCAATAGCGAAAAAACATAAGAATTTGGGGCATTAAGAGATGCACCCAAAACAAAGACACCTATGTTGGACTTTTTTATATAATTTCTACAAGCAACAACCATTACGATTGTTGTTGTAGACATTCCACATAATATAAAAAAACGAGAATGGCTCACTTTACGCACATATGTCAAATTACACCAAAGCGTCACGAAATTATTTTGTATAATTTCTTGCTTCGTTACAATTTGACACTTTTCAGTGTGTCATTTTTCTTGCAATTAGATTGCCCCCAATTGGAAAACAATAAACCCATGAGAGGTTATACTCATGAATAAAATTGACCGATTTTTACAATTTTTGGGATATGTGTCCGTTGGAACCGGTACATTAAAAATGCTGGCCATTACATTGGGACGAGCGAAGGTAGGATTTTGCTGGGACCGCTTTTTTGGCGTTCTCTTCTGACGTTAAAATAAAAACACTACGTTGTTTCAATGAGGTTGATAGTTCCACAGTAAAAGTAGCATTTACATCTGCTCCTTCACCTTTTGGAAATGGCCATTTTTAAGTGATGGAAATTCTTTAATTTTTCTTCAGAAACCTATGGTTACTTCAGGAAGCACACCAATCTTCAAGCTCTCATGTGTGCTATAGAAATGTGTGAATATTTTGAAGTATTTCATCAATTTTGAGAAAAATGTGTACGTCATAGATGTAGTACATAGTCTCTATTCTTCTGTATTTCAAAATACTAAGGAAATGACCCCAAACAAGGTGGAACAAGTAGTTGTATTCCCGGATCAGAAGTCTGCGTAGGCTCCAAAAATTAAAAGTTGTCACCAGATTATCACCCTGTTTATTCTCGAATTAGTTTTTAATTTTTTCGAAGATTGCATGCAGTATGCATTCAATGTATCATTGGTCGAAAGGGATTCTGACACTGACAGTGTAATAGTGTGAGGATCTCGTACGAAATCGATTACAGTAAACAGCAAACACAAAGGGAATCTTTTTGGGTTAAGTAAGCCGAAGGTCATCAATTTGGTTGCTAATTTCGTTTTAGGAATAAAGGTCGAGGAGGATCCATAGAAGATTTAGAGAACTAGAGGTACAGAGGTACCTGTGTTGAGCGGCAGTGGCTTTGCTATTAAACGTTTATGTCTCCACCAATTATAAAACAAGTCTGAGGATGTGTGAGCACTCATCATAACTACGTAAGTGAAGAAAATAGTAATCGGTCTTGCTTTAAAATATTCGAACGTATTTGTATACAAACTCTGATCTTCTGATCTCGTTTCTCGTAAAACTCAATTGCAAGTTGAAGGCGGACTCTGAACCGAACAAAAACCAACCTCGGCCTATGCCATTTGAACGATGTAATTTGGAAGGTGACTTCTTTGTCTGGCTGCGCAACGCTAATCTTATTCCAAAACTATTCCATAAGTTACGTGGGGCTCATTATTTTTCAAAAATCGGTCTGCTCAATGAATATTTGTCAAAGGGAATCTTGAGTTTCCAGTTCAGCCGCAAAATTCTAAAAGATTCTGGAGCAGGTGCTCGATGGGTTGCCAAGGTATATGCAAACCACTTGGACATCATAGTTACACTTTAGACAAACAATTTCTAATCATTTCATAAGTGTTTCAGCGACTTTTAAAATTCAGTTCATATTGCTTGATGCTAAAATCGAGGAATATCAGAGAACTCCACTCGTTTATGAGAAATGTAAATTATTATCATAAATTCATTAAAACAATTTCAGAAGCGTATGCACCCTTGAACGTCTTACGTGGTGTTCTTTTCAGCCAAAAACACTCTATCCTATCATGTTTCGAGGCAAAAGGCGCATTCTATTTCTATCAATCAACAGCATTTGCGTCACCGATTTTGACCGACGCAATAAAGTTTCGATGTGTAGTGTCACAAACAGAACAAACTGACTAACGTCTGCTTGGGTCGAACAACATAATAGTTTGTTCTACCGATTAGTGAGATCATCATCTTTTCAATCTACCTGTTTGTCCGTATAGAAATTTGGACGAGAATGATGATCTTGTACAATGATAGTTTGCAAAATTTTCGCAAAATATAAGCGAATCCCATTTTACAAAATGGAGGTGGAATTCTTCCAAAAAGTGGTGAGTATTAAACATTCGCCGAGCTATGGACAGAGAAATAATTTACTGTACAAAATTTTCTGATTGATGGTCCGATTTGGGAAATTCTTTCAGTAGCGGATTCATCTCGCCAAGTTTTCTTCTGTATTTTATTGACGTAGTATTTTTTTTCGAAGCAATTACCAATCTTTATTTTCCAACCGTATATCAAAACTTTTCACTATTACTTCACTTACAAAACTTGATTTCACTTGATCATTGATTATTTTAATCTTGAGTTGGTTAAATTAACCTACAACTCGGTCGAGCTTATAAATAATTTGAAACAGCTGTCGATGTTTCTTTTATAACTCGTTACATTAAAATTAAAGATCCATGTGCCTGTGTATTTATTCGAGAACTATCACTCTCATGAAAGCTTCATGGGCTTTAACCAATCATTTTTTTGGTTGGTTGCAATGTCATACCAAAGTCACATTATATGAACAGAAATCTACTGTCGATTTGCTGACTATGTTATTCGGGTCAAAATTTTGCCCGATGTAGCGAAAGGGTTTGTCCGTTTAACCGAATGCCCATCGGTAAGCAACCAGCTTTTACATCAAAGAGGTCAGCTACTGGTTACTTGGTTTCGCTGACGCTACGGAGAATGTCTGTGGTCCAGCTCCAGTAAATCAACGTACACTAGAAAGAATTGAGTTATGAGCAGCACTGCCGATTTAGTTTGTTAGGGTTTCAAACCCAAAGTACTAGTCGACATATGATCGATGTCTCGCTTCGTTAACAAGTTTTCAATGGAAGTTGTACCCGATATTTATAATATCGTCATCCCCACGACAGAATATAACAGCCTTAATTTTGCCTGCTGGATTCTTCTTGAATAGTAGATATAAAATAAATTTTGTCGGTATTTTATTTGGAAGTTATCTAGCAAATCGGGTTGAACCGTTTATTAATAAATTGTTGACAATTTGAACTCCCAAAAATAAATCAAAGTATTCTAGTTAAAAAAAATACACTTCGGTTGAAGTTCCAATTCCACCGCATAATTGTAACATATTTTATATTCTCTGATATAAACAAAAAATATATTGGCCTTCCACCTTCAGCGAACGGTGCAGAAAACCAGTCAGACACACAAAAATATTTATCAAAGTTTAAGAACTATAAATATAACTACACATTTTACCAAAATCTGTTAAAAAATCTGGGAACCTTAATATATTTACCTGAGCACATCATTTCTCCCACGGTTTAGAATCACAAGCAGTGGTATTATTAAACATCATAAAACCAACACAAAAACCCAAAAAGCAAGCAACCAATGTAAAGATACCTACTACACAGAAAACTAATAAAAAAAAAATTTAATTTATTCGTTCCTGTTTACCTTTAATTACCTTATAAAGGTAAATTACATTTACAAAAATTAAATTAATAAAAAAACAGAAATCTGTTCTCTTCAACTCGGTCGGGATAATAATATTTTAGCTGTGAATAAATTTACGTATTATACAGAGAATGAATATTTATTTAAAAACATTCAAGAAAATAAAAAAAAAACTTTTCTTCATTTTAACAATAAATTAAATAAACATAAAATTATATTTGAAAAGAAAACAGTAAAATCCACCCACCCGCTGTGCCACCATATCATGTACACCTCATCTTGTACACCATTCTCTCTTTTTAGACGATACACATTTAATGTTATTTTTAAATATTCATATCCAAAATGAAAAAGAACAACACCAACAATTATTCCACTTAAGTTGATCTTTTCATTAAGTCATCCCACCCCCTCGTACTCCACCTGTTTTACAAAATTACTTTCCTACAGTAATAAAATGAAACTTTCTCAAAGAAGGATAATTTTAATCCGAATACGAAGATATAAAACGAAATAATTTTTTTTGTTTTTTTTTTTTGGTCAGCTATGTCTGGAGTGAAGTACCAATAAGATTAGTCCCTTGTGATAAAGACAAGACATTTTTATAATTTAGCTTTTGAGAATACACATTTCATTAAAATATAAATTTTCATAATTTATCAACGAAATATTTTTTTTATTTGACGTTTTCTGAGAAATAATTAAAAATTTCCAAGTTGGTTTTAATTTTATTTGCATGTCAAATGTGTTGCTATTTTATGAAACAACATAAAATCATAAGATTACGAGTTAAATTACAACAACAACAAAAATTGTTTGATGATTTGAATAATTATTTTTTAATGTTTGAATATTTTATGAAATAGGAGGGTGGAAGAATTTATTGTACAATGTCGAAAATGGTTATGACTGAAAATATTCACTAACAATGAATCGTTAGTAGATTATTCAACATTTTTTATCCAATTTCACAACATCTAGTGCTGAAAAGTGCTGGACTCTCTAAAAAGGGACGCAATATCTATTCATGTTTTTTTTTTAGAATATCCTTTATTCAGGAATCTATTTCTGGATTCTTTAGGGAGGAAAGCAGTCGTAAGTGGATCCCGGGAACTCCAACATTTGATGTTTGGTTTATAGGTGGTTCGGCCACATACATATATTTTACAACATATAGCGATATCATTATGCAACATAACAGATATAATAGGCGATGTCTTGAGAGGTCTGAAACTTGAAGGACAGCAAACAAATTACTTACCTCATCTAAACCCAAGCTTGCGCAAGGATAAAGTGTTCGAGGGGTGTAGTATTTATTAAGTGTGGTTCAAAAAAAACTCAACAAAACATTTAAATTAAGTCTTTCGTGATATGTAATCGCAATCTTCATAGTGTTTTTTGCAAAATTCGAGACTACAAAGACGATCTTTTCACAGATACTTTCGTTCAGTTACACAGAATAAAATCGCAGGACTATTTGTGTGCTATTCCAGCACATGGTGAAAAGTTATAATGTTTTTATGGTAAATTGTATCACTGAAATGCCTTTCGTTTTTTGATTCAAAAGTTTTTGACTAGTATTCCCGGAGCCTTATTTTCTATCCTTCGATTCAATATTTATGTTTTCTAATTGGGTCCTTATCCTAAGATTTCCTAATTTTTACTCCGCTTTATTTTTTTTCCAAACCAGTCGAATTTTCTGTTTGGATTCCAATTTTTTTATTTTCTACCTAACTTTCTTCTAAATCTATAATCTCACGTCCGAAAATTTGGCTGGCTCGCCACAACCTCATAAGCAATATCTCATATTTTATGCAAAACCGTACACTCTAGGTCGTCGCTCTGAACGTAGTTTCTTACAACAACTATTTGACACACTGTTAAATTCTGAAATCTGCTTGTGGCATTATAATCGAGAGCACACCGATCACGTACTTCGTTAATATGGCTAAGGACATTCTGTTGACAGATTTATCAATTTATATATTATATTTAGTTATATACATATTACTATTACAATGAATAGAGTATATTGTCACTAATCAGTTATCTTTTACAAATATTAGTAGTAATGATTACTTTATGTATTCTGACATCATAAATTCTGATATTTTGACTGTTCATCAGAATATTCGTAGCCTTCGAAGGAACTTTGATGTTTTGGTAGCTAATGTTAATGAGTATAAGAATAAACCATCATTTATATTTTTGAGTGAAATTTGGGTCAATAGTAATGAATTATCTTCTTATAATCTAAAAGGTTACACGTTATTTGGTGCTTATAATGATGCCTATGTGAAGTACGGCTCTACTTTATGCCATAATATTTGCTCACAATTTGAATTCGTAATTTGTACGATCGTCATACCAATGGTAAATAATAAAGTTTATGGTAGTAAAATTGTATAAAAATCGAAATAAAATATAATTGGCAGTCGAGTTGTGATTTCCGAGATAAAAACAATAAATAATATAATAAAAGTATTAATAACCTTTTAGAAAATACGGTGTTTAATTTAAAGGAGAAGCGTAACCGCTCGACGTGCACAACAATTGGTGACAGCGGTGGGTCATGAAAGCTAAAGGAGAGTTGAAGGAATATGAAGTCATTGGGCGCAAGCTCCCATCAGAAAGGTAAACCAAACAAAACTTTTTCCTTACATATATTATATACTATATATCATTTCTTATAACTAAAAAAAAAAAAACAACACAAGAATATACTTATATGTATATACATAGATATTATATAATTTGGGATATCAAATCCAAAGACAAAGTTCTTTGAAAATAAAAAAAAAAAATTTTTTGGTTTTAAAATTCTAGATCATAAAACCATAAACCTTTATATACTTATCATAAATTTATTTAAATATAATTAGATCATATTAGGTTATAAATGTTTATTATACCCATAAAATAATTAAATGAAATTTTTTTTTATGATTGAATCTAATTGAATTTAATAATCAAATTCATCAAACCAAATTTTACATTTTGAAACATTGTTATTTTTATTTCGGTTTAATGCGAATTTGAGATATTATACACATAATGTTATTATACCGTTACCTTTTGCTTAAAACAATTTAATAATTATGCGCGTTAATGTTAATATTCTAACTGAGTCATGTCATCTTCCGATGAAGACAATAAATCAGACTCAGAGACAAGTTTTATAAACCTACGGCACATTTTAATTGAAAAAGATACGTCAGTTAAACAGAAAATTATTTCTCGAAAACCTTCTTGTGTGAATACAGTTTTACCTGACCAAGCTGGTTTAACAACAACCCAACCGTCTTTATCGCTAAATACAACAAATTTGGAAATCGGTGACTCTGAAGAGACCGTGACAAACATAAATACAATTAATATTCCCGATCCTAACCTAAGTCTTACAACTTCTTTTGGCAAAATTGACAATTTAGACCCGAAATATGCATTTAAATTGATTCCTAATTTTGACGGAAAGCCACGAGAACTTCACAAATTCATTTCTTGTGTGGAATTTATATTAAAAACTCTAAAAGTGGATGCAATTCCTATGTTCTTAGAATTAATCAAATTAAAATTAAATGGTAAGGCATACGACTTAATTAAGTATAGTACAGTGGAGTCATGGGATGCTTTAAAAAATTTATTAAATACTGAATTCTTAGAGATTCGCTCTGTCGGACTATTACAAATGCAGTTAGCCACAATCAAACAAGACAAGTCGGAGGATGTTAAGTCATATGCCCATCGTCTTGAGGTGTTGCTTCATGATCTCAATGAAGCGTGTATCGCTTCTGAAGGGTGTGATGCAGCTTCGGTTATTAAAAAACTTAACGAGAATATTGCTCTAAAATCATTTCAAGAAGGCCTTAATTATTCAATAAAAACAACAGTAAAAGCTTGCCGATTTACCACTCTAGTTGAAGCTATAAATCATGCAACTGAGGAAGAAATCACTATCCAACAATTTTCGCGATTATCTTTAAATGATTCATTGACTCCTAAGATAAATAAACCTAGTCATTCTCAAGAATTTTCAAGGAGACAACAGCATAGTACACCGTCTAGTTCCACTTCGGCATATAAGTCGGTCTCCATTAAACCAATTCAACATATTCGCGCCTTGGCCATCATATTCGAGGCTGTTACTCGAAGAAGCGAAGTGATGCTCGTAACGCAACAACACCATTTATACCTACTACAACGTTTCAGAACAAAACATCCTCAGTTCTTCCATCCACTTCGGGAAATGTGGATGGAACCTTGAAGAAAAACAGGGGTGCTCCTTCAAGGCTCCAGGAAGAATAGAGTATCTCCGTAAGATTGATCAATCCATAAATGTTAACAAATCTGAACCGAACCCGGATATTACTATACGTGATGAAATTTATTTAGTATCATCACGTTCATTTAATTCAAAGAAATATTTATACCTTAATATCAATATTTGTAAATTTTCAAATATGCCATTCCTTATAGATACAGGAGCAGATATATGCTTAATAAAAAAAAAATACCTTAAAGCCCGACACTCTTGTATACAAAGATATGAAATGCACATTGAAGGGAATTACTTCTGAGCTATTTGAAACGTACGCTGAATGTGACGTCACAATTTATTTTCCGGATGCTAAAGAACTTAATCTTAGTTTCCAAATCGTCGAAGATTCTTTCCCAATAAATTGCGCTGGTGTAATTGGTCAGACATGTTTGGATAATTTTCACTGCAAGATTGATTACTTACTTGGAGTCGTAGAGATACCATTCCCAGATAAAATTGTAACATTAAATATTGATTCCAAACTAACTTTTGAGAGTGTTGCAACTATCGAAATTCCAGCTCGTTCTGAAAAAATAATGACTTTCGCTATAAATATACCTAATGGTAACGAGTTTATTGCATTTTCCCAAGAAATCGCACCATTTATATACATGCCTAGTGCTATACATAAAGTTCGAAATAATACTATCACAACTTCATTTCTGAATATTTCAGATACACATAAAAGGGTTGAAAACTTTAAACTTAATATCGAACCTTTAAATAATTTTAGTATTCGTTATTGTCAAGAATGGAATGATACCTTAGAAGATAGATTATCCGCATTAGAAACCACCATCGATCTTAAACACCTCAATAATGAAGAACATCGTTCTATTACACAAATTATAAAAGAATATAACGATGTGTTTTATTTACAAGGTGACGAACTAACTGCTACTGACATCTTGGATCATAAAATTCCACTTCTTCCTAATTCTTCTCCAATTCATGTCAGGCAGTATCGTCAACCGCATTCGACGAAACAATAAATCAAAAGACAAGTCGATGAAATGCTAAATAATGGTATTATCGAAGAAAGTCGTAGTCCATGGAACTTCCCATTACTAGTTGTGCCAAAAAAATCTGTGAATGACGAAAAAAGGTGGCGCGTTGTGATTGATTTCAGGAAACTGAACGACATTACTGTGAACGATGTGTTCCCCTTACCAAATATTTGCGATATCCTCGATAAACTGGGTAGTGCACACTATTACAGCTCCTTGGACCTTCATAGTGGTTATCATCAGGTTAAATTAGATCAATCTGATAGAGATAAAACGGCTTTTAGTACTGACGATGGTCACTACCAGTTTGTACGAATGCCTTTTGGTCTGAAGGGTGCCCCGTCTACATTCCAACGAATGATTAACACCGTCCTAAGTGGGTTAAATAACTTGAGGTGTCTCGTTTATTTAGACGATGTAATCATTTTTGGATCTACTCTAATGGAACATAACACGCGACTAACTGATGTATTAGATCGTTTCCGTAAATATAAACTAAAATTCAATCCAGCAAAATGCCAATTCCTTCGACGGGAAATCACATATTTGGGACATGTCATTACACCATCGGGTATTAGACCGGATGAAGGAAAAATCAATGTTGTCCAGAATTACCCTTGTCCCAAAACTTCAAAGGAGATTAAATCGTTCCTCGGTTTTGTTGGGTATTACCGAAAATGTATACCACATTTCTCAGGGATAGCCAAACCACTCACCAATTTACTAAAAAAGGGCCAGCGTTTCGAGTGGAACGCAATCTGTGAGGATGCCTTCAAAACTTTAAAATCCACATTAACAGGTCCCCCCATACTACAAATACCAAACTTCGAGAAACCATTTTCATTGACATGCGATGCAAGTGAATTTGTCATAGGATCCGTACTGTCGCAATCCGTAAACTCCTCCGACTTACCAATCGCGTATGCCAGTCGTATCCTGAATAAGGCAGAAATCAATTATTCCACAGTTGAACGAGAACTACTGGCAATAGTTTGGTCAGTAGCTCATTTCAGACCGTATTTATATGGCAAAGGGTTTACGATTGTAACAGATCATAAACCACTTCTCTGGCTCTGTAGTATCAAAAATCCTTCTTCTCGTCTAATGAGATGGAAAATTCGCCTGGATGAATACGATTATACAATCATACACAAGCCTGGTTCGCAGAACAAAAATGCTGATGCATTAAGTCGTGTCAAAATAAATCTACCTAATTCTATGCCTATCATTGATTGTGACGTTATAACACGATCCCAGAGATTAAAATCCACCCTTCCGAAACACGATTTAACCGACACTATAAACCCACATGATGATTCACCCGAGCAGGACCAATCCAAAAGTAAACTATCAGATTCTGATATTGAAATAAGACCAAATAGAAGGTCCCTTTCTCTTAATGATTTAACAAAAGCTATTCCTGAACCAGAGAAAACAAAACTTCTAAGCTCATCAATTAAAAATTCTAATTTATCAGAACCTTCCATCTCTGAGAATAACGTTGAACCTATTATATGTTCTGATAATTATGATTATAATTTGGGACATGATAATGACCTGAATCTTTTAAATAAAAATAGATCCTCACCATTTCAACATGATGATCAATTTAGTCAACCGGATGTTAAAATTTTAGACAACGAAGTCGAAATAAACCAATTGATCAGAGACTTCCATACTTCAGCCCTGGGTGCTCATCAAGGTGTCTATAGGACATATCAAAGAATGAGAAGATATTATCTTTTCCCTAAAATGTATCAAATTATACAGAAATTCATAAATAATTGTACATCATGCCAAATAAATAAACACTCTCGACACACAAGAATGCCGATGAAATTGACATCAACATCTTCTAGGTCATTTGAAAAGATTTTCTTAGACGTTGTTGGTCCTTTGCCTTCCTCATATAAAAGCAATAAATATATACTAACGATGCAGGACGATTTATCCAAATACTCCATCGCCATAGCAATACCGAATCAAGAAGCTAATACGATAGCCAACGTATTCGTTGAGAATTTTATTTGCATATACGGTATCCCTGATGTAATTTTGACTGATCAAGGGTCAAATTTCATGAGTTCTATGTTCTCTCATGTATGTAAATTACTCAAGATTAAAAAACTGTCTACTACGCCTTATCATCCTCAAACGAATGGTGCCGTTGAGAGGTTTCATAAGACCCTTTCGGAATACCTTCGAAACTTTTCGCAAAATGATCCTTTAAATTGGGACGAATGGTTGCCCTATCTTACTTTTTCTTACAATTCAACTCCGCATACATCTACTAATCTTATGCCTTACGAATTAGTTTTTGCAACCCAACCAAATATTCCAACTTCCATTACCAAAGATGTCCAACCTGTATATACCTATGATGACTATCATGATGACTTGAGGTTCCGTTTACAGAATTCTTTTGCTATTGCAAAAAATCATATAGTATCAGCCAAAACAAAGTCAAAATCTTATTATGACAGACATATAAATCCAGCCACTTTTAGAGTAGGCGATATGGTTCTACTTAAGAATGAAGCGGCCAAAAGTAAAATATCACCTCTTTGGTTGGGACCTTACAAAGTGGAAGACATTCCGTCAATCGAAAATTCCACTATAAAAATTGGCCGTAGTCTAAAAACTATTCACAATAATAGACTAAAACATTTCAAAGGTGACCATCACTCACCATTAACTACTTACCAATAAACTGTTGAGCTCGATTGAGAATATAAACATTAATAACCTTATAAAATAATAATAATAATAATGTGTCAAATTTAGAATTAAAACAAAACCTATCTAAATTTATTGAATTGATTAATGTAATTTCATTATTAAATAATAATTATGTATGTAAAGGTAAATCAACAATTACAATTGAATAATATAAAATTAACTGAAATTGATATAATTGTGCTATATTCTTACCCACATTTGATATTAGTTAATTAAATAATTAATTTGCCCTTAATTGAATTTATGAATAAAATAACTACCTATAAATGAAGCATAAATATTGTAATCATATTGTGACCAAATACCCCTTTCTTTATCTCAAAAGATTATTTCAATAACTTTTGTCTTGATGAGGGAGATGTGAAGTACGGCTCTACTTTATGCCATAATATTTGCTCACAATTTGAATTCGTAATTTGTACGATCGTCATACCAATGGTAAATAATAAAGTTTATGGTAGTAAAATTGTATAAAAAACGAAATAAAATATAATTGGCAGTCGAGTTGTGATTTCCGAGATAAAAACAATAAATAATATAATAAAAGTATTAATAACCTTTTAGAAAATACGGTGTTTAATTTAAAGGAGAAGCGTAACCGCTCGACATGCACAACACCTATAGGTAAGGTGGGGTCTGTGTTTATTTTGATACTCATTTGTGTTGCTCACAGAGGCAAATATCTAATTTAATTTCGTGTGATATCGTTAGGGTTGATTGGAGTTTGGCGAATGATACTTATGTGATTTTGTGTATTTATAGGTTACATGATACTCCAGTAAACGTAGTTTTGCACGAAATTTCCAGTTTTTTTAGCAATATTAAGTCTAAAAATCTCTTCATTGTCGGTGACATTAATATAGATATCCTGGATTTTTCTTCGCTCTGCGATGATTATAAGTTTCTTATGTCGTCTTTTGGTCTGGAATCATTGGTTAATGTTCCTACTAGAGTGACAACATCATCATCCACTTGCATCGATCATTTCTTTGCTCGTCTTCGATCAAATGATCTTTCATATCTCAAGCCATCTGCAATTGACCTTAAGATTTCAAATCATCATTTCATCGAGATATTATTCAAATTTGATACAGTTTTGACATCCCGTACTAATTTTTATTGTGGTCAAAAAAAAAACTAAATATGGTATTGTTAAATGAAGTCCTTGAGCAGACAGACTGGAAGATTGTTCTGGACCTAGATGATCCGTCTCTAGCTCTTGATACATTTTTTTAGCATTATTACGAAAATTTTGAAGCCATGTTATACTTATTCTCGAGTGAAAAATGTCAGGCTCTTACAGCCATGGATATCATATAAACTTGCCAGTCGAATTAAAAAAAGAAACAAATTTCGCAAAAAGTTAAAAAAACATCCAAATGATATGAATCTACGTGAAATAAATGATTGTACTTGCAGACAAATAAATGTAGATGTTAAGAGAGAGAAAGAAATATATTATATGAATCGCTTCTCAATTAATGGAAGTGACGTTAAAAAAAATTGGAGCCTTGTTAATGAAATTTTAACAAAAAACGCTAAAACATCTTCGATTAGCAATATTTTATCCGATAGCGGTACTCTGCTTACAAAAGAATTAGACATTTCCAATGAGTTTTATTTTAAATATTACTAACGTTGCAGACAATTTAAGGACAAAATTTTTCGCGAATACCGTATTAACAAATCACGACCTTCCGTATGATTATTGTTCGAAAACATTCTTTATGACACCGGTTTCTAATAGTGAAATATTAGCTATTATTGAATCGTTGGAACAGAAAGAGTCTATAGATAATGAAGGAATTAGTAGTAATATTTTGAAAGCTGTTTCTAAGTTTATCAGCCCTGTTATTGCCCATATATTCAATCTCTCCTTTGAAAAGGAAGTAGTACATAAGAGGCTTAAATATGCTACTATTATTCCCACTTTTAAAAGTGGAGACCATAGTGATAAGGGAAACTATAGACCCATTGCGCTGCAGCCAGTTATTCACAAAGTTCTGGAAAAAGCAGTTAAAAACAGAGTTACCATATTCCTGGATCTCTGTAAAATACTAAGCGTTCATCAACATGGATTCCGGCAAGTTATGAGTACTGAATCGGCTATGTTGTAATTTTTAGATATTATTCATAATGGTCTAAACTAGGGTAAGATCTATGCCGGATTGTTTATTGATGCTACTAAGGCATTTGATATGGTCGATCATAAACTTCTATTATCTATTCTTTTTGATGTTGGGTTTAGAGGTGTGTCAAACAAGTGGAGAGTCAGAATTAATGATACTTTTAGTGAGCTTAAAACTGTGAATGTTGGGGTGCTGCAAGGATCAGTGCTAGGTCCTTTGCTGTTTCTAATTTATACGAATTCTATTTTCAAACTTAATTTGAATGGTCACAGTATTGGGTTTGCGGATGATTTAGTTTTAGCTTATTCTGCTGAATCTGTCAATGAAGTGACTTCTATGGCTAATTCTGACCTTAAGGTCTTACATAAATGGTTTGACAAGCATTACCAGATACTAAGTGGAAAAACAAAATGTGCACTACAGCTGTTACTAATCATTCCCAAGTAACACATCATAGTGCTTCCAAATGCACTTCTGTTAGTTGTCATACAGACTGTTTGAATATGAGCTAGTCAACTCTTTTAAGTATCTTTGAATTCATTTGGACACTAAGCTTAACTGGAAAACTCATGCATCCAAGTTAAAAAGTTACATGGCTTCTGCCTCACGTATTTTTACCTTCTCCGTGATCTATGCCCTATTTCTGTTTTGAAAATTTCATTTCATGCTGTTATTCAACTACTTTAAAACCATTGTACGAACAACAGAAAATGATTTTGCGAACAATTTTGAGAAAAATATATTGGAATCATCTTGGCCTTTATTCAAGTCGATCAATATTTTGCCATTACAACATTTGTATGCTTATAAGGTTTTAAGAGTATTTTTTAAGCGTAGTGGTCAGCATTTAATAAGAGGTGATGCTCGATATAACTTTCGCGCTAATCACCGTTTTCTTTTTAATGTTCCTAAATTCAATAATGAGTCCTTCCGACGCTGTATTGTTGTTACCGCTCCGACATTTTTTAATGCTTTACCTGAACCCATTAGACGTCACATTCATTCTAAACAATTCTTATCCTACGTTAGAAATTGGCTATTCGAAACACAAGACGTATCAGATTTATTTTGCGTCGTCATTTGATTTTTTGTTGTGTTAATGCAATTATATTAAAGAGCTACGAGTATTTATAAAAAAATTAAAATAAATTAGATTATATTAAAAACATTATTTTATCTTTGGATAATTGATTGATTGGTATTTGTACATAAATAGGTATATTTTTAATATTGTTTTTTAAATTTTGTTAATGGAAGCAATGCCTGTTCACTGGATTTTTGTCCACAAGGCATCTATTATTATTTTATTATTGTAATAAAACTTGCAAAAAAATAATAAATAATAATAAAACTAAAATAATTATTTTCCCAGTTGTATTAACAACCTTACTGGCTCTTAAATTGGGGAGAATATTTGCTACAACTGAGCGCCACATTCGTAAAAGCTGAGGTTTTCCCTGGTATATATTGATCCTAATTCGCTTGCGAATCCACTGTATATGCTCGCAAGGCGCAAAAAATTGAACGATGAGTGTTTTTCGTTGTATTTCATCGATAGATTTTGAAACACTTTGAACGTTAATTGAGCTTCATTGTCAGACACAACATATTCGCAGGGACAGATTGAGATAAGAATAAATTTAGAATATGGATCCAAAACGATAAATAAATACGATTTCTATTTTTGGTATCTTGGATAATATTCGTCGCTGCATAAGCAGCCGCTTTTCATCCATTTCAGTTCTAGTTAAATGCTTAAAGATTATTTTGAAAGAAATTGAATCAAGAAAGGAAGAAATGAAAGAGACTTGAAGAAATGGAATCAAGATTAACGTCAACACCACTCTCGTCTCGTGAAAAACATTTTCTTCCAAGAAGATTCTGGACAATGGATCCAGTAACATCATTTATGATGCACTACGATGCGGCATTACGAAGTGAAAAACCTGCAACTTCAAACTCCATCGCGCCAACCTGCCTGTAAGTTCCTTTTGACGCGTAAGCCATTTAAGCCTGGCGTGATAAGTCACGACTGCGAAAGGATAACGGAAAGCATTTTAATTTCGTAATTTTATGGTTTCACTGTGCAGCATTTATCTTCTGCGACATAATTTGCTATTTGATATATTATGTAGCTTTAACCTTATCTGGATTAGTAGTTAACGTTCCATCTCCAAACACATACCCCAGACAATTAATGTGTTTGAACAAAATATGACTTTTTTCGACGGTAACTGTCAAACCGGCGTCAGACAAATTCTCACCTACTGTTGATAATAATTCTAGATGCTACTCAAATATTTTAGAGGCATTTAAAAGATAATCAAGATAAACAAAAATCCGATTATGATCAAGCGACATCACTGTACATTGACATAATGGACGTCCAGAGACGGTAAACGTTGCTTTATTTCTCGACTTTTTTTCTAATGGTATTCGCTGAAAGGCGTCCTTTAGATCCAAACTCGAAATAAATTTGATGTCCTCTAATCGACTTAAGAGTTCGCCGATTATTGGTTGCGCATTCGCATCTCTTTTGGTTTCAGAACTAATGTCACTAATTGATCCTTCAATCACTTCCAATGACAAAATTCGTTCCAATTCAGCATCAATAGCAGTCTGTTTAATTTGAGGTGCTGGGTACGACCTTTATATGACGGGCATAGCTCCTAGGACATCATTATGATGTGATAAAACGATGTTTTACCTGTAACCTTTGTTTATTAAAAGAAGGAAATATTTCAGTCATGTAATTAAGACGAGTTTGTTGTACACATGATAATGTGGGAATTTATAGTCCCGGTACACTCAGTTCGGATATTATCATAGGAATTATATTGAATAATTTTTAAAAATGTATAGCCAATTACAGTGATTTTTTCAATCCCGGAATGAAATAAATTCTCATTGTTTTTCCGACTTGCTTATATGAGATTATGGTCCACATATAGCCCACTGGGAGTTTGAAAAGTAAAAATATTCAAGGAAAAAATACTCAAAACGACCTCACCAATTGCAATATGCTGTCAGTTTAAGAAATCTGAATAAATTCGAACACTGTGACATAAGCTCTAACATGATGTATCTCAACATAAAGCGGCAAATCAACTAAGTAGCATGGAAAAATATCTGTAATATAATGCGATTAATATATTCAACGATAACTTCGAAAGTATCGAATAATTTAGAACTATCACTAATTGTCTAACATTACACAACTGAATTCGGAAAACTCGAATATAATCGAATAATATCGAAAATCTCGAATGATCTCGAATAAATTTAAAATAACTTGACAAATCTTAAAGCTAAGCAATTAAAAAGCAAAAAAAAACTTTTTTCTCTTAAAAGTTAACTAGAAAATCTCGGATAAGGTAGATAATTTCGAATAAGTTTGATGACAAGCCACTTAACACAAAAATCTTTAAACCTCGAATTTCATAATTCTCCCAATTCAACGCTTAAATTACTACAAACTAGGGATTGCAATACCGGTAAACCGGTTTACCGGTAAATCAACTCAAATTGCAGGATTTTATTACCGGTAATTATTTCGATAATTACCGGTAAATTCGGTAATTATTATAAAAACCCAAGAAACTATCGTCATCCATTCTCATACATCCATTTATCACTACACTCATCCATCCAATACGAGACTACACCCATACATCCATTAACTAAATTGAAAAAAAGAGAATGTTTTGGCCACTTTTTTTTTTTTACTTAAACAGTTATTTTTCTCTGTTATTATTGTGTCTGTTGCATTTTGGATTTGATTTAGTTTCATTGCTGACTTGCTCCTAAATTGTTCTGTAGTAAAGATCAAACCTTGATATTTATTCTATGTGCAAATCATTTTTTTTAAATAGATCATTTCAAACACAAGCTTCTCAAAATAAGTCGAAGAGGTAAGAGGTAATAAAATAATTAAAATTTTGCGTATTTCATAGCGAAATTAAAAAAAAAATTCAGCCTTGGATAAAAATTCTCCATGGAATCATTTTATACGAGTACAAAATGGAAGTGCAGGTCAATGCAAGAAGTGTTCAAAAACAATTAAAACTTCGGGCGGCAGTACGAGCGGTATGCATGCACACCTTCGAACCCAGCACAAAATTAACCTTTTAAAAAGAGATGAAGCAGATGAACCAAATAAAATTACAACTACGACATTGAACATAAGCACATCTACAAATTTGAATAATTCATCGACAATTTCAAAATACTTCAAAAAATCCGTAGATGATTCGTTGTACGATTAACAGCCAAAGATGGTTTACCATTTGTTAAGTTTTGTACATCTTATGATTTAAGAATACTGTTAAGTGCCAAGGGTTACACTAATATACCAAAGTCTCCAAATACGATTCGAAAAATTGTGAATGAATATGCAGAGAAAATATGCCAAAAAATCATAACCGAACTAAAAACTCGAACTAATCAAGGTGAAGGATTTAGCATCACATTAGATGAGTGGACATCCGTAAAAAATCGTCGTTATATGAACGTAAATGTACATGTATTTCGGTCTTGCTAGAGTTCACGGATTAATGCCAGCTGATAAATGTATTACCCTTTTAGAGGAAAAAATTAAAACATTCGGTCTTTCGGTGGACAACGTTGTTTCAATTACGACAGATGGAGCATCGGTAATGAAGAAAGTGAGAACGTTAATTAGTGAAATCACCAATTGTGTTTAGTGCGCGGCGTTCAATTGGCAATTATCAAGGTTCTTTATGATAAAGATTATTATTATTTATCATAAAACGCCAGTGAACAGGAAAAATCAACTAGTCCAGAACCAGAATATTTTTCAAACGACGAGAAAGATGATGATGTTAGTGGTTTAGAGATATTATCTGAAACAAACCGCTGATAGAAAAGATTCGAAAAGTCGTTAAAATATTTCGCCTATCATCGACGAAAAATAATAAAATACTCCAGAAAAATATACAAGGAGAATTATGTAAGGAGCTTTCATTAATTATACCCACTAGCAATGTTGGAGCGTTTTGAGTAGCCTACTAGCAATGTTGGAGTGTTTTTATGAAGTTAGAAATGCTATACGAAAAAGTCTAATAGATATAGAGTCTAATATCATATTCGACGAAAACGATATTGGTTTGTTATCAACAGTAATATCAGCCTCGAAGACGTGAATCTTTATACAGCCAAGGGTGGGCAGTAACGAATTACATGTATTTAAATTACGTAATTAAAATACAAGTTACAATTTGTAATTTGTATTTTAATTACTCATTTTCCAAGTAACAGTATCTTGTATTTTAATTACTTAAATTCTAAGTAATTGTTATTTGTATTTTAATTACCTCAGTTTTTAAAATTTCTTATTTAAATTTTTACAAGGCTTATTAAAATCTGGTTCCAGAGCCATCAGTATAAAACCTAATCTTAATATTCGTTGTTCTAATGATACGTTTTTTCACTAAACGAATTTTGTCAAATAAATTTTGTCAATTTACAAATGTAAAGTAATTGTAATTTGTATTTTAATTACAAATTACACTTCAAAGTAATTGTAACTTGTATTTTAATTACTCCACTCGAAAGTAATTGTAATTTGTATTTTAATTACTCAGTTTGCTGTAATTTGTAAAAGTATTTTAGTTACACAGTGTAATGTAATTTGCCTAGCCTTGTATACAGCTGACATAACATTAGAATTTATGTTAAATGAACTAACACAGCAAAACATCTTATTAAGTAACGAACTTAAGGACGAATTAATATTACGGTTAAAGGAAAATCGAAATATTATGTCGGATGTTCTACACTTTCTTCATGACCCGAACAACTTGAATATTAATAACAGTAAAGTTTATGATTATGGAATATTTAATAAATCCAGTAAAACTGCCATAACTAAAACAATTATTGAGTTCATTGAACGTCTTTCTAACAACCAAAATGAAAATATTGTCAGTGATAATGATGATCATGCGAACGCTGTAGATGTAGAAGAAGTTTTAGAGGTCGATGTACCTTCAGCTTCATCATCACTTCCAACATTAAATGCTGGGTTCAATATATTTTTGAAAGAAAAACTTCAATTAGAAATTTAAAAAAAAACTCGTATTCTAGAAAATAATAATAAGAAGAAAAACAGAAAAGATATTGGAATCATTATAAAGAAAGAAATAGCTTATTTGCAAGACGAAAATATTCGTAACAAATATTTAAAGATTGTGTACAACAATCTTATGACTGTACGCCCAACGTCCGTAGAATCGGAACGTGCCTTCTCTGCTGCCGGGATCATCACCACAAAAATAAGATCGCAACTAAGTGATAGGAGCATAGATGATTTATGCTTATTGCGGGCATATTTTCAAAAGGATGATACTACATTAAAAATTAATTGATTTAATTTCTTTATTTCATTTCTTTATAAAATGAACTATGAACTGTAGTGTGCGTTTCAGAATAACTTTGGAAAATGTGCAAGATTACCGGTAAATTATCGGTAAACCGGTAATGAATTTTTTCATTACCGAGTTACCGGTAATGAAAAAATTCGGTAATTTTGCAATCACTACTACAAACGAATAAAATCGAAAAACTTAAATAATTTCAAAAAATTTCTTACATAACACCCAGCCCCAAACCAATCTCGAATAAGCTTCAAAGCTTACTTGAAGTACGAGAGATATGTAATCGACACGATATTTTATTGTGAAAATAAAGTACGTTGAGGTGGGCTGAGAATTTACTTGTTGATTCATGATATTTATCACAACATTCAATGTAAAATCCGGTATAAATTTTATACTCGGTAAAAATCGGTTAATATCGAATCGATTAACCGAAAAGTTTAGATTAATCTCTTAATCATGAAATATCGCCAAATACGCTGAAACATGCAAGACATTAAATCTACCCTACATTATTTTAGCAAAAACATAATTATCTGATTCAGGCCACCTACACAAATATACAATATCATGTAATAAAAGCATTTTGCTTTGAAATCGACACCATCAAAATTTGTATCCGAAAAAATTATCATGCGTGGGCATTCGCGGTCCACAAAGCGGAGACTAATGAGGAACAAATACGTAAAGCCAAGGCCCAAATTGCATTAAGTATTGACAAATGGTTGTATTCACATATAATTGGATGTGGAAATGTGCATGATTTGTGGAAAAATTTGAAGTAATTGTTTGAAGATAAATTCTTCGTTCGTCGAATTGGTTATTACGTAAATTAGATATGAAAAGACTAGAATGAAAGACTACGTTGGTTAAATAGCATATTATTGCCCAGTTTACCAAGGGACTTTCAACCAATGATTATGGGTTTGGAAAATAGTGATACGACTTTGACATCGGATTTGGTTCGATCAAAACTGTTAGATACGGGTTTCAATGAAACCATTGGCATTCTTTGGTAAATCTATATTATTAAACGAGCAATAATTGCGGGTATGTATATATGTCCGCACGAAAAACTACTTCGAGCCCGATTTCGTTGACGTAAAATGGCTATATGATGTCTTTTTGCATGAAAATGCGATTGAGTCTGGTCTCAAGTCTGGGAAAACTCTGTAAAGCCTTCAAATCTGGAAAAATTATCCAAATTTTACAGCGCCATCTCTAAAATGGTCAATTGTATATCGCTCATTTGCTACCACAATGGCATAACTCAAAATCGGTCGTTTTTGACTTATTTATAGAGAAATATCGGCTTTTTAATATAGTTAAAACTGATATAACGACACACCTAAAGCTATAAAGCTCACTACAAGACAAACGGAAATGTCTCTCAAATTATAACATTTGTTATTTTTAAATTGTGTCATTGTTGCAGCAAATGAGCGATATGTATTGTGTATTTTTTTTTATAGAAAAGAATGTTTGATGATTTTTTTAAATAGTACAGCTGCGTAGTTAGCAGCATACGGAGTTGGGATGTATTTAATTTTTTTTTTATGATTTTTTTTTCATCCATTTTTCAAAAATCACGAAAAAAAAAAAAAGAAATTTAAATTAATGTTGGATGATCAGCATATTTTTTTTAGTCTTTTCCCGACGAATTTTCCGAGTGGAAATTCGCGATTTTCTCGCATTTTCCGTGATTTTTCCGATATGATGTAAAAGGAAATTATTCTTAGAATATTTTTCTTCATCTGTATACCAAATTACAGAAAGATCTGACAAATTTTATCTTTCTCTATGTTGATACGTCACATTGTGTAAATCTATCTACATATTATATAATTTAGTAGAATGCTCAAAACTTTTTATAAAACCAAGTAATTTTTCGGCAAATTCCCATGCCGCAGTAGTCTAGGTGTTAGCGTTGTGGATTTTAAAATTTTAGATCGTAGTTCGAACCTCGAAAATTACATTCTTGAGATAAATTTTTTTTTCGTTTTTTTTTTTTCAAATTTATATGGCATGTATGATTGAATAATAATAAAAGATGAATGTAAAAGTTGTAAGCTACATTTAGGCTATTATAGTAAATTATTTGTGTTGCAAAGGCACAATTATGACATTTACGTTCACAAAAATCAAGAATTAACTACAAAAACTACATTTACATTTAAGTTACGGTAAATGTATGTATACCAGTACACGTAGGTATAATTTGGGAAACTACATATATATATATGTATTTAGGTGAAGGATCATTAATTCGAGCGAGAATCTTGAAAATTTATATGAAATCGATATTGAAATAATTTTCTGGAAATATTGGATTCAATTTTCAATTGTAGGATTTAATTATTCCAGTGATTTTCTTGACCAAAAAATCACGAAAATGAGTGGAATAGAATAAATATATAAAAATAAAATATCACATAAAAAATCGTTCTTAAATCAAAATAAGGTACGAGTATCAAAACCAACGCGGCATAATCGATGGGATGTAACTCCTCAAATAAAATGCGATACTAATCCTTCGCTTGTGGATGCACAAAATTATGATAAATATCTGTTAGATATTGTGTTATTGAAAATTATAGAAACTATTTATGACCCTGAACTTCTTAAGGAATATAAAGATTACGAGATAATCTCAAAAATAGTAAATTCGACCGGTATAACAGCAATGATTTCTGCAATGCGTCCCGATAATATAGAGGCGTATATACGAAATACCATTGCACATGCTTTTGTGGTGGTCGCAATTGTTTTTGGCATTCCAACATTATTATCGTTCCTCAAGGTGGACTGCCAGAGTACCAAATGGCAAGATCGTTATACTGGCATAAAAATCGTACAACAAATCGCTGTTCGAATAAACGAGATTTCATCTTGTTTTATCAAGCAATTGATCGAAGTGATAATAAATGGTTTAATTGATGAACACCGAAATGTACGAAGTATTACCGCTTTAGCCATGTTAGCGTTGGCTGAAACAGCAACACGACATGATGATACAATAAATTGATTAATAAAAATAGTTTAAGTTTTGAAAATTATTTTAGTTTTTTCTTTTCAAGTGCCCATTGTCAACAGTATAAATGTTTGGATCAATGACTACCCCATAGGATACGTTGGGTGGTACTTTCACTTTTTTACTAAAGCGTTTTTCACGCAACTATAAAAAGAAGTTTTATTAAAACACCGTTGACTGGTGGATGCTTTTTGGTTTCAAGCGTCATCGGTGGTTTAGTAGAGCAAATAAAATAATTGTCGTAATACTTCAAATGGTGGTAGCGTTAGGAGTGATGAAGCTAGCGACAGACTATAAATTTTATTCCTCCACCATCTCCGGTAAACAAGGTAAGAGTAGTAAGCATTGTGCTTTTATTTTAGCGCGCAATAACACATCTGAATATGCAGGCAGTTTCAAGAATTATCCAATTGTGGCTAAAGAATGCGGTGGTACTGAAACAATATTTGATATTTTATCCGATATTTCCATCAAGGTACCATCAACGTCCTCGTATAAATCATAATTTGGTTCAACTTTAACCAATTCCCCGATTATTGAACTTCCCTTTTGATTTTTCCTATTCTGAATCACCAATAATTATCTTAGCACTCTCGGTATATACTATCGGAAGGAAATGTGCTAATAGAGATAATGCACCTCGACTCGAAAATATCTGTAGCGGGCTAGCGGTCATGATAATAGTACAAAATCATTTGTGAAAAATAATACAAATAAAAAATTTATTTATACAACTACTGTTGTTTATTTAAAAAACACTAGTTTTTCATTTTAATACAAAATCAGATGCTTGGAACGTCATTTCTTCGTCGAACTTCGAAGAACGTCGTCTTTTCGTGCCAGGAAGCGATTGCGATGGGTCTTGATAATTTAGAAGGTGTTCTCCATTTGTGCCCAGGCCTTTTTTTAATTTTTACGATTTTGGTAAAAATTGGTAAGCTGGGGTTTTCGTGTGCCAAGAATCAATTGTGACCGGTCTTGATTTCGAAAAAAATAGTTTAGGGGGTTCTTCAGTGGAACTCGGGCTCCTTTGTAATTTTCACGATGTTGGTAAATATTGGTAAGAAGTGTTTTTAAGTGGTATAAGGTGATCCCCATTGGTCTTGATTTCAGGAAAATTCAGACTCCATTTTTATAGTTTTAATGATTTTGTTGAAAATTGGTAAGTATGTTTACCAGTCCAGAGTGTCATCCATTAGAATTTGGGTTTTTTTAAATTTTAACTATTTTGTTAAAAGTTGGTAAAGAGGGTTTTCGAGTGCCACGAAGCGATTGTGATGGGTATAAATTTTTGGAAAATTCGTTTACGGGGTTCTCCAGTTGCGGGCTTCTTTTTTTAATTTTTACATTTTTGGTAAAAATTTGTAAGCGGGTGGGTGCCAGACAGAGATTGCAATGGGTATTGGTTTAAAAAAATTAGCTTAGGGTCTTTCAGTGGTATCCGGGTTCCTTTTTTCATTTTAACAATTTTGGTAAACATTTGGTAATGAGAGATATTCGAGCGGCAGGAAGCGATCGCCATGGGTATTGATTGAAGCCAAATAGGGTTTTGAAAGGTCTGCAATGGGTGTTGATTTCGGGAAATATATGTTTAGAGGGTCCTCCGGATGGTCGAGGTCCATTTTTTAAGTTCAACGATTTTTGTAATAATTGGTGAGCAGGGATTTTCTAGTGTTAGGAAACATTTGCAGTGGACTTTGATATCGGGAAATGTCGTTTAGTGGGTCCTCTAATAGGCCTTGGGGTTCGTTTTTTTGAATATTTTTTTATTGATCATAATTGGTGAAAGAGAGTTCTCGAGTGCCAAAACGCGATGACACCGGGTATTGATTCTTAAAAAAAACGTTAAGGAAGTTCTCGTCCGGTGAGCCCCTGTTTGCTTGGTTTTATCTTACTTTTTAACTTACTACCGGTTTCTGAAACGGTTATTTGATTTTTATTAATGTTGGTTGGGGTGGTTTTATTTCAGTAAAATTCGTTTAAGAGGATCCTCCTATGGGAATTCATATTTTTACTATTTTCTTTTGTTAATAGTAATTGGTTAGATAGAAATTTTCTAGTGAAAGGAAGCAATTGTAATGGGTTTTGATTTCTTGGAAAAATATTTTAGTAGGCTTTCTGGAGAGGTTCGGGTTTCATTTTTATTTTATTTTCTAACAAAGGAAATCTAATTGTTGTTATTGCTATTGATATTGCATTGTGTTTTGTTTTTTTTATTTGTTCAATTGTGATTTTTGAGAATTATATAGAGATCATAAATTAGTTCCAAATATGGATCGTATAGGTTCTGTAAAATGGCCAATTCCAATGGACCAAAGCCATTTCTCAACCGATTTCGATAGAACTCGGTATGTACCATGAAAATGGGATTGTAAAATGGGAATATGAATATTATTCTAGTTTCAATAGAATTAAACCATTTCCTTTCAATTGGGATGAATTGTATAGAATGGGATTTGTTTAGTATAGAATGGGATTCAAACATGAGTGTCGGAAATTTTTCTGGAAAATCGACAGTCTAAATGGAACTAACATATTGCTCAATTGAATGAGGTGAAACTCAGTGACATGAACGTGTAACAAACGCTAATGTAATTCGGAACGAGCATAGCTCGGTGCTCCTGGGACTCTAAATAAAAGAAGAAAGGCCAAAGTAATATAAAGTATTTTAGTTATGGTAAACGAGAGCACAAGAACCACCACGATAAATGGTAGATAGCATAGACACCTTATGCCAAATTATATTCTTCGAATGTGGCACAAATAACTTCGGCCAGCAAAGACAAAATACCAGTGTAAGGCATTTTCAACATAGTAGTGTAAATTAACGAATGAGAGATGGATTTCAAAAACGTTTTGTGTGTACGCTGAAGTAAAGCCGGAGAGTGGCGTTTAACAGATTCTAGTGCAACAACATTCTAGTGTTGTGGCATCGCAAATTGGGACACATTAATTTTTCTGATTTGTGCAAAATGAAAAATGGTCTTGTAGATGATATCGATTTCAAAGAACGTATAACGAAATCGAAATAAAAAATTGTGCTGAAATAACGCTAATTTGATACTACGTTGTATTACATTTTTATCAAATTTATACAATTATTCTGTCGAGGCAAGGATGGAGAGGGGTGTTGTATGTTTAACCCTAATCAGCATGGATTGAGTCTCGTAGACTAATTTTAATTTTATTAGCTAAACATTAACCGAAAAATAATCTTTTATGAAAATTGAGCTTTAGGTATTCTAATAATTATTATTTAAGATCTAGAGTCACCTACTAACAATTTTTTACTTCTACCGAATATAGGCCTAATCAGCCCATTTTCAAAAAGAAAAAACATAAAAGTATGGGATGAGTCTCTTAGACTCAACAGGTGATGAAATAAATAAACTTGGTATGGGAAAAGTTCAGCATTTTAGACCTTTTAGAGATTACTGATAGAATAAAAATTCAATGCCAAGGTGTATCTATCATTTTATGCATTTTGATTATATACCCTAAGCAGAGGCAGCTGGTCCATAAATTCAACGCATCCACTGCTTGCATAAGGAAATCCAAATTTTTCAATAGAAGCAAAAATAATTGTTCAATTTCATCTTCAACTTCTACCAATTTTTAGGAAAGTTAAATTTTCGTTTTATTTTCATTCATCACACTTCCTAGTCACAAGCAAAACTTGAATTTAGTCTCTGTTTGTCGTTTGGGTTGTCGTTTTCTTTGAGTCTATTGGTTTAAACGATCGCAAATCGTCAAAAACAATTTCTTTTTCAAATTTTTATAACAATAACAATTTTGATTTTAATTTGGAAAATTTGCAATAATCTTGAAAATTTCCCGAACGTCTAATCTCAAAATCTCACAAATCTCAAAAAGTTTTAAAAAATAATTTTGATAACAAGCAACCCTGGAAAATTTGAAATATTCCCAAAAAATGTTAGTTATATAGCTCAACATTCTCCAAGATAATCATTATATAGCTCAATGGTATGAAAGTTTCGGTAAAAAATCACTAATTCAATAACAAGACCCAGTGCAAACCCTTGTAAATTTCGAGGAATATCGAGAAACCTGCAAAATTTGGAAATGATCGAATAATCTCGAAATTTTCGAATAGTCGTTCTTTTCTAGAATACTCTAGCTCAGATATTTACATAAAATTTCGAATATTCCCAGAAAACTCGAATAAATACTGAACCGTATAACAATATTGAAAAAACAAGAAACGACTAAGAATCTCGATTAATCTGGAAAATATCAAGCATACATCGCAAAACCTCGAATAATCTCTAATAATCTAATAAATATTAAATAATATAATGGTTGTAATTTTAACGCTATTTAACACTAACAATTTGGAAATCTAGATAAATCCAAAAATCTGAATTTAGAATCTCGAATTTTTTTTCATTGTTACTGATATTTTTATTATTCAAGAATATTCTAAAATTCTAATTTTAGTCGAGATTTTCGGAATATTGTCAGAAATTTCTTGAGAATATTGCGATTATTCTAGCTCTAGAAAGATTTTTCGATTATTCGAGTTTTGATCTTACAGAGATGAGATGAATTTCTCTGTAAGATCAAAACTCGAATAATCGAAAAATCTTTTTACAGCTAGAATAATCGCAATACTCTAAAGAAATTTCTAACATTCCGAAAATCTCGAATAAAATTAGAATTCTAGAATAACCTTGAATAATAAAAATATCAATAACAATGAAAAAAAATTCGAATAACTTCAAAGTTAACCAAACCCGAAAATCTGCAGGTTAAGAAAACATATAAAATTTCGCCGCGTAAGTATTAAACTAGTTTACAGAATTTTTTCAAAATTGCGTCACAATGCGAATATGTAAGACATTTCCAGCTGTCATAACGCGTGCATACATAATAGCGTTTTCCTACAATTGCGTCTTTGTAAATTGAGTTCTCTTAACTCGTAGCTGTAAAACCGAAAGAGATATAATCGGCACTCAGAGGTTACCGGAGAAAGTGAAATTGAAATGTATCTTGGATTCCAAAAACTGACAATTTGCCTATGGATTCTAATTCTTTTGAGAAATTAGTTTTTTGCACAAAATTTAATAAATTTTAAAATACATTTTATTCTCGATAAAGATTGGTTATTATCTAAAGACTGATCACTCTTAGAAACTCATGAAATTTCCTTACCAATGATATGCGGTTGTAACAATTACGAGAAACACTTCTTTCCAGCACCATATTTCATCTAAAATTGACAAATAGGGAATGAAAATTTGGTAGATCTGCGATAGATCAACAACAAATCCATTGAATTCTCTAGCCGCGTACTTCGTATTACAATAGTTATTGTAATGCCAGATTGTAGGTTCAGTAGTTTCGAATTAGTACAGAGACTGCTGAATATAGGATTTTACATATTTTAGTAGATTTCGACAAATTGAAAGGTCTAGAGAATTTATTTCTCGCTAAGCGCCTACAGCAAAATCGAACCAACATTTTATTTCGTCGATATATTCGGCGACACATATTTTCTTCAAAAAAAAACCTTAATCAATAAGTCCTGAACCTTACTTTATAAAATATAGACGAGAGTATAACAGCAATTGTAATGCTACAGCAAACCAATGAGCAAACGATAAAAGACAATTATTACCAAAATATTTTTTGTAAATTAAGAACAGGAATTCGTTGAATTAAATATAGAAATAAACGCCAGTCTCTCAGTGCTTCACATCTATCTAACTAACAAAGCTATTAATGTAACAACTTACCGAAGGCACCTACTGGATCTTAGTATAATTCGACCACTCAATTCCCATACAAAATTCTGTAGAAATGTTACGCGGGGATTATTTGACTTTTATAGTAAAGTAACATATAAAAAGCTTATGTGGTACAGTTTTCCTCCAGCAGTTAACGAGGCTCGCCATACGATACTTTCTAGTATCGATACTTTGATTGCGATACCAAGTACATTTGTACTCAATACTTTTTGTAACGATACCCAACTGGTATCGATACTTTTTGAAAAAAATCGTACATACTACTGCATATTTATGGGCTACACGAATTAATAAAGGCTGAAATAAAAATGGTCATCAATAAATGTTCATTAATGAAATAAAACAAGCCTTAAAAGAATATGTTCCGGATGAGTTAAACCGCCGGTTTGATGAAATCGAGAACAACTACATTATGGCTGTTTCAACGATTCTCGATTCCCGCTTCAAAAATATTAATTTTAAAGATACCTTAGCTGGTGCCCGTGCTATTTTATCCATCAGAAAAATAATGGGCGCCTCTTATATCACATCATCGTCGTCTGAATCAAATGATGAAGGAGATCGGCCAGAACAGCCCTCAACCTTATACGATTTTTGAAGCCATCACAAAAAATTAGCTAACGGCCGTTGTAAAAGGCGTTCCGGCAAAGACGGAGACAAAAATGGGCTGAGTTTATATTTGGCGAATTCAGTTTGCCAACTAAAATCGGATCCTATAATTCAGTGGGAAGAAATTAAAAACGTTTTCCCTCACTTGTACCGCCTTGTCAAGAAGTACCTGTTAATACCCGGTACCTCCGTACCATCAGAAAGATTGTGTAGCGGCTCACTCATGCGTGCTCCGCCACTCACGTACATGGGCGTCTGAGTTAACCCAACCAATAATGCAACGTCTTCACGCCGCTCAACATTGACATTGCACACGCATCACCAATGAACTACTGGCTCTTCCACATGAAGAGACAACAAAATAAAATATTTCTTTTCACATTAGTCTGCTCTCGTTCTCTGCAGCGACAACACATCGCTCGTGGTGTTGATTAAATTTCAATAAAATTAAAATTTATTAACTTGTGAACGTTAAAATTGTTTTCTAAAGTTGGAGCAACTTTAACACAAACCCGAAATAGACTTATAGTCGAGGCAACGAAGACCAAAAAATACCAAATAGCGGAAATAATTCATGTAGAAGCCAAAATTGATACAGTTGTAGGGGAAGGTGTCCTTAACAACATACTAAAAGTAGTTGGGGGGGGGGGGTGAAGCTAAGGGTGGGGGGTCTCGAAAGGTATTTTTTTCAATTTTTCGTTAATAACTCAAAAACCACTGCTTCTATCAAAAAAATATCTACATACTAAATTAATCTACATAAAATTCTCTACAATAAAGATTTTTGACACTTTTTTGATAGGATCAAAGCTTAAGGAAATATGGAGGGGGTAAATTCCAAAATAAACTACCAAGCCCTGGATATTGGAACTAAAACTATGCAAAGATTTATCGGCAGTAAATTTGGTGATATGAAGCAATCTAAAAAGAATGTGGTCTTGTCACTAGCCAGTATGAGCATCACCATTAAAATCAATGGTGATAAAGTTACAATTAACCCTCTGACAATTTTCCAAAAAATTGTCGTATCAAAAAAATACGATAAAGATATAGAAGAGCTTTTGACATATGAATTAACTCCATACCCCCTGGCCGTGTTCAGCGAGGGCAGAATGCGAAAAGGGAAAAAATCATCACTCTATGATGTTTTGCCTGTAGAGGACAACGCAACTGTGGATCTCACCCACAGCTTCAATGTGGTAGACGGTGGTTTTCTACTCCATCGCATGAAATGGAAACAGTCTTCCAACATAATATCAATTTACCATTGCAGTACATTGCCTACGTATATAAACATTACGGTAAAAATTGTCGGTGGTTTTTGATGAATATGGTGATGACAACAGCACCAAACGAGCAGAGCAGAAGCGAAGAGCGCTCACAAAACTTCTGTTGATATCAACTTTCATGAAACCACGACTATCACAGTTCAACAAGAGCATTTTCTTGCTAATGAAAGAAACAAAACAAAGCTGATTCACTTGCTCAGTGAAAAAATGGCAGCAGCCGGGATAGAAACAGCTGTTGCTACAGGGGATTCTGACAGCACTATTGTGAGGTGTCGGTTAGATAAAGCTGCTGTACATCCATACATCCAACTGTAGCAATAGTTGCGGAGGATGTAGACTTGATAGTTCTCCTCATGGGATTGGCACCACCATCTATCAATATGTACTTCATGAAGCCAGGCCGTGGGAATGTGGCGACAAAATTGTTCTCAGTGCGACATCTTCAACAGTTTCCAATTTCCAAAACGATTCTCCTTCTTCATAGCTTCTCCGGATGCGACACCACCTCGGCGATACATGGAAAGAGTAAAGTAGGAATCGCTAAGATTTTCACAGAAAACCCTGCCCTCACTCAAGACATTTCAGCAATATTCACAGATCTCTCAGCATCACCTGAGGATATTGAACAGGCTAGCGAGAAGCTTAAGGCAACCTGAACAAACATATGTAGGTACTCGGCGTTTTTGAAGGCGTCAACGAAGCTTAAATCAGACATGGACACTCTTCCTCCCACCAGAGGAGCTTCAAAGCAACACTCGCTCAGAGTATACCTACAGGTAAATTCATTTACATATAGTTTATTTTTTACCTTACAAATATTGGTTTGTGATGAATACTTACGTTGGTATCATTACTTTCTTACAGGTACAACAGTGGCTCGGCAACCCCCTACCACCCATCCAATGGGGTTTGGTGAAGGGAGAAAATGGGATCCTTTACGCAGTTAAAACGAACGACCCTGTGGCATCCGACTCCGTTTTGAACATGATATTTTGCCGATGTATGACTGGGTGTGGGGTGCGCTGCGGTTGCCACAAAGCAGGGATTGCCTGCTCCAGTGCCTGCGGCTGCATCGACTCATGTACTAACGGAGCCCCCGTCAAAAATAGCTTCGATGATGATGAAAATTTAGATTTCGACGAAATTTAATGTTCAATATATATCCTTAAGCTGTAATTGTTTCATTTTTAACAATAAAAACAGTTTTTTTTAAATTTTCTATTTACCTCCTCCATATTTCCTTAAGCTTTGATCCTATCAAAAAAGTGTAGAGAACGTTTATTGTAGAGAATTTTATGTAAATTAATTTAGTATCCTGACATTTTTTGATAGAAGCAGTGATTTTTGAGTTATTAACGAAAAATTCAAAAAAGGACCTTTCGAAACCCCCTCCCACCCTTAGCTTCACCCCCACCCCTCAGTACTTTTAGTATGTTGTTAAGGACACCTTCCCCTATAGTTGTACCAATTTTGGCTTCTACATGAATTATTTCCGCTATTTTTCCTTCGTTGCCTGGACTATTATGGGTGACAGAGTGGACAAACTTCTCTTTTTGTCTGATTGCAATGATGAAGATTGGGGCTTTCGAAAATTAAATTACTATTTATTATTTGTTTTGTGTTTCTTTTGTATAGTAAACACATTATAATAAATACAAATTTACATAAATGCCTTATTGATCCCTTCCTATTAAAAAACTTATATTAGAAATCGGCTATGCAAACCGAAAGTGTTTTTAAATTGTACTCGATACTTAAGAGTATCGATACTTTTATTACAATACAAATATTGGTATCGGTACATTTATTATGATACTAGTAATGAGTAAAGTGTCGATACTTTCGTTTCGATACCACATCCCTAACCACAACACAACTGGCCAGTGTTAAAAAACAACTAATTCTTTCATAGCATTGAAACAATTTTGTTTGACATTTGAAGATATTATTATGATAAAATTGCTGATAGAAAATATCAGTGAATTTGTATAGTGTAGACGGCGGGTATCATCCTATATAGGCACTTCCCTGCGTAGAAGGCTAAGTAGATCATTTAGTTTACAACATGCTTGCACACTTGTTCTCTTTTTCCCCTTTTAAGGAATTTAAAATTCATCAGCAATTAGCAAATGCTTCATAAATTAGTATAGGACTAGTGCAAATCGTCAAAATCACTACAAACGACTTAGGGAACGAGTTACCAATAATGTAGTTGTGTCCATATAACCTCCTTATTGAAAAATGCCTCTTAATGTGAAAATCAGTGAAAGTGGTACGGAAATTTGTAGCTTCTGAAAACGAGACAAGAGAATGGTCAGGATTTAAATTCGATAATTATTGAAAAATATGACTCAATTTATATGTCGATGTGAAGAATTCAATTCCAAAACACACCACTTGTATTGTTATAAATTAGTCTATGCTCAACATTGAATGAGAAACAAAAATGTATAATTTAATGCATACTCGTAAAACTAGAACATTATTGATCATATTTCAAAATAGTAATAATTAAATTAGGGCAAATTAGTATTAAGGTATTTTCGTTCCCAGAAAATAATATTTTTGAAAATAACATTTTCTTTGAGTATTACATTTCAATATAAACAATTTGTGCAGAAAATACAAATCAAATCTCATAAATCCCAGAGGTAACTTCTAACAGAGAGTTATTTTTATTTTCCATTATCCAATTGTTCTAAATATACAAAAAAATAAAAACTGAATTGTAGAGGTGGAGTATTAAATGGATTAGTTTTGTACAAGGTAATTTATCATCATCAGCATCAATATCATAATGAATAAAATATTTAAATTAAATATTGAGATCAACCTTGTAATATTAAACCTTGGATTATATTAAAAAATAATCATATTTCGTAATTACATAGCTTGGACATTTTTAATGTCGCACCAAACTCATTTTCATTAAATCCGAACAATGCTCTTGTACATATGTACCATAAAAACATATTATTTTCATCCTCGCATTTTTTTTTTTTTGTTGGAAAAACTTATCCTCTGTAAGTGGGATAAAACAATCCCATTATTACATTTTTTTTGTTTTAAGTTTTTAATCTCGCTGCTTTAATAAAATTATAATCGATTCGTCTATAAAGTTATACAAGCAATTACCATTCATTCATCTTTTATATTTATTTACTGTTAAATTTAAGCTTCTTACAGATGTTGTGTTGTTGTGCCTTCAGCGATGTGTAAATATCATCTAAAATCTGAAGAAGCTTTTAGGCGTGAACTGTCACCGTTTCAGTAAATCGCTTCCAGTATAGATCTGTGTTGAAATCGAAAATAATAAGCTTGGTAAAATAATAGGTTCCTAGGTGTTTAGGTGAAATTTTAAAAACGGTTTATCGAATTAATTAAAAATTTTTTCATGTGTTGATATTAATTTCGCTTTTGCGCGATTATATTCATTTCACTCTATATTCCCTCATTATTCAGTAAATGCTGTGTGCCTCAGAAGACTTTTCAAACTAAACTTTTCAAATTTTGAAGTTTTCGCTATTTCCTCATAGATGCTTGGTGAATAGGCACTTTACGAGGTTACTTTTCGACGACTTTTCAATTTGTTTAACATACAGTTTAAAATACGTAATAAAGTAATGGAAAGTTGGAGGAGGCTCAAATCGCCACAGAAGACTGTCGAAAATTAAAAAAAAAATGTAGCAATCTAATGATTATACACTCCGCTTCTCTTAATTAAGACACTTATTATATTGATTTAAAATGTCAATAACTTCCACATTTCTGCAATTAGAATATTACTTTTTACATGCATTTGAGAGTACATTATTGCTTTTTGAAATAACTGTAAAAAAGATAACAACAATAAAACCATCTTTGGAAGGTATGGCAAACTAAATAAGCTTTTCTATCTTTTTTGGAGCAAAACTCACAACGAGACTCCGAGATTTTCCTTTTTTAACACCGGCATCTTCTGTAACATTGGCCGGTCTGGTGGCATCAGACGCTTCCATTATACTAGATGTTTCTGTTATATCAGATGCGGTAGCATTCTGCCGTAAAAGTTTAACAAGGTCCATTTAAGAGTTTCCTCTTGGTAATCTGGGTTTTCTTATTATTTGTTGATAAACAAGGTCAGCTCCAAGTTATTTTAGAAGCAAACGTCGTTTGTATAGTTTGTTTTTATTCCAGTCGGGGTCGACTTCCAGCCACAAAACATATACATTGACACTTGATACCTCTATCATGTTACAAAATAAGGCGAAAGGCCAGCGATAATAATTGTAATAGTTGATCATTTCAGGTAAACATTTTGCACGCGTAGAAGTAGTTGTTGTGTGATAAAATGTGCTCAAAGCTGTGACATTTTCAAATTTTCTTGGAATATGTATACTACACCAACGATATATTTTCGTAAAAATAAAAGTTGCTTGAAAATACGGGACGCCGACGTAGTTCTTTAGCCGAATAGTTCTTTGGCCAAGTTGAGAGTTGTAAAAAAGTTATCGCACATGATATTACGACCCTTTAAGTCTTTTACTAGGTCTAGCACCACCTTTTGAGCCTGGTTTGTTACACGTGTTGAATTTGGTTCTTTTCCAGTGTATACCTGCATGTTCCAAACAAATTTCGAGGTACTATCACATAAAGATCATATTTTAATACCATATTTTGCTGGCTTAGATGGTATAACGGAAAGGCAACAATTGCTCGTCAATAGTCACGTTTTCAAATGGAACATAAAGTAGTGACATATTGCCAACCCATTTATCTCACAGGTTACGAATATGTACCAATTTATCGCGAGCTCGGCGCTCTTGTCGATCGCTCCTATCATCAAACCGTATAACGCGAGTAATCATTTTGTAGGTTTATTTCGCTATGGTACATCAAAAAATTGGTCTGTCCTTTGGATCATCCCACAGATTATCAATAGATTCCCTGTTAGACTTGTAAACCTCTGCCAAAATTAGGATTCCTATGTATGCTTGAATCGTAATATCGTCGAAATCATTCCAATCCTCACCACACGTACGCCGCCAAATGAGTCTTTTATATGTTTTACTCGCGCAGTTGAATATCGTGTTATGCCGGGCCTTTCTCGTAGAATATTTCCAGCGCGGGAAATTTTTCACCATTTGATGATTTTAACCTTTGACCAATACGATGTGGTACGATTACTAGGAATGCCGTTGTTACTATCATCACTATAACTGCTATCTTCATTTTGGTCATTCGGCTGATAGTCTTCTTCTGAATCTGAAGCAAAATCCAGTGCATCGTCCTCGTCGGACAAGATATTTGCCATTTCCTATGCACAAAATATTTTTGTATACTTAGGAAGAATTGGAAAAGTGTGGTTGAATTTATACATACTTACGAGTAGTTGTACCGTTCAAATCAAAATTTTACAAAAAACACAAACTAAACTTACTAGAGACGAAACTATCACTTCGACGACTATATTTGTATCTAAACAGTATTGGCCAAACAGCCACTCGCTAATAAATATGACGCGTAACTAAAACAATAGTTCTCTACCATAATGTACAATATTTTGTGTTTTATAGTTTTAGACAAACAGTTTTAGACTACATTTTGTGTATGTGTATATAAAAATAAAATTTCCTTTGAAATCGAAGAAATGAAATTCACGAATTTATATAGTTTTGTGTTATAAGCACTACTAATGATTCTGTTTGCGAGGAAGTTTGGTCGAGGAAGTCTCAATAGTAAAAAAATTATAGAGCATTAAAATCTAAAATGGGTGAAATTTGACCCAAAGATCGTATGAGGGTTAATTAAATTTATCGATAAAAATTTTCCGACGAAAAAAAAATGAATTTCAATGGTTCTGACGGGCATCAGTGTCATTTCCATGAGTCCGAAAATGCAAACCGGTTCCATTCTTGCTTCCATTACATGTGGTTTTTGGCAGATTCCAATCGGTTTGCTTTGCATGATGCATTCAAAGAAGGTTTATTTTGGAGTTTTTTCAATTTAAGATGCGTAGCATTGTTAATCACACGTCGAACCGTTGATAGGCTTGCTTTAACTCCGGTTTTTGTCTTAATTTTTTACGCAGATAAGCCTAAATTTGAAGCTGATCGAATAACCGCCCATTTATCCGTGGCCGTTGTATCCTCCGCAATGCGTCCTTCTCTATTTTTACCATAATTTTTAATATTTTTGATAAAGGATCCAAAGGATCCAAAAACGGTTTTCCCTCTATCAATTTTTTGCGCTATTTGACGATTTGAGAATCCTCCTTCATTTAAATCCATCGTCACCTAATAGAAAAAAATCCATGAGTTGGGAATGTTTGTTTGCGATATAATTGACTATTCCGTAGGACCCTTTGGTCATGTACGGAACCAAAAAGCACAATAAATATTAATAAATTTACCAGAATGATCAGATATACTGCCATTAAATTAATAATGTAATCAAGTTTTTGATTTATATATTGACAGTGTAATGCAGTCAGCACAACAATTTTTATGTGGCATCCATCGATAGCACCTAACGCTATTGAAAATATTGATGTGCTAATTTTATTAGCTTTGGCAATTTTATTACCTTTGGTGCAAGGTTCTTTTCAATATATCAATTTAAACTTATACCAGTGACCCTATAGCTCGCTGCACTGATCAGTTAATATAGAAACATAGAAACACGGAATTTTATTGAAAATTTGAAACATTTAAAAGTTTTATGTTGGGCGAATATACAGCATATTTTAATAAGTGTTTGCGGATATAAGCATTATCATTAGCAAATATATGCTTGTAAATTTCAGTTTTGTTATAGTTTCGTGTTAGGTACAAATAACATAAAAATGTTACTGTAACATAACCTGATAAATTAAAGGATTTTCAAATTCGAGGTCTCTTTTTAAATATTCCGCCATTTTATTTTTTGTACTAGACATGTACCACATGTTATTTGGCAGATGACAAGTACAAACATTTAGGCTAGTTAAAATGGATCGTTACACGAGTGAACAACGCTGTCATTATTAAAACTTATTTTAAATATGTTGAAAGTTATTCAGAAGTTGAAAGAAAATTTCCGTCAGTGTGACTGACATATCTCGACTGTGCGGCATAAGACTATGTTTTCTGATTTGTGGCTTATTGAATGATTTTCTCACGTGCATTGTATTTCGGCAAATATCCTGACTATTTCCTTTTTGAATTAGGTAAGATCTTGGTTTGTTGTGTAGATGAACCACAACTGCTAGCTCCCATTTATTATTATTTGGGTAAGTTACATTATCCCCGATATTAAAATTAATGTCTTTACGTGGCGAGCTCCTATATCATGACACAATGCTTGTCTTTCTTTATTACTATCCAGGTTAGTACGGACATCAACCAATTTTGGTTTGAGTAGTTGATCACGAATAGATAATTTCGAACGTAAATTTACGTAGATACGCTAAACCATTTGACTTAGGATACCTGGGATTAGAAAAAACAAACTCAAAGTTCTAATCACTACTGAACAATTGAGACTCATAGAATGAAAATGGTTGATTATCACTAACAACATATTTTGGGACACCGTGAATATAAAATATGTCTTTCAAAGACCGAATGATGCAATCAATTTTCTTAATTCTATCCACTTAGAGTAGTAATCCATTAAGACAAGGTACGCAATGCCAGAATATTCTACTATATCACAACCAACTAATGGTTGTTTTCGATTCTTCGATGTCTGATAACATTCCGAAATGGGGTTTATGTAAAATAGTTAAAATTCCTTGCCGTTAAGTGGATGAAACGAATACTCGCTCTTCATAAAACAAATGACCTTCTTCAACACACAATTTATGTCTCAAATTCCAATATAATTTCAAACTTTTGATAAGTTTTGTTTTATCAGTTGGCCAGCTGCAATAGTAGTCTAATTTAGATAGGACAAGGTCGTTTGCCGTTTCTTTTATTAATTGTTCCTTTCTCGAATTACCCAGATCAATTGAATGGACTATTTGATTTAACTCCGAATCGACATCTAGTGAACCCCCATTATAAGAATTGTGCGATGATAAATCGGCTAGATGAATATCTCGGCCAGGAATGAAGTTTACGTCTAATATATATGAAAGAAGTTTTATTTTCTTACGCTTTAGATAGTTTGATGGAATTTCACAAATTAATTTTTTCATAATCGAAATAAGCGGCTTGTGGCCAGTTAAAATTGTCACTTTTCTGCCGTAAATGTAGTTGTGAGAATTGGATGCAAAATGTACGGGTTTATCATTTTGCAGCATACAACACCCAAGACCGTCTCTTGAGGCATCCCTTTGAATGACTATTGGAATATCTGGATAGAAAATTTAATTTCCTCCAAGACCTTCGAATGAGGCGGGCCTCATTGAAAATGGATATCTTTACGTAAAATAGCACGAAGAGGTGCATTTAGCGAGGAGTAATTTGGATTAAATTGGCTCAAATAATTAAAGGTTCCTAAAATTTTTTCTAATTCTTTTCGGTTAACTGGATTTTTATTATGCATAATGGCCTGAAATCTTTCATGATCCGGTTCTATTCCAATATTATAAAATATATGACCTAAAAATTATGGTAGCCGGGCGATTCCACTAGCACAATTCCACTGGACGCAATTCCACTGGCACAATTCCACTTGGCACAATTCGACTAGGGAACAATTTAACTTGCACAATTTAACTTGCATTATAACTTGTACAGTTACACTAATGAAACGCAAACACACACTTTAATATTTTATTGGTGTGATTTTTTTGATTGATTGATTGATTTCAATGTACGATCAAGCATTAAGCAAGTCTCCCGTATTATAAATGCGAATACCACACCACTATATCCATGTTACAACACTACACCATAACTCTCCCTCACCAAGGAAATATGTACCATCATATTCAGCTTTTCATGAAGCCAAACATAGCAATATTCACCCCGTAAAGAAAGGCGCCACATCGATAACCACATAAGTCTAATAGTGTGATATCCGCCCCTGGCCAGGCAGCCATCGTACACAAACAACAAAATTGATGATAAATTATATTTCGATGTTCTTCTGAAACTAAAAAACAAATTAGTTATTTATTTCTACTTTCACTTAGTCCAATCGCTCTATAATTTCAAATATTTAAGTATTAGCTTTCAACAATTAAGAGAAATATTAAAACAGCAATAAACATAATATAATCTAAATTCAAATGTAAAGATGTTCCTATCCCTAAAAATAACATTACCATTTATTAATCATAATTCAATTATAAGCCTTAAGCCATATAATTACATTAAGGATCAATTATATTAAATTCTTCTTCCTCCAGCATACCCCATCTGAAATAAAATGTTGAACCATAAGTACACTCCAACTAGTTCTAATAGATGTCTCTCCGCTCATTATTGATGAAATTTGTTAGTTTTTATACCTATCATCAAAAAATCTTAAACAGTAAATATTTGCTATATAAAGCCCTTGTTCATCCACAATCTCACCATTTGCCTTTAATCCGTTTTTTACGGCTGTTACAATTTTGGACACACAAATTTGCATCTAATTTCAAACGATCGTGTATCCCTTATCTTACAGGAATGACATCTATATTACAGTATAACTATTTGAAAAGAATATACCACATGATTTATATTTTTGGGATTCCCCTTTTATGAAATTTAGTGTCAGTGGAATTTAGTCCGCATGGTGGTTTTTTTTATTGCTCCGAAAAATTATAAAATAATCAATTAAATAAAATAATTATTTTATTAAATTTGTGGATTAGTGAAACCTGAAAGCTACTCGAAAAGGATTTAGTTAAAAGTAAGTGGGAAAAAGGTGTATTACCCCATATTTTAACCTGTGATTATTTTGTGTCCAAAAATGGAATAACCGTATAGTAACTAATTATTTTTTCTAGATGACAAAAAAATTTTACACGTTGGCCGAAGCTGTGGCTGAAATGGAGAAATGGCAGGATGAAAATGAGGACGAACCCGAGTTGCCGGATATTGCTATTTTACCTCCTGCTTATTTTGGAGGAATAAGTGATGAAGAGTTTCTGGATGAGGATGTCCTGGACGTGAATAATATAAACGAAGAATTTCCGCATGATATTGCAGGTACGATGGAAATAATTTTGGATGAGATAGTTTTAGATGCTGATGCTATTTGGGACAAAGATGATTTAGTCCTATTGAGCCAACTATTACCCCGTAAAACTATACCCATATACAATAGAAAGTGGAATTTGCTTCAATCCCAAAAAATCGAATTTTTGAAAAAACCGAAAAATATTGAATTCGAGAGAACAGAACATTTAAAAAACTTGCTAGCTGAAAAATCGCCAATTTAATTATTTCACGAGTTTTTTGATGATTCCATATACAACTTAATACTACAACAAAGTAACATATATGCTAGCCAAAAGAATGTTAGCAACTTCAGCTTGACTCTTCCATATTTAAAACGCTTTTTGGGAATCCTATTATTTTCTGGACATCATCCTGTTCCTCAAGAACACCTATATTGGTCGGTATCTTTGGATTATGATTTTAAAATTATAAGAAATGCAATGCCTCGAAGTATGTTTTTTAAAATCAAATCAAACTTGCATTTAGCAGATAATAATAAAATTGATACTTCAGATAAATTTTACAAAGTGAGAACATATATGAGCATGATATCCAGTAACTGTTCAAAATTTGGAATTTTTGCGCATAATTTATCGATAGACGAATCAATTTGGCCATATCACGGGCGTCGTAGCTGTAAAATGTTCATTCGTGCTAAATCCATTAGATTTGGTAACAAGATTTGGTGCATGACCTCTGAAAATGGGTTTTTATATAAATTTTTTCCATATGGCGGTAAATCCGAAACTTTCAATCCAGAAAGAGGACTAGGAGAAAATGTAGTACGTAATCTTTTGGAAATTGTCGAAAAACCGGAGAACCATCGCGTATATTTTGATAATTTTTTCAGCTCGCATAAACTGATGGCGAGTTTGAACAATGATGGCTATTTTGCCACGGCCACTGTCCGCGATAACCGAACTGGAAAATGCCCATTGCTGGGTTTGAAAGAATTAAAAAAAAGGAGAGAGGATTTTACCAAGGAGCTTTTGATGATTATAATCAATATATTGGACTAAGATGGAACGATAATTCTGTTGTAACATTTCTTTCAAACTACGATACGATCGAACCCGTTGCATGTAGATTTGGATGAAATCTGGCAATTATGTTTAGTGAATCAAAATATGTTATTCAAAACTGGTTTTAGCTGTTAGTGACTAGAATTTAGGAATATGAATAAAATAAGTCAAACAAATTAATGTTGCATGCAAATTATTGTTATTACAATGTGGAAACTCCCTAAATTAACAAACTTTAAGCTGAAAAATAATTATTATTCCCAAGTGAAGAACCATAAAAATTCATACCTTATTCTAAAAAAAAAATTACTGTTTACAAGAACGTAACAATCATGTAACCAAACATGATCGGTTCCCAAGACAATACCGGAATAGTCCAGAATTTAAATCCCTTAGCCATTCCTTTATTCTGAGCATCAAATCTAATTATTCTGAACTTAACTTACATACCCATCATAGCCATTTCCATCCAATCAGATGCCACAACAGCAACTAAAATTCACTTACCGACACACTCACAAGTCATGAGACATCTGTATTTTAAAAATATACGAATCTCACGACCTACAACTTAAACCACAATCGTGCCATACTAACAGGGTTACTACTACCATTATAGCCCTATTTACTCATCAGCCAGAATTATTTCTAAAACTTTAAATTCTATATCAGGCATTACCACATCAATAAGGCCCACCGTTTACCACCATCTCAACCCCACCTCAATGGACGTGTATCCAATTGTAAGAGATGGCAGTTGCCTCTTTGGTGCCTTAGCCCATCAACTTCAATGGAGAGAGAATGATAAGCAACCAAATATTTGATTGGAATTGCAGATATAGTAAAACTATTTGAAATATGTTCAATTCAAGTAACCTTCTCGATTATTCGGACTATAACCATTTTTGCAATATAATATTTTAAACAAAACTTTAGAAAGTTGGAAGTTTTAGGGAAATTTAATAAATATAAACATAAAATTTACTACACCGAAGTTTTGTTTTTAAAATTTTCGGAAAATCCACGAAAAATTCGGCCAACGAAATTTCGATCTACTAACAATTTTTTCGGACGAATTACTTCGTTAAGCAAGGGATGGTTGCAAATCGAAACTTCGCCAACCGAACCCTCCGTAAACTTTCCAAAAATTCCCAAAAAGAGATATAGTAAATCGAAAGATCTCTTAAATATTCCACAATTTTACACCAAAAGAAAACACCCTCTACACAAATTCACTCACAACAACGCTATTTCAATTTCCGTTAAAAAAAATTAAAAAAGATGCATACAAATATGATCTCATCTACATACAGGTGTTTGGTTAGGTAAAATGCAACAAACCGATGCAAAACATTCAATCTTATAATGTTTAAACAACAACAAATCAGATTTGTGTATAGATATATACAAAGGGTGCTTCTTTATATCAAAAGGGTTTATACTGTAAAAACATCATAGACATTTTTGTTGGTTTTGTTTCTACAACAGTTAGCAGTAATTATAGCACAAGCAATATATTCAAAATACAAACTAGATTCTTCAATAATAAAATAATAAAAATGTATACACTACATTTCTCTACATAATCGTTATACATTCCTACACAAAATCAATATATAAATTTAATATATAACAAACTACCACATACGAAACGCAAGTGGCGTGAGATTACCTGTCTAACGATAGCAGTACCGTTAATCAATTTTTGAACAAGATTAATCCTGTATCTTGTTCAATCATCACTCAACACGTTGAAAAAATTTTATTTCCACATGAAAACTTTAAAAATTGCACTAAACACTTTTATTGACATAATTTTAAATTTTCTTTTTTTTTTATATACAGAACAACTTTACACAACTTTTCACAAATAACACTCATTGCACTTATGTATGTACATAAATTAAAACAAAACCACTTTTTCACTACATAACACATCACATCAAAACTATTATTACACTACACTATTACTTTACATAACAACACAACACATCGTAACACTAATTTAATTATGTAATTTAATAAAATAAATTTCATTGACGGAGACAGACTAAAACACGTCCATCTCCATCCATGAAAATTTTACCTCAATATTTTATTGGTGTGATTGAAACATAATTACGAAGATAATTACTCGTATAACTATGGATTTTAAATTAATAAAAAGTGCAATGTGAAAAAAGCTAATTGTTTGTTAATAAAAGAAGGAGGTAGCTTTCAAAAAAATGGTGAAAATAGCAATGGTAAAAAATATTTCTGTTGCTGTAGTTATTACGATTCTATAGGCTTATTCCACTAGCACAATTTCACTATAGACACAATTTCACAGCATACAATTCGTGTTTTCCTTCAATTCGTGTTTAACATTCGTAGTTCTTTCAGGTAACTTTTAAGTTGAACTTTTTTTTAATTAAACGAATTTAAGTTGCACAATTTAACTTTTTGATAATCAAACTCATTTAGGATGGTAAATCGCGCGCGCGATTCACCATCCTAAATGCGTTTGATTATCTAAAGTTAAATTGTGCCAAGTGGAATTGTGTCCAGTGGAATTGTCCCAAGTGGAATTTTGCCAGTGAAATTGCGTCCAGTGGAATTGTGTCTAGTGGAATTGTGCTAGTGGAATAGGCCTAGAATCAAAAATTATACCGATTGCGACCAACATTGTACTTTTCTCATTGAATTGTTCTTTAACATGATTACGGCTGCGCCATATTGTGTACCATTAATTAAACACGATTTAGTATTCTTTTAATATTTATTTCGACTATACACGAAGTACTACTTACAAATATCAGTTAACAAGTGTGGATTTACATTCAAATAAACAATAAATTTATAAATTTATTTGTTTACATGATATCGAGATATTTAGAGATTACGACTACGGTTACAACATTCAAATGAGCTGCTTATGCATACATGACAATTATATAAATGTTCCACTGATTATTATTCACTTTTTATTTACTAATGCTGACGAATTATAGTATTCACTGATTATTCACTCTTTATTCACTAGCCATCCAAAGGTTTCTCGACTGTAGAAATTCAGTTTTATTATCAAGTGAATAAACTTAAATCAAAGAGTGGTTTTATATTACTGAGGCATGGCATTAAAATATCTAAAACCTTTTAGAATGTTTTAAAACTTCAATTAAACTCAACTTCAGCAGCTCAATTAAGCAATTAATGTAATTATCTCAAGTGAAGTGTTGTAATTATCACTTGAGTCGAATACGCCTTTTGCCTGCTTATATATATAAAAATTAGAATTACATTCTACACCTTACAATTATCTATCCATGATACAGTTAACCTGGGTTCAACTCGACTAATATCCACGGAAACCAAAGTTAGCGTTGAGTTTCGTTAAATCCAAATAAACTTAACGAATCTTGATACAACGAATATAGATGCATCGTGGTACACTAAATCCTTTGTTTTAATTTACCAAGTTCAAATACGTTTAGGTTTCGTTAAGTTGATAACATGGCGGCGCTAACTCATACCATTTCTATGAACAGAGTTAGATTTACAGACAAACTAAATTTTTTTATCTCGCCTTGACAATCATATCGTCATTATGTTGCCATCGAAATTTTTGTGAACAATATTCGTTGATTTTATTTGAATTTAACGAAACTCTACCCCAATAAGGCTTCCACGCGTTGGGATGTAAAAATGTCTAGTATCAAGGCAGTTCCATATCATCATAAATACTCATGGTATGAAAAGGAAGAAAAAGTTATTCAAAGAACATAAACCTTACTGAAAAGAAATAGAATTTACTCAAGGATCTTGGATCACAAGGAGAATTTACTCAAGGCTACAGCAGCCATGTTGTTAAAGCAACATCTGTCAAATTTCTTGGGAATTATTCAAAGGCAGATCATCATGAAATCGCCACAACAGTCAGTCAACCGGTTCGGGAAATAATCAGCCAACACCACTACATCACAGAAATGCAAGATCTGCTGAAAACTCCACTCACTACTATGTGTGGGAGTGTACGAGAGGCACTCAATTTCTCGTTCACAAGAAATTGACCTTATAGAAACAGACTTGGGTCTGCACCCATATAAAAACCAATTGACCCAGGAACTTAAGGTAAACAATCATAGACAACGGCGTGTGTTCGCTGATTGGGCTCAGGAGCAGTTGGAAGTTAACACAAATTTCGCCATAAAAATATCATCTTTAGCGACGAGGCCTATTTTTGGATGAATGGATATGTGGACAAGCAAAATTGTTGGATTTAGGGCGATACGAATCCACACGAGCTATCCCATGCCAATGTCAAGCCGTGAAGAAAAAAGCAATTAAGTTTACTTCTGAGTACCATCCATCACAATTTTATATCCAAAATCCACCAATTTCTCGGAAATTACTGCAATAAAATGAAAGAATAAAAACGATAGGTATAGGGAAGTACACCAAAAAAATGATTGCACTATTTGGACCCAGTCTAAGACTTTTGTAGGGCTAGATCTCCAAATAAGTAGATTGGCTAAGACTCACGAATGGAACCATACTAATCTATATTTAAAATCATTATTGCTTCATTGAAATTTTAATTATAATTTAAAAATAAATATGTTACAATAATGACGAGCTTCCTGTTACAAACGATCCAAATCAAATAAAAATCAGCAGTTTCATCAAATTTATTTTTATTTATTTTTTTTTTCGTATGCAAAGTGATTTTCAAAAATTTACGCGGGTAGCATCATTAAACGATTGAATGATTTTTTTTTATTGAGCTTTTATTACCAAATTATCTACTAAATATGTAAATATTTATTATGCGTATATATTGCCTACGTAATATTTTGATCTAATTTTTCAAATCAATCAATCTCATCAGTCAATCAAGTGTATTAAATGTTTCATGTATAGAGGTACAACAATAATAATTATTGCTTGTACCTTGATATATGAGCTCATATAGATGAAACCATTACGATGTTTAAATATTTTAGTAGTCTGTCGTCTACTCTAAAACGTACAATACCATAAATTATAAATTGTCTTAGCCAAAGATCAGAACGAGCTACATGAATGACTCTCAGATTTTCTTATTTTTTAACTTTTCTTTATCCTAATTACGCCATCATCATTCTTTAATCACTCTTTCAGGTGAAAATTAATTCGTTAAGCGGTCGAATGCACAAACGATTTAATGTTTTCTGAGTTTATAGTTTATTTACGGTTTTTTTATAGTTTCAACAAGACGTCGCCATATCGATTGACCACCGGATGTCATTTGATTTCACTGTTCATTCTTTAAGGCCATTTGAACAGTTCATTTGTTTTGTGTGAAAACAACTTTCGCGGCAGGAGTAACTAAAATAATTGGATAGAAATTTTGAACTCTTCACGCAGAAATACGAAATCGATGATTACAGGAAACCTAAAAAATTACAGAAAACCTAAAATCAAAACAAAATCTACGCATACTTACACAATAAGCAAGATCATCCGGCATTTCGAAATCATAGTGAACTGAACGAAAAAAAAAAAAATCGCGTACTTTACATTTTTTTAAGTATGTTGATGTCAAAACATCGATCTATAATCGAGTAAATTCGATTTTAATTCGCATACATCAATCCGCCATTTTTGTTATTTCACGTCTTCACGAGTACAAGACCATACAAAACGAAATAAAAGATTATTCACCTCATGGGATTCCGTTAACAGACATGAGAATAGAGGTCCGTCTGGTACAGAATAGTAGCTGGCTAGAGCGCACGGTGCGGTACTTATCGGAGAAAAGTGGCACGAATCAATAATAACAAATGTGTTATACGTACCGGATCTCATAAAAAATTTGTTCTCCGAAGGTGTAATAACGGCGAAAGGCAAGAAGATTATCAAAGAAGACAACCATGCTGAAGTCTACGAAAACAGCAATATAGTAGCCTGCGCAATTCGAGAATCAAACAATATATACCGATTGTTATTTCGAACAATCACTGTCTCTGAAGCGAATGCAACGACCAGTGTAGATATAAAATTATGGCACGAGAAACTTGGACATATTAACAAGCAAGCGATAAAAGAAATAGTAACCAAGGGAGACATTAAGAATGTCAGTATTGACAACATCAACAAATTTTTCTGTGAAGCATGTGTCTATGGAAAAGGTCACAAGTTACCATTTAAAACAGTAGTAAATAGAAAAACCAAACCCGGTGAGCTTATACACAGTGACATATGTGGTCCCATGTCTCAACCATCAGTCAGTGGAATGAGATATTTCATTATTTTCAAAGATGACAACTCCGGTTATCGTGTCGTTTACTTCATTAAACATAAATCAGATGCTTTCGACTCTTTCAAAGATTTTGTCAATCACTCACGCAACAAGTTCGGGTCGCCACCAAAGGTCTTACACGTTGATAACGGAACTGAATACTGTAACAACATTTTCAAAGAGTATCTCTCGAAAAATGGAATATCTTTGGAAACCCCTATGGAGCTCCCTATACACCCGAACAGAATGGGAGAGCGGAACGAGACATGAGAACTATCGTGGAGAGTGCACGATCGATAATATATGCAAAGGATGTTCCAATTAATTTGTGGAGTGAAGCTATCAACACAGCAGTGTATATTCTAAATCGCACTCCAACCACTCAAGCACCCGATTCAACCCCATACCAATTATGGACAGGTGAAAATCCTATATTGGACCATACAAAAATCTTTGGATGTGAGGCGTACATGCATATTCCAAAAGAGCTTCGTACAAAACTGGATCCAAAGTGCAAGAAACTAATGTTTGTTGGTTACCACGGAAATTCTACGAATTATTATATTTTCAACGAAAATGAAGCTGTTCGTTTTCCAAGAAGAAATACGGTTGAGATACAAATAATAGAAGACAACAGTGATGATGGTTGTACTCAATCAAATGAACACGAAAACCAAACAGAAAATCTTGAATCTGAAAATAATATAACTGAAGGAATTCAAGACTTAGAAGACGATTTAGAAAAACAAGAAGCAACAACACAGCAGTCAATAAATAGTCAAGTCAATGCTGACTATAAGTTACGCAATCGCGACAAAATCAGAATGCCTGCACGATACGATTACGAGGCGAATTTTGTTGAAGCTGACATTCCTGAGACGTATGAGGAAGCGATATCATGTATAGAAGCGAAAAATTGGACAAAGTCAATACAGGAAGAATTAGATGCACTCGAAAAGAACAACACATGGGAGATTGTTAAGTTACCACCCGGTAGAAGTACTATTGGATTAAAATGGGTTTTCAAAGTTAAAAGAAATCCAAATGGAGATGTTGTTCGGTACAAATCAAGACTTTGTGCAAAAGGGTATGCACAAAAACAGGGCATCGACTACAATGAAACATTTGCACCGACAACACGTTTTGACTCAATTAGGATTCTTCTCTCTGTTGCAGCAAGAAATAATTTTGAGATAATGCAGTTCGATATAAAAACAGCGTTCCTGTACGGCAATTTGCAAGAAGACATTTATTTGACCCCATCAGACGGGACGAACATCAGTTCGAACATGGTATGTAAGTTAAAAAAATCATTGTACGGCTTAAAAAAAGCTTCGCACTGTTGGAATACAACATTTTACAGTTTTTTGAGCAAGTACGGTTTCGTACAAAGAAATGCTGATAATTGTGTCTATCGAGGACAATTCAATAATGTGAAAGTACTATTAATACTATATGTTGATGATGGATTAGTCATGGCTGAAACCAAAGAGGCACTGTAAATAGTACTTCATTATCTACAAGCGACCTTCGAGGTTAAAATAAACGAACCGGATAATTTTGTTGGACTGAAAATTGAACGAAATCGTGAAAAACGTTCCATTTTTATTCATCAAACAGACTATATAAATCAAATTATAAAACGATTTAACGTTGAAACAGCAAATCCTATAAGCATTCCGGCTGATCCACAGATACATCTAAATTCAACAGACAATAGTCAAGAATCTCCTATGCAGTGGGAGTTGTCAGCAGATTCCTGTCAAATCACATGGATGCCCATTGGAATGCAGTAAAAAGAATAATCAAATATTTAATTGGCACAAATAATCGAGGAATTGAATACAAACATTCAATCAATGCTGAACAACTTGTTGGATATTCAGACCCGGACTATGCAAATGACATCGACACACGAAGATCAACCTCCGGATATGTTTTCATGCTCAATGGTGGACCGATAACATGGAACAGTCAACGACAACATTCAGTCGCACTATCAACGACCGAGGCTGAATATATGGCTGGATGTGCATCAGTTAAAGAAGTGACTTGGTTGCGTCAGTTGTTAAAAGACATCGGTGAAGAAGTGAATAGTCCCTCCACACTATTTATAGACAATCAAAGTGCAATTCGATTGATTCATAATCCAGAGTTCCACAAACGAACCAAGCATATCGATATTCGATATCACTTCATCAGAGAGAAACTGAAACAAGGAGAAATTTATGTACAATACAAATGTACTAAAGATCAATTGGCCGATATCTTCACTAAACCATTATACCCTCGGATAGATTCAAAACTCTACGAGACTCTATTTCGACGATTAAGATTTAAAAGATTTACAAATGTATTCAATTCAAATAACTCAAATTTTTTTTTGACCAGTTCTCATTTAGTGGGAGTATTGAATTAATGAAATGTCAAACTGTCAATCATTTTTGGTATGTTCGTTCGATGTACTATTATATAAACTAATGTGTAATACAGGCTTTATCAAGTTATACTTAAACACTGAAATATTTTTGAGATAATAAAAAAAAACTTACTTCCGTTTAGTTCTTCATATAAGTCAGACGAATTTTTTATTGTGGAGATTTTTATCGTGATACATCTTGTGAAATCACAATTTTAAATATTAATAACATGTGACTTTACACTAAGATCTTCGTGGCGTTGATTTCCAAAATCGGTTAACTTTTGTCAGTGGGCACATGGACAAATACTACAAAAGACAATTTTTTTTTCGTTACGTATTGTTCTCCGACGGTTAATCGACCCACATGCATAACTGGAGTGTTGAAAATTCACACTGGCTTCACCAATTTGCACAACAGTGTCAGGGCAACTTTCAAGGCAATTTGAATGGTGTGCCGAGACATTTTGGAAAATGAACTGCCAGAATTCAACATGATGGTTGTCCAGCACAGTAGTCGGTGGTAGCATGTGAGGTACTTGATTGTGATTTCAATAATCGCTCGATCGGTAGAGCTGGTCCGGTATTTCGATTTGTGGGGATATCTCAAAGACAAAATTTTGAACCAACAACACATGAGATATTAAGCGAAATAAGATGATTAAGCGGAAATACTTCTCAGTTGTATACAGTCAGCGGTGATAGAAAGTATATTTGGAATTACCGTCCAATTAATTTGCTCTCAGTTTTTGAAAAATATTGAAAGCTAGCTCATTCGAGAATCACTAGCTTTAACAATTAAACAAATTTTTTACATCTGAAGCAGTTAGGTTTCAGTAAATCTAAAAGTACTTTTTGAATATTGTCTTGACCAAATAAATTCTATTGCTTCAGTTTTCGTTTATTTGAAGAAGGCATTTGATATGGTCAATCATTCAGTATTACTACAAAAACTTTATTTTGCTTGCTTTATGGGGTAACACTAAAATGGTTTGATTCTTATCTGTTGGATCGGTCTCAGAGTGTCAAAATTAAAAATTGTATAAGCCAAAGCAGATTAATTAATGAAGGAGTTTCGCAAGGCACTTTATTAGGATATTTGCTATTTTTAATTTATTTAAACTCCATATTTTATACTAAGTTCAATTTCGATTTGGTTGCTTTTGTTTTTTAGTCTAAATGATGTTTCTACCGTTGATCATATTATTGTTTACCATGGCTTGCAATGTACCCTTAATATTTGTTCCAAAGTGTTGAGGCAATACTAAAAACATAAACGTTCTTCTTTTTCTTGTTAGCTTGATTGTGATATAATAAAGACGTAAATAAATTAACTAACAACCAAATTCGCTTTTCGTTATGTATTTTTTATTTGTTCATCTCAGAATATTGTTTAGTACATAGTTTTCCGGCTCTGATTGATAAATTTCAAAAGGTTATGGGCCCAGAGCACTAAATATTAAAAAAAAAAAGTAAGATTTGCTAAAATATAAAATGCCGTGTTGCCGAACCGTAAACTTTTTATGCATAAGAATTAAATAAGTTGTTTTTCAAAAGCCATCTCGTCGAAGTGTAATTAAAAATTAAAAATATTAAAATGAATATTTTAACATAAAAGCATGATGAAAATAATTTCAGCGGACACAAATTGAATGGAACAAATTACCGGTTATGGAAGTTTCAAATAACTGCATATATGAAATCGCGTGGTCTAACCGACAATGTGTTAGGAAAATGTCCTTCACCAAAAGCTGATGCAGATGTAATAAGTAAATATGATCGAGATGAAGCAAAAGCCATGAATGCGATTATTCAATCATTGGATGTTGAACGTGCAAATTTTGTTTTAACATGTACAACAACCAAAGAAATGATGGAAAAATTAGGCAGAATTTATGAAAAGAATTCGGATATTCGTGCTATGACATTATATGAAGAATATTTTGCATGCAAAATGAAAGATAATGAAACAGTCGCTAATTATGTGTCCAAGGTAAATTAATTGGCTTCTGAAATAGAACAGCAAGGTGAAAAATTGGCGGATAAATTAAAGATGGTTCGTATTATTAGTAGTTTACTGCCAAACTATAATAATTATAAAAGAGTCTGGTATAATAAGAGTGAAACACGATCAATGGACACATTGATGTCATCTTTACTATTGGAGGAACACAATTTGAAGCGGATTGATGGTGAAGATGTGTCAACATATGGTGTTGTTTTTGCTGTAAGAACAGGCAAAAATAAAAAGCGATCAAAGATGGAGATTGATAAATTAAAGATGATAACCAGATGTCATTCATGCAATCAACCTGGTCATTGGTCAAAAGAATGTCCCAAAAATAGAAATGGTGATAGTAAAAATTAATCAAATAAAAAGGACAATAAAAAGGAAAGCGGTTTAGCTTAGCTGACTCAGGTGCGTCGAGTCACATGACATTTCATCGTGAATGGTTTTCTGAATATGTCGAATATAAAGAAAAATGTGTCGTTGAAGTAGTGGATGATCATTGTTTAGAAATTCATGGTATCGGTACAATTTTAATTGAAGCCCGAATAAGCAATCAGTGGGAACCACATCGATTAGAAAATGTATTATACGTTCCGAACATTCGTAAAAATTTATTATCAATAGCAGTTTTAACAGACAAAGGTGTTAAAGTGATAATTCAGAAAAACAGTTGTAAAATGATTGATGAAACAAATAATGTTGTTGCAGTTGGTAAACGTGTAGAAATGAATCAACTTAAAATGGATTTTCGTTTGTGTATAAATGTAGCTGCTGTTTCACTCCAGCATTGGCATCGTCGGTTAGGACATATTAACGTCAATACAATTATAAAAATGTGCAAAGATGGATTAGTGAGTGGTGTTGACTTATCAAATAGCGATAAATTCTTCTGCTAAGATTGTCAATTGAGTAAAATAACACGACAACAATCAGACAAACGTCCATCAACAAAAGGTGAATACATGCGCGTTGATTTATGTGGTCCAATGGAAGAAAAAGGTGTTGGTGACATACGTTATTTCATGTTAATTAAAGATGAAGCAACAAGTTTTCGATTTGTATATTTGTTAAAATCGAAGGATGAAGTCTTTAATTGATTAAGTTCGTTCATTCCAATGGTACAAAATATGAATAGTTCTTGTATTAAATATTTTCGTTTCGATAATGGTACCGAATTTGTTAATGGAAAAGTCAAAAGTTTATTATCAAAAGAAGGTATACAAGTTGAAAATATTGTACCATACACACCAGAACAAAATGGCCGTATTGAACGTGATAATAGAACCATACAAGAATGTGCGAGAACTATTTTAATTGCAAGTGGTTTACCGAAACTATTATGGCCGGAAGCAGTACGTACAGCAACATATTTGTTAAATCGTTCAACAAATAGTAAATGCATGGGTAGTACACCATATGAAAAATTGTTCGATCGTAAACCATATTTGGGTCATATTAAAATATTTATTGGTACTGAATGTTATGTGCAAATACCAAAACAGCAAGGTCGAAAAAAGTGGGATCCAAAAGCTAAAAGGGTTCATTTGGTTGAATATAAGCCTACAACGAAAAATTTCCGTTTGTATGATTCAAATAGTCGTAAACAAAGTGTTTATAAGTTGTGATGTAAAATTTAATGAAATTGAATCCAAAGCTTATGTTGTTCATGCATGATTCATGCGATAATATAGTTAAAGAAGCGGTTAAGCAAGAAACTAAAGAAAATGATGGTAATGCATCATCAGACGATGTTGAAGATGATGTAACATTAATTGATAACGATAATCAAAATGGATGCCAAAAAGATTATTATAATTTATAAGCAAGTATTAAACCTCCAGAACGTCTCATTGAACAAGCTAATGTAGCAAATGTGATTGAACCAAAGACGTATGAAGAGGCTATTCAATCAAAACAGTGCAATGAGTGGAAGCGTGCAATAGATGAGGAGTATGAGTCATTAATTCATAACAATACATGGGTTATGGTCGCAAAACTAAAAGACCAAAGTATCATCGATAATCGTTGGATTTTTAAAGTTAAAGAAAAAACTGATGGATCGATTGATCGTTTTAAAGCACGTTTAGTAGCACGTGGCTTTACGCAACAGTACGTTGTCGATTATGATGAAACGTTCAGTCCTGTGGAAAAATTCACATCAATTCGTGCTATTTTATCACTAGCTGATGCAATAAATAAAATGAAGCTAAAGCAGTTTGATGTCAAAACAGCATTCTTAAATGGTGATTTAAAAGAAAATGTTTATATGAGCCAACCAATCGGATATGATGATAATAGTGGTCGTGTATGTAAACTAATTAAAAGTTTATATGGTTTGAAACAGGCATCACGTTATTGGAATCAAAAATTTACAGAGTTTATAAGTAAATTTGGGTTCAACAGATACTTGAATTTTCTACCGGAGTTATTTTAAAAGTATAACAATTATTGCTATTTATGTGGATGATGGTTTAATAGCATATAATGATGAAACCGAGATGAAGAGCATTATATTGTATCTGCAAGAACATTTTAAAGTTAAGGTGTTCAATTTGAATTGTTTCCTTGGTATACAAATCGAACAATCATCAAATGGTTCGATACGCATTCATCAGGAGGCATATGTTAATAAAGTGTTGAATCGCTTCAATATGAATGAGTGTAATGTGGTATCCACACCAGCTGATAGCAATCAAAATCTTGGTGATTTTGTTAACGGCTAGAAGAATAAAGATTTTCCATATCGTAAAGCAGTGGGAAGCTTAATATATTTGGCAATTGGTACACGCCCAGATATTAGTTATGCTGTAGGTGTTGTCAGTCGTTACTTGGAGAAACCAACTCATTCTCACTCTCTCTTCAAATATTTAAAAGGATCGGCATCGTTAGGTATATTATTTAACTGTAATGATGTATTTGATTTTGTATAAAAGAGTTAATTTGGCTTAAAAATTTAGTTGCTGAATTGAATCCTGGTCAAGAAGTTAAAGCAAAATTTTACATGGATAATCAGAGTGCTATTCGTTTGATCAAGAATCCTGTATTTCATAAAACGAGCAAGCACATTGATGTTCAGTATCATTTCATCCGTGAAAAATTTCAAGAAAATAATTTTGAATTAGAATATGTACAAACGGATGAACAAGTGGCTGATATATTCACAAAGGCATTAATCAAAAATCGCCACAACTATTTGCGTAAATTAATGAATTTACATATAAATTTTGATTAATGTAATTTTAATTTAACGTAGTATACTATTAGTGTGTCAATTTTTTAATGAATGTAGAGTAACGTTATTTAATTCTGATAATAAGTGGGAATGTTGAATTATATTATTAAATTAAGTGAGGCAATACTGTTAAATTATGTTGAATGAGGCAATACTAAAAATATAAACGTTCTTCTTTTTCTTGTTAGCTTGATTGTGATACAATAAAGACGTAAATAAATTAACTAAAGACAAATTCGCTTTTCGTTATGTATTTTTTATTTGTGCATCTCTGAATATTGTTTAGTACATAGTTTTCCAGCTCTGATTGATAAATTTCAAAAACAAAGAATGTTGTAAAATGGAATGTGTCCAAAAGATTAAATACCTGAGGCCTACTATTAATAACAGCATCAGCTACAAGTTTCACATTGATGTTGTTCGTAATTATCTGGTATCGATGATTTGTAAAATGTGTTGCATACGGTTAATTTGTCCTATTGCTAGTTAGAAAGATGTTTTATTTCGCTCTAGTAGATTCGAAATTGTCAACCTCTTGTCATTACCCAGCAATACATATGGAGAATTATGAATAATAAACCAAAGCATACAGAATCCTAGCCGTTATTTCGATCTTTAGACATTTTTCCGTTGAGACAGTTATTCGTTTGGAAAGTTATGACCCTTTTTTATGTAATGAGAATCACAGGTAATGAAACTTGTGCTGGTGCAATGAAGTATAACCTGAGGATTAAACATCTTATTCTCCTCAAAAATTCACGACGACTAATTTTCAGAATTCCTAGTTAAGGTATTTCGATTTTATTTGTTTAATTTCTGAATTTTTATAGTTAAATTATATTATATTCCTACGGCATTCGCTACTGAATTTTCTGTTCCACAGATTAGTGTTTTAAAATAAAAATAAAATAAAAATTTCAAATTACCGTTACCTGCATCGGCAAGTATTTATGAATCATACCAATAAGTATTCCACCAAGTGATGTAATTTACAATCTCACCACACAATAATAAAACATTTTCCAATTTAATTATATTCCGACACTTTTGGTTTTATTTTTCAATGTTTTGTCTTTAGTTTTCTGTTTTATAATCTTTCGAGATGTTTTCTATTTTTTTTTTTTTTTTATAATAAGATCTTCATAATAATAGTTTTATAATTTAATATATTTATGTATATATATATTTTTTAATATGTTCAAATTTACTTAAATAATAAAATAAAAATTAGCATTTAATTTGTAATAACATTCATAAATATTATAAGATGAACTACACATTCTAATAAATTAATTTGATATTATTTTTTGTTTTTAGTTTAATTAGTTTTTATGTAATTAAGCAAATTATAAATTCATTTTATTTTAACGTTCTTAATGACGGCATTTGTAATGATAACAATATATCATTTAAAAATTAATTAAAATAATAAATTAACTTACTGTATTATACATATATATAATAATTAATAATGCCAATTTTTAAATTTTTGGTTTTAAAGATAAATTTAAATGTTTTTATTTTTTTTTTAGTTTTCTGTGCTGATCTTAACAGTTATATATTTGTGGGACGCCCGCCGTTTAATAAGCATGATTGGCAACATAGAGTGATGCATCTCCAGTGGCACCAACTACAGTACCGGCAACATATTTACCTAATGAAGCATCACCGTTAGCCTGCAATTATACAATAGAAGAAAAAAATTGTTTTAATTAAATCATAAAGTTCGATCACATTTTGGAAAATGTGTTGTTTACATTTTAATAAAATGCATTTTTGGTTCGAAACAAGATAAAAAGAAAAATTGTTTGTTTCCATAAATGGTATAAAACTAATATTATATTTCGATTAAAAATATATTACCATTTACCAATAGCATATACAACAACATAAGGTGACCTAATTGTTTCAATGTCGCATAATCTTTAATGTGCTCGAGAGAAAATAAGAAGTTTTTTTTTGTCACATTATTTGTGTTTGCACAAAATGAAAATGGAAATCATATAAAAAATTTACGACGACGACGATATTTGATTCGAAAAGTAATTAAAATTTCTATACAAACATAAAAAGGAAAATGCAACTACAACTTAAATACTCGTAAATGACAAACAAAGTGAATTTAAAGGAAATGTATTTTCCTCCATTATGATTATATCCTTCAAGCAACAAAATCCGTAAAGGATTAATTCACTGGAACGCAAGATTATGGTTTTATGTTCATTTTATCGTATTCTTCTGAAAATTACTTTGTATGTACTTACAATGTTCTCTTATGCCAGATTCGTTTTGTGATGGGTTTATCTAATTACAAAGTGAGCACGGAACGAATATAACACAGCCTAAAGTACTATGTAATTAGACCAACTAGTTTATTAAAACTTGAACGTGATAAACCGAAATTTTTACTTTTATACAACAAATTACTTGTAATTATTCTCTTTACCAAGTTCACTTTTCCTACTTTTTCCCGATTTCTATCATCTTCGTCAATCAAATCAGGGGTTATATAAAAATTGTTTGTAAATATGATTGTTCAAAGTCGAATTGCGAGTACTATAGACACTCAGAATTCTGAATTGGTTGGAATCATACCGAGGTTACGCACTCAATGCTACAAAGGGCCCGTGGTGCAAACCAGTGATTCTATCCTAAATCGCGAACGCGTGCTGTAGCCTTATTAAACGGAAGTAGTTTAGGCCAAGGCAAGGAAGACAACTGATCTTCAACGAAGTGAATGCAGTCATGATCGCCTTCAAGATAATTATCGCATACAGCATTCTGAGTTAGCCCCAAGAAGGTATACTTTAAAATGGCAGTGACCTGTAACAGTCGGGATCAAGAATCTGCAATGGTTTCTGCCAAGACATAAAGCAAACCTAGTGACCCTTAAGTTAGATCCACTAACAAAAAGTTTAGCAATGCGGCAGCTATAAGTCGACAGTCACTGCTGTTTTAATTCACTTAGAGCGCAGTTTTTGATCGCCATCTTGACATAGTTAAATGGTAAAAACCAACTGGTTCCAACTTTTACTAGAAAATCAGTAATATCATTACCCTCAATGCCACAATGGGCAGGAATCCACATGATCGTCACTCTACTACTCGAACAGAGGAGATAAATAAAGTATTTACAGTCCTTAACAAATTTTGACACAGTCAATGGACTAACCAACGAATTCAGCACAGAGAAGATGTCTGCACAGAAAACGAGCGTAAGAACAACTGCTTCCGGTTGACCCAGGGAGCCTGATAAATTCAGGTCAAATGTAGAGCAGTAAATTCCATAACCTAAACTATTATCGGAGCGGGAGTCATCAGAAAAGAAGACCATCGACTCATACAAGTTCTCAAGAATATCCAGTGATCCCTGGTACTAATGATATCTATAATCATTAAGAATCGTTGTGGCCCACGACTGATCCAAGAATGGCCACCCTTTCAATGAAGCATACGATAACATCGGTAGAACCAACGATTTATAGAAGAAAGACAACATTTTGGGAGTTAAACCAATTTTGCTGTCCAAGAAGACACTTAAATGATTAATGTGGCATAGAGTGAAGAAGTGGAAGTTGAAGTGAAAAATTTAGTTTTGAAAGTAAATTAAGCCAATTATGTCAAAAATTGTGACTTCCAAGAACCTGACGGCCTTAAATAGTGAATAGAGCTAATCTGCCGGAATCCACTGAAAATTAATCCAACACTTACTATACGTTTGGTTGACGACTCTAGACAACCCATCTACACACCCAACTTCTATTGAATGAATATGGATTAAAAGTTAGGCACGATAAATGATTGCTTTACGCTTGGGATCCGTAGACGATGAAGCCATTGCTTAAGTATTCATCAAACATAGGTGGTTATTCATGTTGGAATCGTCAGCACAACTAGCGAATAGCTTCAAACAACCCCGTAATGGCCCCATAATACGCATACCAAAAATTAACATTCTGGCATATACAGTAAATTTTCCAGTGACTGATCACCAATTTACTTAAGTTCTACAAAATAGAAGAATTTTAATCAACCTTTAAACTGTGCAATATAATTCAAGCGAAGCAACAGGAGTGCAGCTACCAGACATTTTCCCATTTTTTTTAAATTCCTTTAAATTGAGTTATTTAACAGAGGGGTGTGTTATGTATTATTTGTATCGAAGTTAAAAATGTTTAGGATTATTTACGAGCTCTATCGACTAAACTTAATAAAAGGTTTAATCACTGGGCTGATCAATATTCAGACGAAACGGTTCTCCACATCAGTCATTCAAGGTCTAATCCAGTGCTCCAAAAGTGACAACGAATTAGGTCGATTCAAGTTATTTACTAATTTAATTGCTAAGATCTTCCATCAGGGTTTCCTCTGATCTCTATCAGATCAGGAAGCTTTTATCGACTTTCTGTCCTGGGGGCTACTATTCGATTTCGATTCGAATACGTAAGCATAAAATTCGTATTTCAATTAAATCAGTATTGAATCAGATTAGCTCGTTTCTTATTTAAATCAAATACAAATATTATATATTCGAATTCGTACCGCCCCCCCCCCCTCCCCCCTTGCATTTACAGGAGATTCCTGGTTTTGTAATCCGTTTCAGTTCCCAATCACAAACCAGAACGGTGTCCAACGAAACCTTTTCACACAAATTTTCCGTTCTTGGGGCCCTATTCTCGAATTCCACATACATTTTGCATATGTGGACATCTGTCAAAATTCATAAAAATTGAATTTTTTCGGTACTAAGGGAATATTTCCGAGTATAAGCAGGTGAAAAAAATTCCACATATAGGAAAATGTCCATGCCGTATGTATTCTATACATGAATTACAATTTTCGAACGTTTTTGTGTGAACTTTGACAGATTTCCACATGTGGAAAATGGATGTGGAATTCGAGAATAGGCCCTGCACTTGTAAATTCCTTTAAATTGTGGCTTTAATACAAAACCAAAACTTTGCGAATTCAAGGTGCGTACATGCTCCAATTCTGGTGAAAAAATGTATACCACGAAGTTAGTTAAAATTGGTTACCCTACTTTTTGTTCTAGTTGGAAATAATTCAACTCTTACAGCTAACTTCGTGGTGTACATTTTTTCACCAGAAATAGCATGTACGCAGCTTCAAATCGAATTGTCTGATGAACTTGAATTACGTGGTGCCACTCTTGTGGCAGAAATGAATTTGGGTTATCGCAGTCCCCATCTGTCTGGATTGTTTAGGATCAGAACATATAGTTTTAGATATAGTTATTCGCTCCAAAAACCGGTTACTAATCGGGATCAATTATTAACACTTATTTTTAATGCTAGATCATCGTGAAGGTAGACCAAATGATCCAGTCGTTATCTAAACAAGATTAGGTTAGGTGATTGGAAGACCATTAATAAGTAAAGATGAATGCAATGCCATAAAAAGTAGCCATAAGAACAGAAAGATCCAAATGAAAATCTGACTGATCCAAATGAAAACAAACTACCAGGACTAAACGTCATGAATGTGATGATTTTTGGAGCAGCGTATTCTCCGACTAGTACTGAATTTCCGAAAGCAGCTGAAGCCATTCAAGAACATCATTATGTTGATGGTGACATCGATAGTTTCGACATAGAAGATGCTGAAACAATGGCTGAACAAGTTCAGTGTAGTCATCGACAAGGCGGTTTCAATATCAGAAAAAGTTGTTCAAAATATAATATGGAAAAAATTCTGGGTATATGGTGGCACCCGTATACCGATAAATTTATGTACCGAATCAATTATGCAAAAATCGATCAAGAATATTTCACACGTGCTAAAAAACCTATGAAGAGAATAGTTCTGAAAATTTCGATGCCATTATATGATCCGCTAGGATTATTATCATTCGTTCTTGTGATTCTCAAAATTCTGCTTGAGAAGATAACATAGAAAAAACACATAAAATTAAATTTTATCGTTGACTGTTTTGGGTCATAAAGTGGTTGAATGGAGATCGTCGTAATTATCGTCAATTTGTAACAAATTGGTGTTGGAGCAATTTTAGACATAACAAAGGATAGATTACCTCTAATGAAAATGTGGCAGATGTAGCTACTAAAACCATACATCAACTGAATATGTCATCAACTTACAAATGGTTTGCCGGTTCCAGTTTTTTTTAAATATGTTAAATCTGGATGGCCTGAAAAAAATTGGGATGAAAAGACGCCAACAACAGAAGAATTGAAAATAATGAATGAAACCAGCTATGCTTGTTGATACTGGAAAATATTCAAACTGGAAGCGTTTAATCCATGTAAATGCTTGGGTAAATCGTTTCTGAAGAAACTTATTATTCAGCACTAGAAAAACGAGAAATAAATATTAAGAAAGGATGGTTTCTTCTAAGTGAAGAAGTAAAAAAATTGGAAGAGCAATGCTGTAGGGTTGTGCAGTGGGAAATTTATAAAAATGAAATATTGCAACTCTCTAATTCTGAAAGAATTAGTAATTTTTGTAAAATAAAATCATGTTTACCATATTTGGATGATGCCGGTATTCTGTGTTGTGTAGAAGAAGTGCATGTAAACACTAAGGTTTACATATAATTAACTAAAGGACAAGTGGGGCAACCTCAGTAATGAAAAAGAGGGAGTCAGCCATTTTGAATAGAGTGAACACGATATAAGAAAGAACCACACCGAATATTGTAATGTTAATACCGCCATTATATTTTTAATAACAAAGGGATGAATCCAGATCCAGAGAGAATTAAAGCAATAATAAATATGGAAAACCCTACGAACAAGAAAGAGCTGCAAAGGTTTTTAGGGATGATCAATTATTTACGTAGTTTCATACCCAACATGGTACAAAAAACAGAGCCTGTGCGGCAATTGTTGAAAAATGACGTTAAATTCTCTTGGACAAATGTACACACTGACACAATAAACGTACTAAATGGAATGATTACAAATACCCCTTTATTACAGCCGTTTGAGGCTTAGAAAGCTACAATAATACAAACAGATGCATCGAAATATGGAGTTGGTTGCGTATTACTTCAAGAGAAAAGACCGATTGCATACGCGTCAAGAAGCCTGAATGAGACAGAGCAAAAATATACTCAAATAGAGAAAGAGCTTTTAGCTATAGAATACTCGTGCATAAAATTCCATTATTACATTTATGGCAGGTAAGTCGAAATACACACTAACCATAAACCACTGGTAAGCATCATGAAAAATGAAATTAGTAAAGTGAAGTCTGCAATACTAAAGCTGAGTTTGAGAGAAAACAAATATTCATCGCAGCCACAGAGAATGATCCAGTTTTAAGGAAATTAATGTCAACGTATCAAGAAGGATGGCCAAACTGTAAATCAAAATTACCAGATGAAATAAAGTTTTATTGGAAATTAAAGAATAACATATTTTAGAACGAAGGGCTACTATTTTTGGGAGACCGCATAATGGTTCCAGAAAATCTACCGAAAGAGATACTAAGTAAGTTGCATGAATCACATATTGGGATGACCAAAACTAAATTGCGGGCCAGGCAAATCCTTTATTGGCCGAGAAGAGATTCGGATATAGAAAATTATATCAGCAAATGTAGAATTTGTGAGAAATACCAGGCATCCAATTGTAAAGAGCCTTTAAAACCACACGAAATACCAGAATTGCCCTTCCAAAAAATCGGATGTGACATAATGCAAGTGGGACCTATGGATTACCTTGTAGTAACAGATTACTATTCAAAGTGGCTTGAAATCATACCATTAAAGAATAAACAGTCGTCAGAAATCATAAATAAATTAAAAATAATATTTGCTACTCATGGTATACCAAAAATTTTAATAGCAGATAATATGCCGTTGGGATCAAAGGAATGCATTGATTTCAGTAAATAGTGGAATTTTGAAATACGAACGTAAAGTCCTAATTATCCGAGATGCAACGGGCAAGCAGAAAAAGCTGTGCACATTGCGAAAAATTTAGTAAGAAAGGCAATAGATGACGATAAAGACATAAATTACGCACTATTAGAGTACTGCTCAAATACTAATGAGTCGGTGCACTAAAACTAAACTCCCATCCAAAGAAAGTTTGTTCCAGCCAAAAGTAATAACGGACATAAAGCGTAAATTATTGGATAATCTCTCTTATGAGACATAAGAACAAGAACGAGACCAGAATTTAAGCCAGGTGATTGGGTAGTATATCAAAGAAACAAGATATGGGAACCAGGACAACTCAGGACAATAGAACGTTGAGACGAAATAAATTTCAGTTGAGAGCTTCACTTAAGCCTATTATAAAAATAGAAGATTCTGAGGGTCTCGATGAAAGCTAGACAAGACCGATTAATATCAATAAGGACGAGCAGATAGAAGATGATGAATCAAGTAGATTGAGTAATTCTCTCTTTGTTCAGACTAGACTGGGGCGAGTATCCAGACCACCGGCTTATCTTGATAGTTATGTAAGAAATTTAAAAAAAAAAAAGATTGTAAGGTAGTGAGATTATTTTGTTATAAATATTATTACATGGTATGGTAATTTGAAAAGATACCATAGAGGATTTGAAAGGGGAGATGTTGTGTAGAAGAAGTGCATGTAAACTCTAAGGTTTGCATGCAACTAACTAAAGGACAAGTGGGGCAACCCCAGTAATGAAAAAGAGGGAGTCAACCATTTTGAATAGAGTGAACACGATATGAGAAAGAACCATACCGAATATTGTAATGTTAATATTATTAATAAAGCAGTATTTATTATAAAATAAATAGTGAACACAACATTCTGCGAGTGAAAGGCAGAATTGATGATATAAAAGACGTCAATGAATACAGAGGCAGACCAATAATACTTCCAAAACTACACCACTCATCGTAGATTATTACGATCTAATTTACCTACACCAAAACCACGATACAGCGGTTAACGAGCAACGACAAAAATAAACAATTCCAAAAATAAGAACGGTTAAAACCTCAACCATCTGAAGGACATGTTGCCATTGGCTCGATTATCTTCATTTGTACGACATCATTCACATATACTGGTGTGGTTAACTCCCTGTAACGCCATGAAATTTAATTCAATTGACTAAGAAGTCGGAAGTTTAAAAATTTTGAACTGATAAGATAATTTCATTCTTTATAGACTTAGTTAGAAATAACTTGGAATTATATTAGAAAGCGACTAATAAAAATTCTGTTTTGACTTAGGAATTGTGCTTACGCACAAGACACAGGTAATACTTTCGATTATAACATTGTAAATTGCCGTCTTTAATTAATTGAACTGGGAAAATTTTATTTTACCAGAGGAATAGAAGAAAAGCGGCAAATCAAGTCAGCCATAATGATGTTTTACTCATGCCAAAGAAGTCAGGTGGTTTAAAGCAGAGTTACAATCAAAATCAAACTTTTCTTTGGTTAGGAACTTGCTGTTGCAGTACAAAGAGATCTAAATGGGAGTAATAACGGCATCGAAATTCTTACCACAAAAAAATACTACGTTTGTACATCTTAATCATACGCGCGCCTCTAATAATAAATAATATTTAATAATCTTCAAAAATTAGTTATGCGGTTTATTATCCGCACAAGTAATTAATAAAATTAAACATCCGATCGAGTTTATTAAATGACGTCAATATTATATTGAAAATGCAGCAAGAAACTTCGCCATCAAAAATTTCCACACTTACCTTAAAATTATACTTCACATGACTATTCATTACACAGTAGTACCACAGAAGAAAGATTAACTTAATTAATTAGGTTAATCTTTCTTCTGTGGTAGTACAATAAAAAAAAAAATAATAATAAAAAGGTGGAAAAACAAGCGTGCAGTTAGTGTTTAATTTCTAAAACACTCATAAAAAAAAATACATTAAAAACAGAGCATGCAAACAATTTTCTTTTTTGTAAATCTATAATTTTATATATATATATAAACAGAGCAAAAACATTGATTCTAGGTAAAATTTAATCAAAAATAAAATATAATTAGTAGTAAAAAAATTTTGAAGCTAGGATTTTACACCCGTGGCCAATTTATGTTTCAATCATACCCTGTGTCTCGCCATATTACAGACACCAGTCTTTTACTTCCGCTTGAAAGCATCTCTCTTCAACATTCGTCGGCTAATTTTAATATTTATGTTCTTTGACGAATAAACTGGCTTCGCCCGCATTTGATACAATTGATCCGGATACATATTTACCTTGAGCAGCTAAACCATTGGCCTAAATAATTTTTAAATATTTATTATTAAAGTTTGTTTAAATTCAAACAAGCATTTAGTTTAGTAGTACAAAAACAAAGATAAATTAACATACAGCTGGCAACAACATTACTTACAATTTTTTTAGTACAATGAGTACTAAATTGGTTGATGTATTGGATAAAATAGAAAAATAAAATTTACTTACACGTGAGCGCTTAAGGAGTTCATTTTGACCAGCGCAAACATTTTCTTTCTTGCCAGCCCATGCACGGAGTACTGAAGCTTGGAGAGCACGACCAAATGAGAAGGTAAGAGCCCATGGTCTCAACAATTTAACATTGTTAATAGCGTTCAAATGAACTGAAGCATCTTCCTCTGATTGTCCACCAGACAAGAAGGTGACTCCGGGAACAGCTGCTGGGACAGTTCTTCTCAATGCTGTTACTGTTGCAATAGCAACCTCTTCTGGTGTATATTTCTTGCTACAACTTTGGCCAGCTGTTACCATATTTGGTTTCAATAGTGTACCTTCCAAATAAACGTGATGATCGGACAATGCTTTGTAAACAGCAGCAAGAACGGTTTCTGTAACTTTTTGTGTACGATCCAAATCATGATCACCATCGGGTAAAATTTCTGGTTCTACAATTGGCACAATTCTTTGCGATTGGCAAATTGAAGCATAACGAGCTAATACATTGGCATTTTCCAAAATAGCTTGATAGCTTGGTGTATTTTTGCCAATTTTCAAGACGCAACGCCATTTGGCAAAGTCACAACCATCCTTTTTGTATTGGGCACAACGGGCAGACAAGTCATCAAGACCTTGTGTCGTACATTCACCTTCTGATCCATAGAGATCAACAACACCCTTATCAACTTTAATACCGGGAATGATTCCCTTCTTCTTCAACAAGTCAATGAATAGTGTACCATCATCGGCTTTTTGGTAAACGGTATCGTGGAAGAGGATAACACCGGAAATATTATTCGCGATAGCATCATCTGTGGTGAAGAGAAGTTGACGGTATTGGCGGCGGTTGTCGTCGTTGTTCTCAAGGCCAACATCCTACAAACAAAAACATTAAATTAATACAATATTATGACGAAAATATTAAAGATTCTCTAAGACTTACAGAAAGACGTTTTCCAATTGTGCCAGTTGATTCGTCGGCAGCTAAAATACCCTTGCCTGGGGCAACAATAGCATTGGCAATTCTTCTAAGTTCTTCTTGAACTTCTGGTGGAGGATAATTGAAATATGTCGTCATTTTGAGATGATCTAAACAGTGATGGAAACAGATAAAATATTTATAAATTACAGTCCGAGTTTTCGCATAGAAAAATGAGATCTTTCTAGTGATATAAAGGTTTTGTGACACGAATTGTATTACGCGAAAAAATTCGATGCCAATCACAAATACCTACTTAGGTTACTCTAAAACAAAAAAATAAACTTTCAAAGTTTGGATTTCAAGGTATTCATGTAGTCGTATTACTACCTCGTTTAGACCAACCTCTCAAAAAAAATTTCGGTTGGATAGATAGCAACAATTTACACGTCATCATTTACGAATCTGATGAAATAGTTACCGGAAATAATACGAGTAACATTTCCTAAACATTACAAATTAATTTAATTGAAACCCATGTAAACTATCCAAAAATTTCAATATCTTATCACAAAAGAAACATGTTTCAACTCGTCGATAACAATTACAATACAAACAACAAAAAACTTATATAATACTTAGCCGACAATTTTTTTTTTTTTTTTTTGTTGTTGAAAAGGCCACGACACCAGTTCCAAAAATACTTTGGCGTATGTGTGTATTTACAGACACAAATCAAATCAATTATTGCCAAAAAAAAAAAAAACGTTTTAATTACGAAATTTGACTTTCAATTCACATTTGAATTACAAAAACTCTATGCACATATGAAACTTACTTAACGATTTGAATGAATTAAGAAATAAATCTTTGTTGTGAAAAATTTTCTTTAAAAAAACATGCGCGCAAGTTAATATTGGCTTCGAAAGTGAAAATTCAACACAATTCACAAGAATAAAAAATTTGACTGAATCGATCCGAGGAAGACTTGCGTTTATATTGGGTCGATAAAAAAACTCACCCCCACCACCACTACCATTGTATATGATAAATTGATAAAAACAATTCCCCAACTCGTGATGAGGAGACAACTTAGCGAGGATTTGATTGTAACGTACTCAATGAGTAAAAGATTCTAAAAGTTGCGTCATTAATTTTTTTTTTATATACAATAAAATTTTGGAGGCTTGTTTTATTACAAGTCCAGTTAATTAACATTCTAATTTTATCGGTAAAACTTGTTTTTTTTTTTTTTTTGTGTTTGGGTAAATTTTAATCTCAATTCTCAAGACTAAAGTCGAATTTTGTTACCACGCGTTTTTTGGTTTTGTTGCTGTTAGTGTGTGTTTGTTTAAATGGGTGATAACAATTTTGTGTGACCTTCAAGATACTATTACCGGGTGTAATAATGGTGCACTGTTATTGTGCCAAATATTTAGTTACGGCTACCTTCGGAACTGTATTTTTTTGTATCCGATGGTATTTACAACAGTAACCTTTGGTTTTTAAATTCGCTTTACACACTGTTAAATTATTTTATTTTTGGAAAATTTTCCATCCTCAGAGAAATCGTAATCTAAAAATAATTAAATTTATTTACAATCCCGCAAAGCTAAGAATTTATTCTATATTTCAATTTATAAATGTGGTGATCTTGAATAAAGGTCATGACATTCTCGATAGCACGGCCATTTTTTCCTATCATCTTAGTATTGTAAAAATTTTTTTTGAAAAACTTGTCAAATGAAATTAGGTTACATTTTAATCAAATAGAAGGTAATGAAGGTTACGAGGCCATAAAATACGGGAAGAAATTCATAATGTGCAATATGATTGCATTGAAAATTCAAATAGGAAAAAAAATCGAAAATCCATCTGAAAATATGTTCGTAGTTTTATTTTGCCCCCGGTATATTATGATTAACGCCCTTATCTCCTTATCAATCAACCGTAAATCACAAATTATCAATCATTATTAAAAAAATAATGTACATAAATTCCACCCTGTGCAATGAGAAATTTTGTTTTACATTTTATTTGCACTAGAAATTCTCACACTTTATCTTTTATTACGTATCAAAACTCACTATTTATTAAAAAAAAAATTATTAGCTATTAATTAATAAATTTACTCACAGTGACTTTATCTTTATTACACAAAAAATATTAACCAAACAATTTGAAACAACACTTTACTGGAAGGCGGACACAGACGGTTTAAATGAATTTCGGTAGAGCTAAATGAATTCAATACGTCAAAAGGTTGAATGAAGGTTATTTCGTAAAAAATAAAAAACAGCAACGATTTGGGATTGCCCGACTACCAAGTTTTGAATCATTTCTGGTGAAAAGGCTTTTTAGAACAAACTATCAAATAGATATTAATTATTATCGTTTGAGGATTAAATTTACATTATAAATGTGTAGATTTAATTGAATAACATTGTTATTTTAATTTATGTTAAATTTTTTGTAATTTTCTTTAATAATTTGAATAAAATACGTGTGAGCGATTTGTAAGGCCATCTATTGGTCGTTCTTTAAAACTTAGGTTTGTTTTTATTCAAAAGGCTTTTAGTAAAGTTATCCACCGATGTCGGATTCTGTATTTTTATTGCTTTAAATTGGTCTACACTAGATATAACAAAACTTTTGACCTAAATTTAGGGAGTTAAGAGTGATTTTAAAAATATCAGATTATTACGGCCATTCTAGTGGAACATATTTACGGCTGTTTGATGAGATTATTAGATTTCTACTTATTTTACTATTGCGTGACATTGCATTTGAAGTTTTCGAAATTATACTTGATGTACATGGTGTTTTGAGCTGCTTTTTTAAGTTACAGATTTTAAGGAATTTTGAGCAATTCACTGAAACAGCAAATGTTGAACGAAAAACGAAAAATTGCTTGTTGCAAAATCGTTTTAGGAAGCGTAATACGCACGAGTTGTTGCCTTAGAATGGAAAATATAAAAAATACTATTTATTCGAAAAATAACTAGGAAAATCGTTAATTTGTTGTTGCTCGGACGATGGATGCCAAGCGACTTCCTTCATTTATAAAATTGAAGCGCACACGTAAGATCAACGCATGCTCAGTCGCAAAAACTTGAAAAACCAAAAATCATAAGAAACTACAGATAAAATTCGCCGTGGCGCTCACAATATGATCTACATTTTTCAACATTCTCCCACCTTTTTAAATTGCTCTAATTGACGATTTCGGTAATTTAACAAACGTCCATATAGATAATGATTAGTTGAAATGAAGAATAAGTCACCGACCTTAAAAGTTTTACAGAGATCTTTATTGACTTTTGTTCTTCTGGAAAGTTGACCGAGGTACTCTGTGCGAAAACGATCTTTGATTTCCTCGCGTAGTCGCTGCCGATAACGTAACTTGCGGGATAGCGATGTTTTTTCAATTTCGTCTATATCGGGTACGTCGTCTACGTGAATTTCTTTCAAAAACATGTCTGGGCTTATGACACAATGTTGTTTTTATCTTCCGGTGAATAGGTGATGGGACGATCATTATTGACCGATTCGCATTCGCAGAGTGTGGTGTTCAATTCCTCGTAACTGAGACTTGTAATGCCAAGGGTTCTTTTCAGAAGATCTTTTACAAGGCGTACCATTCTCTCCCACCACCCACCCCACCATGGGGCGAATGGAGGATTAAAAACCAACTCAATTTTTTCGGTCGCAAAAAAACTCGAAATTTTCTCCCAATTGACGTGTTGCAGTAAACGGTTAGCTTTGACAAAATTGGTACCGTTATCGCTGTAAATGTAGCTCGGTCTTCCTCTACGATGTATAAATCTGCGCAAAGCTTCGAGAAATCCGTCAGCTGACAATGTCGTAACTAGCTCAAGACGCAGGTAAAGAAACAGATGTAGAACTTTTGACCTTCTCGTAGAAAGAGAGGCCCTGCGTAGTCTACTCCCGTGATTTCAAAAAGTTTTGCATCTCTGACTCTCCTTGCGGGCAAACTCGTAGGCGGTGCTTTTAATGTTTTTCCTGCAAAACGGCGACAGGTAACACACTTTTGTATGACATTTTTTACAGCACGCCGACTTGAAGTAATCCAAAAATTTTCTCTCAAAATTTTTAACATTGCATTGATGCCCGTGTGATTATTTTTCAGGTGTGTATGCGTAATAAGCAGTTTGACCAATTCATGATTATAGCTTAAAACTATCGGAAATCTGAAGCCAAAACTGTCATCGCGATTTGAAACCAGTGATTTCGTTCTGATTAATCCGGTGCTTTCTTCTTTATAGACTTCGAGGGTCTTTAATCTTGAATCGTTTATTCCTTCAAAGGCCTCGTCTTGGCTGATTTTCAAAATTCGCGATTCTGCATCAATAAATTCTCTCGCGTTGATTTCACCCTTTTGGCGGCATTCTGGATTTACTTTGCAATTTCGCGCAAATCGAAAAATCCAAGCAATCATTCGGACGGTTTTTAAATAACTTGACATTCTGAGCAAATACCACGGTGGATCAGATTCTCTGATAATCACATTAGCACAACTGAGTACCGTAGCCTCATGAATGAAACTTTCGGGCGTAGTTTTCTCTGCGTTTTTCTTCAACTCTTCGTTAATTTCATCCTCGTTAATCTCAAAACGATCAGCTGGCCAGTGATCAGGAGAATCTTTTAGCCAGTCTGGTCCCTCCCACCATCTGGAATTTATGAGCTGTCTGGTTATACACCCTCGTGACGGCAGATCGGCCGGATTTTTATTGCCTGGTACGTGACGCCAAGTTTTGATATCAGTGGTCGCTCGTATTTCTGTTATTCTATTCCACACAAAAACTGCCCATTGACCATTACGACGGATCCGTCCAAAAAATTACCTCTACCTTCTTTAATTTTAACGAATCGATTGTGGTTTTCATCAAGCGTGCTCCAAGCATTGCTGCCAAGAGTTCCATGCGTGGAATCGAAATATCTTCTCGTGGCTTCACTCGTGATTTTGCTTGTACCAGCTGAACGGACGTACCATTTTCTCCTTCCACTCGAACAAAAAGTACAGCCGCATATGCGGTTTTGCTTGCGTCGACAAACATGTGGAACGTTACTTTGTCACGTGTGTCTCCGAAAATCTACACTTAGACCTCGAAGTTCAGGAATCTGATCGTACCAGGCTTGAAACTGTTTTTGGGATTCATCTGGGATCTCATCGTCCCAATTTAATTCTTTGATTCCCCATAAATTTTGGAGCAATATTTTCGGTGGTAGCAAAGTGGGCGTGGCCCAACCGAGTGTGTCGAAAACTTTATGCGCCGCGGATAGAACAAAACGTTTCGTAATTTTTTCTGGTCGTTTTTCCGTTATTGTTATATTAAGTTCCAATGTATCTTTGTCCTTGTTCCAAATCACTCCGAGTACGGCACTGTTGTCAGATTGGCCATTATCGTGCGTCATCTCCCACCCTCGGAGGTCAAAACAGGCTTCTTTCATGATCCGTGTAGTTTCGTCTTGGAAATACTGAGCCTCCATTTCCGATTTCACGCTCGTGAGACAATTATCGATGTAGAATGAGTCGCGTATTTTCTCTATCAACTCTGATTCTTCAATGTTCGTGGATTTTTGAACCATTTTTTCCAAATGACAATCGATTGTTGCTCCTAGCAGAAATGGGCTACAGGTCAACCCAAAAACAACGCGACGGTGTTGAAATGTAATAATTTTTCTTGGTTCTGTCTTGCTCCACCAAAAAAATTTCAAAAATTGTCAATCCGAAGGCGCAATGTTTATTTGTAAAAATGCTTTTGCAATGTCAGCAACTATTCCAATTTCATGATTCCTGAATCTCAACAAAATATTTCAAGGTATTTGTGGAGTGAAACTCCGTCTTTTGTTTTCGCGGAAGCATCGAATACTGGTCGGACCGGTGTGGTGCTACTAATTTTTAGAACATAACGATGTGGTAAATAATAATCATGCTCTGTTAACTGATCACTCTTTTCAACTATAAAACGATTATTTGCGAGTGGGGGGGGGGGGGGGGTGCTTCTTCTTCCAGGGAAGCGCCACTTCGTAGCGCCCTTCTTGAGTGACCCGAGTGGTGGATACAAAATTTGCCTTTGCTTGAGCGAGATAATTTTCCTTTGAAACTCTCTCAGCTGGATCTGTAATTCCCAGCGCATCAAGTCTCCATAAATCCGTAATATCTGCTTCTCTAGCAAACATCGAAATAACTGTGAGAGCAGCATCTTGGCGTTCCGAAAAATTTGTTGAATTTTTCCCCATTATAGTCCAGCCAAGGAGAGTTTCCACCGCGGTCTCACCAGTGGGAATTTGTACAATTTTAGCTGTGTACAGTCGCCCGACCACATTCGCGCCTATCAACACAGCTATAGATTCGGTGTCGTTGCCAATGTCGGATAAGTAGATTCCTTTACTTTTCAGCTCGTTCAAACGTGTGCTGTTTTCATATGCCGCAATATTTTGACAAATGATCTCCTCGTGAAATGCCGAAAAAATACCATTGTCGGGGTTCTGACATCCCCCCACCAAATAATAAGTGCACCATGTTCTTTTCACCGATATTTTCGAAATTTAATTTTTCGGCAAAACTGGCTAACACGTACGATTTGGCCCTTTCAACTTGACGCGGAGCGTCTGCAAATAAACTTGGGGATCTTGGAAGGTTACGTTGGCGAGAGCGAGATTTTTTGTCATTGTCTGGATTTCACCCACGGTCTCATCGCTATCATTTTTGGTCACTTCCCGACACATCAACAAAGCATGTTTTTTACCACACCAGGCACACTTTATTCTAGAACGACACTTATTGTAGCTGTGGTTCAATTTCAAACACGCAAAACACGCTTTTTTGTCTTTCACAATATCTTGTCTCGCACTCAAACTCAACTTTTTTGCTTTTTCACACGAATCGCTGTCGTGACTCTCTCCACAAAAAATACACTTACTCGGAACTATGTTTGTTTCGTTCGATGTAAACAAAGCAGCAGCGGTTGGTACTTTTGTTGTTGATGTGACTTGGTTTTTGCTCGTCGAATCCGTTTATCGCTAATGAAATTCTCTCTTCGTTTTGCACTTCTGATTCCAAGAATTTGATCAAAACTTTCAATCGATCTTGGGCATTATCAACTCTAGTATTTTGGCGTTGCCAGGCACGCAAAATCTCTTCGGGTAGAGAGGATTCGACGAGAGTGACGCCTAATGATTCAAGAGCTCTCAAATGTGTTTCCAACTTATCGTAAATCTGTGTTAAATTACCTTTCGACTTGCTGAGCACGAGTTTCAATAATTCCCGGACGTAAATTTCTACTCGAAGATCGTCCCGTCCGAATCTATTTTTCAAACTTTCAACTGCTTTCGTGTAGTTTGCCGCCGTCGGCGGGTAACTGTTCACAACTTCGCTCGCTCTTGATTCCTCACACATCGATTGGATTAAATATTGGAACTTATCTGCGGTTTGAATTAGGGGGTCTTCGTACACTTTCTCAAACATGCTCCAAAACTGCAACCAATCTTTTGGATCGCCGTTGAAACGCTTCAGCTCGAGTTTTGGTAAACCATGCCATTTGGCAAAACCATGCCATTTTAACGATTCTAACCCATTGTCAACAAATTCAAAAATCTAACTGGCACCGCGCTACATGCAGCAAGTGGCGGTAGCCAAACACGGAAAAGCCGTCTAATCGTATAGTCGATTATCAAAATAAGTTACAATTCCTAATCGACACAGGTGCTGAAGTCTCTGTCATACCACCAACAAATTCGGAAACGTCGAACCCGTCCACGTTTAAATTATTTGCAGCAAATTCTACTGCCATCGATACGTACGTAAGAAACTCATGGACCCTATCACAAAACTCGATATCAAAGGGAAAGCAATTCAAATCCGAGATACTGGGATTACTACGCGAATTCAAAACAGTAACCCACGCGTCTACAAATCTAAACACAATAAAGCACAACGTCACTCAAAGTATTGAGACATCTGGTCAACCGTGCCACGCAAAGGTACGTCGTTTAAATGCCGACAAAACCAAAATCGCCAAGGAAGAAATTGAAACGTGGGTAGCGCAAGGGATATGCCGACCCTCCAAGAGCAATTGGGCGAACCCATTACATATAGCACGAAAGAAAGACGGTAACTGGCGATTATGCGGCGACTATAGAGCCTTAAATGCGATAACAAAACCCGACCGTTACCCGATTCCCTTCGTGACCGATTTCACACACCAACTCGAGTCATGTACAGTATTCTCAAAACTCGATCTCATCCGAGCCTACCACCAGGTACACCTATCGATGAACGAGACATTGAAAAAACGGCAATCATCACTCCTTTTGGATTGTTTGAGTTTCCCCGAATGACATTTGGGTTACGTAACGCGGCTCAAACGTTCCAACGTGTTTCCGTATACATCGATGATCTGCTGATCGCATCACGAAACACGGAGGAACACCTCAAACACCTGCGTATGGTCTTACAACGTCTAAGTGACGCGGGATTAGTAATTAACCTTAACAAGTGCGAATTCACAAAGAACGAAATATATTTTCTCGGATTTCACATCACCACAAACGGCATGGGACCAGATAAGCATAGAGTAGAAGCAATCCAAAATTTTCCTCGACCAACTACCAAATTTTCCCCGACTGCCAAATTATTACCGAATTTTTCTACAGAGCGGTATTAAAGCAATATTCACATAAAGGGTGGCAACCACTTTTCTTTTATTCCCGAAAATTAAGCAATACCGAAACCCGTTACAGCACATACGACCGGGAGCTTTTAGCCGCTTACTCGGCTATCAAACACTTTAAAAATTTTGTCAATGGTTTGTGGTCGGAAAATAGGGTAAATTCTCGACCTTCAGAGAATTTACCCTATTTTCCGACCACAAACCATTGACATACGCATTACACCAAAAACTCGATAAAGCCTCACCCAGACAACGCGACACATCAACTGGTACACAACTCCCATTCATTCCTAAGGCATTTCAACGACAAATTTACGAATCGTTCCACAACGCCTCTCACCCCGGTATCCGCGCCACAGCGAGACAAATCCGAAAAAAATTTGTGTGGCCAGCTATGAACCAAAAAATACGCTCTTGGGTTAAACACTGTGCACGTTGCCAAAAGTGCAAAATAACAAAGCACGTCAAAAGTAAGACTGGAACTTATGAATTGACCAGCAAACGATTCGATGAACTACACATCGACATCGTCGGACCTTTACAACCGTCCGAAGGGAACTTATTGTTTAACAATGATCGATCGCTATACACGCTGGCCAGAAGCCACTCCAATCCCGAATATTAAAGCTGAAACCATAGCTGATGCGTTGATCAAAACATAGATCAGCCGATTCGGAGTACCAACTAGCATCGTAACCGATAGAGGCGCACCACCACTTACAATCCAGCTTGCAACGGGATGTTAGAACGATGGCACTGCAGTTTTAAAGCCGCAATAATGTGCGTCGGTGAAAAAAAATGGACAAAGTCGTTAACGCTAATACTACTCGGTCTGAGAACGTCGTTCCGAGACGATTATCAAAGTACGTCAGCTGAACTCGTTTATGGAGAACATATACGGATTTCATTCAACCCAGCAAAAATATCCATCAGTCCGAATTTGTCATACAGTTGCACAACCAATTCAAAGACATTCAACCTTCGTCGATTTCACGACATTCGAAAGAACAAATCTTCATATTCAAAGAACTACCAACATGCGAATTCATTTTGGTCCGAACTGACGCGGTTCGTCAATCATTACAACCTCCATACGAGGGACCATACCAAGTAATCAAACGCAACGAAAAATATTTCACGCTACTAATTAAATGTTTCATCGAAGCACCACAACTTGATCAACCAGCAGATGAATCGATCGAAATAACAACCAAACCAAACTCTACGCAGAGCCCTACACATACCGAAGAACAAGGCTGGGCAGTAACGAATTACATGTATTTGAATTACGTAATTAAAATACAAATTACAATTTGTAATTTGTATTTTAATTACTCATTCTCCAAGTAACAGTATCTTGTATTTTAATTACATAAATTCTAAGTAATTGTAATTTGTATTTTTAATTACCCCAGTTTTTGAAATTTCTTATTTAAATTTTTCAAGGCTTATTAAAATTTGGTTCCAGAGTCATCAGCATAAAACCTAATCTTAATAATCTTTTTCTAATGATACGTTTTTTCACTAAATGAATTTTGTCAAATCAAATTTATCAATTTACAAATGTAAAGTATTTGTAATTTGTATTTTTTATTTTGTTGTAACTAGGAAAAGTATTTTAATTACTCAGTGTAATGTAATTTGCCCAGCATTGTAATTAGGTAACTGTCATCATTGTTTGCAATGGGCGATATTGGCCCTTAACAGTTGAGTGCGATTTCAAAAATATAATTTTGTAGAACTTTTACTAAACGAACGATTCGTATGGATTAGGGTTTTTGACTAGGTAATTAAAGGGCCTATTCCAAGTGCTTTGACTTGTAGTAATTAAAGGGCCTATTTCAAGTGCTAGCCAAACCATTGTCATCATTGCTGGCAATGGCCGGTATTAGCCCTTGAGAATTGAGTGCGATTTCAAAAATATAATTTTGTAGAACTTTTACTAAATGAACGATTCGTATAAATTAGGATTTTTTAATTAGGTAATTAAGGGTCCTATTCCAAGTGCTAGCCAAACCTTTGTCATCATTGTTGGCAATGGCCGATATTGGCCCTTAAGGGTTGAGTGCGATTTCAAAAATATAATTTTGTAGAACTTTTACTAAACGAACGATTCGTATGGATTAGGGTTTTTGACTAGGTAATTAAAGGGCCTATTCAATATGTTAGCCAAACCTTTGTCATCATTGTTTCACAATTGCCGATATTGGCCCTTAAGGGTTGAGTGCGATTTCAAAAAGATAATTTTGTAGAACTTTTGCTAAACGAACGATTCGTATATATAAGGGTTTTTTAAGTAGGTAATTAAGGGTCCTATTCCAAGTGCTAGCCAAACCTTTGTCATCATTGGTGGCAATGGCCGATATAGGCCCTTAAGGGTTGAGTGCGATTTCAAAAATATAATTTTGTAGAACTTTTACTAAACGAACGATTCGTATGGATTAGGGTTTTTGACTAGATAATTAAGGGTCCTATTCCAAGTGCTAGCCAAACCTTTGTCATCATTGTTGGCAATGGCCGATATAGGCCTTTAAGTGTTGAGTGCGATTTCAAAAATATAATTTTGTAGAACTTTTACTAAACGAACGATTCATATGGATTAGGGGTTTTGACTAGGTAATTAAAGGGCCTATTCCAAGTGCTTTGACTTGTGGTAATTAAAGGGCCTATTCCAAGTGCAAAACCTTTGTCATCATTGTTGGCAATGGCCGGTATTAGCCCTTGAGAATTGAGTGCGATTTCAAAAATATAATTTTGTAGAACTTTTACTAAACGAACGATTCGTATGGATTAGGATTTTTTAATTAGGCAAGGCTGGGCATAGTAACGAATTACATGTATTTGAATTACGTAATTAAAATACAAATTACAATTTGTAATTTGTATTTTAATTACTCATTCTCCAAGTAACAGTATCTTGTATTTTAATTACTTAAATTCCCCAGTTTTTGAAATTTCTTATTTAAATTTTTACAAGGCTTTTGAAAATTTGGTTCCAGAGTCATCAGCATAAAACTTATCATAATAATCTTTTTCTAATGATACGTTTTTTCACTAAATGAATTTTGTTAAATCAAATTTATCAATTTACAAATGTAAAGTAATTGTAATTTGTATTTTAATTACAAATGACAATTCAAAGTAATTGTAACTTGTATTTTAATTACTCCACTCGAAAGTAATTGTAATTTGTATTTTAATTACTGAGAGAAGTAAACAAACCAGCTCAGAAAAGAGTAACTTTCCATAATAATCTCAGTGAATGCGAGTTTACGACCATTTTCTGAAGAAAAATTTTCAACAGGCAACCAATCGACGTAGTCTATTTTGTAAACAAATTTCCCCTTCCGAACATAATTCTTTTGTTTTCCATTTAAAATATATTGAATCTGCTGAAAATTTTTCTTCAGAAAATGGTCGTAAACTCGCACTGAGCAACCAAAATCAAGAGAGGATCGCAACATCAACAAACCAGTTCGCTTCCAATAGCTTTGTATCGTTCACTGCGTTCACTGAGGGCAGGATAGTGTGACGGCACCAATAACGTCCACGGTACGCTCCCCCATATAAGTTGCGGTTCACTGGGCGAATAAATTGACGTCTCCAAAATGGTACTCACTAACTCGACCCCTGAATATAAAAAAAGGTTAATAAGATGGCGAACAAGTAACACCGCATTTTTATGTGTTCTAATTTTATAATTTATTTCTGTAAATTAAACAGTTTAATAAACTGAATTTTCAATCGTTATAAGTATTGTAACATAAATATAAACCATCGTATTTATTATTAGTGTGAGAGTAGCAATATAAATCTCAGAGTTTAAAATATCGAACTCAGCCCCAAATGCGTGCGTACGGAAAGTGGAAGTGTGGTTTAACCGGGCACAAACGATATCTAACGTATCAATAACCACTTCCACAACCACAATCGTGCAATTACCATTTTCATTCAGTTATTGAAGATACTCTATTTACAAAAGAGTTCTTGACCATCACTAACAAATTGAGGATATTCATTGCAGTTGGGAGAACCCCAAACGACAATAATGGCAGCCATTATTCATTCATACTTCGCAATTATGCAGCATAACTTAAATATGTCACAACTAGTCGATTGCAACTGTTAATACAGCCACCTAATCTATTCAACCAACAAACTAAGGATTGGGAAACACTTACTGTTAATCTAAAGTCGCTAGAAGTTATGAACTACACCTCAGAATTATCAATACTCCAGAATCAAAGCTGTAAACCTACCCAGCGAAAACGTCCTTAACCGCCCAACATAACAAAATTTGCCCACTACATGTAATTGTTTCCCCTCTTCTTATATTATGTAACTTAGATACACTCGTCTTTATGTACAACCTTAGACGTTAACTTACCTTTACTACCACACCTTTTCTCTTCGGACATTGCATATTAAAAATGTAAAGCGTCTATCTGTATCCCAGCATCACTAGGATGAATAGAATCGTTAACTTCGTGTTATTAAGAAAAATTAGTAATTCCATAAAATGTGATAAAGCAAATGTAATGTAGCGCTAATTTATTCGAAAACGTCACAATTTGAGTTTACCTCCTCACAGTCATATAATAAATAGCATACACAATTAAGTAAATCTAAACAAAAACAACTTTTCTTATCTCTCGAACTCAAACAAAACGCTATATCATATTCAGTTTGTCTATATTTAAACCGAAGTGCTGTTACCAATAAGATTTATCTTTGTCGTGACCTTTAGCCAACAGTTTTATGTGCAATAAATTGTTTTTGGCACAAGATTTGTGTCTCCAAATAACTATGCTTAGTAAGCTGCTTCTCGACCGAATATTTGTTCTAAAAATAATAAATTTATAAACAAAATATATCTCTGCCTTCAAGTAACGACATCGCACGTAAAATATAAATTTAAACATACATGTAACACCATCTATGAACAGGCGGTGGTAAATAAAACAGCCACAATTAAATTTTTCATTGTTTTTTGCTCATTTTTTTTGTTTTGGTTTTATTTTCAATAACATGATAATTTTTTTTTTATATATTTTATAACATAATAATATTTATAATTAATTAATCATTTAGATTTTATAATATACTAGTTTAATATAAGTTTTCATATTTTGTATTCTATTTTTTTGAAGTTTCAAGGTTACAACATTTTAAACGGTTTGTGTTTCTTAAACATTGCTTTTATATCATCTGTCTTACAATAATTTTGTTTGTTTTTATTGATGTTTTGGATTATAATTTTGAATTTATGTACTAAAAACATATCGATTTTTTACATAATAAATTAGGTTTTTTCTATTAATATTCTACGTAAGCATAACTGTAACTTTTGTTCTCATTTTTTTTAGTACTACATAGCGATTAGCTCAATTCTTGTGTCTTGGATACATTTCTTGTACTAATTTTATATTTATTATTAGAATTGAGCAATTTTAGAACGATACAAAATTTTGAATAAATTTTTGATTATTTTTGAACACAATCTCTAAATTATTTTGTTTTAATATATAGTTTAATAAAATCAGGTCACACCAATTGATTGAGAATTTATTTTTTGTTATAACTTTTCGTGATTAATTTGAAATTAAATAAATTACAATATTAACAAGGTAAATATTTATTTTGTGCGACCGACAATTTTTTTTTTGTTTGGTTTGAGTCTTTTATTTTTATGTAACTAAATATAATATATGACGGGATATACCGTGACCAACATAATAATTTCACTACTCTTAATAAATTTATTTTGCTTTACAGGATTCTAAACTCTATGAGTCTGGATAAATATGGTAAAACCTTAAGAAGTTGTCACTTAGGTGCGCGCTCTCGGCCCAAATAAAAATCTCATGGTTTTGTTTTAATTATTTCGGCAAAAAGTGACAAGCTAATCTCTAACCGGGGGCGCTCACAATCTTAGTCCACATTTAACATTTTTTAAGGCATTTGCAAATTAGAAAAGAGATTTTTGTGTGTCGATAAATAAGGAGGGGGATACAAATCAACAGCAGATATAACAATAAAATTAAATTTATTAAATTAATTTTTTATATTTGGTTCTAATATTTTATTAATATCTAATAATAAGCATTAACATATATTAAGTTAATTAATTATATATTATTTTTGTATTTACATAATAGGTAAATAATATTGCATAAATATATGTAGCAAACTAAAATCCATATACACATTTTGTTTTGTTTTTAATTTTTAACGTCTTTGGTTTAAGTTTCATGTTTTATATATTTACATAATCACTAAGCAATGGCTAAGTATAAATAAATTCTAAAATGTTTTATTTTTATTTTTTATTCCATAAAAGGATTTCTAAGTAAAAGGATACATATATTGTCAAAGTTTATTATTTTTAATTTTTTGCTTGTTTGATTTTTATTTTTGGAAAATCAATACTAAATTACTAAGCAGTAAATAAAATAAAAGAAAATCAAAGTTACATATAAGAAAACTGAAAATATATTCAAACACACATTTTAGAATGTTTAAGTTGAGTTTGGAATTATGAATTTTTATATTATGCAAATTGTTGAACTTGGTTTGCACTTTGAAATATAATACTAAGAACGTACCATTCTTACCAAGGCTTATTCAATGCGTTACGTGGTAATTTGTAAAAAAATTGTATTGATCTTTGGTTAGTGGAACCGTTTAAGCACACATGTTTATCTAAAGTTTATATAAAGTAATGTAGGATGAAGCTCATTCTAGCATTGTGGATACGCTGTTTTTGTCTTAAACACATTTTTTTTATTAAAAACGTGGTGAACAAGTGTTCCTACAGACTTTGTTTCATAATAATATTGTTCACATTTTTTTGCAGAATTTAAGCTTAACAAATATTTTTGTTTAGCCAGTACAATTGTTGTTTGATTGACAGCTGCAAAGTATCGGAAATAATACTAGAAAATAAATATTTAATGAAAAACATTTTAAATTTACTAAACAATTAGGTGATGTTTGAAAATCTACTAACCTTTACTGGTCGATCAATAAAATATTGTGGTGTTTGGGTTAGATAGATTATTTTCGAGGTGGAAGAATGACAGCGAAGTGTGGAATGGCCAATTAAATGAAAAGCTCAGTTCATGTTGAAATTATTGAACTAACATTGGAATATCAAACATAAATATATTAAACATAATGTCAGTTAATCAATAAAACACAACAAAACCCTTAATACTTAGCTACGGGTCTGAACATACTTTGTGTCATGGCATGCAACCAATTTTACGCACATAAATTTACCGAAACAGAAAAAGCTGCTGGGTTCATACAGCATTCATTCTGACAACATCTTATATAGTTCGATAGAATACATTCTTAAAGCCGTAACAAGCATGAAACGCATTAAGCCAATCAACAACCCTCCCCCCCCCCAACAATCTTGATAATTTGGTCAGAAAAAAGGTACATACAAAGCCTTGACTGTAAACAACCATTTGGCATGATGTTCACATATGCGGCTAGCAACCTTATACTTGCCTTCCGTAAAACCGTATGACTCAATTGATTAGAAAGCATAAATGATTTTTTTTTTTAATCTATGCAATATTTTCTGGGGCTCAAGGCACTCCCCATCTTTCGCAGTTAATTTTACCGTCCTACTTTACGCAGTAGTAGCCAAATCGAGGACGTACGGCTATAGAACCGCTTTGTATAAACCACCTGCACATTGCATTGCTTCATGCCAACCTATAGTGCTGACATGAAAGGTGGGTCGGCCCATCAACAAGGGGTCATAGTTGTGTTCATCGTCATCACCGATCGTAATCAGATGATGAAAAATCCCTTTTAAAGCATAAAGGATATTGCGTACTAAGCATACTTTATATACTAGAAATTTGCAATTACACTTACGTATATAAAGTACGCTTAGTACGCAATATCCTTTATGCTTTCTAATCAATTGAGTCATACGGTTTTACGGAAGGCAACTATGAGGTTGCTAGCCGCATATGTGAACCTCATGCCAAATGGTTGTTTACAGTCAAGGCTTTGTATGAATCTTTTACACATCGATTAATTAAATTGATGGATGGTTTCAATTCTCATTTGCGGAATCTGCGAACGCTGCACTGGTTCACGGAACAGTGGGATGATTTAATTATATTTTTACTATCCAGTAAAATTGACAAAGGAACGAGGCAAAATCCCGAATTGCAAAGATATTTCTTATTTTATTAAATAACGATATACATATGGGAAATTACCTATCAAGTCTTCGAGTTCTTCTACATTATGTGAAACCTATACACCGTCTATGTCTCCTCGTGTAATCAAGGCTACAACGATTTCACAATTCATCTTTTTCGTATGATACTTCTTCGAATGTTTGCTATTCTATGTTTTGCAAAAATTCGTCGCATTCAATTTTGCGTTGTTTGGCATTTTTGAAAATGTACGGTTCATTCATGTACGGTTTGTCTCCCTAAGCATCACACTTTATTGCACATTAGCACTAGTACTCCCTAGATATTTTCAATATCTAAATTTGTACAAAATTTGAATGGATAAAATATCAGCACACTTTGATCGTACCTCATCTGCTTCTCCATTGCAAGAAGATACCTCCAAGCTACCTTCACCACCAACGGATATTCAGTTACCCCGCTTAAAGATGCCTATGTTCGACGGTGTCTAACAGCCGGAATCTTACAAAATCGTAAAAACTCAAAACAATGACGCTAACTATGATGAACCGGGCTTGGGATATGTTGAAAGGCTGATATACCACTAGTCCGCCTCAGGGCTAACTAGAATTATAATCATCACGAGCAATGTGCGCTGTTTGAATATTATTATCAAGGAGTAACTCGATCCTGCAACCTATCGCTAGTAGAAGCTATCCGTGCTATCCGTCATCAGGGAGAAATATCCAACATTTCAGGAATTCATGAATGTTCTAGGTAGTCGTTGGGAATCACTAGAAATGATTTTCTCATCATCGCAGCCATTCTCTGTCACATCACTTAAACCTAGTAAACATTTAAGAATTTGCATGGACCGATTCCCAAGTTGTACTTGGTTAGCTCTGGAGTCCACCCAGTCGCTGGGAGACATTCGTAGCAAATCGCTTCCGGTAATTACTCGATTTTTTGGAACATACGAGTTGGCATTTCATAGGACAACCTGCAGGCTGCGGCTCGCGGGCGTCAACCCGTCTTTATTAGGCAATCATCCATTGTGGTGGAACGGGCGGCCATGGCTTCAAGGAACACACGATAAATTTAACCAGCCGCGCCAGCCAAACCAAAGCACCGTCGATTAACAACGACATGTCAGCTTTGTAACGGTGCCAGAACTGCTTTGGTCGTTCGGATTTTGAGTCAGAAAGACCTAATGGGTTCACTTCGCCCATGAGATTTTACGATATTGGTCTGGAGAGAACCTTATTTAACGCTTCAAGAATTCAAATTTACCATACTGAGGGAAGCATCTTCTCTTGCTACCTAAGAATGAGCAATTACCGCATTTAATCATCGCACAAGTTCAGACGCTTCACGGTAGCCCCCAGCTCATGATAGCTTATCTCTATGGAAGTATGTCGTTTGACAACAACTAATGGCAATCTCTGCCGAAAAACCGAATGTCGAAAGGCCGAAATGGTCGAAAGGTCGAATATCGAGACGCCGAATTTCGAAAGGCCGAATGTGTTTTAAGGCCGAATATGTCGAAAGGGCGATTGTGTCGAAAGGCCGTATATCGAAATTGATTTTAATTTTTCATCTTTTTATGAATGAAAATTTTCAAAATTTATATTTTTATGAAAACCAAAATTTATATTTTAATCAAAATTTTAAAAAATGTTTAATGTTTGTATAAAAATGTTTAATAGTAAATCGGCTTAAATATTAAAATTTTCTTACGTTATTTTTATCATATAATTAAAAATTAATTAATTATAATAAAAAAAAAAAAGAAATAAATTTTTTTCCAACAAAATTTGATGTTACATACACAGGATTTATTAGCACGTATTTTCAATTTTGTTAAACCATTTTACATTAAAAAATAAATTTAATGGTTTTAAATATTGATTTCAATCAATTAAATGAAAGAAAATTTAATGAAAATTCGGCCTTTCAACCCAATCTGCCTTTCCACACGTTCGGCTATTCGACCCATTCGGGCTTTCGACATTCGGCCTTTCGACCCATTCGGCCTTCAGACATTCGGCCTTTCGACCCAATCGGCTATTACACATTCGGCCTTCCGACATTCGACCTTTCAAACATCGAATAGGATTTGCGATCCCTTTTTAAGTTTGCTAGAAATGACATTCTCAATACATCTAGCAAATCCGCCATATTACTTAATATCCAGCACATTGCTGAATTATACATTGACATTTAAATAAAAACCAGAGTTTAAATGGGATTTCATTTTGCTCTTCGCTCTTCATTTTTGTTCAAGAGCGATAATAAAAACTATTAAAAAGCTCTTTATAAAGAGCGATATTGTAAAAAAAAAATATCGCTCTGAAGAACTGGAGCATTATTTTTATTATAAGGCTCTTGCTCTTTGACTATTGCGTTTGTGTTATCATATTTTCGCTCTTTGTTATTGCGCTATATTGAGAAAATAAATACGCTCTGCTCTGATGAATAAAAACGTCATTATTATATTGCTCTTACTCTTGTTATTACGGCAAACGGTTACATTCAAAACCTTCTAAATTTCTTTAGAAAGCCAGATTGTTTTATTAGCGAACAGATTTTACAGAAATATGGCTAAATAAGATGTAAATTACAGATTATTTCTCCACCGATTTTCGATCTGCCTCACAGCAGATAAACCTCGACAGCTGCATGGATACATTCCTAAAGCGATTGTGATTCAATTCAATATATGCTTTGGAAGTGGGATTCTAAAATAGTTTTTAGATAAAGTTATGGAATATGGCCAACAGCAGATAAACCTCGATAGCTGCATGGATTACGGAAACTGCCAAAGACAGTAGCTTTTTAGGTTACTCATATTGATACATCTGCCGTAACCTGTTTAAAAAACTCATAATGATATAATTATTATACATCTGCCGGGAAATTTAGTCGCAATCAAAGGAAAATAAGAAAAATGGGTGACAGCAAGCTAATGTTAGTGTAGGATCCCGGAATTAGGAAAATCCATCCTAATCGGCCATATAGGCCATATTACAGAACTTTTTCTAAAAATCATTGTAGAATCCCGTTTTCATCACGCATGTAAAATTTCACTAAAACCTGTTAAGGAAGAGCCAAGCTCCATTATAATTGGACATATTCCAGAACTTTAACCAAAAATCATTTTAGAATCCCATTTCGAACGCACATGTCAAATTTCACTAAAATCTAAGTCAAAAATCATTTTATAATCCCATTTCCAACGCATATGTCAAATTTCACTAAAATCGGTTAAGGAATAGCGAAGTTCCATCCTAGTTGGCCATATTCCAGAAATTTATCTAAATATCGTTTATCGAACTTTCTTTATTTAATGATACTCAAAGAGCAATTCGTGTGTTACAAAAAATTTTGCTCTCTAATGTATTTTCTTCAATCGCTCTGTAGAACGGGTTGGGAGCGATATTTTTAGCTTTTACGCTCTCTGTTTTAAGAGCAAAATTAAAAATAAAAATTTAAATCATTTTGAAAGAGCGAAATAATTTTTTTTTTTTTGTGTTTATCATTAGAGGGTAAGAGCGTAAAAGCAAACTGAAAAAAAATTTTATTGAGAGCAAGAGCGAAAATTTTTATAAAGAGTTTTGGTTCTTTGTTTATGTATTTGTTGTGAGTATATGCTTAAAAAAGTCGCTTATTCTGAATAGAAATTCTGTAATTTCCCTAAAGTTGATTTACATACAATTTTTAGTTTAAATAACTCCTTAACAATTGGACATTTGAAATGTTATTCAAAATTTTTATTTTCTGTACAAATTTTTTTGACATTTGATCCTTTGAACATCACAATTCGTTTATGATGTGGAATTAATTATTGTTTTGCATGCAGGGCATCTTTTGCGAATGGTATTTGTGATGATTGCGAGGATACATTCCTTGTGTGAATTGGTCGTGGAAAGTTGTAGCCTTATACTGGTAAGAGGTGTATTTCTTTGTTAAAAAATAGTATAGTTGATGGTTCATCATTAAAGGTCATGCACGACAAGTAGATGGTGTTTATTGTTTGAACGTTAGAAAAATCTAAATCGAAATATTTAATTAAAGATAGATAAATACAAAAATAAGGAAGGGAAGTATATAGGGAAGTTAGGTACGATTGCACGGAAAAAGTAATTTCTATTTTTAATGCGACATGAATAGTTTTTTAGGTAATCTGGGAATAGGATAACATTTTTTTTGTGCAGCAAAGGATGGGATGATCCCCGAATATAGATTGAAATAAAATACTCCAGTTGTTTACTGTTGAGGAATACTTACTACTAGTTAGATAATAACTTTGCTGCGCTTATCGTCCTAATTGTTTCTGTGACTAACATCCCCAATTCCTCAAAAAAGTGTTGTGTCAAGGAAGCAGGCAGGGCCAGTGCTCGCATAATTCTGGGAAGATATTTATTTAATGTTTTTTTGCACATATTCCAGAAGTATGCTATAAATATCTAGGATCATCGTTATGGTTGGCCTGTATATCATATCTTAACATATCATAGTCATATAAAAAGTAATGAACAGTGCAGAAAACAGGCGGCCATTTTATACAAAGGAAAAATTTCTGATCAATGCAATTTTCAATGTAGAATAACGACATTCGTAATATTTATGATAATAATAAAATAGATTCATTATTAAGTGGTGCACCGTCACTTGTATAACTTATAGTAAATTTTGAACTAATTAAAAAATTTTAACTAATTTTTCATTACAACAAATTTTAATTTGAACTTTTTGTAAGTTTATAAAACATTTAATTTACTAGATATAATTAAAATAGTATATTTTAAGTAATTTTTTAAACTTCAGTGTAATTTACACCGTTATTTTTTACTTAATTACATATAATCATTTCATTTTGGAAGCGTAATTGCATAAACATAATCAGCTTTTAAAATTTCTGTATACACATATTCACGAGACAGCGAAGGAATTGAAAGAACTTCGGTTATTGGGTATTTCGGTTCCAAAAAAGATTCCATTATACGTGACATTAATCGTTACACTACTTAGAAGACGCGTTTCGAGCATTTGCGCTTTATCAATTTTACTCTGAGTAAAAATTTTAGAAACAAAATTTATATTTTGTAATTTAAATGTTTTCTTAAGAAATTAAATTTAAAATTTGTTGTAATTAAAAATTAGTTAAATTTTTTTAATTAGTTTAACATTCGTAAGTCACGAAGCATCTTACAAAAACCAAAAAAATTGGTTGAATATATTTCGTCATTATCACGGTTTTTGTAAATATTATATGCCAAAGTGCCCATGCTCACCACAAGTAAAATAGTGAAATATTAAAACGTTATTTTTGTAAATTCTACATACTAAAATAAAATTAAATTAACCATTTATGTATCATTAATATAATTAAAAATGTTTTTTTTTATTTTATAAAATACTTTCAATTCCTAAAATTTTTTAATTTAAAATCAAATTTAATTCACACATTTCTCCCATCATAATTACATATAACGTTTGAATAACAATTTTAATTGTTCGTTAATATATTATTATTGGTTTTCACCAAATACAATTTATTTATTTTGTTTTTTTCATTTTAAATTAAATTTTGGTTTTTGTTTCAGCCTTTGTTTTTTTTAATTTTTTATTTTTTTTTGGTTTTTAATTAAATTTCATAATAATAATATTTTATTTATGTACAAAAAATTAAATAATACATGTGTCAGTATGTATATATTTAATTATTTATTTATATAGTACATTGTTTTAATATAATAAAAGATTTATTTATATATGTTTTTAATTTCATTTGTTTTAGTATTGTGCGTATTTTAATTTATTAATTTTTTATTTTGTTTGTATATATAAATATCATTAATACTACCTAAAAGTAAATCCATTTATTAATATTTATTTATTTTATTTGATTTTTTATTTTTTATCTTAATATGTAGGCAGTAAAATATTCATATTTTATTTTATTTAAATTATTGCACGCGAGAGAATAATAAATTGTTCCATTATTATTATTATTAACTAAAATTATTTTGTAGGTTGCTTCTGTCGAAAAATATAAATGTTGTCGTAAAAATGAGTCTGGGTTTATGATATTTGGAAAACCGATGTCGAATTTTATTACGTTTAATATTTGTTTCGGTATGATAAAATGACTTAAATTCGTTCAGGACCAGGAAGGAACAACAAATAATAGAGGCCCTATTCTCGAATTCCACATCTCATTTTCACATGTGAATATCTGTCAAAATTCCCTTAATAATTTCCTTGGTATTTCCCTATGTATAGTCCATATGCAACCAAATACTCTATTCTTGAATCATTCGGAATTTTTTATTCACCATTCCGAAATTGTGTCAAATTTCTTAGTCCCGTGAGGGGAGTTGAAACCCTGATCGGGCGCGTCCCCCGGCGGCGAATAGGGGAATGTTCAACTAAAACTGGTGGGGAATGTTCAACTAAAAATGCTCAAAACAGAGAAATTCATTACCCCAAGTGGTACTTCGGTCAGACGACAGACAAACCATTCTCTTCGGAGGCTGGCCCTATGGATTCTGGGAGTGATGCCAACGGAAATTTTACATTGCAAGCAGCTGGATCCAGTGAAAGAAAAATTGACCTAGAAGAGGAAAATATGAACCTCTTGGGGAGGCTACAGAAAATGGAGCAATCCTTTGGCAAGTTAAGCGAAGAAATCGAGTATCTAAAGCGAAAAAATGAACTTCTAAAAATGAATCGAAACTCAAAAAGCAAAATAGAGGGTATTGAACCAGAGAAATTCAACTATTTTACTGATGAGAATGAATTAGAGAGGGAGACGGACTGGAATCAAAAGAAAAAAATAGGCCAGGAAGAGTAAGAAAAGAAAAGCTGAATCGTCACCTGAGGCTGAACAATTAAATGTTATGTATAAATGATGCTCGTCTGAACGCGGCTCAACCCAAAAGTGCTTGCACTTCGGTTTTTTTTATGGCATCATATTCCCTAAGGTCTAACAAATTAGATAAAAGTTTTTTTTGAAATCATCCACCGACCAATTTACATTTTCGCGCCAAAATTCGAAAATTGGAACCAAAAAACGGTTCTTTGGTCTGAAAAAGTGAAATATCTTATTTTGTATGCCCTTCCGGAGGATTCCAGCATACAAAGATCGAAAGAGGAAAGTCTCAGGAAGAGAATACAGAAAAGTACAGGTCAAAAGGTTGCTAATTTGCGAATTATTTCTCTCTTTGTCGACAGATGTCTTCTAAACACATACGTGGGGATATAATGAATTATTTCAAACAAATCAAAACTCATGAAAGTCGAGACGAACAAAAACCTTTATTTCAGTAACATTAATTCAAGTTTGATTCAATTAATTATATGTGGTAACTATTATATTCAATTACAGCTCTCATTAATTTATCATTATAATCTGGGTGGTTTTCAGAAACTTGATATTTGTTCCACATTGTCTTGAAATCAGAATGCACTGTATCCATGGCCTGTTCACTGTAAAACCCCAACCCTATTCTATGGCCTTCACAAAAATCTTCTATATGATAAAATACTGCATGTACTTTTGGTGTTACTGATAGCCCTAGGGCCAAATAGCTAGTCTTGAATTGAGCGATATAGATTCTTTGTAACAATCATTTATTCGATTCCAAAACTATTGTAAACTATACGATCAAAATCCTACAGTGTTTCCACATATTTCAAACAACCAATGGAGCAAAACGATCGGAGACTATCCACTTTTTTCAATAATATTCTACATGAATTGCCATTGAAATTGGTACCTCCTTGAGTAAATTCTCTTTGAACATTGCATAGGTTGATCCATTCTGTTGTTTCAGTAACAAATTCATCTTGCATATGGCTGACTATTTTATTAACCACACCAAGCATTAGATGTAGTTCTGGAGGAGGAATAATGTCAAGAATCTTTTAATCGTCATCAGCTGAAAAAATTGGAGGATTGATACAGCTTTTGAAATTTTTCGCATTTTTCATTATCGGATCCGCCAGCGTTTCTCCAAGCTTCAAAATATGAGGTTGAGTTTCCCACAATTCGCCGAGGTCCGACGTGCTCCAAATTTGTGGTTTCACAATGGCACCATGTACAAGGGTACGACGATGAATGAGACATTGAGACAATATTGGCTAATTTGAGATCAGTCGCTATCGTACCAGAAAAATCCTCAATTTTCAATATTTTCCATATTGCTGACATGTTTTCATAATTCTCTTGAGCCGATCTCACAATAGCAAGAATAAAGATTTTCTTAACGCCTGAGTCAGCAAAAGCTTTAGCAAACACGCCATCATCATACTTTTGACGTTTTTTCTCCTGTTGACAAATTTCAGTTGAATCATCTTGAACAGACAGGCACACCTTCAAAAAACCACCGCCACCTTCAATTCCAAATTTTATGTGCTGATTTCTAATATCCCGCTGTTTCTCGATATGAGAAAGAAAATCTTCAAGAGTATGGCAGTAAACTATGGGACATTGGATTGGTGCGCTCGATCGAGCTTCGATGGTTACAAAATCTATTGTCTTAGCACAAAAGAAACTTTTTTCCTCGCCATTCTTCTGTTCCAGTCTTTTTTTCAATCCTGGCTCAATTATCGCCCGCTTTTTGGTAGCATCTCTCAAAGCGGTCGCTCTATCAAGAGTAGTCTTTGTAATAAGATTAAATTTTGTTTTGATTTTCAAGAAATCGGCTGTGGATATATTCGAAGCTGGTTCCTCTTCATTTTTCTCGTGGGGATTTATGAATAATTTCATGGAGTTTCCTCCACGTGCCTGAGTAAGGGAGACCATCGAATCTTTTTTGTTTACTTTGTCATCAATGTCATGTTGTTGAATTGCAATTTTACTGATTAATGTTGACACCACTTGTTCCATTACTTTCTCCCCCATTGTATTTATTTAATTGCACACATTATCAACTTGGGCAGCAGTTTTGGTGCATTTATGAGGTGTTCCTCGTTTGGGATCGATAAAACATTTGGAACAACGTTTGATGCATTCTCCCGTCAGCCGATTTTTTTTTTTGTTAAGAAGTTGCATGGATATCACATTACTTCGAGCAATCTGGCACAAATAGCACTGACAGGGATTTTGAGTCCTAGATCTCGTAGTTAAACTTACACTCAAAAACTTAGAATAATCAGGTAGCTCGACAGTCTTGGAGGGAACGATTCCTGGATCGGCACTGGGAAGTTGTCGTTAGACGTTTCGTTTGCATCCGGCACAAAGAACATTCGGCAGTTTTTCTTCACACAAGATATTGTCCACACGATGTTTCATTAATTTTTCTAGATTCGATTGCAGCAAGGCTTCTATCTTGAACATGACATTATTCTTTTTTAAGCACAACAAACAAATTTTACTCCGGTTCTCTTCGTGTGAAAGTGTGCGGGCCACTTTTGGAGGATTAAAAATTTTCGACATTATGGAAAACTGAAATCAACTGATCGAGGAAGAAAAGTTTTCTGCTTTTTTTGTAACCTGCCTACTGCATTCCCTTCCTGAGACTTTTCATAAAACATAAGATACATATTTCACTTTTTCAGACCAAAAAATCATTTTTTTGGTTTCAATTTTCGAATTTTGGCGCGAAAATGAAAACTGGTCGATGGATGATTTCAATAAAACTTTTATCTTATTCATTAGACCTTAGGGAACATGATGCCATAAAAAAAACAGAAGTGCAAGCACTTTTGGATTGAGCCGCGTTCAGACGAGCCGTGGGAAATACAAGTACAGAACCGAAAGCTGTCCCCGCAGGCGTAACTAGCTACCCAGAAATTCAGTCACTGATGAAATCGGTTATTGACAAAAAGTATAAGGTAACAGCGCTAAACAATGACGTTTGGAAAATTAATACTCTGGTCTCAGATTCTTATAGAACCTTATCTATGAAGTTGAATGCTGAAAAGTAACAGTGGTTTACCTATGAGGATAAACAGGCTCGGCCTATAAAAGTTATGGCAAGAGGTTTGGATCACACTTGTTCAACCAAAAAAATAATGGAAGACTTACAAAATAAAGGTGTTAAAACACTAGATGCAGTGAATATTGTTAAAAAAGAGAGAACAGAAAATCAGGCAGGTAACCAAACTTTCAGTGAACGGGGACTCCCTCTTTTTATGCTGGTATTTGATGACAAAGAAAATGTTCAAAACAATTATGGTATTAAAGAAATTCTTCCCGTGAAGGTAAAAATTGAACCAATGAGGCGAACCACTACCCGCATACCTCAATGCACGAAATGTCAGGGATTTAATCACACCCAAAGATGTTGCAGCCGGGATCCGAGATGTGTAAAATGCTCAGGTAAACATATTACCCAGGTATGGACTAAACAACTACAAAAATTATGGGATAAAACACGAAATCAACCGCAAAATCATGAAATTCGAAGGATTAAAACTTCAAATCACAACCAAGCAACATAGGGCAAAGAAGAAAATTTGCTCGAAGCTATTACAAAGTGGTTAGATGACCAAAGTAATATCCAACTATCCTCCCCGGCATAACTTGAAAAGGGAGGACAACATTAAACTATTTAAATCGCTAGGACGTGATTTTATTATTGGAGGTGACTTTAATGCGATAAACGGCTATTGGGGATCTAGACTTGCGACGTCAAAGGGTAAAGAATTGTTTCAAGCAGGGCAGACTTCAGATTGAAAACAGCATTCTCTAGTGTTGGATCACTCACCGGTTATCATGCCAGTCAGTGAAACGGTAATTCAAAGGGAAAGTCCAAATTAATTTCCACGTACCGATAAGAAATTCTCGCCAGTTGGAAAACGAACTGGAACAACTCATATCTAGTTAGGCTAACTGATGAAAAAAACTCTGATTACTCACTGTGGAAGGCGACGAAGGGACTCAAAAGACCCAAAATGCAACTGTCTCCACCTAAAAAGGATGATGAAACCTGGGCAAGAGGTCACAAAGAGAACTCTGATCTGTTTGCAGAGTATCTCCAGGAAATCCGCCAACCACTACCAAAACAAACTGCCAATGAAAATATAATGTCAATTCACAAGCTAGATGAGTTTGACATACGGCCAGTATGTCCTAGTTCAAAAGAATTAAAAGAAGAAGTAAAAAGTAACATGAATGTAAAAAAAGTCCCAGGGTATGACTTGATTACTTCCAAAATTGTCAAGGCTCTACCAGACAAGGGATTTCGTAAGCTATTACATATAATCAATGCAACCCTTCGGTTAAAATATGTTCCTCATGATAGCAAAACCTGATAAACCACCCATTCTGTCAAAAATCTTTGAAAAATTATTACTAAAGAGACTTAAACCAATAATTGAGGATCGACAACTAATTCCTCCACATCAATTTCGATTCAGAGAAAAGCATTCTACCATTGAACAGGTGCATAGAATCCAAAACATAATTGAAAGAACGTTAGAACGTAAAAAAGTATTCTCAAGCATATGGTATTCCTGGACGTCGCACAAGCATTCGATAAGTTTGACACAGTGGTCTGGAATACAAACTGCCAATAGAGATCTGCCGAGACAATTCTATGCCATACTAAGATCTTATTTATCCAATAGACATTTTCGAGTGAAATATGAAGATGAATACTCCGGCGTAAAGAAAATCTCTGCCGGTGTCCCACAGGGGAATGTTTTAGGACCAATCCTGTATTTACTATATATTGTACAAGGGACATACCAACCACAAATGAAGGAACCATAGCCACATCTACCTATACAAATTAGCTCGCGACACGTGCCATAGGCAAATATAGCTAACTACCTTGGCATGACCCTCGATGCCAAGCTCAAGTGGAGAGAGCATGCCAAAAAGAAAAAAGAAGAACTTAACATAAAGCTCAGAAAAATGTATTGGCTCGCAGGTAGAGCCTCTGACCTCACAATTCACAACAAGCTGCTGCTATATCAGCAAATTCTGAAGCCGATATGGAAATACGGTATACAACTCTGGGGATGTACCAAGCGAACAAACGCCAAAATGATAAAGACGTTTGAAAACAAGGTTTTTCGTAGCATCGTCAATGCTCCGTGGTACACAAGAAATGAGGATCTTCACAGGGACCTACGGATGGAATACATCAAAGATGAAAGGATCATGGAAATCCCCTATATTCGCCGTATGATAGATAACCCTGTCGTTGAAAGAAGATTCCAAAGAATGAGGCCACTTGACCTAGTGAAATAGGTTTAATTAATTATGGGATTAACCATTGGGTTACACCCCAACAAAAGAGAATTTTATTAGAAAAATAAAAATTGGTATTTGAATGAAAAATTGCTAGATGAGGGCAGTCTCAGTTGTAATAAAACAAAAACAAAAATTCTTAGTGCGTTGAATTTATTTTTGATAATTGTTTATGTTTGGTTTATCAGCGAGATATATAATTTACAAGCCCGAGTAATGCAATATAAAGCAAACATGAATGTCTATATATGCCTGACCAATCCCAGTTGTGAAATATTACCTATACAGTTCTTTACTTTCGTCCAAAATATAGATTAGATTTGTAAACTTATCATGATCACAGGACTTTCCGTATGCGAAATAGCCACAAAATGCGGTAATTATAAGACTGTACTTTTAACAACTTCACAAAAATTCATTCAGTAATCTAATAAATCTGAAGCTAAATGTTTATACGCTATACCCATATTTAGCCTTACATGTACTAAATAATACTCCTAATTATTTAGATACCCTTAAAATTCTGCCTTACCTCTACAAATATTTAAATTTATTTAATATAGTATCAAAATTACCATAACATCCTGGTTAGCATTTGAAGGCACATCCTAAAACATTACTTTTATATTCATCAACATTATTTTCATTCCAACTATGTACGGTCCTTCTACATATATTCAGTTTTACTAAATTTAACAATCTGTCTGTCTGACTGTCTATCCAAAACCAAATCAAACCAAACCAAAAAAAAAACAAAAAGTTGGAGATACGGAAAAATTTCGAGTCAACATATTTTAACAATTAAACCGACGACATAAAAAAAAAAAAAAAACAACAAAGTCTCTCAATATTAAATTTGATGTCGTATTATGTTCATTAAAGCTAATTTAAAAAAATTGTGAATTTAAAAAGGGAAAAGGATTTTTATTTTGTATACTTTGTTTTACATTAAAACAACGCTGGATACACAAATATTTTGTAGTAATGGACAAGATTTTATGACATTTTACTTAAATAAGGACGAAAATTTATACCCAAAATATTGACAATGGGCTGTATTTAAATAATATTCTTCCGAAAGAAGTAAAAAAAAAATGTTATATTGGTTTTGCCTTTCACAATAATTAGGATTAGGGCCAAGGTTTCACATTAATTAATTTATTTGAATATAGGAAATGAGTGCTTGCAAACTAAAGTTCAAACAATTATCTTTCCACTTTATTACTACATAGACTTAGTAAAAACTTAATTCTTAAGGGGTTCTGTTTCCATGTGCAGAGTCCCTGAAAGTTCCTTCTTTATACTAGGCATTGATAGGGCATTGGCTATGTGTAAAAATTTTTTAAATTTTGTACATACGATGTTTTGTAACAGAATTCGTAAAGGGAACGCGAAATTAAAGCGAATGCTTGTATAGTGGAGTAAAACTAGTATTTCACTTTGGGAACCAGGTACACATTATCCGGTTTTAATGATTTTTTATTTAATCTGTTCGTGGTAACTCAATAACAACTTGAGGTACTTGTTTTTGAAGTTTTTTTAAAATAACCCTAAAAAAGCTTTCAGCGGACTATTTCTTTCTAAGCTTTCAGTGTTCGATTTTGAACGAGATGATCGCTTGTCATTCTCAACTAGATATTATGGCAGTCCGTGTAAAGGTTGCCCATTCCTCCGTGATCGTGGTCGCTGTATATTTTCCTAGTGGCTCAAACTTGGATTATTATGTGGCGATTACTAATTTTGTTGATTCAATTGTGTTACCTTTGGTAGAAGCTGGCGAACACCTTATGTTTGTTTGCGACTTTAATCTTCGTGATGCTATTTGGTTCGATGTTGATGGAGTTTTTACTTCTTCTTCTTCTACAGACGAAAGGGTGTTACATACGATAGAATATTTTGCGGGCATTGCTACCACTCAACAGAACAGAGTATCCAACAGCTGCAGCAAGTTTTTGGACCTGGTTTTCGCTACTGATGTTTTACATTCGGAGATTTCATCTTGTGAGGATTTCACTGGCTGTGCGAGCGTTTACCATACTCCTATTTTGATAAATATATTTCATGAAAATTGTGTTACTAGTTTTACTTACAATAATGGTTCTCATTTTAATTTTAGATGTGCAGATTATGTCTCTTTAAACGAATTTCTAGCCAATTCGGACTGAAGCTTTCTTCAACGAGGAGTGGACTTGAACAAGATTGTCCGTCTGCTGGACGAGCGGATCATGGCTGGCATCGAAATGTGTGTTCCGAAGGTAAAAGACAAACCGCAATTTCGTGAGCCATGTATAATGATAAACTTGTGGTACTCGAGAAGCGTCGTAATAAACTTCATTCATTATATAGGGTACATGGCGATAAGTTTTACTCTGCGTTCAATGCAGCCCGTATGGAGTTTCGAATTTTAAACCGGTTCCTTTATAATAATTATATTTTGCAGATTGAAGAAGATCTTACTACTAATCCTAAAAATTTCTGGAATTTCATCAACAGCAAAAGAAATGTTGTTGAATTTCCGTCACCTATGATTTATCAGAACTCATCTGCAAGTCGGCCCTCGGATATCTGTAATTCATTTGACAACTATTTTAAGTCTGTTTATGAGCAATCTCATACTACTATTACTAAATCTAGTGAATGTTCGGAATTTAGTCTGTTGAGTTTTTCTGTAGATAAGATCTCCGATAGTTTGGCGCGACTTGACGTGAATAAGGGCTCAGGATATGACGGCATTCCACCCATCGTTATGAAAAACTGTGCGGATGGTTTAGCTGTTCCTCTCGCGTTTATTTTTAACGAAAGCCTCCGTACAGGGGTTTTCCCGGAGCCTTGGAAGATTTCCTTCATACGCCCGATTTTCAAATCGGGCAAAAGATGTAAAATCAGCAATTACCGTGGGATCGCTATACTCTCTGCTATACCGAAACTATTCGAAGCATTGGTACAAAAATTTCTATTTTTTCATTTGAAAACGTTAATTTGTCCTACTCAACATGGCTTTTATCCTGGAAGATCCACAGTGACCTGATTTCTTTTTGTGGTCACTTACATAGCAGTATTGTAATCAGGCAACAACTGGATGTTGTGTACACGGACTTCTAACAGGCTTTTGATAAGATTGATCATTCGATATTTATCAATAAGCTTGGGAAATTGAACTGTCAATTCATTCCAACTTATTTTTCAAATGGCTTCAATCTTATTTTTCGTTTCGATGGCAGTATGTTAAGATCTATGACTCGTCCTCAGTTTTATTACGAGTTACCTCAGGTGTCCCACAGGGAAGTCATATTGGACCTCTTCTTTTTTCACTATTTATTAATGTATCTGACTGTCTTAGGTTGCAAAGGGATTTAGACACATTTTGTGTCTGGTCGGCTAACAACAAATTGTCCCTGAATATAGCTAAACGTAAAACTATTTCTTTCCATCGCATTTGTTCTCCGGTATTTCATGGGTATTCGCTGTTTAATGGAGTCGTGGAAAGGGTAGAATATATGTCCGATCTTGGGGTAGTTTTTTCTTCAGATCTGACGTTTCTGAGGCACATTGATTCTGTTATAGCAAAGGCTTATATGATGTTGGGTTTCATAAAGCAGGGACTGTAGGGACTTTTGTGACCCGCTTACATTAAAGTCGTTGTATGTAGCCTTTGTCCGTTCTCCGCTAGAGTACGCGTCGCAGGTTTGGTCTCCTTTTTATAAGTGCCATTCTGATAGAATTGAAAGCGTTCAGAAGCAATTTATTTTATACGCACTTCGCAGTACAACATCAATGAATAATCATGCTATTCCACATTATCATGAGCACTGCAACCTTTTGGGATTACAGCGTTTAGAACAGCGTCGGTTGGCGGCTTGCGTTTATTTGTTCGCGACATTTTTTTGTATCGTATTGATTGTGCTGAATTACTCGCACGACTCAATATTTATGCTCCCGAACGTTGTCTGCATCGTTGTGATGGTTTTTTACTAATCGATTCTGGCTCAACAAACTATCAACTTTCGGAGCCAGCCTTGACCACATTTCGACTTTTCAATTATTCATACGATGTTTTTGATTTTAATTTGACTAGAGATTCGTTTAGATGTGAGCTTTTTAAGACCTTATAGGCATTTATTGTTTTTATTTTGTTATGTACATACTTTTCATTTTTTTATTTAAACTATTGTTGCCGATTACCACTGTAGGTAATATATTAAATAAATAAATAAATTAAATTAAATAATTAAATAAAACGACGACATCGCCATTTAAAAGCCTCTCTTTATGCTAGACCGAATATCCTTAATTAGAGTGATGATTCTCCTTGGTATAAGAACTTCGATTAACGCTGATCTCAGATGGACTTCTGTTGATCTTAGTATTGTATTGTAAGCGAAAGAACTATCTTTTTAAAATCACTAAAGCGACTGCTTATAAGAAGTATACTAAACAATCAAACCGGAATCGTTTTTTATACGTTGATGATCAAATAGGATTAAAAGATATTAAGCGAATACAAAAGCAAAATGCAAATTTTGTTTAAACATCATCTTCCTCTGGCGATCTTAGGTGTTCTCTTGTTTGGATTATAAGTATCGTTGAAAATATTGATGACAGGTTTTAATCAAAAGCTGGCAAATATTGACATCAACTAGGACTCATTTAAATTTGTAAAACAAAATTTTCAAAACAACTGAATTTTTTTCTTTACGTTAATTTATATTAACGTTACGTAATTTTATTGCAGACCGCTCCCAATCTATATAGGTAACCGGCCAAACGGCGCAGTGGTTAAAGCTGCGGCTCTTGGATCGGGAGGTACCTGGTTCAAATCTCGACCCAGGGGCGAGATGCAAAAGGAATTTTTCATCACCTGATTACGATCGGTGATGAATATGAACACATCTATAACCCCCACCTACTTTCACATGCAATGCTATCATCCATAATAATCCAGTGGCCTAATGCCGACCCACTGGATATGCATCAGGTAGCGGCGTTTATCAGGGATATAGATACCTATATCTCACGTAAGGAAATCTCAAGGGATGCACAATAGGCCTCAATGGCCGCAGTGCTCTAGTTAATAACTCATTATTTTCTAATTATTCAGTTATTATTCACAGATTTTCACTCATTATTCACACATTAATCACTCAATATTCCTCAATTATCAATGATTATTCACCCTTTATTTCTATTATTTTATTATTACTCATTATTCACTAAATGATGAATGACGGCTGAAAGATTAGTGAAAATTAGGGAGAATAGCATTCATCTTTCCTCATTTTTCACTTCTATATCTGTTATTTATTACTTTCTTTTACGTAAGTAAATTAAAGTATAGTTAGTAATCATGAAAATTTTGGACCTTGAAATTTTTAGAGATTTATCTGTTTTGAGATCTCCTGAGTCCGAAAAAGTGGGTTTCGGAATGCTGTCTGTCTGTCAGTCTATCAGTATGTCAGTCTTTGTCCTCTCTACAGCCCATATGGTTTAACCAATCGAACTGAAACTTCAGATTTAAGCTTTTTTGATAAATTGCGAGGCCCCAGTGAATTTTACTCCAAATCGGCTAACCGGAAGTGTCCACTTCCTTGGTCCAGAAAATTTATTTTGCACATATCTTAAAAAGTATAAGGTTTACAAAAGAGTACTTAATACAAAATATTTTCAAAAAGTTCGTAAGAGAAAGTCGTCTGTTGGCCAGACCTCAATTTTCTACTTTTAAAATCGTAACAGAAAAATTGTTGTCTTTTATCCGACTTATGTCCTGAAGGTTATGTTTTGTTAACGTTTTTGCTAGGCTCATTGGAATTTTTTACGCGAATAATTAGACATTGTGAAATTGACTTTTATTTATTTACCTTGTTGCTGTTTGGAACCAATTTTACCACATGTACCCGTGAATCTTATTTGTTCATAATGGTAGCTACTCTTCTTGCTCATTGGAGCGCTATCGCTTCAAGTTATCATAATTATACAATTATGGAAAACCTATGCAAATTATTTAAAATCTTTTTCGCGCTCTTTTACAGTTTTTCAGCTATTAATAAAATTCTGAATATACACTTTAATAAGATATCGACTTTCTGTGACACCTTTCCATTAGACCAATACTAAAGACTTAAAATAAACGGTCTGAGAACTCAATCTTAGACCAAGACCTTACGAGTTATTTACTATCGTTAAGAGAACTTTTCTTAATATTCCAGGCTTACTGTGGACACATAGTGTGGTAATAAGTCCCCATTAGTAATAACATTAGTACCAACCACAACTGATTTATTTTTGTTTCAAGCGATAAATGACGGATTTTGGAGTGATGGGAATATGTAATGTGTATTTTTAATTAAAAACTCATAACAACGCAAATATTTTTCTAATTTTAATGAAAACCTCGTATCATTAAAATTTTTAATTATAATCACAAATTTATCCATTAAAAAAAAAAAAAAAATATTTTAATGATAATTAAGAAAATAGATGGAATTTTAATTAAACAACTACCAACGACATAAACAAATAAAGTTCGCCTTAGTTTAATGTTAATGGAACATAATTAAAAACAAAATATGTTTGTGATACATTATGTTATGTATGTTATTGCTGTAAATTGTATATCGTAAAGAATAAATTTTGTTTATAACTATATTATATATAATTATGTATTAAGATTAAGATTTTTATTTTATTATTATTGTAATATTGTCATTAAAATTGTTTTTAGTAAATAATAATAGAAAATTAAAACCATTGATTTGTTGAAAGTTTTGTTTTTTCATATATACGTCATAATAAAAAAAAGGATAAAATCGGATCCTTTAATATACTCTATATGTTATTAATTATATTATATATATATACTAGATATACTTATTTATAACCTAAAAACTTTTTATTTTATACTTAATTTTATATATTCTAATCAACAACCTTGTAAGTATATCAAGTTTTTTTTTTTTTAATATTTTAAAATCCTAAAGTTTTTTATTTACTAATAAATTAATTAATTATTTGTTTAGTGTAGTTTGTGTATTTTATACGTACGTGTTTTATTTAAATACTAAAGTATTATACATTTACTTCTTTCTCTAGAAGCATGCGAGTATTCTGTACCGGGCATGTTACCAGAACTTGTACATCCCATTAATTCTCGGAATACATCACCAATTTTATAATTATATCTGAAAGTAAAGTGAAAATTGGTTTTAATAATTTTGATTAAATTTTTTGATTTAACACTTTGAACTAATTCCGGCATAGTAGTAATTGACACTACTAAACCAAAACTTTATATGGCAATCGTTGCATTTTATCATTGAGCGAAAGCCAAACAGACTTCAACGACAAAATTGAATTTATAAAATTGGTAGAAATTGAGAATTGATTCAAGATTACATTTAAGGTGCTATTCCACTTGACTAAATTGACTGATAGTAAAATTAAAGGAAGACAAAAATATACATTTGCTGGATGGGCGAATGAAACAAAAACCCTACTCAGTCAAAAAATATTTGTGTCTGTAGTAGTGTGACTGCAATAAAAAGTATCAAATTGAGGACATTTTATAGCAGTCACACTAACACACATGCATAAAATTAGCAATATGATGAGAAATATTTCCCGCATACTAATTATTTTATGGTTATTATATTTTTATACCGCTTCTCCTTAAAATTTTACTTTAAAAAGTAAAACTAAAAAACACATGACGTTTTTTTGGTAGAGATTTTTTTAATTTTTACGGAAAATTTACTAAAAAAGACAATTCTGATATGAGTATTAATAATATTTAATTTTTTAGATAATTTTGAGATGTATAACTAACCGAATTAATAGTAATATTTATTTTTTGTTAATAATTATTGATTATGTTTTTGTGTGCTGTCAAAATTTCTCCTGAAAATTTTGCTATAAACAACAAAAACTTTGTCTCTGTCTATTACATAGAATTTCGAACTTTTTTCTCGTTTCCTCTTTTTTTACTATCAGTCAATTTTTCTAGTGGAATAGCACCTTTATGTATGCGCCAAATGGTATGGAAGTACCAATTAAACAAATTCTTGAATAACGCCGCCACCTTCGATAGAGACGCCAACCAAAAACGAAAAATTAAAACATTTTATACCAAAGCAATAATATGTAGGGATCCGCAAAAAGTATCGATACTTTATAGTATCGATACTTTGATTGCGATACCAAGTACTTTTGTACTCGATACCTTTTGTAAAAATCGTACATACTACTGCATTTTTATGGGCTACACGAATTAAAAAAGGCTGAAATAAAAATGGTCATCAAGAAATGTTGATTAATGAAATAAAAAAAGCCTTAAAAGAATATGTTGTGGATGAGTTAAACCGCCGCGCCGGTTTAGTGAAATCGAGAACAACCACCCAACATTATGGCTGTTTTAACGATTCTCGATCCCCGCTTCAAAAATATTAATTTCAAAGATACCTTAGATGGTGCCCGTGCTATTTTATCCATCAGAAAAATAATGGACGCCTCTGATATCACATCATCGTCGTCTGAATCAAATGATGAAGGAGTTCGGCCAGAACAGCCCTCAACCTCATACGATTTTTGGAGCCATCACAAGAAATTAGTTCACGGCCGTCGTAAAAGGCGGTTTGACAAAGACTGAGACAAAGATGTGCTGAGTTTATATTTGGCGAATTCAGTTTGCCCACTAAAATCGGAACCTATAATTCAGTGAGAAGAAATTGAAAATGTTTTCCCTCACTTGTAACGCCTTGTCAAGAAGTACCTGATACCCGGTACCTTCGTACCATCAGAAAGATTGTGTAGCGGCTCACTCAAGCATACTCCGCCACAATGTATCACTCACATACATTGGCGTCTGATTTAACCCAACCAATAATGCAACGTCTTCAAGAAAGTCGAGACTCACATTGACTTTCTCTGGCCACAGTCGAGTCCGTGGACTGACCTCAGAAGGGCCACTGGCAACATCTCGTGTGTGCTTCAACTCTTCCTTTCACCGCTGCCCATGTACCATCACGACACAGACTGCACATTCAATCACTGGCGTCACTAGACATCTTAAAACAGCTCTGTCTGCAGCATAACACACTACAGTGAAGGAAGATAAGAGATACGCATCTCGACGAATATTCTCCTTCACAGCTACTGACGCAATCATCGACCGATCACATTCTTTTCCATTACCTCTGTCTCGGCACATCGCCTCAATTAATGTCCAGTTGATGGGCCATTTCAATTGAGCGACCGCCACCTCTGTTTAGCTGATCTGAACATAGACAGACCGAAGCCAACCATGTTTGACAGGAACGGGAAAATCACTTGCGGGGGAGTCCTGTAGCGGCTCACTCATGCGTGCCCCGCATCAAAATATCACTCATATACATTGGCGTATGAGTTTACCCAACCACTAATGCAACGTCTTCACGCCGCTCAACGTTGACATTACCATTTGGGAACACACGCATTCAACCAATGAACTACTTTCTCTTCCACATGAAGAGACAACAAACCAAATTAAAATATTTCTTTTCACATCACTGCTCTCGTTCTCTGCAGCGACAACACATCGCTCGTGGTGTTAGTCGCCCACCATATTTGGTGCTGTCGGCAAAATAGTGACAAAATATGTATTAAAATAAAATTTACTAATTAAATAAAATTAAAATTTATTAAAATAAATAATTTATTAAATTAAGTTCATAGTTTGTAATAACATTTATTTGTGAACGCTAAAGTTGTTTTCTAAAGCTGGAGCGATTTTAACACAAACCCGAAACAGACTTATGGGTGACAGGGTGGACAAACTTCTCTTTCTCAAAATTACTAATTATTATTTGTTTTGTGTTTCTTTTGTGTAGTAAACACATTATACATAAATGCCTTATTGGTCCCTTCCTATTAAAACAACTTATATTAGAAATCAGCTAAGTGTTTTTAAATTGTACTCGATACATAAGAGTATCAATACTTTTATTACGACACAAATATTGGTATCGATACTTTTATTATGATACTAGTAATGAGTAAAGTATCGATACATTCATTTTGATACCACATCCCTAACAATATGATGAATCTACGAATAAATCAGGAATATATTAAATACGGTTCACACCGAAACCAGAAGTTGTGATTGCATCAATATTTTAATGAACGAGTAGAACTCGTAAACACTCGCTGACTCTCTCCTTGAATTGTAGATCCTCGATTATTTTTTAAGATCGACTTAAACTTAAAAGATATTCCAAACTGACAAATCAAACTGATTAATTTAAACTTTTCGAGAAGAAAGAATTATCAAGCAAATTGTCAAAGATTTCACAAAGTTAGAATTCACAATGTCGAATTGCCAGAATGTATAACAAAATCACGTTTTTTCGCAATTTCAAAAAAATTCTGGTGACACATGTACTGCTTACATAATCGACCCCAGGCATCTCGGTTTCCAGATTGGGCGTTTTTCAGTTATTTTTTTTTTTTAAATCTTAAGGTTTAACTTTATTCAAAGGAATTGCCTTTATGTCTATTCCAGTTTCTCGAATACTCACATTATTTGACTTTTCAAGGTTTTTAGAGAAATATAAGCGTTGAGATTTTTTGTTGCTTGGCATCTAATTTATCCGAACTTATCAACAGTTTTCAATTTCGAGATTATTCTAGTTTTTCTCGTTATTTTTCATAGTTTTTGCGCATATATGTACGACGCAAATCCGGGTTTTCATGTTGACTAAGGCCCTGTATGTGTTTCCACGCATATTTCTTAATTTCTTCACTGACGAATTCCAGTTTTATATCCTTATGAAGGTTATCTTTCCTTATGTACCATGGTGCGTTGACCATGCTAGGCAAGACTTTATTTTGAAAAGTGTGAATTACTTTTACGTTAGTTTTCTTAGTACAGCCCCATAGCTGTATACTACTGCTGCCGATTTAATAGCAGTTTATTATGTAATTTTAGCTCAGAGTTCTTTCCTATGAGCCTATTTTTTCTTTTTAACGTGCTCTTTCCACCTCTCTTTAGGAACAAGGGTCATTCCTAAGTATTTTGCAGTATTTGCATGTGGTTTGGTTGCGTATTCAGTCGAATAGGTGACCAATTAACAATTTTGTTGGTAAAATTTATATGCACAGATTTCGTTTCGTTGAGTTGAAGGTGCCATTTCATCCTGTTATTACTCAATGAATTAGCGGCATTTTGTAATTTAGTTGTTGCAAATGTTGCAATACTTGTTCCTTTTGTGCTCAGTATGTCACGCATATAAAGTATGTGGAGTATTTTCCCCGGAACAGTTAGTTGTGGAAGCCTATATTTAGTTCGGAGTATTCCTCTTCATGTTTTAGACCAACGTGTCGATCAGCTAGATATGACTATAAAATCAGGTTAAATTGCTTCGGCATGTCGAAGGGTTGAGATACGCCCAAGAAGACACTTGAGCATAGTTTTTTATTTTCCAGAGCATCTTCAATTAAATCTGTGATTCTGTATATTTGTTCTATGGTAGACTGTTTCTCTCTAAACCCAAATTGGTGGCGAGAAATGGGTTTTCTTACTTCTCTTACTGATTTTAACCTCTTGAGTAGTAGCTTTTCAAATAATTGTAATAAATTAAAATTGTAAATTTTGAAGTCGGGCCAGAAGGCTCCTTTTTTAGAGCCAGTGCCATAATAAATATAAAAAAAAAAAAAACAAAAAAAAAAATTAGAAATTGTAGGGAGTAAGTAAATCGACATGTACGATGTTTTCTTGTTTGGCGGCTTGTTACCTTCCACTGGTATGAAACGTATTTTAGTCTGAACGCAGCTTTGATTACTTGCAGTAATTTTCGTTATCCTTCGTCATAACCAGGGTATTTTTTGAGCTTAAGTTGTTAATTTACAGGTCTTATGTTTTAGTTATCCACTTATTTACTGGAATTATATTTTCTTCAGCTGTTTGTTTTGCGGAAGAGGTTGAAATATGTCTTCAAGGTAGGCTGCACATAATGCAGCCTTTTCTTTGCCACTTCTAGCCCAAGTTCCATCGTCATTCTTAATAGGAGCTTTTTGTACTTTAGGCCTTTTAAAGCCTTTAGTTGCTTTCCAAAGGGAATATTTAGCGTCCTTTTTTCCAGAAAGGCCAGCTAGATAATCGCTAAAAGATTTGTTGTTGATTTCTTTGATAAACATTTTCAATTTGTTGCTTAAATAATTAAGTCGTCCTTTGCTTTGTGGTGCTCGGTTCCTCTGCCAGATTTTTCTCGCTTTCCATTTTTCTCTAACCGGATCTCCCACTTCTACTGGATGGTTGATGTGATTTTCCATTTGATTGCGAGGAGGAGAACTCTGCCACGCTGCTTGAATATACTGCTGTTCAGCATCTCTATCTTCTCGCTGACCAATATGTTGGTTTACCTCCAGACAGGAACTCGAAGTTTAAAGCCCGACCAGCTGTTAATAGCTCCTTACCGAGTTGTTAGTATTGAACCCCAATATGTACATATTTTTAGCATTAAAATCGCCTCCGATTATGACTTTAAAACCGAGCCATTTGAGGAATGTAACATAATTTTCTTTATTTAGATTATAATGTTCATTCATTTTTGATTATTTAATCGACCATTAATGGTAGCTACTAGCTTTTGGGGGTAATTGCAGAGTTAGAAGCTCGATATTTTTGCTTGAAATACTCGATCTTTTTATTTTCGACGAACTTTGAAAAAGTACGTCTATGAATTCGAAAAGTGTGTCCATGTGTAGCATTTTTTTCGAATTTTCAAAATTTGATTTCAGATTTGGATTCCTCATACCCCAGTTACTATTAGAAAGTATTGTTAAAAAGTTTGTAACTCTTACCATTGAAGAGATAAAGAGAATTTTCTTAATAAAGAGAGATAAATTAATATTTTGGGATCAAAAGCGCTTATACTCTAAAAAGATCGAAAGCTCGAGCTTTGCAAAATCAGCAGCTCTAGTAGCTACTTGCATAGTTTCTTTTTCAATTTTTACTCCTTCATAATGTTTAATGTTTTCCTTCACAAATATGGTTGAGCCTCCTCTCGCTTTTCCTGTTGGGTAGATGGTGTGGTAGCACTGGTATACTCGACTTCTAACGAATGAGTCTTTTGTCAGATGAGATTCTGAAATTAGGCATATATCTATCTTTTCTAAATTTAGAAAAATTTCTAACTCGGGAATTTGTTGCCGTTGTTGCAATAACCGTTTGGTCGTCTTCCTTGTTACTTACTATTTCCCGTTGTTGTACAATTTGTGAGTAAGTTTTTCGGCATATAGTACTATTGCACTTGTTTATGGTATTTCTACCACTGGGTTTTCGGACATTCTCTTATTACTGGGCACCCTACGGTTTAGCGGGCCCTATCGTTGTTTATTTCTCAGCTTGCTTTCGCAGTTCCCTCGCTTCTTCACATCCTAAATAGTTAACGGGTTGCTCTCCGCTACAGTTTACACGTTTTGGAGGCGTATTTTAGGTCAAATTACAAGCTTGGGCGAGATGTCTCCCCGAACATTTCACACATCTAGGCTATCGTTTGGAATATTTCTGCGTGTGATTATATCCTTGGCATTTGTTACACTGCGGTATCAAGTCAGTGGATTTTCTTAACGCTTCTAATCTAACTCTCATATTAAGGACTGGCTTAATATTAAAATTTTTTACACCTTTTCTTTGCTATTAAAAAGTAAGCATAAATTATGGAAGTCCCATTTTATTCATTTTGATACCTTGATCAGTTACGGTTTTTTCTTTTTGTAGAATATTTACCACATCCTCTATTTTGAAGCATTGGTGTCTAAGGTCTTCGATTATATCCTGCTTTGTACAGGTTGCGGAAGACCTCTGGTCTTCACTTTGATCTGGCGATCGTTTTGGTCCTGGTATGTGTACCATTCCCTGCACTGGGTATCCGTTTCCCTGCGCCATAATGTTTACTCCCACCCTTAGCGCGAGAGGTATTTTATTTCCCATCTACCCGCCAACAATTCGGTTAAGGTTTACCCCTATCCACCACCTCGATGGGAGGCTAGCAACTCCACACAGGGAGACCTCAATGCGCAATAATTTTAACTGGAGCAGTTATTTAATTTTACCGTATTTTGTTTTCAAATTTGCTTTGTTAAATTTTTGTTAGTCCCAATTATTTTACATTTTTGAGTAATGGGATGAATGAGAATTATTAAATGTTGCTTGGTTGCATATTACAGGCACTGCCAATAATTTCTAACAGAAAATATTGTCATTAAGTAAGAAACAGCGCAATAAATTAAACTTCGTAAAACTTGATTTCGATAGTTCCGAGGCATTTTATTTAGTTGAAAATGGGCAGAAACTAGAGATTTACACCAGAATTGAGGAAGCTGATAGTAAAAAAATATTGCAAACGAAATACGACAAATGGAGCAATTGCAGCTAATTTCGGCTGCTCATAGAAGATTATTTTCCGTGTCATTAAAACCTAGAATGACACTGGCGATTTCGAAGTAAGACCGAGAAAAGAACGAGCTCGAAAAACAACGGAAAGGGGAGACGCAGCCAGGAAATAAATGAAGCCGATTCACCTCAAATTACACAAAGTTAGTCGGAAAAGACGTCTGTTGCTTGAATTTCGAGAGCCAATTGTTTCTAAACACAACTTGAAAAAAAAAACAAAAATTTCGCAAAGCGACAGTTGCACAAATCATTGGCGTTTTAGAAAAAGTCTCATAGAACCAAGAAATAAGATAATTTGCATGGGATGGAGGCAAAGTTTACCCAGGTTTGAACATTATGGTTTGAGTACCACTTGTCTGGCACAGCTTTCGACCAGTATTTGGGATTAATAAGCGAATAGACCAACACGTGCACAAATAGCTATATCATGAAAAATGTAATCGATGTTTTGGGCTGGCCACGTCAAAGCCCTGAGAAAACTTATTCCCAAAATAATGAGGAACTCTGAAAAACATTCCAGCAACGCATTGTCGTATACATTACTAGCCTGTCTTCAGAAAACGAAAAGGAGATCCTGAAAAAGCGATGGCTACCGCATTAACAAAAGAAACAATTTATGGGCCACAAAATTCACGGGCCCTAGGCACGTGTCTAGTATGCCTCGGCATTGATCCACTTCTGGTAGAATAAATATGTGCCTATAATTTTTGTAATGTCGATCTAATCCCGATAATTTTACGTCAATTATTTGTTGGTCTAATCTCTGTCGATTTATAGACGTAGGTAATTGGCACCGTTATTGATAGGCGCCTCCCTAAGCCGCATCGATCGCATTGTGCTTCCGTCGGCCTTGGCTAAGATTAAGGTTTTGAAGGGGCGATGAACAATGTAGGATTTCACAAGAAAATAAACATAAATTCTCACTAAGATTCTTTCGGCTTTTTATAGACAAAATATATTAAAAATAATAGCATTCACAACAATTTCGACTTGTTAATCAGAAAAAATGAAGAGGCCAATCATTTATAAATATATCTACCAGAAAAGTATTTGTGTGGGCATAAAACACACAGAAATGAGAGTTTCCTTGAGTTTTTTGATTTGGTGAATTTTATAATTCGCTAAGTCAATGCGTTCTTGCCGTAATGTATGAAGTTAGAATTTTATTTTTGTAGTTTGATCGTAGCTACCTGATGAGTAGACCGAACTTTTTGTTTGTACGAACTTGTCAGTACGAAACCAAACTACCACAGAGAAAGCTCAAGGAAAATTTTTTGGAGTCAATACACTTTGTATTGACCTCGGGTTAAAGTACGGGTGGGATTTTGATATTTCTACTTTTCTGGAAGATATACTTATAAATGATTGGCCTCTTCATTTTTTCTGATTAACAAGTCGAAATTATTGTGAATGCCATTATTTTTAATATATTTTGTCTATAAAAAGCCGAAAGAATCTTATTGATTTAATTAATACAGACAAACTTTCTCTTTCTATAAATTTTCACATCAAAATTTCAGCCCAGAGGGTTGGCTATCTTAGCTCGAAAAAAATCTAAAATCATTAAACGGCCCAAGTTAATATTAACTTAATAGAACTTGATTTGTTCTTAATATTTATGATCCTCCAAATTCCTTCATAAGCCTTTTAGACACATATAAGAGGAATTATGTTATTCGTACCGCTTCTATAGTTTTAGGTTTACCACAAATGTTTAAAACTCCTATATCCTCAATCCAGGAGATTTTTAGTTTCATCAAAACAGGGCCGATTCTCGTGAATTCAATCGAAAAAAGTTATTGGTAACGAGAAAACTATACGAGAAACTAGACGAGCAGTTCAAGAAAAATACTCGTAAGTATTATAATGCCATTTACAAGCAACTTACCATTAGTCGTAGTGTACCCATCTCATAACCACAGTTTTATTAGTATTACCTGCATTTTTTAATGTTTGGGTAAAATTCTAAACGTCTATATTTACTAAATGAATAATTAAACAATAAACTTTTACTACAAAAAATAATAAATTTCTAAGGCCCATTAAAAAAATTAAAAATTAAAGAAATTTACACAAGGGTCATTAATTTCGTGTCTGATTTAAACATTTTAAAGATTAATTAATTTGTACACCCCTAAAATTTACGTGAATTGTTCAACATAATTACATAATTATACACAGTAACTGATTTATCTTAATAAATCGCGCAAAAATTGAACCCACTAATTTACGTCTCCAAAATTCAATAACCTAAATATTTAGCTACATATATGGTATGAAATGCCTAATTAAACACCAAACTAATAATGTAACACTATACACAGTGGTATTATGTACTAACTAAATATTTATGGTAAATTGAATGTATCTAGATAAAACCCGTTTTAATTATAAATTAATTAGTTAGTTGTTAGACATTATCACATTATGTACTTTTGCGAGTAGGAAGCGGGTAGGAGCATGAGATATAATAAAATAAAATCAATACTGAATTATGTACATAGATTAGTAGTTAAAAAGTGTATAATACTTACTTAGCTGAACATTCTACATAACCACAACGCCAATGTTTACGTACAAGGGTTGAAATATCTTTTAATTCCTGTGAAATAAATTAAAAATTTATGTTAACAAAACCTGATTCAAAATTCAGTTACTAAAATTAGAATATTGATTGAATCCAAAATAAAAAAATAAAAAAACGGTATTGGAACATTTGTACATATGTATGTAATATGTTCCAAATTAAATATTCATAAAATACAAAAGATGACTTTGGGTTTATTGTCAATTTTCCACAAAGCAACAGAAAGATAGCAAAGCGCGAGCGAAAAATTCTGATCGAACGTTGGTTTTCATTTTCAATTTTATGTATCGTCAATTCATTTAATTAATTGAATCTTTTATTTTCAACGATTTTCACCTTTTTTATCATTTTCCTTTGGTATATAATGGGATTAAATTGAATATTAATGATGTGTTAATGATACAAAACAAATTAAGTAGGTCATACAAGGTATATTGGATGATGATGATGAGTAAATAGAATGTTTTGTTTAAAGTAATTTGTAGATGGCTGCCACCTTTTGAGGCCATGGTCTACTTTTTAATAATACGAAGTACTTTCTGAAAATCGTATCGAGTACTTAACAACTGAAAAAGTTACTACTAATTGATAATAAACTCGTGTACGCATATAAATTTGATTACGTAAATTAAGCTTAGCATTTTAGATCCTTTTAGCTACATACATATATATATTCAGAAAAATTGTTATTATCGTATTATTTTTACGATTATTATTTGACATTAAAAATTATAAACATAAATTTATGTTGTATAATGGAAAAATTCATGATTTTTTTTTTTATGTTTATGTATTTTTAAATAAAAATTAATATTTTTAATTGAAAAAATAAAAATATTCGTTTCCTAAAAAAAAGCAAAAAGTGCCATAAGCAATTTGTATACACGGATAAAACACCTGTTAACCACAAAATGAAAAAATCGGCATTGCAAAAAGTTTGGTAACAAGATATAAATGGTACTAAAAAAAAATGTGTATTACAGCTTAAAGTGCTGTCACAGCAATTATGCGATATTTTTGGTAGTTCACAAGAGGAGATACGAGTCGCACATAATTGGTAACATATATTTTTTGCGCATACCTTGTCAATATTACGGTTTAAAACAATATGACTTTTATACCAACGTAATGGCTTCTTAAAGGGTTCCCTTCAAAAAATGAAATGACATATTATGAAACGAAACACATTGATTCAACAACACATTGTATAAAAGTTGTATTTAAATAAAAACAAAATACAATTTGATAAGATTACGAATCTTTCATTAAACAATTAAAACTATTTCTATTTTAATTTTAAAATTAAAGGTCCATTTTCTAGAATATCTTATTCCTTTTCTAAAATATTTTAAAATTAAATTTTCCTTTTCCAGAAATTCCATTATAATCTTAATAATTAAAAATTATTCTAATTCATATCCCTTTTTTCAGAATATTTAAAATTAAAAACTCTTTCATCCTAATTTTCATTTAAACCGTCTCTGTCCAAAATATTTTAAAATTAAATTTTCTTTTTCCAGAAACTCCATTCTAATTTTAAAATGAAATTTCACGTTCTCCAAAATAATATAAAATTAATATTATTTACATTCCAATATTTTAAAATTATATTTTCCTCTTCCAGAAATTTCATCTAATTTTAATAATTAAAAATTAATATAATTCCTATCCCTTTTCCATATAGTAAAATTCGGTTATATCGAACATCCAAGGGACATTGTGGATGTTCTATGGCCGCTTCTGGCTAAAGTGTGATATGACTAATGTGAAACTTGGCCAGAATATTAACTATACTTTGTTTTAGTTCGAATGTTATTAAAAGGTGGGATTTCTGGAAATCGCCCAAATAACCTTTTCGAAAAATTACGATTTTGTTTAATTATGGATGTTCTATGGCCGATTCTGGGTAAAGTATAATATGCCCAAACGTGAAACTTGGCCAGAATACTAACCACACTTTGTTTTAATTCGGAAGTTAATAAAAAGTGGGATTTCTGGAAATCGCCCATATAACCTCTTCGAAAAACCACGATTTTGATCAATTGTGGATGTTCTATGGCCGATTCTGGCCAATATAAACTATTTTCAAGGCCAGTTTAGTAATGCACAATTTTGCACAATCGTCATACTCCGAAAAATATGTTTTATTATATAAACGGAATATATGGGATTTCTGGTGTGATAATCACGTGAGAAATCCCATCCTCTTTCCTAAAGTACGCTATGCATAAATTTTCTAATTACAGGCGCAAAATTGCACAATCTCAATGGTTCGAATTATATATAGAAATCTTGGGTTTTCAAAAATGGGATTTCTGGTATAAAGTACACCAAAAATTAAGAGAATTTTCTTTATAATCAGCCGCTGTATGTTCCTATTGTGTTAATTTACTTCAACTGACGAAAATAATGGGGAATCCCGTAAAAACTAAGGAAAATATTTAAAGGTATAATTCAAATTTATGTATATGTATGTATAAACCTGTAGTAGTTTCATGTGGAAAGGAAAAAATCAAAACAGTGTTATAACGAATCGACATTCGGTTTAACCGTAGGGTTTTGTATGAAATTAAACTCTTTCGGACATTTTTCGTGTTCGGTATACGTTTTTAAACATACATAGTTCGTTATTTTTAGAGTATAAGAAAAAAAATTGTTCATACAAATTCAAGAATATTTTTAAATTACAAATATCTACATTCTAATTTTAATTAAAATGCCGTATTCCAAACTATTCCAAAATTAAATTTTCTTTTTCCAGAAATTCCATACTAATTTTAAAATGAAATCACGCCTTTCCAATTTTAATTTAATTTTTCCTTTTCGAAAATATTTTAAAATTAAATTTTCCTCTTAAGAAATTTCATCTAATTTTAATAATTAAAAATTATTCTATTTAAAGTTACAAGGTACAGAATTTTTACATTTTGTGAATAGGGACACAGATCTCCCTTTTTCAGAAAATTTTTCTTTTTCAGAAACTCGTTCTGATTTTTCACTTTTCCAGAATAGTTTAAAATGTCGGATATTTCCATTGTAATTTTAATTTGAATCTTCTTTTTCCAAAATATTTTAAAATTAAGTCTTCCTTCTCCAGAAATTTCATTCTAGTCTTAATTTAAACCTTCCTCTTCCAAAATATTTTAATATTATTGTAGTCTTATACCCTAGCAGGGATTCGGAGCGAAACAAATACCGTTCCAGCTCCGCTCTCACTCCGCTTGGTTAGAAACTCGCTTCACTCTCGCTCCGCTCCGAGCAAGATTTGCCCCCGCGGTGTATAATGCACCTAAAAATGCTAATGATGTTACGTTAATTTATGTTCCCGATCGTGATGGCAACATACCCGCCCAAATCGATTTTGCAGTTTATCCTACCAATAGTAGAAGCATTAAGCGAATTAACTTCCTATCCAAACATTTGGACCCAATGATTTTTCCTCTTTTTTACCCTAATGGAGATTTTGAATGGACTACCAATATACTCTACGGATGTACGAAATACTACCACCGACCTACAATTTTACGCATATAAAATAGCAATTAGACCAACAATTTTTAACCCTCTTCTCTATGCGGGGAAAGCTATTTCAGCAGTATATTGTATATGCTTATGCGAGTGTAGAAGCGAATCGCTTAATGTATTTTCGATCCAATCAAAAATCTCTTCGTGTTGATTTGTACAATGGTTTTTTAGATCATATGAATAGCTTTAGTAATGTTAACAATGTAAGGATTGGTAATTTATTCATACTTCCATCTTCATTTACTGGTGGGGCACGCTTTATGTCAAAACTTTATCAGGACAATATGGCTATGGTGAGAAAATTTGGGATTTATTTATCACGTTTACGTGTAATCCAGCGTGGCCAGAAATTAAATCGCAACTACATTCATTTCAAAACGCTTCAGATCGCCCTGATTTAGTTGCACGAGTGTTTAATCTCAAATTAAAGGAGTTTTTGAACGATATTACCAAATCCCATGTGTTTGGAAAAACATGCAGTTACGTTTATGTCATTGAGCACCAAAAATGTGGCCTTCCACATGCTCATTGTTTATTTACTCTCTGTAAGGAGGATAAGTTAAAATCAGCTGCAGATGTGGACAAAATCATTTCAGCTGAAATTCCCAATAAAATTACACATCCGCAACTATACGATATGGTAATAAAACATAATATACATGGGCCATGAGGAAATTTAAATCCCAATTGTGTTTGCATGGTTGATGGTAAATATTCTAAACAATTTCCGAAACCATTCTGCGAAGAAACCGATATATCTAAAGAAATTTATCCTAAATATAGGCGATGTCTAAATAAAACTTCTGAAGTTATGCCTTCAAATGTTTATGTAGATAATCGTTTCATAGTTCCCTACAATCCGTTTTTAACCTTAAAATATAATGTTCATATAAATGTTGAGCTTTGTTTAACAGTTAAGGCCATAAAATATATTCACAAATATATTACCAAAGGACATGATTGTGCTAGAATTGGTGTACAAGTTGATTCTAATAATGATCCCACCGCTGTTGTTGATTTCGATGAAATTTCGCAGTATCTTAACTGTCGCTACATTAGTGCAGAAGAAGCAGCCTGGCAACTCCAAAAACTTTCAATTCATGGTCAGTCCCATAATATTGTTATGCTATCTGTGCACTTGAAACATGGGCAGTCAATATTTTTTAACGAGAATAGCATTGAAAATGATTTGCGACGTGAATCTATTGCAGTGACGAATTTAACATCGTTTTTTGATTTAAACTTGAATGATCCAACTGCACATAATCATTTATATCAAGACATACCGATATACTACATATTTAAAAATAAAAAATGGGCAAAACGATCCGCAAATTCAAATCACGGCAATAAAGCTATAGGAAGAATAAAAGCAGTTTTAACAAAAGATACTGTGCGGTATCACCTCCGACTGTTATTACTTTCGGTTAAAGGAAGAGAAGCTGTTTCCTTCGAAAGCTTAAAAAGTTTTGAAAATGTAGTATATTCAACTTACAGAGAAGCTGCTCGAGCTAGAGGTTTGATAAACGATTCTGCAGAATGGCATCTTTGTCTTTCTGAAGCTTCGAAGTATATGCTTCCAAAATCATTACGCTCTCTTTTTGTTACAATTATTTGTCACTGCAATCCTTCAAACCCATTACAATTATTCAACGACTATAAAGATTATATGATTGAAGATTTCATTTATTCTGGTCTAGGGGAAGATGCTGCTTTAACGAACCTTATTACAGCACCACTTTGTATTCCTAACAATGAACCATATCTTTGGGATAATATAACGAAGCACAGCGTATGGCTGCTTCAAACATTTGGTCCTCTATTCAAGGTATAAATTCATAGAAAGATTTCTACTTAGATGGCCCTGGAGGTAGCGGAAAGACATTTTTGTACCGAGCATTAATACAAAAACTCAGCACAATTAATAAAACAACATTATGTATTGCTTGGACTGGAATTGCGGCAAATCTTCTACCACATGGTATGACTTCACATTCTGCCTTTGCACTGCCTTTAAACCTTGACTGCGTTAAATTTCCTCAGTTATCAAAAAACAAAAGGAAGTTACTAACATCAATTTATTGCCTTATATGGGACAAGGCACCTATGGCACCTGCAGTTCCTCTTGAAATTATTGACTTAGTATTTCGTGACTTAATGAAAAATAATTTACCTTTCGGTGGAAAATTTATTATATTAGGCGGCGACTTTCGGCAAGTTCTTCCTGTTATCCAAGGAGGAAACCGTGTCAGCGTTGTAAATGCTACAATAAAAAAGTCACCACTAAGGAAACTTTTTCAAATATTTAAGCTCGATCAAAATATGAGAACAATCACTTTTCCAACTTTTTGCACATAGCTTCTTTCAATTGGCGATGGTAAATGTTGCTCCGATCAATCAATTAAAAAAACACAATATTCACTAAATATATCAAATGAATTTCTATCAGACGATATCGTTACCGATACATTTGGCAACAACTTTACTCCAGGAGATGTGGCATCTATATCTCAGAGAGCGATTCTTTGTCCTAAAAATGATGATATTCGTCATATAAATTAGACAGTATTGAACAATTTAAATGCCGAAGAAGTGCCCTTTTTCTCAGTAGATTCCGTTAAAAACGAAGATGGTACCGATGACAGTAATTTACGAACAGAATTTTTGAATTCGTTAAATCCTTCTGGTCTTCCTCCACATATTTTAAATTTAAAAAAGGTCTCCATCGTAATGCTTATGCGAAACCTATCTATTAAAAACGATTTGGGTAATGGAACAAGATTAGCAGTCACAAATTTACAGAGGAACGTAATAAAAGTTGAAATTTTAACTGGCACAATAAAAGGTGCTTACTACACATTTCATTCCAAGAATATCTTTAGATACGTCGAACGACGTTTGTGACCCCTAGTAATAAATTATATTTTAGAGCTTGGTGCCAACTGTTGAAAATAAAAATAAAAATAATTCTTGGCTCTCACTTTGGGCAAAATTTCATTCGTATCCGAACAGGAATAACTTTTACCATAGTAAGATGGCTCTTCTGATTTTAACATTAATTAAATCTCCATTTATCAGAATATTTTTAAATTTAAAATATTTCCATTTTAATTGTTTAATGAAGCGAATTAAAATAATAAGCGAAAAAATGAGCGAAAAAATACTTTAAAATCAATAAATCTTTATCAAATTATATTTTATGATGTTGTTTAGTTTATTACCCATAAAGCACACTGACTGAAAAATAATAAATCGACTCTACTCCTGTAAATAATATAACAGTTTTTTTTCTGATAAAATGCATCAACATTTTCGATTTTCGCAATATACTAGGTAATTTATTGTAATAAACTCGTACTCGTTTAATGACGACCCATAAATATAATGGGTACAAATAAGGTAGCTTTGCGTGTGAAATGTACTGTAGAAATTTAACCTCAAAAACATAAAGTCGTTAATAACCCAAATATGAACCATTTTTTATATTTTCATCAACTGCTACGTGTATCAAATAAAAAAGGAACCAGCCTGGTAAATTTACGATTTTTTTTAGCGACTAATTTTGAAAAAGTTTTGAACTGCTCCAGTTTTTAGTTCGTATTTTTCAACCAAATTCTTCGTTACAATGTACATACCTCTTTGTAATCTCGCGATTATAATTAAAGGAATCAATTACTTACTAACAACAAACAAAATGTAATCCTCAACAGTCGGTCGATAATAGGTATTACTTTAAACAAATAGATTATCTCGAAAAAAAAAAAAATAATCGTAATTTTTGTTTTGTTTTAACCACCTTTCATAGTTAATTAATTTTTATCTAAATTATTATTATTTTTTCTTGTGTCTATCGTTGAATTAATTTTCCACTTAAGTAAACAATTTTCCTAATATCATTTTCATAAAATATCAATCATCATTAAAATAACTTTCCCCAATATTGCTACAACGATTTTTGTTTCGTTTTCGTCATCTTTTAATTTAATTAAAGCGCAAAATAAAAATAATAATAATTATATTATGTGGTAAATTACATATTTTTCCTTCATTGCTCTCTTATCCATTCATTTATTATCTTAAAGCTAACGAGTCAAGAAGTTTATCGATGACTATTGAAAAACGGAAAACCAAGTATAAGTACAACAAAAATCATAATGTCATTCAAATTCAATTCAAAATTACATTTCCATTTGTGCTTCATATTTAATAATATTGTTGGTAAATATAGGGTGTACCACAAGGGATTAAGTTTTTTTTTTTTTGTTTGATGGCGAAATTTATATACATACTTGTAAAACATCTGGTCCATGATTGTTAACCGTTTTTATAGAGGTTGCTTGTTTTTGAACGCCCTGTATAAGAAGCTGTTTCGAGCGAAGCAAGGCATAACAAAAATGTATATTAATTTAATTTTTTCTCCTTTAAATTTTTTATTTCTTATCGAAAACGCTGATAAGAAAATGACGAAAAAAAAAATCCTAATGATTTTTCTATTTTGTCTTTCTTATTATTTTACTGCTATTAGAGTGTTCCAGTACTCTGGTTCTTATAAGGATATAATATACTATATAAGTACATATGTACTACAACTACTATATCACAAAATGGAAAATCAATAAATTAAAATACAAATTTTATTACACAGAAATATTTTTAATATGTACTTCACAGCATTTTTGTTCTTTTAGTTGACTATATCGATGGCTTGTTACGGATGGTTTGAGGTAAGAATTTTTTATTTATGAACCACGTTTAATATTATTTTTAGATATGTTGAAGGTTGACAAACAATAAATAAGGCTAACCTCTTATATTTGTCAAATGACTATTACTGTTTTAAAATCGGTACTGGTACAGTCAAAGGATCCTTAACGAAGATAATTAATTATGTGCGGGCTAAGGATGAAGTTGAATCATTCCAACTTGACGTGGAACAACTGTGGGTACGATTATGAAGAGCGGAAAAGTGTAGCGACTCATTCATATTTTTTTGCTTTATTCTAAACACTACCACCACAGAAGAAAGATTAACCAGAACAGTCATAACGCTGTTTTTGTATGGAAAAATTTGGACTCATTTTTTTGACCTCGATTTGCCGAAGGTAAGAGAAAGTTGGGTTATGTATTCTTTGGTTTACTGGTTTTTATTTGAAATAATAAAAATTGAGAATCCTTAACAGTACAGTTAGTGAAATTGTATGACAAGTTTTGTTTTGACAGCATAATTTGTATTAAATATTCAAAAAATTCATAATATTCGAAAATAATTATACTTCAATGTCCAAAAAAGAAGGTAAGATGAAAAAAATATTTGATCCACGCAATGTCTATTCTGGTTAATCTTTCTTCTGTGCTACCACCACCAACATGTAATGCATCCCCAAAAGTTGATATTTCATTCATATTTGATTACAAAAATACTTACAGTCGTTCATCGCCACAATATATCAATCACATAAATTAGCATTGTGGTGCACATATTCAACACTTATACGCTCGATCCACAAACAACAAAGCACACAGTATTCATCGTTGCAAAATTTTCGTTTTGTTTTACATATGTATATACCGATCTTTATTTTATTTCTTTGGCTGCGGTCGAATTCTCGGATAAATTTACTCGGATAGATTTACTACGGTACATCACCGATAAGACAGATGACCAACAATTCCATCGCCGACAAGACAGATGATCGGGTCGACACAACCACCCATATCGCCGATAGGAGAGATAGCCGACACAACCACATCGCCGACAAGACAGATGGCCGACACGACCACATTGTCGAAACGCGATTTTGAGATGGACACCATTTTGTCAGATTTCTAGATTTAGGCGTTCAACTATGTCTTTGTATTTGATTTCTATCAACAACTTCTTCATTACCTGTGTTAACTGTGCTAATGTATGTCATCAGAAGTGCTCAACATTATCGGTCGCATTTTTCAATAATTTTGGTGACATGATTGCAAAACAGTTAAACATGCAATTGCAAACTCAATCGCCATGTAGCTACGAAACAGAGTGAAAATTCTACAAATATTCATGATATCCAGACTACACCACTTGAAACATTAATTGTGGAAATGGATACTAGTGAATCAAACTTACGATCTGTAGCTAGTGTTGTAAATTTTCCGATATTTTTAAATATGGTATTGTTACCGGCAATATTACCGGTAACACGGGTAAAATAGGTAACATAATTTTTATTCAAAATTTTGATTCCAATTTATACCAAATGTTGGAGAGGAGCAGCTACTTTATCTGTATGTAAACATAATTCCGAAATGGCCTGCAAAATTTTCTTCGATTAGGCTTGAACCCCTTCAATCGTGTCAGAACGGTGTCCCCGGAGCGCTTTTTAGAATTTCGAGAATAGCCAGAAGTCAGGCGGAGCTAAATAAGGCGAATGGCGCTTGCGAATATATATGGGTCGAATTTTTGGCCAAATAGTCACATACAACCAATGCAGTGTGAGACGGCCCATTATCGTGATGCAAAAACTAGGAGTTGTCTCCCCAAAATTGTCGTGATGTCAACAAGATCTCTAATTATATGTTGAGTCGAAGAACGGCAAGGGGTCGTCTTCAACGACTACCCCTTTCAAGTTCAAATAAATTTTATATTTTAGTTGTGATTGAAGTCCGACATGCACAAGCGTGTGGGTAAATATCTGTATTTAAAACTGCCAATTTTATCATAAATTTTTGTTAAAATAAAGTTCTATCGTTTCGTATTGGGTTAACAATTTTTCATTTTACTAATTTATGCTACCATCTATTAAACAAATGTGGTATTATGTATAAACCATGAACTGTTTTATGGGAAATATTGCCTGTCAATAAAAAATTTAACCTAAAAATTGATCATTTCACAATGAGTGCGTCACACAAAGGTAAGTGCGAATATTGTACATTAAAATGCAATTATTTAATTAATTTTCCTGTTAATAGTACTTATTTAATTACGAATATTATTATAATATCACGAAATAATTAACTGTAAGTTTAATTAATTCGAGAAAAGCAGTTTTGTACAAGAATGGTGAATGGCTAATTGAAAATGATGTACTTCGTAAACTATTAGAAGAATCGGCATCCGATTCAGAAGATGAAGCTGATCCTTGTCTTCTACATGAAATTGAATCTGAATCTTCGTCGGTGGAAAATGATAACATAGATAACATGTGTGAACCAGTTGAAATTGAGCAGATGGTGGAAGCTGATAAGCCAAAAAACGTGTGGTATTCGGGTATATTCGCAGAAAAATTGCTACCAATTGATGATTCGCCCCCTCAACCAATTTTAACCTGCTTATGAATATTTCCAATCGTACTTTAATGAACAACATTTCGTTAATGCTGCAACGTATTCAAATATGTATTATTTATCAACCAAGGGTGCTGAGCTAAAAAAGTTATATGATGTGTTTATGTTGATGGGGTGTATTTCATTCCCACGCTTCGATTTGTATTGGCGGAAGGGGTTTCGAATCGAACTAATTAGCAATGCCGTATCGAAAACTCGATTAAAAAAATTACGGTCAGCTCTACATTTTGTGGATGCAAAAAAAACGCCTGATCCGACGAATGTATTTTGAAAAATCCAACCAGTGATAGACGCAATACGTATAACAGATGTCGAGCATTGCCCAGAGTAGCCGGGTCCTACTCAGTTGATGAACAAATGGTACCATATACGGGCCGATGCCCAGCCCGACAATACGTAAAAAATAAGCCGCGGCCGGTAGGCTTAAAAAATTTTGTAATTACGACATCATCGGGTATGAGATTATGGACTTCGAACTTTATCAAGGGATAAAAACTAATCTTGGAAATCGATCATTGGGTTTGGGCCCGGCTGTTGTATTGCGGCTTGTAAATACTATACCCAAAGAAAGCTTTATTTATTTTGACCGGTATTTTACAACCATACCATTATTATTTAAATTACTTCAATTGGGATACCGCGTCACACGTAAAACTGGTTGAATTATCAGTTTTAAAATTTATATTAGTAACAAACATTTTTATAAATATGTATATTATAGGGACAGTGATGAACAACCGATTGAAAAATCCTAAATTTAAAGCCGATCGCAATATGCAGCGCGGCGAATGTCAAGAATTGCTTTACAGCGACGGAAGGGATGAGCTAACATGCGTAAAGTGGTAAGACACAAAATATGTAACAGCTCTCTCAACTATTGCCGGCATTTATCCAACTAAAACTGTCACCAGTTGGAATAAGGCAACTAAATCACGTCACATAGTTTCATGTCCAAAAATAATTTCAAATGATGGAATATTATCAGACCTTTATAAAAACTAAAAAATGGACTCTAAAAATCATCCATCATTTAATTCATTTAGGCGTAGTAAATGCATGGATGGAGTATCGTCAGGACTGCTTGGCATGTGGTGTACCGAAAAATCGTCGTATGGATCTCTTAGATTTTAAATTGGAAATAGGTGGGTTTTTGATTTCAAACGTTAATCGCAACCGGCGTGATAGCAGTAGCGAAGACGAAATATTATGTACCGTACCATCAAATTTGTGTTCGCCGTTGCCATGTTCCGGTAAAAGGTTCGATGGGTACGACCATTGGCCGGTATTTGATCCTCTGAAATTTGCTAAACACTGTCGGTTGGAATCATGTAAATCGCGTACTCGTTGCCGTTGCGAGAAATGCAAAGTGTACTTATGCCTTGTAGCGGAACGAAATTGTCGAAAATAGAAACGAAAATAGGACGAAATAGAAACGGCTTTGGGTGTATTGATGACATAATTTATTATATAGTTCCTGCGTATGTTCAACCACGCACCGGTCTGCAACGTCAATGCAGATGTCCCGACGCGATGGTCAATAAATCAATACAAGCCGAATTTGTCATTAAGCATAGTGGAACACCAGAAACAAAAATTGTTCGAGCTAATAGCTCGTCAACTATCTGGTGCTCTTTGGTCTCATGTTGTCAACGAAATTTCAGCATACTACAACTTTTCATCGACTAAGACGTTGCAGTCACTTTTTTTGTTAAAATAGTGATTGGTGTTTTTTCCACATAGAGCGATGCATCATATTCAGGGCCAGATTCCAGCTCTATTACGTGTTTGCCAACTATGAACATGTAAATGGAACACGAAGTATAATCCAGTGGGGTCACAATTATTTTTGCATTTAGAGTAGTTGGGTTGTCTGGAAAAAACATTTTTAATTTATTTTACCGATATTTCCACGGTAGCACGGTAAATTACCAATTTTACCGGTAATATTACCACCGAGAATATTACCGTTTACATCACTATCTGTAGCTCAACAAAATTTTTTTGTGGCTACTCACCTCCATCCCTCTACCTCAGATGTGGATGTCATATGACACATAACAACAAAGGTTAATATAACAGCAGATGACGTATCTTGCCGTGTCTTAATTGCAAAGACAAAAGATAGCAGTCAGCTGAATTTTATTTCGTATAAAATTGGAGTCAACCCACTACACTTTGAAAGAATTTATTCGTTGAAGATTTGGCCGACAGATGTTGTAATAAAACCATTTATCAACTTTAATCGAAAAAACCACCGGGGAGTGTCTCTGCCGAGTTCTCGTTAGTTAAGTGTTACGAAAATTTAATTAATTGTATTGCTTTATTATCTAATCTATTTTGTAATTTGACTTCTAATTTTAGAGCTTCCGCTTCACCTGCTTCAGCTCCTTCTAGCTCCATTCAACATAAACCGTGCAATGATGAATATGAGTTTATTTCTATCGCCCATCCAAATGTACGAAGCTTAGTGAAACATATATTGATGAAGTTAGAATTTTGATGCAGACTAAAGATTTTGATATTTTGTGTTTGAGTACTACGTCATTATCGTGTTGCTGGTAAGAAAAAATCTGGAGTTGGGGTGGCCATGTATTTTAGATCGTCTTTAAATATAAAATATGTTGATCGTCTTGTTTTGGGGAAGCATGAGTTTATTATTTTAGAACTAAATGTTAAAAATTCTAGGCATGCAGTAATTGCTGGCTATAATCCACCACCAAGAATATTAAATAACATCGACGATATTGTGACTTTGTTTATGGATTACATAAATAGCTACTCCCATGTGATAATTCTCGGTGATTTTAATATTAATTTAAATACTACCCCGAATCGATTTCTCGACAATTTAAATATACTCAATTTATTTGTTGTTCTAGATTTAATTCTGGTGAATGAAGTTGACTCTGATAGAATAATTCACTTCGACAAAAATTCCCTTTCGTCGATTTCCGACCATTATTTGATTTATATGTCATATAAAATGAAGTTCAAATGCCCAAAACCAACATACTCCTATATCCCGGTGTAAAATAATATTGACGTGGAGCTAATGGAAAACACCTTTGTTGAACTGAACTTTGAAATGTTAAAGAGCATGGCTAATTTGGACAACATTTGTAATTTATTTCACAATTTTATAGATATCGTACACCAGCGTTGCATTTCGGAAAAAAATATTCTCGATTTTAATCCAGCAGCATCCTAGCTTAACACAAAAATTATTAAACTAAGCACATTGAGAGATGAAGCCCATCAATTATGGAAAAAGCACCGTGATCTTGGTCACAAAGCTAAGTATTATAACTATAGAAATCAATTTACATTTTTCAGCCATTCCTTCTACTAGTGTCGTGTTACCGTGTGTATTAATGAATTCTAATGATGATTCTATGTCTAATGAATCTAATTGGAAAAATTAAATCAAACGCGGCTGGACATCATACTGCCGTTAATTTTACCTTATCTAACTAAGAGTTATCAATCTGGATTCCGTAAGTTTCATAGTACAACTTCCGCCTTGGTTAATGTTGTAGATGATATCTCGTGTATCCTTAATGCACCTAAATCTTTTGCGGTAATTGTCCTCTTGGATTTTTCCAAGGCGTTTGATTCTATTAATCATCAGCTTCTCCTGCAAAAGCTTAAATTATTTTTTAATTTTTCGGGCTGTGCTATTCGTTTATTATCTTCCTATCTGTCGGATAGGCCTCAGACTATAAATTTATTAGGGTCATTATCACAAACAGCTTCGGTTACTTATTTTCCCTTTTCATTAATGATTTAGCTGATTGAATTTTTGACGATGTTCAATTATATATTGGTTGCCGGTTGAAGTTAGTGTGTAAGCTCAATTAGTGTTTTGAAAAAATTTGTTTTAGATTATATAAAAATAAATAATTTGACTTGATTTGTATAAAAAATATTTAATACTTGTAGGAAATTTTAAATGTTTGATGAATGTATTATATGGAAGGATGGAAAAGCCATGAGGTTATGCCCGTTTAATGTAAATAAACAAATAAATAAATGCCAGTCGCCCAGAAACTATGTCCAAAAAAATGTTGTAACCTAATCGCTTATGGGCTATATTCTCGTACATCTAGCAAGACAAACTGTTGCTATTATCAAAAATGGCGGGATTGCTAGTGACAATTTTGGAAATAAGAAATTACATTCTCAATACGTCTAGCAAATCCGTCATATTATTTTTATTCAACGCGATGCTGAATTTAATTTTGACATTAGAATTTTGCAAACAACTACTTAACGACACAAAAATGGATAGCTCGAAAAAACGAAAAGCGAACTACACAGGTGAGGAAATTAATATTTTAATTAATATCCTGGATAAAAAGCGACAACTAATAAATTATAAGTGCAATTTAATATTCCTTGTACTTTAGATTAAATATATAACAAATATACGGTTAAGAATAAACAAATGCATTCACTAGTTTTTGAATATTTCACTATTCACTAAATTTTTAGATGATTCTGATTTGTTTGGAGACGCCCTTAAAAACGCATGGAGCGAAGTAATTGTGGAGTATTCGGCAAATATTTTGTTGAGTAGGACTGGCGAAGAGCTGCGATTAAAGTATACCGACTTGAAAAGCCGCACAAAAAGGAAATTATCAGAAATAAACACGCATTGTAAGACAATTGGTGGTGGTGGTCCTCCACCAAAACTTAAAGATTATGAAGAATTATTAATTTGCATTGCTGGGGAAAACGCCATGAAAGGCTTTGGATCTTATCGTGATACATTTGAGGTAATATTAGAAAATAAAGAACATCGATTTATAAGTGTTTATTAAATTGATATTGATTCTAGTTGGCTAGATCGAGCCGAGAAAATCTGGCAAAAATTATCGATATGGCAAATGAGCCACCAATTTTAGAGGTGAACATTTCATCGTTAGTGCCACCAGAAACTCTAGCTAATGATTCAGTTCCAGTTACATCCCAGTGAGCCCGCACCACTGCTATTCGAACAAAAAAGCAAACCCGGAAAACGAGAGTTGAAAAACGGTTCAACAATACGAATGATACGAATGATATTTTTGTTCAAATTATGAAAAAAAAAAATTAGCGGTATCAGAAGAAAAACTAAAAGAAATGAAACGAACGAATTCAATCCTAGAGGATATTTCTACGAAATTGGGCTGCGCCGGTGAAAATCAAAATACACCTTACCAGGAAAACAAGACTGAATTTAATAAAAAAATATTTATGTGAAATTGTTATCTAATTTCGTCTATTTTGAAAATTATAATTCAAAAGCATATTCCTATTTAAGGTACCTCTAATATGAGATGGTGTAACTCTATTTTGCATATTATTTTCAATGGTATCAAGTTCGTCTTCTGAAGCTGAAGATTCATCATCGGTTATGTTTGGCTCATTTTTCAAACGTGCAATGTTATGCAAAATAAAGCAGCAGGTAATTATATCAACGGATTTTTCTAAATTATACCAAAGAAATCCACCACTTTTACAAATGATCCTAAATTTACTTTTAAGGACCCCAAATGATTGTTCGATTATTTTACGGGTTTTCTTAAATGTAATCATTATATCTCGTTTCTTGCGGATTTGATGGATTTAGGATCGGTATCATGACGCAATGTTGTAATTGATATCCACTATCGCCTAAAAGCCACGTATTTTCAGGGAAATGTTGCGAATGTAGAAACGTATAAAGCCCCGAATTTTTAAAAATATGTGTGTCATGTGTAGACCCTGGCCATCTCATAATAACGTCCGTAAATATATAATTAGAGTCACAAACCTAAAATAAATTCACATAATTTTAATAATTCCGTTTTTGGCGTATCATTCAAATAATCTACCGCTTGGACATTTTTCTATTAAAAAAACAGTAAGCGTCGTCTACCTTGGATTTTTTTATTGCATTATGGGTCCCATCGATGCACCCAACAACATTTGGAAACCCATATTTTTTTTAAAAATCTCTCTTGACTAGATCCAAATTTTCGAGTGAAATGGGAAATTTTATAAACTCCTTTGTTCTGGAATTCATCACACTTCAAAATTATTGCCACAGTTTACTTACTGTTGGTTGCTGGAGGTTGTGAAAGTTCAGTTCTCCAGAAACAAATTGAAAATTTCCACAGTCCAAAATGTTCAAACTTATAAGTACAGTAAACCCCCGCTTTACGATGGGCTCGCAAAACGATTAATCGCTTTACGATGAATGGACTCTACCAAAATCTAACTCTCTTTACGATTAAAAATTTACTTTACGAGATTAAAAATTCACTTTACGATTTTCATTTTGCCTTCATTTTTGATTTATTTTTTATTTTATTTTTTTTGAAAATATGTATGTACATACACAATACATATATGTATAATATGTACATACATACAAATTTAATTTTTTTGTTATTTATTACTAATTCTCTATTTTAGCCATGATGAAGTTAGTGGAACGAATTACCATCGTAAAGCGGGGGTCCACTGTACCTGCAAACAAAAGTAGCATTTTTATCACGCCGAAACGTTAAATTTAATATTATACCATATAAAGTTTGATTATACCGTCAAAAAAGGTGGAATAGCCTTGCTTCGTAAAGTTGCTCGTTTCAGGTCTGCTGAAAGAAGTTCAATAATAAATTTGGCGGCATCTTTAGTAAACCTGTACCATTTAAAAAAAATTTCATCTTCACATTCAAAGGGATTCTCCCTATCACGAAACACTTTTCGTTGAATATTGAAGCGATACCTTTGACTTATTAGTAACCACTCCATTTTTAATTGTAAGCAAATATTTTTAGTTTTAACAAATCAGTTTTACAACCGAATTTTTGAAACAGATGGTTTATTTTTTTAGAAACGTCACTCAACCTAACCTAAAATTACATTAATGTTTGATTTAACATCTCAAAAACTCGATAGCAAGATTTTGTGCTATTTTGATTGCTAATAGCTAGCAAAACTTGTTGAGAATATGAAAACTCGATTTCAGCTAGCAAAGTTGCTAATTTGCTTGCAATGTGGTATCGAGAATGTAGCCCTTAATCTTTTTCAAATAAAGGTACTAAAACGCAAAATATACAAAATTGGGGACAAAGAAGGCTAATTAGAGTAAGCCGGTGTACGAAACCGGTGGGATCGTCAAGGGCGGCCAGGTGGATCAGACAAAATGCTTCTCGAAAACTCATTATAATTCCAATGAACAAAGGTAAAAAATAAATGACATATGGTAAATTGTGCCATCAACTGTAATAGCAAAAGACGAAATTTGTTTTCAACGTTTCGGAATTCAAACATATAGATAATTCAAAAGTGAGGACAAGCACATCGGGTCAAAATGGCATCCCAAGATGAAACAAGTAAGCCCATAATATACATTTGTAAACATTTAAACATTCGCCAATCGAAAATTGAGAGAACAAAATGAAAACCAAAAAAGAAGGTTTCTAAAATAACAAAACCAGCCCACACCCACTAAGTATTACAAGAGATGTCAAAGAAAGCCCTACAGGGAACATAACAGTGGGATTGCTAACGATTTAAAAAGCGATCGTGCAAACAAAACTATTCATCCCCTAACCCCACATCCTATATGGATAGTTAAGGTATCGATTGAGCGCGGATAAATCTACTGAACAAAAGCAAAAAGTGATAAGTTGAATCCTTAACTTAACATGAGCATAAATTTCTTTTTTGGGATTTTGAAAATAATCTACAAATTTATTGATCAAGCTGAAAAGGTTCGAAATTAAAATTCTCTAAGCCCGGATGGAGGATTGTCAAAATAAAATGGATTAAAATATCATCTGAGCATGAAAATTCAGCTCTCTAGGTCGTAGGAAAATTAGTTAAAAAGAACCTCAAAGAAGTTGACACAACCAATGAAGGCTCATGTAAAATTAAATAAAAGGTTGTTAAAAAGGCAAGAAAATACATATGAACCATTGAGAGAGTGCAGAAATGGAAAAGAGAGTAAGATAGGAGAGCTGGAGAGATCATCTCAAGAAACAAACCAAACACCCCCAAGACTATTGCTGCAGAGTACAAGAAAGGCAGTACAAGGTCCTACCCAGCCGCCATATAGTCACTACGAGGATTTTTTAAAACTTATTTGTACCCCAAGTTTTGAAAATGGTTAAAATCAAATTTTGAAGGCCAAACATAAAAATAGAGTAGAACTCACAAGTTTTTGGCGATGGTTACAGTTTGCGAAAAATAAGTCTATCTTTATATACCATAATCTATTTAGTGCGGCATGAATAGTTAAAGTTGCTAAGCGTTTTAAATTAATTAGGTAAATAAAAATTATTTCATGATGAAAACTCTGTAAATGTAATCGCCACAGAAATTACTGTAATAAACTGAAATTTGATTTAAATAAATATTTTGTAATACTAAGAACAGTAAAATGCTTTAAATTACCGTACTCGATGCTTTCATGCACATAATACAATCATTTTTGTATAACTTATTCCTGCGCTAATTCAAATTGAATTCGCTAAAAGGTACTCCCTCTTCTAACATTTGTTACAGTTGTCACATGTTTGGACAATAATTTGTATCAGGTGGTCATCTGTCCTGTCGGTCATCGTGGTTGGGTATGCCATCTATCTTGTTGGCGATGTGGTTATGTCGGCCATCTGTGTTGTCTGCGATGTAATTGTATCGGCCATCTGTCCTGTTGGCAACATAGTTATGTCGGCCACCAGTCTTGTCGGCGAAAGCGTTGTGTCAGTCGGCAATGTAGTGGTTGGCCACCTATCCTGTGGGCAATGTGGTTGTGTCGGGCATCTATCCTGGTGACGATGTGGTTATGCCGGCCATCTGTCCTGCCGGCAATGTGGTTGTGTCGGCCATCTGTCTTGTCGGCGCTATGGTTGTGTCGGCCATCTGTCTTGTCAGAGATGTGGTTGTGTCGGCCATTTGGCCTCTCGGCCAACATTCTTGTCGGTAATGTAGTCGTCGGCGAGGTGGATGGTCGGCAAAATGGTTGTCGGTCATGTGGGCGGATACCGTTGATTTCATTTTGTTACGGGTGATGCATATTAGTGATCTTGAATAAATATAGTATCAACTATTGAAGATACCCGGGAAAACATAAATTGATAATGGATACGTCTTTTAGCAGAGCCTTCTAGAGTATAGAGCCATAATCATAATGACGTATTTTTTAGAAGCTTTTTTAGTGGTATAACTTTTCATTGATTTCCATAGGAATTCATAGTAAAAATGGTGTTTTTTAGCTTCAAGTTTTTCAATGATAAAAGCAAAAATATTATATAATGTTTATATAAAAGTTTTCCACATATCTTTAACAATAATATACATACAAGAAGGCTTTAAAGGTATTAAATAAATATTAATTGCAGAAATAATAAAATTAAATTACTTCTAAAATATATTTTTCGAACTTTCATTTTGAAAAATACAACAAAGTTGGCTCTGACGCTTTAAAATAATACTTGCTAAATTTATCTTTAGTTTTACTAGTATACGTAAGATGTCTAAAATGTTTACAGAAAAATACGAAAAAAATTATTTAATCACTTTTATTGGGAGGGGTAATATTTTTGTTGCGTCGATTTCAACAAAAACATTTGTGGTAGACAAATTGCAACTCACCGAAACAAACAAAAAACCAATCAAAATAGATAAAATTTTGTTCATCTAGTATGCGTACAATAAAGTATTACTTATACATAGATAAATAACAACAGTTGATGCAAATAGCAACAGCAAATACATGTGGGTCAAATAGATTCAGCCATTAGTTTCGAGAAATTGTCTAGTGTTATGTCAGTGTTGTGAATCCAAAATTTTAAATAATTTAAGCAAATTATTATTATGATAACACAGTTCTCAGGTGAGGAGTATGTTGATATCCATTTAGTTTACCAAATCATTTGGATGTTGACGAAGAAATAATTCGTAATGTAACAGCAAATCCTTCTATTAGCATATGGAGGCTCGCTTTACAATTGAACGTCTCTCGCTACCGAATTCATCAAGTATTGCACAAAGAGAATTTTCATCCATACCATTAACACCCGTTCACGAACTATTACCGATGGAGCACAATAAAAGATTGGAGTTTTGTAATTGGTTGATGGAAAGGAATTTGGACAATGATAGTTTTGTGAAACGAATATTCTATGGACGGATGAATCTCAATCCACAAGAGATGACATAACAAACGTTCATAATCTTTATCAGCACCGATTCAGCGTCAACATATTGGCTGGTGTACTCCTCTTTGATGATGTTCCTATTTTAAGTGGAATCTCGCACTATACCAACATGATGGTGTACCTTGTCACTGCGATACCAAATATTGGTAAATAGAATTTGTTAAACGAAATTTATCCAAATAATTGGAGTAGAAGAAATGGTCCAATTCATTGGCCTGCAAAATCACCCGATCTTACGGTATTGGATTGTTTTGTATGGGAAACGATGAAGGCGCTTATATACTCCAAAGGAATTGAAACAAAAGAAGAACTAATACAACGAATACACACAGCAGCACAACAGATAAGGGAAATATTACCAAGAATTGAAATAACCAAAGTCATACTTAAACGAATATTAGCCTGTATTACATCACTAAAATATGCGGATTGCTGCCTAATTCTAAATACAATTACACAGTAAACATACAAAAACAAAATTTAACAATTATCTAGACAGAAGTTTAAATAAGTCGGTTTTAAACGAATTTCTTGTCGTGTTAAAGACGAGCGGCGGACGTGTAGCGACAGGATCAATATGTAGCAAAGGGTGACCGCGCAAACATCGTATGGGAGCGTATATATTGAAACGAGCAAGTAATTCTTCACAATCTATTCGGGAAGTCAGAACATCGTGAACGAAGATAGCAGATGCAACGTCTCGTCGGTGATTCAAACGTTGTAATTTTAATAAATTACAACGATCATTATAAGGTGGGAGAATATATTGATCCACTCGCTCAGTGGGTGATCCATGAAGGCCGTACAAAACAAATTGCTTCTGAACACTTTCAATCCTATCTGAATGACACTTATAAAATGGGGACCAGATCTGAGAAGCGTATTCTAGAAGGATAGGTGCTTAATGAAACCTATAGCATAATGTAAGCTCAATCAATAACAATCAATGTGTTTAGTAAAAGTTAGATCACAAGAAAAGGTTATGCCTAAGTCGGACATGAACTGAACTCTATCAACAGCAATATTATATCAAAATTATTGCTGGAATATTGGCGAGCACAACCGAGAGAATAATATAATCCTGCATTAACCCACAAAACGGCCATCTGCAAAAGTTATTCAAGTCACCTTGCAATTTCACACAATCAGCAACCTCTTTAATTGGAGCAAATATTTTCATATCATCTGCGTAAAGAAGACAATGTGTAATAATCAAATGATGAAAATAAAAGCGGACCAATGTGACTTCCTTGAGGAACTCCTGAGGTAAGACGAAATGAACGAGAGTCTTGCAACTAATTAATAGGGATGAACTGACAATCTAGTCTATCCAGCTTTTTGATAAGGATCAATTTTATCGAAAGCCTTTGAAAAATCGCTGTATACTACATCTACTTGTTGCCTATGCTCTAGTCTACTATATAAATGTTCACAAAAAGAGACAACTAGATTAGTCGCCGCGAAGACCTAGCCGGAAGAAATACGTGTTGAGCAGGAGAACTAAGCCGTTTTACATGAAAAAACAAAAAATTCTGTACCATGGTTTCGAATAGTTTTGGTATAGCAGAAAGAATAGCAGGGGGATTTTGCATGGCTGGTTGTATATGACCGCAGGACTTATAGGCCTAACAGCAGGCAATTCAGAACTAGGTATACCTTTTACGCTATTATCGGACGTAATCAAAGAAGCTGCGTTATTTACTTCATCGTATATAATCCGTGAAGTTGAATCTTTAGTTGCTCTTGCAGGAGAACTTAAAGGCATAAACGATGTGGTAGTTGTAGATGACAACTCAGGTAGGCGATCGAGGATCATGCCAAGTTTTTGTATGAGACAGGTAATCTTATAAAGCAGCTTCTCAACAAATGGTTGCTGAGCAGTATTGGCACTAAAATTGTAGTCCCTGCAGTCACAACAGAACCACATAAAATTTGAGCATTTCCGCGTTTGGTTATATGCCACACGATCCCCTTCAGCACAACCATGGTGGAATATTTGCTACAAAAACCAGAACAGCTGATCGTCTGGTTATTTATAAATGTCAAGATGTATTTACAGCAATCCATATTTTATATTTATATCTTTATTTTTATTATATTTAAACACGCGTCTATACCATTCAAGGCCCACTTACAATTCAATTTACATATGTATTCTACTTAAAAATAATATTTACAAACACTTATCGTTATATACATATTATTAACACTAGATTGCCCAAGGAAGTCACTTTGACTGCTTTTAAATTTCAATTAGAAAAAACAATTAGGTATACAATGACAAAATATCTTAGAATTTTGTGACTTTTTATACAACATATAAATGCGTTTATTAATAATTGTAGTTACCTCTTTCCTCCTTCATTTACGGTATACAGTAGAATTCGCTTATAATGAACGGTCATAGGACAAATAATTTTGTTCATTATAAACGTGTGTTCATTTTAACCAAATATTTGGTTATAATGAATGGCGTTCATTATAACCGTAAATACTTGGTTTGTGCATTCGAAACCAACTTACATATGTAACTTAAGTAACTGTGTGATTCCCAAAAATTTACAAAATATTTCCCTATTTCCATTACGTTGTTTCTAGTATATGTTGCATTATACACGAATACATACACACATTACATTAAAAAAAAAAAAATATGTACGCAAAATTATGTGTGTGAATATGAATGAATAGGCAACGAAACAAATAATGATCGATGTTCATTATAACAGTAGATATTTGTACTAAACAGGTATTGTAGGAACATTTTATCGTTCATTATAAGTTTATAAACGAAGTTCATTATATGTAGTGGAAACAAGAAAAATTGATTATGTAAATTTAAGGGACTAAAAAAATCGTTCGTATTAACCGTGTGTTCATTATAAGAAGGGTTTGTTATAAACGAATTCTACTGTATATATGTGTTATATACCTATATTGCCCAAAAGCAGTCATTTTGACTGCTTGGGAAATTTTAAATAATCAAATGACTCTTATTATATATACGTAGGTTAGGTTAGGTTATATTACAGTTGCTAGTTTCCGCACACTTAGGCCAGTAGTGGCCCATTCTGGTACCACCAGGGGGGGGGAGGTTGATTCTTATCACAATCTGTTTTCTTTTTTCAATGTTCCTAACCCCAATTTGTACTAACCCGAGCAATGGTTGCTTGACGTCTTTGGTGAAGTTGTTGCCATCTCTTCTATCATTACCACTCACTCCCCACTCTCCACTCTTATTATTGAATTGAGTAAATTTCTTATATAACCAGTTGGCTCTGTATTGAAATAACAGTTTTCATTTTTTTTTTCGATTACCGTTACATGATAACATACAAGTTCATGATAAATTGTCGATTTGGGCGTATACTTGATAAGTTGCAGTATAACATAAAGAAACCAAAGAATGTAATTAGATGTGAAAAAAGGTCCAATTTATTGTTTTATGATCGTTCAATTTTTCTACGATCAACCCAAAATTTATATTAGTTTTTAGACCTTTTCCAACCAATCTTATCTATATTAGTTTTAGTTAGGGTATATTTTATATTATATAGATTCTATATCTATATTATAGAAGAAGAACTTCTATTGGTCCATTTTTGGTTTTTTGTAATTAGTACTAGAGATAAAAAAAAAACTTATAAAAACTCGGTGATCAAATAAAATAAATATCATAATATAGTATCATAGTGTCAAAGAGAACTGAACTGAAAGAAATGTCGAATAGAAGTGAGTTATTGGAAAGGCTAACGAACATAAATGAAGAGTGCTCCGATATAGAATCAGATGCAACAAATTCTGAAACTGAAGATAGCGATGAAGAGTCGATCACCAATGACGAAAATGTCAGTGTCATCAATATGCCGAGGAAAAGGTGTAGGGTGCTAAGTAGTTCAGACTCTGATAAACTGAAAACACTTTTCAGGAGACCGAAACAGTTGCTGATGGTACTGTGAGGTCAAAATTTGACGAAGGTGGTATTCCTGGACGGTTACCATCTACTTGTATTTTCAAGGATGTGAACGGGCCAACAGGCTACGCAAAAACGAACATTATGGCAGATAATCTTATCAGTGCTTTCTCGTTGATAATAAATAACCTTATTATCAAACATATAAAAAAGTGCACAGAAGAAAAAGGCCGCCATATTTTGAGGAACGATTGGACAACAGCATTATCGGAAATACTTGCATTTATTGGGATTTTATATGCTCGTGTAGCCTATGAGGCAAAAAATTTGAAACTGGGTCATTTATGGTCAACAAAATGGGGTGCCGAATTTTTTAAAAAATCTATGGCCAGAGAAAAGTTCAAGCAAATCATACGATTTATTCGTTTTGACAAAAGAACCGAAAGAAGTAGGCGCCTACAAACAAATAAATTTGCTTTGGTTTCGGAAATATAGGGCAAGTTCATTGAAAATAGTCAAGCTTGCTATCAACCAGGGCAAAATATAACAGTTGACGAGCAATTATTTCCGTCAAAAGCCAGGTGCAGGTTTACACAGTATATGCCTAATAAACCAAACAAATTTGGCATCAAATTCTGGCTTGCATCAGATGTTATTAGCAAATATGTTTTGAATGGTTTTCCTTATTTGGGGAAAGATGAACAACGACCATCGTCAGTGCTTCTCAGTGAACACGTTGTTCTGAAACTTGTCGAGCCATATACAAGCTGTGGAAGAAATATCACGACCGATAACTTTTTCACTAGCATGTCACTCGCGACAAAATTATTGGCCAAAAAAACAACTCTAGTTGGAACTATTAGAGGAAACAAAAGAGAACTACCCAAAGCAGCCAAACAAACGAAGGATAACAGGCCTCGTTTTTCCACTCTGCTATATAAATCAGAGAATTGTGTTCTTACAATACATATATAAAAGCAAACCAAATAAAAGAGTAGATGTTCTAAGTTCTAAGCATAAATTTGTGAAAATTGATAAAAGTAATAAAAAAATGTAACCGGAATCTATACAATTTTATAACAGCACAAAATTTGGAGTTGATATGGCGGATCAAATGGCCAGAAAATATACAGTAAAAGCTAGTTCTCGTAGATGGCCCCTCCAAATATTTTTCAATATTTTAGATTTGGCTTGGATCCTTTACAAAGAAACGACAGAAATACAAATACAACGAAAAAAGTTCTTGTTTCAATTAGCAGAACAGCTTTCCACCGAATACAGAGCTGCAAGACAAAAAAATTGATCAGAACATGAAGACCCACAGAGATCAACTGCAACATCATCAAATGCAACCATCTAACAAACGCAAAATTTGTCAAGTACACTTTGCCACAATAACAAAACAAATAATATATGTGAAAAATGTCAAAAGTATGTTTGTGGAAGATGTACACATAAAAAGATTTCCACTTTTAGTCCTAGTTTCCACCGCAAATTTCATTGTAAATTTTACAACAGGGAAATTTTTGTTCTATGATTATGTTAGTGAATCGATATAACATGTATTAGTATCATTTTGACGTTTTATGAAATTAGTAATTTGCTGTGAGTTATCTCTTATTCATCATCACCACTTTCCTTTTCAAACATTTTATTCCAATAAATTAATAATTAAAAAACAATCAAGAAGAAAACTATTAAAATACAATCCACTTAATTAAAATAACAAACAATCAAAACAAATACATAATATGACGTTTAATGCAGAGGTGTCCAAAAAATTTCCCTTCTATTTTAGTACCAATGTAAAAAATACAATGGAAAAAGTTGTAGCCATTAGTACAAATCGGTTGTTTTTTCCAAAAATCGGTTGTATTTTCCAATATTTTTTTTATATGTGTGAGTTACAAATTGTCTGTCGAGACACAATTTTTTTGGGAATGTGTACTATCCATGTGAGTTTCGTTGAAAAAATTACAATGAAGTTTTTCGTGGAAACGTACACTTAGTTGCATAAAATGTACAAATAATAATGCATAAATTATTTTTTTTTCCAAGTGAAGTAAATTTTTATTTTTTTTATTGTTAATATTTACTAATAACTTGTTATATAACTGTAAGTAAATAATTTAAAAAATAGTAAAAAATAATTTTAAACAAATTTCTTTACACATTAGTTCTTCTTTCACAATGTAGTCATTTTGACTGCTTTTGGGCAATATAGGTATATACTAAGTTTCAGTCTCTCTAGTGTTAAAATTCACAAAACTCGGGAAAAAACAAACGTCGATACCATTCAAGGCCCACTTCCGGTATTTGATAATGGATGCATCTTTTAGTCATGATTGTAAAAAATAATATTTTACCATATTATGAATGAAAGTAACAAACTTCAATTGTTTCAGAATTTAGTGCTTTTGTTTTCTATCTCTGCAATCTTTTCTGGCGCTCAAAGGGCACTCCCAACTCTTTCGCAGTTCGCTTTTTACGTTTAAACCACCTGCACGTTGCATTGCTTCATGTCAACCTATAGGTGCTGACATGAAAGGTGGGTCGGCCCAAGGATTTCGCATTCTCAACAGGGGATCATAGATGTGTTCATCTTCATCACCGATCGTAATCAGATGATCGGTACGCTTTTTTCTTTTACTACAAACTGATGTTCTTTTGTTATAAGTAACTTTTTTTGGGAGAAGTAAAATTATGAAAATTTGAGGGATCAACTTAATGTGGTATGATTTAAAGTAATTTGCATAATTTTTAATTTAAGTGGCAGTATTGAATTTGAAAAATTTAACATTCTCTTTTGAAACATCCGGATTAAATTTTGGTGAAATCATTTCCATATTAATTACACGCACAGTGTCATCATACTGATTTGTTCAGTTGAAATAAAACCATTCATTGGAAAAAATCGCTGTATTTTTTATTCGGCTCAACAAAAATTCCTGTGGAAGAACTTTCATAGTTCATTATCAAACTGAATAAATTTAGATATACATAAGTAAACGAATATAATAAGCAGACACTTCTTAATGCTTATTGTTTTGTTACCAAATTTTGCCTTCTATAATTTGTATTATTATTTTCGATTAGGATATTGGCCGGATGAGATACAAACAAAAATACAACAAACATTTTCCATTACATAAATATATGTATCAGTTTCAGTTGTATACATAAGGTTTGGTCTTAACACTTGTTGTATATTAATAAAATTATATATCTTTTTATAACTCCATTGGGCACTCTATACACACATATTTACATTCTACGCCCAGCTAAATAAATAAAAAAAATAAAAAAATTATCCAAATGGAACAATTTGTTACTTGTTGATGAAAATTATATGTATAAACTCGTATATGGCACGTTAAAATATCCAACACTTTTGTTTCATAGTACAAATACAAAGTATTTACTTCTGTACGAGTATAAATATTCAAATGGATATCCATTAAATTCATTAATTTTGAATTTAAAAAAAAAATTGGATTCATAAAATGAAAATGAAAACTCACTCGTATAAAATTCATATTAATAAACTCGAAATAAAATATCCAACATTTTTTTTTTTTTTGTTTTACATTTCACCTGAACGCGAAATATTATTACCTTACGGTTATAAAATAAAATAGAATATTAAAAGCATAAAATTTTTTGTTGTTTACATTTACTTACCTGGCTATGTGGATTTGTTTCGGCAACTAAATCATATTTATTACCAACAACCATAATACTAAAATCACGATGACTAAAACTTTCTAATATTTGATCTCTCATACGACGACAGTACTGAAAATATATTGTATAAAAAGAAAACAAAAGAAAGAAAATTAAGAAAAATCATCAGGAAAATGAAATTACAACAATAATGTAATTTTCACTTTTATATATAAAAAAAATTATGAGTTTTTATGGTTTTTATGTTCTTCTTGTTAAATGATTAATGAATCTCGTCCTATACTATAATGTTAGATTGGTGTATATGTGTGTGTGTGTATGTACGCATTCGTTTGCCTTTTGGGTGCCGTTCTGTGGAAGTGTACACTTTTTTACGGTGATATTGCTCTCTTTTATTGTAATCTTAATATTAATTTAATTTTTTCGTATAACATTTTTGGTTATCTAAGATGCTTCATAATATTTATGTTATATATTGCGCTTTACCTTCAGGATACTTATGATGTAGTAGCGGTAGGTACATATTAAACTCCAGTATATGCGGTCCTTAAAGGAAACCATTGTTTATAGAAAATTTCTCGTCGAATATCTTAAAAAAAAAAATGAAAATGATGACCGAAAATAAATGTGGTGGAACTTGAAAATGACATGAAATGGTTCATTATATTTTGTTACGATGTATATTACAGGTTTTTTTATGCTTTGTCTGAAAGTTATTCAAATGAACAATAAAAACATTTTTTCTTAGTTGCCAGATTATAATTAACTGAGTAATTGCCTTTTTGGGCTTAGTGCGACGTCAATTTTTAGCACACCAGATGTACGGGTACACCAACAGATATGCACTGTTTCAGATATGCAAAATTTGAAAGCGGTACTACACTAAGTCAATTAACAAAAATCTCAGATATGTGCGTATGGACTGACTATATACAATGGATCGGGAATATAATGGGCTAGCTAGAAGTGCATATGCCATTCACTTATGATAGGTGGTGCTCAAATGACAAATTTTCAAATATTAAGAAATTTTCCCAAAAATGATTTGAAAGCGTTACTACACTAAGTCAGTTAACAAAAATCTCAGATATGTGCTCATGGACTGACTATATACAACAGATCGGGAATATAATGAGCTAGCTAGGAGTGCATATGCCATTCACTTATGGTAGGTTGGGCTCAAATGACAAATTTTCAAATATTAAGAAATTTTCCCAAAAATGATTTGAAAGCGGTACTACACTAAGTCAATTAACAAAAATCTCAGAGATGTGCTCATGGACTGACTATATACAACGGATCGGGAATATAATGGGCTAGCTAGGAGTGCATATGCCATTCACTTATGGTAGGTTGGGCTCAAATGACAAATTTTCAAATATTAAATTTTCCAAAAATGATTTGAAAGCGTTACTACACTAAGTCAATTAACAAAAATCTCAGAGATGTGCCCATGGGCTGACTATATACAACAGATCGGGAATATAATGAGCTAGCTAGAAGTGCATGTGCTATTCACTTATGATGGGTTGAGCTCGATTGACAAATTTTCAAATATTAAGAAATTTTCCCAAAAATGATTTGAAAGCGGTACTACACTAAGTCAATTAACAAAAATCTTAGAGATGTGCCCATGGGCTGACTATATACAACAGATCGGGAATATAATGAGCTAGCTAGGAGTGCATGTGCTATTCACTTATGATGGGTTGAGCTCGATTGACAAATTTTCAAATATTAAGAAATTTTCCCAAAAATGATTTGAAAGCGGTACTACACTAAGTCAATTAACAAAAATCTCAGATATGTGCTCATGGACTGACTATATACAACGGATCGGGAATATAATGGGCTAGCTAGGAGTGCATATGCCATTCACTTATGGTAGGTTGGGCTCAAATGACAAATTTTCAAATATTAAGAAATTTTCCCAAAAATGATTTGAAAGCGGTACTACACTAAGTCAATTAACAAAAATCTCAGAGATGTGCTCATGGGCTGACTATATACAACAGATCGGGAATATAATGAGCTAGCTAGGAGTGCATGTGCTATTCACTTATGATGGGTTGAGCTCGATTGACAAATTTTCAAATATTAAGAAATTTTCCCAAAAATGATTTGAAAGCGTTACTACACTAAGTCAATTAACAAAAATCTCAGATATGTGCTCATGGACTGACTATATACAACGGATCGGGAATATAATGGGCTAGCTAGGAGTGCATATGCCATTCACTTATGGTAGGTTGGGCTCAAATGACAAATTTTCAAATATTAAGAAATTTTCCCAAAAATGATTTGAAAGCGGTACAACACTAAGTCAATTAACAAAAATAAAAAATCTGAAATATGTGCTCATGGACTGACTATATACAACGAATCGGGAATATAATGGGCTGGCTAGGAGTGCATATGCCATTCACTTATGATAGGTTGGGCTCGAATGACAAATTTTTAAAAATTAAGAAATTTTCCCAAAAATGATTTGAAAGCGGTACTACATTAAGTCAATTAACAAAAATCTCAGAGATGTGCTCATGGACTGACTATATACAACAGATCGGGAATATAATGAGCCCTGAGTATATAGTCAGTCCATGAGCACATATCTAAGATTTTGGTGATAATGATATGATGGTGTGATGGTTTGTTTGATGGTGTGATGGTAAGATGGTAGGATGTTTTGGTAGAATAATGGTATGCTTCTACGATGGTAAGATGGAATATTGGGTGTGATGGTATGATCGTATGATCATGGCGTAATGGTATGATAGTATGATGGTATGATTGTATGATGTTTTGATGATATGTTGGTAAGGTGATATAATATTATTCTGTAATGGTATGATGGTATAACATGATTGTAAAATGGTAATATGATTGTTGTGATTGTTTGATGGTATGATTGTTTGGTAGTATGATGGTACCAAAAAGGCCTGGGAGTCAGCATCAACGAAAGTAGGATCTCGCGGGGGCCGCCTACCCGACGAATGAACAGAAAGAGAATGCTCGGTCACTTTAGGATCTAATTGCGGATCTAATTAAATTGTGTAAAGTTTAAGTTTTCTGTTGAGTTTCAAGGTATAACTTTTTGTTTGTTTTTGATTTTGTTTCTCTAAATTAGTCACAAGGTCATATTCCTCTTTTGTTTCGCAAAATTTTTTTATACTTTATAATTTTTCTGTACGGTGAGAAAAGAACTAAAGGTGGGTAGCACGGAATACCATTATGCAGCCAGAACATTTAGAAGAGGAATTATTGGTGTATAAACTAGACTATTCAAGGAAATTACTCCGCCCGACAAAATTCGGATCTTTTGCGGAAAAGATTGCCTGAGGAGGCGACGACAGCTATTCAGAAGCCAAAGGTATCCACGGTGGAAAACGAGGATTACAATTTTTGCTTAATATAAATCTCCTAACTGAGGCATTAGGTTTAATTTGCGATTATGAAGAAAAATTATAACTGTCTCCAAATAACAATATTAAGGATTACATTTATCGGCCTTATCGAGCTTATTTCTGACGATGATTTGAAAAGAAATAAAATTGATAATCTATTGTAATACACCGCATCCAGAAAACGATCGAAGAACAAGACGCAGCATCATCAACTAATGAAGGATCGGTTCGGTGGACCAAAAAATCATATGCCGGGGCCCAATCATCAGCAAGAGCTGGACGGCGCAAAAGAAGCAACGGTGGGCTCCGATGAAATTGATAGAAAGCTTACCGCGGAACTAATATCAGAAAATCCAAAAATAAAAAATAGATATTCAGCTATGGGTAAAGTAGCACGAGCACTGTCCCAGGTAAATGCTTAAATGGAAATAAGCAGCAACTATAAAAGCCGATTAGTGCCAAAAGCACACATCCGTCTTTCCGGAAGGATAACGTGAAGAGCAAAAGGGACCTGAAGATAACCTTAATAATATGATAAATAACCTCAATAAAAATCTGAAAACCAAACTCAAATATTTTTCAATTAGAAGTGGTCTCAGAGATAACTCGTTTTTGCCTTTGGTCTTAGAATCTGTAATAAGTTTGGTGTGATCCAAGACCTTACCTCGAAGTAAACTTATTAGGATACAAAACTGCAGCATTACTAGATTTAGGCCCGTGTTGCTTAATTAATGGAGGAGGGGGGGGGGGCGGGGGTGAAATGTGCCTAACCGAATTTTGTTCTTTCGAGATAGCAGAATGTTTCTTGGTTGAACACACTGAATCAGTCAGCCTCAGTAAGTTGCATTTTTGTCTCAGGAAAATAAAATACCTTGGCTACATCTTGGATGAGTGCGGTTTGAGAGAGGACCCAGCTAAAATCAATGCCATTCTAAACGTGAAGATATACCACAGAAGATTAAAGACGTTCGACGACTGATCGGACTAGCAGCGTAGTACAGGCAATTTATATCAGACTTTTCGACAGTTACGGCACCAGTCACAAACCTCTTGAAAAAGGAACGACACGATCAATTTAATTTTGGCAAATCCGGACTACAATCATGAATTTATAATTCAGATTGATGCTTCTGATGTAGGATTGGAACAAGTACTGGCTTAAGGTGGTTTTAGTAATGAGCGACTCATTGATTTTATGAACCAAAAACTGTCGTTTACTCAGCGAAAATATCCAGCAACGAAGCGGGAACATTTTGCTGTGTTTCTTGCAACAGAAAAATTTAGACAGAATATTGACGGCGTTTCCTTTAAGACGAATGGGAAATAAAACGTGATTCCCGATGCTTTATCGAGGGCGGCACAGCTGATCGACCTGGCATCCGATGACAAATCTGACATGGTCTACAATAAAATATTGAATGGCATTAAGGAGCATCTTGAAAAGTTTCTAAATTTCCAACTGAAAGATGGAAAACTTTACAAATATAGTATGTGCGTTTATTTATTCCGTCCTCCATCTTATTTCGCGGCCCACATAGGTATAGCGTAGACGGAGACAATCCGTCTGCTCAAAGAATATTATTATTGGGCCGCGAATGGCATATGACACGAAGAAATATGTAAGCAATGCGAGAGCTATCGGCTTAACAAGTACAGAAAGGAAACATCTCAAACGCCAATGTTTCTGTCCATGTCACCATCTCCCCATGGCAAATAATCGCCATTGACTACATGGGCCAATACATATACGTGGTGATTGAAATTTGTTTTAAATGCACAATGAACGGGTTCACTCTTGAACTACATGGAGGATAATATTTTCCTAGTGATATACCAGGTGATTTTTTTAACCTGATACACTCAAATATCTCGGAAAATAAGCACTCTACGGAAAAAATGGTTAAGATCAAAATTTAATTATTCCGTGGGGGAAATACTTTAGTGTTAAAATTAGTAACCTTTCCCTCCTCCTTGTAGGTGAGGCGCGGGAGAACTATACGTAGCATTTGATTGAAACATTTTTTTCGATTGATGATAGATGGCGCTGTAATTGACCATATAAAATTTTTGCAATTTCTCCTACTGAGAACCTACGCAAACGATTCTGCAAAACGTCTGCAATAAAAATACCACGGTTTCATTGTAAATACTCGAAGTTAGTCTTAAACAATTTGTATTTTTTAAATTTTCAACTACTGAAAAAGGCTTCTTATTATCGTAACCCTATCGTCATAGTGACGAATATCGTCAATTACAGCGCCATCTATCATGAATCGAAAAAAATGTTTCAGTCAAATCCTACGTATTTTTAGCCATAGAATCCGAATCTGATAGGGGTTCATATTTTAGTTTCAAAGTTACCCCCCGCCCCACCTACAAGGAGGAGGGGGATACTAATTTTAACACTAATGTATTTCCCCCACGGAATAATTAAATTTTGATCCTTACCATCTTTTTCGCAGAGTGCTTATTTTCCGAGATATTTGAGTGTATCAGGTTAAAAAAATCACGTGCTAGCCACTAAGTAACTGAAACGTTTGATAATCAAAATAACAATAGATATATTTTGATTATCAAACGTTTCAGTTACTTAGTGCCAGTACATGGTTCCGGTAGCTAGTATCGGATTTGGACTAATGCTTCTTAAACTTTTCGGTAAAATAAATATTAAGTAATTACCTTCATTTATCTGTAAATGTTTAGACTATCCCCCTTCCATATAATAAATAACGTCTCGGCAAAAATTATATTAACAATTAATGTTTAATGCCTAGACATTTTTAATTACAAACAAACAAATAATTAAATTATTAATTTTTCTTCGTTGATTTTTTTTTTAATACCGTTATAATTATTTATATTTTGCTTATATTTAATTAGATTTTTAGTTTGCCTTAAATTGTTTATTTTTCCATTTTTATTGTCATCATTTTCTTTTATTTATGATATGTTTGTATAAATAAAAATTTAATTAAATTGTAAGAAATAAAATAAGAAAACAATAAAAGAAAATTGAAACAAAAGGAAAAACGTATGTGAGATGGGAGAATCGTGGAACATCTTCTACTAAATCTATAGAGGGTGTTGTATACGAGTTTGTATGCGTGCGGAATCAGCATAAAATAAGGGAATAGGTATATATGGAACACAAAAAAAATGGTTCAATATGAACTGAAACTGAAGAGATTCGTCTTTATTTATGTTTTAGAGATACATAGTTAGTTATACAGAGATAATCATAATTAAAAAGTTTGTTTTGGATCTTTCGTGTATCTAAACGAGTAAATAGGGTTATCATAAGTATCTTCTAAATATCTAAAAAAAAAAAATCAACTTCATCAGTGCGTGTAATAATTTTATGTGACCAAAGTTTACTGTATAGTTAATTAATTCTTGATTTTTGATAAATTTTTGTATCGTATATATCGGAAACTTATTTAGAAGTTATTTAACTCAACATTAATTTCGAAAAATTATAAAAGTTAGAAATTCAATTATACGAAAACATATCTCTGGAGCTACTCGTATATGTACTCGTACATATGTATGTACGAATAGAGAAAAGTTTTGTGGAACATAATATTTGTTAGAAAAATTAGAACTTAAATGTTGTGTACTTATACAAAACTTGAAATTCACTATTTGGTAACTACGCTTCTATAGTTAGTCTGTAATAAAAATATAAATGACACAAATTGAAAATATACTCGACAAATTTAAAAACATAAAACTAAGCATCGAGAGTAGCTAAAATAAATTATTCTTAGTTCATAACAATAATGGCAGTTTCTTGCCACAAAAGGGGGGAAAAACACCAAATAGCTGTTAGAACAGTTGTCGCCTTTTTTGTTCTAAATGACAAAAATACTAATGTTATATTGATTTGTGGTGTATGTGGTAAAATGATAATTTTCTGGGAGCAGCATCTGTATACGATTCCAATTGTTTTTTTTTTTAGAGAGAAAATGACGTTTTAGTTGAATGAATATGATCGAAAAATTAGTTTTATAGCTCCTAAAATGTTTGAAAATTGACATTAACAAACTTTACGATTCCGTTTAGTTAGACTAATCAAGAAAGTTAATGCATTGGATTTATCATAGCTATACGAACGATCCTTGGAAAATATGAGCAGTGGTTCCCCATTTGAAGCTGTAGTGATATTCACTTTGACCAAAGACTACTGGGCTATACGAAGCAGGCTATATGAAGTATTATTTAATCGCAGAAATTTCGACCTCTCAGAGTTCAATAATTTGGACAGAATATTCCACCTCTTAGATGCTATGGGAACCAACAGGAATTATCCAGTTCGGACATAGTGCATGCCACCATTAAGGCAGATACTTACAGTAAATATAACGGCGTCACCAATTAAACCAACGTGACCTGTTCAAAGAGGATCCTCCGGGCAAACAATATCGATAAAGGACTTCATGGCTCTTCTGACGTATCAAAATGCAAGCTTACTCCACCGTTCTGTTATACAGCACACTACAGCAGGAGTGTGCTTTATAACAGAACGGAGGATAACTCCGCTAGAATAACAAGAAACTAGTACAAGGCTAGCCACACTAAACACATTAAACGGTGGCACTCAGTTGACCCTAGAAATTATAAAACAAAAAAAGAAATGTAGGAGCATCGCAAGTTGCCGCGCCTTACGCCAACTGATTCAGAAAGGTGTAACTTATTTTTGCCACAAACAAAAGAACATAAAGAACTAATGGGCAAACCGCAATGCCTAAGATCTAACAGCATTAACACCATGTCACATTTTATTAATTATTTTTACCATGTTTGGGCATCGATAATGTAGGATAAGAAATGGCACATGAAGATTTTTAGAAACATTGCATCTTTGACCAACTGCAGCAACGAAATAAAAGAAAGATTGTATAACCAAATTTAATGGTAATCTGCCTAGTTTTAATAAAGAACGATCAGCAATGAAAGGATTACAGTCACTCATGACGAGAAGGTTAATGATACAATTCTTCTTCATTCACACGCAGTTACTGAAGCTACGTCAGATGCGGGAACTACTTCATCAATTAATTCACCAGAACGTCAGTCAAATCAACCTACACAAAGTCCAACGCGGAAATTTGTTATACTGTCAATTACAATTCGAATTGTATTAATATGATTTAAATATGAGCCCATCACCATCCATCACCATTAAAAAGATATTTTATGAGTAAATATTAAGGTATTGGCTTAAGGACACATACCTTTTTTTCTATAATATCGTTTTGTTCTGTTAAAGGAAACAGCTACAGCAAACACGAATTACAAACACAAGTAAATTTATTTTTGAATATTACAAGTACTTAAAATGACTTCAACCCATTAATATTTACATAATGTAGGTTATGTCTCTATTTGGCTAAAACGTTGCTTTCCCTACAATCTTAATTTAATATTTAGCAAAATTTTTTTTTACGCATTGAAACCTGTTTAATAAATATTTAATGAATTTAACGTCATGCTTCATTGCCAACCCTCAAATACCGCTCTCTTTAAATTTCTCGTCGGTTCGCAACGTTTTGAAATACATATTTACACTTCGAAAGAAAATCGGTAAAACATATTCTGATCAATTTTAATAGGTCCTGCAGTAGTTTTGTTCGACATTCGCCTCTCGTAACTTTTCAACGTCCATTTTCCAACAAATTGACACCATCCAGTAAGCGTAGATTCACTAGTTACAAATACACGCAACGATTTTATGAACGGAACTAAATATTTTTATAAAAAATACGATTAGAGACAAAATTAAGGATATTCTTAAAAACAATATAGTTACATCCGCTCTAACCTTCACCTAATTGAACAGTCGGCGAATTATCTTTAATTTTGAAAATTAAACAATTTTCTTATGTTAGTAGTCTTATGTTAGTCTTACGACGATCCACGAATTTCATCTCTCGCGCCGTAATACTAATGCCCCCAACTGCTTCTATTAATCATTACGTTGGATCATCAAGTTGACCTATTTCATCGAAAATAAGTTTACTTCGATAGAAAGTTGTTTGTTTTTGAGGGTATTCAACAATAGCAAGCAAAAGGTAAACAAATTAATGTTTTAGATAAAAATTTTAAGTTTTAAAAAAAGAATTTGTCTAAAAGAAAAAAGTTTTCTTTGAAATGGCCTTCACAGGTAATTTCAAGATCATCAAAAATAATTTAATTACATATTGTGCCGGAAATTTTGAAGGATACAACTTTCAGTAGCGGAATTCAAGACGATTGAACAAGCCTAATTAAGACAATACAAATTCCAATAATGGCCCTGTTAGTGACTTTCGTGATAAACAAAATGCAACAAATTGCCCAAAAACTATTACTACCACATGTCAGGATTCAGTCTTTCAAGAAGCTGGAATAAATCGTGTTATCTCTGCAGTTAATTAAGTCACAAAATAATTCCTTTTTAATTCCAGCACAATTTGAAAGCAACCCTCAAAGACAAGTGCACGAGTGCAGTCCCCTTCTATAATTTCGATAAACGACAAACTCCCATTTAATTTTTCATCATTCTACGAATATATCAACTGCTTTTGATTGACAGTTTTGTCAGAGCAGGTCACCAGACTGTTATACCCTAGACACACTGCGATTTAATAAAACCGATTTAGTGAATTTTTCGAGATTAGCCGTAGTGTGTCAACCTCGATTTAGCTAAACTCTGTTGTTTTTGCATAGAAACTTAAACTAGTTTAGCTAAATCGGATTTATTAAACCACAGTCTGTCTAGGGTATTACCTTATACAAAAGAATAGAGCTGACTACTGCGGTGTAGACCAAGTGTTTTAATGTGTGGACGGACTCCAACCACATCCTTTAAGTACGGTTCACGACATATGAAGTTCGTATGCAAATGGTACTATAGAATCGTACTGAAGTTAGATTTAGCTCAATATAATGGGCAATTTTGTACGTCATTGTATGTGTCAAAATATTTAATTCTATTTTCGTTTGCTTGTTGTGCGCTTCGAAGAATTGTTTATGGTTTTTGTGCTAACTTTAGTAAAAAATAACATTACCATGTTAAATTTCTTATTAGCAACGTATTTAAAGCGAAAAATGTTTAATAAAAAGTGCCGTCGATTTGGTGTTAACCCAGTGAATCGCCGTAGAGTAACACAAGGCTTTTACAATAATCTTGTCGAGGAAATGAGATTAACGGACACCGAAACGTTTACAAATTACCATCGAATGAAATTAGAAACATTTGACGAATGGTTAACAATGGTTGGTCCAATAATTCAAAGGATTGATGTAGGTGAAAGATCTATCACTGCGGGTCAACGTCTATCACTAACCCTTCGGTAAGTATGACAAATATTAAATATTTAGGTTTAGTTTTAGTTGATATGTTGAAAATTTTAGTTATCTAGCCAGTGGTGATAGCATGATTTCAATTGGACGGTATGGCTATCGAGTGGGCAAAAGTACGACTTCGATTATCATACGGGAAACGTGTCAAGCATTGTGGGATATTTTAAAGGACAAAGTTTTTCCTAAACCATCTGCGACCACTTGGAAGCGAATAAGCGATGAATTTGAAGAACGGTGGAATTTTCCGCATTGTTTAGGAGCAATGGATGGAAAACACGTCCTAATTCAAGTAAGTAATTATTTCAAATATTTCAAATATTATATGTTTAACATATTTTTTATTGGTTAGGCATTTGCGAATTGCGGTTCTCTTTATAAAAACTACAAACACAGTCATAGTGTTGTATTATTTGCCATATGTGATGCCGCGTATAAATTTATACTAGTCGACATCGGAGCACCGGGTCATGTTGGTGACAGTAATATTTTCCGACGGTGCGTTTTTGGGCGAGATATTATATGTGGAGGGAGGGAATTGGATTTGCCACCACCATACTCTTTAAAGGACCACAAGGAATATCCATTTGTTTTTATTGGAGATGAGGCATTTCCGTTAATGCCAAATCTCTTACGCCCGTATCCTGGTCGAAACATTACGCTCCTACCAGAAGATAAAAGTATTTTTAATTACCGATTATCTCGTGCAAGAAGAGTGGTGGAGAATGCATTTGGTATTCTTGCAAATAGATGGCGGATATACCGGCGTCCTATTTTGGCTAATAAGACGACAGTGCTGGAAATTATAAAGGCAACTGTAGTATTACACAACTTTCTTCGGGAAAAGTGTGATCCAGGCTATATTTATACTAGCTTGCCGGATACCTATACCGGTGCGACGTGTGTACCGGGAACGTGGCGTAATGATGAGACAAATGGTATGCAACAGGTCCGAAGAGTAGGCTCCAACAACGCAAGTGCAAATGCGTACGAAATTAGAGACCAATTTAAAAATTATTTTAATGCGGTGGATGTACTACCATGGCAGCGAGAAAGCATCTATTGAAACATAATAAATTAAGTTTTATTTTATCACATTTAATAATCACCAAAAATTCATTTATATACATTATTATGTAATATTAAAATTATAACGTAAAATGTAAAAAAAAAATAATTAAAAATAAAAATACAAACTAATCTATATATGTATTGAAATCATAGTTGTTATCTATTTGCGTGACTATTTGGTCATTTTGCTCTTCTATTGCAAGTGTCATTTTATGAATAAATCCACTTTGCAACGATCTCGGCCACTTATTGAAATCTCTAGACCACGTCTCGGTGAACACTCTCAACATGCAGGTATTTGGTGGGGGAGTGGGAGGCGCAGTCGCTGCTGGTTGTGCAAGAGTTTGCAATAATTTTTGTTGTTGCATTATTGTGTCGCAAATTTTTGTAATATTGGGATCCTCCGGCTCCCTTTTTCTTTTCGAAGGAGGTTGACGAGCAGAGCGCTGTAATGGTATTGCTGTCGAGGTGGGTTCTCCAGAGGACGATGAGCCTGGTGTTGGTTCAACTATTCTTTGCGTTGATATTGTTGTTGTTGGTCTGGATGTTGATGTTATTTGTATTGGTGGTTCTGGCGACGGAGCTGGTGGTGATGTCTCATCAATGAATGAATCAATGTTGAATTCCGATGAAGCAAAATCTTCAGTTATGTCGTCAGCAGTGCTATCAAACAGGTCTTGGAACAATGTTGGTCTAGTCACTTTTGACACAAAACTGCTGACAGTCGGTCTACAAATAAAAAAATGTATTAGTTTCATCTATAGAATATAAAATATATATTTAATTAAAATCGATATCATTTATATCACGTCCCTTGTCACTTTGAGGTCCTTGCATATTTTTGCAATAAAACAGAAGTTTCTCGTCCACAGAAGCACAGGACTTTTCTATTGAACTTTAAAAGGTTTTATTTGAAATTGAAAAGTTTCATATGTAACTACAATTGAAAGAAACTTACTCAGCAATAATATCGTCTTTCAAAAAATCAAGCTCCCTGATCAAAGATTCGTCCCGTGAATTCTTTGCTATAGCAGCACTGCCGCTTTTCAACTGTTTGTTTAATTTTACGTATCGAGAACGTAGTGCCCTCCATCGTTTCATTGCTTCTGTTGGTGTTGCACTCACTATTAAGCCAATATCGCGCCATGTGTTTTGCTTAAGGCAAGTGTTCCGATAACTCGGATGGGATAGTTTGTATAAGTACTCCCTACCTTCCTTCCGGACTTCCTCAACAATTTTCATGTCCAACTCTAAAAACGAAAGAATATTAGTTCATATGATTTGTTTGACATAAAAAAATGATATTTTTGTATATGGAATGAAACTCCATATAAAATAAATGTTAAAATTATGTTATTTTAAACTAATTTATTGATTAATACTTACCATTCATATTTATTTTAGCTTTGTTTGCTTTTAAATGTCCGAGAGTGTAAAAAAATGAAGAAAAACAAAATTTTATTTCTAAATAACACAAACTGGACACACTTTTCACTTGATAAAAACTTCAATATAGTCAATATATTTTTCGAAACACAATTATTAACGATAAAATCACGAATGTTTTCTAAATTAAGATAAAATCACAAACACAAATCGCACATAGCACACAAATGAAAAAAAAATGTTAATGAGCTCAGCTGTCAAATAATAGCTAAAATTAAAATATGGCGTAGCAATGAGCAATAATTTTTTTTTTATTGGAAGTATGGTTGGTAACCCTACTGAAATTGTTAGCTCAAAGATACAACAATTTCAACTCGAGTTCTGAACTAGTAGGCGTGGTTTTAAGCATTTCAAGTAATTTGATTGGTTATTTGATATCAAACGAGTTTAGAACTATTTATTTCATATGTCGTGAACGCTACATTAGTGTTGTACAGAAATTTAAAAAAATACCTCTAAAATATTTCTGAGAAAAATACTTAACACGGAATTTTATACGACCCTTTTAACATTACACATAGTTTTACTTTTTGTGCTTGCTTGTTTATTTACTTTGTGATGATGGATTTCCCCGATATCTAAGAAAAATGAGGTTCCATTAGAATATACCCAAAACATTTCGAAAAAAAAAAATTCCTTTATGAATCTCTATAGTAGCTTCCTCCTCGCATTTTTGGTTAGACTCTTTTGAAATGGTTGCTGTCCTCAATCTCTCAAAACAATCATACACGGACGGGGCAAACCAGAACAAATATTCTGTGAAACTTGTAGTAAATGCACCTTTACATTAAATACATTGATTAAACTTTGGTCAAACTGATGAAATTTGATATTCGACGTCATATAAAAAAAATTATTTATTAATCCAGCCATTTGTTTTGACAAACTTAAAACATTTATTATATTACAGTGTAACTATTGAAAAAGTAACCCAGATTAGGTCTAATAAACAGCTTTTTAAAGAAAATTCGAGGAAGTAATTTTTTAATTTGTCTTTGAGGTGAATTTTTTAATTCGTCAAGTGGTCATAATTTCTGTTATTGCAATTTCAGATCCTAATTACCATAATAATGGTCCCCATCAGCAACAATATAAAAACATTTTATTAGAACGATTCGATAATGCGATACAGCTGTTTAAATGTCAAACAGATCAAATTTTAAAAAAATAAGCATCACATCAGGCATCTTTAAATTTACTTTGTCTTAAAATTCCAACTCCAAAAGATAGGCAAGACTCAAGCGACAAGTCAGACAGATTTTGATTTTCCTATAGAAACGATAGAATTACTGGATGGCTGCGAAAATAAGTTATAAATGAATCTGATTTTAGAAGGCAAATGGTACGGCTTTTATTTTACTTTTAGATTGCTTATATGAAGACATTTGGAGAGCCGCACGCTCCAGGATGTGCTAGAAATATCTTAAAAGTATTTATTCATGACGGTGTATTATCTGAATTCTCTTAAACTGGTACCGGGGCAGCAATAAAAAACCTTTTACAAAGAAATTCAATATGTAGTATTGACGGTTGTACGGGATAAATTTCCGGAATATAAATACAAATCCCGACAACATAAAATTTTTAAAAGATTATTTAAAGTCAGCCAGTACAAGATTGACGAGACTGGCAACGGCTGAGCTAAAGCAACAAAATTAATAACCATTTTCATTGTTAAATTTTTATGTTTTATGTAATATTTACTGCAGACATTCAAACACAAATGTATACTATAGGTAATATTTTGAAATGAAATGAAAAATAAAAATTTTCTAAAATTCTGGAACGATAAAATTCACCTAACATAACATAAAATTTTGGAAAGCAGAATTGAGTCTAATGAACTAAAAAATAACGCAGTATATTTTCAAGAAGTATCAAAAATGATCGCCTTGTAAGGTCCCACCACCACAATCACATTTATTGAAATTTTCAAATAGTTCACTTTGAATCTGAACATAAGCAACATCAGTTACGGAGGGCGATTTTCATTACTATCGTCGTCTTCGTCAATTTCGCCAATTTATATTTCAAATTCAGCCCTGCCTTGTTGAGTAGTTTCATTTCTAAATCCAATTAATTCTTGTGGAAAATGAGAATGATTGTTGTGGGTTACTTTTTTTCACTCTTCCACTTAAATAATTTATTATACCGGCGCTAAAAATCGCCAATCGCCCCCCCCCCAAAAAAAAATTGTTTGTCGCAGCGCTCATTATACCATTTCACATTAAAATAATTAATTCACCCCAAAACAAGCATAACGGCAATCGAAGAATTATCTAGGACGTACGGCACATTGCATTGATCCATGCCAGCTATAGTACTGACATGAAAGATGGGGCGGCCTAGGAATATTGCACTCCGACAACAATGTCTTAGATTTATTCATTACCATCATCTATCGTAATCATATGCTGAAATATCCCATTTGCATTCCGCGGATTCACATCGATTCGGATATCGATTTAAGCTCATAAGCGAGCATGACTGTATCGATTATTAAACCCACACCTCACATGCGATATTCGCGGAAGGCCACATAGCAAATGTTTGTCATTTGGTAAATATCTTAATGTGTGGATATATAGCAGCAAATGTTCTCTATTTGCCAAACTCCAATTATTATCAAAACCGTGAGAATATGTCTTTCGATTTACAGCAAGTAACTCTACTATAGCTTCCTCTGACATCTATGGACAATTACGATTAATTTGCCACTAATATGAACGACTTTATGGAGAAAAGATGTCGAGATAGATTATCACGTCAGGAACGTAAATCCAGAGTTATATGTTCAATTGACCTGCCTAATAATAATACTCAATTTGTTTCACCACATCCAGAACTCAATGTCGAAAAGTTATCTGCGGAGGATAGTAATAAAACCCATATAGAAGGATTGTCATAACACCAATCGATCCATTCTAAACCGCCAGAAATCGGTATTGAACCCACCAAACAGACACTAATTAGCTGAAATTGCCGTAACCCGGGACATAGAAATCAGGGTTGCAATTTGGCGCCACAAAGAGTGTATTGTTATGGTTACGGTGTACTAAATATTATTAAGCCACAGTGTCTAACTTGTTAAAATAACCCGGGCAAAGGAAAAGAGCTGGACTCGAATAGCACTCTGCTTAACCACAATTGAAATAAATCAAATTTACGTGACAGTTCAACTCGAATAATATCCACTAATCTGTCTATTAAATTCAAAATGGTTAGAAACAAAAAAAATATTGATGTGATCGGCGCACATTCACTCGTGCGTGCGCTTTTTGTTTATCAAAACAGACATTTGACCCCATGTAACAGTAGATATTACTGGAAATCCTGTACAGGTCTTTTGGATAGTGGTGTTTCATTGAGCATTCTAGTAAAATATTCGATTGAATTTTTAGAGACCATTTGGGTTAAATATGAAATTATTTCATCCGGCTATGTGGATCTACAGGTAAAATTTAAAGAAAGTTTGATTTTATCTCGTTTCTTATTTGCAAGGTCGAATACATTTTATAATTCATTTTTGAAATATCTTCAAAATAATACCGCAACAAGAGAGCAAGATGATGTCGACCGGTATAAACTGTCAGCAAAACAAACTGAGCAGTTTAACACATTTCTTCACCTTTTACCATCATTTTAGGAAAATGGCCTGGGACACACCACCTTAGTTGAACATCACATTGACGGCAGAGATAACTTACCAATAAACACAGGATGCTAGCTTTAGGAGTCATCAAGGAAAGTGCCAGCATTTGGCTCATTCCAGCATTGACCTTAAGGATGCCTTCTGGCAGATACCCCTTGATTCATATTGCAAGGACTGGCGCTTTATCATTTTATACTAATGCCCTACGACTTGAAAAATAAGCCCCAAACAATGTCACGATTTATGGATAAGGTGGTGCCACATCAACTGCAAGAGCATATCTTGGTATATCTTGATGACCTTCTAGTTACGTTCCCTAGTTTAGAAGAACATTTTAAAATACTTCAATTATTTGCCGAAAGATTAAAAGACGTCGGATGGGCAACTACTGAGCTAAATATCGTTCTTACATAAAAAAATACAATTTCACAACAATTACAGATCAGATCACTCTAGTCTCAAGTGAAATCTGAAATTACAATCTTATGATTTTGAATTCAGACATCAGTGAGGCAGCCAAAATATTGTCCCTGATATATTATCACAGAATATCAATAAACAGAACAATATCTTCTATTGCGCTTTAGTCCTAAGTTTGTGAACAAATATTTAGATTAAGATTTAGAAAAGGTAGAAAAACCATTTTATATGGAATCAATGAAACAAAACAAAAATACAAAAATGTTTGTACCCACCTCTTTGTTTTGATCAATAAAAATCAGTACAATTTTAAAAGGAAAGAGAAATCTTTACACTTTGTAATGTGTTTAAAAGAGATAGACGTTCATAAATAATTTTTGATTTTGATCTAGTTAGCTTTGCGAAACTTTAAAATCAAATCAAAAAATAAACAAAGAACCACTTATTGTTTTCTATAACGGGATACCAAATCATATCAAACAAAGATAAAAACAAAACTTGAATAAGGTTGTATATGTGTTTATGTATCATTTCACTTTTATTTGTATAATTTTGTATCTCGTCATCAAAAACAATAAGTGGTCCTTTGTTTATTTACTGATTTGATTTTAAAGTTTCGCAAAGCTAACTAGACCAAACTCAAAAATTATTTATGAACATCTATCTCTTTTAAACACATTACAAAGTGTAAAGATTTCTCTTTCCTTTTAAAAATGTACTGATTTTTATTGATCAAAACAAAGAGGTGGGTACAAACATTTTTTTATTTCTGTTTTGTTTCATCGATTCCATATAAAATGATTTTTCTACCTTTTCTAAATCTTAATCTAGATATTTGTTCACAAACTTAGGACTAAAGCGCAATAGAAGATGTGGTTCTGTTTATATATTTATTCTGTGATCAAATGTTCGGTAGCACAGTTGATTCAATGTCACTTGCAGAGACATATCTTTCCACTATTTCTTTTTGAGGACTTTGAGTATAAGGGTCTCTGAGAAAAGATATCTTCAGAGATATTCAGTTTTTCAAAATTGTTTAAATCTAATTTTCATCCATTGTTGTAGGACAGTTCCTCCTGTAAACTCTGGATTCCCGAACGAATGCCCATAACTAGGGTTTGCAAACCGGTTAGAACCGGTTTTTTAATAAAATTCAAAAACCGAAAAACCGGGTTTTCTGAAAAAATAACCGGAAAATTTTTGCTTGTTTTCATCAGTGCCCCAAATTCGAAAATCCTGTGGTGAAACTGCTTTTAAATTTTGCTACAAAAATTGAAAATGAACTAAAGGAAAAAATAAAATCAAAACCATGTGATATAAATTATCATCAACTTTTGATGAGTGGATAAGCTGCAAGAAAGGCCAGAAGATACATGAATTTTTTTAAATTTGGTTTGAAATTTATAAATTTATGCTTAATCCGCATACACGGAAGTTGTGATTCATAAAAAAACAAGAGAACTAATTGATCAACGACTTAACAAATTTGGAATGGTTCTGAAAAATCATATTGTATCCACAAAATGTGACGGAGCTTCAGTAAATGTTAAATTTGGCAATGAATCGGAAACTGAAATTGTTCTATATATGAACCACGGGTTACTCTTGGCGTTAGAGACATTTTATATAAAAAAATCATGCCGATTAGTAGAAGCAACGATAGAAAATAATGAAGTCGATTAATCTGATTGTGATTCTCTGATGAATTCGGAAATGAAGAATATTATGAAGTTGAATATTCGGATTGAATACGTTATTACTTATGATCTATCAATTTTTAAAGCTCATTGCATAAAAAAAGCATTGAATGATTTACAAAAATTAAATATGGTCGAAGATATTTCTTAAATAATGCTTAAAGATACTTGTGATGCTTTGTCACTCGTACAAGAAGCAGTGGAAGCTTTGGGATGAACAGATCTTATAGTAATAACGAAACCATAGTCACGTTTATGTTGAATTAAATTGACCAGATAAATACGGAAGCTAGCTAAAGTTTATTCAATTCATTGAAAAAGAAGGTGTTGGAACGTAGAAATATTAACTTAATATCTTTGACGAAGTATTTAAAAGATCCAGAAACCAAATCACTCACTCAATCGGGAGTTTCTCTGGCATATTCGTCAAAAAACAGATATGCTTAATTTTGTCAAGCGATTATTGGAAATTCTGTTTCAAATAGAATCAGAAAGTTTGCTGGATAGTAAGGCTAGTGAGATTAACATAACAAATATGTGTAATGATGTTGAAATCTCGCTTAATGATGACCTGAACTTGGCTTTTGAAAAAGAGTCTGTATAAAAACACAAGAAGTCGTTAATGTTAACGATTTTAGAAAAGGTTTCATTTTTTCGAAGCAACTGGGAAAGGAACAAGCAACTTATAATTGCTTTTCAGTGCCTTACTTACAGTTAAACCAACTACAACCGACTCCGAAGGAACCTTTTCTGTATCAGGAAATTTTTTCACAAACATTATTTTCTTTAAAAACCCGGTTTTAACCGGTTAATCGAAATTAAGATTTATAAAATCCATAAAAGCGGTTTCAGAAGAAACACGGTTCTTTGCAAACCCTACCCATAACCATCCACTTACTGCTCATGGTGGCAACATAAAAATTCTTGAACGGTTACGTACCGATTTTTATTGACCTGGAATGCGTAAACCAGTTTACAGCTTCGAGACAAATTCCGAAATTTGAAAATTAATAAAAAACTCCAATAAGCTAAATATGGCCTACCTTAGAGGGAAAACTATAAAAGTTAGCGTCCGTGGGAACGTGCTTACGTCGATTTAATGGGACTCTTCTCTAGATGGAAGAGAGGAAATACAATCAACTTGTATAGGAGAAAAATAGGTGTTATAACAGAAAATATAGCAGACAATTTATTGCCACCAACACATTCATGATCACTGCTTTTCATTTCAGATTTGATGAATGGCCTTCAGAGCATTCATTTCCATTTAATGTAAAAGCAAGACTATGACCATTGATTAAACCAGTTCAATAACACTTGATCCAGAATACTCGGCAACAATACAATTTGATAGTTGACACTATCAGAAAGCAACAGGCTTGACAAAACATATTAAAATCTTAGCCTAATTTTTCCTATAGCGTTCAGAGAGGGGCATGGTATATTAGAACCAATAACTTTCTATGCTTGGTGCTGTGTTTTGTCAACAGAGACAGTCAGGTTAGGATATGCTAATGCTTCTAAACAATGCCTTGGATAATCGGTAATGCATCTTAGAAAATGGTTACACTTTCTCGCAATTTGTTTGGTACTGTTAGGTGTATATCACCAGGTTGAAGGCGTCAAAGCGAAGGTAATTTCTCCTATGTACACCGATGCAAATTACCCAACCTTTAGAAGTACCGACCTTGACTCATTTTCTCATCAATATTATACACCTGCATCGAATGCCATTATGTTCTTCCATTTCGATTGAATCCGGGTTTAGGTTTGTCAATCACACACAGATCTTTAAAATGAGAGTAAATGATAAAATTCCTTGATGTATTACGCCCTATTGCAGCCTTTGAAATTACAATATTTTTAAATTTCTAATTTAAAGTTTTATCCCAAATAATCTTTCCAATTGGAGAATTTTTACAAGATATGTAATTGAAAATGTCCATAACCACTATGCTCCTCCTGAGAATAGTTTGTATCAATGTGATAAAAAGGATAAATTACTAATTTATCGTATTTTATGGAAGTACCTAAGATAGTAGGGTACTAAATCAATTACATAGTAACAAAATTTTGTATGTGGACATATGTGTACATACATACGAGTAAATATCCAAGGGTTAAAATCTATGCAATTTATGCAAAATTTATAGTTTTAAAGTCAGCAACAATTTCTCATACAGACACACATATACAAATCCGACCCATAATAAAATCAATTCTTGCAGGAATTTTCCAATAACCATAACTAAATATTTCGTTTTTTTTTTTTTATATTTAAATTTCAGTTCATATCGAAAAAAAAAAAAATAAATAAAATAAAAATTTAATTTGAGAACACAAAAATGTAATATAAATTTATTGAACTGAACCAGAGGGAGTCAGGATAAAAAAAAAATAAAATTGAAAGTTAAATAAATGAAAGCTAACCACAAAAAGCTAAATTTTCAATAAAAAAATTTCATCTCAGTTTCTTGCTTCATTTTAGTTTAATATAAGTTGCTAAAGTCTATATAAACTCATAGAACTGCATGTAGCACACAAGTCAGGATAAAACCCAAGTTAAACGTTGGTATTTGTTTACCTTAACGAACGTACATATGTATGTATGTCTAGCTCCGTATGTTTGAAAAACTTTAGAAAAGTAAAAAAGAAAACTAAAAAGTTTTAGTCTAAAATGTAAATACAAGTGTGTAATGTATTTATGTATGTATGTATATTATATGACACCACCTCAAGGCGTCTTTTACAAATGCGAGAATAAGAGATAAACAAAAAAAAATTATAAAAAACAAATTGTAACAAACCTGGAAGGTATCCAGATTCCCCATATCAAAAACCAGAATATAAGCATTTACTGTTCGTAACCCCAGAGGATGTCCATTATTCCATTCAGCTAAACTATCGATTGGGAATTTTTTCTGCAAACAAACCAATAAGAAATAAAAATAAAAACACAAAAAATAGCAAAAAACAATTGAAATTCATTTGAAAATTTTTAGTTACTAAAAATTGTTATTTTGTATTACCTGGGGTGGAACATCTAAAACTATCAGCTCTTTGATCCACGTGTCACAGACCAAACAGCTGCGATAAATATTTCTTCTATTTGTATTAACATGACGTGCGGGAAAGTCATGCTTAAAAAATTGCTGAAACGAAAAAAAAAAACGAAAATGATATTTGGGAATTAGCCATTCATGCATGTATATAGTCTTTGGTGTTAGAGAAGTTGCTTTACAGTTTTTCGATAAAAACTTTATAAAACACAAAAAAAAAATTACAATCTACCCATGTTTTAGTATTTTTAATTCATGTAAGGAAAGATGTAAATCATTCTTTGGCCCTTTGCGTTGTACAAAACTTTTCTTATACTATGAAACAACATTTAAACGTAAAAATGTTTTTCTCTTCCCTGAAGGCCATTTATGTTTTTCTACATGTTCTTTAACTGTTCGTAATAACAATTGGGTAGACTTAAAAATTTTTGTTGGTGAGGGGTCGTCGGGTGCAAATACAAATACAGTCTTAAGCATTACCACCCACCGTTTAAACCGTTCCTAACCGTCTGTCTGTTTGTATGTATGTTTGTAACCGCTAAACATAAGGATGGGTTTATAGATTGTATTGTGGTTTATACTATTGAATGTGGGGAGATTTTACGATACAAGTGAGTCTAAAGAGGGGCGGCAGAAAAAATAGCGCAAGGAGCAGAAAAAATTTGATTTTGGCTTCTGTACTAAAGCTTGGTCACTTCTAGATGTCGCATGGTGTTACGGAAGGTACCGGTAAAAGAAGTCTCGCAAACATAAAATTTATGTGTACATATTTAATATTCCCCACATAGAGAAAAAAGTTAATACGATCTCCCTCTTAAACGTTTTTGCAGGATTTTTTTTTTTTTGAAAAAGAAGCACTTCATTCAGCTCTGAGGGGCCTGAGATAAAATTGTCAACATAGAAATAGTATAGATATATGTAGTATCCAGTATTTGAATAATTTTGCTGATTATCATAAGCAATTTGGTGCATAATTCTAATCGCCAAAAATAGTGAAAGGTGACCGTATTAAGCTTGTAATGCTTGAGCTCATCAGATACTTTGCTTCGCCATAGAATTCGCTAAAATTGTGTATCACCTTCGCAGACGAAATACCAGTAACAAAATCTGCACTGGTCCGTAAGGAACCTTACCATTTTATGTAGATGGGCGTAAAAAGCGTCGTGCTCTGTTAAAAACCAGGTAACGGATCTTAGAGATGGGCGGTCCATCCTCGGTGCATCTCCCAGACGTATAATATTATAACTGAATAATTTCTTGGCCTGTCTCATCCCAATGGATGACTCCTAGAGTAATTTCCTATAGTTCTGTTCCCAGTCCCTTACACCATCTGCCAAGTGGGTTTTGGAAAAATCAATACTAGGACTGGGACCCAGGAAATCTTAGCTTGCTCCCATTTTTGCACATCGGTCTGGTGCCTCATTTCTTTTAATGGTGGAGTGGCCAGGAGACCACAAAAGGGTGACTTTGTTTGCTTTACCCAGTTCTAATAAATTACAGTACCAGCTCCAGATCAATTTCGAGTTGAACACTGAAGCTCCTAAAACTAGCAGAGCTGTCTGGCTGTCCGAGATTATATAGATCTCGGTCTTCTTATATTTCTTTTTAAAACATTGAAGCACACATATCTCAATAGAAAGGGTCTCTGCCTGAAAAATTGTGGGGGTGCCCAGTGGCATGCATAGTTCTAGGTCGGGCTCGACTATCCCTGCACAGGTACCCTCCTCTATTTTTGATCCATCCGTATACGATACTGAAGCATGGGGGGGGATGGAGGAGATAATATTCTCTACCAGTGCCCTATCCGGCAAACTAACGGTAAAATTCCTCCGACAGTCGATTGTCCTTACCATCAAATCCGATAGTTGGATCAATTCCTCCTTAAAATTTAATTTATATAGGAGACTGTTGTGCCTGGCCTTATGGTTTTAATTTTGACTATAATTTTTAGGCTCAGACCTCTTGAACCTGCTACTTTTTTAATGTGTAGGTGCAGTGGTGAGAGCCCAGTATTCTCTCAAGGGCAGCTGTTGGACAAGTCCTCATTGCTCCAGTTGCACCTACACAGATTAACCTCTGGATCTTGTCCAGTATTCTCCGTGCACCAGTCTGCTCCGTCTTTGGCCACCACACAAACGCCGCGTAAGAGACCATAGGTCTTATGACGGCCCGGTAGAGCCAAACCAATATTTGTTGGCTCAGTCCTAACATTTTGCCAATCATTTTTTGGCAGATAAAGTAGGCCTTATTCGCCTTGTTTGTGATATGATTTAAGTGGGAATTCCATGTCAATTTCTGATTAAGTTCGCTATGGTGATGGTTTTGTGTCCAAAAGAGGCAGTAATCCTCCTGTTGTTTAGCATTTTATAATCCACCTTACCGCCAATCTCTATTATGCTTCCCAATGCTAAATACATAGCTTTGCTAATTGAGCGACAGTGCGACAGGTAATATTTATTCTAATGCTACCTCATTTTACTTTTTATTAGCTCAATTGTTAGTAAAATCCCCAAAATAAAGTTTATTTTATTTCTTTAGAGTCACATTATATTTCAACCAAAAGTGTTTCTTAAATAATTTGCTTGTATTTGCGGAAAAATGTGTTCTAGTAAATAATCAATCAAATAGAAAAAAATCTTTAACGACTTTGCCATGCATGCAAAATTTCATATCGAATTTCTAAACCAACAATTCCAATTGTATTCCTACAATGATAAAAATTTGAAAAAATTACAAAACACGATAGATATTCACTTTAATCAAAATTTTGTAATTTTAAAAGTATGACGATTTTGAAACTTTTTTTGGCCAAAAATTAGAAATGTCTGGTTACAAACTCGGTCGAAAATTTTGCGTATAACAATATAACTTATTAACAAGTATGAAAAAATTTAAATAATTTAAAAACCACTTTATTTTGAATAAAAGCCGAATAAAATATTTATCTATTAGGCATTGAAAAAACACGGTAAAGTGCAAGCTCACCATTCCTTTGATTGCTAAGAGAAAGCGTATTACATTTTGAATGAAAAACACTGGATTATACTAAACCTAATTTTGTAAAAGGGTAAATGCAAAGTGACCAGTTTTTGGTCGAACCGCTCTACTGTGAAATGGGATTCTAAAATGAATTATAGATGTAGTTCTGGAATATGGCCAATTATGATGGAAGTTGGCTATTTTTAAACCGATTTAAGTTAAATTTGATATGCGAAATGGAAATCAGCTGGAATTTCGCAAATTATGATGGAACTTGGCCATTTCATTACAGATTCAACCTGTGCGTTCAAAACGGGAATTTTAGAGTTCCTTTAGATTTTCAAATGTAGTTCTGAAATACGGCTAGAAATAACGCTAGAAGTTTCACTAATGCTGCGTATGCCATCATTCACTTTTTCTTATTTTCCTTTAATTATGATTAAATTTCCCGGCGTGTAATAAAAAAATCGGTAAGAGGAACCTCAGCACGTGCCAAATTCAAAAATCCTCCAAAGTCAATATCATAAAAGATGTTGTTTGTTGAGGTTTCTGTGAGGCTTATCTGCTGTGAGTTAGATCGAGAATCCGGTAAGAAATAGCCAAGTTCCTTCCTATATTCCATAGATACTTATAAATATCATTTTAGAATCCCATTTCCATCGTATAAGTCGAATTTTACCACAACCGGTTGCAAAATAACGGAGTTCCTTCCTAATAGGCTATATTCCAAAACTTCATCTAAATATCATTTGGAGATCCCATTTCCATCATACAAGTCGAATTTCATCATAATCGGTTAAGATATAGCCAAGCTCCATGATGGACTTGGCCATATTTCAGAACTTCATCTAAAAATCATTCGAGGATCCCATTTTCATCGTACAAGTCGAACTTCATAATAATCGGTTTAGAAATAATCTGGTTCATTCCTAGCTGGCCATATTCCAGAGCTTTTTCTAAATATCATTTTAGAATCCCGTTTCCATCGTATTAGTCGAATCTTACCACAACCGGTCGAGAACTAACGGGCTTCCTTCCTAATAGGCCATACTCCAGAACTTCATCTTAATATCATTTTAGAATCCCATTTCTATCGAACGTGTCAAATTTCAGTAAAATCGTTCAAGAAATACCTAAGTTCCATCCTATTTGGCCGAATTCTTGTACTTCATCTAAAAATCGTTTGAAGATCCGATTTCCATTGTACAAGACGGGTGTGAAGTTTTCAACAAATAACAAAATGTTTAAATGTATTAGTGAATAAATGCAACAGCAGGCAAATAAATTGTAATTTCGAAATATTTGAGAAAATTAACTAAAAATAAAATTATTAAAATATAAATTTCCCAATTTAAAAGAAATGTTCCTCAATTTATATTTTCAATTTACTTCGATAAATTCAATGAAATAAGATTAAAATTTAAATGGTAATTTTTGTAAAGTTCATTGTATAGAGGATAATCCAGCTCACAGAGTTTTTACTGGGATTTGGATTATGTGAGTAACATATTAAGAGGTGTTCTTTCAAATAAAATTAGCCCCATTCCGATATGATGGATTATAGACCTTGTTATTGAGGTTGATAAATGGAAATTTTTGTATTTTTTTTATATGGATTTAAGTGGTTTACTGTATAGAGGATTGGCCAGCTCACAGAGTTTTCACCGGGATTTGGCTTATGTGAGTAACATATTTAGAGATGTTCTTGACATGCTCGATGACATGCTCAATGAAGAGCAGTGGAGTAAAAAAATGAGACTAACATCACCAAAACATATAGGTAAAAATGTTTTAACTCGTTATCTAAACAAAACGATGTCTTGAGTGGAATCTAAAAACGAACTACGTGTTAAAAACTTTAACGTTCAGCAAATACCAATTTTAAAAAATGGTTATTCCAATCTTTATGGAGTAGAAACTATAAGTGTGATAAATACCTGTGGTTTTGACTCTCTTATAGAAATTTTCGTTTGTTTAGGCGTCGACAGTGAGAGTTTACAGATTAAGTTTTCAGAAATAGATAACGATTTCTTTAAGATTATCTCGTCATTAATCTGCCTTAATAAAATAACACCGGAAATCTATGATTTGCGCACAAATTTGTTGTTTGAGCTATTTAAAGGAATAAATTGTGTAGACCAATATGACAACACAACTCAGCTGAATGCGGAATGTCAAATTACATATTTGATTGATAAAATGATACCACAGCCTGTTTCAGTTTATCAGAAATGTGCTGAGGAAAACGTTATTCGAGTTCGAAATTCTCTCAACTGTTACTTACCTTTTAACATTTTTACAGTTAATGAAAACACGCTGCGCAATATTCAAGGTTCGCTATCATTCGGATGTCTTACCTGTTCTAGTTGTGGAGCAAATTTGATCGTGGAGAAGATTATTAGCAATTATGGCATAGCCATCGCAGACGTTCAGTCTTACAATAATAAAAATTATAATATTAAAATTTGTGAGGTAGAAACAAATATTAAATTGAATGACGAAAATTTTTCCTTAAAAGGTATGGTAAATTATGATAACACATTAAGACATTATACTGCAATTATAAAAAGACCCAATAATAATTGGGAAATTTTCGATGATTTGAAAAAGTTTCCCGTGTTAACAACAAACCAGATATTTGTTAATCCAGCAATTTTATTTTACTACAGAACGTAATTTCAAATAATAATCTAATTATAATCGGTTAATCGTAACCTCAGTCAGACTACTATTTTTAGTTACTAAATTACTACATACCAATTGGTAATTAGAAATCAGTAATTAGTATTCATCCAAACAAGGCTAACCAAGCGATTCTCAGTATTAGCACTCTTCCTCTGTATGAATGAACAGGGTCCCTATAAACGGCATATACATTGTGAATGAAATGGATCTCATTGGTTTGAGTGCTCCATATTGGTAAATCTAATATTCTTCACGAAAATAAAAGATGATCACCGTACGCCGTACATAAAATAATTTTTGTGCTTGGTCACTTGCAGATAGTTTGTCTGGCCATCCTTTAGACGCCCAGCTACAAACTTTAGCGAAAACTGGGTTATTCGATGTCATTTTAGCTATATCATCATCTGATAAAACTGGTCTTGCTAAGTTTTCTATCATAAGAATTTCTTTTCAAAATCTCAAAAATGTCTTCCGTAGATAAATTCATAAAATTTTTTTACCCCTGCAATTTCAGCTACCGCTTCCCTGTCAATTTGCGAATAATTCCTTTCACTTCTCGACAGTGTTCTTGAATAAAATGAAATAGGTTTTTCATTGCCATTTTCCATTAGATGGCATAACACAGCGCCAAGACCATATGGCGAAGCGTCACAAATAAGAAGAAGTGGCAAATCTTGATTATAGTGAATTAATATGCGATCCGATGATAATAGTTGTTTTAGGTTGTTGAACGATGTTTTGTGATTTTCCGTCCAAAACCATTTTTGATTTTTATCCAATAAACGATGGAGAGGTTCTGCAATTGTCGCTTTCTGTGGCAAAAAAGAATGATAAAAATTTAGCAATCCTGAAAATGATTGGAGTTGCTTTTTATCGGTTGGTTGCAGTGCATTTTGAATAGCTTGGATTTTATCGGATGTAGGCCTGATCCCCAAAGCATCAATTTTAAATCCAAGAGAATTGATTGATGGAACTCCAAATTTGCACTTATCTCGACGTAGACGTACCCCAGATTTGTCAAAACGCGAAAAAATTTCACTTAAACGATCAGCTAGTTCCATTTGAGTATGTCCTGTAACCACAATGTCATCGAAGTAAGGTAATACCGCTACGATATTTCTCAGAATATTTTTAATAAAAGACTGAAATATTCCAGGTGCTGACGAAATACCAAATTGAAAACGGGTTACTCTAAACGCACCTTTGTGAGTAACAATTGTCTGAAGTAATGATGACCTCTCGTCGACTGACAATTGCTGATATACCTGTGCTAAATCTAGCTTAGCAAAGGTTTGACCTCCGACAATCGAAGCCAATAGTGCTGTGATAGCTGGAATTTGGAAACAATGCGGCTTTAAAGCTTTGTTCAAGGTGGATTTATAATCCCCGCAAATCCTTATGCTGCCATCTTTTTTTAAACCGGGACAATTGGAGTGGCCCAGTCAGAATATTCCACAGGGACCAAAACGCCCTGCCCGATTAAACGATTCAATTCAGCTTCGACTAAACCCTTTGTCGCCAATGATATACGGCGTGGCGGATAACGAATAGGTTGAATTTTTTCATCAATTTGTAGTGAAACGGGCTGACCTGTGTAACAACTCAATTCCTTAGAAAACAAATAAGAAAGTTTGGATGTTACGGTTTGGATAGGCGATACTCTGTTTTCATTTAGGTTGACGCCTTGTAAACTTATTCCCAGTGGCGAGAACCAATTGCACCCCAAAACATTTGTACGGATTCCATCTACGATTACGATGGGAAGATTACACATTTCGATGTCGTTGTATGATACGTCGACGTCAATTACGCCTACGATTGGTATATGATTTCGCTGGAAATCGACCAGCTGTAATTCAAACTTGGCAATATCTGGTTTTGAGGCTGACCAAATATTGTTATAAGTCTGAGATGACATAATAGTACAGTTGGACCCTGAATCGATTTCAAAATCACAAGGCTGATTGTTTATTATGACTTTGGTTGTCTTCTTCAAATTAACCTGCGGCAATATTTGATTTACACCAAATTTCGACTTCATTTTGCTTTGTTGTTGCTTGTATGAATTGTTCGATGAGGTTGGTTTAACGGCAGATCTACAAACTCGTTGTATGTGACCTTTAATACCACATGAAGAACACGTTGAATCTTTGAATTGACATGATGACCTTGCATGTGGTCCTCCACATTCGTTACAACCATGCCGATTGTTTTGTCGATTTTTAAAATTTTGTTGTTGCGATGTTTTGCTAGACTAATGATGTTTTGTGATGAATTGAACTTGGTCCGGATGACGTATTTCCAACAAATTTTTGCTAGCTGATTCTGCAGTAGAAGCTCTATCGATGGCCTTCTGCAATGTAAGATTGTCTTCCGATATAAAGCTGCGTTGCAATGCCTCGTCCCGTAATCCGCATACAATCTGATCTCGAAGCATTCGGTCTATAGGGAATTCTCAAATTTGCAATCAATTGAAAGTCTTCTAAGTTCAGCTACGTATGATGCAAAACACTCATCCGGTTGTTGATCCCGTTTGAAGAATTTGTATAAAGCAGAGATTTCCGATGGACGAGGTGAGAATTGATCGGTTAATATTTGCTTTATTTTTTTTATGGTGATATCGCTTACCTTTTTTGGTGATGCCAATGAGTACAAGAGGTCAAATAAATATCAAGAAATACAAAAATTACCATTTATCAACCTCAATAACAAGGTCTATAATCCATCATAATGCAATGGGGCTAATTTTATTTGAAAGAACACCCCTTAATATGTTACTCACATAATCCAAATCCCTGTGTGAGCTGGACAATCGTCTATACAGTGAACCGTACTGAGTTCTTAAGCTCGAAATTCCGGCGGTTCACCAATGTTTGTAATAAATAAATAATATTAATATGAATTATGAAATATATATTTTTTGTGGTCGAGGCCAAACATAATTTTTGTTATAATTTTTTAAATTTTATTTTATTTTCGTAATGAAAAGTTATTAGCAGTAATGATTTTATTAGATTTTTCGAAAGCACGTTGCTTGATAACAGGCCAAGGTCGTTGGCCGAGTAACTAGCGAGCCTATTAAATCAGTCAAATTCGAATCACATGTACGAAATATACTAATTAAAACCATAACAGCTGATAATGCTCTATGGCATTTTCAGTCTAATTTTATTATGATTAGTTTATTTTGTATACGTAACTCAACAAAGACTGATTTAACAGGCTTGCTATTTTAACAAAAAAATTCTCAGTAATAACTTTGTTTAAAATTTAGCAAGTTATTTTAATTTACAAAATTGCTTTTACCGACTGTTTTACTAATACATGTAATTTTTTTTGTTAATTTAACAAATTTCGTATACGTATACGTTTTGTTATTTTTTGTTATTTGTTGAAAACTTCACACCCGTTGTACAAGTAAAATTCCATCATAATCGGTTAAGAAATAACCGAGTTCATTCCTAGTTGGCCATATTCCAGAAGTTTTTCTAAATATCATTTTAGAATCCCGTTTCGATCGTATTAGTCGAATCTTACCACAACCGGTCGAAAAGTAACGGACTTCCTTCCTAATAGGTTATATTCCAGAACTTCATCTAAATATCATTTTAGAATCCCATTTCTATTGCACGTGTCGAATTTCAGTAAAATCGTTCAAGAAATACCTAAGTTCCATCTTACTTGGCGATATTCCAAAGCTTCATCTAAAAATCATTTGAAAATCCCATTTTCATCGTACAAGTCAAATTTTATCATAATCGGTTAAGAAATAACCAAGTTCCATCCTACTTGGCCATATTCCAGAATCTCATCTAAAAGTCATTTTAGAATCCCACATTTAGCCAGTATCGTATTCAAATGTACATATATTCGTGGTTGGCCACAATAAATAACCCATAACACAATGAAAACCCATTGTTAGTTTGTTAATTAACAAAAAAAAAAAAAAAAACTAAATAAACATATATTCCCTTTATTCACGGGTCATGATTCAATTAATACCAGTTTAGCTCTAAATATCTAGACAAATGATCATTTTTTCTTTTGTGAGGACACACAACTCTAGTATTAAAAGAGACTTTTAAATTACAACAAGTAAAAAAACGAAAAATAAAAAAAAAAAAACACAAAAATGTTTCATTCGCTTTTTCGAAAGATCGAGCTAACCTTGTTTGAATCATGCTCTACTTTAACATACGAAAATTTTTCTGAATACATATTTTTTACCTCGCTCAAAACAATTTCGCATTAGTTGGAGAGTAAATTTACTCAAAGAGAGAATTAAGTTTTTGTGGTTTTAAGTATATTGCGTATGGGCTCACTGTATTGTTCGAAATATAATTTCTACACCCCTGTGGTCGGGGGGCACTCTCATGATTCGTAAAGTGCACCCCACGAGCATGTTGATATCCTTAGAATACCACCACAGCATCCAGTGCTTGTCGTAGGAGGCGACTAAAATGGTTGGATCGCTGGGTTAATACCCAGCATCCGTAAAACTTTTTTATTTTTATTTTTAACGATTATTTTAGTTCATATATAATTTTGCCCGCGTTCATTTTTTAATATAATTAATTTTTTTAAAAAATTTTATTATTTCATTTTATATTTTTTGTTGGGTCGGTTTTTCTTACATTTTTGCGTACAAAAATGATTTACTGTTAATATGAACAACAATAAAAGAAAATCCCCGAAACTTGCCTCTTCGGATCGCGGGGCGAGGCATAATCCTCGTAAAGACAAAATTAATAGCCTTAACATCCATTATACCAATGTCAGAGGTCTCGTGACTAACAAAAATTGCGCACATCAACATCTCGAATCACGAAAACCCGACGTATTAGTTCTAACGGAAACAAAAGTATCGTCGAACATCTACGAAAACGAATTCTACTTCAAGCGCTACCAGTTCGAATAAGCTTTCGAGTTGCAACGTGGAGTGTGCATCTACGTTAAAAACCACATACCGTACTCAAGACACAATAAGTACGAAATATTTACAAAAACCGCTCAAACTATTGTGCTTAAAATTTCCCTTCCTAATAAACTCCTTTTTTTAATTAGTTTATACAGATCTCCTAATCAGACGGATTCAGAAACGTTTAGCTTCTTTGGAAGCTTGTCAGACAAATGTGACGATATTCGTAATCAACATCCCGAATGCGAATTAATTATGGTCGGTGACTTTAATGCCCACCATAAAGAATGGTTGAATCACAAAGATACAAATGTCGCTGGGTGCCATGCGGAATGGCTTGCCGTTTCGCATGACCTCACACAGATTGTTAGTGAGTCCACATTTGAATGCCAAAATTCTAGAGGAGTTCATATTCTGGATCTCTGTCTGACATCAATCCCTCATTCCATGGAGGCCCATGTCGAAACTGGAATTGGAAATTCTGACCATAACTTAATAACCACAAAAATATCTGTCGAAACACCACCAGAATTTAGGCAGCAGCCAAGGCGTCTTTGGCATTTTAACAAGGCTGATTTTGATGGTTTACGGTCATTTTTTCAACACTTCCCTTGGGAACGCCATTGCCTACATAACAACAACATAGACGACGCCGTTTCCAGTTTTACTGACACCGTCTTACATGGAATGAATAAATTTATCCCCTCATCATTTTCCAATCCCAATCAAAATTTTAAAATATTTTCAAAAGAAGCCACCAAAGCTGCCAAACAAAATAAATCGGCACACAAAAAATATAAACGCAACAAAATTTCTTATGAGGAATACAAAACGATACGGAACACCTGCAAAAAAACCTGTGGTAGAGAAGCGAAAAGAGCCGACAGCAAGAAAGCCAATGTGGCTTCCGAGCTGAAAATCTCCGATCGCAACTTTTACCACATGGTCGCATCGGTTGCAAATATTTCGAAAACAGCTGTTTCAGCATTGAAATGTGCTGACGGCGCTTTGGTGGTGGATCCATATTTACAAGCCGACTTATTGGCAAGCATCTTCGAATCGAACTCGACATTAGTTGTCCCAGATGGAATTAGGCCTCCATTAGTTCCATATTGTGGTTCTAAAATGAGCCCCGTCACCATCTCGGAGGAAATTGTCTTTACTAATCTGAAGTCAATGAATGTAAACAAGGCCACCGGACCTGATGGAATTCCAGTTCGAATATTGAAGGAGTTTGCCAATGAATTGGCTCCAATATTATCTAAAATTTTCCTACTTTCATACAAGCAAGGCGACTACCCGAACGCCTGGAAGAGTGCAATGGTGCAACCCGTGCTGAAACGGGGTTGTGACAAAACTGACCCTTCAAACTACCGGCCAATATCAATTGTGTCAGCCGTCGCTAAAGTCTTTGAGAAATGCATCAATCAACATATAGTTAAATATCTTGAAGTTAACAAACTAATTTCGGATAGACAATACGGCTTTCGTGAAAGCCGATCCACGACCGATCTCCTGACGTACGTCACAAACAAATGGAATCTCGCCTTAGAACACCACGGAGAGGCCTTTGCAATCGCTTTGGATATATCCAAGGCTTTTGATAAGGTATGGCATGAGAATCTTATTTGTAAACTTGTGGCATACGGGCTGGACTCGATGACCACCAGGTGGATTAAAAGCTATCTCAATGACCGAAAAATCAGCGTCGTACTTAATGGGAGATCATCATCGACGCACTCCCCAAATGCCGGAGTCCCTCAGGGATCACCTTTGTCACCGACCCTGTTTTTGCTATACATCAACGATTTGCTGGATAGCACTGTAAACCCTATCCATAGCTTTGCAGATGATGCCACATTGCATTCTTCTATTTCATTCGAGGCGGAGCCTAGCATTACAGATTTAAATAATAAACGGTCAGAAGTCGTAACTTCTCTTAATTCCGATTTAAGTACAATATTTGAGTGGGGTAACAACAACTTAGTGCAATTTAACGAGAAAAAGACACAAATATGCACATTTTCACGTAAAAAAAGTCGCAACGACTACCCATTCGTGGTAAAAAACCATATCCTTGTGGGTTGCGACTCAATTCGACTGCTTGGTGTTCAAATAAGTAACAAACTCAAATGGAATGAACACATTGTTGCATTGGCTAAATCAGCTTCAAAAAAACTCGGGTTCCTAAATAGATGCAGAAGGTTTTTTAAATCGCATCAAGTTCTCCAGATATATAAAACCTTTGTGGCGTTCACTAATTTCACTAATTGCACTGACAGAAAATGACAGTTCAAAAATAAACAAATTAAAATGTACTAAATTATAACAAGCATTTTATTCTCCTAAATTATTCCGCGTGACCTCTAGTTATGAGCATTCTGAATGTTTTGATGTTTGCTGCTTTAATGGCTCATCGGTCGGTCTTGATGTCACTTCACTAACGTGTTTTCCCTTTTTTTTTACGGGTACGTTTTTTTTAAAATATTTACATCAATTGCCGTGTTTGCACGGTTGACAAATCCAAAAATAAATATAACAAAGCAAAACGAAAAATTTACAACAAAGTGAAGAACACCAAAAAAAAATGAACAACTATTAGCATTGGCTGATGTGGCGTACACTGATTACACTTCCAGGATATATATGTACACCCTGAAATTGCAACAATTGTTACCACAATTTAACAAGTCAAATACTATGTACGAAATTGAATTTATTAACGGAATTTAGATATAAATCAAAATGCGAAAAATACGGTTATTGCGGTTCGAACGTTTATTTATTTTTTTACAATTAGGAGAATAGTAAAAAATCCTCTTAATCTATGCAATTTACAGTAACAATAATCACTTACGTTTTTTTTTGAGAAATAATGCCGTGTTATTTCTGCCTGTGGCTGCCGCTGCTCCGAATTGACCAACGTCTACTGTCGTTGTGGCTGGAGTTATGTGGTGGCTTCCTCGTCCGGACTTCCGTGTGTCAGCTCGCTTTTTCTGTGAGCGCTTGCTGTCCACCGTTTCGCCTTTTCTATTGGGCGCCTGGTGGTTATTTGCGCTCGATATAAATTTTTTGTGTGACTCGTATTTCGTTACCCTGAGCTTGCCTCTGATGGGGGCTATTACCAGGGTAATCGACACTTACGAATCACGTCGGGGTCACCAATTTATAGCCGTGTGTGTGGGTGGTTACACGCCATAATAATTTTATGTTTCACTTATACAAAGAATTAAATATTCAACATTTATTTTATAATGCTTTTATTTATGTTTCGGAATTCTTTCTTGTTATTTTGCACAATTTTATTTCTTTTTAAAGATTTGCAATTTATTTTGTATAAATCTTTATTTAGCTTTATTCACTTACTGGCCTCATATATAACGGCTCAGTAAAAGCTAGTAGTTAATATTTTTAATTTTAATATCAATTATATACACGACACAATGATGTGCGTCGTGACTCAGTTAAATGATTATTGTTTTTTATTGCATAGGAAAATTCCTTTTATATGAATTCTCCCTTTGTTTTTGCAGCTCATACTACGATAGCGTAAATTTAGTGAACTCGTATTTTTAGCATTTTGATTTATAGTTCAGAATGCTCATAACTAAAGGTCACGCGGAATAATTTAGGAGAATAAAATGCTTGTTATAATTTAGTACATTTTAATTTGTTTATTTTTGAACTGTCATTTTCTGTCAGTGCAATTAGTGAAATTAGTGAACGCCCATGTATAGAGTATTGCTGTCAAGTTTGGGGAGGTGCGTCTGGTACCACCCTCCAGTTATTGGACAGGGTTCAACGCCGCGCTATCCGAATAATACGGAATCCCAGACTTACCCAAGAACTAGACAGCTTACAGCATCGCAGAGATGTTGCAGAACTCTGCGTCTTCTATAGATGCTTACATGGTAAATGTTCTGCAGAGCTATCGGAGAAAATACCACCATTCGTTACAACAACAAGAGTAACAAGAGGAACAACCAATGCACATAGGTTTACGGTGAAGCTCCCGAAACCTCGAACTGAAGAAATTAAGCGCGAATTTGTATATCGAACATCAAAAAAGTGGAATTCGCTAATACACTTCAAATTTCCGGAGGAATACAAAATGAATAAATTTAAGGTAGCTATTAATATTTACTTGAAGGATCGCGCATTGGGTGCAGAAGCTCTGACAGTTACAAGGAGCTAGGACCGTTAATAAGTCCGCTCTGCACCCAATTAAAATATGTATATAAAAAAAAAAAAAAAAAAAATTAGGTATTTTCTACACCCAACTAATTTGAATTTTTATTTATTCGACACGAGACGTCTCTATGAAATCTACTACAGTTTTTGGTCCAACTTTCACACGCACACATGACAACGGGCCTGATCGAAACCCTTTACAACATCAGCTTGTCAGCATTTGCAAGTTATTTGAACTTTAGCAGTGGACGCCTTTTAGTATATTCCCTACAATAAGCATGTTCCATTGGCCGAACTAATCACAAGTACTTGTATCTACTCGCAACTACTCATGCTCAAGTGATGGTGTAGTTGTTAGAAGTAGTTACGTATATAATTAACGAAAGAGGGATTTTAGTTTAAAAAATTCTAATAGATGGCTATATATACCAATTTTAGTTGTGTGAAACGTCATTTTTTAACCCTAATTCAACCAAGGTGTTCCTTTTTGGCTCGTTTAATAAATGCATCGATTTTCAAAATAATGTTAATTTAGTTATAAACTTGTATGTATTTTATTTTGAAACATTTCCATACAACGTACTTGACATCTAATCATTCTCTGAAAAAATTTTCGTAAATTATTTGATTAGAATTTGTATTTACTGACATAACAAAAATATGTTGGTTTGATTAGGGTTAAAAACAAAAAAAAATTGTTTATGTTTGTGATAAGACGCGCAATTGTTAAATCGTAAAAATATTTTAATTATTTTGTTGTTTAATGTTTTATTACTTATTATTATTTATAGATCAACGTATTTTTTATTAAAGTCTAGCAGTTTTATTTAAATTGAGGTTATGTTTTACTACTGTCACAAAAATTTGCGTTCCATTGAACATCTACTTGGCAGTAGCAAATTGTTTCCAATGGAACGCAGTGAATATTATCATGAGTGACAAAAGATCTCACGAATTTGAGCTTATCACTGCCTCAAATATGTAATTACCACTGCCAAACAGGATCAGGTAACTGTTTCACTCCGTTACCTTGCAGTCCAATCAAGGAAATATTATCTGTGCCTATAGGTAAAAATCTGAATACACTGGTGATATAAGATGTTGTTCTGAGATTCTCGATTCCGGATTCCGGAATTTTGGATTCTCGATAACTTAGATAGATGTATATGTTTTTGATAACATTCCTAAAATTTGTGTTTAGTAAACGAAATTTTACCCCTTACAATCGAACAAAATTTTAATTACGACAGTTATGTATTTCTATTTGCTTTATAATGAAATTCCGCGTACACCCAGAGCAGAATTTTCCCTTAGTTTGTTCGCCTGTTTTCTGTGTATTTAATTTTCTGCACAGACATATAATCTATAAATAAAAAATGTTAAAACCTAACAAGATTCACTTAACTTTTTTCATTTCTTGTTTCGTATCTTCTACGCTAAGCTTAGGAAATTGGGTATATGTATGTACAATTGCCGAGCAAAAACCAAAACGTTGGTCATTCCATTACCAAAAATAACAATCCTTTTTATTATTTCACCCATTTTAGTCTCGTCTTCCCTCAAAAAAAGCAAATATTTTATAATACCACAAGATTGTGGAGATTAGAAAATTACGCAAGGCTCTGAATTCAATGCTTTATTATACTAAAATAATATGGAGGTTAACAAAAAAATATGGTCCCCTATTAAAATTGTGTTTGGTGTAACAATAAATAATAGAAATACTGGAAAAAAAATAAAAATCGTAACAATATTTTAATTTTTGATCCTTCAAAAATGCTAAATTCAATAAAAGACGAAGATACATTTATATTTTACAATATTATTATTATTTTTTTAAATAACAACAATTTAAACCAAAAAATCCCAATTTTTTGCAGACTCAATTATCCTCTTACTTGTTGTGTGTAGCCTTCGCTATATACAATATATACTTTTTGTGTACTTTAAACATTTCCATCCATTTTATACAACCTCATTCCAATTTCCAATTCATTTATGGTATAATGGTAAATAATGGTTTTTAAGAGAACTTAAACGTGTTTGCTTTTATCGCGCAGGGAAGAGGGAATTTAAAATTCTTGTTTCCGTTCAAATTTATGAATTCTTAATTTTGGTACTGGTATGTATTACGAAGGGTTAAAAAATAATAATAATAATTAACTCTTGAGCTTAAATAACACGAAATAAAGTTAAATAACCTGAAAATAAATGGAACGTTAGAACTGCATTCTATTTTGTAGGCTAAAAACAATTTTGAAGTGATTAAGTTTTGTAGTGATTCACTCATGCAATGAATTTATTACATTCATTTATCCCTACAATTATTCGAAATGCAACTCATTTCGACTGAAAATATAATTGTATTTGAATAGCCTTTTTACAGCTCAGTAGTGACAACTATGGAGTAGTTTTTGACTTACAGTTAAACAGTGGTTTGAATCCGTACTTTAAATAAATACATTCCACAGATGTATAAGTACGCACATTCACCACTTTCTACTAAATATCTTGGACACCTCAGTACAACAGCAAATCAGCAATTTTTGCTTTGATTGTACCATTTTCGTTTTTATCATGCTGTCTCAACTACAGACACACAATTTGCCATATTAAAAAAAACACAATCGTTTCTTTGACGCTCAAGTGAAAACACACAAATTAGTGCTGTCAGTCCAATTAATAAATTTTTATTAAAAAAAAATCAAAAATTCTTTGTAATATTCTATAATTTCAAAATAATAAATTAAAAATCAATTTAATAATTGTGTGTACGTGCCAGTGGTGGTGGAAATTAATTTAGAAATTAATATAATTGTATCGCATCAAAAATACAAATAATACGGCCACATTGGAATTATATTGTGTGGTCGCACAATTAATCACAGCATTTTTATATTTCCACGATTTTTCCGGATTACACACGTCCACTCAGGCAACGTACCATATAGTGGTGACCAGCGACGACCGTTTTTACGGTATACCCGTATAAAATAAAACACATACGCGACGATAAAAAGGGAAGCCATTTTTTTATTGCGAATACAATTTCACAAATTTGGCCGAAGAAAATAAAATTTCAACATATTAAGAGGACAACAAAATGCGGATTACCAACAAATTTTGTTTTAAGTTTACTACTGTAAACGGCTCGGTGCAAAATTAGGCACCGGCCGATAGGTAAGTGCAATTTTCTTTTATAGAAAAATAATTTACCTATAACACGTTAACATAACCTAAATATTTTTTTTTCCTCTTCACGTATCAAAATTCATACGGGCAACAAACCAACATGGAAATGGAGTCATAAATTTCAGAAACGGTACATACTATATATATAGAGACAACATAAAATACATAAGAAATAAACAAAAATTAACAACACAACGAGAATATTTAAAAATCAAAATATATATACACACAGCGGAAAATAGACACCAGTATTTACAGAACGCCTACCACAACGGCGCAATAAATTGTCAACCTGTATACGAAATTACATGAGACGATTTTACAACGATGCAACAAAAAGTTATTTACAACTATAGCAACCAATAAAAATAAAGAACAATAGTCATATAAAAAAAAACTGAAACAGTAAAGGGAAAAATACAAACAACTATACAGGCGAATTGCAGCAACAGCAGAAAATTTTTAACCGCAAGTTTTTATCAAAAAATTTTTTTTTTGTTCATATTAAATTTCAATATTTTTTTGTCAGCAGCACCAATCAAAATACCAAATTTATATTATATTAATTATTTTTTTTATCTCTCTTATTCACGACTGGGCTGGGCTGCTAATTAAAGTAAAATTTTATTTTTCACTAAATAACTTAACAATCACTACCATTGTTAATCACAATTTTGTAAAAATTATTGTACAATTTTCACCACCACGTTGCACTGTTCGAATTTAACCATTTATTATTCTCCCGATCACTTTCGAATAACTTTCCGTCTCACATTATTTTTCGCTAAAACTTTTGAAACAATTAACTTTTGATTTATTTTCGATTTTATTATTTTTTTTTTTTTTACACGGTAACCATTCCGATATTTAATTAGTTTCTTGTGCGAATTGACGACTGACGAGGCGACAACCCAAGACGTAGGTGACGGCTCGTCCCGTACTTGGGGGGGGGAGTCTCGGCAGCACGAAAACAGCATCAGAAGCTTTTCTCTTTGTGTCATAATATTATTTTTTCTTAACAAGGCAATTTAATTTAAAAAAAAAATGCCATTAAACGGCGCCAAGGGCGAACAGCTGAAACCAACGGGCTCAATCCATGCAAATAACCCGCCAAGCACACTTGAGACTCAAAGCAAGGGTGATCTAACAGACGTCGACATGAAAATTGCAAGTCAACAAAAAGTAAACTTGCCTTCATTCTGGCAGAATCAAGCGAGTAGCTGGTTCAGATTGGCGGACATACAATTCGAGCTCCGTGGGATTTCGTCTCAGAAAACAAAATATGCACATGTGTTAGGTTGCATCTCGCCCGAAACATTTGTGGTTATTTCGGATTTCCTCCAGACACCGCCAAACGAAAATCAATATACGCAATTAAGAAACACGTTGGTGGCGCGTCTTGAGCCGACAGACGAGCAAAAACTAGAGGTTTTACTGTCGGAGGAAAACCTCGGCGACCGCCGCCCATCTGAGGCATTGCGCCACATTCGCACGCTCGCTGGTAAAAATCAGCTTGTCAGCGAAAAATTCGTTAGATCTATTTGGTTGCGGAAATTACCAGAAATCATAAAAATCGCACTAGCGGCCCAACCAGAAACAGTACAGATCAACGTTCTCCTGCCGTAGAGACAATCGTTCTCCTGCACATACAGGCTCGATCGCAGAACGCTTGGCCCGCCTCGAGACCAAAATAGATAACCTATGCCGAGGCGGTCGAAATCGATCACAAGGGCGACGATCACCATCGCGCTCCCGAGCGAACAATTACAATACCAATCAAAACCAACGGGGTTTATGTTGGTATCATTATAAATTTGGTAAAGCCGCCAAAAAGTGTTACAATCCATGCAACTGGCGTAAAACACCTCAAACTGCCAGCATGGTTGTTGATGGCGATGCAAAAAACTAAAAAAACATCGGGTTTCGAACATTTCGTCGAACACCCGAATGTCAAATCATATTTCGATCATATCACTCTCGACTCGTCTTCATTTATACGACACAGTAACAAAATTAACGTACTTGATAGATACTGGCGCTGACCTACCGGTTATTCCAGTCGCAAAATTCAAGCATTTATATAATATTAATAAACGAAACCCTGATCTAGTCCTTTCGGCCGCCAATGGCACATCCATCTTTACGTACGGCACAAAGTTGCTACAAGTGGATCTCGGACTTAAACGAACCTTCACGCATGCTTTTATAATAGCTGCTGTGAATCGTCCGATCATTGGCGCCGACTTTCTATGTAAATTCGGACTTCTTGTTGACCTCAAAAACAAACGGCTGATTGATTCAGCGACTAAGCTGTCAATCAATGCCACCATGGTTCGCGTCGACACACCGACACCGATCCATTTCACGGTCAACAATGATTACGGCACTCTGCTTAAACAATTTCCTTCATTAACAGCAGAGCCGAATTATAACTTACCAGTCCGACACAACGTGGTTCACCATATTGTCACCGCAGGCCATCTGCCCGTGTCAAGACCGCGTAGGCTAGATCCAATCCGTCACAAAGCTGCTTTCACCGAATTTCAGCACATGGTGGAATTAGGGATTTGTCGACCATCGGCATCTCCCGTCTCGTGCCCTTTGCACATGGTAAAAAAGAAAGATCAAGATTGGAGACCATGTGGGGATTATCGGCGATTAAACTCGGTCACAACACCGGATCGCTACCCGATACCCCACATTCAAAATTTCTCCATGCACTTACATGGATGCAAAATTTTCTCCAAAATTGATCTTATCAGAGCGTATCATTTAATTCCCGTAGCGCCTGAAGATGTTCACAAAACGGCAATAACGACCCCATTTGGCCTCTTCGAATTCACTCGAATGCCATTCGGTCTACGAAACGCCGCACAAACATTTCAGCGCTTCATGAACGAAGTCGTTCGTGAACTAGAATTCGTTTTCGTCTACATTGACGATATTCTTGTTGCTTCGCACTCTGAGGAACAGCACAAACTACACTTGGAACAATTGTTCAAAAAGTTAGCACAGTTTGACGTGCATATCAAGAGCGCAAAATGCGTCTTTGGCGCAACCACTCTTGATTTCCTCAGCCATAAGATCACACCTGATGGTATTCTGCCATCAGACGAACGAATTAACGCAATCAGAGAATTTCCAGCTCCTACTTCAATTAAAAGTATTCAGCGATTTGTCGGTATGGTAAATTACTACCATCGATTTATACCGAAACTCGCACAAACACTCGCACCAATTCACGGCCACTTGGCATCTTTACTCAAAAAGCCCAAGACCGCCAAGAACTTCTCTTGGACCGACGAATGCCAACAAGCATTCACGTCGTTGAAAAATGAATTGGAACAGATAACACTTCTGGCACACCCACTAAGCGACTCAAAGCTTAGTTTGACTACTGATGCATCAAACACTGCCGTCGGGGCAGTACTGCAACAGTACCATAACGAGTGTTGGGAGCCCTTGGGATTCTTTTCAAAAAAGCTCTCGGATGCCGAAAAGAAATATTCCGCATTCGATAGGGAATTACTCGCAATTTATCTGGCAGTCAAACACTTCCGATATTTTGTTGAAGGTCGAGATTTTACAATCTACACTGACCACAAACCTCTGACACGAGCGATTCAGTCAAAAACTGAACGAAATCCAAGGCAATCACGTCACTTGGATTTTATAACTCAATTTAATTCGGATATTCAACATGTTTCCGGACATGACAACGTTGTCGCGGACACATTATCCCGCACTACCGACAGCGAAACGGCCACAGTCGAAACAAATTTCGACTTGAGCAAAATTGCAAACACTCAAAAAGTTGACCTAGAACTTCAGAATTTACTTTCTGGTTCCGAATGTCACACTAGTTCATCATGGAAACTAGAAACTTTTAAACTTCCTGGCCTGGAAATCGTATGCGAAACTTCTACGGGTAACAATCGCCCTTACATTGCAGAATCATTACGTCGAACCATCTTCGACACACTGCACAATATTTCGCATCCTGCTGTCCGAGCATCTCGTAAATTGATCGCTGCTCGTTACTTTTGGCCCAGTATAAACAAAGACGTAGGCAATTGGGCTCAGTCTTGTTTATCCTGCCAACGTGCAAAAGTACAACGCCATACAAAATCACCCCATGGAAAATTCGAAATTCCACCTGGTCGATTCGAACATATCCATTTAGATATAGTAGGTCCACTTCCTCCATCTAATGGATATACATATTTACTTACCGGTGTCGATCGCTTCACTCGCTGACCCGAAGCGTACTGTATGACCAATATGTCTGCAGCAACCATTGCCATCACCTTCGTAAACAACTATGTATCTCGATTCGGCGTACCCCTTACGATCACAACTGATCAAGGAACGCAATTTGAGTCCAAGCTTTTTACTGAGTTAACAAAACTCCTTGGCTCAAACCGAATACGTACAACGGCTTATCATCCGCAAGCCAATGGCATGGTTGAACGTTTTCACCGGCAACTCAAAGCCGCACTTATGGCCAGAAGCAATACAACTCATTGGAGCTCGGAAATCCCAATCATTTTACTTGGCATCCGAGCAACAGTGAAAGAAGATCTAAAGTGCTCACCGGCAGAATTAGTTTATGGTCAAACCATTAAACTACCTGGTGAGTTCTTTGTCGAAAATCCTCTTTCACCAATTCCAACTACCGATACAGTCATCATCCAATTACGTGAAACAATGCAAAACCTTGTACCAAAATCTACTCGTCAGGCTAAACAAGACGACGTTTTTATTCCAAAATCACTCAATAATTGCGATTTTGTGTTCGTAAGAACAGACAAGGTTCGTACCGGATTAACTCCTCCATACGAAGGTCCATTTAAAGTGATGTAGTGATTCACTCATGCAATGAATTTATTACATTCATTTATCCCTACAATTATTCGAAATGCAACTCATTTCGACTGAAAATATAATTGTATTTGAATAGCCTTTTTACAGCTCAGTAGTGACAACTATGGAGTAGTTTTTGACTTACAGTTAAACAGTGGTTTGAATCCGTACTTTAAATAAATACATTCCACAGATGTATAAGTACGCACATTCACCACTTTCTACTAAATATCTTGGACACCTCAGTACAACAGCAAATCAGCAATTTTTGCTTTGATTGTACCATTTTCGTTTTTATCATGCTGTCTCAACTACAGACACACAATTTGCCATATTAAAAAAAAACACAATCGTTTCTTTGACGCACAAGTGAAAACACACAAATTAGTGCTGGCAGTCCAATTAATAAATTTTTATTAAAAAAAATCAAAAATTCTTTGTAATATTCTTTAACTTCAAAATAATAAATTAAAAATCAATTTAATAATTGTGTGTACGTGCCAGTGGTGGTGGAAATTAATTTAGAAATTAATATAATTGTATCGCATCAAAAATACAAATAATACGGCCACATTGGAATTATATTGTGTGGTCGCACAATTAATCACAGCATTTTTATATTTCCACGATTTTTCCGGATTACACACGTCCACTCAGGCAACGTACCATAGTTTTATACCGCATGTTTAGAAAATTGACACGAAATTTTGCTCTGGGTAGTGGGCAATTATTTTTTAACTATAAGCATTACCTCGAAATCTATTCGCGTGAAGTTTATCCTAAACTATCCTAAAAAGAAAAAAAAAAATAGGATCGTTTAGGAAAAACTTCACGTCTTTGCGCAAATGTGTGAAGTTTTTCCTAACTTTTAATAGCTTTGCATGTGTTCGTGATTATAATATACTTAATTCGAATTAACCGATAATTAGCATTATATAAAGAAGAAAACGCAATTCGAATTACATAGTTTATAAAATGAATATGGCCTAAAATGAGCCCAAACCTAAACTTTCCTAAAATGAGAACATCATCATTTGAATAATAAATAAAAATCAAGCGAAATACCTGATGATGTTTTTCACATTTAATTTGAAGCCTAATATTTTAGAAAGGGTAAAGAAAGCTTATAGCGCTATACACATTTGGTCTTGAATCCCATATCTTATACTGGCTCTATGCTTCAATGATAAGGCCCATACTTTTATATGGGATTGTTGTTTGGTGGCCCGCCTTAAATAGTAAGGCTAACCATAAGTTGCTGATGAAAACTTAGAGAACTTCCACCCTTTCCACCCTGCACTCGCAGTACACCCACTCAGGCATTAAGGATCAAATCCATTTCTATGTGGACCTGTAGTAATACAGGACACTCAGCTTTATTGTGTAACAGAGATATCCTTGGTACCACCGATTACTTGTTTGGAAACAATTATCTTACCATCTTTTGAGGAAAAGTTTCGTACTGAAATTCCCTCCTAGGGACCTTAAAATGAACCTCATCTTAAACGAAATCCAGGAAAAAGCACGGAGACATGAAGAAAGGCTTTGCCAACATTTGAACATTGAGGCAACTTAGCTCCTAAGCATCACGAATTTAGTACGCAGACTTAAAAGAACCAAAGCTTTTGGGCTGGTGTGATTGTCAGTTTAAACAGCATTGTGCTGATCTCAAATTCACTACAAAGATGTGGTTTACATCAATTTTCCAAATACTATGGAACGCCAATGGGAATAAGCCATAGATTAATTTAAGTTAGTAAATTAAGTCTGAAACAAATTGCTCATTAGTTCAGGAGACTGGATTGTAATTATATAAAATAAATAAATAAAATTTATTTTAAATAAACAAAAAAAATAAAAAAATATTTCCTCCACTGGTTTTTCTAAGTTGCGGAAAATGCTTGGAAAATTTACGTAAGGCATATACGGAAATCGTAATATGGTTTTGTTATACTAAACACCCTTAGTCTCTATAACTTTTCAAATGATGATGTTTTCCGTTAATTTACGCCCACAGTTACTCAAAAATATATTTAGTATTTTTGGCCGGTTTTTCTAAGTATCGGAAAACGTATGGTTTTGATCGTTAGTATTTTTATCAACATAAATTATCATACAGAAATTAATAATGGAATATTGAAAAAATATTACAGATAATATTTAGATGTATCAATACAAAAGTTTTATTGTCCTCTACTTAATGAGTAATAATGACAAAAATTTATTCGTTAATGCGTAGATTCACTCATACATTCTCACAATTTTTTGTTTTTGTGATTTTAGGAAAGTTTAGGAAGAAATTCACATTCATCGAAATCCGAAGCTGTCTGTCACTGGATTCCAATATAGACCAAGAGTTTTGACTCTGTCATCTATTTTGAATTCAAGAATCCCATTGGTTTGTCAGTTCTTTTTAATCCGCCAGTTTTGAGTAGTTTTATGAGCTGTTCTTGAGCAAATACGCCTTCTACTGTGTTATTTCCAGAAATAAGGTCATCTACATAGAAATCATTCAGTGCCATTTCTGATGAGAATGGATAGGTTGAAATTTCATCTCTTGCTAACTGTTGCAATGTTCGCACGTATTGTAACGCCAGTACTGTATTTTTGGCAAGACGTGTTTTGACTTGCAGTAGTCGAGCAGTAGCCGTTTTTTTAAACAACCTAAGGTTTCGATACCAATTGCTCGATGTTGAACGGAATTCTTACTTTAGATCTTCCATTTGCTTGGCGCGAATGCCCTTTATTGTATATGTCCTCACATTTCTTTTCTTCTTTTGTGAATTCCCTTTTATTGGTTGTGTTACCGGTGATGATTAATCCTAATTTGGTTTGTTGTGCATTTGGCTCATTTGGGGTATCTTTCAGTAGATTCGCCAGAATTATTTGACCAAAGTAATCAGCTCCTAAAAGTATATCGATTGGACCAGGTTCATGAAAAGTCGGATTGGCCCAGAAAATGTTCTTTGTGTAGCAAAGCTTTGACGTTTAGCTTGAAATTTGATGAAAACCTTGGTCTGATGTTGAATTCTACAGTAGACTTCGCTGTTCCGGCTTCTGTTAATCCCATGCCGGCAATGTTCGCTTGAATCCAAATTTTGATTAAATTGAGTTTTTTTGGCACTTCTTCCGTGATGAAAGTGGCTTGGGAGAACTAAACTTTCTCCAATGTTGGTAGTTACATTGATCTAAGCGGTTGCCAACAGTACCTTGTGTGGATTTGGAGGTGGTTTTTAAAGTTGTCTTGGTTGGAGGCTTGTTTACTGTCTCCTTTTGAATGTCGTGGAATAGATTATGATGAGCTCCATGACATTTGTCAGATTTTCGGAAAAATTTTCGGCTTGTAATTTCATGGTCACCACTACATTGAGCATAGTTTGAATGTGCTTCAGTCATTACAACATATTTTGTCCTCTTAGGGTTGTTTTGTGGTGGATCCTTGGGGGGATTGGCTTTGACTTTCACGTCAATCGGACGTTTTCTGTGAAAAAAATATTTTTTAATTTTTTTATTTTGAAATTTTAATCAAAAAGCTATGGGGTACCCCAACCACGGAATATTATCCAAACTACAAAAGATTAAAAATCGTGATCGTCCTGCCATTGATGATCGAGCGATGCGAGTGAAAAATCCAGGTGAAACTGTATAATTCATGGTCCGAAATGAATGAGGCTGGCCGACCTAAAAATGGAATTTTGTCTAATTGAACCATCCTTCTCTTTTGGCACGCTCTGTTGTAAATGAGCTTTGGCTCAAAATGGAGTGCGCCAAAACTTAAATAAATTTATGTGTAAATCAAATAAACAAATAAATAAATAAATAAATCCTTTTTCTTATTGATCCTTTTTCTTGCAATTGTAGAGCCAGAGACTGAAACCTTGTTTTCAAAAATTCAAAGAAACTTTCCATTGATTGGATTTCTTTTGGATTTTGGATTGTTGATTCGTACTGCGATGAGTCTCAGATACCTTGTTAAAATGCCTATCACCAAAGCACTCCAGCGTTTTGTCTGGATGCCTAAATTATTTAGTGCGTTTAGGCATTCTAGGGCGCTATCATGCATTGTTCTCAGGCTGCTTGCCGATTCTACGCGTTTCAAGCATTTGTTGTTTGTTGATGACTGTAGTCTCGTACTCCGCCGGTATTTCGTCGAAAATGGTCATGTTGAAGTATTCCTCGGCATCGAATTCTTCTTCATTGGCATTTGCTATAATTTATTCATGGTTGCTGCTGAAAGCACCTCATGAATCTGTGAGCTGTCTTAATTTGAACTCACAGTAAACTTTGTTAAACTTGTTAGTTTGGCCGTATTGTAACATGTTGCTAAAATTTTTCTTCCAAGATTCTAGTATTTGCCAATTAGAGCTTGTAGCGCCTTGTTTACTCTACAGATTCTAACTTAACGTTCGCTGGTTTTAGTAGTTCACGGTATTCATCCTCATTTTCATCTTTATCTATTATGTATGAGGAAATATCAGCTGTTTCTTGTTGCAATCATGCTTCGGCCTGAATAGTTTTTTCTTCAGAACTGCCTGGTGTTGCCTTATCTTTTGTGTCAAGAAGAGATGTTTTGGTTTATATTTCCTTCACTTGGCCAAAATAATATTTTGCCCTGTTTGGATGTTGCTCATCAATTTTTTGAATTAAATCTGCATCGAGAGTGCAAAATTTGTCGAAGAGCAGTTGAAGGTTTATGAGTCGTTCCTCAAAGTATTTCTCTGTTTTTCGGTGTGCTCCGTCTTTCTTGATTGTTCACGTACATAGAAGTTTTTCCGTATCCATGATGTATGAATATGCGATTGTTTGACTGGTTGCTTTGTAGCTTGGAGGGACCAATGTTTTTCTATTCTTATAGCCAGAGAAATTAATTTTATGTTGTGTTGAAAACTAATTTTCTGCTTACCGTTGGTCGGACCCAACCGAAAGTAGTTATTTTGATAGTTTTATTTAATATTTTTTTGGTTTATATACCATATAACAAATATACAAATATAAATTGATGAGCTTACAAATGCTCAAAATGCTTTTTGCTTCCTGCAGAAATATATTACAAGTACATGCAAGTCAAATTAAATTCTTACATATTTAACAAGTATTTATTGTATATTAAAAAACTGTTCGTACGGCTGAACAAATTGCTTAGGTTTGTCCTTAGGCTTCATGCCTCACGCATAATATTATCGCAAAGACGTCATCAGGCGGCGATGGAAGCCGCGCTGTGTGTTTTATGACTACAATAGAGCCAAAACGGGTTCCAAAGAGTAGCAATTTGAGGCTGGGAAACAGGAAAATGTCACCTGGTGCTAAATTGTATTTATTGAGTTGTTTGCCCTGATATTTGTTTACAATCGTAGCTGGGTGTGATGGCGCATTATCATCGTGTAAAATCCTCGCGCTTTATCCCATCATTCCGGCCACTTTTTTCGCATTGGCCCAAGAAATTTCATTTGGAACATAAAATTTAAGGTAAACTCTTTGTTCTTAATTTCGTTCATCGTAAAAATGGGCGTGCACCACTAATGCGGTCGACTAAAATAACCAACTGCTGTAAATAAACTGGTTGACAGAACGCGACCCACCCCAATCGGCGGATGTAGACACAGCTAGAAAAGTCAAGCGAAGCACCTGCGGCAGAAACTCGAGCAATACACTTACACGTCAATCGGCGAGTTACTCATGGACAATGGGCTTACTAAATACCCATAATTGGATACAATTCGGGCGACTCTTTCCACGCTAATGTTCCGAGCGATATGAAGCAGATATATACGAACACATTTAATTCCTGGTATGCTGAATTCGAACATGGATCAGTTCATTCTTGATGAGTACAACTGCACCGCGTAATGTGGTGTAGTACGTGAACAAGTCGTCCAGCGGCATGGGCAATCTGCATCTTGAACCGATTAAACTCATGGAACAGAATCCTGAAAGGGAATACACTAGCCAACTGAGGGTACTCGGCGTGAAGCTGTTGAACGCAGTGCGAGTCGTAAATACAAATGAGTCGCAAGCCACAAGATTAAATGGACCGTGATAATATCGGCGCTGACAGTGTGGATGTCTGGAGTAAGAACGTGATACAGCGATACGAAAGCTGCCCTCTGGAGTTCCATCCTGTGCGGCAGTCCCGACGAAGACGAATAATTGTTCGAGAGTGACAACTCTGAGCAGCCGATAGCGGCAACAATAAAAGCGGCCAGTTGAGGAGAGGTAGAATCATTACAAGATACACAGGCGCGAATTATCAGGTATAGAGAGAGAGATGGTGCTACTCTACCTGTCGTTTCGTAACGAAGTCGTTGAGATCTTGGATAGAAACAGATTCCTAGATCTGTGTGACTATAACTAGGAGCTCAGTATACAGAGGCGCCGCCTGTTCGAATTTAACGTGGGCAACGACAAGGTGATAACCGAGCTGCAAGCTCTATGCGTTCTGAACTTGGATGACATGGATCTAATCGAGAAGCATACCAATATATCAGCTCTCCGTAAGCCATCGAACGTGATAAACAAACAGCAGTACTGCGACATGGTACGCGGTACGAATCCAGAAAAGCCGGACCTAGTACTAGAGGCTATCCAAGAGAGAATTTTAGCAGGTTTTGTACGGTGTTTGTGTGGGGTGTCATCCGATTTATTTATCTCTTCCCTTTGATATAAAACGTCAAGGAAAGAATATTCAGATAATTCACATGATCCTGAAATTTTATTAAGATTAGTTTAAGAATGTATTTTTAATAGTACTTAATTAAGATTGTTAAGTTTTTTATGAATCTAGTGTCTAAAAATATTCTCGCAACAAGAATTGGTAGAAGCATTGGATGTTGGTCAATCCGATGTCAGTAGATCTCTAAATAGAATGGGGATGGTTCAAAAATTTGAAAATGGAACACTACATGAATTAACAGAAAGGCAGATGAAATGTCGAAAAATCACTTCTGAAATGCTTCTTCTAAGACAATAAAGAACAGGTTTTCTGTATCGACTTGTGACTGGAGATGAAAAATGGATTTACTATGAGAATGATTAACGTGAAAAAGTTTGGGCAAATTTTTTTGAAGCTGGTTCCCGCAAATGACGAAAAAACTGTGTTGTTTGTATTTTAATCAAATGTCATATACATACTACGTTTTGAAGTTTATGAAGAAACTTTTTAAAAACATGTATTACCAGATTCACACAATACAAATAAGAACAATTACGCCATCGATTAGAAAAACGGAACTTACTTTTACATATACCCAATAATTATAAAGCTAAATATTTTTTTCTACAAAAAATTCAAAATTACATTTGCCTTCTTCAAACATTTCATTCTAATATCAATCTTCATCTGGATAATACCTCAAAAATAAAGTTTTGAGTCAGCAGGTTTAATTGGGTTGAATAATAAATTCAATCCGCCACTAGATAAATTCGAGAAAAATGGATTCCTTCGTGAATGATGTTTTCTTTCTCCATGAATAAAAGTATATTTCATAAGCTGCAGGCATATTCTTAGAGTAAACCCGCGCAAATCAGGTGGCGAGGAAAGCAGCGCCGCAACAGTGCTGTCGAAGTGAGTACAATCGGAGTATATTTGTACTACATTCGCTTAGTGCTTACTCCTGTACTCCGTAATTTCATTTTGTACTCCCCTGTTCTAATAACTGCTATTCTAATAATACTTTGACACAATATTTTAACTTATCGGCTTTTGCTTCCAATAATTATAATATTTAGGGGATATCTGTCATTTTCAGGGAAAAACCAATAAAATAGTAATGAATCAGTCAATTTAGCAAACAATATCAATTCAAACATGCCTTAATTGTGAACTAAATTACTTCAACATCACACAGCTATTTTTTCAGAATCTGAATGTTAGTTGGTAAAACTTATAAAAAGATAACTGCAAAAAATGTACTGGCACAAATGGTACTGCTGTGATTACGCACAAATTCCGCTGAAATTTATTTTCTGACTTAACCAATATATTTGATGATCAATGAAATTATTGTAACACCTCCAAATTATTAATGAAGTTAGCAGGTTTAAAACTTTTATAGAAGAGATTCAAGTTTTATGACCAGTCGTTGCCACATAGCAATTTTTTCAGACTTCATCTAGGCTTAGTAATTTATGACCTGTTCGCCCTAGGTACGTACTGCGGTATCATCTGGCAATGACATTTCTTTAAATTGCACCAAAATATCTTCCAATTATGACAAACATAATCGCATATTTGACGTATCTGAATTGGGCATATCTGCTAAAATTCCGATGTTGAAATTGAAAAGGGTTCGAAGCTAAAGTTTCGCTGATCGATATTCTTCTCTATGAGAAAAACTTAAAAATCTCAAAACGATAATCCAAAACCATCTCTGATTTCGTGGAAAGTTGTGGCCGCGTTAAAAAACTATTTAGCTCGAGCATAAATAGTTTTTTAACGCGGCCACAACTTTCCACGAAAGTTCTAATAGTAAAATAGATAAAAAGCTCTAAACCAATAAATAAAACAGTTTTCTTTTAATATTCAAATTTGGATCAAAAACAACAATAATTATTTATGTCTAAGGTGTAACTAACGCATTTTGTATGCACTCCCTTCTGTCTAGAAATACCTACTCCCCTGAAAATTTGAAACGTACACCGTTTAAAGTTTTCAGAGCGACATCACTGTCCTGGAACCATTGTAGGGAGAGAATGGCTCATCCGATCGGAGCAATTCTTGTGTCAATTTATCCGTAGAGAACAGTGGCAGATAATCTACTGTAAATTAAAATAATTAATCTCAACATCTTATAAATGTTATCACGTAAAACACCTACGGCCGTGTAGACGACACAGCTAACCCTAAATGTTTTGTTTTTATTAGCCACATTTCTTAACGTTTGATCTATCATCATATTCTTTGTCGTTTTACAAAGTATTGTTCAACTACAAAATCTTGTTCAACTATTTTTAGATCACCTTTGTGATCCAAAATGAATGTTGGATCAAATGATGTTGTTGCTTCAAAAGTAAATTTTGATCTGATCCGTATCACTATGCGTCAAGAAATGCAGCTATTGTCTCTCTCGCTGCTTCTGATCAGCAATTTAAAAAATAGGTAAACAATGTTGACTGAAAATATGGAAAATAGTAGTCAACAATTAATTTTTTTGGCAATATTGTAATTGAACCCATACTCTGATGTTTACTCTGAAAGCAATGACAAATCCATTCCCAAAACGAAGTTCCCACCAAATTTTTTCCACTCCTCACATAATTTCTAACTTCGTAGTGAATCAAGGAATAGAAGCTGAAATGTTGTCCATTGTGATATTTATATCGATATTTGACATACTGTTAAAGTTAGCGGCAGCCGAAAGTGAAAAGTCGATAATGCAGATTGTGTTATTAACATTCCAGCCGAAAATAAAAAATTTAGTAGTTATCAGCCGAAAGTAAATAGGCCAAATGAATTTAAATAATATTTTTTGTAAACAGTCTTACGTGGAAAACTTTGTTTAACCTAGTCGTGTAAAATCTCGGAAAATTAGAAGAATCCACAAAATTGGAATATAATCGGCCGCTAGAGTGTATATCTGAAGTTGAATTGTTTTTATGTGATTTGTCAATAGCTCTCGAATCAAAAAATTCTGTTCAAATTTCCCGTGGGAATTCTCGGAAAACTCGATTTTCCAAAAATCATTAGAAAATTTTTATAAAATCAGCCTCTAGAGTGTTATGTTATGTCCGTTCCCACGGGAAAATTGAACTGAATTTTTTTCCTGCGATAGCTATTGACAAATCACATCAATGGAATCCATCTCCAGACATAACACTCTAGAGGCTGATTTTATTCATCCATTTCTTACTTTCGGCTGGAAACTTTTTTAAATTTTCCGAGATTTCTCACGGGAAAATTGAACTCATTTTTTTTTCTGCGATAGCTATTGACAAATCATATAAAAACGATTTAACCTCAAATTTACACTCTAGAGGCTGATTTTATTCCAATCTATGTATCCTATTTAATTTTTGGCTGCCAACCACCAAACTGTTTGTTTTCGGCTGAAATGTTAATAACAAAATCTGCATTACCGACTTTCTGCTTTCAGCCGGATACTTTCTGTTAACTTTAACAGGGTATATTTGACTCGCTTTCCTCTGTTCATATCCTGCAGCCTCTGTGAATGGATAGTAGGTACAGGGTGGGCCATCTGTTAGTTCTTTTTCTATTTGTAAATAAAACACACATTTTGGGATGAAAGTCAAATTTTTTTATTTCTAATAAAAAGTGGTTCTATGCCATTTATGTAACAAAAACAATATCGTTCATATGCCCACCATGGCTTCGTCTATAGGCCTGCATCCGAACATCAAAATTTTCGGTGTCTTTTTCCAATAAAAGCGGGTCAATGACCTCAATTTCAGCTCGAATGTGGTTTTTAAGTTGTTGAATTGTTTGTGGATGATTAACATAAATCTTATCTTTCAAATAATCCCACAAAAAACTATAAAGTGGTGTTAAATTCAGGCTTTTTGGTAGCCAAGGAACTTCACAAGTTCTTGAAATTTTGCGATCAGCAAATTTTGTTGACAATAAATGGATTGTTGCACGATTTGCGTAGCATGTCACTCCGTCTTGTTGAAAGCAAAGGTCGTTGACAAGCAATTCATCAATTTTGGGCCACAAAAAGCCAGTTATCATGTTGCGATAATGTTCCCCATTCACTGTAAGGGCATTTTCCTGTACGTTTTCAAAGAAAAACGGCCCAATGATGCCACCAGCCCATAAATCACACCAAACAGTGACTCTTGGAGGTTGAAGTTGTGCTTCGTGAATAATTTGTGGATTCTCCGCTCCCCAAATTCGACAATTTTGCTTATTGACGTACCCATTAAGATGATAATGAGCTTAATCGCTAAAGATGATTTTTGATGAAAAACATTCATTTCGTTCAAGCATCCAATTAACAAAACGACGACGATTTCAACGGTTTGGTGGCCTCAATTTTTGAGTTAGTTGAATTTTGTATGGCAAATGAAGATCAACATGCAAAATGCGGTTCGTGAAATGTTTAGTTCTTGTGAACGATGCCTGGTTGATGTGCTTGGTTCATTACGAACACTTTCACTAACAGCTGCCACTGCATCAGGAGTACGAACTGGTTGAACATGTTGATACAGTCTACGAACTTCCACTGAACCAGTTTCTTCAAAACGAATTATAATTTTGCCAATTGCACGCTCAGTAGGACGTCCATATCGACCAAAACTCTCACGTAATTTACGAAATGTTCAAAAATTTGTAACAGGGTAACAAGAAAACCGAGGGGGATAAGATTCTAGGTGATGTTAACAACAAATTTTTGAACCACTTGCTAGATGTTATAGAGGCTAAACAAAAACTGACCGTCTGCATACAAAACATGAGTGACTATATTAATATTTAATTAGCAAAAAATTGTCTTAAATTTAACTGATTTACTATTTTGTGTAATTTCTCCTAGAACAATAATTTAAAAAATTTTTTAATAGAAATGTGAAGCAGATTAATTAAATTTATTGAATTAAAATTAGTGTTGTGAAAAAGTTTATTATTTATATAATTTTTAAAGTTGTTTGCGTTATGTTGCACCTAACATTTAGCAGGTACAAATATATTTGGTTAGGACTGTATTCCAAATTATAATACTATAGGATAGTTCCAGTATTTATAGCTTAAACTACCCAAAGAACATAAATATGTACTGGATATGTACTGGATTGCTGGACTATCATTGTAAAAGATTTACGATTAGACCTGTTTAATTAGAACAGGTAATAAAACTGTTGATTTTTTGATGAACAAATTAATATTGGGGGTTGTTGACGGGTAATACAAAATAACGAGATTCGTTCAAAATAGTACTTTTCAAATGCATTCTTTTACCTTAAAATATTGAATTTCACGTAGATTTCAGAAATTGAGAAAATAAATTTTCAGCTTTGACTTCATTATTGTAAACCAATAAGAATATTTAAATTTACAATACAAAACTTGAAACTGTTCGAAACTGAATTTGAAAATTCTTAATAATTTCAGTCGTCGTAAATTTTTTTGTATTCTGAAAATTAAGAAACTTCTAGAATAAAACTAAACTGGGGTGGGGATTGATACGATTAATGACAGCCTCCAAAAAAGATCACACGCAAACTTTTCTGAATTGTGGTATTGGTCAACGTCCAGCGAAAACGTGATGAATTTTAATATTTTGTATTTGTTTTATAAAAGTTTTGTAAATGGCTAAAATAAATCATCTTGAAAAATTACGCACGCTATCAAACACTTTACATATATCTCACGTATTGACAAATCACTCAAAAATTTCAGTTATTTCGAATAAAAAAAAAATAATAATTCGCATCATATCATATTAATACTTAACAGCTAAGCTCTTAAGGATTTTGCAAATCATTTAGTTTTCACATAAATCGTAATAATTTTCAAGCAGCAGAAAAATCTACAGCACTTTGAAAAGTTGCCAAAAGAAAATCTGTATAACAAACTCTTATACTACGAAGAGTTTACAGTTACGAAAATATAATATCGCGTAATACATCAAAATATGTAATTCATACGTTTGTATGTAAGTATAAAAGTAATGTAAAGCTCAACAAAGCAAAGCTCATTGTATTTAATACTCGTTTATATGAAAAAGTTTTTTTTTTCTGATTCGTGCATCATTTACATAAAAAAAAACGGAAACCGCACATACATATAGACATACATATATGGTACACACATTGATATCCGTATTATTAAAAAGACATTAAACTTAAGCGCTTTTTTCCCATCATGTTCCTTTTTAACTCGTTTCGTTTTTATTTTGATCATATATGGAAAATTTTCTACCCCATTTTCCCATTTAATACAAAGTTGACCTAATTTTAGATTTTTTTTTTTCTTTTTGCTTTGTAATTCCTCGTTTTTATCTTGTTCTGCTACATTTTTTTTTTTGATGACAAAAAAGCTCCATAGTCTTGAAACTTTTTTTGTTCCCCTCGTTTTGTCGTTCCTATTGTATGTATGATTGTGAGTTTGTGTATGCTTGGAATAATTTTTTTTTTACTATGCTGTATTCGTTCAATTTAAAATATTTTAATGGGTTTTGTCGTTCTCTTTGTTGGTTTTGCGCTGGGTTCGAGATTTGAATGTTGGCAATGGTACAATAGACTATTGTATATGAGTTTAGAGTATATCTTCGTCTCTGCTTTTAATATACAAGTTTTTTTTGTTTTTTTAAAGTTTTACAAAGTTGAACGAAAGAAAATATCTAGAAATGTTAAGGAAAAGAAAAAGTTTTGATCGTTAAATTGGTGTTGGTGAGTTGGAAATCCTGTTGGGAATAAATTATATAAATATCTCCGGTAAACTTTTTTGAAATTGTATACGCATTTATACAAATGTAAAGCCCAAAATTCCATTGGGATCAAATATTTGGGAACAATTTTATGTCTGTATTATGTTTACACATCTAAAATGTACAGACGAATTAGTTTAGTCGGATTTTATAGTAAACGGTATGTCATCGATACCATTTGTGTGCGGTTTAACCGCAAATGTGATGGTTTAATTTGATTGGATATCGATCCAATAACATTAAATCAGGTACTTGGGTTCTTTATTACTGCCCAGTATATAGTACCTAGCGATTAAATCGGTTATATACACAATAATAAAAATTTGATTGATACAATAATAATTTAACATTGTTTATTCGTTTATTTACACATACAACAAGTATGCAATACAAAATCTAAACCCTCTTACTTTGAGAATTCCTATCCCAGTACATAAAGATTGATCTTTACCAATTTTATTTTCTGTGCAACATAAATATAAACATAAATTGAATTTATTTTTTCCGTAATGCGGTATCGAAATATACAAAATGAAAATGTTCAATCGAATTGATAAGCAGATAAAAATATATACAACATACATAACATAAACTCATATTACATACAAACACCATAAAATAAAACAAAATTTCATTGAAATCGTACTTGTTGATCGAAATTCAAAATGTATGGATATGTACAAATAAAATTGAATAAACAAATATCGTCTATATATGTTCTATAATCATCATAAAACCAAATCATATTTTAAAAATTAAAATTTAATGTTCAAAAATGTATATGGTGGTATGTGGGCAACATAACATGAATATGATTGGGATTACTTTAAATAAATGAATTTATTTATTGATTAGCATAATTGCGATGCTTTACAAATTTAAATGAAAAATTGAGGTGTGGCCCCAACACACGACTTTCTTTTACGAACAGAGAATTTTGAGAAATTTTATTTTTTTCTTAATTTTTTTTTTTAATTTTTTATTATTTTATTTTATTTGTTTTTAATTTTTGGAAACATCTTGTATTAAGTAGTTTTTTGTAAATCTTATACTTTTTAAGATATTTGCAAAACAAATTTTCTGGGCCAAGGGAGTGGTCACTTCCGGTTAGCCGATTTGGAGTTAAATTCACTGGGACCTCCCAATTTATCAAAAAAGCTTAAATCTGAAGTTTCAGTTCGATTGATTAAACCATATGGGCTGTAGAGAGGACACAGACAGACTAACAGACTGACAGACTGACAGATTGTCAGACTGAGAGATTGCCAGACTGACAGACTGACAGACTGACAGACTGACAAACTGACAGACTGACAGACTGACAGACTGACAGACTGACAGACTGACAGACTGACAGACTGACAGACTGACAGACTGACAGACTGACAGACTGACAGACTGACAGACTGACAGACTGACAGACTGACAGACTGACAGACTGACAGACTGACAGACTGACAGACTGACAGACTGACAGACTGACAGACTGACAGACTGACAGATTGACAGACTGACAGACACCATTTCGAAACTCACTATTTCGGACTCAGGGGACCTCAAAACAAATAAATCTCTAAAAATCTCAAGGCCCACAATTTTCATGATTACTATACTTTATTTTACTAGAGTAAAAGAAAGTAAAAACCCCTAATCCATACGAATCGTTCGTTTAGTAAAGTTCTGCAAAATTATTTTTTGGAAATCGCACTCAACTCCCAAAGGCCAATGTCGGCCATTGCCAACAATGATGACAAAGGTTTGGCTAGCACATAGAATAGGTTGCTCAATTACCTAGTTAGAAAACCCTAATCCATACGGGTCGTTCGTTTAATAAAAGTTCTACGAAATTATTTTTTGGAAATCGCACTCAACAATGATGAGAAAGGTTTCGCTAGCACATGGAATAGGTCCCTTAATTACCTAGTTAAAAACCCTAATCCATACGGATCGTTCGATTAGTAAAAGTTCTGCAAAATTATTTTTTGGAAATCGCACTCAACTCCCAAGGGCCAATATCGGCCAATGCTAACAATGATGATAAAGGTTTCGCTAGCACATAGAATAGGTTGCTCAATTACCTAGTTAGAAAACCCTAATCCATACGGATCGTTCGTTTAGTAAAAGTTCGAAATTATAAAAGTACGAAATTATTTTTTGGAAATCGCACTCAACAATGATGACAAAGGTTTCGCTAGCACATGGAATAGGTCCCTTAATTACCTAGTTAGAAAACCCTAATCCATACGAATCGTTCGTTTAATAAAAGTTCTACGAAATTATTTTTTGGAAATCGCACTCAACAATAATGACAAAGGTTTCGCTAGCACATGGAATAGGTCCCTTAATTACCTAGTTAGAAAACCCTAATCCATACGAATCGTTCGTTTAGTAAAAGTTCTGCAAAATTATTTTTTGGAAATCGCTCTCAACTCCCAAGGGCCAATATCCACCATTGCAAACAATGATGACAAAGGTTTGGCTAGCACATAGAATAGGTTGCTCAATTACCTAGTTAGAAAACCCTAATCCATACGGATCGTTCGCTTAGTAAAAGTTCTACGAAATTATTTTTTGGAAATCGCACTCAACAATAATGACAAAGGTTTCGCTAGCACATGGAATATGTCCCTTAATTACCTAGTTAAAAAACCCTAATTCATACGGATTGTTCGTTTAGTAAAAGTTCTGCAAAATTATTTTTTGGAAATCGCACTCAACGCCCAAGGGCCAATATTGGCCATTGCCAACAATCATGACAAAGGTTTCGCTAGCACATGGAATTGGTCCCTAGTTAAGATTAAGGTGTGGCCCCAACACACGACTTTCTTTTACGAACGGAGAATTTTGAGAAATTTATTTTTTTCCTTAATTTTTTTTTAAATTTTTAAATTTTTAAATTTTTTTTTTTTAATTATTTATTTTTTATTTTTATTTGTTTTTAATTTTTGGAAACATTTTATATAAAGTAGTTTTTTGTAAACCTTATACTTTTTAAGATATTTACAATACAAATTTTCTGGACCAAGGGAGTGCCCACTTCCGGTTAGCCGATTTGGAGTAAAATTCACTGGGACCTCCCAATTTATCAAAAAAGCTTAAATCTGAAGTTTCAGTTCGATTGGTTAAACCATCTGGGCTGTAGAGAGGACACAGACAGACTGACAGACTGACAGACTGACAGACTGACAGACTGACAGACAGACACCATTTCGAAATCCACTTTTTCGGATTCAGGGGACCTCAAAACAAATAAATCTCTAAAAATCTCAAGGTCCAAAATTTTCATGATTACTATACTTTATTTTACTAGAGTAAAATAAAGTAAAAGGAATGTACAGTAAATATAATTCGTTGTATTCCGATTCGAGCAAGAGTTGTTACGAATAGATACAAGTACTGGCGAGTAGTTTGCTCACGACAACGGAACATGCTTAATATAGTCTCCTAACATTCAATACGCTTTGTCCAACGGCTCTACATATGAAAGAGTACGTTCACTTTAACACTTTAATCATATCGCTGTGAAATTGTCAAGGAAGTGATACTTTAATTAATCTAGTGCCATCTATGTAACAAGCTAGAAACTTTTCACGCATCCTGATAATGAATATAGAGAAAAATAAGTGAAATCACAAATTCTTTATATGGGACCAAAAGTCATGTTTTAATTTTATGATTTTTATGTTTTGAATGTGTTGCACTGAGTAAAACAAACAGCGTTTCTTGCAAAATACGTTTAAGTATGACAATCTACAAAATAAAGACAAAAATTTGAAAATATCCATATTTTCATTATAAATTTTACATAATTTTCACTATTTGAATATTTCTTAAAATTTACGTAGCCTTCCTTTGAAGAAATGACTGAGTGGAAACCGCAAATTCTCTTTATTGTTGTGGCGAATGCATCACTATATTTTTGTTATGTATTACAATTACTACGAAGTACAATACCAAAAACAATATTGATTTAGGTATACTCATTATACACTCATTATTATATACTTGTTATATGTACGAGATGATAATGATAATAAGAGCAAAAAGATAAATCAGTACTGCTGTGGAATTGGTGATGAAAATATAAATAAAATTACAATCTTCCTAAAAGTATTTGAATTTAAAAAATGGGTTGAAACCTTGTTTCCGGTCGGTCCACAACATTGTTTTCAATTTGTCGAATCTACTAGTTTGTTGGATGTATTCGGATTTATATTCAGCATCTAAATCAAATTCGAAAAACCTATCAATCTTCAAGGTTTTTGCTCATTTGAACAATTTTTCCGCATTTGTTATGATACCATCGTATGACACTGGCTCTCGACGCCATTCTTTTAAAAGTACTTTCTACTCCATTGCACAGAAAATTCAAAAAGAACGTTTCGGTGGCCATTTTGAAAAATAAGAAATGAAAGATAGCAACAGTTTTTTTGCTTTTTAATTAGTGCTACACATTCAAAACATAAAAATCATATAATTAAAACATGATTTCCACATAAATGTGATTTGACGTATTTTTCACTATATATATTTTGTACTACGTAACTTATCTTCCGATCGAGGTCGGAAAACATTGAGATTTATTAAGGATTAGGACAAACTTTACGTTTTGGATAAACGCGAGATGTTTTTCTAAAATGTGTCTAAAATTTTGAGACAAAAGTAGGGAATAAAACCAAAAATTTTCCAATAAACGACAAGTTTGGGAATATATGTATAACAACTATATTTGTAGTAAATGTATGTTGTAACAAGTTTCCAACTTACACGTGTATAATAAAAAATCTTAGAAACTCAGCCAGTTCTCCTATTTTTCTCCCACACTTTTAACTTTAACTTTTGTTCGTCCATATTTTAAAATAGCAAACCAAACGGGGAAAGATCAACCCACTCGAATTTAAAATATCTCTTGAAATTAAAAGAATAACGAGTACCTGTAATCCCAAAAATTATTATTCTTGATAAATGAATACCTGAGTCAAACACTCTTATCACACTGAATCAATTATCATCATAATCGAATAAATGGATTATTACCTGATATACAAGAGTGTACGTAGGTTGTGTATAAATAGAGTACACAGATACCGAAGTATTTTATAAAATTTAATACCATCATGTAAATTAGTTGTATGGAAAAAAAAAATACTTTACTCGACTTTTATTTTATCGTACACATACTATATAGTACACCTACTAAAACCCCACTCACATAACAACATCCATGAATATATAATTAAATCAATAAAAATAAAAAAAAAGGAAAATTTAAAGTGAGTAAAATAAGTTTTTCATTATCGTTGATTGTATTATCCTTTTTATTAGATTTTGTTGTTCTACGGTAGTTTTACTGGTAGTTTATGTACACAGGGTGGGTCGCAGACTACTGATCTTGGCGAAAAAATTTATGGAAATAATTCCATTAATTTTTCAAAATAAACACGAGGGAGTAGTTCTAACAGAGTGATTCTAAAGCTTCGGTTAAATATACATTTTTTGTAAAATATTTTAAGAATGTTCGGTAGCTGCAAAGGTATATCCATAGACCAAGTTCCGTTTAAACAAATCAACATTGTTAGTTAAAACTAGAAAAGGAAGACAATTATTGAAAACTTTCCCTTATCGATTACTATTTTTGAGTCAGTGGCTAAATTTGATGAGAATGGTACGACTGTAGCAGCTAGAGCGAAGTCTAACCGAACCAGACATTTATTATAAATTGAATATTTAACCAGAAAAGTGCTTTACAGAAGAAGACGCATATGCCTTCACTGAAGGCGTCGTTAAACAGAATAAAACGACGTTCTGATTATTACACAGGGTGAGTCTCTTAAAGTAAGTTGAGATCTCCGAATTATTCGAAGATGAGAAAATTTAAAAAATTCATGTTCCGAAGAAGGCTTGATTAGTGTAATTTACTTTTGGTTTGATAGACCTTTTTAAGGTTAGTTCAAGTTCAAGGGCAAATTATAAGAACATTTTTTATTTTTACTTTTCCCACTATAACGAAGGCTAGGTATTGTAACCGCGAAAAAAATTTTGGTCTAGATTTTCACATTTCTCGACGAATTAGGTTACCAGTGGCCCTATTCTGGTAATTCCCGGGGAATAGAAATTTTAAATTTTGTTGCAGTATTATTTCCTTTTCCCCAAAGTGTATTCTGGTGTTCGGGAAAGATTTTTTATTGGGAAAAAATTATTCCCCATTACAGCAGTTTTGACGTTTGTTTTTCCACACCGATTTTATGAAAGAATTGATGGGGAGTAGATTTTTAACGAAAATGTTTGTTTATATGTAGTTGTTATTAATAATTATAATTACTAATATTAATACTGTTAATAGTTTTAAAGATAGTATTATAATAAATAAGAGTTATTATAATAATTTTGATACAACTAAATTTATTTTCCCTGTATATTTATTCCCCAATTGACAGAATCCACTTTAAGAAAATGGGAATAAAAAGTTGGAAATATGTATCTGGGAATAACTGCTGTAAAAAAAATTATTCCCCGTTCCCCGGGAATTACCAGAATAGGGCCACAGGACTCCAAATCACAACAATCTAATAATCTAGATGTTTAGCCAGTTCAAATCTCTCTCCCAAAGAACAATTGTGCACATGATATCGAATTTGTGCAAGGTGTGTTTGATGGATTCATTTTTGACTAACGGGTGACAAAATAATTCATAGCAAGTGTGTTGTTAATTACAGCAGAATTTATGGTGAGGTTGGGAAAGAGATTATACTTTATTTATTTTTTTATTTATTTATTTATCAACACATGGAATAAAGCATATAGCTTTTCTATTCCAACTATTATCTAGTTACAATAGTGTACAGTATAAACTTATAAAATATAACATATAAACAAACACTAATTAGAAATTATTTTTAATAAAATCAAAAACCAAAGATTTAAATTTTGATAAAGGTCTTGCACTTCTAATCTCAACCGGAACCCTATTCCAAATTGTAAAAGTTGTAAACAAGGGTGAGTTATTGTAGACATTGGATCGGTTGGCTGGCAGAATTATGCTGCCATTGCGAATAGATCCAATTTTTATTTTATTGTATAAGTACAAAGGAACCCGATTATTAATAATTTTATATAGTAGTAGCATCGCTCTATAATAAGAGAACTGAATCATTGTGCAGCCGAGCAATTCCTTAAACATTGCAGAAATATGATCATATTTCCTTAATCCGTTGACATACCTCACAATATTATTCAGAGTAACTTGTAGAATATTGCAAGAAATCGAGTCACAACTTAAATACAGGAATTCACAATATAATACATGGGGTATTACTAATGATTTCGAAAGCAAAACTCGAATATTTTTGGGACATATGTGTTTATGAAGCTTCAGTCCATATAAAATAGAATTAATTTTATTACAAACATTAATGACTTGAGAATCCCAGGTAAATCTACTGTTAATACAGATTCCAAGGTTATTTACATGATTTAGAAATGGAATTTTTATATTATTAATAAAGATATCAGGAATAATTGAGAAATTATTCCTAGAAATGAAAATTGCCTGTGTTTTCGCGATGTTCAATGAGATTCCATTCGATTTTGACCATACCAATATATTAGATAGATCTAGGTTAACATTTTTGAAAATTTCCAGAATATTATCACTAGTACCACCAAGATATAATTGACAATCATCAGCATACATGTGATATTTGGAATATTTTATTGCAAGCGGCAGATCGTTTATGAACAGGGAAAATAACGTTGGGCCAAGAATGGTTCCTTGAAATACACCTGTCGGTATTCGTTCAGAACCCGATTCTTTACCATTTATGACTACTTTTTGATATCTTTCGGATAAATAGCTGTGCAAAAGTTTAAGGGATGTTTTATCAAAGTTAAAGAAAAGCAACAGCTTTTGTAATAACAGTATGTGATTTAGAGAGTCAAATGCTTTAGAGAAATCCAATAGTATTAACACGATAAACGAGTTTTTTTTTGTCAAGATGGTGTGCAAGATCATCAACAACATGAAGCAGAGTGGTGCTAGTACTGTGATTATTACGAAATCCAGATTGAAATTGGTTTAAATAATTATGCCTTACTAAATGCTGGCTGATCTGATCCCGGAGTATAATCTCGAAAACTTTAGATAAAATCGATACCAGACTAATCGGTCTAAGGTTATCCGAGGAGTCGTTATTCCTTTTTTTCATTATGGGAATCACAATGTTTGTTTTCCAGATATCTGGAAATATAGACTGCATGATACAAATATTAATAAGATAGGTCAATTGCGATACAATATGCGGTAAAATAGCCTTTAAGAATTTCAGATTAATTTTATCATGACCAGGCGAGTTAGATTTTATCTGATAAACAGCTTTGACAACGTCGATTTCACCGACACTACTAAAAGAGAAATACATTTGCTCAATAGTGTTTGTAATGTCAAAGTTAGGTAGTGGAAGAGTGACAGACGCAGACTGTCCACCACAAAAATAACGGTTGATGACTGAGGGATCCATATCAGTTAAAATATCAGACTTACTTTTCCCCAATCCAACTCTGTGGATGTTATTCCAGATTCGTTTCATAGCTAGTTTACAGTTACCAAAGAAGTAACTCTGTTTAGAACTTCTTATCAAGCTAGTTACTCTGTTGCGTTCAATGCGATATAACTCCAGGTACTTTAAGTTGGATGATCTTTTATATTTAGCAAACGCTCGGTCCCTCACTGACATACTTGTAGTGATACGGGTATTTAGCCACGGAGCCACAGATTCGTTATCTACTATTTGCTTAATAGGAACACAAATATTATGGATGTCATACAGGCAGTCATAAAATGATTGGAATAAAGAGTTGACGTTATAAGTCGAATGCATAAAGCTCCAATTAAAATTCGAAAAATAATTCATGATCAACTCTGTGTCCAATTGGCTATAGTCGTAGATATGTTTGTATTCAATTTTCACACGGTTTAATTTGACTTTATACGAAATGACGAGTAAGTCATGGTCAGATATATCTGGGCGATTATATTGACTAGACCTTACAACCCTAAAGTAATCCGACTCAGATACAATAAATTGATCAAGCCAAGCTCCACCACGGGTTGGTGAAAATGGAACCGAAATTAAGTGGTTAACTTTTAAAAGATCGTGAAATTTGTGCGAGTTAGCGAGCATATTAATATTCATATCACAGCCTATAATGAAATGACTATAGTTTGAAACATGTGAGGAGAGGATTTCCTGGAAATTATCTAAATCGGCTTGCACTGGTTTTTTAGGTATGTAACAGACAACAATCAAAACAGTAATTGAATGAAGTATCAGTTCAGCCATCAGAACTTCAATAATACCATAAGTAGAAGAATGAACGAGCTAAACCTTAAACCATTTCTTATAGTAGAGACAAACGCCTCCGCCAATTTTATGCGTTCTGTCATATCTCAAGATATTACATATAACCGTTCAGCGCAACAGATTCATTATTAATTCTATTAGTGAGCCAAGTTTCTGCAACACAAAATATGTCAAGATTTTGTTTACTGATAAATATTCTTAATTGGTCGATATGGCAGAACAAACTACGAGCATTGATGAATCCAAAGTCTACACATGTAGCGTTAGTAACATTACCAAGCTTAGATGACCGGTTTGGTATTGATGACGAGTTCAGATTGAGAATAGAATCCGCAAATGACCTAAAATATAAAAACAGATTTAAAAGCAATTCAAACAAATTAAAAAATTTAAAATATAGAACATAACTAATATTACAGTTGCCCGGAAAATTGGTGAAATTATGAATATTGCTGTTAAGTTTATTATGCGGGCAATGTTGCGGTGTCGGGAAATCTCCGTGAGCGTCGAAAGTTGATAAATGATTTTACAGCGCATTCCAAAGGCCAAATACTTCCATCATAGGCCTTCTCGAAAACTGCGGAATCCAAACCAACTTTGAATGAAATGAAATTCAGCAAACTTCTATCAGCCGATTTAGAGACCAACTCGTGACACTCAATTTCCGCCACTGGAACTTGCAGTTTGTTATGGAGGTGTTTTTTAATGTCGTCGCAGGTAGTCGATGGTTTAAAATTTGAGGCATGTACAAACTTTTTGGGTTTTACTATCTCTAGCTGAGTATTCGTATTATCGGTGCCGGAAATGACTATTTGTTGTTTTTTAGAATTGTCAATCGAATTGACGCTTAGTGCCGCTGTATTCGTAGTATTAGTACTTGCAACCAGGTTATTTATAGCTTGGATATTGGCGAATAAATTATTCAACAAGCTGCTGACCTCATTCAACTGGGCCATCAACGTTTGGATCAGATGTTGATGATTGCTGTGGTTACTTAAGCAGTCAGCACAAACAAATTGAATGTTTACATTGTTATTGCACAGTTTTGCATTGGCGTTTGATAACGAAGAGCAACCAAAATGGAACATTTTCTCGCACCCACCAAAGCATTTTAGTACGTTGTTATCAGTGAACGCAACTTCACATTTATTGCATTTGTTTTTATTCATGTTGCAATTGACAAACTCAAACAACAGCACCAAAAACAAAAAAATAAAAAGTACGTCACGTGTACAGTTCGATGTATATGGTACGAGTTCACTAAATACAGTTGTAAATAGAATGAGTTATTGCTGATAAAATGTATCTTCACAATGATAAAATGCCGTTTCACAGAACAGAAAATCACTTTAAAATGTTTTATTACATAAATTTTTAGATATATTGCACTATTTGATAACCCGACTGAATGTAAGGATATAAAATTAGTTACCACTCACAAAACTAATCCTTTGATCAATACCGAAATTAATATAATATTTGTTTTTGTTATTTTTAAATAATCAAAATACTTTGAGCACAGAAAACAATTTTACGTCCGCACACAATGAATGCAAACGACATATAATTATACCTGACTAAACATCTAAATATTGGAGATTTTTAATTTTTTATGGATTAGATTGTTGTGATTTGGAGTTCTTAGGCTGTTTTTGAGATTGCTCATGTTTAACAGCACATAACATTTTTCTCCGACGGCCAGAACTGAATGGGGGATAAATATAATTAAAACTAACTTTTTGAAGTGGTCCGTAAATTCTTCGTTCTGTTTGGTTAAACATGTTGCATTAGGATCGAAGTCCTACATTTTCTTGCTTAAACGTATTTAGTTTCCATTACCTGTGTGTGGCGGCCTCGTGCATTTCAATAATAACGTTCAAGGTCATGAGTTTTTCAATCGAAAATACACCCCATCCCAATTCTGGGAACACCTATGCTCACGGAACACCTGCTAAGAGAACTATTGTTACCTTAAAAATTTGTTTAACCCATTTAAAAGTTTAAAGATTAGCCCCCAGAGAGGGCTGTACCTAACTATCTTTCGTTTATAGCCTAGAGTTAGTTAACAAATATATAGTTTAAGCATTTTAAGTAGTGATCGGGCAAAAACGCCACACCGAGGTTGTTACCTATATTGGCGTTTCTTTTGTTTCGCTTTTACTCGTCTGTCCTTATTGTGTTAGCTGCCTAATTCATTCAGCTAACAGTTTATCGCGATTACGTGCCATTACATTTTGCATTTTAGCCATGTATCAGTCCATCTGGTTAGCCATGTATCAGTCCAGTACTGGTTCATGTTCCCGTCCCTAGCCACTTGGAGGCATGCACACTCTAGACAGCACCCTGCCTGTCTAGCCTACTACATAGCGTTTACTTTTTACAACTCCGCATGAGCATGCGTCGTCGAGGACTATCCTAAAACGTGCCAAATAACTGTTAAAGTCACCATGTCCTGTGATAAACTGGGTTAACCTACTATTTTAAGTAATTTTGCGTTTTAATCTGTCGCCTATGTCCGGGAAAAATAGATGGACCTGCCTGCCTTTCTCTGAGGTACTCCAGTTTCTCTGCCAGATAGAAATGCTCTCTTTTTTTATTTCTTTAAGAACGTCAGCCCTATCCATGCTACCATGAGTCCCTGTGCTAATGCTAACATAGTTAAATGAGCGGCCCTTCCGTAATCTGTAAGATGCGGTCCTTTCTTTAATTAGCAAATCGACTGGCTTAACGCCCGCGATCACGTTCAAGGCATCATTGAATGCTGTTCGGTAACTTCCTGTTACTTTTAAAAGGGCATTTCTCTGGGCGCTGACCAGTGAACGAACATAATGAACAATCATCTGGTCCACCCAACTTGCACACGCGTATGACAGGATGGGATGAATACTCCTCTATATAGCTTCCGGACGGTATTCCTCTTAAGGCCCCAGTGCTCATGCGTCACCCTCGCCATGTTATGAAATACTTTCCTGGCCTTCTCACTGGTTTCTCTAATGTGGGTAGATATACCCAGCCTGGTAGATATACCCAGACTTTTGTCAATGCAAATTCCCAGATACTTGACAGTCTTGACCATTTTAACTCGTCGACCAATAACCATCACCGTGGGGCGACGATTTGTGTCCAGAATTCCTTTGAGTAGGATCATGACAGTTTTCTCTGATGATAGAGCCAGTTTGTTTGCTTTGCACCAGCTAGACATTTCGTCCAAGGCGCACTGAGCTTTCCTTTCAACGTCTTGCCTTGAGAACCTTTGTATTAATATCACTTTGTGGTCCGCGTATGCTATCTCGTCCTCGTCGTTCCTAAAGCTGTCGTTAAATACGATGTTCCAAATGTTAGGTCCTATTATTGAGCCTTGCGGGCAGCCTTTGGTAATTGTCTTACGCACTTCACCGTGTCTATCCTGGATTACTGCCGTCCTATTCTTGAAATAGCCGAGCAGAATCTTGCACATATTTCTGGATATATCACAACCTTTTAAGTATTTGAAGACACTAGGCCACCACAAGTTGTCAAAGGCCCCAGCTTTATCCAAAAACAAGCCAAACACATATTTCCCACTTGTACCCTTCACTTTATCCATTTTACGGAATCCGAATTGCTTCTCAGAGTAAAGCCCTTGCTCAGCAAAACTTGCCATAATTCTTGAAATTACTGCTTTTTCAAATAGCTTGCCAACATTTGATAACAATACGATGGGCCCGTATCCCTTAGGATCCAATTCGTTCCTTTCGCCGCTCTTTTTGATCATGACAACCCTGCCACATTTCCATGCATCCGGGAAGACTCCCTTTTCCAAGCACTTGTTGAAGATGTGGGTCAATTTTTCGCCTATTATTGGCCATGCTTTTTGTAAAATCCTTGTCTCCATCATATCTAAGCCGGGAGCGGTATCTGGCTTCATGCTCATAAGAGCCATCTCCATCTCTTTCATAGTGAGTGGTGGATCACCCTCAGTCTCGGGTAGTACATACATTTCGATTCTTTGTGTTTTGTGTACCTCATTATCATTAACCGGCTCGTCATCCGGCAAGAGTGTACTGAGCAATATAATATATAGTATAGCAACTTATAAACTAAGCCCCATGGGTCACTGTTTCCATGTGCGGACACAAAGTTCTCAAAGCTCTTTTGCTTTGCATTGGCAATTTCCTTGAAATATGCACTTCTGTACCTTTTATACACCTCTTTCCTAAACAGTCTTTGATCGACATGCCTGTTGCTCTGGAACGACATCCTTAGTCTCTGGACCTCTTTTCGTTTTGCCGTAAGGTTCGGCGTCCACCATGGTACAGTTCGTTTCCTGTGTTTTCTTTTTGACATGCATGCTTCGGACGCTTCTATTATGCAACTAGTCAAGGTTTCAGCCAGCCCATTGATATCCTCTGCTCTTTCATTAGTATCCCAGTTCAGGCGAGACCACATTCTTACCAGGTTGACTTCGAATTGAGCCCAATCGGCTGCAAATCTTAGCCCCTTCTCATTCTCGGCAGAGAGATCACACTTGTCAAATATTTCGATATGTATAGCCCTATGATCTCTGGATGTCCAGTTTTCTCTAAGGCACCAGCTTCCGATTTTACTTAAAAGCCCACTAGTAACTAGTGATAAGTCAATGTTTGACTCTCCATTATGACTATAACTCCTGGGTTGACCCTGCTTATTCAAAATATGGAGCCCGTGACTGGCGATGGTCTTCCACTTCCCTGCCTCGGCTATTAGTAAGCACATCGTGCCAAAGGGCTGATCGTGCATTAAAGTCCCCATAGATAATAAGGTGTTTACCTGTTAGCGTGGCAAGAATTTGATCGAGCTTCCTAAGGAATGGTTCAGTGGGATCCCTCGCCTGAAAATAGATACTGACCACATAGAAGTGACTAATATCAGACCTAACTTCGTACAGACACAGTGTGAGTCACAGAATTGCGTCAGCTTGGTGACCACTAAATTCCTATTGTGCACACTGATTGCTGCTCTTCAGCCCTCCTTGGAGCCCAATATAACTTGTGACTGGATCGAGACACCACCAACCTTTCCGTTTACCATATAGGGTTCTTGCATGCACACAGTACCAATTAATTTGGTGTCAATTCTTTCCCTGAGTTCACTTCCGATCAGTTTTGGTCCTTGCATATTGACCTGCACAATACACAGTTTTTGCGTACAGACCCTTGTGTTTGGTGTACTATCCATAATTGGTTTTCTTAGCCATTGCTGTTACTGCGTTAATATATGCAGGGCATTTTCTGTTTGTCACGCTGTGTGAATGTGGTTTTCCTCCTTTGATGCAATTTAGGCATTTATGAGTACTCTCTTTTTTCGTGCACTCACTGTAACTGTGACCTGACTCAGAGCAATGTCCACACACTCCAACTTCTGCAGCACAGTGCCTCACCACATGGCCAAATATGTGGTTACTTAAAACAGCGGGTTGGTAACGCAAAGTCAGACACTTTGCATGCAACAGTTTCCGCCTCAAATCTGGCGCGACCTTAATAACCAAGTGCGCTGTGTCCCGGTCTCTAGGTCCTGTTCTACAGCAAATCTTTATTTTTCCCATGTCTTCGCTCGTTAAATTTTGCTTTAATAGCAGATCTTGAAGCTCTTCTTTCTCAACTTCCCTGGCGACGTCATATATGATCATTCTGGGCAGTCTTTTGTCTGGTATGCTTGTCTGCAAACCAGCATTAGCAATCAATTCATTGTTTATCAAATGTGACAGGTCTGACTCCTGGCCTACCTCTGGAATAATGCCATTCTCTTTAATACCACGTATATTAATTTTTACATCAAGTGCCTGATATCTTTCGAGATTATTTCTGCGTTTAGTTTTGAGCGTATTATTTCAGATTCTCCTAGTTTTCAAAGTTTCTTGAGATTATTTAAGGTTTTTGGGATTTTTGAGTATTTGAGATCATTATATTTACTTACTTACAAATAATTGAAATTTTTTATGGTTCTCGAAATTCAAAATTAATTGAGAATTGTCAGGATAATTTTTGAGATTAATTCACATTTACTTAAGGTATTGATTTGCCTAGCTTAGTTTTTCCAGACCGTTGAAATTATGTTTTATAAATTGAGATGCTTGTGGATTGGTAAAGATCATTTGATCGATAGAAACGTGCTGTACATCCAAACAATGTTCTTCTTTGATAATAGATTTTAGTGAAATAATTTCATTTTTATTTATTTTGTATGAAAGTATCTTAAATAATAATAAAATTATTAAATTTCATGTTATTCCAATTTTTAAGGTTTTGCTTAAATTTTAATGAGTTTTCAATGCAAATTATATTACTACCACACTCATCAGTGGTATTAGAGCAGCACATTCCAGGTTTAAACTACTTTTAAACTATATTTATAGTGTGGGAGTGACTATGAGTCATATCGAGCACACATTGGAACCTAAGAAATAGGAAACTAATGAGCGGTGTGACGTTTATTTTTTGCTAGGGATTTTCGCCGGGCTCAACGAGTTACAACAAACGGAACTACAAGCGCATGTTTCAAATCATCGTCCATCTGGGATTTCACAAAGAAATTGAGTTTGAGGAAAAACATAAGACCAGAACTTGGTGGAGGTAGTGCCGAATTCTCCCGGAGAGTGCTTCTAACCGGAGATGGAAAATACCGAAATGTAGATTCCATCACCGTAACAGAGTTGATTTCGGCTACGCGGAGGAGCAATTGTATCATTTTAGAAAAATGCGATTGTATCGTTACTACGGAAGATGTAGTGAATTATCCGCAAGAATTTTTAACAGTCTTAATATACCGCAGGCCTACCACCACAATGATTGATTGATTGTGAGTGTACGGCCAAGCATTATAGCAAGTCTCCCGAACTCCCGGGCACACACCGTACACCCGTTTACACACAACAAAACCGAAGGATAGGATAGGATTATTAGTTGGGACAGACTCAACCCGGTTACAGACACCAATGCGATCGATAGTTAGTAAATTATTAGTACAATATATAATAAATAGATTAGCACAAGACAGCACACTCTAACTACATTATTAGATGATCATTTCTCTGGAATCCAGGGCCGGATACTCAAGATTCCCTAAATTTAAATTAGGACTTAAAAAATTATTAATGTTGTAATTTTCCCCTGTCCGCCTTTCATTAATTTACCTGATAAAATATTTAAGAAAAATTAAAATTACTAAGCTAAGATTACAAAAACAGCGCTTATTTTATTTTTAATGGTCCTTCTATATCTAATTAATTAATTATTACGTACTGCAACATGAATTAGAATAAACGTTAAAAACCATTTTAAACATAAAATTTTACTTAAAACTAATGAGAAATTTCCTACCGATCAAGAAAAAGAGAATAAATAATTAAAAATTCAATTATTTTATAAAATTTATAACAAATAAATTAAAAATGATAATGTTACAGCACCACAACAGCCTAAAATCATCAATAATTCAGTTAGGTACTTACTATAAGTATATCAAGAATCAACAAATAAAATCAATTTATAATTTCCCAGGCAACTCTGAAAACTAATTTTAATTAATAAATCACCATGATATCAAAGTCAAATCTAATTCTGAAATTCAGGATTAATTTAATCCCCATATTAAAGATTGATTCTGGAACTATGTTTTATTCTGAAAATTGAATTATTTATTAGCAAATTAAGGAAGAGAAACCTTTAAATATTTTTAAACTAAATTAATTAATATACATTAATGAGCAAAACACAATATATTACATACAAGTATTACAAAAATTAACATTTTATGAAATTGCCTATGTAAACTGTCCCACTTCTAAGCTAAAATTTTAAAAGAATGTTTAAAAATGTTAAATTGTTAAGTTATATTTTAAATTCACAGCACTTGTCCCATTAGTTACCATTCTCCTGTAAATAGTTAATTAATTGTTTACCTACTGCAACTAGATTTAAAAATAAAAAGTGGAAAATACTATATATATTTAACCATACTATTAAATTTAAACTAATCGGCAATTTCCTACAAATCTAGAAAAAAGGAAATTAATAATGTTCAAATTAAATATTTATTTATAAAAGTATATATTATAATTTAAATGCCAGAACTCAGGATTTTATAAATCTAAATTAGGACATCAAAAAATTATTATTATTATTGATGTTTTAATTTACTAATCTAGTTGACATAATTAAAATAAAACAAAAAATCAAAAACTACGAAATTTATTATTTATTATAAAACGTTTACTCCGTTTATGGACATATTACCCTGCAAAATAAAGCCTGCAAAGTAAGTAAAATAATAAATTCATGAAATAAAATTGAAACATTATTCTCCTACAAAACTAATCGGTCTACTATACAAGCAAAATTGACGTTAACGTGTGAAAAACTGCAACCTAAAACTTCAATCATATTCTATTAAGTTAATAATTAAGTTCAATACATTTAGCCTTTCGAAAATGTTTCCACATAATTCCACCTCGTTCACCATCTTTTAATCGAAATTTGGCATGCATAAATGAATACGTCATTATGTGATGCAAACCAAAATCACAACTCAACTCAAATCAACACTTCCAAGTTAGCATTTTATTTATATGGTTTAGTTAATTTATAGCCTTTTCACAATAATTAAATAAATTTAATAATTTAATGCATTTTATAATACCCTGTAAAAAATAAAATTACCCATATCTAAGATAAATCCATCCTATATGAATTATATAAGGCGGATTCCAATTCGACTCAAAACTTATTTGATTATACAAAAATATAAAAAACCTTTTTGAGTCGAATACCCTAAAATTTCGTTGTGTTTGTACAGTTCATGTTTTATTAAGCACATTATAGTTGTAACATGAATACAAAAACAAAAAGAGGGGAAATAACAAAATAGAATAAAAACAACAGATTCTTATATACTAAACCACCAACAGACATTAAAAGCAAATATCTCTACAATCTTCCATGTGCGTAGCAAAAGACTTATCATGTTTTCATAATTTTATATACAGCTAATAACATTACAGCGCACATACAAAACAATCCTGATCTATATATCAATATATAGAAAAATATTGGGAACAACTATACTAACACCCACAAAAAGTCTCTCTGTTTTTGTTGTTGTTGCTTAACTAATACATAGTAAAAACCAATAATAAATAGTACATTTCCCTAATAGGATCCGCGTAAAGAGCGAACGAGGCGGACCGTACAAACATTTCGTTGGCTTTGTCATGTATCAATTTTCAAAAATGTATTTCTGTCTATTATACTTTGTACATAACATAAAAACCAAGAACCAAAACCATACCGAAACCCACAAAAATGTTTATACGTATGTATGTAAAAACACCATTGTTTGGCTTGCAAGAACGCATTCAATTATGCGTAAATATAAAATCGAATATGAAATTAACTACGACGTATGTTAATTTACGTTAAAAACTATTTTGATATGATCCAATTATTAGGTTTTAGTAATAAAATCATGTACAATCCAATCACACACACACGTTAAAAACATGCACCCAATAGAAATCAATAATTTTCATTTCGTTATCTATAAATATAAAACATTGCCTGATAAATGCATCCCGGTGGATTGCATTTTCCAAAATTACACTTTAAATTATTTCACTTCCACTTTAATTATTATTTCACTAAAAACTGAATTAAATAGAATTAAAATTATAATTATAATTAAACTTTATATACTTCATAAACTACATAAATAAATCAAAATAAAAATTAAATTAAATTAAATTTTTGAAGAGGATAGAAAAAACACGTCTATCCTCTTTGACGAACATTCGCTCACCCATACCGCAGGCTTACCACCATATAATCTTAAATTTAAAGTTTTGCTACGCTACCTGAATTCGCCCAACATGTGTAATGGCCCCAGATTGCCGATCAAAGGAATACATAATAATCTACTTGAAGCCATCATTCTCTCAGGACAAGTAGCTGAAGAACCATCATATATTATACCTCGCATTCCCATCATTATTACAGTTTCCAATTATACTTTCTTTCTCAAGGCTCTGCCGGTCACAAACAATAAAAGTCATCATTCTAACTCAACAACATTTGGCTACAAATGTATCAAGCAAATGAACCGAAAACTTTTTTTTTTTTGTATAGGTACACTTTAGATTTCTTGAGTGGAATGGGATTTCCATCTAAATATGTATATACGAGTATGTTGTACATACATGATTTCCTTATGCCATACACAAACGTATAAATATTGATGAATTGTTTATGTGGGTGTTTTGGAGCAAAAAAAAATGATCAACGTGAGCAAAATACGAACGAATATTTAATTTTTTTGCTGCTCAATCTATTACCGTTGTTTCTCGTTTTTCTTCTGTGAACTTTTTGTTACCGTTTCAAATACAATAACAACAACAAGAATGAACGAACGAAAAAGGATTTTCTTATTTAGATTCCTTAAGTTATTATTGATGGATCTTTTCGTTTTCCACCGACTCACCCCCCGCACACAATTTTTTTGTGATTGAAAAATGTGCTTAACAGGTTTAAATGATACATTCAATTTATCTAAATCGTTTCGTATAACATGTGTTATGGGCACAAACCGCGTTTTCATGATAAGTGTGTACTTATATATCAGTGTTTCTTAACCTATTTTTGATAGCAGACTATCTGATATAAATTTTCACCACAATTTAAAAACTTTTCCTTCATTATTTCAGTACTTTTATCATAACATTTTATATGTAATAGAAAATTCTGATTTTAATCTTCATCAAAATAATAACCTCGTCTTAAAAAAATATTAATTCAAAACATTTAAAATATTTTGTTAAATCCCCGGATATAAAATAAAACAACAACAAATACACTAAACAAAAAATATACATCCACAAATTTTAATTTCATCATAAATCCATAATTATGATTAATTCAGGGATCATCCCAAAGTTCCGCCTGGATTTTTTTTTTTTTTGCATCCTCATATCGGCACACCATGCACCTTTCCAAAAAAAAACATTTAATGGTGAAAATACAACATGGGGAAAAAGGAAAAGTTAAATGAAAATCACCTTTGTGTTGTTGTTGGTGTACTTCATCATTGCTTCTGTTTAATTTTTTTTTTTTTTTTTTTAATAGAAATTTAATTACAAACATTAAATCCTTCCAAACTTTTTTTTTGTTTTTGTTATTTTGTGTTGATGCCAGTTTGAATAACATTTTCTAAATTATAAAATGAAATCAAAACACAAAACAAACAAAATGGAAAAAGCTTTTCTCTAAAAAGAGTTTGATTGCAAAAAGCACAAAAAAATTTTGTAATCCTTGTGGATGGATCATCCGTCTGTGTATACATGAGAATATACTCGAGATTAAAGATGAATGTAAATTTTTCATTTTTCCTTTTTTTTCTGTTCTCAAGTGTAGCAGCGCTTGTTGGAAGTTTTCATTACAATATTTTTTTGATTATCTTCTGTATTAGGTTACACATAATGAATTCAGACACTTGTGCGAAACAGTTAATGTTATACTATTCATTGGCTACATACATAAATGGCATTCCGTCTGCTTCATTATTTTTACTGATTTTGATTTAATACGACTGATAATTCATAAAAATTACACGACATAAAAACCGACACAAAAGCCTCTTTACAACTGGAGAGGATAATAGAAATCTGAATTGAGAACTTTGAATTAAAATGCATTCAAAGGATTAACATTCACGAAATAATCAGAAGCAATTCGCTGAAAAATACTGGTATCGACCATGTACCCATCTTGATACCTCTAAAAATAGGTTTCAGGACCAGTAATTGTTGAGCGAATAAACATTTAGATTGCTTGATTATTTCCAAACATTTCATTGAAAATTCGATTTTGTTGAAAATCCCTTACTGTAAATCAGAAAATTCTGAACATAAAAAATCCAAAATCTGCAATTGTGCTCCGACTGCCGTTCTTTATACAACTAAAGATAGGTTTCGGGACCTGTAATTATTGCGCCAATAGATTGCTTCATTATTTTCATACATTTCATAAAAAATTCGACATTTTTGAAAATTCTTTACTATGAATCAGGAAATTCTGAACTTAAAAAATTGAAATTCTGGAATTGTGCTCCGTTTGGCGTTATTAATACTCCTAAAGAAACTGGACAAACAATCTTAATATTTAGTACTGAAAAATAATTGATGGGGGCTGGAGGACCGAACTGTATTTTGGCAGACTTCACTTTCCTCAAGTACTGTAAAAAAAACCTTGTTTTGGAACACCTTGGGCGGGCTCTAATAAACTAGGCTAATAAACCGTTATTTTGTGGGTATCAGATAACGTTATGCAGTCCCCTTATCCTTAAAATGTAAGTGAAATTGTTGGATATAAAACCGTCCAATAGTCGAACATTTCCATGTTAAATTTGCCGTAAATCAACCATACCTTTGTGTGTATCAGCGAGGTAACATTCTACAGTCCCTTTGCCGATAATATGTTAGTGAAAGCATCGGATAAAAAATCACCCGATTGTCGAACATTTATATGTGAAATTGGCCGTAAATGAGCCATTTCTTTGTGTAAATCAGATATCATTTGGCAGTCTCCTAAGGAATATGTAACATGTAGGTGAAGTTTTCGGATAAAACACCGTCCAATTGACGAACATTCGCAAGTAAAATATCTCAATTCAATTTTTCGGCTTTTTTATAGACAAATATATTAATTGTTCATGGCAATTGGCAATGGCTTCCAACCAAAGCGTTGGCTCTTTATCACGCGACTACATCAATCTGTGCCAGCGGAACACGTTAACACAGGTTACTGGACCGTATAACATCTAGTAACAACGTATTCGTACAAAAAATCATTCCAAAGTCATCTAATGGAGTAAAATACGATTATGTATCATCATAAGTTCAACGTGCCTGAGTTTTTTCAAGCCACCAAAACATCCAAAATATGGCCTGATAAGCTTCTTGTCAAAGAGTTTGAATGGGGGCAAAAGAAACCTTTTTTTCAACAAATTCGCGTAAAACACGGACACCGACGAAACTATCAAGTACTCTGGAACATGAATTCCACGGTGATAAAAAGAACACAAGAGAAGCGTTTTGCTCTGTTAACGGTGGAATTCTATTTGTTGAATTTGGAGAATCAATTACCGAGGAAAAAAATACTTTCTGAAAGCCAAGATCATTGTGGAGTACAGACGGGCTTTTCTTGACTCAGAACGAAACTCAAATCAGCTGCAAATTCAAAATAAATCTGGTAGAAGATTGTGAAGGATGCTTCCAATTTTTAAAGTTGATTCTTAATAAAGATGCTGATGTTTACCTGAAGTAATCTCTTGGATAAAAGCTAAAATACTTTCGGATATATCACAACTGATTGGTGTAGCCATATGTACGAAAAATTAGACAAATGTATGCTAAAGTCGAACGAACTTGAAGAATATGAACAATGATCTCAATAAACATTACCTCAAAACAATTAATTCAGTAGTAAATCAGTTATACAAGGTTGAGAATAAATATATCGCGGTCATAAATAACGGTAACAAAACCATGTGCCATGATCTTGTTGAGTTGGTACGTACATTTATCTCTTTATTACACTCACGAAAAACTGATGTATTTGAGCTCGTGCTTGGTGTCTTGCATAAAGTCGGATCATCTAGATGGATTATTGATAGGCCATTACCGAAAAATGCTCACAGTGCAGATATATCTAACACCACACCGCATCCTACAGCACCTAGGAATTCAATCAAAGAAATTGTTCACTTTATGAAATTCTCTAACATCTTCACGAGTGAACCCGAGTGTTTGTTTATAACAATCACAATAAAGCTTACGTAGAAGAACCTGTATCCGATCATCTTGGGAAAGTGTTGGTACAATTTGTTTCTGAAAAGATCTGCTTTAATAGCAGATACATTTCCTGCTCCAATTCTATTGAAATAATGATGGACCAGAAAATATTTGAAAGATTACATCAGTTTCCGCTACCAATAGATAAAATTAAACCTAAAATTATATCAATTCAAGGAGTGCCAAGATACGGTAAATCAACATGGAGCTTAAATTCTCTACGAAGCATGGCATTAATGACATAAAAACTAAAGTGGCATCCCAATGTAAAGAAGCTTGGTAAAAGCTTTAAAGATATCAATACCAACTAAAGCACGATTGCATCTTACCTTTTAAATGGGTTCAACAATAACTCGGTTTATATCGTTGAATACATGATGGGCCCAATGGTGCTAAGTGACTGTCGTAAAATGCTCATCCTCGACCGGCTTAATTGATGCAAATAAGTTTATAAAACGTTCTAAACATCTTATAGGTGTAACCGTTCATCGCTAGCAGGTACTAAACAAGCTGGTGGAGGAGTACTCATAGCGGTTGATGGATCATTTTCGAATGAGTTAGTTGAAATATTCAACCTGTCCATCGAGTAATTATGTGTCAACATCGCAATCAATAAAAAGTCAACGATTATATATGTTGCATATGTTACATCTAGCTCACCGACATCATCTTACACTGTCTGCTGCGACGCAATAATGGAAATCAACAATGCTGCCAATTCAACTGGCACCATCTTGATCACGGGTGATTTTAGTTTTCCAACCATTAGCTGGTTATGACCATAATAATCTAAGCAAAATTTTCGAGGTATAGAATGGTCTGGACCGAATTTAAGACCTGATTTTTTTCAAATGAACCAATTCTATTTAAAGTAAATAAATCACCATGACCATTCGTTATTAATCATATTAACCACAAAATCCTAGACGAGGAGAAGTTTTACAAAATTATACTAGCTTACAAGACAAAGGTTACAAAGAAATACTCAGATTCCATTCCGAAGAAAGCAAACAGAAATTCATTAGATGTAACTAACATTTCCAAAGTTACTTTGAGATAAAGTATAAGGGTTAGATTAGCCATATTAAGGAAAAACTCTGAAACGATCCAAAACATTTTTGGAGATTTTTTAAAGAAAAACGTGAAACTAATGGTAACTTAGTGGGTATGACATTCAAGGAACGCTAATCTAGTGTCCCGCAGGTTATACAAAATTGATTGATTGATTGATTAAGAATGTACGACCAAGCATTATAGCAAGACTCCCGGACTCGCGGGCACATACCGTACACCCTTTCACACATAACAAAACCGAAGGATTGGATAGAATTATTAGTAAGGACAGACTCGACCCGGTTACTGACACCAAAGCGATCGATAGGTAGTAAATTATTAGTATTATATATAATAAATAGGTTAGCACAAGACAGCACAATCTAACTACATTATTAGATGATCATTTCTCTGGAATCCACGTTCGGCTACTCAGGGCTCCCTAAATCCTAAATCAAAAACAGAATAACAGTACTTAGTTTCGTATTAATGTTCCTCTTTCTATCCCATCAAATAAATCCTTTTCACAGTAACGGGAGACAATATAAGTAATTAACCGTTTAAACCTAAAATTTAACTTAAAACCAAACCCCAACTTTATAAAACTTATATAAATTTATTTAAATAATTTAATGGATAATATGACAGCATCATGATAGGCTTAATAATAATTCTATTATTATTTACTATAATTATAACAAGAATTAATCAAAAGTTAATATTACAATTCTCAGATGACTCTGAAACTAGATTTAATTAATGCACATTATAATAGCTAATTCATTATAACTAATTCTGTAGCTTAAATTAATAATTTAATAACAGGATCCATAGATTACCGGGACACCCATCAATTACTCGATAATATCTTTCTAAACTAAGAGTAATATAAAATAGCAAACAATACAAAATAAAATAAGAAATACAAAAATACAAAAATACAAAAAACAATAAAACAAGTTAAGACTCAAACCAAAGTTAAATCAATTTAAAATAAAATAAAATTAAACTAAAATTAAAATCAAATTAAAATAACATAAAATAAAATAAAATTAAAATAAAAATTAAAATATATAAATATAAAATTAAAATCAAATAAAATTGAAATTAAATTTAAAATTAAAAATTAAAATTAAAATTTCAATTTAAAAATAATATAAATTAGTTACAAGTATAAATCAAGTCTCCCAACAACCTTTATTCCATAACAGCTTTCACTAAGTATTAACTCACTTTGTATTCGCCACACCTCACTACACCCCTACATACCATAAAAAACACACAGGTCGAAAACTCTTAAAATCATTATATAACCTACAATAATTTTCATACCAGTAATAATTCATCCTTACCATTTTCAACTATTACACAGTCCCTTACTAGCTCATTTATCCTTTTTAATCAAAATTCACTATTCTTATTCAACATTCACACTCACTTAATTAAGAATTTTATCAGAATTTGCTTACCATAGCACACAAACTCTCAATTGAAGATACCTAATTTCCTTCATACCCAACCCTATTCTCCATATTTATTCACCCCTTAAGTAATGATAATTTGACATTTACGACCACATTTTGATTTAATCGTAAGCTAAAACAACTCGAAAATATAAAACGCTTTAAACGAAATTCAACTAAAATTCCTGCCAACATCTTTGTTGCAATAAAATAAAATATAAGTGCACGTCATTCCCCCCGATGGTAACTGTCTTTTTAATGCAGTTATACATCAATTGGGACTCATATTACCACAGAATCCTATTAATTCACATCATGAACTCCGATCCGAGGTAGTTCAATTTATTAGAGAGCACTTACCAGATTATATACCAACTATAATGAATTCATTTCACCTATTTAACTCTAATCAGATTACAGTCCAATTCCAAAACCATTATATAGAAAGGTAACCATAATTCATAATACCATCATTACCTCTAAATTAACTAACATTGAATCCATCATATATTAATAAATCAATGAAACCATTTCAGATTTCTTTCCAACCTTGAAATGGACGGCTACTGCGGTGGTTCCGAATGCATATTAGCTATAAGCCGATTAAAAGGAATTCAAATAGTTATTCATCATACTACCACCCAGCAACCAACAATTTTCATTCCGGATGGCGGTAATTATATACATGAAGTTCATTTGTTATACAATGGAACCCATTACAATAGTCTAATATCTATGACAAAATCCTTACCACTCTGTGCATCTACACAAACATCCCATGATAATCTAAAAACCCCATCCAACACTTTATCAAACACAAATTCTACCTCGCCAAATTCTCATTTACCTAGTATTACTGGAAATGTTCAACGCGTATTCCGTACATCCAGTAATCCTTACACTATTACTGAAGCCACACCGTCACCTTCTACCTTCTTACCAATAACTACTTCCTCTTATTATTTTGGCACCTGGACTACCCGCGGTATCAACAACGCCCAAAAGCGCGACACAATCGATACTCTTTTACAACAGCACAATATCACTCTCTGTGGACTCCAAGAGACCAACAAGAGTTCAGGTGTATGTTTCACTACTAACTACACCTGGTATCTTACCAAAGACCCAAAGAGTCCCCGAAGAGGTGTGGGAATTCTTGAACAAAAAAATTCCATCTTCAAACCACTTGGAATTAAATATTATTATGGAGCCATAATCACCTTACTTGGCCAAATCCATGAGGACCACCCCCTACTCAAGATGAGATCCAAAGGACAATCAATTTCATCCGATCTGGTACTGCTCCCGGACAAGATGGGGTTCCCATTGATCTGTTTAAATACGCTCCAGCTAGCATAATAAGTTCGCTTCATGCCTTAATTGAACAGATCTGGATCACCAATCAGGTACCACCAGAATGGATCGATACAAAACAAATACCTATCCCAAAGGTATTTTTTTTTTTTTTTTTTTTTATTAGGCCTTGACTCCTACAAAATTTAGAGCCATATTGCCAAAAGTTCAAATTTGTACAATTTTAATTTACATCGTTTTATTTCATAATTCAATTTTAACCAAAAAAAAGTTTAATCTTTAAAATGGATCCGGATTACTCCCTACACATATTTTGTCGGCTACTGCTTATTTTGTATCATATTGCTATTCCACTCATCCTATTAAATTCATACATTTCCTTATAAACCAAAGAACCACCCTCATTCATTAAATCACTTAGATTTCTTGCATTCCGAAGGATGTTGAACTTAGATCTATATTGGCTATATCTGGGACAAGCCAATATGAGATGTTCAACATCCTCCACACTTCCACACAACTCACAATCTTTGTCCTCACTCAAATGACGTTTCCACAAGCATTCCTTCCAGTTTCCATGGTTCAGCCTGATTCTCTCAACAGTTCGCAACATTCGCGTATCTCCTTTGATCTCCTTAAAGAACGGAATTCTGAAAGGAGTACCACGGAGCACTCTGTACTTCATTCCTTTCGTTAGACTTTTCTCGTTAAATTCACTCTCCCATTTTCTCCACAGATTCATCTGAAACATTCGAAGTACGTCTCTTGCATCCTTCCTTTCGTACTCCTGAACCATGTCATTCAATGTACCCTTTTTTTGCTAACATATCGGCTCTTTCATTCCCTTCGATCTGTCTATGCGATGGGATCCATTGTATGGTCACATCACGTTGACAGTCTCGAACGCATTCAAAAATAAGATCAACATACACATTGCCTTCCCTTCCACCTCCACATTTTAGCAAACATAAACCACTCTGGGAATCGGAAAATATTACTATTTTCCTTTCCCCTTCATTTACAGCCAGTTTAATTCCTTCAAACATTCCAATCAGTTCAGCGTTCATTATACAGATGCTTTTGTCCACTTTAAAATACTTTTCAACATTTTTACTAGGCTTAAAAATACCAACACCCACTCCATTCTCATTCACACTAGCATCTGTATAAACGATATCATTTTGCACATACCGCTGACTGATTTTCCCAAACATAATTTTTGCGATAACTTCATTCATTCCCTTATTAAATTCCTCCATATTCAAACATACAGTAAGATTATTAGGAACGGGTTGCGGACCAGCATTGCCTATACTCAGAAACATGTTCAAATTTTCAAGTGCAATGCTAGTTCGATAAGTCGGTTTGTACGCCGCCCTACTTTGTAATCTTACTATCATCTCATTCCAAAACTCATTTTTCTTAGTTATCATTCTCACCGACTCTCTCACTGTGATCCACTCTCTCTTGTAATCAAGAGGTGAATCACCCATTTCAGACCACAGAATGTGAATTGGGGTTGAGTTAATCGCCCCCAATACCACTCTTGTACAAGCATTTTCTACTTTCATTAATTGGCTAAAAGCCTTTTCGAACCATTCCAATACACACTAATACCATATCCAATTTTGGAGGATATAAGGGCCTTCCTTAACATGTCAGTCACACTCGGATGAGCGCCCCATTTAGGTTTGCTCACCCGTTTAACCACATTTAAACGTTCCTTGCAGTTATCTGCCAAAATTTTCATATGCTTCCCAAAATTCATACGTCTATCAATCCAAATACCCAAATACCTATACGCATTAACTTGTTCAATTCTGTGACTATCAACACTTATATCAACATTTGCAATGTTTGTTCTGAAACTCATAAAAGCACACTTATCAGGATTCACTGTCAGATTCAACATTTTAAGTTTTTGAATTAAATCATCTACCCCCTTTTGCGCTCTTTGAGCCGCCACATCAATAATTCTCCCTTTTCCAATTACTACAAAATCGTCTGCAAATTGCAGAACGATTTGGTTGTCTGAATTGATGTGGTGTATCTCGCTGGTATATAGGTTGAACAGAGCTGGAGATATTTTACTTCCTTGCGGAAGTCCAACATTTGCAACTCCCTCCAACCTCAGTCATAAAATCTTTTATCCACATACATACTTTGCGTGAAAATCCAAAATTCGAGAGAATTTGTTGTAATTTCCACGGAACCACATCATCATAAGCTTTTTCAATGTCCAAGAATACCGCAACAGCTTTCATATTATCCTTTCTTACTTCCCAAACAAATTTTTCCACACACTCGATTGCAGAGTGGTTCTTTCGAAATCCAAATGTGGTCGATGGCAACAAATTATTTTCATTCACAAAATCTTCCATTCGTTCTTTCATCATTCCATTCAAAATTTTTATAAAAACATTTAACATACATATGCCTCGATAATTTGTTGCCACATTTGGATCTCTATCCCGTTTAGGGATGGGAACCACCCTGCTCTCTTTCCATTTGTCTGGAATTTTTGAACCCATCCACACTTTGTTGAGTATCTAAAGCAAATTACGTTTTGCTGAGTCACTCAACAACCGAGTCGTTTTATAAGTTACTCGGTTCGTCCCTGGAGTGGTAGATTTTGATATCCCAAAGGTACAAAGACCAAAAGAAGTTACCGACTATCGAAAGATCACCTTGTGTAATGTAGGCTACAAAATTTACGCTAAACTTCTATTAGATCGTCTAGATCAGCATTTATATAAGCCTTCTTCTTATCAAGCCACCTTTCTAACACATCGATCCACAGATGGTCAACCGAATAATCGCAGCTTGTTTTTGGGAAACCACCTCTATCAAATGGTACAATCAAACTACTGAGAAGGTCAAGAAAAATAAAGGTGTCAAGCAAGGTTGTCCTTTATCACCCCGGCTATTCACCTTCATCTTAAATGAAGTACTTCTTACCGTAGTCAACCGATTCCCGGAGCTCAAACTAGAGCAGCGCGACCATCTTCAATTACCACTCATACTTGCATTTGCTGATGGCCTTTGTTTTAGTCACCCGAACGATCACTACTTTTGAACCTATTTTAAATGAAATATTAACCGACTTAAAATACGGTGGATTCAACATAAATCCCCAGAAGTGTACCAGTCTCATTCGGGACCCCAATTCATGTTTTGATCCGCCTAATACACTTTTTATATCAGGAATCACTTTTTATATCTACCTTTACCGTAGTTAAAATAATGCGATATTTAAGGACATATTTAACCTCTCAGCTTAGTAAACCATTCACAATTAGGACTCGATGTCATCAAGCAAACAATATTGTACGCGTTATGCAGAACTTTATAAAAATTAACAAAATTCCAGCACAAACCGCTACTATTATGTACAACACCGTGATAGTTCTTATGCTTACGTACTCACACAAGCCACCATTAAGAAAAGTTAAAGACATTCTAAATGGTAAAACCATAACAAAACGAATCAAAGCCCACCGAATCAATTATTGGAGACATATTTAACGCTGCCGCTGAAATTTATTCAATATCAGAGTCCGATTCTAGTGAGTCAATTGGATGCGAGGATGAGGAAGAGGAGGGGAGAATACATAATCCACTCTGAATGCTTCTACCCACTCACCTCCAATTCCTACCACCAACTCAGGTACCAGGTTCTATTTGATCAGTTATTCTTTTAACTAAAAGTGAACTGAAGCTTATTTCCTAAAAGTTATGACGAAAACCGATATTAACTCATATAACACTAATACCTCCAATGTACTTCAAATTTAGTCATTCATTTCTACAGACTTCCAATTTTCTATCCAATGAGAACCATACAACTTTACTAAATATTCTTGACTTTAATTCAATATTACCCGTATTTCATTTAACACCTTTCCTTTAATTATTCCAACCATTTAAAACGAAAAGCTAAATAGTTTAATAAACTTAAAACTTCTTTGCTAAACTTTGTCCGATTGCCAATGATAAATACAAATCTTTTTTAAACTTTATAAACTTTAATCAAAGAAATCCTACCCACCTCTAACTAACAATACAATACAATCCCTATTTCCACAATAGTTAAGTTTCAGATGTTCCGCAGGTTATACAAAATGTATGAAAATCCAAACAATGGTGAAAACAACGTAACTATCGAGCTCTAGAAGTATTTGGTATATCGCAACTAATTAAGATTCGTTAATATTGAACTACATCGTAAGAATTCGTTAATATTGAACTACATATGAAATTCGTGAATAGTTTCCCTTGAACGCTCAAAGTACATAAAAATAAAAATTAACCATAAACCACATGCCGTACCTAAACCTTTAAAAATTCAACAACAAAAAAACTAAATTGGTGTCAAGATTCCCACCCGATCAAACCAAAAATTATTAATATCATTTTGTGAGTGTCGAATAAAATTCCCACGAGAGTGTTAGTTAAAATCACTCAAGTTAAAAAACGAAAAAAAAAAAAAAAAAAGTTTTCATCAGCCGTTTAAAATTAAATTTTCCGAGAAAGGGAAAACTTTATTTGTTAAGTATAAAACTTTCAAGAAGTTTTCATTTTATCTGTTTTTGAGCGCGCAGCGCAGTAAATTAAAATAAATTTTTAAATTTTATTGTACTAAACTGTGGAAATCCATTGAAAATCTAATAAAATCATTAAATATAAAAAATCTTAATTTTCCGAACACACAATTTTCTTTTACCCATTAACAGCTAGCTATCAATTCCATAAAAACAACACGTTTTCACTTAAGCAGTAGAAAAAAAAACGAAAAAAAGGCTCAAGTAAAAATACCGAAAAAATGAAGACGACAACAACAAACTGAACAATTTTTTTTTTTTTTAGCATAAAATATGAAAAGAGGAGTTGAACACCAAAAAAAGGGATATTTTCGCTTTCGCCTTTTTCACATTGACATAATATCCATGCAAACACATATTATGGAGAAAATGGGGTGCTGAAAATATTCTCATACCCTTGCACACCAAAAAACGTATATAATATTGGCATCAATACATTCTTATATGTATATATGATTTATTGCTAAATGGGAACACACCCTAGACATTTTCCAACGTTTTTTTTATTTTTTTTATTTTTGAATGGAGGGATTTTTTGGAAAAAATATTTTTTTAACTTTAATATATTAATGTTGGATAAGGATATAAATTGGCGACTGAAATTGGAACGATTTGAGGAGGTGGTGTTTTTTCGGAAATATGTACATACATACATATTTTCAGCTTCCACATATTTTTTTTTGTTATTTGGCTTTTCATGGAGACATCGGGAAATGAAAATGAAAATGAATTGTTTTGTTTTGTCGTTATCGAACATTTGTCTCGGTGTATTGGATGTGTGCTTATTGACATTAAAATATTTTTAAAACAAATGAGATTGTCGACCACAAACATAACATATTGTCACTACAGTATTACTTAAAAGGATTAAACCGCTACGGATAAGTCGGAAGGAACGCCCATAAATTGTTTCACCAATATGTAGGTGGATTCATTACGATCTGTACGATGTACAGATTATTGCGATGGAAAACTGGAAGATTTTAAATTCAAATCTCTAAAAAAGCCGAATTAAATTTATTGTGTTATGGGACCCAGGACTGGAAATGTTCATTATTTATTCATTAGTTATTACAGAATCGGCCCGGTTTCAGACACTTAGGTATAGCCGATAGTTAGTAATTTAAGACATTACAAATGACATTAATCCCTTATTACTTAGGCAAACCCAAAAAATTATTTTAAATTTAAACCACTGAAACACATTCTAAATTAATAAATAAAATTAAAAATAAAAAACCCGAAAATAAAACACAAAATCACGATAAAATTAGCCTTCAGGACGATAAATAAATTTAGATTAATATGAATAAAATTAGTACCACAACAAGTAATTTTAGTACTTATAATTTTTAGTACATAAGTCAAAATTACATTTAAAATACAATTAGTCAATTTTGCACTCAAAAAAATAAATTTTAGTTGTGTACTAAATAACATAAGTACTAAATCGTACCAAAATTTACAAATTTTAAATATGTGAATCAAAATTTAAAATGGCCTGAGAGCTATTTCTTACCCAATAATACATGGAACAATACATAAATGTTGTATTTTCAGCTAGGGCTTCTCTGCCAAGCAAAGCTTTTTTCTGAAGTAATATTTAGTTTAGTTAAATAATACATTTCTACTTTTAGTACATACATATATTATTTAGTACAAAGCTAAATTTTCTATTTTGAATGTACATTTAAACATAATAATTTCTAGTGGCTGCGCTTTAAAATGGCGTGTCCTAAATAATTTGGAAACCCACTGTACTTTATAAATTTACTAGATAAAATCTGTACCCTTAATTACTTAAAGAATAATGTCTACTCTATTTTCACTGTCTCGGCCAGGTACATCTACTCCTTCTGTTCCGTATTAAATGAGACTAGTTAATCATTTTGTCTTTTCGATCAAATCTATATATATAGGGTGTCTCAAAAAAATGTACTCACAAGGGATTCGCAAACGTTAGGAAACAGGTCATTAGGAATATCGCGACATTGTCTGTCAATTTCCAATTTCAATGCATCAATTGTTCTTGGTTTAGGGGGGGGGGGCGCAAGGTATTCAATGGTACCCCTTCGTCCAATCCATGTGTCTGGAAAAGCTGCATCGAGGTGAGCTCGTACATCGCGATGGTAGTGGGAGGTGCTCTATCTTGCTGAAAGTGATTAATTAATTACACCTGCAATACAAAAAGTCAGCATGTTAGCGACAGTTAAAGTGTGAATACATTTTTTTGAGACGTCCTGTATATACTCATACATATGTATTAGAGACGAGAAATTGAAGGCGCGTTAATAAACAATAGCGACGAACAATTAGATAAGCCAGTTTTACGGAATGAACTAGTGAATATTTTAACTAATTTTAAAAATCGGAGTGGACTTAGACAGAGTGTAACGGTAGATAACATAAGTTTCAGGAAAGATCTTGCAAATTCAAAAAAATTTGTGCCTGACCATCCTGAAACTTTGGTTACAAGAGCTGACAAGGGCAATACTACTGTAGTTGTAAATCGGTGTGACTATGTCAACAAAATACAGTCCATGTTAGAAGATAGGGATGTCTATAAAGAAATTAGTAAGGATAATATAGCGTCCATACAGAGAAAATTAAATTCTATGGTAACCACTTGGCATAATGAAGATAGAATAACGGATTCTGAAACGAAATCAATAAAAAGTCTTCATGGTGTCGTAGCAAGACTTTATGGGTTACCAAAAATCCACAAAGTGAATGCTCCGTACCGACCCATAGTAAGCTCGATCGGAACTCCCTTATATCATCTTTCTGCCTTTGTGTCACGAATTTTAAACTACACTGTTGGAAAATCATCCACAGCGGTAAAAAATTCAGTTGACTTTAAGGACAAAATTAAAAATATTGTTTTACCTCAAGATCACACAATTCTCTCGTTGGATGTGGTATCACTTTTTACTAACATAGATAGCAAACTAGCAATATCATTAATTAATGAGAGATGGTCCGAAATTAAAAGGAATTCGAAGACTAAGCTGAAATTCTCCAAAACTGTGAATTTACATTCAACAAGAAGATATAGAAACAACCATTTGGTTCCCCCATGGGCTCACCGACCAGTCCAGCTATTGCGGAGTTAGTTATGGAGTTTGTTGAAAAAAGTGTACTGAATTCTCTCAACTTTAAACCAGTTTTTTATTACCGTTACGTTGATGATATAGTCACAGCCATTCCTACAGATAAAATAGATATTTTATTTGCAGCCTTCAACAATTTTAACATCAATATAAAATTTACAGCAGAGTTAGAGAATAACAGCAGGTTGGCTTTTTTAGATCTTGTTATTGTACGTAACGAAAATGGTTCATTGTCTACGGATTGGTTTCATAAAACAACTTGGTCTGGTAGATATCTAAATTTCCATTCTCATCTTCCATTAGCATATAAAAAAAATACTGTCAGCTTATTATCGAATAACATTCTTGAACTTTCTGACCCAATATTTCACAAAATTAATTTTCGGCTCCTCAAAAGTACCTACTCTCATTAATAATGGCTATCCAAATTCGTTCATAAACCCTATCATAAATTTAACGATTCTTAAAAATTCCGCAGAAAATAGCCAATCCGTAGAGATTGTGCCACCATTAGAAGACAATCGTGCCAGATATGTATCAATTCCTTACGTGAAATCACTTTTTGAAAAAAATAAGGTTCTGTTTGGGTAAATATAATTTCAAAACAGTTGGAAAGGCATGGAGTAGTTTTGGCAATTCACTTTTCTCGTCTCTTAAAGACCCGACATCGTTAGGGAACGAGATTGAATTGGATTATTCCTATTTGGAAGGCGATAGTGTGAAGATTAAACCGAGTAATTTAAAATTATTACGTTTTTGCCTTGTCAATCAATGTACATTAATCAAACGATTCATCATATTAACAATAATTCATAAAATCACTTTTTATAATATTCGCACAATTTTACTGTTTACTTATTAATTTTATAACACTACTTCACTTTTTAAATCACTTTTTATTCTTTACACTGTCGCTTTCCAAATACTAATGAATTCTATTTAAATCTCGTTCATTTTTTATATACTGAAACAAAAACTTCTAGAAATTTCATGACTTTACGAGTAAGAATATTGTAGAAACATTTAGAACAGTTTTATCATGGACAATTCTATTTTAGTACAGTAAACCATTGAGCTATTAATTTAACTTATTCTATTACATCCTAGGTGTCACCGTCACAATATATTATTGTGACGGTAACACCTAGTGTGTAATAGAATAAGTTAAATGAATAGCTCAATGTTTACTGTACTAAAATAGAATTTTCCATGATAAAATTGTTACGTAATGTTTCTACGCTATTCTAACTGGAAAAATCATGAACTTTCGAGAAGTTTGGTTTGTGTATATAAAAAGGCGAACAAGATCGAATTGGATTATTCGAATTTGGAACGCGATAGAGTAAACTTGTTAGATTATTAGTATATTTGGTAAGCGATAGAGTAAAGATTTAAAAGGAATTAAAAAGTGTTTTGTGGAAATAAAAATTATAAGTGTACAGTAAAAATTTGAGAATAATTTATATAAAGTGATTTTGTGAATTTTTATTATTAAACTGTGTTGTAATAATTCTTGTGGTGATAAATTAAATTGTTTTTGTATTATTCACAATCCAGTGATACGAACCTTAATTGACAAGGCAAAAACGTAACATTATTGTTACGATGGCATCTACGGTAGAATAGAATAAGTTTTTTAATAGCGAAAAGATTATTGTACTGAAATGTAATCTTCCATGATAAAACTTTTCTAAACTTCTGAACTGTTCTTATTTCTCCACTACTTTAACTCGAAAAATCATGAAATTTCTAGAAGTTTTAGTTTCAGTATATAAAAAGCGATCAGAAAGCGATAGTGTAAAGATTAAACAGTGATTTTTAAAGTGGATTAGTGAGATATAAAAATTATAAGTGAACCGTAAAATTAGTGAGACAAGTCTATCAACATTTTTCGCATAAGAGGCTTACCAATTACATTCAAACTCTACAAAAAAACGTAAATGGCATGAAGCAAAGGAAAACGTTAACGTGGCATTGATATTAAAATGGCATGTACCAACACAATAGTACAACGGCCGGTAAATAATATACTGAATCAACCGAATCATGGGTGGCGGAATGTCTTGATGAGATAGATTAAGTAAAATTTACAAATTACTTGGATCGTTGGTGGTGCCATCTTTGCATTAGTTTCAAAATAGTTAAACAGAACAATAAGTTTTCTTATATAATAGTGTAAAAAAATGGGAATTTGAAATACGTATGTCTATGCCTTAATAAACAAAAGGAACAAGAAAAATATAAGTTGCCTCTAAATCGGAGTCTTAGTTCTTATAAGATTATCTTTGTACAATCAGAAAGGCGGTACGCCTGAATGCTAAATTAAACACGCCTGAATGCAAGTTATTTATACTTGGTATCTACATTCATAGAATACCCGGCATTCAGGCGTGTTTAATTTTGTAACAAAGAACCAATATTTTGTGCTCAGTTTATAGTTGACTTGATAGTTTAAACCTAGTACGCAGTTGAAGTGAAAGGATATTTTCACTGGTCTTCAAAAGAAGGAAGATAAATCTAAAGTGAAAATATAGTTTGACGAGTTTCATAAACATTTTATTGCACACCTGACAACACATTTTATAGAATAAAATTCACTTTGATAGTTGATTATCCTCAAAACGCAAAAACTCAAATGAAAATGTCAAAATTTATCTACACATGTATCGTCCAGGGGCCCTATTCTCGAATTCCACAGCCATTTTCCACATGTGGACATCTGTCAAAATTCATAAAAATTGAATTTTTTCGGTACTATGGGAATATTTTCGAATAGGTATAAGCAGATGGAAGAAATTCCCCATAATGAAAATCTCCATGCCCGTTTGTTTGTTTGTTTGTTTGATTTATTGATTTATTTTTTACCGTCCTACTTTACGCCTGGAGTAGCCAAATCGAGGACGGGCGGCTACAGATCCGTCTTTGAAAACCACCTGCACATTGCATTGCTTCATGCCAACCTGTAGCGCTGACATGAAAGGTGGGTCGGCCCATGGTTTCTGCACTCTCAATAGGGGGTCATAGATGTGTTCATCTTCATCACCGATCGTAATCAGATGATGAAAAATCCCTTTTGCATCCCGCCCCTATAGGGATTCGAACCCGGTACCTCCCGATCTAACCGCCGCAGCTTTAACCACTGCGCCGTTTGCTCGGTTGCCCCTTGTGTTTTATATACGAATTACAGTTTCCGAACGTTTTGATGAATTTTGACAGATGTCCACATGTAGAAAATGGATGTGGAATTCGAGAATAGGGCCCCAGGAAGATAAAATTGAAGTGAAAAATGTGTAGAAATAAAATAGAGACATCTACATCTGTAAACTGCGAACCACAAAGTGAAATCCAGCGGTGATATATTCATTTTCGTTTTCGTTTGTGTTATTTGTAAATGATAAGTTTAGTTTCACTTAGGCAGCATACCTGGCTTTAACATACCTTAGGTTTAACAGAGAATATGTATTTGAAAAATTTTGAAAATAATATTTAACAAGTTATTGTGACCATGCCTCCATTTTTTTTTAAAATTGAATATTTTGGTTTATTTAAAAGATTGAATAAATATAAAAAAACAGTTACCTGTAATATACTGGTTTTTCCGACTCCAGGGGCCCCCAAAAATGCAGCCTTAAGGGGCCCTTGAAGCCAAGGGGGCTCTGGTCCCTCCAGAGTGATCCGCTATGCCGAAATACACTTATTCTGTATTCGAATTTCCATTGCTACCGAAATTTTTGTTGCATTACCATGATATTCACGTGATCTTTCAATTAACAGTTTATTTGAATTTGTCGGTGAATTTATTTTCCACATCTCTACAAATTTGTGTTTCCAATTCCGCATATATCGTCACGCAAAATACCACCAATGCCACCAATAAAAAAAAAAAAAAAAAAATCAAATTTAGCTCAAATTTTATGTTACATAAAAGCTGTTTTGTTTGGGTATTAAGTTTTTTTTTTCTTGTTGTTTTATTTAGAAGATAATGCTTGTACTTTTATAATATCTAAATATTGTACAAAACAACAACAACAGCAACATAATGTATCAGAAAGAAAACATTTTTTATTTACTTTATAGCATTTATGCAAAATTTGTTTTCCACTCTTGTTGGCTTCTTGCCTTTGTTGGTTGGCGCACCGGTTTTCTCGTTTCCTTTGTTGTATATTTACCACCACTCATCTGGTTGTTGTTTTTTCATTGTTGTGTTCGTGTACATCATTCAGAAAAGAAAATTACAACGAAAATAATCATAAACATAATAATAAGAATAATAAGTTCTTTTCCAATTGTTCCTCCATTCAGCCTCTGAAAATATACACAAGAGAACGAAAAATAAAAGTTAAAATTAAAATTTTACATTTTTTCTTCTAATATTTGGTTTATAAGATTATAAGACGACAAGTACTACAAAAAAAAAAAAAATTGGGGGACAAGATGTATAGATAGACTTGGGGCCACTCAAAATATTAAAAGTTGGTAATTGAATTGAACTAAAACCGAAATGGTTGATTGATAAAAAATCCCACATTTGATGGGGGAATTTATTTAGCAGCAACAATATTTACTCATCTGGAATGCAAAGGAGCTGGCCCAATTTTATCGCCGCCCCAAAATTTTGGTTTAGTTTCATTGTGTTTGGGCTCAATTTTATTTTGAAATTACATAGGTCAACCCTAAATACATATTAGTAGCCTAAATAATTATTTTAAATGAACAAATAACTATGTATGTCGAGTAAAATTTTGTCGAAAATTATATAAATAAAATACTCAAATTATTTTTTTATGTTTATGTTATCCTTATCTCTTATCTTATCAACTCTTATCTTGAAGAACAACATGAACAGCAATAAGAAAAAACTCCCCACTTGTTTACTTATGCATATAATAAACTCCATCCTTTGTTGTTAATAAAATTTCCTGTCGTTAAAAATAGTTAGCAAATTTAATTTAAACTTTTATGTTTTTGCTAAACATATTCTCAAGACATAATAAAAATGGCTGTCTGTACTGAATAAAATGTATGTACAATGTAGACAGTAATGATTATGTAGATGATACACTTAAAGTAGTAGTCACAATTATTTTATGATGCATTAAGTTTAATTTAATTATAACGGTTGAATGAACAAGTCATTAGGAGCACTGAAAATTAAGAGTCTACTGTAGGTTTTATGTTATTCGGATTAACTGGTTTATAAGTAGTTTAATGGGGTACTTTATTGAACGAATTATCAAATATCGTCGTATGACTCAGACACATATAATTTTCAAAACAAAACTGGACCAAGTATTCATTGCAAACTGACGAGCCCAGGCCTGACCTCTTTCGATTTTGATGAAACCCAATTTATATTTTTCTGTTTTCTTGTATGTTTTTCATAAAAACTAAATTTTTCAAAGTACTCGTTCTCAAAAACTATCTAACCGATTATAATAATTGATGGCTCATGTAAAAGAGAATAGACTTTTCATTTATATAACGGTATAATTTTTTTATTAACTTTTTGTTGAAGAAAACGTGATTTATTTCTGAAAAACGTCATGTTTGGTGACACAAGGGGTCACCACTCTTTATATATTTTCCTGAAAACTTATTTACACCATATCACTATGAATCACCAAACTATTGGTCTAAAGGTTTTACTTCCTAAAAAGCAGAAAGGGCAGATATCTAAATGTGGATTCCAAAACTGAAACGACCAATAAAAAATATGCTCCATACAGATATGCTATAGATTTAAAAAAAAAAAAAAAAAGTCAACAACTGTAATTATAAAAGCCAGCAAAATGATAATGACATTGGGCAAATACAAGATGGAGAAACGGGAAATAAAAATGCAAGTTCTATAATCCGTGGCGATTGAGACTGAAATTCTTTATTTATATCGTTGATTAAATTTGAACAAGAAATCTTTATTAAATGTCGATGCAAAATTGCCTAACCGTGTATCTACAAAATTTCCCAAAATCGTTTTATTGGTTAATCGGTAAGAACACTAGTATTTGCTATTTTAGTTAGTTAAATTTGTGCACGCAAAACTTTCAAGCATGAACAATTATTCAATTTGGTTAGTGTCTTGCAGTGTATCTAAATTCTGTCAAAAAAGCACCGGGAATTGGTAATTTAAAATGCCCGCGCTGAAGGGCTTTGTTCCTAGATTGGTAGTACTGTCTTTCATTTTGATGCCAACTTTGAGTGCGATCTGTCAACCAGTTCGTTTACAGCAGTTGGCTAAGTCTGCCGACCTCATTAGTGCACGCCGATTATTACGATGAGCGAAATTATTGAAGAAAAAGTTTGCCTTAAATTTTGTCTTGAAAACGAAATTGAGCTGATGCGAAAAAAGTGATCGGAATTATGGGCAAAAAACTCATGGATTTTACACGACGATAACACGCCATTATACCAAGCTACGATTGTGAACGAATATAAGGTCAACAACTCACCATATTCGCCTGATTTAACACCAGGTGACTTTTTCCTGTTTCCCGGACTCAAATTGCTACTCTGCCCATTTTCACTCTATTGAAGCCATAATGTATATCCTCGAATGGGGAATACTTTTAGGGCGACAAAATAAATTTTTATAATTGAACTAAAATTTGGGTTTTATTTAACAATTCCCGGTGCTTATATGACAAAATGTATATGGCTGTTTCTTCCGAGTTTTCTGCCCTCCTGTAAAAATATCAAAACTGTAGATACACGGTTATGGACTTTTGCCATCGATATAAAGAAATCAAATGCGTTAAAAAATCAGGCAAAATTAACAGAAACGTATAGTTATGGAACAGTAACGAAAAGCCAAAGCTGATTATTTAATAAAATTAGTAAAAACAATTTTACCACATTCAAACATTGCTAAAAATTTAAAAGTCGGTAGAACGAAAGCAAAAACAAACCGTAACGTGATTATTCCACAACAAGGGGATTGTGGATTTATCTAAGCTATTAAGGGAGCTACCATTTTCCTTAACTCTCTTGAACGCCTTGTACAATAAATTGTACAACAATTTTACAGAGTTATGAGTAATGCCACATATTTAATCTAAGTTTTGTTACAGTTTATGTTGTGCATGGTTGTGCTTGTGCTATGTTCAAATACCTTTCACACCACACAGTTTGTTTTTTCGTTTGTGTTAATTTGTTTAGTAAGCCTTGTGTTATAATTCGCACAGCGCGCACGAAATAAAGAAATAAAATAAAAATAAATCGTACTCGAAAATAGTCGTTATTATTAAAAGTCCACAAATACAACATTTTTGGTGCCGAAACCCGGGACGTAGTGATTGTCCCCGTCTACAACAATTGAAGTTGTAATAGACTGGAGCCGTATAATTGTAGCAGTGTTAGCCGAAATCATCAGGTATATTTTTTTTATTGTTTTGTTTAAGTGACCGCTGGTGAAATTTTTAGAATGGCGGTGTACGTATAAAATGTGCATGATAAAATTGGAATTGTTATTTTTACGTGTAATGTTGTAAATTTGTGGTGAAGTGATTCATTATCACTAGTCAATTATTGCGGAATATACTGCTCACATTGTAGGGTTGCTGGAATATTCTATCGCATTTTTAGTGCATTGAACGTTTCATAAGACACCGCCCATCTTTTTCCAGCGATTACGCGGTGATGGCGTCGAGTACTAGATACATTGCCTGCAACTTTTTGAAGTTGTTTTTCTATAATTTTCACATCTGCGGGCACGGCCAGTAGTGCTAGTTTGGAATCTGATCGGCTCTGGATTATTACAGGGTAGCCAAATGATGGGTAGCGCTAAAATCAAGGGGCTGGTTAAAGAACGAACCATAGCCATTAAACTTATTAAGCGACTCAATACTAAATGTCAATCACCAGAAGGTCAATCATGGAACGAGGTGATCATCGACATGCAAAAATCAGCCCTCGAATGTCACTGGGCTCTGTTTCAAAACAAACAACAGAAACAGTGCCAAAGGTGAATGAAATTATGCTGCCCAAATTCAATGGTAGCTATACGGGCTTGGACATCGTGGCGCGCCCAATTCGTTAGTAAAGTTTTGAACACCGAACTACCAGCTGATTCAAAAATCGATCTGCTCATGTCGGCATTGATTGGCGAAGCCAAGTCTTGCGCTGATCAAACCGAGCATCGGGATAAGGACGAGTTGGATCGTATTTGGAGGAAATTAGGGAGTACCTACGACAACCCGTATCAAATTGTAACGGCTCATATCAATGCGATTCTGGACATTCCACCCATGGAATTCTGCCAACCAGATCGTCTACGTTCAATCATCGATACCCTTAAGCAAGAATTGCGGGCGTTAAATCGGTTTGATTGTAATACCGAGGCTTGGAGTTCATTTATGGCAGTGTTTATCTTGCGTAAACTGGACAAATCGACCAGAGCTGCATTGGGAATGGACCGCGATCCCGTTGCTTCACCATCACTTCGGGATCTGCTACCATTCCTCGAACGCCGTACTCTAGCAATTCCGAATTTAAAGGCCAATCAATTTCCATAAGCTGGTCAACATAACCAAAATAATATCTATCCACCGAATGAGAATCGCAACAAGCGCCATGCTTCGGATTTTCATGATAATCACTCCAAACGCTCAAAAACGGATAGGGATAGATCAAACAACCAACAATCATCAAACTCACTCGCAAGTAATAAGAAAGTGGATACTTGTGTATACTGCAACGGAAATCACCGTACGTGGAATTGTGCGAAACTAGCTAAATTGACTGAATAAAATTAAAGATATGAATGTATGCAATTCTTGTCTATCGAATCAGCATTCACAAAACGAATGTACGTGGAAAGGGTGCAAAGGCTGTGAATATGCTAAACATAATCGCATGAATTGTCCTAAATATCCTGTGATGCGAGTAAATCATATCCAAAATAACCGTTACAACAATGTTCATAAGCGACGAGGTAGCAAAAATCAACGTTCATCGTATCATATCAGCGTTGAGAATCCAATTCCATCAGAAAGTATACAGGCAAACCAAATAGCAATGGATGAACAATCCAATCACGACAATGGTCTACCCATAATTGGCACGGCATTGTGTAGATTACAACAACCGAACACGATAACTGGAAATGTTCGCGTACTTTGTGACTCTGGATCACAGATTAATTTGATAGCACTAGAATGTGTTCAAAAGTGGAACCTCGTTCGGAAACCATGTAAAATTATGATTTCAACCATTGCTAACTCACGGCCGATGAAATCATTGGGCATGGTGGACTGTGTGTTGCGTCATTGCTATGATTTATCAGCTACAATGCCGGGACGGTTCGTCATTGTCAACAAGATAACAGGTGTAAATCCACAAGAAGGGTTTAGGTGTCCACTTACTAGTCAGCTTTGTGATGATAAACTCGCTGACCCAACATTTTCTGTACCTGGTCATGTTGATGCCTTAGTTGGTGTATCTACTTGGACATCGATCTTAGGCGACGGTATAGTCCGTTTCTCTTCGGAAGGTGATCGGTTTGTTGCGCAAGAATCAATGCTGGGCTGGGTCGTGTCTGGCTATGCAAGGCAATCGCAGCCTTTAACAGCCTTATCATATCATGTGGTCAAATCAGATTGCGATTTGGATAAACAGTTGGAACAATTTTGGTTTGTGGATAATTCCGAATCCCATACCCGTCGTACTGCCGAGGAACAACGAGCTGAAGATAGTTTTATGTCCACACACACTAGAGGAGTTAATTGTCGTTACTTGGTTATGATCCGACTCAAGGAAAATCCAATGCCACTTGGCCGTTCTCGTCATAGAGCTTTCAATCGTTTCATCGGATTAGAAAAGCGTCTCAAGAAAAATGCGGAAATGGCTGCTGCATATAAAGAATTCATGCTGGATTACGTTGATTCAGGTCAATTGATACCAGTTCCACCAGCTCCAGATAGTCCGGATAAGTCATACTACATACCATACCATATAATATCAACGAAAAAATTTCGCGTCGTGTTTGATGCATCCTGTTCCTGTATAACATCATCGGGAGCATAATTCAAGGATCAACAACTGCCGGGCGAGAAATTGCAAGCTGATCTATGTGAAACGTTGTTGCTGTTTCGAACGTACCGATTTGCCTTGAAAGCGGATATCGTGAAGATGTTTCGCCAAATAAAGGTCCACCAGGATCAATGGGATTTCCTACGAATTTTTTTTCATCCAGCAGCAAATGAACCCATTGGGGAATATTTCATCACTTGTGTCATTTGGGGGTTTACGTCGGCGGAGTTTAACTCTGTTCGAGCTCTACAACAATGCGCCAGGGACGAAGCAATACGGTTTCCGGCTGCTTCTGTGGCCACCCTGGCAAATATTTACATAGATGATTTCCTATCTGGTGCTGAAACATTGGAAGAATTAAAAACACTGCATAGCCAAATGATTGAAATGTTAGCTTCTGCTGGATTTGAATTAGTAAAATGGGCTACCCGTAACTCGGAATTGGCTAAAGAACTTGTTCAAAATGAGTTGCGTGGAATCGAACTACAACCTAATACCGGGATATTAGGTATGATGTGGGATCCAAGCAGAGACGATTTTTATATGAAAATCGATGATTATTCAGCAAACAAGGACAAAACCTTTACCAAACGACAATTCATCAGTCGAATTGCTCAAGTATACGACCCTACTGGACTTTTCGCACCAGCTATCATTGCTGGTTAGATTGCCATGCAAGAAATTTGGAAACTAAATATTGGTTGGGACGACCTTGTTCCTAATCACATCATGGCATTATGGTCATCGTTTCATCAGAGCGTAACTGAATTGTTAACAATACCCGTTCCAACCGTTCCAAGATGGATAGCCTACTCAAAAGAAGTGCAACTGCAACTGCATTTATTTTCAGATGCCTCGAAAGCAGCATGTGGATCATGTGCCTACCTTCGGTCAGTTCATCATAATGGAAATGTGATTGTTCGTCTCATTACATCAAGAAATAAGGCATCGCTAGAAGGATGATTTTCTTGTATCATTACAGAAACGAAGCAAATGGTATCGATCCCAAGAAAACATTAAGACCGGTGACATGGTAATCGTACTGGAGGAAAATCTACCACCGACGTGTTGGGCCCTTGGTCGAATCGAAGAAGTTCATCCCGGTCATGATGGTCTTATACGTAATGTGACCGTTAGAACAGCTGCTGGCGCCAAAAAACACCCTATTCAAAAACTATGCGTTCTTCCCATCAATCACTCGTAGGCGCGAGTGCTTCGTGACATCTCAACCCCCCAGTGATCTGGAAATGCGTTTTCCCCTAGCTCGTCTAGCTAGATTTTTCCATTTTCCTTGCACAAATGTGGGATCAACCTTGGGCTCTCAGCCGTCGGGGGATTGGGGGGGGGGGGGGGAGAATGTTCAAATACCTTTCACACCACACAGTTTGTTTTTTCGTTTGTAAATAGTCGTTATTATTAAAAAGTCCACAAATACAACATGCTACGTATTTTATTTTTGGAAGAAAGTTAATTTTAAAGATCGTTCGAATTTTAACATATTTAAAAATCGACCTACGACTGTTCGATTTTTTATTGTATTCGCTAGGTATACAATCGCTTCGCATTTTGATGCACTTACACCAGTTGCCTCGTCTTTAATTAAAGAAATATACGAGACAACTGATGTAAGTGCATCAAAATGCCTAGCGATTGTGTTCCTAGCTAATACAATAAAAGATCAGGCAAAGTGGTTGATCAATTTTTAAATATCTTAGAATTAAAAAATTGTGATGGCAATGATATGCCACAAAATGGTGTCCAACAAATGTTAAAGGAACACAACAAATTATTGTATGTAATGCCATTCTTTGCACTTGTTCTCCAGTGCACCCGCTAACAAGCTCCCACAAATTGTGGTAATACTAGCGCATAATATTCTTGTTTTCTTTGCCTACAGTGCTAAGAGTGAAGCCTTAAAGTCGGCTTGATTATAAACAATTTTATTATTTTATTTTCGAGGCTTACCGATATTTACTTAAACCAATAATTTCATAAATCGGGGGCTCAACCGGGATACCTCCGGGCCAAAATGTGATTGGCAATAAAGTTTTGTGTGAAGAATAAAATACAGTCGAAACTCGATTATCCGGGATGCTCGGGACCGAACGTTTCCCGGATAATCAAAGTTCCCGGTTGATCCAATTTTTCAGTTTTATAAAAAAATACACAATATACGAGCACACATGTAGATACATGTTAACAGAGAAACAACACTGTTGCCAAAATTTAACGAAAAAAATAAAAATGAAAAATTCCGGTTAATCAATTGAAAATCTGGATAAACAAGTGACTCAAAAAAATCGACTGTGTAAAAAAAAATCTCGGATAATAGAGGTTTACGGATAATCGGATCCCGGAAAATCGAGTTTCGACTGTAAAGTGTTAATGCTAAAATTGAAGTGGAACAAATTCTAATTTAGCGATGCACCCTAGTATAAAACATTTGTTTTAGGCAATGGAATGACAGGTTAAATTCTAAATTCAAAAATGTGAAATTGTAACCATGTTACTGCAGCATAACAAATTGCATTACAATTGTCTTACCAGTAAAAATTTTATTTCCGCAAAATTGTTAAGGAAACAATAGAAGAATCAAAAAACGAACAGCATTTTCATTGATTGAGCCGATAAAATTGGCCAAGGTCAGAGTAATCCCCTATAAAAAGAAAAAAGTAGGTGGCATGGTTTTATAGATGCAAATAAGTATTCTGGAAGAGGACAATCAATTATGGAAAACAGTACAATTACAAAAACTGGAAATCGAGCGATTAACAATCAAAAATGAACGAATAAGGGTGACGAATACTGACGGCCAATTAAATAATAGATACACTTAACGGCACCGATAATTATACTATTAATGATTTTTTGAAAGAATTTGAGTGCAATGCGAGAATCATGAAATTATTAAGGCAATCTGCTAAAATTTCTTTACGGAGCCCTAATTATACCTGTACGATGCTAAAGTATTCACCACGTTAGATTTGAGAAACTGTTTTTTTTTCATGTTCCTGTTAAATCGGAAAGTACAAAGTTCACATCTTTCATAACATCAAATGGCCAAAAAGAGTTTCTACGAATGGCCTTATGGTTATGCACGTGACCGGATTTTAACCGGACGTGATGGTTTTTAAATTAAATTTTTCGTGATTTCGTTGTACAGCACAAGATGCTTATCCCGTTAAAAAATTTCCTGTTTATTTATTCGGAATTAGCTTCAAAATAGTAACCGACTGTGTTGCACTTATTAAGGCTATGATGAACAAAAGGAATTTACCTCAACGAATTGCCGGATGGGCAATGTTTTTACATGATTTCAATTACACCAAAGAGCCATATAGAATTGGTTATAATCGCTTATATTGAAAACGCATTAACTAAGAGAATTCGAGTTCCATAAGAGACGGATGAACAATTAAGTGCTTGGCTAAAGGACCTATTGAAATCTACTGTTTGTATGATGGGTTATTAAACCGAAATGGAGAAGACGGTTAAAATTTGTTATATAAGCTACACATGAAATAGGATATTTTGGACCCAAAAAGGTCGATCATTTAGGTCCAAGACTGCTATCAAAAAATATTATTCTTATATTTTGGTAACGATATCGACGGATTCACGAAATTTATTTGGTTGTATCCAATAAAGATGGTAGCCCATGTAGACTCAGATAGAGATACCGCTTTTACTTCTGGTGACTTTAAAACATATTTTGGTGTAAATTTGTTAACCACTTTATTAATTTTTTGTTGAATATTAATTAATTCATGTAATATCTAATATGCTACCGGTGGTTAGACCATTTTAATTGTGTTTCGATTAACACGAGAAGTATATTAGTATTTACGAACAGTAATTCAACGAAACCGACTAATAGACGTAATTCTATTTATTTTAATTATATGATTTTAATACGAGTATGTTCCGAAGATTGTAAGAGAATTCAATCCAGTTTCGAACTGATGAGCTTATGATTATGAAAAAATCAATCTTCTCATCAGGCCGCGGCGACTGGACTGATTATACCACAATTTACATTCTATATATACAGAATGTACTGTGTGTTATCTACTAGCGAATCACACTAGTACAGACAAATTCTCTTACAATTTTTTCTTCTTCACGACATTCACACAGCTTTATTTCTGTGTAAGCTAATTTTTAACACTCAAAAAATTAAAAAAAGTAAAATTAGCTTACACAGAAATAAAGCTGTGTGCATGTCGTGAAGAAGAACAAATTGTAAGAGAATTTGTCTGTATTAGTATGATTCGCTAGTACATAACGCACAGTACATTCTGTATATATAGAATGTAAATTGTGGTATAATCAGTCCAGTCGCCGTGGCCTGATGAGAAGATTGATTTTTTCTTAGACATAAGCTCAACAGTTGGAAACTGGATTAAATTCTCTTACAATCTGTAACGGGCGCTTGTCATCCCCGTTACAAAATACACCTAATTCCCGGAAAAAAAAAATAAACTAAAAACACTGCATCCCACCTTTTGAAGATATTTTCTTCTAAAAACAACCCAAAATTAGAATGGCAATTCCCGGATGCAGTTATAATTCTAATTACGTTAGTTGAGTTGTATATCAAATTGGATTGTACAACAAATTAACGTAAAATTCTATTTATTCTAGTGGCGCGTGCCCATATGAATCATATTTTCATTTACGTTTAAATTATGAATTTGTGTGTGCTCAAGTTACAGTAAATAAACGTAAATAAATTTTTCTCTTTTTGTTGTTGCACACGCGATTTTTGTCAAGCGGGTGTACAACACTTTTAATTTTGTTTTTTTTTGTTTCTTTAGCGTTTATTCACCTGCAGCTATTTGAAACTAAATTGAATTTAATTTTTTATGTTGTTGTTGCTTTGTGGGTAATTTGGGCAGTTCATGTGTTTACACATTGAACGAAAACGTGCCGGATGTTTGCAATTTTTTTTGCATAATCGCTAATAACCAATAAAGTATTGGAGGGGAGGAATGCGTTTTTCTGTTGATGGATCAATGTGGAAAATAATTTTTTTTTGGTCAATCAGCAGAAAAATTGTATAAAAACCTCGCCAATATTTTATTGGTGGTGATTAAGATTCTGGCTGTTTTTTTTGATTGTGGTCTCGCAGTTCTCCTCGTCCACGATAAAAAAAAAAAAAAAACCGAAATATAAATATAAATTCAAGTTGAAATTAAATAAATTAAATTTATTTTTCCTTTGAAACCGAGAGCTTGGGGTTATTTCTTTTGGTGGTAAGTATACAAAAAAAGAAAAAAAATTTTTTATGATTACTAACTAAAGGGCACCGGTTGTTGGGTGTCTGTGGACCGTCCCGTATGGGACGGGAGACGGCAAGTGCTTTGCACTGTTCTCCCTCTGTCCACAACACCCAACAACCTATATTCTTACTAATATTGGTTAGGGGCCGATGGCCAACTTTGTTTTTTTTATTCTTTTATTTTTATTGGATTTACAGATGAGTCTGTAAATCATCCTTGTTTTCCTCCCCCACAACAAAAAAATAATTTCCAAGTGATAGGCCACATTTTAACCATGTGGCTGATCCGTTTTCTTTTTTTTAATTTATTGACCTACTTTACCCTTTTCTTTGGTTGTTATCAACCACCATGTTCTCAAAAACGACTTTAACTAGATCTTAAGGGGAGCTACCATCCCCCACGACCAAATTCCTCTACCTGACTTGAGCACCGGGATTAAGTCGTGGTAGCATTCCCCCTTAAGGTAATTTTTGTAACGACTTGATTTAGGTCAAACTAAATCTAGTCACAAATAGTTACAAATCTTCGAAACATATTAAAATCATATAAATTAAAAAAAAAGTTTTATTAAATTATTTTAGGGCTTTCCAATATTAACTTAAACCAATAACTCCATATTTATAACTTACCCCTATCCAAGGAGCTTAAGTATTCGAGACAAGCCGACTGTTAATGGATCATACTATTAATGTTATTAACTAATGTACGAGTACACCATTGTGTATTTAAAACAAAAAAAAACGTTTAAAAGCTCAACTCATAAAATACAAAATGATAATTAAATTATTAAAATATTAAGTAACAATATTTATAATTTAAATCCTCCACTTATCTTTACACAATTAAATTTTATTCAAATGAAAATAATTGTAACACACATATGTAAGTATGTACGTATAGATAAATATTCACCAATTTTATTATCCATAAGACTATAATCTTAATTGTGTAATAAAAACATTAAGAAATAATTTATCGTTTTAATTATTCAGGGATTGTTATTTTTGGTATTCATATGCTCCTCCTCTTCCTAAGTATTGTATTTATGTAACCTCAGTTTTTCATTTCTTTACATTATGTATGGTAACTGATTCGTTTTTTTATAAGATATTTTTCTGTAATTGGCAAACTAAAAGAAAATAATAAAATGAAAATTATATTTTAAAGCGGAAAGGCTTAACGTTTATTGGGTAGTATAACGTTTATAGGTTGACAAACTTGAGAGGGTAGGTAGTTTGTAAAAGCAGTCTAAGCTGCTCTCGGTAAATTTCATAAAATGCACTAGGCAAAAATTAATACATATAGAGTGGCCTAGGCTATATACTAAAAACATAATTGAACACATCCAAATCGCCTGCAATTTTGGATATATGTGGCTTAGCCATTACTGTTTTTATCGCATAAGTTTCAGTCATTTACAAACTGTCATTCCGTGTGCATCAATTTTTTTAAGAGATGAATGTCGATAAGCAACATTTACGCCATTGCATTTTATTCTGTTTTCAACAAATGAATAAAAAAAATTCTGCCTCAAGCTATGGAATTGAAGTGGTTTGCAAAATTTCGTGATGGCAATTTTAGTGTTGAGGACGATCCACGTCCAGGTGCAGTACACAAATCTGAAGACAAAGAACTTAAAGTTTTACTATGAGTAGGTGAATATCCGTGTTAAACTCAAAAAGAGCTAGCAGAACAGCTGGAGTTAGTACCTTCAGAAGGAAGGGAAATAGGTTCCTCATAAACTAACCGAAGAAAACAGAAACCGAAGATTTTATCTGCATAAATTTGCTTTGCTTTCTATTTTGCAGGCCAGACATCAACATTAGTTGCAAAAATTCACGCTAAGAAACTGATGATGTGTGCCTGCTGGGACTGGAAAGTAGTCAATTACTATGAGCTTCCGGAACCTGGCGAAACTGATAAAGCTGAACGTTAGCAGGCCCAATAGATCAAATTAAGTGATGGTCTGGAGGAAAAAAGACCATTTTCGGACCAAGGAGCCCAGGAGATTACGAAATTTGAAGATGTTCGAAAATGGCTCGATGATTATTTTGCTGCGAAACCACCAAGTTTCCATCGCAAATGAATTCATCATCTACCCAATAAATGGCAAAAGACCATGGACAGTAATGGCGAATATTTCGATTATTAATCTTTGTAACAAGGATCTTTTCAAAATAGTTGAATTTGACCAGAGAAAGCCGAGTTTCTACTTATATCACAAAACATCGAGTATCTCTTGTACAGATAATTGCACACTCTAATTACACAGAAAACCAAGACAAGACCATTGGAAACATGAACAAAGCATATAGACATTGTGAAGCAAAAAAGTGGCAATTTTTTATTTTATGCAGATGCTATTAATGCTCTTCCGAACTTATTCAGAGAACCGATATTATTGTTACAAGAAATTTTACATGAACAAAACATTTAACTTGGTATAATGTTCAAATACTTTAGCATACAGATTGAAATAAAACGTATCTTGCAGTTTTATTAATACTACTGCAAAAATGTGCACAAGTGTATAGTAGATACGATGGCAAGTACATTTCATTCGTCACATCTCAAAGATTCTTTGAACCAAAACGTCACATCTCAAAGATTCTTTGAACCAGCATGCTATTTTCCGATGAATTTCACGGGTTCACCATGATACATGAGTGATATGACGTATAGGATGCAATAACGTACGTGAGGCACTATGAACGGTCGGACTTTTTTATAACCTTTACGTGCAATTCACAATGGAAAGAAATAACATCAGAATTATTTGCTGGATAAAAGCCACCTGACTGTCATGATATTGGAGCCAGAGTTTTCCAATAAAAAACGAAAAAGCTTATACGTGTAGATGGGTCTTGGACCGGCAAAAGAGAGTGCGAACAAGCTATTCAATATATTTGCCAATATGACATACACAACTTCGTCGTTCGATGTTGATAGGCCGAATGTCATAAGGCCGAATATTTAAAGGCCGAACGCCGAAAGTTGTCGGCAGGCCGAATGTCTAATAGCCGATTCGGCAAAAGGCCGAATGTCCAAAGGCCGAGTGTGTCGAAAGGCCGAATGGCGAAAGGCCGAATGGCGAAAGGCCGATGGGTCGAATGGGCGGACGTGTGGAAAGGCCGATTAGGTCGAAAGGCCGAATTTTCATTAAGTTTTCCTATAATAAATAATTTCCTATATAATTAATTAATTTTTAATTATACGACAAAGCGAACATAAGAAGATTTTAATATTTAAGGCGATTTACTATTAAACATTTTTATACAAAAATTTTGATACAAATATAAATTTTGTTTTCATAACAATTAGATTTTGAAAATTTTCACTTTAATTTTGAATGTTAATTAATTAATTCGTTTAATTTCTAATATGCAACCAGGCTTTAGACCATTTTAATTGTGTTTTACAAATTAACACGTAGAAGTAAGTTTATTAGTATTTACGAATAATCATTCAACGAAACCGACTGATAGACAGAATTCTATGGTTTTTATCCCATTGGTCCGAAGATTGTAAGAGAATTTAATCCAGTTTCGAACTGACGAGCTTATGATTATGAAAAAATCAATCTTCTCATCAGGCCGCGGCGACTGGACTGATTGGACCACAATCTACATTCTATTTATACAGAATGTACTGTGCAGGATTGATTCGCGCTTGATTTTTTCATAATCATAAGCTCATAAGTTCGAAACTGGATTAAATTCTCTTACAATCTTCGGAACATATTAAAATCTTAAAAACTAAAATTTGAAAATTTTCATTCATAAAAAGATGAAAAATTAAAAGCAATTACGACATTCGGCCTTTCGACTCAATCGGCCTTTCGACATTTGGCCTTTCGACTTATTTGGCCTTTCGACACATTCGGCCTTTCGAAATTCGGATTTTCGATATTCGACCTTTCGACCCTTTCGGCCTTTCGACACATTCGGCCTTTCGACACATTCGGCCTTTCGGCCCTATTCCAACTTCGTGAATGTTTGCTTTATTAGTTACCAATCTTTTCACCTGGAAAATTGCAAACCGTTTATTTCAGTGAAATTAAATTACAACTAAGAACCTTTTATTATCTAAGTGTATCAGATGATTTCACTAAAACACTTTTATGTTGCGCGAGGTGCTAGCTTACTACAACTGGACAAACAATAAATTTTCGAGAAGAAAACGCCGTGAAGAAATTCCCGGTTGGCCTAGTATTAAAAAAGATACAGCTTTAGGTAGTGTGTGTAGTGTACACCCAAATCAAAGTGTTTCTATTTTCGGATGTTACTTCACAACAATTAGTGAAGCTGAAAGCTTGAACTTCGAGAAAGTGACGGGTAATGGAGGGACACAATTAAGAATGCTGCTGTTATGAAGATATTATTGTGAAGACATTCTTCACCATAAAAGAACCCTGATCCATTTCGATAATCATTCATTTTCTGAAGCCACTTTCAATGAAGATTTTAGTTTACCATCACCCAACTATTATAACTCAAATAACAACCTTCATGATACCTATAATGTAAATACACTAAATGGTTTAGGGGTAGTGCTAAAATGATCCACCTGTTGTAGTGCTAAAATGATCCACTTATGTGCTTTGAACGATATATAACTAAATAAAACGTACGCAATTGATACCGGTTTGAGGATGGATATGGGCGTTTAGTTTGGTTTAGTTTTAGTGCTGTATTGAGGGTTGAGTTAGAGTTAGCTTCAGCTGAATTTGATGTTGATTTTGGTTTAAGGACTGAGTTGGAGGATTGATTTAGCGTTGTGTTAAGGGTTGAGTTGGAAGTTAACTTGAGTTGTTTTGCGTTGAGTTCTTGTATGCATTTAGCTTTTCGGACTGCATTGATTTGAGGATTGAGTTGGGTGTTGAGTTAAGAGTTCAGTTGACGGTTGAGTTGAAGATTGAGTTAGGGTTGAATTGGAGTTTAGTAAGGGTTATGTGAGAAATTTAGTTGGGGATTCATTTAGGGTGAGTTGAGATTTGTGTTTGTTGAGAGTTAAGTTGAGTTGGAGATTTAGTTTGGGGTTGGCCTGAGGTAGGAGTTCATTCGAGCACTGAATTAGAGGTTTGATTAAGTTGAGTTCATGTGTGCAATCAGTATAGGGACCGAGTTGGGGTTGAGTTTAGGCTTGGATTGAGGGTTGAGTTTAGCTCGTATTGGGATTGAGGGGAAGTTGAGTTTAAGTTGAGTTTGGGTTGAATTGTTCGGTTGAGGTTGATTTTGCCGAATAAGAGATGAAGGAATTCTGTCTGGGATTTGAATCGGAGGTTAGATTGAGTTGTTTGAGATGAGTGCGAGACATTTTACAACCCAAAGTTCTAATCACTTCGTCAGGTTTCAACTTCTTTAAAAAGGATCTTCTACCTTAAAAGCACTTCTTCTTTAAAGGGTTCTTTAAACAGAACTAATAGTATTGAACAATTTATGGTATGAAACCTCGAGTTTGATTTTTTTTCATGGAAAAAGGATAAGTTTTACTTCTTATCATATTTGACAACAATTATAGACATTAGAAAAAAAAAACATGACGTATACCTAAGTATCGCTTTTTTGCTTTATTCTTGTTTATCTCAAGAAGAATTATGTCTTTACGAGTATTTACAGACTCGAACAAATAAAATGAAATTATATCTTCGAGGTACATATCGATTTCATGTATTTATTGATTTTTTATGTATTTTATGTTATATTACCCACAGTACAAAGTTTTTTTTTTTTCTAAGATATGTGTGTATGTGTATCTTCGATTTACTCATCATATATTATCCATATCCATGACTCTGTTATTTCAGTTATACACACTCATTTCATATAAGGAGCATCTCATATATTATGAAATGGATTAGGTAAATTATTATCCTTGTCAATATTTCCGATGTATCGTATCACACAATTCACCTACCAAAAATACTGGTTTTACCCGTATGATAAATAATTACAATTCTTCATGTCTGTTAACTGAACTTTTTTGGATAAATTTAAGTAAACATATACAACAAAAATAACGCTAACTGTTTGCGAAGGCTGAGTTTCCAAATTTCCTTCTGGTTGTGTGTCAATATAAAATTAAGGATAAAACTTCGATCAAATTACAACAAATTAAATTCGATATAATAATTAGTATTGATATAATATTAAGATCAAAATGGGATATTTCTTCTTCAATATTTTGATGCGTCCCTAGATAAATCAACCGTAAGTAGAAACTAATTCGATTAAATTTATTGATAATGAAATTTAATACGTGTACTCGCTTTAATCAGTTAGTTAGGTTGGGTGTAGCAAAATACCCCAAACAATGTTTAAATGAACGAAGTTCGCTTTTTTCCATTGTATCAAAAAATATCAAACTTTTCTATACTTTCGATAGGTTCTAACACAAATCTATATTGTTGAAATTTGAGGTAAATATAGGTAGATAAATCAAGTAGTTTACTTTTCATTCTACTCTCCTACATAGACACATTTTTATTACACTCAGCAAACAATTCAGGAAACTTTTTAATGTAAAACTGAAATTGTAACAAGTAACATTTATCTAGCCTGACATAAAAATGATCTATCGGACGATCTTACTCACATTGTAGTAAAAAAAAATGTTGATTTGAAATAAGGAGGTACTTGCCAAAAAATCATGATAAAGTGGCTTTCAAATTGAGGGGACTCGACAAATGAAATAAATCACGTAGCGAGCAAGAGTAAGTCACGTAGCGAGCATTTTTGGAACTTTTTTAATAAATCAAAATCAATCATCATTAATGTGGAAATATTTATATGGTTTGGCGAAATTTGAGATGTATACAATTTAATTAGATCAAGTATTAATTAAAATCAATTTAATGATATGGCATGCTTTTGTCAGATCAGTGGTGGTTGGCGTATAATCGTCAATAGTACGTTGTTACATGGTACGAACATAATTTCATACTTAACGCTCTAATGCTATGTACAGACTAGAGATTAGTAATCTCGATTAACTAGCGAAACAATTTTTTATTCGAAACGTTAATAATTTTAATTAATACTTAGTTAATCATTTGGTTAACATTAGCAGACCTCTTTAACATTTAATGTGTTCTATGAATTCTTTTATGCAAAGTGCCCTAATAAATAATTGGAGTTTTTCTCCAATTATCCCTAGATATCATCCTAAATTTGGATAAATGGATTGATAAGTGCCGCCGAAGCCGTGGGAATATTTCGCCGATATTTTAACGCAATAATGTTTTATTTACTAATCACATAGTGAAACTCTTATTGGCCCACCCTTGCAAGTATGTAGGGCTACTATTTTAGATCAAAATCAGTTGAAGGAAGGCATTAAGAATTACTGTTTACATGAGAGTTGCTAGAAATAGAGTAAGGCACGGGCGAACAAGGCTGAACGGCTGACAATCATGAAGATCACTTAGAAACTAAAAAAGAAAATATAAAGAGCTGAAACCTCACGAGGAGTTAAATCAACTCGCAAATCAATCCCAACTTTACCTCTTAACTTAACCTTAAGCTTAACCTCCAACTAACTTAACAACTCAACCTTTCAACACTAATCAACCCCAACTCCACCAAAAAGTCAGCCATCAACTCAACCGCAAGTTAAATGCCCAATCCAATCACAACGCAATCCTCAACGCAATCACGAAATCAACCGCACACCCAACCGTCAACTTAATCCACACTCTCACTAAACCCCAAAGCAAGCCAACTCAGCCCTAACTGAACATCTACTCAAATAACCTCGAGCCAAATTTCAACATTCAACGGCCAACTCAATACTGAAATCAACTCGATTCGAAAGCAACATGCGTTTATAAACTCAACTGAATTCAATTCAGTTTAACTTCCCCCTAAACCCTCAACTCGACTACAAATAAATCCCCCACAGAAATCCTCACACAAATTCAACTCAAACGCGATTCAACCCTAACTCGAGCTCAACTCAACCACCAACCCAACACGAAACTCAACCATATAACTTAACCCCATATTTAACCTTCAACTCGACCTCCAACTCAACCCTTAACTGAACCCCAAACTCCATATTCTACTTAAACCCTAAATTAACAGGGTTCGATAACTATGTATATGCGAAAATGAACTCAACTTATTCTAATCTTCACCTCAACCCCCCGCTCAACCTCAACGCAACACTCGCTCGATAACAACTCAACTCTTAATCCAACCTTGCGGCTGAATGAACGCCGACAGAAAATCCAACCCAACACTAATCAACCCCAACTCCACCAAAAATTCAGCCCTCAACTCAACCGCAATCTAAACGCCCAACTCAATCCTCAACTCTCCCTCAAATAAATCCCCAACTGAACCCCTCACTAACACCTCAACTTAACCTCAACTGCATATGTCTATAAAGCCAACCCTCAACTTAACCCGAAACTGAACGTTCACTCAATCCTTAAACCTACCCGACTCAAAAAACTATAATACCCAACTCAGCCCTAGTCAAATCCCATCTCAACCTTAACTCGACCTGCATCCCAACCCTTAAATCAACCCCAAACTCACGCCCAGCTTAGCTGCACAATCAACAAACCAGCAATATTACCACGTGGTTTTGGATTAATATATGGCAGGTACCCGATTCTCTTGACGTACAGCTTCCAAAAGCTTTTCAATTCTTCTCCTTGAGCATAGAAAGAAATTGGCGAAAAAAAGCCAAATCGGACAAGCTGTTCTCGAGATACCAGTGGTATAGACAGACATCCAGACAGACGGACGAATTTTTTTTTTTTTTTTTTGCTTTCTCGAACTCAGGGGCTTTCCAAATATCGAGGAAAGTGATTTAGGATCATTATACTTTAACTCTTGAACAGGTAAAATTTCTTGTTTTCATATATTGGGCATATGTTTTAGTATTTTATAATAACTTGGTTTAATTTTCAATTTGCATGAATTTTAGTCATTTTCTCTCATTACATCCATTAAAATACAAGATGAAATATTAGCGCTTTCGCTGATTTTATCAGACATTTTGGCACTTAGTTATTCATTAATAAACTAAAAACTGTACTACGTGAAGGTTTGACGAATAATTGTTTGATTTGCCGTTGAATAAAATATAAAATTTGGGCGAAACAATTTAGCTAAACATAATACGGTGCAAATAAAGAAGCCAGCAGGACTTTCAAAAGTTATTACAAAATTAACTAGGTCATCATTGTTTTTGATTGGATGGATTAGGCTAGAACACGCCGCTAACCAATTAGGCCGCATTAAGGTGTCAATCGTACCGTACTAAGAACCAATCTAGCTGGGGGGGGGGGCCCAGTCTAAAAACTAGCCCAGTTTGAATTGGTGTAGCCGGTGTAGGATTATGTAACCTTATCTATTCATTGCGGATCTCTGCACAAATGGACATTTTTGATCCGCTCCAAGTGGGATTTTTATGGATGATCAATTTAAATAATAAGAGGCTGAGACTCTTAAAAACCCGGAAACTGCGGCTAGAGGGACGACGACTTCTAAGCGCGGTCCTGAAGGCCAATATATCAAGTGAGATAAATGTAAACATATTGCTGGTCCCCCTAATACAACAACTGCTGGGGGTGCACGTTGACCGACAGGTCTGGTTCACAAGGACTTTGGGATAGGAAAAAAGGTTTAACAAAACTGGTCCCGGAGTACCAAATTATTTAAACCGTAAGAGTACATGGAAAGCTCTTACAAGGTTGAAGGAAATACGGTTGGCAAACCGGACGGTTAAAGAAATGTAAAAGCTCGCCTGGTCTATGATGGTTACAGAAAATAAACAGGCACTGTTCTTCTTAGAGCTCTCAGCTCAAAAGGCAAAGATCGCATGAGGAATCACCTAAAGATGCAAAAAGGTCGAGGTTTCAGCAATCTGTAACCAGACCTTCCAGTGAGGTTCTTAAAGACCAGCTGATTGTTGCGGTGAAAGAGAGGGCGCAGTTGGATGGGAGTATTGCGCCCGTCAATTGTGGAAGGTAGTAGTGGCTGTAGCTATGACCTTCCTAAAAGTTACGCAGGAAAACCCCAAGCCTGTTACGAACTGTGGAGATGGAAGATGGCAAAGGAACCATGCCAAATTTAAAGCGTATACCAATCAAAGGCCACTTTATCTCTACAGTAATGAGATGGCCTGAAGCCAGTTTAAAGGTAAGAGCGCGTGCAAATGGGCCATCCGGATATTACAATATAAAAGTCTGCAAACAGGATGAGGCGGGTATGTCTGATGTTGCGCCGGCAGGAGGGATGATTCCAGATGATATCCTACCTGGTGGTGACGGCTCGTTGCTATGTGACGATGTGTTCGAAGAGAGTATTGAAACACTATCGTTGGACTATGAGGAATCCAGGAGGACTCAGTGTCAGACTCGCTTTTGGATAGGGAATCTGACACCACACAATATGGGTCAGTACGGGTACAGACGGGAGAGGTGAATTACTCCTTGATTTTATTCTTAGTACTAACTTTCAAATATGTAATTATGGGTGTAAGCCCACTTTTATATCTAGGAAGAGACCAGAGGATAGTTTGGTGAATTGAAAAGTCTCTGATAATCATTACTTTTCTGATCACTTTTACCATCAGTATGAATTGGTTACAAAAGCCACAAATAGGGCTACTTTTAAAAACAGGAGGAAAACCGACTGAGACACCTTTAGCTATTTTAGAAATGTCTCCTTTGAGTAGACCTTTGGGAAAACAATGGCAACCTTGGTGGTCGAAACAGCTCCAAAGCAACTCATAAAGTACAGGGTTAAAGTCCTATCATCGTTCTTGGATCACAACTAGTTCTGAATCTTTGTAGTTGCTATTGATAACCTACTTTCTGGGGTGGTTCGAACTTACGCCTGAAATGCCGTTAGATATATTCAACGCTTCATTGTAAGTTCTGTGTAGTTCAATGAGTTGGGAGTTGAGAAAACATTTTATGTTGTATGGATTCGGATCATTTTTATGTTTATGTCGGTCCTTTGGGACAGCTATCCTAACCTAATCTAACCTTCAAAAGTTAGAACTGTGGGATCTGAAAAATTATGAAAAAATTGAATGCAGCGATATACAGACAGGACCATGAAATTTAATTCCGAGTCAGAGGAAAATAATTTTGCTTGGGAGGACGGAAAACTTTGGTTGTCATTTTTGACCCTTAGACTCTGTTGAGGAAAAATTGTGGCAATCCGAAATTCTGAGAGTACAATAATCTGAAAATGGCGATTCAGCTGCTAGAGGCGGTGTAACTTCGACAAAGGTAAATTCATCAAATTTTACAATATTTGTACGATCGACCAAATACCACTGAGTGCGACTGATTTATCGCTGCTTTCCTTCATTCACTCAATAGTTCTGATAATTTTTTTAACCAATGAAAGTAATAGGAAATAGATAGAACGAACAAAAGACCATATTTAGAAAACGATTAAAAATTACGAGTCTCAATCAGAGAAAAGTTTTGATTAAGTCCTATTACTCTCACCATATTGTTGCTATTCAACCCCAAGCTCAATCTTCAACTAAATCCAACACAACCATCAACTTAACCCCAACTCACCTTTCACCTTAGCACCGTTCGAAACTTATTCTAACCTCAAACTTAACACTCTCCAACTGAACCCTTCGCTTTAAACCAACTTAACACCCTGTTCGATCACAACTCACCCTCTGCTAAACCCCAACCTTAACGTCCAATTCAATCCTTAAATCAATTAATCTCAGAATAATTCAATAAGGTACGATAACTTCCAACTGAAATCTCAACTCAACCCCTAAATAATTCTAAACTGAACGACTGAATAAAACCTAACTCAACCTTAATCCCAGCTCGACCCCAAATTCAGTGCTCAACTCAATCTCAAGCTGAACCTTCAACTCAGTTCAACAATCAACTTAAACCCGAACTCAAGGCCCAATTAATCCTCAGATCAATTGAGCCCGAAAAGCTACATGCGTACATGAAAACAACGGAGCTAACCGCTAACTCAATCTTCAAAACCCTAAATTAATAACCACGTGGTTTTTGGTCAATTTGTATGGCAGGTATTCGATCCTCTCAACGTATAAGTTCCAAAAGCGTTTCAATTGTCCGTCTGGACTATATATGATTAACACAAACAAATTAGGCAGAGCCTAAAAACATTTTTGTAAAGAAAATCTCCAAGATTATATACTGTTAAAGTTAGCCGAAAGTTGTCACCCGAAACACAAAAGTAAAAAAATCGGTAATGCAGATTGTGTTATCCCAGCCGAAAATAAAAAGTTAAGACACAATCAGTCGATAATGTTTAGAAGAAAATTACTATGGATATTTTGATAGCATTAAAAACTATTGTCACTACTCTTAAATGGCTAAACCTGCCTCCAGTTCCTCGTGGAAAATTGTAGAAAATTCACGAAACCCAAAAAAATATTTAATATTGTTATAAAATAGCCTCTAGAGTATTACGTCAATAGCTATCGCAAAAAAAAAATTCAGTAAAAAGTTTCCGTAGGAAATCTGGGAAAATTCGATTTTCCAAAAATTATTAGAAAATTTTTATAAAACCAGACTCTAGAGGGTCATGTCTGGAGATGGATTGTATAATTTTTCTAATAATTTTTGGAAAATCGATTATTCCGAGATTTTCCACGAGGAACTTGTATTGATACTTTTCCAGCAATAACTACACTGTGGTCGAATCGGAAACTTTTTTTTTTTTCAACATTGATGGGTTCTGGGTAGGAAACACAATTTGAGTATGCTGAAACCAACGCCATCGGCCGTTTTGCAAAGTTGACTCTGGTTTTCTACTTTAACCATTTATTCAACAGATACCTACTCAGTTCGATAAAAATTTTCTTCGTTTCGATAAAATCACATTTAATGAGAACTATTTCACCTATTTGATGACGGATGGCATTAGTGTTGGTGCCCTGGCTTATTGTATTTGGCTAAAGCTGCGTTGTGTACTAATTTCGATGCGCAATTCGATTGATCCTTCAAATTATAATCGTTTCAAATCTCAAAAATGAATAACTGTAAGAAATTTAACATCTTTTGTTATGTTTGCAGCAGATTCACTATTAAGCCAAGTAAGCGTGCTATTAATTCGGAAATTACTGAAATGTATCGTCAATGCTTTGGTGAATATCTGATTCACCAAAGGCGGTCCAATGATTTGGTTGAATCCACAAGTATGTACATGATCCAGAAGAATGTTATGCTTGCTTGAATTATAGTAAGAGATTAAACAGTAGGAAAGAACGTCAATTGGAATACAAATCAACAAAATTTGTTCAGTTGCCATAGCCCGATTCAGAAAACATTGCCATTCCGAGAAGACCGAGTCCAACGGAAGAATATTTGCCACCATCATTCGCAACATTGAAATTTCGCAAGATCATTTTGATATCATCGTAGGCCGTCTAAAGTTATCGCAGTGACAATAGATTGTTTCAGAAAAGGAATTGAAACAAGTGAACGTTTTAGCACCGGATTTTCGTATATATGGAGCATACGGTCGTCAGCGTGAGTTTAAGAATTTTTTCAAATCATTTGAGAATAATTCATTCGTTTATTGCACGAATATCCGCGGTTTGGTTTTGGCAATGCACAATGAAGAATATAAATCTGAAGACTGGAGATTGTTCATCGATTCCTCGAAAAGCAGTCTGAAGGCAGTTATTCACGTTACCAACTCGAAAAATGCCACTCATTGAAGAAAATCTTGGATGCTGTCAATTACAATCACCATCAATGGAAAAATTGTGCTGATCTTAAAGTGGTAGCTCTTTTGAGAGGAATGCAAACAGCACGTGGAACACTCGTTTTGCTGCTGATTAGTACACCGAACGTAACTAGCCTCTACGACAAGGATTACGATTGCTACTTCGTGCCAATCGAAAAAGTGTTGCCACCGTCGCTGCATATCAAGTTTGGAATTGTCAAAAGTTTCATAAAAGTGTTGAATACGGAAGGAATGGATTCCATAAATTACATCGTTAAGCGGCATGAAAATAAAAGAAGGTTTATGTTCAAATCTATTCCAGTCTAAGTTTGGACCATTTTAAATTTCATTTCGTGTAATGTTTTTATTACAGCACTACGCAATGAACCTGATATTCAACGTTTGGTGAAAGACACACCATTTGAAAATGACCTCAGTAACTCAGAACTCGTGGCAAGATATTGTGTTAATGCGGTCATTGAGAATGGCTAGAGTCAGATGAGCACAGCGAGTGTTTCCACCAAGCGATGGCAGACGAACATTGGTATAGTTGGAAAAAATTGGACGCTGAATACACAGTTTTTGGGAAAAAAGAGAGTTTTTCTATATTTTTTTGGACTTTCTGTGACCTTGATTTCTCAATAAGTTAAAAAAACTTAAAAATATTTCATGAAACGAAGAAATTTTGGCGAATAATTGGTTAAAGTAGAAAACCAGAGTCAATTTTTCAAATCGGCCGGTGGCGTTGGATTTGGCGAACTCGAATTATATTTTCTATCCAGGACCCATCAATGTTGAAATTTTCGACTAGCACAGTGCTATTATCAATTCACATAAAAAAGATTCATCGTCAGGTGGAACAAAGTTTTCCACGTAAGACTATTATAAAAGTTTTTATTGCAATCCATGTATTCCATTTACTTTCGGCTGATAACCACAAAATGTTTTATTGCTAATTTAATCTGCATATATCGACTTTTACTTTCAGCTGGAAACTTTCGACTAACTTTAAGAAGGTCAAGATTATATTAAAATGAACCAAGAATAGTTTTGTAGCTGATATTTTTGTTGATTTTTTTATCAGTACCAAGCGGTATGTCTTATTGAAAATATCGAAACTCATACCACCTTTTAAACCATACAAAAGGGTTGTCACCTGTGTGCTTTCAGCACGTGTGCATATCTAGTAACTTTTTACACGCTTATATTTCCTCATTCAAACGAGCTTTTTTCCACGGTTCCATTAGCAACCGGTGACAAGCACTTTGGAATCAATATTGTTGGTAGCCACAAAGTATACCTTGCCGCACTTGAATGTTTCTTTACTCACATGACAAATTAATACGTTACACTCATGGAACATCACCGATTGTGCCACTCTCAATATTCTAAAAGTATTTTCTAGTATCAGCCGATACAGACACATGATTTATCTAAAATTGATAAAATAATTGGAAGGAAATCATATTCTTTACGCCCCCAAAGAGAAAATTGAAAAATGTCAACCAAACAAAAAACAAAAAACAAAAAAAAAATGTTTAAGTGGGAAAAATAAAAAATAGAATAAGAAAGTGACAGCGAAAAAAAAACTTTGCCGGCATTTTGCCAAAAAAAGAACAAAACGTGGCAGAAAAGTGATACAATGGAAATGAGTTGTATTTTAAGCCTTCAGAGATTACGATGATCATGATGCTGAAAGTTATATTTTAGTTTTGTGTTGTTCGTAATTATTTGGAACCGAAATGTAATTTTATCAAGACAAGTAAATTTAAATATACATGAAATGGTTGAGATGATAACCTAACCAAACATGATATCCTTTTAGATTGCCTCCTCTCTATATACCCTCTGTATACCCAAATATATAGCATATATACTAGGAGGTACCTTATATTTTTTATTTATGTGCTCAATATGAAAATTATGTATTATGTTAACAAGATTTGAGATTATGGGAATTACAAAAAAAATCTGTTACTCGTATGTTTATCTTATTTTCCCAGCTTTTTTTTTTTGTTTTTGGGGAATTCTTCTTTCGAAAGATAATGCATACCTACATGTCGATTTATTTTGTTAAATTTGTTGTTTAAGTTTATTATACACCTATTGTCATATATGTTTGTCGACATATGTATATAAATCAATATATTTGAGAGCATAAATTCTGAGTCGAATGCCGATCATTTGTTTGTTTCTTGTTTATCCATTTTCTCATGTGGATTTGTACAATCTATTAATACTGACTTGAATCAAAATCAAAATGTCAAAAATAATTTTTCACCAACAACAAGGGAGGGAAGCGCGCGCGTGCGATCCTATCAAAACCATATCATAATTCTTCACAATTTCAAACAATTTTCCACCAAAAAAATAAATTAATTATCACCCAAAATTATTCATAAAATTTAAATATTTTCTTATTTTTTTTATTTTTAATACACAAAACACTCATTTGACATTTAAATTTCGTTTCGTGGAAAATTCCAAAAATGTGAATGATGATGAACCGACAAGAAGTAATGTGTATAATTTTCCCACATTTTCACCATTCGCCAAAAAAAAAAAAAAATTAAGTTACAACGAAGACAATTCTTGCTTTAAGATTTGGATATGTACGTACGTATGTATGTTGCTGTATACCAATTTGCTTTCATCATTTTGGTGTGTGCGGTGGTTGTTACACAAAATTATTTGTCTTGTTTTGGAATTTTTGATTAAATGGCTGTTTTACATGCATAACTCAAGCATAATATAATCTTGTGAATTACGTTTCCTGCCCTCTCGATAGTATTGTGCATGTGGTAACAGTTGTACATCGTATTTAACGTGTGGTTCAGATTGGTTCGTTAAAGCTTAAAACTCTAGATAGAAATCAAATCAAATTTTCCAATTTAGAAATTTTTGGTTTCGATGGAAATTACTGAACGATGTGCCACAAAACACCCGTTCCAAAAATGGTATTCAGTTTAAAATCAACGTATATAAAATAACAGTTTTGAAATACCTCGCGCTGAACAGAAAACTGCCAGAAATGGTTTTAGGAATATTTTTTAGTTCGCTTATTTTATTATTCAGATTTACGCCTGTTTGGAATACAACAAAAATTCGAAAAGGCAACAAATCTCTTGGCGTGGAAAATAGAAATTGAAATTCTTTACCTCAAATTTAGTTTTTAAATGAAACGAGCGTTTGTCTAAATTAAATTAAAAATTAAATTAACAATTTTTGTTTGTTTATTACATCAAAGCTTACACTAAAATTTGTAATTAATACTTCTACTTCTTTTTAATTTTCTTGTTCAACTTTGCTTTTTTTGGACCAACCAGCCGATTTAGTATTTTATATGTGACAACAGCTAAAAGTCCTAAAGTTAAAAAGGCCACTGCAAACAAATCCCACAGATAGTATTGGGCAATATTTAAATTTCGTCCATGTGATTTTAAATGGTTCGCCCCATTGTGTCGCGCCACATACTCAATCCAATACATTGTCTCATTTAACGGATGCACCAGATTATCCCGGAAAATTACCGATAATTCTTTAGCACGTATCCCATATTTATCATTCGACAATAATTCGTTTAGCTTTTCGTTCAATATTTGATATGTGACATCTTTGAAAAACACGTACAACGCATAACCGGCTTTTTGTGCTTTTTTCGCATTTTTATGTTGATCGCCGAAAAATGGTGTTATAAACATGGGTACACCGTAATACAGTGATTCCTGACATCCAAATATTCCACCATGCGAAATAAATAGTTTGACATTGGGATGGGCTAGAATCTCCTTCTGGGGCATCCACTTTTGTGTAAGCACATTTGGTGGCAAATTTTTGATGTCACCATCGCATTTCCAGAGAACGCGTTGCTTCAAATTGCCCAATGTTTTTAGAAGCATTTCAAAAATATGTTCCGGTAGTTCCAATGGATTCATTACGGTACCCCAGCTAAAATATATCACGCCAAACTTAGCATCATCGATAAAGTTTTGAATATTTTCGGGAAGTTTATTTAATTCTGATGACAAAGCGATACCGGCAATATTCACCATTCCAGGCATTTTTGGTTGTGGACGATCGAATATTAAATGAGTATTGGCTAATAATAATGATTTCGAACTATCTAGGTCCTCGACTGATGGTAATTTATTTCCGTTCATCTCCAAATCACCAAAAAATTCGTGAGCCAATTTATTCTGTTGTGGCAAATACCAAAATTTACGAATCACCAAATCAATTAATGATACAAAAGTATTTACACCACGTTCAAAGAACGTCATCTCATCGGTGTAGTCCAATAGATAATGTGGTACAAACGAGTATGGTGGTCGAAATCCTAATGTTTGCATCATATAATCTGAGTAGGTGATCGTACATATCGATACAATTGGTGCATTGTACTTGTGGGCAAACATTAAAAAACTTTCTTGGAAAAATTGTTCCGATATAATGACGTCAAATTTTTGAGTTTTATCATGTATGAAATTGTTTACTTGTTGTGAGTTCAATGCGTACCGGGTGGTTATCAAACCGAAACTCATAACGATAAATAATTTCGAAAAAACATTTACATCTTGAGTTTCAAATGCTCGACGTGGTGGAACTGAAAACAAAAATTAATTTATTATGAGCTTCAAACCAAAAACCGGCATCTTATATATACGAACTTACACACCGAATCCATATCGAATGGAGGATCAACTGATATTTCTGTATAATTCGTAAACTGTGTAGCACCATCTTTAAAGGGAAAATGTGTAATGCATGTTACGTGGTGGCCACGTTCCAATAAACCATTTATTATTGTCTTAAATAGCATGAAATGGCTTAGGCCCGGAAATGGGGTTAACACAAGAATGTTATATCCAAGGGCAATATTTAGAGAGAGTAGGAATACAAATATCGGGCCGATTTTCTAGAACAATAATTTAATTTTAACACAGAAAAACTTATTTTATGGCAAGTTTTTACCATTTTCGTAACACAATATTTTTGGCCGCCCGGTAAACACGAATACCATATGTTAACTCTTTCAACGAATATCACAAACTAATAGTTATTTGTCTGATTTGCAAATTTTTTTTATTTTCTTGTCTCTTATTTACTTATAACTTGTTACCTAATACATGATAATGATTGTTGTCATTTCTAAATGGCTTGTTTACAAATATTGTCTGTTAAGTGTGTTTATTACACACATACGCGAATTATATCTTATCTGCTGCTGACTGCTTATAAACTTATGTTTTGACGTTTATCTGTACTGTTTTGATTATTGTGTTACATTTACGTTTCAACTTCTTCGATCAGGTTTAGTTTCTTTGGGCCAACTTTAAATGCTTTTCAAGCTGGAAGTCTGTAGCTCGAAGCAAAACGAAGATGTACATAAGGTTATGTTTCACATAACGTTTTTCACATTAATGTTTACTAAACAAAATTACGAAATGTTTCATTTTACGACCGCTTTTCATAAAATAAATCACTTTGGCTGCAAAGAAATTATGTTCTCTGCAACAGATCATATTCTGTCATAAGACGTCACTTTACATCATCGTCAACCAACCATTTTACTTTTGGTAAATTGAAATCACCAAATCTCAGCACGTTGTCAACCAAGAACCACAAGAAATTGATAATCAGGTTTTACGTCGTTTAGAAACCCCGTTTATTCATCATTTGATTTGAGTTTATTCCGCTGCGGCAAAGCTTAGAGATTACAACGAAGTTAATAGTACTTCAATTAAACGTTCCGAACAATCCGAAATAAATTTCGTTAACCTACAACCAAATATGAGAAATCAACCTAACGTTCACCCTATGATCAAAACATTATAGCGAGTATTGAATCTTCAGATGGTACTCCGCAATCCACTAAATTGCGTAAATACATGTCTGATACTCGAACACTAGCTAGATCAGGGGTCTCTTACGATAGTTCTCCTATACCGCAGTTCTGATTGACAATTAGAAACATTAGCTAAATCTCTAAATTTTTCGGAGGAACTACTTTTTACTGAAATATATTTTGTTTTAAAGGGTAATGCATCACGTTATTACTGGACGTATAGACGATCTAGTCCAAGCGCAACGTGGTCTCAAAAATGTGGAGGAATTAATGGGCATGGTTGGGTGTTGTTAATCCTGATATTTACGTTGCATCAAAGAGGTCAATTCATGAAATTCACTTGAGTGGAAATCCTAACAATTCATTTCAAACTAACGACCAGTCACTACCTTCCACTAATCAGTATCCAGTAGATTCATTTCATCAAGATGTTGCACAATTGAATTTGTCTAATTATAAATCAGTTCCATCAATGGCAAAAGGCTTAAACCAGAATCAATTATCTATTTGTCTGCACAAGCTTCACCAATGCCCCTTCCCGCGTAAACGTTTTTGTTACAAATACGGGTACAAGGGTGTTACGGCAAGCGGATCTCCTAATTGTGCGAGAAATGCCCGTCGAGACCAAATGCATACTGGGAATTTGAGTACCCCGGGACATATATTGAAGACCCAGAAAACAGACAGTGCTTGCAATACAGATTACGAACTCAGTCAACTGAAATCTACCAATGGGAAGTCGGGTCAATAGATTCTGATGATTCATTTTATTCTACAAATTCTTTAGGTTTTTCATCTTCAGCTGGAAATTGAATTTCTTTATAGGTAAGTGCGTGTTCCGGCCATGCATCAGTACACTTATTTTATAAAAAATATATAGGTCGCTTCAACTTCACTTAAACAATTTATAAAAGTGAGTGTGTATATGCTGTACATCTAAGATTCGAACCAAACTTCACACAAATATTGTTTAAGAATTAAGAAAGAACACTGCTATCTGAAACCTGAAATTGAACGTTTTAAATTTCAAATTGAACCTCTAGCAAATTATATGAATGGCCAATTATTCTAAAATTATTTGGAACTTGCCTATTTCTCAACCAATTATGATGAAATTCGACATGTGGGTTGGAAACGGGATTCTCAACTGATTTTTGAACGAAGTTCTGGAATATGGCCAAGTATGATAGAACTTGCCTATTTCTTAAGGGATTATGATGAAATTTGACATGTGCTTTGGAAATGAGATGCTAAAACGATTTTTAGGCGAAGTTCTGTAATATGGCCAAGTATGATGGAACTTGCATATTTCTCAACCGATTATGATAAAATTTGACATATGCGTTGGAACTCTTATAGGATTCCAAAATGATTTTTGGATGAAGTTTTGGTATATGGCCAAGTAAGAAGAAACTTGCCTATTTCTCAACCAATTTTTAGATAAAGTTCTGGAATTTGGCTAATTATGATGGAACTTGCCTATGCCTAAACCGATTATGATGAAATTTGATAGGTAGACTAGTTTTGGGATTCCAAAATTATTTTTAGATGAAATTCTGGAATATGACCAGTTAGGATAGAACTTGTCCGTTTCTTAACGGAAAGTTCTTTAATATGGCCAAATAGGATGGAACTCGATAATAAATTTCGAGATTGGTAATGAGGATTTAAAATAATATTTCTAATTCCGAAACTCTATATTACTAGTAAACTTATCGCTGTGACAGCAAATACTCAGAAAACATAACTCAAAGTTTAGAATGAAGGATTGGGAAGAAAAGTTTCTAATGGTAAACTGAACAGTATTACGGAGATGATCTTGATCGTTTAGCAATTGAAATATTATGTTAACCTGTATCAAAGAAACCACAACAGTTCCATGATTCACAGAAACCTAAACAGACAACATGATAGAAGCCCTTTTGACATATCTCTCACAACCTCGTCTAAAAATAATTGTTGGGTCACATTTCCTTTTATTCATTGGAATCTGCAAAATTCATCATAATCGGTTAAAAATAGCTAAGTTACATTCTTATTGACTTTATGCTTTTGCTAAGGGTTCAACTTAATAACGGATCAAAGCGTTAACCTATTAATCGATAATGTTTGACAATTTAAAAATTTTATCTTATCTATGTCTTAGAAAATCGACATCTCAAAACTTTCTTCTATCGGCAAATATTCCACTATGATATTCTGATAGGCCTATGCTTATACTTTAATCATGCATATCCGCTAAAATTTCATATACCCTTACCTATGAAAACTTGAAAAATTGGATCTTAAGCAGATTTAAGAAAATCCACATCTTAAAACTTTCTTCTCTCGGCAAACATCTCACTAGATTTTTCGATATGCCTCTGTGTGTAATTACAGGCCTATCGAAAAATTATAGTGAGATATACACGTAGGCCTATCGAAAAATTATAGTGAGATGTTTTCCGATAGAAGAAAATTTTGAGATGTTGATTTTCTTAGACATGGATATGATTAAATTTTTAAATTGTCAAACATTGTCGGTTAATAGATTAAGGCTTTGATCCGTTATTAAGTTTAAGGAGATTAGCTTTGTGAAATCATAAATAGTTTAAATCTTGATAAATTTTGTGTATTTGATTTTTTTTAATTTAGCATTAAATTCTAATGTTTGATTTGAATGAATTTTTCTTTGTACATATTGTTACGTTTTTGCCTTGTCACTCAAGGTTCGTATCACTGGATTGTGAATAATACAAAATCAATTTAATTGATCCCAACGAATTTATTTATTTCACAAAATTTATTACAACACAGTTTATCAATAAAAATTCACAAAATCACTTTATATAAATTATTCTCAAATTTTACTGATCACTTTTACTTTTTATTTCGCACTAAAAAACTTTTTAAATCACTTTTTAATTTCTTTTAATCTTTACACTATCGCTTACCAAATATGCCTACCAAATATTAATCCAATTCGACTTCGTTCGCCTTTTTATATACACATACCAAACTTCTAGAAAGCTCATGACTTTTCCAGTTAGAATAGCGTAGAAACATTACGTTATAATTTTTATCATGGAAAATTCCATTTTAGTACAGTTACACATTGAACTATTCATTTAACTTCTTCTATTACACACTAGGTGGCACCGGCACAATATAATAAATTCGCCCGAATGTATGCTGTTTTAATCACATACAAACACAATTTTGTTGTTGTTGTAAAATCTAATATTAATCTATATATATAAAACGCCAGTGAAGCCGCTTCTCCTCCTAAACTAAAAGTCGTACAATCAAGTATGATACACCGTTGGAAAGGTATTTGTCTGAAGTGGTGCACTAAGGTTTCAAATTTAACAAAAAAATAAATCCAGTATGATTAAAACCGGATTTAAGGTTAGGCGCGTGATTTATTAAATTATACACAAAAATCCTAAACTAAAAGTCGTACAATCAAGTATGATGAACCGTTGGAAAGGTATTTGTCTGAAGTGGTGCACTAAGGTTTCAAATTTAACAAAAAAATAAATCCAGTATGATTAAAACCGGATTTAAGGTTAGGCGCGTGATTTATTAAATTATACACAAAAATTGAAATTGCACGTGCCATATTTCCTCATATATCAATTTTAAACAAAAAATGTTGTTTCTCTTCCTTTATTAGTAGCATACGATTTAAAAAGTTGTTGTAAAAAGAGAGCAGACAATAAATTAATCAAAAAGTTGATTGAAAAGCTTATTCGTTCAAATTAAAACTGTAATATGAATATGATTCATCAGCACTGAAATTAAAGCGGAGTGGAATATTCGCACGCGCAATTTTTGTGCTCTTTGAACATTTTACAACAAACATTCTTTTTTATATTTTCGCTTCAAAATAAATCTTTTTTTTTAATTGCAATTCTTTTCTAAGCATCAACGATTTTTTACTTATAAAGACATAAACATTTGGTCAACAAAAACTCAAGACATATAATAACTGTAGTCATACTAAGGTGAGTTGTGAACTTCAACGAAATTCACTCATTTCATTCCTTTAAATCCCTACAGCTAAACATAAATGCCAAGACGAGTGCGTTCACGTCCAACAGGTAGATCCTTAAGATCCACCCGTACCAGCCAACAGCAAAATAGACGCTGCTTGGTAGCATCTCCCAATGCTGCTATATCCTTAACAGATTTTTCTACGGTTCCCCAACATAATTTGGGTCATCTTAACAGGATATGTGTGGAATGTCAAGCAGTGCATTTTTCGAATGAAATTGATGGCAATAAAGGTTCATCGTGTTGTCACAAAGGCAAAGTAAAACTGCCTGCTTTAAGAACAGACAACTTTATCGAGACACTGCTAACTGGCAATGATTCGAAGTGCAAGAATTATAGAGCCAAGATTAGGTCTTTTAACGCTGCTCTCTCTATGATTAGCACAAGTGCTAACGTTGAAACAGCATCAAGTGGACCATTTTTTTATAAAATTCATGGCCAAGTTCTCCATCGCTTAGGTTCATTTGTTCCTGAAACAAATCAAACAGCGAGGTATGCACAAACATATTATTACGATGTCGAAGTTGCTGCTGCTCAACGAATGAATTCAGAAGCAAACAATGGTTGTGATCCTGCTTTGATGAACCAGCTTTCTTCTTATTTGTCACAAACAAATCCTTTCGCTCAAAGTTTCAGAGCAATGGCAACAATGTATGATAGTTTACCAGCTGACAAGAAGAAGGAGGTTACGCTGATCATTCATGTAGACAAAAGACAGGATCAACGCAGATACAATGACGCAACTGTTTCTGACGTAGCGGCAATCTTCAAGAATTCTCCGGAAGGAATTCCTGAGTCAGAACGTGATATTGTAGTTCACCCAAAAATAGGTCAACCTCAAATAATACCATCACACAGTCCGAACTTAGACCCCATGGCTTATCCGTTATTATTTCCCGGTGGAGATAGAGGATGGACCAGAAATTTACAGCATTGCCAAGCAAATGCAACGGTATCAAGAAACAAACTCACAATGCTTCAGTTTGTCAGTAATCGACTTGCAATAAGAGACGGATTCTCTATTATTCATTCTTCAGGCAAACTTTTCCTGCAATGGATTGTTGATTTGTATGTGCGTATTGAAGGTGAACGCTTAGCATTTGTAAGATCACAACAAAGTTTGCTTAGAGCAGAATGTTACATGAATGTGATGGATTACATTCACCAACGTGCGAATAATGGAGCCCAAAGAATCGGTCAAATGGTTATTCTGCCATCTTCATTCATTGGAAGCCCAAGAAACATGCAAGAAAAATACCAGGATGCAATGGCAATTGTTCGTGAATTTGGCAAGCCAGATCTCTTCATAACTTTTACATGCAATCCTACCTGGCCTGAGATAAAATATAATCTTAAACACAAGCAAGCATCGAACGAGCGGCCTGATCTCATTGCCCGCGTTTTCAAGTCAAAGTTAGATGCTCTAATCGAGGACATCAGGAAGAAGGAAATCTTTGGAAAAGTTGAAGCATTAATTTACACAATAGAGTTTCAGAAGAGGGGTTTGCCACATGCGCATATATTGGTGTCTCTTGCACCGGAACACAAAATCCAAGATCTAGAACACATCGATTCTACAGTGTATGCAACAATCCCAGATCTCACGTTACCTAATAATGAAGCTCTACATAAAATAGTCAAGAAAAACATGATTCATGGACCATGTGGAATTTTTAATCCTAATTCTCCATGCATGGTTGATGGTAAATGCTGCAAATCTTTTCCTCGAGAGTTTTCAGACCAGTCAAGGAACAATCCTTCTGGGTTCCCAATATATCGGCGACCTAACGATGGAATCACGGTTTCGATTGATGGAAATGACATCGATAACAGGTTCGTTGTCCCCTACAACCCCTTTTTACTTCTCAAGTATGACGCTCATATCAACGTAGAGGCATGCAGTACAGTCAAGAGTGTGAAATACGTCTATAAGTACATATATAAAGGACATGACGCTTGCACTGTTGCATTTGGTGATGGAGACTCCAATTCTTTCCGTTATGATGAAGTGCTGAGCTACTTGAACGCAAGATATGTTGGTTCAGCTGAAGCTGTTTGGAGGATTTTCGAATATCCAATGCATTATCAATCGCACACAGTTATTAAACTGGAGTGTCATTTACCTAATCAACAAAGGATTTATTTCCAGGATCAAGAAATCGATGTTGAGACTCTCAACCGAGACACAAAATTGTTGGCATGGTTTAAATTGAATATCAATTCTCTTGAAGCCCGAGACTTTCTTTACACAGAAGTTCCTCAAAACTATACATGGCATTCACCAACAAGAAGTTGGCGTCCACGACAACGAGGTGGTGGTAGAGTCATTACAAGGTTATACATGGTGAGCCCAAAGAACATTGAATTGTTTCATTTGCGCATACTTTTGTTGAATATTAAAGGAGCAACGAGCTATGAGTTTTTGAAAACAGTGAACGGTGTTGTGCATCAAACATTTTTAGAAGCGGCACTTGCACATGGATTCGTGAGATGTGAAGAAGAATATAGAAACGCCATCTCTGAAGCATGCGGTGTTCAGAGGCCTGCTCAAGTTAGAAATCTTTTTGGAGTGATCTTAGCTCTCAATAATCCTTCGAATGCTTTAGATCTCTGGACAGAATTCAAAGCTCAGATGATTGAAGACCATTTACATAACGGAATAGAAATTACAGTAGCTGAAAACATGGCATTGTTAGAAATCAATGAAATTCTTATCACGCATAACACATCTTGCGCTGCACTTAGCCTACCCACGCCAACTGCTGCGGAACAACAAGCTGTGTCTACAGACCAAGATTTCCACCTTAATGTATTCAACACATTATATGCAACATGCAATTCAGAACAGAAAGAAGTGATTGATACTATTATTTCTGCATTAGAAAATCATGCAACAGAAGCAAAAATATTCTACCTAGACGCGCCTGCAGGCTGTGGAAAAACCTACATCCAACGTATCTTGATGTCATATGTCAAGTCTAAAAATCAAGTAGTTTTACCTGTCGCGTTCACTGGCATCGCTGCAAGTTTAGTTGAAGGAGGTAGGACGTTGCACAATCAGTTTAAACTTCCTATTCCTATTTTTGACACTTCTGTGTCATCAGTAACACCAAACTCACCACATGGACAGAAACTGTTGTCAGCGAAAATGATTATAATCGACGAAGCAAGTATGATGCCATCTGCTGCATTTACAGTCATCAACCGTCTGTTTCAAGATTTGGCAAATAGTGGAACGAACACGTCTTCACTACCATTTGGAGGAAAATTGGTGTTGCTTTGTGGAGACTTCCGTCAAACACTTCCTGTGGTGCCACATGGAAGCCGATCTACAACGGTTGAGAACTGTTTAAAATTGAATCCTCTGTGGCGTTTTGTTCGTAAGTTACACTTAACTCAAAATATGCGTGTAAATGAGGGGCAAGATGAGTTTGCAAGATACTTACTTACAGTTGGAAATGGTACGCTGCCGAAACATCAGTCGATAGAAGGAAACTATATTTTTCCAAAAAAATTGCTTGGTATAGGGTCAGCGGTTGATTTTGTTTACGGGGACTTAGAATCAATTTTAACATCAAGTGACATAGCTGACTATGCAGTTCTTGCTCCTCGGAACGAAGACTGTAACATAATCAATAACATCGTGTTATCCCGAATGAATAGTGATTTTTTTCAAGAGAAAAGCTATATCAGCATGGATGAAATAATATCTGATAATGAACATGATGCTCTGCAATTTCCAACAGAATATTTAAACAGTATAGAATTGAGTGGACTTCCACGACACAATCTGAAATTAAAGGTTGGTGCTGTAGTACTATTAATGAGGAATTTAAATACTTCAAAAGGTTTGATCAATGGAACAAGATTAAGAGTGATAGCTATGCACAACAACTCTATAGACTGCAAAGTTTTAACAGGTTCAAGCCGTGGAAATCGAGTACTGGTTCCACGAATCAAGCTAACTTCCTCAGACAGCGTGTTGCCATTCAAAATTCAGCGTTTCTAGTTCCCATTATGCTTGGCGTTTGCAATGACCATTAACAAGAGCCAAGGACAGTCTCTGAAGAAAGTAGCTCTACATTTACCGAAGCCAGTTTTCACCCATGGTCAACTATATGTAGCACTAAGCCGTTGTACGTCTGAGACTGGTGTCAAAATATTCATCGATAGCTCCAACGATCAATTTGTTCTAGATGATGGAGACTTCACAACAAAAAATCCAGTTTTTTACGAAATACTTTGAATTGAATATTTTTCACTTTATATTTGTACATTTTAAATAAAATCTATCATATTTATATCGTTCAAACGCCTTTGTTTTATAATTTAGACATAAAGAAATAATACCCACCCGATTCGTCAGTATATTCACTAGAAAACTGGAAACAATTCCACTGCCATTTTTCAAGTTGTTGGATTTGCAAAAAACCGGATTTTTCTCATATTTATTCTCGATATTCCATGCAATGTAACTTTTTTTCGCCTGAACGGATTATTATGTTTTTATTAGTCAGAAAGTACCTTATATTCAGATGTATATCCATGAGAAAACTAGAAACCATTCGACTGTCAGTTTTCAAGTTGTTAGATTTGCAAAAAACAGGATTTTTCTCATAGAGATTCGAAAATACCGCCAATCGTGTTAATTTAAAAATGCCGCCAATTAGCAGAAGACAATTGTCATTGTTATTGTTTCAAAAAATTCTGTTTTTTTATTGTTCAATTCATAATGGATCGAAAAGATTTCAATTTTGCCAAATTGTAAATTTATTCTGCGCATTTTGCGCTGACAGGTTGCTAGTTTTTTAAATTGCCTCAACACAACATTCAAAATTCGTTTTGCCTTAAATTTAAATTATTCAGGACAATGCTACAGAATTTGGATGTTTATTCAAAAATATTTTTTCGATATTAACACTATCAGTGACAAAACAGATCTTGAAGTTGAAGCATTGATAAGCCAATTAAAAAATTGTTCAATGAAACATTAATATTGTAGTTTTAGATTATGTATATATTTTGGATATATGTAAACAAATTTTATTATTAATTTTACTTATTATTAATTATTTTACTAACAATAACTAAATTTTACTTGAAGGAATATATTATTATTTATAATGAATTGCAATATCTGTAAAATTACTTTCGATAGTATACATTTTTATTTAAAACACTTGAGATTAATTCCTTAATTTAAGAGATAATAGTGATACATTTAAGTGTCCTTTAATTAATTGTCCGTCAAATTTTGACCAAAGCTGAAAATTAAAACGACACCTTCCAAATTGCTTTAAATATTCTGTATCATCTTTAGAAATCGAAGAAAAAGAAAAACTTAATCCAGTTATTAACGATTTTATTCAACAAAGTCCAAATTCGAAAGAAATAATACTAAGTGATCACAAAACGTTCACCAAAACTCAACAAAATATTGATATTGAGTTATTTAAACAAAAGATTGAAAAAGCTTCACTTTCTTTTATCAGTAAAATTGCTAATTTTAATAACGTCACTAATAAATTAGTCAACACTTTAATTTCCGATGTAACTGATTTAATATTACGACCAATTTTAGAAGAAATCGAGATTGTAATCACCACTGTCATGGGAGAAAATATGTCAAATACTGTAAAATCGATGTTTGATCTTAGCAAAAAGCCTTTTAAAAATTACAATACAGAATACAAACTTCTCAAACACATGAAAACTATTGGTTTATATAAACCAGTTAAGAAGGTACAAATAAATATAGCGACAAGTGAAACAATGTGCAAAGGTGTAGCAAAGTTAGATGTTAAAAAAACAGAAGGAACGTTAATGCCAATTGAATTTCAAATACAGAAATTTTTTAGTTTACCTAATATTTTAGAAGAAACACTTCAGCATACCAAAAATTTAATGGCAGATACAACAAAGATTACCAATTTTGTTCAAGCTAAAGTATGGAAAAAGAAATCGTTACTATTTCCACAGAAAATCATAATTCCTTATTTTCTTTATTATGATGATTTCGAACCAGGGAATGCTTTGGGAAACCATACTGGAAAACAGTATCTTTCATGTATTGCCTAAACAGATTTCCTCACTTTCAAGCATTTTTCCTGCTATGTTTTGTAAATCTCATGATTTAAAAACTTTTGGTTTTAACACCTGTATAAAAGATCTGATTAGTGTGCTAAAAAAAATTGAATCTGAAGGAATTGATGTAATTCTAAAGGGGCAAAAATTAAAAGTTTATTTTGTATTAGGATTAGTAGTTGGGGATAATTTAGCATTAAACTCGTTATTAGGATTTAGTCAATCTTTCTCACACAATTATTTTTGCCGATTTTGTAAAATTAATAAAGCTGATTTATCATCAATACATTGTGAAAACTCATTTCTGTTAAGAACAAAACATATAATTATGACATTGATATTGAGGCAAACGACTACAAAGCTTCGGGCGTAAGAAATTCATGTATATTAAATGAAATTTCCAGCTTTCACGTTACTGACAATATTTCGTCTGGCATTTTGCACGATGTGTTTTTAGGCATTATTAAATACGGCATTATTAATTCATTAACTTACTTTATTAATGATAAAAAATATTTTTCTTTGGAAATACTTAATTCAAGAATTTAATTTTTTGATTACGGCGAAATTGAAATTGGCAATAGAGTTCCCCTTTTAAAGCCTGATCATATTCGTAATAAGAATTTACATCTTTCCGGTAGAGAGTGCTTAACACTCTTAAATTATTTTTCTTTTTTTGTTGGGGACCTTATTCCCAATAATGATAAACTATTGAATTATATGTTAATTTTAGAAGAAACTGTGGAGCTTTTATTATCAGACTCATTTATTAACGTTTCGATAAACTCACTGAAAGAGCAAATTTCATACCATAACCAATTTTATGTTAAAGTTTTTGGACCTACTCTTAAACCAAAACATCACCTTTTACTTCATTACCCTAATATTATACGTGAATCTGGCCCTATTAAACATTTGTGGTGTATGAGGTCTGAGCCTAAGCACCGAGAGTTAAAAAATTATATCAATGTTACTATTCTTCTAAAAAAAATTTGTCATTTTCAGTGGGAAAAAAAACATTATTGAAATTAGCTTACAAAATTTTACAAAATTCTCAATTTGATTCAGACATAATTAGTTCTAAGTTGGAAAAGGGTAATAACTGTGAATACAAAACGTATATAAACACTTTAAATATCCCAATAGATCCACAAGAAAACGTTAAGCATATGGTATTAATCAATTATATAGGAATGTTATTTAAGAAAGGTTACTTTATTCAAGATAATTTAACAAATTATAAAATTATTTGTATTCTAATTCAAAAAGAAAATGTTTATAGTTCAAGAAATGAAAATAAAAGATTTTGATTCCATTTTTAGAGCTTATGTTATAAGAGAAGAAGTGCTAAAATTTAACTGGATTTTATTGAATACAAAATGTTTTAAACCAGCTATATTATATAAGACCAATAATTTTCAACTATGTTTTAAAAGACCTTTCATATAATATTTAACTATTTAAGTTACTGAACATTATTAAACTAGAATAATAGAAAACATGAATTATTTATAATATACATAATATAGTTTTATATTATAATAAATTTTAATTTTTAATTAGGTTTAAGATGATTTGAAGTTTTATCAAAAATATATTTATCTAATAAACAAGTGTAAAATACAAATTAACGTCTTTAAATTTTGTATTATTTATTTTAATTATTTCAAAAGAATCGCGGCCTATTCCCAAGAAACCCACCCTAAAATTTACTATTTGTATGCTTAACTGAAGAAACATATTTCAACCTACCAATTTAACCTATTCTAAGATTGAGATTTTCAAAGCTACACGTAAGGAATTATGGCATTATTTTATGCCATTTTCTTATAATCTAAGAATCATTTATAATAAAATTAAGAGAAATATTCTAGACCGAAGAAATCTTTTTAATTCCAGTTCTAAAGTTAAGGAAAATTACGAACTAAAACAACCTAATGATATTTAAAACAAGAAACTTATGTTATTCATTTTATTGATTTCTCCTAGATTTAAATAATTTCTGTCATGCTAAATTCTACACTTTAGTGTTCTTGCTCTTAATTTAATCAGCACATATGGTGGCTTAATTTTATCTTTCTTTTCTTTAATTAAGTTCAACAAATTAATAGTTGAAAAACAAGGCATAATTTTCTTGATTTACATTACAAATTTCTTAAGTTTAGTGATATTTTTTTTCCGTGTATGACTAAATTGTCTCTTTTAGTATTTTTAAACCTCAATATATTCACGTATCGAAGTGTAGATTGAAGTTGTAGTCGTGGATATCGGCGACTACAATCAGTGAATACAATTGACGTTTAAAACCGTATTTATCAGTCTATATCTATCGAATCGAATTATATGTTTAACGAAGATTAAAGCTGTGAAGTGCTACTAACTATCGACCACTTAGGTATCTGTAATCGGGTCAATTCCATCCTTACTAACAAACCTTTCCTATTATTCTTTACATGTAACCAAGGTCTGCGGTGGCCCCAACCTCCTCGGGAGACTTACATATTTTTTCTAATTATATGCAACAGCTTTAAGCAAAGTATTGTATGGATGAATAAAGAGGAATGGGTACGAAGGGCCGAATTTCAAAGGGCCGAATGTCGAAGGGCCGAATGTGTCGAAGGGCCGAATGTCGAAGGGCCGAAAGTGTCAAAGGGCCGAATATCAAAGGGCCGAATGGGTCGAAGGGCCGAATGGGTCGAAGGGCCGAATGGGTCGAAGGGAAGAATTTTTTTTTTTTTTGTTTTGTTTTTAGAAATATAATTTTTAAAATTTGTTGTTTTAAGGAATATTTGGAAATTTTTTTTGTCAAATATAAATTAATTTCTTATGAATTTATGTATTTTATTATATTTAATCTTTGGATATTCTATCGAAAAAAATATTGCATTAATTGAGGTTGTTTATATTTTGCATTTCTTTTGGTATTATCAAGTGAAAAAATATTTGTACATAATAGGTATTTTACCAAAACCAAGTCTTATTATATCAATATATATGTAGGTATACACACATGTATTACTTTTGTAGTATAACCCGCTCGTATATAATAACAAAAGGCGAAGGTTATTTTTTTCAAATATGCGTACCAAATGTAAATAGATTTTAAATAAGAAAAAAGAATTTTGTCATAAAATGTCATAAAATTTCAATTTACTCCTGTTCTTTTAACTGATGATAATGTTCATTCTTTTCGAACGATGTTATTTTCTAGACTATTATATAGTTTATTACTATTGTTTTAGAAAAACAAAAATTAAGTGGTGGAATTTGTCTTTTGGAACAAAAAATCCTAATTATCGGTCGGCTTTCTTTCAATCTCATTATACGAAAATGTATTATTTTGCTCTATACGACGAATACATAGAAAACAAAGGGATGGAAGGATTTTTGAAGGGTGGATCTACAAAAAAGAGTTTTATTGATGTGTCCATGAACATAATCATAAATAAATAATGATGTATTATGTGTTTTGGCTTTTCTATATACACTGTATTAAAAAATTGTCCGTACACCCCTCGGTTAAAGAAAAATTGATGAAAAAAACTGTTACAAAACCAACAAAAAATTCAGTTTTTATTTTTTTAAAACTCAAATTACATTTAAGAACCTGAAAAAAATAATAATCATGATATAAATTAAGTTACTTTCACATTTGATAAGATTTACTATTTAAACTGCCTAAAATGATCTCAAATAATTGTCCGTACACACAAAGAAGTTGAGGGAATTTGGTAAAAAAGTTAGGTCTAATATTTCGTTTTGTAACCTATTCATGAAATTACACTTTGCAACCTTCTTTTCATTGAGAAAGCCAACTTCCGAGTTATTTCGGGGGGAATTTTTGGTACATTCCTCCATAATGACCCGTTTTAATTGTTCCTTGGCGCTAATTTGGTGTTCACGGATCTTTCGCTCCAAATAATGGCATAAATTATCAATAGGATTGTGATCTGGTGCCTGGGGAGGATGAGGAAGTATTGACTTTACATTGTACAATAATCATTCCTTTATCAGCTTTGACGAATGCTTTGGGTCGTTGTCATGTGCGGAGCGAAAATCTTGCCAAGTCCCATTTTCTCAGCATTTATTAACAAATTACCCTTCAAAATATCCGATTAATTAAACCGGTTCATTATGAAGGTCAAATATCCTACACCCCTTCAGCTAAAAGCTCTTTAAACCATTATACTTCCGCCACCATGTTTTACTTAGGTTCAGTGTTGGGTTTCCGCCACACCATAACTCGCCCATCTGAACCAAAAATGTTAGATTTCCTTCCGTCGTTATTTTGGAAATTTCTGTAAACTTTTACCTTCACTCTCCAATTTAATGATCAATTTTTTTAATTTCTACACGATTTTTGGTACAAGAATAACAAATTTTTAATTAACTGGACAATATTTAATTCCCCATGAAAAAAGTACGACTAATTAACTTTTACGCAAAAAAAAAGTTCGTAATCTACGGTTAGTTAAAAATATGAGTACAACAAATAAGAAATTATTAATGTGCTAGTGTTAATTTTCACAAAAGTGCAAGTGTACGGACGATTATTTGAGATCGTTTTAGGATGTTTAAATAGTAAATCATATGAAACGTAAAAGTAAATTAATTTGCTTCATGATAATTATTATTTTCAGGTTGTTAAATGTAATTTGAGTTTAAAAAAAATAAAAACTGAATTTTTTGTTGGTTTTGTAATAGTTTTTTCATCAATTATTCTTTAACCGAGGGGTGTACGGACAATTTTTTGAGACAGTGTATCTATTTACATCATGGACAAATATATCTAGAAAAAGAAAAGATAAGAGAAAGAAAACAAAAATATCTAGAAAAAGAAGAAAAGCTCAAGAAGAGAAACTAACTTCTGGAATTATAATTTTAAATAAAATTTGTGTAATTATTACAATTTGTTTTTTATTAATTGAATATGAACCATCTTGATGTATGTAGATAAATGCCTGCTCATATAAAAAATTAACTTAAAATAATGGACATAGGAAAACTGACTTGGGTATGTAAATTTTGCATTACAAAATATTGCAATTACATAAAGTTCCAATTATAAAATATTGCAATATAAAATCTTGCATAACAATTTCCCGTACTTTTTTCTCTATTCTGAGGAAAATAAATTGAAGAAAAATGACATCGACTAATTTAACTTGGAATTGTAGAGGCTAACGGCTTCGGTAACTCTCACGGGCACGCGGGAGATCGCTGCGCTCCCCCCCCCCCGCTTAACCCTCCGAGGGGCTTTAAATTTGAGATTCGGGGGACGTAGGAGCCGGGATCAGCAAACATGTCGCACTGCGTGCCGCAGGTAGGAGCAGATTATATAGAATATAAGGATTACCAAAATACATAATGTTGTAATTTATGATTGGATGAATAGAAAACATCAATAAAACTCTTTTTTGTAGATCCACCCTTTAAAAATCTTTCCATCCCTTTGTTTGTTACGTGTTCGTCGTGCAGAGAAAAAAAAACATTTTCGTATAGTGAGATTGAAAGAAAGCCGACCGATAATTAGGATTCATTATTTACTTTTTTTACTAAAACAATAATAATAAACTATATAATGTTGTAGAAAATAATATCGTTGGTAAATGAAAGAATATCAGTTTAAAAAACAGGAGGAAATTGAATTTTTATGACATTTTATGACAAAATTCTTTTTTCTTATTTAAAATCTATTTACATTTGGTACGCATATTTGAAAAAAATAACCTTCGCCTTTTGTTATTATATACGAGCGGGTTACGCTACAAAAGTAATACAAAAGTAACACAAAAGTGTATACCTACATATACTATATATTCCATTTATATTGATATAATAAGACTTGGTTTTGGTAAAATACCTATTATGTACAAATATTTTTTCACTTGATAATACCAAAAGAATCGCAATAATATAAACAACCTCAATTAATGCAATATTTTTTTCGATAGAATATCCAAAGATTAAATATAATAAAATACATGAATTCATAAGAAATTAATTTATATTTGACAAAAAAAAATTACCAAATATTCCTTAAAACAACAAATTTTAAAAGTTGTATTTCTAAAAACAAAACAAAAAACAAAAAATTCGGCCCTTCGACCCATTCGGCCCTTCGACCCATTCGGCCCTTCGACCCATTCGGCCCTTCGACATTCGGCCCTTCGACATTCGGCCCTTCGACACATTCCGCCCTTCGACACATTCGGCCCTTCGACATTCGGCCCTTCGACATTCGGCCCTTTGATATCATTCCAATAAAGAATACTGCAATATACGTATGGTCTTGATTTTTTCGTTTGTCGTAGATAGTGCACACTATTGCAAATTGATTTTATTTTTGTGCACTAAGTATTCCCGAGAACCAGTAATAAAAGGTTTAACAACTAAAAGAGGCCTTACATAAATGAGCCTTTAGAAATGGAAACTGATTTCATTAAAATTAGTTTTCATAAAATTCTGCTGCCGTTGGTTTAAATACGCATCATTAAAACTCTACAGCTTCCAATTTATTTTAGTAGTTTAACATTTTGTCATCATGTTTCAGATCACCATTAAATTTGACGATACGCACACATCTATTAAAAGTCCTGTTGCTTTTAGTTTTCATTTTTCTACTACATACAAAAGACAGTTTCTCTATTATAAAACGCTTTTATGATTTCCATTTATTGAATATTTTATTAACCAAACCGCAATTTTACCCACAAATTATTCTTATCAAATCGTACACACATTCACAATACAAAAGAAAAGAAGAACAAACATTTTCCTTTTACATAACTTGGAAATCATTTTTTTTTTTGTAAATTTCTCAGTTGACGATGATGATCACCGACAAAAACCATAAAAAAGTCCTGTACATAGATAACAGAAAAAAAAGAAAAACTCATAAAATTGAATTTTTTTTTGTGGAAAATTTTTGACACGGATACTCACACGAACACCCCTCAATATACTATATACGAGAGAGTATCCTACAAATTTTTATGTTCAATAATCAAATTAAGTTGAAAATTTTTATCTTACGGATATGATTCTCATGTTTTATATGTACGAGTAACAAAAATATCGATACTTCACTACTTCATCTAAATATTGTACTGTACTCGTATTCTAAAGATTATCGTGATTATTTTCTTATTGATTGATTTTTATGTTGATATTTTGCATAAATGTGTATGTGTGTGAACCAAGATTAGTGTTCGTTCATCTTTGCAGATGACATTGAAAATTGAGATGTTTTATTTTGTACACAATAGAAATCGAGAGACATTTTGATTGGATTTATTGAGATTCGATTTAATTTTCTTATAATTGGTTTCTATTGTATGGCGATGACTGATAAATACTATTGAAATGTAATGATCTTATGTGGGCTTTTATCTTCGAATATTTAAATTGTGCTGTCGCGAATTTATGTTTCTCTAAACGCCAATTCCCAAATTTCAATTAGGGGCAGTAGCCATTCAAGACTGTTCATCTTGTTTAATTCTGGTGCTTTATAAGTTAAGAAATAATTTAATTTAGCTTGGTCATGCTATCCATAACATAATCCAGTAAGTTACTTTAAATCATTTTAAGAGTACCGATATCGTAGAATTAATTATTATCGGTGTTTGTTGAACGATATACATAATACACCGATAATAATTGACAGAATAATGACGGGGCACCTAAAATGTTTCGAAAAGATCAAGCAAAATGACGAGATATCGTTTTAGTAGACAAATTTTTTATTGTAAATTGAAATTAATTGCCAAATGTTTTGTTGTTTCGTTGGACCTTGAATCAACGCTGTGAAATTAGTTTTGGAACAAGCCAGGTAGCAATCGGTTAGATGCTTGATAATCTGAACATTATAAATTAAGCTGAACGAACGATATAAGATTGACGAACATCAGGGGAAATTTGAACATTATTGGTACAGCATATTCGGACATCATGTCTCAGATACCAATTGTCTTCCGAGGTTTTTGCGTGTAATGCACCCTAGGTGTAGTAACTCTGTGGAATTTGTGGTGAAATAGCTCCATTTATTTCCTGGCGATGAAAAAAGCTTAATTCTTCATTATATTTTCGTTGTTTTTCGAGCTCGCTTTTTTCTGCCTCCGTTTTCTTACACTATAAACTACCCTCCTTGAATCTGCAGCAATTGTTCGAATTGTTGCATTTTGTTTGCGGCAATCGTGTTTTAATCAACCAATCAACTTTTAATTTCAGTACATTCATACATTTCACAGAAATGTATAAAGCAATTGCTCCGAGCTTACAAAACAAAATACGGTAATATTAAATACTGTTGAGGTTAAAATTATTGTTAGAAAACATCACTCTACGGCCTATTTTCCCCTCAAAGCAAAACAATGTTCTGTTCACCTAAAGAGCCACAAGAAGTGTCTTCATACAAAACAAAGGGGCAAATATTTGGCACGGGACCAAAAACCTAGTTTCTCGATATCATTGTATTAAGAAATCATTTGTCTGTTAAAGTTTTGTTGAGTCGTTATTAAATTTGACCGAAAAACCGAAAATTATACGAACCTATAGAGAGAGAGAGTAAAATCTATATTTATAATATACGAGAGTTTCCATTTCATTCCGGAAAGCCCGAAGGCGAATCTGCCTTACTACCTCAGTAAAAATCAGCTCAATAACTCCTGATGTCGATTTTTTTACACTTCTTCAGACCTACTCAGTAGCAGAATCTTGTGCAAGAAATAAAATTCTTAGTTTCTTGGGAAATAAAATTTCTAGGGATATCGAAATATCTAACTGCAATGTTAGCTTTATTGGTAAATTATGTTCATTTCACTATAATTGAATAGGCATAACGTAAAATTTAAATTGTTTTATGCGTAAAGCCTGTTATTACAACTCAACATGCATTTGAAATCTTATATTTAATGTTTTAGTCATTGAAGTGCAGCTTATTGCGAGTGGCCCTTTTTGTACTTATATACATACATACTTATATTCCCCCCCCCCCCCCCCGACCCCGACGTGATAGTTTTCACGTTAAATACACACATTGTGATAACTGTTGCAGTTTCTGAACTAGCATCGCAGATTTGGAATATAAAAATATTCCAAAAATAATTCATCTGGAAATCTGGAGTTACTTTTCTTTGATCGACATCGACAATTTGGATCAGCAGTTATTTTCTTGTTTGTGGAAATCAAAGAGAGTAGTGTCGAACGAACTAAAAACTATTCTTAAACTATAACTTAAACCAACGGCAGTAGATTTTGAAGTAGACTTACATACGTTTAAATTCATTAGAAAAATATTTTGAATATTTTGAATCTAACCAAACGGCATTAGAAGAATTAGACATAAATGAATCAAAAACCAATTCCCGAGCAACCATTGAGGAAGTAGTTGAGATTAGTCGAAGAAAAAACGTAGCTAAAACACATATGAAACCTGAACTAATCGAAGAAAATCTCACTAATTTAGAGCTACCTAAAATTAAGTTACCTTCATTTTCTGGAGAATTTATGAACTGGATTCCGTTTTATGAACCAAAAATTTCACCATTTGAGGAGTAGCTTAACGGGCGCAGCGTTCAATAGAATTAGGTCATTGGAGGTCACTGCTACAAATTATCCCGCTGCTATTAAACTCCTAACCGATAGATATGACAATCAAAAGTTAGTAGCGCAAGATCATATTAAAGCACTCTTTAATTTGCCAGTTATGGACAAAGGATCTTCAGTCAAATTACGAGACATGATTGACAGTCTTAACTCTTTGAAAGGTCTCGGCCGTCCAACTGCTCAATGGGATGACTTAATCATCTATATGGTACTACAAAGACTAGATGCATTTACGAGAACAAAATGGGAGGATGAGTGTCCTCATGATAGATTAGCTAGGTTGGATGAACTTTTGACGTTTTTAGACAGACGGTACCACACCTTAGAAAGTCTTAGTTTATTAAAGGAGCAAAAACAACAAACAGTTACAGTTCTACCTAGCAAGCCTTACAATAATCAGAAAAATATTCGTCAAGGAACTTCTAAATCATCCCTTGTTTCTTCAGCCAACACTGCGGATCTAACTACAAGTCTCGCTTCATTAAATAACGTTTATACCCCGGTATCATCGCTCGACTCGCGAACCACTACAGTTAAAATTTGTTCATATTGCGCTATGCCAAAACACAACATATACAGATGCAGGCGCTTTATCAACCTTTCAATAAATCAACGGCAGCAAGCAGTTTCTCGTCTGCATTTGTGTTCAAATTGCCTGCTTGATGGTTCTCATACTGCGAAATCGTTTAAAAAATCAGGATGTCATGAGTGTTCAGCCGAACATCACACGTATCTGCATCAGTATATAATATCGAGTTCTAATCAAAATATAAATAATAACACTGCTCAGTCGGAAGCTCAAAGCCAAGGTGTCATTAGTCAGGCAGCTGCATCAGACAGCTTTCATGCAACTGGTGGTTCGATTATTTCAAATGAATCAACTACTAGAATCAAGTCACAATGTCAAGTCATATTGGCTACTGCCGTAATACACGTACTAGACAAGTATGGGTTACCCGTATCATGTAGAGTCTTACCTGATTCAGGGCCACAATTGCACTTCATCACAGAAAATTTGGCTCAAAAATTAGGAGTTAAGCGCTTCAATATCCTTAGCCCTATACTGGGATTGGCAACTGTGAGGTTAATGCTAAGGAAGGCACTATTCTTGCAATTAAATCCTGCCTTAGCCAATTCTCCACAACAATCGACGCATAAATATTGGCTAGAATTACTGGACATCAACCAAGCAACTTTATTGATATCCAAAACTGGCCACTTCCACTTAATATAGAGTTAGCGGATACCAAGTTCAACCATCCACAAACAATAGACATGTTGATTGGGGCCGAGCTCTACTGTTCACTAATGTTGGAAGGACAAATAAAACTCGACGATAATATGCCAGTACTGCAAACACAATTATCCACTGCAATATGGTCTCTACAGTTCCTAGTCCATCGTTGAAGCAGCTATTTCATAAATTCTATGAACTGGAAAGACACCACTCTCCAACGAACCAATACATACACTTTCGAGGAATAGGAATGTGAAACATTTTTCCAAAATACTGTAACGCGCGAATATGCAGGTCGATATATCGTACGCCTGCCTTTCCGAGCAGAACCTTTTATGTTAGGAAATTCTCAAAATACAGCCATAAAACGTTTCCACCATCTAGAGCGAAAATTAGATCGGGCTTACAACGAATTTATGGCGGAGTATGAGGAATCAAGTTATGAACAACATTATGGATTATGACGTGATAAAAACTCTCGGTTTGATTTGGCAGCCATCACAAGATTACTTTCATTTTCACATAATTCCAGTCGAGCACAAGGTTCTAACCAGGCAAATTATACTATCAGATTTAGCCAAGATATTTGATCCTTTAGGGCTGATAGGACCAGTAGTTATTTTTTGCAAAATCTTCATACAGCAGCTGTGGAAATTAAAATCTCACCAATCTCGATGGTTGAAATTTCGGCAACAGCTCTGTGATTTAAACAGCTTACAAATATCACGAAGCATTTTTCCATTTGAATCAATGAAAAAGGCACAACTTCATGCGCTCAGCGACAGTAGTGAAGCTGCATATGGGACATCAATTTACCTCTGATCAGTAGACGTCAACGGTCAAATAAACGTTAATTTAGTGTGCGCGAAACCACGAGTGGCACCACTTAAAGCTAGCTCATTACCACGGCTTGAGTTGTGCGGTGCTCTTTTAATGACTGAATTAGTAGAACGTTTATCTACCATTATTCCTTGCACCCCAGAAAATGTGTTCTACTGGACAGACTCAACAATAGTATTGTCATGGATATCAGCTCCGTCTTACACATGGAACACATTCGTGGCGAATCGGATTACCAGAATACAGGATCTCACCAACAGGAATCAATGGAATCATGTGCCAACATCTGAAAATCCGGCGGAAAACAGGATAATTTTTGTATGGCTAGCCGGTTATAGGTATCCAACGTTGATTTTTCTGGTTATTTACTGTACACACTTTGCAGTTGTTTGTATTCAGTCGAAAAATCTGTTGGTCTCACAATGCTATAAGGGAGACATACAACTATGTAGTCATCAATGCCGAAAATAAACGTTTTGGGTATGGAAATCTAGGAAAAAAGCCAACTTTTCGGACTGTTTGTAGTAAAAGGAAATTTTTGCTTCCGTAAACCAAAGCTTGCTTAGCCCCTGATTTTCCTATTGTTTTGCCTAGGGCCTAGGTTTTTCTTAATCCATCACAATGCAGGCACAAACCCCATCTGGCGAGCAATATATTTTGACGTTTATTAATATGTTTCGATGAAGCAAACTATGTTTGGCCACAAAGTAGGAATCTCTTTCAAACAGATCGAGGTGGTGAGTACATCAATCAAAGTTTTGTGAATTCATAACGATGCATCATCGAGAAAAAACCTCACTCTAGTTGAGATGAAACCGATAAGGTGCCATTTGAAAATTGGTATTATCAAACGAGGAGTTGAAATCGTTCAGCTAATTATCAAATGGAAACGGTTGTTATCAGCCGTGATGTAAAATTTGATGAGCAAAATCTAAAGAACATGCGGCGGAGCCAACCCAAAGTGAAAGCGAAAACTGCTTAGAAAATACTAGTTTCAATGAAGATACAATTGTGCGTAACGATTACAGCAAACTATATTTCAATGGTATTAATAATTTTGTTGAGGGAGAACCAAATCAAAATTAATGTTGATTTAATCAACCTAAGATCGAACGGATGAACTCTGAAGCGGAAGTAACCCGCAGCTCGAGTCGAATAAATAAAAATATTCCACCGAAAAGCCTCATTGAATAGATCAATAAAGTTGAGAAACTTTTAGACAAGCTAGGCAAGGAAAGTGGATTGATGCGATGCAAGACGAAATTAATTTCCTACAAGAAAATGGTATATGGGAGTTTATGCCATTATCATCAAGAGAGCCCATCGGTTCTAGATGGGCTTTCAAATTGAAAACCGACACAAATGGTGGAATTACCAAAAATACGAGCAAAAGACAATGAATATTCTGCTTTCAATGGCAGCGAAATAAGGCTTCCTATACAGGGAACTTCGACAGAAAATATTCTTGAGGCAGTCACCAGGATTGCTTATTGGCTGTAAGGAAGACCATGTGTGTTTTCTCAAAAGATGTCTATATGGCTTAAAGCAATCCGCAAGGGTTTGGAATGAATCACTACATCAAGCATTAGTTAAAGCGAAGTTTAAACAGAGTGAAAAATATGATATGTTTTAGTATATGGTGACGACCTGATTGTAAACCATGTCGAAATTCAAAATCATGAGGAGCCTAAGTTTGTCTCTTTGTCAGAAACATGCAAGGAAGAAATTTGGGTTAGACTGCTATTCACCGATTTTTTTGGAAAATTGGACTTGCCAACAACAATATTTGAAGACAAGCAGAGCAGTCTGAAGTTGATTGAAATTCAAAAACTTTCGACCCGATCAAAACACATTGATACCAGAAGATTGTAACAGACGCCCTGTTACATGGTGATATTCAGGGAAATTGACATATTACGCATAAGCCACTTGTCACGAGAGCGTTCCAAAAATTAATTGAGTCGCGCAATGTACGACATGTTAAACAACAACAGTCGTTGTGAAGTTTAATTTTTGGGTTGTTGCTGTAACCTGTTTGATGAATACACGAGTTTCCCCTTAAAATCCAATAAGAAAAGCAAAATAATTATCGTTGGTCAGTAATGCCACTGCGATAGATTAATAAAAACCAAGTGAAATTGTCGGTTTGTGTGTGCGAGTTAATAAAAATAGTTGCAGATATTTGATTAAATATTTTTACGGAGTGCAACCAACAATTTGTGGGAAAACGTATGAGAAAAGTCGAATTAAATATAATTAGGCGCTTACCAAGGTAATTAGGGATTGTAAGTTGTTTGGCGTACTTTGTGTGACAAAATTTTGTTTTTTTTTAGAAACGGGAATAATCAAAAGATATTAAACGGTGGCAACTGGCGAATGCCCGTTTACTTGGTAAGCGACTTTATTTGTTTTTATTTACAATTGATCCCAACAAAATTAGGGGATAAGTATTCATATGTATATAACAAATTTTAATTTGGCGAGATATAATTCTTGTACATAAACGATAAATGAAAATATATTGTGAACATGACCTTGAAGTCGTTTCTTTTGTATAATGGAAAATAGTCAATCATGATGTCCATCGATGGGACCAAAACAAATTAAAAAAAAAACGAACATATAATAAAATTAAAATAAATTTTTTTTTTCTAATTACCCTAGATAAATATATACTAACAAAATTTTTTTTATTATCAATTAAATTGTCCATTAATATATAAAACGTTGTGTTATATCAAATCAATATTTTTAAGAATTTAAAATATTTTAGGGCCATGGTTCCTAGGAATTAACAAATTTTTGTGTAAATTAGCTTTAATCATATTATGGTGTTTATATATTTATTTATTTATTATATGGATTTATTTAATAGTTCTAGTTATTAGTAAGATAAATTTCTGTGCGGTGTAATCAGTTGGATAATTAATTAAATATCTATTAAATTTACAAATACAAACTATTATTAATTATTTTGCTTAACGATTTAAGGGTGAGAAAATTTGTACATCTAAATTCATGTTCTTTGCAGTTGCTAAGTTGGTTGTGCGTATAGTCAAAAGTTCGGTTTCTGTTAAGGTTATAAGTGTAAAGTGAATATAAAACAAAAAAATGCTAAATTAAATTAATAGTGCTGTGATGATTTAGATTTCAACAAAACCTTATAGGGTAAAGCTTTATAAGTATAAAGCCCGATAAAATTTAGGAGGTTGGGGTATAGTAACATGTGGCCAAACATCTAAGGTCACGGACTTAGCGGTGTATGAGGCAACGAAGTAAAACAAAGGTTAGTGATTATGAATGTGTGTTGTGTTTAGTGTTCATGTAGAAAAAATAAAAAGCAGCTTATCAAGCTCTCGGTGATGGATGGTAAGATCCCCACCCGTACTGATTGACACCTAGCCGGAAAAATGCTGTTCCATCACACAGATTACCGAGAGATCTGTTAACGGTCCTAAAGCATACAATTTTCCAAAATACTGTGAACTAAGGAAACCGTTACAAGATACATCGCCAAAGATCATAAAGACAGGGAAAAATTGCTTGCGTATGTTGTCCAACCGAAGAAGTAATAGGCTTTCACTTAATAAATAATCTTCCGACTACTTGCCCTGTACCATCGGTGAGATTGCAAAAAATTCGAGATTGTTCAAGTATATTTGGCTGATTTTCTATTTATTCGATATTAAACGGAATTTTCGAAATTATTCGAGACTTTACGAGATTATTCGATTTTTGTGAATTCTTAACGATGAGTTAGGTATTTAAAGTTGATCGATCGAGAGTTTCACTATTTTGAATAGTCTGGAAAATTCTTGTATTGTAACAAACTTAACATTCAGCATATTATTTGAGTTTTTCAAAAATTTTGAAATTACGGAAATTCATAGAGAATTAGAGATTAGTAGGAATTATTCGAGAGTATTCAAATTTATTTGCCAAATATTTGCAGTTGTTCGAGGCATTAAGGTGATCCGATTTATGCGAATTATTAACGATGCCGATTAGGTATTGATACTTGATATTATTTGTGTTTTCTTAGTGATTTAGTAGTGCGGAAATGCTTATCTGCTAATTGCAATCAAGTATTTTTCACTATTTACGAGAAACTTCAGGTTTTCAATATTTATCAAAATATTTCAGAGTTTTTCGAGTATTTGGAATTTATTCAAGATTATTTGAGATTCCTGTATATTAGTAGAAATTGTTCAAGTGTACCCTAATTTTTTTTCGAGATTTTTGATTTTATTCGAAGTCAAAAGAAATTTTGAAATTAACGAGAAATTAAAAAAGATTTTTGAAGACAGACCCACTACCAACTCGTACTGGTCAGATTAGTAGATGCAAGAAGTAGAAAATAAACAATGAATACAACTAATTCAGGAAATTGTACCCCAGGTGGTAACCCAGCTAATCAGCTGGCAAATCCACCCTCTAACGAGGCTGGCTCAAAGGATTCTGGGGTGAGCCAATCATTGTTCAATAGCCCTTCTGGGCAACCCACCCCATTTAAACAACAATCCAGGGTGGGTAGATCACCACCACCAATAGCGAACACCTTAGAAAGGGATAACGCCGAACTGCGCAATAAGATTTACGAAATAGAAAAGTTAACGTTAAATCTAAACAAAGATCTTAAAAATTTACAGTGAGAAAACAAGGAGTTAAAAGATGCTCTAAATGCAGTAATGTCTGAGAAAGAAATCACTAAGATAAACAACACCAATGATCATATAGAGGTTATGTATGAAACAGACGAGGAAGAACTCAATAGAGAAACGGGATGGATTCTGAACCGTAACAAAAAAAGTAAGAAATGTAAGATGAGTAAATCACCACAGATTTCACCCGAATCGAAAGAATCAGTTGAGCAGCTTCCAACCGGAAGTAGGCACGTGCAACAGGAGGATAAAGCTCAGGTTCCGCCGGAACAGAAACGATCAAGTAATGAACTCCCAACCGGAAGTAAGAAAGTACAACTGGAGAAGAAAGTGCCACGGCCACCTCCATTGATAATATCTAATTGCAATAATTATCATTAGAGAGAAACATAATGGACAACAATAATATAAAATTTCAAGGTACAGCGTTAAATAGTGGTGATATCAAAATAAATGTCACAGACGGTGATAGCTATTGAAAGTTAACAGGAGCTCTTAATGAAGAAAAGACCACATGGTATTCCTACGAAGATAAGCAAACAAGGCAAACCAAAGTCATTGTTAGGAAGCTATATGCTTCATGCAAACCAGAGATAAAAGAGTATCTGTTGGAGAAAAAAGACAAAATTAAAGAAGTTACACAGGTGCTAAAAAGAGGTGACAAAACACCTCTTCCATTATATATGTTGTCTTTTGAAAGAACAGAAGACATTAAAAATGTTTATGCAATCAGCGTAATACTCCATATGAAAGTGCAAATAGACGCAGTTAAAAAATCTAAACTGATCCCCCAGTGCAAAAAGTGCCAAGTCTACGTACACATGCAAAACTTTTGTAATAAGGAGCCCAGATGCGTGAAATGTGTAGGAAAACAACGTACGGCTGAATGTACAAAACCTAAAAACCTAACCGTGAACCTCACCGAAATGTGTCAACTGTGGAGAGGCACACCCAGCCAACTACAGAGATTGTATTGTTATAAAAGAGCTGCAAAAAATTCGCAACAAAACAAGGGAAACTTCAATAAGTACCAGGCCAGAAATTAACTCAGCCTCAACAAGAATATCTACAAATTTAAGGCCACACCAAACATTAAACCAGCTATCAAGAACTAATCCAAATGTAACATTTTCTGATGTACTATCTATTGGAAGTTCGAGAAGACAACATATTCCTCTTTTAGTTAATGATTCAAATAATAACCAAACTAATAAAATACTACAAGATATTCTTGATAGACTTAGTTCACAAGAAGAAAAGCAAGAAAAAGCTCGTATATCAATTCTTAAAAGGCTCACCCTACTCGAAAACATGACAAATAATTTAAAAATTCTTGCATTGAACTGCAATGATATATTGCAACGACAAAATGAAATACAACTATTTCTTGATTTAGAAAAAATAGATATATGTTTATTATCTGAAACACACCTTACTACTCAAAGTCATATAAAAATCCGCGGCTACGAAGTTCACTCAGCAGTTCATCCTAATAATAATGCACGAGGAGGCAGTGCCGTGATTATAAAAAAAGGTATTAAATACCATCTGCAACAAAAACTTGAAAGTGATGAAATACAGGCAATTAGCGTTAGCATTAATACCCGCAACCACAATTTAGTGGTATCCGCAATATATTGCCCACCTAGATATAACATCAAAGAGAATGCTTATACTCAGTTCTTAAAGCAGCTCGGTGAAAAATTTGTAATCGGGGGTGACTTCAACGCTAAACATACTGACTGGGGATCAAGACTAACCACAAGTAAAGGGAAAGAGCTTCATCAAGCAATAATTAAATACAACTGCAACTGGCATTCTACTGGAAACCCAACTTATTGTCCCAGTGATCAAAATAAAACACCAGACCTAATTGACTTCTTTATAATAAGAAAAATCCCGGTTGATTATATACAAGTGCAGGAAGGATTGGACTCCACATCTGACCACTCCTCTATTTTAATGATAATAAGTGATACAATAATTACTAATGATAAACAGCCACTGTTAACAAATAAATACACTGATTGGAAAAAGTTCAGGAATGAACTAAACAATAGCATCATTTTAAAAACACAACTTTCATCAGAAGAAACATTAGAACAGGAGGTGGAGAAGCTCGATAAGGACATACAGCTAGCGGCGTGGAAAAATACTAATACAACAAACAAAAAAATAGCTGGTAAATGCTATCCAATGGAAATTAAATCACTAGTTATAGAGAAGAGAAGTACCCGAAGGGAATGGCAAATAAAGAACCATGTAGTACTTAAAAAATCACCAGGATATGACCTGATAACTGGAGAGATTCTAAAACAACTACCTAATAAAGCTACTAAAAAAATATCGGACATAATTAATGCTTCCTTCAGACTCCGTGATGTCCCTCTATCTTGGAAATTCGCGGAAATGATAATAATACCTAAGCCAGGTAAGCCACCAAGTGAACTGGCCGTACATGCCAATATCACTTCTTCCAACTATGTCAAAACTATTTGAGAGATTGTTATTAAAACGAATTCAACCAGAAGTTGTAAAATCAGGACCTGTTCCGTCCCATCAGTTTGGATTTAGAGAGGAACACTCCACAATCGACCAAGTCCATAGAATAACAGATATAATAGAAAATTCCTTAGAGGAAAAAAAGATTTGTTCAGCCATATTTCTTGACATAGCGCAGTCATTTGACAAAGCGAGATGGTTTAATATTTAAATTGGAGAAAAATCTGCCATTTGAGTATTGCGAACTGCTAAAGTCATACCTGAAAATGAGATATCTTAGAGTTAAATAGGAAGGAGTTTACTCCAGCATTAAAGAAGCTAAAGCAGGAGTCCCGCAGGGGAGTGTCTTAGGGCCTTTCCTTTTCGTACTGTTTACTAGCGACATACCGCAGACGAGCAATACAACTATCGCCACGTTTGCAGATGACACTGCAATTCTAACTGTTGGTGACACAATCGGTGAAGTCATATTCAAACTACAAATAGCCGTAAATAATATACAAGATTGGCTAGCTAAGTGGAGAATTAAAGTGAATGAGTCGAAGTCTAATCACATTAACTTCACTAATAGATCAATAGAACCACTACCTGTGACTCTCAACAATATCCCTGTACCACATGCCAATCAAGCAAAACACCTTGGTATGAACCTTGATGCAAAGTTAGAGTGGAAAGTACACGTGAAAAAGAAAGCAGAATAGCTTCAGTTAAAATATAGAAAAATGTACTGGTTAATTGGAAGAAACTCTCAGCTATCCATTCATAATAAACTTGTGCTTTATAAACAAGTACTCAAGCCGGTCTGGACATATGGTATTCAACTATGGGGATGCACCAAAATCAGCAATCAACAGATAGTTCAACGATTTCAAAATAAAGTCCTCAGAGGAATTGTAAATGCCCCTTGGTACACTCGTAATAGTGACCTTCATAGAGATCTCGGAATAGACACAGTCGCAAGTGAAATAAAGTAATGCGCACAAAAACACCAGGAGAGGCTCCATCATCACCCTAACATCGAAGCTGCAAGACTAATTCATCAAGAGGATATGATAAGAAGACTCAAAAGACCTTTTGAGTTACCTGAATAGTCCGCACAATGCAACATCAACCAAAACAACACTTTATGGAAAGAAGACATATGAGTGCTTTATTATTATATTGTCAGAGTCAAACGCTGCGCGATTTTCGAGGTTATAGAGGTTAGAGTTTTATTAGAAACCTTATTCAGATTTTGCGCGATTTTCTATTTTATTCGAGAACAAACGAGCTTTACAAACATTTCCGAAATAATTAAAATATAATAATTTGAAATGTCGAATTTCGAAATGGCGTGTCTGTAGTACGAAGATTTTCAATATTTTTCAAATTATTTGGGAAATTTGAAATTATAAATTTTTTTTTTTAAATCTTTAGACAGTCGAGATTATTCGAGATTTTTCAGATTTTAGTCAATATCTCGAAATGTTGTTGATTTTAAGTTAAATTTTATAGAATATTTGAATATTTGAGATTTTTCAAAATTATTGAATATTATTTGAAATTATTTATCAAGATTGGAGACATACCGAGTTACTTAATAATATTGGGATTACTCGTGCAATTTTATTAGTTTCTGGGAGGGCCGCCGAATATTCAAAATTAATTCTTTGCTTGAAAATAGCGTAACCAATTGCAAGTTAGTTTACGGCCATCTACTGCATTAAGCATTTTTTCGGCAATTACCTTTAATTTAAATATATGATTGCTTATCTTTGCTTATCAGGCAGCGATGAAAGCCGTGCCGTGAACCTCTGATTCTGAGCGACTTAAATGCTTGAACCACTGTAGCGAGAGTGTGGTTTTGCGTAAAGAAACAGTGGCGGTTAATTAATTTTAAATTAAAATATATTCAGCTTATCATATACTCTCAGGCGTATAAACATTATCACGCAGAACACCTAAGGCCGTGTATATGACACAGCCAACCCCGAATTTTCTGTCGTTTCTGTGGACTGGCCTAGCTTCAAGTGAACAAAGGGCCACCTGAATTCATTTCAGCATGGATATTTGACGAAGTTCAGTGCCAAGATATTTTTCACAGAACGTTGAATGAATACTTGTCAAGGATTATATAGCATTTTCGTACCACGTTTAAAATTTCAACAGCAGTGTTTCGTAGATTCAATGCCATGTGATGTGTTCAAATGTTCGCGTATATTCGCTTATTTAGCAAGAAAATCAGATTTGGTTTGACACAAGATGTTTTTACATTATCTAAATAAGCCAATATGTGCAGACATTTGTACACATCACACCCCATCTGGATGCGTTTTTAAACGTAAAACTAAAGGACCGAGTCTTAGCGGACTACAAATCAGGAAGCTGATTCGAACATCTACTACAAACTGGACACAACAAATTTTTATTTAACCGAAGAACACAAAAGTGTTTGTTTAAATAAAATTAACTTTCAAATTAACAATTTTTTTTATTATTATTTCGAAACAAACACTAAACTTTATAATTAACGTTAATTTCTTTTAATTTTTTTGCTCAATTTAGTTTCTTTTGGTTTCTTCGGACCAACCAACCGATTTAGTATTTTATATGTGAAAACAGCTAAAAGCCCTAAAGTTAAAAAGGCCACTGCAAATAAATCCCACAAATAGTATTGGGCAATATTTAAATTTCGTGCATGTGATTTTAGATGGTCCGCCCCCTTGTGTCGCGCCACATACTCAATCCAATACATTGTCTCATCGAGCGGATGCACCAGATTATCCCGGAAAATTACCGATAATTCTTTAGCACGTTTACCATATTTCTCATTTGATAACAACTCATTTATCTTTGCATTCAAAACTTCATATGTGACATCCTTGAATTGTACGTACAACCCAAAACCTGATTTTTCCGCTTTTTTCGCATTTTTATGTTGATCTCCGAAAAATGGTGTTATAAACATGGGTACACCGTAATACAGTGATTCTTGGCTTCCAAATATTCCACCATGCGAAATAAATAGTTTGACATTGGGATGGGCTAGAATCTCTTTCTGTGGCATCCACTTTTGTGTAAGAACATTTGGTGGCAAATTTTTGATGCCACCATCACATTTCCAGAGAACGCGTTGTTTCAAATTGCCGAATGTTCTTAGAAGCATTTCAAAAATATGTTCCGGTAATTCCATTGGATTCATTACGGTACCCCAGCTAAAATAAATCACTCCAAACTGTGCATCATCGATAAAGTTTTGAATATTTTCGGGAAGTTTATTTAAATTTGATGTCAATGTAATGCCTCCAATATTAAATGTTCCGGGCATTTTCGGTTGTGGAGGCTCAAATGCTATATGAGTATTGGCTAATAATAATGATTTTGAATTATCTAGATCCTCGACCGATGGTAAATTATTTCCGTTAATCTCCAAATCACCAAAAAATTCGTGAGCCAATTTATTCTGTTGTGGCAAATACCAAAATTTACGAACCACCAAATCAACTAATGATACAAAAGTATTTACACCACGTTCAAAGAATGTCATCTCATCAGTGTAGTCCAAAAGGTAGTGAGGGACAAAGGAGTATGGTGGCCGGAATCCTAATGTTTGCATCATATAATCTGAATAAGTGATTGGACACACCGATACAATTGCTGCCTTGTACTTGTGGGCAAACATTAAAAAACTTTCTTGGAAAAATTGTTCTGACAACACAATGTCAAATTTTTGAGTTTTATCTTTTAGAAAATTTTGAACGTTTGGCGAATTGAGCACATATCGGCTGGTTATTAAACCAAATTTCATAAGGATAAATAATTTGGGTAAAACTTTCACCTCTTGAGCTTCAAATGCTAGACGAGATGGACCTAGAAACAAAAAAGTGTATTGAAATAAACGAACCCCGCTCTATATAATGAAATACTTACGTATTGAATTCGTATCGAATGGTGGATCAACTGTTACTTCCGTGTAATTCAAATACTGTGTGGTATTTTCTTTAAATGGATAATGGGTGATGCATGTTACGTGGTGGCCACGTTCCAATAAACCTTTTATTATTGTCTTAAATAGCATGAAATGGCTTCGGCCCGGGAATGGGTTTAACATAAGGACATTATATCCATAGGCAAAATTTAGAGAGAGCAGGAATACAAATATTGTTCCAATTTTCTTAAATAAAATGAGAGAAATTCAATTTGATTATAAAAACATCTTTTCAAGGTGCGCTTATATACCATTTTTGTATCAAAATATTTTAGCCAACCACGGTAAACACAAATATGTTAACACTTTGAACGTTTATCACAAACTAATTTATAAATGTCATGGTGCAATTTACGTTTTGTATTCGTTTTCTTGTATACTATACGAGCACTTCGAATTTGACTTATACATTTTGCTGTGTAATGTACGATAATAATTTTGTAATATCATTATTGGTGGTTTTATTGATAACTGTAACGTCTGGCAATCAGGTCTAACTCATACTTATGCGGATTTCTTATCTGCGGAGATACTACAATTTATAGTATATTTGTAGAGCGAGTTTTTAAACCAGTTACTATAATTTTACGCTCTTTATTCTCCTTTTATTAATAAGTTTTAAAAATCGGAAATCTTTTCAATTTGAAATCAGTTAGCATTACAGTCTGAAATACAAAATGGGTTTTCATATGAATATGCCCAACTGTGGTTCTAACAGCGTTTAATGGAGATCACTGGTGATTTGGCGAATCGACTAGCTATACACATAGGGAGTTTTGCGGTGTTTGTTTTCTCAAACACATGCTGTATCAATTTTATTAACCTTACATTATAATCTTATAAATATCATATAATATTATAAATATCAAACTTATCGAATTTATGCTCAAATATCGAATAGCCGGGCTGCCATAAACAACCATCACTACACATTTTGGGTTGTTCGAGTTTTGTAGGATGACCTTCGGATTGGGAAATTCGGTACAATCTTTTCAAAGGTTAATGCATTCGGTTTTGCTCGGATTGCAGTTTTTTTTGTCTATTTGGACGATGTATTGATGGCATCCAGCTTATTCGAGGTGTACATGAAGCATGAGAGAATTGTTTTTAAGAGATTGTCCGTAACAGGCCTGATGTTCAATACAGATATATACGTTTTTGCAGAGCCAGTCTTTCGGGAATTCATTAAACGTGCAAGGGGTTTTACCATCGGCTGATAGACGCAGAATCATTGCGAAATACAAGAGAACTAAGACAGTTTATACTTGCCTCTTAGGAAAGTTATATTGACGATTCAAAAAACAAACAAACACTCGTAGATTGGTCGGAGATATCCACTGCCGCTTTTGAGAGGTGTAAGTTAAAATAATACGAGGCAACAGTGCAAATACATCCATTAGCATTCGCTTAATTATCAATTACGGTCGATGCCTCTGACAAAGCGGTGGCCGCAGTGTTGTACCAATACATATAGACGATACTAGGCAGGCGTTAGTTCATTTGCATTCAACTCTAGTTCAGAAAGAAGGTATCTGAAGCATTGTATAATATGCAACATCCGGCAGTCAAAGCCTCGGTTAAATTGCTGACGGAAAAGTGGTGGGACAGGCATATCAAATCGCCGGTAGGAGATTTTGAGGGGAGTTCAGGACGTTTCATCGAGGTACATCTCGATATCGTTGGTCCGTTACCGGTGTCGAAAAATTGTATCACGCTAGTAGACAGGTTTACTCAATGGGCAGAGGCAATACCTGTGCCGGATATTACAGCGACGACAGTGGCATTTGCAGTATATATCTCGCTTCGGAGTACCTTCGTACATTGTGACCGAATTAATTGTTAGGATTCGACCATATAGGCGAACCGCTGCTTATAATCCTAGGTGTAATGACATGTTGTAACGACGGCATGGAACGCTTAAAGCAGCCATTATGTGACATTATCGGCCGGATTAGACTTTGATATTGCTAACCATTTTATTAGGTTTGAGAACGGTGATTCGCGAGGAGTTACAGGCTTCATCCGCAGAATTAATTTATGGTAACCCTTTTGCACCATCATCTTTTGCACAATGTTGGGCAAATAGCGTTCGACATTGTGGCGGATAAATTAGCTCCTGCAAATCCATACACGAAAACATATGCTGATATCGTTGCAATTTTAAATACTCATTTTGATCCGGCTCCATTAGAGGTAATGGAAAATTTCAAGTTTCATAGTCATTTTTAACACAAAAATGAACCAATTCGTGATTACGCAGCATCATTGAGAAAATTATCAGTACATTGCAATGGTACCGGTTGGAAAGGTCAATGGAAAAATTCGTCTTTGCGGTGATTATAAAATAACCGTGAATCCAAACATCATGATTGATGGTCATCCATTATCCACAATCTAGGAATTATTTGCAAACATGGCTGGAGGTGATAAGTTTACAAAAATCGATCTCACAAAGGTATATATCTACAACTGGAGGTGAGACCTGAAGACCACCATATTCTGACATTGAATACACACAAAGGGTTGTACCGTCCAACAAGACTAATGTACGGTGTGGCATCGGCACCAGTCATATGGCAACGTCATATGGAAGTGTTGTTACAAGGTATTGACGGCGTCGCTGTTTCTCTTGACGATATCAAAGTGACAGCCCCTAATGATGAAACTCACTTACAATGAGTTGAAGAAGTTTTGAGGCGTCTTCAAAATACAATATGAGAATAAATCGGAAAAATGTGAGTTCTTTGCTAACAAAATTGAATATTGTGGATACTTGATCGATCGTAATGGCATTCATAAACAAAAATCAAAAGTTCAAGCTGTACAGGGTATGAAGAGCCCTACTAATGTGGAAGAAGTCCGTGCATTCGTCGGTCTTATCAATTATTATGGTCGCTAGCTGTACCCAATAAATAATCTCTTGAAGAAAGATCAAAAATTTATATGGGACAGCAAATGTGAGACCGCTTTCAAATCAGTCAAAGCCGAAATGCAAAAAGACACTTTTCTCGCTCATTACGACCCAAAATTACCGTTGGTGCTTGCTACTGACGCATCAAGTTATGGGATGGGTGCTGTGCTGAGCCAAACTTATTCTAATGGCGAAGAACGACCGATACAATATGCGTCCCAAACCTTATCAGCAATTCAACAAAAATATACTCAAGTGGATAAGGAAGCTTATGCTATTATTTTCGGGATGAAGAAATTTTTGCAATACCTTTATGGAAAAAGATTCACTTTACAAGTCGACAATAAGCCATTAACATAAATATTAGCACCGCATAAAGTGTTACCTACATTCTCAGCACAACGCTGAATTTTGATATTAAAGACCGTAATACAAAAGACCATGGCAATGCAGATGCCATGTCATGCCTTCCACTGGATACCGATGCTAAACTTAAAATCGATGATTACGACGTTCTCGATTTAAATAACATTGAAACGTTACCGTTACATGTAGATGAATTAAGTCGTGCTACAATGGAAGACAAATTATCGCTTCATTAATCCATGGTTTACGAAGTGGACGTGAAGTTCCTAAAAATGAACGTTTTGGAGTTTCTCAAACTGAGCTTTCAATACTCGAAAATTGCTTGATGAGAGGAATGCGTGTGCATGTGCCAGCTAAATTGAGAAGAAGAGTCCTTGATGAACTACATTCGACTCATTTCGGCGTCAATCGCATGAAATCTTTGACTCGCAGCTATTGCTGGTGGTTGGATATCGATAACGACATCGAATTAATGGCTCGAAATTGTACATTGTGTCAATCCAACCAGACGAACCCTCCAAAAATTAAAAGTCATATTTGGGAACCTGTCGATGCTTATAGTAAATGGCCTAAGGTATTTATATTAAATTCGAATACAACAAAGAAGACAATTGAGATTTGTCGTCACATTTTGGCTTGTTATGGTATTCCGTCTGTGCTATTATCTGACCACGGAACTCAATTTACGTCATGTGAATTCAAAATGTTTCCACAAATGAATGGCATCGTTCAGAAGAAAGGAGCTCCATATCATCCTGCGACTAATGGCCAAGCTGAACGATACGTACGTACCAATAAAAATAAACTCAAAATTGTTATTAAGTTACATACTTCTCACTTATCGTAAAACTATACATCCGTCAACAGGGAAATCACCAGCTGTATTAGTATTTAACAGAGAAATCAAATCAAGACTGAATTTAATGATACCCTCAGAAAAGACCAAAATCATCAAATAACAAAGAACTTCGTCGATCCTTCAACATTCATGATCGTGTTGCTGTTCGCGACTACCTTTCACACAATAAATGGGATTTTGGTCGTATTTTAAGCAAAGATGGAACTCTGTTCAATCAATTTAGATGTTGGTATAATTTGGCGTCGTCATGTTGATCAAATCAGATCTGTTGGACCAGATCTATTACCACTGAATCAAACAACACACCCACCAAATCCAAAACATTGGACATCAATTCAATCTAAGCAACCAACCATATGTAGTTATCCATCTGAGGCAATTTCTACTCAAGAATCATTGATTATGCAAGATCACTCAACAACATCTGATGCAAATGATGATATTCAACATCAAAACTCAAACGAACATGCAACCACTACTGATAAACCACCCATTTTTTCGTTTTCCGAACTGATATGTACTATATGCTTTTAGGGTGTATATTATGTATTGCATTACCAGTCTCATACTGTATCTTAGATCGGGCAATACTTTGCTATCTAAAATGCTTATATACATATACGGAGGAGCAGTCATATTGAATTCGGAAAGTAAGCAGCATATCAGATATATGTACACCTCAGTATTATAATAATAAAACATAATAAAATATGTATTGATAACAAATAAATAGTGTCTCATTTAATATATAAATAATTGACGACGAGGATGGGATAAAAGCACTACAATTATTACCGCTAAAGGATGTCAAAACCATCACACCCGTAAAGGGAGATGTCACTATACTGGAAAAAGACATCTTTGAAAGCAATGAGGATCTATTCAAGAATACAATCGGCACAATTCCAGATATTAAAGGTGCTGATTAAAACTGCGCGAAGGGGTTTCACCAATTTACATTAAACCAAGGCCGGTGCCGTACGCAATACGCCATTTGATCGAAGACGAAATCGAAATGCTGGAAAAATCAGGGACTTTAGAAAAGGTCGAACATTCGGACTGGGGAACACCAGTGGTGCCAATAATTAAAGCGGAAAATCAAATAAGACTGTGCGCAAATTATAAGGTTAAACTTAACAAGGTAATAATGGATGACAAATAACCAATCCCGAAAATTGATGATATAATGCACAAGTTGGCATAAAGCATAAAGCTTATTTACATATGGCTATGAATGAGGAGAGTGCACTAATGCAAACAATTAGCACACATAAAGGCCTTTAAAAGGTTAGAAAGCTAATGTTTGGGGTAAAAACGGCACCCAATATCTGGCAACGATTTATGGATGAAAATATCACCAATAATCTCAGCGGAACACAATGCTTCTTTGACGACATTATTGTCGCTGGTCGTACATTGCCGGAGACGATGGAGCGCGTACAGGCGTTGTTAGAGAAATTACGTCGATATAATATACACCTAAATAAGAGCAAGTGTAAATTATTCAGAGAGGCGATTACATACTTAGGGTACACCATAAGAGAAGCCGGTATTCAGAAGAATAAGGATAAAACTAAAGCAATCGCTGAAATCACTCGACCGAGGGACGTGTCGGAGCTACGCCAATTCATTGGAATGGTAACATATTACAACAATTTTATTCCGGAAATGGCAAACATTTTAAATCCCTTTTACAAATTATTACGAAATGACGTGAAATTCATTTGGAATAAAGAATGTCAACGAGCGTTTACTGATATTAAAGCGGAATTACAAAGCGATTCGGTATTGATGCCATACGAAGAAAAACTCCCATTGATTCTGGCGACAGATGCATCATAAAACACTAAATGGGGAACGACCAATAGCGTATGCGTCTCGAGCGTTATCAAAAAGTGAGTCGAATTACATAGCCAACTTCATAAAGAAGCGACAACCATTTACTGGGCACTTCTAAAATTTTTCAATTATTGTTACGGACGTAAATTCACTTTAATAACGGACAATAAACCTTTGGCAATGATTTTGAACCCAGATAAAAACCTACCGGCATTAACATTACAACGATTACTGAGTTATGCGCAATTCTTATCCGGATTTAAATACAAAGTTGAACATAGAGAGACAAAAAACCATATGAATGTCGATTTCCTATCTCGGCATCCGGTGGCGGAAATCGATCAACCAGAAGATAAAGAAGAACTTACAGTGTATCAATTGGCGGAAGATGTTCTACCAATTACGAGTGGAACAATTTCGAAGGCAATGAAAAGTGATAACGTACTATGTGATCTGTACAATCGTCTACAGACGGGAAGCAGTTTAGAAAGGACACCATTTAAGGGGCAAGAAGCTGAATTAACGTTACAAAACGGATGTATTTTTAAAGGAATCCGGATCTTAATTCCTAGCATATTACAAAAACAAATCTTAAAGGAATTACATATGGCACATATCGGCATCGTCAAAATGAAAGCTTTAGCATGAAGTTATTGTTATTGGAAAGGTATAGACTACGATATCGAGACAATGGTGAAAAGTTGTCGAGAATTTACGAGGGTCGCAAAAGAACCAGCGAAGGCTCCAGTGCACATGTGGGAACTTCCGACCATGCCATGGCAGCGAATACACATGGATTTCGATGGGCCTTTTATGGAACATTATTTTTTGGTGGTAGTGGATGCCAGAACAAGATGGTTAGAGGTGGCACCCATGAAAACTATCACCAGTTTCTATACCATCAGATCATTACGCGAACGGTTTGCACGGTTTGGTCTGCCACAAATAATGGTAACGGATAATGGGACAAATTTCACGTCCAAAGAATTCCAAGATTTTTTGCAAAGTAACGGTATCAAACAAAAGCTAACTGCTCCAGCACACCCATCCACCAATGAACAGGCAGAAAGAAGTGTCCAGACGTTAAAATATGCATTGCGGGCCGCTATGAATGATCCAGGAGATTTACACGTGAAATTACAGCGATTTTTACTTCAATACAGGAAAGTAATAAATTCGACAACAGGGAGAAGCCCAGCAGAACAAATGCTAAGATTTAACTTACGATCAACTATCGACCTGATTAAACCAACAGATAGAATAAATGATTACACAAATAGTAACCCATCAAGGTATAGACGGGAGCTATGTATAGGCGATACAGTCCAGATCCGTTGGTATCAAAACAAAGCGATCAAATGGAAATTCGGCAAGGTTATTCAGAAAGAGGGTTTGCTACACTATGTGATTGAGGTCGAGGGAAAATTGCAACGTCGACATATTGACCAGATTCGAGCCACAGGGGTTGAAGGAAACAGAGAGGGTTACTCGGACTCGGTAAAAAGGTATCCAAATACAGAAGTATGCCCATCGAAGAAAGACGATGATGGTAATATAACTAAAACGGAGAATATCGAATCAACAGATGAAGTGATTGATCCTAAATCGGAACGGAGTCGCAACAAATAGGATGTACATCCTCAACGGCTATCTCAGGGCAACCCGGAGAGAGTATAATAAAAGGGGACGGAACTGAAATTACAGCGGGGCATATACGAATGGATTTACCAGAGGGTTCTACAGTTCGACGTTCTGGCCGAGTGCGTCGAGCACCAAATAGGATGAATTTATAAGGTATTCAGTGCCAGTTATTATGTATTAAATGAGACACTATTTATTTGTTATCAATACATATTTTATTACGTTTTATTATTATAATACCGAGGTGTACATATATCTGATATGCTGCTTACTTTTCGAATTCAATATGACTGCTCCTCCGTATATGTATATAAGCATTTTAGATAGCAAAGTATTGCCCGATCTAAGATACAGTATGAGACTGGTAATGCAATACATAATAGTGTGTATGTCAGGATGTGCAATTCGAGATTGATACAGGAAGCGCAATTTCAGTAATTCCGTTAAAATTTTATAGTGAAAAACTATCGAATATACAGTTGTTGCCATTCTCATGGGAAGTAAGAGTTACACTGTTCCTTTTGTGGTTATTAAAAGTGGTTGTAGGCCATTAATAGGCCGTGATATTTTTAAATTATTGGGATTGGAATTTGGTGTGGTTTTTAGTTAAAAGTTAGGAATGTATAACGGTGAAAAAATTAATTTTAAAATAGATAGTCAAGCTCAACCAGTGCTTGTACGACCTAGATCGGTACCGTTTGCCTTTAAGCGCAAGCTTGAAGATGAGTTAGAACATCTGGAAAGTTCGGGTATAATTTCCAAAGTGGAAAATTCACTATGGGTTACCTTTCGGGTGCAAGCCCGATTCATCTATTTTTCAATCCATTATTGAAAAGGTTCTAGTAAGTTTCGAGGGTACAGTAGCTTTTGTAGATGACATTGTGGTAACAGGGCGTGACGAGACAGAGCATTTAAGAAATTTGCGTGTAGTGTTGGGTAAACTACAGAATGCAGGATTTACGGCAAATGTACGTAAATGTGATTTTTTTCAAAATAGTGTGAGTTACCTTGGTTTCGTTATATAGATTCGGAAGGGTTACATAAAGACAGAGCTAAAGAATAGGCAATTGTAGCGATGCCAAATGCCACGAATGGTACCCTAGTCAAAGCATTCTGTGGGATGGTAAATTATTATGCAAGGTTTTTTCCAAATTTAGCATCGGTTTTAAAACCACTGTACGATCTTACGAGTGGAAAAACGACTAAATTTGTTTGGAATGATAGATTTGAAGCAGCAATGAATCAAGTAAAAAATGTTATAACTTCTGATATAGTGCTAGCACATTTTGATCAAGATCTACCGGTCATGATAACTACAGATTCTTCGGAATATGGTATTGGTGCTTGTTTAGCTCATAATTCTGGTGAAAGACCAGTAGCTTTCGCGTCTAGGTCATTATCCAAAAGTGTGAAAAAAATTATTCGGTGATTGATCGGGAGGCCTTAGCAGTATACTTTGGTGTAAAATAATTTGAGCAATATGGAACGCAAATTCTTGATTCGAACCGATCATAAACCATTAGAAGCGATATTTGGTGGTAACAGCAGAGGTATTCCAAGCATGGCGGCAGGTTGCAAAGAATTTTTTTTTTGTTTTATTTTTTTTTTTTTTTCGCGTATTTGTCAATTTTGAAAAATTTATTATAAATAAATATAAAAATAAAAATATTAATAACAATATTTGTATATATATGCATGATCTATAATATAATATATATTTTAAGTGTTATATGTAAATAATAATTGTGTGTGTTTTAAATTTTTAACTTGTAGTGGTTATTACAAATTTGTAGCAATGGCTCTGTGCTGTGTATGTAATGTTAAAGTGTCTGAACACTTTTTTACTTGTGCAGGTGAATGCAATAAACTGATTCATTTTGAATGTGCAGGGATTAAAAAACCTGTGTTTGATGCCATTTCGGTAATTCCGAATTTTTCTTGGCGATGTGGTATGTGCATTGACGTTTATAAAATTCTCAAGGAAAAGAATGATCAGATGAGTAATTCTATTGACGCTATATCAGCGTCCTTGTCCTTGATAAATAAAACATCTGCTGCCATTAATAATAACGTGGAAAGTTTACTAAAACCAATCCCACCACAACAGTCGTCGTCTGCTAAATTAAAAAAAAAAATCAACACAAACTAATTTGGAATTGGCTTCGCCAATACGTACAAGATCTAAGAAAAATGTTAATAATACCATAACGACGGCTACAACTGCGGTTACATCTTTAACTAATGACGGCGATCATATTCCAGTGGTTTCCAGTTCTACTACTAATTTCGGTGCTTGTACGACTTTCGCTGAAGTGGTGAAAATTCCTGCCGTTGTGCCTGTTGCAGCATCGAATGCACTTGCTTCTCACAGTGGTGCTCCGGATCAACCAAGCAAATACTCAATTGCGTCTGTTTTGCCTGTTGCTGCTATGTTGAGGGCTGTGAGTACGTCTGCAAATGCGAACAATATTGATATATCGTGCGGTGCAACTGGTAATATAAAATCGTTGCCATCATCACGAACTATCCAAAAGAACATACGAAATTTTAATATTCGTGGCACTAATACCTCACCAGATATTTATATTAAAACCATTGCGCCGAAATGTTGGCTTCATTTATCAAGATTCGATACTCTTACAACTGAAGATGATATTGTGGCTCTGGCTAGCAAATGCTTAGGTCCGAGTGTTTACAAGGCAGTTAAACTAATTCCTAAGGATAAAGATATCCACGAGTTAGAATATGTATGCTTTAAATTGGGGATCAACGTGGAGTTTCATGATAAGGCTCTAAATTCGGATGCATGGCCAACCGGTGTATTTATTAGGCCCTTTCATAAGCAAAATTTTCGGACAGGAGCCTCATATGTGAAATTCCGGATACCAGCTGCAGTAGTCAACTCTGCCGAAATTTAAATAACGCAGGGTCAAAGGTGATGACAAATGACAAATTACTTTTACTTCGATGTACTATCACAACGCCTCTAGTATTCGGGGGAAAGCTAAATTATTCTTGCTTGGCGTTCTTGATAACGATTACGATGTGATTATCATATCTGAAACATGGCTTACTAAAGGGTTTAATTCAGAGGAATATTTCCCACCCAACTACGTCGTCCACAGAAAAGATCGACATGAATTTTGTACCAGCCTTAAAGGTGGGGGTGTGTTGATTGCTATTAAGAGTTCGATCCCAAACGAGCTCATTGCATGTCATCCAATTTATGATGTAATTGCTGTTCGGATTAATGTATCCGAGTCATCTATCCTCGTGGTGGCTGTATATGTTCCCTCTGGATCTAATATGGAATATTATATGGGAATTGTTAATTTCATCAGTTCTGCGGTCATGCCATTGGTTCGTATTAAGGAACAACTAATGATTATAGGGGACTTCAATCTTCCCAATATTACTTGGTTTGATGTTGATGGAGTTTTCACATCCTCTTCTTCTGACCAGAAAGAATTAGCAGTTACTGATTATTTTGCTAGCTTAGCAATGATGCAGTTGAACCGGATAAGCAATAGTCGGGGCATATTTCTCGATTTGGTTTATTCAACTGATCTTATGTTTTCGGAGATTTCACCTTGTGAAGATTTTACTCGATGTTCGAGCGTTTACCACACTCCAATTACCATATATATATATTTTTAGAGAATTGCAACACTACGTGTACTTCTAGTAATTCTTTGCATTTCGATTTTAGGCGTGCGGACTACGATTCGTTAAACGAATTTCTTGTCGGTTCTAATTGGGACTTTCTCGAGCGAGATGAAAATTTGAACCATTCTATTTTATTGTTCAACGGGCTGCTCAAGACTGGTATTGAAAGCTATGTTCCATCAAATAAAAATGGACCTAGGTTTCATGAGCCGTGGTACAACAAAGAACTACTACGTCTTGAAAAAAAACGGAATAAGTTCCATTCTTTGTATAAGTTACAGGGCGCTGAGTTTTATTCCAGATTCAACTTAGCTCGTAAAGAGTTCAAAACTTTAAATTGGTTCCTTTACAACAACTACATTTTGCAAATAGAAGAGGATCTGACTTCCAACCCAAAAAATTTCTGGAATTTCATAAATGGTAAAAAGAAGGTTGTTGGGTTTCCTACTCCAATGACCTTTCAGAACTCTTCCGCAAGTCAACCCTCTGATATCGCTAATCTATTTGCAAAATTTTTTGAGTCCGTCTATGTAGTATCTGGGGATTCTGGTACCAAGCTTATAAATAATCGCGATTGCTCTGATTTTAATTTTTTACAGTTTACTGAAGCAGAAGTTTATGATAGCTTATCTCAACTTGATAGTAATAAGGGGGCAGGACATGACGGTTTTCCACCTATCCTTATTAAGAATTGTGCAGAGAGTTTAGCCCATCCACTGACTCTAATCTTTAATAAGAGCCTACGTACTGGGATTTTTCCGGATCCCTGGAAACTGTCTTTCATTCGTCCGATTTTTAAATCTGGCAGAAGAAGTGATATCAGCAATTATCGCGGAATCGCTATTCTTGCTGCCATACCAAAACTTTTCGAATCAATGGTACAGAAATTCTTGTTTTTTCATGCAAACATTTTTATTTCTCCTGCTCAACACGGATTTTACACGGGTAGGTCCACGGTTACTAACCTAGTCGGTTTTTGTCAACATTTATATAGTAGTTTAGAACATAGGCAACAAGTGGATGCTGTTTACACCGATTTTTCGAAGGCTTTCGATAAAATTGATCACTCGATCCTTATCGATAAGCTGGATAAACTAAATTGTCAGTTTATCCCCATCAGGTGGTTGCATTCGTACCTGTCTGATCGCTACCAATTTGTTAAGATAAATGATTTTAGTTCTCGCTTATTTCGAGTTACCTCTGGAGTTCCTCAAGGTAGCCACATTGGTCCACTTTTATTCTCATTATTTGTCAATGATGTTGTTGATTGTTTTAAATTCGCAAAATGTTTGCTTTACGCAGATGATATGAAGATATTTGCTCCTATTACTGGAGTTTCTGACTGTGTTAAATTACAAGGTGACTTGAGTAACTTTTGCAGTTGGTCATTTAAAAACAAATTATTGTTGAATGTGGGTAAATGTAGGATTTTATCATTTTCTCGTACACACTCACCTGTTCTTCAGCAATATTTTCTATACAATACCGCTATTAACAGAGTTGAGGTCATAACCCACTTAGGTGTAACCTTTTCTTATGATCTTACTTTTACCAAACACATTGATTCTGTTATTTCAAAAGCTTATATTATGCTGGGTTTCATTAAGCGCAATTGTAAAGACTTCTGCAACCCACTCACACTGAAAACTATCTATGTGTCCTTTGTTCGTTCCATTCTAGAATATGCTTCTCAGATTTGGTCACCATTCTATCATTGCCATTCATACAGAATTGAGAGCGTTCAAAAACAGTTTCTTTTGTACAGTTGTAAATTATTAAAATTACAACGATTAGATCACCGACGAGATGTTGCATCCGCTATCTTCGTTCAAGATGTTCTGACTTCCCGAATAGACTGTGTCGATTTACTGGCTCGTTTCAACTTTTACGCTCCTACACGTTGTTTGCGCCGTCGTCGTTTGTTACATATTGATCCGGTTTCTACAAACTTCGCACTCTCAGAACCAGTTTTGAGAATGTCGCGACTCTTTAATTCGGTTTATGACGTTTTCGATTTTAACATGACAAGAAATTCGTTTAGAAATGAGCTGTTTAGATTTTTGTCTATCATTAAATAATTGTTAAATGTTATTTTTGTGCTAAAATATTGTATAATAACTGTTAATAGAAAGTGTTGTTATCGTAAGTGTTGTTATCGTACTTTGATAAACGGTAACCTAAAACGGAAGAGACATGCGAACCATGTAACAAAATCATTAACGAATGCAAATACTGATAAACCACAAAAGGGCACTGTACATTCTGAATGAACAGTGAATGATGTGCTAAATGAGAAAGTCAAGATGTCTGCGCACAAGCCCAATATGTCTGGAAGTAATGAGAGTGATAACAATTGTCGGGTTCAAAATACGAGTAATGCGGTCGTAGGCCCTATTCAGGGTACTGAGACTATAACGAACACAGCTCGGCCTAAAAGAGTGATTAAACCACTAATAAAATTAAATCTGTAAAACAATAGAAGTTAGATTAAGTATTTTTAAATGTTTATATAGTACGTTAGTTTTTAGTTGAAGATCTTACATTATATAATTATAATGTTATTAGTTAAATTTAAACTTAAGAAGGGAGAAGTGATATGTATGCTTTTAGGGTGTACTAAACACCGCTGTACTAAATAGCAACATTGCATTGTAAACCCACCTAGTGGAATAAGAGTACATGATAGTACTGTCAAAAGGATTAATAAAGCATTCTCTATTGTAACGCTTGAGTAGCACGACGTATATACGCTGTTTCATTTGTATAAGCGTGTATCAACATAACCATTAGCAAGTGTATTAATCACCCCCATAATACATATCACGAACCTCAAGAAATTAGTTTGAACAAAAATGTTGAAATCAATGAGCCATTTGAAATAAGAAAATCAAACAGAAACCGTAAGCCAGTAAATAAATTAAATTTATAAATATATTTCATATATATTTCTTGTTACAAAATCTTAAGATGTAATTTTTTTTTATATTCGGTAATTGATAAAATTGATTTGAATTGTAATTTTTTTTTCTCGTGGAGGAGAGTTGATATATGTAAATGTAAACATATCTGAATTTATCTATTGTTATTAGAAGCTCACTCCAATGTGAGGGGAGAATAAGATGAACTGTCAAATATTTAGTCTTGTCTATCTCGAACCTTGCATACGAGCTGCTTAAATAAATTATAAAATAAATATAATTATAATTGATTATCTATTTGCTGAGGTTTTAATATACAATTCCGTTTGCCATTATACTTCGTACAACTACATTTACTACACACGCATGTGTGTGGGGCTTTACAACCTCCGTATACAACGACTTGTATCAAGTAATTCAGCGTCATAAGAAATGTTTCAATATAAATTGGAACGGTAAACGAACATGTATGAATTATCAGCTTTGAAGCAAATTATGGTACATTACCGTAGTAACGCAATCCTTTAAATGTTGATCCATAACTATTGGAATACCACTGACTTAAAGGTTACACGAGTTATCGGCTCGTTCAGAACAAGTTTCCTTTAAAATTGGCCAATTTTCCATTCACGTTTCGTTCTATTGAGTTCATTCTGCTTAACATTTCTTTCCACATAGATTCTTATCGATGTTATCCAATTTTTTATGCACCTGCAATATCCATTTCTTTGTATTGCTTCAAGTTACATTGTGCCAAACTGTACTAATATTATGCCACAATTAATCTCAAAACACGATCGTTTTAACGATACAAAGTCAACATTTGGGATGAATAACAATAAAAAGTTTGAGCATTGCGCCCCTCATGCTTACTTAGTATAGTGTATAGTATAAAGCACACAGTTCTCTCATCACATCGCTACTCTCTTGTATTTCTTCTAAACGCGTGGTCTCTCCCAAACCGCAACAAAACAACAAACAAATGATTGTTATTGATCGCGATCGCGAGTCGACAAGCACATTCGTCGTGAAATAGTCAAAGTCAAAGTAGCATGAACAATTCTACAAAGAACAGTAACATCTTGAACTCAATAAGTCAACACTATTATACATCATAAGTTGCTCGCATCGTTGTCTTATCTTATCGTGATTAGTTTTGTAGGTCATTTAGCTTGTGAATTTGAAGTTTGTGTACACCTAAATAATCGTAAAGTTATTGCAGAATATAAACAAAAATTAAATACAAAATGGTGATTAATTGACTCATGGTTTGTAGTGTACGGTATCTTAATAAATTAATTTGGTTTTGTATTTTCTTTATTCTATACAGATGTTTAATCGGTCAGTAGTGTGTATCGCCTTAGTGATAATCGGAATAATTAGTACTGCAAATGGATACAATATACTGTTGTTAACACCATTTCCTGGGAAAAGTCACTTTTTAATGTTTGACACTATAATCCATGGCCTTCTGCAGCGTGGTCATCAAGTCACATGTGTCACCGGAATCTCACTCGATGCTAAACCAAAACATACAAATTATACAGAAATTTTAATTGATCCACCATTCGATTTCGATAAGATATGTGAGTTCACTGACCCCGCGTCATGTTGTCACTTTTATATTTCATTTTTTTTTTTGTAGTGCCACCCGAACAAATCTTTAAAGAGCACGATAACTCCGTTATCGCAAATTATATTCGTGTATGGGGATTTAATTTAGTAATCAGTCGATTTAGTTTACAGTCGAAACCGGTTCAACAATTTATAATGAATGATCATCAACAATTTGATTTGGTAATTGCAGAGCAATTTTTTCAAGAAAGTTTTCTAATGTTTGCGCACAAATATCGAGCACCGCTTATCACGATCAGTACGCTTGGATATTCAGATTATCAAGATCGTGCAATGGGATTACGTTCACCATACTCATTTGTGCCACATCATTTTAGCGTGTTCACCGATCGTATGACATTTTTTGAGCGTACCCAAAATTTACTACTGTCACTATTCGATTTAATAGTTCGCACCACATTTTATTTACCACAACAGAATAAAATTGCGCACGAAGCATTCCACCATTTGGAACAAGATGGTCAAAAATTACCAACGATTCAGGAACTTGATGGCAACAAAGCTTTAATTATGGCTAATACACATCTGGCACTCGATCGTCCACGTCCAAAATTACCCGGTATGATCGATATTGGTGGATTATCGTTGCGTAAAAAATTAAAACCGCTATCGAGCGATATTCAAAAATTTTTGGATGACGCAGAACATGGCGTAATCTATTTCAGTTTTGGATCTTTTATAGTACCGTCAAAAGCACCAAAAGAGACCCTCGAAATATTAGTACGAACTTTTCAGCAATTGAAGCAGCGCGTTTTATGGAAATGGGACTCAAATTTTGAAGGTTTACCCGCGAACATAATGATTAAGGCATGGATGCCACAAAATGAGATTTTAGCCCATCCAAATGTTAAACTATTTATATCGCACGGTGGCCTATTTGGATTACATGAATCATTATATCACGGAGTTCCATTACTCATTATACCATTCTATGGTGATCAACGGAAAAATTCGGAAAAAGCTCAAAACGCTGGATACGCATTAAGTTTGGATTTCGATCAAATAACAGTGGATCGATTGGCAAACAAACTAAACGAAATGATAACCAATGATACGTATCGGATAAAAGCCAAAGAATTATCGTTCATTTTTCAAGACCAATTGGTTGATCCATTAGACGAGGCAATGTATTGGATCGAATATGTGGCACGACATAAGGGAGCCGAACATTTGAAGTCGTTTGCAAGGGATTTAAATTTTTTCCAGTATTTCATGTTGGATGTGTTTGGTGCATTTTTAGCGGCATTTATCTTGTTCACGATTGTAATGTTTAAAATTTTTGATCGACTATTTGGTAAGAAACCGGTCCCATCAGTAAAATCATCCAAGAAACACAAAAAGAAGCAATCGTAAGGTTGGTTTTGGGACATTTGTTTAAATAAATTATTTATGCCAATGACATTTTGTAATTTTTGTTTGGTATCCAGAAAAACAGAACTTAACTTACTAATTCAGCTGCTAAAACAACGTAACTCTAATTTTTCGAAAGGAGATTTTACAAAGTTTATGGAACGAGGTTTGAACCCATTTTTAAGCTCTACAATCCCTTCTCCTTCAATGAATTCAGTGGTGGTCTCGATAACTCCACTGCTATCGTCTTCGCATATTAAACATCCACGCATTGTATCTACGTAAAGGAATCCATAGTATAAGTAACGCCCATCTTGTGAATCTGACAGCTCTTCGGAATGTCACCATTTTGTTTGCTGTTAAGGGTTAATTTGCTGTTTGCTCTCGTCGCTCGTCCGTGTTGTATCGGTTGCCTTTGTTTCGAAGTATTTACTTCACAACCGTCTGCAGCTGGTGATGCCTGCCTAACTTCCGTGTTAGGTTTTGGCAGGCCCATTTCTTCCATCTCGTCACTATCCTCAATTGGAAGACGGCTGATTTTGATGATTAGCCTTTTAAGCAATCATCAATTACTGCTTTTTATGGTTATGACCCTAACTAAGTCAACTTTTCCACTATGGACCTCTTGAACTCTTCGTCACGGCCATTTTTCTGGAGGTATCTGGTTTTTTGGTCCACGTGCTTTGTTTTTGTAGCAGTAACATATTCTTGAGTTATTTTTTGCAGGAACTTTCAACGTGTTAAATGGTTGATATTTTCGTTCAAAACGCTTGGTTCGGTCATTGTTCTTGTAGGTTCGCCTATAAGAAAATGATCTGTTGTTAATGTTGTGAAATCGGTGGTCGTGAATAAGATGCTTCCATTTGGCAAACTACCGTAGTCATTTCTTCAAATTTTAAAAGTTGTTGTCCAATTATCCTATGCAAATGGTGTTTGATGGATTTAACTGCTAATTGTCAAGCCCGCCCATCTGTGGTCCTCTTGGTGGTATATGAGTTCGTTTCGCATAATTTTTGAAGCTCCTATGAAATTGGTAGCGCAGTCAATATCAAGGTCTAGGTCCGAACAAAACCCTTGGCATATAAAGTGAAGCGTTTCAATGGTGCTATGAAACCTCCCGATGACAAATCGCTTACTACTTCTATGCGAATAGCTTTTACTGCAAATCATATGAATACTGCTAGGAAACCTTTACAGGTTTTGCGACCTCGACTTGTGAACACCGTAGTTGGAGTAGGTTTACTCAGGAGTATTGACTGATTGCAGTTCCGTACAGGATTACGTTAATAAATTGGTTACATAAGCTTATAAGCTGAATGGGGTCGGATTGGCTGTGATGGATGAATGGACTGGAACGTTGCTATGATCGGATCTACCAGACGAGTACAGACCGATGATAATGGGCATTGAGGCTTCGGGTATTAAGATTTCTGCCGATTCAATTACAAATAAAATTTTGCAAGATGTCAAGAGTGAATCCATGACAAATAATGCAGCATTGGTTACGAAGAAAGTTAAATTAAAAAGTCAGGACAAGAAGTTCATTCGATGTTACAATTGTAACAAACTTGGTCACTATGCGTCTAATTGTCTAGAGAAAAGGCCTACAAGGCCTCAGAATGGAAAAACTTTGTTTGCATCGTTTCTGAGTAGAACCGCTTCATCATCAAAATGGTATATTGATTCAGGAGCTTCAGCCCATATGACATCGCACGGGGCTTGGTTCAAAGGAACCACAGAGCCACCACCGAATAACGAGGTCATGACTGCGAATGATTCTCGTTTGACTGTCAGTAGTGTTGGTGACATTCAGCTGGAGACCGGTGATGGAAGTGTTGTCAACGTAAATAAAGTGATGTTTGTTCCAGATCTGTGTGCAAACCTTTTATCCGTCAGCCAAATAGTAAAAAACGGTAAAAAGGTAGTATTTGACAACAGTGGGTGTAATGTGGCGGATTTAATCCATTCTGATTTATGCGGCCCAATCGAATGTGCGTCGCTTGGAGGTGCGCTTTATGGTGTTCGCTGACGATTTCACAAGATGCGTTTTTGTCTACATACTTGAGTCAAAAACAGAAGTTGTAAATACTTTTGTGAAATTTAAAAATTTTGTTAAGAACCAGATTGGAAGGATGATAAAAGTTTTACGTACCGATAAGGGTAGTGAATATTGTAATGAGCAATTTTTGAAAATCAATCAACGCATGAACCAAACTATAGTATAACGTGCGCGAGGAAACCATTTTGGGCAGAAGCAGTGTCTACCGTGACGTATACAATTAAACGTTCACCGTGTAGAGTCATTAATGGAATGACACCAGAAGAAGCGTGGTCGGGGAGAAAACCGGATTTTGTCGCGTTTCCGAGTGTTCGGTTGTGTATGTTGGGTGCATATCCCAAAACAGAAACGGAAAAAATTTGACGCAAAGTCGAAGATGGGAATCTTCATTGGTTATAGCGAAGTATCGAAAGCCTAGAGGGTGTATGTTCCCGATACAAAGCAGATTACAGTTAGTCGTGATATACTTTTTCACGAGAACCAGCATATTGAAGAACAGATACTATCAGAATCAGTCAGTTCCTCTTATTTAGATATTTTCCCGGAAGCATCGATAATCGATAATGATGACATCGGAGATTTGTCACAGATCACAACCAATGATCCAGATCAGAATGACAACTCTGCATCATCTGATGAAGTGACCAACGGCGATACATTTTACATGACCAGTGAACAAGAAACTGAGAATGAAACTCTTCAAGTAATGGCTGATTACTATGTGCCTCCCAGAGATAAAAAATATACATTCCGTTGCAACTTCGTGAATGTATTTTCGTTTTTTTTTCTCTTTAAAACTTTGCGCATTGTATTCTACTTTTTATAAAAACATCACAAATACTCAGGAATAATTTTTGAATTTCATTATACTGAACCTTATTTGAGCTTCGTGTTTCTGTTTTTTTTAAATACAGTATTTCGTTTTTTCTATTCTTGTATTTCATTTTGCATTATACATGTATTATGAACAAAGATCAAAATTTAAATACTTTACAGAATGAATTAACAATCCACATATTCAAAAATTTTTGTATTATGATTTTACTTATTCGCCACGTGATGAATTTGGAATTTTTTTATTCATGAATTTCAAAATCGTAAATACAGTATTTCAAAGAACGAATATTCGTATGTTATACCACAAGACGATCGAAAATTTTCGATTATACGAGACGTATTGCCTGAAACACCACGAGACCGAAGGTCGAGTGGTGTTTTGCAAAGGCAATACGTCGAAATAAGGGAAAATTATCCATTGTCGTGTGGTATACAGGAGACTATATCTTGAATAAAGAAAACAATAAATTTAAATAGAAAAGTTACAATTTTAAAAATTATAAATAAATGTACAATTATTATAGATATTTGTTGCTGCATTAGACGGTTGAGAAGACGGTTCCTTTAAGGAAGAAGACGGTTCTTTTAAGGAAGAAGACTTAGGGCGAGTTCTTCGTTGGTTGTATTTTAATCAAACTGGTAATTTCGCACATTACAAAATTGATTAAATTGTCTTAAAACATATTCGTGAGTTTTTTTTTGTATTTGCCGGCTTGTTGTTTTCGATCATTTCATCAATTATTTGTAAAGAATTATTCCCGAAACGATCCATTTTGGATTTATTGAAGTCGATAACTGGAAACTGACATATATAAACAGAATTGTTGTTTTTTCTTTTGTCAAATTTCAAATTTGCTAAGCCTACACGATTTTAATTATGCTACTACATTTTACAAATGTTTATATAATCGATTATACAAAGGCTTATATAATCGATGTAACCATAGTTACTATATTTTAACTATTAGAAAAACCAGGCATACATTGATTTTTATAATTTAATGAGTGATATAGTCAGTATAATAAACGTATGAAGAATGCAATGAAGCTAAAATAAAAGTACGAACTCCATCGTTATCTTAGTTATTTATATTTTTATAATATTTAGGTGAGTAAGTACACCTTTTGGGGTAAGGTTGGTTAAATGGCCAAAAATATAATTAAATGACTCAGTTTATTTATCTTCGCTCCCAAAACCGTCTAATGTACAATATTAATTTGTTTTTATTGCCAAAACTTTAAATATGGCCGAGTATGATGAAACTGGCCTATTTCTCAACCGACTATGATGAAATTTGACACGTGCGTTGGAAATGGGATTCTTTAATGATTTTTAGATGAAGTGATGATGGCCAATTAGGATGGAACTTATCTATTTCTCAACGGATTTCAGTGGAATTTGGCATATGCAATAGAAATGGGATTCTAAAATGATTTTTAGATGAAGTTCTGGAATATGGCAAAATATGATGGAACTTGCCTATTCCGTAACCGATTATGATGAAATGCGACGTGTGCTTTGAAAATGAGATTCTAAAATGAATATTAGATGAAGTTCTGGAATATAGCTAAGTATGATTTAACTTGCCTATTCCTTAACCGATTATCGTGAAATTCGAAATGTTTGTTGGGCATGAGGTTAAAAAATCATTTTTAGATGAAGTTCTGGAATAAGGCTAAATAGGATTTAACATGGATATTTCTTATCCGGTTTTAGTGAAATTTGACATCCGCCATTGAAATGGAATTCTAAAACGATTTTTGTATGAAGCTTTGGAATATTGTGGAAAAGGTATTCTTAAATGACTTTAAGTTGAAATTCTGGAATATGGTTAATTAAGATATAACTTAGCTACATTTAACCTATATTGATGAATTTGAACGTTTCTGAACACAAGGAAATGTCCCACAAAAATTTATTTTGGATGAGGTGCTGAGAAATAGGTCAAACTGACTTTTATAATGTTGTCCATTGAGATTTCGGTGAATGATGCAGCCGTTGAGGTTTCTTTGAGGCAGCCTAAGCGTACTATTTCAATTGCTAAACGATCGAGATTATCAGCATTATAACATTGAAATAAAGTTATGGACTTTTTCGCCAATCTTTCGTGTAAACTTACGGTTATGTTTTCTGAGTATTGGGCGTCCGAGAGTATATTTTGCAATGTTTAAAAATATATAGTGTTGGAGCACACGCGCAGCAGAATTGGAACTACTAACGATAGTGTAGAGCCTCGGATTAAAAATATAACTTTAGAATCTCATTTCAATCGCAAATCTCGAATTTCATCAATATTCAAGTTCTACCCTAATTAGCCATATTCGAGAACTTTACCTAAAAATCTTTTTAGAATCAAATTTCCATCGCAAATGTGAAATTCTACTAAATTCCGTTAATATCTATAAGAAATAGGTAGGTTCCATCATAATTGGCCATATTCCAGAATTTCATCTAAAGATAATCATAGAATCCCACTTCCAGCGTAAAAATCGAATTTCATCATAACCGCTTGATAAAAATGTAAGTTCATACTTGACCATATTTCAGAACTTCACCTAGAAATAATTTAAGAATACCATCGTAATCGGTTAAGGAATAGGCAAGTTAAGTCATATTTGGCCATATTCCAGAACTTCATCTAAAATCATTTGAGAATCCCATTTCCAATGCACACGTCGCATTTCATCATAATCGGTTAAGGAAAACGCAAGTTACATCATAGTTCGCTATATTCCAGAACTTCATCTAAAATCATTTTAGAATCCCATTTTCAAAGCACATGTAGCATTTCATCATAATCGGTTCAGGAATAGGGAAGTTCCATCATATTTGGTCTTATTCCAAAACTTCATCTAAAATCATTTTAGAATCCCATTTCCAACGCACATGTCGCATTTCATCATAATCGGTTAAGTAATAAGCAAGTTCCATTATATTTGACCATATTCCAGAACTTCATCTAAAATCATTTTAGAATCCCATTTCCAACGCACATGTCGCAGTTCATCATAATCGGTTACGGAATAGGCAAGTTCCATCATATTTTCCCATATTCCAGAACTTCATCTAAAAATCATTTTACAATCCCATTTCTATCGCATATGCCAAATTCCACTGAAATCCGTTGAGAAATAGATAAGTTCCATCCTAATTGGCCATCATCACTTCATCTAAAAATCATTAAAGAATCCCATTTCCAACGCACGTGTCAAATTTCATCATAGTCGGTTGAGAAATAGGCCAGTTTCATCATACTCGGCCATATTTAAAGTTTTGGCAATAAAAACAAATTAATATTGTACATTAGATGGTTTTGGGAGCGAAGATAAAAAAACTGAGTCATTTAATTATATTTTTGGCCATTTAACCAACCTTACCCCAAAAGGTGTACTTACGCACCTAAATATTATAAAAATATAAATAACTAAGATAACGATGGAGTTCGTACTTTTATTTTAGCTTCATTGCATTCTTCATACGTTTATTATACTGAATATTCGTTCTTTGAAATACTGTATTTACGATTTTGAAATTCATGAATAAAAAAATTCCAAATTCATCACGTGGCAAATAAGTAAAATCATAATACAAAAATTTTTGAATATGTGGATTGTTAATTCATTCTGTAAAGTATTTAAATTTTGGTCTTTGTTCATAATACATGTATAATGCAAAATGAAATACAAGAATAGAAAAAACGAAATACTGTATTTAAAAAAAAAACAGAAACACGAAGCTCAAATAAGAACATTCAGTATAATGAAATTCCAAATTCGTCACTTTGCGAATAGGTACTCGTATATTCATAATACAAAATTTTTTGTATTTTGTGTTTTTTCAATTTCATTATACGAATATTCGTTCATTTTTGAATGTAAGGATTGTTAATACATTCTGTATAGTATTTAAATTTGATCTCTGGCTGCCTCCTGAAACAGTCGAGATTAATATAAATGAAGGCGAAGCTATAGGCGTTCTTCTAGACAGCCTAAGCAGGCTAAGCCAGTAAAATGGAATGACTAAATGACTTACAATGTGCATTCAATTGAAATGAATGATCCAGTCACTGTCAGCCAAGCGTTGAATCGAGCCGATAGTGAGAAATTGAAAGAGGCCATGTGTAACGAATACAGTTCGTTGCAACAAAACAGCACTTAGAGTTTTGTTGATCATCCACCGAATCGAAAGCCGATAAACTTTAAATGGGTTTTCAAAACCAAGAGGGACGCAACTGGAAAGATCATAAGGTATAAGGCGAGGCTGGTAGTTAAGGGTTGTTGCCATTTGTCAAGAGAAGGGCATTGATTATGCAGGAACTTATGTCCCGGTAGTCAGGTATAGCTCGTTTAGGACGTTAATTGCAATTACCGTGAAATATGATCTTGATATAGATCAATTGGATGCCGTGGCGGCATTTCTACAAGGAGATCTCGATGAGGAGATCTACATGATGCCTCCGGAAGGTTATGCAAAAGGCAACAAAGTGTGTAGTCTTAACAAATCATTGTATGGCTTAAAACAGGCAAGCCGAATTTGAAATATAAAGTTGGATAAAGAATTGTTAAAGTCTGGTTTAGCCAAGTCCAAAGCCGATCCGTGCATCTATTACCAAGTTAGTGGAAGTAAAATGATATTTGTTGCCGTTTATGTGGATGACCTGATAATATTCATGAATGACAAAGAAATGAAAAGGAACCTCAAAAAAAACCTGATGTCAACATTCAAGATGAAAGATTTGGGTGAAGCGCGCTATGTATTAGGTCTACAAATAATACGCGACCGCAAGAATGGTTTAATTTGGATTGACCAAGAACAATATATCAACGAGATGTTATCACGTTATGATATGGCGATATGCAATCCGGTATCGACGCCTATAGACATCAATCAAAAACTGTCAGCGGAGTTTTGCCCAAATACAAACAGCTGTTGGAAATATATTGTTTGCGGCTCAAGTGGCCAAACCAGATGTGTGTTATGCCGTGAATTTAATTAGTCGATTCAACAATAACCCAGGACGCAGGCTCATTGGACAGCTGTTAAACGGATTTTGCGTTATTTAAAGGGAGGTGTAACGGCTAAATTGGAATTCAGAAAAAATGGTGGCAGCGGTTTGTCTGTATTTTCTGATGCTGAATGGGCAAGCGATTTGGACCAGAGACGATCAACTACAGGATATGTTTTTACATATCAAAACGGTCCAATATCTTGGAATTCCAGAAAACAAACCCACAGTGGCACTGTCAACAACTGAGGCGGAATATATGGCGTTATCTTCAGCCACACAGGAGGCGATTTGGTTAAACGGATTACTGCGGGAGTTATTTGTCGAAATTTCAAAGTGTGTGAAAATTTTTTGCGACAACACGAGTGCCATTAATCTAGCTACAACTATACGAGTTACCATCCGAGAACTAAACATATTGATGTAAGACATCACTTTATTCGTGACATGGTAAACGACAAACGTATCGAACTTGTGTATGTTTCGACCGACAAGATGTTAACAGATGTATTGACAAAGGTACTCAACACTGCCAAACATCAGAAGTTCGTTAATGCAATGGGGTTTTGCATTGTGAAGAAATAGAATTCTAGTGGTGGTATTGAAATGAGAATTATATTTTGGTTTTATTTTTATCAGTTGGTAACATTGATTATAGAGTTTGTAATTATGTATAACGTCATTAAAAAAAAAAAAAAATTTTGTTTACTTTTGTATTAATAATATTTAATAACTCCTTGACATTTGAGGTTAGGTACAACATTATAATATAGTGTTACAATATGTATGGTGTTACCATATGTATATAAATATATTTGCATTTATTTATTGATATATGCTAGGTTTTTTGACCCGTAGACCCTTGCTGGTAATAACTGGTTGCTCCTCTTGAGGCATCGAATTTCTAGATTTAACCTTTTCGTTTTTATTCTCTTCAACTGATGGTTGATTATTGGTTGCTGATGAACTCAGTGGCCCATCGCTTTGGCCTGGTGATGATGTTTCAGTTGATGATATAATTGTATCTGTATCCTCAGCTGATTGTTTATTGTTGATTGGTGATGAACTTAGTGACTTATCAATTTTACCCGGTGATGCTTCCATTGATTCAAATTAAACTAGATCCGGAATAAGCGCCTTAGATCTTTCTAAATGAATAGTGTTGCGTCTATATCTCTTGCCAGACTTACTCTCGACAACAACTGAGCGTGGATATATTGTTTTTTCCACTACAGTTGCTGATTTCCAATCTCTTGGACCAGCTTGCATAAGCACTTGCCCACCAATTTCCAATTGTTTGATTGAACTTGATATTTTGTCAGCATACACCTTTTGCTGGAAACGTAGACGTGCCAATTCTCGCGTGACATTATTAATGATGATGGAATGAAATTTCTGGTATTGCGGCTGAAAAGACGTTGACTATGAGAACCAAGTTCATTACTTCTGGGTGTGTTTCGAAGCATTAAGAGTGCCTCATAAATATCTGTGTTTTCAACAAATGTTTTAACGTTTGTACATTCCGCTCAGCAAATCCATTTGATCTTGCATAATGTGGACTAGATATGCGATGATTGAATAACCATTTGTTTGCAAATTGTTTAAATGTATTTTAAGTGAACTGTGGTCCACCATCGGATTCCAAAAATTCAGGTATTCCATGAGTTGAAAACCATTTTTTCATTTGCAACACCACTTGGAGGTTGGACAACTTTTTACGATTTCTGAAATATCCTTTGTTTGACCTAGCCAAAACTGGCTTTGTCTGGCGCTCGCTAGTGATTGATTAATACCCGGATGACCTTTATGAACCCAGTGTATAACTTCCCGTATTTCAGCTTGAGGGACGATTACCTTTGTGCCTTTGAATAGTAAGTTAGAGTAGTAAATTGTGGTATTTACGAACTGCGTTTGGCAATTTCTCTTCCTCCTCTGGCTATCCCTTCATAACAACTGATTTTAATAATTTTAATTCCGCATCGTTATTGGTTAATTCGACAAAACGTTGCTTCGTGGTCTCTGACATTGCAAACACTACGAACACTTTGTATTCCGACTCTTCTTCTTTTGGCTGATCGTTCGTATCAGCTGATGAATCACAGTCACGACTCAAAGCGTCTGCAATTGGTATCTGTGTACCTTTTTTATATACAATAGTTGATGAGTATTGCAGAATGTCTCACAAGATTCGTTGTAAACGTGCTGGAGCCTTTACTAATGGTTTTTTAAAAATTGTTTCCAGTGGCTTATGGTCTGTTTCTACTAGCAATTTTTTACCATACATATATTCGTGGAATTTTTTACACGCAAACCGTATAGCTGTTGCTTCCTTCTCAATTTGTGGGTAGTTCTGCTCAGCACTTGTAAGCGTCCGTGTTGCATAAGCAATAGGATGATCCGTTTGCATTAGGCATGCTGCTGACGCTTTCGAGCTTGCGTCTACCGATAACTTTACGTCCGTATTTACGTCGTAATAGCTCAAAACTGGTGTGCTTGTAAGGGTTTTTAATATTTTTGTATATGCTTCATCTTGTTGAGCATCCCAAAACCAAGATGTTCCCTTTTGCAATAACACTCGCATTGGTTCTGTAATATTCGAAAGATTCGGTAGAAATTTATGCAAATACGTAATTATACCAAGTAGTCGTTGCAATTCTTTGACGTTCATCGGTTTGTTGCATAACCGGTTGGAGTAAAAATATGCCCTAAAAATGTTATTCGTTCTTTTTCGTATTCACATTTTTTATCGTTAAGTGGAAATCCTGATTTTTCCAGTCTACTCCGAACTTTCTTCGTAATTTCCCGAAGCTCTTCTCTCGTTTTAGCAAATAAGAATATATCGTCCATGGCTATTTCACAATTTTCGATACCTCCTAATGTTTCGTTCATGAGTTGCGAAAACCCTTCAGGTGCCGACGATATACCGAATGGTAAACGTAAATATCTATAACGACCCCATGGCGTGGCAATCACTAAATATTTGGATGTTCTTTCAGTAACAGGAATTTGCCAGAACCCTTTGTTACAATCAAGTTTGGTAAATATTTTGATTGTTGTCGCCTTTTTTAACTATTACCAATGGACTAACTGCCGATGCAGGTTCTTTAATTGGCTCGATTACTTTCATTTCGACAATGTTATCTAATTCTTCTTTAACATGATTTTTAAACGCATGTGGAATTCTTCTGGGTGGTATAATTTTAAAATTTGGACTATCAATAAAGTCGATGTCATATTCGTATGTATTACAACGTCCAATTTGTTGAATTTGTGCACCCGAATAACTAACCTTAATTTCTCACACATGTCTGGACCTAATATAGTCATGAGATTACCTTCTACTATTTTAAATTTCACTGTAGCGGTTGCTTTGGATGATGTACAAGTGGTTTTCACTTCACCGAGGACAGGTATTGCACTATGGTTGTATGTACGTTTGGTTTTTGACTGTTTTAATTCTAATTTCAGTCTTTTTGCTTCATCAGATGACATCACATTGCATTCTGCACCCGTATCAAGGTTAACCGCGACCTTTTTATCGCCAATTTGTAAGTTTTCTATCCATTCCCTAACTCCCCGACTGCTGCAACTTTCCTTGATTTACTTTTCTTAGTTGGTTTTTTCTGTCGATTTACCCGACACTTTATTGCAAAGTGACCCTTTATACCACATGTTCTACACTTGGTATTGAATGCTGGGCATTGTTTCCTTCCGTGTTCATTATCACACCGACCACAATGAAATATTTCGTTTTTGACTTTATTTACCGTAACTGATGTATTTACTTCAGAGATCTCCTGTTGTATGTCATGCATTTCTTTTTCGGCTCTCTCGGCAGCTCTACGTATTTTCTTTGCTTTTCCTAAATCCAAACTATCTTCCACTCAAAGTTTTTGACGAGTCTGTTCTGATTTGATTCCAACTACTATTTGATCCATTGTAAATTCATCAGAGTCCTCAACTTTATATCCGCAAACGTTTTACTTGGCATTGTAGTCTTTGAAAAAAATCTTAAAACCCTTATTATTGGAGCATTGCAAAGGCATTATTATTGGATGCTGAGAATTGAAAGCAATCCTGGCGTTAGACAGTCTGCCGTCTACTCGCAGTAACCCATTCTCATATATTTTTGGATCAAGTGACCCAAGTTGAGATTCAGTTTGAGGTTCTAATTGGTTACTTACTTTATTTCTACAAGCCTCTATAGGCCTCTTAATGTGCAATCTATCGGGTTATCCTCTGATTTTACATAATTCCATTGTAGTGGATGGAAATAATATAGATTGAATTTCTACAATCACATCGCAACAAACGTTTTAAACTTCTATGGTTTTCCTCTGACCCCAAACCAAAGTGATCATAGAATCTGTCCACGCAAATATTTTGATATCAGGCACTTGTAACGTTTTTTTTTATTTTTCTTAGTAGTTTTGCTAAACGCACAGCGGCGCACAACTCCAATCTGGAAATTTTTAATTTTGCCTTTAATGGTACCACTTTGGTTTTTGCAATCACTATATGGTCACAGTTGCATATGCATCTTCCAATGCAGTATACATAAACCGTTCAGTTCACCTGGCTCATCTTTGTCACGCCTGATCCGTCGTTGTAGCTTAATTTCCATTTTGAGTATTTCTTGGTTGTTGCTACTCTATTTCCTTAGAAAAAAAAACCGCCTTATGCTTTAATACCATTGTTAATTATTGTTGCATTAACAGTGCTTGTTCTATCGTGTTCATACCTGATAATACTTCATCAACATAAAAATCTTCAGTGAGCGCCTTTTTTGCTGCTGAGTATTGTTCACCGTCATCTTGTGCTAATTGATGAAGAATTCTAGTGGACAAGTATGTGGCTGCCGGCAGCTTTTGATGGCAGTTTTTTCAGAAGCGTCAAAAACCATTCTTAACTTGGTTGTTGAACTTCATGAATTTGGTTGTTTCTTGAAATCCACATGAGTTTTAAAATGAACTTTCGTACAGGCGTCATGTTTCATTGTCTAACTTTTTCAATAAAATCAAAAATTAGTAATGAATTCCAGGACTTAACGTTTATTCCATAGTTCTTAATCGCATGTAGGCACTCGGTAGTCGTATCATGCATATTTCTAATTGCAGATGACGACTCAGTTGCAATGGTTGGCTGGTTCAGCAATGTATTTAGGTAAGCTGAGATGAGCAGTATTTTCTTGTTGTATCGGTTGTTTAATATACTCCAGGCTTTTGCATAATTATCTGCCTTCGATTCTAGACGACAAATTAGTTTAGCCGCTACTTCAGTTAAATGAGATGCTACTCCATTTCATGTAATCTCCATAGAATACGGGTATTTCGATAGGTTTTAATTTTATTTCCATCTCCGTATCACTCTTTGTTGTATTCTCTTCTATTGCAGTCGTCATACTTATTGCTATCTTGGTGTACTCTCTTCTTAAGGTTTCATAATATTCCTTTGATGCTTCAACATATATTTCTTCGTGTTGCCAATGATCTGTTCCATTGCGCATTTCATTTATCGTACAGAGAATTGCATTGCCTGTTTCCCTTGTTGATCTATAAGAATTTCTTTTGCATTGTCAATTTCTCTGGACAATTCTCACATTTTGACGTCCTGTCTTCTAAGCATTTGCTTCAATGATTTGTTGTTAGTTTGCCAAGATTCCTTTGATGGTGCATCTGAAACTTCGGTTGTCTGATGAACCTCGATTTTCTCAATTGGTGGAAGGGTGACTCAAGACTGGATTGTGGAGTTAGCGAAGAAATTTTTTGTAAGTCTTTAAATCACTGTTCTTCCGACGTTATATGATCAGATACATCGTAGTTCTGACAACAGCACAATATATTACGAAAAAACAAAATTTCCCAATAATAATTCATGGCCGGTATCTTAAAACTTTCCATCTAATTTGACTATTTGATCCATTGTTTATATATAGTATATACAGCAATACATAAGCAACATTTGTGACATGGGTTAGCAAATTAAAGTTTATTTATGCTTTTTTAATGTCGATATAAGCTTACATAATGTTCTATGCGTAACATAATGTAATAAATCGGGAGCACAAAAAAGAATAAAAGTCGGAAAAAACATTTTCCGATGGATTTTTAATAACAGAGATTTGATATCTATTTGGTCAACTAAACTAAATTTTATTGATTTTCATTTCAGCCTATAGAGGCTGAAAAGAGGTCAACAGACTGTAATTTAATTTAATTATCAGGATATGTGCATTAAATCGTAAAAATATATCCACTTTTGGGTTTCTTTTTGAATGGCCGCCCACCGTATACTTCGCTTAATTTAAAATGATATCTCGCGTAGATAAAAAAAAAAAATTTTTCGTTACCGATTCAAATAAAATATTTTAAATGGGTTTTGATTCATCTTGGAAAATTTAAATGAAAAATTATAAAATTGAATTAAAATTAAATATCTTTTCGACTTTCATATTTTTTTTGCGTGGGTCCATTCTATATACGCGCTCGATATACAAACCCAAGGTACGTACATATTACGGAACAAAATTTTTGTAACGATGGAGTGGGCGATGGATACGGAATGAAAATATAGTCTTGTATAAGAATATAGCATACAACTTTGATGTTTATTAACAACGGAAGAGAAGGCGTAAGATGAAAAAATAGTATTGTCGTATCTTTGCTTAGGGGGAAAAATGTGGGAACGGGAAAAATTGAAGAAAAAAAAAAGAAAAATATTCTGTGATTCAATTTAATAATGTTTTAGAATTGAAAACTTGAGTTGGATGAATAGGTTCGATGCTTATATACAGCTCCTATAGTTCAGTTCAACTTTAGATGTATACAAAATTTAATTACAGATCTCTTTTTATTTTAAATTGCCCGTCTGTTTTGTGATTCGTTATTACCAGACGTCATCGAACTTGAATGATGTCAAAATATTTGTTCAGTTCAATATATGTAGGTGCCGCATCTTCCAAAGCTTTCACAATTGTTCATAAATAAATGAATGACCAAATTCGACAAGTGAAAGATTACTTTTCTCAAGTAAGACTTAACCGATTAGGGTGAGATTCGTAAGAATGGACAATATGGACGGCGATGCCCGCTCTAATGAGATTTGACTATAGTAACTATACCAGCAAAATAGGGGATGAATGAGGCGCTTTCTTAAAATATTTATGTTATTCTATGAAACATAGTTGGAATAGGATAGGGTGTGGTGTTCCAGCAATTCCATACAATTTTCTAAGAAATAGATAAGTTTTGAGCAATTGCCTCATCCATCCTATATCTACCACTAACAATACGGTTCTTTTGTAAAGATAGATTTTACAAATTTTAATTGAAACTGTCAAATAATTTATCAATTTTTTTCATTTTCTATTACGTATTTTATACGAATTGAAGAGAGCACTTCTTGGTGCCCCTCTCATCCTTTTTGTATAATAATCCAGTCAAAATGTTCAAAGGGGTCGAAAGGTACGGTTGTCGTGTCCAGACTACTTTTACTTTATGTTTTTATGGGCGTAGATTACGAAAAATAAGTCTCGCAATAAGGGGTTGGGAGCTAAAACCCTTAAAAATGCAACAATAAAAAATATCCTTTTTGGAGGTAGTTTGTCTCGTTTAACTTAGTCTACGCAAATGAAATTTTTATACTTTCTATTGAAAACTTGAGTAAATTTACATATACAAATCAAAAAAATTTACAAAGGATTATTGTTGAGTTATTAAGTGTGAGAGAGTCTTTATTTTGTTTTTTGTTTTTAATGCTAGCCGCTTGTGGCGTTCTCATTCGTATGTACTTTCTTTGGTTTGCTTTTAATAAATACCTCGTGAATGGACGCTTGTCATTTTTATTTGCGTTATACTTCTTTTTATTTAAGTCTATAATCACATCAGGTTTTGGGCCCAGACCCACTTAAATAATCAAAGGAAAAAGTATTAAAAAGTTCAATTTGTTAAAATTCGTGGTTAACGAGTTTATTGTAATTATTTTTCTTTCTGTGTAAAAAGAGAAAAAAAAAATTGTAAAATGGCGGCAACGTTTGCGTCCATAGAGAAATTGCGTGGAAGAGATAACTATGAGACATGGAAATTTGCTGCTTAAGCATATCTTCAAATGAATGGCCTTTGGAGTCATGTTGAGGGCACATGCAAGGAAATTGATCCAGTAAAGAAAAAAACTGAAGATTCAAAACCGAGGCGTCGATTATTTTATTAGTGGACAGTGTGAATTTTTCACACATTCAAAAAGCAAATACGGCGAAGGATGTTTGGGACAGTTTAAAAGTAGCGTTTGAAGATTCTGGTCTACTTCGTCGTGTAGCACTCTTGCGCGAACTTGTTTCAACTAGACTGGTCAATTGCGGGTCAAAGGAATTTTTTGCTAATAAATTTATTATGACCGCTAACAAGTTGAAAGGTTCCGGCATGGAAATAGACGATGAGTAGATTGGCACATTGTTGTTGGCCGGATTAAGCGACGAGTACAAGCTCATGATTATGGCGATAGAGAGTTCTGGCACAAAAATTTCGGCTGACTTAATAAAAACCAAGCTACTTCAAGAAGTTCGTTTGGATGATAGAGTTGAGGGCTCTGCCTCTGCATCAGCCATGCACGTCAAGCCAGCGAAGTCAAACAATTATCAGAAAAAGAAGAAACAAATAAAGGAAAGGAAATGTTTCGGATGTGGTGAGGTTGGTCACTACAAAAACAAATGTCCGAAAGCGAGGATGGCTAGTCATTCGTCAGTATTTTCGTGTTTGACGGCATGCAATCTTAAATCGACTGAGTGGTATGTAGACTCTGGTGCCTCTGCACACATGACATGTGAACAAGATTGGATGGAAAATCTCAAACCAGTGTCAGAATCAGGAGAGGTCACGATTGCAAATCAATCAAATTTAATGGCCGAATTGATTGGTAATGTTTTACTCCAGCTACGGGTGAATAATCGTATAGTGGATACTACAGTTCATGACGTTCTATTCGTGCCAGGTCTTTGCACAAACTAACTGTCGGTCAGTCAGTTAGTTGGCAAAGGACTAATTGTTTAGTGCAAATGACTGCAAAGTTTTCGACAAAAACAACAAATTACTGGTTGAGGCAAAAATAAATGCAGGGATGTTCAAAGTGGCACAGACGATTGAAACATGTTTGAGGGTCAAAGTTGAGGATTCATGGGAAGTATGGCATCGTCGTCTAGGACATGTAGGTCACGATAGCTTGATGAGATTACGAAATGGTTTTGTGGACGGGATGAGTTTTGTCGGTGGTCAACAGGACAAGTGTGAAACTTGTTTAAAGAGGAAACCGACTCACCTTCCGTTCCCGACAGCAAATCTCGGGCTACCAGAGTACTAGAACTGGTGCACACTGACCTGTGTGGTCCAATGCCAGTTGATTCATTTGGCGGCTCGCGATATTTTGTGACTTTCTTGGATGATTTTAGCCGCAAAATTTCCATGTATTTCATCAAGAACAAATCAAACACTTTAAATGTTTTCAGGGAGTTCAAAGCATTTGCGGAGAATCAAACGGGTCACAAAATCAGAACGTTGCGTTCAGATAATGGAACAGAATACTACAACAAGGAGTTTTCTAAGTTCCTCCGCGATTCGGGGATACAGCATCAAACAACTACACCGTATACGCCAGAGCAAAACGGCAAGGCGGAAAGGATTAATCGAACATTGATCGAGCGTGCGAGATGTATGCTTTTTGACGCAAAGCTTGACAACAGATTTTGGGGTGAAGCTGTCAACACAGCGGCTTATCTTGTGAATCGTTCACCATATCGTGGGGCTATCGATAAAATGCCGAAGAAATTTGGTCCAACAAAAAGCCTGATTTATCCAACTTGAAAGTGTTTGGATGCAAGGCAATGGTACATGTTCCGAAACAAAAGCGCATCATGGTCGGCTACAGCGAGAATTGTAAAGGCTATCGAATTTTTGATTTGGAAGTTTTGATTTGGATCAGTCGTGATGTCGTTTTTCTGGAGGATTAACGCTGTGAAAACAAGGTAATTGATTGTAACGAATTTTCTAATCATTTTTATCTATTCGAAGATGATAGCAATAAAGTGGAGTATGAGGCAATTGTTACAACAGCAAGTTCAGAAGGCGTATTTGGATATCGAAATAGTGAGAATCTAACAGATGAAGATTCAATTCACGTTTCGGATAGTAATGAACCGTCAAATGAGGAAGTGAACGATGTTTCGTTACAATCGCATCGTTCATCGAGAGAGCACAAGTCGACGAAAAGTAATGATTTCGTTTATGTTGTATCACGTGTTCAATTGGATGATCCATTGTCAGTGGAGGAGGCTATATGAGCAGCTCAAATGCGTCTCACTGGAAAACAGCTATGGAAGAGGAGTATCGTTCTTTAATCGAAAACGAAACGTGGTCGCTTACAGATTTGTCACCTGATCGTAGAGCAATTCAATGCAAATGTGTTTTCAAGACCAAGTACAACGAGAAAGGAGTGGTAGATCGGTACAAGGCTCGTTTGGTAGTGAAGGGTTGTGCTCAGCGTAAGGGCATTGATTATGAGGATACATTCTCACCCGTAGTTCGCTACTCGTCGATACGGTTTTTGATTGCGGTGGCTGTGAGATACGATTTAGAGATCGATCAGATGGATGCGATTACAGCGTTCCTTCATGGTGATTTAAGCGAGGAAATTTATATGATTCAACCTGAAAAGTTTAGTGATGGAAGTCAACGTGTTTGTTGTATGAAGAAGTCGTTATACGAACTCAAGCAGTCCAGTCGTGTATGGAATCAGCGTTTGGACACTGCTTTGAAGAATTTTGGCATGAAATGCTCAAATTACGATGCATGCATTTACTATCTTATAGATGGTAGTAAGATGTTGATTGTGGCAGTATATGTTGACGACTTGCTCATTTTTTCCAATGACAAAGTTTTGAAAGCTGATTTGAAGTTGCAGTAAAGCCGTTGCAGCAATTTAAAATGAAGGACATTGGCGAGGCCAAATGTGTGTTGGGCATGCAGATTACGCGAGACCGCAAGTCGGGAACGATTTCCATTAATCAAAGCCAGTATATTCAAAAAATACTAGAACGCTTCCAAATGGTCGATTGTAATAGTGTAAGTGTTCCAGCTGATCCAAATCAGAAACTTACTTCAGAAATGTCGCCGAAGAATGAGTCAGATCGCGAATCCATGAAGGATGTGCCATATCAAGAAGCAGTTGGAAGCTTGTTGTTTGCTGCCCAGGTATCACGACCAGATATACAGTTCGCGGTAGCAGCTGTCAGCAGATTCAATAACAATCTAGGCGTTGCACATTGGTTGGCAGTAAAGCGGATCATGCGATATTTGAAAGGTACAATCGAGATGAAATTGACTTATTCAAAAAATGGAAATGAAGTAGTGCAAGGTTATTGCGAATCAGATTGAGCAAATGATTCAGTAGATCGACGTTCGACAACAGTATATGTATTCAAACTGCAAGGTGGAGCAATTTCATGGGCGTCAAAGAAGCAACCAACAGTTGCTTTGTCTACAACTGAGTCCGAATACATGGCTATGTCTTTGGCAACGCAAGAGGCTATTTGGTGGTGGGGTATATGTCAGGAGTTGCTAGGGGAAAATAAATGTTCAACCATCATACAGAACAAAGCATATAGATATTTGTCATCATTTTCTGCGCGAAAAGGTTAATGACAACTGAAAATTGCTGATGTGCCTGTGCTAAATCTAGTTTAGATTATGGATCCAAGTTAATTTAATTTAAAATCCGCCTTTCGGACGCACACTATGTCTCATGAATTCAAAATAAAAGAGATGGAGAATAGGTCCCTCGGAAAGTTTGAAATTTAACATGTTAGCTGACTATTGTTGGTACATGTAGAGAGACAATAAAAAACCAATGAAATGGAAAAGAAATCCTTTAAGTAGTAAGATGATGTCGTGGATCAATGCTGTAATTTTTGAGGTTAAAAATACTAGGGCATCAAGATAAAGTATGAAATTAGTTATGTTGTTACAAAATAAGTGAATCCCTATTTTTGGGTATTTTGAGGTTAGAAAAAAATCCTGACCCGATGAAGCAATTTGGATGCCGGATTTGCTTTCAGTGCTTCAAAAAATATAGGAATACACTAGCGGCTTTTAAAGTACAGAAAATGTTTACTAAGCAATATCTGGTTTAGCAGCTAGCCAAATATTTGTATATAGTATGTCCGAATTAGACCCTGAGCCGATTTGAAAATTACGTGGTATCTTTTCAAGTCAACTGTGGCAATATTTGATTCGAGCCGCACCAAATCGCACCTAAATACAATGAACTCATACAAACACAACCCCTTGTGCCCCTACGCATATATATCAAACACACACATCCGTTCAACTGGAGTCACACGACAATATCACCACCAAGTACAATGATGAATTCCACTTTGTACATGTCCCCCGCTTTCGTCATCGCAGACATTATCATCGAACATATCATCGGATATCACCGGCATAATGGACAGCATGGCCGACCGCAGCAGCAATATGATAACCACCACAATCAGCTTCATCATTATCGGCCGGACATAGGCAGCAGCAACGTCGCCATCGGTGGTAATGCCATTATTGCCATCATTGCCGCATTTGATGACATCATCACCAACAACAGAGATGACCACAGCAGCTAAAACACCAACCGGCAGCCGTATTATCGCCATCACCACATCAGGCGCAAATATTATATAGATGTCATCAGCGCCTTCGTGACCGTCATCATCGTCATAATCATGGCAACCATGACAGCAACTTCAGTGAAGGAAGATAAGAGGTGCCCACCGATATTTGGTCAATGCGTCCTGCTCCCATCCTATCAGGTGCGGGCCTCAACGAACATCCTCTTTCACAGCTACTGACACAACCATCGATCGACCACATTCTCCTCCCTTTCACTCGGTCTCTGCCCATCGACTCCGTTAATGAATCTTACGAGATAAGACATTTCAACGGAGCGATCGCCACTCCTGTTCGGCTGATCAAATATCAGTCTGCAAACACACAGACAGACCGAAACCAACCATGTTTCGCATGGGGGAACTCACTTGCGGGGGAGTCCTTTAGCGGTTCACCCAATAAACCACTACAAACTTGGCAGCGCACATTCCACCTCGAATGTGTATTGGGTTGACTCCCCCTTCATGCTTGGCTGGACCAATAGCATCATAACGCAAATATACACAAAACAAAATAAAATTAAAATTAATTTAAAAATCATAAGTTAGTCTCGTCTCAGATTTTGTGCTGCGCGCACGCGCTCTAAATTAAATAAAAATAAAATTTATAAATTTAAATATTAAATTAAATTTGTAGCGTGCTAAAATTTAGTGTAAAAAAAGTAAATATATCGCACACGCTAAAATTGTTTAAGTTTTTATTGAAATTTCGTCAACTCTGCTTACGGTTTTTGAAATATTTTGAAATATTTAACTTAAAGGTTGGAACGAAACGAATCTTATGTACCGCCCGGCTTTAACAGGTAATTTTGGTTGAATTATATATATTTTATTTATTAGATACATATCGCACGCATTGTTGCAGAATATGGGGTGAATATTTTTTTTGACTTCAATGATTTCAAACTTAATGCAAATTTCGTCCTTTAATAGAAAGAAATGCCGAGTTTTATTTCATTATTATACCTCCTTCGGGGGTACGTAGTTTTCACATTACAAAATCAGATATTTTGTCTTTTTAATGTACTAATGTGTAAATTATTCTTAGCAAGTAAATTATTTCAACATTTTGAGCTATTTAAGGTAATTTGAACCCCTATAATAAATCCTTTGCGATTTGGGGGGAGGGGGGTTACCTAAATTTACTCAATTTTTATATCAAAAATATGTAAGTAACATTTGTACTATATAAACATAAACACGACATACCCCCAAAACCGGGAGTTTTTGGCATTTTTAGGGATGCAACTTCCAACCTCTAGTTGCGAAACCTATTTTTCGTAATCCTAAGTATACTAATATAAAGTAAAAATAGTCTGGAAACGGCAACCGAACTTTTTACTCCACATTATCTTGAGCTTTCATTAAGAAATCAGCATAAGAAATGGAACCTCGTACAATCAGGAAGGCCTAACAAAAATGGAACAGACTTATTATCACGAAAACCATAACTTAGGGAATAATTGTCATTTTAAAAAGAATAAAATTCTCGAAAGTTTTATTGAATTCGCGCTTTTATGATTTAAAAAAAAAATCCAGCTAATTGTAGTAGTAGTAGTAGTTCTTATACTACTTCTCGAGTAAACGTGCTCTAATAAATCCGCACTTATCTAAATAACAACTTTAAACATATGTACTTTATGCAGATGAATTTACCATATTTCGAATTGCATGAAGACTCAAGTAATATATGTATCATGTCCCGACTACTTTTAGATGATAAAGTTGCATCACTACCAGAAGTCGCACTGTGTTACTGGAGGAAGCATTGGAAACATTTTCAGGACCGGTAGTACATATACCCGAAATACCCGGTAATAAAACGATAGTACCACTCCGAAAGCCAAGGAACCTACATATTTGTCGGTTATTTAAATTTCAACATTAATATTTCTAAGGTAGGCCCTATTATGGTAAGAGGCATTTTTTCTTTCAAGACTAGATCCAAAGGTATTTAGCAGAAATCCAGATCTTAATATATCGGGTATGATCCAACCTGATATCTCAAATATCCTTTTCATTCAATTTGGTAAATAAGCTCAGGGTGATACAGAAATTTGTCTACTGATTATCTGCATGCGGATTCGAAGAGTAAGGTCTGCTCCATTTATGTACGGGTATGCCCATCCCAATTTGGGTCAATTGCTAATTGTTAAAACACGCTCCATTCAATTTGACAACCACACGAAATGGAATAATCCAATAATTACAAACGTATACAGTATCAAAAAATGTGAAATGATAAATCATTCAACCATCCATTAAAACAAGAATAAAATAACAATACTCAGTAAACATGTATCGCATAAATACATATGTATATCACCCATCCCACCTAAACAAATTATAAAAATTACAAAAGTCCAAAAAAAGAAAACAATAAAAAACCCTCTAAAATCCAATTAAATAAAAATAAAATAAAACCAAACCTAAAAAAGGATTGAGTCTATCTGCTCAACTTCAATTTTCATAATCATAAATCCAATTAAAATTAATATCCAGTTTTTCCCCTCCCCGAACCATTCCCGTTTCCCTCTCCTCTTTCTTTATCATCATCCAAAACCATACATGTAAATATGTATACACATATTCGTCTATACATAAATCCATCATCGAATTGATGTTGTTAGCTTTTCCAATTTTTCCAATTAAAAACGAAAACAAAATAAAACACATAGAGAACCAAACTAAACCTCGTTTATGTACATATGATTTGTACGAATGTTCGAAATGAAAATAGACCATAATTTGGGAAAATTATTTGTTAAGAGGAAAACAAAACAAAAGAAAACACAATGGTTTAAATAAATAGAAAAATATGAAAACAACAAAAAAAAAAAACATAAACAGAACATAACATAGAATATTATGTACACAAATATATCCTAGTTGAACCCCGCTCTCACACATGCTGGTACAAAATCAATCATAGAACATACAAACATGAATGGTTCAGATTCCTTTTATGGGATCGTTTTATGGAAAACAGCAACAATTTTTTTTTTTCGACTTAATTTTAGTACTTTATTGGTATGTGTACATACGTAACAAATCAAACAACAAATTTGTTATGTATATGTGCTTTTGTAAGCCCAGATTATTTATAATATTGTATGAGATTCTACAACAGTATGTCGCATCGATATGAATAACGAGCATGTTTGATTTGATTTTGGTTTTTAGTCACGAAGTAAAGTTGTTAGGTCAGAGTTTTCCATATAATGTTTTGTTTATGCGAGGGTGATATTTTGATTTACGATTCGGTACATATTATCCATCATTTCATATAAATTCATTGGTTCGTGGGCCTCTTTCGCTCAAACATTTATTATGTCAACATGTTTCATTTTCAGGAATATAATCAAGCTAATCTTGTTAGGCTTGTTGGGCAACGTTTTCTTAAAAAATATTTTATTAATGGTGGCTTTGTTCCTTTGAAGTTTTAAGATTCAATTGGTTGATTAGGGTCTGACCGAACCATCAGTTGCTTGAGGATATGTTTTCTTAATTTATATGATTTTAATATGTTCCGAAGATTGTAAGAGATTTCAATCCAGTTTCGAACTGATGAGCTTATGATAATGAAAATATCAATCTTCTTATAAGGCTGCGGCGGCTGGACTGATTATACCACAATTTACATTCTATATATACAGAACGTACTGTGCTTTATGTACTAGCGAATCATACTAATACAGATAAATTCTCTTACAATTTTTTCTTCTTCACGATATTCACACAGCTCTATTTTTATGTAGGCTAATTTTACTTTAATTTTGAATGTTAATTAATTAATTCGTGTAATTTCTAATTCTAATTAAATTATTAGAAATTACACGAATTAATTAATTAACATTCAAAATTAAAGTAAAACTAGATTACACAGAAATAGAGCTGTGTGAATGTCGTGAAGAAGAAAAAATTTGTAAGAGAATTCATCTGTATTAGTATGATTCGCTAATACATAACGCACAGTACATTCTGTATATAGAATGTTAATTGTGGTATAATCAGTCCAGCCGGCGCGGCCTGATGAGAAGATTGATTTTTTCATAATCATAAGCTCATCAGTTCGAAGCTCGATTGAATTATCTTATAATCTTTGGAATATATTAAAATCATATAAAGTAAAAATTAAATAAATAGAATTCATAAATACTAATATACTTCTCGTGTTAATAAAAAAACACATTTAAAATGGTCTAATCACCGGTAGCATATTAGAAATTATATGAATTAATTAATATTCAAAAAAATTAAAAAAGTAAAATCTGTTTTCTCTAGAGCCTAATTCTCAAAAACTAAGTTTTTAATGCTTTTAACAAAATGTTATAAGCTAAACGAGTGGGAATAGCATTTCTATGGGCATTTTATCTGCCCTCCCTTTCCCCAGATACCTCACCGGATAGCTTCCTTTCTGATTTTAGTTATTATTTCACAAAGCGAGACGTCCGCCGTTTCTGTTTTCTAGAAAAACATAATGCTATACATTTTTGAAACGATAAAAAATGATTCGCAAATATTTTGTTTCCTTCTTATGAAAATTGCTTGCTTACTAAAATGTTTGCCCCTGCCCGAATCTCGGTTTAAAAACCTCGAAAGATTGAAAAATCTCGATTTAGCTATAATTCGGTAACACATAAGGCAACACAACGTCAAAATTTGAGTTACTCGAATGATCTCCGATAATTCCTGTTACGACAGGACGCATAAAGATTAAACTTAATCGGGTTTCTTGTCTCTCCCAGTACTGCTCTTGTCTCTACCCAGTTCAACTTTACGTTACACAATTTTCCTTTAAAAACTCTTGGAACTCGTTTGAGATGAAACAACTTATTCGATCTGTCACTAATTTCATCGGTCTACTGAAATCTTTGAAGAATGTCTTAAAACATTCAATTGTCACTTTTGAAGAAGTGCATAAAGTCATACGAACTTCGTAAATCGATCTATAATAACTAAAATATATTTTCGCTTATACTTGGGTGTTTGCTCTAGTGAACCATAATAGTCTGTGTGTATCATTTCAAATGGTTTATCACCCTTTGAAATAGGATGCACAAACCCTTCAACCTTGCCTGTAGGAACGTTATAACTAACGCATTTGGGACAGTTCGAAATATACAGTCTTACTTTATCGGCCATTTGTGGAAACCAATAACATAGCCGAATAACTTCCGTCACTTTCTCAAGACCTATACGTCCCATGTTATCGTGAGCAATATTTATAACCTGATTTTCCATCAACTCCGGAACATAAAACCTAATTTTCCTCCTCATCTCGTAATTCGTAGAGAGGACTGTCAGATCTCAACTTCAGATCTCTACTTTGTAAAATTGCCAAATACTATATAAAAATACTGTCTACTCTACTTAGAGCACCTACATGCTGAATTTTCCTACCTTCCCGATGTTCTATTGTGTAATCAAAGTCTTGTAATTCCAAAACCAAAGTAAATGTTAATGCATTGCAGTCCGTTACAATTTTAAAACTATTCTGTTTTAAAAAATTCTGTTTTTTCGAAATTTTAGTTTCTCGAAAAATTCTGCTATGAAAAATTCTGTTTTACAATATTCTGTATTTTTAAACATATTAGTGGTCACTAACTTATTCATCAATTATCTACTCAGCTAAAGTATTGACTGTTCGGTGCTGAGTCCATTGTTATAGAATATTTTGTATAATGGTGGGCTTAGATTTCGCTTAAGTGAGGAAGCAAAAGCTGGGGGTGTTGCATGTTGCGGTTAAGTTGGTTGTCAAATTTAAGGCCGTAGCAGAAAATATTTGTAACGAGGTCATAGACTTTATCAAACAGTGGTTATCTAAGATAGGACTGATGTTAGCCGAACATTAGATGGAGGTGGTATTAATCTCGAGCAGGAAAAGGCGGGAAACCATTGCCATCCATGTGGATAATTCTAAGATCAGTGTGCGCAGATGATGCTGCATATATAGTAGCGCGAATGTGACAAATTAATCTATTGGCAAGGAAGCGAAACAAGCTACTCCTTAACGGATCCCAAACAACGGCTAGGGCGAACCGTAATCTGAATGGCAACAACATTAGAACGAACGAGATAAGGGATGATGAACATTTCACCTCATACCAATGATATATATGTACTTGGTTAAACCGCCAACAAGGTGAAGTTGACTTCTATCTGAAATCTGACCCAGCTGCTGATCGGGCATGGATATTTCCGTACACACCTGTATTGGTTCGGACACGAAGATTTGTCCGATTGGCCGAGCTGTAAGGGAGAGAATCAGAAGACGTATTTTTCTTTTGCCCGACTCCGGAGAACATCAACTTACGTATGGTGGGCTCAAATGATTACTGGTCTGCTATTTGTAGCTTCGCAGCAGAAACTTTGGTTAAGTTACAGTTCCTTAAGCGCATGAGGAAAACCAATAGTGGTTCATAACATAAACATAATAAAGAAAGTCGGTAAAAATTCGGCACTACTAATTACACGGGCAGACAGTGTATTTCGAAGATTTTCACCCACCTACAGGTGAAAAGACACACACACACACACACACACACACACACACACACACACACACACACACACACACACACCCAAATAAACTTTCACACACTCTATTAGACACACACACACACACACACACACACACACACACACACACACACACACACACACAAAAACTTACAGGCACACATAGACACACACCTATAAATACGTGCACACACTCACAAATATATAAAGCTGGTTAGTGTAATTCGGACATTGTACGAGTCGGCCATGAGCCAGACGGGTGGAGGGGCTAAAGTATCCCAGGTCTGCCAAACCTCGCCTATTAGTGTAGAGGCTGACAAGGTCAGGAAGCAGTAAAAGAAGGCGCTCAACGCCGGATTAAAATGAAGAAAAATCAGGGAAAAAAAGAATACTGCTTTCGGTACACTGGGTACCGAAAAAATTAGCATCTCTAGTGCAAATCAAATGTGGAAAAATCAATGGGCTCGGAAGAGGGGTGGCAGAAAGTGGAAGGTAAAAGAAGACCCAAAAGGAGACGTCGGCTACGTAGGAAGCGGGTCCGACCGGATGCGTTGCTAATCAAGAAGAGTGCGGAAATTGAATTCGCTGAGCTGCTGCAGAAATTAAAAGACGACCATACACTGAATAGCCTGAATAGCCCTATGGTCATCCGGCATCAAGCTGTAAAAGCGGAACTGACAGATCAAAGCTCTGTTGGAGATGTGGTGAAGAGGGACATGTTGCTAAAACATGCCTAAAAGAACCGAAATGTATGCTCTGTGATGACAAGGCCATTGGAAGTAGCAAATACGTGACTGGTGGCTCGAAATGTCCAGAGTACCAGAACGCGATGCGAGTAGAACAGCGGAAATGAAAATAGTCCAAATAAACCTTAACCACTGTGAGGCAGTATGGGAGGTTGAAGCAGATATTGTAATGGTATGCGAGCAATACCAATAACCATGATGCGCGGAGTCGAACACCATTACTGATAGCTAGTGATTTTAACGCATGGACCATCGAGTGGGGAAGCAGAGAAACAAATGCTTACCGGTGGTATTGGTGAATAAAGGAAATGTACCAACCTTTCATAGGGGCAATGCAAGCTCGATAATTGACCTCACGTTCATGAGCAATTGTCTTGCCGCTAGATGTATAGAATGGAGGGTTAGTGACCTATAGAGACATAGTGATCAGCAAGCCATTGTGTACAAACTGCTAGATAGGAGTCCACGAAGAAACTCAGTTGGATATAAAAGGGAACCAATTGGTTGGAAGGCTAAGGCGTTTAACAAAGACATCTTTCTGTTCATGATGGAGGATACCGTTCTATGTGAAACCGCGAACAATAAAGCCACTCAACTCGTGAACCATATTACAAAAGCCTGTGATGCATCAATGCCGAAAGGATAGTGGGCAACCGCAGGAAGCCTGTCTTCTGGTGGAACGACAAGATTTCAGACTTAAGAAGGAAATGTCACAGGGCAGGCGTTTCGAAGACCCTGTTCCGCGGCAACGATATCGTGAAGCTAGGCTGGAACTCAAGCGTGCCATCAAACTAAGCAAACGGAAGTATTTTCGTGAGTTGTGTGAAGAAGTTGACCACGACCCCTGGGATAGACCATACAGATCAATGATGAAAAAATTTAGAAGTAAGGCCACTACTGCTCCCACATGTCCGGTAATTTTGTGCAACATAGTGAATCACTTGTTTCCGCAACAACCAGAAAATGTGCTGCAAATATTGGGGAATGAAGAGGATGGTGTTCCACCAGTCACCGAGGAGGAAGTTCTAAAGGCATGTTCCAGAGTAGGGAACAATAAAACTCCTGGCCCGGACAAAGTTCCGAACATAGCATTGAAGTCGGCTGTTCAAGCGTACCCAAACATCTTCACTGAGGTATACACTGGATTCTTAGTAGAATAAATCTTTCCTAGAAAGTAGAAGGAACAAAGACTAGTATTGTTGCCGAAAGGAGGCAAACCACCCGGAGAGCCGTCCTCCTATCGCCCAATCAGCTTGTTGGACACTACAAGCAAGATGTTAGAGAGGATTGTTTGTGACCGGTTGCAGGAAGCTATCGTTGCAGCAGGTGGACTGGCAGAATATCAATACGGCTTTCGGAAGGCGCGCTCGACGGTGGATCAGATTAAGTTCGTGGAAGATACGGCGCAGGGGGTAATAGCTGGTTCCAGGTGGTTGCTTGGTAGGAAACAGTACTGTGCTGTAGTGACTCTGGACGTGAAGAATGCTTTAAACACGGCCAATTTGAGCTGCATATTTAACGCACTAACCCAGATGGAAGTACCGACCTACCTATTGAGAGTAGCTGCGAGCTACTTGAACCAGAGGATCCTCAAGCATAAGACCGAAGATGGGACGAACATATTCAAGGTAACTGGTGGAGTCCCTCAAGGATCAGTGCTAGGCCCGACACTCTGGAATGTGAGGTACGATGGTGTACTTCGACTCCCCCATACCAATTGAAGTTTGGGTGGTCTGTTTTGCGGGCGACATCGCGGTTGTGGTTGTCGCAAAACACAGGGAGAAAATCGTAGAAATCTGCAACAGGACGATCCAACTCATCCAGCAGTGGTTAGTATCGACTGGTCTGCAGCTGGCGGAGCATAAGACCGAAGCTGTCCTAATCACTGGCAGGAAAATAATGGAGAGCATAACTTTAGAGGTTGGTGCCCAAAAAATAGTCAGTCAGCCATTCATTAGGTACCTGCGGGGGTAACGATTGATTCCAGACTGTCGTACAAGATGCATCTCATTACCTCCAGTGAGAAAGCAAGCAGAGTGAACGCGGCATTGGCACGAATAATGCCGAAGAATTCTGCTTGCTAACGTCGTAACATCAATACTATTGTATGGCGCACCAATTTGGGCTAACTCATTGGAGAAGATTACCTTTAGGATAAGAGTGGTAACCGATCAGAGGATAACTGCGTTAAGAGTCTTGTACGCATACCGAACGGTATCCGATGATGCTGCCTGTGTTCTTGCGGTGATGCCCCCTATTGATATGCTGGCTAAGGAGCGCCAAACCATGTATCTGCAACGTGAGCAGAAAACAAAAGAAGAGAACCGCAGGATAGCACGGTTTGAGACCATGACTGCTTCGCAGAAAAGATGTAATGACTCGACCAAAGGCAGATGGACCCACCGCCTGATTCCATCGATAGAGACGTGGGTGAACAGAATGCATGGATAAGTGGATTATCACCCAACCCAGTTCCTCACCGGTAATGGTTCCTTCAAAGCATACCTATGTAGGTTCAAAATCGAGGACTCACCTGATTGCCCTACGTGCCCGCTTATTTGAGTGCCCACGATTCAACGAGGATAGAAGACACATCGGCGCACTTGGACAGCAGATAACACCAGGTAACATCCTGGAATTTATGATAGAGCCTGAAGAAGGATGGAATGCAGTAAGCGTGACTGTATTACGGATTATGAAGGAGTTGAGATGTGTCGAAAGATGCAGAAATGTAGCGAGAAGCTAATTCTAGCCGTTTGTAAAACAGAATTTTGGCATGCAACCCCGCATATAAAAATGAACAAAAAACAAACAAATTTTTTAAGGTGGTAAATTGGATTTTAAGTTGCATTTAAAACCGATCACAAAAGGATTCATCAAAATGTATGTAGAAGCTTCGACTAATTGTGTTCCATTAAATAAAAAATTTAAATAAAAATCTGGTGGAGTAACTGAACCTCGAATTTGAAGTCTCTAAATCAAAAATCCACCATGCCTTCGTTGTTTTTTTTTTTACAACGAATTTCACACGGATAATATACATACACAAAAAATATGTATATCGACACAAAATTTGTAACCTACACAAATAAAAAAAACATTCAAAATTACAACCAAAAAGTACTAATGCCTGGAACTTTTTCCTGTGTATTTTTTCCATTAGTACTAAAATATAAAATTTCCTCTTTGAAATTATTGAACCACCCTATATTGTACATATATTTTTTTGACGTTGTAGTATTGTTTTGATTAATACGACATGCGGATATTTATTTCTATTGTTATTTCTCTATTATGAATAGGTTTGAAGAATTTTACGAATGAGGCTTGTGATCATTATCCGAATAAATCTCTAAATTTTGTGCGAAAAAATTATAAAATGGCGTATATGCCAACATGGCGGCTCAAAGTAAATTTTTTTTTAATTAATAAATTATGGACATGTTCGCAATTCACGACCTTGATGGACGTTCTTCATTTTCGTCCGTAAATTTCTCATTCATTTCCAACCGTTTCATAATCGTATCAAATGTCAAAGAGCAGAAATACATATCCAAAAGAAACACTCACACAACCAAATAAAAAAATAATTGCCTTTGTAAAAATAACAACGAACTTTTCTATAGAAACGTACGTTAAAAGTTAGCGCTGCCCAAGCAAGCGAGTAATGAGCGGAACATCAAAATTGGTCGTTTTTAAGCTTTTTCTTACTGTCGAGCGACAGGTTTTATTATTTTGAAATAGTATACGTAACTGTAACATTTTTGTTACGTTTTTCACCTGTAGTCGTCCTTACTTGAAAAAAATCGAATATGGATGGGGTTGTCTATGAATGTTAGAATTCCAAAAAAATCGTCAAAGCCGGGATTTGGATGTGACAATCATAAACATTTTCTTATACCTCTCTGTTACCTCCTATTTTTGTTATACACCTATTTGTTCCTTTATTCCTCACCTCGGTTCCGTTCGGGTTTATGCTACAAATGAAGAAGAATAAAACGAATGCAAGACTACATTCAAATCTAAAATTTTCGAGTAGGGGAAATTGACCAAGGCGAAGTAAATAAAAAACGAATGGAACGGAATGGACACCATTTTGTTTGGGTATTAAGCTTACAAATAATTCAATATTAAATTCTAGGCCTATTTTTACTTAATCTGCATCGCCGAATATTATTTATTATTTATTTACCAAGTACCAATTACATTACAAAAAAAAAAAAAAAAAAACTTTACCAAAAATTAGAAAGAAAATCTGATATCAAAACCTTAAATGCATCTCTTGACAACTTGTACTTTATTAAAAGCAACCGAGACATTATAAACAGGTTCATTTATAGCTAAATTACTCCTCCGTATTGGTAATTTAAGAACAAACTCCCCACTCGATCGTGTGACGACGCGTTCTTGCATCGTCCCGGCTCATAGTGCAATACAGGTGCATAGCCCTTTTAACGTGAAACTGAACGAAGAGAGAGGGGAGACGAAATCTTGATTATTGATTTTTATTTTGGTAATCGATGATTGATTTTTTTGGGGGAGTTAATTTTTGAATTTCGTGGCGAACAGTCGAGCCACTTTTAGTCTCAGTTGGAGACGAGCTATTTTTTTTATTTTATTTTTTTTTTGATGGATAAGTTAAAAATAAAAATTGGTTAAATTTTTTTTTTTGTGTTTTGCTCGAAAGAACAAAAAAAAACGAAACTTCGAGAACCAAGTGAAAGAAATATCGAAGAAAAAAAATAATAATTAAGATGAAGTTACAGATTAATAAATAAGAAAAAAATGAATTTAAACTTCTTATTTTGGCTGTGATTTGTAAATGAAAAAAAAAAAAAACATTATTGTTATCTGATTTTGGTTTATATAATGTATAACAAGTGAATAATTTGTAAAGATTAACTTTGGTGAATTAAAACAAAAATAAAAACATTTTGTGCATTTTTTTTTTTGGTTGGTGATAAATTGGGCGAGACTTTTCTATTCATGCTGAATCGTCAATTGGCTATTTTTTTTTGTTATGATTGATTCCGTTGGTCTGCCGTTAACCTTCGAGCATAAATATAATAGAGAGAGTGTAAACTTCAGAACGTATGGAAAGAGAATAAAAATAACGTAGCAACACTTCTATCAAATTTTGTATTTTTTTCTTGACATTTCAAGTGTTTTGGTTGTACGTGTTTGACAACAAAGTTTTTTGTGAAAATTACAGGAAAATTGTCACTGAAAACTCTAAAATGTCGAAAAGTGTAAAGTGTTGTGTTCTAAATTGTGGCAATGTAAAGCAAATTATTAAAAAAAAAAGCACAAGAAAAATAAACTTAACCACTTTTTTTAGGTAAGTGTTAGCCCTTCATTTTTTAATTGCGCTACGGTGCATATTTTGAGCCAACGGATGGATTTTAAAATTAAGTGTGTAGTGTTAAAGCGCATTTATAATTTAATACGGGCGCTCATTTTTATTATGATGCGTGTTAATTTTCTTTCAAAAAAATTAGAAACAAACAGTTTGGTTACTAAAAATAAATTTGTTTATAGTTTCCATTTTGATGAAATGTTTATATAAAAAGATCCATAGTCGGGGAATTTTTTTTTGTAGGGTACATTTTTGGGTGGTTAATTTTAACTACAACTTTAAAAGTGATTTCCCAAAATGTTGGTCTTTGCAGTTAACCACTTTTTGTTTAACACCACAGAATTTGTCAAATTTACAAGATATATTCATAGTTCTCGTGGCTTAATAGATTTCCTAAGGATGCTCATATGAAAAAGGAGTGGATAAAAATTTTAGGCTTAACTCAATCAGTTAAGTTAGGAAGAAAGCAAGAAATTTGTGAACAACATTTTGAGACGCGCTTTATGCATGATAAGGGAGCGTGTAAATATTTGAGAGCAGACGCCGTTCCAACCATTTTTGCATCTTCATCTAAATCAGCAGTGGATGAGCGGGAGCCATTAGTAGCGTTGGAAATAAATTTGATGAGTGAAGAACGTGGTTCAGAACCAAATTTACCAAATGTTCTAACGGATGCAGCAATGGATTGGCGGGAACCATTAGTAGAATTGGACGGAAATTTGATGAGTGAACAACGTTATCCAGAACCAAATTTACCAAATATTCTAATGGATGATGAATCCACTATCAATAGTTAAATCCAGTAACGGCAATAAATTTAACAACAGAACGGTCTCTTTTACTTCAGCCATCGATTAACAGCGACAATATTATTTCAGACAACGATACTGCCTTACTTGTCGAGAATGAAAATTTATTTGACTATCCCGATCTGTCTGAGTTTGTTGAAAACGTAGTGGAGTATATTGCAGGGTTCATAGTTTTCCGTTTAAAAAAATCTCTACACTGCTCCGAATGTCTTTCATATCTCGAAAGAAATGACTCAACCAACTCTCTTATAACTTATAAAAATAGAGGTGGACTACAAACTCCAAGTAATGATGTCGTAGTAATTTGTAATTTAACTGAAAAGGAAATTCGTCATTTTACCATCCAACATAGAACAAATCAAATTTCTGTTTTAAAGGAATCAGTTTCTACAAGAATCCTTATTAATGTACAAAGCAAATTATTAGATCGAAATCTTTTTATTGACTTCCCATATCATGATCATTATAATCTTCTTGTAAAAATTATTATAAAAAAATATATAGATATAAGATTTTTTTATATTTGTAGTAATACAAAAAAAACAAATAGTGTTAGAAATAAGCTGAATCGTTTAGTTATATTTCAAGGGATGTAATTTAGTTCTAACTTATAACTGTGTATTTGTACCTAAATATAATAAAATATTGTTTGAAAAAAAAGTGTTTTTTTATTATGTTTTAAATTTATTTTATTAGGTAAACCTTCAGGTTTCCATCCATCCCATTCAAAAAATAAAGCAAAAATGAATATGTACTATATGTGGTCATGATTTGATAGAAATTATAAATGGCAAAATAGCGGGAATTATTTTCTCCAAAATAACAAAAAAAAACTTAACAATTTTTATTATCATATTTGTATACATATCCATAAATTTCCATTAAATCCTAAATTTTTGAACCCATTGGAAAAAAATGTTTATTATGTACGACTATGGAAATGATGGAAATAAAAAAAATAAAATAGAGAGAAGAGAGAGAAAAATAAAAGCAAAAAATTAGTTTTGACAGAAGTGTTGCTACGCTCAAAATCTACTATCCTACCCGGTTGCCGTTAACCGATCATTGATATAAACCTAAATGATCAAGGTTGCTGTTTAATATTTTTTTGTTTATTACGGGCCACATCGAATGATCCAGTGTGTTGGCTGTTATTAAAATTCGATCAGTGACACATTTAACTGATCATGTTTGCCGCTTAATGAATTATGGATTATATCGAGGGATTCAATTTGTTTGTTATGAACATTTTAGTTACTGATATGCAATAAAGTCCAGTTTGCTGATCTTTGTTTTACATATAATGTTCATCGAGCGTGTTTTGCCGTTATCGTCTTATGAGTAGTGGTATAACAATAAGTCAAGTTTGCTGATACAAGATCGCGTTTTACTGACATCGAAGTGTGTAAGAAGTAACCAATCATCTGGCGGTTTTATTTTTGCTGATATGAGGGCAAAATTTATTCTACGAATTGGTACCCGAAATGGTTATTGTGATACAGTAAGTCACGGTATATAACAACTGGATATTATGACACAAAGTCATGCGCTGTAGTCATCCCTGTAGAGGTCATCTGTAGAAGCAGCCGGCAGATAAACAACCGTTCGTATTCATTAGTATTATTATTATTTTATTTATTATATTGTTTGGCTCTATTTGTATATTTCCATAATTTTGTTTTTGTTTTCAATTTATATTATATAACGTAGAATTTTCCTTCAAATTGTTTCTGATTTCCTTTTAAATCACAGCGAAACATTGTTTTTTTTTTTCTTATATATTTCTTACATTTTGGATTTTTTTTGTTTTCTTTTCGATTATTATTATATTTTGCATGTTTAATATACTTATGTATATCTTTATTTTTTTTTATTGTTTTTATTAAATATAACGTTTGGTTTCAGCTCTTCTTCTCTCTTCGTTCATTTTCTTCACCAATATATTTTTTTGTTTTTGTAAATCGATTTTTTTTTCCTCTCTCTCTTATTAAATTCCTAAATTTGTCATGATGGAGGGCTAGAGGTCCCTAGGTGATGCTGAATATGGGGTGAGATTCGGAGAACACAAGCTAACACTAGTTGTGTTAATCAAATGCCATACTGCAGTCCGTTTCGTTTCATATAGCTGAGTTTTATTTATTTTTTTTGCTCAATCCGCGGTTATACAAGCTCCCACCATGCTTGGGAAATTACCACGCCCAAACCCTGAAGCCTAGCCAGCTAGAATACCGCGTCCCAAGCCTCTGTCGGGAGTATTCTGTCAACGGAATTCTGGTAAGAATTTGGAGTTGAAATGGTCGGTGCCACTACGAACCAAATATTGAGGCATCGCCAAACCCAGAGGTACCAGGATTCCGTTACAATCGTAACATACGTGTTGGAACGTAAATAGAAAATAAATCGAGAATCTCATTACAATCAATTCTACAAACGAGGAGATCACGGACAAAATTGGCACACGTCGCAGTTCTAAGAACAGAGAGAGGTTTCAATTTTAATAGTTTACATCGTCCCCTATAAGGAGAAAGAATATAATTGGGAAGATTATTGTCCCTAGGTAATCTACGCAAGGCATATTTTAAGAACTGTCTTTGAACCCCTTCTATAAGATCAGAAGAATCCTGATAAAATGGGTCCCAATTAACTACGCCATAATCTAATCGCATAAGGATCCCAGAAGTCTTTGGAGAATCTTTTAACAAACCCTAACATGGAAAACGCCTTAGAAACAATGCCCTGTATATGAATTTGGGTGATACCCAAATCTTTGAAAGTGTTCACTTTCTCAATTCTATGGTCTTTGAGAAAAAATTCGTAGTCAAAGTTCAAAACATTCCTTCTACGGGAAAATCGCATTGTTTTACACTTCTTAGTAATCAATAATAAATTTTGGTAAGTACACCAATTCGTAAAATCCGATAAATCCGACTGTAGCTCCTCTGCATCCCGAATATTCGAAATAGTTTTAAAAATTTTAATATCGTCAGCAAGAATCTCAGAATACTTAATACAGTTAATCACATCATTAATAAAAAGAATGAATAAAAGGGGACCCAAATGGCTTCCCTGGGGAACACCTGACGTAACATGAATCCGTTTGGACATGTAATGTCCCTAACTTAACGATTTGAGTTCTGCCATCTAAGTACGACTTGATCCACCTGATAGGTAAACTATTACAATCCAAAGACTCCAATTTAAGGAATAGTAGTTTGTGATCAATTTTGTCAAAGGCCTTGCTAAAATCTAAATAAACAACCTAAACATCCATCCCCAATTCAAAAGCCGTTGAAATATAATTGGTCAGTAAAAACAAATTCGAGACAGTTGATCTGCCAGGAAGGAATCCATGTTGCTTAGAAGAAATAAACCTACGAGTATAAAAAAAAAAATCTTTGACTAATTTTTCAAAAAGCTTCGGCAAAACGAATAAAATACTGATGGCTCGATAATTAGTAATATCACTTCTGGAACCTGACTTAAATATTGGTTTAATTAAAGAGCATTTCCAAAAGTTCGGGAAGTATCCTTGTCGAAGGCTTTTGTTAAAAAGAACTGTGATTGGAAAAGCGACAGCATGTGCTATCATTCTAACAACCAAGGGAGGGATGGAATCGAACCCTGCACTTTGATTGATATCAAGCGAGAGTAGACCATTCAAAACAGTATCAAGTTCCAATTGCAAGGAACAATTTATATTAGCCACTGAACAATAGCTCGATATCGAATCTGTCGTTAACGGTTTCTTTACATAAACACTCTCAAAAAAGTCAGCGAACAAGTTACAATTATCTTTCAAATTATGACCTAAACGATCGTCCAAATGCAGCGTACCTATCAGGGGTTTTTCAGATTAAAAAGCTGTTTATTATACCACGGTTCCTTGAACTGACGCATAGTTTTAAATTTAGGAATAAATTCCACCATTCCTACATTTAGAACATTATAAAATTCATCCAGTACTTCCTCTAAATGATCATTACCCTCAAATGCACTCCAATCTTAATTATCAAGAAAAGCATTAAAGGAATCGTAGTCCCTAATTTTATAATTAAAATTTTCAACAAATAACTTATCCTTGACAATTTCACATACATCGAAAGACAGTGACACATTTATTGGAAAGTGGTACATGGTCGACGCTCCAGCTAAAGAATAGTTCCATTAATTACGCTACTCGTGCCAACAACGAACAACGTAACCTCAAATTAACTGTGATTTAGTTGCACATCAATTTAATTCTTGTTATTGCTCAAAATCATTAAAACATGAAGAGGAAATTCATAAAAAATTAGTACCCCGATATAACAAATGGTGACAGTTGGAATGGAAAATCCTTTGTTTTAATACGTCAAACAAAATTTATTAAAAAATAAACATAAAATGAATCAACAATTGTTTCGTGAAATATGCCTTCGGGAATTATTTCTATTACCACTGTATTCTTGTTTACATTTTTGCCAATTTTCTGCAGATAGACGAGATAGGATGAATCCAACAAGCACATGGGACTGATGGGAAATATTCAAAAAAGCATACTTTTTAATCTGTCGTTGTAATCGGATGTTAGGAAGCTGCTGTAAAAAACGGCGCCAGGGTCGTTATTCATGTGGTGGTATTATAACATGCAATTAAGACATACATATATGGCAGACATCATGTTCTCGACATTAAGAGCAGGAATGCTGTAGCTACCTCCAATTCCGGAAAATTTTTCATTCTGATATAGGGGTGGTTCAGATTTTTCACATTTTTACTAGAGATAAGACAGGACTAGAAAATGAAATCGAAAGGTACCTTGACCAGAACTAGTGGATTATATGTTATTTTGGTCAATAAAACCGAATCCGGAACACGTTTTGCCCCATTACATTAGGTTTGTCCGCAAAACCGATGGAAACCATACAATCCATTCACTTAAGCTTTTAAACTCTCCAAACCTAAGAACGATGCTTCAAAGTCTTATAAAATAAACTTTCCAACCACATAACCTTTATAACGGTAGCTTTTAAACCCCATAGCTCCATAAGGCGAGTTTTCAGTTGTTAAATTAGGTGCGTGACGTAATCTTGTTTTCATAAAATTAAAGATAAACCTGGAAAATCAAAGGGCGCTGTTAATCGAAGTTATCCATTGGGGAAATGAAATCTATTAAAGCTCCCGTTGAGAATGTTCACATATTTTTCAGCTTTTAAGAACTTTTTATTCTAAAAGCTATCTCTGTCAAATAACAAAAATAAAGAAATATTAAATTTGCAGTTTCTACGTCCTTTCATTTGAAATCAATCGAAAAGCTTTATTAAACATTTATATACAAATTTAAACACAAATATTATTATCAGTTTAGATAGAGGATTTATTTAAATTTAGTTGGAAGTATACGTTAGAAAAGTATCGTTTACAACCCCAAAAGTTATAAAACAGAAAGCACTTACAGCTTTTATTTTAAAAGCTCAATATTTTAATATATTTGCTTGATATTACTCTTCTTGTTTTGCTTATTTAAATATTACTGAATAACAAGGATTTCGGGTTTACATACGAAAAACCCACGTAAAAGCTCATTCACATTTAGATATTTAATAATTCGTACACGTAGGTAATATGTGGGAATTGGATATATACAAAACAACAAGTCGGTGTCATAAACAACATTAAACCAAATTTTTTATTAAACCCACTCCAGTAAATATACCAGAAAAAAAAACATTCAGTACTTCTGCAAATAAACGTAAAAGAAGAGGCGTTACACGAAATTTGGATGTTATGATAAGACATTAAAACTGTGAAAATAAAAATTTTCTAACGTAATTTTGATTTTAAAATAAATTTTGGAATGTGAGCCAATTAATCATTCGCTCCCTTGGTGTATTGCTTAATAGCTCATTAAAAATGTGATTATATCCCCCGGTACGTATATCATAAATTGTGAATTTGAAACCAAAAAAATGTTTGAAAGCTTTCAATAATATTTTCGCAAGCAATATGATTTATGTACAACGATTAAATTTAACATACAATATAAAAACACGCTGGTACTTAAAATTCGGAAAATTTTTACAAAAAATCGTTTTGTCAACAGAAAAAACAATTGCGTAAAAATATCTTTTGAATATATTCTAAGAACTTTTAACTATTCCGAAGTTCGATGAAAGTTAAAGAAATTTGATTCTAAAGTTAATAAAACAAAATATAAAATTACATTGATAAGACTACTTCATAAGATTAATCAAGAATTTGGGTGGCAAGTTCTTTAAAATTGTAAAAAAATTCGAAAGTTTTTAGTAAAACTAATCCAATTTTGTAAGTCTAGGGAGCTTTTTCAAATTTTGTTGGAAGGACAAAAAATTACATTTTATATATTCTTTTTACAAAGCTCCCTTATATTCCAAAAAGCTTTTAACGTTTTTATTTCAAAGCTCTATATACTAATAATTGATTTGCTCGGTATAAATTTCCGTTTTCGGAATCAAAAGTTAAAAGCTCACATTAAAATTAGCGTTTCCCCATGATCTCGGGTTTGTATACAAAACCCTGTTGAAACCTCATTTATTTTATATCAAAAAAATTTAAAACTATTTTGTGCAAAAGGCACAGTAGTTTGGCTTAAAGCTTTGTTTTATCTCTCTCAATTTGACAAATTACTCCTTTTCGAGCTTCAAATTTATAATGAAATGTTAACGTAATTTGATACTAAAGTTGGTAGATCCTGAAAGTTAGGCGCTCCTAATCGAAGGTAATAAATTAAGGAAATAATCACAGGATAAAAGGTAAAGTTCCAAAATTTGGTTAATTGAATTAGGTAAAATTTGGTTAGTATCGAGCTTTAAAAACGCTTTATTCTAAATGCCGAATCTTTGCTCAATTTGCAATTTGTACAGCTTTTATTTAAAATATATTGAAAAAAGTTTTATTAAGGTTTTAACAAATTTAAAATTGGAAGCTTTTACGACTTTTATTTTAAAAGTTCCATATTTTAATTGATTTGTTTGATATCGGTTTCAGTTTTCGGAATAAAAGTTAACAGCTCACATTTAAATTTGTGCACCCCAACGATTTCGGATTCAAATATGAAAAACCTTCATAAAGGCCCAATCATATTTGGATATTGAAAGGGCCGAACGCGTTGAAAGGATAAAACAATCACATTACTTATTTTTTACAAAGCTCGTTAATATTCCAAAAAGCTTTAAAATATGAAGCTTTTAAAACTTTTATTTAAAAACTCCATGTTTTAATTGATTTGTTCAGTTTTCGTAATCAAAAACTAAGAGCTCACATTTAAATTAGCGTGTCCTTACGATTTCGGATTTATAAACGAATATCTTATATGCGATACATCATTAAAATTCGGAAAATCTTTACAAAAAGTCGGTTGGCGTAAAGCTTTTTTTTAATCTCTCTCTGAACAATAAAAATAAATGTCTAATATTTTAAATGAAAAATCTATTTTAGATGGGCTCAGAAACGTTTTATTTTAAATTCCGAAAGACAATTTATAAAGCTTTTAGTCAAGAACTTCTCTAAGAAGAACTTGAAATTTGTATTGAAAGGTTAATGTAGTTTGATACTTAAATTGATAAACGTTAAAATCTGGAAGTTAATCACTGCTAAGCGAAAGTATTTAATTGAGTAAAAACCTTTTGAACGGTTATGCAAAATTTAGAAATAACTTCCTTCTAAAGTAAAAATTTAAAGCTTCCCTAAATATCAAGCTTTTAAAAACATTTTATTCTAATAGCTTAATATGCAGTGTGTACAGGTTTTATTCGAAACCAGTCGAAAACGAAATTCTTTGTCGTTAAATTCTAGCAAAGCTTTATTAAGCTTTTAATCAAGAATTTATTTAGCAAATTCCTTAAAAGTTTCCAGTAAAAATAATCCAATACCATAAGTTTAAGGAGACTTCTTTAATTTTGGTTGGAAGGATACAGAAAGCTCCATACTTTGATTGATTTGCTTGATATCGGTTTCAGTTTTCGGAATAAATTTAAAAGTTTGTAGCATAAACCATATAAAACCGAATTTTTTTAAATCCACTCCAGTAAACTCAAAAAAAAAAAAAATTATAATAATTCATTAGTTCTGCGAACAAACAAACAAATATATTGAAGAGGCGTTGAATGAATTTTGGATGTTATGATAAGTCATCAAAACTGTAAAAATAAACCTTCTCCCTAAATGAATGATCTCTCTCTCTCTCTCTCTGTCTCAAAATGCTTTTGAATACGTTTTATTTTAAAATTTAGAAAACATTATATAAAGCTTTTATTTGGTCAGTTGGGCCTTACGTTATTTGGTCTACGTAAAATTAAGGATAAACCTGAAAATTCGAAAGCAGGCTTCTAATGGAACTTTGCTGAAAAGACTTTTAATCGTTTTACACAAAGATGGTATAATCCAATTCTAAATTTCCCTAACTTTAAAGACTGAAATGTGCTCCATTTGCTAAAGCTCCAAAACTTGTTTAATTGAATTCTATAAAATTTGATAAATATCGGGTTTTAAACGATTCTTCTGCCTCTTACAAATAACCAAAAAACAATTATTGAATTTGTAGTTTGTGCAGCTTTTATTTGAGATTTCGTTAAAAATGAGATCTTTGTACTTTATCTAGGATAATGTTTATTAAGCTTTCAATCAAGAATGAGTTTGGTTTATTGAAATTTTAAAAATATTATATTATAAGTCCATGTTGAAGGCTTCCTTTTAATTTGATTGGAAGTTTTTAGAAATCTCGCTTATATTCCAAAAAGCTTTTAAAACTTTTATTTTAATAGCTCCAACATCTAATTGATTTGCTCGGAAATGCTTTTCAGTTTTTGGAAGAGAAGTTAAAAGCTCGCGTTTAAATTACTATATCTCCACGAATTCGGGTCAATTTGCCAAAATCCCTTTTGAAAGCTCATTTATATTATATCAAAAAATTTGCAAACTAGTCTGTGCAATAGGCGAAACATCATTTAGATTCAGAAAATTTTTACTAAAAGTCGGTTGGTTTAAAGCTCTCTTTGAACAGATAAAATAAATAAAGCTGGTAGATGATATCAGTTCAAACTGAGAACGTTTTGCATTAAATTTAAGAAAACAATTTATGGAGCTTTTAATCAAGAACTTCTTGAACTAATCCTTTTTGAACTTCAAATTTGTAACGAAAGTTTGACGTAATTTTATGAAGTGATTAAATTGAAGAAAAGCCTTTTTATTGATTTTTGCAAAGTTTGGAAAATTCTTTCCTTTAAAATTCTCTAAAAAGTTTGAAGCTCCCTTTGAGATAAAAAATACTCATACGATAAATGATAATATTCCGTAATTTGTTTACGTTTTATTCTAAATTGCAGTTTGTACAGCTTTTATTTGAGACAAGAAAAATAAATCTTAATGCGTTAAAATCTAGGAAAACCTGTATTAAAACTTTAGAAATATTCAAAAGCATTCAGTAAAAATAATCCAATATTGGAAGGATATAATTTTTTTTAGAATGCTAGCTTATATTAGAAAAAGCTCTAAAATATGGAGGTTTAACAACATTTATTTTAAAAGCTCCATATTTTAATTGATTTTATTGATATCGGTTTTCGAAATCAAAAGTTAAAAGCTCACATTAAATTAGGGCACTCCAACAATTTCGGCTTCAAATATGAAAAACTCTCATAAAGGCTCATTCATATTTTGATATTTAAAGGGTCGTACACGTAGGTCATATGTGTTAATTTATTATAAACAAAATAACAAGTCGGTTTCACAAACAATACAAAATTCAAGTTTTTATTAAATCCACTCCAGTAAACCAAAAAAAATATTCAGTGTTTCTGCAAAAAATCAAAAAATTTATTGAAGAGGCGTAAAACGAATTTAGGGTGTTATGATTTTATTTTAAAATAAATTTTGGAATGTGAACCAATTGATAATTCGTGCCTTTGGAATATTTCTTAATAGCTTATTAAAATTGTGGTTATATCTCCCGCACCCTGATTCTCTAAAAAATAAGATAATATGTAAATGTGATAACTTGTAACAAGCAAAGCTTACTTTTATGAGTTTACAAGTTTTCCATGTTATTTGAGAAGTAGTCAAATTGAAAAAATTGAAAACTTTCAATAAATACAATTCACAATTTTTAAATTACAATATAAAGAGCTTTTGTGAAAACGCTTTGCCATTGTAATTAGGCATGACGCATAATAATAAAAATTAATTTTAAACTAAGTTAAACGTTAGGTCCAGATTTAATAAATACGAGAATAAACAAAAAAATATTTAGATTTTAAGAATTAATTTGTTGACTTAGTTTTACAAAACTTTAAAACTATAACAAAATTCTTTTAATTTGAAATATTGTTTAAATTTTAATAAATTATTTGAAAGCTTTAAATAATTAGAAATCAATCATAAAGGTTTGTGTCGTACTGCTAATAAAGATGGCATACAAGAAACCATTTATAAAGCTTTTATTCAAAAACTTTTAACTAGTACAAGTTCGATGAAAGTTAACGAAATTTGCTTCAATACTTAATAAAATAGAATTTAAAATAAAAAAAACATTTTAAAGCTTCTGTTTGGTCATTTGGGCCTCACCATAACATTGGGTCTTTTGGGACATTTATCAATAATTTGAGTGGCATGTACTTTAAATTGTAAAAACATTACAAAGCTTTCAGTTAAAATAATATAATATAATAAGTCTAGGGAGCTTTCTTTAAATATACTTGGAAGGATATAAAAATCGCTTATTCTCCAAAAAGCTTTTAAATAGAAATCTTTTTAAACTTTTATTTAAAAGCTCATTATATGAATAGATTTGCGCGGTATTAGTTTTATAAATTAAGGAACAAAAGTTAAAAGTTCACATTTAATTTGGTTATATGCGAAAAGCCCTCTTGAAAGCTCATTTACCATATATTTCACTAACAAATTTGCAAACTCTTTTGAGAAAACGGCGAAACAACATTAAAATTTGGAAAATTTTTACAAAAACTTAGTTGGCTTAAAGCTTTTTTAATCTATCTCTTTAACTAATTACTTCTTTCCGTTAACCTACTTTGATACTAAAGCTGATGTATATTTAAACCTGGAAGTTGTGCGTTTCTAAAGCGTTTAAATCGATTTTTGCAAAGTTTCGAATAAGCTCCATTTGAAAGATATAAAATACACAATGATAAATTTCGAAGTTCGAAAATTGCTTTTACAAACGTTTTATTGTAAAAGCCGAATTTTCAGTTTGTACGGCTTTTATTTGAGATCAGTTGAAAAAAAACTTTAATGAGTTAACATCTACGAAAAGTTCTATTAAGCTATTAATCAAAAATTTGATAACCAAATTTTTAATTTTTGTTTAAATATTTGAAAGCTTTCAGTGGAAATAATGCAATTTAGGAAGGTTGCAAAAATTGTTTAGAAAGCTTGTTTCCGGTTGGAATAGTTTTCAAATATAAAGCTTTTACCACTTTTATTTTAAAAGCTCGAAAATATGACGGTTTTACAACATTTATTTTAAAAGCTCCATATTTTAATTGATTTTCTTGATATTGGTTTTTGAAATCAAAAGTTAAAAGCTCACATTAAATTAGGTTACTCTAACAATTTCGGCTTCAAATATGAAAAACCCTCATAAAGGCTCATTCATATTTTGATATTAAAAGGGTCGTACTCGTAGGTCATATGTCGGAACAAGTCGGTTTCACAACCAATACAAAATGCAAGTTTTTATTAAACCCACTCCAGTAAACCGAAAAAAATATTCAGTGGTTCTGCAAACAATCAAAAATTATATTGAAGCGCCTCTTCAAAACGAACTTTGGGTATTATGATTTTATTTTAAAATAAATTTTGGAATGTCTATTTGGAATATTGCTTAATAGCTTATTAAAATTGTGGTTATATCTCCCGCACCCTGATTCTCTAAAAAATCAGATAATATGTAAATGTGATAACTTGTAAAAAGCAAAGCTTACTTTTATGAGTTTGCAATTTTTCCATGTTATTTGAGAAGTAGTTAAATCATAAAAATTGAAACTCATAAAAGAAAGCTTTCCGTTTACAAGTTATCACATTTACATATTATGTTATTTTTTATAGAATCAGGGTATGTATATCGTTAATTCTTAATTTGAAACCAAAAAATATTTGAAAGCTTTCAATAAATACAATTCACAATTTTTAAATTACAATATAAAGAGCTTTTGTGATAACGCTTTGCCATTGTAATTAGGCACGATGCATAATAATAACAATTAATTTTAAACAAAGTTAAACGTTAGGTCCAGATTTAATAAATATGAGCTTTAAACAAAAAAATATTAAGATCTTAAGAATTAATTTGTTGACTTAGTTTTCCAAAACTTTAATACTATAACAAAATTCTTTTAATTTGAATTTTTTTAAATTTTAATAAATTATTTGAAAGCTTTCAATAATTAGAAATCAATCATAACGGTTTGTGGCGTCCTGGTTATAAAGATGGCATACACTAAAAACCGGATTTTTTGAATGTATTCTAAAATTTTGGGTGAGATCAATTGAAACCAAAAACGCTTTACTTTAAAATATAGAAAACAATTTATAAAGCTTTTATTCAAAAACTTTTAACTAGTCCAAAGTCCGATGAAAGTTAACGAAATTTGCTTCTATACTTAATAAAATAAAATTTAAAATAAAAAAAACATTTTAAAGCTTTTGTTTGGTCATTTGGTCATCACCATAACATTGGGTCTTCATAACATTTCTCAAGAATTTGGGTGGCAAGTAGTTTAAAATTGTAAAAACATTAGAAAGCTTTCAGTTAAAATAATATAATATTATAAGTCTAGGGAGCTTTCTTTAAATGTACTTGGGAAATATAAAAATCAAAATGTGGTTTTGATAAAAAATCGCGTATACTCCAAAAAGCTTTTAAATAAAAAGCTTTTTCAACTTTTATTTAAAACCTCATTATTTGAATAGATTTGCGCGGTATTGGTTTTATAAATTAACGAACAAAAGTTAAAAGCTCACATTTAATTTGGTTATATGCGAAAAACCCTCTTAAAAGCTCATTTATATTTTATTAACAAATTTGCAAACTATTTTGAGCAAACGACAAAACAACATTACTTCTTTTCCAATTTCAAATTTGTAATGAAATGTTAACCTAATTTGATACTAAAGTTGATGGATATTTAAACCTGGAAGATATTAAATTGAAGAAAAAAAGCCTGTTGAAGCTTCATTTGAAAGATATAAAATACACAATGGTAAATGTCGATGTTCAAAAATTGCTTTTACAAACGTTTTATTCTAAATGCCGAATTTTCAGTTTGTACGGCTTTTATTTGAGATCAGTTGAAAAGAAACTTTATAGTGTTAACATCTACGAAAAGTCCCATTAAGCTTTTAGTCAAAAATTTGATAACACAAATTTTAATTTTTTTTAAATCTTTCAAAGCTTTCAGTAGAAATAATACAATTTATTTAGGAAGGTTGCAAAAATTGTTTAGAAAGCTTGTTCCATTCGGAATAGTTTTCAAATATAAAGCTTTTACCACTTTTATTTTAAAAGCTAAAAGCTTTTCGGAATCAAATGTTAAAAGCTCACTTTAAAATTAATGTACTCCAACAATTTCGGATATAAATATAAAAACCCTATAAAAAACCCTATAATAAATAGGCTATTTTGATAATTAAAGAATCGAACACGTAGGCCTTATGTGGGCATTTTTTATAAACAAAACAACAACTCGGTGTCACAAACAATATAAAATCAAATTTTTTATTAAGCCCACCCCAGTAAACCAAAAAAAATATGTTCAGTTCACTGCAAACAAACATAAAAATATATTGAACAGCAATTTTAAATATTTCTGGAATGTTCTTTAATCCCGATACATCATTCAGTTGCCACAAACAACGAATACAATATTTTATTAATTCCTAAATATTTACCCTCCTTTTATATTAATGCAATTGTCTGCTGCATTCCAAAATATTCACTTGACGACGATATCCTCTTTAAAATAGATACAAAATTAGAAAATGTTTCTTTAGGTGAAATAAAATTGAAAATTCATTGAAAAAGTAAAATTATTTTGGACGAACGTGTGGGTTGTCTCCGCACATACCTATATATTCAAAATCTATTTCAGGCATGTTTGTAAGCATTTTCAGAATATAGTGGGGAATATCAAATACAAACATTTTAGGCGATGACGGCACGTAAAATCATCCTTTTTAGTATTCAAACTGAAATGTTCAAAAAAAAAATCCCGGGAATTTTTTGCACACGCATTTATATAAAATTTATTTTTTTATTATTTAAATCTCCTGAATTGTGAAATCTGTAACACAACAACATATAAAATCAGCTGATATATTTACACGCCTTAAGTATAAAAATTAAAAAATAAATAAATTCAAGTTCACTAAACACCATAAAAGTTTAATTTCTATAATATAAATATATAAATACACCTAATTCCGCCAACGCTCGCTTACATCGCTTAAGCGCGCACCCAAACCATAACACGGATGATTACAATTTAATGGGATGCCACCCACGACGATGAATAAATTACGATTAATTCATTTTAGGAAAAATGGAAAAAAAAAAAAATTCATCATAGATATATAAAAAGAAAAATTAAAATTTACATTTTCCAAGCAAAAACAAAAAAATAACAAAATAGAAAATCTTTTCCTTTTCATTTTGTCTTCTGTCTGCGAGAAAATGAGAACACGAAAAATATAAAAAAAAAAAAACAAACTAAAAATAAGGATATATGTGTATATGTATGTATGAATATATTTACACCACCTGATTCTATTTTTAGTATCACCAAGTATTCTTTTGTATCTCTCTATCCTTGTAAATGAAAATCCATGTCGGCTCCGTTACAAACAGGCACCACCACACAAATTTATTATGAAAATATATTCAATTCGCATTAAAAATTATGTAATTTTACGTTTTGGTCTACACTAGGACACTAGCACCACACCGTCACCACTAAAACTTTACATACATAGAGGATTGAATCCTTTTTTTAACCTTTTGACAATTTTTTTTTTTTTTTTTTTTTTTTGGCTACACTTTACAAGGAGGCAAACACAACAAAAACACTTTGCATTATTTTACTTCACATATACCCCAAAAAAAAAAAATCCCTAAACATCATGGAATAATTTTTATTATCCTTGACAGTTAATAAGTCCTTTTTTTCTATAAATTCTCCTTTTTTCGCACAAAAAAAAAAAAAAAAAAAAACAAAACCTCAAACCTTTTTTTTTATTTATTTTTGGGAGCTTTTGCTATTTTCCAATTTTTTTAATTTTTTAATTTTGTTTAATACAAACCGAATACCAAACACAACGAGACGAAACAAAACAACAACAAAACAAAAAAAAAATACTTTCCACACTCACTTCTGTAATAAATCCTGTTTCCCAAATTAAAGACAGATAAATTAAATAACTGAAAATTCGGAAAACTTATAGATATCCACTCATTTGTTTCTTATGTACATTTATAAATGTTAACCCCGTTACACAACACACAAATACACGGTAAAGTGGAAAATCGAAAAATAGCCAAACAAAACTTTAACAACAAAAACAGGTACAAAACAATAATTTTCTTAAATATTTTTTTTTTGTTTTGATTTTCCCAATTTTTTATTTTACTTTATTACTACTACTGTCTTGTTGCAAAATTAAAATCACGATCGAGTATATAGTTTGTTCCGTTTCGCACCGTGGACCATATTCAACTGAGTTGGAAAAACTATATACACCAGATGAAAATTCATTTTATTTCTTTTTTTGCTTTTTCTTTCCAAATTTTATTCATGTTTTTCCTTTTTTGTTTGGGGTTTTTTTTTTTTCTGGGGTAAATAATTTTCCTCTCACAATTTGTGATGAGAAAAATCGAGCAAATTTTTCACACATCTGAAATGGGAGAGTGCAATATGTTTTGGTATGGGGGGAGAAAAAAAAAAAAAAAAAAAACAGGCGCTATTTTTGTGCTTTAGACTATCAACCGTGTGTACAGCTGGTGGTAAAAGATTTTTATTGTGTACGTACATATATGGTACGTAGATATTTTTAGAATGTGTTATTTCTAATCATATAGAATTAATTAAGTAGATCCGGGGGTAATCTAAATTTGGATTTTTTTGATTAAATTAAATTTGAATGAAAATAGCAAAAACAATTTAAAAAGAAGGATGATCGTAAATGTATCTAAAGAACGAAAATTAAATTTGTTTGTTTTATTGGCATAAAAGTAGCTAAGTAAATCGTTATCGTAGACGATTTGTTTTGCTGTAGTGATGCCTTGATTTTATATCGTTTTCATATCGTTGGAAATTGAGTTGCAGTTAAGTAAGTGGTCAGCTGACGTATATATTAAAAATACTTATCTAATTGGCACAATTGAAGGCTGGCGTATCCATAACATAAACTTAACATACCTGAAAAACAATTTTATTTAGTAATATATAGAATAATTTACTTACCAAAAAATCAAAATTAATCTCGTGGAAAATAGAGTGTTCAATCCACCAGTAAGGGATTAAAGGGTTAAGTTAGGATTCGATTTGGCATTTGAGTTTAAGGTTTGATTGAGTTGACTTGAAATGAGCACAATTTTCAACTTTCTAAAGTGTAAACGGCTCAAGCTTAATGAGGTGATACATAATATTCCAGTCTGAAGTTCTAATCGCCTCGTGGAAATCTATCTGTTTATATATCAGAAAATCGATCTTTTTGAGTGAGCAAGCTTACGACCTTCTGAAACAACTACTACTGTTCAAACAACTCTTCAAACGACTATTGTATTCATGACTTCACATTTTATTCCTCACACAATTCTCCTTTCTTTACCAATAAACAATGCTTTGGCAGTAAACATACTCCCGCCTTTGAAGTATTAAATTACTTCAACAGCTTACAAATTAAAATAATAAATATTCCAACCTTAAATTGTTGTATTTCATTCATAAAAGATTAGTTTAGTTTAGACCACGTCGTCTTTCAAATTACGATACGACATTCTAATTGAAATAATAATGTTTTCATGACCGCAATTCGTATAACAAAGAACAAAAAATAAAATCGTTAGAAACTCAGTAACTATAATTTATGTGTACATTCATGTACTTCGAATTATTTTGAAATTAAAAACGAATTAGATATTGTCCGGAACTACATAATTCCACATTAACTGGAAGAGGACATATACGAGTTATTGCACGCTTAAATTCTGAGTTCGACATTTTAACCGTGACCGCTCTCACTTACCCATCTTGACCCTGGTGAACGTTGATGATTCGAGCCATTATCTTCTTTTAATACGACAAGATCTCCGATCTGTGGAGACTTACACGGTACATCCGATTTTTGACGTTGCTGTAATTGACTTAAATACTCCTCTTGCCATCGTTTTCAAAACCTTTGAAATGTATGTTGAACCTTTTGAAAATAACTTAGTTGGTTAAAATCTAAATGTAGCAATGATGGATTTGGAATTGAATTGATTGGCTGCCCAATCAAAAAATGTCCAGGCGTCAAACACTCCAAATCATTTGGATCGTCTGACATTGGTCCTATTGGACGTGAATTCAAGTATGCTTCAATTTAAACTGTTCAATAGAAAAGGGATAATTGCTGAGAACTCGTTTAATGTGGTGTTTGGCGCTCCTAACTGCCGTCTCCCACAATTCTTCAAAATGGGCAGACCGCGGTGGAATCGCATGCCATTGAATATTCGATTCCAAGCAAAACTTGAGCACTTCGGTTTGATGTAATTCCGACAAAAATAAACGACGAAGATCGAGTAGCTCGGACTTCGACCCGGCAAAATTAGTGGCATTGTCCGAATATATGGTTGAACATAGCCCGCGCCGAGACACAAATCGTCAAAGAAAAGCTATACAAAAGCAGAAGTGGACAAATCCGACACCACTTCAACCGACATCCAACACCACTTCTTGCAACATAAACCTTTACTTGGACCCTTGATTTTAATTTACTGGTAGTCAATAATGGGCCACAGAAATCTATGCCGACATTACACTTACAAATGAATGTGATCCTGGCACCACTAATTGATGCTTATGATCAAATGAAACATCAGCATTTTTCAATCGACCACCGACCCTCATCACTCCATCACCATCCAGAAACGGAGCAAGAGAAATTAGTTTACTTTGACGAGAAACGCACTGATTTCTTCGAAGCTGATGAATTTCCGATGAATAGTAGAATTGTTGTATATGCTTGATAATCAAGGTCACAGACTTGTAGCGGTTGTGCCGATGATGTGCGATTTGATATTTTTTGAGACGTTCGATTTTTCCTTTGACAGCCCTTAATAAATCGATGGACATAGGCGAAAACGCGCAAAATCTTCTGATAATCGGACCACTTTACTACAGAAATCCATTCCTCAATTGTCACTGCACTTTTGACTGATATAGTGGAAATTTTTACTGGTCCTGATTCTAGGTTTGACAAAATAGGTTGCTGAGGTAATATTAAAACCCTTTTATTTATGAACGGCGGATCTTTCCACGACTGATCACAACTTGATAATTCTTTAGGCATGAGCCCTCGGGAAACCAAATCTGCAGGTTTTTCTAACGAAGGAATGTGTTTCCAGTCATCTGGTCTCGGAATCTGTATATAAGAACATTGAGTTGAATTTAACCTGCATCGCGCATACAACTTTGTGAACCACTTGGGCCAGCAGAAGTGAAGCACATAATTCTAAACGTGGTATGGTTTCAGTTCTCAGAGGAGCAACTCTGCTTTTCGAGCAAACGAAATTAACGAATACATTATTCTCAGAATCAAGACTACGAATATACCTTTTTCGGATGCGTCTCCGAATCCGTGAAGCTCGATCGACCTTGCCATTGGCATAACAACACATCTCGGATAGATATTTCATCAATTGAAATCAATTGACGTTTAAACTCGTTCCAGTGATCATGCAATTGAGATGGTAAGATCTCGTCCCATCCCACCTTTGTTGCCCAGAGTGTTTGCATGAAATATTTTGCTTCGAAAACAATAGGTGCAGATAGACCTAATGGGTCAAACAATTGCGCAATTTCCGATAATACTGACCTTTTCGTAGATTGTTGCGCGATACTATATTTTTGAAACGAAAAATTGAATTTATCAGTTTCGATGTTCCACTGCATCCCAAGAATTGAAATCGATTTCGAATGATGTGACTCGTCCAAAGACGACGCTTCTGGTTGGTTTGAGGTTATTTTACGTCGTAAGTCAAATCCTTCTCTACTCAAAAGATCTACAAGATCACACGTGAACTTCGTCGCGGATTCCAGATTGTCAGAACCAGTCGAAACGTCGTCAACATAAAAGTCCTGCTCAAGCACCTTTGAAGCTTCCGGAAAATTTGACTGTTCATCCTTAGCCAACTGGACCAATGTACGAATTGCGAGGAATACCGATTCTGAATCACGCCACCAAATTCTTTGTAAATCTTGGTTATTATCGTGAACTAAAATCTGACGATATATTTTCGTTATGTCGCCAGTTATGCCAATCAAGTATTTCCGAAATCTCAGAATGATTGAAAACAAGTCCTGCTGACTAGTAGGACCAACTATTAGACACTCATTCAAAGATATGCTCGTCGAAGATTTTGATGAGGCATTAAAAACAACGCGTAATTTAGTTGTGCTACTGCTTTTGCGAATGACTGCGTGATGTGGCATAAAATAAGATATTTTATGGATACAATCGGTTTCGTCTGGGTTAATTACCTCTGCCATGTGTTGTAATTGCAAATACTCAGACATAAATTGTGAATATTGCTTTAATCAACACTATACCTTCCCGTTTCAGTTCGAATGACATTTCTTGAATAATGTGCTTCACAGATTTTCTCCTCGATCGAGTGCGCTTTTGGATCACAATGCTTTCCATGATCCAGAATTTCTGGATTTTCTCATCCAGACATTCGAATGCGCTTAGCGATATATTTCTCGTCTTTGCCGGCTCTGATTTCCTTTCCGATAAAATTTGATTATTTGCCGTCTTACCCATGACTACGTATCCAAAAACGGTATCGTACATGGGAAGATCCTGAATTATGTTTAGTATGATTTCTGAAAATGTCTCCGCACCAATTAATAAATCAATTGTGTTGGGCTTATGAAATCACGGATCAGCCAATTCAAATGTTCTTGATATTTTGGACTTTACCAGGCAGTTATGATTTGACGTATACTCAGATGTCCGAGACTCTATGGAAATGGTTACTCTTTTTGTTGCCGTTGATACGTCACCATTGATTCCGGTAATTTTGATATGCACAGGCTCTGTTTTTAAAGACAACCTTTTGCACATATTTTGAGTCAAAAAATTTGCTTGGGAACCACTATCTAAACGAACACGACCTGGGACACGGTTGCCAAATGAATCTTTAATCCAAACTACTGCTGTGGCTAAAATAATTTGATTTGATATAGCTCTCGGAATAGAAACACTATGATAATCTGTTCCGAATGATGTTGATATTGACGATGATAGACTTGAGGAAGCTTCAACTTTTTTATCTAAACTCGTTTTTGTTTCTCCATTTAATGAATTAGATCTTCTTTCCGAAATGGAGCAATGTATGGTGTTTCAATGAACACACTGAACATGGCAAAGATTTACACTCCAGGGCACGATGATTATCTTGAAGACAATTAGTACATAACTTGTATCTTTTAACAAATTCATAACGATTCTGAGGACTTATATTGTTTTCTTTAAATTTTTGACATTGAACCAACGTATGTTTACCGCTGCAGTGATGTTCTGCATTGACATAACGCGAGTTGGCTTTAATGTTGTTCCTTTCTGTGACCTATCTTCAAGGATTTTGCACCTTTCTCCGAACCGTTAATTATTGCAACATTGGACTGATCATCCACTCGTTCCGAGACATGGTGAATGAGAAACAAATCCCAGTGCTGAACGGGAACTTTTAAAGCCTTTAATGAATTATAACTCTTTACCACACTGTCGATAAAATATTGAAGTGATGATGCAGAATTTTCACTTGGCCTTTTAATTTCATAAATTTTTTTCATGTGTAATTTTTGGATTATCATTTCATCATTATAATGATCGATCAAGTTTTTCCATGCAATTGGATAATTATTATTTGAGATTGGAAAAGGTTGTACAAATTTATAGCCCTTTCCGTCTCTAACACATGAAATTAGATAATGAAACTTTGCAACATCGCTCTAACTTTTATTTGAGTGAATCAATTCAATAAAAATACCCCGAAAATCCTATCAATTTAATTCGGACCCATCGAATTTAGGCAGCTGAATATTTGGAAGTTTGAGTGATACGGAAGTTTGCAAATTATTTTCCCCCGAAATCTCAATTTTATTTTGAAGTGAAAAAAACTTATCGTCGAATTCATACCGGTACAAGCATTCATCTTCACAAATCAATTCTAATTTCGTTTGTGTGTCATCGAACTTTGAGTATGTTAAACGAAGTCGACTTAGTGCAGATTCCAACTCGCCGATGCTCGTATATTCGGACCTATTCATTTTATTTTCAAAATAAGTAACACGACTCCTTATGACCTGACCTTATATGGTTTAACTGTTTAATTCTTTTTTTATTAGCCGCAACATCTTCGTCTTCGAAACTCGTTGTTTCTATATAGAATTATGTTTTTATCACGAAATGAATTACTACTATGTTATACTACCGGCCCACCAGTTTCCTTAAGAAGCTGCCAAATGTAATACGGAATTCTGCTCCAAAAGAGGCAACTGCAACAAATTCTTTAACGAAGAAGCCAAGTTGATCGATGAAGGGTGGAATGGTTTGCAGAAAACAGACCCGTGGTCATTAATAGCTAAATTGGTAACCCACAATTTTAACGCCAACACCAATTCAGAATATAGCTTAAACTTAGGATGTCTTAAATAAATTCTCTGGGGAATGATGATTTGAAATTATTTCGAAAGCATTTTTAGTGTGCAGAGCGAACAAATTCGCAAAAATTCTTTAAAGCGGATGGAATCCCGCAACATTATCTAAAGTTGATTAAGAATTAAGCTTCCTTAAAGAAGGCCCTAATCACGAAACAATTAAAAAAAACACGATTAACTCAACAATTCACTTAAACGGGAAAAATTTTGTTGCTACCCAAATCAAAATAAAATGTTTATCTTCTTTCTGTCTTTAGACAAAAAAACAGGCGAACAAAACAACAATACAATATTATCAAGATTGTTATTTAATCCTTAAAATAAATTACAAAAAAAAAAACTAAAATAGGTCATTATCAGGCAGGAAAGGAAGCGTGCAAAACGAAATTAAATTTAGAAGAACATGAAACGAAAAAATGTTTTCCTTCATAAAACCAAAATAAAAATATTCAGCAGCTTCGATAAGAAATGAATAATAAATTTATCTTGTTTCACATATTGGGTGTGTGTGTGCTGAACAAAAAATAAGATAAATCAAAATGTTGCCTAAACCTTTCAATTTATTTTTATCTTTTCTAAATTTAAATTTTGTTTGTTCCACAAAAAGAGCAAATTAACTTAATTAACACGGCTTGTCGAATATCTGGTTTACGGTTGTCGGATGCCTGGTTCGTATATGGCAGAAAAATTGGTTTAATTACACGGTAAATTATGTACTTCTTCGTAAAGAGATATTTTGCAAGAATTCAAGGGCTTCTATATATTTTATATCCAGGCACATTTGCAGCTTATACAACAATATTTTCACTGGTAAAATGTACAATACACTGCAGTATCGCAACCTCGACCGAGTAAATATATTTGTACTTGAGTGTAGTAACGATAAAAGTTTAACAGACACAAAAAATAATAAAAATCGGAAATGAAATCTACAAAGCTTGTGACGAAATCCCACAAGGGGATCTCGTTAACAGACATGAGAATAGAGGTCTGATGCGGTATAGCAGCTGGCTAGAGAACACGGTGCGGCGTGGGGTTTTTTAGACATATTCTCATGCTTGAATAACCGCATGAAGAATAAAATTAAACGGGAAATGGAAATTGAAAACTATTTTGCCACGGCCTCAGCGGCTAAGAGACGCGAGGTACTATTAAATATAATAATAATACCGCTGAGGTCCACATAGTTTTAATTAAAGAAGATAGAAAAATAAGAAAAATTAACTAAAAGAAAAATTGAACTAAGGATGTGCCATTGACCATTGAGACCACAAACTGTCCAATTAACACCACATTGATGAAAACAACGAGTTCGTGATCTGAATGCTCATGACACATGGAACCGACATGGCAAACGATCCAGCGAGGTCGAATGACTCGAAATCAGAACACGCTTGGATCGCTCCCCATGAAGGTAGTTGGATGCAAAATAAATTTAATTAGAAAAAAAAATGAAGTAAATTACTTAAAGGTACGCAGATCTGCAAATAAAAATAAAAATTGAAAAAAGCTAAACTCAGAACAAGGATAGAATGAATCTAACCACAATCTAACGCCACATGGCGGAGATGGTAGACCCACTCAACCGATGAACTGAGAATAGGGATTGACATTCACAACTGTATGTAATCAAACAGCTTGCGCTGGTTGCTATACAGATGTGGTGTCAACCGGACAAGGAAAGCTGTTTGATGTGAGCATCCGTACAGCTCAAACAACGCAAGCGTTGAACCTGCACGCGATGCTCACAACAAGGTAATAAAATTTGAAAAACTAAAAGGCGAAGAAATGAATTGATTAGCCGTAAGATTTGGGCGCCACTGTAACGAAGTTGCATGGCGACAAAATTGAAAAACAAAAATGAAAAATTATTGAAATTAATAGAACTGACCTGCCTAGACCAGAAACAAAGAAATTGAGAACCCCTCGCAATCGGACACTATAAGTGTAAACGAGGGTGTTCTGCAACCTCCGCATGCCTCAGGAATAGTGAATTGAAAAACTATTGTAAACATGTCAAATTTTACGGAGGCAGTTTGTTATTCTGACCTCCAACCGTTTAGTCGCCTCCTACGACAAGCAATGGATACTAAGGTGGTATTCTGGTTTATACTATTTTGCCCCTATACCTTTGGGCGCTAAGTACCGCGGCATAACACTCAAGCTCGGTTACGGAATAATTCCGTTGCGCGGCATTTAATTTGTGAGAGATAAATTCAATGGGGTGTTTAACGCCATCCGAATCAAGCTGAAAAAGTACACTACCCACGCGGGCGCCCATAGTCAGGATTAGCTAAAACAGGAGCAGAAGATAAGGACAATTTAAGTGTTTGAAATGATTTCTCAGCAAGATCATTCCATTTAGATTTTGATTTTTTTCCTGTCAAATCAGTCAGTGGAGCAGCTAACGACGCGAAGTTTTTAATGAAACGACGATACCACCCACATAAACCCAAAAAGCTACGATTTGTTTAGTAGTTCGTGGTCTTGGAAATTCACTAATAGCTCGACATTTATCGGGGTTGGTGCGAAGGCAACCATCACCCACTAAATAACCCAAATATTTTTTTTTTAGCGTTACGAAGTAAGGTGGCAACCAGTTTTAGTAGATCAATATGTTCCTCAAAGGTAGACAAAGTAACCAACAGGTCATCTAAATATACAAAGACTTTGTCGTGTAATTGGTACGGTATCACGTGGTGCATAAGTCGGCACAGTGTTTGGGAAGCATTACACAAGCCAAAAGGTATGACCTTGAAGTGTTACAAGGCACGACCAGGAACAGTAAACGCCGTCTTATCGCGGGATTGCGAGTCGAGAGGTATCTGCCAAAAGGCATCTTTTAAATGAATCGCGCAGATATAACGCGTTTGATTCAAACGATCCAACAATCCTTTGATAAGGGGAAGCGGATACGCATCCCTGACCGTCACCTTGTTCACCTTACGGGCATCCAAACACAGTTGCACACGACCAGCCTTTTTATGCACCAACGTGACAGGAGAACATCAAGAGCTATGGCTTTCCTCGATGACATCCAGAGATAGCATCCGATCGACCTCATCGTACATCAGTTTTTGTTTAGCAGGGGACACTGAGTAAAACCGTTGCTTAACAGGCTTGGAATCATCAACATCAATCACATGTGATCGTCCAAGACCTAGTTTCGCACTTGACGGTAAGCGGCTACGGATGTAATTGGGGTTTCAACAGAATAGTGTGGATCGATGACGGGTTCCACAGGCTCACTAATATTTGGATGTACAACATCAATTTCATTAATGGTCCGACGCGGATGCGTTGGATATTCTGGCGGTGATCTGAGCCTCTTGAGGGCATCTTTCCACGCCGTACAACTTTGAATGAGATCGTTTATATGGCTGAATCTTCTATCAGTAAAATGGTACTGCAGAACAGGCTTCATATTATTCATCAAAAGTTGTATAAATTCATCCTCCCCGTAGGGAGTGTGACACTGCAACGATAGAGTCCACATATGGTGGTAATAATCCACGAAGCTTTAATTGGGCAGTTGTTTGCGAGACTCAACTATACGACGCCTGTCCTTGAAATGATCACGAAAAGCATTTCGTAGTACCACTGCAGTGCCACATCCTTTAAGAGGAGATGCAGGTCCAGAAGTACTGAATCGAAGGAAATGTTATTGGATCTTACCACCGAATCTAATTGGGACAGGAACATATTGTAACTGATCCCGCAGCGATATAGTGAACGTCTATTGCCATCCACATTCGAAGACACATGAGGATTATAATTTTGTGAAGGAGCCGTATTCAATGTAATATTGTGCATATCAGCTGTACCTGGTGGGAACTGAATATTGAGATTTTAATTAACTTGCTCAGGAGATAAACGCTCTTTAGAGACAGGCAATCCCTGTGAGGGATCCAACCCGAGGAAATCATTAAACTGATTAAGCACCTCTTGATAGCTGGAGATTGGAAATGAACTTGATGTTTACGACGTAAGTCGTCATCCACAGATGCGCTATTCGGATTTTGACGGAGAGATAAATTAACAGGCGCCTTTTCACCAAGAGTGGCAAGAGGGGCTACAGCATTAGCTCTGGGTAGAGTCGCCTTTAATTGAAGTTGGTTTGTCAAAAGCTGATGAACTTGCTCCATTAAGGATTTCACCAGTGTAGTCTGATTTATAGAGTGAGTCATGTCCTTAGCAGAAGTAACGGAGGCAACAGGCGCCGAGGTGGCTACTATGTCAGAAATTTGTTGGGAGGTACCCGGTAAAGATGCGTCGGTTTTTTTTCCTCACCTAAATTTGATTCTAATACGGCGCTATCATGAAAGTTCAAATCTTGATCCCCACCAATTATCTTGGCGGACTCAATAGAGTCATTCAATTTGGAGGGATTAGCTAAAAACTGGCTCAAGACATCTAAAAATTTATTACAAGACGTCAATATGACTTGGGCTTTCGCGTGATAAGTTGGAGACTGCGAGGCTCTTTGCAAACGTCCCTGAACGTGTATCAATCGAGACACCAAACGTTGAGACTCAGTTAGGATCTGGTTTGCTGCGGGTAAATCATGAATCTCCACAAATGATTGTTGGAGAGTCATCATTTTGCACTGGCACATGGTAATTTCAACAACGATATCCTTTTTTCCACGAGAGTGCATGCTACGGGGAACAAACTTTAAACCTTTGGATTCCTCTCCCAATGCTGCCCTCAGCAGATCCAGGGCACCTTCCGATCTTGCCGGAATGTCGCGAGCCAAGCACTTGACATCACGCTCGTCAGTGGTTAAATGGGAGATATCCATATTGGGAAGACGATTATAAATCTCGTACTGAGTTAATTTAAGAATAATTCCAAAATACTAAACCTAATTGAACCCACACCCAAAAGGTATTATACGAAAATTAGGAATTCAAACTATTAAACTTAATAAAATATTTAATGAAAACAGGTAATTCGAAAAAAAAATCAACGATGTGATGGTATCTTGTAAAAGAAAATGAATTTAGAAAATTCCCAAAAATTAATGAAAAAAAAAATTATTGAGATTATCAATGAATTGAAACAAATATAAATTCACACGTTGAACTAAGTATCTAAAAATAAAATAGAATTAACCAAAAATCAAAAATAAATTAAATTAATTCGTTATACCAGTAAACAGCAAAATTAAATGGGGAACATGATTTTCTCCTTTTTAAAGAAAACATTAAACAACACAACATGCGACTTACTCTGTGAGGGTAAAGTTTTCCAAAAAGTTAGAAAATATATGCGAGTCGATATTCAAAACCTTACATCAGAGTTTCCAACACATACAATCGTAGATATGCAGTCTTCTGTAATTTTAGGGTTGAAACAGTAGTTCTGTATTAATTAATTACAACAGGTTGCAATGATATCTAATTTCGGTCACCAATTTGGTGACCCCATATCAAATTTTGGTGACCCATTTGTTTCAGGTATACATTTCTGATCTCGTCGTCATGGCCTGATGAAAGAATTGATTCTTTCTTACTCATAGAGTCAACAGCTCGAAATTGGATTAAATTCTCTTACATTTTTCAGAAAATATTAACTTCAAAAAAACTAAAATCGGAGAAAAGGTTTTGATTAACGATTGACGATCCATTTTCTGGCTTTTTAGCGTAGAGGTAATTGATACAGGTAATTCCTCATTAGTACTAACGCTCATATTTGTGTTTTAAATCATTATCCTTGCAGTAATCATCATTCCTAATAACGAAATATGGTTTCGCTACGTATAGACATATTATACCAATACGAAGGCACATATTCAGTGAACAGGCAATTCACGTTATTAATAATATGATTAGGAAACACACCATACCTTCTATTTCGTGTCAGAACCTTTTCATTGATGTATAACTGGCCAATTTTCGGTTTACCGTCATATATTTCTTGATGGTGAGACAGACGTCATTATTGAACGGACTTCCCAAAATCCATAAACCGGATCATACACTTAGGCCTATTAATTGTATGTTTCATAAACGGGGGATTATTGCCCATATAAAACATCAAAATATTTAGCTGAAACGTTGAAAAGTTCAATTGATAATCGGAGGTACAATTGTAAAAATTCGGACGAATTAGTAGATTTGGCAAAAACAACAAAATATTTCAAATCAATATGTATTAATAAGCTTGGATGTAGTTTGCTTGTTCACCAATATTAAGATTGATTTGGATGTAGAAACAATTTCAGATAGGTGGTCAATGATAGAACCACATACCAGAATAGCCAAAATAAAATTTCTAGTTATTCTAGAATTTGGTTTAAAATCAGGATATTTCAGCCTGTTTAACAGCTACTTTAAACAAATAAATGGCGTTGCAATGGGTTCGCCTCTATCTCCAGTAGTAGCTGATGTCCTAATGAAAGTGCTACTTGACACCGTCTTGAGCTCAATTGATTTTAATATTTAATTTATTAAAAAATACGTTAATGATTTATTGTTGTGTGTTCCTGATGATAAAATTGGTTGTTTATACCCGTATGTACTTTCAAAATGTAATAGTAATCGTTTTGGTTTAGAATTTACTTTAGAAATGGAAGCGGATAATAAATTACCTTTTTTGGACACAATATTAGTTAGGAAGAATAACGGTCAAATTTATATTATGGTATTTGGTACGCGAAAAATTTATCGCCCGGTCGAATTCTTAATTTTAATAGTTTTCACCCTTTAAGTCAGCGAAATCAAGTTGTAGGGGAATATCTGATCAATAATAAATATACCCGAAATATTTGATCAACAAATTAATAAATCAGTTTGATCAAACCAACGGTGGACAAATGGTTAGTATGGTCGGTACCAATACAATGTTCATCAAAAGTTAATATATAAATCAATTTATTACATTAAAAATTTCAGTGACCAAATTTTCAGCACATTGCGCAAATACAATATAAATTGTAAAATTGCATTTTCAGCGGCTAACTCTATTCGTAACAAATTTAATCAAATCAAAGATATCACACCTAAATTAAATAAAACAGATAAATAGAACTAAGATAGAATAATTAAGTTAGTCTTAAATGAATAATTAAAAGTGTAAATTGAAATTAATAAAAATAAAGATAAAACAAATAAAAATTACTTTAGAATTTTTATTTTTTAATATTATCTGAACACCGTATCCATAATTGGCGCAGCCGTGCGGTGAATAGTGAAAAAGTGAAGTGTATAAAGTGAAGAGGGCTAGTGAATAAAACCAGCTCATAAGTAAACTCATTAAGTGATAGTGTATAAGTGCTTTATCATTTAATCTCTGTGGCTGAAAGTGTTAAACCCGCTAAGAGGAGTCGCAGTTTTGCCACATTTTAACTTTCAACATAATTCGTAACATGCACACGACAGCAAGGAGTATCGCACTACTAGATAGACGATAATTCCAGGAGTTCGACGCACTACCACATAGGCAAGAGTTCCAGAACTACAGGTATAATTGTTTTTATTCTTAAAAATATTAGTAGTTCATAAGATCAAGCCACTACAAGATAGAGCTAGATCTAAATTTATTCAGTAAATTATTGACATTATTATTACGTGCACTATAAGATAGACATGAGTATTTTCGAAAAATTTGCAGAATAAATCGTAGGATAGGAAAAATCTCATTATAATATATTAGATTATCAAAGAATATAACAAATTGTTGTCTGAGTAAGAAATCGATTGAGATTTACGTATCAAATCGAAATATTCATTACGAGGAACTTGAAATGTCGGAAATCGAACAAGTTTCTACCCAATTGGGTCAAGTTTTAGAGCAACTTAGTCTAATTGCTCAAAAACAAAGTGAGCATGAACAGGCGCTGGCGTATCTGAACAAAACAGATCAAGAAATGATCCCAGCTCCACAACGACTCACCCTGGACGTATTCCGGATCCCAGATCCGATAAAATCAAGCGGTTCAAAATAAAATCAAAGTCAAAGCAAAAGATATTCTGTGCTTAGCCGGAAACCCCCAAACTTTTGGGGAAATTAAACAAATATTGATAGAAACTCTTGGAGATAAACAATAGTTATCCTTTTACAAGTCCTAACTTTGGGCAACACAGCAAATGGAGAATAGGTCTATTCACGCGTATTATAACAAAACAAAGGAAATCTTGCAGAGCATTAAAACTCTAGCAAAACAAAACCCAATTTACAATCATTCTTGGCTGGCAATAAGTACACTCACTGAAGCCGCATTTATCGCAGGTTTGAAAAAGCCGTATTTCGGCTATGCTCAGACAGCAAGGCCCAAAAATCTGGAAGAGGCCTATGCATTTTTGTGCAAATTCAGCGCAAATGGCAAAGTAAATTTCAGAAGACAGCAATATCCTGTCACTGAAAGGGTACCTTTGGGAAAAACACCCGATAATTCTAAACCGATCCCAATGGAGGTAGATCCCACACTTAGATCTAGGAAAACCTTCAATACAAGAATTATAAACTACCACGAAGTCCAGTAAAATGTTGAAGAAACAGCTAATCCAAATTCCGAAAATGAAAATTTTTGGGAGGGACAGGAATCAGATACAGAAAACTAAACTTCTTGCCGTATCTAAAATGCCACAAAAAAATAACAAACAAAACAATAACATTATTAATAGATACTGGGACCAACAAAAACATAATAAGGTCAAACATTATTCCAAAAAATCTCTTAGAACCTGAAACAACAACGGTAAAGAATGTTCTAGGAACACAAAATCTTTCAACAAAAGGCAAAATCAATTTTCTTGGGTTCAATTTACCCAAACAAACCTCCCCCTCTATAAATTTTTTGATGGTATCTTAGGATTATGAACGTTAAGATTGACTATAAATCTAGTACAATACCTTTAAATAATAAAACTTTAAAGTTCTACCGTTATTACCTATCAAAAAATTTCTATAATCATACAATAACGTTCAATACCAAAACAAATGGCGATTGATTAGTTTTGGAATATTCAAAATTAAATAACGAAATCACAATATTACCAGACATATACAAGGCCGAGAATTTTGAAACCACTGTTAATATAACATCAGACAATCCAGAACCACCTTCAAAATTATCTAAGTTAGGACTAATAGTAAACAATTTCGAGACAATCGAACTTATTCCAATTAATTTAAACACACCAGTGGACAAAAAGATAATTGAAAGTCTAATCCGAACAAATCATTTAAGTAAAATCGAAAAGGAAATGCTAATAAAAGCAATCCACGAACATCAGGATGTGCTGTTGAAACAATGGACAGAAAATACTAAGCAAAAACTGCATTTTCCACAGATAAGGGCCACTTCGAATTTACTCGTATGCCCTTTGGGTTAAAAAATGTCCCAGCAACTTTTCAACGTGCAATGAATCACGTATTAAACGGCTTAGTGGAAGAAGTTTGCTACGAGTGTATATCTAGATGATATCATAATTGCAGGTTGCAATCTGGAAAACGACATTGAAAATCTTTGCAAGGTTTTAAAACGTCTTGCACAATTCAACCTAAAAATACAACTGGACTAATGTAAGTTTCTAAAAAGAGAAACGGAATTCCTCGGACACCTTATCACTCAGGGTGAGGTAAAACCAAATCCCGATAAAGTCCAAAAAATCATTGAATGGCCATTACCGATGACACAGAAGCAAGTCAAACAGTTCGTCGGATTTGCAGGTTTTATAGACGCTTTATTAGGGATTATTCAAAAATTACGAAACCAATGACCAAATTTTTGAGAAAGGGAAAGACGTCGATGTACGAGATCCCGACTATATAAAAGCGTTCGAAACACTAAAATAAATATTGTCCACAGACCAAATATTGGCCTATCGGGACTTTTCGAAACAATTTATACTAACAACCGACGCATCAGACTATGCTCTTGGTGCAGTATTGTCTCAACTACAAGATAACATAGAAAAGCCGATTACTTTTGCATCAAGGACCCTAAATTCCACCGAAACCAATTACGCGACTAAAGAAGCGTTAGCTATTATATGTGCCGTAAAGAAATACAACCCATACCTACACGGTAATAAATTTAAACTTGTGACTGACCACAAGCCACTTACTTTCATTAAAACTTCGGAGAAAAACTCCAAAATTTTAAGATGGCGGTTAGAGTTAGAAAACTTTGACTACGACATCGTCTATAAAGGAGGAAAAACTAATGTTGTCGCGGACGCATTAAGCAGAATATCCAACATCGATAAAAAGACGGAAATAAACTTCAATGAGAATAACATCACTTCACGTGAATATGACAGAAATACACAATTCATTCAGCCAATACTTCGGATGAATATTTTCTACATTTTTCTGAATGACCTGTAAATTATTATAGGAAACAGATAATTTTCCGAATTTTGAGAATTGAAACTATCATCTCTGAGGAAATATTTCCTAACGTACACAGAGTTATAATTGTTATTAATTTTAGTAAAGAAGATATAACTCATTACCTTAAAACCTATCACAATAATAAACAAACCGCGATACTCGCACCTGAAATCCTGTACGGAAAAATTCAACAATCATATAGAGAAAATTTTTCACAAAATGGTCACTTCGTACTCATTAGTAAAATAGTAGAACATGTAACTAATGAGGATAGGCAGGAAATTCAGATGCTCAGGACCTACGTATGATCAATATCACGATGAAGGAACTTATAAACGAAAACAACCACCAATTTCAAATAAACGATCAAATCGATAAGAGAATCCAGTTATTAACAGACGCCATAAACAAAGTTGTAGTCAATACTTCAATCGCCAACCAAATTGTACTGACTGAACTGGAATTGCTCACAATAATAAAAAACATTGATACACTCAATTCAATACCTGGAGATATTCAAGTACCAAAACTGGAAGAATACAACTCAACAATAAAGACGATTGCTTCAGTGGTAGTCAATGGCAGCATTATCCAGAACTATCCACAATATCTAATAAAATCAAAATCCAGATTGTTTACAACCACCAATCACAACAATTTCGTCCAAGAAAATACCGAAATAAAAGAATTCAAAGATGATTGCATTAAAACTCTTATAATGGCAAGCCAAGCTAAATGCAATGTTACACCAGAAACCAATACAACAGTACAATTCATATCAGAGGATAAGTTATTGAAAAATAACGCAAAAAACGCAGAACTATCATCTAACTGTGGACTCGATAACCGAACATTAACAGGAAACTTTGTCATAACATTCTGGAATTGTACAGTTACAGCCAGCCTTGAAAAATTCCAGTCATACGAGTGGAAAAGCACGGATGAAGTAATTCAAGGAGCACTTCACAATCTTCAAGTTACGCGCCATATAATAACAACCCCATAGACATTGCAACAATAAACCAAGAAAACATTCAAAATAGGAAATGGTTGAATAATGTTTTATCTAAAGCAAATCACCCACCAAGCTTAGATATGGACGCTTTCCGGAGGAATATCATTCTTCACTATTTGCATTATCATATTAATCCTATACATTTGTATACACAGTAACAAAACAACAGTACAAATAAAGAACCCAAATGGAACTGTTCCAAAGGCCACATCTGTACAGCAGAATAACCATAGCACATCATATCAAGACCTACTTAGAAAAGCAGGTGTTGGATCAAAGAACGAGGAAGCCCTTTCTCCACCACCGGGAGGAGTTATAGTTACATAGTTACATAGGATATATCATAAATTCATAAGAGATAACGAATGTGGAACACACAACATCAAGAAGACGCAATGAATCGTGAGAAATGCAGATTCATCAAATCGTATTAATAATTTTCAACATGCTTAGCTTGTAATTAAATTACTTTAAGACAGATAAATAGAACTAAGATAGAATAATTAAGTTAGCCTTAAATGAATAATTAAAAGTGTAACTTCAAATTAATAAAAATTACTTTAGAATTTTTATTTTTTAATATTATCTGAACACCGTATCCATAATTATATATTTAACGGTAAGTCGGAGTATGGCATGGTAATTCCTAAATATATTTTTTAATAAACTTTGTATGTATGTATTGTTAAAACCGTGTAGGCCTGAAGAAGATATTAAATTTATCGAAACGTCGAAATAAATATTAAGAATTAGTTTTAATGGCTGCCAAACCCGAAGACTAGAGGAAATATTAAGATCCAGCCGTTAGGAAAATATATATGTAAATTAATAAATTGCTTTAATTTTGTAGCAATTTACAGTAATTGAGCTGGGTCCAGTGTTAGTAAGGTTATTAAAAGCAGTCCAAAAGTTAACCTTAAGTCCTTGAGTTTAATGGAGGAAAAAAATAATTGAAAAAAAAGCAGGTTGACGATACTACAATAATTAAGAATACTGGCTTCATAGATATCGATAACCGGAACAACTATGCGGGCGAATATTATTCGCACCGTAAAACCAAAAATTACACTTGATGTTTATTTTTATTAATTTATTTCATTGAGAGTGATTTTTATACTCTTCGACAAATTATGTTCTTTAGTTAGAAAGAATGTCCTCCTCCTTTAATTTCAAGTCAGATTTTTTTAACAGCCTCTGCAAAATGGTAAGTTTTTCTAATTTTCTAATGTTATTCAATTTTGGTGACCCATTTGGTGACCCATTTTTTTCAGGTTGTTATAAAAAAATTTCTCGTTGGGTACACAGTCCAAAGATAGTGTCGGGTTTCTTGCTTTAATTATTACGAGTTTATTCTCTGTAAAGAATTGCATTTTTGTTGCATCCTTCATCACTGGTTTCTATTCGAAGTTTCTATAGAGTGATGATTCACTTATTACAGATTGTGAAAGATGAGGTGTGGATTGATATAAACATAGAATTTTTTTTAATAAAAGGTTCACTGGTGAGATCTTACCTTATGAGGTTTCAGCTCTTTGTTATCAGCGCTTATTGGTAGAAAAACAATAGCATATTTCATTTGAAAGCAGCGCTCTCAGATTTGCTTTAAAATTTTCTATAAAATCCTGATAATATGGATGGCCTTGCATTGCCTGCATCTAAAATGACGTTGTACTTGCCTTTGCTAACCTTGCATTTTCTTTGTTTTAACGAATAATACTAATACCATCAAATTCCTTTGCAACTTTCATCGTCTGTTTCACACAGTTCTATTCCTGTGTAAAATACTGGATTGGTAACAGAAATATTCTCTATTTACCAACCCCCCTCAATCATTTCTATATAACCTAACCATTAAACTTGAAACATATAAATCAGTTCGCAACAGTTGCTGATAATGAAATTAATTGTGTGAAAAACTTGAACTTCAACGAAACCTGTATAGGATCACTCATAAAAATACAACAAAAATCGTAAATAAATGATGACGCCTACATTTATGTAATAAATAAGCGTAACCATAGTATGTATACAACTGTACGCACCTATGTAATTTAAAATGTACATATAAATTTAACTATGGTATGTATTTCATTTCTACCTAGTATATAGAACCGTGCTAATGGCTGAGGTAACCGATAAATCTCCATAAATAATTTAAAGAAATTTCAAGACCAAATTTAATCAATACGTATAGATTCAATATAATATACAAAACTATACTTTATTTGAAATGATCCGTCCATTTAAGTAAATGAGCTTTTTTACAATAAAACTTAAAAGTTTTTTTTTTTTTTTTTTTTTTACTTTTGTGTGAGAAAAATAACAAATTGAACCATATTTTTCTACTACCTACCATTTTGTGGTCGTCTTGTTCTTTTTCATTCTTCTACAATTAAAAATTAATTCTTATACATATACATATGTATATAGAATGGTTACTACACAGACATATGTAAAATCGGGTTTGGGAACAAAATCAAATCAATAATTTCGATCAGAACTTTATAAAAGTCGTGTTAAATTTAAAATTTCTTTTACAATCGTTTTACCATTGCACTTGTAAAGTCGAGTATTAAATTGTTAAAGCTTCATAATTTATTGATTTGTTAATCTTTGAGGATCTGTGGGTCCGTGTGCATTTTGGATATTTCTAGTGGTAAAAGCTTTAATTTAAAGCTTTTATTATTCAATTAAACTTTTTTTTTTTTTTTTAATAAAGTGTTGAGAAAAGTTTCTGTAGTTTGTAAAAATAAAAGTTTAGTGATCTATTTAGCAGTCGTAAAATAAGAAACAAAAATGTAAAAAATCAAAAAAAATTTGTTTTCAATTTTAAGTAATTAAAACTAAATTAAAGTTTGTGTTAAATACGGATATTAAAACAATAAAAGCACTCTAATAAAATATATTTTTAAAGTTTATAAAAGTTTTGTGTAAAATACGAACTAGTTAAAGGTAAAATAAGATGATGGTGTGGGGTTATTTTATTTTGTTGCGATTTTGTATCATGACCATAATTTTGTTCCAGCGTCCTAGTCGTTCCATTTCCTTCCTTTGCTTGGTAGTGAGATTTAAATGCTCGTTGATTAATTGAGTGCGCATTTCCATTATAAGCTTGCTTGTTAAAAAATAAAAGTTGTAACCCATGCCCCCCACTGACTGTCAACATTTAAACCATAACGAGTATTAACAGAGAGATGACAAATCGTTTAATACCTATTCAATTATTTAGATAGGAAATTTACCAGATGGTGATGGTATATTAATTTATAAATTATAATATTATTAAAGGACACGTATGTATAGAAACTTTTCTAAAACATTTAATAATAAATTAGGTGGTTTTCCCGAATTTAAAATAAATGAAAGTTTTGACTTTTCCTCAGGATTTATAATATACAGAGTCTATTTTTAAACAAATTTCGACATTTAAAAATTTTCAAAGTTCGAGAACGCAGTCCTGTTACGTAGTTTGGAGTAATCTACAAATAAGCTTGTTTAATTCAATGGTTTATTCCACTATTCACAATAGTTTGTATACTATCTAGGTTGAGTGTTTTCCATTGAGATAAATAATGGATCGTTGTGAGGATTGGATTAATTTCCAATATTTTCTTAAAAGCCAATTTTTGCAAGTTGTAAATTGTAAAAACACAAAATGTTCCAGAAATAATTAGCCGAGTCTAAGGACATAATATTTAATTCCATATGCGGTTTTCCCACACTCGAAACCTGCTTTAAAGCAAATCTACAGAAATAACAAATCGTTAATCCAAATCACATCATCACTGGATTTATCCGAAAAGATTTATTTCATTTAATAATTACAAATTATGAAATCGCTTCAGCACAGGATCCCAGCTAAATCGCCTAACAAGGCTGTGATAAAATATGTAGTGCTCCCTTTTGATTTCCACAATGCCACTGTTTATAAATGACCTTGCCAGATCCACTCTGACGTTCGCAACTGAAATGTGATTTGAATTAGTTTTGTTTGTTTCTATATTTAAACATGTCACACATACAATATTTCTAAATATTAATAAATATTAGTGTTTGTTCGGGATGTATTTTATTAATAAGAATTCTGATAGACGATATCAGTTCTGCGGTAACTAGTGGTTTCTCATTCCTGACGCCTTCCTCGATTCGCCTAACCAGTGAGAGATTTATGATTTTATGTATTGCCAGCCGTGGCTGAGCAGCTATTTTTAAATATTTACTGCTCGATTTCTCATAAATATAGGCAGATTTCCCGATTGATTTATTAGCCAGTCTTATATGATAGTGGAATAAAAACACAAGATACAAATAATTCTAAATGGTTAAAAAATCTTGAATATTTTTGGTTTCAACAATTAACAAGTTTAGATCGTGCCAGCCACTTAAAGGATCAAATATTTGTATATGTATCTTTGTACTTGTTGTTGTTCATATTACCTATTTTACCAGTTTTATAATTTCAAGTCAAAATGAAGAGCGTAGTCAGCATAGCACTTTTTAGAAACTCTGTGCACAAACATTCAACAATATAATGTTACTATGTAGTTGGATTGAAGGTCATCGCATTGGAATGTAAATCGAAAAATGTACATTTTATTCATACTGCTACGACAATCAACAGCACCAGGTGTGGTTGACAAACATACAAAACCAAATTTATTTTCGCTACGCTAATTTTCGTAAACGTCGTTTCGTATTATCTACGATATTTTCCCAAACAGCATCCAGTTCGACTATTTTATGATTGATTGATTAATTTTGGATGCACGACCAAGCATTAAGCAGGATCTCCGGACAACATTGTGCCCACCGTACAAATAAACTTCAATAGTTAGTAGACCAGCTCATGTATAGCATAACACAGCATATTCAACTGAAATAATTTTTTCTCAATTATTGTCTGGTCTCCACTTTCGTCATGTTAAAGTCGCAAAATATGCAAAGTTCGTTATAAAGTTTCGACATAGAATTCAAAGGCTCGTCGCTTTCATAATTCGTTCGGTGAAAATCAATTTTCAAGAGTATGCGAGTACGTAGGTTTTTCATAGGAGCATACAATTTTAGGTTCGTTAACAAGTACGCACTCAAAATATTACCGTTAAGTAAATCGGAAATAAAAATAGCTCCAGCGTGCTGACGACGAATTTCAACTGGCTCAATTTTCAAAGATTTACATCTATCTACATATGAAGGAAGATTCTTAACATTTTCCCACCAAGGTAATCGACGGTCAAACTCCCCTTTATATCCCTTTTATATGTTTTATATGCATAAAAAATGAGAAAAGATTTTTGTATTGATTCAGTTCTGCTTATGTGATCATTATAACGTGGAGACCATACGCATGACGCATATTCGAGCTGTGACCGTATAAGAGATTGATACATGCAAACAAAAACTCTAGGATTATTAAACTCGTTCATACTACGTTTTAAAAATCCCAACATAGAATTGGCTTTGGCACAAATCATGTCAAAATGCCGATTAAATGATAATGTAGAAGTGAATATAATTCCAAGATCCCTTATTTCGTTAACACGATTCAAAGTGTTATTTGCAATGTTGTAATTATAAATAAGATGCGAAGATGAACGTGTAAACGTCACCATTTTGCACTTAGCTACATTCAAATGTAATAAATTATTCTTACACCAAGAGCTTACGCCGTCTATATCCATTTGTAATTTAACTGCATCAGATAGACTACGAATAGGAGAAAATATTTTTAGGTCGTCAGCATATATTAGATATCGGGAAAATTTATGCATTTTGTGATATCATTTAAAAATAATATGAAAATAAGTGGACCAAGATGTGAGCCCTGAGGTACTCCAGAATAAACATAAATTGGTTTAGAAAAACTGTTGTTAATTGCTACAGACTGTACCCGCCCAGTGAAGTACGACTCAAGCCATTTGATTAAATATCATTAATTTCGAAGGATTTTAATTTTTGCAAAACAATAAAGTGATTGATTGAGTCAAACGCCTTACTGAGGTCAGTGTAAATGACATCCAGTTAAGCATTACTCTCAATCGCTTGGCAACCGGAAAAACACCTTTTAAAAGTAAATCATTAAATAAAATTGAAAAAGGCAAAGCCATTTCATTACTAAAATTTTTAAGAAAGTATGAAGGAATACCATCTGGGCCACATCCATCCTTAAACAAACGGAGGGATTTATCGATATACTCTGGAGATATGTGAGGTGTGTACAAACAAGAGTTGGTACAACTACCTTCTGCACTAACATATTTGTCATTATCAATATCAGTCCTGACTATATATATTTTGAAAAAATGAAGCAAATAAGTCAGCACTTTCCCCAGAATTATTACTAGTAACATCATTGAACCGCATAGTTGATGGAAATCCAAAAGTTTTCCTTTTGGAGCCTTAATAATAAAATTTTTATAAGCAATATGATGCAAATCGTCAAAATGTTTCGATAAAATTAAAAACCCTAATCTGTCGTCAGCGTTTCCGGATAACTTCCACCTTCGATATAATTTTTTCTTACGATTACGTAGGTTTATTAGATCGTTGTTAAACCACTGAGGATTATTACGATTAACTTTTTTATTAGAAACCGGTACAAACCTCTCGAAGCCAATGAATAAAATGTCATATAAAATTTGCACGTCGCGGTCAATATCCACCAACGAAAAACACGAATCCCACTCTACTGATTTGAAATAAGAAATCAGACCATCATTATCAGCACGCCTAAAATCATAAAATTTAATAGAATTACATTTGTTAGTATTAAAATTAGACACCATAAACTCTGATACATACGTTTAAATTGATTTCCATAGATTTGTGGTTGACATCGTTGATGATATACGGAACTGGTGCCAACTTTATCATAAATAGATTGGCAGAGTTAGCAAAAAACCAAGTCCAGAAATTTACCATTATAGTTAGAAACGTTATTTATCTGAACGAGTCCAAATGACAAAATGGAATCAATACATATTGATTCAGCCTCCGACTTAACATTGTACGGAATGACGCAGTTTACGTCGTCATCTACCAGCCATTCAACCTTTGGCTAGTTGAAATCGCCAACTATCAGCACGTTGTCAACTAAGTTGAGTTTATAAATTATATTATACAAACAGTTTGAATATGTCGTATAAACTTCAGATGAAGACCTCGGTGGAATGTAAAGGAAAATAATGAAAATATTTTTCTTAAATATATTTAACTTGATGCATAAAAGTTCAATTGTTGGATCACTGTCAACTGCCACACTTACAATAGATGAATGAACTGTCATCAATACACCTCCTCCCCTTGATTTGACACTAGATAGTGCCGAGCGGTCACACCTGTATACGTAAGCGACGACAAAGCAATTGAAAATATATAAAATTGTTTCTTAAATCAATACTATTAGGTGTTGATATGTTTGTGCTTAAGGCATTCGTTGAGGGAGCCGCCGACCTCCCCGAAAATTTCTTCTATTTTGATTGAAGTTGAATTCCTTAATCGTGTTCCGGCCATAAATCAGCATTCATATAATAATCTCAAAGGATTCAAGTGGCACACTTATTTTATACGAAATATAAGGCGCTCCTACTCCATTCTGCGAAACTTTATTGATCCGTACACAAGTAGCATCCGAAATTTAAAGATTATTTTTCACAAACTCAGTGAATTCACTGTCAGTAATGGTAGGTTTAAGTCTCGATACAAAAATCCATTTACGTGGTGGAATAGCTTCAATAGATGTTATATTACTACCGGTACCAATTATGACATCAGGTTTAAGCTTTTTGTTTTGGAAAGCCACATTATTATTATAAATCATCGAATATTTCGATCAAATTACCGGTGAAACATTTTTGCACATGTTTATATTTGAGTTTTAGTTTTAATTTGATTCATACAATCATTATTAGTCATCATCGTCGGTAATACATTTGTAGCCCGTTCAGACTGAATCTGAGCTACGGTACCATCATTATCATTAACTTTATTATTAATATTTATATGACTACCGTTGCACCCACCGCCATTGGTTAATTGTTGAATAGATTGAGAAACAGCCACACTTAAATTCGTGATGTCATTAGCTTTAATATTACTGATTTTATTTGTAGACTTGGAAGTATCGCTATTATGACGATTTTTTATATTGGATAATTTTGAACTCATGGAAATTAGATCACTTTGAAGGTTATGAATGTATGTGTCAACAACATTGAAAGAATCTGTCATCTTTGAAAATAAATCCATTTGGACTTTAAACATGTAACGGAGCTACTTTGTAGAATTAAGCGCCACTGTATTGTGGCACTTCATCGTTGAATTTTACTCCGCTAGCAGAATATCCCTATGGTCCTATACATTAGTGACCGCAGCACGTTTGCCGGCTAGGTACAGAAGGTGGGCAGGTTCTTGTCACTGACCATAGAGATCGAGAAGTGCTGCTTCACCCATATCGTCAATTAACAGGGTATTAAATATAGAGCGATCTTAAAACATTAAAACTATGCCAATCATCATCACTGGCTCTCATAGGGGGATAGTTGAACCTACTGAGCAAATTAATTATTTGAAATAAATTAAATTAATTATTAAAAGTGGATCATGTAACTACTTTAATCAAATATTATGTATTAGGGTATAGATATAAATAAGAATAAAAAAAAACAAAAAAAAATGAAAAAAAGGTTTCGTTGTTACAGCCATTTTCATATATATATATATATATATATATATATATATATATATATATATATATATATATATATATATATATATATATATATATATATATATATATATATATATATATATATATATATACATACATACATACACATAAATATATATATATATATATATATATATATATATATATATATATATATATATATATATATATATATATATATATATATATATATATATATATATATATATATATATATATATATATATATATATATATATATATATATATATTTATATATACACATACACAAACATACACATACATACATATATACATACATACGCACATATATACATTGTGATCTAGATGATGGATCACCTGCTCTCCTCCCTCCCGTTGGCAATACCATGCAGAATTATCCGGTATGCCCCTTTATATTAAGTGTTAGCCCATCCTACTTGATCACCTGTATCTTGCCGTGTTTATTCACACATAACAGTACCCTGAAATTGCCTAGATAAACTGAGAAACAAAAGTATAGCAATGTTCCGTGAATTAAAATAAAGTCTTGCTCGTAATATCGTGAAGGAAAATCTCAAACATATGAAACATAATGAAATCACAGAGAAATTGATTGATTATTGATTTAATTCACTTAATATCAAATTTAGGTTTATAACAAAACAAAAATATGTTTAACGGATCCGCGGTCCTTAAAATTTGAACATTTAATACAGTAGTACGTAAGACTTATAAATAGATATATAAAAAAAATAAACTTAATTAATCTCTTGAGGAATGTTATATGTGTAAATCAAATTATAATATGTAAGAACAAATAAATAAATATATGTATATAGGTATATAAGAAATAATACAACTTAGATAATAAATAAATAAATAAGAAATAATATAATTTAAATAATAAATAAATAAGTATGGACAATTGCCCAACTTATAATTAGCCCACTTAGCTGACTAGAGTAATGGCGTCGTCACATTTTGGTTTGGCGGCCTTTTCCATTTTCTTTATTTCACGCAACGCCGAACTTTCTCAGTTAATTATTTTCTTCTTTTTATTGTACGCAATTAAACGATCCACGCCCAATTATTGGGGCCAGAAAAAAAAAATATGTCGCGGAAATGATACCTGTTAAAAAAAAACACGAAACCGAAAAAAAAACAATAAATGATCTAAAGCACCAACAACACAAATTTGTAATCAATACATCATCACAAAATTAAGCTTTAATTGTAATAAAACAAAAATCTTATCAAAAAAAAATTGCCAAATTATCACACCTCTTCCGCGACAACTTAAGCTTAGAAATTTAGCAATTTCCTGGCTGGTAAGTTTATATTTCCTATCGCTGTTGGATATTTTGGTTTATTTTTGTTTTATGAAACAATAATGGCCACTTATTGTACCAGTGCCAATGTTAAACTTAAACACGCACAAACACAGCTCTATCAATACAATTTTGTATTTATACACTCGTTCAATGTAGCTGTTCTATTTCAATATAATACACCGTTTATTAAATTTTATGACAACGTCTCGAAGTGGAATGAGTATAGATAGCAATTTTAATTTATAATTTGATGTTTTTTTTTTGTTTTGTTGTTGTTGTTGATAATAAAAAAAATCCAATGAAAAGAAAAGGTAACAAACCCAAATGTTCATCCGCTCTATTACCACCTAAATGAATCGGTCAATTAGACCATTAACCAATCTAGCAGGGCAGCACACCCCCTGGGTAACCAAAAATATTTGTCAATTATTTTGCTTAAATACTCCCCTCACGATAACACTTAACTGACGAAAATTCAACGACTGTTTGCCTGGAACATTGCCAACAATGTTACAAACAGATCATCACAATCGTCACAAATATAGCGAAGATTTTTTAGTTGGCCAATTAAATCGAAGGTAGTTTAGCTTTTGATGCCAAAACACTTACAATCAATTGATTTATCACAAACAACACAACAAAAGTATAGTTCGTTTGTAGCACAACCACATTCAAAACACTTCCTATCCATTATCACTAAAACAATAAAACTACTTATAGTACACTGATTATTTGTAGATTCAGAGTTAAACACAAAAACATAGAAACTATTAAATATAATTAAATTAAATTAAATTAAATTACGATTGCACCGAAATCAAAAACACGCCTGATCGGTATCACGTCTGAATGAGAGTTTGAACTGCTTTTGTATTTATTGATTAAAAATAAACTAACTTCCAATCTTTGGCATCCCCAAAATAAATTAATAAATTAATTAGGAATGACTTCCAGGAGGTCCTTCCAAAAACAAATTAACTACTTATTCGATGATAATTCTTAATAAAAAATTTAAAAAATGTAAATTCAATCTGGAACATATAGCAGCTGACTAAAGTTTCTGGAGATCTTACGGACATCTAAATTACTCACAAATTTCCAAATATCACTTAACAAATTATCTTAAAATAGTACCTGTAAAGCAGCTTCTATCGTGCTGCATCAGTTTTCTTTATGTCGCGATAACTCATTCAGAAACTTTTAAACAGATTATAAGTATAAACTAACATCTCAGAACACAGCTGTTGAGTCATACCTCTGAAAACTCAATAGTGAATCATGTGACTCTTAAGCTTAAGGATTTATAGGGGTTTTTTAAGCTTATCCGTGGTTTGTTTGGTACTGAGTGAAGATGTAAAGAATTTTCGATTTTTCGAGATTAGCTTACAGAGATAACATTGTTAAGAATTTAATTTGTCTGTCTGTAATAAAGTTGATTTTTCGGTATTTTTTATAGACAAATATATTAATTGTTCATGGCAATCCCAATATTTTCGATTTGGTAAATCAGAAAAATATAGAGGCCAATCGCTCTCAATATATCTACTGAAAAAAGTAGAAATATCTTCCCCCCTCCCCGTAATTTTAATTTTGGCTGAAGGCCCAGAGTTATACCAATGTAGAGATAACATTATAAATTCAGATTTTTTGATTTATCTATAGATTACCAAAATTTAATTAGCGTTGAGTGGCATATTACATCAAAAATGATTTTATTCCATTTGCGTTGCATGGTTGGTATTTTTCAAGATTAATCGAGATTCTTAGTGGTTTCCCGATTTTTTAAGATTATTAAGGATTCTAAATTTTTTCGAGTTTTCTAGGAATACTCGAAATTATTTGTAAATATTAATATATGTATTTTACAATTTTGAGAGATTCAATTTGTTTTTAAGCTTTTCGAAATTTGCCTAGCATTAAGCTTCTTACAGATACGATTGGAGGTTGTTGAGTTACATCGGAGCATTCTAGAGTATATAGAGACATAAACATACGAGATGTGATATTTCAAATTTAGTGTAAAACTGAAGAGTTGAATATTTTCATAAGACATTCTTCTAAAGTTTTTATTGGTTTTTCTACATATGAGGGTTTGGTAATCCGAATATATATGTTTGTACTGTAATCAATAGCCGTTCGTATAAGTACCTATCGAATATTTGCAAAGTTTGATCCAATTTTACGAAAATCTACTTTACAATAGTTTAAATTTCACCGCAACAATACTGAGTTTTAATATTCATAACTTAGATTTCTAAAGAAAGTGAAAAATGATGGTGAAACCAATTAAAGGGAACTTTGTTATGTCGGATATACAGTGCTGGTAAAAAAAAATTGGGCAAACATATTTTGTTACAAATTGGAGTCTTTTTTTGCTAAAATTACAAAACTTTTGAAAGCAATTGGCTTATTGTTTCATTTTATATACATGTATGACGTAATTTTTTGAAAAAAAAAAATTTACCTGCAATTTAGGGGGAAAACCCGAAAAATGCCAAAATTTTCAAAATACGCTGATTGGAGTTAAAGTAATGGAATAAATTAAACACTTATTATTTAATTTTTTTTTTGTTTTTTACTGATTTATAGAAATTCTATCTTTAATATTAATATTTTGTTGGACCGCCATTTGCTTTTATTACAGCGATACACCTCTGATTTATTGAATTTGATAAATTTTTTAATGTCGTAGAAGGCATGGATTCCCAAATCGTCATTAACAAACTTTTTCAAGCTTGAATTGATGCTGGGCGCTTTCTTGCTACTTCTAGCTTCATTATAGACCAAATATTTTGTATGGGATTTAAGTCTGGACTGTACGGGAGCCAGCCCAACACATCGATATTTTTTCTGCGAAGTGCTTTTTTACCTTTAAATGAAGAGATAAGAAAAAAAAACAAGTTTTTAGCAAATTATTTATGTTTATCTGAAAGGCAATTTTTCTATCTACAATTCAAAATGAATAAATCACAACTTTGGCGCTAAGGCACGGAGCGTTGTCCTGTTGAAAAATAAATATGCAAGTCTCGTAAAAAAGCTTTAACAAAGAAGGCTCAAATTCGTTATGTAGGACCTGCAGATAAACAGCTGCTGTAATTTTGGAACTAATGAAGCACAATCGACCGGTTTAACTTCCAGAAAGGCATACCGATACAATAACTCCTTCATTTTTCGGTGGAAGTCTTAAAAGACATCCGATGCTAAGCCTCTCGCGAGATTCTCTCCTTATGAGAATTCTTCCATCTCCAACATGCAGCTTGAATTTTGATTCATCGGAGAAAATCACATCATTCCACATCTCTTGAGTCCAAGAAACATGCTCCTGGGCCCATAGCAAACGTTTTTTTTGTCACTCGTAATGTGAACTCAGGCTTGTGGACTGGTTTAAGTGCTTTCAAACCAGATTTAACAAGTTTTTTTCTCACTAAGCTGGCTGAAATTTGCTTTCCCGTTGCTCGCTCAAGATCCCCTCTTATGTCCGATGAAGTTTTAAAACGGTTCCGACAACATTGTAGTATTAAAAATTCTAAAATCTCTAAAAATTTATCAAATTCAATGAATCAGAGGTGTATCGCTGTAATAAAAGCAAATGGCGGTCCAACAAAATATTAATATTAAAGATAGAATTTCTATAAATCAGTAAAAAACAAAAAAAAAATTAAATAAATTAATTTATTCCATTACTTTAACTCCAATCAGCGCATTTTGAAAATTTTGGCATTTTCCGGGTTTTCCCCCTAAATTGCAGGTAAATTTTTTTTTTTAAAAAATTAGGTCATACATATATTTAAAATGAAACAATAAGCCAATTGCTTTCAAAAGTTTTGTAATTTTAGCAAAAAAAGACTCCAATTTGTAACAAAATATGTTTGCCCAATTTTTTTTTACCAGCACTGTATGTGCATATGCAGTTAATTGGCCCAATGGTAAAAAGAGTTGAAGTTTGTCAGGCTGTCATTGTTTGTTTTGCCGTGAAAGGTTATCGATGGTATGAACGACAACCAACCCCAATGTAAAATTGATCGCTTAGACAATTATGGGAAGCAGAAACAATAAATCACTTAAGTGTATGTCACAGAGCTAGCTACTTTAACTTTTAGATGCTATTTTGGTATAACCAAAGGTGCCCGGGCCTAGTTAAAATGCAAATTACGTTTAAAAACTGTTTAGCAATCTTTGCTTATACAACGATTTTTCCATACGAAGTGATTTCCTGTTCCATAATTCAACCAAATATTGTCTTATAAAAATAAAATAGAAACCAAATTCAAGAAAATATTGTCAACATCAACTCTTAGTCGAATTTTTTATTTTTTTTTGATATTTCACGTAGTTTCAGAAAAATTTGTAAAATACCATTTTGCCCAGTCTTTATCCCTCAGCAGGAAGAAAAAAGCCCCTTATTGAACATACTTGCAAAGTTGTAATGTGTAAGAATTTTTTCCTTCTCATAAGGCTCTTTATACTAAGGGTCAGTTCTCGTTCCGTGAAAAGTATAATGAAAAGTATTTTCAGTGAGAAATACACATTTCCAATTCATGTTCCTTGAGAAGGAAAAAATGACGTCAAAATCGTTTCATATGAATAAATATTTCTCACCGACCATTTTGGCGGTGAGAACATCAACAAAATGTAAATTAAATTCTATAAAACTAAATTTGTATTTTTAGCATCAACACGTTCGCCACTCAACGTCACATAAATGTGACATGCTACTTTAAAAAAAAACTTTGTGTTACAAGGTTTTGCTTTGCGCAGTAGTTTACATAATTGTGTGACACATATTCGTGCCGAGTGGTTTATATGTATGAGTTTCCGTTATTGCGATATTTTCATTTTTGTGGGGCTCTCCGAAATGTTTTTGAATCAAAGTAAACCGATATATTTTCGGTTTTTGTTTCAGTTGATCGTAGATTTTTGTATGGGGTGTGCACGTATTTTCTTGTGTTTTTATTGTCCAAGACGCTCCATCCGCTGGTACATGAAAGTTTTTTTTCCACTTGCTGGATATTTGCGCTTGGAACTCGTTCGGAGTTCCGAGGAAAAATTATCAAGTCTTATTTAGGACAACCTCCACCTCAGCAGAGGTTGCATCGTAATTCCAATTCAATTAATCCAATAATGGGACATTTGGCAAGCGTGGTAAATAGTCGCAAGAGATGTCGCCAATGTAGCAAAACTGGCAAGAGAACTGCGACCAAATACGTTTGTTGTATTAGTAAAAACAATTCAGTGTACATATCCATGTTTCAGAACTTGCCACACTGAATAAATTTTCGAAATTTGTTTTTTTTTATTTATTTTATTTTATTTGACATAGTCACTCGAATTACGCTTTGCTTTTATGTTTAGATTGAAATATGGTATAAATATACTATAGCCATAAAATGTTTGACTCTATTTGAATCATAATTTACAATTTATATATAATATGCACATTGTAGTATTCCAAAGACTTATGGATATCACACATAGGAGTCGCATATACTGTACAAACTATAGACTCAGGTCGCGTAAACATGACAAAACACCATTCATAGACTCATGTCGCACAAGTATGTCGCATACATTGTACAAACTTAAGACTCATGTCGCATATATGTGGCGCATCGTTGTCCAAGAAACTCATGTCACATATAAGTGACTTGTTATTGCTTATATGGAAGTTTTTTTGAAATGTGTCTTCGCTAAATCCGCATTTCCCACTAATTAAAAACTATTCCGCTTATTTAAGAAAAGGCTCCAAATAATTAGATGGTTACATTTTAAAAATAATTTGGTTATTTTTATAATTTATTTTATATTTTGACAGGCAATGACAAAAACTGATTAACTAAATCTACTTTATCATTTATTTAGCAGCAATTGCTGTATCATTTATAGCGGAAATCTATATGAAACTCGATAAAATGCCAGTTTACAGTGTAGCTTACTATAAAAACAACGTTTTTTTCAAATTTTTTTTCTCATTTGATCAACGAGAATCGCTTATTGTGTTCGATGTTGAAGGCCCGAATATAGGAAGGCCGAATATCGTATGGCCGAATGCGTCGAAAGGCCGAATGTCTAATGGCCGATTGGGTCGAAAGGCCGAAAGAATTGAAAGACCGAATGTCTTAAGGCCGAATGGGTCGAAAGACCGAATATTGAAAGGCCGAATGTGTCGAATTACCGAACGAGTTGTAGGGTCGATTGGGTCGAAAGGCCGAATTTTCGTTATATTTTCCTTCACTTAATGGATTGAAATCAATATTTTAAACCATTGAATTTATTTCCTAATGTAAAATGATTTAAATAAATTGACAAGACGTGCTAATAAATCCTGTGTATGTAGCATATTATTGTGATCAAATTTTGTCGGAAAAAAAATTTGTTTATTTTTCGTTTTTTATTTTAATTAATTAATTTGAATCATACGACAAAAAAAAACGTAAGAAAGAAAGTTCGAACCAAACGGCCTTTCGACATTCGGCCTTTCGACACAATCGGCTTTTCGACATTCTACCTTTTGACCTATTCGGCCTTCCGTCACATATTCGGCCTTTCGAAATTCATCTTTTCGGCCTTTTGACATTCGGCCTTTTCGCCCTATTCCGCTTATTGTTGTTGTGTGAAATGTTATAAATGAAAAATACTTGATGGAAACGAAATGGAAACATTTTTTCATTAGGTTTTTTCATAGAACTAGAATTAACCCCCTGGGGGACTAGTATAATTAGTATTAATAAAAAGTTAAACTTTGAACGATATAATTTTACTGAATGTTATTTTTTGTAGTAAAGGTTCAATGCTGAAAAATTGTTAAACAGACAATAATTCACTATATCGCTCGTAGCGATGTCATTTAAATTGTATCTAAGAAAAACACCATTAGCTAAAGGCCTCTATTGACGATATGCGTAACCTAATGACATTTGGTTTTAACGATATTTGGCATATAACAACTTAAATATTTACTGCTTGAAATTTTCACAATTTTTTTCATCATTCGTTTGAAAATAGCCCGTCCTTTTACGTTCAATGAAATTTTGACGATTATGATGGCATGAAACTTTGACGGTTATGGTAGACAGAATTTCAGTGAAAGCAAATGGTATATTAAACGAAATGAATATAACAGCCCTTTTGACTACAGCGACAGAATTTGGTCGGTCCTTTGAAGGACGTGCTCAGTGAACAAGCAAATTATCGGAAATGTTCATTTCACTGAATTTCTCATTAATTATAATTTGTTTAGCTTTTTAAAGGCAAATACATACAATACACTTTTTTAAATCTTAAATCAATCAATCAATTTCACAAAATTGTATTTAAAGTGTATTTTTATTCCTAATTTAACTAGAAAGTTTTAAATGTTTTTCGGCTTTTATGAGATATATAAAATTAGAAGAGAAACGAAAGAGAACGAAATAAACTCTGGTTATATTGTTTCGGTTCCAGCTTTCGGTTCATAAAAAGTTTAGATTTTTTTCGGTTTTCGCTTTACGGTTCGATTCCGGTTTCAATTTTTGGTGTTCCGATTTCTTTAATTAAATATATTCTGGAAAAATTCTACCAGTTTGTCCGATGTAGAATTTGGGGTAATCATTACATGTATTCTTGTAGATTCTGGTGTCTAAAGATGTATCTATGTTACATTGTTCAGAGTCGATTCCCCAATTTGTGTTTTGTTTCAAATATAAATTTAAAATTAATTAACATACTATATGTAGTAACTTTAAAATTTTAATCAGCATTTAAAAATTCTTTAAAAATTAAGGAAATTGAATTTCATTAGAACTTGCCTCATTTGTTGAATTTGGAACATCCGGTTTGTTGACTGTTCTAGCTCGTACTTGTTTTTGATGACGCCTACAACTCCCCTCTGGCCAATAGATTTAATAATTTCCTGTGATGTAGACTTTCTGTGTTGATTGAAACTTCAAAACGCCCTTCGAATAATTTTTTAACTATTCTTCCGGAATTAGAATGGATAACAGTTGCGTGGTTGTTTTCCGTCCAATAATTCAAATGGCGAGGGTCCAATGAAAATTCTCTTCTGGCCTTTCATTACGGGCTTGATGCAACGGTGCCGTTAGAAGAAGTTTACTATAATTTAATTCGTAAAATCGTTTAAATTTATTTGAAGTTAACTGTGCGTTTCATTATCGGTTGCAATAGTTTTAGGCAGGCTTTCTATTGCAAAAATGATTTCCAACCATTGAATTGTTTTATTCGACTTGATACTTGTTACCTGAATTGTAAATGGGAACTTTGCAAAAGCGTCCACACATATTAGCCAAACAATGGGCCCGTCGTTGGTTTGGTTCAGGTAATGCACTAAATTTTCTCATAGGAATACCCGTTGTCTCTTGACAAATATTGTAATTGGAAACCGTTTCATCAATTCTATTGTCAAACGACAGAAACCAGCAATATTTTGGTGCCATTTGCTTTATTCGCGCTTTGCCCTATTGTCCTTCATGTAATGATTGCAGCACCTTCGCTTTAAATCTGTTGGGTACGACTACCCTAAGAAAATCTTTTTGGAGTAAGACAATATTAGAGCTTAAACTATAAGAGCAAATTTTGTTTGGAAATATGGATGAATACTATCAATGTCCTTTTCCGTTAATTCTTAATGTATAAAACCATCGTAGACAATGTGAAATTCTGAAGCGTCAATTTTTCTATAATTTTTGGGTTATTGCGCATTTGTGAGCAATTTCATCGTTGTTATAACTGTTGAGGGTGATGCCTCATCGCTGCAATCGGTGTATTGATATTATTGGCAAGTTTTTATGCGGATGGAATAGCGTTTTTAGCGGTTTATGATCAGTGTAGAGTTCAAATTTCCTACCATACAAATACTATGGTTAAATTTTGTGACTTGGCTGTCAAGCCAAATAAATTTGTTGAGTTTTCTGGCGCAGCTCATTTAATAGACACCTGGTGCTACCAAAATAGACAAATTTGGTATACATTTATATTCATTTTCCCGGAAAATGCCTAAACTTCATATATATTTCCGATGGACGTAAATTTCTTCAGCGGCCAATTCGCACTTTTCACGGACGCACCTCAAGCCGTAGCTTTGCAATCGATTAAAAATGGTTTCCTAAGTTCTTGTCGTCGGTTTTTCCAGTTACCAGAATATCATCTAAATAAGTCGTACTACTACAAATTCCTTAAATCAATTCTTCCATGAATCGTTGGAAAATGCCTTGAGCACTACTTAGCCCAAACGGCATACGTTGATATTCCTACAAGCCAAACGGTGTTTATATATCGTCATCAGTTTTCCAGAATCATCAGATAGGGTAATTTGGAGATAAGCTTCTCGTAAGTCAGTTTTACTAAAGTATTGACCGAAGTATTGGCTTGGTGATTGGTTTTAAAATCAACCCAGCTCCAAGCGAATTGCAGCAACCTAAACTTGACGAAAATAACTGTTTTCTTCAACTTTCGATACTTCCATGGCAATAGCATATTGGCATCATTGACAAAATTGGCAATTGAATTTGGTTGTTGTGTTGTAGACAATGTTACTTGAAATTATAATGATGAAAACCAATCGACTCCCATAATAATCGAAGCATCATAACTGTCTTCATTCCATGGGGGTGTCCAAATTTAAGAAAATCTAGAGTCTTCTTTTAAGTACTGTCATGCTCAAAATAATGGAAAATTATTGCAAAACATAATCGGTTTCTGTTAGATAATTCGCACGGTGCGGTGCAGTGCATACAGTGTTCCTTGTCAAAAAATGTAGAATGTACCAAACGTGCGTCCTCGTCATGCCACAGTGAATTTATTTAGCAAGTGTTGAATAGTGCAACATATTTACATTTATCTAGATTTATTCCAGAATCAATTGTTGTAACTGCGGTGACGTAATTCTGGTGGTGGTTTCTGGGCGCAATTCCTGATAAATAAAATTGATCAATGGTTTCTTGAATTACATCAACAACTTTTAGACCCAGAAACGAAAGCGTGTAGGTAGGCTTTCATGTAAAAAGAGCTATATGGCCTCTTGATGACCAGATTATACTTCGATGGAAAACAAGGTAATCTCAAAAAACAGGTTCTCGAATTCACCCTTTATGAGACTAAGTTATTCATCATTAATAAGCCATAGAAGCCGCTAGGTGCATGAGATTTCTTCATATGTCAAATTCTTTTATAATTTTTACGCTAATTGTCTTCGCTAATGAATGTTACTTGAGATCTCGCGATATATTTACGGTTGCTCGAGAGCTTCTAGCACAATAAAACAGCCCCGAATATAAAGCGTCACGGGCACAAATCTTCTTACACGTACTTGATGTTGAGTTTAAGTTGAGTTGGGGTTTGGTTAACGTTGATTTGACGGTTTAGTAAGAGTTACGTTGAGTTGAGTTCATGTACGCATTTAGTTTTTAAGACCATGCCAAGTCAACATAATTTTCAATACCATCTTAAATTAACATGAAGTTGAGCTGGGCTTGAGTTTGCTGTTGTTTTAAGGAGCTGGTCGAGTTAGGGTTGAGTTGTGACGTAGCTAGAGTTAAGTAGAAGTCAACGGTTCATTTGGGAATTTATTTGAGTTGAGTTAATGAACGAGTTTAGTTTTTCGAGTCGCATTGGTTTAATGATTGAGCTGGACTTTGAGTTTGGGGTTGAGTTCAGGGTTGAGTTGAGATTTGAATTGGAGTTGAGTTGAGGTTCAGTGAGGTTGCGGAATTATTTGAGAAAAGTTGAATGTTGAGTTAGAAGTTAGCTTGAGTTAAGTTCACGTATGGAAGTATTTTCACAGACCAAGTTGATTTGGAGATTAAGAAGGGCGTTCAGTTTGGGGCTGAGTTGGGATTTGAAGCGGAAGTTAGCTTTACTTGTTCTGCATGTTGTTTTTTGGAACTTGTTGTTTTGATTAAGTTTAAATCAAGTTGAGTTCATGTATTCATGTAGTTTTCGAACCGTATGTCACCGTTCATCTACGAATTTGCTATTGATAACTGATCTTCGTTTTCTCCTAGTGGAAAGCGTTTTGCTGTTCCGATTAACTTGCTAAAATTTTAGCCGACATTTTTTCTAATCTCTATCTATATTTTTTTTTTGCAGATGCAAGTGCAAGGACAGCCAAAATACGTTGGCCTGGTGGCTGACCTTCTGCCCAACATCCGTATCATGCAAATTGTCGGACATTTTTTTTTTAAATACTCCGACATTAATATGCTGCTAAAACGTGGCTATGCCTTGCTACACTTACTCCTGAACCTGTTTCAATATGCCGGTATTCTCATGAATATGTTGCATGATGCAGATGAACCAAACGAATTAACTGCCAACACAATTACAACACTATTCTTTTTACATTCGTTTACAAAATATATTTATTGTGCCATCAATAATGGTAACTTCTATCGGACACTCGGCATTTGGAATCAACCGCATCATCATCCAATGTTTGACGAATCGAATGATCGATATCATAAAATTGCGTTAAATAAAAATCGCCGGCTACTATATTTCGTAATGATGGCAACCGTTGCTTCAATTGTTTGTGAGTATATATTTGCCCGCGCACAATAAATCATAAATTGTGATTGTATTTCACACAAAACGCTTTTCAGCTTGGGTCGCATTAACAATGGTGGGCGAAAGTACAAAATATATGACCGACAGGGAAACAAATGAAACGTATCCGGTTGAAATACCACGATTAATGCTTAAATCGTGGTATCCATGGAATGCGATGGGTGGCATGATGTACTTCGTTTCATTTATATTTCAATTGTATTTCCTATTTTACGCACTCACCCAAGCCAATCTAGCCGATGTACTATTCTGCTCATTTTTACAATTTGCATGCGAACAATTACAACACTTAAAAGGTATAATGGGACCATTAATGGAATTATCGGCCACATTGGATACGTTTCGTCCTAATTCAGCGGCATTATTTCGTGCCGCCTCAGGCAACTCTAAATCTGAATTAATTCTTAATGAAGGTAAAGCGATTACGATAAAATTGTTATTCAGTTTAACTGAATTTTTTTTTTCTTGTTGTTGTAATACAGAAACGGAGTACAGTAATGGTTACGATATGAATGGTGTGTACACAACAAAAACTGATTGGGGTGCTCAATTCCGGGCACCATCAACACTTCAAACATTCACCGGCAGCAATGGACAAGCAAATCCAAATGGTTTGACACGAAAACAAGAAATGGTTGTGCAGAGCGCTATCAAATATTGGGTTGAGCGGCATAAGCACGTTGTAAGGTAAGAAATTTGTTAAAATTCTCGTAGATATGTATGTTTGGTGTGTGATGTCAAAACTGTATAAAAACCATTTTAAACTCGAGGTCGGCGATACCCACCCCCCGTCATCGGGATCAGATCATACAAGCAAACATGGAAAATACCTCCTCGTTTTTGCAAAAACAAACAATTAATAAGAGTGGGGGTGGTGTTTTGAAAAATTATTCCTCCCATTAACTTTTGTTGTTTGTACTGTGTCTGTTTGTGTGTGTATTTTGAAGGAAATAAACTAAAATTTTCCTGCCTATATACATAAATGGAAAATAATTTAAATATTTTCTTTCGTTCCGTTTGGATTTGACTTATTGATTAAATTTGGGTCTCTTATTTGTTTTAAGTATTGACGAGATACCACCGTATACAATACTTACTGTTGTTGTTGTTGTTGTTTTTGGTATATTTATACTGCGTTAAGTTGTGTTGAGTGGGGGGGGGGATCGGATGAAGATAATTAAGAGTTCTTTATTCGTTTTATTTTTATTTGGTTTAATTTGTTGGATACACATTTGAAATCCCCAAAGGTAGTTGACGGGTCGGTCATTTAAATTCGATCAATTAGCATGCAAAAAACAAAAAAATTGAAACTTTAAATCTTTTTGGTATTGATTTAGTATTATCTGTGGTGATGCGGGGAAAATTTTGTGTAATTACGGCAATAAATCAAATTGATGGAGAATGGAGTAATTGTTTTAATGGCGGATTTAATTTTTTTTTGTTAATGTTCCAGCGAAATTTGTTTCCAGAACAACTTTTCTTGACGTTTTGGTATCTAAATCTGAAAAAGCACAAAATGTCCATCTGTATAGATGTCTGTTCCAATGGTTTATCGAGAGCGGCTGGTCCCGATTTGGATTTTTTTCGCTAATCAGTTTCTATGGTCAAAACGATGATCGGCTATCAGCCATATTGACCCAAAACCACGTGATTATTAATACGTAGTATTGCTACATGGATTTAATACAATTTGACCAGTTTTTATACAATTTGACTGGTTTGAGCCTTTAGTTGGGTGTTGAGTTGAGGCTTGAGGTTGGGTGATGGGGTTGGGTGAGAGGGTTTGGTGAGGGAGTTGGGTTGAGTAGCTTGGGTAGCTTGAGTATGCGTTGAATTCAAGTACGGATGTATTTTTTTGGACCATATTGTTTTGGGCGTTGAGTAAGGTTTTCAGTTGAGTTAAGTTAGGCTTGAGCTGGGGTTGCATTGGCGTCGAGTTGGAGTTGATTTGGTTTTGAATCAGGGTTGAGTTATGTTCAGGGTTGAGTCGGAAGTTAGCTTAAATTATTTTGAGTTGAGTTTACGTAAGCATGTAGTTCTTCGAACCGTATATAATTGGGCAGTGTGAAGTTTCTGACAAATTGACAAAAAACCTTACAACAGCTAAAAAAAGTGTAAAGGGACTGCTACACTTTTGCTATGTGGTTATTTGAAACGACTGACGAGACATCGTAGAGATGTCTTGGTACAAAAATACCATGTGGTAAAATTGTGTCGTTAGGAACATATTTATGCGACCCGTCCAACATGAATTTATCCAAGTTTCAAAAATGTCACGTGGTAAAATTCTGTAGTTGGGATTTCTATGGCCATTGACAAGGCATCGTAGAGATGTCTAAGTAATACCGAGTGTGCCATTTCGTTGTAAAGACCTCTGTGCATGATTTCTAGCAGATAACATAATTATGTGACCCGTCCAACATAAATTTATCCAAGTTTCAAAAATGTCACGTGGTAAAATTCTGTAGTTGGGATTTCTATGGGCCATTGACAAGGCATCGTAGAGATGTCTAAGTAATACCGAGTGTGCCATTTCATTGTATTGACCTCTGTGCATGATTTCTAGCAGACAACATATTTATGCGACCCGTCCAACATAAATTTATCCAAGTTTCAAAAATGTCACGTGGTAAAATTATGTAGTTGAGAATCCTATGGGCCATTGACAAGGCATCGTAAAAATGTCTAAGTAATACCGAGTGTGCCATTTCATTGTATTGACCTCTGTGCATGATTTGTAGCAGACAACATATTTATGCGACCCGTCCAACATAAATTTATCCAAGTTTCAAAAATGTCACGTGGTAAAATTCATTAGTTGAAATTTCTCTGGCCATTGACAAGGCATCGTAGAGATGTCTAAGTAATACCGAGTGTGCCATTTCATTGTATTGACCTCTGTGCATAATTTCTAGCAGACAACATATTTATGCGACCCGTCCAACATGAATTTATCCAAGTTTCAAAAATGTCACGTGGTAAAATTCTGTAGTTGGGATTTCTTTGGGCCATTGACAAGTCATCGTAGAGATGTCTAAGTAATACCGAGTGTGCCATTTCATTGTATTGACCTCTGTGCATGATTTCTAGCAGACAACATATTTATGCGACCCGTCCAACATAAATTTATCCAAGTTTCAAAAATGTCACGTGGTAAAATTCTGTAGTTGAGAATCCTATGGGCCATTGACAAGGCATCGTAAAAATGTCTAAGTAATACCGAGTGTGCCATTCCATTGTATAGACCCCTGTGCATGATTTCTAGCAGGCGACATATTTATGCGACCCGTCCAACATAAATTTATCCAAGTTTCAAAAATGTCACGTGGTAAAATTCTGTAGTTGAGAATCCTATGGGCCATTGACAAGGCATCGTAAAAATGTCTAAGTAATACCGAGTGTGCCATTTCATTGTATTGACCTCTGTGCATGATTTCTAGCAGACAACATATTTATGCGACCCGTCCAACATAAATTTATTCAAGTTTAAAAATGTCAATTTTTCATGAATGTGTTGCGTACTTGCATTTACGAAATTTATGTTGGACGGGTCGCATAAATATGTCGCCTGCTACAAATCATGCGCAGAGGTCAATACAATGAAATGGCACACTCGGTATTATTTAGGCATCTTTACGATGCCTTGTCAATGGCCCATAGAAATCTCAACTACAGAATTTTACCACGTGACATTTTTGAAACTTGGATAAATTTATGTTGGACGGGTCGCATAAATATATTGTCTGCTAGAAATCATGCACAGAGGTCAATACAATGAAATGGCACACTTGGTATTACTTAGACATCTTTACGATGCCTTGATCTAAATTCCAGCTACACAATTTTAGTGTAGCGGAACATTTACACTTTTTAGCTTTTGTAAGGTTTTTTGTCAATTTTTCAGTAACTTCACATTAGTATAGGTATAATTGAGGATTGAGTTGGACGTTGAGTTTCTGGTTAAGTGCAAAATTAGGATTCAGTTAAGCGTTAGGTTTGTGGTTGAGTTGAGGGGTAAGTTAAGAATTGAGTTGCTGTTGAATTAGGACTGAGTTTTGGGTTGAGTAAGAGATTCAGTTGGCGATTTATTTGGGGTGAGTTGATCATTGAGTTTAACTTAGCTCGGCCATATTACTTCGGGGATATATTTGAGCGTTGAGTTTATTCGTTCAAAGGATCATTTGGGGGGTTGAATGGAGAATTGATTTTTCTGAACCGATGTTCTGATCTCCTCCAGAAGTTCCAGCTTTTTATATTCTTTAATACTGAGATCTTTGGAACCTGCTGACTTACCAAGTCTTTCAGTATATTGCATGTTACTAAGCGCCGGCTTAAGCCACTCCTTTTGACGTAGAACTACGTCTATTAGCGAGGTACAATATATAAATTGCATATAACTTATAACAGATTAATCGACATTTTTATGGACCCCCCCCCCCATTTTTATGCCGACCGTTGCAAACGCTATCACGATGCCAAACGATCGCATATAAATAAGGCCGATGCCAAACCCCTCGTCATAATTAGCCCGTTTCGACTACCTCTTGTGCACAAGTCGTGTTGTGGCGCGTAGGAGCCCGATTACGTAGAGCCAACAACTTATGTGAATTGTTATAAAAAAGCAACCTCGTAATTTACAAAATATTTATTAACAATGAGTTTGGTCGAGTATGCGACGTCTGCGATCGGTTGTGGTTTGCGAATGATTTGCGTTTGATAGATGATAATAAACAGACAGTTATTCGTAATTTGATTCCCAATATTATGACGACTCACTTTAAAGCGTGCGTTACTTGCAGAACTAATTTAAATAAAAGTCGTTTACCTGCATTGTCGAAATATAACACCTTCACATATCCAGATTACCCAAACGAATTGCCGCCGCTGGATTGCATCGCTGAAAGTCTGATAGCGCCACGGCTGCCATTTATGCAGATTCGTCGGTTGAGGCACGAGACTGGAAGCTACGGCATCGTGGGACAGGTAATAAACGTACCTGTTGACGTAAACAACATGGTTCAACAACTACCGAGACAACTAGATGACGATTACACGTTTAACGTCAACATCAAGAAACACACGATACACAAGACTTCTTATCTGTCTGGTTTTGTGAAGAAGGCGATGGTGAAGAGTTGGTTGAATTACCTTATTAATACTTCATTATACTAGCACTTCAATATTACGATAAATCCAGCAGCCCTTAATGAAGGCAACTGGCAGCGACCGATGAAGGAAATTTCTCACAGAACGATCTGGACATTTTAGAAAAGATAGAACACAATAACGATGCCGAGTTGTTGATTGGTCAACAACACACCATGATATGGAATGAAGATCAGTGCTTGGATATAGCTCCCGGTATGAATCAACAAACATTGTCGATTATCTTTGATGACTAAGCAGAAGAACTATCTTTTCCGGCGATTTACTTGGGACGAGCCAGAGTGTTTCGGCAGGGTGTGCGCGTGACACCAATAAATATTGGATCCGTTGCAACAATTAAATGCCCTGCAGCGTACGAACCTTGTCAATGAAGACCCAGTAACTTGCTGTATATACTAGGATCGTCTGGAGAAAACCATCATGAACATCTTGTCATCACCTAAAGGCTTCAATGCTTTTGGTCGATATCGAGCCGTCGATATCGACGAATTCCAACATCGAGGTAGTCCACATGCTCACATACTTATTTGGCTGGAAAACGATCCCAGAGAAATGGTTAGTGAACAGATGCCTCACTGAAAAAAAAAACATACGCATATTCAATAAAAAAGATTATTGTTGCAATGAATTTTTTAATAATTTGGATCCTTAAACTTTGTTGATTGATTGAATAAACTGAATGTTATTAGATTAGAATAGCATTTCTTAAAAGCTAATAAATTAATATATACAATGTAACTATTCATAATTTTTTGGCAAAAAAATTAATAAATTTTTTAATTAATACAACGAATACAAAATTATCATTTTGTAACCAATTTGGTTGATCTTACAACTTTTTATTGGATCAATTTACTAATTTAATAGAAGTTTCACGAAATGTTATGTTATGGTTTATATTATTAATGAATTAGTTAATTAATCATACTAATATTTATAAAACAAAATGATTGATACAACACCTATATTTATTAATTTTAATAACTAATTCATTGGCACAATGTAATAGATAATATTGAATTGGTAACCTGATTTCACGATGTATGAACTTTGTGTTTAAATCAACGAATAAATTAATCAAAACTGTCGCAATGAATGGGGGGTTAATATATATATATATATATATATATATATATATATATATATATATATATATATATATATATATATATATATATATATATATATATATATATATATATATATATATATATATATATATATATATATATATATATATATATATATATATATATATATATATATACCGGGTGTTTCTTTTATATATATATATATATATATATATATATATATATATATATATATATATATATATATATATATATATATATATATATAAATATTCCAGGAAATATTGTTTGATGGGTAAAGTTTAAAACGCTTGTTTTAATGTTCAATATAAATTTTTTTTTATTTTTAACGATATTTCCTTACAAAATAACAAAATAAAACAATAAACAAAAACTAATTGAAAACAATAAATTAAAGTTGTAAAATTATATTCAAACTCACTTAAGGATAGTATGAATCTATGCACTAATGTAATTTAATGTTTATACATATTTAAATAAAGATAAATTGAATTGAATTGAGTCTTCAATATTTAAATATTAAATAATAAAATTAATAAAAAATAAAATTTTGTAATAATGTTAAAAATATTATTTTCTAAAATTCAATAGATATATAATTTTAAATTAAGTAATTGCCTAATTCAAATTTAATTACGAAGTATTTCGTTCAATACAACAATAACTTTCGTATTTTTAATTTTAGCTGTTTTTATGCCATAAAACAATTCTTGTACAAAAGAATAGAAATTGGCAGCAGCAATAGGACTCCAAATTGAAAACACGGAATATTGTAAAACATATATCCGTTGCCCGCAAAATATGATTGAATTCTAATCGAACATCATCGAAATATACATAGGTTTCACTAATTTTGACTGCAAAATTTCCCACAGCTAAAACTAAAGGCTTAATAGGCGCTTATTTAGCAGTCAAAAACTGGAGATGATCTTCAATCTCTTAGATCGTCTTCCCTATTTATATATAAAGTACTCTTGCGAATCTTTTATTTTAAATTTGGAATCCGCCTTCTCCCGTGTTGGTTTTCGTTACCATCTTTTACGGTGGCACTAAATAGACATGTAATGACCACAGCAACAACGAGTTCAAATTATCTAAAAATATATAAACAAACATCACATTATGTTAATGTTATTACTGTATTTATGTTGAGTTCTTTGGGAGCAAAAAAATTCACGTAAATAAAAAAAACATGCGCTAAATCAATTTCTACTTTGTTCCGTTTTTTTTTATTTACATCAGTTTTTTGGTCTCTAAAACTCGATATAGATAAGTACATTTAAATTTAAATATAATGTTTAACTTACTTTCAGATATACATTTTCCACCTATTTGTGTAAATATGGAACAATTTCCTTGTCTTTTAGGTTTCCTAGCTCCGATAGAAATTTTTTAAGTGACATTTTGTATTCCGGTCATTTTAGTAAAATATCACTTTTTTATACAAATGGGACTTTGAAATCTATGTCAATCTGAAAATAAAGAAACATTTAGTTTATTATTATTTTAATTCTTCTGCAAATTTAAAAACTTACTAAACGTTATCCCGAATGCTGCTATAATTTATTATATTTTAGTGATCTTTCGTAGTACTCTGCGTCTGTTTCAGGTACTAATATCAATTAGAAGATAAAGAAATAAAGTATTAATTTAGTAATTACTCAACAAACACACACGCACAAATACACACACACACACACACACACACACACACACACACACACACACACACACACACACACACACACACACACACACACACACACACACACACACACACACACACACACACACACACACACACACACACACACACACACACACACACACACACACACACACACAGCACACACACACACACACATACCGCTAAGAAAAATGAACATTTATACAGACAACCATGCTGCCGTGCTTAACATATTTTACCTAACTACATTTTTGACTAAATTGATTTATTGATACCAATCGATAGCTAACAAAAAACTTTATCATTACAATTAAAAAAGATAAGGGAAAATAGTAATAAGGAAAGTAGTTTTCATTTTTGCTTTAAAATACACTAATTTTAAAACTTTAACATCGATCAAAAAAGCATTTTCTGTAGTTATTTAAAACATGTTTAGTGCGGCATCATATTCACGTCGATTTCTCCTTACTAAGATCAGGAAACCTGCATTTATATTTTATTTTCAAGCACTTTTAATATACTGTAACAACACTGTTTAACACTGTAACAATTTTGCGCTTACCTTAATAATTAACTCGATATATTTAAATTGTACACTATTATAATTGGATATTAAATTTTCACATAACCAACTTTCCAATTAAACACTCAAAATCGAAATGAAGACGAACGCGATAATTAGACAAAAAAGACAGCGACGCCGACGACCATGATTAGACTAACAAGTCCCAAAAAAGCACCAAGTCGCTACAACTTTAAAACTACAGCTACATTAGCTCAATAAAAATTTTAATGCTGCTAACGAAAATATTGATTAACTTTTAATAAACTTCATTGAATTCATTAAATAATTTATAAAATTCAACAAATAGTTTAAAAATTAATTAAAATGTTAATATTTGATTAATTTTTCCTTTAATGCCATTAAAAAATTTATTTAGTTTATAATTTTGTTTATTATAACGAAAGAAACTTTTATTTATTTTAAATGAAATTTGAACTGATTGGAGAATGAAATATTTATTTCATTTATATGCGTTACAGGTTTAATTCGTGGATTCTGAATATTTAAGATAATTCGGGATTTATATTCTAATGTCTTGCTTTTATAAAATAATTAAAGATTTCCGATTGAAATGGAGTTTTTATATAATTTAAGAAATATGATATAACACAATAAAGTGTTAATGCCCAATCACGACTGAATAACATCAATTTTAAAACAATTAAATAGTTTATCGATCCAACGAATTATTCTTTCAGAAAATCATTTAAATACGTATACCATATTTAGTCCAATAATCATTTCTCAGGTGAAATAAACTGGTTTTTACTAGTTTTTTCTTATTAACTTAATTTATAAATTTGTTAAAACTTTTATTAACTTGCCTAAATTTCAAGATATCACGAGAAATCGGTCAATAAATGTCTATTAATTGAATAGACGATCCGGTTATTAACTTATAATCGTGTTCATTTTAGAATTAATGTGACCAGTTAATAAATTCATTGGTTCAAAGAATTTTTCTTCCGAAAAATTTAATGAAAAGGATTCATTGAATTATTTTTTTCAGTGTGAGACAGTAAAACTAATTACCGACTTCTGCTCCGTGTCCAATGACGACAGTATGTTGAGCGAGGCACAGTATGCACTATAATCGACCATCTGTTATGTTTAAGCGAGGAATGAGACAGCTATGGACAAATTCTTTTAACCCATGGATCGCTAGCGTGTTGAACTCGAACATGGATTTACAATTAATATTAGAGGAGTCCTCTTGTGCAACGTACGTTGTCGAATACGTGAACAAACCCAATCGAGGCATATCCAATCTTCATCGTCAATTGATCGAGTTGCAGAACGAGAACCCGGATCATGATTACACCACTCTTCTTAAGACAATCAGCATCAAGATGTTAAATAGTGTCGAAATGAACAGTCAGGAAGCGGCTTGGTATTTGCTGCATTTACCAATGTCTGAATCAAGTCGTGAAATGGTCTTTGTGCCGACAATGTGGCCTCACGAGCGTACTAAATCCCACAAATCAATCATGCAGATGAACGACGAAGGAGTTGCTGAAGACTCTACAAATGTATGGACTTCGAATATTATCCAAAAGTATGAATTACGAAACGGCATGAACGAGCCAGCTAGAACTTACCGAGCAACGACCGTCGCCACAACTACGACATCTGATATTGATAGTAATGAAGGCGATGATGGCGGTGACAATGAGAGCAATAATGCCAATGTAAACGCTATCGAGGAGAATGCTGTTAGTGCGCTATACCGAAAACGAGACAAAAGCCGTGTTGTTAGATGCCGGCAGTATGATATTGCCGATCTGATTAAATGGAAACGAGAGATTGTGACATTGTCTGTTCCATTCCGAAACGAATTGTGTGACTTGCTAGACAGAAACAAGTTTTTGCAGGCGTACGATGAACAATTAGACTCGATCATGTCTAAACGTAAAGAATACGAAGTTGGAATGAATATCGAACAAGCCGTTGAGGAGTATCGCAAGATATGCAATGAAATTGGTTTTGAAGAATCAAACGACGATGATATCGCGAGTATTCCGGTACGCGGTGCGCTTTCGGCAGTTGTTCGACAGCGATCGAACGTGATGCCGAAACAAGAATACTGCAAATTGGTACGACTGACTAATGATGAGCAACGTAAATTGGTGCTGCAGGCAATACATGTTTTACATGACAACACTGGTGAGTGTCGACCAATTCAAACCTTCTTCACCGGGCCCGCTGGTTGCGGTAAGACATTCACTTTGCAAATACTAATGGGAACATACAACCGATTTGCGCAGACTCATAATTCTACGCACAATGCGTATGTCGCTTGTGCAACTTACAGGCAAGGCTGCAGTGGCCATAAATGGAACGACAATACATTCTGCATTCAGAATAACCATGGCCAGACGACAGTGTAGCAGCTTGGGACATGAAGCACTGCAAGCTTATCGCAATGTTTTCGCTAATGTAAAAGTATAATCCAGCCACCAGTCAATGCTACTCCCATCTACAAGCCGTATAAACAAGCAATTGCGGGAGCACTGCTCTGGCATTCGCTGGAGTATTATCTATTGCGACAAGTTATGCACCAAAGTGATGTGATGTTCTCGATAATCCTAACGAAAATTGGTAACGGTCAAGCTTTGCTTTCCGAAGAGAAAGCGCTGCTTAACACACGCTTTCGAACAATTAATTGGTGCCGAGAAAATGTACCAGAGGCGATCAGGCTCTTTAATGTAAACCGAGATGTTGATGGTTTCAACTGGTGTGGTTTATATCTGTGCGATAAGAGCCAACATCAATGGTAAGCAATGCCTAATCATCACTATATATTTATCGACACATATCACATCTAAGCAAGTACGAGAGTTTATGCTGCGAAACTTGGCATGTTACACACGCAAGTTTGCACAGATATTTAGTGACCTAGACGAGTTGTGGAATATACCGATAATTTTTACCGGAGATTTCAATATAGACATCAGTAAATCGGACAACCATTAGTTTCTTGAATTTATGCAATCCGAGTTCCAGATGAGCTTAGCTACTGATCCGGATAAACACACGACGCTGGAAAGCACGACTATTGATGCGATATTTACGCGTGGCATCCAACTGTTTCGTACAGTAACCTATGTACATCATACTTATCACGTACACAGAAAATAAAAATAATAACATTAACAACATCCATTGCGTATTTTTTGGTGATTCATGAACTTATCAAGACAAGGTTACGTAGTTCTACGTTTTTGGTTTCGATTTGTAATTCGAGATCTGCTTGTTTTATTTCATCCGCTCTAGAGCTACACAGTGTACAGGAACAACATTTTGGGATTAGTGCTGTGTGAATTAGCCTTTTGTAGTGTGATATGTCGTAAGATTCAGACATTTAACACACCTAAACCGAATATTACTTCAAATTGAATAATTTCGGGCATTCCAATTACTAATAATTCAGCCAAAATTCCCCAAAACACATTCTGATTGAAGGCGGATCGAAAAATCGTCTAATAAGTCCAAATGACCATCTTAAAGGAAATTGAGAAAAAGAAAATCAAAATTTGTAATGTCAGTACAAATTGCCAAATTCCGGTAAATGGTGAAAAATTATAATTTGTTGGGAATCTGGATGCGAAATACAGAAGTCACTTCCACTCTGGGTAGAACCATAGTTAAAGTTATTGAAATCGGGACAGGAATAATCAAAAATGTTGTTTGTCTAAAATCACTTTTCTCGATGAATGTCTCTGAATCCGAGAAAAGCAAAAAAACATTTGTCTGTCACAGACAGGGTCGGCTGCCATACGAATTGGTCCACAACCATTAGGTTACCAGTAAACCATGTGGTTTTGATTTTAACAGCAATTTGTAAAAAGTTAGAATTTGCTGGAAATCTGGATGCAAAATGGAGAAGTCACTTCAGCTCTGGGTAAACTTAACTCCTGCCAAACATGACCGATCATTTTATTTGTACAAAACCACTTTTCTCGAAGTTTTGAAGGGTCCCGAGTCCTAAAATGCAAAAAAAAGTCTTTCTAGAGAAAGACTTTTCCGATTTGGATTTTTTCCGCCAATCTGTTTCAATGGTCAAGATGGAAAAATGAAAAGCTTTTGGAAGCTCTACTTGAAAGTGGTGGTTGGTTTGAGGATTGCGTTGGGCATTGAGAGTTTGGATATGAGTTGGGGGTTGAAAAGGGGAATCGATTTGAGGGTTGAGTTGGGGATTAGTTGGAGTTGTGTTAGGGTTGAGTGAGCAGTTCAGTTGGGGATTTATTTTGAGGTTGCATTGAGGGTTTAGTTAACTGGGGTGAGTTAGTGTACGTATGTACAATAATTTTTAACCAGGTTCGTTGAGTTTAGGTTTGAGTTAAGGGCTGAGTTGGTGTCGTGTTGAAGTTGAGTTATTGTTGAGGGTTGAGTTGTGGGTCCATTTTGAGGTTGGGTTAGGATTGAATTAAACGTTCAGTTTGAGTTTTAGCTGAGGGTTGAGTTAGTAGTTGATTTGGGGTAGAGTTTAGGTTGAGTTAGTGCTGATTCAGTCATTTTGTTGCGGATTTATTTGCGGATTGTCTTGAGATCTGAATTGGAAGTTAGCTTAAGATGGTCTAGGTTATGTTTGAATTAGGCATTGGGCTTGGGGTTGAGGAAATTTAATGTGAATTTAGGATTGAGTTGTTGTCGAGTAGAGTGTTGAGTTGGAGTTTAGGGAGGGATTCAGATAGGGGTTTATTGCAATTTTTGAACTGTATTGACTTGAGGAGGACGTTCAAGATTTAGGTCGAGTTAAGGTTAAGTTAGGTTTAGTTGGTCTTGAGGGAAGGATCCAATTGGAGATTTGTTTGAGGTTTAGTTGGAGCTTAGCTTGAGTTTGTTTTTGGGTTGAGTTGAGGGTTAAGTTGGGTCGGGTGAGGAGTTGAGTTGAGTATGTGGTTCAGTGCTTGAGATGAGTTCAGTGTGTGTGATTCAGTGCTTGAGATGAGTTCACGTATGTACGTAATTTTTCAAACTAAAGTTCTGATCACGTCAATAGATTCCAGCCCTTTACATTTTGAACCTTACAATTAATTGTTCAGGCACTTAAAGAGGAGCTGGAGGCATGCAGTAAGAAAAACTAACAAAAACGTGCACCTCTCAATTATGGATTTGGTTTTGAATTAGGGTCGAGTTATGTTGAGGTTTGAGTCAGAAGCTAGCTTGAGTTATTTTAAGTTGAATTTACGCAAGCATGTAGTTTTTCGGACCATGTAGACTTCAGGATTGAGTTGGACGTTGAGTTTCTGGTTAAGTTGACAGTTAGGATTCAGTTAAACGTTATGGTTGTGGTTGAGTTGAGGGCTAAGTTAAGAATTGATTTGCTGTTGACTTAGAATTGAGTTTTGGGTTGAGTAAGAGATTCAGTTGGCAATTTATTTGGGGTGAGTTGAGCGTTGAGTTCATTCGTTCAAAGGATCATTTGGGGGGTTGAATGTAGAATTGATTTTTCCGAACCGAAGTTCTGGTCACCTCCTGAGGTTCCAGCCCTTTATATTCTTTATAAAACTGAGATCTTTTGAACCTGCTGACTTACCAACTCTTTCAGGATGTTGCACCTTACTAAGCGGGGGTTTTAGATAAATAGTTGTCTTTAATAAACCTGTCAATAGTTCTCTCTATAATACTTTAAGAATATATGAGGAAAGCCCGATGGGCCAAGACGCACATTCCTTTTTTTCCCGTTCTCGAACTAAGCAGTGTACAGTGTAACATTTTGGGATTAGTGCTGTGTGAATTAGACTTTTGTAGTGTCATATGTCGTAATATTTAGGCATTTAATGCACCTAAACCGAATATTACTTCAAATTGAATGTAAGAAGAATTTCGGACACTCCAATTACCAATAATTCAGCCAAAATTCTCCAAAACACATTCTGATTAAATTAGGATCGAAAAATCGTCTAATAAGTTCAAATACCATCTTAACGGAAATTGTGAAAAAGAAAATCAGAATTTGTAATGTCAGTACGAATTGCCGAGTTCCGGTAAATGGTGAAAAATTATAATTCGTTGAGAATCTGGATACGAAATACAGAAGTTACTTCCACTCTGTGTAGAACCTTAGTTCAGGTTATTGAAATCGGGACAGAAATAACCAAAAATGTTGTTTGTCTAAAACTACTTTTCTCGGCGAATGTTCCTGAATCCGAGAAGAGCAAAAAAACATCTGCCTTTCACTTTCAGTGGTCAAGGAGGAGGTTTGAAAAGTTTTTTAAAGCTTTACTTCAAGAGGGTCGGGTAGCTGCCATACGAATTGTTCCACAACCATGAGGCTTCCATTAAACCATGCGTTTTGCTGGTATCAGCAATTTGTAGAAAGTTAGAATTTGCTGGGAATCTGATTGCAAAATATAGAGAAGTCACTTCAGCTCTAGGTAAACTTATCTCCTGCCAAACATGACCAATCATTTTATTTGTACAAAACAACTTTTCTCAAAGTTTTGAAGGGCCCTGAGTCGTAAAAAGCAAAAAAAAATTTAACTCGTTAAAAACTTTTCCGATTTGAATTTTTTTCCGCCAATCTGTTTCAATGGTCAAGGTGGAAAAATGAAAAGCTTTTGGAAGCCCTACTTGAAAGAGCTGTTTGGTTTGAGGATTGCGTTGGACATTGAGAGTTTAGGGATGGGTTTAGGGTTGAGTTGGGGATTAGTTGGAGTTGGGTTAGGGTTGAGTGAGCAGTTCAGTTGGGGATGGAGGTTGAGTTAACTGGGGATAAGTGAACAATAATTTTTAAACTAAATTGATTTGTGAGTTGAGATGGTCGTTGGGTTTAGGTTTCAGTTAAGGGCTGAGTTGGTGTCATGTTGGAGTTGGGTTATTGTTGAGGGATGAGTTGTGGGTCCATGTGGAGGTTGAGTTAATATTGAATTAAACTTTCAGTTTCAAGTTGAGCTGAGGGTTGAGTTGGGAGTTGAGTTGGAGTAGGGTTGAGGTTGAGTTGGTGTTAGTTCAGTTATTCTGTTGTGGATATTTGGCGATTGTCTTGAGATTTCCATTGGAAGTTAGCTTAAGATGCTCTAAGTTAGATTTGAGTTAGGCGTTGAGTTTGAGTTGTCGAGAGGATTGAGTTGTTGTCGCGTATAGTGTTGAGTTGGAGTTGAGCGAGAGATTCAGTTAAGTGGTTATTTTCGGTTTGAGTTAAAGGTTGGATTAAGTTGCTTACATGAACATGAAGCATGCAGTTTTTGAACTGTATTAACTTGAGGAATTAGGTTCATAATTTAGGTCGAGTTAAGGTTAAGTTAGGTCGAGTTGGTCTTGAAGGAAAGGTGCAGTTGGGGATTTATTTGAGGTTTAGTTGGAGCTTAGCTTGAATTTGGTTTTGGGTTGAGTTGAGCGTTAAGTTGGGTCGATTAAGGGTTGAGCTGCGGTTGAGTTGGAGCTGTGTGAGTAGTTCAGTGCTTCAGATGAGTTCACGTATGCACGTAATTTTCAGCCCGAAGTTCTAATCACGTCAATAGATTTCAACCCTTTATATTTTGGACATAACAGTTGTTCAGGTACTAATAGAGCGAGAGCCAGGTTCAAAATTAACATTTTAGTCTGATTCGGGATATGGAAATTAAATAAATGGTTGCCGCTTGCAGGTCGATTTCATCTTGTGTATCCTTTAAGAATAGATAAAATTTTCGGTTAAAAAAGAACGGCAATAATAATGCAGTTAGGTAAGTTCCGATCCTAAATTCTGACCAATAATGAAGTAACCGATCAATAATATCCTGATTAGAGAATTCATTTAATTACTAACTATAAGCAACACTTGGCCGATCCGAATCAGAGTCGAGGTGCCCCTTTTAACTTTATTCATCAACTGTTCTGATGTTAAGGCAATTATTACGCCAATCTTTCCTGAATTTGCTGACTTCTGCCGTCCAAGATTCGAACCGTGACTATGTCCGACTTTTAAGATAGCCAGGCCTCGCGATTGTTTTTTTCTTTTATTTTTGCTCCTCTTCACAAATTGACCAAAATAACTGCTGGAGGGAGCATCATGTTTCTCTAAACCAAAAGACATAAATCAGAGCAGCTGACAGTCTAAAGCTTGGAAGACATTGACGTGGTTAAAACGGGTCATTTAAAACAATGTGATTGTGTTGTTGATAACCCAAAAAGTGGAAAGCCAAAAATTTAATGCACAAATGAAAACATTCATTGCCGCTGTAGGTGAAAATATTTAAAAAGAACCTACAACTTCAATTTTTCGTCGATCGCACGAACTGGGTATATCCTGTGGCACTTTTTAGACGATTTACATTAACAGCGTTCACAATTCAATTAACGCAGGTATTGAAAGAAACAGACAATCTACTATGTCATTGTAAGTAACGCGTTGACCTATTTTTTTATGTATGCTGGTTTGAGGATTGAGTTCGACGTTGAATTTGCGGTTGAGCTGAGGGTTGAGCTGGTGTTGAGTTGAAGTCGAGTTTAGGATTGATTTAAGGGTTGAGGTGTAAGTCGAGTTAAGGTTGAATTGGGATTGGAATAGGTTGGGGTTGAATTGAAATTCAGTTTGGATTGAGTTGAGTGGGGTTGTTTTAAATTTGAGGTGAAAGTTAGAATGGGCTGTTTTGAGTTGCGTTCTGCATGTAGCATTTAGAGCCGCATTGATTTGAGGTTTGAGGTGGACGTGGAGTTTGGGCTTAAGTTGAGGGTAGAATTGGGGAACGAGCTAGAAGCTGAGTTGGGGTTGAGTTGAGTTCATGGACACTTGCAGTTTTCGGACAGTGTTTTTTAGGAATTGAGCTTCGGCTTCTGTTAACGGTTGAGGCGGGAGTTGAGTTGGTGTTGAGTTGAGGTTTAATAAGGAGTTCAAAGTAGTTAGAGCTAAGTTGATTTGAAATTGAGTTGAGGTTCAGTTAGCTTGCATTAGGATTGAGTGAAGGGTTCGGTTCGGGAATTATTTAGGTTAAGAGTTGGTTTGGGGTTGAATTGGTGATAGAATTGAGGATTGGGTTGGCAGTTGATTTGGTGATTGCGTTTGGGATTGCTTCTCGATTTAATTGGAGGTTGAGCTGAAGTTTAAGTTAAAAGTTTCAGTTAGTGATTGATTTGGGAGTTAAGTTAATTTTCAGGAACTGGAATAAGTTTTCAAAATATTTGATCAATACAATGAAAGATACCCATTTTTGAATCCCACACGAATACGAAAGCATGCGATTCTTATTTGATATGATTTGAACCATATATGTACCTTGGGATTCGTATCGTATTCAAAAATAGCTACAGCCTAGTTTTTATATGTTTGAATGTTTTTAAAGTAGGAGAACAACACCAACATCCGAATCAACTTCGTAACAGCTCGCGCTAATAATTTCTTGTGATGGAAGCAAGTCAGAAAAAAATTCACACTATAAGTTAAGATCATTTTCCTGGATAAGAAGACCATGCGAGCTTGACTTCGAAATCAAATTACCGACCAAGGCGAATTAGTAACATACCAAACCATTATGATTACCCACTTCAAACTATACATCTTTGCTAGTGCTTAAGAATTGGAGACTAAAAGTTTGTAACTGTGACCTTGAACTCAAAAAAAAAAAAAACCAAAAAAAAAATTAACCAGTTTAATGTTTGCTTGAGTCGATGATTCGATCTCAGATATTGACGACGATATCTGACGTAATTCAAAACCATGCTTTTATAAAATTGTTGGTCATTGTTTTGACTAAATTATCACATTTTAATTCACTTTTTTTGTATTTTATTCACAGATTAGTTACAGCCATCGGTGATACATATGGACCAGCACTTCTAATCCATATGTTAACATCAACTATAACTCTAACTTTGTTGGCCTACCAAGCGACACGTATCACCGGTATGAATGTATTCTGTTTATCAGTTCTAGGCTATTTATGTTATACACTCGGCCAAGTATTTCTATTCTGTATCTTTGGTAATCGGCTAATTGAAGAATCATCATCGGTTATGGAGGCAGCATATTCATGTAAATGGTATGATGGATCGGAGGAGGCTAAAGCATTTGTACAAATTGTATGTCAACAGTGTCAAAAAGCGTTAACAATATCGGGTGCTAAATTTTTCACTGTATCACTTGATCTTTTTGCATCGGTAAGTGTTGTGTATATACAGTAGTAATTTACCGTCGTTCTACAACAAAAAAAAAACACAAATTTCTTTGTCTTACATATCGTTTCAGGTACTTGGCGCTGTTGTAACATACTTCATGGTTTTGATTCAGCTCAATTAAATTGCGCACCACAAAAGAAATTTATTACTTATATCAACAATAATTTATTTGTTAGCGTATATTGTCTTTTAAAATTTATTATAATAATTTAATTAATTGCATTCTTTGTTTCTCTTTCTCTCTCTCTCTTTTTCTCTCTAAATATATACTAAACAATTTTTTTTATTCTAAACACCAAATAACTATGTTTAACTTAAAATATCTAAAACATTTTTTAATTTTGTGAATTTGCGCTACAAAGTACGAATTTGGCTAAATCTCAATACGGGAACGAGGTGGTTGGTTCTCTAGACATCATTTATTTATTTTTATATTAGGTATATGTTCAAAATACATGTTTTGTAGTATTTTAAGTACAAATAAATACAATAAACAGAATTTACAAGATATTGACAGAGATAAGCTTAAGGTGAAAGTGTTTTACTTGTTTTATTTCCATGTGGAATATACTTCAAAATACGTAATAGTATTGCATCATAATTATCACCCGATTAGCGATTTACATCAATACTTCGTTTAATGTGGGACAGACCTATAGGTCGGAGGAGTAGTATAGTTTAAAAATAGCCAAGTTTCATTCTATTGGCCATATTCTCACCCAATCGTTATTCATATTCCAGAATTTTATTAAAGTTGCTCTTATTTCACAACCTAATCGAAAAACAAATTTAGTATTCGATTATCATCGTACAAGATCCTTTGGACTGGAATAAAAATTTTTCGTGGGCCCCATTTCATTAGCTCACCTTCATGGTTTTATCCATAAGTTTTTTCTAGGATTTCGGATTCATTGGTTGAGTTAAGAAGGATGAAACTGTATTTAATGGGAGAACATGAAAAATCCATCAAAAGAGGTACTCAAAATTTTTTACAAGTAGGCTTATTTCTTATTCCTAACTAATGAGATGGCGGAATGGAATCTCTTTCCATTATCAAAAAGCAGCCGCAGAAGGTTGGGATCGCGAACTGAAAGAAGAACCATAAACTAAATGTTTTCAGTGCTGCTTACCCATATACAAGAGAATCTTAATTATTCTAACATTTCGGATGAAACAACTTAGTCGTACCTGGACATACCGTCAAAATAGGTTTCTATGTGCCAGCTTTTAATGGATGGCTCAATATGGAAGCTGGTAGTTGCTTTCTGGGTCGAAACATAATCTCCCTAAAAGAGGTCCTCCTTCCGTTGGAATTGGCAGCCCAACAAATTGGCCTTCAGATCAACGAAGCAAAGACTAATATATGAAGGGCTGAAACCTCATTAGGTGATCAGAACGTCGGTCCTGAAAACTAACTCAACTCCCAAATCAATCCCAATTGAAACTCTTAACACAATCTTCAGTTCAACCACCCTCTCAATTTCCAACAACCTCCAAATCAATCGCAACGCAATTCTTAATGTAATCACCAAATTAACCGCCAACCCAACCCTCAACTTAATCAATGAATTAACCTCAAATCGACTTTCACATCAACTCTTAACTATACCCCAAATCAACCCCCAAATAATTCCGCATTCGAACCTCTTACTTATTTAACACCAACGTAACCTAACTAAACCCTAACTCAACTTCAACTGAACTTAGCTTGAACCAAATCTCAACCCTCCATTCAACTGCACACTTCAACGGCCAACTCCATCGATACCAAATTTACAAGCATGTATGAACTCAACTAAAATCAATTCAATCGAACCTCACACTGCACCCTAAACTCGATCCGAAATTAAGCTCTAAAACCGTACCACTCACTCAAATCCAACTCAACTTACACTCAAACCCTATTCAACACTAACTCGACCTCAACTCAACCCAACCCTAAACTTAACCACAACTTAACTGCAACTCAACCTTCCACTCAACCCCAATTTAACCCTAAACTCAACCCAAACCCCAATTTAACCCTAAACTCAACCCAACTGCACGCCATCGCTCAACCACAACCCAATACTCTACTCGACAACCTAACCCTCAACGTAACCCTTAACTTAACGCCCAAGTTAATCCTAAATTCAACACAGTCCGAAAAATTAAATGCGTACATAAAAACTTAAGACTCAAATCTCAATTCAACCCCAAATAAAGCTCTATAAATGTCACTCAATCACTAGTCCGAAAAAATACAATACGTGCGTACGTGAACTCGACTCAAGCTAATTTCCAGCTCAACCCAAAACTCTGCCAAAATAAATCTGTAACTGGACCGTAAATGAATCAGAACTCAAATTCAATTCAACTCCCAATTCAACATTAAACTCAACCAAAAACTCAATCGCTAAATTAACACGATCTATGAAAACCGCTTGTGTCTATGAACTCAACTCAGTCCTAACTGAACGTCTAGCCAACCTTTAACTCAGCATCAACTTAACCGCAAAGAAAGACCGTTGCACCATTATTCCATCAAACTATTATTCCATCATACAATCATTCCACTATAGCAACATTCCATTATTCTACTACACAATCATTCCGCTTTACCATCGTTTAAGTCATTGCATCATTCCTTTATGCATTTATAGCATTATTCCATCATTTCATCATTCCATCAGACCAACAGACCATCATACCATCATGCCATTATACCGCCGAGCAATATACCATTATACCATTATACCATTACACGATTACACTATTACATCATTGTACCATTACACCACGACTATTACACTATTACCATCACCCCATTACCATTATATCATTGTCATTAAACCATTACCATAATACTCGTATAGTATTACCATTATAACATTACCATTACCACGGGACATTGGATTTGTTTAAATATCGCTTATACATACATACATGCATACAAACGCTCAATTTTATAAATATATATATATAGATTTCTCAACTGCTCACTAAACCCTAATCCAACCCAAATCCAACTCCAACTCAGCCTCAATTCAACCCGCAAATGGAACCCTACTCAACCCACAACTTAACCGCAAACTCAAAGTTCAATTCCTCAGCCTTCAAATCCTCAGTCAGCTTATAGTATATAAAAAACTGATCAACTGATCATTATATTCTAATCCAACCCCAAGCCAACTCCAACTCAACTTCAACTCAACCCACAAATTTACCCCTAACTTAACATTGAATTCAACCCCAAATTCAGTATCCAACTCAATATTCAAACCAACAGACATAAAAAAATTGATAAATATTTATAAAACCAGGTGGTTTTGGGTCAATTAGTATGGATGGTATCCAACCTTCTTGACGTACAGATTCCAAAAGCTTTTCAGTTCTCCGCCTTGAACAAGCAAATTGAACAAGCCGTTCTCGAGATATTATCCATGATATCTCGAGGACCGCTTATTTCGAGACATCCAGACATCCAGACGTCAAGACAGACTGACGGAATTTTTTGTTGTTGCTGTTCTTTCCGACTCAGGGGGTTTCAAAACGTCGAGAAAAGCAGTTTTGGACCAACCAAGATTTTGCTCATTTTTCCGTTTCGGTCTACAATTCAACGAGGATCGCAGTAGGCTACCGAATATTTACGCTAACATCGAAATATTCACTACTAAAACTGGACATCTGCAAACAAAGCGTTGATAAGACCAGTTATCACCTTTGGTTGCAAGTCTTGGATAATATCAGCACAAAACATTCAGAAAATATTTGTAACTGAGCGTAAGATCATCAGAATAGTTCTCAGTCTCATAAAAGAGGAAGCCACGTACAGAATGCGAATGAATCAAGATGACCACCTATCCGATGGATGCACGATGTTGAAAGGGACCTAAACAAACTCGGGCACCGTATCTGGCATTCTCTTGCGGCAAATATTTGGAACATCGTTGAGGTGGTAAAATCCCTTCATGTGTTGTAGCGATGAAACAACTTACAAACAACTTTCTGGAATTGTATGGGTGATAAACAGGCAACTTCTTTATCCACGAGGCGATGCTAAAAGCACCACTTTACCACCCCGAGGGGACGATGCTGTCATAATTGCATCCGGTGCACCTTTGGTAGAAGGAAAGAGTGGAAGACGGAGACCGCAAAATAACGCGGTGGTCGTCAAACTGATCGGCGAGAAACCGTACGCTGAGGTCCTTGGTGCCATCCAACGAAACGTGTGTCCGGATGATCCTGATCTAGTAATTAGGGCCATAAGAAAGACCAACGATGGAGGAGTGCTTCTCGAGCAAGACCGCGGTGTAAATCTCGATAAGCTGAAGGACACTGTACAAGCGGTGGCAGGAAACTATGGAGTGGTACGCGACCTGATACCTCGGCTGAAAATTGAAGTCCTTGACTTGGATAGCCTTACCACCGAACAAGAGGTGATGACGTTAGTTAAGCGCGATTCTGGTGAGGTGACTACAGGTGACGTCAAACTATCGCTATTCAAAGCTGATTAGCGGGAGCAAAGGAAAGCAGTCATTGAACTAGATGATCTAGCCGCTAAAAAACTGCTTGCTCGAGGGCGTATTAAGATTGGCTGGTTCTTTGGACGCATTAGAATGAGAGACGAGGTACAGAAATGCTACAAGTGCCAAGGATATGGACATATCAGGAATAACAGCGCAGGTCCTGACCGCAGCAATAAGTGTTGCAAGTATGGCGAAAGTGGGCATAAGGCCGCGGTGTGCGAACCGCAACCAAAATGCTATACATGCACTGGAAAACCTGGTGGTAACAAGCATATACACGGATCAGGCAGCTGTGAGACCTTCCAAAGGTTCCTGCGGCGATCGAAGGGAGGTAATAATCACACATGAAGGTCCTTCAAGGAAACTTGAACGGATGTAGAGCCGCGCAAGACCTATTGACGCAGCTTTTCTGTGAGGCAGAAGTCCAGTTAGCAGTCGTTTGCGAGCAATACCAGAACAGAGTCCGCACAAACTGGTTCTCAGATCCCACGGGAACTGCAGCAAAATGGGTGGTCGATAATCATACAATACGCATCGATGCCCATGGCTCTGGAAATGGCTACGTCTGGATAAGAAGTCGAAATGTTACGTTCTTTAGTGTGAATCTTTCACCGAACGCAACGATCTCAGAGTTTCAATCCAAATTGAATAACTGGAGGACTCTGCTCGTGATGTATCAGGAGAATTGGTGCTAGCCGGAGATTTCAATGCCCGTGCATTAGAATGGGGCACGCCACACTAAGATACCAGGGGAAGACATATACTGGAAATGGTCTTAAGACTGGATCTATGCGTGTTAAACAAGGGATCTGCGCCAACATACCGAAGGCCAGGTTTCGGCAACTCCATACCGGACATAACGTTGGTATCCGCACGACTAGCATCTTGGGCGAAAGACTGGAGAGTGATGGATGATTACACCGCTAGTGATCATAACTACATCAGCTTCAAATTGCGCGACGATGAGCCAGAAGTACAGCGAGCGATGTATCGAAATCCATTGAGCTGGAACACTACCAAGTTAGACGGCGAGAAGCTCGATAGTGAAAATCAAGTAGGAGAAATTCCCACATTTATCGAGTTCGCATATGCGGTGACCAGCCTGAAAAATAATAAGGCACCTGGGCATGACGGCATCCCAACGGAGGTGTTGAAAGTGGTTGCTGGTAGATATCCGGAATTACTACTCAAATTGTACAATGGATGTTTAACAGCAGGAGTATTTCTTTCACGATGGAAGATGGCCCGTCTGGTGCTGATAAATAAAGGAAAAGGTGGTAATCCCGACTCCCCGTCATCATACAGAACTCTCTGTATGCTGGACACAATGGGGAAGTTGTTGGAAAAGCTATTAAAGCCTAGGTTAGAAGATGCCATATCGGTTGCCGGTGACTTGTCTCCGAGGCAATATGGTTTTCGGAAGAGACGATCAACTATAAACGCAATAGAGGAAGTACGCAGCGAGGCCTTTGGTGCTTCTAGCGACATTGGATATGCGAAATGCTTTTAACTCGGCGATATGGGAAGATATGATCTCTACAACGATTTTTCGCTATCCCGAATTATCTTCTGCTGGGACTATTTGAGGAATCGAAGATTGGTATATGAGGCGAAGGTGTGAAGAGGCGAGTGAAGGAAATTACTGCTGGAGTGGCCCATAGCTCGATTCTTGTTCCCGATCTATCGAACGCTATGTACGACAGCCTGTTGCGACTAGAGATGCCTGACGAAGTATTCCTGGTTGGGTATGCGGACGATGTGGCTATTGTGATAACAGCTAGAAGCGCAGTTTTGGCTCAGTACAGGTTAAATCAAGTGATGAGGAGGGTAAACGATTCGATGGATAAGCACGGGCTACAGTAGCCATCTCAAAAACGGAGATCGTCATGCTCACTAGGCGGAGAATTCCAACCATTATCCCTATGAAGGTTGGGACAGGAGAGGTAATGTCGAATGGAATGACGAAATATCTGGGGATTACTTTAGATAATCGTCTAACTTACTGGGAGCATATCCGGAGAACTTGTGACCGAGCATCAAAAGTGACTGTATCGCTTAGCAGATTGATGACAAACATAGGGGCCCCGCCCTAGCAAGCAAAGTCTTATAATGTCAACGGTACAGTCAATCCTGTTCGAGGTCGAAAAATACCGCACGAGGATGATATCGATTCAAAGACGCGGGACACTAAGAATCGCATGCGCGTATCGCACAGTATCCGAAGCTGCAGCCTTAGTTATCGCCGGAGTTATCCCGAGATAGATTTGCTGGCGCTGGAGCGTCGAGAGATCTATCGGTTGAGCGCTGAATTTGGAAAAAATGATTCTACGGTGAGAGCCCGCAGCATTACGCTTGTGGGATGGCAGGATCGATGGGATGGGTTGAATAGTGGTCGATGGACGGCCCGATGGATTCAGGACTTTGGTTCCTGGGCTAACCGTGGCCACGGAGATTTCTCAGACTATGTTGGGTCAGTACTGCGGCAGAAGCGAAGCGATGGTTGTCTGGCGGACCCCTTGTAATGAAATCCCACTAGGGGATCTCGTTAACAGACATGAGAATAAAGGTCTGATGCGGTATAGTAGCTGGCTAGAGCTCACGGTGCGGCGTGGGGTTTTTCAGACATAATCTCATGCTTGAATAACCCGATGAAGAATAAAATTAAACGGGAAATGGAAATTGAAAACTATTTTGCCACGGCCTCAGCGGCTAAGAAAATAATAAGCCGGAAGTGATCGATCCGGAGTGACAGCTTCAATTCTAGGCGACCATCGCCGTGACTGCCACACGGGCCTCCCGTCATCGGCCCGCCTACTGGGATGCTGTTTCTCAGTCGCGGCGGCTACCGATGCCAATCAGGTATGGAAGGACGCCCGCATGACAATCCCAACGACGACCCCCGGAACGGAAACCGTAACCCCAGCGCGATCAACTTACGCGCAAGATATAAATTTGATGCCAATTTTCGGTCTACCATTACTTCAACAGGGTGGCGACGAATGACGGTCATAACACCCTAACAAAGTAAGGTGTAGAATGTAAATGAGTGTCCCAAAATGCAGACCGAAGTAATGCAAAAGCGGTTCCAGCCTGTGCTCTCCGTGGCATCTAGGAGACTTTTTGGTGAGTAAAAACCTCACACTGTCAAGTGACCTCCATCATCACTTGGCGTTGGCTTTTTCAAAGTTTTAACTCCTACAATAAAAAAAAAAACAGGCAACTTCTTGAAATTAGTTGGCTTCTTGACTAAGTTGGAAACTTATCAGTGAATAACAGAAACCATAATACATTCATACTTGCAATTTCTTATGCTACCTTCCACCGGAAGGTCAACCAGTTCAGGCCAAAATTTACAGAGCTTTTGATCCTTGCTTCTTACCAGAAGGATTAGTTAGCTTGTGGAAGGATATGCTTTCGAATTGGAATCCCAATCAAGAGATAAACCGTATTTACTATAAAGGACAGAAAGATTTACAGGTTTAATAGAATACCCAGAATACCAGAAAAAATGTTTGAAGCAGCGTAACTTAGACGAGTGAATATTCAGGCAATTAGTATCGGAAGCGAACTAGTTCAAAACAATTGGGTTTCGGTCGTTATCCTAACGAGTACGGTACGAAGCTTCGGTTAGTTTGTATAACCTTTTGGACTGGGGTAGAATGTTGAAAAATTTTGAAGTTGGAAAAGCTACATTGCAGTCTGGATTCATTGAAAAGTCGCTTCACACAATTTTAAGGGTAATTAAAACCGATCCATCTGTAACTTTACTCGGATATGGTCTTCTTTGTTGAACTGCGTGGAGATGGAATTAAGTCGCCGACCCATGAGACACCATTCAGAATTGTGAAAAAAATCTTCACGCAAAATCTGATTCATTTCGCAAAACCTGCAGTCCCGGCTTCGTGAATAATCGATAAATCGTTTAAGTCCCATCATACCTCGACTGACCAATCAAACATTACGAAACGAACAGTTTACGATAAACAGCATACAAGCCCCTCTATGTAAAAGTAATGTGAAAGTGGTAGCCAACACAACATCAGGAAAGGGCGTGGGAAAGGGAGACACATGAGAGCTGGCAAGGAGACTACCAAACTATCTTTAGGAAATGGCCTGTAGAAGACTTTGAACTGAGTAATGTACACTTCATTTGAGTTTGATAGGATGACAGGAACATGGATGAACTTGGATCCAAAGTTCAATGAGAACATTTGTATGCTGACAACTTTTTTAATTGAAACAGTTTGAAGATAAGTTACGAAATATGTTGGCGCACCCTGAATACACTGAATTCGTTAACATTCTATTGATAATCTTCTTTCTGCCATGAAGGCAATCCCCTGAGTGAACTAGCAGGGTTGTCGAAGTACCCATTGAATATGTTCACCAATTAACTCAAACAAATCTAAACCGTTTCACTCGCCGAATTTGCTGAATACCATCCTCGCTGAGTAAATATACGCCTCTTTGTATCAATCCCCTAGTGCTACTAACTTTATGCGCTATATTTCCTTCCAATGAGCCCGGACAACAATTTTTATTAATACAAATAGTTTTCAAGATCTTATCCTGATGTATGGAGATGGATTATATTACAACGAGATAATTGCTTTTGTGATTGAAAAGAGACATTTGCTGGAACTTTCCTGATGATCAATATCCATTTTTATTTGATAATCGAATATCAGCCGAGACATTAAAATACTACCTTGATCAACAAGTTCTCGGAATAACCACCGTGTGGCGCTCTAAATATTAGCGTCGTAACTTGACATTTGCAAAAGTTACGTAGTCAAGAGTACATCTACTCTGTGTGTGTTGGCGATTTTTCCATTATTTCCTCTCGGCTGCTGAAACGCGTTCCCCGTAATGGTTTTTTAACTCGATTGAACAGAAAGAAGTCACAGGGAGCCAAATCAGGTGAATTCGGTGGCTGTTGGATGGTATTTGTTGCATTTTTCGTCAAAAAATTATGAATAATGATGGTACTGTGCGACGGTGCGTTATCATGGTGAAATCCACGAGTTTTCTGCCCACAATTCTGGTCTCTTATGGCAAATTGCTTCACGCAAACGTCTCATAACGCCCAAATAATACTCTTTGTTTACGGTCTGGCCTTCTGGCAAAAAATCATGATGCACTACATACAACGGTGATCCATGAAAACCGTGAGCATTGCCTTCTTTTTTGACTGAAAACGATGTGGTTTTTTTTTGGTGAACGCCATTCACTTGCCTGATGTCTGGATTGCGTGTCGTACTTATAAACCCACGTTTCGTCTCCAGTAATGATCCTTTTGATGAATGTGGGATCGGATTCAGCCTCGCAAATCATGTCTAAAATTGTAAATAATCGCCAACACACACAGAGATAGATGTACTCTTGACTACGTAACTTTTGCAAATGTCAAGCTATGACGCTAAGATTTAGAGGGAATATCAACAACAGATGTACCAACTTAACAAAAAAACAGAACTCAAATCGGAACGATGGGAGCGCCACACGGTGGTTATTCCGAGAACTTGTTGATCAAGGTAGTATGCTGCGTCTGCAAATCTGATAATTTCTGTAGCACACAAAGAATGTTTTTAATTGGTGGCTTGGCAGACAACATCACCAACAGTCGATTCGCGCAGCATTGTTTGACAAAAATTAATGAATTATATAGTAATCAATTGTTCAAGTGTGAATTATTTAAAATGAAATTAAGTGTACAAAACAGAACAAGGAACGTGTAATCAATTCGGATGCACCCCCTAGTTATGCGCGAGATCTGTCAAAAATTATTAGCATTTTGATCTATACTCGTTTTAATCAACAATTGTTCATACAGATTTCTAACTGATTGGTCCTTTATGGGAAACATTTTAAAGTCGTCAGCGAAGAAGCCTGCAAATCGAGAGAACCTGTTAAAATATTTTTACTCATTTCAAACAAGAGCTATACTCGCGATGCCCGTTACACATCTCTAAAATACAAATTCGTCTAGATATTCAACTTAATTAATGTTTAATTATGGGAAACGAGAACTATTTTATTGAGTACAAGTACTCTAAAAGTAATATCTGTAGTGTAATAAAGAGTTTACCTGTAATTATATGTAAATTGAGGTGAACATTTGTGAGAAAAATTAATTAACGAATTGGTGAAATAATTTTAATATCTTTAATTGTTTAAATTTCACCCAAGAGTAGAAATAAAATCAACTATTCGATCGATATTTTAGATCATGAAATTGTATATCAAGTGATTGATTGGCACAGGTTGGTGTAATTAAGCGAATTATTTTTTAGAGTATAACACACAATAAAATATTATTAATGTCTATATTTAGAAAGAAAAAAAAATCTTTGGCAACCATAACACAAACGTAATAAATTTTCCATAGTAATTGCTTTTAATTATAATTAATTAAAATCGAATAATCATAACCCATAACAACTTTAAATCATCTATATGTATTATACATATATCTACGTATGTAATTTATATTGTTTATTATACCCGCCAAATTAATTAATATTATTGCCGTTAAAATATACAAACAACAAGCAGCAGCAGGTAAACATATAAAAAAAATTCGAATTACATTACACTGTACGTATACAACAGTACAGTACATTTTGTTAATTAAATCGAAAAAAGCACAGAAAGCTAAAAAAATCGTTCGTTTTTTTCCACTAAATTTATCTCAACTGTTGCATGTGGAATCACATAGATATACTATATACATATATACAGTCACAAATACACAGCATTGGATTGAATGGATATGGAATATATTGAAGCAGAACATTGCTTTGCTCTAATTAGATGAAATGAAACTTAGCTTTTTTCATTTTTTTTTTTTTTTTGGTTAAGTGTTAGAAGTTCTGCTGTGGCTTCAATTATTTGGTATTTACCAACTGTTAAATAGTTTTTTAACTGTTCCAAATTATTTCGAATCTGTACTAAATTTTAATCGCTGGTTGGTATAAAAAAATTAATTTCGTGTTATTTGGTTTTGGTATTAGCTATTGGAATATACGAGTAGATGTTTGTTATGGTGTAAACTTGCCTTAGCATAAAAGGGTGATTTCTCTCATTTAAAGAGAATTGTTAGTGAACAATTTCGTTTGATGTTGGAAAGCCGAATGTCGAAAGAGCGAATGTAGAAAAACCGAATGTCGAAAGGCCGAACGCCGGCAGGCCGAATGGATCGAAAGGCCCAAAGGCCGAATGTCTAAAAGTGGAATGGGTCGAAGGGCCGTTTGTCGAAAAACCAAGTGGGTGGTATGGCCGTACATGTGGAATGGCCGTTTGGGTCGAAAGCAATATTTAAAACCATTGCAAATAATGAATTGAAAATACGTCCTAATAAATCCTCCAAATGTAGCGTATTGATGTGATCAAATTTTGCCGGATAAATGTGTCTCTTTTTTGTGTTATGTTTTTTGTCCATTGCTATTTGATATATAGCGGAAGGGAAAAAAAATCCAGAAATTTTAAAATCTGGAATAACTGAAAAGTAAAATTCCAGAAAAGCCATCCAGAAAAAATATCTTGTTTAAATAAATGAAAAATTTCAATTTTATAGGCATTTTTAGACTTTTGCCATCACTTGAAACCTTTGTGGTACATGTATCAGTAGAAACAATACGAGCGATACAAATGTATGTGAAGTTGACCCAAAATGTAACCCAAAAAAATGCTATGGCAACACTAAACACAATATATATTTTCATGATATACAAGTGCCAGCCCAAAAAAGTATTTATATACAATGACGCTATTTAAGTTCATGCCAAAAAATACTCTCATGACAGCTAAATCTATCGCGACAGTTAAGTATTATACTCTTAGCCCAAAATTAAGAGTGTCGGGTACTCTACATGGCATAATTTGATGGTAAACTTAATTTATTTAAGTTAATTATGCATTTACGCGCTCGCCTATTTTCGCAGATGGTAAACAACGACAATAAATAAAATGGAGTTTAAATATTTCTTTGGTTATTACAGATTAAGTAAACGTTACCAAACACTGGAACTTGCCATACAATTAGTCTCCATTCAAAATAATTGGAGAACTGCCCCTCGATTTATCTCTCAATTATATTAACTGGTAATCCAGAGGTCATCTATGACAATCATAAATTTTTTGGGAATCGGAGTTCTGGGCTGTCTATTATTCCAATATATCATTGTGAACTCGCGTTGTGGAACAATATACCATTCAACGGAACTTGCAATTCAATTTGTTTTAGTTTCAAAATAATTCGAGTACTGCCCCTCGATTTATCACTCAAATATATTAACTGGTAATCCAGAGCTATACTAAAAATGGCCAAACAACAATGCAAGCAATGCCAGGGAAAAGATCTTGTAGCATATATGGATGCTATACTGGTGGACTTGTACGCCCGCCAAACAAAGAGTCGCCAACTATTTATTATTACACAATTGTAATTGGCCTGAAAGCCAATTTAAGTGATCCATCTGATCCGTTTCCAATTTTGAATTTTATAAGTGACAGTCATTCATTTGAAACGATATTGACCGTGCTTAATATCTCCAAATTTTTTTTTATTGAAGAGTCAAAGAAATATCCATTGTTTAATGTCATAGTAACCGATTTTAGCTATCCGCAAATCAATGGTACATTAAAAAGTTTTTAATGATTTAAATATTGTGCAGTATTTAAAGATTTGTCATCAACACCTGACGATTAATAATGACAAACATTTTTCTCGATATGTTCAAGTTCATCTTTGTTGCTCGCATTTGATGAAAAATATGATATAAATGCTCATTTTCGGCCATCTTCAAAACAAAACAAATTTACAAAGGAGATTATCTTCATTTTTTATAATTCGGGATTACACTAAAATGAAATCAATATTTTCACATTTCGTGATATTATTGAAATCACAATATACGAATCAAAATTCGTTTAATTCAGTAATGCAAGAATCAGTATTATTTGAAGATATAGGTTCAGACATTACTGATGATTTAACTGGCAGTGGATTTAATTATAACACCCATGAATGGTTTTCAAAATCAATATTTAAACAGAGTCCATTTTTCCAAGATTTCACCGAAATTTACGATAGTTTCATCGTCGAGCAAATTAAATCCCCAATTAATTCATTTTATAATCCTCAGTTTTTGGAGAAATTTATTAAAAAATATAATACTTATTTACCAATGTGGTCCACTCTCTTGGAAAATGAAAGACTCAGTAATAGCCACGTAGAAAATTATTTCGCCATTTTAAACAGGCGATGTCGGCAAGCGCCAAATTTGGGTAAACTTTCTACAAAATGTTTGAGGGTTTTAAAGGAAATTATTAACAGGAATTTTTATATAATTGACCGCTTTAAATCTAAAATACCAAAAAGATCTTTAAAAAATATATCGTTGGTAACTGCTAAAGGAATGAGCCTGTTAGATAGTTTAAAACAAAAAGAAGTTTGGAAGAAGAAAATTAATAATAAACGAAGTCTATCGAACTTTAATTTAAAAAATATATTAGATTTTAATATAAAAAACTTTTAATCAAGCTATTAATAAAGCATAATGAAAAAAATCAAAAACTTAAGAGCAGCCATCAAGTACAAAAGGATTTTTAAGAAACGGATCTTTGGACGATAATTCAATATACAAAAATACTTGTACATTTGATGCATTTATCCAATGTCTTTGTCAAGTTGGGTTCGATAAAATGAAAACTGAAAGTAGTGACATACAATCGATTCATAAATTGGTATGCGCAATGAATGGGGAACATAATAAGAAGCAACTAGAACAATTGAGACACGATGCTTTATTTGACATAAAAAAATATTTAAGGTATGATTTAGGCCTAAAAGCTAATTGTGAGTGCAATATAACACTACTGTGAGATTTTTTTTTAAAGATTCAACCCAGCCTTATAGCAGAGTTTGACTGTACAGTTTGCTTTAACGAAACTGTAGAGAAGCGGCCATACGTTCAAGTGGAAATGCATCGTTTGGAACAAAACGGCATACAAAATCTAAATAATTGTCTTGTCACATTTCCTCCAAAGCCGTACGGTAAACAAACGGTTTATGCCAAAAAAATTACACCAAACCCGTTTGTAGTTTTAAATACTGAAAACGTTCATATTGAATTCCCTTATTAACTAGGGACTATTGGGAACTATATGATGATTTGGAATCTACAATCATTAAAATTCGAAGTGATTCCCACAAAGTTAAGCCTCACTTATTATTTTATACAATAAATTAAATATCTATCGATGAGTTACGCCTGAGTACCTTCCTTATGATTGAGTCTGAGTATGGTATTATTTGGTGCATTTATAAAAATATTTGTGGTGACACTCTCTAGTCCTGATATGGCTATTATAGCACATAGCACGAATCTCAGAAAAACTTGATAAGAGCCCTAGGGTTCCTGCAATTTTGTGTTGAATGATATTTATTATTAATTATAATTAATTATTAATTATTAAATATAGGACCCGAAGGGGTAACAAAACCGCCAACCAATTGACTACTGAAAGTGTCGTTTCTCTTGAATGGTATACTGTTCACGCACAGTTAATATAATTGAGTAACAAATCGAGGGGCAGTATTCGAATTAGTTCAAAACTGAAACAAATTGAATTGCAATTTTCGTTGAATGGTCTACTGTTCACATATATTGACATAATAGACAGCCCAGGCCAGAACTCCGATTCCCCAAAAATCTTTGATTGCCATAGATGCTCTGGATTACCAGTTAATATAATTGAATGACAAATAGACGGGCAATACTCGAGTTATTTCGAAACAGAAACAAAGTATTTTAAATGTAGTTATATGGATTATGTATACATACATATAATTATGTTGATAAGGCTTTTTCATGAATAATATTTCTTTTTAAATATAATAATAATTTGCAAATATCTTCTATCGTGATAGATTTCTTATTTCATATTAATTAATTAAGTATTGCCACAGTTTAAAATCATAATTTTTTGGGATACAATTTTGGGCTAACTTCACAGACGTGCGATACAACTCCTTTGATCTGTGCCTGCAAGGGTAACGAAGCATTAATGAAACATTAAATCTGTAATTCGCTAAAATACATTCGTCGATACCGTACTAACCCAACGAATTAAGCCAACCACAAAATAACTTGAAACATTTATGGTAGAATTATCAGTAGAAGCGATATGAGCGATACAATTCCACCTTTGTGAAGTTGGCCCAAAATTATATCCAAAAAAATGATGATAGTTAACGTTGGCAACACCACTTCAAATCTTATGATACAACGTAAATTGTCATGAGAGAAAAATAATAGACTATGTAATGTCACGATAGTTTTCTAATATAAATTTCTTTTTCAACTATTATAGGTGAGTTGAAAAACGATGACAATGAAAACTACGAATAGGTAAAAATAATCTACAGAGTGCTCCATATTCTGGCACCATAAAATCCATCTTAAGTTATTTTATTTCACCGCTTCCTATTTGAATTTATATTGAAAAAAAAATAATAATAATAATGAAAATACAATTTATAATGTCAGCCCAAAAAAAATTCTATCATGATACGAAAATTTATCACAATCTCCCAAAGATTTTTTATTAGCCCTTTCAATTGTTAGTACTCTGGAACTTTATCAGAAGTCGTGGGGATAGCATGGCCAAATATGGCCACAAAACTTTGAGAGTCGTGTTTAATTTGATTTTTGCAATTCAACTAAGTATGTTCCCAATTACTGTATTGTGGCACCTTTCTCCCGATGATTTTTTACTAGGCCTACTTTGGAATTTTTTCAGAATTTTGTGATAGTCCCAAAGCCTTGCGAGTCCTATTTAACTTGATTTTCGCAGTTCAACTGAGTATTTTCTCAAGTACTCTTTTGCTGGAGCAAGCCACATGTGTCCTATTTATCAGAATGTAATATTCTGTAATATTATTTTTTTGTTTTGTTTAACATTTTTTTAGTCCACAATGTTAAATTACCAAATTATAAATAAAAAACAATTCATTTCATCAAATTAATTCTGAACTTCCAGAGTATTCACAATTGATGGGCCTAAAAAAAAAATTATCGAGAGATTGTTGCCAACACTACAGTACTTGAGACAATACTCACTTGATTTGCGAAAATCAAGTTGAATACGACTCACAAGATTTTGCGGCCATATTTGATCATGCTATCCCAGTCACAAAATTCTGAAAAAGTTCCAGGTACTCACAATTGATAGGCCTAAAAAAAAAAATTATCGAGAGATTGGTGCCAACAATACAGTACTTGAGAAAATATTTATTTGAATTGCAAAAATAATATTAAATACGACTCACATGGCTTTGCGGCCATATTTGATCATGCTATCCCCATCACAAAATGCCTCAAATGGCCTAATAAAAAATCATCGACAAATTGGTGACAACAATACTGTACTTGGGAGAGTACTCAGTTGATTTGCGAAGGCAAGGTGAATACGACCCACAACGCTTTGCGACCATATGGACCATGATGATTCATGGCAATGCTTTACTATGAAAACCATAGCACTTTTTCAATGTTTTGTGGTTTTTAATTTATTTTTTAATTGCTATGAACAAATTTCTGGAAAAATGTCAGAGTAATGCTGATAAGCCTAATAGAAAATATTTATGTGATTGGTGTCAACAATTCAGAACTTAATTACTGCTTACTCACTTGAACTGCAAAACTCAAATCAAATATTACTCACGAGGCTTTTTGGCCTTATTTCTCCTTATACGAATTAGTTTCCTAATATGTTTTTAATAATATTTTGATTTTTGACTGATAGTCTGTCATGATAAATTTTGCTATCGACATAATAAACTGTATCACGATATACCTTTTTTTGGGCTGACACTTAAATCTGAAGAAAATTTTTATTTTAGTGTTACTACTACTTTAGTGCTGTGTTTTTTTGGATGAATTTTGGGCTAACTTCACAAACATTACAATGCCTTTGACCTGTGTCTGAAAGGTTGACGAAGCAATTTCCAGTACCATACATATTAAGAATTTTACCGAAAAACCTCAAATTTTATAAATTTTAATTTTAATTAGTCCGCACTTTGATAATTAAAATAATAATCCAATCCAATAATAATCCAGAAACACGGATTTCAGTTTTCTGGATTTTTTTCGGGATAAGGTAGCCATAACGAAAAAATATATTTTCATGTTATTTATTTCGTTTTTACATATTTTCCCTATTTATTACTTTAGTATTCCCATTTTGAATTTTTAAGGGTGGAAGATTTAAAAAGATATTTTACATGATAACGTACACTACTATTTAAAAATAAAGATAAAAGTTTTTTGTACTAACTGGCGGGAAAATTTTCAGATCATTCTTTGAAACGGGTCCCGGTCGCTAAGGCATATTTCATCACGGAATATGACGGTATGGCATGTTTCAGTATGGTATATTTCAGTACGGCATCTGGTATAATACGGGATATTTCAATTTACATATTTCATTACGGCATATGGTACAAAACGGTACATTTTAAGACTTAGCTATTTCTTAACCGAGCATATAATTAAATTCGATTTATACGTTAGCAATCTTAATGGGATTCTTAAAATGATTATTTTGATGAAGTTCTGGAGTATGGCCAATTTAGGTGGAACTGGGCTATTTCTTAACGGAAAAATTGTCCGTCAACTATTGAAATTTTTCTTAATTTAACATAATTTTGCTTGACTTAACATAATTCTCATTTACTGTATAGAATCATCCTTTACTTAAGAAAATTTGTTTTCATTTAATTCCCTTCACTTAATTCTCCTCGCTCGGAAAAATCTATCTATCTATCTATCTATGTTCTATCTTCTATCTTCTATCTTCTAACTTCTATCTTCTTTCTTCTATCTTCTATCTTCTATCTTCTATCTTCTATCTTCTATCTTCTATCTTCTATCTTCTATCTTCTATCTTCTATCTTCTATCTTCTATCTTCTATCTTCTATCTTCTATCTTCTATCTTCTATCTTCTATCTTCTATCTTCTATCTTCTATCTTCTATCTTCTATCTTCTATCTTCTATCTTCTATCTTCTATCTTCTATCTTCTATCTTCTATATTCTATCTTCTATATTCTACCTTCTATCTTCTATCTTCTATCTTCTATCTTCTATCTTCTATCTTCTATCTTCTATCTTCTATCTTCTATCTTCTATCTTCTATCTTCTATCTTCTATCTTCTATCTTCTATCTTCTATCTTCTATCTTCTATCTTCTATCTTCTATCTTCTATCTTCTATCTTCTATCTTCTATCTTCTATCTTCTATCTTCTATCTTCTATCTTCTATCTTCTATCTTCTATCTTCTATCTTCTATCTTCTATCTTCTATCTTCTATCTTCTATCTTCTATCTTCTATCTTCTATCTTCTATCTTCTATCTTCTATCTTCTATCTTCTATCTTCTATCTTCTATCTTCTATCTTCTATCTTCTATCTTCTATCTTCTATCTTCTATCTTCTATCTTCTATCTTCTATCTTCTATCTTCTATCTTCTATCTTCTATCTTCTATCTTCTATCTTCTATCATCTATCTTCTATCTTCTATCTTCTATCTTCTATCTTCTATCTTCTATCTTCTATCTTCTATCTTCTATCTTCTATCTTCTATCTTCTATCTTCTATCTTCTATCTTCTATCTTCTATCTTCTATCTTCTATCTTCTATCTTCTATCTTCTATCTTCTATCTTCTATCTTCTATCTTCTATCTTCTATCTTCTATCTTCTATCTTCTATCTTCTATCTTCTATCTTCTACCTTCTATCTTCTATATATAAAGAAGAAAAGTATTTTTGTAAGTATGTGGGTTCCACAAATGCTCTTGGTCAACTCGGGCGATTGTTTTCAAATTTTGCAAGAATACTTTATAGCAGTCGATAAGAAACATAGGGGGTTAGCAGTCAAAAATTGTTACCCCTTCCTCATGCCCTTAACCCCCCCCCCCTATGAGGAGGCATTCACAAGTGGTATATTTGAAACTTCACCGATTGAGCTGATTTTTGAATATTTAGTGCAAAATTAAAAATAAATCGACACGTGTATCATTTTTTTTTGTAACGGTGTTGGTAATGGTGATGGTGATGTTGATGAGGAGGATGATGATGGTGATTGTGATTGAGATTGTGAGTTTGATGGTATAATGGTATGATGGTATAAAGGTAGGATGGTATGATAATGGTACCATAATACAGTGGTGGGTGGTATGATGGTGTGCGATGGTATGGTGGTTTGATGGTGCAAAGGTATGATGATGTAAAGATATGGTGGTGAGATGGTTTGATAATATTTTTGTGTGGCGGTGTGGTGGAATGATGGTGTAATGGTTTTGGGTGGTTTGATGGTATAAAGGTATAAAGGTACGATGGTATGATAATATGAAGGTACGATGGTAACATGGTACAATTATGTATGGAATGATGGCAAGCAGTAGGATGGTAGGATACATGGTAGGAAGTTATAATGGTGTCGCGTGTGATGATATGGTGGTGTAATGCTATGATGGTATTACGTTAAGACGATGGTACGATGGCGTGACTGCATTATGATATGGTAGTATGATGGTATGATAGTATGATGGGGTTATGGTATAATGGTATGCTGTTATTATAGTGTGATTGTATTATAGTTCGGTAGTACGTTGATGTAATTATATAATTATTAGTGATATCAGTATCATTCATAAAATCCGCCTTTGGAGATATATTAAACAAATTTCAATGGTAACACGCGAGTTCATCTGTAAATCTACGTCTCATCTAGAGAGTTTTTACGCCAACTTCTTCGATTATGTAAAGCAACAAGGTAAACACAATAAAGAACTTGAGGGAAACATTTTTATGTAAATAGAACTCAATTACCTGTACCATGATGGTCTTTTGGTATGGGAATTATGTCTCACAAGCGCAGACTCAATATTTTCTTCCTTGGGACGCACCTTTCTACAAATCAATTAGGAAAAACCATTGACAACAATGCATCATAGGCAGATCTCTAGCCAACAAATTAGCAGTACTCGATCCTCCTCATTGGGTCTTCTATGTATGTGGCTACACCAATAGAATTTTAACCCTACTTTTAATCTGCTGAATTTAAACATCTCGCGTTACTTATATGAAAAAGTTCTTCTATCTATGGGTACTGGGTGTCAATGCACGATGAGTTGTTGATTGGTTAAGACTTTAAAATCACCACAAATTTTAAGCGCTCCATTTTGCTTCGTCACTATTACATATGTTTGGTGCAGAAAATTGAGTGGCGTACATCTTTTAATTTCGACTTTTACGGTAATGTATTTGTGAAAAAGTAATGGCTCGAGACTTAAAATATTTTGTTTGGAATTTTGTTCTTAAATCGAAATACATATATCTAATATAAGCATATGACAATTCCGAAAATTAAGTAATCGAAATTCTAATTTTTAACTGTTAATTTGAAACTTTGAATTTTTTTCATTTTTAAACCGCATTATACTAGGTCACGCGAACTGAGCGTGTTTATGTCCAATCATGTAAAGCAAATTTTGGAAATAGTACATTGTTGCAATAGGGGAGGCATATACAAATTATTTGTCTATCTATACTAATTAAAATCTGTATGTCTGTGTGTATACTCTTTAAAACGTTTCTACACCATTCGTCCAACCAGATTTAAACTTTGCATAGTGGAATCGGTCCAATATACTGTGCAAATAACCTTGAAGTTTAGGATTGGAAGCGTTCGACTTACTAGAATTGCTAAAAAATGCGCGGTGCAAAGTTCCAAACGAGGAATGGTACTCTTTCGTAGAGGATCTACTTGAGGCTTAGAAAGTTTTGGGACCCCCACCGTCATAACTGGGGCTAATAGTCCAAGAGAATCAAAAATTCTGGCAATATTGGATATTACAGATCCTTTTGTAGTCCCATCTTTTGGTATATCCACGTCTGGTTGCCAATACATGCCCAGAGTTTTAATGAAATTAGAATCATCTAGATGAAAAAACTGTTCACAATCAGTATCTGGTATCTTCAGTAGAATATAGGCTAGTTCGTGCATCTTTTTTAAATTGACATTGCAGCCATGCCTAGCATTTGTATAACTTCATAAGCTCCTCTTTTGAGTTCAATCCCGATAATAGATCTTCGACGTGCATATCTAAAGTAACAGCTTTGTTTGCAAGTGGTAAGTTCGACGCTTCATTTACGAGCGCTAATCAAAAAGAGTGCTGAACTCATCAAAATCATAAATACATGCTCTAAATGTTACAAGGATACAGTAAGTTTATACCAACAGTATATCAATCAATGATTTTCCCGAAGAAAAATCATCCGCAGATGGTAGTAATTATCTTTGGTGTCTAAAGCTTCGACCAAGGTCTATGTTGCCCAAACCTATAAACTCCTCAATAAATTCGCCATATTGATCATGAATGTCAGCATTCCAAGTTAATCTTCTAGTTTGGCCACAAATTGGCCTTGATCATCGCGTTTATATGTTTGGTTAAAATTCTCCTTACCTTTTTCCAGAGATAACGCATTCCAAAAGAGTATTTTGTAGAAGTGGCAAACCATCAACTAATCTTATCTGACCAACTGTTAATAATTCCGGAAATAGTTCAGCACCGATCAGCACCGATGAGCATTCAATTTTTTGGGGAATATGAAATTGAGAGTCCGCCAATTGTAGATTTTGTGTTATCTTTGATGGGTCACACTTTTGTTTTATTGATGGCTGTCGATCCGTTGTTTTGGGCAGGGTTTGAACCATGATGGTCGTAGAATAACCATTGATTCTAGATTATAGTGCAATTGCGCTGGAAGTACTGCTAGCAATAGACACGTCTCATATTCCACCAATTGTAGAATGTAATTTGACCCTTTTCACACCTAATTGTACAACGAAAGATTCTGTTAAGAAGTGTAGTTGGGAGCCACAGTTGAGTAAAGTCTTGCATGGAATTAGCACACTTTATCATTCAAAACGTAAACTAGGTTAGTAGGCCTTACGATTGCATTGGCGGACAGTGATGATTGCCGTATTGAAGGGGTTAATTGTTTCTTCTTTTCGACTAAAGCTAGAAATGGAGTTCCGATTGGATCAATGTGTGATGGTTTGACAATGTCAAAAATCTAATGCAATGAAAAATTCTGTGACTCTGTTCATTGCAGAAAAAATATTTGTATTTTGGTGCAGCGATCATTGCAGTAGATGAAGTATAAGCTGTGATCTATGATTGCGCGTAGTCGACTTTTCAAGTAAACAAGGAACTGATCGAAAGTAGCGTACCAGAATTTAACTTTGAACAAATTAAATGATCTAAAAGATCGTCCCACTGCTTGGTTGGTCGACCCAGTGTTTTTTTTTTTTTTGTAAGGGTGGGTGTTCGTTGCCCAGAGCACTGCGACCATTGAGGCCTATTGTGCATCCCTATAGAGATTTCCTTATGTGAAATATAGGTCTATATCCCTGATAAACGCCGCTACCTGATGCATATCGAGTGGATCGGCGTTTAGGCCACTGAATTATGTGGATGATAGCATCGCATGTGAATAGTAGGTGGGGGTTGTTGATGTGTTCATCTTCATCACCCATCGTAATCAGATCGGTTTTCCCAATTCAAGCGCCGCAGCTTTAACCATTGCGCCGTTTGGCCGGTACCCAGTGTAGTCTAAGATCGGATATTTGATTTAAAGGCATCAATGAACTCTCGAAGACGAGAACCGTTTTCATATCTATTTGTTAGAATTTTTATTGCAGGAGTAGTTTCTAAAGATTCAATTGATCTTGCTTATCAATGGCAACGAAAATAGCGGATTTCAATTGAAAATATATTACCTGTATGTCTTGATTGCTTTCGCTTTCATCTAACTGCTCAATTCCGCTCTGTAATTTACTGAGTTGTGCAAAATAATCCTCAAACTATTTAAACGCAATTGTAACTCAGGAACATAATCCAAAGCCTTGGCGCGCAGAGTCTGGTTCATAACTATTTGCCTTCCTGCAACTGTTTTTGAGAGTTTCCTTTCATCATTCATGGTTTGAATTTTAATCACTAATTTTAAGACACAATACAAGGACATTCTAGAAATCACGTACCACTTTTCCACAAAATAACTATTTCTATTATAATCGGTCAAATTGAAGATATCATTGATCCACCAGAATAAAAAATTCCTTACAATCAAAACATCTCGTACAATAAATTCCTTGGCTATGGGCACGTTGGTAACTGCTAGATTGCTAACTTTCATATGTGATAGCTGAATGATACAATAGTACACAATTAATATTTCGTACATATGTCGAGAAAAAATAAAACGCCCAAGGTACCTCAAGTTAATAGAGCCAGTTGCTCAAAACAAGCAATATTCATTCATGTCACCAAAAGCCGCACCAGCACCAAAGAGCCTTCGGGGCCTTTATCTTCACGTACCTTCGCAAAATGATAGCCACCGAAAATATTCGACGAATGGCCTTGTTGATATCTGCATTAGTGAAATTTGTGGCTTGAACACCATGTACTATTACGGTTGTGATAATTGTGATACTGTGGAAACTAGAACTAGTAATTTTTCGTCTGATCTTGAGGTTCACGTTTTATCTAAAGTTGAGGGGCTGAGTTGTAAGACGTTGCTACATTAAAACAGTTACGGAAAATAGCGATCGATTTTCTCGAGTTTTCAAACTAAATGAAATGTTGGAATATAAAATTTATTGCAATTTGCAATTCAATTTAATAATCGACCCATAAAAATGAAAAATGCATCTTTTGGGATGAAATATATGTACATACATCATCTATAAGCATAGAGAAAGCATACGAACAAAAAAAAAATTTACCGGTATATGAATCATGGTTATACACTTGTAAAACCTCAATAAATTTTAAGTTTTTTTTTATTAGTAATAAATAACGAAAACTTAATAATAAAAAATTTTAGATTCTGGTATAGTAGAATAGAAAAATATTTTTTATAGTTTTGCTATTAAAACAAAATTTCTAAACCAAATTTACAACCGTTCGAGTAGAGGTACGAATATGTCCAAAAATTTCGCAATCGCGTCTCGTTTGGATTGCATACATACACAATTAGAACATGCATACGAAATTAAATAATTTAATAGTTTTAATTTTTGCTTCCAAATTTAGATTTGTAACATTATTCTTCTTCTTCGCGTTTTCAATTTTTATTGTTAGCAATGTACGATTGTCTGCTCTCTCTCTTTGTTTCTTAATTATATTTCTAAAATTATAGAAATTACGATTTTTTTATAATAATACATTTGTTAAATTTAATTAATTTATTCAGGTGGTTGTATCAATTTTTAATTTATTTTTATTTATAAACCACATTAATTAACTGCTTGTATGGAGTGTGGTTTTTTACGGTAATTTAATTAAAAATCAATGATTGTAATCGAATTTAGCAATAAGCCACTCAAAAGAGGTTGCGATTCACACATGTAACTATTAATCATTATTTTAGCATTTCAAGAGGTAATACAGGAAATTGCTTGGAGCAAGTGAAATTTTTCTGAAGAACTAGGGATCCTAATGACCTATATAAACTATTCTATATAAACTGCCAAATTTTCAGATTGGTTTTATTATATAAAGAACTGAAGGATTAACCGTAGGCAGATTGGGGAAGATGGTTTTGTGTTTTGCTAATGATTCAATTACAATCTTTCTATGAAATTTTATCTATAATTATTAACCACTTCAGGGTTAATTTGGAAACCTTAAGGATGCTGCATATCACTGACACTTTCAGAGAGCAATCTTAAATTTCTATGGGGAACAAAAGTACTAAGCTTTCTCGAGAATAGAAGGAAATAGGCTAGACTGTGAAAATTTAGAAATAACAGGCGATTCGATAAGGTTGACGAATATAAAATCTCCATTTTGAGATGGTAGACTATAGAATTGTTCTTGAATTAAAGAATTATTTTTGAATACTTTCAATTCTATCAGTATGAATCCGACATAATGCATGCCAGTTAACTACTCCATACTCCAAACCAGATGTGACATATGTATCGTAAAGAGACCTTAAATGGTAGCGATCGTGAAATTCTCCACTACGAATATGTCTTTTAATTAATTCCAACATAGAATATGAACTACTAATTATGTAATTAATTTGTTTATTGAAATTTAAGTTACCTGAGAAAATACAGTCAGAAAATAAAATGTCGAAAAAAAATATTCTCATTAAGTATTTGACAAGTTTTCAACTTCAATTGCTTCACAGTCAAATCGACAATTCAAAAATCTTAATTTTGAATTGTCGCATCAAAATATTTCAGATATAGCTGAACCTATAGCTTAACCGATAGCCGTTATTTGATTTTGGGCCAGTACAATTTTTTTATTTAAACATTTAATTTTATATTTCGGTCAAATTAATTAATCAAAACATTCCAATTTTGTACGAAACCAAATATACAATTAAATTGAATTCCCTTGAAATGTTTATTGAAATTAATTAAATTCATGTACAAAACACCAATCTATCGATTTACGATATATCTTTTTACGAAATACCGTCATGTTAATGACGGGGGATTGGTACAGTTGTTTTTCTAAATTATCAAAATATAATTTGCAAGATTAATTTTAATAATTCCATTTAATGATGAAATACTCCTGAATGTTTGCGATTGAAAAGCTAATACATACATATCTATTTATATTTAATTATCTAAAAATTATTAAGTATGTACTTCATTCACGTAAATTGCTGAAATTATTTAAAAATAATTGAAACCTAGAGCATGAATTACGCCAAAAATTTTTGCATGGCGGAATTAATTCCATTTTCAATATAAATTAAATCCGTGACATCTAATTTTCTCAAAATGAAATTAAAAAGAATTAAATTGGCACGGAGTAAATCCAAATTTATAGGCGAAATTAATTCAATATCCAAATGAATTTAACTCCGTCTATAAATGTCAATTCTTTCCGCCACAAAAATTAGAAGCTTGAAATACAACTATTGTCATCGAAAGTAATTTTTTTAGCGCCTTGAAATGAATTTGAACTGAAATGTTGGCACATATTATAACTACACGAAAAAGTACTGAAAAACTTATTGGATTACAAAAGATTGAAAATTTTAATCTACCGACTTAACGTCTTGAAGTGAATTTGAAATATTGCACTTAGTTTTCACTTTCATGAAAAAATACTAGAAACTTTTACTTCTAAAGTTGAACAGCTTATTTTCATTGCGAATTTAATTATAATTAAAAATTAATTAATTTCATATGGATTTAATTTAGTTTTTAAAGAATTTGAATTCATTTTTAATTATAAATTAATTTTTATTCCGTATCTAGTTCATTTTTGTCGGACAGAACCCCTATAGGTACTGCCTTATTCAAATAAATTTTTCGTATGATTTAATTTAATTTTAAAAGAAACTGCAATTTTATATTATGCTGGCCGTCAAGCTAAACTCTATATACAAAACAATAATGCGTCAATACATTAAAATGAAACTAGAGTCACTAAATAAGAATATTTTGAAGCTAGATGAAAATTTATTAAGTCAACCGGAAGATTATTAAAGATTTTCGTAGCAAGAATTAAAAATGAATTTTGAAAGTTGGTCGTTGTAAATCTCTAAAAACGAATAAACTGAACATTTCTCAAATTGTAACTAGTAATGACATTTGATTGGTTAACATTAGGAATGAAAAAAGCTTTCATAATTTTGAACACAAATAAATGCTTAAAAGGAAGAATCTCCAAAGAATGAAATAAAGGCTACGAAGCAGATAAACGCGGAGCATTAGGAATAATTCTTATTATGTGTTTTTATTATAATTAATGGATAAATTCTAGCATGGTAGGTATCACCCGTAGAACGGCTACTGGACATACTTGTCGTAATATATAGATTTTTCTAATCACTGATGCCAGATAAATATCAATGTGGTTTTTCCAATGCATCGAATTATCAATGGTTAGACCGAAATATTTAATACAAGTAGCTTGATCACAATTCAGTAGCAACGTTAATTTTGAAAACCATACCCTTGGTCTTAGTGCTCAAAAACATAGAATTAGCAATACACCCCTACTTTCGAAGGCATAAATCTGATTTCATATATTGAATGTTTGTGCTACGAATAGGGTGCTTATAGAGAAACACCAGGTCATCAGCAAAAGCTACCAACTCAGAATTAAAGTCAATACAAAAAATAGAATTTAAGTAAATTAAAAAAAGGACCTAGTACTGAACCTTGCGGAATGCAATCATGAATGGTTATACCTTAACTCCAAGCATCATTTATTTCAACAAACTGAGACTGTTCAGATAAATAGGATCGAAACATCTGCAAAGTAACACCACGGAAAGCAGCATAGGAAAGTTTCATAACTCTTAAATGGACTAGCTTTTCAATAATTTTACCAAATACAGACAGCAATAATTGGAATAACAACTGCTTCTTTTAGTCTGGAAGGAAAAATAACGGAAGAAATACTGCCATTTACAATGTATAATTTCTTAATCAAGAAATTCAGTTGGTACACCTCTCATTTTCCTATTATGGTAAATCCTTCAACTTTTCTCTTCCCTTCCGGATGACGATCCACAGTGATATTCTGATTTTGTCATTACCAAGGTATTTTTATTAGTTTTTCCGATCCATCTCCATCTGGAATTTATGATTTCGGTTCCAATTTTTCTTCTTTGGCACGAGACTTTTTGTTTGTGATAGTGATGAACGGATAGTGATCTTACGGTAGAAAGAGTGACCAATTTTTCACTTTTTTAATAAATAACTCACCGTAATAATTGTGAAATATCGCCCCCCTCCCAACAACCGTTGGAAAAAATATTGGAGACACAAAAAATTAATTAATAATTAATTAAATTCCTTACAGATTTTCAGATCTTGCGGATCCAATAGGGAAAGCTGATTAAGAGATTGTGTTGTCTTGTGATTTCACAAATTGCCATGAAAAAAAAAACTGACAAATTTACTATCTATCGACTGCATAGGTGGCTGAAACCGAGTCGAGTCTATAATGCTAACATTCCTTTCCTATCCTTTGGTCTTGTTATATGTAAAAACGTGTACGGTGGACTCGGCTTATCCCGGGAATCTTGCTTAGACTTTGAAGCAGAATCTGCTAAATCTACAGGTTTTCAAATTAATAAGCTGGGCACTTAATGCATTGAATTACAAAACAATATCAAAATATGCAACAATAGATTGGAATCCCTGAAAAATAAACAACGTTGTACTAAGTTAGTATTTCTTGGTCTAAGACTTCGATTTACTTCAGCACTATCTTACATGGAGCATAACATTGATGAATGTTGTGTATGTATCCTCTTTAATTTCAACAGCATTCACATAGTTATTTATGGAACTTACGTGTAAATGTTTTTGCTTTTAAAGGGGCACAGCGATTTAATATTTAGCTAGTATGTAGATGCTTACTACTTTCTTATTCTTTAGCTTCTAACTTCTGTTCCGTTAATGCATTCAGATGTTCATTGTTTCGTTATAGGTGCCATCGAGAAGCAGTTTGCTTTCTTTTTCTTCACCGTTATCCTTTGAAATACACCTTCGGTTATTATTAAAACCTGACTAGTTGTATCCCTTACAGATGGTTTATCTATAAATTTGAAAATGTCTTAGTTGTTATTTCTACTACCTTTTAAAGGGGATCGGTACGTAATTCTGTTTTAAAAAATTCTTTTTTTTTGGAAATTTTAGTTTGAGAAAGCACCAGCGAGGGGCGTTATGGTTTTTGTTGGCCAAATTTAAGAGCGAATCAGAAAATATCTGTAACGGGCCCTTAGACATTACCCAGCAGTGGTTATCTAAGATAGGACTGCTGTTAGCCGAACATTAGAGGGGGGTGGTATTAATCTCGAGCAGGAAAAGGCGAGAAACCATTTCCATCCAGGTGGGAATTCTAAGGTAAGGTGTAGGAGAAATGTGAATGCAGTGCGGCATATGTAGTACCGTTAATGCCACCAATTGATCTGTTGCTAAAGGAGTGACACAAGCTATACTCCTTAACAGATCCTAAACAACAGCTAGAGCGAATCGTAATCTGAAAGGCTACAACCATTCCACCTCATACCAATGAAAGATACCTGGTTGAACCGCCAACAGGGTGAAGACTTCTATCCGACCCAGCTGCTGACCGGACATCGATGCTTTCGGTCACACCTGTATTGGTTCGGACACGCCGATATGCCCGAGTGCCCGTACTGTAAGGGAGAGAATGCAGAACGTGTGTTTTTCTTCTGTCCTTGATTCGAGGAGCTAGACACAAAATCTCAAGTAGGCTTAGGCAGCACTTAACTCAGGATAACATCACGTTACGTAGTTACGGTACCTTGAACGCGTCAGGAAAAATTTATTGTGGTTCATAACATTATAATTGGATGAAGAATTGAATAGATAAATAAAATAAATTAAAGAATAAGGTCCTATCAAATCTCACCTCCCGAAATAATACAAACGGTGTTTTCGGGGGGACGAATGGCTAATGAAGGGAAGATGTCAGCCGCACACACACCCACAAACTTTCACACACTCACTTACACATACACACACACGCATACACCCACACACACGCACACACAAACACACACACACACACACCGCGATGATGCGATTTGGGCAGCTGACACAAGTGGTAGGGCTGCTATTTGGGCTTGCGGTCAGCGAGCGTTCCAAAACACTTGCTGGAAAAAACCTGGTTTTGTCAGAGTTAAAGTTGATGGTATTCATTTGTACCGTTGTTACGCCCATCCGAGTGCATCATTGGAGGAGTTGAAAGCTTACTTCGATCGATTGGTGAAGGACGCGGGAGATCGACACCCTGTGTTTATCGCTGGTGACTTAAATGCTTGGGCTGTTGAATGGGGTAGCAGAGTGTCAAATGATCGTGGTGTGGCTTTATTGGAAGCTTTTGCCACATTGTAGATTGAGCTGGTAAACACAGGTAGTACGGCAACATTCCGCAGAGGCAACGCTAACTCCATAGTTGACCTTACTTGGGTTAGTAGTTGCATGTTGAGTAAAGGCGTTACTTGGGAGGTAAGTGAACGATATACACACAGCGACCATCAGGTAATAATATGCCAGCTCAACGGTGTTACTCTTCAAGGAAATCAAACCAAATATAGCAGATATACAAATTGGAGCATAAAACACTTCGATGAAGGTATGTTCTTGTACATGCTAGAAAACGTAAGTAACTCGAGAGTAGCTGAAAACAAGGTTTCACAAGTTATGAGGTGTATCACAAACGCGTGTGATGCGGCAATGCCTATAAGGACAGGGAATAGCCGTCGTAAAGCTGTTTATTGGTGGAATGAGGAAATTGCGAGTTTACCTCGTAAATGCTTCAGGGCGAGACGAAGGTACCAGCGTCTAAGGGGTGGAGGTAGCGAGGATCGGCGACAAGCTTACTGCAGTGCTCGACTGGAACTTAAAACCACCATTAAGCTGAGCAAACGACAATGTATTAGTGAGCTTTGCGAAGAAGTTGATCGCGAGCCGTGGGGTCGGCCACACAAAATAATCATGAAAAAAGTGAAAGGCAGTAATTTTAACTCTCCTACCTGCCCAAACATGATGTACAATATCGTAACTTCATTGTTCCCGCAACAGGAACACACACCGAATACTGAATAAATGGCACTAGATGATAATGTAAGAAGGTCAAGTGTCACAATCGATGAAGTGGTCGAAGCTGCCCGTAAAGTTGGCAATAATAAGGCACCTGGGCCTGATAACATCACGAATTTGGCACTCGAATTAGCAACTCGAACGATACCAGAGCTGTTTGCTAATGTCTTCGAGTCATGCCTAAGCGAAGGCGTATTTCCTGCGAGGTGGAAATAGCAAAGGCTAGTGCTGTTGTCGAAAGGCAAGAAACCCCCTGAAGATCCGTCATCATACAGACCCTTATGTATGCTCGACACTGCGGGGAAGATACTGGAACGAGTGATTTCGAGCAGTTACAGGATGCAATTTTACGCTCCGGTGACCTTGCAAAACTTCAATATGGCTGCAGAAAGGCGCACTCAACAATTGATGCTGTTAATCGCGTTAAGGGTATTGCACAAAATGCGATTTCCGGGAGCAGATAGAAGGGAGCTAACAAGCAATATTGTGCAATTGTTACGTTGGATGTAAGAAATACATTCAACATGGCAAGACGGGATTGCATATTGGGGAAATTACGTCGAAGGAAAGTTCCACGTTATTTGCAAAATATTATCAAAGACTATTTCCATGACAGGATTCTTCTATATAAAACGGATGATGGTACAAAGGAATACAGTATCACGGGAGGTGTGCCTCAAGGTTTGGTTTGGTTAATGTACGATCGCGTGTTCAGGCTCCGAATAGCTGAATAATCCAAGGTGATCGGTTTCGCGGACGATATTGCTATTGTAGTAATTGCGAAATACAAGGAAGAGATAATTCGGATATGTAATGAGACTATACGTACAATCCGCCACTGGTTACAATCTGTTGGCTTACAATTGGCTGAGCAAAAGACCGCATCAGTACTAATTACTAGCAGGAAGGTTAAGGAGACCATAAATTTGGAGGTAGGCGAATTTGTTATCACTTCGCAACCAACAATTAGTTATCTGGGTGTCACCATTGACGCCAGATTAAACTTCAAGGGTGAATAACGCACTGTCCCGAATAATGCCAAACACAAGTGGAGCAAGACAAAAACCAAGAGTGCTATTGGCTAATGTTGTCTCGCCGATCATGTTATATGGAGCTCCGATTTGGGCGGATAAAGCGAAAACCTCGTATCTGTGCGTTTCGGACAGTTTCGGATGACGCAGTGTGTGTTATTGCAGGAATGCCTCCCACAGTTGCTACCTAAAGAACGTAAACAAGTACACGCAGAACGTGGAAGCGATGCAAATGCTAAGACAACACGGAAGCTTGCTCGCGACACAACTATGGTCGAGTGGTAAAATAAATTGAGTAAATCAAACAAAGGACGATGGGCGTACCGTTTGATCCCGCAGCTAACAACTTGGATAAACAGGAAGTACGGGGAAGTCGACTACTACCTGATCCAATTCTTAACAGTAACAGGTCATGGCTGTTTTAGAGAATACTTGTTCAAGTATAAACATGACGACAGTCCATATTGCCCGACATGCACGCGAGATACGCGTCAGATGCTCGATGAAATCATGAGGTAGCACATTACTCCCGAGGAAGTGTTGAATGCCATGTTAAAATCTGAGGAGAATTGGATTGCTGCTAGTGAAATTATCTGTGGAGTGATGAAGCAACTTAGGAGGCTCGAAAGGGAGAGGTGCGGTAGTCGATCCGTGCCAATCGTCGAGGATTAGAAGGGCAGCATTACTGAACGCCTGCCTCGCGATGTAATGTCTAGCGATGGTTCCGCGGGGCTGTATGGTACGGATATTGGGGGATGGTTTTAGTTGGCAAAAATCCAACAGTCTTACATGTCAGTTTCGGTTCACATGTAAACTCTTTTAAAGATCTCCTTCTCCACCAAAAAAAAAACAAAAAAAAAAACACACACACACACATATATCCACACCCTTACTTAAACAAACACACACACATACACACACGCAAATATACACACACGCAAACGTCGTATGATGGGATCTTTCGACTACGGATCCCCGAAGAAGTGAAAGTGGTGGGCTTTGTAGATGATGTTGCAATAGTTGTTGTTGCAAAGTTCAAGGGCGAGGCAGAACAGACATGCAATGAAGGCATAGCCGTTATCCAGCGGTGGTTATCGAAGGTTGGACTTCAGTTAGCTGAACAAAAAACCGAGGCAGTTCTAGTTACGAGCAGGAAGCAGCGTGAAACAATTACTATCCAGGTGGGCAATTCCGAAATCTCTTCCAAACCTTGCATCAAATATTTAGGCATCACGATTGATGCAAGACTTTTCATTCAAGGAGCATATTGAGTGCGTGAGCGACAAAGCAGCTATAGTAAATGCCGCTCTTTCACGTTTAATGCCGAATTTGGTGGGTCCTAGACAGAGCCGTCGGAGATTGTTGGCCGGTGTCGTCACATCCATCTTATTGTACGGTGTTCCTATTTGGGCAGATTCACTGAGAATCAAAGCCTATAGTCGAGGCATAAATTCAGTATACCGGAGGTGTACGCTACGAGTCATCTGTGGGTTCCGCACTATATCAGATGATGCGGCGTATGTGGTAGCGGGAATGACCCCAATTGCTCTTTTGGCAAAGGAGCGACAGCAAATATACCAACACGGAGTCCAAGGAACCAGGTCGATGACTAGAGATTATCGTAATCTTGTGAGATCGGAAATAATTGCTGAATGGCAGCAACAATGGAGTTCATCAGGAAAGGGTAGATGGACATACCGTCTCATTCCTTCGACTGGCGAGTGGTTAAACCGATGACACGGAGAAGTTAACTTTTACTTGACGCAGTTGTTGACAGGACACGGTTGTTTTCGTGCATACTTGCACAGGTTCGGACACGATGATTCACCTGACTGCCATAGCTGTACAGGTATACCGGAGGATGCGAATCATGTGTTATTCATATGTCCGAGATTCGATGAAAGAAGGAAAGTGCTTGAGAAGACGATGGGGCAACGGCCGACGCCGGAGAATACAATTGCACTAATGCTGGGTTCGACGGAGCACTGGTCTGCCGTTTGTAGTTTTGCAGCAGAGGTTCTGATTAAGCTGCGGAGTCTTGAGCGTGAGACGAGTCACCAATAGACCAATAGTGAAGAATTATGAATAATTAAATTTGAAGGTGCAATAATGCAAATCCCATCCCCGGAAGTAATACTTAACGGTGGTTCCGGGGGGCTTATGGTCCCATTTGTACGGCCATATGGTAGATTTTGAATCTTTTTGACCTAACCACGTAAAAAAAAAAAAAACACAGACAGACAGACAGACACACACACATACACACACACACACACACACACACACACACACACACACACACACACACACACACACACACACATACAGACACTCATGAAACCTAAGATTTTATAATTCTTCAAAAAATTAAATTTGCAATTAATTTTTTGGCCGCAAAAAAATTAATTGCAAATTTAATTTTTTGCAGAATTATGTGAAACGGAATTTTGTAGAACAGAATTTTGTAGAACAGAATTTTGTAGAACAGAATTTTGTAGAACATAATTTTGTAAAACAGAATTATATAAAACAGAATTTCATAGCCAGTTAAAATTTAATCAATAAATCGGGATGTGAATTTACTGGCTTGTCTAGTTGTCCCATTAAAAGCGTACTTACTTACCGTTCTCCCAACTGAAAATTAGATTTCGCCAATTTCCGTATATTTTATAACTCATTATTCTATTTAATGCAAATACACATTAGTGACAAACAAAAACCATTAATTTCACAAAACCGCTCTTTGAGGCAGAAAGAAAATTGATATCACCGACACTGTAAAAATTAGTTATTAAAACGTCACAAAAATGAAAAGAAGCCCTGGTAATAACATTTTGCCAAACGCAGCAGCTTAAGCTATCTATTTATCCATTGTGTATCTCACACAGTGAATTGGGCGATCAGTGTGGTTGTAACATCTCCTCTACCCTTGATTCTTTGTTCCACAAATGGAATGTGGAAACCTTATGCGTTTTCTATTATATAAATATTTCCATGGCATGGTCTGTTCAGGCCATCACGTATGTTAAGAGGAACGAGTTCATAGGTGTAACCTCAAAGTACAATATAAAAAAAAGACGAATAAATTTCAAAACACTTATATTCTTCGGAGTGCGCGTTTTTAGATTCGGTTGGGCGATGAAGCTATTCCTTTAATTTTTTATGGAGGTCGTTTTATTGTGATTCTTGAGTTTCCTATTTCTGCAAACAAATTATCAATGTCTTAAATATGTATATTTAAAATGGTTTTGCTCTACAAGTAAAACCTCATTGTTATTTATTTTGAATCTTTTTACAAACAACAACAATAAATGTCTGCAACAAGAAGAGTGGCGATTAATAATTCATGCTGACGAAATTATCACAAAGTTTTATCCATAAACTTCAAGCGTCTTAGATCTGTGTTACGAATATATACTGCTACTTTTATATGTACAAAGACAAGCATAACAGTTTAGATATTCATTTTAATTTTCTGGCAATTACCATAAAATTTTAAATTCATAATTTTCAACTGATTATGTTTGGCATTTTTTTATTGTTACAACGACAACAACAACCACTTAACAAAAAAAAAAGAGCAAGAAGAAATGAATTTGTTTTACGTAAGCAACAAGCTTTGTACAAAGTACAAACATTGATTTACTTCGTATACATCTCAAAGTTCACAAATTATTTATTGTCGTTCCGTTCTTATAATTAACTGTGCAATAATTTTACTTATACTCATACGTCGTAAATCCCTTCTTCCATAAGATGTTGCGCCTTTTTATTTTTGATTTATCTTCGTCGAAGCCTATAGAAATCAAAACTGTTTTAATATAAAAGGAAAGTAAGTTATAAACAAACGAAACGAAAAATTGAAAGTCAAATCTCTGTTCTATTATTAACGGTTTAATTGTAATTAAGTAAATTAACTTGATTGTGTTATAATGATGCTATACGCAGATTAAATTGACCGTAACGTGTCAATTATATCCACCAAATAGTTAAATATATTATTGCGCCTGTGATGATTTGGAAATTTGGAGAATGTCATAAAGTTTATGATTTCACAAGAATACGCTAAATGGCTCTATAATTTTTGTAAAAGTTCATTCTATATTTTTTGGGCCGCCACCAATTAGTTTACGTTTACCTATAGCCCAATAAAATGTTGAGCAAAATGTCGTACCTATACAGAAAAAAATTTGAAGGGCACAAAGTTACACAAAAATGACAATCAATTTTTCGATTATAAAGCAAAGAGTAAATATTTACAAACTATTTACCGTCCATCTAATAATAAACCAACGTGTCATCTTCGCAAAAAAAAAAAAAAAAAATTGAATACTTATTGATGATGGTGGTGGTGGCATTGAACTCGTTGTGTAAATGAAATTCTGAAATCGTTAGTTATCTCTTTATTTCGTGTTACTCTGTCGTCTATGGTTTTTAAACTTAAAATTTACATAAAGTTTCATTTATTTGTATATAAACACAAACAATAAAAATTCACTAAACTTGACCCAGAAATACTTAATAATAATAATTTGTAACTATTTGTATCACAACAAGAGAAACAAAAAATTAACAAAACGATAAGCAGATTTTTTGTCTTGGGTGCTCAAAAAGCATCTAAAAACGTGCAAGGCATATTTTGACAATCGAAAGTGGACAAAGAGTTTTACATTTTTCCAATATTTCCTTAAGTATTTTCCAGTGAAGAAGTGTAACACAGTTCAGCATCGGAATTGAATGTATTTATTGCTATTCCTTTTCTTCTCGTTCTTGTTTATGGCAAACACGATGCTGAATTCATTCAGTCGAATGCTTTGCCGTCTGAATCCGAAACAAACAAACATATATGATGTAATGAATTTAAGCAACAGTAGTTTAGTAGTAGAAATTATGATAGAAGGTAAGAGAAGTAGAGAATATTGATTTTCTCAGATCTTAGAATAAGTTAGTATAGCTAAGAAATATGTTACAATTTAAAGTTCGAATAAAAATCTTAATTCAATAGTAATTATTCTTGTGTTGAGCAACGAATGTCTCACAGTAAGCACAACGCTTCTTGGATCAAGAATATTTAAAAGGGATAAATTAGGAAATGGTAATAGAAATTCTCTTATTAATCGAAAAAATTATTAATATTTCAGAAGACGACTGATAGAAGAAATTTACAATATTAAATGTGGTTTGCGACTTACACTCTATTTGACATTAACTGGTGTCTGTCGGTTCTTCTATCTGTATGGTCCTCTCTACAGCCCAGATGGTTTATCCAATTGACTTGAAACTTCATATTTAAAGTTTTTCTTAAATTGAAAGGCCCCAGTGAATTTTAGTGAAAATCGCTAACCCGGAAGTGGCAGCTTCCGTCGACCGGAAAATTTACTCTGCAAATATCTCAAAAAATAAAAGATTTACAGAAAAACTGTTAAGTAAAACATGTTCAATTTTCTTAAGCCTATTAAGTTAGATTGTAACCGAAAAACTCAATTTTATCCTATTTTTATTTGTTTTTGGATGGATAGGAGGTTGATGGAGATAGAGAAACAAAGATTAAAAGGAGTTTGGGCAGTAGACCTAAAAAATGTTCGTTAAGTTTCTTTCGATTTGAAAATTATTTTAAAAATATGCGATAAAAATTGGTGAAGAACGTTTGGTGGAGAAGCTGTACGAGCGTTTCAAAACCATTGATCAGGGCCTACAAAGTTTATGAAGCAATAATGTTTATCAACTGAACACTTTTAGAAATTTGTTTCTCTATATACTATTTTGTAGGTGTATGTTATCTATAAAAAACAACAGCCTCGAACAGAAAAATCTGGGTGAAGTATCCGGTATCTATCGGCGTGGCACTTCCATATACCATATACTATTATACAACAAACGCGAACTTGCACGCCCCGTTAGGGAGGAGGAGTACATTTTCTGAGAACCCATACCCAGAGGATCCCAAACTTTTTCGGAGAGAGAAAAAAATTTTCTATTAATGATTTAGAAAATTTTGAAATTTAAAAATTATTGTTAAATTCTAGAAAACTTTAAGTGTAGAATAAATCTCAAATCAAGAAATAAATTCTTGATTTGAGATTTTTTGTAACAAATAAAAATATTTCTCTATTTAAATAAATTAACACTTTTTTTTTAACCAGACACTTTTTCCCTGTAATTAAGCAAGATTTAACAACAAGAAAATAGATTTAAAATGAGAAATTCGATTTTTCAATTTAGAAAACATTTTCATTGTGGTAATAAGCTAACTTTTTCTGTGACAGCAGTTGCAATGTCATCTTCCGGCATTGTATCAACATTGTTGGAATATTATTGGATAGCAGACAAAGTGCCTTTGATTTTGACCTCTGATTCTATACATTTCATAGAAAATTAATTTTTATTAAAAATCACCTATGCGGTTAGTTATATGGTAATTTTTGATGACTTATTTATATAAAATCGTTGAATTTGCGGTTGATAAGTAAATATACTTTATGACAAGGTGTAAACGTCTAAAAAGAAATAAAATTTCTTCATAAACATCTAAAGAATGGTTGAAATAAAACCATCTATAATTTGCCTGAAATATCTCCAAGATGCAAGAACTATTGAGTTTCAGCACGGCTCCCAAGACCGAAGGGCGTAGCGTCAAAGTTTTCGCAGGGGTCGCTAATAATTTTTATTACAGAAAATGAAAATCAACAAGATTATCGACAAACTTTTGAATAATTAGGAGGTTATCATACAAGATAGTTAATTTGAATGTCGGTAGCCGCACTAATTGCTCAACAAAGTTTCTCTTTTTCGCCAGATATTTTAGATCAGGGAGAAACCTCCAGGTTTTAGTGTGCTGATTGATAAATAGGGGTGAGTTTGTTGAGTGCTAAATTGGATGAGCAGATAAACGCTGGCACACGTAAGTGCTGTAAAGTTTCACTTAAAGCGGTTTAGTGCGGATAAGAGGGGTAAATTCAAGACCAACTTTTCCATTGCCTTATAACAGCATCTTAGGAGCACTAATATCAAGGTACTTTTGATTGGACACTCGCTTGCATCAAATAATCAAAAATGGGAGCAGGTTAACAAATAAACTTCTTAATAAACAGCAACGTTATTAGATCTTTTTCCCCTATAGTCCAAAAACGAACATCATTTCTTTAACCTATTTTTGTTCACTTACGGCTATAATCCATCCGAGTTTCGTTTTTTAAGTAGCAAAATACATTTCTTAGCTCAACTGCCAATACTAAATCTAAATTGGTTATTAAACAAAATATGTTCCTAGGGCTTAACAAATAGAATACACTTTTATGATCGCTCGTTTGGTCGGAAAGCGAGAGACACATAATTTTGCCCTTTGGTCGCAGGCAATTATTCGCCAAGAATTAGTATTAGTGTGTGATGCATTCTTCACTTTTTTTCTCAACTTCTGTACAAAAAAAAAAATTTAGTGAATAAAAGAGTGGACGGCGACATTCTTTAGGAATACTTTTTATTTATTGATCTTTTGCTTTGTTAATTATTTATTTATCAGTATACTTCGATTATGAATGTTTTATGTATGATTCATCATCCCGACTGTGTCCGAACCTCAGTCAGCTTCAATAAAAGAAATTGGATAGAAGCTAATTGCCCCATATATACACTTCGTAAATGTCCTCCAAAGTACGAAAGCAAGAATTTTGTAAAAAAATTATAAAATATCTACTGTAAGTAAAAAAATCATCAAAAACCACAAACTTAATTGTAAATTCCTTTGAAATAGCTGAACAAAAACCGCTACGTTCTATGAATGAAAAACTTCAAGGGAAACGTTGAAATCCTTACCTAATAATAGTAGAAAGTAGATAGTGCAAAAAACATGTTCACAAATTGTTCAAATACAGTTAACTCTACGGAAATGCTATTGACGACGTTTAATTTAAGTTTATGGTTACATATGTAGGTTAGTTAGACTATCTCTCCATTTTTATTATTATTATTATTATTGGAGGGCCATGCGAGCGATCAGCCACTTCGCACTGCGACCTAAAAGATCTATTGTACGGGACCCTGCTTAATTATCCGTCCAGTCAATTTTCAGGTTCTTAATGAACATGACAATACTGCCTCCCGGTACGTGATACATACTATCTGGGCTTATTGCTTTCCCTCCTAGATGTTTACTACAGCATGTTGTTCCGCTAGAAAGATGGTAGCATTGGAGCTCAAAGACTTCGAGAGGGTTGTCCCACTCTCGTATATTCCTACTCCTGCCCCGTATTCCATTTGATTTTACTCTTACGAGTTGCTGGGAATTGCAAATCGCCTGTAGGTCACCCAGCTTTACTACAGGAAGGCTAAATAAAACTAGAAGGTGCCTGGTATCCAGAGTACGCATATTTTGGACTGATTAACCTATCAGCCATTCATCCATCGACATATGCTGTTCCACCTTAGATTAGGGTTTTTTGTCAAAGTTTTCTCCTTTAGCGCCGTACTTTAGCCTGTGTCAAATGGCAAAAATGTGCTAAATGGCCTTAGTTACCAGTGGTTGCCACGAGGAGGCAATACGTACACTTGCGAATTGTGAACAGGTTACCTCTTACACAATTGTACCCATCACGTAGCTGCCTAATGACAAGACCAGAATAGCTCACGTGATGCGCACCCTACTGGAAGGTTACGGAGCTGGTAGATTAATCTACTCAACTTTAGTTCCCCCCCCCTCCAATAGACGCCAAACCACCGACTATCTCTCCATACACGAACCCCGATTATTTTGGCAGGCATTTGCCAGAACCTCGCATTCATCAGGATATAGACATTGTCTTGCAAATTCTAGATTTCAAGGATCATCTGCCAATTCCTGAAACCTTAAAATTATTAGCTTGTCCGACAAAGCCCGAAAAACATTTCAATACCGATAGCTATGTATTGGGCTCAAAAATACCGATCGTCAGGCACAATTACAACAACTCAAAACTACAAATATTTTAGTATAGAGCCATAATCATGTGTCATAATCTTTTAGAAGCTTTTTAATGGTATAACTTTTCATTACTAAAATTAAATTATTTCTAAACCATATTACTTTCATTTTGAAAAATCCATCAAAGTTGGCTCTGATGAAGTAAGCTAGTGTTACGTTTTTGCCATGTCAATCAAGGTTCGACTTACTGCATTGTGAATTATTTATTTAACACCAAAACATAATTCAACACAATTACTTATACCAAAACTAATTCACAAAAATCACTTTATATAATTTTCACACAATTTTACTGTACACTTATAATTTTTAAATCGCGCTTCAATACTTTTTAAATCACTTTGAATTCACTTTTCAATCCTTATACGTTCTTACCAAATACCAATAATCCAATTCGACTTCATTCGCCCTTTTATATACACAAACCAAACTTCTATAAATTTCATGACTTTTCCAGTAAGAATAGTCTAGAAACATTTAGAACTGTTTTATCATTTAAAATTCCATTTTAGTACAGTAAAACATTGAGCTATTATTTCAACTTATTCTATTACACCCTAGGTGTCACCGTAACAATAGTACCTACTTGCTAAATGTATATTTAGTTTTACTGGTGTACGTCAGATGTCTATAATCGTTTACAGGAAAATACTGTGACGGTGACACCTAGGTGGTAATAGAATAAGTTAAATTAATAGCTCAGTGTTTTACTGTATTAAAATGGAATTTTCCATGATAAAACGGTTCTAAATGTTTCTATACTATTCTTACTGGAAAAGTCATGAACTTTCTAGAAGTTTGGTTTGTGTATATAAAAAGGTGAACGAAGTCGAATTGGATTATTAGTATTTGGTAAGCGATAGTGTGAAGATTAAAAAGGAATTAAAAAGTGATTAAAAAGGTAAAATTGTTTAAAAATTAAATAAAGTGATTTTGTGAATTATTGTAAAAAAATTGTTTTGTAATAATTTTTATGTTCGTTGGTGTTAAATTGTATTAATTTTGTTTTATTCACAATCCAGTGAAACGAACCATGATTGACAAGGCAAACACGTAACAATACGAAAACAAATTATTTAATCACAAAATTTTTACACGACCTTCGTATTTTGTGATGTTTTTATTCCTGTTTTTACAATTTTTGAACTTGAAATTTTTCCAATTCAATTGTATGAAAATTTTATAAATTTTCGTTTAAATAATGGGCGTATGTTAATAGTTATGGGGACATAAACATTGATTTGAGTTCTCAGAGTCAATCTTCAGTTGATTATTTGTTGTTGATGTCTTCTTATGGCGTTGCATCACTTGTTGATCAGCCTACTAGAATTGTAAATAAAAGTGCTTCAGTGATTGACCGTATACTATATTTTTGAGAATAAAGCCGACACTTGATTCTTTATCTTATACATCCACTGTTAGCGATCTTCAAGTTACTGATCATTGTGCTATTTTTTTCAGACTAGTAATACCTGTTGTGCTAACCAGCTTCTCTTCATTTAAAATTAAAAAAATTAATTTTGAAAATCATGAACGTTGTTTGGATGTTGAAAGGTGGGTTGATGTCTTTAATAGTACTGACGCGAATAAGGCTTATGGTGGTTTTCTCTTTACATTTTCAAAACATGTGATATCAAGTACTGAAACATTTGAATATCGGTCACCTAATAATAAATTAAAATCATGGTTGGATACTAAACTCCTCTTTAGATACAAACGTTTAAGATCGGAAGTTAAACATGCAATTAGCAGCGCTAAATTTAATTATTTTAGAATTCTAATGATAATATTTAAAAGCAATGGAAAATGAAGCTACTGGTAATTTCAAAACTTTGAAAATTTTTTGTTTGTCTATTAAGAATGATGCTGGTGTTTTAATAAACGATTCTAAAGAGGTTGCTGACGTTTTTAATAAGTATTTTGTTGATACTTCTGATAAAATTAAAAATAGATACCTTTTGCGCCAATCATGTTGTTTCAGTGAGGAGAATCATTATTTATATTCAGGCAAATTTGTTAATTAACGTTTAACTCCCACTAGTCCAATAGAACTTCTATACCACATTAATTCAATGAAATCAACTAATTCATGTAGTTTTGATGGCATTTCTAATTTATGTATTAAAAGAATAGCTATTTTTATTGTTGATCCGCTGTCGTTCATTTATTATTTAAGTTTGTCTAGTGGAGTTTTTCCCTATAGTTTGAAAATGGCGATTGTAATACCACTTTATAAAAAAGATGATCCGACAAAAATGAATAATTATCGACCGATAAGTCTTTTATCTGGGTTCTCGAAGATTTTTGAAAAGCTTATTAAGTCGAGAGTGTTAAGTTTTTTATATACTACGAAATTTTTAAATAGTGGCCAGTTTGGTTACCTAAAAGACTGTAGCACTGAAGATGCAATTATAAAAATATTGTCTCCAATTTTCGAGGGTATTAGTTCAGATAAATTCATTTTAGCTCTATTCATTGATATTATGAAAGCTATTGATACTCTTGAACATGGCATCCTGCTTAAAAAATTATACTATGCTGGTTTTAGAGGCGTCACCCTTTATTTATTTAAATCATATCTGGATGACCGGTTCCAAGTTGTAAGGGTTGGCGAGATTTTGAGTGACAAATTGGCTATTACATCAGGTGTACCACAGGGTTCGGTACTTGGGCCAATATTATTTTTAGTTTACATAAATTCATTATTAACATTAAATCTGCATGGTCATATAACGGCTTTTGCTGATGATACTGTTATATCTTATTCAAATGCAAGAAGACTTAAGTCATTTAAGTAAATGGTTTAACATGCACTCATTAGTGTTAAGCGAGAAAAGTGTTTTTATGACTTTTAATATTTATAATTATTATCATATTGGTTCTAATCTTCTTTTAAATTCTGTAAAGTCGCATAGATTGTAGAAGATTGTAATTTAATTTCTTGTACAAGTGCTTGTATGGAGATCAAAAGGGTGGATAATTATAAATATTTAGGATTGTGGGTTGACCAACATTTGAATTTTAAAAAGCATTTTAAAGAAACTCAGCGTAAGACTTTTATTGGTATCAGGAAACTTTATTTGCTTCGTAATATAGTAATGTTAGCTCATTAATCACAATGCAAAAGTATGCATTAAGGGTAAACAATTTTAAGGAACGTAGTGAATCTATTTCATTTTTTTTTTGTTTTTATAATGGTAACATTTTACCATTGCGTAAGCTATACATATATTTATAGAGCTTTAAAAATGCTTTATAAAAGTTCAGGATATTTAAAATATATATAGCCTAAAAGCTATAGTACCCGTTCTGAGGAATTATTTGTTCCATTTACAAGTAAAGAGCGGTGTAAAAAATTCTATAAATATAAGGCACCTTATCTGTTTAATAAAATACCACTGGCAATAAGATCTGCATCTACATTTTAAAACTTTGCAAAGAACCTTAGAAAATCGTTGATGGACACTTCTGATATTGAATGTTGGTTGTGAAGTTGTTTCTGAGTTCGTCCAGGTTTTACTTAATACTCTTAATTTTGATTTTTATTTACATATATTTGGATTTGTACATAATTTGTTTATAATTTCATTTTATATATATATATATATATATATATATATATATATATATATATATATATATATATATATGTAGGATCGCTATACTTGGTTTTGTTATATTCAAACTGATCACAATAAAAACACGTTTATACCGAAAATAATCTCTTTATTTTTAATTCTTCTCACTTCAACGTTTTTCTTTCGACTCCCTTTTGTTCTCCTTTTTTTATGGCATCTCTGTTTTTCGCAGTGGCGGCGTAATTTAGTATGGGTTTAATGCGACAGTGGCATTAATTACCCCACACTCGGCCATCCTTCAAAATCTTCCGTCCCGGAAGATTCGGTACCTCCACTATCATACGATACCCAAGGCTTCATTAAATCGGCAGATGCCAAAGTTTTTATTAGTCCTTCGCCATCGCCTACCTTCCTAACATCGTATCTATCGTTCCCACCAAGGGCTGTTACTTCGTATGGTCCCAAATATTTCGCTCGAATTTTCAATCCTGTCCCAAACTGCGAACGACTTATTGCTACTAAATCACCTATATTATACTGTGTAGCCATCTTCCTTTTCTGGTTAAAAGATTTTCTATTCTCGTCCTGTAGATTTTTTATCTGCTGCCTAGCATTTTCACGTAACTCTACCCTCTTGTCACTGAACTCATTAATCAGCTCTTCCACGATTATTTTGGTCAAATCATAATTTTCTGACCTAAACATATCAACTCCAAACATAAGCTTAAAAGGTGTGTTGTTGGTACTTCGGCTAACCGTGGAATTTATCTGCTTCTGTAGAGTTGTGATTTGCTTATACCATTTTAAAGGTTCCGCCAAAGACAATTTGGTCAAGATTGGTATAATTATTCCATTAATACGCTCGATCTGTCCATTTGCCCTGGGAACACCTGTTGTGATTTTTACATGCTGTATCTTTTGTTGAGTGCAATACTCCTCAAAATTATGCAAGGTAAAAGCCGTTCCTCTATCCGAAATAATTCTTTTTGGATTTCCAAATATGGCTTGTTGCTGATCAAGTTTTTTTAACACTTCTTCTATTGACGTCGTTTTAACTGGATATATCCACGTGAACTTTGCAAATCCATCAACAACGACAAACAAATATTTGTAATTCTTTGCGGTGGATGGTATGTGTGAAGTGGAACATCAAATTTCTCGATGGGATTAAGGTAACCTTCCTGTTTTCCGTATTTTTTTGTTGCTAATATGCAATGTACACAATTAGAAATTGTTTCATTGATTCTCTTACTAAACTTTGGTATGTCATAGTCCCGCTTCGCTACAGCTTCCACTTTCCGTCTACTGATATGCCCGTTTTCATGAATGTTTTTTAGTATTTCATGTTGCATAATTCTAGGCACTGTGACTACATGACTTCCGTTGACAAATTTAAACACGATCCCGTTTCTCAATAAATATCCATTATATTCCCGTTCTTTCAGGATTTCTGCAATTAACTGGCATTCCTTGTCTTAGCTTTGGGCATTTCTGATTTTTTGTAAAATCCCTTCCTCACTTATAAAGATGCTCGGATTCCTACTCAGTGCGTCGACGTGACGCATTGCACTCCCAGACCTATGTAGAACTTCACAGTCGTACTCTTCTAAGTACATTGCCCACCTGGCTATTTTGGCACATAAATCTTTCTTTTTCATCGTTAACTGAAAAGCTTTACAATCTGTATAAATTTTAAATTTCAGTCCTAACAAATAAACCCGTAGTTTCTCCGAACATTTTATAATTGCCAGAACTTCTAATTCGTAGCTGCACCGTTTCGCCTCTGCTTCTGTGGTTTCGAAACTTACATAGTACTCCGGATGAAATTTCCGATCGTCTGGGTGTTTTTGTAGAAGTACACCTCCATATCCTTCGTTGCTTGCATCCGAATGCAATTCAGTTTCCAGTTTTGGGTTGTACATCTTTAAAATTGGTTCATAACATAACCTTAACTTCAATGTTTCAAACGCCTGCTTTTGACAGGTACGAAATTCAAATTTAGTATGCTTTCGTGTTAAATCACTTAAAGGCTTCGCGATAGCAGAAAAATTTCCTATAAACTTTCTGAAATATCCAGCTAAACCGAGAAAACTTTGAACTTGTTTGCACGTTTTTGGCTCTGGAAAATTTCTAATGCTTTTGGTTTTTTTAACTGACGGCTTGATTGACCCATTTGAAATGATATGGCCCAAGAAATCAATCGAAGATCGAACAAATTTTCATTTTCCAAAATTTATTTCTAAACCATTGTCTTCTGCATTCTTAAATATGATTTCTAATTTTTTTAAATTTTCAGCTTCACCGTTAGCCGCAACCATGATATCATCCATATATAGAAGCATAATCTTATCCCTTATCAATGGTTGAAATATTGTGTTTATGTACCTTTGGAAAACTGACGGAGCATGACAGAGCCCAAAAGGTACTTTTAAAAATTCATAATGCCCGTCCGGCGTAACAAATGTTGTATATTTTTGGCTACTATTCTTAACATCTACATGAAAAAATCCGTTTTTTAAGTCTAATGTAGAAAATATCTTCGCGTCGTATAGATTTTCAATTATATCCTCTATTAACGGCAATGGATATCTATCTTTAATTATTTTTGAATTAATCTTCCGGTAATCGATGCATATCTTTTCGAACCATCCTTCTTTCGCACTAAAACAATAATGCATACTCGGAATTTGAATGTCTAATTATATACCTTCTTCCAGCCACTGATTTATTTGCTTGTTAATCTCATCTTTTTCTACTTGAGGCAACCTTCTCGGATTTTGATATACTGGTGCTTCATCTTTGAGCATAATTTCAAGTTGTACGCACGACTTTGCTGTTTTTTTCGGTGTATAATTATTTATTAAAATTGTAATTCTTTGTTTAATGCTAGGATTTTGAATATCTGCTATGCATTCCATTTCATTTTCAATGGTAAAAACTGACGCCTCAACGACATTAACATCGTTCTCTGGAATGTCATGACTTTGAATCTGGGTCATGAATCTGGTATTCCTGCAATAATATATGAAACAAGGGACTTTTCATCTATTAAATTGTTCGCTACTTTTTTCATAGTAAAAATATATTCCAAGTACGTTTCTTGGCTTTGCTTTTTTCTAGATGATAATTTTCTGTGTATGTCCATACTAGATAGTTGAGCTGCGAACTCATCTTGTAATAATTCTTTCAATGTTTCCCAGTTATTTATCTCTGGGGATGCTTCTACCGCAAGCTTTGCCGCACCTCGCAAAAGTTTACGCAAATAAACATATTTTTGTATGTCACTCTATTTAAATGCCGCCGCACTAGCTTCCAAACCGCTATCCACTTATCAACATCTTGGCCTGATTCCCCATCAAATGTTACCATCGATTCTTCAACTTCGCGAAGTGGTAGGGTATTATACACACTACGACCTTCTTGTCCATTACTGTTTGTAACCTCAGTACTTCCAGAACCACTCTCTCCATTTGCATTTTCTCCCGTCATCTTAGTACCTTCTATGAAATCTGACAATCGTTTCACTAACTCTGATTTTCTTTTAAAATCAAATGGTAAATTATGCTTCTTCAAAATCGTTTTCATTTGTTTAGCCGTTAGTACCTTTAAGGAATCATCCATACAAAATAAATTCGTATTCTGATTTCACTTTACCTTATCAAAAATGTTGCGTTCTTTTCCTTTTCTTTTCAATAGCTTAAGTAAGCGTGGCTGTACAGAACTTCACAAATATGCACTTCACTTTTCCACAATTGGACTTTTCATTGAATAAATGTTTATTTCTAAACCCGTCTCACCGTTAACATGTGATTATACCGCCAGGTCAACCCTTCGGAGCAAATAACCACACTTACTAAAAAAAATAAGTTAACCAATAAAAATTATTAATTTTTTATTTTTTAAATCGCTTAGGTTGAGCCCCCAAATTGTAGGATCGCTATACTTGGTTTTGTTATATTCAAACTGATCACAATAAAAGCACGTTTATACCGAAAATAATCTCTTTATTTTTAATTCTTCTCACTTCAACGTTTTTCTTTCGACTCCCTTATGTTCTCCTTTTTTTAAGGCATCTCTGTTTTTCGCAGTGGCGGCCTAATTTAGTGTGGGTTAAATGCGACAGTGGCATTACTTACCCCATTATTTTGTTGGCTGTGATTTTCGAGTCAGTTAGACCTTTTTATTTTTATTTAGAAACTATTTAGCAAAAATATCAAAAAATTTCAAAATTTCAAAGCAGCTAAATACAACAATCATGGCCACGAGGAGCAGAAGGCGGTATATTAATCACTAAGGGGAGATCAATTATTACAAAACCCCACCGAAGACACTGTATACCGGACAAGATTGCAAGGCAATTCTGTTTTTGATTGTGACTTGCAGTTTTTTTTTTTTTTTTTTTTTTTTTTTTTATTTAATGTGCACTCTATTATGAAGAGCTGAGGCTCAAAATGGAGTGTACCAAAATTTTATGTGATGAAATAAATAAATAAATAAATAAACATATATGTATATATATATATATATATATATATATATATATATATATATATATATATATATATATATATATATATATATATGTATATATATATTTTTTTAACTTATTTTATTCACAATAAATGAATCATAATTTTTGCTCAAAAACTACTTGTTAGTTTCTAAAAATTCTTACTTTTTATTTTATTTTATAATGTACATATTACTTTTAGAATCTAAGTTAATTAATTGTTTGCTATATTAGTTTAATCCGGCCTTAACATGTAATAAAATAAAAATGATAAATAAATGAATAAATAAATAAACCAGTTATTACAAAAAAATTATAACGATACTCATATATGTTCAAATTGAACCAATTTTGAAAATATTTCGAAGATCATAATTGAGAATTTGTAACGTTTTCATTTTAAAATTTGTCTTAGAAAAAAATATGATTTCCCATATCTCGTAGGTTGCTTTGGTTTAGCTCGTTATTATTTTTCATGGCATACCGTCAAATGACAAGCTACACCAAAGCAACCTAAATTATACAAAGCTGTAGTCTAAAAAACGAAGCGTTTATAAAGGAATTAGAAACGAATTTTTCATAAAAAAAACAATTGGAAATCAATTTTTTTTTCTAAAACAAATTTTTAAATGAAAACGTTCTTGGTGAAATTCTTAATTATGATCTCTAAGATTTATCCACAAAAGTTTGAATTTCAACATACAACATCGATTAAGAAAATCGTTTTCATTTTTTTGTAATAATTAGTAAAATCGAAATAAAAGCTTATAACAAACCGTGTGATTACTAAGTCAATACACATCATATAGATGGCAGCACAAATTTTGTAGAATCGAACCAATATATCGTTGAAATTTTAATCATTAAAATGTCACAAAATGTCAATAAAACGTCAGAGAAATGTCAAAGCCACAGAAATGGGAATGTCTAGTATTTATTTTTAAATATTGACGATTCAAACGACGTATTAAATCAAATTAGTTTCCGGTCACTTCGAAACTTTGAAGTCCCATAACTCGCAAACCTAAACATTTTTCGGCCTGATCTTTGCGACTATACAATTTTCTAGGATTGCATAGGTTATACAGCATATAAATTAAAAAAATGTATGCAATATTTTACATAATGAGAATAAAATTTTTTTGAACTTTTTTATTTTTGTTTAATAGCTTTAAATCAATATGGCGTGCGGCATGTTTGATCAAGTTCATTACTATTTAATTAAAATTGAAATTAAAATACATATTAATAATTTGTAGTTTTAATTTTTTTTTTTTTCAATCCACAAATTTTTATTTAACTTGGTTTAATTTTTACAGTTTTTAAAACATTACATTTATATTTAACAAGAGACATTGCTTTAGTCAAATAAATTTCATAAATACGTCAATTCCGTGACGCGCGTCATCACATTGAAATTTTGGTTTACCCCGATATATAATGAAAACAAAGACGTAGTCCCTACGTCAAAACGAATCAAGTGAAATAATTTTTTTTATTATTTTTACTGCCCCATTTGACATAACTATTATTTTCCGAAATAAATAATTTTCTTATAATTTCTAACACAAAAAAAAAATTAAGAACAATATTTATCGTGGTATACATGGTACATTGGCTGCTTTGATTAAATTTGAAAATGGTATACTATGGCAGTACATTGGCCAATGAGAATAATTTTCATGGTGGTATACCGGTAACCACTGGCCTCAATTCAAATAATTTTGCGTGGTACACCCGTGTTCACTGGCCGTTAGTAGTATTATAAGAAGTGGTATACCGGTGGTGCACTAGCAACTGGGAGTGTTTTCCATCGTGACATACCGGTGGTACACCGGCAGGGAATCTGTTAATGCCTTACGAATCCCAAAAATCGACGCCTTCATCGCTTTCTTTCTAGGAGAAATCCAATGTTTTGACTGTAATTTAGTTTCTGGTGCGAATAGTTATTGCACTAATTCTTGGTTATTGCACTAATTCGTGCAGGATGTAGGGTTTTTGTTGTATGTACTTTGGCAATTTCAAAATTGTGTGTTACCATTTCGCAATGAACTTGGCCACTGGACCGCAATTCGACCGTATTTTTTTTTTTTTTTGTAATTTCCAAACACAGCGTGCTACACCATATACCCGTACTACAAACAAATTGCATCTTCAAATGCTACTTTCAAAATAATAAACGCGATTAATCAAGTTATGTATTACGCTTGCAACTTATATATGTCTGTAATCGATTGTATCGGTTAATTTTTTTTTGTTTTTTGATCAATCTTCACATTTAACATGGTTATTACTTTTTCCAATAATACTATGTACTAATTATAATTTAATTGTTAATCTGTTTTCATCCATTTCCATTATTTTAACGGAAACGAACCATGATCGCGCGCTTATTCATACATTAATAAAAATATGGATATGGTGGAGCGCGATATGTGAAATTCATTACTCATTAAAAAGAAGTAAAAAAATAAAAAATGGTTTTATTACAAAATGATCTTACATACACGTATACTTTATATATCTACCTACAAGAGAATACGATCGCATAGAAACGAGCCACCATCTTGAAGAAATGAGAAATTTTTGAATCGTTTCTCATTCCTATATGCGATCGTTCAAAAATGTATAAAGCTAGGTTAAATCGCGAATTGTACTTCAGTTATATTTTAACCATCATCTTGTGTGTGCGTGTGGACATAGTTCCGTGGATTTATTAGCCCAACGTGATTTTTTTTTTTTGTTTTTTTGTTTACGGTTTAGTTCATTACAGTTTAATAAGTTTTAATAGTGTGAGAGAGCTTCTTCCAAATTGGATCTATAATAATTGGTTACATTGTGATTTAGTTTAATTAATTTTGACCGTAATCGATAATAATCAATAAAATAAATCAAGGTAAGATCATGGTGTATATTAGAGTGTGTATATGTGTGTGTGTAACAAGATTGATTTAAAAATTTGTGTGATATAGAGAGATAAATGAAGAAGAGTTTAACAAACGGTAAACTTGTTTTTGTATTGGATCATTAAAAAGTGAATTTTTTTGTGTTTTAATTGTACTTATATAACACGTGTACTATATTTTATATCCGTGAACATATTTAAAAAATATTTACAACGAAAGTAATGTACCGTGAATTACAATAATGGTAACAAAATTCTTGTTTCGCCACATAAGTATGATCCTAATAATCAACTGATCGTGTTTAATGTACTCGTATATCGTCTTAATCTTAACTACAAAAAAAATTTATATAAAGAAATGGTTACAAACTATTCGAAAAACTTTCATTTTGGAAAATAATTTTTTTGTTGTTTTTTTGTTAACGGTAACATGGAGTAAAAGTAAAAATTTATTAAACCGTAACAATCGTACGATTGTATATTGATCATGTAAAACTATTCGTTCTACAATTGTTTACTTACCCACATGAGTTAGAGCGTAATATCTATTTTTTGTTAGTTCATCATGAATTGCATTAATAACCAATAATAATTGTTAATTGTAGGTCTTTAGCCATACACATTGTGACTAGTTAAATTGCAACATGATCATTACTTATTTACCTTCATTTTGTTGTCGCATATAATAAAAGTTCGATTTTCTCGAGACTTACACATAATTTATACGAGAAGAAAAGAAATCTTTCAACTGTGGTTAGCATTGAAAATGAAAGAAATATCAAAAATCGAACGATGTCCAAAATCCAAAATGTTAAGAAAATTATAAATCGGATTTTCGTAATTAACATTGAACACGTTATTGCACAGTGCGTATTTATGTTTGTATGCTTGTATGTGATATGACACATATTCTCTGATTTATATTGGATTGGCCCCAATGAATTGTGAAATTCCGCGCAAAGTTTGCATAATTTTTGGATTTTATTATTGATTTTGTTCGACATACGTTGTGTATATACAAGATAAAATTGTTTATTGTATTGATAGATTATGATTTCCGATATGTGGGTGTGGGTTCATATTATTGGCCTCGGTTAAATTTGGGAATTTTCTAATGTAAATACTTAGTTAACATACGTTAAGTAATCGTTGGCCAATAACTGGTATTTCTATCATGACCGTACAAAAGCCATTATCAGAGACAAACATCCTCATGAAGCCTGATCGGCTAAAATTATGGCTTAAAGTAGTAATGTCTATAGAAAACTTGAGATGTATCGAATGGTTGGTGCAACGCATTCAGTGAGATGGATGGATGAATTACCAGTAGTAATAGGCTGGCCATAAACTTCTTTCTTTGGACAATAAACATTTCAAAAATATTTAAAAATGTTTTCAAAACCCGATTAAACGGCCAAAACACTGCGCATCCCGAAATCTAAACAATAGTACCGGCTAACTTCCTCTTCAGTAACAATAAATGTCGTTTTCTGTGAATTTATTTTAGCAACATTTTCTTAATTTGTCCAAGTACGTCTGTTAACATATAAAGGTACAATATTAAAATGCTGAAAGTCACGATAAAACGTGTATGAAAACTGCAAATTCTTTTGTTTCATTTCTTGTCTAGTTTGTCACGAAAATGACTGGAAAAATCGTTATTTAATGCTTCCTCTAGGTTAGAGCTGTGGTTTAATAGAGGTGTTCTTTCCATATCGAATTTTTCAAAACTAGGAAAACGATCGACTGTATGATTGGGTTTGTGTCCCTGAAGTGTCGGTGAGTTGAAGTTTTTGTTTTTTATATTAGAGATTGGTCGACTGTTAAATTCGACACCACAATAAACTAACGTATCCACAAACTTGCTGAGAATCAATTTTTGGAATTTGGCTAAATTTCTAACACAATGCTCCGTACTTGGTGGGATCAAAAGAGTGTGATTTATTTTGAGCTACTAAAACCTGGTGAAAAATTAAATACTAAACTCTACCAACAACAAATGATCAGAATATGATAAAAGCCAACACAAATTGATTTTGCTTCATGATAATGCACCATAATGCAACACAAAACCGGTCAAGGAAACGTTGGAAGCACTTAATTGGGAAATACTTCCACATGCGACTTACTCGCCAGACTTGGCTTCGTCCGATTATTACTTATTTGCATCGACGGTGCACGGGCTTGCTGAGGAGCACTTCACTTCCTACGAAAATGTATGAAAATAGCTCGATAATTAGTTTGCCTCAAAAGAAGAACAGTTTTTTGGCGTGGCATCCACACATTGCCATTCATTCACTAGGACAACTCCATATAATTTGCTTTGTGATTTCTATCAAAATTTCCGCATTTTTTCACCTATGCTTCAGTTTTTTTTATTGCAAAACTTTCAGTTACGGAGTTCACCGCAGATGACACAAACATAGTTCAGAAGTGAAATAGGTTTTAGTGCGTCCATATTCTTGGTATTTAATACACTAAACAAGAATACCGATTACCCTTATCATTGATAGCTAACGTAGTAAATTTTACTTAATAAACTATCTAGACCATTTTGCACTAAACACTGACCTACACTGACCGAGAAATTTTTAGAAATAATTGAAGGATTGAAAGGTAAGTTAAACTCGTAATTCATATCGAAAATAAATTCAATCGTCTTCAAAAAATAAATCGGATATCCCTAACTGTAGGTCAATTGTAGGTCTTGTATTCATTAGCTGCTTGAAAGTATTGTGTACGATTTACTACGATTTCATTGCAAATCACTGTTTTCTAATAATCAACTTGGTTTTCTCAGAGGACGATCTTCGACAACCAATATAATAGAATTCATATCATGCAATTTGAATATGATGTAAGCGGGAAATGAGGTTAGTGTTGTTGACCCCGATTTCAGTAAAGCATTTGGTAGAGTGTCACATAACCACCGTAAAGGACCGTAAGTATCAGGTGCTCTAGAGATCATTAACATCTGATCGTTTCAAAGCGACATCCGGAGAACCACAGTATAGTCGATATTTACGTCGACGATATGAAAAGTTGTAGGAATAGCCCAAACGTCCAGTAATCTTATCTGTTGCAGGATAACCTAAATAATTTTGCGATTTGGTGTGCTTAAAATCACCTGGAGTTAAATATCAGTAAATAGAAGTCTATCACATATCCCCGTAAGCGTATATACATTCTGTCAAAAAAGTAAAACACAAATTTTAAGTTCAATCAGAAAAATTTATTTTGTCCGCCTCAAAGTATTCCCCATTCGAGGATATACACATATGCCAGCGTTTTTCCAATAATCTAAGTTTCAGATTTGGTTTTTGTTCATCAAATACTATCTGGCAGTATCGGTTATCCGATCTTGTTTTCAGTGGCGCAACTAGGTACCTGCAGCACCCACATCCGCGGGTGCGACATTTTCAAATTAGCAAATGGTAGTCTAATTTTTAGAGAATGAACAGGGTTTCTGCCATTGTTCGGTGTTTTCTTAAGACAGGTCTAATCATTTCTTCACGGTTGCTGAAGGTTATTGTTTGGGTTAAAATTCCTTTAGGTTCTGACAGATATTTAGAGTTAGAAGAAAATTCACAAGCTCGTTTAACATTAATGCTTTTGACATCAAATGATAACGCTTTTAGTGTTTGCTGAACTTATTTATTTGTAATATAAATTTTAGACTCCAAATTTACTATTTTTCTACTTCAAGTTTAACCTTTTACAAATTAAATAAATGTTTGATCAAAAAATGTTGAATATGATTTGAAAAAGGATTAATCTAATTTATAAAAGAGAGCTAGATGCTGTTAAGCGGTTAGCGAAGAATCATTGTGATGTTCATAAAAATCAAGGGGAAAGGAGGAAAATATCTAACCACGATTGAAAGCAATTTCGCGTATTAGAGACGGAATCAATGAATATTTGAGCTATAGTCAGTCTCTATAACGAATTAGAGTTCGTTCGGCTTATAGCACAGATAAGAATGTCAGATGAACCAAGCCCGAATGATTTTGCGGTTTTTTGAACTGGAACCCAATATTAAATGTGTCTGTAATATTTTATCTTGGACTCAAAATAATACAAAATTGATTCAAGTGACACCATCTATCGGAAATAAATATAAATATTTTTGAACACACATATTTACTTTGATTGAACATTTTTATCTGTTGTTTTCTATTTTAAAGTTAAATTATTAAAGCAAAAATTGTAGCTGTAATTTGTTACAACAAATTCAGGCAAAATCACCTAAAAAATAATGAGCTTTTAAAATGTGTCTCTACGAACCGTCTTTCTTTTTTTGAAGGTTATATGGAATATCAGTAAAAATAATTTAAATAGGGTTGAGTTTCAGGTTTGGGTTCCAGATTGAATTGCCAAAAGTTTATTCGGCTTGAAACATCTGATATTTTTATCCGTGCTTATAGTATCAAATTTATTGGCTATTTTTGACTATCTTTATCTATTTATTTATAGTATTTTATAAATAATTTAGTATTAAAAGGAAAAGCACACATAGAAACAAAGCAATCGAAACAAAAAAAAATAATGAAGTTGCTTCCATTAGGCATAAAAACCTCTTAAATTTTTTCAAACAATTTTCACCTCATGCTTATACATTCTACTTTGAGCAGTAGCCCATTTACAATAAAATATGACAGATATAAAATGACTTGTTTAACGACCAGAAACCAAAACCTACTAAACATTAATTTCCTATATAGATAACAAGGCTCCTTAGCTTTGAGAAGTTTAAAAATAAAAAGACAAACGCGAAATTCGTAAAAAATAGATAAACTACATTCTAAAACAAGGCTAGAGTAGGCAGAAATATGATCGAACTTCCTAATACCAAAAATAAACCTGGTACAAGCATTGAAACATCTTTGGAGAACATTCATATTTTCCTGAAGCATACCGAATAAAACTATGTCACCGTAAATAAAATGAGGAAGAAGATAAGACAAAAACAATTTTTTCCTAAACTGACTATCAGAAAATCCAACTACTTTATACAAACAACTAAGCATGCCAAAGACCCTCTTACTAAGAGTAACTAAATGGTCGCCCCAAGTAAGACTCTTATTAATAACTAAGCCTAAATCCCTAACAGTATTTGAATATTCAATTAACGAATCCTGCAAAAAAATACCAGGAAAGGACGAGGTATCTAACGGTTTTTTTTTAATTATAATCGACTGAGATTTATTTGCGTTTAAAACGAGCCTGTTAGAGTCCGACCAACTAACGATATTACTTAAATCTTCAATTATCAGAGAAATATTCCTAACAATAGAATCCTGATATAAACCACTATTTCTATAAATTTGGACGTGATCAGCGAAAATGTGAAATGAACAATGTTGAATGGAGGATTCTATGTCATTTATGTACATAGAAAATAATAGAGGACCCAGCACTGAACCCTGAGGCACGCCGGAAATTACAGGAAGGAAATTAAACAAGGAATTGCCGAAAAAACTTCCTGAGAACGATTAGAAAGATAGTTAAAAATCAATTTGGCAGCAGAAAGCGAAAATCTAAACTGAGATAAGAATTTATTAAAAAGAATTCCGTGATTAGTAGAATCCAAGGCCTTAGAAAAATCTAGCAAAGTTAAAGAAGTTAATTCCCTAATATTCATATTACGCCTAATATCATTACATACATTTAATAACGCAGTAGAAGTGCTATGAAATTTTCTAAACCCAGATTGGAAGCAACTAATTAAACTATTGCTAACAACTATCTCGAAAGCCTTAGAGATAGAACTTAAAATGCTAATTACTGATCTTTGGGATGGGGATTTCGTAGAATTCCCTGTAATAAGATGGTATAAATTTATGATCGCAGAGATATATTAAATCTTTTTTTTTATCCGAATTTAATCGTATCTTAGAATTATAAAGTTTAGAAATCACATCGCATTTTTTCTTCTTTTTTCTACCTCGTTTCTTTGTTTCTGTTGTTTCATACATAATAATATTATTAAAATCATCGTTGAAGTCAACCTTGTATGATAGCTTGTTTGGATCCTTGCTGGAGATACAAATTTCACAAAATTCTGAGATGTCAACCTTTTCATTTCAAAAATTTTTTTTGAAAGCAAAAAAAGTTTGAATATGACTTGAAATCATATAAATCCGTTTGTTTTATTTCGTATACGTCATAAGGTACTCCCTTGCATTTCGCGTTCCTAATTAACCCACAATATTGAGAAGGAACATATAATTGTTGATTCTTTCTTCTTTTTTCAATCAATGCATGGGCAGAATCACCTTCGTTCTGTGTGTGTCCTTTCTCCAGATATTTATGGGAAATATCTACATTTAATTTTGCTGAAGCCCAGGAGTAAAACGATAATAATATCTTATTCTTATTTTGCCCCGGGCACTTGTCAGATCAAAATAAAAATTTTGTAATATTTTGATTTAGCGCTATCTCGTTCAACATAAACATGTACAAACAACTCGCAACTTCACAAGAACCTTATTTTCCTGTTGTCTCATCCCATAAGAAACAGTGCCCTTTGTTATTTCCCATAATATACACAGTGAAATTATCGATGGCCAATTTTCTTTTATAGTAAAAAATACTGGTCTCACCGAAAGGGCATTGTAAAACTTTTTGAAAGTTGAAACATGCTGTAACAATGTTTCGATTATATTTTGCTGTTGCTTTGTCTAATTCTTTTAATCTTCGTGCTTCTTTTTTCATTTATTGGTGGTTCAATTTTTTTTTCTCAGCGACCGACATATTCTCGTACATGGCACACTCATTACACTTATCCTTCTTCGATAGAAAAAAACTTATATTGATGTTGTGGATAAATACATCCCGGTACTGCCGTTCTGTAACGTGTTCTATTTTTATTGCTGTTTCTCTTATCCACTCTTCAAATAGGCGAAACATTTTCGATACATTTAAATTGCCATCTAAATAAACTTTTGTGATTTGCGCTCTTAAATAATGGGATTCTACAGTTGGAAACATAGAGATGTGTCGTTTAATGTAATTTTTTGTAGCTTCATTTAGTTCATTTACTGGTCTTGTGAATTTACCTATTAGAAAATAAATATTAACGTAAAGTTGGAAGAGTAAAAATATTATGTAGCTCTATTATCCGATTCTCCACTAACAACTTTTGCTAATGCTGTCTCAACAATTTGATTTGAGATACATAATGTGTCTAAAAACATAATTTTACATACTCTGTGACATTATTTCATTTTCTGTTGAATAATTTAAATGATAAATTCTAGAGGAGTTTCTTAAACTCGGTCTTGATGAAATTTTTGTAATTTTTTTATCAACGACTTGGACACATCTGGCTATATAATCCCACTTCTGTTCTTTCGAAGAGAAATTGTAAAAGTATTTAAAAACTTCTTATCTTACACTTAAGGGAATTATTTCCTGACACTTATTTCGGCACTTTAGTGAACATCCTTTTTTCAAAGATTTGCCTGGAATCTCCACTCCGACATAATTCATGTAACTCTGCCCAAAATTTCGTCTTTTTTCCATTTGTTTCGTCCCCAATCTTCCACATTTTTCTTTCTTTTACGGGTTTTTACATTTTCTTCATCCTCCTCGTCATAAGAAAAATATTCTTCATCGAATTCGTCTAGATAAGCCACGTAATCATGATCAGATGAGTTTCTTTGATATGAATCTAAAACAATATCATTATTAAGTAAATTAATTAGTTAATTAACATTTTATCTAGTATATTATAAATCATTTATATATAGAATTAAATTACCTTCTTTATCACTTAACATTTCAGCAAAATATAATTTTTCCATACAAAACAAATTTTATTGTTACAAGCAATGCGATATAGATTAAAACATTTATTTTAAAAATAATTCAAGTAGGTAGTACTTAAAATATATTTATGAAAAAAAAAACATGTGCACCAAAGTTTACTTACCATATCGCAACTTAAATATTATATAAATTAAAAAATCACAAGTAGTTTTAGCTTATTTATAATTTTTTACTTTCTTTTACTCTAGTAAAATAAAGTATAGTAATCATGAAAATTTTGGACCTTGAGATTTTTAGAGATTTATTTGTTTTGAGGTCCCCTGAGTCCGAAAAAGTGGGTTTCGAAATGGTGTCTGTCTGTCAGTCTGTCAGTCTGTCAGTCTGTCAGTCTGTCTGTGTCCTCTCTACAGCCCAGATGGTTTAACCAATCAAACTGAAACTTCAGATTTAAGCTTTTTTGATAAATTGGGAGGTCCCAGTGAATTTTACTCCAAATCGGCTGACCGGAAGTGGTAACTCCCTTTGTCCAGAAAATTTATTTTGCAAATATCTTAAAAAGTATAAGGTTTACAAAAAACTACTAAATACAAAATGTTTCCAAAAATTAAAAACAAATAAAACTAAAAAATAAAAAATTAAAAAATAAAATTTCTCAAAATTCTCTGTTCGTAAAAGAAAGTCGTGTGTTGGCCACACCTCCATTTTTTTTGATTGAAACATTTAAAAAATATTGACTTGTAATATTCTCATAAAGGCTTATAATTCCTAAAAGAAGAATCGAATCAGGTAGCGATTTTTTTTCAACGACAGAGGTTTGTCGGGACTTATCAAAAATGCAATAGTTCAAAAATGCACTAAGTGGTACCTATCATTATTTTGTTTGGACAGTGCGAAATAGAATTATTAGTAAAAGATATGATATGATCAATAAGGGAATAAGAGGCCCCGCTAGCGGTTGGACAAGAAAACGTTGGTGCCACAGTGTTGTGTACGGATAAATTAAGACTATTTAAAAGATTCAAATAATCCCGAGGGAAGCCGGAATTTTGGAGTATATCGAAATTAAAGTCACCAGATATATACATTTCATCGAACTAAATAAACTTTCTACAAGTGATTTTTTAAATTGGGCATACGATCTCTTACTAGTTTTTGGTGGGTTATAGAAGGTACCGAATAAGATTTTACGACCATTAATGAAAACATTGACAAATAAAAACTCTAAATCCGATACTAACAATTCTGAAATAGAAGAAGGTATGGTAACTAATCTAGCCTTAATGTGATCACCTACAAACATACATAAACCATCATAATTAAGGGGAGGTATCGCTGTATCTTTCCCAAAATATATTATAACCTTTGATGGCCAAAGCTGAATTAGGGATATTCGGATTTAAGAAGGTCTCAGAGAAACAAAGAATGTCCACTGAAGCACCATTAAAAATGTGACGAATCTCGTCAATATTTGGAACTAAACTTTGCCCGTTGAAACTATCGACTAGCATAGACTTTAAAACTACATTGGGGTTGTTAAAAGACATTACACTCAAGTGTATACACGACGCGACGTGACTGATGCGCAAAACGTACAAATAAAGATAAGGAGCGCTTCATCCAAAATGAAACGGGATGAAAATCTAAAACGAAAAGAAACAAAAAACCACCCAAAGTAATAACTGCCAAGTTAACGTACACAAAGGAATAATATTTAACCGTTGAGCCCCAATTTATGCCCCAAAATCCGAATTTTTTTTAATATTTTTTTGTTTTTCCTATGATGGAAAAAAAACAAACAAAAACGCGACACGTCTCTCTAAGGCTACTAAATTGGTTTTTTTCGGTAAACGGTAAATAGAAATTGAACTAACTGTAAACCGGATGGTGTACTTTTTTGTTTGTTCTCGTTGAGATTCATATCCCCTTTTCTTGGATTTCATCTTTAGATTACTTTTTAAAATTTCTCGAGATTTTTGGAGTTTAGCATAATGTTTGAGTTAGCATAATGTTATCTACTACGTTTGGTTGAGCTTAGCCTTATATTGCTTAGTAGCATTTTGCTTTAGGATTAGTAATATTAAGTTACTGGACAAATAATTCGCTAATTTCACTAATTTTCGGAATTTTTCGAAATGTTCTTTGGTTTACTAACAGGCTTACCGAAATTAGTCATTAATATCCAGACTTTCCCGTATTATTGAAATTGTTCGAGATCAATAGAGATTCATATAATATAGAGATTATTCGAATTTTCTAGGGTAATCGAGATTATTCCGTGGTTTATTCTAGATTTCTTAAGTTTTTTGTTTTCCTAGGATATTCGAAATTATTCAAGAATGTTCAGGTTATTTCACACGGCAGTGATTATCGCAAATAGGATTTCCTTCGGTTTTAAATATTTACGAAAAATTTGACGTTTTTGAGATTATTTCGAAATTATTGATATTATTTGTTTCGCGTCAAGTTTGAGCATCACCTTTCTTCTTCGAATTCGATTTCGAGCAACATTTTGATTAATTTTAATTATTGGTAAAAACTTCAGATAAATGGAAAATCGCAAAGTTTACCGATAAATGGTAAAGTGTGGTAAAGTCGGGCTTTGTTATTATTAGTCGGGCACTAACAGTCAGGCAAAAAACGAAATAAAGCAAATTTGTATGTGAAATAAAAGCTTTACTTGTTCATAGGTAAAAGAAGCAATTATAAGGGCTCAAGAAAAATTTTGCGGGGAGCCCGAAATTTGTAGTTACGCCATTGCTGGTTTTTATTTAGTTAATTCCATCCCTGCTCCAAACGAACTTCTGCGATTATTGATATCTAACTTAACCAACATATTTCATGATCAATGAATTAGTTGCAGCACAACCAGATGATGAATCAAGGTGGCGGGTTTTGAAACTTACGTCTAAACGTTATCTCGCAAAAGATGCTACTAGTAATTTAGGAACTTTCAGATATTGTATTTTAAGCTCAAGATACGTATTAGCAGAGCCTTCTAGAGTATAGAGCCATAATCTTAATGACGTATTTTTTAGAAGCTTTTTTAGTGGTACAACTTTTCACTGATTTCCATAGGAATCCATAGTAAAAATGGTGTTTTTTAGCTTCAAGTTTTTCAATGAAAAAAGCAAAAATATTATAAAATGTTTATATAAAAGTTTTCTACATATCTTTAAGAACAATATACAAGAAGGCCATATTGGTATTAAGTAAATATTAATTGGAGAAATATTAAAATTAAATTATTTCTAAAATATATTTTTTCGAACTTTCATTTTGAAAAATATATCAAAGTTGGCTCTGACAAATTAAAATAATACTTGCTAAATTTATCTTTAGTTTTACTAGTGTACGTAAGATGTCTAAATGGTTACAGAAAAATACGAAAAAAAGTTATTTAATCCCAAAATTAACAAACGTTTCTATATTTTGTGAATTTGTTTTGCTTTTCCTACAATTTTTGAACTTAAAATTTCCCCAGGTGGTAATTTTTGGTACGATTTTTCCAAATTTTTACGGTCATCACTGCCATCTATGTAATGTATATTGACTTAACGACCAACGAATCGTAGTAAGCTTTTATTTTAATTTGACCAGAATGCTGTTGTTATGAAATTTTTCTTATATTTTGGTTTAAATAAATCAATTATTACAAGAAAATGAAAACGATTTACTTCAACGACATTCATATATGTTGAAATTCAAACATTTATGAAAGTATTTCAGAAATCATAATTAAGATTTTGTAACGTTTTCATTTAAAAATTTGTCTTAGGAAAAAAAGTGATTTTCCATATGTTTTGTGTGTTTTACTATGAAAAGTTCCGTTTTTTCCTCGTTTCTAATTCCCTTATAAAAGCTCAGAATTTTTGATTATGGCTCTATAAAATACAGGGTGCTCTGGTATTAGCCGTGTTTCATTATTCCTAGAGCAATACATTTCTGAACCATCATCTAAATGTTCTTGTTGTTATGATATAATCTCGGTATTAGTATTGGACACAACAAATTACAAATTCCATTCACTGTGGAAAACTAAACAGTTCTGTACTGTACAAGCAAACACTATTTGTCTTAAATACGACAAAGACGAATGAAATTTGTACAATAATAAAAAATAAAAAAAAATAATTGTTTTCTCGCTTCAAGCATTAGAATGGACTTCCTTGACAATATAACAAAAACAAAACCCAAAGAGATGCTGCAATAAATTATTGTGTGCTAACCCTCCAGCGCCCAATTCAAAAAAGCACACACGAACATAGTAAAAAAAAAATTGTCAAATCCTGAAAATTGAATTTTCTTTTCTTTCCAATTAATTTTTTTTATTTTCATTTTTATGTTATTGTAAAAGACAACGAACGAATAATACATTTCAAAACATACTCACTTTCTCTTTCGTCTTAAAGAAACGTGTTCTGTTTGTTATATGTATTTATTGTAAAGGAGCAGAAGAACGATAAGAAACATTTTGTTGTTATACACCAACAACATTTCGTTGTGCGATAATTTTCAAGGCTGGCGATTCCATGTCTCTCTGATCTCGCGGACATACTCAACATTTGTTTTTTATTTTTTGTACCAAAAATGTAATTACATAATTATTTGTGAAGACAATTTCATAAATGTTTCAACATTATTTTAACGTATTGAATACACAAAAACAGAAAGGAAGGGCAAAACCGTGTAATATCAGACGAATTATACAACACAACTGTGAGTCACGCATCTCTATGTACGTACATGACATAAGCGGTTCGAAACTCCATAAAATTTCCTCAAAATTGTTGTTTTACACTTTTTCGAAAGTTTAATGAAATCTACATTAAAAAACTGGCCAAGGACAATATTGAGATATTTATTGACCTCATATACTGAAAGTGAATTTCGATTTAATAAAAAAAAAAAAAAAAAAATTGAGAAGTTACACCAAGCCAATTAAAGTTTTTGGAGTATTTACTTAATGGGAAAAGTCAGTAAATTATTATTAGTAAATATTGGTTAATGCTAATTGAAAGATTAATTTTTTTATAGCTACGCCGGTAATTTAAATTGAGAATGTTTTTTTTTTTGAAAGTTTTATGTTTTAACAGGTTTTAAAATCATTGAGATTATTTATTTTGTGGCAAGAATTTTCATAAATTAACATTTTTTAATCTAATGTTTAAACTCGTTTATAAGCGATTAAAAAGAAAAACAATAAACCAAACAAGAAGAAAGCAGTTTAATAAAATATTTGCAACCTGACCACAAGTCACGACATTCTCAAGTTCAGAAAGTGCAAGGTTTGTAGAAACAAGATTAATATGAAGCAAAAGATGATGACGCATACAGCATATGAAATTGGTTATTAGGCCATTAAAATAATGGAGGATACTATCCAACACAATATAAAAGGGTTAGGTCAAGTCACAAATCCCGAGTAGCAACGTATTTTAGAAACAAAGTTGACAACCTTTACACTTCGGTATCGCTCAAATTACGGAATTGAGTTGCCTTGATTTGATACAAAATTCCACTACGTTGAAATTATCGAATCGGAATTATTAATAAATCGTCGCTTACCTGCCATAATGAAAGTCGAGAATTTTATCGCAATTTTTTTAGCATCGCATAATACTTCTTTTATTGCAAGGGAAATCACTTGCTTGATGGTTGCATGAAGTTTAAAGACCACAAGTTACGGCAGCACGATCGCTATAATTTCATAAAACAACACCGTACGTTAGAATGTCAAAAACGAAGTTGTTCATTATGCCAGTTAAAATATCAATCATTACTTCACTTCGGTCTTTCAAATCAGTACATGTGGCCGATGAGTTCACCACGGAAAAGCAATCATACGTCAGTTGATCAAGCGTCGTACGTGAAACAATCCTCGAATTATTCTGTAACAAGTTCACACGTTTATTGTTCGGTGACGGTCCCATATAGATGTTCATCTAATTTTCAACTATTGCTGGCCATTGCAGTAATTTGGATCGAAATTCTATTGCAAATCGCATAAAATGTCGGGCAATGCTCGATCGTTGATTACAGGCGAATTTCATAAAACTAAAGATGGTACAATGTCTTAAAGTAAAAAACCGAAGGCACTCACATGCGAACATTTTCGCACATATTCATATTTATCCATAGTTCCTAGTAACCAGGAAATTCCGTTAAAAAACTCCGTTTTTGGAAACGTCGTCGTCGGTAAAGTCACGTCTCATAGAACGGTCATCAAATAATTTAACAACGATCTCGAACTAGAAACTTGGCTGATTCGTAATCCTGAAGTTAACGATAATATATTGCCTTCATGAACGAATACTTCAAACAACATCATTCAGTTGTAAAGGAATCGAGCTCAATAACTAAAGTAAACGGTAAACATATACAGTGACATACCTATGGCACTGCTAGCTTCCCGTTCCCGACAGTTAGGACGCTGTTTCAACTCGCTAAATATGCAGAATCCGAGTTTCCCACTACGGCAGAAAATCTTAAAGAAGACTTTTACGTCGAAGACGTTCTTACCGCGGTGGTTTCGAATTACAAAAAATTTAATCCAATAATTCTGATTTAAAAATGTTCCAGTTACAAATTGATTCTGAGTGCGTTTGAAACAAATACCGAATTGAAGGAAACGGTTTGGTGTTACTGCAATAAAAATATTGAAGTTTTCTCTATTCCCCCCCTTTTTTCGACCAAGTAAAACATGTTGGCATCTTCTTAGGTATTAAACTCTCATAAGATTACCGCATTGTACCTTGCCTTCCTTTCAGATGGCTCATGCTCTGAACTTAATACTAGATTTCCAATGTACTGTCCTCTGAATGATTTCAGATCGTTTAGTAGTATGGGTTCGCATTGCATTTCGCTTTTAGGCTGAATTAATAGCGCTTACCCAGGGTGTCATTGAGGCTTTGAATCTGAATAAAAATATTTTTTTCTCTTCGGATAGTAAAGCTGTATTCAATTCATTGAATAATCCAGTGAGCCAATTCGGAGGTTTACTAAATTTGCTTTATCTTCAAGAAGAGCCAAGCCTAGAATACTGGTCAAAATTCTTACTAGATCTGGCCGTTTTAAGGACCATCTGTATCGCTTGGGAGTGGCTCAAGATGATATACTATATGTAATGACTGCCTTGAAGATAGAGGCAGCTGTATGTAGTTGCCCGGCTTTCCTCGCTTGGTCTAAACTGATCCAGTTTGCCTAGGTAGCAGTGCATATCCACGAGTTGGGGTAGAATTCTGGGTTTGCACCACGGGCTATTGTGGCATTGAATGCTGAATGTTCATGGGTTGGGACCCATAAATAATAATAACGCAACCCTCGACTCACTCTAAAATAATCCCCAACTGAAAACATCACTCAACTCAACCCCTACTCAACTTCTAACTCAACAACACCTACACCTTAACTGAACCCTAACCCAACCCCAATCCAACCTCACCCTAACTCTAACCCGACCCCCAACTCAGCGCTTAACACAATCCTAAGCTCAACTCAAATCAACTCGAACTAACTCTAACTTAACCCTCAATTCAACTCGGAAATAAATTCCCAGCTGGACTGCTCACTCAACCAAACATAAGTATATCAAATGAAGGTCAACGTGAATCAAAAACCACGTATTAATACCACGTACCAATAACCCCTATTTTTGGGTCAATTCGTAAGGCAGGTACTCGATCTTTTTGACGTACAGAATTCAAAAGCTTAGCTTGACTCTTCTGATATTCTAAGCTCTTAGATTATGTAACGGAATTTGTAATTTTTTGCACGCTTTACTCCACATAACCTCATTTTTCAATTTTGAAATGTTGGAAATTTTATTTTAATTTCATTTTGTAGATAAATTTTAACAATTCGAGTCTCAATTTAATTCGGGATTGAAAAATTCTGTAATTAATGAAAGAAAACCAATTTAATTAACTTTAGTTACGTTGTGTTAGATCTTTACTAAACCTTTCTTTTTAGAAGAGATTTCGAAATTTGGATGAACACTTTTTGATTCAATGATGGCCAAAGGGTTATTAATTTAAGATAGCCGTGTGCTCATTTGCATGTTGGAAACGTTGAGCATTTACTAATTATTTGACTAATTTTAAATATAAATCCTAAATATTTCAGTTCGAAACTCCCGAAATTCAAAATTTTAGCCAGTACAAAAGTTCCAAGTCAAAGTTTTAATAAAAAACTTGACGTTTCGACGTTACATTTATTCGCACAATAATTTAAATCACAAAATAAAAATTAATTAACAAAATAAAATTAAAGATTGAATAAATTTTATGTATTGTAAAATTGATGGATGCATCACTTTCATCGGTGAGTAGTGTGTTAAGCCAAACTAAACTAAATTTTAAAGAATGCATAAATTTGGTTATAAATTCGATTAAAATTAGCATAAAATTTGAGTGGCTTGGCCATAATTTTAGAGATCCAAATCCATATGAATTGTATACAATTTGCATAATTAATTGAAATCAAAAATCTCAATCAATAATTTAAATAATTCTTTTGTTTTTGTTTGCAGATGATTCTAGTACAACCACAAGGTGAAATGAGCCGTAAAATTCGTGAGGAATTACGCGAGCCCGATGCAGATGCAATTGATCGGGATGTAGCGAAAATTCGTGAATGGCTTGAAAGACAACCACATTTACCAAACGATATGGGTATGTAAAGTGTATTTTAAAAAATTAATTTGGATCCCATACCTTTCTTATCATTCAATTACTTCAACCACCAATAATTTCAGCTTTATGCTCGAGATAAATAAAGTTTCTTTAGAAAATTTCTAACCTCAACTAAATTTATTTATTTATTTTTGTATGAAACGAATAATAAACAGGAAATAAATGTTTTTTCAAATGGCAACAGGATATGATTATTTGTCTGGACAATAAACGCCAAAATGATGTAACCCTTGGGAATCATTTAGTTTGCTTATTTTGTTTCGCCTAAAGCTTTACACAACAAGGTAATAAATACGTACAAACATGCAAATCTACATACAGAACTTTGACCGGTCGGAATTAATATTTTTTATAATAATCAATTAATAATTATTTCTGGTTAAAATCCTTCAACAAATTCTAGTACTTTGATTATTACAAAACATTTTAATAAAAAAAAATTCTGTTTACATTATGTTCGATTTAAGAGTTGTGGGCCTTGATTTTGTGCTACTTTTGTGCTTTTTCCTCATTTCATCGACATTCTTTCGATGTAATACACTTTAACGTCGACATTGCTTACCTTGACAGTGGTATGCAAATATTTTAGAAATTTTCTAGTTCATGTTTGTAAATAAACCTAGATGATGAAAGCAGCTTTAAAGTTTGAAACTAAGACATTCAAAATTGAACATTTTCAGCTGAGCTATGAAATATTATATTAGATGGGTCCACTGTCAAAACAAATGTCTAATAAGAGAGAGGCTGACCAGCTAAGGGGCTTGCAAAACCATTTGCCGTACAATATAAAGTATAGAAAAGTATTAGTCAGTGGATATATTCAAAGCTTAAAGAAGTTTCTGCTAAAACGAAATTAACAAGGAAACCAAGAAGTTACCGGCCATTAGTCACAAAACGTGGTTGTAAAATTTCTTTAAATATATACATCGAAACGAGCTTGTAAGAGATTCGGATGTGGCATTGCAAATGAAATAGCAAATTTATTCATTTTATTTTTGTACACCTTATATTTTGTGAAATATTTGTTCACTAAATTTTGTGGTCCATGAAAATTGTTACTTCTTGTTGGCCGATTTTCACTAAAATTCACTCGGTCCTTCCAATTTATGGAAAAAGCTTAAATATGGAGTTTCAGAACACAGACTGTCAGACACAAAACTCTTCAAAATTCTCAAAATCGAAAACTGTCATGGATACTAAGCTTTATTATAAAACAATTGATGACTTTCGTATAAGCGCGAAGACAAAATGTTTCGTCTTATACAACAACTGAAATTGCGTGATGCCACATTACATACATTACCAGTTACTTTCAAGTGAACGTAACTAATGCGTTTAGAGGCCAGTATACCGACGGTAGGCCCTACTAAAATTATGATGGTGGTTCACTGGCCTGTAAGAGTATTATTTGATAAATAAAAGTTAAGGTAAAAATTCAAATTTGGCATAAACATATCTTGATCGGCTTGCTTTTTAGCACCGACAAATATTTCTGTCCTTCTGTCGGAATAATTTTGTTTATTTTTGTCATCGACACCATATTTATTTAACAAACTCCTTACTGATAAAGAGTCATGGTTGGTAAGGAATCTTTATTCTCAAATATTATTCGCATTTCTCATGAAACGACACCAAAAAAGCGTGCACCAAATGTCAATTTTCTGTTTCGTTTCGTTTTGAATCTGCCTGTTCATACGCGTATCGTATTCATCATATTCTTTCTCACTTATTTCCTCTACCAATTAAAAAGGACTTTGATGAATACAATACTCGTGTGAACAGGCAAAATAAGTTCAGTATTTTATTTTATTGTTGTCACCTACATTTTAATAGCCGAACTAATTTTTAGATCACCATTTGTAATCCAAAATCAATGTTGGATCAAATGTTGTTGTTGCTTCACATATAAATTTTCATCTGATCGACTGAATTATAATTTCAATCAAATGTGTCATCGCTAACCAAAATTTCATCCCAAATTTGAATCAAATTTTATCCAGAAATTATTCAAGAAAGTTGTAACGGGGAGAACTTGTGGTTGTCTTCGTTAAACAGAATGCCCCGACTTCACCACTTTGCATTTGCTCCGGCTATCGCGCAGTCTGTTGTGGGTTGTGGTGGTGTCCATCCAGGGACTTAAAAGCTGCATTAAGGTCACTTTATTTCATGATTTCACCCAGTCACACACACACCACCTTCATGGTCACCTCCTGAACACAATAATTACTCAACGCTTCGTTATGCAAGATTATGTCGTACAACCAAAATTTTCATAATTTATTGACAAATAAAATAAAAATTATGATTTTATATAATTCAACAACAACAAAACTGTATTTAAATCATTCAATTGCAGACTACAATCCCACTCGAACGAACGACAACATCCTGTGGACTCTTCGAGCTCTCCGATCCAGAGGATACCTGAAATGTAAAAAGAAACAAAAAAATTCGCGCGGATTGATTGAAAAAGAAATTAAGTTTTGCAATTTGAATTTTTCAATCGAACAGAATTTTTTAAACAACAAAAAAAAAATATGACAGTAGATAATAAAAAAACTTGGTTATACCGACATTTTCACAAGATGACCCGCTGAAAATACTGCTACTGTTGCCTGTCCGTCACTTGGGGCTCCACGGCAATGTCTACACTTGCCAACAAGACGCCACCGCTGAATGTTGCTGAGAATTATGCCAATCAGAGTAACAAAACCATCAGCCGCTTAAACAACAGACCACCACACAACGATTCTGACGTAAATTGTCTATTCCATTGATCCACCACACAACGATTTTGATGTAAATTGTTTATTTTATACCACACCAAACAACAGTTGACCGCTAACAGCACCACTAATACTACCGCTAGTAGTACTCACGGAGATTTTATTTCACTGTTAGTTTTTTTTCCTATTTACGTGGTAATTCTATTAGTCTGCTTGTCTGGTTTTTTGTTTTTTTTTACTATAATTATTTATTTAGGTTAATTTTGCATTAATTTTTATTCCCAATTATTTTTTTTCCGTCTTTACGCTTTGACGTCTCGATTTTCAAAATCCTCCATCCAAAAAAAAAAAATTCTCATTCTCAACAATCACAAATAAACGCTTCTTGCCTATCCGTGCGCCCTTTTTATCAACCCATATTCGTCGACGAAATCATGAAACACCGGGAGGCCATCTGTCTCACAATCCATACATCACTTACACAGGCTGCGTTCACGTCTCATCCACCCAATACACAACGCAATGTGAAATGAAAGCGAAATGACAACTAAACAAAACATCATGACGAACATAGAAGAGAGTGTCAGTAACGACCAGTTCGTTACATCGTGGGGACGACCCAAACCCTGAGCAGTCTCAACAAGCCGGGCAAAGAATCTACATGGTGCGATAAAAAAAATTTAATTCCGAAATTGTGTATTTATGAATGGACTGCACAACTGATACAATGCAGGCGCCAACGTATAGAAAAATTGGTATGAAACTCATGTTCGAATGTCCCTCTGATGGTAAATTCCCAAATTTTTACCGGATGTATCACTGAGCTGAAAGGCTACACTTCCAACAGGACTTGTGATTATAGCTGGAATGAATTTTGGTGCAAACTTAGCGGAAAACCAATGCAATGCGTCGCTTTGGACAAAAGTCCGGACAAACACCTGTTGACCAACCGATAAGACTCGGGAATTTCCCCTTAAATTATATACCCGTTCGTGTCTTCTATGGGCATCTTTCAGGTGACTTAGTACTTTGTCCCGAATCATGTTTAGCCTAGTTGCTTTAAAGGTGGCTGAAATCTCATTATCAGTGCCGAAATTTAAAAGACTCCTCAGAGCATACTCGGATCCATGCACTATTAAGTACTGTCCGAATACTAAATAGTGTGGAGAATATGAGGTGCTGGTATGGACAGTATTACGTAGGGTGGCAGCCACCTCGGCCAGATGAATATCCCAATCCATATGTTGGTCTGTGATGTATGCTCGTATGGCGGCTAGTATGGTGCGATTAACCCGTTCGCAGGCATTGCTCTGAGGTGCATGATATGGTGTCTTAATGTGTTCAAATTGTTTTCCGTTATCTGTCACCACCGATTGCGGAACAGAAAATAAATTGAATATGTCGTTCTCAACGTAGGAACTCAACAAGACTGATGAAGCTTCTCGAAATGACTGTAAAAGAACAAAGCGGGAATACTGGTCAAGAATAATTAAAATGCAAGTGTTACCTCGTTTTGAACGAGGGTAAGGCCCCTAAAAGTCCAAATATAAACGTTGGAATGGTCGCTGAGCTTCCCGAAGTTGACTCATGTTCGGTTGCAGGGAGTAATTAACAGCCTTCGTTGTTTTGCAGATTTGGCACTGCTTGATAAAGTTTCGTACGTCGCTACCCATTCCTTTCCAATAGAATTGCCTCTGGAGTCTATCCAGTGTTTTGTAGACACCCATATGAGCTGATGTTGGAGGCAAATGTGCTTATTCAACAAGCGAAGCAGTAAGGCTGGTCAGGACTTTCCAATCTGACACATCCGTGTCTTGGTATCGGGTGCCGTAAGAATGGCAAATTAATAATTTACCATCTCTGACCGTGAGATTAGATTCCACGTTATGCATGGCTTGGACTCGAGCTACTCTAGCTACATACTCGGGATCTAAAGAGGCGGGCGAATTTACATCTAAATGTAACGGCTCTTCATTCGGATTAGTGGAGGTCGACGGGGATAATTCCTCACAGAAGGCGCATCAGGCACGATGTTTTGACTCCCCTTCCTATGCTCAATTTTAAAGTTGAAACCTTGGAGCTTAAGACTCCACCGCGGAAGACGACCGGAGAGGTCCGATTGGTCCATTAACCATCGAAGGCTCGCATGATCGGTGATCACGGTAAATTCGAACCCCTCGACATAGGGACGAAATTTTTTTATACAGAGCACAGCCGCATAGCATTCTAACTCAGTTACGCTATATTTGCGTTGGGTAGCATTTAACTTGTGAGAGTAGGTGCTCTGACTCGCCGTGTCTCTGATATAAGACGCCCCCCACTCCAGTAGCAGATGCATCTACTTGGATAAAAAATGATAATGTGTATACCGGATGTACCAAAATTGGTGCCGAAGTTAACAAATCTTGTAAAGATTCAAAGGCCAATTGAGCCGACTGATTCCAGACAAATTTGTTTTTCTTTTTGAGGAGGTCTGTTAGTGGCGAAGACACCGATGAGAAGTTGGCAATAAATCGCCGGTACCAACCGCAAATCCCCAAAAAACCTCGAAGTTGTTTTAATGTTTTAGGGATAAGATATGACGTAATGGCATCCACCTTATCTGGATCCACCCTGATGCACCCCTCTCCAATAATGTGTCCCAAATATTTTAATTTCTTGAGCGCAAATAGGCTCTTTTCGACATTTAATGTAAGGTTGGCGGATTCCAATTTGTCTGCGACTAGTTTGAGCAACTTTAAGTGCTTCTCAAAGGTGCTCGACGTTACCAACAAATCATCAAGATAGACAAATATCTTGTCCTGGTATTGATACGGTATTATTCGATTCATAAGTCGGCACAAACTTTGAGGAGCGTTGCACAGCCCGAAAGGCATGACGGTGAACTGGTAAAGGGGCCTACCCGCGACTGTAAAAGCGGTTTTACATTTGGCATCATCGTCGAGAGGAATTTACCAAAAGGCATCCTTCAAATCTAGGCTAGAGATGAAGTTGGTATTTTCCAAACGACTCAGTATACCGTCTATTAGAGGCATCGGATAGGCATCCTTTACCGTTACGTCGTTAACTCTTCGGGCATCCAGGCACAACCTGACCTTCCCATTCGATTTGCGAACAAGTGTGACTGGGGAACACCAAGCACTTTCACTTTCCTCAATTACCCCCAATTGCAACATTCGATCCAATTCGGCATATAATACAGATTGAACTGCCGGAGAAATGGCATAATGCCTCTGTTTAATGGATGGTGCATTGCCAGTATCGATTTTGTGGGTAATGAGGTGTGTTGGGTGTATAGTATGTAGGGTGGCCATTGCCATTCTTAGGCTGTTCAAAAGATTTGCGAAATTTTTCAAGATTGACAGATGTTAAATTGACACAGATTTGAGCTGGACTAGGATAAAATAGTGTTTTCAAGATTTTCGAGATTTAGGCAAAAAATATTTGAGATTTTTCAAAATTATTTATGATTTACTTTTAATGCTAGCTTATAGCATTGAGTTACCCGATTGTGCTTTGCTGCACAAGTTTTACTTCGGTCCAAAAGGATAAAAGTATCAAAATCCGGTCAGAAATGGTCTCGACGCTTTGAAAGTCGCTGAGTTCGAACAAAAAATGTCCGTCCATTTGTCTGGATGTCTGTCAAGGCGAAGAATTGAATAGCTTTTGAATACCTGCCACACCATTTGATACAAAACCATGCGGTGATATTATCTTGTTAACTCATTTTTTTATATATGCCGGTTTGAAGGCTGAGTTTGAAGTTTAGTTGGATTCCATTTACTGGTTGAATTGGAGTTGAGTTCGGGTTGGAATAGTGAGGGTTTAGTGAGCAGTTAAGTAATTTGTTACGTATGCTGGTTTGAGGATTGAGTTGGGCTTTTAGTATGCACTTGAGTTGGGTTCCTTGAGTTTTCAATTCATGTACGGTTTTAGCTTTTAAGACCATATCGCCTTAGGAGTTGAGTTGGGCGTGAGTTTAAGGGAGTACAGGTTGGGTCAGGATTGAATTGAGTTTCGGGTTGGTTTAGGAATTAAGTTTGGAGTTGAATTGGGGGTTAAAAGTTTGGTCGAGTAACGGTTGATTTGAAAGTTGAGTTGGGATTTACTTTATGATTGCGATGGGAATTGCGTTGTGATTAAGTTGGAGGTTGAGTTTTAAATTGAGTGAGAAGTTGCGCTGAAGAATGGGTTAAAATGTTCAGTTAGGGATTTTCAGGAAGTTCTGATCACCTCGTGAGATTTCAGCCCTTTATATTTTACAGATGATTTTAGATCTTTCACGATTTTCGAGCTTTGTCGAGATTATTTATGATGGATTTTATTGGTGAATATTAAAGGTTTTCGAGATACTTCAAGTTTTGCTTGGGCTTGGTGGCTTTAGTGCGATTCTTAAAATTCGGGATTACTTCAAAATTTTGAAAATTTTTGAAATTTTGAATTTGCCCGAATTTATTCAATATTCAATTCCAAACTATTGAATGTTTCTCAAGATTCCGCTATTTTTCTTTGGTTTCACAATTGATCGATATTTTCAAAGATACAAGGTTAGTTTTTATAGGTTATATTAGATTTGTAAATATTTCCAGGTTACTTGAGATTTTCAAAATTACCAGATTATACGAATTTTGGCACTATTATGTTTGATTGTTAAAATTATTAAGACTTTTGAATGGCTTTGAGTTTCTCATGATTACCAGGTGTTTCAATGTTTTCGTGATTTTTCCAGATTATTCGAGATTTGTCAGTAGTAGTTTGAAATTTGTTGAGATTATTCGAGGTTTGCGATGGGTTACATAAAAATGGGTTTGATTCGAAATTATTTCTTAATTTTCGAGAATTTCTTTAAATTTCTCCAGGTTGGAGATTCTACCGTCAATGATAAGAGTATTCAATATTTTCAAAAAATGCCGGGAATTTCAATGATTTTAAGAGATTTCCACATGATTTTCGAGTTTCTCAAGATCTTCCAAATTATACTTACAGGTTTAAGTCGAAATGTAACTAGGAGGTTGAGTTTATGAGTTTTTTTTCGATATTTTATGAAATTGGTTGGCTTATAGAGTTGCGCTTAACATTATATTGCTTGGCGTTCAATTGTTGCTGTAGAGTAGCTTAGATAATTGCATAATGTTCGCCATAATTCGCCAATACTTTGTGATTATTGTAAATAAATCGCGATTTTGGAGATGAATTATGGCGATTTTTGAAATTCTCTGATGGTTATTCGAAATTATTAAGGATTTTCGTGAAATTTCGACTTTTGCTTGACTTTAAATGAGCTTTACTGTGATTCTCAAAATTCGGGTTACTTGAGACTTTTGAAAAAATTTCAAATTTAAATGAAATTGAGAAATTTCGGGTTTATCCCTCGTTATATTGTATATTAAGCAATTCCAATGTATTAAATATTTCTAAGAGATTTTTAAAAATATCTAGGTTACCTGAGATTTTCAAAATTATGAGATTATTTGAAATTGGGCGTAACGCCCCGCCCGAGCTTCTCAAGGCTATGCCTGATTCTTTGAGATTTGTTGAGATTATTCGAGGTTTGCGATGAGTTTGGTGGCGTAACTATGGCTATCAAGCGTTCGAATATTAGTTCAAAAATAAGTGTAGCTCAGATTAAGCTTAAAGTAGAACATCATTTCAAATTTGCAGAATGGGACATTTCTAGGAATTTTTTAAGAAAAGGCGGTGGTCTAATTTTTAGAGAAAGAAGAAACCATTCAGGTTGCTATTAAATATTTTCTTAAGACAGACCCAACAATTTCTTCTCGGTTGCTGAAGGTGAATGTTAGAGTAATTACAGGTAATCTGACTCCATAGAAACAAAAATGGCTTTAGGTTCTAAACGGATATTTAGATTTAGAAGAAAATTTGCTAAACCCAAATTGTTTCAAATTAAAACATTCGAAATCATTGATGTATTTGTAATACACGTTCTGCACTCCAAATTCAACCTTTCACAAATCAAATTAAGCCTTTTGCCAAACAAAATTTAACCATTTATAAATCAAGTTTTGATTAGAAAAGCTTGAATTTGAATGTGATTGACGACAGATTAAATCTTTTTTGCAAAAGGTTAAATTTGCTTTGAAAAAGTATAAAAGTATAAGTTAGAGGGAACTAATACTAATCTGAAAAAAACAGAAATTGTTGAAACTATCTTGCTACCAATTTCTTGTTTCCCGCATTAGGGGCGCCTTTCTCTTTAGAAAGGGAATCAACGAATACTTGAACCAAACTTGATGAATAACTCGATATTGAATTTTCGAAATTTTCGTGGAGTTTCTAGATTTTTACAAATTTATCGAAATTATTTTGAAATTGTTCGAGATCAATCGAGATTAAAATAATATAGAGATGATTCGAATTTTTCTGAAAGAAAGATTTCTTATGTTTTTCGACATTTCTGCATTGTTCTGCGCTTAGCTCTGAGTTGTGAGAACCTACAACGTTACACATATAAATCTGAATCGTGATATTTAGTAGATTTTTCGAGGATACGGCAAAATGTTGATATTTCCCCAATTTCCTACGTTATTCGAAATTATTGAAGAGTGTCCAGATTGTTCACGTTTAACATGGTGGTGATTAGGGCGTATAGGATTTCCTTTGGTTTTACATACTTACAGATAATTTTACGGAGATTTCAGAACTTTCTAGAATATTCAAGATACTTTGAAAGATCGACATTTTTGAGATGGTTTCGAAATTCGTGATATTTTTCAAATTTATTTGAAATTTATGTCGCTTTATCGATATATTTAGAAATTCTCGTAGGCTTTAGTTGATTGCAAGAAATTTCGTTTTTTTAGGCAATTGATGAACTGGATCACGTTCTGTATCGTCTATACTTTGGAAATCAGATACTTTTAATAATGCGAGGCTGGACAACAGGCAGAAATAAGTTTGTAACAAAAAGCTTTACTTGTTCATAGGATCAAGAAGCGTTTTAGGGGCCCAAAAAAAATGTTGGTTACGCCACTAGATAAGTTACATAGAATTGGGATTGATTCGAGATTATACCATAATTTTCGTAGTTTTCTCGAGATTATTAAAGATTTTAAAGGTATATCAAGGAGTTCAGTTGCCTGGGATTATGTTACAAACTTTTACAAACATTTTCTGGATTTTGAGATATTTTCGCATTGCTGTTGCTTTGTATTGAGATTTACTGTGTTTCATTGAGATTTTCGAAATTTTTACCTGCAACTGCAATGTACTCAAGATTTTCAAAACGTTTCGAGAATTTCAATGATTTTTACAGTTTTCCACATGATATTCGAGTCGAATTCGCAGACATTGGATGTATTTTGAGTTCAAGATTTTCTAAAACTAGGAAATTGAGTTGCTGAAACTAGGAAAAAATGCCTAAAACTAGGAAATGTGCAACCCTATATGAAATTGATTGGCTTTTAGAGTTGCGTTTAACATGTTGCTTGGCGTTACATTTACGTAGCTTACATTATTGCATAATGTTCGCCTTAATGTTGCTGTGATATTCTCGGTCCATTAAATTTTTGAATTTAATTGATGGTTATTTGAATTATTACAGATTTTCGAGCTACTTGGAATCTTGCTTGTACAAACATATTTTGGAAATTTTGGAATTTTATTACATTTTGTTTGAATTCCATTCAGAGTTTTTGAAATATTAGGGTTTGAATCTTTGAATGCCGAGCTGCAAAGCTGCCTGACTGTCCGAGGTTATATAGATCTCGGTCTTGTTATATTTCTTTTTGAGACATTGAAGCACACATACCTCAATAGCAAGGGTTTCTGCCTGAAAAACTGTGGTGGTGCTACCCAGTGGTATGCATAGTTCTAGGTTGAGCCCGACTATCCCTGCACCGGTACCCCCGTCTGTTTTTCACCCATCCGTATACCATACAGAAGCATGGCGGGGGAGGGAGGAAATAATATTCTCTACCAGTGCCCTATCCGGCACTAACTAATGGTAAAATTCCTCCGACAGTTGATTGTCCTTACCATCGACACTGTTTTGTCCTGGCCTTATGGTTTTAATTTTGGCTGTAATTTTTAGGTTCAGACCTCTTGAACCGGCTACTTTTTGAATGTGTAGGTGAAGTAGTGAGAGCCCCAGTATTCTCTCAAGGAAAGCTGTTGGACAAGTCTTCATTGCTCCAGTTGCACCCACACAGATTAATCTCTGGATCTTGTCCAGTATTCTCCGTGCACCAGTCTGCTCCGTCTTTGGCCACCACACAAACGCCGCGTAAGAGACCATAGGTCTTATGACGGCTCGGTAGGGCCAAACCAATATTTGTGGGCTCAGTCCCCACGTTTTGCCAATCAATCAGTCATTTCTGATCAAGTACGACACCCAGATATTTAACCTCCGTCGACAGTTGGAGAGTTACCCCCCCCCCCAGGGCTATCGGCGGGAGGACAGTTTTCAGCCGGTTAGTAAAGAGATTGCAGTTAACCTTATTAGGATTTACCGTAAGGCCCACCTCCGTGCACCAATCATTTACTACCTCTAGGGCTTGTTGCATTCTTTCCCCTACTGTATTTGCGAATCTGCCCCTAACCATCAAGACTAGGTCGTCCGCATAGGTAATGTTTGAGAAGTCTAAATTCCTCAGTCTGGTAAGTAATTGATCGATCACGATCAGCCACAATAAGAGAGAGAGAACACCTCCCTGAGGGCAACCCCTGGTGGCCGGTTTTTAAGCATATTTATTATCCACCTTATGGTGGAGGGGTCTTTACTCCTTGTTAGTGATTGTTTCTGAATTACCTCGAAACTAGTATTATCAAAAGCTCCCTGGATATCAATGAAGGAGCGTATCTTCGATTTCCGATGTCAGCTCGTGTAGAGCTGTTTCTGTTGATTTCCCTACCTGGTAGGCGTGCTGCCTAGAGTTCAGAGGGTATCTTTGGAGAGTGTTGGATCTAATACAAAGTCCCAGAATTTTTTCCGTGATTTTCAGTAAAAATGTTATGAGGCTAATAGGTCTATAAGACCTAATCTCCCCTGGAAATCTTTTTCCCGCTTTTGGGATAAAAATCACCTGAACCTCTTTACAGCATTTTGAAACACATTCCAAGCTGTAGCTGGCTCTGAAGAGTATAGTAAGATAATTCAGCAAAGTCTGCAGGCCTTGTTCGAAAAAGGTGGGGTATACGCAGTCCCCTCCCGGTGATTTGAAAAGGTTAAATGATTTGGAACCAGATACGAATGTACGCTACTTGCGTTGGATTCTTGCTGATCCCTCAGTACTATACATTCTGGGAAGTGACCTCTCGCTAGACATTCCAGAGTCTCCAGTTGTCCAGTTGTCCGTCTCTCCACTTGGTTTCCTTACAGATCCCAAGTGATTCCTGTGCTCCAAGGAGAGTGCCTTCTGGAGTCGATACGCCATAGGTAATTTGTCTATCTTTTTACAGAAGTCTCTCCAGCTTAGTCTTTAGCTCTGCCTAAGGTGCTATATTGTATTGGGTAAGGGAATTCTGATAGGTAGTCCAATAATTCGTCCTTTTAGCCCTATTAAAAAGTTTACGGACATTTCGTCTCATGTTTTCCAAGTTTTGGTTCCACCAAGAGACATCCCTTGTGGCTCCGATACGCACCAGGGGTAAGCTCGAGGCATTAATTATTGCCTCTGTAACGTCATTTGCTACCCTGTCGAGGTCTTCGACAGAGTTTATCGTGGTCTGTAGACCAGCTAATTTATCCAAAAGTATGTCGTTATAGACTGGCCAGTTAGTGCGTTTTGGTATCCTTAGGATCAACTCTTGTCTCGAAGGGATATTGATATCGAACCTGATGTACATATGATCTGAGAGGGATGCTTCCTTCGACACATGCCAGTCGAGAATTGCACTGGAGGTATCCACGTCAGAAAGGGTAAGATCCAGTACCTCTCTCCTAACCGCATTCACAAAGGTCGCATCACTCCCTATATTGTTTACTGCTAAGTTGTTACTAAGACAAAATTCAAAAAGTTGCTCACAGTGTTGCTGCTTCCCCAGACTATGTAGTGTGCATTAGTGTCGCAACCAATGATGAATAATTGATGAGTCGTGCAATAATTCACGAAGCTCTGTACCAATTCTTGAGGGGGGTCATTTTCATCGCCGGGAAAATATGCACCGGGGTTAATCACCCTCCAGCCTGCTTTGGGTAAGGGCATTTCTATTGAAACCGCCGTGATGTCGCTAGAAATAAATTGGTTTATAGAGACGGTTCAGGTTGTATGTAGCCGTCTTCGATCGATGCAAAATAATCTGCACGAATCTCAGTTTTGTTGTTGAAGTTGGTTTGGTGTGTATCACCATGATGTGTATCACTTAAAGGTTGATGTTGTGCCACCCTTCCTCTAGCGGTCAGCCTATGGCTTTTCCCGGTCCTTCCTCGGCCCGATTTGGCTGATCTCCCTGTTCCGGAGGTGGCAGGTCCGCCGCGGCCAGCGTTCTCAGCCAAAGCTGCCCTTGACGTGCGGGGCAGATTCGGCTCCGTCACTCTCCCCTTGACTGCATCCACCACCCTCTCCTTCTTTGGGCGGAAGTGTACAGAGCCAAACAACCGGTTTACTCTGTAATTTGAAGCCCTTGAGTAATTTGAAGGAGGTCGCCTTCTCGCTCCTTCCGTGCAATAATCCTCTAATCATAAGACGCAGTATCTTTTCGTTTGTCTCCTTACCACCTCGTGGCAGGTAGACAAACATGATTTTCATCATGATGGCGAGGCAACTCCTCCTCCCCGACTGCCTTCAGGGATGCTCCGTCCCATGGTATAAGTGAGGGCACTGTGGCCCTAAGTTACTCTGTCGTGTCTTTATCGGCACAGTTGACCGTGAGCCAACCGTGTCTGGTGCGACATCCCAGGAAATTTGGGCTAACACCATTTAACGGCAGGTCCGCCACTGTGTCCATTATGGCATCCTATATTGCCGGAATCTGGGCAATGCCCAGTTTTATTTCCGGGAAGCCTTGGTCGGTAATCTCCAATCTGATAGCCTTCACTGCATTGCTATACGTTGTATAACCCTCGGGGGCAACCCTCCTTATTGTCGCCCTCAGTTGCAGCTTTTGGGGCGGCTTCCAATGCCTTCGGTGAGGGACTGGAAACTTTCCCTCTTTTTGCCGCGATGCCTTTGGTGGTATAGAGTCGTCATCCGACCTATTCCTTTTATTTGCTTGGACAATTCTGTCCCTGATTTTCTCCTTACATTGCTGCAAGGCAGTGTCGCGGGGGACCCCTGACCGAATTAGATGGGACACACCTCTTCTCGCGGCCCCACTCATGTGTGTTCTCCTCTTTGCTGCCTCCTCCAGCTCTAATTCCTCAATGTCGTTATTTATTTCGGCCGTTGTCGACGTGGATTGGGTATCCATTTCAGACAATAGAGTGACATGTACAGGAGAGCCCACCACTACGTCCGCGCTAGAGTTTGCACTACTCTGATCTATTAATTTTTTGATCTCAGAAGCAGGACCTGAATGGTCCTTGACATCTTCTGAGATTGGTGCGTTTGAAGGAGCACCGCCCTTATTTTTTTTTGTTTTTAATTAAATCCATACAATATTGCCTAGTGCTGTCGACCAACTAACCCATGATCATTCATCCCTCGGCGCACGTGTCTGACCTTAGATTTGGTTTTTTTTTTCAAGGTTTATACCATCCTTTAGCGACGTACTTTAGCCTGTTGTTCGGTAAACGAGCCAACAGTTTCCGGAGGTCACCACGAGGAGGTAGTACGTACACTCTCGAATCACAATTTTTCGAGATTTATTCAGTTCTTAATACTTATTTTGCCAAAGCAATTGAAGTAATTTACATTACACACAGTAATTGACCTAGCATAAATGTTGGCGAAGTTGTGTTTAGTATAAGGACTTTTTAAAACTCTTGATGATTTTCAAAAATGATTAGAGATTTCATGGTTCGAGATTTTCAAAATTTTCGGAAATGGTAAATCGAGAGTATTTGAAACTCTTCGGGTTTATTCATGATTTGCACAGAGTTGCTGGTTGTTATAGATTTTTGTTGATCAAGTTGTTTGACTTACGGTCTGGTGGAGCTGTTTAGCGTTGATTAGTTTTGTACCTTCTTCGACATTTTTTGCTTATCGAGAGTATCTGAGATACTTCGGTATTATTAGCGATTTGGCTTGGCGTTGAATTGCTTATGGTTAGGTTGCTTATTTTGAGCCTTAATTTTTATAGAATCTTCAACAGAAATAACTAAATTGAATTTGAATCAGTTTTCTTGGTGACACATGAACCGGACAGATAACACATTGTTAAATATCTGTAAAAAACCGGATCAATGACCAGCAAAGCCAAATGTGATACGGTAATGGGTGGTATTGAAATATTTTCATACGTTTTACGTCTACCAGATGTTATCAATAAGTCAAATAAATAAAACGATGGCAATAACACACGCATAAAATAAACCATAAGCAGCACAACTAACCAAATACTTGCGCCATAAAAAATCGACATTTCCAACAATAATTTTCACACTGATTTTCCGCAAATATAACAGCAAAAAAAAAACTTTTATGTGTTTACCACTCCAAAAATAACATTTAATTCATGCTTATTGTGGTTTATAGCCATTTGAACAAGGCGACGACAAACCAAATATCAACAACAAGACATATGTACACGCATAGGACATTAAATACGTGCTAAGAATTTCATTTAGCGCATTTCAATAAAAAATTCATCGTTTTTCCATTTTCATTTTAATTTATCCACTTTTTTTTTTGTCCTTCCTTTCATTCACATAGATGATGGCAGATTACGAACATTCTTGCGTGGCTGCAAATTTAGTTTGGAAAAGGTTAAAAAGAAGTTGGATATGTACTATACAATGAGAAATGCAATTCCTGAATTTTTCACCGATCGTGATTTAACTCGACCCGAGTTATCTAAGGTGCTAGATGTTTGGTAAGTATTTATCAATTATCGATTTGTATTTATGTGAATTTTAATTTTTTTTTTTTTTTTTTTTACAGTCAAATGTGTACATTACCCGGTTTAACAGCAAACGGACGACGTGTTACACTGTTGAAGGCTGATGAAAAAAATGTTGTATTCAATGCGTCTGATGTACCAAGCGCAATGAAAATTATGTTCATGTTGGGCGATATCCGTTTGTATGAGGAACTAGTTGGCGTTGGCGGTGATGTTGTAGTGCTTGATGCATCGGTAGCAACACCGCAACATTTTGCCAAATTTACACCAAATTTAGTTAAGAAATTTTTGGTATGCACCCAAGAAGCGTATCCGGTTAAACTGAAGGAGATTCATGTCATTAATGTGTCACCGTTTGTTGATACAGTTGTTAATTTTGTGAAACCATTTTTGAAGGAAAAAATTCGTGAACGCATTTATTTCCATGCTGATGTTAGTGGATTGTATAAATATGTGCCGAAAACAATGCTGCCAATCGAATATGGCGGTGAACTTGAAAGTATAAAAGTGTTGAATGAACAATGGCGTCAACGGCTTATTGAATACGGACCATGGTTTAAGGAGCAAGAGAAATCAAAGGCGAATGAATCATTACGGCCAGGCTCACCCAAAACGTCGGATGATTTATTCGGCATGGATGGTACATTTAGAAAATTAACGATTGATTAAGAAGCGGGACTCCAGTTTTACTTTATTTCATTATTTTATAAAAATTTATTAATTAATTGTTTGTTTATAATAATCGCAAAACATTTTGACCCAATTAAGCTTGAAAAACTTTTTCATCAAATTCATTTTAAACGATATTTTAAAGTTTTATTTATTACTCCTTCTTGAGAAGGTAGTGATGTACGATATATGTATACACCACGAAAATTTGAACACCAAAAAATCAACTATTTTTGATTAGAGCACACGTATTAGACACATTTTTTATTTTTATAATTTAAATAAAATTAATTTGGTTTTTTTAAATTTTGTATTTTATTTCACATTCCTACATTTTAATTGACACAAAACTTTCGAATATTTTGTCACCACATCCTTAATTGGCGTTTTTTGCTGGAGTTTCTGTGGACCAATATGTCAATTGGTTCAAGCATTCTAAGGCTGAATAATCACCGTCGTCCTGGAATCTTACACTTATCCGTATCCGTACGAACCACAAACAAGATTTGGGGGAGGGGGCCCCAAGCGGTAACTGTACCCCTCTCACCCGAGATTAATGTCCCTTAAGACAGATTTATCTGTGTTTCCAAGCAGTTGTAAAACTCAAAACCGTTAAAAAGCGTACATCTTGAGCTATACCCGACATTCATATAGTTTCAACAATTCAATTCAAAAATAATATGTCATGGGCCAAAATTGGGATAAAATTGAATTTTCTAAGAAATGTTTAGAAATAATCGAGCAATCAAAATGAAAATTGTCACAGCAATTACAGGTCCCGAAACCTATTGATAGAGGTATCAACCATCGTAATCGGACCATTTTAGATTTTTGCCGCCCAAAAACTTGTGGGCTATAGCACATTTAATTTTCAATAAAATTGAATTTTCTAAGAAATGTTTAGAAATAATCGAGCAATCAAAATGAAAATTGTCACAGCAATTACAGGTCCCGAAACCTATTGATAGAGGTAGCAACCATCGTAATCGGACCATTTTAGATTTTTTGCCGCCCAAAAACTTGTGGGCTATAGCACAGTTGATTTTCAATAAAATTGAATTTTCTAAGAAATGTTTAGAAATAATCGAGCAATCAAAATGAAAATTGTCCCAGCAATTACAGGTCCCGAAACCTATTGATAGAGGTATCAACCATCGTAATCGGACCATTTTAGATTTTTGCCGCCCAAAAACTTGTGGGCTATAGCACAGTTGATTTTCAATAAAATTGAATTTTCTAAGAAAGGTTTAGAAATAATCGAGCAATAAAAATGAAAATTGTCACAGCAATAACAGGTCCCGAAACCTATTGATAGAGGTATTAACCATCGTAATCGGAACATTTTATATTTTTGCCGCCCAAAAACTTGTGGGCTATAGCACAGTTAATTTTCAATAAAATTGAATTTTCTAAGAAATGTTTAGAAATAATCGAGCAATCAAAATGAAAATTGTCACAGCAATTACAGGTCCCGAAACCTATTGATAGAGGTAGCAACCATCGTAATCGGAACATTTTATATTTTTGCCGCCCAAAAACTTGTGGGCTATAGCACAGTTAATTTTCAATAAAATTGAATTTTCTAAGAAATGTTTAGAAATAATCGAGCAATCAAAATGAAAATTGTCCCAGCAATTACAGGTCCCGAAACCTATTGATAGAGGTATCAACCATCGTAATCGGACCATTTTAGATTTTTGCCGCCCAAAAACTTGTGGGCTATAGCACAGTTGATTTTCAATAAAATTGAATTTTCTAAGAAATGTTTAGAAATAATCGAGCAATAAAAATGAAAATTGTCACAGCAATAACAGGTCCCGAAACCTATTGATACAGGTATCAACCATCGTAATCGGACCATTTTAGAATTTTGCCGCCCAAAAACTTGTGGGCTATAGCACAGTTAATTTTCAATAAAATTGAATTTTCTAAGAAATGTTTAGAAATAATCGAGCAATCAAAATGAAAATTGTCCCAGCAATTACAGGTCCCGAAACCTATTGATAGAGGTAGCAACCATCGTAATCGGACCATTTTAGATTTTTTGCCGCCCAAAAACTTGTGGGCTATAGCACAGTTGATTTTCAATAAAATTGAATTTTCTAAGAAATGTTTAGAAATAATCGAGCAATAAAAATGAAAATTGTCACAGCAATAACAGGTCCCGAAACCTATTGATACAGGTATCAACCATCGTAATCGGACCATTTTAGAATTTTGCCGCCCAAAAACTTGTGGGCTATAGCACAGTTGATTTTCAATAAAATTGAATTTTCTAAGAAATGTTTAGAAATAATCGAGCAATCAAAATGAAAATTGTCACAGCAATTACAGGTCCCGAACCCTATTGATAGAGGTAGCAACCATCGTAATCAGACCATTTTATATTTTTGCCGCCCAAAAACTTGTGGGCTATAGCACAGTTAATTTTCAATAAAATTGAATTTTCTAAGAAATGTTTAGAAATAATCGAGCAATCAAAATGAAAATTGTCACAGCAATTATAGGTCCCGAAACCTATTGATAGAGGTATTAACCATCGTAATCGGACCATTTTAGATTTTTTGCCGCCCAAAAACTTGTGGGCTATAGTACAGTTGATTTTCAATAAAATTGAATTTTCTAAGAAATGTTTAGAAATAATCGAGCAATAAAAATGAAAATTGTCACAGCAATAACAGGTCCCGAAACCTATTGATACAGGTATCAACCATCGTAATCGGACCATTTTAGAATTTTGCCGCCCAAAAACTTGTGGGCTATAGCACAGTTGATTTTCAATAAAATTGAATTTTCTAAGAAATGTTTAGAAATAATCGAGCAATCAAAATGAAAATTGTCACAGCAATTACAGGTCCCGAAACCTATTGATAGAGGTATTAACCATCGTAATCGGACCATTTTAGATTTTTTGCCGCCCAAAAACTTGTGGGCTATAGCACAGTTGATTTTCAATAAAATTGAATTTTCTAAGAAATGTTTAGAAATAATCGAGCAATAAAAATGAAAATTGTCACAGCAATAACAGGTCCCGAAACCTATTGATACAGGTATCAACCATCGTAATCGGACCATTTTAGAATTTTGCCGCCCAAAAACTTGTGGGCTATAGCACAGTTGATTTTCAATAAAATTGAATTTTCTAAGAAATGTTTAGAAATAATCGAGCAATAAAAATGAAAATTGTCACAGCAATAACAGGTCCCGAAACCTATTGATACAGGTATCAACCATCGTAATCGGACCATTTTAGAATTTTGCCGCCCAAAAACTTGTGGGCTATAGCACAGTTGATTTTCAATAAAATTGAATTTTCTAAGAAATGTTTAGAAATAATCGAGCAATCAAAATGAAAATTGTCACAGCAATTACAGGTCCCGAAACCTATTGATAGAGGTAGCAACCATCGTAATCGGACCATTTTAGATTTTTTGCCGCCCAAAAACTTGTGGGCTATAGCACAGTTGATTTTCAATAAAATTGAATTTTCTAAGAAATGTTTAGAAATAATCGAGCAATCAAAATGAAAATTGTCCCAGCAATTACAGGTCCCGAAACCTATTGATAGAGGTATCAACCATCGTAATCGGACCATTTTAGATTTTTGCCGCCCAAAAACTTGTGGGCTATAGCACAGTTGATTTTCAATAAAATTGAATTTTCTAAGAAAGGTTTAGAAATAATCGAGCAATAAAAATGAAAATTGTCACAGCAATAACAGGTCCCGAAACCTATTGATAGAGGTAGCAACCATCGTAATCGGAACATTTTATATTTTTGCCGCCCAAAAACTTGTGGGCTATAGCACAGTTAATTTTCAATAAAATTGAATTTTCTAAGAAATGTTTAGAAATAATCGAGCAATCAAAATGAAAATTGTCACAGCAATTACAGGTCCCGAAACCTATTGATAGAGGTAGCAACCATCGTAATCGGAACATTTTATATTTTTGCCGCCCAAAAACTTGTGGGCTATAGCACAGTTAATTTTCAATAAAATTGAATTTTCTAAGAAATGTTTAGAAATAATCGAGCAATCAAAATGAAAATTGTCCCAGCAATTACAGGTCCCGAAACCTATTGATAGAGGTATCAACCATCGTAATCGGACCATTTTAGATTTTTGCCGCCCAAAAACTTGTGGGCTATAGCACAGTTGATTTTCAATAAAATTGAATTTTCTAAGAAATGTTTAGAAATAATCGAGCAATAAAAATGAAAATTGTCACAGCAATAACAGGTCCCGAAACCTATTGATACAGGTATCAACCATCGTAATCGGACCATTTTAGAATTTTGCCGCCCAAAAACTTGTGGGCTATAGCACAGTTGATTTTCAATAAAATTGAATTTTCTAAGAAATGTTTAGAAATAATCGAGCAATCAAAATGAAAATTGTCCCAGCAATTACAGGTCCCGAAACCTATTGATAGAGGTAGCAACCATCGTAATCGGACCATTTTAGATTTTTTGCCGCCCAAAAACTTGTGGGCTATAGCACAGTTGATTTTCAATAAAATTGAATTTTCTAAGAAATGTTTAGAAATAATCGAGCAATAAAAATGAAAATTGTCACAGCAATAACAGGTCCCGAAACCTATTGATACAGGTATCAACCATCGTAATCGGACCATTTTAGAATTTTGCCGCCCAAAAACTTGTGGGCTATAGCACAGTTGATTTTCAATAAAATTGAATTTTCTAAGAAATGTTTAGAAATAATCGAGCAATCAAAATGAAAATTGTCACAGCAATTACAGGTCCCGAACCCTATTGATAGAGGTAGCAACCATCGTAATCAGACCATTTTATATTTTTGCCGCCCAAAAACTTGTGGGCTATAGCACAGTTAATTTTCAATAAAATTGAATTTTCTAAGAAATGTTTAGAAATAATCGAGCAATCAAAATGAAAATTGTCACAGCAATTACAGGTCCCGAAACCTATTGATAGAGGTATTAACCATCGTAATCGGACCATTTTAGATTTTTTGCCGCCCAAAAACTTGTGGGCTATAGTACAGTTGATTTTCAATAAAATTGAATTTTCTAAGAAATGTTTAGAAATAATCGAGCAATAAAAATGAAAATTGTCACAGCAATAACAGGTCCCGAAACCTATTGATACAGGTATCAACCATCGTAATCGGACCATTTTAGAATTTTGCCGCCCAAAAACTTGTGGGCTATAGCACAGTTGATTTTCAATAAAATTGAATTTTCTAAGAAATGTTTAGAAATAATCGAGCAATCAAAATGAAAATTGTCACAGCAATTACAGGTCCCGAAACCTATTGATAGAGGTATTAACCATCGTAATCGGACCATTTTAGATTTTTTGCCGCCCAAAAACTTGTGGGCTATAGCACAGTTGATTTTCAATAAAATTGAATTTTCTAAGAAATGTTTAGAAATAATCGAGCAATAAAAATGAAAATTGTCACAGCAATAACAGGTCCCGAAACCTATTGATACAGGTATCAACCATCGTAATCGGACCATTTTAGAATTTTGCCGCCCAAAAACTTGTGGGCTATAGCACAGTTGATTTTCAATAAAATTGAATTTTCTAAGAAATGTTTAGAAATAATCGAGCAATAAAAATGAAAATTGTCACAGCAATAACAGGTCCCGAAACCTATTGATACAGGTATCAACCATCGTAATCGGACCATTTTAGAATTTTGCCGCCCAAAAACTTGTGGGCTATAGCACAGTTGATTTTCAATAAAATTGAATTTTCTAAGAAATATTTAGAAATAATCGAGCAATCAAAATGAAAATTGTCACAGCAATTACAGGTCCCGAAACCTATTGATAGAGGTAGCAACCATCGTAATCGGACCATTTTAGATTTTTTGCCGCCCAAAAACTTGTGGGCTATAGCACAGTTGATTTTCAATAAAATTGAATTTTCTAAGAAATGTTTAGAAATAATCGAGCAATCAAAATGAAAATTGTCACAGCAATTACAGGTCCCGAAACCTATTGATAGAGGTAGCAACCATCGTAATCGGAACATTTTATATTTTTGCCGCCCAAAAACTTGTGGGCTATAGCACAGTTAATTTTCAATAAAATTGAATTTTCTAAGAAATGTTTAGAAATAATCGAGCAATCAAAATGAAAATTGTCCCAGCAATTACAGGTCCCGAAACCTATTGATAGAGGTATCAACCATCGTAATCGGACCATTTTAGATTTTTGCCGCCCAAAAACTTGTGGGCTATAGCACAGTTGATTTTCAATAAAATTGAATTTTCTAAGAAAGGTTTAGAAATAATCGAGCAATAACAATGAAAATTGTCACAGCAATTACAGGGCCTGAAACCTATTGATAGAGGTATCAACCATCGTAATCGGACCATTTTAGATTTTTGCCGCCCAAAAACTTGTGGGCTATAGCACAGTTGATTTTCAATAAAATTGAATTTTCTAAGAAATGTTTAGAAATAATCGAGCAATCAAAATGAAAATTGTCACAGCAATAACAGGTACCGAAACCTATTGATACAGGTATCAACCATCGTAATCGGACCATTTTAGAATTTTGCCGCCCAAAAACTTGTGGGCTATAGCACAGTTGATTTTCAATAAAATTGAATTTTCTAAGAAATGTTTAGAAATAATCGAGCAATCAAAATGAAAATTGTCCCAGCAATTACAGGTCCCGAAACCTATTGATAGAGGTAGCAACCATCGTAATCGGACCATTTTAGATTTTTTGCCGCCCAAAAACTTGTGGGCTATAGCACAGTTGATTTTCAATAAAATTGAATTTTCTAAGAAATGTTTAGAAATAATCGAGCAATAAAAATGAAAATTGTCACAGCAATAACAGGTCCCGAAACCTATTGATACAGGTATCAACCATCGTAATCGGACCATTTTAGAATTTTGCCGCCCAAAAACTTGTGGGCTATAGCACAGTTGATTTTCAATAAAATTGAATTTTCTAAGAAATGTTTAGAAATAATCGAGCAATCAAAATGAAAATTGTCACAGCAATTACAGGTCCCGAAACCTATTGATAGAGGTAGCAACCATCGTAATCAGACCATTTTATATTTTTGCCGCCCAAAAACTTGTGGGCTATAGCACAGTTAATTTTCAATAAAATTGAATTTTCTAAGAAATGTTTAGAAATAATCGAGCAATCAAAATGAAAATTGTCACAGCAATTACAGGTCCCGAAACCTATTGATAGAGGTAGCAACCATCGTAATCGGAACATTTTATATTTTTGCCGCCCAAAAACTTGTGGGCTATAGCACAGTTAATTTTCAATAAAATTGAATTTTCTAAGAAATGTTTAGAAATAATCGAGCAATCAAAATGAAAATTGTCCCAGCAATTACAGGTCCCGAAACCTATTGATAGAGGTATCAACCATCGTAATCGGACCATTTTAGATTTTTGCCGCCCAAAAACTTGTGGGCTATAGCACAGTTGATTTTCAATAAAATTGAATTTTCTAAGAAAGGTTTAGAAATAATCGAGCAATAACAATGAAAATTGTCACAGCAATTACAGGTCTTGAAACCTATTGATAGAGGTATCAACCATCGTAATCGGACCATTTTAGATTTTTGCCGCCCAAAAACTTGTGGGCTATAGCACAGTTGATTTTCAATAAAATTGAATTTTCTAAGAAAGGTTTAGAAATAATCGAGCAATAACAATGAAAATTGTCACAGCAATTACAGGTCTTGAAACCTATTGATAGAGGTATCAACCATCGTAATCGGACCATTTTAGATTTTTGCCGCCCAAAAACTTGTGGGCTATAGCACAGTTGATTTTCAATAAAATTGAATTTTCTAAGAAATGTTTAGAAATAATCGAGCAATCAAAATGAAAATTGTCCCAGCAATTACAGGTCCCGAAACCTATTGATAGAGGTAGCAACCATCGTAATCGGACCATTTTAGATTTTTTGCCGCCCAAAAACTTGTGGGCTATAGCACAGTTGATTTTCAATAAAATTGAATTTTCTAAGAAATGTTTAGAAATAATCGAGCAATAAAAATGAAAATTGTCACAGCAATAACAGGTCCCGAAACCTATTGATACAGGTATCAACCATCGTAATCGGACCATTTTAGAATTTTGCCGCCCAAAAACTTGTGGGCTATAGCACAGTTGATTTTCAATAAAATTGAATTTTCTAAGAAATGTTTAGAAATAATCGAGCAATCAAAATGAAAATTGTCACAGCAATTACAGGTCCCGAAACCTATTGATAGAGGTAGCAACCATCGTAATCAGACCATTTTATATTTTTGCCGCCCAAAAACTTGTGGGCTATAGCACAGTTAATTTTCAATAAAATTGAATTTTCTAAGAAATGTTTAGAAATAATCGAGCAATCAAAATGAAAATTGTCACAGCAATTACAGGTCCAGAAACCTATTGATAGAGGTATTAACCATCGTAATCGGACCCTTTTTAGATTTTTTGCCGCCCAAAAACTTGTGGGCTATAGCACAGTTGATTTTCAATAAAATTGAATTTTCTAAGAAATGTTTAGAAATAATCGAGCAATCAAAATGAAAATTGTCACAGCAATTACAGGTCCCGAAACCTATTGATAGAGGTATCAACCATCGTAATCGGACCAATTTAGAATTTTGCCGCCCAAAAACTTGTGGGCTATAGCACAGTTGATTTTCAATAAAATTGAATTTTCTAAGAAATGTTTAGAAATAATCGAGCAATCAAAATGAAAATTGTTACAGCAATAACAGGGCCTGAAACCTATTGATAGAGGTAGCAACCATCGTAATCGGACCATTATAGATTTTTGCCGCCCAAAAACTTGTGGGCTATAGCACAGTTGATTTTCAATAAAATTGAATTTTCTAAGAAATGTTTAGAAATAATCGAGCAATCAAAATGAAAATTGTTACAGCAATAACAGGGCCTGAAACCTATTGATACAGAAATCAACCATCGTAAACGGACCAACTTAAATTTTTGCCGCCCAAAACCTTGTGGGCTACAGCACAGTTAATTTTCAATAAAATTGAATTTTCTAAGAAATGTTTAGAAATAATCGAGCAATAAAAATGAAAATTGTCACAGCAATTACAGGTCCCGAAACCTATTGATAGAGGTAGCAACCATCGTAATCGGACCATTTTAGATTTTTTGCCGCCCAAAAACTTGTGGGCTATAGCACAGTTGATTTTCAATAAAATTGAATTTTCTAAGAAATGTTTAGAAATAATCGAGCAATAAAAATGAAAATTGTCACAGCAATAACAGGTCCCGAAACCTATTGATACAGGTATCAACCATCGTAATCGGACCATTTTAGAATTTTGCCGCCCAAAAACTTGTGGGCTATAGCACAGTTGATTTTCAATAAAATTGAATTTTCTAAGAAATGTTTAGAAATAATCGAGCAATCAAAATGAAAATTGTCACAGCAATTACAGGTCCCGAAACCTATTGATAGAGGTAGCAACCATCGTAATCAGACCATTTTATATTTTTGCCGCCCAAAAACTTGTGGGCTATAGCACAGTTAATTTTCAATAAAATTGAATTTTCTAAGAAATGTTTAGAAATAATCGAGCAATCAAAATGAAAATTGTCACAGCAATTACAGGTCCCGAAACCTATTGATAGAGGTATTAACCATCGTAATCGGACCATTTTAGATTTTTTGCCGCCCAAAAACTTGTGGGCTATAGCACAGTTGATTTTCAATAAAATTGAATTTTCTAAGAAATGTTTAGAAATAATCGAGCAATCAAAATGAAAATTGTCACAGCAATAACAGGTCCCGAAACCTATTGATAGAGGTAGCAACCATCGTAATCGGACCATTTTAGATTTTTTGCCGCCCAAAAACTTGTGGGCTATAGCACAGTTGATTTTCAATAAAATTGAATTTTCTAAGAAATGTTTAGAAATAATCGAGCAATAAAAATGAAAATTGTCACAGCAATAACAGGTCCCGAAACCTATTGATACAGGTATCAACCATCGTAATCGGACCATTTTAGAATTTTGCCGCCCAAAAACTTGTGGGCTATAGCACAGTTGATTTTCAATAAAATTGAATTTTCTAAGAAATGTTTAGAAATAATCGAGCAATCAAAATGAAAATTGTCACAGCAATTACAGGTCCCGAAACCTATTGATAGAGGTAGCAACCATCGTAATCGGACCATTTTAGATTTTTTGCCGCCCAAAAACTTGTGGGCTATAGCACAGTTGATTTTCAATAAAATTGAATTTTCTAAGAAATGTTTAGAAATAATCGAGCAATAAAAATGAAAATTGTCACAGCAATAACAGGTCCCGAAACCTATTGATACAGGTATCAACCATCGTAATCGGACCATTTTAGAATTTTGCCGCCCAAAAACTTGTGGGCTATAGCACAGTTGATTTTCAATAAAATTGAATTTTCTAAGAAATGTTTAGAAATAATCGAGCAATCAAAATGAAAATTGTCACAGCAATTACAGGTCCCGAAACCTATTGATAGAGGTAGCAACCATCGTAATCAGACCATTTTATATTTTTGCCGCCCAAAAACTTGTGGGCTATAGCACAGTTAATTTTCAATAAAATTGAATTTTCTAAGAAATGTTTAGAAATAATAGAGCAATCAAAATGAAAATTGTCACAGCAATTACAGGTCCCGAAACCTATTGATAGAGGTAGCAACCATCGTAATCGGAACATTTTATATTTTTGCCGCCCAAAAACTTGTGGGCTATAGCACAGTTAATTTTCAATAAAATTGAATTTTCTAAGAAATGTTTAGAAATAATCGAGCAATCAAAATGAAAATTGTCCCAGCAATTACAGGTCCCGAAACCTATTGATAGAGGTATCAACCATCGTAATCGGACCATTTTAGATTTTTGCCGCCCAAAAACTTGTGGGCTATAACACAGTTGATTTTCAATAAAATTGAATTTTCTAAGAAAGGTTTAGAAATAATCGAGCAATAACAATGAAAATTGTCACAGCAATTACAGGTCTTGAAACCTATTGATAGAGGTATCAACCATCGTAATCGGACCATTTTAGATTTTTGCCGCCCAAAAACTTGTGGGCTATAGCACAGTTGATTTTCAATAAAATTGAATTTTCTAAGAAATGTTTAGAAATAATCGAGCAATCAAAATGAAAATTGTCACAGCAATAACAGGTACCGAAACCTATTGATACAGGTATCAACCATCGTAATCGGACCATTTTAGAATTTTGCCGCCCAAAAACTTGTGGGCTATAGCACAGTTGATTTTCAATAAAATTGAATTTTCTAAGAAATGTTTAGAAATAATCGAGCAATCAAAATGAAAATTGTCCCAGCAATTACAGGTCCCGAAACCTATTGATAGAGGTAGCAACCATCGTAATCGGACCATTTTAGATTTTTTGCCGCCCAAAAACTTGTGGGCTATAGCACAGTTGATTTTCAATAAAATTGAATTTTCTAAGAAATGTTTAGAAATAATCGAGCAATAAAAATGAAAATTGTCACAGCAATAACAGGTCCCGAAACCTATTGATACAGGTATCAACCATCGTAATCGGACCATTTTAGAATTTTGCCGCCCAAAAACTTGTGGGCTATAGCACAGTTGATTTTCAATAAAATTGAATTTTCTAAGAAATGTTTAGAAATAATCGAGCAATAAAAATGAAAATTGTCACAGCAATTACAGGTCCCGAAACCTATTGATAGAGGTAGCAACCATCGTAATCAGACCATTTTATATTTTTGCCGCCCAAAAACTTGTGGGCTATAGCACAGTTAATTTTCAATAAAATTGAATTTTCTAAGAAATGTTTAGAAATAATCGAGCAATCAAAATGAAAATTGTCACAGCAATTACAGGTCCCGAAACCTATTGATAGAGGTAGCAACCATCGTAATCGGACCATTTTAGATTTTTTGCCGCCCAAAAACTTGTGGGCTATAGCACAGTTGATTTTCAATAAAATTGAATTTTCTAAGAAATGTTTAGAAATAATCGAGCAATAAAAATGAAAATTGTCACAGCAATAACAGGTCCCGAAACCTATTGATACAGGTATCAACCATCGTAATCGGACCATTTTAGAATTTTGCCGCCCAAAAACTTGTGGGCTATAGCACAGTTGATTTTCAATAAAATTGAATTTTCTAAGAAATGTTTAGAAATAATCGAGCAATAAAAATGAAAATTGTCACAGCAATTACAGGTCCCGAAACCTATTGATAGAGGTAGCAACCATCGTAATCGGACCATTTTAGATTTTTTGCCGCCCAAAAACTTGTGGGCTATAGCACAGTTGATTTTCAATAAAATTGAATTTTCTAAGAAATGTTTAGAAATAATCGAGCAATAAAAATGAAAATTGTCACAGCAATAACAGGTCCCGAAACCTATTGATACAGGTATCAACCATCGTAATCGGACCATTTTAGAATTTTGCCGCCCAAAAACTTGTGGGCTATAGCACAGTTGATTTTCAATAAAATTGAATTTTCTAAGAAATGTTTAGAAATAATCGAGCAATAAAAATGAAAATTGTCACAGCAATTACAGGTCCCGAAACCTATTGATAGAGGTAGCAACCATCGTAATCAGACCATTTTATATTTTTGCCGCCCAAAAACTTGTGGGCTATAGCACAGTTAATTTTCAATAAAATTGAATTTTCTAAGAAATGTTTAGAAATAATCGAGCAATCAAAATGAAAATTGTCCCAGCAATTACAGGTCCCGAAACCTATTGATAGAGGTAGCAACCATCGTAATCGGACCATTTTAGATTTTTTGCCGCCCAAAAACTTGTGGGCTATAGCACAGTTGATTTTCAATAAAATTGAATTTTCTAAGAAATGTTTAGAAATAATCGAGCAATAAAAATGAAAATTGTCACAGCAATAACAGGTCCCGAAACCTATTGATACAGGTATCAACCATCGTAATCGGACCATTTTAGAATTTTGCCGCCCAAAAACTTGTGGGCTATAGCACAGTTGATTTTCAATAAAATTGAATTTTCTAAGAAATGTTTAGAAATAATCGAGCAATAAAAATGAAAATTGTCACAGCAATTACAGGTCCCGAAACCTATTGATAGAGGTAGCAACCATCGTAATCAGACCATTTTATATTTTTGCCGCCCAAAAACTTGTGGGCTATAGCACAGTTAATTTTCAATAAAATTGAATTTTCTAAGAAATGTTTAGAAATAATCGAGCAATCAAAATGAAAATTGTCACAGCAATTACAGGTCCCGAAACCTATTGATAGAGGTAGCAACCATCGTAATCGGAACATTTTATATTTTTGCCGCCCAAAAACTTGTGGGCTATAGCACAGTTAATTTTCAATAAAATTGAATTTTCTAAGAAATGTTTAGAAATAATCGAGCAATCAAAATGAAAATTGTCCCAGCAATTACAGGTCCCGAAACCTATTGATAGAGGTAGCAACCATCGTAATCGGGCCATTTTAGATTTTTTGCCGCCCAAAAACTTGTGGGCTATAGCACAGTTGATTTTCAATAAAATTGAATTTTCTAAGAAATGTTTAGTAATAATCGAGCAATAAAAATGAAAATTGTCACAGCAATAACAGGTCCCGAAACCTATTGATACAGGTATCAACCATCGTAATCGGACCATTTTAGAATTTTGCCGCCCAAAAACTTGTGGGCTATAGCACAGTTGATTTTCAATAAAATTGAATTTTCTAAGAAATGTTTAGAAATAATCGAGCAATCAAAATGAAAATTGTCACAGCAATTACAGGTCCCGAAACCTATTGATAGAGGTAGCAACCATCGTAATCAGACCATTTTATATTTTTGCCGCCCAAAAACTTGTGGGCTATAGCACAGTTAATTTTCAATAAAATTGAATTTTCTAAGAAATGTTTAGAAATAATCGAGCAATCAAAATGAAAATTGTCACAGCAATTACAGGTCCCGAAACCTATTGATAGAGGTATTAACCATCGTAATCGGACCATTTTAGATTTTTTTCCGCCCAAAAACTTGTGGGCTATAGCACAGTTGATTTTCAATAAAATTGAATTTTCTAAGAAATGTTTAGAAATAATCGAGCAATCAAAATGAAAATTGTCACAGCAATTACAGGTCCCGAAACCTATTGATAGAGGTATTAACCATCGTAATCGGACCATTTTAGAATTTTGCCGCCCAAAAACTTGTGGGCTATAGCACAGTTGATTTTCAATAAAATTGAATTTTCTAAGAAATGTTTAGAAATAATCGAGCAATAAAAATGAAAATTGTTACAGCAATAGCAGGTCCCGAAACCTATTGATAGAGGTATCAACCATCGTAATCGGACCATTTTAGATTTTTGACGCCCAAAAACTTGTGGGCTATAGCACAGTTGATTTTCAATAAAATTGAATTTTCTAAGAAATGTTTAGAAATAATCGAGCAATCAAAATGAAAATTGTCACAGCAATTACATGTCCCGAAACCTATTGATAGAGGTATTAACCATCGTAATCGGACCATTTTAGAATTTTGCCGCCCAAAAACTTGTGGGCTATAGCACAGTTGATTTTCAATAAAATTGAATTTTCTAAGAAATGTTTAGAAATAATCGAGCAATCAAAATGAAAATTGTTACAGCAATAACAGGGCCTGAAACCTATTGATACAGAAATCAACCATCGTAAACGGACCAACTTAAATTTTTGCCGCCCAAAACCTTGTGGGCTACAGCACAGTTAATTTTCAATAAAATTGAATTTTCTAAGAAATGTTTAGAAATAATCGAGCAATAAAAATGAAAATTGTCACAGCAATAACAGGTCCCGAAACCTATTGATACAGGTATCAACCATCGTAATCTGACCATTTTAGAATTTTGCCGCCCAAAACTTGTGGGCTATAGCACAGTTGATTTTCAATAAAATTGAATTTTCTAAGAAATGTTTGGAAATAATCGAGCAATAAAAATGAAAATTGTTACAGCAATAACAGGGCCTGAAACCTATTGATACAGGTATCAACCATCGTAATCGGGCCAACTTAGATTTTTGCCGCCCAAAAACTTGTGGGCTACAGCACAGTTAATTTTCAATAAAATTGAATTTTCTAAGAAATGTTTAGAAATAATCGAGCAATCAAAATGAAAATTGTTACAGCAATAACAGGTCCCGAAACCTATTGATACAGGTATCAACCATCGTAATCGGACCATTTTAGAATTTTGCCGCCCAAAACTTGTGGGCTATAGCACAGTTGATTTTCAATAAAATTGAATTTTCTAAGAAATGTTTGGAAATAATCGAGCAATAAAAATGAAAATTGTTACAGTAATAACAGGGCCTGAAACCTATTGATACAGGTATCAACCATCGTAATCGGACCAACTTAGATTTTTGCCGCCCAAAAACTTGTGGGCTACAGCACAGTTAATTTTCAATAAAATTGAATTTTCTAAGAAATGTTTAGAAATAATCGAGCAATCAAAATGAAAATTGTTACAGCAATAACAGGGCCCGAAACCTATTGATACAGGTATCAACCATCGTAATCGGACCATTATAGATTTTTGCCGCCCAAAAACTTGTGGGCTATAGCACAGTTGATTTTCAATAAATTTGAATTTTCTAAGAAATGTTTAGAAATAATCGAGCAATCAAAATGAAAATTGTCACAGCAATTACAGGTCCCGAAGCCTATTGATATAGGTAGCAACCATCGTAATCGGAACATTTTATATTTTTGCCGCCCAAAAACTTGTGGGCTATAGCACAGTTGATTTTCAATAAAATTGAATTTTCTAAGAAATGTTTAGAAATAATCGAGCAATCAAAATGAAAATTGTCACAGCAATAACAGGTCCCGAAACCTATTGATAGATGTTGCAACCATCGTAATCGGACCATTTTAGATTTTTGCTGCCCAAAAACTTGTGGGCTATAGCACAGTAGATTTTCAATAAAATTGAATTTTCTAAGAAATGTTAGAAATAATCGTGCAATCAAAATGAAAATTGTCACAGCAATAACAGGTCCCGAAACCTATTGATAGAGGTATTAACCATCGTAATCGGAACATTATATATTTTTGCCGCCCAAAAACTTGTGGGCTATAGCACAGTTGATTTTCAATAAAATTGAATTTTCTAAGAAATGTTTAGAAATAATCGAGCAATAAAAATGAAAATTGTCACAGCAATTACAGGTTCCGAAACCTATTGATAGATGTAGCAACCATCGTAATCGGACCATTTTAGATTTTTGCCGCCCAAAAATTGTGGGCTATAGCACAGTTAATTTTCAATAAAATTGAATTTTCTAAGAAATGTTTAGAAATAATCGAGCAATAAAAATGAAAATTGTCACAGCAATTACTGGTCCCTAAACCTATTGATAGAGGTATTAACCATCGTAATCGGACCAACTTAGATTTTTGCCGCCCAAAAACTTGTGGGCTACAGCACAGTTAATTTTCAATAAAATTGAATTTTCTAAGAAATGTTTAGAAATAATCGAGCAATCAAAATGAAAATTGTTACAGCAATAACAGGGCCTGAAACCTATTGATACAGGTATCAACCATCGTAATCGGACCATTTTAGATGTTTGCCGCCCAAAAACTTGTGGGCTATAGCACAGTTGATTTTCAATAAATTTGAATTTTCTAAGAAATGTTTAGAAATAATCGAGCAATCAAAATGAAAATTGTCACAGCAATTACAGGTCCCGAAGCCTATTGATAGAGGTATTAACCATCGTAATCGGAACATTATATATTTTTGCCGCCCAAAAACTTGTGGGCTATAGCACAGTTAATTTTCAATAAAATTGAATTTTCTAAGAAATGTTTAGAAATAATCGAGCAATAAAAATGAAAATTGTCACAGCAATTACAGGTTCCGAAACCTATTGATAGATGTAGCAACCATCGTAATCGGACCATTTTAGATTTTTGCCGCCCAAAAATTGTGGGCTATAGCACAGTTAATTTTCAATAAAATTGAATTTTCTAAGAAATGTTTAGAAATAATCGAGCAATAAAAATGAAAATTGTCACAGCAATTACTGGTCCCTAAACCTATTGATAGAGGTATTAACCATCGTAATCGGACCAACTTAGATTTTTGCCGCCCAAAAACTTGTGGGCTACAGCACAGTTAATTTTCAATAAAATTGAATTTTCTAAGAAATGTTTAGAAATAATCGAGCAATCAAAATGAAAATTGTTACAGCAATAACAGGGCCTGAAACCTATTGATACAGGTATCAACCATCGTAATCGGACCATTTTAGATGTTTGCCGCCCAAAAACTTGTGGGCTATAGCACAGTTGATTTTCAATAAATTTGAATTTTCTAAGAAATGTTTAGAAATAATCGAGCAATCAAAATGAAAATTGTCACAGCAATTACAGGTCCCGAAGCCTATTGATAGAGGTATTAACCATCGTAATCGGAACATTATATATTTTTGCCGCCCAAAAACTTGTGGGCTATAGCACAGTTGATTTTCAATAAAATTGAATTTTCTAAGAAATGTTTAGAAATAATCGAGCAATAAAAATGAAAATTGTCACAGCAATTACAGGTTCCGAAACCTATTGATAGATGTAGCAACCATCGTAATCGGACCATTTTAGATTTTTGCCGCCCAAAACTTGTGGGCTATAGCACAGTTAATTTTCAATAAAATTGAATTTTCTAAGAAATGTTTAGAAATAATCGAGCAATAAAAATGAAAATTGTCACAGCAATTACAGGTCCCGAAACCTATTGATAGAGGTAGCAACCATCGTAATCGGAACATTATATATTTTTGCGGCCCAAAAACTTGTGGGCTATAGCACAGTTGATTTTCAATAAAATTGAATTTTTTAAGAAATGTTTAGAAATAATCGAGCAATAAAAATGAAAATTGTTACAGCAATAACAGGGCCTGAAACCTATTGATACAGGTATCAACCATCGTAATCGGACCATTTTAGATGTTTGCCACCCAAAAACTTGTGGGCTATAGCACAGTTAATTTTCAATAAAATTGAATTTTCTAAGAAATGTTTAGAAATAATCGAGCAATCAAAATGAAAATTGTTACAGCAATAACAGGTCCCGAAACCTATTGATAGAGGTATCAACCATCGTAATCGGACCATTTTAGATTTTTGCCGCCCAAAAACTTGTGGGCTATAGCACAGTTGATTTTCAATAAAATTGAATTTTCTAAGAAATGTTTAGAAATAATCGAGCAATAAAAATGAAAATTGTCACAGCAATTACAGGTCCCGAAACCTATTGATAGAGGTATTAACCATCGTAATCGGACCATTTTAGATTTTTGCCGCCCAAAAACTTGTGGGCTATAGCACAGTTGATTTTCAATAAAATTGAATTTTCTAAGAAATGTTTAGAAATAATCGAGCAATAAAAATGAAAATTGTCACAGCAATTACAGGTCCCGAAATCTATTGATAGAGGTAGCAACCATCGTAATCGGAACATTATATATTTTTGCCGCCCAAAAACTTGTGGGCTATAGCACAGTTGATTTTCAATAAAATTGAATTTTCTAAGAAATGTTTAGAAATAATCGAGCAATAAAAATGAAAATTGTCACAGCAATTACAGGTCCCTAAAACTATTGATAGAGGTATTAACCATCGTAATCGGACCACTTTAGATTTTTGCCGCCCAAAAACTTGTGGGCTATAGCACAGTTGATTTTCAATAAAATTGAATTTTCTAAGAAATGTTTAGAAATAATCGAGCAATAAAAATGAAAATTGTCACAGCAATTACAGGTCCCTAAAACTATTGATAGAGGTATTAACCATCGTAATCGGACCACTTTAGATTTTTGCCGCCCAAAAACTTGTGGGCTATAGCACAGTTGATTTTCAATAAAATTGAATTTTCTAAGAAATGTTTAGAAATAATCGAGCAATAAAAATGAAAATTGTTACAGCAATAACAGGGCCTGAAACCTATTGATACAGGTATCAACCATCGTAATCGGACCATTTTAGATTTTTGCCGCCCAAAAACTTGTGGGCTATAGCACAGTTGATTTTCAATAAAATTGAATTTTCTAAGAAATGTTTAGAAATAATCGAGCAATAAAAATGAAAATTGTCACAGCAATTACAGGTCCCGAAATCTATTGATAGAGGTAGCAACCATCGTAATCGGAACATTATATATTTTTGCCGCCCAAAAACTTGTGGGCTATAGCACAGTTGATTTTCAATAAAATTGAATTTTCTAAGAAATGTTTAGAAATAATCGAGCAATAAAAATGAAAATTGTTACAGCAATAACAGGGCCTGAAACCTATTGATACAGGTATCAACCATCGTAATCGGACCATTTTAGATTTTTGCCGCCCAAAAACTTGTGGGCTATAGCACAGTTGATTTTCAATAAAATTGAATTTTCTAAGAAATGTTTAGAAATAATCGAGCAATAAAAATGAAAATTGTCACAGCAATTACAGGTCCCGAAATCTATTGATAGAGGTAGCAACCATCGTAATCGGAACATTATATATTTTTGCCGCCCAAAAACTTGTGGGCTATAGCACAGTTGATTTTCAATAAAATTGAATTTTCTAAGAAATGTTTAGAAATAATCGAGCAATCAAAATGAAAATTGTCACAGCAATTACAGGTCCCTAAAACTATTGATAGAGGTATTAACCATCGTAATCGGACCACTTTAGATTTTTGCCGCCCAAAAACTTGTGGGCTATAGCACAGTTGATTTTCAATAAAATTGAATTTTCTAAGAAATGTTTAGAAATAATCGAGCAATAAAAATGAAAATTGTCACAGCAATTACAGGTCCCGAAATCTATTGATAGAGGTAGCAACCATCGTAATCGGAACATTATATATTTTTGCCGCCCAAAAACTTGTGGGCTATAGCACAGTAGATTTTCAATAAAATTGAATTTTCTAAGAAATGTTAGAAATAATCGTGCAATCAAAATGAAAATTGTCACAGCAATAACAAGTCCCGAAACCTATTGATAGAGGTATCAACCATCGTAATCGGACCATTTTAGATTTTTGCCGCCCAAAAACTTGTGGGCTATAGCACAGTTGATTTTCAATAAAATTGAATTTTCTAAGAAATGTTTAGAAATAATCGAGCAATAAAAATGAAAATTGTTTCAGCAATACCAGGGCCTGAAATCTATTGATAGATGTAGCAACCATCGTAATCGGACCATTTTAGATTTTTGCCGCCCAAAAACTTGTGGGCTATAGCACAGTTGATTTTCAATAAAATTGAATTTTCTAAGAAATGTTTAGAAATAATCGAGCAATCAAAATGAAAATTATTACAGCAATAACAGGGCCTGAAACCTATTGATACAGGTATCAACCATCGTAATCGGACCAACTTAGATTTTTGCCGCCCAAAAACTTGTGGGCTACAGCACAGTTAATTTTCAATAAAATTGAATTTTCTAAGAAATGTTTAGAAATAATCGAGCAATCAAAATGAAAATTGTCACAGCAATTACAGGTCCCTAAACCTATTGATACAGGTATCAACCATCGTAATCGAACCATTTTAGATTTTTGCCGCCCAAAAACTTGTGGGCTATAGCACAGTTGATTTTCAATAAAATTGAATTTTCTAAGAAATGTTTAGAAATAATCGAGCAATCAAAATGAAAATTGTCACAGCAATTGCAGGTCCCGAAACCTATTGATAGAGGTATCAACCATCGTAATCGAACCATTTTAGATTTTTGCCGCCCAAAAACTTGTGGGCTATAGCACAGTTGATTTTCAATAAAATTGAATTTTCTAAGAAATGTTAGAAATAATCGTGCAATCAAAATGAAAATTGTCACAGCAATAAAAAGACCCGAAACCTATTGATAGAGGTATTAACCATCGTAATCGGACCATTTTAGATTTTTGCCGCCCAAAAACTTGTGGGCTATAGCACAGTTAATTTTCAATAAAATTGAATTTTCTAAGAAATGTTTAGAAATAACCGAGCAATAAAAATGAAAATTGTTACAGCAATAACAGGGCCTGAAACCTATTGATAGAGGTATTAACCATCGTAATCGGACCATTTTAGATTTTTGCCGCCCAAAAACTTGTGGGCTATAGCACAGTTGATTTTCAATAAAATTGAATTTTCTAAGAAATGTTTAGAAATAACCGAGCAATCAAAATGAAAATTGTCACAGCAATAACAGGTCCCGAAACCTATTGATAGAGGTATCAACCATCGTAATCGGACCATTTTAGATTTTTGCCGCCCAAAAACTTGTGGGCTATAGCACAGTAGATTTTCAATAAAATTGAATTTTCTAAGAAATGTTAGAAATAATCGTGCAATCAAAATAAAAATTGTCACAAAAATTACAAGTCCCGAAACCTATTGATAGAGGTATTAACCATCGTAATCGGACCATTTTATATTTTTGCCGCCCAAAAACTTGTGGGCTGTAGCACAGTTAAGTTTCAATAAAATTGAATTTTCTAAGAAATGTTTAGAAATAATCGAGCAATCAAAATGAAAATTGCCACAGCAATTACAGGTCCCGAAACCTATTGATAGAGGTATCAACCATCGTAATCGGACCATTTTAGATTTTTGCCGCCCAAAAACTTGTGGGCTATAGCACAGTTGATTTTAAATAAAATTGAATTTTCTAAGAAATGTTTAGAAATAATCGAGCAATAAAAATGAAAATTGTTTCAGCAATACCAGGGCCTGAAATCTATTGATAGATGTAGCAACCATCGTAATCGGACCATTTTAGATTTTTGCCGCCCAAAAACTTGTGGGCTATAGCACAGTTGATTTTCAATAAAATTGAATTTTCTAAGAAATGTTTAGAAATAATCGAGCAATCAAAATGAAAATTATTACAGCAATAACAGGGCCTGAAACCTATTGATACAGGTATCAACCATCGTAATCGGACCAACTTAGATTTTTGCCGCCCAAAAACTTGTGGGCTACAGCACAGTTAATTTTCAATAAAATTGAATTTTCTAAGAAATGTTTAGAAATAATCGAGCAATCAAAATGAAAATTGTCACAGCAATTACAGGTCCCTAAACCTATTGATACAGGTATTAACCATCGTAATCGAACCATTTTAGATTTTTGCCGCCCAAAAACTTGTGGGCTATAGCACAGTTGATTTTCAATAAAATTGAATTTTCTAAGAAATGTTAGAAATAATCGTGCAATCAAAATGAAAATTGTCACAGCAATAAAAAGACCCGAAACCTATTGATAGAGGTATTAACCATCGTAATCGGACCATTTTAGATTTTTGCCGCCCAAAAACTTGTGGGCTATAGCACAGTAGATTTTCAATAAAATTGAATTTTCTAAGAAATGTTAGAAATAATCGTGCAATCAAAATGAAAATTGTCACAGCAATAACAAGTCCCGAAACCTATTGATAGAGGTATTAACCATCGTAATCGAACCATTTTAGATTTTTGCCGCCCAAAAACTTGTGGGCTATAGCACAGTTGATTTTAAATAAAATTGAATTTTCTAAGAAATGTTTAGAAATAATCGAGCAATAAAAATGAAAATTGTTTCAGCAATACCAGGGCCTGAAATCTATTGATAGATGTAGCAACCATCGTAATCGGACCATTTTAGATTTTTGCCGCCCAAAAACTTGTGGGCTATAGCACAGTTCATTTTCAATAAAATTGAATTTTCTAAGAAATGTTTAGAAATAATCGAGCAATCAAAATGAAAATTATTACAGCAATAACAGGGCCTGAAACCTATTGATACAGGTATCAACCATCGTAATCGGACCAACTTAGATTTTTGCCGCCCAAAAACTTGTGGGCTACAGCACAGTTAATTTTCAATAAAATTGAATTTTCTAAGAAATGTTTAGAAATAATCGAGCAATCAAAATGAAAATTGTCACAGCAATTGCAGGTCCCGAAACCTATTGATAGAGGTATCAACCATCGTAATCGAACCATTTTAGATTTTTGCCGCCCAAAAACTTGTGGGCTATAGCACAGTTGATTTTCAATAAAATTGAATTTTCTAAGAAATGTTAGAAATAATCGTGCAATCAAAATGAAAATTGTCACAGCAATAAAAAGACCCGAAACCTATTGATAGAGGTATTAACCATCGTAATCGGACCATTTTAGATTTTTGCCGCCCAAAAACTTGTGGGCTATAGCACAGTTAATTTTCAATAAAATTGAATTTTCTAAGAAATGTTTAGAAATAACCGAGCAATAAAAATGAAAATTGTTACAGCAATAACAGGGCCTGAAACCTATTGATACAGGTATCAACCATCGTAATCGGACCATTATAGATTTTTGCCGCCCAAAAACTTGTGGGCTATAGCACAGTTGATTTTCAATAAAATTGAATTTTCTAAGAAATGTTAGAAATAATCGTGCAATCAAAATGAAAATTGTCACAGCAATAACAAGTCCCGAAACCTATTGATAGAGGTATTAACCATCGTAATCGGACCATTTTAGATTTTTGCCGCCCAAAAACTTGTGGGCTATAGCACAGTTGATTTTCAATAAAATTGAATTTTCTAAGAAATGTTTAGAAATAATCGAGCAATCAAAATGAAAATTATTACAGCAATAACAGGGCCTGAAACCTATTGATACAGGTATCAACCATCGTAATCGGACCAACTTAGATTTTTGCCGCCCAAAAACTTGTGGGCTACAGCACAGTTAATTTTCAATAAAATTGAATTTTCTAAGAAATGTTTAGAAATAACCGAGCAATAAAAATGAAAATTGTTACAGCAATAACAGGGCCTGAAACCTATTGATACAGGTATCAACCATCGTAATCGGACCATTATAGATTTTTGCCGCCCAAAAACTTGTGGGCTATAGCACAGTTGATTTTCAATAAAATTGAATTTTCTAAGAAATGTTTAGAAATAATCGAGCAATCAAAATGAAAATTATTACAGCAATAACAGGGCCTGAAACCTATTGATACAGGTATCAACCATCGTAATCGGACCAACTTAGATTTTTGCCGCCCAAAAACTTGTGGGCTACAGCACAGTTAATTTTCAATAAAATTGAATTTTCTAAGAAATGTTTAGAAATAACCGAGCAATAAAAATGAAAATTGTTACAGCAATAACAGGGCCTGAAACCTATTGATACAGGTATCAACCATCGTAATCGGACCATTATAGATTTTTGCCGCCCAAAAACTTGTGGGCTATAGCACAGTTGATTTTCAATAAAATTGAATTTTCTAAGAAATGTTAGAAATAATCGTGCAATCAAAATGAAAATTGTCACAGCAATAAAAAGACCCGAAACCTATTGATAGAGGTATTAACCATCGTAATCGGACCATTTTAGATTTTTGCCGCCCAAAAACTTGTGGGCTATAGCACAGTTAATTTTCAATAAAATTGAATTTTCTAAGAAATGTTTAGAAATAACCGAGCAATAAAAATGAAAATTGTTACAGCAATAACAGGGCCTGAAACCTATTGATACAGGTATCAACCATCGTAATCGGACCATTATAGATTTTTGCCGCCCAAAAACTTGTGGGCTATAGCACAGTTGATTTTCAATAAAATTGAATTTTCTAAGAAATGTTAGAAATAATCGTGCAATCAAAATGAAAATTGTCACAGCAATAACAAGTCCCGAAACCTATTGATAGAGGTATTAACCATCGTAATCGGACCATTTTAGATTTTTGCCGCCCAAAAACTTGTGGGCTATAGCACAGTTCATTTTCAATAAAATTGAATTTTCTAAGAAATGTTTAGAAATAATCGAGCAATCAAAATGAAAATTGTCACAGCAATTACAGGTCCCGAAACCTATTGATAGAGGTATCAACCATCGTAATCGGACCATTTTAGATTTTTGCCGCCCAAAAACTTGTGGGCTATAGCACAGTTAATTTTCAATAAAATTGAATTTTCTAAGAAATGTTTAGAAATAATCGAGCAATCAAAATGAAAATTGTTACAGCAATAACAGGGCCTGAAACCTATTAATACAGGTATCAATCATCGTAATCGGACCATTTTAGATTTTTGCCGCCCAAAAACTTGTGGGCTATAGCACAGTTGATTTTCAATAAAATTGAATTTTCTAAGAAATGTTTTGAAATAATCGAGCAATCAAAATGAAAATTGTCACAGCAATAACAGGGCCTCAAACCTATTGATACAGGTATCAACCATCGTAATCGGACTATTTTAGATTTTTGCCGCCCAAAAACTTGTGGGCTATAGCACAGTAGATTTTCAATAAAATTGAATTTTCTAAGAAATGTTAGAAATAATCGTGCAATCAAAATGAAAATTGTCACAGCAATAACAAGTCCCGAAACCTATTGATAGAGGTATTAACCATCGTAATCGGACCATTTTAGATTTTTGCCGCCCAAAAACTTGTGGGCTATAGCACAGTTGATTTTCAATAAAATTGAATTTTCTAAGAAATGTTTAGAAATAATCGAGCAATCAAAATGAAAATTGTCACAGCAATTACAGGTCCCGAAACCTATTGATAGAGGTATCAACCATCGTAATCGGACCATTTAGATTTTTGCCGCCCAAAAACTTGTGGGCTATAGCACAGTTAATTTTCAATAAAATTGAATTTTCTAAGAAATGTTTAGAAATAATCGAGCAATCAAAATGAAAATTGTTACAGCAATAACAGGGCCTGAAACCTATTAATACAGGTATCAATCATCGTAATCGGACCATTTTAGATTTTTGCCGCCCAAAAACTTGTGGGCTATAGCACAGTTGATTTTCAATAAAATTGAATTTTCTAAGAAATGTTTTGAAATAATCGAGCAATCAAAATGAAAATTGTCACAGCAATAACAGGGCCTCAAACCTATTGATACAGGTATCAACCATCGTAATCGGACTATTTTAGATTTTTGCCGCCCAAAAACTTGTGGGCTATAGCACAGTTAATTTTCAATAAAATTGAATTTTCTAAGAAATGTTTAGAAATAATCGAGCAATCAAAATGAAAATTATTACAGCAATAACAGGGCCTGAAACCTATTGATACAGGTATCAACCATCGTAATCGGACCAACTTAGATTTTTGCCGCCCAAAAACTTGTGGGCTACAGCATAGTTAATTTTCAATAAAATTGAATTTTCTAAGAAATGTTTAGAAATAACCGAGCAATAAAAATGAAAATTGTTACAGCAATAACAGGGCCTGAAACCTATTGATACAGGTATCAACCATCGTAATCGGACCATTATAGATTTTTGCCGCCCAAAAACTTGTGGGCTATAGCACAGTTGATTTTCAATAAAATTGAATTTTCTAAGAAATGTTTAGAAATAATCGGGCAATAAAAATGAAAATTGTCACAGCAATAACAAGTCCCGAAACCTATTGATAGAGGTATTAACCATCGTAATCGGACCATTTTAGATTTTTGCCGCCCAAAAACTTGTGGGCTATAGCACAGTTCATTTTCAATTAAATTGAATTTTCTAAGAAATGTTTAGAAATAATCGAGCAATAAAAATGAAAATTGTCACAGCAATTACAGGTCCCGAAACCTATTGATAGAGGTATCAACCATCGTAATCGGACCATTTTAGATTTTTGCCGCCCAAAAACTTGTGGGCTATAGCACAGTTAATTTTCAATAAAATTGAATTTTCTAAGAAATGTTTAGAAATAATCGAGCAATCAAAATGAAAATTGTTACAGCAATAACAGGGCCTGAAACCTATTAATACAGGTATCAATCATCGTAATCGGACCATTTTAGATTTTTGCCGCCCAAAAACTTGTGGGCTATAGCACAGTTGATTTTCAATAAAATTGAATTTTCTAAGAAATGTTTTGAAATAATCGAGCAATCAAAATGAAAATTGTCACAGCAATAACAGGGCCTCAAACCTATTGATACAGGTATCAACCATCGTAATCGGACTATTTTAGATTTTTGCCGCCCAAAAACTTGTGGGCTACAGCACAGTTAATTTTCAATAAAATTGAATTTTCTAAGAAATGTTTAGAAATAATCGAGCAATCAAAATGAAAATTATTACAGCAATAACAGGGCCTGAAACCTATTGATACAGGTATCAACCATCGTAATCGGACCAACTTAGATTTTTGCCGCCCAAAAACTTGTGGGCTACAGCATAGTTAATTTTCAATAAAATTGAATTTTCTAAGAAATGTTTAGAAATAACCGAGCAATAAAAATGAAAATTGTTACAGCAATAACAGGGCCTGAAACCTATTGATACAGGTATCAACCATCGTAATCGGACCATTATAGATTTTTGCCGCCCAAAAACTTGTGGGCTATAGCACAGTTGATTTTCAATAAAATTGAATTTTCTAAGAAATGTTTAGAAATAATCGGGCAATAAAAATGAAAATTGTCACAGCAATAACAAGTCCCGAAACCTATTGATAGAGGTATTAACCATCGTAATCGGACCATTTTAGATTTTTGCCGCCCAAAAACTTGTGGGCTATAGCACAGTTCATTTTCAATTAAATTGAATTTTCTAAGAAATGTTTAGAAATAATCGAGCAATAAAAATGAAAATTGTCACAGCAATTACAGGTCCCGAAACCTATTGATAGAGGTATCAACCATCGTAATCGGACCATTTTAGATTTTTGCCGCCCAAAAACTTGTGGGCTATAGCACAGTTAATTTTCAATAAAATTGAATTTTCTAAGAAATGTTTAGAAATAATCGAGCAATCAAAATGAAAATTGTTACAGCAATAACAGGGCCTGAAACCTATTAATACAGGTATCAATCATCGTAATCGGACCATTTTAGATTTTTGCCGCCCAAAAACTTGTGGGCTATAGCACAGTTGATTTTCAATAAAATTGAATTTTCTAAGAAATGTTTTGAAATAATCGAGCAATCAAAATGAAAATTGTCACAGCAATAACAGGGCCTCAAACCTATTGATACAGGTATCAACCATCGTAATCGGACCAACTTAGATTTTTGCCGCCCAAAAACTTGTGGGCTACAGCACAGTTAATTTTCAATAAAATTGAATTTTCTAAGAAATGTTTAGAAATAATCGAGCAATCAAAATGAAAATTATTACAGCAATAACAGGGCCTGAAACCTATTAATACAGGTATCAACCATCGTAATCGGACCAACTTAGATTTTTGCCGCCCAAAAACTTGTGGGCTACAGCATAGTTAATTTTCAATAAAATTGAATTTTCTAAGAAATGTTTAGAAATAATCGAGAAATAAAAATGAAAATTGTCACAGCAATAACAGGGCCTGAAACCTATTGATACAGGTAGCAACCATCGTAATCGGACCATTTTAGATTTTTGCTGCCCAAAAACTTGTGGGCTATAGCACAGTAGATTTTCAATAAAATTGAATTTTCTAAGAAATGTTTAGAAATAATCGAGCAATAAAAATGAAAATTGTCACAGCAATTACAGGTCCCGAAACCTATTGATAGATGTAGCAACCATCGTAATCGGACCATTTTAGATTTTTGCCGCCCAAAAACTTGTGGGCTATAGCACAGTTGATTTTCAATTAAATTGAATTTTCTAAGAAATGTTTAGAAATAATCGAGCAATCAAAATGAAAATTGTTACAGCAATTACAGGGCCTGAAACCTATTGATAGAGGTATTAACCATCGTAATCGGACCATTTTATATTTTCGCCGCCCAAAAACTTGTGGGCTATAGCACAGTTGATTTTCAATAAAATTGAATTTTCTAAGAAATGTTTAGAAATAATCGAGCAATCAAAATGAAAATTGTTACAGCAATAACAGGTCCCGAAACCTATTGATAGAGGTATCAACCATCGTAATCGGACCATTTTAGATTTTTTCCGCCCAAAAACTTGTGGGCTATAGCACAGTTAATTTTCAATAAAATTGAATTTTCTAAGAAATGTTTAGAAATAATCGAGCAATCAAAATGAAAATTGTTACAGCAATAACAGGTCCCGAAACCTATTGATAGAGGTATCAACCATCGTAATCGGACCATTTTAGATTTTTTCCGCCCAAAAACTTGTGGGCTATAGCACAGTTAATTTTCAATAAAATTGAATTTTCTAAGAAATGTTTAGAAATAATCGAGCAATCAAAATGAAAATTGTCACAGCAATTACAGGTCCCGAAACCTATTGATAGAGGTATCAACCATCGTAATCGGACCATTTTAGATTTTTGCCGCCCAAAAACTTGTGGGCTATAGCACAGTTAATTTTCAATAAAATTGAATTTTCTAAGAAATGTTTTGAAATAATCGAGCAATCAAAATGAAAATTGTCACAGCAATAACAGGGCCTCAAACCTATTGATACAGGTATCAACCATCGTAATCGGACTATTTTAGATTTTTGCCGCCCAAAAACTTGTGGGCTACAGCACAGTTAATTTTCAATAAAATTGAATTTTCTAAGAAATGTTTAGAAATAATCGAGCAATCAAAATGAAAATTATTACAGCAATAACAGGGCCTGAAACCTATTGATACAGGTATCAACCATCGTAATCGGACCAACTTAGATTTTTGCCGCCCAAAAACTTGTGGGCTACAGCATAGTTAATTTTCAATAAAATTGAATTTTCTAAGAAATGTTTAGAAATAACCGAGCAATAAAAATGAAAATTGTTACAGCAATAACAGGGCCTGAAACCTATTGATACAGGTATCAACCATCGTAATCGGACCATTATAGATTTTTGCCGCCCAAAAACTTGTGGGCTATAGCACAGTTCATTTTCAATTAAATTGAATTTTCTAAGAAATGTTTAGAAATAATCGAGCAATCAAAATGAAAATTGTCACAGCAATTACAGGTCCCGAAACCTATTGATAGAGGTATTAACCATCGTAATCGGACAATTTTAGATTTTTGCCGCCCAAAAATTTGTGGGCTATAGCACAGTTGATTTTCAATAAAATTGAATTTTCTAAGAAATGTTTAGAAATAATCGAGCAATCAAAATGAAAATTGTCACAGCAATAACAGGTCCCGAAACCTATTGATAGAGGTATTAACCATCGTAATCGGACAATTTTAGATTTTTGCCGCCCAAAAATTTGTGGGCTATAGCACAGTTGATTTTCAATAAAATTGAATTTTCTAAGAAATGTTTAGAAATAATCGAGCAATCAAAATGAAAATTGTGTTAAATAAAATCCACAATTTATTAAGCAGCGGACATCTTGGCATTAATAAAACTTTGTGAGGGAACGTTTCTACTGGGACAACTGTCGCAATGATGTTGAAGATTGGTGCAAGATTATCACACTTCCGCAGTTAGCAAAGGACCAGCAAGGCGAGCCCTTGGAGCTCGATTTGAACGAGTGGCTATGGATATCGCTGGGCCGTTTCCATGAACAGTTGGTGGGAATCAATACATGCGCGTATATGTGGACTACTTCAGTAAGTCCAATACCAAACCAGGAAGCACAAACATTGGCTGGAGAATTTGTAAACAACTGGATCAGCAGAATTTGAGTACCGTTGGATCTTCATTCGGATCAAGGTCGTAATTTTGAGTTAAATGTGTTCTAGGAGATGTACAAAGTGCTCGGTATTAAAGAGGAAATTAAAGTGTATAAAAGTAAAGTGAAATAAAGTCAAGTCAAGTGACATAAAAGTACACAGTGTTTTTAATTAAAAAATCGAGACGAACTCAGAAGCCCAGTTCGTAACAATATATTTTACATTTAAGCTAGTTACTAATGTGACTGGTATTTGCCACCAAGAATGTTTCTTATGCAAAATTGTAATCGTGCAGTGAATCAACCCCATCATTGTTTGTTTCCAATATTTTTTTTTGTAAATGTGCATTTATGCTGCAAAATAATAATTATGTTGATTTATAAACTCAATTAATGTTCACCAATATTTTTCAGTAGCGTATAATATGAAAACGATGCGGTAAACACAGACCGAAATGTTTCAATATTCAATGTTGAAAATTTGCCGGCCGTTAAACGAAATGGTTTCAATGCGCACGACATCATAATCGTTAGAGTCCGTCGAAATGAACCGTTGCACAAATACCAAGATGATCGCATTGCCGCATCTGGTACGCGGACACTTTGTTGTGAAATTAGCTCACCAAAGTAGCAAAATAGTAACAATTCGGATGATGTCAGTGATAGATATTCGACTAAATTAACGACTTCCATATTGATTTCGGTTGTCTGTTAATTAGAAATGACAGTTTTAAGGCATGAACTTCATATTTTCGTTTTTTTTTTTTTTAACTTACCCGACTAACAATGTATGCCAGAAAGCAGATTAGAAACGACACTTGAAATAGTTTACTAAACGTATACGCATAATAGGCATCCTCAATTTTTTGTGTCATTTCTTTAATAATTTGATGGTGTCGAATACAGTCCACTAATGCAATGTGCAATTCATCGCGATACTCCAGTAAATAGTTGTCCTTTGGTTTAAGATTTGGTTTCCTTATTGGTGAGTTATTCAGATCATCTAAGCCATTAACTTTTGATGAACTTTTTATAAGCTCAAGATCTTCAATAGACTCACTGCCATTTAGGTATTGACTTTGTTCCTCCGTCTCAGGATTATATAAATTTTGTAAAATTCTGAAATAATTGAGGTAAATAATTTTCCAAAAACTGAAACGTTATTTATAATAATTTACTTGACCCCTTTATAGTCGCCACTTAAAATCATCGCAGTACTCCTTAAATTCTTTAAACTACAAAACAGTATATCAAATTGTCCCGACACCATTATGACAGCAGACATGAATAGACCGCTAGATGTAGCAAATGCCACAGCCACCTGTACCTGCCCCAAGAATTGTAGAAAATACAGAACCTCATAGCAAGGAGATGTATGCGTAACAAATGGATAATCAATATTCAACGGTAACACCTTTTGGCTGGTCAAAATTGGTGTAATCGACCAATGCAATGTTCCCAATGTGCACACAAATATCCAAAACTTAATCTTTTGGTCCATACTCTGAAATGATGGTTCAATTGTTAAATATGTATGCCCATATGCTGAACGAATACGTAAATTATCACCGAGAAAATTAATAAGTTGGCGAATACTTTTGTGTCGCAGTTGAAAGAATATTGTTATAAAATATGTATAACCGTAGATCATGGTTGACATAAGGGTACCGGACACATCATCCAAAGTTCCACCTTCGCTCATTCGATTTCTCAGCGTTACAATATGTAAAACGGTGATATGGATCGATATTAATTGCCATATTATTTGCCAAATACGTGTCATCCATTTAACTACCATCTCATTTGACCATAAATCCAGTGGCCACATACCAACCATTTGCATCCAACGAATTTGACCGACAAAATATGATTTGCCCAATATAATTTTGCGAACGTTTTTATTTTTCACGATAAATTTTAGTCCCATTTGTTATGTTTTTGGATTGGCACCGTACACCACCTCAACAATTTACCAAAGTTTTGTGTTTAAAGTTTTGTTTGCATTTTTATTTATATACAGCCGCGTTGTATACGATATACAACACCTCCTCATCAATTTACAAAGTTTGTTGTTTTATTTTTTAAAACTTAATAAAATATTTAGACAAAGTTTGTTTTTAACTTTTAACCGTATATGTAGAATAATGGTGAAGGGATGTTATTTGTTGCTTTTATTTTATGTGATTGTCCCTTGGCTTATATTCAACTAAGTTTTGAATTATCTCAATCCAGTCATTAAGTTTCAACTAAATTATTGATGATGGTATAAAAAATGCAATATGCAAAACTAAATGGTATCGGTTGTCCAATAATCGATAGACCATGAGATTACTACTACTTTATTGAACTATATTGTATGCACGAACAGTGGCAAGTTGTGATTCTGTAAATTGTTCCAGTCATGGTGTGAAGTTGCTCAGGTGATTCAAGTTGGTACTTGTTGTCAGCTTTGTAACTTGCAGCTTCCACAAGTACTGGTGTTACCTCCACGTAGTGACCGCTGGTAACTAGATTGCTGATTCTTTGGCTTCTAGGCTAAAACACGGCGCTAAAGGTGTCAACCGGACCAATTACTCGACAATACTGAGGGCCCAGTTTAAAAACTAGTTCTGTCTCTAACGGTGGATCCGGATACCTGGCGCCCTCCGGATTAAGTAGCCTTATATGTATATTACGGAGCTCTGCACAGATGGAGACCCTTTTCACCGCTACTGATGGGACCTAACATGAAAGATTCAGAACAAAGACAACCACATACAAAAGAGTCCGACTCTCTAACAAATCCGGGAAATGAAGACAAGGAGAGTCAGGTCTGTAGGCCTGCCTCTAAGTCTACAACAAAAGCGCGGGACCTAAGTTCAAGCAAGGCTGGTCCCTCTACTCGGGTCACCAAACCTGGGCTAACCAAATTGACCCAAAGCACCAAGGAAGCTGGTTCCTCAAGACCAACGTATAATACTAGGAGAAAGGCCTGGAGGGCCCTAGTCAAAATAAATCAACATTTCGCCGGAAGACAGGACGGAGAAAGACAAAGCCACGCTTGCGTGGGCAGAGAAAGGCACCGAATAAAAGTAGGAGACCCTCAAGGATCAGCTGGTTGTGGCAGTCATTGACTAATCCCAAAAGGATGGCAGTATCACACCCACCAATTAGAAAAATGTGGGTGGGGCTTTAGCTACCACCTATCTGAAAGTCCTGGTCCGACTCGTCAGGTGAAACTGACTGCCTGTGCAGATCAGCGGTCCCTGCTGCTTTACAAGAAGGCAGTGAAGAGACTTGGCGAGGTATGGCTCGGAGCCAGCTTTGCTGTTATTGATAGGGAAGAGATACCCTGTAGACCAAGAATTAGGATGTACATTTCTTCGGAGCTTAGTGATCCGAAGGTGATACTCCAGTTGTTGCACGTTGGCAACCCCGATTAGCTTGTCTTCTTTCCTTTTTAGAACACTGGAAAGACAAATAGAAGCCCATGTTAGAGGCACGATTGTCCTGGGAAAGCTGTCTAAATCTCAACAAGCTTATTGGAAGTAAAGACTGCTCTTCATTCTCTTATGTATTTTATTAAAAAATCTTTCCACTATAGAGACTACGCAATCGTAACATTTTTGGACATTGAGGGAGCCTTGCAGGATCATAAATCCCAGTCTAGGGGAATCCTCTACCAGACGATTTACAAGCAGAGGTACGCCGCAGGGTGGCGTACTGTCCTCCCTGTTTTGGAACTTGGTCACAAATGACCTGTTGCTGAGACTGGCGGATAGTGCCTTCAAGGTGGTTGCCTATACGGATAATGTTGCTATTGGTGTCCGTGGCAAATATCCCGGTATCCTTAGTCAGCTTATGCAAAATGCTCTGAGCATTCTTTCATTATGGGCCAATGGCTGTGGGTTGAATGTGAATCCACACAAAACCAAATTGGTCACTATCGTTTGACATAAAGAATCCCATCCAGAGAGGACTGGATGATGGATGCGGTTTTGGAACCAGGAGTTATAAACTTCTTAACCGATGGGTCAAAACGGGATGGAAAAGTCGGGGCTGGGGTGTTCGGCGAGGAACTTATGGTAAACCTCCCCTTTTGTCTTCCCGACTACTGTAGCATTTTTTCAAGCTGAAGCAACTGCGATAAAGAAAGTTGAAACACCGATGAACTGGCTCGACGTGGTACAACGGACCACTTTTCAGAAAGCAGAAAGGATATTGAAATGCCTCTTGCGGTATGCAAACTACCCCGTCAGGAAGCAGCTAGTAAGTTGACGAACGACCAATGGTCAAGTAGCACCTCATGCATAATAACTCGGCAGGTCTGGCAAAAGTTGGACTTGCCGAGCTCAAAATGGCTGATCTCACTTCAGCGGAGTCAGAAAAATGTGGTTGTTGGAGTGATTAGGGGCATTGTCTAAAGGCAGGCATGCAAGTAGACTTGGTACTTTTTCACATGACTACTATCGTAGTTGCGAGGAAGAATAGGAGGACGAGAGAGCACTTCATCTTCTTTGCACCTGCTCTCGTCTGGCATGCAACCGGCTAAATTTTGTAGGGGCACCCCTCTTCAATGACCTGACGGACCTTAGCAAGATTGACGTCAGGAGTATCCAGCGTTTCGTTAGCAGCTCAAAATGGTTTTAGTGAATTGGAGGTTAAATAAGTAAATCGTGGTATAGCTACGGACCATTTTGTATCTATGTATGGTCCCTCCTGGTGGACCGCCACCTAAACTGAGACAGTTTGTGGGAAAAAGGGGCCAGTTGCCATTTCAGAAAGATGTTGCGAGCAATTCTCTGTCAAACGTTAAATTCTGAATAGTTGATTTCTGGCACTTTCTACCGGAGAGGATAATAGTTCCCAGGAATTTCTGCGGAATCATTGTCTAACTGCTCTAGTGTAGCCAGTAGATGGACACTTACGATATTGTAGAAACCCATCCTCTAATAATAATTTACTAATAGTGTCGCTTGACCCAATACAACCTGGAAAGCTATGTAGTTATGGCGATTTTTTTCTAAAGTATTCAAGTATTTTAAACCACATGTGGAGGATGACGATTGACATATGCCCGACATCGTATGTGCTGCTTTCTAATTTAAAATAAGTCGTCGCGGTTGTCAATGAGGATTTCTACAGTGGAGCAATAATTACGATTTTCATTAAGACTTTTGATTGATCTTTATAGACCTTCGAGTTTTGTACATTTTTGGATGGTTTAACGTAAACCGGATGTGGGAAGGCTTGATGATTTTGATATTGGTGTAAAATGCACAAATACCTGACCAAAGGCGGCTTTTTTTGGAGCAATAATTTACAGTTGCCAACTTCATAGGCGAATTGTGCACTTCATCAAACGATGAAGAGCCAAGAGAGCTGATTGTTCGTCAGAGTTTGTCTATCTCAAAGCAAGGAGAAAAATATTCGCCACGTCATGGGTTGAATTCCTGTTTGACCGCTAAAAATTCCATCTCGATGGATCGGCTTATTAATAAACAGAGGCCTAATTATACAATTCGACGCTATTTTCGGCATCTATCGTGTTTTATTATAAGTTACAGCAAAAAAAGGAAAACCTAGTATTTTTTCCTTTTTCGTCTTGTACCTTCTAATATAAAACGATAGCTAACGTTGGTACTTAGACTCGCAACCCTCTTATAATTCAATTGATCATTACTTAGTTCCTTCAGCCCATTCATTTCGCATATTGTAATACCCCGGAAGAGGTTGCATCTCTTTGTGATTCCGAATAATTCATTTTGATTTAGAAAAAGTTCATCGAACGCCAGATGTATTTGTTTGTTTTGATTAACTGTATAAGGGGGTAATGGATTGGCTTGCCCACGAGAGTAGGCCCCTTCAGAACCTAGCTACCCTAAGGTAATTCTGAATTTGCTTCAGATCGGCAATCCGGATTTACCAACTCACAACTGGAAAGTTAGCAAGCTGGAGGAGCCAAAGGCTGATTACAGGTCAGCTGTTACGGTCAGCTGTGTTGTCATAAACAGAGAATCACTGACTTTACTGGAAAAGGCCTTTGGTACTCAAGGTTTATAAGACGGATGCAGATAATCGGGGGACACCGAAGTCGAATGGAGGTACTTCCGCTGTGCTTGGCAGCTCATATGGGCCCTGGTAGCCCATATGGGCCTGAGAACGTGAACAGTCATCTCGAAACTCTTCCTACAACTACTGAGGTGACAGTATCTGTGGGGTTGCTACGACAGCTCTCAGAGGAATTTACATCACATTATTACATACAGAGGAGGACTCTGATAGATTAACGAAGATTAGGGCAGAATCAGCTGCTCTTCTGCTCAAAATTGTAAAGGGTACTTAGGTTTAAGACTCCCAAGCACAGATTAATGCATGTGGAAAAAGAACATAGGATTCAGTCGTGCTCAACCATGCAGATGTAGCAGCGATTAGCCTTGAGGTCGACAAACATAACCCCTGGCTAATATCAGCGTACCAAGAATATGATGCGGTGAACATTTCAATGGCCTGTCTAGGGAAACTAATTATCGAGGCTCAGATTGCTCTTCTGAGCCTCCTTAATTAGCTCCATATGTGTCGGAGACCATTCCGTTTCTGATTACTGTTATCTTCAATTTTAAATGGAGATGGAATCTCCTAAAACTCCAATCTGTAGGAAAAGGAGGAAAACCGACTGGTATACATTTAGAACTATTCTGGAGAATTCAAATCCACTGTTTAATTACAACAACTCAGATGTAGGGGTGGCTGGCATTGAGATTGGTAGTTTAAATCTCATGGCTTATTTCAGCCCCTATCTACCATATGAAGGTGATGACATACCACCAGCAATTCTTAGGGATATTTTATTAGATGCTCAAAAGCGGAAAGTAGGAGTCATCTTGAGCAGTGATGTGAACTCACACCACACAATACGGGGAAGTACGATGACTTAATTTTATTCTTAGTACTAACCTTCAAATATCTAATTTTGGGTGTAAGCCCAGTTTTATAACTAGAAATCGACAAGAGGTGCTAGATATCACGCTTGTCTCATATTTTATTAAGGATTGTTTGGTGAATTGGAAAGTGTCTGATGACCATTCCGTTTCTGATCACTGCTATCTTCAGAATGAACTGGTTACAGAATCCACAAATAGGGCTATGTTTAGAAACAGGAGGAAAACCGATTGGGACACCTTCAGAACCGTTCTAGCTAATTCATTGCCAGTACCGATTCCTAAACCGCCTAAATCTACGCCGGAGCTGGATGACTTAATAGATAAGGTATCAGATGCTTTTCATGTAGCTATGTTGGGAGCATCTCCTTTAAGTAGAGCTTTGGGTAAACAAAGGCCACCTTGGTGGTCGAAACAGCTCCAAAGCCAACAAAACGAGTACTGTTGCGGATTGGGACTGCTACAAAAAATCCTCACAACATACAAATATGAAATAAAAAGTACCAAAATAAGTGTTTGCAGGCTCTACTGTGGTAAAATACAGGAGTCGTTGGAGGCTGTGAGACCTTAGACCTATAAGGTCAGAGGTGGTCGAAATCTGAACATGCGTACTGTAAAGGGAGATCAGTAGAAACCGCTCTACACTACCTGATTTGTGTTATTGAGAAATCCCTAGAATTTAAGGTATACTTCTTGGTAACCTTTCTGTATATAGAAGGTACCTTTAGCAACGTTAAACCGGTGACAATAACTCGAGCTTTGTCGAGTCTAGGTGTGGATGAATCGCTCGTTGGATTCATAGATCAGATGCTGAGATGCAGGATCGTGAAGGTACTGCAAGGTGGAGTCTTGTCCTCCGCTGCTTTGGAACTTGGTCATAAATGACTTGTTACTGGACCTGGAGGGCATAAGGTTTTAGGGTGGTTGCTTATGCGGATGATATTGTTATTAGTGTCTTTGGTAAGGATCCATGTACCTTAAAAGAGCGGATGAAAAGCGCACTTGATCTTCTTTCCAATTGGGACAACAGTTGTGGACTAAATATCAATCTACGTAAAACTGAGGTGGTTCTCTTCTCTAGGAAATACAAACTTCCTCACATTGATCCTCTTAATTTAAATGGTATTAGCTTGACCTTTAATAATAAAGCGAAATACCTGGGTATTGTTTTGGACAGTAAGGAAAGCAACTGTAGCGCTATACTGGATGTGGTCTTGAGCACCTTGTCGTATATTTCAGTGATAAGGCCCATACTTTTATATGGAATTGTTGTTTGGTGGTCGGCCTTAAACAGTATGGCTACCCAGAGAAATTCCACCTTGTGTATTAGTGGTGCACTCAGGCATTTGAGGTTCTTCTTCATCTTATCTCGCTAGATATTCTGGGCACTCAAATGGCACGCCCTGGTACCACCGATTACATGATTCCATTACCATCTTTTGAGCAAAGGTTTCATACTGATATTCCCTCCAGAGAGGACAGGCTGAGTGAAGAGATGTTACACCCTAAAGTTTTGAACTTCTTCACGGATGGATCAAAAATGGATGGTAGGGTTGGTTGTGGTGTTTTCTGTGAGAAACTAAATGTGAACCTATCATTCCGTCTCCCCGACTATTGCAGCATCTGTAAGGGATATTCGCATTTTTACGGACAGTCAGGCTACTATGAAAACGCTATGAGCTTATTTCCTTACGTCGAAGGTAGCCCAGAGATGTCTCTCATCTCTTAACGAGATGGCAGATCAGTTTAACATCCACTTAACGTGGGTGCCATGGTACTTCAGTGTTGCGGGGAATGAAAAGACAGATGAACTCGCTCGGCAGGGTATAAATTGCCTCACTTTACCAAGTAAAGTAAATGTTGAAATTCCGCTCACTACATGCTTTAGGAAGAACCTCCTAGGTAGCAAATTATAGATGGTCCAATGGTACCTCTTATGTTATAACTAAGAAGATTTGACTAAGACTCGATTAAGCAAGAACTAGACAGTGTGGTTAACACTTCAGCGTCGCTATATTAGTATGGTCGTGGGAGTTATTACAGGATACTGTCTGATAGGTGAGCATGCGCGGAGACTAGGAGTCTCCTCTAAACATTACTGTAGAAGCTGTGAAGATGTAGAAAAGGAAGAAACTGTACTCCATCTACTCTGCACTTGTCCCGTCTAGAGTTAAGCAGACGAAAATTGGGATGGACCTCAGGTGTATTCAACGCTTTATTGTAAGCTCTGGATGGTTCAGTAGGTAGAGCCAGAAAATTATATGTGGAATGGCTACGGACCATTTTTGTGTCTTTGGCGGTCCCTTAGGATGGCCACCCTAACCTAACCTTACCCAATTTCAAATCCAGTTCCGCTGTCAAAATCACCAGAAACTACGCAAGAACTTGATGCTTCAGTAGACACACTGTCCAAAGATTTTAATGAAGCGATGGTAGACTCTAATCTTCTTAGTAGGCCTAGGGGATAGCCCGTCAAAAATGCAAGAATTTCTTTAAAAAATCAAGAAAAACAAGGGCTGCTGTAGACTGGGACTCCTATAAGGAACTAGAATTTTGCGAAACATCCAAATACAAATGAGGAAGTGCCAAGAACAGATCTTGTAGGCTATACTGCGGCAAAATCCATTACTATTAGTAGAAGGAAGATTCTATGAGCGATAAATAGTTTTAAGTCATATAAGTCGCCAGCACCATTTCCTATAAGGCGGGAAAATGCTCACTCTCTTGCCCCAAAGACTTTAGACCTTATTAGTTCATCTTCCTTCCTCTTAAAAATACTAGAAAGAAGACTAGAAGCTCGTATTAGAGACATGATTGTACCGTAAAAAACTGTCTCAACATGCCTATTGTAATGGTAACCTTTAACTCGACCACTTTCGAATCTACGAGTGGATGGATCATTCAGAAACAGAACCATAAATGCTAGTTTGGGTGACTCGTCGGCTCTAAAATTTGTAAGTAGAAGTACAAAGCAATGTATACGAGGTTACCGTCCCACTTACTTTGGAATTTGGTCATTCAAAGTGGTTGCCTATGCAGATGATGTTGCTATGGAAACCACACAAAACTGAATTGGTTCTATTTTCTAGGAATACATACTTCCATATATCGATCCTTCCATCATTTATAAATGAAGCGATATTGCCTAATATTTTCGAAATAGTAAAGAAAGCTACGATAACTCCACATCGTACACTGGGCAGCCCCACATCATACACTGTCTATATACTGCAGTAGTCAAGCCATTCATTCTTATGGAGTTACAGTCTGGTGGCCCGCTCTGGACAAACTGCCAACCAAAAAATGTTAGTGAAAGTTAAGAGAACCGTCCCCCTGTAGATTAGCGGAGCACCTAGGAGTACATTCGCCCAGGCATCTTGAGCAAAGAATTGGCAGCATATATTATCAAACGACTGAAATCCATCTCAATGTGAACCTGTAAAAATTCAGGGCACTCATCAATTCTGTGTATCTTTGGACGTAAATTTCTTGACTGTGATTCCGTGAAGAGATGACTAGCTGATGGATACAGTTCTGGGATGAATTCAGACGTTCGAAATTTCTTCACGAGTATTCTGTGACAAATTTCTGATAAACCTCTGCTTTCGTCTCCCGGCTATTGTAGCGCTTTTTAAGCTAAAGTAACTGCCCTAAAGGAAATCGTACACTGGTTAAGGTATAATGTAATATCAGCCAATCATATTCGCATTTTTAGTGACACTCAGACTGCCATTAAAGCAGAACTGTTCACCATCCATCTAATATTGGTGCTAGGGTATTTCAATAGTACAGAGAATATAAAAACCGATGAGCTGGCTCGCCTTGGTACCATGGTCCGCATATCATAAAAAGCTGAAGAGATATTGAAATGCCTCTAGCATCGGTCAAACGACGAACCTCGGAAAGACGGGCGTCAAGAGTATCAAGCGTTTCGTCACAAGCTCAAAATGGTTTCAATGAGTTATTAGAAAATAATACTTTGTGTTATGGCTAAGAACTAGTCTGTATGTGTATGCCTGTCTTCTTTGGACCGCCACCTTAACCTAACCTTAACCTAACCTAAGGGACTGCCCGCAAACTCTGCTGGCTCTGCTTTTTACACAGTAAATATCAGGCGGAGAACAGGCAAATGTTGAACGGTTAGGACATGGTTAGGTATGTGACAAGATTGATAACATCTCATATTATTGCTGGGAAGCAAAAAGTAGACGGGAAGTCGGTAAAGTAAAAAGAACACAAGCCGGCTCAGACACCTGATTTTCGGTATTACGAGTCTGGCACGAGACGATGGCAGGGGAGCAACTCACACGATTGTCCGGAGAGATCTGACCGGAATAATTGTGCAGCTGGCTGATGGATTACAATTACGAATGACAAATGGAGTAAGTGCAGTTATAATGAGTAAGGAGATCGTAAGGATAATTTAACGGTACAGATGCAACAATAAGGCGGGTAATGGTAAGCCGTCGCAAGGATCTGTCACCGAACTCGGAAACAATTGTGGAGAACACGGGTTGTGCGAAGAGGAGTACGAATGTAAGGCTACATAAGGGATAAGGGATCCCGCCAACGGGAACGTGATTTGGCTCGTCAACAATTTTCATCCAAATACTTAATGCTCTCTTAGTGCAGTTAACTCTCCTACCTTTTCATACAGGGTCGATCCTAAACTGAAGTACTCGCGTTTCTTTCACTTAATTTGTCGGCCTGTTAGGTTATCTTTGGTTGCCACCAAAATGCTCCTCTGAATGATATCTTACGCCTGCTGTCCATTTGGTTGTTGAACTGCTTGAGCTGAATCCACTGAACGAGTTGGTCTTCCTAATTTCCTAAAACCTTGCAGTCCATATTTAACAAAGCAGTCTTACGATCAGTGTTAACTGTCTTTCATTCTTATCGGATTTTCACTGCAGACTAAAAGCGATGAACCTATTTAAGAAATCCCAGTCAAATACTGTCTGGTTTATCATAATTTAAGAAACGATTGATTTCCATTTTTCATATTACGAGTACAACGACTTCGAAAATTGACCTTTCCATAGTTTCTGAATATACACCTTTTTGCCTCCGGAGTGCTGCTCAAATATTTTATAGGCTAAAAATTTCGGATCTTGATGTTGGTGGGTCGAGAACGGGTGGGCCGTTTTCTTAACGTGATACCTTAAGCGGGAATGACATGTGAGGAAGCTAGATAGTAGCCTCAACTCAGGTTTCCTTAGTTCAAGACACTCCATTACCCTGGCTAACGAAGGTGATATAAATCTCTTTGCCTATCTTAAACCGGTTATTCTATGCCAGTAAGATAACTTTTGTACATCGTCCCAGTGTCTGTCCACCGCTGCCCTAACCAAGGTAACTCTTAGTGACTGCGCAGAAGTGCTCTGGTTCATTGAATGGAGAGGCTCATTTCCCTTCCGAAATAAGTTGTTACCTTATTCGAACTTGCCAAATGTTTAATAACCTTCAGATAATCTTATACCATCGATTCAACGGTACAGGACCTCAGAGCCTTTAAGGCCAATTGGCTGTCTGATACAATATACACCTTTGCATCATTTAGGTCTTTTGCTACGAGTACGCTATGTAGCCTAACAGAATGGTTTGTGAAAGTCCAGTTTAGTTGACATCAGTCGGAAGGCATTCCTGTGGTAGGGTCTGTCTAAAATTCCCTAAAGGTTTCCAGATAACTCACCATATGGCCTGGTTTGATATCTCCTTCTGCCTGCCCCTTCAGGATTATAGAGTCAGTCCTAGAAATACCTCCTTCGCAGTTTTACATGTACTCATTGAGCCCGTAACACCGATGCAGGCTGCGATGCGTACACTGATGCGTACGTGATCATAGGCCTAATGATTGGTAGAAATGACCAGTAGATCATGTTTGGTTGTAATTCCCAAGTACATTCGTAGGTCTCTGACAGGCCCAGAAAGCCTGGGTGGCTCTATTTTAAACTTTCAATAAATGTTTTTTCCTGTTTAGGTTTTGATCTAGAATAACCCTAGATATTTAAACTCTTTGGAAAAGGTACACAAGTACCGTTTAACGAGAGAGCTATAAGCACAAGCTTTTTCCTCCTCTTAAAACGAACAATGACAGTTTCCTGATCACACCACTGTCATATTATATTGAGTGCATTTTGCATGAGATCAGAGACAACCCTCTCAAACTTGCCTCTGGTTTTGATAGCCACATCATTCACATAGCCCTGGACATCAAACTCACAGCAACTCAGAAGGACTAGTAGTCTGTCAATAACTAATGACCATAATAGAGGAGATAGTACGCCTCCTTGGGGACAACCCTTTACGGCCCTGGCGGTTACTGACTCACCACCTAATCTGGCTGTAATCTTACTATGTTCCAGCATGGAGCAGATCCACCTAATTGTAGAAGGCGGAACCCTCTTTTCCATTGCTGCCCTCTGTAAGTTTGTAACGATCCATAGGAGGTATTCTCAAACGCCCCCTCAATCTCCACAAATGCACAAAGAGCAATTTCTTTAATTGTCACCGCTCTTTCAATCCTAGTGACTAGACCGACAAAAGCCATCACAGTGGATTCACCTGGTCCCGGTGCAGCTGATTTTTTCCATCGTTTTCAATAAAAATGAGGGTATCCGGATGACCCTCTCCCTTTGGTATAAAGACCGAATTTACTTTCCTAGCGAGTTTCGGAATATAGTTAAAAGCAAGTTATCCAAAACATCTGGATCAAGCTGGGGAGATTTCCTCAACACCTTTATGAAATAAAGCCGAAAAGATGCCATTCCATCCAGCGGATTTAAAAGATTTGCAAGAGCCCATCTCATTTACTGGGTGTGAAAATGTTCACTTGGAAAGTCATGCGGGTCCTCTTGGGCTCCTACCACTATTGAATCCGGTGTCCTTTAGGTTTCCAGTGAACCTCCCTTATTCCATCTGAATAAGTCCTAAGCCATTTGAATGATCCCTGGAAAGGACTTTCTGGAGACGAACTGCAGAGGGCAATTCAGTGATTCCCTCACAGAAATTTTTCCAATGGGCAGCTGTTCTCGTAAGCCAAGTGTATATGCCAAGTGTTTTATGCAGTAGATTTGAATAGAACTCCAATCGCTCTGGAGACTCTATGTTCCCAATAACCGAGAGCATTACTAATCCGAGTTTTGAAACTCGAATCTGCTGCCGCTGTATGGTCTTGGCCACCAAATAGAATCTGATGTGCTGTGATCCGATAAGTAGGCCTCTTCAGACATTTATGCCAGTTTTTAAATAAATTGCTAAATTGCAAATTTAAGACCTCTTGCCTAATCGAATTTATAAAAGTAGGTTTCTTTCCCCTGTTGATAATGTCTACGTTATTTGTAATCAACAATTCAAAAGATGTGGTACAACACTGTGTGGTGCGCGTTCGCTTAGCATCTTATCAGGTACGCCAGCCCATTGCACTTGCAATGAGCTATGAGCTGCCTAACTTCGAGAGGAGGTGTTATGTCTGAGTACCTAGGAAAGTAGGCAGAGGCCATTAAAGCCTCCTGTTTGCCTCTTTCTTCCAGAATTGAGCCATTAGGTCCATCAAAAAGCAAAACGAATAAAATTGGAATGGATCACAAAATTAAAAGTTACTTGAAGGATATTTATCGGAACTCTGTTGCAAATTATTGGGATTCGGTGGGTTTGGTCTTTACGACGTGTTTTACAGCATTCCCGGATCTTCCGTATTACTCGAAACGAAGTTAGGATTTTCTATTGTAGGAGCTCTCAATTATGGCAGGCAAAAGGCATGAGCAAAAATATTGTAATAAGCCGACGCAAAAGTCAAACCAATTGGCTTGATTTCGAGATCACATCAAGAGTATCAAGCTAAAACATCTTTAAATATTGGGCAAACAGATAGATCAAACTATTGCAAATATACAGTGGGGGAATTGACTAACAAGCCATGGAACGATTAAATACAGTCAAAGCAACAACAAAACACACTTCCATGCGTTAGGATTATAAATTACAAAACAATTAGAATTAAAGAGTTAACAACAAACTTTGTATAAATATTTTATTAAGTTTTAAAGAACAAACGTTTAAAGTTTATAATAATTAATGAGGTGCGTTGTGTCGTACCTCACACGTCTGGCTGCCAGTATATAAATTCAAATCCAAACAAAACTTGAAACACTTAAATCAAAAGTTTTTGATAAATTGTTGTGGTTGCAGCGCGTCCAAATCCCAACAAAATGGGACTAAAATTTATCATGAAAGATAAAAACCTACGCAACACTATAATGGCCAATTCATATTTTACGACGCACATTCGTTTTATGCGAGTGGTTAGTTTATGGCCGTTGGATTTATGGTCAAATGAGACGGTAGTTAAATGGACGACACGCATTTGGCAAACAATATGGCAACTGATTTCGATTCATCTCAATGTTTTGCATATTTTAACGTTGCGTAATCGAATGAGTAAAGGTGGAACTTTGGATGATGTGTCGGGTATTCTTATGTCAACCATGGTCTATGGGTTTACATTTTTCATTATAATATTCTTTCAAATGCGACACAAAAGTATTCGCCAACTTATTGATTTTTTGAATAATAATCTACGAAGCCGTTCCGCATATGGGCATACATATTTAACGATTGAACCATCATTTCGTTCTATGGATCGAAAGGTTAAGTTGTGGATATTTGTTTGTTTATCGGGAACATGGCATTATTCGTTAACACCGATATTAACCAGCCAAAAAGTGTTACCATTGGATATTGATTACCCGTTCGCTACGGATATATCGCCTCGCTACGAAGTCCTGTACATACTACAAGTGTTGGGTCAAATTCAGGTGGGTGTATCCTTTTCAACTTCTGGTGGTTTATTCATGTGTGCCGCAATATTGGTGTCGGGACAATTTGATATGCTGTTTTGTAGTTTAAAAAATTTAAGGAGTACCGCAATGATTTTAAAAGGCGACTACAAAGCGGTGAAGTATTAAAATGAATCCGTTTTAGTGTTGAACAATTTTTAGCTGTTACTTTAATAATTTCAGAACTGTACAAAATGTATATACGCCTGAGACGGAGGAACAAAGTCAATATGAGAATGGCGTTGAGTCTACAGAAGACCTTGAACTTATACAAGGCGCTACAGAAAGTGATGAGTTGGATTATCTGACGGTGGATCGGTCACGAGATAATAACCCACCAATAAGGAAACTAAATCTTAAACCAAAGGACAACTATTTACTAGAATATCGGGATGAATTGCACATTGCATTAGTGGACTGTATTCGACACCATCAAATTATTAAAGAAATGGTCGAACTGATTGAGGACACGTACTATACGTTTTCGTTTGTCAAACTATTTCAAATATCATTTCTAATGTGCTTTCTGACATACATTGTTAGTCGGGTAAGTAAATCGTTAAACCAAAATATGGGCGACCGTAAACCGTTATTTCTATATAACAGACAACCGAAATCAACATGCAAGTGGTTAATTTAGTCGAATACCTTTCATTGGTAGCACTCGAACTGTTACTATTCTGTTACTTCGGTGAACTAATTTCACGGCAAAGTGTTCGCATATCTGAGGCGGCAAGACGATCACCATGGTATTTATGTAACGGTTCATTTCGTCGGACTCTATTAATTATGATGTCATGTGCAGTGAAACCACTTCGTTTGACGGCCGGAAAATTTTCCATTTTAAATATTGAAACATTTCGGTCTGTGTTTACAGCATCGTTTTCGTATTACACGTTGCTGAAAAATATCGGTCAACATTGAGACAGCAACATAAAGTTTAGAAATCAACACGATTAATGTTATGCGGCATATGTGCACATTTTACAATTTTGGTCACGTTTGTTGTATGAAAACCAATTTTTTGACCGATTGAAGCTGATTTAAAATGTTGGGATAAATGCTAGATTTACATAGCTCTAAATCAGGAGTAATCAGTTTGGATAAAATTCACTTTTAGCACATTTGGCACAAAAAGTTTCACCTAAATAAATTAAAAGCACTCTAATCAAATTTCGTTTTATTGGTTTGGTTCCTCATCGATAATGCTGCATTTAGATATCTCTCTAGCTGTTAATTGCGTAAAATGTTCATTATGAATATCAACGACGACGAATTCAGCTGTTGGCACTATATGTGCATGTCTTCCCTTTACTTAGTATATTGGAAACAGCTACTATTGAATAAATGTTGTAAGATCATGTGTAAGATAAGGGAATCGAAATCTCGATTATTACATATTGCTTCGTTACTCGTGTCCTGGTTGTCATACTTTTAAATTGGTAGTCTATCTAGCGTAATTCTTGACCAAGAATTGTTATGGAAACTGGTACATGTTTTCTGATGGCTGCTATGTCATCATAATGGTTAATACCTTTTGTTCTGTTATACTCGTGTCATTTATGCTTTTGTCTATAGGCGCTGTAACCCCCTCTGAATGTTATTAACTGCTTGAATTGTGACATTTTGGGTATGTTTGAAGAGTTTTATAGTGTTTGATTCTTTATTTCTATAGTTTGAAAATGTCTCTTCGTACTGGCTTGCTTCTCTCTGAGTTAATATTCCAAACATGTCACTTCTGTCCAAACCTATTCCTTCTGTTCTATTCCAAACGTATTACATCATGTTGTGACCCTGGGAATGGAATGGATCCCATTGGATTGGGCTCTCCTTGTGAATAGGTGAATGAGAGAGAGAATGTGGAGCGGAGGGAAGGGGTGCTGGGAGGCCGCGGTGCTAGCGAGCCGAATGGGCTGGATTAAAGTGTTAAGTGACCCGTGCTGAGGATCAACTAGGTTGGGGGCCCATTTAACAAAGCCCAGTCGCTAACGGAGCCCTCTGGATATCTGGCGACCTCTAGTTGTAATTAGCCTTACCTGCGTATACGGATCTCTGCGCAGGCGGACCTTTATTTCTCCGATACTCGTGGGAATCAAAATGGAAGGATCTAAACACAGAAAAAAACCAAGGGCACCGGCTCTCCTCAAAAGCCGGTATCAGATGGGTGGGGCCTCTAAGGTTGCAAAGGTGGCTGACTCTAGGGCACCAGTCCCGGGGGTTAGCGGTACCTACGCAGCACATGGGAGTGGGACGAGAGAAATTCCTCCGGCGAAATGCGGTACAGAAATCGCCGCTCGGCATTCCGAATTCTCGAGAAGTGGGCTGCGACACCCGAGGGGCAGCTCACGGAAGAGCAAAGAACATCAATAGCTTGGGCAAGGAGCACTGTGAGCTGCGGAAGCTCGGAAAGGGACCACGTGTCCAAAAGACAGCGGTCCCAGGACGAGGTGGAAGCAGTTGACAGCAAGCGGGCCAAGTTGCTGACTGACACAAAGCCGAGCTCTAACTCAGGGACAAAGCTGTTCAGCGATGTCCTGAGGAAGCATGTGTTGGTGCTACCCGTAATTGACGAAAGTCAAGAAGATGGGAGCATCATGGCGGATAAATGGAGGTTGGTGTATAATGCACTGAACCTCGTCCTTTTAAAGGTCCTGGGAGAAAATTCGGGACCACCCCAATCCTGCAGAGATGCGGGATGGTATCAAGGGTGTGTGAAGATGACTGCATGCTCGGACTCTAGATTTGTGGATCTATATAAAAAGGCTATAGCCAAAGTAGGGGAGGTGTGGCCAGGCGTAAAGCTTGCGGCAGTTAGCCAGAAGGAAATTCCCAGCAGGCCGAGGGCACGTGTCTGGCTGCCATCCGAACCGGCTAGCCCTGATGAGGCTTTGAAAATCATTCAGGCCAGTAACCCAAATCTTCCGACCGGAAATTGGAAGAACTTCAAGCAGGAGGAGGCGAAGGAGGGGTCGAAATTATCAATTATGGTAATAAATAAGGAGTCCCTTGTCCTCCTTCACAAAACGAAGAGAGTAATTGACTTCGGTTTCGGGTCAATTACTCTCAAGGTTTATAAAAAAGATGGGGCGGAAGCGCGTACGGGAGGCCAACCGGAGGATGGTAGCAACCCGCCCAGGCCTGAAGGGGGTACCAGCAGCATGGAGGAGAAGCTGAGGGTAGCGGCGAGAGCGAATCCAGCGACCTCGGTCTGGCAAGGATTCACTTGGAAGATGAGGAGAAGCACACAAGCCAAGGAGCTGGTGTACCAATGGAGGGGGATGAATACCGAGAATTAATATTCCTGCGGTAGCAGGAATATACCATAGAGGTAGGTAAAGGTTGAAAGGTTATGGTTAAGATAATTCAAATTAACCTTCACCTCTACTCCTCAGGCTGGCTAGTTCGGGTGAGGATGTGATACTAATCCAAGAACCTTGAATTACTAACAACTAGATCTGTGGCCTTAGAACCAAGGGGTACAAAATTATATATACTCTAGTAAGTCTGGGAAGATCAGATCTTGTATTCTTGGGAAAAATAATATTAATCTTTTCCTTCTCTCTCAATACACCAATGGTGACACTACTGCAGTTAGCTTGGAAGTAGGTATTTGTATATTCTGGCTAGTTTCAGCCTACATGGACCGGGAGAAGGAGGTTCCTCCGGATAACCTGGAGGAGCTGATCCGTGAAGCGGAACAATCAAAGGTAGGTGTGGTACTGGGAGTTGACGCTAATGCGCATCACACTACCTGGGGAAGCACGGACATTAATGAAAGAGGTGAGTCACTTTTTGATTATTTGATGAGTACTAACCTTTCAGTGTGTAATATTAGGCGGGAACCCACATTTATTACTAGTAACAGGCAGGAGGTTCTAGACGTGACCCAGTTTCTAGCGCATGCAACCGATCCTTTCGCGCTGCCTGCCCACTGGCTAAGCCTAGGGGTAGGCAAAAACCAGAATGGTGGTCCAGGGAACTGGGAACCTATCGTAAGGCTTGTAGGACAGCCTTTAATAGAGCCAAAAATACAAGGGAGGCTCAGGATTGGGACTCCTATAAGGAGAAATTCGGAATTTATAAGAAAGAATTAAGAAAGGCACAAAGGAGGTCTTGGAGAATCTTCTATGATAAAATGGAAGAGGTATCCGACACCTCCCTCCTTATGAAGATTCATTCCAAAAGTACAGCTAGTCCCAGTTTTTTGATAAAACAAGACGGATCTTGGACAGCTTCTAGAGGAGAATCTCTGGAGCTTCTCTTCGAGACACACTTTCCAGAGAGCTTTGAAGACCTGTTGGTGCGTAGCAACCATCTGGAATCACTGTCAGTGTTCCCAGAGGATATCGTAACCAGGAAACGGATCCTGTGGGCACTGAGGGGTTTTAAACAGTAATTATTCTTCCTTACTTGGAAGCCATATTCAAAGGCTGTTTGAAGCTGGGCTATATTCCTAGGTACTGGACGGAGGTCAATGTGGTGTTTATACCGAAAGCGGGGCAAAGCTCACATGTCTATCCTAAGGACCTAAGACCAATAACTCTATCATCCTTTCTTTTGAAAACCTTGGAAAGGCTACTGGTTGTATACAGTAGAGATAAAATAGGTGCCAGGAAGTGGGCACCATCTCAGCATGCGTACACAAAGGGTAGATTTGTGGACACTGCTCTGCACGCCTTGGTGTGTACGATTGAGAAATCGATTAATTCGAAGGAATTCTGTTTGGTGGCCTTCCTGGATATAGAGGCGCTTTTAATAATGTGAAAGCAGAGGCAATCAAGGAGGGATTGTCATTTTTGGAGGTGGACGTTCCTCTGAGAAGGTTAATTAATTATATGCTGGGAAGCAGGATTGTTAGCTCGAAGTTGGGGGACTCCACCATCAAGAGGCGAGTAACTAGGGGAACCCCGCAGGGAGGGGGGGGTTCTGTCCCCTCTTCTCTGGAACATAGTGGTAAAGGGGTACTACTAGAATTGGAGAGAGAGGGTATTGAAGTTATCGCTTTCGCAGATGACGTAGCTTTAGCTGTTACCGGGAAATTCCTGGGCATGATTGTAGACGTAATGCAGAATGCGGTTACAATCATTACGAAATGGGCTGGCAAATGTGGACTTGGTATTAACCCGTCCAAGACAGAGCTGGTACTCTTCACTAAGAAATACAAAATCCCGGTAGTTGTCCCTCCTACCTTAAATGGCACGAGACTTGCTTTTACTGATAATGCTAGATATCTGGGCATTATCTTGGACAGTAAGCTTAGTTGGAGGCCCAATATGTTGGAGAGAATAAGCAAAGCTACTATAGCTTTGTACTCCTGTAGGAACGCCATTGGTTATAGATGGGGTCTGAAGCCGGAGCTGGTACACTGGCTTTACACCGCTGTAGAGAGACCTGTTCTCATGTACGGGGTGGGTGTTTCGTGGCCAGCTCTGGACAAGGTAACTTATAAAAGTAGGATTGAGAGGGTGCAAAGAACGGCATGTATGCTGGTTAGCGGGGCCTTGAGGTCGACACTGACAAGTGCCTTAGAGGTTATGTTGCACCTTCTTCCGGTCGATATTTTTGGTAAACAGATGGCGGCAAATACTGTGGCTGTGCAGGATACTCTACTATCGTTAGATCGTTGAAGGATGAGCTGGCGAATCTTGACTACATTAAACCTACTCTACGCTTCGAGAAGCGATTTCGGACCTCCTTCCCTTCAAGGGAATCCTGGAGGGATAGACCGTTATCGGAATTCGAAGCTTTACAATTCTTCACAGATGGCTCCAAGCTAGACGACAAAGTGGGAGCTGGAGTATTCTGTGACAAATTAAATGTAAACATTTCTATTCGTCTCCCTGATTACTGCAGTGTGTACCAAGCTAAAGTCGTAGCGATAGAGGAGGTCATGACGTGGTTGAAGCCTAATGTGTTGTCCTCAGACGATATCATAATCTATGTGGACAGTCAAGCGGCGATCCGGTCGTTAGAATCGGTGTCTTTGGCGTCACGGGTGGTGTTGAGTGGTCACTCATCTCTAAATGAGATGGGTGAGCATTTCAATATCCAGGTAATCTGGGTCCCAGGACACTCGGGCATCATGGGAAACTGCAGGGCGGATGAACTTGCTAGGCATGGTACGACTGTCCAGCTGCAACCGGAAAGGGCAAGTCTGGGGAGGCCTATCACAGCGCTGAGACAAGCATTTGGGAAGCAGGCGCTATTCTCGGCGGGGGATAGGTGGTCAAACACCCTCACCTATAGAGTTGCAAGACAAGTTTGGCCAAAGCTGGACTTGGGGCGCACTAGGGCATTAATATCCCTACGCAGACGTGAATTAAGAACGGTCGTAGGAATTCTCAAGGGACACTGCCTTTTTGGAGAACATGCAAGAAGGCTGAGTCTGGAGGCTAATGACTTCTGCAGAAGCTGCTTGGACGAAGAGGAGGAAGAGACGTTGGTCCACTTCCTCTGCTCGTGTCCAGCATTGGCACTTAGAAGGCACAAACACTTGGGTAAGTAAGTTCAGGATGGACTGCCTCTCGGATCTCGAAAACATTAAAGTGCGGGACGTCTTACACTAGATAAGTAGCTCGAAATTGTTCCAATAGGGATAAAGGGGATATATTCGGTGGTATCACAATGGACCTTCACCGGTCTAAGTGTGCGTAAGCAGCCACTCCAACCTAACCTAACCTAATCTACTGGCCTTGTTCTGCCTCAAATTTACTCGCAAAGGAACTTTAAAATCTCGCGGATAAAGTTAGTTCGATTTTGTGATTGCGGATACTGGCTTCCTTTCCTCCCATTCCTGATATATTGGTTTTGACTGGTTTCTGCCCCACCTTAAGAAAGTTTACTTCCTTTGTGTGGTGATAAATGAGGCTTGAGAGCCTGGATCAATTAGTGGTATGACGAGCATGTTTTTCATCTCTCTTGTTTTTAATGTGATCATAGTGGCTATGTGTGGGTATTATCACAGGATCTGATTACGTTGTCACATAACTTTTAGATTCCTGTTGCATGTCTGCCTTGTAACCGATGTGCAGTCCTGTGCTATACCTTTTCTGTCCTGAGTCTTGTTTGCTGAATCCTCCGCGTTCATTAATCTTATGTCCATCTCTACAGTAGACCCAGATGCTTGTTGTTGATACACAAGTCCGTTTAACGGTCAGCAATCTCCTGGCCGCTGCCTCTTCCAACTGGCCTTTAGATAGTTGATTTTAGGGGTGTTGCTGATCTGTTTATTTTCATGATCCAGCTTGTTGAATGTCTCACGTAATCCGGTCCACTTCTAATAATTCCCAGCAAATATCGAAGAATGCGCTTGACGGCCGAAACACGGGATTCTTTTCGCTTGTCCAAATCATTGCTTACTTCTCCCACTGCATATGAAATGTCTGGTCTGGTCACGATAGTGGCAATCGCTTGTCGATACGGGAAGTCGACGCTGCCCTCTTCGCACAATTTGGTCAATATGACATTGCTGTCGGCTGGATTCGAAATTTGCTTCGAATCCTTTTCGACGATTTTCTTGATGTATGCATTCTGATTGATGAAAATCGTCTTATTCTTTCTGTTTCGATGTATCTCCATGCCGACGTAATGACCAACGCTGCCTCATCTCAAAATTATCTGATATATAATTCATCACTGTCTCAATCATATTTCTGTATTTCGACCAAATCAATCCGTCAATCCTTCTCACACCGTTGATAGAGCCGCTGAACACAAATAGATCTAGAAATTCATGAATTTCTTGTTCCACATTCTGGATGCTTGCTCTCTGGATGTTCTCTTCCGCCATGCTCTCTTCCTCCATGTCCAGTCAAAAATGCAGTTTTCACGTCGAATTGAAACATTACCCTTTTGCGACAAGGCGAGCCCTGAAAATTGGACCAGATGAATTTGGCTTCAATTTATAAACCCATGGACATCCGACAACGTTGCGGTTCTTCGAACGCTTCACCAGCTCGCATGTCGAATTCCTCTTCAGTGATTGCAGCTCATCTTTCATCGCATCTCGCCATTTAGCAGATTCCTCGGAATTTAACGTTTCTTTGGGCGTGTTTGGCTCCAACATGACACTCGTTCACTTTCTTACGCAAATTATCACGCACATTTTTGGGTACGTTCTCGATCTCATACTCATTGTCATCTGCTGTCAACGTGATATCATTTGTAGCGAGTAACTCATTATCAAACATGGACGATGTATTATGTCCATTGTCATTCGTGCCGATACACTACGAATACCTGGCAGCTTCTCTTTTGTTCGTAGCTCTGTCGACGATTTCTGGATAGACACTTGCTTCTTGACATCTTGATGCACATCTTTTTCATTCAGTTTTACGTTGCAGCTCACGATGATCTTCTGTGTGTCTGGATCAAACAGCTGAAAATTCTTCGACGTGAACTCGTATCCAACTAGAAACACATTGCTTTAAACGAATATGCTTCACTGAAAAACGGTTGCACATACGCTTTATCGTGTCCACATTCAGATGTCATAATCGTTGATGCAATTGCTCAAGCGTGGCGGTCGCAGAATTTGTACGCTCATCGATTCTCGGTCGAAACATCATTCACAATTGCTTGCGGTTCATTTTTCATACCAACAGTATACACGATTCCAACAGCATCCATCACTTCGTAGCCATCATGAGTTAACATTATCTCAAATAAATTCTGCTTCAGCTCAGAAACATGCTGTACGTTTTACAGGTGTCTCTTCTCCCACACACCGTTGACCTTGGGTTCGATTAGAATTGTGCCCGTGCTACGAATCGGTAAACGAAGGCCGCTTGCGATTTGGACAAACCACTCGACATCGCACCTCTTATAATCAACGAACCATTCGACGCGAGAAGACATGTGTTATGTGGCACCCGAATCAGCAATCCAAACGTTCATGTAGTCTATTGCTGTTCCACTCTCGTGATCCCCACAAAATGCAGCAGCTTTTCAGGTATAGATAGAACAAAGAATATTTTCTTGGGTATGGACATAAGGGTTAAAAAATAATTTGGTCAACGCCGATTCGAACTCCCATCCGAAACTCAAGTTCAAAAGCATGATAAACAACAAACACTTGACATCCACACCACCGGAATACGGAATAACTTACACCTAAGTTTTTAAAAAAAATGTGGAAGGCTTCTCTTGAGGCATTTAGTGCATAAATTCAAGTTCCGATTCCGACACCCACTCCAACTCTACATTATTTATCTTACCAGCATTGTATGAAACCTTATAAATGTTTAATAGTCGTCAATTAATTTTTTTTTTATTATTCAAACAAAAATTAACTAGCAAGCTCTAAAATTAATAGTTTGGCAATGTTTCGCTAGTAAAATACACCTACTGTTTTGTTTCCACATCCATATAAACTGCATTAGCACATTTTGTAAAGCTTTGCAGTATCAATTTGATGCAACATTGTTGGTTGGTTTTAGCCATGCAATAAACATTTGTAACGCTTTTATATTCATCTCATGCACACAGCCATCTTTTTGTATAAAGTCGCATTTGTCGGGTTTTTTTTATCTAATCCTCAAACCATTCTTATTCGATTTATTTGAACCTTCCGACATTTAACCTGCTCTTGAGCACAGAAAATAATTGCTGCATTCCATTTGACGTGGCAAAGTACAAATAAGTACTTGGTGGGTGTAGATGGTAATTACCGGTTTCTTACCGATTAGTTGTACTAAATATTCGTGTAAATAAAAAATAAAAAAATTTTTGCTTAAACAAAAAATAAATAAATAAAGTCGGAATAATTGTCAGCAACGTGACATTATTTTGTATCAAAGCGTGCCACTTCAAGTTATGTGACACTTGAACATACAAAATAAAGTCATATTGCTGACAATTCTACCTTCTTGTAATTTCTGTTCGCCTGTTAAAATGACAAAATTTTTTTGCGATTTTTGATGAAAAAACAAAAAAAAATTTTTAAATTTCTGCTTACCTGGTAAACAAAAATTAACTTTTTTTAATTAAAAAGGCAATCATAGCTCCTCTAGCAACCACCCAAATAGAAAATATGGAGATTTTATTACAAAAAAAAATTCCTTCAGCGCGAGGATCGAACTCTTACCATAAGAAAACAGATTAAAACCATAGAGGTCTCGAGTTCGATCCCCGCACCTGAAGGAATTTTTTTTTTGTAATAAAAATCTCCAAATTTTCTATTTAGGTGGTTGCTTAGAATGTATGGCTTTTTTAATTAAAATAAGTTAATTTTTATTTAGCAGGTGAGCAGAAATTTAAAAAAAAAAAATTTTTTTTTCATCAAAAATCGCAAAAAAATTTTGTCATTTTAACAGGCGAACAGAAATTACAAGAAGATAGAATTGTCAGCAATATGACTTTATTTTGTATGTTCAAGTGTCACATAACTTGAAGTGACACGCTTTGATGCAAAATAATGTCACGTTGCTGACAATTATGTTATTTTTTAAATTCTGTTCGCCTGGTAAAATAACCAAAAATTTGTATGCGATTGAACGCCAAGTCCGAATTTATCAGTATTTAAACGAAAAACTGAGTGGTAAATTATACAGAGATGAGTGGTTGGGTGGTAAGATGGGGGAGTGATGTGAGAAAGGTCTACAGTTCGAGTCATCAAACTTCCGACTTAATTTTTTTTTTTAAGCAAAAATTTGATTTTTTTTTATTTCCACGAATTTTACCAAATTTTTTTTTGTAGCGAGATCTCGATCCCGATTAATCTTCTCGGATTATCCCCAATTCAAAATTTTTCATCTAAAAACAAATTTTTTCGTTGACGTTGCATTCGAACTTCAGACTTTCTTCACTCCACTCCATCACCTTACTACCTCGGCTACCTTATCATATACAATTTATTATACATTTGTTTGTTTTATGCAATCAAAACAAATGTGTCGATATGGTGACATCTCTGTTAGGGCATATGTACTACATTTACAACACAGCGTTTCTGCTAAGTGCTGAAATATTTGGTTTTGCTTAAAAGAGGGCGTGTGTTTTACTTTTGCAAAAATGTCTGAGGCACGATTTTTGAAATAATTACAAAACATTTTGTTTTTAAACATTATTATTGCATTAAAATAATATGGATTAGTTGTACTAAATAACGTTAAATGGAACGCAGCAAATATTACCTACTCCGAGACACCCGTTAAAAATTTGGTAGTCATTTTAAACCGGTTTAAGACTGATTTACATTCAAAGATTTTCGCAGACGCAGATGTCAAGTCATATATTCGTTTTATACATAAAATATAAATTTAAATGTCAATACAAATGATTGGTTTTCTTGTTTATGTTTATAAGAAAAAAGATGAAACTCGACATGTGCAAAAAAAGTAGACGAGGTTTTTTGGGTTTGTTTCTCGGATTTCAATTGATTTTTTGTAGATGATTATTTTGTCTTGTACTTTTCCTATGTTGCGTTTCAATTTTTTTGCAGACGTCGAATGTTGTTGTGCTTGCACTTCCTAATAGCTAATGTAAATTAGCTATTAGGAAGTACATACTGCTGTGTATGTACTTCCTAATAGCTAATGTAAATTAGCTATTAGGAAGTACATACACATCTCTGGAAAATTATTACAAAACACAGTCACGATTTTTTTTTTTTTTTCAAAATGAAATCTTTCAAATTTTATTCAAGAAAAAAAATTCATAAAGTAAATTTGGACAATTTTACAATTTTTTTTTCTTTTCATTTTTATTTGTTTTTTTTTTTTGTTTATTTTTATAATTTTTTTTTTTTTTTAAACTTATTTTTTTGATATTTTTATATTTTTTTTGTTTTAAATTAATTTTTATGTTTTTTTTTTTATATATTTTAAATTATTGATAATTATCTGTTGTTTTTTTATTTAATTTTCTTGTTGTTTCTTTTTAACTATTTGTTTTTGTTTTATTAAATATATAAAGTAGTAGTAGTAGTATAAATGTGTTTTTAAATTTAGATTTTTGTTTTTTTTTTTTTTTTAATTTAATTTTTATACTATGTTTCTTGAAAATAAAATATTAAATAAAAAAAAATATTTTTTTTTTTAAATATATTATTTATTATATATTGTAAAATTAATAATAAATAAAAAAAGATGTTGTTGTATGGTATTGTTGTGAGCGAATTGTTACTATTGTTATATTTTGTGTAAAGAATTTGGTTTGTAATTTTTTATCCCAAAAATATAATTATGAAAATAAAAAAAAATTTACAATGAACCTATTTTGTTTGTGTTTTTTTTTCTTTGTAGTTTAATTTATTGTGTATTTTATTATTTATATTTTAAATTACATTTATCATTTTTTTTTTTTTTAAAAATATTGAGGTAGTTTCTTTTTTTTTTTATTTAGATTAAAAAAAAAGTTTTTTTTTATTTAATTTATAATATTTTATTATTTTTTATATGGTTTTTTTTAGTTAAATTTTTAAAAATAGAAAATCGAAATTTAATATAAATATTGTATATAAATATTTTTTTGTATTTTTTTTATTTTTTATTTTATCAATTAAAAACTTATATAAAAAAAAAAAAAGAAATAAGAAATGATGTAAATTTTTTAGGTGAATAAAAAAAAATAAAAATAATAAAATAAATTAGGATGCTCCTTAAATCCAGTGTTAGGCGTTGGTTCTGTTATAACAAATAGCCTAGGCATGAATATAAACTATTATCACACAGGCAGCCAATAAACTCTTTGTTATAACAGGACCAACCGAAAAAATATATATTTTCTATTTTTCTATGTACATTCATTTCTTGGATCTCATTATTATTTTAATATTTTTTTTTTTTGTGTTAATTTTATAATTAAATTAATTAAGAAATTATGCTTCTATTATTTTTTTTTATTATTTACGTTTTTACTATATAATATGAACTCAAAAAAAAAAAAAAAAAAAAAAAAAAAGAATCTATATAAAATGGTTTTTCTTTTTAATATTTAGTTTAGAAAAAAATATATATATATTTATATAATTATTTATAATATATATAAAAAATAAAAATAAAAAAAATAAAATAATCGCGACCTTTTTACAATGTAATTCAGTCTCCTATTGAAAGCCGCGACATTTTGTTCTTTTAGTGTATGTATATTATTTATTAAATTAAAAAATAATTAAATAATAATCATAATATATTATAATAATAAAAAATTATGAAAACAAAATGATCTGACTTGAAAGTTTTTTTTTTTTTTTTTTAATTTTATGTTTTATTTGAAAATAATTAACCGTCAGATATTTTTTTTTTGTTTTTTATTCTATTAAATAATATAACTATTATAACTAATTAATAACCATATGGATAATTAAACTCAGTAACTATATTTATATATTTTTTTTTTAATATATATATATATATATATATATTTTTTTAATTAATTAATTAAAAAAAATAAAAGAAAAATTAAAAACAAAAAAAATAATTAGTTTTTTTGTTTTTTTAGTTACCAGAAATCTATGTATTTTGTGTGAAATACAAGAATGAGATGCAATTATGAGTGTTTATTCATTTTGTTTTTTGGAAATAATAATTTCTAGATAACTTTTTTTTTTTTTATTTTAATTCTTATATTATTTATTTATTTATTTTATTAATTAAATGTTCATTTTTAAAATATTTTTTACGAAAAAAACAAAAAAAAAATTTAGAGGTATTATATTTTTATTTTTTATATCAATATTATTTTAAATGAAAAAATTATTTTTTATTAAATTTATATTGAGAAAAAAAAATTATTTTTATTTTTTTTTTTTTTTAAATGTTAGTTTATTAATTTTTATTTTATTTATGATCTTTTTGGTGATGGAAAACGTTTTGTGAATTTTTTGGATTGCATTTAAAAATGCTTTGGAAATTAAATTTTGCATAATAGTTATAATAAAAATTTAATTAATAATAGCTTCCGGTGCTTAAATACGGAACAGGTTGCCTATTAATATTCAAATATCCATCCGTTTTCCATCGACCGCATATTTTTATTTTTTTCTTTCGAATTATTTAATTCTGTCCGATTATTTTTTGTTTGCCAATTATTTATATTTCTTAAGTAAAAATATTATTTTAATTAAATGGACATTTATATAAGGTAGTATTTCATATTTTTTTTTTCATATTTATTTACTGCAAATTAATAAATATATAATTTTTATTACTTGTTTTTTATATTGAGATAGTTATATTTCAATGGCAGTATTTTTTATTTGTGTTTTTTTTTTAAATATTTAGTCATTCATATTTTTTTGATTTGATTATGTTTTTTTCATTTTGATTCAATATTTTGTTTGAATTGTTTTCGATGAGAGAGAGTGAGAGAGTTATATTTGACGGAATTTTATAAATTAAAATAATTTCCATTTATTTTTGTTGTTTATGTGTGTATTTGTTTTTGAGGTTGTTTTTTTTTCTTTCAATCCATGTCGAAAAAAGAGCCTAACTATATTATTTTTTTGGTTAATAATTTTCTTTTTTTTTTTTCGTTTCAATTTATTGTGGGGAGTAGAATTTTCTTTTTTGTTTGAATTTTCATTTTTAGTGTGGTTAAACGTATTTTTCATTTATGTTTAAATAATACAATCGAGAAAATATAATTTTAAAAAAAAAAAAATGTTAGATTTTTTATTTTTTAATGATTGTAGATTTTTTAATTAATAATTTATTATTATTACTTTTTTCTTTTAAATATATTTTTTGTTTCTTTTCTTGTTTAAATAATTTATATTTGTACTTTTTATGTTTGTACGACGAAGTATTTATTTTATTTTTTTTTTTAAATATTCATTTATTAATTTCATTTGGTTTGTTTGTACCACTCTTTTATAATATGTATTAAAAAAATTTTTAAATTTTAAAAAATTTGTTTTACTTTTTTTTGGGATAAAAACGTTGTTATATTGGTTTAATTAATTATTATTAACATTTTTTTTTTGTTTGTTTGTTATGTTTTTAGCTAGTATGATAGTGATTTCTTGTTGATTAAAAATGTTTATTTAATTCGTATGGCGGAATAATTTATTATTTAAAACTAACTTTGGTTTTACGCTGCCTTTGTTGTAATTTCATCTGTAATTTTTTAATTAAATATTTTTTTTTTAAAGATTCAAAATTTAAATTTTTTGTTTTTTTATTTTTTTGGTTTCACTGAATCGAAAACAATATTAATATGTATATATATATATTGTGGATGATGTCTGGTGCGCAATGAAACGACGACACCACGGAAAAATTCTATTTGTGAAATTAAATTAAAATTTTAACTCAAAAATAATATACTAAATCCAAAACTGAGGCTAAATAAAATAAACTAAAAATATTAAATTTTTTTTTATAATTTTTTATAAATTTTTTCTTTTTTTAATAATAAAATTTTTAATTTTAACAATAATTATACGAAAAATATATTATTGCTTCAGTCTTAAAATTTTTTTTTTATTTAAATATATAATATAATATATATGTATATATATAAATATAATTTTTAATAAATCGAAAAAGTTTTTTTTTTATCTCTTATATATAATAATAAAATGTTATCAATTCAGATGAAATTTTTTTTTAATTCTCTTTTAATTTTAAATAAAAATTACAACAAAATTAAAAACGATTTAAAATCGATTTTATTTTTGTAAAAATTTATTTTTTAAGACTAACGTTTTGTAAACTTTTTATTTTTAAATTTTGTAAAATTTTACATTTAATGCCATATTATCACACTAACTTTGTTTTTAAATTTTTTTTTAACATTTTTTTTTAACTTTATTCGTCTTGGCACAATTAATAATAACGTTTTATTAAATTTTAATAATATTCAACGATATTATAGCCTCTAAAACCTTTTTTTTTTTAGTTAAAATTGTTAAAATAGCTAAAATATCATTTATTAAATGCCATTAAATAAATATAAATAAATTTTTCTTGTTTTGTGTAGACCAAAAAATAAAAATAAAATATTTATTTAGGCCAAAAGATGGTAGAGTAAAATTTATTTAATGATCCAAAAAGAAGTAATCTTCTCCATACCAAAATATTAAATTTTTTATTTTTCTTTTAAATATATAATTTAATTTATTATTAAAAATCTAACGAAAAAAATAATTTTTTTTTATTATTTACCCCCGACAATATTTTATCAAAAATACACTTTCTCTAAGTAAAGTAGATACTAATCGATTTATACAAGTTTAATCTTTTTTTTTTTAAGATGTTCATTTTCTTACATAATTTGACATTTATTTGAGATTTTTGTTGTTTTTATTCGCCATTGAGTTTGTCTTTTTATAATAATAATCATAATAATAATAATAATATTAATGTATATATAATATTTTAAATTTTTCCCCTTTACTTATTTTTTTAATTATATGTATTTTGTTTTTAATTTCCTCCTCTTAAATACCGAGATAATATATAATGTTAAATAAACAAAAATCTCAATATATTTAGTATTTTATTATTCAATTGTTGCCTTAATTTAAAAATTAATTAATATTTATTCATCATTTCTGTGTAATTTAATTTTTATATTTTAGATAATTATATATTAATAAAATAAATAAATATGCAACAAAAAAAAACTATAAATTAAAAATAAATAATAATATTGTGCGAACAATTAATATTTATAATAACGTAAGTAGTAAAACGGAAAATTTGTATTACATTTTTTTTGTTTTAAATTTTAATTTAATTAGAAAGCATATTTATTTACATTACAATTTTTATAAAGTTTAATATATATAGAGTGTTTATTAATAAATTTTAATGCCGAAATTTTTTTAAAAAAATGATGAATATTTTATGTTTTTATTGTATTAAGATTGGTTTGATACACATTTAATTATCTATTTAAATTGGTGTATTTAAATCATTTTTTGTGTGAAATTATTATTTCTTAATTTTATAGATAGTATTTTGGGTGGTATGCGTACATTTGCGTCGTGCCAATAGGATAATTTTTGGCCACGACACGTGCACGCATATTTCATGAACAATAGTCAAATAAAAATTGGTGTTCGCGGTTATTCTAATATTACAGAAAAAAAAAAAATTATAAATAATTAATATTTGAGTATGTTCATAAAAAAAAAGTTTTGAAATTTAAAAAAATTATTAAATAATAATAAAAACAGTATATTGACTATATAATATATTATATAAAAAAAAAATTAATAATAATAAAAAGTTATAACATCTATCTAGGATTTTTTTTTTTTTTAATCAATTGATATATAATATATAATAATATAATTTATAATAATGAATTAATTATTTGTTTTAATAAATAACGGCAGGTTTTTTTTTATTATTTTATTTAAAATATTTAGTTTAAGAGTTTTATTGTGATTTATTTTTATTCGTATAGAGTAAAAAATAATAATAATAAAAATAAAAACTATTGTAACTATTTTGATTTTACTGCAAGGTACCGGTTTATTTTGTTTAGTTTTTAATAATTTATTATTTCATCTGTTTTGTAATATGTATAAAAAAAATTAAATAACAACATTAATAATAATGCACATTGGATATTTGGTTCTATTGTATATTGATTGTTGTGTAACTTTTTTAATTATGATTATTTTTAAAAATTAGGTTTTTTCGAGAGAAAAATTAATTTTATTTGGAATGTATAGTAATATAGTAATTAAAATAATAATAATAATAATAAACTATTGCATACTATAATAAAATAATTATAATAATAAAATTTTTGGTCTAACGAAATAATAAACAAAACAAAAAAATTATAATTAAAAAAAAATATTATTATTTGACTAGTCTATTGTGTTATTTATATTTTCATTTGTCTTAAAATTAAGAATAAAATTAAAACAAAAAATAATAATAATTAAAAATAAACAAACAAAAATTAATTTTCTCGCAAAAAAACCTATTCTTAAAAATAAATATTTTTAATTTAATAAATTAATAAAACAAGAAAAAATATATAAAAATAATAATAAGTCTATTGGATTTGTGGATTTAACATTTTTCATTTTTTTTTTTTTTAGTTTTATTTATAAATATGGTTATTTCTGTTATTTAAATATATATAATAAAATAATAATAATAATTAATTATTTATGGGGTTATTATTATTTATTTTTTAATCATTATTATTAATGTTTAATGCACTTGCAATGAGGTATTCATTTTCTTCCGAACCTTAGAATTTTTTTTAATGCCAAAAGATTTTTTTTTTCATTTATTCGTTTCTTGAAATTTTTAATTTATTTTATTTTTTTTTTTTCAGTATCGCCAAAGTAATAATTTTGATGTAATTTTTTTATTTTTATTTTATTTATATTTTTATTTATCCTATTTTAATTAAATGGAAAGAACAATTAAGAAATAAAAAAAAACAAGTTATAAAAAACAATAAGGCATATTTTTGGTTAGTTTTTTTTCTTTAATTAATTAGAGTAAAAATATAAACTTAAAAAAAAATAATAAAAATACGACACTTCATCTATCTTCAATTATTATTATTATCTTTTTTTTTCATCTTCTTCTTTTAATTAATTATTATTTAAACATTTTTATTTTTATTATTTCAGCACCGTTCTAAGGCAATCGATTGAAAAGAATCAACTAACTGCATTTTTTTTCTTCAGATTTAAATATTATTTTTAAATAAATATTAATTAATAGTTATAATACAAAATTTATATAAAAAAAAAATCGAAAAATGATAGAAAAAAACAAACAAAATATTATTTTATTTCTATTTCAAATATAATATAATTTCGGCATTTTTAAATGTAAATTTAAATAAAAATGTATTATTTTAAGTATTTGTTTTATTTACAATTTTTTTTTTTTTAGTTTAAATATTCATTTAATTAAAAAAAAATGTGTTTGTCAATTCTCATTTCCTTTTTTTATGTTTTAGATTTACTTCCTGCAATTTTTGATTTATTAATTTATTTAAGTTATTTATTATTTTATATACAATTGGGAATGTAACTACTATTATTATTATAAATTAAAAAAAAAACAAACAAACATTTTGTTTTTGTTAAATTTCGTTGAAAAAAGAGGAGCGATTCAAAATATTTTCTCATCAAATATATCTCGATATTTTATAATTTCTTAATTTTATTATTATTTTTTTTTTGTTTGCAATTTTTCATTCAAATAAAGTTAATAATTAAATTAATTATAATAATAATAATAATTCATTTGTTATATTTATTCGAGTTTTATATGGAAAAAATTTCAAATTATAGAATATATAAATATTAGGAGATAAAAAAAAGGGAAAAATTAAAATAAAAAAAAAAAGTTGGAAAAAGGATATAAATTATACTTTTTGTTTTGTTTTTTTTGGGGAGGGGGGTTGAAAACACGAAAAATAACAAGTTTCAATTCAGGTAAATTATTTTTTGTGTTTTGTTGTTGTTGTTGTTGATGTTTTTAATTCAAAAATTCGCGGGGGCGAGGTTACTGAGTACTTGATGTTTGTTGAGTTGATGATACTCCTGGTGGTTGATCTTTGGGACTCTTTTGTTGTTTTTTACTTACGGGCGGTGGATTCGTTGACATCATCATAGCACGAATTCGTCTTTGTGCCGACTAAATGAAAAATAATTTTTTTTTTTTGTTATTGAAATTTGTTTTTAAAATGATCAATAATGTTATATAGTCAGGTTGTACTGTTTTGATATTTAAAAAGCGAACTTCAAATTTTGTAAGGTATTCCATAACTCAAACGGGAACTAATACAAGCATGATAAATAAAATGGACAATAAGGGTGCAGCATACAGAATGCACGTAAAACAGAACCCAATTACCTTTTTAGATTTTGAATATGTAACTTCCAATTAAAGCCAACATCCAGGTGGGGACCAACGTATCTGAAGGATTTCACAATTTCACAACAAGAACAACATAAAACATAAATGAAAAACATAATTTTAGTTTTCTCACTTATGTTGAATTCTTTTCACCCAAAATCGTCAAAAAAATTGCTGCACATCCAAAAACTGTGTTCTTTTCACCAAAAAACGTCAATGTTTTTTCGATGTGCATCAATTTTACGAAATGCGGATTTTTTCATGAATTTCACATCCGCAGCTACTAACACCAACAAAACTATAAACGTCAATTTAGTTGTCAAAACTTTTCAATAATATAACGTTTTTTGTGTCTTGATCGATTTATATTATTATTTTGTGTTTAATTTAATTGTTGTGTTTAATTATTTTAATTTAATTGAGTTTTTGCGTCTCGATTTTTTATTATCATTTTATTTGAATCAAATAATTTGGTATGGAGGTGGTTCAATTAACCGATTTCCACATTTTGTTAGACGCAGATGGATGCATTATCCATAAAGACGGGGAGGCTTTCCTAAAAAATTTCAATTTGACGTTCTAAAAAATTTCAATTTGACATTCAGAAATGTCAATCGTATTAATCGTCCTAAAAAATTTCAATTTGACGTTTAGAAATGTCAATCGTATTACCAATACAAACACAAAACAGCATCAATTGCCGTTTCATGTACTTTTCACACCACAAAATTCGCATTGATGTGAAAAAACGAAACGAACACGACATTAGAATTGTACAATGTCGATCAAACCAATCACATTGTGACCCCCGAGTTCGAATAATTAACGCAACAAAACAAACGATAAGTGATTATTTATTGTAAACTAAAGTTGCCAGTTTGATACAAAACGTTTTTGGGTATACGAACATTAAAGTGAAATTCAGTGTGATGTTGTAACTGTGTAAAACTCTGGTATTTGTGTTTTACAATACAAAAATATTCGAGAACATTCGACGCAGTCTTCATAACAACCATTCCAAAAGCTTGTGTCCGGAATCTAGTTAGTGGACCGTCGTGCAAGCCACTTGTTAAATGAGCTTCGCCAGGTGAGTGACACAACGGTTGAAAAATTGATGAAAATTTTTTGGTTAAGTCATTTACCGGTACAAACGAAACCAATAGTGAGTGCTGGCAAGGGTGATTTAACGAAACTGGCGATAGTGGCAGATGCAGTCATGGACTCTATGAACTTATCAGTAAATCTGGTAAATTAAGCATAATTTAATCTACCATTTGTAATGATACATGGCAACACTGGTTGTAGTACGTAGTAATGTAGTATGTAACATATTACAACACTTATTGTAGTACGTAATAATGAAGTATGTAATAAAGGAATGTTGGGTAAACCAACGGGAGTTGAATAAAGTAGATAACCCAACCCGAACGTGTTTTAGACATACCATCACATGGTGTCAGAAGCAAAAAGGAAAAAGAAAAGATAATTAAAAATTAATTAAGTATTAAATAATAACAATAAAAATTAATTATTAATATTAGAAAATTAATTAATATCTTGAAATCGATAAAATATTAAATAAAAAATACCAATAATACAAATTTGGGATAATAAAATTAATATTTAATAAGATGGCGGACGCAATAAAACCACCAAGAAATTTGGTAGTAAAACCACAAGATATGGCGATCACGTGGAATTTATGGTTACAGCAATATAAGTGGTACACAATTGCAACAAAAACAAACAAGAAGGATGAAGAAATGCAAGCAGCAACGCTTCTTGCTTGTTTAGGCGAAGATGCAGCGGTGATATTTAATAATTTTGGTCTCAATTGATAAATTCACAAAGCATTTCGTGCCAACGAAAAATTTAACATTCGAGAGATTCAAATTCAATAAAATACAACCAGAAAGTACTGAAGCATTCGACGACTTTTTGACAAGAATATTCGTACAGGCAAAAAATTGCGAATTTGGTGTACTAAACGACGAGCTAGTAAAAGACAAAATAGTCATCGGAATAGCGAATCAACAAACCAGAGAAAGGCTATTAACGGAACAAAAGTTAACCTTAGAACAAGCGATAAAAATTTGCAAATCTCTGGAAGAAACACATAAACAAATGCAAATAATGGAAAAAGGAACGGGGGCAGAAATAAACGTGATAAAAAAGCAAAATAAATTTACAAACAATAATAATAAAAGTGGTAAAAATAGCAAGCCAATGGAGAAAAAAAAATTGCACGAGATGTGGACGCGGGGAACATAGAGCAAAAGATTGTCCAGCGTTAAAGGCGACGTGTAATAAGTCTCAAATTAAAGGACATTACGAGAAGTGCTGTAAAACATCGGTTCATCGAATAAATCAAAACAGTAAAAAAAATAAAGTAAACGAGATAATTGCCGACCAGGATGAAAGACTATTACTGTACTCAATTAACAGTGATGCCTCACAAAACGAGTGGTGGGAGTATATGAAGGTGAATAATCACAAAACCAAATTTAAAATTGATACGGGTGCACAATGTAACGTGGTATCAATGGAAACCGCTGAGTTATTAAGGAAACCTAAAGATGAAATAAAACCATCCAAAACCAAATATTTACTTTCATTTTCAAATCATGAAATCAAAGTTTTGGGTGAGGTAACCTTAAATATAGAAAGTGCTAGCGAAGAAATAATACCAATAGTGTTTAAAGTGGTTACACAATCAGCGCCTATAATTGGGTTCAAAGACAGTAAAACACTAGGATTTTTAAGGCAAGTAGCCCAAATAAATTTTGTAGAACAAACTCCACAGTTGTTTAGAGGTTTAGGAGAAATAAAAAACTTCGAATACGACATAGACATAAAATAAAACCCAAATTTCGAGATAAAACCAGCTAGGAGAATACCACATTCGATAGAGGACGAGGTGCGTAACCAGCTAACGAAATGGAAAAAATGGGTGTAATCAGAAAAATAACCGAGCCAACTCCAGTGGTAAGCGCAATGGTTATAGTGAAGAAAAATTCTAAGTTAAGAATACGAGTATGTATCGATCCAACAGATGTCAACAAAAATCTGAAACGTAGACATTATCCATTGAAGACCTTGGAATATATAGCAGCTAAAATTAAGGATGCAAAATATTTTACCAAACTGGACTGCAATAAAGGGTTTTGGCAGATAAAGGTTTCTGCACGAACGGAGAAATACTTAGCATTCGCTACTCCTTGGGGTAGATATACGTGCACACGTCTTTCGTTTGGATTATCATCAGCCCCTGAAATATTCCAGCAGGTTATGTCAAAGGTACTGGAAGGAATCCCAAATGTAGAATCATCAATGGATGATATTTTAATATATGCGGCAACAATGGAAAATTTGGATCGAATTACAAGTATCGTAATGAAACGAATCAAAGAAGCAGGCCTGGTGTTGAACAAGGAAAAATGTTGCTTTGGAGCACAATCAGTCAAATTTCTGGGTCACGTGTTATCGAAAGACGGGTTGCAGGCGGATAAAGACAAAATTGAAGCAATTCATAAACTTGAAGTGCCTAATAATGTCCAGCAATTACAACGGCTGTTAGGCCTGGTGAATTATCTAAATAAATTCATACGGAATTTGTCAGAGCTGACAGAACCACTGAGGTTGTTATTGAATAAAGATATTCAATGGATTTGGGGGGATCAGCAACAAAAGGCGTTTGAGGATATAAAACAAGTACTTACAGTTCCTCCAGTATTAGCGTTTTATGACGTTAACAAAGATGTCACAGTATCTGTAGATGCAAGTGGAAAAGCAGTTGGAGCAGCTCTTATCCAGGACGGGCGTCCAATCGCGTATGCAACACGTTCACTGACTAAAGCACAGCAGAATTACCCATCAATAGAAACAGAAGCACTGGCAATAAAAATAGCTTGCCAGAAATTTCATCAATATGGAAAAAAAGTAATAGTTGAAACGGACCACAAGCCGTTAGAAACCATATTTAAAAAATCGATACATCAGGCGCCAATAAGACTTCAACGTATATTACTGGAAATGGCACAATACAACCCAATAGTAACGTATAAAAAAGGTACGCACTTGTATTTAGCAGATCCTTTAAGCAGGGATTGTAAACCCGAGGAAGTTGAAGATGATGAACGCAGCTTTGAAGTACAAGTGATTCTACCAATCACAGATGATTGCTACAAAGATATGGTCGATGCAACATTACAATCCAAAGAGCTCCAAGAACTAATCGCAGTATTAGACCCAGGTTGGCCAGGTCTGGAGAAGAAAAATGAATTACCGGAATGCCTTCAAAAGTACTGGAATTACAAAGAAGAATTGTCACATTACGAGGGTTTAGTTTTCAAAGGAAGAAAGTTGGTCGTTCCAGAATCGCAGCGAACCAGAATGCTTAAATGTGTACATCATGGTCACTTTGACATAGAGACATCACAAAGGCGAGCAAGAGAATACATGTTTTGGCCAGGTATTTCAGATGACATTAAAAAATTTATCGAAAGATGTCTCGTTTGCGAGAAAAATCAAATGAAGTCATAGAAATCTTGAAAAAATGGTTTGCAACTCATGGGGTACCACAAATATTCGAATCGGACAACGGTCCACAATACGCATCGCAGGTGTTCAAAAAATTTGCGGAAAATTGGAAATTTAAACATCGTACATCAAGCCCTATGTTTGCGAGATCAAGTGGACTAGCGGAACGCTTTGTCCAAACAGCAAAGAATTTATTAAGGAAATGTGAGATGGACAATTCAGATGTACAACTCGCATTATTGTATCATCGTAATACATCACCTTCAGCTGAATTATGCTCTCCAAATGAAAGACTGTTTAATCGAAAAACTAACAATCCAATAACTTTCAACGTAGAAATGTTCAAACCGACAGTGTGGAAGGACATCAGCAACAAAATCAAAAACAAGAGAGATAAGCAAAAGCTATAAGCGGATAAGGGATCAACGGAAAAAACAAAAATTCCGGCCTTAGGTGATAATGTCAGAATCCAAGTGGCACATCGTAGATGGGTGGGAGGAAAAGTCATCGAGCTGGCTGACTCACCAAGGTCAGTAGTAATACAAACAACAAATGGACAGGTCCTTAGAAGAAATCAAGCCCACGTAGCAAAAACGAAAGCAGATTTCGCAAATGAAAGAAACCCATCATACACAAACTTGCCAAACCTTAGAGTCAACGAAACCGAGGAAAGCTTACAACCAAACCGAAATTCCGAGGATATTCAACCGGCGGGGGTTCAACCGCGCGTTCAACCTCAACTTGATGATACGCAAACGGGGATAATACCCACTACGTATATAACAAGATCAGGTAGACAGATTAAACCAGTTAAGAAATTGGATATTTAATTAATAATAAGCATTAGTAATAATATAATTAATAAGGGGTAAAGGTTAAGTTAAATAATTGGATTATGAACTTATGAATTGTTAAGTTAAATAATTATGGTTTATTACATTCAGCATTCTTGTTGCTTTTATAAAATAAGGGGGATGTAATGATACATGGCAACACTGGTTGTAGTACGTAGTAATGTAGTATATAACATATGACAACACTTATTGTAGTACGTAATAATGAAGTATGTAATAAAGGAATGTTGGGTAAACCAACGGGATTTGAATAAAGTAGATAAACCAACACGAACGTGTTTTAGACATACCATCACACCATTGACCAGCGCCAAATTCAGCGTCAACTAGAAGAGTTAACCCGTCAAATGAAACAGCTTTTTGTTGCGCATTCTTCGCCTTACCTAAATCACGAACCCGCAGTTTATTTCATAAGCGAGACAGAAAGCCCTCAAATCGACCAATTACATGCTTATTTCATCCGGAATTTGGGATGTCAGCAAAAAAATTCGTTAAACAATGTAATTTTGCATACATTTTTAATAGTCCAGTTGTTTGACAACACAAGCATTGTGTTGCCAAACAACAACAAAATTATTGGTAACACTTGTAACCCAAAAACTTCGAAATCATCAGATATCAACAACATAGTTGCGGGACGTAATTAATGTCAATCAACTTTACGTTCAACCAACACGAGCAACATCAAATGGGTTAGTCGAAAGATGCCACAGGACCTTAAAGTTGGTCAAAATTTACCAGTAATATTACTTGGATTGAGATCGACATAAAGGCCGGACATTAAATCTACACCAGCAGAGATGCTTTACGTCCAAACGGCACGACTGCCCGAACAATTTTTCGAAGACGATAAGAAAGCAGTAAATCAATCGAAATTCACCAGCAATTTTCGCGAAACCATGTGTGCTCTGAAGCCAACAAATACATCGAATCATACCAAAGATAACATTCTTCTTCAGAAGGACATTTATCAATGCACCCACGTTTTCTTCCACGTTCTAAAGCGACATGACAAGTACTTTATAATGCAGCTAAATAACCGCTCATCAAAAAACTCAATAGATCTGCTGAAGCCGGCATTTTTCATTATAGACGGTGAAAGCGTCAGTCGTCATCAATTAAAACACCAGCAGACGTTAGCACAATCAGCAGATCATTATTTGGCGAGCTACGGCCCAATTTCAACCTTCTCAAGCAGCTAAATATCAACCAACAGTTAAACAGCATTACACTGAAAGGTCTGGCAGAATCGTCAAGCCTATGCTACCTTTTGAATTATATACTATTTTTTAATTATATCGACTTTCAGTCTAGTCGCGGAGTACTGTGGGGAAATATAATTATTCTACGGGAGTGTTTGTGGAAATATGCAACAAACAGTCTATACCTGGTTAATGCAGTCATTATTTTTACCATTTTACCTAAATCGAAATAATTTGTGTAAACAGATTTTTACAGAAAATCTTAAGTTGGACCAAAAAATGAGCAATTTGCGAAAAAACATTAAAATAGAGTTTCGTTGAAACAGCAAATTTTTTTTATTACCTAATTTCCATACAATCAATTTATAAGAAACTGACATAATTGCTGGGTTCCATTTAACGTGGTAAAGTACACACAAGTACATCTGACTACACGCAGCTACTCTTGCTAAATTTTATGAGTAGTTTGCTTTTTGAATTTATGGCGAATTCGTTACCAGAATATTTAGTATAACTAATCGGTAAGAAATGGCTGATCAGCTTTCAAATTAATAATTAATTTTCCAACTTTCCATGTTGCACGTAAATTTTTTTAAATTAAATTTTATTTACGCGACTAATTTGTTGCGTTCCATTTACCATCTACTCCCAAGTACTTATTTGTACTTTGCCACGTCAAATGGAATGCAGCAAATGTAATGTGTCTTAGCTTGAAATAATATAGGTAGGTTATTGAGATTCTCTTAACAACTTTAAGTGCCATCTGTACAGTGACACGGTTACTATCCAAATCATTAAATTTTAGTTTGAAAAGTTTCTGAATTCTATAAATTAATTTGGGTAACAAGATTTTACCAAGATAAATCCTTTTAATAATTATAAATATAAATTTTGGAGAAAATATGTTTTAAACCGTTCCTAAATATGTACATATGTAGTAATTTAGAAAATAAACAAAAACAAAAAAATATCCAAGAAACGCACCATCATGGTGACTCAAAATGAAAAATGCACTAATGCGAAGAATAAAATAAACAATTGCTTTGTTCCAAGGTCTTGCTGCGTTCCATCGGCAAAGTACACACAATACTTCTGACTGCACGCAGCTACTCTTGCTAAATTTTATGAGTAGTTTGCTTTTCGAATTTATGGCGATTTCGTTACCAGAATATTTAGTACAACTAATCGGTAAGAAATGGCTGATGACGCAGCAACTAACAAGTACGTCTGACTATACACAATTATTCTTGCTAAATTTTATGTGTTATGGCTTTACGAGTTTATGGCAGCCTCGTTGTCAGGATATTTAGTACAATTAAAATCTAAGAAACAGCTGATTGGTTCGCAAATTAATAAATAGTCTTTCAGCTTACCATATTGCATGTATATTTTTGAAAATTCAATTTTACTTTCGAATACAGTCATTAATTGAGTGTTTTGTGTGCCAATTAAGTGAAGACGCATCTTATGAAGAATGAGCTTAAATGTAACGATAGAAAGTAGATTACTGTTTCCATTACCTGTTGATTGAGTTACTGGTTCCACTTAATTTGACAAATTACAAATAAACACTTGTGTGTAAATGATAAATGGAACGCACATAATTAGCTGCGAAAATAAAACTTCATTTAAAAAATTTGCATGTATTTGTGGCAAGTTGGAAAGTTATTTATTAATTTAAAAATCAATAAGCCATTACTTAGATTGTATTAAATATCCTAGCAAAAGTAGTTGCTGACTACACCAGATGTACTTGTTACTCTAACATATATATGCGTAATGTTTGCAACGTTAAATGGAACGCAGCAGCAAGCACGCATACGTATATTATATTTTTCTATGCACCAAAACAAAAAAATGAAAGTAAAAGTCGACTTTTAGCGCAATTAATGATTTATTCAAATTTGGCAGCAATTATCGCAACCAGTATATTGCGGTCGCTCTTCGACGATATCATTAATGCATGTGAACTAATTTTCATATTCTTTAATTTGAATTTTTAACTGTGCATTTTTAAAACGTCTTGTTTGATGTCAATTTATATTTTCGAAATTCGAAATTCGGTGAAATATTGCAAAACCACGCAATTGCCTGTTTTCATTATTCCATCCGTAATAAATCCGGATATCAAAATACACAGTACCATTCTAAAATATTGTGTTAACATTTTTTTTCCACATACCTGCACACTAAAGAATGGCCCGATAATATGAACACTTGTCTCCTCATCAGCTGGTGGTGCTGTACCATGTTCAGGCAATTTTATTATACTACCAGTAACTCGTTGCAATTCTCTCACATTTTGTCCACCTTTACCAATTATGCGTCCAACCTTTTAGCAAACAAAAAAAAAAAAAATCCAAAAATTAATCACTAAAACTTACTCATAATTTACAAACTACCTGTGAACTTGCGACCATGATTTCAACGGTGAGTCGTACATCATCTGTACCCGAAACGAAACCTTCTTCGCGCATCTTCTCAAAAATCAGGTACTGTGCCTTCCATTGTGCCTCTGGGCTACCAACAATTGTTACTTTACGTTCGGTTTGCTGCTCCGGTGGTTTGTCTGCTTCGAGCGGTGCTATTTTAACTGAAGCCCCCGAAAATCGTATTATATTCCGAATATGTGATCCTTTAGTACCGATTATAGCACCAACCGCATTATTTGGAATATATAAATATGTGGTTTCTTGAGCATCTGTATGACTAGCAGCAGCCCCTCCAGCTGTTGGTGGTTGGTACATTGAATATCCGGGTCCTGGATACATGCCAGGCCCTGCGCGCCCTGGGAAACCCATACCATTGCCTGTGGACATCATTGCCATTGGATGTAAACCAGGGAACATTATACTTTGTGGTGCCATCGCTTGTAAATCGTTTTCATAACTTTGCCGTAATTTTGAACTAATTTGACTTTCAGCTTTTGACATATTATCAATAGCGCCCTTTACGGTAATTATACGTTCCAAATTAAAACTGTTTATATCATTTATCGAACTAACCGTAATTTTTGTTTCAGTTTCTTGCATTATTCGTTTTATTGTATTACCATTTTTACCGATAATGCGTCCAATTAAATTATTGTGTGCAAGAATTTTTAAGCAAATTTCACTGTAATAAAAAAATTAAAAAAAATTTTTCACTTTATAACAAAACATTTGGAACCCATTACAAACATACCCTTTATTCGTATTATTTGCCTCCTGTTGCATTACTTCAAGAATACGTTTACATGCGTTAGTACAATTTTCTGGATTACCATAAATCGTAATCGCCTTCTCCAATGAGCCAACATTATCTTTGCGATGAACATCGACACGAGCTCTGCTTTGTTGTGTAATTTGTCGTATTGTACTACCTTGTCGTCCAATTATGGCACCAACCATATCGCTTTGCACCAGCAAACGCAATGGAAAATCAGTTTGACGTCCTGGCCCTGGCATATTCGAATATTGATTACGAGTTCTAGGATTACGTTTTTGTTTTTCAAGTGGTTCCACGTGCAATTTGCTCCCTTCAAATTCTACACCGTTTAAACCATTTGCAGCCCTAAAATATATTAAAATTATTTTTTTATTACTTACTGTACAATTTTTTTTATTTCTAGTTTACTCACCGTTGCGCTTGATCAGGATTCTCAAATGTTATATGGACGGTTTGTGTAGTTGGATCTTTACTCGTAACCGCGTCACAATGTTCAACTTTACCATATGGTTTTAATAGAGGTTCGATGTCATCGAAATGAGCATGTAATGGTATACCGCTAATGACTATTTTTGAAGATGGGCTGCAATGAAATACAAAAACAAAATATAATTATTACAATAGCAATACAGAGGTGGTTTACATATGTATTTTTATTTACATTCATCTTGAATTAACATTGTATGCGAATTTATAATACTACGATACAATTATAGAGAAGTTTATTTTTATATATAAATGGAGATGCACACCAAATTATACACATTTTATTATAAATTTCACTGGAAATTTAAATGCTAAAAAATAATGAAAAATAGTTTCGAACACGCCTTTATACACCACATCCTTATAATATTGTACTATTATTACTATTTCTGGTGTAAAAATACAAAACATAACACAAAAAAAACATTAGAATATAGAATCACACCTATTTGATGTCTAGAATTGATTAATAAATTTTAAATGAAATTCGTTATGTTTTACATATCATAAGGGATGATCTCAAACTTTTAAAAGTGTTAATTAGTCAAAAAAAAAAAAATGTAATATGAAATAATAAAGGGAGCTTCATTTATCAATTCCTAAGTGCATTTAGCTAAATATTTTATGACTCAGTATTCGTCACAATGATAAAATAATGTTGAATTGTAAAAAGAGTCAGACATTTGTTACTTATTATGGCGATAATCGTATTGATAAAATACCATGGAGGCGTAACGAAGATAAAATTTTAAAATAGAGATTTCTATTTTTCATACACCCGAGTGTGGCAAGTGTTAAAAATTCCAGCAACATTGTTACGATTAAATTTCTAAACAGTCATAAAATTCCACGATTAAATGTAACATGATTTGCCACAAAACTTAGCCTTTTCGCAAACACACAAACCCACACAAAACTACATAAATAATGTTTAGATATTTTGCAAACACTAACAATTTCATTACACGTTTTGTATAATAAAATAATGACAAGCAGAAAATTGTAAAATTGATATCCATGGCAGGACTGTGTGCAAAAAAATTGATCTTATCATACACAGTTAATCTCTCATATTATTGCTAATTATTTTATATACTATGCTCGAACATTGGTTTCGAATGAAACTCCGTGCGCTGCTTCAAATGCGCCTGTCATTTCTCAATACGATTACGATGGTTTATTTTTATTTATTTATAATGAGATGCGATTAAAGTTCGTCTAATAATAATGAAATAATAATAAAAACAATACGCAACACTGTTTGTTTGTTAGTTTTAAATTACAAAATAATTGTGTATTAAACTACAAATTTATTTACAAAATTCAATAATAATTTATATAATTTAAAGGACATATTCAATTAGCGCAACTTCGGCAATAATAAAAAACCAAAACAAACTAATGAAACAAACAACAAAAAAAAAAAAAAAAAAAAAAGCGCACGCGGGGATTGCAAAACAAAACGACGAAATGGAAACAGACCAACAAAAAAAACAACAGACAAAATAAATTTTTGTGTGTGCAAAAGAATAACAAACATCCGCAGCACACACAAGAAACACAATGACAACAACAATAACAACAACACCAAAATATACCAAGAAACTACAAAACATATACAATAAACGATCAACATAAAATTTCTGCGCGACCTTACAATCAAGTAACATTTTTGAAATATTTCTGCGATTATTGACTTCATTAGTAAATATTAAATGTAATTATGCATTCTTTTCTTTCTTCATTCCACGATTTTTCTTTTTCGTCTCCATACACCACTTTTTATATATATATATATATATGTATACAACTCTCATCAGACATATTTATACTAAAAATACATACACAAAACTATTTTCTCAAATACATACTATATACATGCAACATAAATATTGTGAAAACTCCACACAGCCATTATAGCAGTAACGGACACAATACGATATTGTAATGACAGCAAAGTTCAATGATAGTATATTACCACGATTACAAAAAAAAAATAGAAAAAAAAATAAAAAAACAACAACAACAGGAAGAAACTTATAAACTAATGCAAATTTACAATTTCACTTTCATAATACATTAGCCAATTAAAATTCTTAGTTAGTCTGCATATTAATAACCAAATACAATCGTCAAATACAGTTGTACGGTGCTTTTGCGTGTTCCGACATTTTTATATTTTGCACAAATGCCAACTGTTTCTAGATCCCGTGATTTGGCTGGTATTAATCTTATTAGTTCTTAACAGGGAGCTTTCTCCACAAATATTATTTATAAAATATTAGCGTTTAAGAAAATTTCAATAATTAAAATTTTGTAAGAAAAGCTTAATTTCTAACCTCAGTAAGGATTTTGGTCGTAAAATGAGATGGGAGTTGCAATTTTTATGGGTGTATCTATGTATGTGCATACGGTTAAGTACAATATATACAACAGTAATATTTATTTTTAAAAAATGGGTGAACTACAGTGTTAGGGACATGGCCGCAAAAACGTAGAATACATCTTACGCCTATAAAGCCGTGTTGTCGGGTCGAAATGAAGTTATAAATTGATGGAATGAAAGACCAGAAATTGAGATGTTTGAAATTTTATTATTTCTTAATTAAAGATTCTTAGAATTATTTTCCGCTTTACCTCGTATGCTCATATGGCGGCTTTTCGTTTGATGAATTCACTCATTATTCATACATAATTCACTGATTATTCCCTCTTTATATTCAGTGATTATTCACCCGTAATTCTAAGATGAATGACGAATTCACTCATAATTTACCCGTTATTCACTGACAAAATTTTAATCATTATTTTTCAGCAGTCTATCAGTATTCACTCATATTCACTTGTTATTCACTACTTTTCTCTGATGAATGATGATTGATGAATTTAATCAAAATTCACACATTATTAACTCAGTGTTCTATTATTTATCCGCTGATTATTTGATTATTTACTAATTATTCACTCACAACTCACTAATTTTTCTCAATGATTCACACATGCCCTTTTTGTGATTTGTCGTGTCGACGTCGATAGCAAAAAATTTGTGTTGTATATTTTGACTTCGATAAACATTTGACGATCGATTCTACAATTTTCTGTCGATGGCATTTTAGCATCGACAGAAAATGGTAGAATCGATCGCCAAATGTCTATCGAAGTCAACATATGCAACACAAATTTTTTGCTATCGACACGTCGACGCAACAATTGCAATAAGGATAATTGTTCACTCTTTCTTGTTTACTCATTATTCGGTCATTATTCAATCAATTTTTTCATTATTCATTTATTTTTCACAAATTCATCACCGAATAACGAGTAATTATCGCGAATTAAGGGTGAATAACGAGAGAATAATAATCAGTAAATAAAAAGTGGACTGTGACTAGACAACATATAAAAAATCTCTGAATAATCAGAGAATATTGAATAAATAATTTCGGAATCATGAGTTAGTAATCATTCATTATTCACTATTTTTCACTCATTATTTACTATTTAGTCTACTTTTACAATCATAAATCGCGAACTGATTTTAGGTCCGATCAATGCGTCATTGCGGAGCCAAATTTTCATTTTTCACATTTTCATATCAGTTATAACATTTTCGCTATCTTTTTTTAGTTTTAATTCAGTTATTAACGAATGTCATTATTCTAATACAAATTTTTTTTTTTGGGACATTGAATTGTCGTACAAACCTCGCCAAAAGACTACGTTTAAAAAACAAGCTGACTCATTACCATTTCATGTTTGAAAATCAACAGGAATTCATTAAGGAAGCAAACAACCCGTCAAACGGGCAAACAATTTCCAACATTGTCAATTGTCGACACCAAAAATTGACTTGTAACAACCATTAAAAAAAATCATCTGAAAATTCTGTATAAAAAATTCAAAATTGTATCATCGAAATCCGGATTTTCCAATATTAAAATACCTAATTCGAAATTAACAAATCTAAAAGATCACCAAATCCGTTTTATATGAAAATGAATATTACTAATTAATACTAGCCAATCCAATTAATAAACCAGGACTTTAAAGGTAGTTACCTAACAAATTAGTTCGGTTTCATGTCGAACATTCTTTATCAAATTTTGTCGAACTTTAATAGCTAATTTGATTTGCTATAGTAGGACTTTCATTTGAAATCAGCTTTTATTATTCTACTGTTCTGATGTGAAGCTATAGTATTTTATTTTACATTATATAGGGTGCTCCAAAATTGGCCGCATTTCTTGATTAAAGTGGAGTTGACTCTATTTGCGCCACATCGCACATGTAGGCGATCCTGTTAAGTTATAAGAGTTTAAACAGAAGCGTTCTGGCAGAGTACTCTACGATGAAGAACCTGCAATATCTTGAAAACTAGTTATTATAATTTTGAAATATTATTTTCATTTGAAAGTTTCTAAACAAGGAATAACAATTACAATAATTGGAAATATTATTATTTAATATTTAGTCAAAACTTTTAGATTTGAAAATTTAAAAAAAAATGTTAGCTGTACTCTTTCTCTCTCGAAAATCTTTCCACGGCTGTACATATTTTTATATAGAAAAATAGCTCTATCCCTATAGAAAATGTATAATTGTCATAGTTGTGATCATTATTTTATCTAAAAAAAAGTTTACGTGTAAAATTTCAATTTACTTAGGAGGCGTAACTTAAACGTTCTCCTTGAGTGTGTTCCATTTCGAAAAGTTTAGGAATTTATATTTATTATGATATTTCAAACGTCAATTTGGTTTGTATAAGGATGTTTTTGATAAGAGTCATCACTTTTTTTTTTATTTCGTAAATAGGTTAGTATATTCGCCATTTTTCCAGCCTCAAAATTTTAACATTTTAATTAAAATTTCAAATTTTGAATATAAAACTGGTGAACCTGTTGAAAAATTTTCAAATAACTGGATTGTAACTGAATGTTGTAAGGAAAGCTTTGAGCTTGATCGTCAAATTTTAAAATAAGTAGAGTAACAGAAAATCCTTAATTTCAATAAATTCATTTTTATTAAATTTACAATTTTATTCTAAATTTTTTTGAAGTCCGATAAGAGGAAGGTGCACAGTTTTAATTTTGTATGTTTGAGTTTGGAAAAATGTAAATTTCATGACCGTCTTTCACTAAAATGTAAAATTATTTAAAAATTCCCATTCTTAAAACCTCAAATGTATACAAATGTTTCCACATAAGTCAGGAAAAATAATATTATTAATAATGATTTTTGAGCTTTAAGCTTTGCGTAGAGGCCTGACGTGGACCATTGAACAATCAAGCATCTTATTCACAGAATACTTTCATCGAAGTAAATGGACTTGAGAAATAATCGCGAACGTACTTCTATGATCTGCTTGCGTGAGATGTAATAATAACTTAATTAGAATACTTCTTGCGGGCGATTAATGGTCGACCATCCGTTAACAATGGGAAAAAAAATTCCAGTTTGGTAACTTTTCAAGTTCCCAGTTTGCCTGCTGTGAATTTAATCTTTTCATTTTTATGATATTTGCAGCATTGAAAACAATAGGAAACATTTTAAGTGTAAATTTGGTTGATTTCAACACGATATTCACCATCGCTTGTCCTGTTTCAGACTCGATTTTGAACCGGTTTACTATTAAACTATGTATGGATTCTCAATTTTTGTTTCGATTAAGCTTCTAAATGATGTGATGCAGAAATAATTTGAGAGGCTGGTGATATACATATGTACTACTTGTAATAAGTTGTTCGGATTCGGCAGAAAATATTGTCAGTATCAAATTTAAAATTTTACGAAACCCAAAGAATTAAGTAATGCATTTTAAAATTTGTTAATGAAATATGTATTATAAAATTAAGAAGATGAGAATTTTAACAATTTTGAAAATAATTTTTTAAATTTTAAATTTTTCAAAATTTTCAATTTTGTTATAATTTCAACAAACTTTTAAAATATGTGATATTTATTGTTATCTAATAATCTTTCTCGAATTTCCTTATATTACATATTTTACGGTTTTTACGAATTTCGTGCATTTCAAAATATTAGAAAATTATACAAATTTTAAAAATTTTTCAAATTTGTTTCAGAATTTTACGAAATTTGGCGATATAATTAGGTGTGTTTAAACTTCGTTTTGATTTGTTTATGATTCTGTTTGTATTTGAGTTTTAATAACAGCATTTTTTAAACGAACTGCTTCGTAACTCAAACGCCCTAGTATGGAACGGTAAATATAAAATTTTGCTTACTCTTCGGTCACAAGAAGTGCAGATTATTGGGCTGTCTTAGTCTGAATTTTATACTTATAAACAATTTTTCAGTCTATTTTATGTTTCTTTACGAACGAATCGTGGCTGTATAAAATATTTATCATAACGAATACTGACCAGGTTCAACTGTTTATTTGTCGCACTTGACATAATATTTAAATAGGTGAGATTTAGCACCAAATGAACAATAAATAACTGAATAATTAATCATTAATCTATAAATAAATATAAAAGATTCATATTCAACAATGACAATCAGTTTTTATGGAATCATAAGCTATTGGAAGCTAACCTAAAGAAATCGAAAGTTAAAACAAATAACTTTAGTACGAGCAAATCTAGTCTCGAATCCAAATACACAATTACTAGGTACCCGTAAATAAATTATGTTTCAAAGTAAATAGTTTTATTTAATTAAAATTAGACAAATTACTCAGATTTCTGTAATATTAAAATTTTAAAGGAACTTATTATTTTAGGTTGGTGAACCGCGAATTTATGTGTATCTAAATTCCGTTTTTCTCGTTGCATGTTACCGTAATTTTGTAGGTACCTGTACACTGACGAAATCATATATAATATATAATAACAAACTTGATGATCCATTTAAGATTACAATTATATACACAAATTTAACCGTCTACATTTAGCTATCAAAAACTGAAATAAAAAAAAAAGCTTACCAACTATTTACTTTTACGCGCATAATATAGTATACCGACAAAATGGCGTGTAGAATATACGATAATTTTTTTTTTTTTTTTTTTTTTTTTTTTTGTAGATAATATACTAAAGTTTGCAAAAATTAGTAGCGCCATCATTTACAGGGTTAAGACTACAAATATTCATGAATGTATAAAAAAAATGATAACCATTAGAAATAATTATAAAAATAAAATTACGCATATTCAAAATTTGGTAAAATACATAGTATGTACAGTAAAAATAAAATAAAGTTAAAACAGCGCTGTTTAACTAGCAGCGACTGGAACCGAAGCAAATGTATTATTATGTATGTTTTTTTTTTTGTTTATTTTATACTTTGAACGCATTGCGAATAAATGACACTGAAAAGTTTCAAAACAAATATTAAATAATGATCCGTAATCTTATAAAAGGTAGACAGCGCTGAGTGTTACCATAACATTATATTATTCCCTCTATATAAAACATAGGAAATCCGTGCGCACGGGCACAAGAGAAATTGGTGAAAATTCCAAAAATATACGTTTATTTTTCGCAATAACATCAATAAACATAATTTATGTTTTGAAAATATGTTAATTGTTAGAAGCGCACAAAAAAAACCGAAACGAAGAAAATTCAAACTTCTTATTCTTTATAAATAGCGCGCAAAAACATAACTACACACAAATAGGCTCGAAATTCAAGTCCAACACACATTAAAAAATTAGATATTTTCAAAAAAAAAAAAAAATTAATAATAACAATAAACACACACAAAAATTAAATGATCAATAAATCAATTGGTCAATGAACTCTATCTACTGTGAATATATAATAAAATAATAAGATTCTATTTTAAAACATAAGAATGTAACTGATAACAAATAAAATAATTATCATCAATATCATCTTATTTATTAATGTATTTATATATATTGAAATAAGTATACTACTAAATAGTAAACTAGTATGTTAAACTATCATATCGAAATCATAAAAACAAAAAAAAAAAAAATATTCGCCATGAAATAGAGAGCGAATATTTTAGCAAAACAACAAATACACAAATATGTATATTTTTACAAACGGAACACTACATATTGAAGAGTTCAATCACCGCAAAATGAACAAGTGAGTTTGTATTTTATATTTTTATTCTTTTAAAAACAAAAATACAGTGTATATATATATATGTATATACATATGTATGATTGAGTTAACCCATTCAGTCATTACAATTATATTAAACATTATTTATATGCAACCAAAAATTACATATACAATTATGTGTAATTTTGCAACTGTATCCTTACACAAAATAACAACAACATCAATTAAATTCATTGGAACAATGTGCAATGTGCAAAAAACCTGACAACAAGGGATAGCGCAAACATAAAAATAAAAAAAATATAAAGCCACCGACCAGACCGACCAAAACATTTATACCGTTTTTTTTTTTATAGAATAAGCAGAAAATTAAAAACAACAAAATTATTTTAAGAAAAGAATCAACTATCGAGTAAAAGAAAACAATAAGAAGCAAAAAAAAATGAAATTATCATCGTCGTCATAAAATATTCGCAAAGAAATAACAAAACACATACCAACGTCGGAAAGATGAAAATAAAAAATGTTACGTCATAATTACTGTAATTACTGTGCGCGAGAATACATGTCAACGCAGCATCACACACAACACATAAATTCAATTTCTATTAATATTACATTTTATGAATGAATAAATATAATACACTGGCACACACGGCGCGGCACTTACAATATGTATGTTCTTGTGGACATCGACATCATTGTTTTTATTGCGATTAAAGTTCCGTTATAACGTACATATGAAATACATGTAAACACACACACTACACATGTATTTTTTTATTTATTTTTTGATATACACTCATGAAACAGTAACAGTTTTTTAAAATTTTGTTGCGTAATCCAACTCGCCTGTGTACGCCGCAAAATACTTTTGCAAAATAAAAAATTCATCATCTCTACCTACCTACAGACATTTGGCGAAAAAAAAAAAAAAAAAAAAAAAAAAAATGTCTCAGTTTTGTTTTTAATCATTATTATCATTATATATGATACTAATAATAATATTAAGCCAATAACCTCCCACAGATTTACTAAAATATTACACTTTTTCTGTTCTTGTATTTCTTGTTTTTGCTTTTATTTTTTTTTTTTATTTTTTTATTCATCAAAAGGCGCAGACGGACAATTTTTCATTTTATTTAATTCAATTTACAATAAAAAAAAAAAAAAAATGTACAGTACATATAAATAAAACTGAGCGACATTCCATAAAAACGCAACAAATACGTATTACATATAACTTTTATAATTTGTGTATATATTTTGGTTTTCTTTTACAATTTTCGCGTGTCATTTAAAAAAAAAAAAAATAAAACAAAACAAAACAAAAGTATTTTTGTTTGTATATCGCGCAATTTCTCTTTTAAATCTTAAGTCGACGCGGAATGAAAAAACAGACGGTATTTATTGAAGCCATCGATCACCTTTATGATTAATGTTATAAATATTCAAGAGTTAAAAAAAAAAAAAAATTTAGTATTTCGGGGAAGAAGAAAAAAACAAGCCATAAACGGTAAGTCGCGCATAATTTCAGACTTACAATACGTGAACAACAAAGTAAATATTTTTGTGTTGTTTGTTTGGTAAAAAAAAAAAATAAATAGTAAGCAGTTTACCATGATTTTACATCGGGCTCAATTAATTGGTGACAGAAGCTTAATATAGTTTAAAAGCTACAGTTATTTGGCTTAAGTCACAATTTTACAGTTTTGGGTGTTTTTCCAGTTTGCAACAAAAAACAAACTCCGAGCAGAAAATGAGAGCAAAAATGACAGTTTTTTGCAGAGCTGCGAAGTCAGTAAAATAATTCTCCGACTTCGATTCCGACTCCAACTTCCACCTGAAATCAAAATATGTATGTATTACAAATTCATAGTACTGCTCGTATACAAATTCTTTCACCATCAAAAAACTGAAACTGATCTGATCATGATCAGATCATGTCTCATGAAACGACACCAAAATGCGTAAAACTAAAGCATTTCTAAATATACAAGCCGTCAGGTTCAGACCAATTTTAAAAGAAGCTTAATTTAAGGGGGATACATTTTACGATTTCCCAGAAGAACCCATGTAAAATTGAACATTTTTGATTAAAATTTTATGAATGAAAAATACTCGTAAAAGAAAATATTTTTAGGTTTATATTTAAATCAAACCTTTGAGTAGAACATATTTTAAAATCAATAACTTAAATTAAATACGGTATAAAATTATAAAAACGAAATCAATGACGTAAGATCTTACTTACTATTTATCAAAGACTTTAAAATACAATAGACCAGAAATAAACAAACTACGCACAACCACTCTTTAACAACAATTGTAGTGTTTTTTTATTCGCTCCGGATAGCTGATATCGAGAGCCGTCATATAAAATGTGGCTCCCGATAGCGCTCCGTATAAATAGGTAGATCCAAATATTTTTTATATGAAGTTTTTGCTAAACAATTGAATTAAAAATGATAGTTTGATGTTAAATAAGTATAGTTTACCAATAAATAGCGCGTCAAATTTAAATTTAGGCGTAGAAAAAAGACGGCTCTCGATAGCAGCTATCGGGAGCGAATAAAAAAACACGGCTAATAAAAACTAAATGATTTTTTTACATGTAAGAAAAAAAGTTTGTTTTTCCTCTTTAGTTTAAACTCTTTGCAATTTATCGATATTTTTTTATTATAAAAAAAATATGAACGAAAGATGTGACGTCATTAGGTGTAAAGATGTGTTTGTAAATAAAGGGGTTTTAGTAAAACATTAATTAAACAAACCATCCATTACCATTAAATACCTATAAACAAACCATACATTAAGTTCGAATTTTATCCTGACGGCTTATATATCTTGGAATGTTTTGTTTTAGATCACCATTTGCCATCCAGTTGTTGCTTCACTTGTAAATTTTGATCTGATCCGGACCACTATGCGTCAAATTTCGAATTCATAAATAAAATGAGAAAATCAAAACGAATACTAAAGATAAAAATTGGTTCGCAAATATTTTGTTTTTTTCTTATGAAAATTGCTTGGTAGCTAAACCCCAAACAAATCTCGAGTATGTTTAAAAATTTAGAAAAATCGAAAATCCAGATTTACCTGTAATTCGGTAACGCAACTCCTTAAAGAATATTAGGATTTGAAAAGTAGTAGCGCTAGTAAACTGCATTGCATTTTGTGCTGAAGTTGGGTTCATTCCCTAAGTAATGGTTTCATTTGTACAAACACTGAATTGTTACCGAAAGGTCAGATCTCCAACGCTAAAATCATTGTCTGATGCCAATAGTTTTCTTTTTCCAAATCATTTTAGCGAATTGTCGTATAGTGCTACAAATTGGACATTCACTATCTTCAAGCAATCGAGAAGAGTTCCTCGTTTCCCTTATTGGAGAAATCGCTGGTTCTTTAGAAAAACGTGATTCCACCATATAATGAGACTAATAGTTGCTTCACGGTATCCTCAGAATTCGTTCGATTTCAGTGGGTACGTTTTCAGAGTTTTTTCAAACCTTAAACTAGTAAAGGACTAAAGAAGGGCAAAAGGAGCAAACTGTATTTTATTAACGTCCAACATTTAGGATATTTTGAAAAATAAAGGTGAATAATAATATGTGGTATCCCGTTTCTAAAGGGGATTACGAATACGTTTGGTAACTTCCAAAAATAATTGTTTTATATTTTATTTGCGATGTCTGGTCAAATAAAAGCTTTGGTTATCAATAGAATAATCCAACGAATGTAGTTTTACTGTCTCGATCCAATTTAAAGCAAACACAATTTAGAACATTTAGGAGGTATAGCTCACGGCAACTATAGCTGTCAAATTTTTACCAGAATCTGACAAATCTTAATCACTTATTGAAAATTTCCAGCTACTATAATATTAAAGCCAATAGGCTGACGTGTAAATATTTGGCTACGCTGTACTTTTTGTGAAACGGTATCACCCAAAAATGTATTGTCTTTATTATCAAAAGGGTATGCACGGATTACAAAAATTGCTCCGTTCCACCATTAACTTCATTCATAGTTTTCCACAACCACCAAAAAAAATTCAACTTCAAAATTTAAAAAAAGGTAGTTACAGTGTTAAACGTTTGCCTATAAGATCACATGAGAATAAAAAAAAAATTAACGAGTTGACCGCCACTTTTACCGACGATGCCGATTTCTTTAATCAGCGATGTTATCTTAACACTATAGAGATTAGAGGATACCCCTAAAAGTTATCATATTTGGGACAACTCTGGAACACTCCAATATTTTATGCTCTTTAACATAATTTGCGCAATTTAATTTTTCGAATTTGTTTGACAAATACTTGCAAAGAATAAAAGTTTCAGATTCGGAATTTCTCATGTGATGTAAAGTTTTAGAGAATTAAACGATTGTTTCGATCACAACGGATCATTTTGATCAGTTATGTCAATTTTCTTATTCAAAGGCGAGTGCAGGTTCTGAAATTATTTGATTCTTAAGGTAAATTGCGTTTGTTTGAACAGTTCGGGGCATATTACGTTATGGAGGTATTAGAACAATAAGTGGTACGCTTGTTAATGTAATACCCTCACTACAATGCTCACAACATAGTAAAGAAGAATTTTCAGTTTGTTGATATTTAGATTCTAAGCTGGCTATTCAGGAGCTTGGACCTTGGACCTCAACCCTTACCCTTTAGTGGTTACAATAAATAAATAAATATTTTCCAATTATTTGAAATTTTAAATTCGATTGCGTATTTCAAATCGAATTTAAAGCTTCAGATAGTTGGAAACAGATTTGGACTGGGACAGGCGACCAGAGATCTTTTTAAAATCTAAAAGAAGAGTTACTCTAAATTAAATAGCTCCAGAATTCCATCAAAGAGGAGAAGTACGATGGGTAAGCAATGTTCCTCAGAGAAGAGCGCATGAAGTTCATCCATCATTCAGTAAATTTAAAAAAATTATGTTTTATTTAAATTGTGAACTACAAGTAATAAACAACTATTGTGAACATTGTTGTTTGAGAAAGGTTGTGTTATGGCTGTATGATACTCACTTTTTTTAATACTTTAAAAAAGAGGATCGGAGAGAGAGAAAAAATGTGCATACAAAATTATTGTATGAGCGAGTGTATACATACAACATAGTCATGGAAAAAATAATGAAATGTCAAAAAAATCGTAGCTTAATTTTTTTTCTAGCAGTTAATCGAGCAATTGTAGCAAAAAATAATTCAATTTTGATTCTTTTTTTTGACATTTTATGTTTGACATAAAAAATGATTTTGGTTATGTTTCAATTACAAATATTTTGGTATATGGAAATTTATTTGTGCCAAATTTATTTATTATTTTATGTGTACCTATCTCAACAAAATATGCGAACTAGTCGAGAATATCACAATTTTTTGTAAACAAAAAAGAAAAAAAATGCAAAAATATAACAAAGGTTGCATCCACATCCATACACATCAAAATATTTGTAATTTTTATCCAACAAATTATTGTGACCAAAACAACCGAAACAGCCACATAAATTCCCTTTTCCTCAATAACCAGCTATAAATTCTTATTGACGATTAGCAAAGTTGGACAAGTACCTAAGTGGACAAAAGTGGGATATGTGATTCCACACAACAAAAATTTGTAATATGGAAATTGTGCCTATTGAATTTGAATTTTTATTTGTTAAAATCCTAACGACTGCAAAATCTTATGAATCTAATATGTTGTGAAAAAGTGTGATATTTGATTGATTTGGTACCATTTTATAGTTTTAAATGTCAGAAATTTGTGCTTAAAAATTACAATTTTTTGATATTAAAGGAGGTAGTGGTACTATTAATACAAATGTTTTAAAAATATTAAATTTTAGCTTGATTATCAGTTACAACATGTTATATATGACCTAATATAGTTTAGAAAATATTTAGCAACCCATTTATAGTGAATTTAACATTAAATTTCCCCAAGTTTTACGCACAGTTTTCTGGCATTAAAAATTTTAAAATTGTAACCACTGATTCAAATTTAGATTTATAGATCCCTCGTACAGTTTCGAAAAATTTTATCGAATGAAAAAAGCTTTAAATGTCATATTTTACTTTATTTGATTTCCTATTAAAATCTAACGATATCTAATTTAAAAGAATAAACAAAATGGTGACATTTCTAAAAAATGAACATAGTGTTGTCTCCATTGGCTATCTCTGTTTCGCTTTACTTTTTTTTATAGCACTTTACCGCACTTTTTTTAAGTCAGTATCATAACACCATTAGCAAGAAAATTGACTAAAAAGCAAGCTTTTCTAAAAATCGTCGATTGACCGACAAGGGAGCTGCAACAAACCAAGTATGAATCCCTTCAGATACCAATAGACTAGTACAATTTAAACAAATAACCATGGATTATAAAATGAGGCAAAACCTCATCGGAGAGGCTAAAGCGAATCACAAAGCACTAAACAGAGTTTTATACTCGACATCTTGAAAGTTAAACGAGAAGAAGGAATCGGAAATATCCGCAAGATTTCAAGCGACTACACTTTTAATAGCCTTTCTTGAAAATAGTTATTTATTTAATTTATAAATCGTTTTTAGCTGCATATTTAACAAAGGTGATATTTTCCTTAAAAGAAGGAGTTGGGCTATTCTAAAAAACCGTCAACCAAACCAAGTAAAATTAATAAAAATGTTTGTATTTTTGGATAGGTTATAGAGTTGTACCGTACCCGTTATCAATTCTAAAACGCCAGTCTGTATATTAATCATCATTTCAGATCAAAGATTTCAGTTTTCAAGCTATTTAACCGAAACTAAACCAATCGGCATGAAAACGTTTAAATTATATAAGAGAAACGTCATGTGTTAAACACGGGATATTGCTCAAAGGTAATAATAAAACATTTATACAACAATAAATACTATTGCTTAAGAAAAATTTATTTCCGTCTATAATTTAAATTAGGTACATCCGTTTTTTATTTTGTCATTCAGCACAGATAAACATTATACAACCAGACGGTCCATTTACCTATACAAATTTTGATGTTTTGATTAGGTAAAATAGGAATAATTGGTTAGCATCGACACACTGAACAAAGTAGATGATGAATGACTTTAGCTAGACTAGCTTTGCTAAATCTTAGTGTCCCGATGGCAGGGCCTTTGCCCTGAAATATTTTGCCGAATGGTGGAAAGTTTTCAAGGTACAATCTTATAATTCAACAAGTAGACCACTTACTCTTGTTACATTGCTTTTTCTACATTTGCGTACTATAGCCGATCAGTGGTACATATTCGAAAAATAACGTCGAATGCAATAGTAGGCTCCCAGTTCTCGTTTTTGTTTTGTTGTTGTTCCAGTGCTTAACAATTAATACAGCTATTGAAGTCAACAGAGGCTGCAAATATGGATTATTTCAGAATAATTACGGGAAGCTTCGATTCTCCTAAAACTATTTGATATCACTTTTTTAAACATAAAATCGTGAGGAAATTGTTTATTAATTTTTTAAACAAAATTATTATAAGTTCAGAAATTGTAAAGCAATTTAAGGTCGTTGAAACAGATTTTGATGACAAAAAAGGATAATTCAAAATAACTGACCCAATATGCCCGACTATTTGATAAAAACTTCATTAAAAATGACTTAACTCAATGAATTTCAAACGAATTTCGGTCGGATTGACACTGTGGTTTTTTCTTAGGTCAGCTTTCTTAGGTAGATTATGATGTCAAATAGTAATAATACAAAATGGCTGATCCAATATGACTGACGTTTTGGCAAAAATTTCATTGAAAATGACGTAACTCGATCAATTTAAAATAAATTACACTCGGATTAACATATTTAATATGGCATTTGTGAGGTTTCAAAAAAATAATATATCTAGATATAAAAAGTAAAAATGGTTTACGCAAAATTAAAGATTTTTATTAAACATAATTAATTCATTTTTATTCATTTAAATTCATTTTTAAACGTCGATTTCTTCAGTTAATGGAAGTTCGACCGGCTCTTCTTGTTCCTGCTCTTGTTTCAAAAATATTTGAGCAACAACAGAGTATAATTTTCATTCTTTACTTCCTTTCCCCAGTTTAAAGAAATTAATTATTCTATCAGCTATATCCTCATAGACTATGGTAATCTCTTGGTGGATATCCAATCTGAATGATTTTTTGCAAAATTAATTCTATCTCTCACGTTCTCAGATGAAGCTCTTTCTTAATAGTCGCAGATGCCAAAAAATCGTCCTTATTGACGATTTTTGAAATATGATCGTTTTGAGGTGTGGTTTTTCGTTTTACGCCCCGTTTATTCTGGGATTTTTTTTCTTTTATCGCGTAAGCGACCATATCTATTGAGCATTGCATTGTTCCAGCAATTTCGCGGTACGATTTTACTTTATTTCGCAAATTTAAAATCAATCGTCTCTTTTCAGGTGAACAATCAATACCATGCTCCATTTTTATAAACTAAAAATAGTTTGTTGATAAATTTCAATAAAAAGCGGAATTATCTATTTAATAAATACGAATTTTGTAGTTTAAACACAAAAAATTTAAGAAAATTTGAAGACATATTACGTGTCCCTAATTATTTGTCCACTCTTATTTTGACGTTTTTAACTTTTTAGGGTTATTATTGTACATAAATATGTTAATAATGAAGTTCCTTACAGTGAGTTTTAATGCTAGGGCCAAGTATAACTAGTAAATAATAGATATTAGTACAATAAAATCTAGTACTATTCCTACATGTACTATTCCTACATAATTTCATTAATTAGTTCATGCTTACCGAGTTCCATAGCGAAAAATAGAGATAAACCTTAAGAAAAATACTTTAAAACCCAGATTTACGCAGCACACTAAATTAGTTAAATTTGTTGAATTCACTTTTATGATCGCCACTGTATTTATTCATATTTGTTTATATTTAAATATATATATGTACGAAAAAATAAATGTATTAAAGCCTATGTATTTGTAGAATTAAAAACATAAATTGATAACGAATGTGAATACAAAATAAAAACTTATTCCATTCAAAAAGTGCTATGCTATGCTTACAGTATAGTGTACAATCAAAATTATTTGCAATTTTTAGTACGTGTGATATGTTTTCATTTCTAATTGATCCCTTTTTGCTGCATACGAGTCAGTTTATAAATGTATACATAAAAAGTTGTAAACCATTAAAAAAAAAACTGATTATCATGCTTTTTTTATACATATACACAGTTTTATTTCGCTTTTTTGTAGTTGACTGATTACCAAAAAAAAAAAAAAAAAAAAGTCAAATTAGGGAATTTTTGTTTATTTATTTTGCTTTTTATGTATAATATAATATATGTATATATTTAATAATATTTAATTTCATGTTTTTATTTGAAATTGAATTATCAAATTCTAAATATTAATGAACAAGAAAAATACGTTTACTATATATACATACAAGTATATATTAAATAAAATAAAAAAAATTGTTTTTATGATAAAAATAAATTTAATACATGAAAACCTGTATATAATGAAAATAGGTTACAAGTCAAAATCGATAAGCAAGAAAAAATATTCAACCGGAAATGTATAAATTACTGTATAGAAAAAAAAATATTTTATTATTTTGAGTGTACAGTACACATAAAAAAAATATTATATTTAATATAGAAATGTGTAGCAATTACCTAAACCAAAAAATTGTTTTCTCCGCAATTCGGTTTTTAAATAAATTAAATTTACAAAAAAAAAAAAAAAAAAAAAAACAAGCTTTTTAAGAAATGCGAGACAATACTTGAAAACAAACTTACATAAAGTTTATATATGTATATAACTTTTTTTTTCTTGTTCTTCTCCAATTTCTTAAAGAAATTAACAAAAAGAGAAATCAAAGTACTAACTGAACACTTCATGATTCATTCACAAAAAACTTCTTATTGGATTTTTGTTGTTATTTTTTTAATATTTTACTTCATTATTTTATTTGGTTGTGATTTTTTAAAAGAGCATAAAAATTCGATGGGAATGGATGGCTTAAATAAACTTTTTCTTTGCTACAAGATGAAATACTAATAAAAAATAAAAATAATAATAAAACAAAAAAAAAAACGTTGGTATGCAAAAACAATAATAGTAATGAAAAAAAAAATACAAAAATTTATAAATTTCTTATAGTTTTTACAATAGAGGTTCATTCACATTGTAATTATGAAATTTATTTCTTACTGCTTTTATGTATAGTTTGGAATTTGTTGTTGTTGTTGTTGTCGTCGTCGTCGTTGTTATTGTTGTTATTATGTTGCTCAAAGTCTCAAACAACCGCGCTTTGTCGCTTTGGTGTTTGGTGTATCACATACATATATATGTACATAAACAACTTACACATATTTGTATTTCAATTGGAATTATGATTAATTAAATTCTTTTTCGGTTGATTTTAAGATTAGATTTTTCTCAAATATTTATAAGCACTTCAGAGCTAATTGTAAGACATTGTAAATGGTTGTATGTTGTACCATTAATCATTTTGATAATTTGCATTTTTTTGATATCGGTGCGCGGTCCGACATTTGTTATTATGTGTTGTTTTTTTGTTTTGCTATCGTTGGTGGTAAGGTGGTAGATATATACAGAACAAATTAACAACTTTTTTTTTTAATGAACCATAAACTATTTTGAAACCGAGAAGATGGTGACCAAATATTTAAAAAAATACTATAATTACGAAATTACGTCGTTTATAGATGCAATATTATAATATAAATATATATATAATACAATAAATTTTGTATAAACATCTGCAGAGTAACTGATATAAGCTCCAATCTAACAAGCAAGCGCAGCTGGTGTTTACCAAACAATTTTGCAAATCAAGTCCTGGTAATAATTTAATTTTATACAGTACTACATTAACCCAATCACAAACATATAATTACAACCTGTTCCTAGAATAAGTCGTAGCTACTGAAAATATTTAACAACTACTAGAATTATGCGTAGCTTATCGGTAATTGGTGCCACTATCGTTCAAAAAATAAATGTTAAAACTGCGTTCAAACTTTTAATTCAATAACATGGTTTATTATAAAAATATTGCAATATTGCAAACATTTGATTCAATACCGAAGAGCCGAAACTCGTGCACATTCTTTCATATACATATATAAAACTGATACCTTTTCAGAATTCTCTTCGTCTGCCTTCGGTGTACGATGCAGCTACACATTCCTTCTGTGCTAGTACATATTAAATAGAAAAGTTAAAGAAAGTAAAGTAATTTTCGTTGGCACGGAAGATTTCATGTAAAACTGGAAAACTTAATCATTGGTCTAGAGTTTTATTATGACGAAGAATTCCGGAAAAAATGTCATTCCTCCAGGAGATTCGCTTAACAAAATGACGGCAACCACGAAATCGATTAAATCCGTCAAAACACAACAAATATTTCTATCCTTTGTGCTCTAAGTAGACAACAAAAACATAGGAAAGAAACAAAATCAAACGTATTACATATTTTCTTCTTATCGTTGTTATTCATACAACGCAAACTGCGCTCTTACTATCGGCGCTACATATTAACAACACTTTTGTTGAAAAATCGTCAATATATTGTAAGAAATACCACCAGCTGTCTGTCATTCATTGGAAAATGAAGAGGCGATAAAATATTAAGGGGAATCCCAATTTACACCCGAAATTAAACTTTTGGTCCTTAAAATACGTAAAATCCTAAGTGTACGGATCGACAGAAAACTTCATTGTTATTTTTACAATTCACTATGTATCTCACATAGATAGTATACATGCACACAAAAAATGAGTATCGACATAAAATTTAACTAAAAAAAACTACAACCAAAAAGTACTAATGCCCGCCCGTAGATGTTTTTTGATTGTTATTTTTGTATGTACCAAAATAAAAAAAATTCCATACGAAATTATTGAATCACCCTATATTGTAAATATATTTTGACATTTATTGAATGTTTTGATTAATACGACATGTAGGTTATTATTTGTCTATTTTGAATAGGTTTGAGGAATTTTAGGATTGAACATGACCATTTTAACAGATAAAATGTAATTCGTCATCATTAAACCGAATTTTGGCGAGCTACGCGCCTAGATCGAAAATATTACAAAATGTCAATAAGGCGGTTGAGGATACTGCTAAATGCATTCCGCAAAATAAAAAATGGCAAATTACAGGGTTGGTCGAATTAGAAACATTATGAAGATACCTTATTACAACAAAAATTGATTTTTTTTTTTAAGGCTAAGATTATATTTCAATTCAATATAAAAAGCCGAGAGTTCCCTTGAAAAAATGTTGCCTCATGTTTTAAAACTATTGCGGCTCTTATTCGCCAACCTACAGCAACACTATTGGCAATCGAGATTAGAGAAAAAAAATCAGCAACTCTAATATTGTCGGTTGAGCACATCACTTGTATGTATTGTAATTCATTAATGTAGTTCATGGAGTTCCAAAGAGTTCGGAAAATGTTAACGCACGTGTACCTGACGGCTTTGACTTTCGAGTCAGACAGACGTAATTTTTATTTTTTAATTTTCTTTATTCAAAAATAATAAATGAATTTGTTTCTTTTGTTAAATTTAATTTGTACTATTTGTCGGCAAACACCGGAAAATGTATACTGGCATATATTGAAACACGTTGGCGGTTTGAAAGGGCTGGAAAAATGCTTCTTGTATAAGACAAATGAAATGATCTGTATATATACTGGCATATATTGAAACACGTTGGCGGTTGGAAAAGGCTGGAAAAATGCTTCTTGTATAAGACAAATGGAATGATCTGGTTTGCGCTTACATACAAGCTGTGACATTCAGTTGCCAGTTACATTTGCCAGTATTTACGAACGACATTAAATCGAAGAACGCACAAAGAGGGCTACATAGATTTATTCGGAGGGCTCCGAAGCATCACAATCCAGAGTGTCACCACTGGCTGGAGTTTGAGTGGATGGGTACACGGTAAAGCTGCAGACTTATTTTTAATTTTTAAACTGTTAAACCACTTCATCTTACACAATCCATTATGAATGAGCTCCTGCTCAAAATAGATTGTGTAAGTATGGGGTGGTCTCTAAACAAAATTTATGTAGATAAACAAATAAATAAATAACTAATGTTATTTTCAGAATCGAGGCCTTAGCTAAGAGATTTGAGGTTATGGTTCTTCCGAATTACATAGAAATCGTAGGTGTTTTTTTAAACTAATAAATTCATTAGAAATTATTTATGAGAACGAGAAATTAACAAATAAATCATCCAAAAAATTTGATTAATAATGCTTGAAAACGTAGGAATGATAAAAATTAATCTTTTTTTCTTATTCCTGTTGGTTTTCTTAAAACAGGAGCAATGTTTATATTAAATCCACAGAAATGTCAAAATGCCTCAAATTTACCGCTTTAATAACATTATCCAATTTGCATGGTTCACATTTTGGCATAAAATGCTTTTTAATTTACGATTCACTGAATAGTGCAGTTTAGAGTAATATCCATCGCGGTTTAACTACCTAACTTTGTTTTCTAATTTTACCCCTTTTTTATTCAATAACTCCAGCATCTCTATCATTTACAAATCCTACCATTCTCTCGTGTGTTTCAGCCAGAAACCATAGGTCATTTTTCTCATTAATACAAACAATTTGAGAATAGTTCCCGTTTTTTCAAGAAAAAAAAGTTCAGCCATCTATAAGCACTCTTTAAAAAATTCGACACCGCTAAATGGTTTGGCCTCTTTGGAAAAATCTGTGTAAGAGCAAAATGTGAGTGAATTATTTCAAAAATGTGAGAAGGGAAAAATGATGCCGAATATGTATAATTGTTTTCAAACAAGTGGTGACCCCATGCGAAGATGCACAAAAATTCTTCATCATGTATCAAAAACGAAAGTGGTCCTTAGGAATAGCAAAGTTACTGCCTCGATCTTGCTATTAAAACATCAGTAAATAACTTAAAATACACAAAGAAGAATAAAAAATGCTCAAAGCACTCAACAGTAATTGCTTTAGATCAAAAATTATTTACGAATACGATTATTTATGAATTATTTATGATTCACGAGGGAATTGTTGGAACCGTGAAATCAGTTCTGCAACCAAATAATCCAACAAAAGAAATTGATTCGTCTGTCAAATCCATGTGATGAGTAATTATCAATTGCTTAGCAATAGGTCCTTGGTGCAACGTATAAAACTTTCCAAAGCTCTGGAAAGGTTTCCTGTCTTAGACTTTGATTTAACAAATAACAAAGTAGAGTTGGCAGACCAGTTGTACAAGCCCTAATCAATGACGCTGACAGACCATCACGACCCGAACCTTCAGAGGCATCGATATTTTGAAGCGCATTCTCTACATCTAGTTGCGAAAACAAAAATTTAGAAAAAAATGCTTAACTGTGGTATTGTCACAGATGCAAAGCTTAGTGACAGCGCAAAAGATTTGGATTTAGTTGCATCTGAAGCGTACTTTTATCACTTTTTCAAGTGACTTTCTTCAATCTAATCCGACAAAAAAGTTACCTTTCGTTTTTGAAGATAACGAGGACAGGGCTGTTACAACTAATGGTGGCCGGGACTTGGTGTGGCTTTACTTTCAGGGATGGTGCCATATGCCACACAGCCGGTCACGACCATTTTGCGTCAAGTGCTTCGATCGAAGTGTCCGATCGCCATTCGGCGATATCATAAGGCCACCTAGATCGGCCAATTTCTTGCTCAATTATTAAACAAAGAAATCGTTCATTCAATTGAGGTCCACCGTTTATACATTGATCTAACTTCCTAATGTATTCTAGTTTCGGCTACAGCCCTTTATTGAAAGTAAAACTAGTTTTTACCAGGCAATTGTAGTTTTGACTGATATCAAATTTTGACGTTATCTTAAGAAATTATTTTTGTATATAACTTTAAAAAAAAAAATGCTTAAGCTGAACTTAAGCAATAATATCGAGTCGATGTAGCGCAATAAGCCAACAGAAGACTATGGTTTATTTTTGACATTACATTGTAGCGAAATTTCGTAAAAAGAGATTACGTAAGTCAAGGGATGGGTGTATTTTAAATTAGGTTAGATCTACGACTAAATCCTGCACTGTGTAAATTAAAAAAATTCTCTACGAGAATGTAACATACTCGTATCTCTTAATATAATAACGTAACGCAAATATTCATAAGTACTATAAAATATTTTTGCAAACCGGAAGTTCAACATCCTACATTGTAAACAAATAAAAAAATACAAAAAAACTATCCTCTGTTTGTACTATTAAATCACATAGAAGTAGTATGCGTGTGTGTGTGTGTTAGTCCAACACTTTTTTTTTTTTATTTAATAATGTAACAAAATTCCAGAAAATTGTGTTGCTCAACCGGGCCGACCAGAGGCGCTTCTAATTCATAATTAAATAAAATACAATAAATTAATTAAACCATCCGGAAACTTATCATCGCAACTGTACATACACATATAAACATAAATCATTTATTTTTATATATACAATTTTTTTTTTTTTTTTTTTTTTTTGTAAAATGATTTCCGGAATATAAATTTCATTCATAAATACAATTTTTTTACTTATATACATTTTTTTATTCTTGCATATTTTTTTTTTTTTTTTTTTAAAGATATACTTTGTAATTATTTTTTTTTTTTTTTTTAAATCGACAATAGTAAAAAAAAATCGTAATTCTTTCAATCTACATTCCTTAACCAAAAAAGAACAACAAAAACACAAATATGTCGCCAACTGTAAATATGTATTATATACATAATGTAAAATTTTTTTCTCTTTAAATAAACGTTTTAACGTACATTGATAAATTATTATAAGATGTATGATATCCATTGATTGGTTTATTCAACTTTTAAATAAAAATTCCTATATAAACACGTAAGCACGTGATTATCACGTGTATGGTGTATCCGATCGACTGGAGCTGGACTGAACGCGATTGTACGCAAGAAAAAAACATGTACATGTTTTGAACTTACTGTACATTCAATAACTGTTTATTATTAATATTAAATTTTATTATATTGTTGTCTAATGTAATGTCTATCCTTTTTATTTATCAGACATACACTCACACAGACCTATAATATTTATAAAATAGTTGAAGAATTATTATTTCAATCAAAGGAAAGGGAGGAGTATATAAACCACATATATGTATATCTATTACATAAAAACAAGTGTACAACATACCGTAATTTTGACATGATTTTGAAATCTTTTTTTTTATTTAATCCAAGTAGCCAATAATTTATCATTAAAAAATTATCCGACGGCGACGCAAAAACAGAATTTCTTTAGATTTTCTTTTTTCTTGTTATTTTATTATTATATAAGCTTTTTTTATATACTACTTATATTATTAAATTTTCATCTTAGCTATGTACATATTTTATATTTGCAATATTTTGCATTAATTATTTTATTTTTCCATATCAAACTCTACAACTATACATAATGTAACCACATTTTATTAATTTGCACACATTTTAATCGCACACTAAATGTTTATTTTTCTTTGTTTTAAACAATGCTATTTAATTAATTTGAACAAAACTTCTTAATTAATAAATAAAATTTAATATTCCTTAATTTTTTTTTTTTAAATTTATTTTGGATTTTTATAAAAAAAAAAAAATTCTTAACTAAATCGTTAAATCAAAAAACTCAAACTAATAAAATTTTCATTTCCTTCATCGTAACTCGCAAATATCCAACAACAAAAAAAACTTATTTAAACAATAATAAGCAGAAATTCTCTCCGGCCCAATCTCGCTCTCTCAATTTTCGTATATGTACACGCCAAAAACACCACCAATGCACATTTCGTTGCAAAATACAACTTTAGAATAAATAATATTCACTTTACACATACAATATATAACATTATATACAATCTTGTACAACACACTACATTGATGCAAAAATGTATTTATTTTTGCTTGATTCATTTAAATGTGGTAATGCAATTTACGTCGTAGCGTAAACAACAAAAAAAAAAAAAAAAAAAAAAGATTAAACATTTTTTTTTTATATTTTTTAAAAACGCAATAATATTATAATTGCATTGGTATAATATAGCGTCAATACATGTGTGAGCTTTTTCTTATATACTTGATAATATTTTATAAATATACATACGTACGTCCAACATATATAAACGGGGGGGATGTGCAAATTCAAATATGTTTTCATATGAGTGTAGTGTGCCACATTACACGCGATATGTGTGTGAATGCAAATTGTTTTTTTCTCATTTAAAAGGAGTAAAAATTGAACAACAATACGACGTATCCATCACTTAAGCATTGCATTGATTATGGATAATCAATATGACTTTTTTTTTTTGATGGGATAATGTACAACTTTGCAATTGGGAAATTGATGGCGGCCTGAAATATTTTTGGGAGCCATTACGTCAGTCAATAAACTTTAGGTTTAATAAATAATGCGTGCTAAGTTAAAGTTCAAGGCGTATTGATTATTTAATTCATTAGCTCAATGAATACCAACAGAAGATGAGACTTTGATTCCACTTCGTAATAATTTTTTTTTATATACATATATGAAAACTAAAAAAATTGTTTAGTATACTATAAGAAAACTTAGGTTCATAAGCTACAAGCTTTGAAAAATTGAATAGATTGAAAGTTTGCAATGAAGCTTTCAGAAAAAGCATTCACTAAAGAATTATGGAAGCCTTTAGAAATATTAGAGTTGTTTGTACATCTATAGTATTTACATTAAAATCGCAACTCCTAAGCCTCATTTTACGACTAAAATCCATGATCAGGTGACATTATTTTGGAGACGCTAATTTCCCTTTAACAAACCTCAATGAAGTTCTAATAATATTACTAGAGAGTTCCTAATTAAATCAAATTTTGTGCTTTCGAAAACTAGTCCTTTCATCCTATTGGCTGAGAAAATTCTTCACCCTCTTGGCTTTTATATCATTATAAAGTGACCACTGCGATGCTTTCTCAGAGACGCACCACTGGATTTGGTAACACCAAAAAGATTAAATTATGTGACAGCTTCTTATTCATATAACAAGTACGAACCCGTTTTTCTCCATCCCCGCCCCAAAACTCCTTGTCTGAAAATACCAATGAATTGGTCTCATTGGTGTCATCTCATACAGAACGGTCGGCATCTTCTAAATTTGCAACTCTCTCATATCATTAATAAAAGTCTAGAAAAGATATCCCTAGCTATTTTGTTGCCCAAAATCTCAAGACAAGTTAAGATCATAGATCAAGAAGATTTTAAATTTAAGGCACTAAATTCAACTCTAAAAGCCAAATTGGCATTTCCAATTTTGAAACGATTTTCATAAGACCTTTAATACAACAACGATTCTACGTACCACCGAGAATTTATGAACATTGCCAGCTCTTATACAAGGATTAATTGAAAACCAAACGTAATGGTGGACCAAAATCATATAAAGCAAACATGTATAGTGGTTGTGTTATTCCAAGAAATATATAAGTTACTCCTAATAAATGGATTTTGTTGAAACCTTTCGAAAGCGATTTGAAATACAAAAAATTGTTATAAATCAAGTGTTTTACATTTTAAAGCAGCCTTATTGAATCCGCCATTTTGAATTTAATTTTTTTGACTTCAGATTCGTAATCGGCGATCCCAAAAATATTTTTCTACCTGGTATTGTACATTTTGTGTGTAGTTATTTAACAATTCGTAATAGCAGGATAGGACCCGCCATCTTGATTTATAAAATTTAGACCATACATAAATTCTTAATCAGCGTAATTGCGCGAATTGCAAATTTTATCATTTTATTTTACAATTAATTTGTTAATAAACAAATAACAAAAAGTGTAATAGATCCTTTTCAGGTGGCAAACTTTGCTTTAAATTACAGCCTTGGCCAAAAGTATTGAGCACCCTACAAATTTCGCACGTACACGATAAGTATAGCAGAAAACAAACCATTTTGTGGGAGGATGATTTTTTCAGCATCTAAAAAGGTTTAATAAAATGACTTACACAGCTGCTGGCAATAAAACATCTGGTGCAAAAAAATTTGTCATTTTACCATTTCTGTAGTTATTTATCAGTTCGCTACTTTCGCTTATTTTAAACACATCCAGTGATCTAGTGCGCTTTTCGCGTTTTGTATTGTTAAATGTGTGACGTTTGTGCGTCGCCGCGTCGGCGAAGAATTTAGCCCAAAGTGTGTGGTACCAACGGTAAAATACGGCGGATGCAGCATAATGGTCTGGGGCTGCATGACTCTTTCTGGAGTTGGCGAAATGTTCGTGTGTGAGCGCCACATGAACTTTTTAAAATATATAAACGTCCTTAAATCTGCGTTGCTGCCCTCATTTTCAACAATTTTTGGTGAAACGAACATGGCGTTAAATTCCAGCAAGATAGCGCGCCATGTCACAAAGCCGCTCACACAATGGCATGGTTTCGAGAAAAAGGCATTGAGCTTCTGGATTGGTCTGCCCAGTCCCCGGACCTAAACCCCATAGAACATTTATATGGTTAATTAAAAGGTAAAATCAGGCGTCACAAAATAAACACAAAAGAGGAGCTAAAATGCCGCATGCGCCAAGAATGGAACTCTATACGTCCTGAAGAGTGTAAAAAACTTGTCAGCTCTATGTCGAAAAGAATTTCTGCCCTAATTATGGCAAAGGTGGGCCCACAACATATTGGTTTTTTATGAATAAATAGTAATATTAATCTGTAAAAATGGTTTCAATTTATTTCAATTTGATACTCTCCAAAAAACTGTAAGATATCATGGGTGCTCAATACTTTTGGCCAAGGCTGTACATTTATCCACTTTTGATACATAATAGCTCGATAACTATGCTGATTTCAAGTAAAGAAAATGTAAAATAACCCATTGTTATTGTATCACCCACGCTGCTAGGGGCAACGTGAGTTAACTTTGTATAACAAAATATTGAGTAGTCATTGGAAAATTATTCGTAGCCAAATAGAATGAAAAACTATATTACAAAAAGCAGTTAAATTAAAGTAGACTATGACAATTTAAAGAACAGTCACTATGATAAAATGTATTTCAAAATTCAATGCTCCAGTGTGAAAACACAAAATGTAACTATGTATTTCTTATTAATTTACGAAATTTATTTCAACAAAAGTGGATAAAATGTTGTATGCCACTCGTGAGCAAAGACATATTATCCACTCGGGATAAACTTATCCCTCATGGATAATATCTGGTTTTGCTCACTAGTACCTTAAATAACTATTAAAACCGGTCTTCGGAGTCCGAAGTTTTACCATTTTTTTTTCATTATAGGAACTCGACTAAATGTTTTATACAAAATACAAAAGTCTCCTTCACGAGAAAGAATAATTAACCGGGTGGTACGAGGGCTTCTCAAAATTTCTAAAAAGAAAGGTGTACCGAATTCAAAATTACATCTGAAATTTCTGAAATTATACAATCGAATCATCAATTGACTGAGAGCTAGATCGTTTAGCTAGATAAATATCTCGCATATATGCTGTAATGTATTTTGCACAGTGACTACCTATAAGCATCTTTGGTTTTGGTTTCATACCTCATTTAAAATGAGTAATTGTGATTCTTGTTTTTACGTTGAGCGCCCAAGATGTAAGAGTATTACATTAACCGCCACCATGAGGAAGGATCGAAATGTAACGCAGAAAGATCACGTACACTATACACATGATGGCCAGTATTCATCAATTTTCTAGAATGCAGGCGGATTTATGGACCTAAAAGCAATTTTTGCAAAAAGCGAGAAATTGAGAATGAAAAGAGGTTTTCTTATTTCCGGTTAGATTTCGTGAAACTATTTTAATTTATTGACGCTTCTTTTATCACATTTGATTAAAATAAATCACAAAGCTTTCATTTACTTACGTTTTGAGGTTATATTTGTTATTCAGCACAATGACATTTTGCATTCTGAATCAAAATACTTTGTATTGGTAAAACAATCGAGAATGAGATTTTACGCAAACAATTTATAACAAGCAAATCCGCCATATTATTACCAACATGCGATTTGCCATATGGTAAATTATCGAGTATGTGTCCCTATATCGTGTATAAAGTTTAACTAAAGCTTTAACGAAAATGTGGGCAATGAAAAAGATCTCTCTCTCTAGAGTTCTACAGCGTGTAACTTCGGAAGGTGGCAGCGAGTACATGTATTTTTACCGTTCCGAAAACTTTCTGAATATATTTTAGAAGGGACTGATGTATAAAATAATATCTATGGAATTTTACTTATCCTAAATCTTGTCCTCGTTGAACCAATTGCATACTATAAACTTCCAGTGCAAGCAGTATACCGCACTGTTATAATCTTGTTGTGGTTTTGGTTCAATTTTATAACAAATTTTTAACGTGTATCTTACGCATTCGTATTTAAAATCGTATAATGAAAATTTATTGAATCGGGTCCATTGTCCGGTCCAACCGAATCAACTTATAGTGTAGTAAAATTAATCCCTAATAATTGTGCAATAAATAAGAAAATTCAAAATCCCGTATATTTTTCCATTTTTTATTTCTCTATTCTTTCATTATCTCGTTTCAACAAAATATGGACATATAACAAACACACTTTCAAAAAAACGACTCATCTATGAAAAGTGTCCTATATCCATTTTTGACTTTTGGATGAAAAATGTATTTTCCGATTTTCACAGAAAGAAAATTTAATTGGTCTTTCTTGTAAAATATTCAGAAATGTTAGAAATATTGAAAGTTTCTTAACCTCTTAAAAACCATATAAATTTCTTCTAATTTGTAAAAAAAAACACATATTATAACAAGGGAGCCCCGCCCTTTTTCGCTGCGCCCATCAGCGTCCGGCAACAACTGCTCGGTACGCTCGCCAATCATCGATTAATTTATAAAAGTCAATTTTCGGTGACGAATGCAACTGCAAGAAAAAAAACAAAGTGTATGATCGGCCCTAGCAGCAGAAGTGAGGCTTCTAATAGTAGTGCAAGCTCCCGGAATTAGAAAAAAATATTTTAGAATCCAGAACTTACTCCAACAACTCATTTTAGAATCCCAATTCCATTGTACACACATACCATTGGGCACCTTCCACCAAAATCGGTTAAGATATAGACAAGTTAATTGTAGCTAGGGTAAGGTGCTTTACATCAAAAATGAATTCTTGCAGTTTAACGATCAAAAATTCAATTTACTTTTGCAGCGAAAGCATTCAACTTTGTACCGGCTGCAATGTCCTTATTTTGTAGAAAATTCAAAAAATTGGTGGAACCATTAGAAACCCTAGACAATTACAGAATATACCTAATAATTATGAACCTCTTACTGGGATAACGAATTCATTATATGTATAATAATTAGGAATTTAATAAAATTTAGACGTCTTAACAAAGAATAATCTGCTCATTTTGTTGAGAAAGTATGCACTGTGCACTAGGGTGGTCCTTGTTTGTATGGGGCAAAAAAAATGTGGAGATATATAACGGGACACCCCCTAGAAATGTGAGGTTATGCTAAAAACTTAAACGGAAAAAATATTGGGTCAATCGAAGATGGTTTATAGGTCGCGACTTTAGCGCGAATTTCGATAAAAACGGTATTTTTTTTCAATTTTTCACTTTCAAACGAACAGAAAAATGATTTAGAATTTTTTCTCAGCCTAAATCAAAATTGTGGTGAATAGAAGATATATAGTAATTACCTTTCCAAAACATCAAAGATGTTGAAAATCGATTAAAAAATGGCGACTTTATTCCCAATTTCCGAAACTAATAAAAACTCAAATAATAAACGGATTTTTTTTAAATCCTGGATTTTATATTCAAAACTACAAAAAAATAAATAAATAAATAGCAATGAGGTGTAACGACTAAACAAAGGAATATTTTATGATGTCATAAAAATCGCATGAGTCATAGGGACTTAACATAGTTGTGTTTTATGATGTCATTATGATTCATCTCAGTAGTTATTGTATTTAACTCCGCCTACCGCATTAATTAGGACCTGTTATGGCCAATATGTTCATACAATCACATAATATATAAAGAATAGAAATACAAATTAATTTCAGTTTAAATCCAAATCTCGCGTGGAAAGGACACAAATTTGTAATAACTAAATCTAGCCCATTTAAGAGTTTTATTAATATGTATATGCATTTAAGAAAGTGCTACTAAAATTGACAAAATGGCATCAAGTGATGTGTCTTTTTTTTACAATCACCGTACTGTAAAATTAAAAATTCGTGAAAGTGCAGTTCTGACAAAAGTGTCTATTTTTTGGTCAAAAGCACGAATCCCAGTGAAGAAGGAACAACATTCCATTGAAAAATTGGAAAAATTGCAAGATGAGTGGAAAATCTCCTAAAGAATAAAAATAAATCTTCAAAAGTTTACCGTGAACTGGATGATATTTTTGATGACCAGTGAAGATGGAGAGCGTGAGAAAGGCCGGACAATATGAAATTGAAAAAGAAAAGCGGAAATCGGAACGTATAGAGGCAGAAAAAAATCATAAACGAAGATATCTTGAAGAAAAAAGTAAATCAATTCCAACAGACTCACAAGCATTATTTTCGTCATCGGAGAGTGACAGCGAAAATATACCTGATAACGACATGAGCTTTGAAAATATTGATTTGCCCGTGCTAAGCGCAGAAGGAGCCCCTAGAGGAAGCCAATGTTTTATTACTCCTAGAATATTGTCAGCTTTGGATAAGTGGAAGATTAGTGATCGTGCAGCAATGCATTTAATCATAGTGCCGTTGCCGAAAGTTTTGAACATTCTATTGATGAACTCGTTTTGAATCGAACAACACTGCGTTTACAACAGGCGTAGTACATTGGGATGGAAAATTACTCCCGGAGTTATCTGGAACGGAGATCGTGGATCGTTTGCCGGTGATTATTTCTCATATAGATGGAAAACAATTATTGGGCGTTCCCAAAATATCAAGATCAACTGGTTCGGAAATGGCGGAGGCTGTTTTCCAAAGCTTAATCGATACAAGAGTAGCTGACGATGTCGTGGCGGCTTGCTTCGATACCATATATTCAAATTTTAGGCAATAAATCAGGAGTAAATGTTCCGTTATTTGTGAGATTCAAGAATGACTGGAATTCCTTGAATAAAGATAATTTCAAAGCAGGCATAGATGATCCCAACGTTCATATACAATTAAATGATGTGAAAGCGGAATTATCGGGTTTTTGTAAGAACGAATTGGCAAAGGAACATATTTGGGATGATTACAAAGAATTATTGGAAATCACTCTAATATTTTTGGACATGATACCAAATGAAAATGTCCGTTTCCGTCTGCCAGGGCCTATGCATCATGCTCGCTAGATGTCCAAAGCCATTTATATGTTGAAATTATTTATCTTTCGTGAAGAATTTAAGTTAACAGCACAATAACAGAAGAATTTACGGTACATTTGCATTTTTGTCGTACGATTTTATGTGAAAATTTGGTTCCATTGCACTAAAGTAGCTAATGCACCAAAGCCAGATTTGAACTATTTACGAGATATTTATTTCTACAAAACACATAATGAAAAGTTGGCGATGGCTGTACTAAATAAAATGTGTAATCATTTGTGGTATTTGTCCGACGAAAACATCGCATTTTCTTTTTTCGATGAAAACGTCTGTAGTGCAGAGAAAAGAAGAATGGTGAAACAGTTGAATATGATGAGGGATGTAGGGGCAGAGTCTAGTAAGCGCGTCGTGTTGAAAATTGATGATGTGAAAACATTCATTACGAAACAACTGGCAGTGTTTGATGTAACAAAATCTGGCAGATTTTGTTACATCAAACACTGCCGATTTTTTTAAACGGTTCAAGATTTCCACAGATTTCTTCAGGATGATAATTTCAAGAACGGAATGAAGATTATTTGTCAAATAAAAGTCGTAAATGATATTGCAGAACGTGGTGTTAAGTTAATACAAGATTATAATAAGAAATTAACAAAAAATGAAGATGAAATGCAGTATTTACTACAAGTCGTAAAGGACTACACACAAAAGTTTCCAATCCAAACCAAAACATCCGAATAATTTGTAATACTTGAGTCACGACTTGTAATACACGAGGGATTTTTGACTGATAACTAATGTGTTCATTTGTTTGACACTTAAACGCAAGGCCACTAAACTGATAAAACTAAAATTATGTGACGGTCTGGGAAGTATTAAGTTCTAAGTAAAAGGTTACCCCTGTTGAATGAATAATTAGCCCTTGAAGCGTTCTAACTTCGGCTTCGTAGGATGAAATAGTAAGAAGATTAGAGTTTAGTTAACTTTGTTCGAAAAGTTGAAGAATATACTTCAGAGGGGTACACTTTACTTCGATACATACATACATTTAACTGTTCAATCGAAAGAAATTTCCATTTTCATTTATTGCGATTTCATACAGCCTATGTTAGTAGTAGCCTATTAGTATTAATGTTATTGTAGCGAACCGTTAGTATAACAACGCAGCGCCTTTTGTGCTCTAGACAAGAAAATACGTTGTACGTTGACACGAGTTTGATAAATCCCATAATTGTCTTTAAATAAATCTCTCATATATTAAACTCTTCTAGACGAAAATTAATTTAAGAATTTCATAAATTTAAAATATCTTTGAGTATCAAATTCAAAAGATTTCCTTAATTAAAAATATTCAAGTTAAAAGAATACCAAATAATCAGAATATTAAAATTTTAGGATTATAAATTACAGTGGTACCTCGGTTAGAGAGTATAATTCGTTCCAGGATCTTACTCGTTAACCGGGTCTTCCTCTCTTCTCGTCACTCGTTTTGAGAAACGTAAAACGTCGCTCATTAAGCGAGTCAATTTTTTGCAATTTGTTTTGCTCGTTATGCCGAGGTGCTCGTAACGCTAGGTTCGACTGTATACATTTAAAAACAAAGAGATTTGAAAATTTTATTAACCTTAAGATTTTAATCCTTTTAAAAAAAAGTTTTTCAAATTTTTTTCAAAATTTTTAGAATTATAAAAAATTTGAAGACTTCTAATCGGAATAATTTTTATTTTAATTTTACGATTTTAAGAATTGAAAGATGTTTAGAGTTTCATCAAATTTATTAATTTTGAATTTATTTTAAGAATTTCAGGAGCGTCACGAGGATAAATAATGATTTCACCAAATTAAGAAAATTTAAGGGTTTATATTTTTTAGAATAAGGTTCTTCCAGAAATTACCAAATTTAAAAAATTTTAATAAATTTTCGAAAATTGCAACAAATTTCTTGAATTTCGAAATTTTACCAATTTAATGGATGGCGATTCTACTTTAGTAGACAATATAACTTTATAAAATATTTTATAATTTTCGTTATACACAAGGTAACGTTCGAATAAATTACTATTGCAACAAAATAGAGGGCCGATTTCTCCACAACTACAAATAGTATAGATTTTCAGTTTAGTTAGTTTCAGTCAATTTGCATTAAAAACATATAAAAATATAAAATTCGTCTAAAATACAGAGGAGTAAAGACGCTGCAACAAGCTAGCTCTTAAAAAAGTTAGATCTGACTAACGAAAATAATCGGAAACTTTCCCAAAATTTAGACTCTCTAACGTTATTTTCTCAAAGCTTCTAAATGGCTGAAAATGTTGTATCAGATCTTCTGAATACTAAAATTTTACTGCAAGCCGATTTTGCAGTCATTTAATCTTATCCTTGATAAGAAAGATACCATATTTGGAAGTCTGGATTATAAATAGTCTGAATTTTAAACAGTTGTCACGGCGAGGTTTTCATCGTGTAAAGTATCTTGAAATTAATATTCTCAGAAATTGTCTAGGATTTTGATTGACCAACGATTACATACTTTGATATTCAGGGGCATTTTCCATATTTCAAATTAATTAATTAAAACACTTTAAAACACTAAATATACTTGTAGGTACTTTGTGACCAAATAAACAATGATTCCAAAACATTTAACCGAAAAAATCAAGTACAAAATGTATCTTCAAATATAAACTGACCAAAAAATAAAAAATAAATATTAAAGGGAGTCAATAAATTTATAATTTTACAAATTACAATTTAAAATTGGCTAACCAAAAATAAATGTATTGTATTGTTCCTGTAGGACTGACATGTACTAGAGTACAAACATAGATCAGAGCACCAATGTACTTAGATGCCGAAATTGTTTTTGTTCCCGAAAAAAACCCTAAAACATAATTTCTTTCACATGAACCCATTCAATCATAAAAATGAATTATTTATCGTTCGAAGAAGGAAGACAAGTTTTTTTTTTAATTTTTGGGTTATTGTATTGTTAAAATTTTGTATTTTTTCCCCATCCATTTTGATGAGGTCCCTTTCTTTTCTTTTTTTGTTGTTGTTGTTTGTAACTTAAAATATTTAAGGATCTGGGTTCCGGTGTATGGGAAACAAACTGAATCTAAAACATCTAAAATACCTGTATTTTGCTATACTTTAATATTTTGTCTCTTGTATAAGATTTCAAGCACCGTAATGTTGTTGCTTTAAAGAATTAGGTATTTGTACAAAAATTGTATATAAAATAAAATATGATGTGTCAAAAGAACATGCATTAAAATAACAAAGGGATAAGTCACAATTGTATCAATCAAGAGATAATTAAATTCATAATGTGATACAAGTATTTAAGCAGTAGAATAATAGAGCAAGGGGATATCTGTTAGAAAAAGAAATAGTGATGGTCAGTTATCCAGTTTTATGTAGTGCAATTTGCGGAAGTTTTATTTTTGTTTTTGATACAAATATTCGTAAATAGTTCATATTGTAGTCTATTGACATTTTATATTTAAGGGCGATATACTATACCGTTTATTTTTAAATTAATGATGCCACCACCATTATTAATTTGCCATAAATATATTTACCTGAAACGATAAAAAAGAAAAACTTTAATTAACACTTTTTCCAGGTAATATTTATACTTAAATATAATTAAATAACGGTAATGTAAGATAATGCAACGCAATTTGCAATACTCCTCCTTTTAATATCCATTATAATAAAAAAAAAAAAAAAAATTACGACATCTTTATAATGGAAGGTAAGAAAATTTGAAGAGAGGAAAAGCAAACAAGGAAGCTCAAAAAATCAATATGTTACATAAAAATGTCGTATTTTCTATTTTGTGCGTCACTTGTAATTTTTTCTCGTGTACACACACACACGCAAATTCAATTACCCCCTATATTTTTATGTACATAATTTAAAAACGTTTAGGCAGGCATCACTATTTAAAGGGGTAAAGGCAGCAAGCAAAATAGTAGTAGGTACCTAACTAAAAACATTTGTACGTTTTAAAATATTTAAAAGAAGGCAAAAATTAAAATGGTGCTCTAAAACAAAAACATTTAATGAATACATTGAAATAGAATACAATGCAAATATTTTGTATACGCATGTTACATAACACAATTGAAGCATAAATCAAAATCATTTTTTTATGATTCACATGTTCCAATAATAGAGATGACTGACAAAACTAATGATATAATTAACATTAAAACTGATGTGAATAAAATATCGACAGGAAATACCTAAGATTTCTAGACGATGATACCAGTTTATGTTTATGAACAAGTTTCTATTAATTTATAAAATAGTAACCGTAACAGATTCTGTGAATTTTGCACGCAAATATCTAACCACAACGAAACACTAAAAATAAAAATGTTATGATTCTTCTGTCTTTATACGGTCTTCCGCCTAAAATCCATAACTTCTCACATTTATTGTAAAATTTAATATTCATTTTTGATTTTTATAACTCGTAAAATGATTTACTATATAATTCTCTGTATTTACTCATTCCTATTGTTGTCAAAAATATATTTTAAAAATATTTTTAATAATCTAATTAACTCTTAAAATTTGTTTGAGTCAAAAACCGAGTTTCAAACTTTATTCAAATTTATTTCGACTTCGGCTTTGTATTTTTCTGACTTGGTTTTTTAAATATTAGGTTTGTCATTTCTTAAGTTTTTAATTGTTAATGATATTTTTTTTATTATAAAAACAACTTTAATCTAGTTCATTAGAATTGTTACTCTCGTTGTTTCAATTAATTTTGTCCTTTTCAATAATTTATTAAGATTTTTAACGAATTTGAATTCTCTTTCACGAAATGGGAGATGCGTTTATTACGACTAAGCCCTACGTAAAATATTCAAATTTAATTAGTTGCACCTTGACCTCAATCAAGTGAAATAAACAAAAATTATTTTAGTAAATTAACTATTGAAATATTAACCGACTCTTGTTCTTTCAACACCTATTCAAGCCAATCAAGTGCATTTTGTTTTTAATAAAGAGCAGCAAAACTGCAAAGTTATTTTTTTAATTGGAGGGCACTATCAAGGTCATATAGAAGTCAACTTATTTTGTACAGGTATTACCCTCTAGAATTAACGACATTTTATCAGCAAATTGCAAATTGAGTAAAGCGACGGCGAATCAAGAAGTAGCTCGGCTTAAGCCGAGGGTTTGCATAAATCGGACTACGAACCGTATTATGAAAATTGTGGATATTTTAAGCAAATTTGATAATTCTAAATACTAAAGTTCAAAAATCGATAAGATTTGAAATATAGATTTTCAAAAGCTTCAAAATGGAATACAACTTATGAGCTTGTAAGGAATTGTTTGAACTTTTTTGTGATATTTTAATCTAATGAAGATGACTGCACAAATTCAGTGATAATAAGAAAAATATTAAATTATTACATTTACTAGTTCACAAGCTTGTTGTATTTACAAGCAGGAGATGGTTTAAATTAGTTAATAATTTAACCCTATAATAAAATGTGCCAAAAAATTTCAGCTTAAATATTATTCTCGGGTCAAAGTAAAATATTTAGTTCTATTAATTATAATTAATATTGTAATTTAAATTTAATAAATATAAAAACATTCCCGATAATAAACTTGGTGGTATCAGTAATCCAATCTCACCTCATCACGTAGGATAAATGGTGACCCCGACTTGATTTCGTCGGGGTCACCACTTATCGAGTAATTGTATGTGGTGTGTATAAAACGCTCTTTTTTCTTAAATAATAAGTAAACTTTTGTTGTTCGAAAATATACTTTGATAATTTTTTTACTTCATTGAATTTTGTATTTTATGTGTCGGGGTCACCACTCAACGAGTAACAGTTTTTGGTGTTTATAAGTTATAAATAATTCGCACTTGTTTTAATAAATAGGTTGTAAACTTTTTAAAATTATGTTAAGAATAAATTCGAGCACGAAAAGATGTTATCGAGAACAAATTGTCTTCATTGTTAAACCCAAAACGAGGGTGAATGTATAAAATGAAACAAAATGTCAAAAGAGATTTTTTTTTTGTTTTTTGTTGTTTGTCTATTTTTCAGCCTCTGTGCGGAGGTTGACTGTAATTAGTGAAAACTGAATGCGTTGATTGAATGTGAAGTTCATTTGCGTGGGATGGTAGAATCAGAGACAGTACATATTAACATAGATTTTTCGTTTTATTAAAAAAAGCAAAAAAAAACATACTTCTGGTATTTCCAATGCTATCAACGCATTACCTTATAAAATACACCGATACAACGATGAGATTGGAAACAATCAGAAATTCATTTTGCTTGTTCTTTGTTCTTTCTAAATGGGAAATCTATTGTAAAATAGGTTGTCTACCAGATTAGAATTACCGGCCGTATTATCTGCAAATGAGACCTCCCTCATTCATAGGATTTTGTCGTTCTTTCCCTACTTAAAGTACTGTTAGTTAAATGGTTTGATCTGAACAAGCTGAGGCCTGGGAGACAGTTAAGCTCAGAATAAGTTAGGCAATAATTTGAGACCCTCAAAAGGGACATTTAGCGATACTACAATGTTACACCGAATTATAGTTATTGTCACACATTTCATTTCACTTGTTTTACTAATTACGATTTACAAGGTTTGTTTTTATTTAATTAGTGTTACCAGATGTATAATTTCCGGATTTGGTGGTTTTGTATTTGTTTGAGCTTCGTTTTTTTTACAATAGAATTTTCTGAAGAGGAATTAGCAGGATTCCTCGATATTATACGAATTTTGGCATTGTTATTGCTACGGACGGAGATTTATCGAAACTTTCGATATTTTATGACATTTTTCGAGTTTTTAAGCTTGTTCGATATTGGTTTCAGCATTTAATTGCCTTTAAGTATTTCAAATGTTGTATGTTATATGGTAATAAGTTAAATTACAATCTCTTTCAGTTTTGAAAATTGAACAATAAGCGAAAAAAATTAAGAATCTCACATTTGTTTCCTCTATGCACCAAGAAATGTCAAAAACACAAGTTCATTAAAAAAAATGCATATTAAATTATAGTTAGTCCGTTTAGATGAACCCATTGGCCATTCACCAAAAATACCACACCAAAGAAAAAAAATATTTTGCTTACATACGAGTATGTATAAACAATTTTTCCAAACTAGTACGAACTAAAATATTTTGGTTCAAAACTGCAAAACTAAAACACAACGCAACACAAAATCACTATACAAAGAAAAGGAAAAGGAGGTTGGATTATCGCGCTTTTTTTTTCTGTGCTTCATGCATAAATAACAGAAGGAATTCTAATAGCCAAAAAATGTATGAGATAACCAGTTACCGAAAAATATACCAAATTTTTATTATTATTTTTTTTTTTAAATTAGCAGTTTTAGGGTTCTTCTAACACACATAAAATAATACAACATATTTGTGCCGTATATATGTTGCGCGCGGACCTTTCGATATATTAGAAAAATAAATAAATAAAAGGTTAGAGCAAGTATAATATGTAATATAATGTGTATCTATATACCTATACCTTGATTGACATTAAAGAATTTTTTAAATTTTATTTATGTTGTACAACATAATTTTTTTTATTTTTATATACTATTTTTACATTTCAGTTGAAATGAATAATAAACAAAATTATTAACACATATACATGTTTAGAGTAAATGTTTTTTCATGATGATGATCATCATCATCAACGTATCACCGTTGAAGGTAGTTGTACACCGCGAAAATAAATTTTTGCACATGTGTTACTGAATAATAAATAATCGTATGTATATACCATATATCTGCATTGACATATAAGCAATTTTTTTTTTTTTTTTTGGTAATTGAAAAGGGTTAGATAATCTATTCATTTCCTCAATGTGTAAATTTAATATATGGTGAATTTTAATATGCTTATATGTATGTATAATATGTTAAACAAATACATGCCATAATTAGATAATGAAATAAAGATTCATGACTAATGTGGTCTTAAAATGGATAAAGGCGAATTTGTAACAGTGTGTGCGCAACGAGGAAAGGTTGAAATGCTTGTTAAAATCGAAAACTGCTGAAATGAGGGGAACGGTACCTATACCAGTCATTTTTTTTTTTTTTTTTTTTTTTTGGGATGGAGTAATTTTATTAAATTAATCGATATGAGATATATCGATATATTTATTGGATATTTTTGAAATTATATTTTACGGTCATTACCTACTAAAATACCAAGGAAATCACAATTACGTACTGAATCAAATCGACCAACGTCCCATAATGAATTCCAAAAACAAAATACAAAAGGTTTTGTTGGCCGAAAAACTTCAAACAGTAATGCAATAAACGATAAGTTAATGGTCAACCTAGTATAAGGTACAGTCCATGAATAAACATTGGAGGAATGACTTTGAGGGTAGTGGAAATTAAATACGAGCCCAGTGCAACAATGCCAAAAGAAAGCTATTAGACATTTTTAAAATCGAACGTTTGAGAGTGGATGTGGTACAGATTGTTTTAAGCTTTAAAAAAAAACATTTAAAAATATCACAGATATTTTCATCAAGTTTCATTCATAAACCTACCACGCTATTTATTAATTTTGCTAAATTATTGATTTATATTGTCAACGTTTGCTAAAGTTTCAAGATTTCGTGAACCATGGGCGTCATAATATTAATATAAAAGCTCCAAATTAGGGAAATTCCACAAATTTTGAGGAATTCTAAGGGTTATTTCAACTTAATATTTTCTGGCACCACATTTTAAAAGTATAAATTCCATAGAATTTGTGAACATTTTGTAACAATCTACCGAATTACAAGTCATGTTTTTGTCCAAATCCAAATTCGGAATTTTCAATAAATTTAAAAAAAAAATTTATTCTTATGCACTTATCGAAAACTATTTTATTTAAACAATTAAATAATAAAAAAAGATTTATTAAACGGTTAAACTATGTCCAATTTTGGCCTTGTACACAAATGAAACTCTCATTTTTCAATTCCTATTTTTCGACCAAAATTCGGGTGTATAGAACAGGGATGAGGTTTTGGACCTCTGTATAAAGTTGTTAATTTCTCGCATAAAAACTCATTAAACAAACAATTTCAAATAATCCCTTGAAATTCAATAAAAACACTTTCATATATACTGCCAAGCGGTGGTCTTAAAGATGTTGAAGTCATTACGTTTTTCGAAAATTTCCAAACTCGGCCACAATTTCACAATTTTGTAACTTACCGCGAAGATTGGTTATACCGAGATGAGTAAGCAACTACGGTTCACTATAAGTCACAATTGTTCTGAGGGCGCCTTTTAAAAGTTACAATTTTCAAATTAAATTTATAAAGGGTTTTAATCAGCTTAAATAGTGAAAATTAAAGGAAACAACTTTTTTCGTATTTTTAGTACGTTTAAAATATTATTTCGCAAATTCTTAGATAAAATTAACCAAATAGGAGGAGGACTAGAAAAAGTGTGAAAATTGTAAACTGTGGATTTAAAACTTTCAAATTTATTCATTTGGTAAAACTAGAAAAAAACGCTTACATAAAAAAAATGTCCAAATTCTAAATTTCTCGAAGAATGCGAAGATTTTGTCGTCCTTAACGCTACACAAATCACAACTTTTACCGCCTCATATTTCCATTTTTTAACATCTATAGGCGATCTGCCTTTGCATTTGCCAACATTAACTTTAGGCAGGCCTAGAAAATATATTTTTCATGAAACTCATTTTGGATTCATTTAGTAGTTTCGACATTATCTATATGACGAACTTGTAATTGGTCTGAAATAATTTTACAAGATATTGATCAAATTGATCTTAAATCAGAATCTTGAATAAGTATACTAACCATCAACTACTCGTATACATATTTAGTAGTAACCATCTTAGGAACAATAATTTTGCCCACAACTTCCATTTTATAGTAATCAGAGCTAATTTTGACACATTTATCGAAACAGAAAACAGAGGAAACGCCTTTTCGACGAAAGGGCGCTTATTGGTATGGCTTTTAGTTAAATGGCGCAGATATGACATTTTTCGGTATTATTACTAGCGATAAGTACGTCGAAATTCAAAATTATTTCAGAGTACATATTGGGTTAAAAAATTTCGAATTTTAAAAAAGAATTGAATTTTTTGGCGTCGTAGTTATTGGAAATTCTTGACATTATTCAAAATTTTCGAGATTCTTCGAGTAATTTACCAGCAATTTTTATTACAGATTTGCTTATGATTGTAGATTATTCGAGATCACCAATAAGTTTCTTGAATTCTCGAAATTATGTTAAACACTTTTCCAAAATTTTCAAAAATTTGTCACACTTTACAACCCATTTTATCTTAATAACAAAATTTGTTTCGGAAACCTGGATATGTTCACTTTATCTAAATATACGCCTACACCTGGTCTGGTTTGAACATTTTAAGTGATTTTCACAATTTGCAAAAATGCGTCGAACATGTCATATTAATAGTAAAAGTTGTTTCGGAAAGCTTGATCTGTCCTCTTTATGGAAAAATAAGTCCACACCAGATAACATCTTTGAGATTTTCGAAAATGGTCATAGTGTAGCAGCAATTTTAAACAGGTTTAGCCTTTCTCACAATTTTGAAAAATTTGTCACACTTGTCCAACCCTTTTTATCTTAATAACAAAAATCATTTCAGAAAACTTGACTTTTTTATAATTTTCAAAAATTTGTCGAACATGCCAAAGTCTTTTTAATTAAATGACAAAAAAAAAATGTTTTTGGAAAGCTTCATCTGTCCACTTGAAAATATCGCCTATACCTGGTTCTACTGGTTATTTACGTTTTTTTATACAGCCCTACACTTTTACAGTAAACGTACAATTTTCGATAATTTGTGTAAAATATTTTCCAGTCTCTTGAGCTTGTTCGAGATTATTAAGGTTTTTTTCTATATCAGGTTCAAGTTTAGTTTGCATTGATTTAAGCTTAGTTGCAAAATATGTACATATGTATGTATGTAGATACCGACTTAGAGACAAATAGAAAGATTTTCGATAATTATCGATTTAGGGAGAGATTATCTTCTTAAAATGTTCGGATCTGTTAGTGGTTGCAATAAAATTATGTTTTTTTCGCTTAAGCCGGATACGCGGTCATTTCCCAAAATAAGTGGTTGTTAACTGAATATTTAATTCTTTGGGTATATATAAAATTTTTTGGAAGTTTTAAGATTTTTTTGTTATCAGAAATTTCACATTAGTACTTTACCATTATTTATAATTAATCTCAGAAACAAGGTGGCTGCCAAATTTTTTCATTACGCCCGTAGTAATTGGTTTTGAACGACATACAGAAAAGATCAGTAGCTCTGCCGTACTAAATATATCTATCTAAGATAAATGATGGTGAGTTGCATTTATTTAAAAAATTGATTTGCTCTTCAATTTTGGAAGCTTAAGTTTTTGGTTTGTTACTGGAATCAATTCTTTTTACTTTGCATTCCTACTGCTGGACTTCTTTTAAATGCTGTAAAACTGGGTCTAAGGAAACTCGATCAATAGGTAGGTGTAATTTCCTTTTTTACCCTGTCGCCTGCTTCCTTGTTGGGAATATATTTATTAAACATGGCAGTTTGTAGGAATTTACAACTCTATAAGAAAATACCGAAACGGAAAATTATGAAGCATATATGTATGTATGTATATTCCTTTTTTTTAACTACATATTGTTAGTTATTATTCCCAATTTTTTTAGGTTAAATAAAAAGCAAGGAAACCCTCTTTATAAAATAATAATTAGGGCAAAATTCCTTTGGAATTAAGTCGAATCTCTATGCTAATCCGAAAAAATTAGTCACGTTGATGAAAGTGGCTTTAGTTATTATTGCTATGAATTTATTGTACTTTATAAGTAACGTATGATCCACGTGGGTTGAATTCCCCTCACGTTGCCTGCAATATGTTGATACTACTACTCTCTAAAATCGCAAATGTGAGTGTTTGGTTTGAATTCTTAGAGAAAAGACTTCCTTTTTGCATTTTTGTAATCATCTTTTTTCATATGGTGGCAGTCAAGGTGTTAACAGCCAGGAAAAATATTTAATTGCATTTGATGCGTTGATTTACGGAAATTTCTTAAATAAATAAATTTGATTAATTTTGTCTTGGTGCTAAGACCAAATCTAAAAACTTCATGTCAATACAGCTCAAATCTTAGTGATTGATTTCACAGTAAAACCAAATACATAATAAATGAGAGTTACATGATTGTGTCTACATAGAGATATGTATGTATACAACACTAAACAAATCAAAGTCTAACCGTATATACAAATTTCTCGTGAAGCGATGAAATTTATTTATTCCGCCAAACCCAAACCCCGAAGCAGAAAAACTAAAAAAAGAAAAAAAAGCGCAGAAATATTTTCAAGCCGAATGGTATTCTTTTTATTAAAATACCGTTCTAAATCTTTTATAGTCATAAAATTTCTACATCAATTCTTCTCCTGGCTTCTTTTTTTTATCTATTGAGAAAAATGTGAATAAAACAAAAGCAAACCTAAAAACTACTAAACTATATAATAACAATAATTTACCATGATTAATTGATATGCGGCAGTACAAATAAATCCAACCAAGAATTTACCTTCGAAGCAAAATTAAACTATGAGAATTTTTTTTAAAATATATATTAAAAAAAAAAAAGTAAGATATCCTCATTTCTAAGAATTTTTTTTTTTTTTTAGAATGAATAATAAAACAAAACAAAAAGGATGCAGATTATTGATGTCTTATATTTAGAGCCTTGTTTGGGCGTTGTGATTTATAAAAAAAATATAAATATTACTCTGGTTTCCTGAACCATTTCAGCATTATATAGTTTTAAAAAACCAAAAAAAAAAAAACAAAGTATTTAACTAAAGCAAATTTTATGACCTTCGGTGTTACACAAAAAAAAAACAGCGACGAACATTTCACCTTGATCAGAAGTGAGGGAAGTTTTTTCTACATTCAAAAACAGTAAAAATATATTTAATAATAACAATATCACGGGCTTTTTTCAAGGTAACTTCTTGAATATGTGTATAAAAATATAAAAAAAAAATATTTCTTTATTCATCTTAAAAATATTTCATTCTCAAGAAAAATAATAAACAAACAAAATAATAAACAACCATAGTAATTGCGTTACGTTTTTTTTTTTATAATATATTATACAAAATAACTCTTTCATAAAACTACAAAAAAAAACTATTTGAAATCGGAAGTGAAACTTGATTAATTATTACAAAACAATTACGGAACAGAAAAAAAAAACATAAACCACGTGTTGATTATTCGCGACATCACATAGCGTAAGAACTATTAAATTTATTGTGGGACCAACAAATTCTTAGTTTTTGTTTTTTCATTCAAAATTCACAACATCACTAACTAAATATAAGATTACACCATAAAAAACACACACATAACACATATGGTAATAGAATTGTAGTTTTTTTTCGCATCTTTATCTTGAGATCATAATTATTTTGCCTTAAAGGAAGTCGAACCCATCTAAAACGAAATATCTCATTATAATCGAATTGTGTGTCTGTGATTATAAAAATAAGAAATAAAAAAAAAAAAAAAAAACAAAACCAAAACGAAACCTAAATTTTTCTTTTTCTTGATAACATTTTCGAGTTCTCTCTAATAAATTTTCAGAATTACACCAACAACAAAACATGTATTCAAAATTTACAACAACATCTTTTCTATATACACATATATATATAAATATATATATTATATATATATATATATATATATATATATATATATATAATATATATATATGTTTGTAATATGTATATACATAAGAAGTAAACAACTCAAGACTATATTATACTCAAATGCATTTTGGGTTTTGGTTTTTAAGAAATTTGGCGGTAAAACCAAAAATACAGAAAAGAAAACGAAAAACACATTGCATTTCCTGGAAGGATAGAACAAAATACTAATAAATCCCAATAAATAAATAACAAGGCCAACAAAAGAAGAAAAAATAAAAATCACAATCGACGACTACAACCCAAACTCTTCTATACTCCTCTACTAAGACGGAACCCGAGAAGCAAGCACAACACACAAGGAAAAAAATGTTATGTATAATACAACAACAACAACAATAAATAATTAACAAAAACAACACACAAGAAGAAATAAACATAATAAAGCAGCAAGCGCGATTTGTGTGTAGTTTCTGTTGTAAATAATACAAAGCTATTCATAAATAAAGATAGTTTTAAGAAATTTTAAAATGCAAGAATTGAATAAATACGAGAGCGAGCATATTCGTTGTTTATAAGATTAGAAACTGAAAAAAAAAAAATGCATCGCACATTTTGTGCTGCTGCTTTATTTCGATGGAATTTTTGTTACAATATACGTACGTTGTTGTTTTTGTGATAAATTGTGAATGTGATGCTGCCAAAGGTATTTAGTAATACGAGATTTTTTTATGCGAATATATCATATATGTATATAGATATATAGAGAAAAATAGTGGTGGGTTGCAAATATGTACATGCCTAAGATTCTAAATTTAATTCTAAATTAGATTATAAGTTTAGAATACGGTTTTTTAAAACTTGATTTCCATCAGAAATCCAAATTAAGAAAAGCTTTGTATCACCGATCAAATATTTTTTTCGTGTGACGTATTAATCTGGCTATTTAAATAAGTTTCTGTTTTTCTACGCTTATAAATCTTTAAATCTTTCTCCAAGCACGCCATCGCATCATCTTTCCTCATTTTATTTAGAATTTTTATGTATTCTCTTAAGCCTCTGAAAAAATAATCTTCCTGTTTGTCCCACATCGTATTTAACGATTGGTTCTTCAAAGTCAAATTTATATTGGATGACATTTAATTCTTCTAAATAAAATGTATTCAAATAATTCAATTTTATTATGAAAGTCGACACTAAAATAAAATATTTCCATAAGTTACATTCTAACCATTGATAACTAATCGTGTGGTGTCTGGAAGGAAAATCCGACCATTTATTTTTTAATAAAGCGCAATTAATGAGCGGCAAATTATTTGGCTGAACTCGTTCATTTATTTTTATTTATTTATCAAGATCACACACGGCCGTGTAGCCAGCCGATTCTCTAAAAATATAGAAACCTGTATCTAAAATCAATTATGATTCACCATTTTGATTATTGGTTTTGTCATCACGTGGAAACACTTTAATGATCTGAAAGTAAGAATTTTTGAATTTTTAAAAACTCGGTGTTATCCTAAGCTTGAAGAACTTCATAACTTCATAATCATTATCTCATATGAAAAGTGAACAATTTTCGAAAAAACATCGCACTTCTATAAAGAAGTAGGAGTTTTCTCTACCTTAACAGTACAATTTGAGCCTTCACGAAAATGAGAAATTCAGGAATACTAAACTTGGAAAGCTACTTTTCTATTAGGCCATTTAGTTTTATATATTGTGGCTTAACTGAAGCCTCCTATCCTGGATATTTGATTATTTAATATTAAAAATGTAAAAAATCGCCTCTAAAACCGGTACCAGACGAATTAAGAAGTTCAGGGATACTAAAAAAGTGGTCGCACTTCAACGCCTCTGGAACTATATTTTTCTGTTAGGCCATTAAGTTTGTCATATTCTGGCCTAACTACGGCCTCCCATCTTGGATATTTTTTACTTAAAAATGTAAAAAATCTCTTATAAAACCGATATCATAGGAATTGAGAAGATTAGTGAAATTAAACAAAGTTTTCTCACTTGAACGCACCTGGAACTATGTTTTTATGATAGACGATTTAATTTTGGATATTCTGGTCTTGCCTCCTATCTTGGGTGATATTTAAAAATGTAAGAATTCGCTTATAAAACTGATACTAAACAAAGTTGTCGCCCTTGAACGCACCTGGAGGTATATTTTTCTATTAGGCTATTTAGTTTTACATATTCTGGCCCAAATGCAGCCTCCTATTCTGGGTATTTGTTACTCAAAAATGTAAAAAATCTCTTATAAAACCGATACCAAACGAATTGACAAGTTTGGAATACTAAACAAAGTTGTCGCTCTTGAATGCACCTGGGACTATATTTCTCTGTTAGGCCATTTAGTTTGTCATATTCTGGCCTAACTACGGCCTCCCATCTTGGATATTTTTTACTTAAAAATGTAAAAAATCTCTTATAAAACCGATATCATAGGAATTGAGAAGATTAGTGAAATTAAACAAAGTTTTCTCACTTGAACGCACCTGGAACTATGTTTTTATGATAGGCGATTTAATTTTGGATATTCTGGTCCTGCCTCCTATCTTGGGTGATATTTAAAAATGTAAGAATTCGCTTATAAAACTGATACTAAACAAAGTTGTCGCTCTTGAACGCACCTGGAGGGATATTTTTCTATTAGGCTATTTAGTTTTACATATTCTGGCCCAAATGCAGCCTCCTATTCTGGGTATTTGTTACTCAAAAATGTAAAAAATCTCTTATAAAACCGATACCAAACGAATTGACAAGTTTGGAATACTAAACAAAGTTGTCGCTCTTGAATGCACCTGGGACTATATTTTTCTGTTAGGCCATTTAGTTTTACATATTCTGGCCCAACTGCAATTGTCTATCCTGGATATTTAATATTTAAAAATGTCAAAAACAGCCTATAAAGCCGATACTATAAGAATTGAGGAGTTCAGGAATACTAAACAAAGTTGTCGCTCTTGAATGCACCTGTAACTATATTTTTCTGTTGGACCACATTATGACATGATTATTTTGACTTTTGTACCTTTATTTATTCAAAGTTTGGTTTTGTTTTTTGATGTTATTTTAATGAACCATTAAAGTCTTAAATACCAATATTTAATGTTTTCGCTTGAATGTTTATAATTTATTAATTTTCACTAACATATTTACTATAAACAAAAAGTTAGAACAAATTTACATAAAACATCCAACTCGTCGCTTGAATACAACATTAGTCGCTCGTAAGAACATTAATCGCTCGATTATTCTGCTTCTTATCAGCGAAGGGATTATAACCAAGACGCATAATAAAAAATTGGTGGGCCTCACCTCCATAGGCGCTCTCTTGAGGTGAAGCAAAAAGGTTTTTGTTTCATTTATTTGTATATTCATTATATAAAACGTCGATATAATGAATTAACTCTGCCCAGGAGAATCCGTAATGTCCGTTTGGTCATTAAACGGTTATACGTATAATTGGTTAGAACCGGAACTAAACCGAGATACTCTATTTACGGACTTAGTACTTAGTGAAAATACAGTTAAGAATACAGAACAAAATAAGTTTACGAATAATAAAAAATCTGATCGGGATCAAATCATGCTTCGAGAAACGACAAAAATGCAAATAACTGTTCGGATCAAAGAATTGTTAGCGAAAATGCTCACTTGGGTTTATACCCACCCCAATAACTAAGAGATTTTGAGACATTTTTTTTTGTAATTTATTTTATGCAACTACTTAAGGCAATAAGGTGATGATGACAATATGGACCAATTTCGGTTGTGATGTGTCATTAATATTTAATGTCAACGCCTCACATTTAGGCGAAGTTTCCTTTGAATTAACCTTACAGATAGAATCTCAAAATTAGGACCAAAAACAAAATGGGTGAAAATGTTTGTCTAGTTTATCCGAACTTTGTTAATATCCGTTATATCGAGATTTTGAGACTGCGATTTAATAAAACCGATTCAGTGAATTTTTCGAGTTTAGTTAAATCGGAATTATTAAACCACTGTCTGTCTAGAGTGAATGAATTAGAAAGGGATATAAGAAGACTAAACCGTAAAAAATATTGCAAATTACTTTAAGATCTGGTACTGGAAAAATGCGCAAATAATACAAAAAATATCAACATTTATTTAATACGATGAAATATTAATTGCTGAAGAGGTGATCTAATTACTGGTTAACATGCTAACTACCTAATAATGATGAAATGTGTCACTTGACGCGTGATTCGGTGACCTGACTGACTAGGAATCCTATTCCCGAGAGATTCTCCAGGCCTACTGCAGATAGGATTTGTTAAAGGATCTAAACATAATAACACTACTTTAGTAAATGTTATCATTCAACTATCTACAGCTCGATAGTTTTTTTTTAGTTATACCTTAAATCTCCTCCGATTCCCATTTGTTAGTATTTGACCCATTTCAGAGTCTAGAATGTCATTTTATTAGTAGGGATAAGTTCTCTACTCATTTATTTAACTTAAAAATGAAGAAGATTTTTATATTTTAATTTTTACCTTGAATTTGGTCAACTATTTTTGACAATTCTTGAAAATGACCTCTTTATTTCAGGAGAACCAATAATAGCTGACCCGGACATGGCCAAAATGGTCAAGATTTAGGATATTTATTTATTTCAGTATATTTATCAAATTACAATTTAGATAAAAACGCTGCATTCCGTCATCAGCACAGCCAAATTTCATCCGGTAACGCTTGAATTTATGGATAATTCACACCTTGACTTGGTTATTGGCCAATATTCAAACTTCGAAAAAATTACCACTGCAAGATTGACCTGTTATTTAACGCATTGGATAGTCGAGTGGCGAAAGCAAGCAGTATTCTCGGACGACAGCAAATCTGAAACAATCTGTAATCAACTTCATATGGCTTGGAATGACATCCCCAGAATATAACTGCTACTCCATCGGAGCAAAAGTCTCCCACTGTTAAAATAAAATCAGGTATACAATTTTTCGAATTTTCATTTTGCAAAACACATAAAACTAAAGCCTTAATGAAGTAATCTTTAGTTTCAATTTTTAAGAGAGTCACTTTGAATTCCGTCTGGAAGCTTCGAAATTCAGCAAATTCTTTAATGTTTCTTATTGGTTCGTGATTTTGAACCTAAATTGTTCGAAATATCTGTAAAAATTTGAATCCGAGAAAAGCGGTTAGTTTGCGCTGTTTGACAAAAATTTTTAAAATACTAAAATCTCGCGTGTTTTTAAAGTTTTAAAAAATTCCAGTAATAATTTGAAAATGCTCAAATTATTAAAAACGTTCAGCAACCCAAGCAAATAATTCTGACCTAGCAAATGTGTTTACATTTTACAAGCCTCTTGAACATTTGAAATGCTTTATGTTTAAAATATAATTGCTCGGAATACTAAAAATTTAATTTATCGCTATAGGCCCAAATTTCAAATGATATCTTTCAGTTAAAAAATGGTAAAACAACGTATTGACGCCCAAACCCCTCTTTATGGATAAAAATACCAGAGCCAAAAGCATCGAATCACAAATATTTAAAGCCTGGTACAACATATAGGAAGAAATATAGTTTGAGGGAGCTTAAGATTCAAAATTTCTAAACAATAGGCCGCTGAATAATTAAAACTTGCAGTCTATTATTTAAACCCAAAAAACGAAAATGACTTAAAACGTCGAAACTTCCTAAATGTTATGTGTCTTATTTGATTATACTAAATAAGTAAATAAACTTCTTTTCTAATGATGTACTAATAAAGGTAACTCAAAAGATGCGGCTCTAATTTGTACTGTAATAAACTAAAGATGAGTTCTTAAATAATAATTTAGTTTAAAATAGTAAAACCCACAATTGGCCTAAAAAATCACAACACTATTGCTGTCTGGGTTCGATCCCGAGATACCACTTCATTATCCTATACAACCGGAAGATGTTAAATGGTTCGCTATGTCAAGAAGTCATCATCGTCGACAAAAAACTTCGGCGCTTATCAAAAGGTGGCTCACCTCTCGGAGGTCAGTGCACTATTCGCTATCCTTTAAATTTCATATACCAGATCACAAATTCTCACTAATTCCCTGATTTCGCTATTGTACAAAACTTGTCATGTGCAATAACCATCGGACATAAAACTGATTAAATTTATTACACTTAAATTTGTCTAAAAATCTATTTTTGCGTTCCCTGGTACAGTGATGAATGGGGTTTTCAGTAATTTTCAGTAAAAATCAATTCGTCATTAAATGGCTGGAAATTTTAGATCGATCTGAACGTTATAATAACGAATGGCAACAATAACGAATTTTAGTTTTTTACTCCAAAAATTCATGGCCTAAAGCCTTGGTGATTTCCAGTAAAAGTCAATTTCCCATTAAATGGCTGGAAATTATAGATCGATCTTAACGTTGGTAAGCATAACAATTGCGAGTAAAACACCTATCATCTGGGCTATCTATCGGACCACAATAACGAATTTTAATTTTTTGCTCCAAAAATTCATGGCCAAGCCTTGGTGATTTCCAGTAAAAATCAATTTCTCATTAAATGGCTGGAAATTATAGATCGATCTGAACGTTACAATAACGAATGACAACAATAACGAATTTTAGTTTTTTGCTCCAAAAATTCATGGCCTAAAGCCTTGGTGATTTCCAGTAAAAGTCAATTTCCCATGAAATGGCTGGAAATTATAGATCGATCTTAACGTTGGTAAGCCTAACAATTGCGAGTAAAACACCTATCATTTGGGCTATCTATTGGACCACAATAACGAATTTTAATTTTTTGCTCCAAAAATTCATGGCCAAGCCTTGGTGATTTCCAGTAAAAATCAATTTCTCATTAAATGGCTGGAAATTATAGATCGATCTGAACGTTACAATAACAAATGACAACAATAACGAATTTTAATTTTTTGCTTCAAAAATTCTTGGCCTAAAGCCTTCGTGATTTCCAGTAAAAATCAATTTCTCATTAAATGGCTGGAAATTATAGATCGATCTGAACGTTACAATAACAAATGACAACAATAACGAATTTTAATTTTTTGCTTCAAAAATTCTTGGCCTAAAGCCTTCGTGATTTCCAGTAAAAGTCAATTTCCCATTAAATGGCTGGAAATTATAGATCGATCTGAATGTTAGTAAGCCTAATAATTGCGAGTAAAACACCTATCATTTGGGATATCTATCGGACCACAATAACGAATTTTAATTTTTTGCTCCAAAAATTGATGGCCTAAAGCCTTGGTGATTTCCAGTAAAAGTCAATTTCCCATTAAATGGCTGGAAATTATAGATCGATCTTAACGTTGGTAAGCCTAACAATTGCGAGTAAAACACCTATCATTTGGGCTATCTATTGGACCACAATAACGAATTTTAATTTTTTGCTCCAAAAATGTATGGCCTAAAGCCTTGGTGATTTCCAGTAAAAGTCAATTTCCCATAAAATGGCTGGAAATTATAGATCGATCTTAACGTTGGTAAGCATAACAATTGCGAGTAAAACACCTATCATTTGGGCTATCTATCGGACCACAATAACGAATTTAATTTTTTTCTCCAAAAATTCATGGCCTTGGTGATTTCCAGTAAAAGTCAATTTCCCATTAAATGGCTGGAAATTATAGATCGATCTGAACGTTACAATAACGAATGACAACAATAACGAATTTTAGTTGTTTGCTCCAAAAATTCATGGCCTAAAGCCTTGGTGATTTCCAGTAAAAATCAATTTCTCATTAAATGGCTAGAAATTATAGATCGATCTTAACGTTGGTAATCATAACTATTGCGAGTAAAACACCTATCATTTGGGCTATCTATCGGACCACAATAACGAATTTAATTTTTTGCTCCAAAAATGCATGAGGTGTATTGTAAGTCCCAAAACTGTCATAAATACTTGCAATAGTAAGGTGACAAAATTACTATTGTGCAATACATTTTGTAATTCATTTTAGAACAAGGATCAAGATGACTTCTACAAGATGTGATTATTCTGATTAAGCGCAGATTGACAGATGCAAGAGGTTGGCCAATTTGGAAACGTTATTTCGAACCAATATTGATTTCATTTAAAATTAATCGAACTTGTTTATTATCCCTAGAAATAATTACAAGTTATAACCAATGACTTTGATTTAATTATCACGTATTTCATTATGTAAATTTAAGGTGGATTTTAAAAAATTAAAAAAGCCAGCAAAACATAGTATATAGTTAAAACTGTTATACTCCATTTAAAAACTGTTATACTGTGGTAAATAAGTGTCATTTAATAATAAGTGGCATATCTGTTTTAAATGGTAAATCAACAAATAAAAACTGTTATAACCTTAAAAAACTGTTATACTTTGTTTATAAACCCAACCGTTTCGAATGCAGAGTTTGCAAACACTGTTAAAAGCACATTTTACAACACAATATTATAATTAATATTCCAATTTGCGTTACTAAATACTGTGCCCGATGATGAGAAATACATTTTTTTTAGATAAACTAACTACCTAAGATTGGGGCATGGCATTATAATATTATATTTAGGTACAAAACAGAAAAAAAAGCCGTATAATTTAAATTCGAGGCGAAGAAAACACATAAAAATTTAAATCTCATCAAACATAATACCGCGTGCGATGGCGCCAAAAAAAAAAAATAAAAAATAAAGAAAAAAGTTCATTCACCAGTGTTGGGGCTCTAAGGAAAATCATCGCATAATTTTTCCTCAATTTAACATCTCCCTTACACTCAATATTTTGATTTAATTAAAATTTTTTTTTTTAGTATTTAACTATTTTAATAAATAGTTTTGTGCAGAAAAACAAATATTTTTAATTTTGGATAACCGTAAAAATTCGCCACAAGAAAGAATTAACAATTTATATAAATGAAAGAATGTTGTGTCATTAATTTTTTTTGTTTTTCGTTTTCTGCAAGACATTTTTACTTCTTCTTTTACTCTTTTGAATACATACATACATATATACATACATTTTTGTTGTGCTCTTGGAAAATTTTGTATAGAGAAGTAACACTGAGAGATGACGACAATGATGGAATCGATCGAGTATTTATGTATACAAAAAAATGTATAAGAAATGGTAAAAGAATTAAGTTTGATCTTAAATATGAAGATGACACATCACAATTTTATAATTTCGTTTATTCTAATGACCATTTTTTGTTTCAAAAATCAAGGAAGGAAGTAAAATATATTAAATTTCATTATTATATAGTTAAGACTCATCGTGAATCATGTAAGTATATACTTAGATTGGTAACAGATATGTGATTAATATATAAATGTCTGTTTTCCAGAAGCGGCTACTCATTCATCGACTATTTATGCGAATTTGAACTTTAAATGTCTGTATTTGTGTATAATCCAAATGTAATTAATAGCTTTTCAAAAGAATTTTTGTTAGTCAAGTAGCTAGTTTAATAAAATGTTTTAATGAGCCAAGGTTATGTATTTCGTGCGACACCATTTAATTTTCTTAAATGAAAAACCATTTTGTATTGTTGTACTGATCTAAAGTTCAATCAATCAAAAAAAATAAAATAAAAATAGTAATAAACGTCTAGAACAATCATTAAATGGGGGTTTGGCTTGTCAAATATATATGTACGTATTTACGATAAAATGCCTGTCCATCACGTTGTTTTTGTATATTATTACTTAATTATGTCTATACATAAATATTGTATATATGTATGTATGTGTAGCTGGGTTGTCCCATATCGTCTATATAGTGGTCTAGACGCTGGGGAATTCATCAAATTTAAATTATTATAATTTCGATCAAACCAAAATTATATAATTTGATTATAAAAGCCGCGGTTTCAATTGTATGTATGTATGTGTGGGTATTACGAAATAACCAACAAACGATGCAACATAAAAAATTGCGTGCTTTTTCTTTTTCACGACACTATCTATAAAATCGGTTCTAATCTACAAAAAAACGATTTTTTTGTTAAACTATTAATCACGATAATTCATTAATCAACGGCATTTGTACATACATATATACCGCCAATTAATTCGCAGTCATTATTGAATTTGCTAAAACAAACACACAATACAATTTTAGACGAGATTTAGGGCGAATGATTAATAAATATGGTATGTTTATTTATGTACATAATATGGTGTAGTGGGAGTAACTACTCCCATAAATCTCACCCGAGATGAAATTTTATGTATTTCGACATATCTGCGCATATTATGATGTTTTGAAATCCAAAATTTTTGTTGGGATTCTAATATAAAACCAACGTTATAAGATAAAAAATTAACCGGAAGATTATGTACTTCCGATATACACTAAAATATTCCCATACATAACGACAAACATTAAGTTTAATTCCCATGTTGGGTATTTTTAAAACCGCAAACCAAACAGCAATTTTCTGGTAGATGGATTCTTGAATTGAAAAGATAACATTTAAAGTAAATTTTGGAAGAATTAGGTCGAGATGTGACATATGTATATTTTTCTCTTTTTATGGTTATGGTTTTTCATGGACGAGCGTTTTAGTAAATTTAACAGATTATGGGAAATGGTTTCTAGAACACCATTATGACTAAGTTGGCCAGTGCCCAGTTTATTGGATAACTGTCTCAAAGTCCAAAATAAACTTTTAATGAACGAATTTACAAATTGTTGAGTGCTTTTAGTTCAATAATGATAGTTTTGAATCCCGAACTTTAATTCATGAAAGTACACACAAGGAAACTGTAAACATAATTCTCACCGCTAAGATTTTAAATAAGTTAAAAATCAACAAAATGCACGGCATCAACACGAAAAAAATGTTCTTAAGGTCGTTCAAAACGAAACCATGCAAGATGGGTTAAAGATATGATTGATGAACGGCAATGTATTACAAGAAGTTAACCATTTTAAAATGGATTACGACTTCAGTGAACCTATGGTAATACATCGGAGAGCACTGATTTAGGACTAGAATGTATGGGAATTCATGAAGACTTAAATTCTCTCGAGCCTTTTACGGTTTTAAAAAACGTCTTGGTGCGGAATGAATTCGGTTAATTTAATTCGCCTTCAAAAGTGCTGTACAAAACTAATACCAAATTTCACTTCACTTGGCATTCATTACTGGATATTACTGGATATACGAATTTCTACGATTTTTATAAAAATTTACCAACCAATTAAGAGCCTAATTTTAATCTAGATGTAATCCAGAAATAGTTGCTTTTTTTAATGAATACAAAACCTTAGGCATAAGTAAAATTAATTAAGTGATTGAATTTTAAATACAGGGTTTAAGTTGAGATAACTAACACATTTTTTATTTCTTGTTATCAGAAGAGTATTAATAACGTAAGCCTTTTAATTAAAACTGACATTTCAAATATTTTATTTTTTGCTTCATAATGGTATAAAGGAGTAATTCGTGAATTTCCGATGCATTAAATGATATTCCACAGGTTTTGAGTTGTAAATGTTATGATTTGTAAATACTTATACACTCATTGACAAAATTATTAGGTACTCCTATTAGGTACTGAAAACCTTAATATTTTATTGGCCCGCCATGATTTTTGATTACTTCTGCAATTCATCATATTAAATTTTCCACAAGTCGCTAAGAGATTAATGGACTAAAAGGTTTCCATTCTTCTAGTACTATTGATTTCGAATAGACAATCGATGCACATTTTCTTGTGCTTTAGGTAGAATCGTTTACAATTGCGTTTAGATGGAAATTTTGGGGCGGCCATTGCAATAAATTCATTTTATTTTACTGAATCCGGTAGATTACTAGCTCATGCCAGCCCAGAAGATGATTGTCCAGAGAGAACCTGAACAAATTGGTTAGAATTATCCAAATAAAGGTAATGGTGAATTTTTATTGCTTATTATGCGAATTGTATAAATACCGTTTTTTAAATAATTTCTCAGCTCATTTAGAACTGATAGTAACGGATCTTTCCTAGTTTTCCGGCTTTTTAGGCCAAACTCGTCGTAACAGTTTTCGCTTAAATTGGTACCTGAAATCTGCTACTTATAAAAGCAGCTACAGTCTTCCCCCGTAAATAGCGCCTAGGCGTTTTGTTCTAATGTAGCAATAATTTTCATTTTTTCAAAGTCTCTAAAGAAAATCGTTTAAAGCGCCTATTCGAATAAAACGCCTATGCGTTGTATTTGAAATATTCATTTAAAAAAATAAAACTTGTCTTATTAAATAATAATTTATTTATACTTTATTTCGTTTTCGGATTTTTATTTCAGTATCACATATTAATTCAATATATTGCAAAAAAATTCTTGTATCGCAATACGATTACATCTTAAGACCATAGTAGTTTTCAACTTTTATGATCTGAACTTCTTTTAATGGATTATCAACGCTAAACAACAATTCGTCAAGCTTACAACAATCTCTGTCAAGACTTATCACTGTTATGTTCCAACTTTCTACAATCGACACAGCATAGATTTCAATATTTGTTTCAGTATTTTGCCCGGCTTTTAAAATACGTTCATCTCCGTCATCAACCAAATCAGTTACATTCAATTTTAAAAATTCTAGTATTTCAGCAACGTAATTTTTGATCCAGTCTTCAAATGATGTAGAAACCGATTTTAACTTTTTTATGCACTCGAAAAAACTGGTCGATATATTTTCCGGCCAAAAAAAGTTGCAGTCTTCAATGTTTTCAAAAAAACATTCAGTATTCGTCAAAACAGTTTTTCCAAATTTTAATATCCATTCACAAATGTTAACGTTTTCATTGAAAAGTTCTTTTAATGGAGTGTGTAATTTTTCGACATTAAATTTGCTTTTATCAATTAGACCGCAGCAAGTAAACGCTTTTACCACAGTTTCACTTGAAAGATTTTAAGTAAACCCAACTACCCATTCAGAAACAGTTTGATATGACGGCATTTTCGGGTTACCTTGCTTCGTTTGTTTACCCGGATCATTAATTGCTTCACTTATATAATTATCATAGCTATCATTGTAAAAATCTTGAAAACTTTTGTTACAAACCACATCTAAGGGTTGCAACAAACCCGTCATTTTCGGTGGTACAATGGCAATAAACAAATTGTGTTTCTCATATGGGTTATTCTCCGCTAATGCTATGTGAGGTCCATAGGAGTCAATAATTAAAAGTACTGGTTCCCGAAACAAACTTGTCTGTGGTCGTTTCATTATGACATTGGTTAAGTAGTTTTTGAGTATATCACTGCTCCACATACCAGTGTTATTGACTTCAACAATACAGTTACCATCTACTTTTGGAATCTTCTTTAATTTAGAAAAAAGTAAATGTGGTTTAAGGAATTGTCCATCCGCCGAAATAGTAAAAGTCGTTGTGAATTTTTTGTGTGAAGAATTGGCTTTCTTCATTACCACATTTCGAATGCCTTTAAAAGTTATAGTAGTTGAAGGTTCACATTCAAAATAACGTGGCACTTGATCCATATTTAAAATATTTTTATCTTCGATTTTTTTTTCTTCAATAATTTTTTGAATTCTGTGAATAAATTCTCTAACTATTCTGTCAGAACCTTCCGGTAGAATACGGCATGTGGTCTGTCGCCTGGAAACTAAGTTATAGCGAACTTTAAATCGGCTAAGCCAACCCGCAGACGCCTTAAATTCTTTATATATATCGCCAGAGAAATCATTTTTTAAGGTAAGTGCCATTGACTGAATATATTTATCCTTAACGCGAAGACCTTTTTTGTTTCTCGTTTTAATCCAGTCGATGACTTTAGTCTCCAACTCTGCGAACTCTGTATTACGACCACCGCCGCCCAAACGCCTCGCTACTCTTGTAGAAATATTTGAGTTATTCAACGTCTCGTGCAATTTTTCCTTATTTTTTAACCAGCCACGTATAGTTGAAGTAGTTAAATTATACTTCTTAGCTAAAGCAGCAAAGCCTTTTCCAGCCGTGTTGGATTGGTATTCTTTGAGAATCTGCATTTTAAAATTTAAGGAATATGATTTCCTTTTTGTTGACATTTTGACGCCTATAAATAATAAAAACAATGTACCATATAACGGTTCTCTATGTAATTTTACTTTTACCGGCAAATAATATTCGTCTAAATAGTTTCGGATCATAGTCTTAAAATGTAAAGAAAACTTATTAAATATATTAATTTCACTTCGTCCTCACCTTTAATTGTACACTTTCAATAACACTCCGAATTTCTATAACACAGTTATATAGAAAATTTCAATCAGAAATATAAAAAAATAAGTGTGGCGTTCAGTTGTTGACGAAAAGTCGTTAGTTAATGCGCCAAAATCTGACGTTTAATATTAAGTAGTGCCATCGTTCTTTTTAGTTTATTTGCTGTGAAATAATTAAAGTGTTATCACAGTACATTTTTTTAAGCTATTTTGGAATAGAGATTGAGCAACATAATGTTTTTTTGTAATTCGAAAAAAGGAGGAAAAATATGTTCAATTAAATATTGTCATTTTTCAAATTTTTGAGAAGTTTAAAAATTTAAATCAAATAAAACGCCCAAGGCGCTCTATTTGAATAAAAGGCCCAGTGAGCGCACTATTCGTTTAAAACGCTTAGGCGTTTTTTACGGGGGAAGACTGTAGTGATAATGGTAATTTTTTCCTGTTTGTTATAACTGCCCGTTCATACCACCGATCTTCTCTACCGGTTGTCTTTCGTTTTCAACCACTTCCTAGGCTAAAAGTGGTAGAATTAATCTCTGTATGCACAACGATTGATATCTACGCATGGAAAAATAAAATAAAAGTGTTGGAATGGCCGGTCTAGAGCCCCGACCTAACTCCCACTGAATATTTATAGGACCTTGTGAAGAGGAAGATATAAGCAAAAAACTAAGAAGGAAATATACATCGATTACTAAACAGAAGGAAGACTAGAAGAACAGGAAGCTTTAAATTCATCGATCTCTCAGAAGAAATCAAAAATCAAGGTGGGGCAACAAAATATTAAGGTTGTCGTTAATATTAAAAAAAAATCAAAAATGCAAAACAGGGGTGCCAAATAATTTTGTCCATGTGTGCGTATATCACACACCAGAAGTTTTGAAATTTTGAAAATTAGCAGCGTGGTATAATAAATTTCGAAATTTTATTGTAAGTTTTCAAATGTTCAAAATTTTAGAAAATAAAGATTTGTTAAAACTCCGAATTTTATAATTTTAATTAATTGAGAAAAATAAAACGAATTTTAAGAACTAAAGAAAATTTTAAGAAATTTACTTTTATAAATTTTACAACAATTTCGAATGGTACGTAGTTTATTAAAATTTGGTCGAATTTTTAGTAATTTTACGAATATTAAAAATGTTAACAATATTTAGCCAAGGCAGCCAGATAACACAAAATTAAATAATGCTAATGTTGGTGTTTGCCGGCTCCTTAAAATAAAATAGAAGAGGCTTAATTATAAATGACAAAATGGCGGGAACACAAATACAAGACATTACATTGGCAATTTGAAGTGTCTCAAAAGATTTAGATTTTCGTAAGCTGCAAATTTTTATATTTCCGTTGAAATAACAGGAAAGCATTTACTTAAATTGGTTCTGACTTTCAAGCCTTTTCAAGCATTTCATTTTATCTGTTGTTTAAATTGAATTCCTATGGGGAAGGCGACCACAATATTAGTTGGATTTATATATTAAGCGACCTGTTGGAAGAAGCAAGAAAACCGTAGGGAAGGGATATCGTTACACTTTTTTAAATTGTGTATAATTATTTTTATGTAAGCTCATTCTATTAAAAATGAATTTTTGCTCAAAATATAGGGTCAAATTTATTTAGACCCTGAAAAACAGAAACGCTTCTCAGCAACGTTAAACATTGCCAAGAGATCAATTGATACAAAAGGCAAGTATAATACAGAGGAGTAAACGGAATGGAAATTTATCAAAATTCTGAAACTATAGTTTGTAATTGCGGTATAATTCAATTCGAGACAGCTAGTGAGTGTTTAATTTTCTTTAAATTTCGATCAAATTGAAATTTTATTTAGTAACCAAACTTTATTAACATAACATAAAAAATCGAAGACATATTAGACTTTCCCGATTGTTTCTCCAACTTTTATATTCCACAAATATTCTATGAAAGTCCCAGTTTCTAACACAAAATTCATTGACATATTATACGTCTGCGTTTGAGGAATTCCCATCAATTTTAAAAAAATTACATTTCCGCCCCTTACTCATTCTATCTTTCTCATTCCTCTGATAAAGTTAAAAATTTCATTAAATTGTAGATTATTGTGGTTAAGCAGAGTATGGGAATTATGATGGGGAGTATCGATTTAAAAAAAAATTCAAAATTTTAACATTTGAACGTTTAGCTGAAATGATTAATGGCAGAATCGGAAACATTGAGGGTAAATTCGAGAGATTCTATAAGAAAGTTCTATAAACTACTCGAATTAACTAACATACACACCATCATTTTTCAACCAGCCAAGTAATTTTAGGGTATATTTTTTCATATTAATTGCCCGGATATTCTTGGGAAATTATTGAAAAATTCCAACAGGTTCAAAATAGTTTACCAAATTTCGAGTTAAACCTCTGAGTTTCATATTTTTTTGAATTTCTGTCAGACTTTGTGCTGTGCATATTAAATTACATAATTAAACGAATTTGATAATTAAGAAGGACGCCCTAAAATATCATTTCTATTTTGAAAGTTAGGGAGGAATTGGCCACTTAACTAAACTATTGAATTGTCATACAAACAGTAGTATTGAAGTTTGGAGGTCGGCCAAAGCTGGTAGAATGGCAAGACAACTATGTGGAACATCCATCCATTGCTCTATGTGTGAACACTTTCAATAATAAAAACCAAAAATCAAACTTTACAAAATCCTATTGTGTTTCGTGTCCAATTAGAATCACAATAAAATTTAACTCCTTATCACACACGCGTGATTCAATAAAAACTTTATTAATCACCCTGTACAGCAAAAAAAAAAAAGCTGAAACAAATTCAGCAAACACAAAAGAGAGAAACAAATTCCGAAAAACTTTGTAAAACATAATTTCTCATTATATTTATATGATAGTACGACAGTGTCGCAGTGTCGCGACACTTTCGCACACATTATCGCGACAGTATCACAACAAAAATGTATATTATATGCGCATACAAATCATAAACCCAACAAAAAAAGAGACAACCATTTTTTTTTTGTACTACAAAACTAAACACACATGTAACCCGATATCTCTTTCTATCTTAAGCTTTTTCATTCATTCATGGTTGTATTGCACATTATGTTTATGTATGGTTAAAACGATTTATTAATGACGCTTTTTATATACTTAGATAACATTCTATGTTTGCGTGCCCGCGCACACACATACCCTTACACTTTTGTATATGTACACGACTATACACTAACAAAAATGTGATAAATGCCTAAAAAAATAGGCAACAATACATAAGAGACAGAGACTTGTATATAGACGAAAAAAATACACGAATAAAAAGTATATATATGTTGAAAGGTTTGGATATTTTTTTTTTTTTTAAATTTTAATTTATTCCCATGAATCGAATTTCTAAGAAATATTTTTTTGTGACACAACACAACACATAGCGGCATTATTTTTTGTATAAGAATTTTTTTTTTTAAAGATATAAATTAATGTATATTTGAAATGTAGTCGTAGTTTTATACAATTATATGAATTAGATGAGTTTTGAAATTGATTTGTTTTTTAAAGAACGCATTCTTAGAGGTTTAAGTAAGATCTGTATATGGTAGGTACTCTTTTTACGCACAAGAAAATGATTAGGAATGTAATAGATTTCAAATTAGAAAAATTTGTTAATTATGTTTATATAGAAAACATTATACTAAAAAGTGAAGTTAGTTTAGAAATTAGTTTGTTCATTGGAACATAAACATTTGTACATAGAGACGTAATTTCCTATTATACCAAAAAAGCAGTTTACACCCAAATTCACCCTATTTTCTGTAATGCGATCATCATTTTGCTTTTAAAATACACATTTTTATGTATTTGTATTCAATGAATGAAAGAGATAATTGTATAGTGCATAAGTGAAAAAATAAAATACACATTTTTGTATAGTAGTATTAAATACTTTCGTGATACTAGCCTAATCAAACTATTATTATAGTATTGTTGGGTTTGTGAATGAATTATTTATTTATTGTTATAAAAATAATAAAAATGCAGTACAAGAGGAGAAGAAGATCCAAACCAAAAACTATTATTATCAATTAGAAGTTAACGTAAAGTTTCTTTTTGGTTTTAAACTTTCCAGGACTCTGTTCAAAATCTTTATTCATACTCTATGGATTTACTGTATTTTCAAGATTAGACCAGAAATATTTTGTATTAGTAATTTATAAAATTATAACAGTATTCGAATCTGCTGGTTTAAAGTTCCGCTGAACTTAGACGTTTATATGAAACAAAATAACAGGAATCTAAGGTGTTTATAAGTAATTGTAAAGCTAATAAGTAATTGTAAATCGTAATCTGTTAATTATTGATACATATTCATTATATGCCACCCATCGTCGGGTTTCTTTAAATAAGTCAGTACATTAGTATTTTGCGAAAAGTTGAAAATTTCACAGAACCTCAAGAATTCAGAAATAACTTTTTAGTTTTTTAAAAATATTCAAATCATTTAAAAGCGTCAAAATCATAAAAAATTGTGATTTGTTTTTTAGTTTAAAGCTTAAAGTTGTAAGGAGTATAAAAAAGTTTGTTGCAATCTCTAGATATTCGTTAAGAAAGTGATATAGTCTAAATTGAACCTAGGCGGGAAGCTAAGTAAACCGTAATGTAAACAATTTTCTCATTGAAACTTGGAATCAATTGTATTTAATAGTTTTAGTAAGAAAAATAAATCTAGGTGCAAAAACTAGTGATTGCACATTTTCGGTTTTCAAAAGTTTCAAATCCGTGGTATTCCAGATTCCATTTTTCTTATTGAAAAACTCTTTAGTAACCTAATCGCTTAGATATGAATACTTTTTTACTTGCTTTGGAGGATACCTTGATCGACTCAACGCAGTATTAAGCATCATATTTGGGGTCGAGCTACATACCTACTCATTCAAAAGTGAGTCATTTTCATTGTGCTACTTCGTTCGATTCTCCAATGGCACCCGGAGGTATTTGCCTTTAGCATAAATTAGATTTCCATTTTCCGATATCAATCAATCAGAAGATGTTGTTTATAATGTTAAAAGAAAGAGCGTCTTATAAATGCAAGATTGTTGTTTTAGGAATCGCTCAGACGCATATCCAAAAACAGTGTCCGAACATGATTTTTTCGTGCCAGAAAGCTCGAATTATCGGTCTTTATTCTGAAATTACCAAATCCGCAAACACTAACAAGAACACAATCAAAGATTTCAAATTGTATTCCTTTTACTTTCCTTTCCCATTGTATAACCTAAGTTCTACCTATGTTTTACAGATTTAGTAAGAGTAAACAGTTTTTTGAAAGAACTAAGGCAACCTGTTTGTAGTAAATATTTTGGGTTGAAAGTTGAGGACTGTTGAAGTTCATTCTTCGAAACAGTAGCAAGCGCCCTTAGCGGTTTCCTTTGGATGTTTATTATTTGTATGTCTGTTTTATTTGTCTGCATCATTTTGACTACTCTGAATACCTACAAATAATGTTTTATCGTCAGTTTTACTTGATCAAGTAAAACATTACATTTGGATAAGCTTGCTTGACTAGGAAAGTGAGGGCTTAAAGCGAGGGGAATATAATGTATTACGTTATAAATTATGTGCTATCAAAGGCAACGCAAAAGCCTATTGCTGTATATTCAAGGTCATTGTCACATCTTAATATTGCGGTAAGATTTTCAGTGGGACTGCGGTTGACGGCTCTTCTCTATAGCAGTTTAGTTTTTCTGCTAAATTGATAAGCCAGCCCTGCGCGTGTTTACGGGAACACTTCAAGGAAAAACTAAGGATCACTGTCACTTTATTTCATTTGAATTAATCGAAATTTGATTAAATTTGAGGTTAACCTCAAATACTTTGATGGCCATCATTAAAATGCTTGCAAACATTTAAATTTTTTATTATTTGTGGAACAAATTCCTAATTTTATCAAGCAGAGAATTATACAACTGTCTAAAATATTTAAACTCTAGTAATAGAAAATTATAACCGTTTTATTTAATACATTTGTCCTTTAAATCAAAAAGATAAAAATATCTGAATAAGTCTTTTATAATATTTCTGTAATGTAAACAAGGTAAAAATATAATTTATCGGAAGTTAAGATAGTTTTAAAAAGAAAATATGTAATTTATTTAAAGTATAACAGTTGTAAGTATAACAGTTTTTAATGGCATTGCCTCTGTCACTAGAAGTTAATCTACAGAACCTATGTTTTAAAGAACCTGTCCTAATTTTGGAATATTGATTAATTATGTAACATGACAATTCTAAAGAATTTGTTGTCTTTAGATTTTGCGCAATACTCTTGTATTTTTAGTAATAAGTACATTTAATGCAAATAAATAAATTATTCGTTGTCGAGGGAGTAAATTTAAAATCCCTTTGATGTAAAATCATCCAAAAACATTCAAGCTGATGTTTTCTAAAGAAATTAATATTTTAAAATTATTCTGCAGTAAATTTTATGTTTGTTTGTTTCTATCTATGCAATCATTTTCTGGGCTAAAAGCACTCCTTTTAACATCCTACTTAACGCATTAATTAGCCAAATCGTGGATAATAGCCAGCAAGTATTACAAGTATTGGCATGAAATGTGGGTTGGTCTATAAATGTTGCACCTTCAAGCCGGGAGGGAGGCGCAGTTGTGTAAATTCCTTTTGCAGCCTGCCCCTATCGGAAATCGAACGCAATCCAGAAAAGGCCTCAGCTTTAATCACTGTGCCATTTGGTGGGTCAAATGTTGTGGTTTTGACCGAATTATCGAAACTCGGTTTAATTCTCTTACAATTTTCAGAATATTAACTTCATAAAATTAATTATAATCAAAATAACTTTTATATTCACTCTTAGCGTCGAATCACTAGACTTGTGTGGTTTATAATATCCTTTGTAATCCTTCCCCCGCATCCCCAATAAATATAAATAAAAACTCTCACCTCTGAGAAAAATCTTGAGATCGATCTGTTGGCGGTTCAAATATTTGATCATGATCTTCTTTTGATAATTCCAAATCGGCAAATTGATCCATATTCGAAGTCATTTTGTTTTCTTTTTAATTTAATTTATAAATATATTATTTATATAAAATTGTTTTATAATTTGTTACAAACAAAAAAAAAATATATAATAAAAACAATTTATAGTAGTGTAGGAAAAACAATAATAATATTATGTGCAACTTCTTTCAACTTTTTTTTTTTAAATTTTTTTAACAACAATTTTCAATTTTTCATTCAACAATTTTTTTTTTATTTATTTATATTATAATAATTATAACACAACCGATTTTTATTTATAAATATTTTCCTTTATTTTTTTTTTTTTTTTTTTTTTTTTTTGTTAAGACACTAATCTTAGGTTTTAAAACATTTAAAAAAATATATTTATATACTTTTATACTTTTTTTTGTATTATTAAATAATAAATAAAAACACTAATTAAAATTTAAAAAAAAAATAAATAAATTAAATATTTAATAATTTTTTTCTTTTATTATACCACAAAATCACGTTCATTAATTAAATTAAGCAAAAAAACAATAATAATTTGTATAATCCACGTGTCTTAGTTTTAATTATTATTATTATTATTATTATTAATGATATTATTATTTATAATTTGTTTAATTTTGTGTCGTACGCGTACTATTTGGGATGAGAGAAAAAAACAATAAAGAAAAAAAATTAACAAAAATAATTTATTTATTATTTATATTTAAAATTTTCGAACAGTTTAACAAAAAAAAAAAATAAAAATCTCTCCACACAACGTGTATGTATTACTAAGTGTATAACAGTTTTCATTTATCTTTTTCGTGTATTGTTTGTTGCACCAAAACAAAATGAGAGGAGGTAAGAAGGATTCGAGTTTAACTTAAATACAAAATTAAATTATATTATTTTCGACTTTATTTCTTTTTAATTTATAATTTTCTTCCCCAAAAACACACAAAAAAAAAAAATACAATTTTTTACATTTATATAAAAACCGTACCCATACGCACTTTTTTCTAATTTATTTTTTTGTAACTTTTTTTTTTTCTCTTTTTTCTTTTTTTTTTTTGTATAAAAAATATGAAACACACAAAAATGTATTAAAATAAAATATTAATTTTTTATTAAACAAACAGAACTACTTTGATTTAAATTTAAATTAATTAATAAACAAAAAAAAATCTAATAATAATAATAATAAAACAGAAAAACAAAAATTTCAATTTTTTTTTTAATATATATTTGTCAAAAAAAAAAAGTGAGATACGGCCGCGAAAAAAGAAAAAAAAAGCAGCACGCAGCTTTTCTCTTCGAATTTATTATATCAACTAAATTACCATCGCACACACAACTTTAGCGTCCCTATATATGAAATAAAAAATTGTTGTACACAAACACAATTATACAACTCAATATTTTTCTAAATCGTTTTTTTTTTTTTTTTTTTTTTTTTTTGGTATATTTTATTTCGTCTTTTTTGTGTTTATGTATGTGTGTGTAATAATTTTGCCTTGTATTATTTTTATTATTATTAGAAAAAAAAGAAAAGAAAATACAAAACAATTTTTTTATTACACTAAAAGAAATACAAAATATAGGCGGGAGCGGGATGGATATATAAATTTGTAAAAATGGTTGATCATTTGTGTAAGAATATATTCTTTATTATATTTTTATTATTATTATTAAGTATTATGATTATTATTATATTGTATACAACAATAATTTTTTTTTTTATATATTATTTTCTATACTTGATATATATAATATATTTGTGTGTATATAGCAAAAAAAATTATTAAACCGTAAAAACCGAAATTTCGCGAAATTAATTATATAAAATAGCAAAAAAAAAAAAAAAAAAATTTGGAGGATCATCAAAGTGGATTGATTGATAGCTTTGCGTTTGCAATTTCAAAAATATGGTGGATGAACTTAAATATCAAAAAAATATCCACTTACATACTATAGTAGACTTTCACTTTTCTGCAACAAAAATGCTTTTACTTGCGATCTCTCACTTATGTAACCCTAACTACACACTAAACTAACTAAGTAATTGATGACATATTTAAATTAAATCAATGTTACCAACGAATTAAAAATTAAAAGCGCAAATATTTAGGTTTTTGTGACAAATCAGCAAAACAAAATTATGTGTCTGTGTATGTTTTTCTCTCTGCGGTCATTTTTTTTCTGTTAGTTAAATTGATTTGGATTGTTATCACAATATAAAATTATTATTATTTTTTTTTTTTTGCTAATATAGTAAATTGTCATATTTTTGATGTGTGTATAAACAAAATGGCGTTTACTTATGTAGTTTACAAAATGGCGTGAATAAATTAATATTTAGCCAAATTATTTTTTGTTGTTGTCATGTGTTCAAGTAACGCAATTTACCTTTTAATTTTTAGAAATAATATAAATTATTCAGTGAAGATCGGATGTGCGGTTCCCTTCATATGAATGTGTGCATGCAATTGCCCTTACCTGAAAATAATATATGGACGGTCGATTAGATATAAGTTTAATGAGTTATATATAGAGATCATAATATAATTTATATATTATTGAAATATTATTTGGATGCACGAATTCTAAATACTAATTTGTTTTTTTATTTAATTTAATGTTGGATAGGTATTTTGACTAATAAAGAGGACTATTAGTTGTTCGGGCGTTATTTGATTTCTAAAGAGTTTATCTGCCTAGTTTTAACTACATACTAATAAAATAATTTTGGTATAGTTTCTTCCACAGGAAGACAAGTAGTTCCTGGCTTTAAAATACATCAGATCATCTATTAATTGTCATAAAAAGGACGGTGAGCCTTTATTTGTGCTGAAGAAAGTTTCATTTGCAAGTTGCAAGTAAACTTAAAGTTACCACAAAATCAAGTGACTAAGAAATGTCGAAACGTCTGACAACTAATTAATCTAAATGGGATTAACAAAGAAGTTTCCTCGAAATGTAGAAATCATCGATACTAAAAAAGAAACTATATGGAGCAATTAGTGTCCTTAGTTTGGGGGAAGAAGAAGATCAAGGTGTCTAAAATAAATTATTGTTCCTGGAAATCAACCAAAACCTTAAAGACCCTTTCAAACCGAAGACCATATGACCAAATTGGTGGGATGTAAAACGAATGAAGACATCTGGACATGACTGGAATAAGTGAAAAAATGCTTTAAAAAACTTCCAGATAACCGAATCAAATTAATAGAGCTGGCCATTTTCCTGAAGCCAAGAAAATTTTGCAAAATCTAACGCTTACAATAATCAGCTTACTACCAATTCGATAAACAAAAATATATAAGGGCGAACTAAAAGTTATAGTTAAATAGTATATATTAAGTGAATTTTAGTGATTTTGTGATTTATTGTGGAATAATTGTGTTGTAAATAAATTACTTTATGTTATTGTAATAAAGTTACATAATTAGTTATTTTAATCACAATCAAGTGTAATCCGAATCTTGATTGACAAGGTGGTGCCAAACTCAGCAAAACGGTTAATACGTACCGATAAAAAACGGCTTGAAGTAAAAATCAGCTTCTTAGATATCGGCCTACCGACCAAGCCAGATCGAATTCATTTCAAATTATGAATACATGTCCATAATATAGGTTTTGAAAATTGAAGCTTTTTTTGGGAAAACAAATTTCGATGCTGGTTAAATTTTGAGCTTTTGACACTTAGTTCTTAAGAAAGGTAACAGACATGATATTTAAACAAATTATTTTATTGCTATAGGGCTCTTTATTTTTACTTATTTAAGCTTGAAATTTCAATCCCAATTCGGGATCATTGTCAAAATCAAGCTGAAATAAGTAAAAATAAAAAGCCCTATATCAATAAAATAATTTGTTTAAGTAACAATTTTTCAGGAGAATTAAAGCTAGGTTTATTGACCTTAGTACACAATGCGGTTTTTGTTTGACAAAATTTCGACTTAATTCTTTCAAATCGGGTTGGCGACGGTAAGATTCGTCAATGTTAAAATATGTCGTTAAGGGAATGCAAATTTCATAAAAGTTTCTCGTTCGACACGTAAAATGACAGAAACAATAATAGCACATAAATTTAATTCCGAGGAGAAAAAAGCTGGCAAAGCATAGTTCACACTTTTTATGAAGCGTCATACGAACTTGTCTGTAAGAAAATCCGAAGGAGTCTCCCAAAACCGTGCTCAAAGAAAATGAATCATAGTGAAATATCCGATTATTTTATTTTATTAGAAAAAAGTTTACTCGAACACGAATTAAGGCTCGTATTTTTAAACAAGGATTCGTCGACGGATTAATACACAGTTTTCGAAAATCCGCGGATTTAGCCGAGGTTACTTTTGGTAATTTTAAACGTAGATAGATCCGTGGATTTTTTGTGTCGTAATTTTGAACGAAGCTAAAACCGGCTATTTTCGAAATCAATTTTCGAATTAATAACTGCTTGCTGGGATATTAGGCATTTTTTTTTTTTGTTTTCTAATGTCGTTTTCGATTGATTATTTTCCCCTCTATGGAAAACCAATCTTAATTTCGGCATCAATCGAACAAGAACAACTCATTGCTCTTTTATGTTTGTGGGTTATCTGTCAAAATATAAGAAACTAGAAAATTGCAAATATAAAATCTAAAAAATTCGTGTTCGAAGCAATGTTGAGATTAATTTAATGACAATTCTGAAAACTGCACCCAATCAGCCAAATAACAGAACCAGAATAAACCTACGAACCAGTGGCGAAACTACAAATCCCGGGCCCCCCGCCAAATTTTTCTTGGGCCCCAAAAATAATCCTTATACTTATGAGCAAGTAAAGCTTTTAGATAAAAGCTTATTTCTTTCTACTGTCAAGCCTCGCATTATTTAAAAGTACATATCTGATTTCGTGACTAGATGAAAGAGAACGTGATTCATTTCAATCACCTTAAATAAAACGAAACATCCAGCAACTATCAGTGCTATGACGTTTTCTAAATATATCGATGAAGCATCACAAATTTCGAGTATAATTGCAAAAAATATCAACAATATCGAAATAACCTCAAAAATGTCAAATTTTCAAAGTGTATACATATGTATCTTCGTAAGTATGTAAAATGATAGAAGATCCTCGCCTAGGGAGAAATATCGAAATTTGGGCATAATCACGAAATATTGCGATTCAGATTTATGTATGTATATGTGTAATTCTGTCAGTGCTCAAACTCAGAGCTAATCGCAGAACATTGTCATACATAATTCGAATAAATTTGAAAATCATTAACAATCTCGATTAATCCTAGAAATGTCGGAAAACTTAAAAAATCTAGAATATAACGCAGTAAAATAACAGAAAAATTGATATAATCTCTTTATTTTGTGTATCTCGATTAATCTCGAACAATTTCAATAATACCGAAAAACTGGATATTAATGAATAATTTCGGAAAGCCTGTCAAAATTTAGAAAATTCACGAAAATTTCCAAATATTCCGAAATTTCATGTAGATATAACTTAATGTTACTAATACTGCTAAGCAAAATGCTATTAAGCAAGTTATGGCTAAGCTCGATAAAACGGCATGCAATAAGAATGAAACCCTCAAATGATATCGGATAATTTGTTAAATATCGAAGAAACATATTCTTAGAATAAACTCAAAGATTCTTGAGTAACATCGAACCACACTCGAATAATCTTAAAACATCTCGAATAAACTGACAGTTTCGAACAAAGAATTACCAACTAAGGCTCGAACATCAAAATTTCATTTCCATGCTAAACTTCAATAATCTCGAGAAATTTTAAAAAATAGAAGGTAAGAAAGGGATGAAATCGGGAAGCAACGGAAATTTCCAAAATCGGGAGAACCCCTCCAAAAACCACCAAAAAAAAGAACATCAGCACTAATTGCAAAATTACAACGCTAATTGAGTATAGAGATTGACTGGTTTGACTCAGGTATCTGTTAATTCCCTTTCCAAAGACAAAAGCAATACTAATGAAGGGAACATGTAATAGTTTTCAGTCGCGGTTAGATATTTTTCTAATAAAAAAATTTCAACAATTTCTTCTTGATTTTTATGAACATCAAAATGGTACATCGCAATCTGCTTAGCAGTATTGCTTCCTTTTACAAATCAAATTCAATACTTTCTAATCAAAACTTGATATATAAAAGGTTAAATTTGAAGTGCAAAAGGGTTAAACTTGCAGTTGAAATTGTCTTCTAAATCTACATATCTGTCAGAATTTAAAGGCATTTTTATTTGTATGGAGTCATATGGTTCTAGTCGGAACTTTTTCACCTTCAGCAATCGAAAAGAAATTATTGAGCCTGTATTAAGAAAATATTTAATAGCAACAGGAATCATTTCCTTTCTCTAAAAATTAGACGACGACCTTATCTTAAAAATTTCGTTTTTTAAATTTGAAATGGTAGGTATCTTTAATCTGAGCTACAATCAATCTAATCTTGACTATGAATTAATATTAAAACGCTCGATAAATCTCGTGGACACCAATGAGCCCCCGCAGCTGCGGGTACCTATAGTTACGCCACTGATACAAACATATTTATGTAAAAGAGGAGTAAATCTACGGAAAACTCGAGATTTCTAAAAAGTGCTCTCGCGAGCATAAATATTTGGCCCTCAGAACAACGTTTTTATCTTCAATCGAACAAACTAAAAGCAATAAAAGTAAATTCTTCACCTTCAGAATGCTTTTTTCGGCTCAATCAAAAACGACATAAAATAATTCTTTCTCGCTTAAATTTTCCGTCTTTTTTGAATTTCATATTCATCGAGTTTCAAATTCTAGATTATGATAATCATGCTATGTACGAAACGCAACAAGCTAGTTTGAGTCTGTTGAAGTTAGTCTTTGGTAAATATCATAATTTGTGGCATTCCTGTACAAGAAATAAATAAAATGGAAAGCGAGTGGTGCACGTAATATGCGATATCACAAGCGATAATATGGGCCCAAAGGTTCCAGATCTTGTCGGGGGTTGGTCAAATAACGAACTCCTTCTTTAGAAAACTGGGATCGGCGCCGAAACTATTCCTTATTGTAAAACTCCACGTCTGTTCTATCGTGAAATACCTTAGGACGTTTAGATCGTATCGACAACATTATCTCGTAATCTGATTCACCAGATTCTGATGACGAAGGCGAAGACTCATTAAATATATTTCCCATTTTTAACATAAATTTAAGTGAAACTTAAATTTTCAAAAACTTATTTATATTTAAATTTGCAATTCATTATCTACAAATATTTAGTTTTGTATATGTAATTTGACAGATCGTAAATGACGTTTTATATTTCCCAATTTTTGAAAATACCCGAATCCTCTGTTTTAGCCATCGATATCGAGGTATAAATCCGAGGATACAATTTTAATCCAGGTTTGATTCAGTGGATTTATCTTCGTTTAAAAATACGAAAGAGGGGATAAATTCGCTGATTTATCACTATGCTCGTTTAAAATTACGGGCCTAATAGCTAAACTAGGGCACATTTTCAAAATGGACTAAACCGGATGTCAGTTAAATAATCGGCTTGGTTTTGTAATAGCCGAAAGAAGGTCTAAAAGTATACGAGCAGTAATAACTACTGAAAAGGGAGAAATAATTTAATTTATTGCTTGCCGTAATGCAGAAGGACATTTTTTTGCCTCCAGCCTGTGTTTTTAATATTAAAAATCGGGAAACCGAATTTGAAGACATTAGGCAGCTTTAAGAATGTGACAGCTTCAAAATCTCGATAACTTATCCTTTCAGGAATTATTAGAAGAATGGCCCAGATTCAACGACGAAAACGCTTACCAACTTGAAAAAAAAAATTCTGAATATGTTTGTACAGATTGATATCGACTTCGAATTTATGTTCCCAGAAAAATGTAATAATTTACTTTCATCATTCGTTAACTTGCGTTATGTGTGAATCAGTTTTTAAAACACTAAATACTTTTATTGATCATATAAAAACTTTTCATGACATTCCGTCCATTTATAAATTTAAATGTAAACAAGATAGCGGCCCTCAAAAATTTCAAGACATACATATATTCGTTTCGTAGACATTTAAGTAAGCATTTGCAAAATATAAATAAAAAAAGGAATCTTGGAATTGGAGTCGATTAACCCTGAAGAATCGAATACAGTGTCGTTACAAATAAATTTAAAAGTAGCAGATACTGCCCAATTAAGTAATGAACCTTTGAATTTGAATTTTATTTCTCAGAAATAAAAAATTATGTATTAAATTTTTCATTACAATTACACAATCTAGTCGGATTTACTTGCAAAGACGTAATAAAAATTCAAAATTCTCTCACGAATTTTATAATTAAACCTAGAATATAAATTTATAAAAAGATTACAACCGAGATAGAAAGCTGTAGATCCATTAACTATACAATTCCAAATAAAAAGATATTTTGAAACCGGGAACGTACTTATTGACACATTAGTCAACATGGAACGAATAAAGAGTTCAAAAATTTTTTAAACAGAAAATTTTGAAAAAAATTAACTATTAAAAGCGAATGTGTTGTCGGTCATCACTCAGTTTGCGGTATATATTATTCCTTTCCAACAATTCCACAATACCAAGCCTCAGCATTAAACAATATTTTTGTAGCCGGTTTTATAAAATCATAAGATTTTGGTGGATATGAAAATCAAAGGTCTCTTAAGTCACTGTTAAAAAGCATTAAGCAATTAGAAATAGAAGAGATAAAATTCAAATTAATCCAAATTCTAAGTTATAATTTAGCACTAAACACAGTGCTAGGATACAGTAAATGATTTTCGGCAGAACATTTCTGCAGAATATGTAGACGAAGTACTGTAGAAGAAGTAGAATAGCTAGCTCGCTTCTTTTGATTACAAATAATTCAAAGCAAAGCGGTTTCAAAGAAAATTCAATACTTAATGAGCTGAGTGATTTACTGGTGACATTATGCATGATTGGTAATTAAGAATTTGTCGATATGGGCTGTATAAAACTCTAAATTATTTTATTTTCGAAAATAAATTTTTCTCTCTGGATTCTCTCAAATATCGAAAGCAAATGAGGTATATGAGGTTTACAAGTATTTAATTCAATAAGTTAAAGTTCTGGATTTAATATTGCTTCTAAAATATGCTCCTACTTCCATATAACAACTATAAAGAAAGCAATAGAACATCATCATCAGCTTTATAAGAAATTATTTAAAGATACATTGAAACCTAAGATTCACTTAGTAAAAAATCTTAGAGCACACTATATCGCAACAGACAAAATTTTAAATCCCTACCGTGACGGTTTGAATATTTTTTATGGTGCCCTTATTAAATGTTTCGATTTTCATTTCCCTTGCGTTTTAAAATGACACTAAACGAATGATTGGTTGATAGATTCGGGCGGTGAATGCATTTTAGAATATTTTATATTATACTATACATATAATTATTCAGTCTAAAGGATTTCCTAAATTAGGGAATGCCTGTTTACTAATACAGTGTCGGACAAAACTAAACGCGAAATTGTCTTTATTTTCTTAAATAAAATAAGAAAATGAATACTTTTGTAAAATTTTAGAAGTTTTAAACATCACATTTTTAAAACAAAAACATTAATATTATCGTTCGATTAAAAGAAATTGGATCTAAGTACATAGGTTTAACCTATATTACACATCTCCGAGTCTTTTACTCAAGTAGAATTTGAATTACTTTTAGGAAATCTTATTCCAAGCCTTCCAAAATTGGTTAAAATATCGAGCAGTTATCTGTGCAAATTTTTAGAACATCTGTAATGTGATAAATCAATTAAAACAGTCATTTGACACTAGTTCATGTAAATGAAGAATTTTGATAATATTTTTAAAATATTTCTTAAAAATTAAAGAATAAAACATAAAAAAAAAGTAAAAGGGAAGCAAAAGTCCAAAACCTAAAGCTGCGGCCAATGTGCACGGGAAAATCGAGGCGAGGCGATTAAACTAGAAGTTGTATAGGTCCAAATCTAGGGCGGCAAGCATCTCGAAAAATATATGGGGCGGCAATAAATATCTAACAACCTTTTCTCCGATTTAACAAAACGACGAAATTTTATCTTATTGCTTTTTTCTGATTATCAACTTATCAAATGTAAATACGGATGAGCACGTACGTCACTGGTAAGCCACTTCAAAGAACATGTCGAAAATAACTTCGTTTACGAATGCGTACATTTCGTCAAACACCACCTACTTTCAAATGAAAAAAAAAACCTTTACCAGCACCTTGATTCTCTAAAATGTAAGATAATGTGTAAACAGGAAAAGGTGTAAGTTTTACACATCAAAAGTTTACATACAAATTAATCTTATTTGACTTAAATCGTATTCTGTAAAAATATTATTTTCAGGCGTATACTTTATCACTGAGTAATTCAGCACAAGTATCAAATTTGTTCTACTATACAAATTTGTGTATTTGTGTAATCGACTTCGTCGATTTGTTTATAATTTGTTAAATAAATATGGAAATCTGGAGATGAAACTTGTCGACAGTAAATCATTTGCTAATTTCTTATAGAAAAATGAGACGGAAATCAGATAACGTTTTTACAAACATTTCTAAACATATCTAATATCCCGTTATTTTTTCTGTTGAAAAATTACCAAGGAATTTACTGTCAACAGGCTTCATGTAAAAGCGCCCTCGAAGAGCCAACTGATTTTGTTTGAAAACATACAAAAATGTCACACCAAATTGTAAAAAATATTTTTTCAGTTGATCCAGTTTAGGTGGCCGCACGATATATAATTAGAAGAGTGTACGACAAGAAAGACGCGCGAGCCATACACTAAGTCACTCATAACCACCACATTCCCATATAAAATCGTGCTTTAAATTAATTCTGCTGTAACTGTGAGTAATATCGAGTTTGTATTTTATTATTTCCTCCCAGTACTTTATCTTGCTTTGTATGTCATCACCTAAACCGCTCGTGATCAATGTCGTATCTCGCGCTTTAATATTCATCTCATTCATCGATAACTTCTGGATTTTTTCGAATTTTTTACCACCAATTTTCAAATATTAGTGTTATACACGCTATTGCAATTTCCACGAAGATGACGATGAAGCATCGCCAATGTTTAACGCACTCAAAAACGCACATACAAAATACTTTTCCCAAGATAAAAAATCGGAGTAAACTTCTGACAGAAATTTTACTTGAATATTTACAACTTATCATTTTAGAGAATCAGGCGAGAGGACTGAATTTTATTTTGTATATTAAAAATACTTTTGTCTCAACCCACGATAAATTGTTCGGCCGAATGATCGTTTTCATGTCTTAGGTGAGTTAAATCTTACTTGCCACCGACAATTTAAAAGGAATACGATTCGCTTAAAAAAACTGAACTGATGAATAAATGAAGGCAACTGTATCTAGGAAATATAGATAATAATTCTGTGAACCTATGTACGAGGGTGGTGTGAAAAGTGAGATATTTTCTATTAGATGGAGTCCCGATCATAAAAATGATTGTATTTTTTGCGCGGAAAACTATTACGCAAACCGATCAAAAATTACAAAATATTACGACGATTTCGCTCCTTCACATTTCACGGTTCATAAGTGACTCTTCCAAAACGATAATGCACCGTATCACTCGCGCCCTATTTTGCAAAGTTCAACAAATCGAATTTTTTTATATGACTTAGTTGCAATATCGTTGGGTCTATGGGGCTAAGTGTATCGAAAAGAGGCTTTGAAAAATAATTCAGTTTTTGATTCAAAAGTAATAACTTTTCACTCTACCCTCTTAACTATCGCTTTAATTTAGTTTTAAGTTTGGTTAGCATATGGTGAATAAAGATGTGTGCATGTTTATAACTATACAACTAAATAAGAGAAGGGCGACAAATTCTCAATTGGCAGGCGCGGCAAAATGCTAAATCCGGCGCTATATATGGATCCCCCGTAGCGCGCGATAAGCTAAGTGGTTTTTCAATATTTAAAATCGGTTCTCGCCTCACATCGCTGGTCGCGTGCTCTCTGGCCCCAGCCTTACAGTCAGAAACAACCGCTATCGTAACTTAACTAATTTTTATAATTTTTTGCTAGAATCAATTATCCGGGTAATCGTTCAAAATTACCCGGGTAGTCGCCCCATATCTTTTTTTACTGCTACTCTGCGATTCTGTTCGCACCGTGTAGTACATTAAATTATAGTAAGACGACCAATTTCACACTAGATTTGTCCTTTTCAGTTTACTTCATAATGGAACCATTTTGTGGCAATGCTGAAATAAACTCTAACCACACATTTTAACTGTAATGAGGCTATATGTAATAGGTTCTGTTTCTATGCATCGAAAATAAATATTGTGTGCTGATTGCAACTTTTTGTAGATGGATTTAATATAAATCGGATGAGACCTGAATTGGGCCTGAATCGGATGAGAGTTGAATATATGCCGTTGGATGAGTTTTTGGTGGGACCCTCAGGATTTGATGCGGTTGTAAAAAATCGATTTAGCCGAATGATTTTTGCACTGATTCTCAAATAACTCTTTAGTAATACCTATCAAAGAATAGAATTCCTCACGATTTGATGTCCTTGCTTTGTGAACAATTTAAAAAATGCTGTTTGAAATTATTTTAATTTTAAAAATTAAAATAATATCGAAATATACCCACTATGAGAGTGGTATGGAAGGTAGGTTAAAGTATTTTTGTACTGGAAAATATTAAAAATGTAATCTTCAAACTATTCTAATAGAGTAGTTTATTGCAAACAGTACCTCCACCAAAGAAGGAACCAAAACATGCCTAAGTACGAAGAATTTTGTAAAATCAACACCCTTCTAAAAATTAAAAGTTATTATCAGAAGATCCTCGCAGAATTATGCGAGAGACTGTGAGACGAACTTTATTGAATCAGTAAATATAATTATAAGAGAGCAGGCGATCGAAACTTACAGGAAAAGAAAATGGTTTTTATTTAGGTATAGATTTTCTTGAAAACAAGCTGAAGCTAAACAAACGAAATTCATAGGAAACACGTGTAGACAGACGAGCTTATATGAATATATCCTTGAAACTTTAACCAAGTTTTACAAAAACTGATGTATTTTCGGACATTTCAAAATTAATTTTGATTTTTTTTTTAAAAACGTGCAATATGTATACACAGTTAAAATGAAGCCTTCTCTAGCCATAAAACGTGAGATACATAATTGCTAAATTCTAGTTAAGTTAGAAATCAAAATAGATATTGTGAAACACAGAAAATTACGAAATTAAAATTCGAAGAACTAGTGAAATAAAGTACAACTCATTCTAGGATTATTTAAAGATCTTTTGAGAATTTTTAAAAATAGTAAATGCTTTTACTTAGGTAATTATTTCTTAAAATATTTAAGACAAAACATTTTTCTCACTATTATAGTTTGCTCCCAATGAAAATGTAGCAAATATTTTACCAGAAAGAAATAAGCTAAATGAATTTAAAAAAATTAACCGAAAATTACAGGAATATCTTTTTTATTGAGCTGCATTTAAAATTTTCACAAATAATAATATTTACCTGGGAAATTCTTTGGTACATCAGCTACTATAATGAAACCCTACATCCAAGCATTTTCCCAAGTCTTGTGAAATGACGTAGTTCAGATTCACAGCAAGAATAATCACGTGCGTCCACCGATAAAGTGAAACTGAGTATGAGAAATACAAGAAATTTAACTCAAGCGGGCCTAATCGGCCTAACATTTTCATTCAACAGCCCTAAAGTAAATTACAAACATCATATTTTAAATATAATTATTTTAATCTAGCGAATTATATTAACAAAAAATAAAAAAAAATTGGATTACGTCCATATAATAAGCCCTTTCTCATTTACATTTTTAACACTTTCACTAATCCTTTTCAGTAAACAATTGAATTGTTTTTTAACCCACTTTTAAATGGAATTATCAAATTTAATATAAATGAAAATTCGATTTCAAAAATTGGGGGTAAATTTTTTATTTTTTTTTTATTTTTGTTATATTTTGACAACAACAACAATTTATATATACATAATGGGAGACAAGTATAAATCTTCATTAAAATTACGTTTCATATTTGGTATATGTATTTTGATAAAGACGAGAGCTCATTAGAATATTGCATGTAAATTTTTTTATTCAATTTGTTGGTTTATGGTATTTTGTCTATATTTGATATGTATCGAGTTCAATAACATGATAAAAAAAAAAAAAAAAAAATTCACAAACCATAAAATCAACTTGTAACATTTTTTAATATAATAATATATTATGATGAGACAACCGCGTTCATGGTCGAACAGATTTTTTTTTTTTTTGTGATTTTAAGGTGGTGTGGTTCTAAAAACCTGTGCACGATATAAATCATTAGTCAATAGATTGGTGCGGTAAACGATAAATGATCAAAACATTGGGAAAACAAACAATAGAAATGTAATAACCATTTATAATATGCAAAATCATTATAAGTGAAAAACAAAATATTGATTTTCAATCAATCATCAATTTTCCTTTGCTGATTGATTTTAGTCTCGGTATGTACGCGCGATACTCATTTTCCGAATATGTACATCTTATATGTATTTATATGGGGATTTTGATGAATCGTTAAAATTTATAGTAAAATCTAAAAATGCAGATTATCACGATCCCAATAAATTATGAACCGTGTAAGATCGCGCGCGGCTATATTAGAAAACGTAAAAAGACATAAATCTTATATTTTTTACCTCGTGCTTACTAATGAAATACCAATGAAATACTGAAAAACTCATTTTTTTCATACTATGTATTCAAGTTACGACGACAAAAGGATTTTATTATTATGTATGGTAAATTATTATTCGCCATTTTGATTAATGCTCTATGCAAAATCTATTTTACTATTATGTGAATATGTACATGAGAATCATTTTTTTTTTTTTTTTTCTTAAGGTATTGCGGACAGGAATATCCTAAATAGAAAAGAAACCAAGCCACAACCATGTGCAGATTTTATTTTTATTTTTCGTTTGTCATTATTTATTTTGCTTAGATGTAGTTGTTGATGGAAAGGTATAAATAAGTTTGTCGGTTTACGAAAAAAAAAAAAAAAAATTCAAGGATAGAAGCCACGGGTAGACAATTTTTTTATGTAGAGGGATAATTCCGTTTTTTTTTTAGTTTTCTATCATTCGGTTCTATTCAAAATGATGATCGTTCACAAAAAAAAAAAAAAAAAGAAGTAAACCGTTTACAACAGTTATGGTAAATACGTACAAAGGAAATAACATAAAATATTCCAACGTCTTAAATTTTTTAGCTAACAATACGCTACCACAAATCATCCAGAACTTAATATTTGTAAACGGAAAAATATTCATGTCAATTTTTATCCAGCCTCAATTTAATTTAAAAAAAAAAAAAAAAAATCGTTTTATAAATTGATTTTACCATTTTACAGTTTATCTTTCACCATAAATTTGGTGTTTCAACCTCGTGTATGCGTTGAACTCAGAGCTATACTCTATAATAAGGAAAAATGACAGTAATTAACAGATTTTTGAACTTCGTTCAATTTCCCAATTCTCTCTCCATACAATATAATTTTAGAAAATGTCAAAAAATGTTACTATTTTATGGTAACATATTAAAGTTTAATTTTTATGGTTATTGTACCTAAATGAAGAAATTCTGTTGATGAAATGCAAAGTATTCAAAAATATTCTAATTAACATAAACTTAAGAAAATGATTCTTTCGAAAATCTACCAAATTCCACCATTTATTCTAGATAGTTTAGTGACTATTGAAAATCGGATTAAAACAAAATGACTCACGAATAAATTCTCCGAATTCTAATCGATGGATGATAAGCATGCTATTGAAGCAAAATATGAGATAAAAATATGCGATTAAAATGAAAAATTTGTGATTAAATTTTGAAAAGAAAGTCAATACTAGAACGTATCATACAAGGATTTCAATTCAATCATTATAAAAAGGATCTAAGATTTTGTCCGTAAAGTTGGACAAACTAATTCCCCTGTATTATGAAGGGCTACAGAGGCAGTCTAAAAATGATTCCACATCTCCACCATTTAATAATTTGAACAGGTAAACGGTTCCTACCTCTAAAGAACACCGTGATGGTTGAGACGATTCATGCTATTAAAATGGAGTAGAATTGCATTTTCTATGTTTTTAATAGTTCAATGTACTCTTGTTTGATACATTTTAATTTCGAAGAATTCCTTATTTCATTTAATCAGATAAATGTCTCATGTAAATACATGTAGTCTAAGAGCTGGGTGACGTTTTGTTAAAATAATTTTATACCGGTTGAAAATATGTTAAAAGGTAGATTTGTCCCTTAGAATGATATCGACAACAAGATTTCGCGACTCCGGCCTCAGCCGCATGCAGCCATTTAAGCTATAAAACAAATTGACAGAGGTTTTCTGTGACAAAATCTTCGATTCTTATTAGAAAACCCCTAATAATTAATCATTAAAACAGGTTCGAATTGATAGGCTCGAGCTGCAGATGGTATGTCTATTATGATGGATGTAAGCTGTGAAATAAGCATAAGCAAGAATTTTACATTACAGTATTTAGAACATCCGAATTTTTTGTACCTTAAATTTAAAAATTATAAGAAACTTATTTCAGTAGTTTTGAAACTTTTTAAAATATAGTCGCTCAACTTGAGATGGATTTGAATTTTTTAAGAAACAATTTTAAAATATCGATCAACCTTTTTTAAGGTGAACTACGGAGCCTTACACACTATAATCAATGAGGTATATTGTGCATCTCTGGGAAGATAGCCACGTGGAAGGTTCAGATCTATGATAAACATGTACATGAAGAGTAAATGTTCGGGTGTCTTCTGTTTCCAGGTTGCAAAATCTGGCAAAAATGTCCACTAAATTGATTGTCTCCAGTTAGTTAACGAGTAAGGAATTTTAAAGATAAGCACTATTAATAACGCTTAACCCTATAATCATGCGATGGGTCTCTCGGTCTCATAAATAATTTTTAAAGAAAGCTGAAAACATTTACTATACATAATTGAAAATTGTTTAATTACAAATTACAACAACAAAAACAAAATTCAATTTGGCAGTTGCATAGCTAACGAACCTCCTCATGTGATGGAGGAAAAATGCACCACTTAAGCATTTTATAAGTTATAAAGGCCAAATAATCGTCGCGTAACATTTCTACAAAATTTAGTATGAAAGTTGGTTGAAGAACTGAGAGACCATTTCATCAATCGAGAACATTTTAATCAATAGGCTTTCACGCTGGAGAAGTAAATCCTCTAGAACTTTCAATTTGTTGAAATCTACTAAAACATAACCCTATATTCGGTACTCTCTGTACCAATTCGAAACTACTAAACCTACTCGAATGTGACATTGCTATGACCATTGTTTGGAGGAGTAAACAAATCTACCAAATTTTCATTCCATGGAAAAATGTTCATATCCGTGGAATCTTTTGATTTTGTTTTCTAATGATGAGGAAAGAAAAAATTCTAACTGCGCCGCACGGTGAAAATTATAAGCCTTTTTTATAAATTCACTGGTCACGCATAGTGGCTGAAAAAAAATCTTGTAGAAATGATTTGATTTTTCATTTTGTCTTTTATTTGGCATCTAAATAGAAACGGAAATAATAATCAAGATATTTCTCATTCGCTTTTACCTGAGAACCAAAATTCGGACACATATAGGAAAATCACAAACGGCTAAGGTTAATCAATTAATCTAAATTTTTCAGTTAATCGATCGCATACTAACCGGTCTTTACCGAGAATAAAATATATTTTTGAATTATTTATTAAATTTTGTGAAAAAAAAATTTCTCAAAAGAATTAGAATCAACAAGAAAATTGTCAGCTGTTGTAAAATCCATCCACATTTCAATTTACGTACGTGAAATTTATCCTAAGTTGCCTTAAGATGTCCTAAGTTGTCCTAAGTATGTCCTAAGTTTTTTTAAATGTGTTGGTGTTAAAGTTTCGTTATTACGAATTTATTTAAATCATACTGAAATAGTAAAAATTATCATTAAGATTATTTACTCTTACAAAACAAATTTAGATTTTTTCTATGGCGCGATATATTCTGATGCTGAATCTATAAAATCAGATCATTTTCCAGAAACTGAGGAATTGGCAGAAAACCCGTGTTTAATCGTGTTTCTTTGCGAATTTTCTTGTGCAAATCCTAGGAAGCGGCCAACAAAATATGCACAATTTTAAGTTATCGTGAGGTGTTATCTATTCGAAAACTATTTCACCTTTGAAAAAAGTTAGGGATTAGGGTACTTAGGACAACCATGTTTGACATAATCTCCTATGATACATCGAATATATGTACGTATAAATGATTTTCGGAATTTTCTTGGGAAAATCCTAGGAAGCGGCCACCAAAATGCCCTATATTCTAAGTTGTCGTAATGTCTTATGTATTCGAAATTATTTCACTTTTGAAAAAAGTAGGGGAACATGGTTGTCCTAAATACCCTAACCCCCTACTTTTCTCAAAAGTGAAATATTTTTCGAATAGATAAGACCTTACGACAACTTAGAATGTAGGGCATTTTGGTGGCCGCTTCCTAGGATTTTCCCAAGAAAATTCGGAAAATCATTTATACATATATTCGATGTATCGTAGGAGATTATGTCAAACATGGTTGTCCTAAATACCCTAATCCCCTACTTTTTCGAAAAGTGAAATATTTTTCGAATAGATCAGACCTTACGACAACTTAGAATATAGGGAATTTTGGTGGCCGCTTTCTAGGATTTTCTCAAGAAAATTCGGTAATATTCGATGTATCATAGGAGATTATGTCAAACATGGTTGTCCTAAATACCCTAATCCCCTATTTTTTCAAAAGTGAAATATTTTTCGAATAGATAAGACCTTACGACAACTTAGAATATAGGGAATTTTGGTGGCCGCTTCCTAGGATTTTCTCAAGAAAATTCGGAAAATCATTTTTACATATATTCGATATATCATATGAGATAATGTCAAACATGGTTGTCCTTCTAATAGATAAGACCTTATGACCACTTAGAATTGTGCACATTTTGTTGGCCGCTTCCTAGAATTTGCACAAGAAAATTTGTAAAGGAACACGATTAAACACGGGTTTTCTGCGAGTTCCTCAGTTTTTGGAAAATGATCTGATTTTATAGATTCAGCATCAGAATATATCGCGTCATAGAAAAAATCTAAATTTGTTTTGTAAGAGTAAATAATCTTAATGATAATTTTTACTATTTCAATATGATTTAAATAAATTCGTAATAACGAAACTTTTACACCAACACATTTAAAAAACCTTAGAACATACTTAAGACAACTTAGGACAACTTAGGACAACTTAAGGCAACTTAGGACAAATTTCATGTACGTTTCAATTTCACCCCTCGGGAAACCTCTGAGTGCCGATAATCAATCTCTTGTTTTTCGATCTAGGACGTCAATTTACAAACATATTCAAACGTATTCTGTTTTAAGATCTTATAGAGATTAGATTCTAAATTCAAGTTTTTGGATTTATCTAGATTTTTGAGATTATTTGAAGTTTTGCGAAATTTGCTTGATATTTTTCAGATTAATCGAGTGGTGGCACTATCACCATAGTGGTTTCTCGATTTTTCAGGATAATTATAAGATTCGGAATTTATTCGAATTTTCTACGAATATTCGAAATTTTTTGTGAATAACTGAGCTGGAGTATTCTAGAAATGTAAGACTATTCGACCATTTCAATATTATTCGACCATTTCGAAATTATTTGGATTTCCCGATATTCCTCGAAATTTACAAGGGTTTGGAGCTGCTTCTTGTTACAGAATTTGTGATTTTTTTTTTAATTTTCATATTATTGAGCTATACTGATAAGCATGTAGGATGTTGAGTTATATAGAATACATTTTTTGGGAATATTTCAAATTTCCCAGGGTTGCTTGTTAATGAACAAGAAAATTTTGTAAATTTTATCAATTTTTATTCAAACGATTGGAACGATAATAAGGTATATGCAGACAATTTTTTTCTATTCGAAATTTTAAAGAATTAGACAATTTTTAGAAAATGTTCATACTAAAAATTCACGAGTTTTATACGATTTACGAAAAATGAAAAATTCAAGAGTTTTATGTGAAGTTCGATTGGACCAAATAAATCAATCTAATGTCAAAAAAATTATTTAAATCATTACGCGCGTAAGATTGGGCAGAATAAACCATTTATTTTTTGATTTAAATCAATTATGACAAATCGAGATTTTTTTCAAGATTTTCGATTGTCACTCCGGAATTTTTACGAGTTCATTATTTATTAGTAACTAAGTTGTGTTATTAAAATATTTATTGTGAAAAAATCTGTGTAATTTTGTGCATAATCAAACTAAAGATTTACTGACGGTTAACATAACCTCAAAAAAATTCACACATATTCACCAATAGAACCATTATTCTGGTTGTGCGTTCCATTGAGCATCATAAACTTGATTTTTTGACAAACCCAATCGAACTCGACATTACAAATATAAAGTTGTTCCGAATCTTTTTAAAGTTTTAAACGTATTATTCTAACATGTTTTAACGTTTAATCTAAAAATTAAGAAGTTATCTTGAGGTTTCAAAACTTTCTTTTATATTTTGATCATTTCTTGAATCTCAAAATTTTAATTTTTTATTTTGTTTTTAGTATTAAACTAAATTTAAAAATATTTGAAATTCTCTTAAAAATTATTGTTAACAATTTTAAAATGTTTTATCGAATTTTACGCAACTTGGCCAAAATTTCATATATTACAAACAATTTAAAATTGATTAACATAATTATAAAATTTTCTTCTTTCCATTTTCGAAGCACATTTACATACATATAATTCGTTTAAAAAAAATGGAAAAGCTTAATATTAATTATTCAAAATTAAATTCAAAGTTCCATAAAATTGATTAACTTGACAGAGAATGACATGAGATTTGTTACAACGTCAGAATTTTCTATAATTGATAGTTTAAAAAGGAATGAAATAAATAGGCTTGTTATTCAGAGATGAGTAGTTAAATTTAGTTTACTATTAAGAAGTTTAAACTTAACAAATTTAAAGGATTGTGTTATTTACTTTAAAATTTTTAAAGATATTAATAAGAACTTTGATTTTTTTTTTTTAAATTAGAAAACTCAAAATTTTAAATTTTTAAATGATTTCTAGTAATTGGCATCCATTTTGAATTTTAAGGAATTTAAAAAATGTTACAAAATGAGAAATTTATAACATTTTTGTAGATATTTCGAAATTCAAATTTAGAAATATTTTAGAGTTTAATTTTAATTAATTAAATTATGTAGTAATAATCCAGAAAATTTGATAAATTTTAAGAATTTTAAAGCTAAAACATGTTTTACGATTTATTAAAAGTTTCAGAATTTGCTAAGAAACACTAAACCACTATTTTACATTTCAAAATTTAGACATGAATTTTAAAAATATACAATTTCTACAATTTCTTAAGTTTGCGTAACGAACACAGCTATTGGCACCCAAATATTTCGACCCAACTATTGGCACCCGCCCGTGAAATAACAATTCTCTTAGAATTATCAAATTCCCGTTATGTCGAATGATTATTTTTTTTATTTGTGTGTATTTCTCGACTCATTTTATAATTGTCCGTTGTATATAGTAACTCAGTTGCATTAAAATTGCGGAGTTGGAATGACGTGTTGTGCAGTATTTTTTTTGGTTAATATTTTGTCAATTTTGATAAGGAGCATTGGTTTGGTAAGTGCCTCTTTTTATTTATATAATTAAGTGAAATATTTAGACCAGTGATTGTTTATAAGGCAAAGCATTATATTACAGTTTTAAGAATAAATATTTCGAATAAAATGTGTTAAAAGTTAAATAAAATGGGTGCCAATAGTTGATACCACATAATGTTAAATTCTAATTATTGGCACGGGGTGCCGATAAATGAATTTTATGTACTACAATAATTGGCACTGTCAATAATTGTACTTATTTGGGGTGCCAATAATGCAGTAAAATCGTTAATTTTGAGATATTATGCCGTGAAAAAAGAACTCTTATGACGAGTGCCAACTACAAAAGGTCCTCGGTGAGGTGAGGGCTGGTAAAATTTCAAAAAAATCAGCAGCCAAAATTTATAGTATTCCGAGGTCAACGATTCAATTTAGATTGGGCCCCAAATTCACGAAAATCCGGCCAGGCCCATCAACAGTATTGACTGAAGCGGAGGAGCTAGCAATCGTAGACTGGGTTAAAGTATTCCAACCAAAAGGTTTCCCTAAACGGAAGGAAGATATTCTTCATGCCGTCAAGGATTTCCTCGAGGAAAATAATCGTGATCATCCTTTTGGTGAAGAAAACTTGCCGCGAAAAGGCTGGTTTCACTCGTTCTTAAAGCGACACCCCTCCATAACACTAAGAGTACCAGATCCTGTTTCATCTGCCAGTGCTAATGTCGCAGTTACCGACATATTCAAATGGTTCGATTCCATAGAAAATTATTTATTGGAGAATGATTATTTTTCAATTTTGAGCGATCCTAGCCGCATATTTAATGGAGATGAAACAAATTTCATGCTGTGCCCTAAAACAAAAAGTGTTTTAGCAGCGAAAGGGTCCAAAAATATCTACGAAGTTGATAGGGGTTTGGCAAAATCAAATCTAACTGTCAAGTTTTCGTTCTCAGCATCGGGAATCATGACTCCACCAATGATTATTTACCCATACAAACGAGTGCGAGAGGAAATCAGAAGCACGGTGCCAGATACTTGGGGCTATGGGATTAGCGAAAACGGATGGATGACTAAACAAACATTTTACGAATATATTTCGAAAGTTTTTTATCCGCATCTTCGAGATAACAAAATAAAATTCCCAATTATTTATTTTGTAGATGGACACAGCACTCATCTTACTTTACAAGTTAGCCAGCTTTGCGTCCGATTGGGTATTATATTAATTGCTCTGTATGCAAACTCAACTAGAATTTTACAGCCAGCGGACGTAGCAGCTTTTAAGCCGCTGAAAAGTGCATGGAATAGCTCAGTGCTAGAATGGAGGCGTAAGAACCCTAGCAAAAATCTCACTAGGGACATATTTGGTCCATTATTAAAAGAAGTGGTGGAAAAATCGGTGTCTTCCGATACTTTGCGGAAGGGATTTAAGGCATGTGGCCTTTTTCCCTGGAATAAGTATGCCATAAATACGCCCAAGTGCCTAGATAGACCGTCAGTAGCGCATTTTCAAAATATTAAAAATTCAGATGACACAGATGCTTTTCATGAATGCTGTACTATTTTAGGAACCGAAAAAGTAGCAATGTGGGAAACATTTGATAACGCTGCATATATTGAAGATAGGTCGGATGATTTTAAAACTTTACATAAGATTTATACCTATCTTAAGTTCAATAAATTTAAAAGAACGGTGGAAGGAAATGTGCCCAACAAAGGTTCGCAGACGGATTTTCCATCACTCTCATCAGAAGGCATTACTGGCATAGATATTGCCAATATTAATGAATTTGTTTACTGCGACCAAGTAATTGAAAATATAAATGATGTTGAAAACATAACAATACTCAATGGCCACGAATCCACAGGTATTCCTCAACTAGGTCAAATTTCCGTTAATCAAACGTACACCGTCATTAATGATAAAATTGATTGGCCTTCAGAAAATATTTTAACCGTTGATGGGAACATGGATATCCCAGAAAAGATTCAAAAAGACTTTGAATTTGTCACTCCTTCCTGCACTAAACTAAATCCAACAACACAAGCATATACAGCCATGGAAGACATATTAGACTGGCCACACACACCATTAAGAAAGGGTTCCAAAGTTAAAAAAAAACAAAAAGAGTTTTGTCATTACCAACTCATTATGGATAGAAGATGAAGAAAGGCGAAAGGAAGAAAAAAGGAAAATCGAATATCTCAAAGAAGAAAGGAAAGCTGAAAGAATTAAGAAGAAAGCACTTAAAGAAAATGGCAAAATAACAAAAAAAAATCCGAAGGCGACATCAAGAACTAAACAAAAAACCCAAACCAATATTGTAAAACTTTTGCCAACAGCCAAAAAGACACACGAACCAACCCACACAGTAACATTCGGTGCTTTAGCGTCATTACAATATTGTTCACCATCAAAAAGTGTAGCGGAAATTCAAAAAGAATCCAGTCCACCACCTCATGTGCGAAAACTTTTTTCGCCCGAAAAAAATTTGGATGGACTCGGAACAAATTTCGTATGTCGTGGGAAAATGTGTTATAAATGCACAAAATTTATGTCGGGGGATATGAACTCCGAAGCCTGTGGCATCAGGTGTACAAATTGTACAAGGGAATACCACATTAAATGTTTAAAGGAATTAAAATGCTCATATCTTCCGAGCTTTGCGTGCAACTCATGTTTAGCTATGGCAAATTCAGAAAGAGACTGAAGACAAGTAGCTAGCTAGCTATGTAGCTATAGCTATGATTTGAACTGAATGTTTTATTTTATTTTTATGATTAAATGAATTTTTATGTACCTGAGTAGAAACTACTTGTGATAACATTATATTTTTAAATGAATTTTTTATGTTTCTTATTATTTGTGATAAAAATAAATAAAAAAATAGTTTATTAACTAGCTAAATTCCTTATTTTTTTAAATTTTGTATTGTGTATTTAATTAAACTTGTATAGAGCCAATAATTATATTTTTCAGGTGCCAATGATTGTATCAATGTGCCAATTATTGTACTTTTTTAGGGTGCCAATTGTTATGTCATCGTGCCAATTACTATAGTTTTGGGAAGCTTTTTTTTATTTCGATAATTTAATAATCTTACCAATGAAATTTAATTAAATGTTGTTTTTAGTTCAGTAGAAGACTGTTTGAATATTATAATCAAACTTCAAATGAACAATTTTTTGAAAACCCCTACATTTGGTAGCTTTGTTAAGTTAAAATTTTCTTATGGGTGCCAATAACTGTGTTCGTTACGCTATATTTTTTTTTTAATTTTTACATGATGATTATTGTTTTTAACAAATTATGTATATGGGAAATTTAATTTTTTCTTTAATTTTTTCTTGAATTGGATTTTGTAAAAATTTAAGTTAAAAATTATAAAATTTTGCCAAATTTCCTTTTACAATAATTGAACATTAAATTTTTAATTAAAAATATAATACAAATTTAAAATTCAAAGTGACATTAGAAATCTTAAATTTATTGAAACGATTGAAATTTATTAGAAGATCGTAAAAATCGATTTCGGAAAGCGCAATAAGAGCATAATAGCTTTAATAATCTGGCCGACAAGCTTTTCGTAACGGAGAAACTAAAAGGTGAATTCAGTACTATGCTAATCGACAATCATTATTTAATAAATAAAATTGACCAATACCGTCTAAATTTCCCGTTATTTAAGAAATAAGATTTCTTGTTTCTATTGCTTCTTTCTTCATAAATAGTTGTGTAAGGATGTTTTTTAAATTAAAATTGAAAATTGAAATGTATAAATAAATGCATTGTTTGAATATGACTTCTTTAGTATCTTTCGCTTTTTAAAGAATAAAGTTATCCAAAATCACCTGATGCCTGTCTCCGTTTCACAGTGCGTACATGATCCAATTCTGGTGAAAAAATGTACACCACGAAGTTAGCAAAATAGTAAAATTTTTTGTTAAAATTGGTTACCTTGGTGAACTTTTTATTCTAGTTGGAAATAATTCAACTCATATAGCTAACTTCGTGGTGTACATTTTTTCACCAGAAATGTATAGTATGCAGCTTCATATGTACGCAGCTTCAAAGAAAAAAAAATTAAGAAATTGTCGGCCAATGTAATTTTTGTTTCGCTTTCAAATTGCAATAATGCGACATAATATAAATTATAACCTTATTTCCTCCTACGGCCTTATTTTGTCAACAGCAAAGGATTTAATATCTTCCAGCTAATTGAATAAAAAAAATACTTTTAAGCTTGCAAACAATTTTAAAAACGTTTTTAATTTCTGCTACGTTACGATTGGAAGGAGAGGAGAGTGGGATAATACAAAACGCAAAAAAGCTTTTAATTTCCCGAATGCTTTATATTATGAAAATTGGTTTCTAATTTTTTTTTAAATTGAAAATTGTTGGATACCTATTTTGAAGCCCCTAACATGAAATTTCCCGCTCTAGGCTCGGGACTTTAGGGCTTATACGAAATTATACGAAAATGTTCAATATAATTAGTTGCCTCTAAGTTTAAATGAAAGCGAAGACATTTGCGCCCTAGCAAAATGAACAATTAACTAGTAGCTAATAAGACCTTGTGAGCTAAGATGCCATAATAATTAATTTAATTTAAAATTTAGCTTACACAAACAATTTTGATTAGGATAGTATATTTCTAGTTAGAACAATCTTGTAAATAAATCGGAATAGGTTTCGATTCTTGAAGAGATGAGATGTCTTTCTACACCTCCGTTATTTTTACGCCAACATTCTGTAACCGAAAAGGTAGCCACAATTTTCAAGAGTTTTCAAAATCTATTCTTTACTACAAACATTTTTCTACGCGGAAAAGATTAAAATATTGATTGATAATTTTACGATTAGATCACGCATAATTCTGAGCCCCCACACATTATCCGCAGTCTTATCTATTCACTGCGGTTTATTTATAATTTTAGATTTTTTTTTTTTTTTTTACTCCATTGATTTTCAACATTAAGATTGACTGAATTCTTATCATAATTTTTCGTTTTTTATTTGTAAAAAGTTTATTTATATAATATTTTGAATACATGTACGAGAATAGACATATTTTTGATTTCTTCATAAAACGAAATTTACATGCATAAGTAAATTTTCCGCCGTCAAATTTATATTTTGGATTGATATCTTATTTATTGTGTATAGGTATACGATAGATAAGCAAAAAAAAAAAATGTTCAAGACATTCCAAACATAAATCGCCGTAGATAGACGTATGTATACACAATAAACTACGTTACCTGTTTAAAAATATCCGTTTGCCAAAAACAAGACGTACACGGCGGTGATGTGTGGTTTGATAAGAAATGTTGTTGTTTGTTTACTTAAAATCCATATATATAGTATACAAAAAATATTTTATATAGGACGCACCTTGATAAAGTTAACAAAAAATACTGTTTTTACTACTTATTTTTTTTTATTAATGAAGACAACGGCTCTATGCTTGAATCTTTCTACATAACAAAACTAACAAGAAGCGTTCAAATTTAAAAATATACTACAGCTTTAACTTATCAATCAGTAACTTAAATTATTTATTTTTATTTTTTTTTTTTGAAATTTCATTCATAAATTTTTTTTTTTTTGTATTCATGCAACTTGCCTCTGTATAGAATTATCACCTCAATATAAAAAAAAAATTTTTTTTGATTACAGACACATTTTAAATTGTTTAATAGTAATGCATTTACGTACAAATATGAGTAATTGAATTGGACAACACTAAAATGCATTTACTACAATTTATATACTAGTTTTCATATTTCCGAACTCCGCCTCACTGTGTATACTTTACATGCTATATAGTCAATATAAAATAAAAATCCTCCCTCGCAAAAATTTTATAGTGAGTGCACCAATCATACCACTATCGCGCGCACACTATTTTAGTACATAGTACTATAATTATATTATTATGTCTATATTTAGCAGAGAAAATGAACTATATCAATGGTAAACGTAACATTTTTATTGCACATGGTAGGTTTTCTTGGTATTTATTACACGCAAGAAAATGAGTACTGTGCAAGAGATTACGTAATCGTAGCAAATTTTACTTATAGAAATGGAAATGAAGTTCGCTAAAGATTTTATATGAATCATGATTAGCGAAACATTTTTTTTTGTATGTATAAAAAACGTGCTTTCATTTTAATTAAATTCAATCGTTGTATTTAATGCAGTTTGAAAGCATTTTAATTAGAATCTTTAATTTTAATCTTAATTTTAAATGTATGTACGAAAATCCGAACTATTCGATTCCGATAGGGCAATACTTTATACGAATATGAATAATACATACATATGTATGTGGCTATTTGAACACTAACGCACTGTTTTAATGGGTCAACACATCAAAGTACTGTTAGGATTAATAAGCCTATTATGAAAACGATGGCGTTTTCCATTTTTACGATTCAACAAATGCAATCCTCTTTTTGGGAGACAAGGGAATTGCCGCCAAATTAAATGAACACACACCACCTTTGGATTGGTATAAATTTAAAAGATATTTGTTATCATTAATTGGTCAGGGGTCGCCATAATTATTTTATAGCAATTGCCCAAGCAATAACTAATCACTCCTTTAACTCCCCGTGGAAACGTACTAATGAGAAGACGATATATTAATTACGGCTAATTTCAAGTGGTGAACAATTACAAGAACAAGAATTTCTTTAACTACTAACAGTAAAAAAATAAATTCAATACGTACTTGTAAGTTACACCAGAGCCATCTAAATTTACAGAGCCATAAGATTACGTCATAATTTTTGTGAAGCTTTTTTAAGCGGGATATTGGTGGGGATAAGAGTTACCCGTAGATCTCGCTAAGCGCGAGATCCCGAATTTTTGGGGCCACTCATAAATATTCGCTTTATTCAAACAGACTCAACAAAATTAAGAATACAGAGTTCTGTAATCTGTTGAAGTAATTGACCAAAATTCTTTGCGAGAAAAAGGACAAATTTAATATAAGAGCCTAAAAAACATTGTAATTCAAAATATTTTGAAACAAAACCTTGAGACTTCGCCTTAGTTGAGAAAATAATTTTTCTCTTTATAATTCTTTATCTTGTATATAAATCGAATTTATTTATATTTAATCAAATACACCACTTTCCACCACTAACAAAACTAAATACAGCAATGTAATCACCTCTCTATTTTGACCACCTCTACTTTGACCGCCTCGATTATTCCTTTCAATTTTTTGTTTATTCGATTTTTTTTTCCATAAATTGACCACTTCCGTAAAACCAAAATTTCGGTTCCTTGAGTTTAGAGAAGTTTTACTGTGTATCTAGTTAAACAAATCTTTTCCTTTTTCTTTTATACTTATACATGAAGAAATCTTCATTCGTCGTACAAACATACTTTGTATCGGCCTCATCTGTCTGAAAGCAAATTTTAAAAATGAAATTTTTCAAACAATTTTCTTTGGCTTACAGTTTTGTAAAACCAAACAAATACACTGCGCCAATTAAAAAACGGAACAGAAATTTTCTTCGAAAAAATACCCAGATTTGAACGCTTGTATCTTGGTGAAATAACACCTTTCAAAAACAAAAATTTTATAGTAGAGTGCTTAGATTACAAGATATAAAAATGTCCTTGTTAACGTGTATACGCTTTTTGGATACGTTTTCTCTAAAACTTCAGTAACTCGACAAGGAGTGGCCACACAGAAATTTTCCTAGTACGATTTTGCAAGGTTTTTAAATTCTCTATAAAATGGCCGATTTGGATTTTTGAATGAAATATCGAGCAAATTCGTTTACAGTTTCAAACAGCAGCAAATTTTTACTCAAAAACGTCATAAAAAAACAAAATAAAATAAAACGGTTTCCAGTATCGAAAAGAAAACAAAATTTCCTTCAACTAGAAACAACATTTTTTTTTTAAAGGAGGTATTTCACCAAGATACAAGCGTTCAAATCTGGGTATTTTTTCGAAGAAAATTTCTGTTCCGTTTTTTTTAATTGGCGCAGTGTATATCCAAATATTTAAATTTTATTTTTTTATTAAATTCACTTATACGATTAGACGTTTACATATTACGTTTATGTAGATTAATTTAAAAAAATTTTAAATATTATTTACTTTACTTTCCATTGAACTGCAGAAATAAAATTTCATCGACACTATCGCTGCTTAAATTTTTGTGCTGCGTTCTTGCAACACTATAACAGTTTTAGTCGTGGTACATGTTTATAGTCATTTCGGGTTTTAAATAGAAACAAAATAATTTGTGTTGATTTTTGGATTTTCTGCTTGTTCCGAAAAATCGGAATCGATGAGTAAGCCCGAGCCCGTTGCAGGTCTCTAATTGGAAATATTATGTGTACCGAATGAAATTTGTGATTCCCCAATTTATATTATCTCATAGGTTACGCAAAAGAAAAAACTGGAACCGTTATTTTGTAAAAAAACAATTTTAAAAAACGAATAAACGTCAAATTGGGCATTTGTTTCATTTATGTATTTCGAAATGGACGCATCAGATGGAGAAAAACGTGATTTAATAATTCGATTGTGCAATGATCATCCAGAGTATACCAATAAAAAAATGGCTAAATTGGCCGGTGTTTCCAATAATATGGTAAACAAATGTAAAAAAAAAATGTCAAATCAATCTTTCTGTATCACGCAAGCCCGGATCCGGAGCAAAAAAAGGTGCTCGAAATAAAATGTTGGATCAGAAAATTGTAAGAGTCATTTCCAAACATCCCTCGATTTCTGTGGGGGATTTGGCTAGGAAAACCAAAACAACCAAATCGATGGTGGAACGAGCTAAAACCAGAAATAATCTACGGACATACAAGAAGGCAAAAATCCCCAAAAGAAGTGTTGAACAATTTAATAGAGGGATCGATAGAGCAAAGAATCTTAACAAATGGTTGAACGAAAGAAAAGATTCTTGTATCATAATGGATGATGAGACCTACGTCAAAATGGATTTCTCGACACTTCCAGGTCCCGAATATTACATCAAAAAGAAAGGTGAAGAACTGGACGAAGCAATTACTACCATAGCTGTTGAAAAATTTGGCAAAAACGTATGATTTGGCAAGCAATTTGCCAATGCGGCTTAAGATCACGTCCACATATAATAAATGGGATTATGAAGGGCGAAATCTACATCAAGGAATGCCTTCAGAAACGTTTGTTGCCGTTTCTAAAAAAACACAATAGCCCTACTATTTTTTGGCCCGATATTGCCTCGATTTATTATGCTAAATGAACAATGGATATTATGAAAGCCAATAACATCGATTCAAAGGATTGCAATCCACCTGCCGTGCCGGAAGACCGTCCAATCGAAAAATATTGGGCTTTAGTGAATAAGGAATTGAAAAATGAGCCTAAAGCTGCGAAAAATGACCAAGAAGTCACCGTTCACAGTCAAATGAACAAAAAGATTGAATGAATACTATTATTTAAAAACTGTATGATATGTGCAATAGAACAATTAAAGAAATATTGCCGTTTAGTTTTAATTCTTCATTTACCAATCACAAATTTCATTCAGTACACATAATATTCCCATATTGAGCGAATGTAAGCAAATGCCAATGTCTGGCTGGGCTTAAGATTCTTCAGTACCGAAATATGAATTTTTTTTTTTTGCCGACACTGAAGTGGAAAAAATGGAAACACTTCCAAACAGGGTGTCCTATCTTAATGCGATAAAAAGCGGTTTATGCGGCTTGACGAGTTCTTTATAAAGGCTTTTGTTAGTGAAAATCGCCGGTGCTAAAGTGGATAGAAACGGAAAAATAAAAAGAAATTTTTCATTTTAGGATCGTCTCGCCGTATGTTGTATTATTATTTAAATTTTGATAAAGGTACAACGGTGTTTAGTTTGACAACACGATTTGAACGGCTGACAGTTGATTTGAATGAAACAATTAAACTATCCTGGGTGATCATTTTATGGTGCTATATCACATTTGGTGATAAAACTGTGATAAACTGACATTTGTCGTAGCTTACTGCGGTCCCATCTTGGATGAACAACGTCACGTCGTATAATGATTTGAATGAAAATGACCACAATATCTTCCGTCTTACTTTTACAAGTGGAAAAAATTGTTTATTTTGTTGTTTAAACTTTTTTTATATGGAGTTTGGTTAAAAACACCTCTAATCAAAATTTCAAAAAATGAATGAAATTTACACTGACGCGAATGATAAATAAATGATATTTATTAACAAAATAATCATTTATCTATTATTGAAATAAAATTAATGGATTATTGTTAAATTTACAGGAAAACGGAATATAAAAATCAACAATTATTTTAGTTTTGTGTAGTAAATTGTATGTTAAAAGAACCATTCTAGCCTAGAAAAACAAATTTCACAAAAACAATCATCCTCCTAACAGAAATGGACAAAAAATAAGCAATTCTTAAACGAAAAACAACATAAACCATCTAACATAACCTCATAAAATGCAAATAATGGTCGGTGTTTAAACATGAAATTCTAATATATCAAAGGGTTTTCTAGTTATGTTAACTTAAAAATATAATAATTAGTCTTTTGTTAATCAACAATTTTGGTTTGCACTTCGTATCACAGTAATTTTCATTCATTTTTTAAAAATTTTAAATTAATTTGTTTATATCAAACTACATGGAGTTTGATCGAAAGCAACTAAATTAAAGTTTTAAAAAAATGAATGAAAATTACTGTGATACGAACTGGAAACCAAAATTGTTGATTAACAAAAGACTAATTATTATATTTTTAAGTTAACATAACTAGAAAACCCTTTGGTATACTAGAATTTCATGTTTAAACACCGACCATTATTTGCATTTTGTGAGGTTATGTCAGATGGTTTATGTTGATTTTTCATTTAAGAATTGCTTATTTTTTGTCCATTTCTGTTAGGAGGATGATTGTTTTTGTGAAATTTGTTTTTCTAGGCTACTAGAATGGTTCTTTTAACATACAATTTAATACACAAAACTGAAATAATTGTTGATTTTTATATTATGTACATAGTAATATAAAATTCAACAATTGAGGTTACGTGTCAAATCATCACTTTGATTCATTGCTTTCCCCTTAAAATTCATTTTGCAGTGTTGTCATTTTGTGGTATTATATCACATTTGGCGATACTGTGCGAAAAATAAATTGTCGTAGCTAACTATGGTGTTGTCATGGATGATTATCGTCACGTCGCATAATGATTTAAACGAAAAAGACCACCAATTCTTCCGTCTTACTTTTACAAGTGGAACAAAAAAAAATTATTTTCTTGTTTACATTTGTTTTATATGGAGTCTAGTTAAAAAAAGCTCTAATAAAAATATCAAAAAATGAATGAAACTTACATTGACGCGAAATTTAAATGAATGATATTTATTAACAAAATGATCATTTATATCTTTTTGAAATAAAATTAATGGGTTATTGTTAAATTTACAAGAAAAATGAAATACAAAAATCAACAATTATTTTAATTTTGTGTAGTAAATTATTTGTTAAAAATAACATTCTAGTTGCCTAGAATAACAAATTTCATCGGGAGCTCATAATAGCAAAGGACAAAAAAAAATTCCTAAACAAAAATCAACATAAACCATCTGACATAACCACACAAAATGCAAATATTGGTCAATGTTTAAACATCAAATTCTAACAAACCAAAGGCTTTTCTAGTTATGTTATGTTAAAAATATATTAATCAGTCCCTTGTCAATCAACAATTTTATTTTGCACTTGGTTTCATAATAATTTTCATTCATTTTTTTGAAACTTTAATTTAGTTGTTTTTGATCAAACTTCAAATAGTTGAATGGAAAACGACTAAATTGGGGTTTTAAAAAAATGAATGAAAATTATCATGAAACCAAGTGTAAAATAAAATTGTTGATTGACAAGGGACTGATTATTATATTTTTAACATTTTATTTAAATATTAAACATGTTTGCATTAAAGTATTACTATATCACCACATAAATAGCACTTCGTATAAAATTTTCATATAATGTCATTTGAGGTTATGTGAAAACGTCAACTTATCACTTTGATTCATCATTTCCCCCTTAAAATTCATTTTGCAGGGATGTGTTTGTAGACTTTCTCCATTTTTTTATATCACACAAAAAAAGTCTCCACTAGTGATATAAAGGTGTGATATAGCACCACAAAATGACCACCCTGATTCATGTTCGTCAAAACTATCCTATTTATGCCACCGATTTGATTTTAACGTAATTGGTACAAACAATAATTGGTAGGGGAGGCTGGGTATAAACGTAGCAGCGGGTCAGTTGAAACAATTTTTACGAAAACTATGCATAAACACAGTCATACACGTCAATTAAATACGTTAAATGTCAAATAAATACGGAAAGTTTATCATATTATGTGTATAAATATTTTTTACGTTTATAAAGTTTATTCCGTTCGGCTCAACAGTTTAAGCACAATTAATGAAAATGTTTCAAAAATAATGAATGAGGCGTTTGAAACATTGTTGAATTTGGACGGTTGAGATTTATGGAAGTTATGGAACATTCGAAGAATTTTCAGCCCTATTCCCATAGTCACATCACTTCATGTGATGTGATAACTATCACATCACTTCAAGTATAAATTGGTATTCTCTTAGTCGATTCATATGATGTCATACGAGAAATGACAGAAACTTTACATGTCTGGCAGCAATAAAAATATCCTTACAACTGACGTAATATTTGACATTTATAGATCTATCACTTATAAATTTCAGGTGATGAATATATCATTTCATGTGATGTTTAACTTTTTATACGACTAAGAGAATATGATTTCAAGTGATAGTTATCACACCAAACGATAAATGTCGCTTCAATCGACTAAGAGAATACCAAAATTAAAGTGATGTGATAGTTATCACATCACATGAAGTGATGCGACTAAGGGAATAGGGCTGGTAGTCGCAAATGTGGGTAACTTTGACGCAACTTTCCACTTGGCCAGCGCAATACCCGACCTCAATCCAGTTGAGTATCTTTGGAAGGATCATAAGATAGCAGTGGCCCACAAGGAAAACAAAAATAAGCAACAACTTTGATTGGCTGTTAAAAAATCCTGGGAGTTTATACTAGTGGAATGAAGTCGGAATTTATTAAAGGGTGGGATACCCTCGAATTCTCAACAAAAAAAATTCAAAAAAATCCCGAAAAACACAAATTGAATTGCCAGATTTCCGTAAGTTAGAAGGCGGCACTATCACAATTAGTTCGAGTTGCGAGCCCTTTAACATAAAGAATAAAGATACACGACCGAGAGACGAACCTACATAACTGGAGGAGGAAGGAAAGAATTATGTTACATAATAATTTTAGGTTCCAACCATTCCGACTCTGCCCACAAATTTTACACTTTATATTTTCTATTAATTTTTCGAGATTAATCCAAATATTTAATCAATCATTTGTTCTGCGATATTTATACTTTTTTATTGGGGTGTTGGTTTTCTTTTTTGGATCCCCTTAACGAGTATTTTATTTTAACATGCTGCTTTTGGAAATCGTATTTAAAACTGTGTGTCATGGTAAATACATGGTAAAATTTCCACAATGTCTTAGATTTTCATTATTGATAAGAGTGACACCAAACTTATGTATAAATCTGTGAATATATAATGTACATGCTATGTATTGTATAATACCAAGAACATTTCCACCCACTTTGTAAAAATCAATTTTTATTATGCCAAACACAAGAAAATTTTCTTAAAATAAAAATGAAAAACTTTTTCTTTTGCTGGATTTTTTTTTTGTTTGTTATCCTCTCGCTTAACATTTTGTTGTGTATTTGTGTCTTAAAATACCGGTTTTTTTCTATACCATGCATTTTGTACACTTAAGATAAAATATAATTTGTAGTTCAGATGATCCCTATATTGTATACACTTATAACGTAAATACTCATCTTATAGTGTAGATGTAGCTTGCTTATGTATGAATGTACATAGATTTTGGTTTTCTAAATGCCACATGCAATATATAGATACATATGTATATAAGAAGAGGAAAATATTGTTATTTTTATTAACCAGATAACACAAAATGTATCTTATTTTACAACAACACCAACAATAGCGAGGAATAATTTTATCATAATTTTGAGTATATTGTGTGTCTTACTTGTGATTTTGTTGTTGTCAATTGTACATAAACAGCGACAACGATTTTTTTTTTGTCAAATCTCATAAGCGCAGTTTTGCGAATGCATCACACATAATCATGGATTTATAAACAAAATATAGTGATGCGTTGTGTTTATAGCTCGTGCCATCTTAAACATCAGCTTCTTCTCTGCTACGTACATGTATTGAATTTTCTTGTGTGCATACATATCTAACCAATTTTCAGTTTTAGTTTTAGTTGAATTTATGGTTATTAGAGAGATGTTATGTAATTTATTTTTAAATTTTTGTGGTATTTTATCTTAGGGTGGATAACTGGATATATAGCTGTATTTAAGAATAAAAACTATACTACTTTATATACATAATATAGTAAAGTAGTATGTAAGAAAAACAGTTTGATATATAAAAAAACAAAAATTTGTTTCTTAATTCTATTGTGTGATTATTATATTGCTTAAGTTAATTTAATTTTTTTATTTTTTTGGATTTGAATTAGCTTGAAGTTCTATTTATAAAAATGTGATTGATTTTATTCATGATGTGTATTACACATTATATATATACATCTATATAGAGAGAGGGAATGGAACCCTCATAATATGATATTTAAGATTTTTTAATTCATCGATCGATATGTGCATGTTATGTAAATAGATCAAATTCGTGAAATTCATAAATTTTAATCGCATGCTGTTTTATTTTATATATTTTGACTTTTGATCCTACCCACTTGGTCACTTCATGTACATTTCGCTTTGCTTGTGAAGAATAATTGATTTTTATGAAAATTATGATATCTATGGGATCCCTTTTATATTTATACTAAGGTATTGAAATTTTGGCCTTTCTTAGCAACGAATATATTTTTAGTGTTTCTGCACCACTAAATTGAAAAATGAAGTATCGGAAGCTAGGCAGCAAACTTTCGATAAAAGTCTTTGGTTCTAGTAAGAAAGTTCTAAATATTTAAATTTAGCAACAAACAAAATAAATTCTAAAGTAACCCGCTACAAATTTAGAAAGATTCAAAATTTTTCAACAAAGTCAGTAACAAATTTGAATATACTCTGTTGCGTTACAAATTACTGTTGCAAAAGTATTTGTGTTAGGACAGCTTTAATAAAAAACGTTACTAATTTTGATCATTTTGTTTATTTTATTCAAATTTAATATTTAGGCCCACATTTATTTATTATGACTTCATTTAGTCTTCTAAATAAATTCTATGGGTATTTTACTCCACACCTCAACAATCTCATCCCATAATTCTTGCTTGCTTCGTCCAACTCTGTATAGTATATTTCGTTTCAAATAAGCCCAAACATTTCCAATTATGCTCAAATCCCGGCTTTGGTGGGCAATTTATGCGTTGTTGGTCCAAATCTTTTAAAAACTTGGTCACTATAAAACCTTTATGGGCAGGGGCATTATGCTGCTGAAGTATAAAGTCAAGTCCAATCATTTTTGAACCAACTACCAATGGTACATCATAAAATGGCGATGCTTTAGGTGTATTGAATTATCCAGCCGTGTTGAGACGAGGGGATTTTAGACGAGAGTCAATATCAAACCTAATGAACTAATATGAAAGTATCTGTTTAAATTCCGAGATTTGGTAACATAATTTAATAGGAAAGTTTCAAAATTTCCTCTATAATAACGATTACTCCTACGAGTGATTAAGATTTGTGAATCGGAACGAAATAAACCAGAGAAAAGACTGTGTTCTTTACAAAAATTTGCGTTTTTTCTGAATTTGCCAGAAACAACCTTTGATTCGTGATTCTGATAAAACAAGAAATTCTATCAAATTATAGCTTTGGCGGCAAATTCGAACACATTTATATACGAATCAGGCCGCCATTTATAATCAAAATGGAACTTACTTTTAATTTAGATGAAAATTCAAGTTCAAAGAAGAATGGCAATAGGTTGAAGGCGGGTGTAAATCTCGTGACAACATGGATAATAGGGGTGATTGCGCTAAACAAATTTTTAACATAGATAAAAGGTCTGCTTCGATCAAATTTTATGTTAACAATTTATGATAACGAATGGATTACTCTTTTCCTTGGAGACAATGCTGAAGATTTCTTCAAATCCAAAAATTGTCTTACAATTAAACAAGGTGTAGGATGGGGGTACTGTGTTCGAGAATTGGGTCACGAATTTGTGTGTGCCTGAACTCAGAGATTATACAGGCTTAAAGGAGAAATGATAATTTTCAAAGGACTCATTTAGATCGTGTACTTTTAAGCCATGTCTGATTGGAAGTTTCCAATTGAAAGTTTACATATTTGACTTTAGAGATAATTAGATATAATGCTTAGTGTAGAGAAATCATTGAGCGCGGCTCACCTCAACCACCTTGAGTTTTTGTGTACGTATTTTCACTTCTTTTTTCTCTTTCACCTTGACCAGATTATTTGTTCATAACAAATTTGCTAGTGAGCATACCGGTATATGTTGCTATAGAGTTTGATCTACAACGATTACCAGGCGAGCTAACTAAGAACCTTCCACGCAATATTAACAAAAGCATTGATTTATACTAAATATAGTAAGTAGTAGTGACTGCATAAATAATAATTTATCAATGAAACCCCTCATAAAATCCATAAACGACGTAATTATATTGAAAATGAACGACCGTGCTAATTTAATTAAATTAAAAATAAATTGCAAATTACGATTTTTAATTTTCATTTAATAATAACAAAAAACCACCTTTCAAAATTAGGTTTTTTACATTTTGTTATAATTCAATATTGAATGTCATCTAAATTCTAAAAATTAACAAACTATAGTCTATTATTATACTATATTGTACATATAGCTATGCTAAATATATCCTCAAAACACGCACCTTCTAAATTTTCCAAATTTGCAAAAAAACTTTTGATCATGTTTTAAGAAATGGATCAATAGGGAAAACTTTTTGTTTTATATAAATAGTTTTTTAATATAATTACGTAAATTAATTTATTTGTGTTTTAATAATACGTAAATGGAGAGTTTTCATTTTTCATTACATGATTTAAGTTCATAAAAATGAAAATTATTAAAATTAAAAATAGAAAAGTTTAACTAGAGGGGGAGGGAAAGGGAATTGGTCAGTTACAAAATGTTTAGTTGATTATATACCGGCTTAGTCATGACCTATTTTTGTATAAATGTGGAGTATTTTCCAAAAAATATCCATATGAGTGCATTAATTTATAATTGAATAAGCGTGTTGGGTTTTATATTCGGTCAAATTTTGTTTGACTCATTCATAAAATAAACATTGTAAATCAGCGCTAATTGAGTCATTAATGTTATGGAAAATGTTAATTAATTTTAGAACCAAACCTAAAATTGGCGCATTTTGTTTCAAATTAATCCCCAATACTTATTTAGGCATATATATATATATATATATATATATATATATATATACGTTTGATCGATATTCGCCCAATCTAGTGTATACGACTTAATTTTGCCACCACCCGCATACCTACCAAAAAAAAAAAAAATCTCCGCCCCACGCATGTAAAAAATCTTAATCAATCAATATACGAACATACATTCAACGTGCGCTTAGACATAAAATTTTTATTAAATAACAACCAAGCCGAAAAATTTTTTTCGTTTTTTTTTTTTGTATTAGGACTATTAATCAATTGATTTATACCAAGTCAGTTCAATGTTCGCTATATATACCAAATACCTGTTAATTAAACTAATAATATTATAACCGAACTGTTAATAAATTAATAATGATTATGGATTTGAATATTGAATATTATAGACTGGGAGTGTGAGCCTAAGCCTGCTCCCTAAATAATTTTTCAAAATAAATAATGTTATCACATAAAAATAAAAATGCCTGGCAAACCCTTTACAAATATTATACAGATATACAAACTTTTTTCCTAAACATGCGTATTAGAGTATCCTTGCCGACCAACCTTGTGTGCCGAATATATTTTTGGATCAAAAATTGTTCTCAACACAAAAATATACAAATTTGAGAGCCCATAAGTCGATTAAAAGTTGCAAATTTCCAAATACAGCGCTAAACTAATAAATAATAATAAAAAAACTTTTATCGTTTACATTTAACGACGATGTATAAATGCATTTGTGCCATGGATGGAATGTAACTACATAAGAATAAAAAAAACAAACAAAAAGAAATGTTTCGGGGGAATAAGATCTAAAAAAAAGAAATTTTTTTCTTCGGTCATTGTTCGTTTCGCCCCATTTCCATTTTCTTTTTGCCTTTTCTTGGTAGAAAATTAGTAAAATAAAATGATACGAGGCTCTATTTGAATTTTCCCGCCATTCTTGTCTTGTGTTTTATCGTTCAAGTCCGATAAAAATTTCCTTGAAATTTTCGCAATACTTTAGTTCCACTCAGAATACAAAATGTGGCTGGTTGCTGACATTTATTGTTGTTTATCATTTCTTTTAATTATTTACATTAACTTGCCATTGTTGTTCTCTCAGTCTGTAGTAGTCCACATTTTGAAAGTCACACTTTATTAATTCTCTTATATGTTAGAGCAAGGATTTTGGTCATAAAGAGTGAATTGGGATAAAACTATAGAAACTGTGTGGTTATTTTAAAGAGTAGTAGTTTTATTTATGCTACAATTTCTATAATTTTATTACTTTTAATTAAAGAAAGGGAGAGGAAAATGAGCTCTAAATTATTAAATTTCTTAATTTCTAGGCTCTCAGTTTTCATTTTTTTTTTTAACTTAATTTTCTAAGTAAACTAAATGCAAACAATCAGAAATTTCAAAAATTGTTAAGCACTTAAACAAAAAAGAATTCCTAAATTTCTTAATTTCTAATTTGTAAAGGTAAATTGCCAAATTTCTTAATTTTTAAAATACTATTTACCGAAATTTCTAAATTGTTAATTTTGAACTAGTAACTACTAAAATCCTTAATCTTAAATTTCTAAGCTGCAGTTCACTATTCGTATATTTATTTAAATTTAAAAATATTTGATTTTGTATAAATTCAAACCTCCCAAAATTCCTGAAAATATCATTCTTAACTTCCTATTTGTTAATTTTCTAAATTGAGGAAATTTTCTGATATAATAGAGTTTAGTAAAAAATGGGATTTTTATGAAATGTAATCACATCATAACATCGTCGAGTTTAGAGCCAAATTGTACACTCGTGACTGGGCTCTCAGGTAACTTTCCATCAGCGTCCAACTGACACAACCAAAATATGGCAACGCACTTGATTAATATTCTGTACCGTTTATTTTTTGTCTTAAAAAATCGGAAATCTGTTTGCAAGTAAAAAACTATAAAAAATTTCAAATCAGGGATGATCAAAAATTTTTCACTTTTTTTTCTTTGGGAGGAATTTTAATATTAAAATTGTTCAGAAACGGTAAAAAGTAATATCAATTAATGTTTAAACTACAAAAACTTCATTAATTTTACAAATTTAATTGAAAAATATACGTCTTGAGTGGATAATATGATTGTATTCGCTATCGAACACCTTCTTCGTTTCAACAAATTCCGCTTCCAAGCTCAAATTCTTGCCAATTTTTTATACGTTCTGTTTTAGCCTTACTTGCTGTTGTTTGGTTTAATTTTTCTTTAATGGTAGCTGTCTTATGTTAGAGGAGGTTTTGTTTTGTTTTAATTTTATTTTTTTGTACGATGCAATTTATCGTTCGCTTCTCTTTTGTTGATGTTGCGAAGTTTATCGTGTCTCTATATGGAAGTGCCTATAATCTGAACATCAATAATAAAAGAAAATCAAATAAATTCAGGAATTTTCTGATATTTAAGAAATTAATTAATTTCAAAAGGTTCAAAACCTCTTAAAAAGTTGAACAATTTTAAGAAATTAAAAATTTTACAAAATTCCTTGAATTTTAAATATTTAAAGTCCTACATAAGTAGAATTTCGATCATTAAAGAATTTAAAAAAAAAAGGAAAACTTAAGAATTTTCCGAAGATTGAGAATTTAATTTTAAGAGGTTTAACAATCTGTTAGATTGAATTAGTTTTATTATTCTAAGAATTGGAAAATATTTAGAATTTCATTAAGCTTATAAATTTTGAATTTGTTTTAAGAATTCAAAAAAATTAAGGGATTACATTTTTTTAAACAGTTTTATAATTTCAAATATTAAGAAAATCAAATTAAAAGGATTTTGACAAATTTTAAAAACTTCAGCAAACTTCAATTTTAAAAAATTTAAATCCTGCTGATAGTCAGAATATCGATAATATAAGGTTATGATAAGAAATTTAAGAATTTCCAAAAAAAATTAAAAAATTTCTGAAATTAAGAATTTAATTAATTCCAAAAGTTTCAAGAATCCTCACAGATGAATATAGTAAATTCAAAAATGTTTGAAAAATTTGCAAAATTTCCACATACGATTAAATTTCGAAAATTAAATAATTTCAAAAAATATTACGATTTTTCAGAAATTTGAGAATTTAATTAGTTTCAAGACGTTGAAGAACCTGATGATATTATGGTTATGCATAAATTTCAAGAAATTAAAGGATTTATAAAATTGTATAATTCTATGAATTGGAAAATATTTCGATAAATTTATAAATTTTGAATTTGTTTTAAGAATTTCAAAATTTTAAGAGCATTACGAGAAAAAATATAAAGAGTTGACCAAATTCAAGAAATGTAAGGAATTTGTTATAACAGGATTTGAAAAATGAACTAATTTAATGAATTTTAACAAATTTTAAAAATTTCAATAAAAGCGTGAACTTTTAAAAATTCTCAATCTTAAATAATCTGAATATCGATAATATAAGAAAATAAAAAAATAAAAAATTAGAATTTTTTTAAATTCAAGAATTAAATAAATTTTTAAAGGTTAAAACCAAAAAATTCAAATTTATTGCAAAATTTTAAACATTTCAACAATTCTTTGAATTTTAAATATTTAAACATCTGGGAACTAACTCAGCCAGAATGTTGATTAGTTAAGAATTTAAAAAAAAAAAAATTAAAATATTTGGAAGTTGAAAAGATTAACTAATTTCAAGAGGTTCAACAACCTGATGATTGTTAGAATTGTTGGGTTTAAAAAAATGTATTACTCTAACAATTGGAAAATATTTAAAATTTCATTGAATTTATAAAAATTGAATTAGTTTTAAGAATTTCACAATTTTTAGAATCGTTACGAGGCTAAATATTTTAAGAATTGAACAAATTCCAACAATTTAAGCAATTACAACAGTTAGATAATTTCGAAAATTAAGGAACAACCAATTTTAAAAACTTCCTATACGTAAATCCTATGTATCAATAATATAAGAATATGATAAGAAATTTTAAATATTAATTTCAAAACGTTCAAAGCCCTCTAAACAGTTGAATAATATCAAAAATTTTACAAAATTACCAAATACAAAAAAATTTTGAAAAACCTTTAAATACTTCAACAAACTCTTGAATTTAAAAAAAAATTTAAATCTTGGATAAAAAAATTAGGAATTTTCAAAAATTTAAGAATTTTAATTAATTAATATTTTCAATAAGTTCAAAAACCTGATGATAATCCAATGACAATAAATTTCAGGAAATTGATGGATTCAATTTTAATTTTATTATTTTAATAGTTGGAAATTATTAAGAAGTTCATTAATTTTAGAAATCCAAAGATTTGTTTTTTTAAGAATTTCAATAATTTTAGTCGCGTTATGAAACTAAATAGATCAAGAATTTACCAAATTCAAGAAAATTAGCGAATAATAATATCAAAACACTTTAAAAATTAAGAATTTTAATAATTTCGAGGTTCAAGAACCATGTTTTTATACCAGAGCAAGGTGCACAAATTATGTTTAACATAAAAAAATAACAAGAAATAGTATTAAAATTGGAAGCTACAGCATTTCTGTTGGAATTTTAAATTTGTTGTCGAAATGTTGAATTTTGCGTTTTACTTTAGAATTTGTACATTTAAAAATTCAAGAATTATGGATATTGATTTAAAATTCTGTAGAATTGGTTCTAACTAACCTAAAGATTCAAGATTATTTCGTCCTGTGTCCTGAACAAGACGTCACGTTTCTTTACGTGAAAAATGTCGAATAGCTCGAACCTTTACCAAGGGTGATATTCTTATTCTTGTTAAGGAAAATTTTCGGCACATTTAGAGGACCGTGTTATAGCAAAACCATGTTATAAAAGTACCATGTTATACAAGGGTTACCTGTATTTACTTTGAAGCTAACGAACAAAACAAAATTCAAGCGTGTCCCGCTTCGTTTTATTTTACTGGAGCAGGAACAATTTTTTTAAATTTCAATATTCTAAAACAGACTGAAAGATTTATTTTGAAAATCCATAATTAGCCTTGTACCTTGTATATTTTTTTACCATACGGCTCGCGGCCTAAAAGTGTAAATTTCCGTTATGAAAAATTAAAATTGTCATTTTTTTAAAATCAATTCCCTAATTTAATATGAGTTGCACGGTTTCGAATAACGAATTTATAAACATGGAAGGACGTATTCACCATGTGCATCGGTGAATGTAAAATGAGAGTATGGTATTTTGTTTTCAAGTTCCCTTTACGAAATTCTACCTAAATGTATGTATATTTTTTACGCAAATAACGGTGCAAATCCAAAAGCTCAATTAGTTTGATGACACTAGTTTCGAAAGAAAACCCATTTCAATCTACCAATCAATCAAAAGCTGTGTTTTGCAACTTGGAAGAGGGCCTATTATAAATGGGAAGCGGAAAATCAACCGCAGTTCTGAGAGTGAAACACGTGTCTATTTATAGTATGAAAGAGAAAGAATTTTTGCAAAAGCAAATACTATATTTACTGCACTTGATTAAGTATTAAACATTGAGTCATTCCACACCAAAAAGACAACCACGTGAGTGTATGAGGTAATCCAACTTTCTTAAGTTTTTTTTATTCCACCACGTGATACAAATGTAAAATGATTATTGGTGAAATTTGCGCAAATAATTTTTTTTTTTGTACACAAATCAGATAATAAATTTAAGAATACGAGAAATGTTAATCAACTCTCTTCCATGTCCCATCCATATCTCGTTGTGCTCGCTCTTCACGCGAATTTACGATAAAATCGATTTTTGTTTTATTAAAAAAAAAAAAAAACCAAATGTATTTAGATATTTGAACTCAATACATTAATATTGTATATAGCGCTCAATATTTAAGGATCAAAAATACGGTTCATCATTGTATTTTGGTGCGACGACCAAACGAACGATATTATGTAAGACTCGTGTTTGTATATAGTACGTTAGTTGACGGATTACGTAAGATTATATTAATTGAATTAAGTATTGACATGCTAAAATGTATTTAACAAAAATTTGAACCCCGCCATTTTTTGTTATATCCTTACAATCTCGTACAAAACTTCAACTGTAAATCACTAATACGTTAACAATATTTTTCTTAAACATTAAAATCCTTGCTTTTTCCATCCTATATACACAAATATAGGTTGGCGTTAAGGTGCTTCGATCGATATTTTAACAAATTTTTTCAAAATCTAATACCGTTACGACTGAATATATCGGTATTTTGTACAAACATAAAATTAAAAATCAATCACAGTTTAACTAAATCACACACAGTAAAAGGATATAAATACAAAAAAAAAAAAACAACAAACTCGGAGAAAAAAAAAACACGCGACTTTCTTTTTTATTTTCCTTCCATTTACACCGTGTGTATCATAAAAAAAAAATAAAAACGGTTTGAGAATTGAAACAAAATAATAATTCACTAGAGTTATGCACACAAATATATTATTATTAAATTAAATTAAAACTTGCCTTATTATTTAATTAAATAATTAAATTAAATTGTTGATTTTTAGGATTATTATTTATTTATTTTATTTTGGTTGCTGTTTTTTTTTTTATTAAATTAAATATTATTATGTATGTATACTACATACATACATATTGCGATGACAACAACAAAATTGAGAATTGTATTATTTATTTAAAATGATAAAACTATTTTTTTGTTATTAAAACTTATATTTTAAATTATAATTATAGAATTTTGTATATCCAAACGGTAATAATTTTGTATTAAATGATTTTTAAATATTTTTATTTTAAATTAAACAAAAAAAATTAAAAGTTATAAAATTTTTGTATTATTTTCTGATGTGTACAATTTAGATCCAAAAGAGAAACAACATGGCGTTTTCAATTTCCAGTGTTGTAGGCAGAGAAAGAGCGAAGAGAAATTGTTTTGGTTCGGCTTTTCCTTTTTCACATTTTTGTTTCGTGTATACAAGTATTTCTGTATGTATTGGGATGGTGATTCTCAGTAGCGAGTTCAGTAGAAAGCGGGAATATTATTGTATCGATCAAAATTAAAAAAAAAAAAAAGTTCCCTTAATTTTTTTTCCCGTTTTTTGTTTAGGGGCGGACAAAAATATTTGTCGTTTATATTATAATATGCGTACACGAACTGTATGGTGCAAATGTATTGTACACCGGTTTGCATGTATTTGTAATACAATGAACCCTGAAAATTTTACTGTAAAATACTATTATTTACAACTACATATAGGCAGAAAAACAAACGTAAAATGTTTTGTTGTTGTTGCTTCTATTCCATTTTATTTCAAGGGGTACAAATAATAATACGGATTTGGTTTAGGGGTAGCGCGCATATACGAATAATAATGCCGGTTTAGATGAAATATGTTTTTCTATATGTACATGTATTCTTAATAAATCATTTAGCAACAACTTAATAAATTCTCTTCACTTTCTAAAAAAAAACTAAATTTAATTGTAACACAAACTATAAAAGTTATATCAATGGTTGAAGATAATTTCCCTGTATATTTCATTTTAAATTAAAAATCGATTATCCTTAGAGCAAGTGGTATGTGCGATAGTGATGTAGTTTAACTGTAAATAAGATGAAATTGTTTAAATGACATTGAAGAAGCACAGATTAAAACACGTGGATTTAGAAGTTATCTGTTATTGGTATTACGCTCACCAGCAATACTTTTGGTATTACGCACACCAGCAATACTTTTACAGCAATGAAATGGCGATACATTATAACTCTTCTAATAATGAAAAACCAGTTTATCTTGTGTTTGGCGTTTGAAAATGATGAGTTTCGAGTTTTAGGCGACCCAAGTTCTTTTTGATTGATTTCAACTTTAAAAACCTTATTCCAAAACGACGAACCGAAACTCAAATAAAAGCAAACCTCTGTAAAAGCAACGACAGTGTTGTAACAAGAAATTATGAATTTCAGAATACCATTAATACAACTAAAAAAACTAAGACAACATACATCAAAGAAACTGCCCGCAGAGGCTAGGACTCAGTAAAGTGGAAAAACCAGGAAACTGGGAGGACAGACTAACTTCGAATATAAGAAAACCACCTTATTTTATAAATTAGGCCGAGTCTAAATTTAATTAACAAAAAATAAGAGAATATTTTGAAGAATGTGTGTTTTGTGAAAATAGACAAATCGATCTTGTTCAAGAAAACCAACACAACCCAAAAAAATATTTTTTTTTTTGCTTGCAATTGACTGTATTGACCCCACCTTTTCGCCCACTAAAAAACCAGAATGAATTTTCAATAATTTTATTTCCCAACGACTTGTGAAACAAATTGTGGAAAATTCATTCTGCTTTTTTAGAGGGCGGGAAAATGTGTTGTACCGGTTTTCTTAAACACCATCGAAATATACTTAATAAATATTTCTGAATAACATTTAATTTTAGTTCCATGTTTCAGATAGCCTAAAATAAATATGTATGTAAGAATGATTTTTAAATTAAAATGAAGTTTAATCCGTTCGTTTGCAATCACTATTCATTGTTTACCGATCACCATTCATTGTTTTATACATATAAATTTTTGATACACACCATAATACTAGGTGATTTGAAAATTTAATAGAGTGAAGTGAACCCGGTTCTTCTAAAAGGGATTTTGTTAATTAAACAGGCAGCAACCGTGCTGCGGTCAAAAAATTTTGGGTTAGTGACAATAATCCGGAAAACTTTCTGGATGAAAATAAGTTGGAAATTTTAGGAATGGAGATGGACCAACGTATTATCTCAGCTGCAAACTCGGCTGCTATCTAAATGATGGCGTTTTTGTTTCCAAATGTAGCAATGATGAAACATTTAAATGTATTTGTGAGGAGGTAGCTGAGATTAAGGATATTTGGATTGGTTGTCAGCTATCGGTAGGTGATCCTCTTAAGCCCCTTATTATCCACACCTGGAGACCTGGTCCACCAGATGAACCTAGTGTGGTAATTACGAGCATTGGTTTGATCAATCAAAGATCATGTCTGAACCGCAACTTTTCTATTCATATGTCTTTTTTTAAGGCTTTTATCATGACTTCCACCCTTGATATTAAATAAATTAACTTGCACCGTAGCAAATCAGCTTCATTTGAATTAAGAAAGTTGCTTGCTATATTGCACACAGATAAATGTTTCATTCAGCAACTTTACCTTATTTAAAAAAAAAGCTCTGTCAATAAAATAAGAGCTTGTATTTTATGAGTGCGTCTCTTATCCATGAGTGGAGTTCTGCTGATCTTGAGGCTGTGCTTATCAATATCGTAACAGACTTATCTATCTCACCTCTAATCATAGGCGGGTTTCTGTTAACATTAACCATATAGTAATCGGAACTATTCTCTTCTAAGCTTGTTTCAGTTCTTGATCCTTCAACTAATATTCGGTCCTAAAGACATTGAATTGCAAGCAAAAGATTTGAAACAAACCGTTCTAGAAAGTTGAAGAGAGTTAAAATAACGAATTTTCAATCTGATTGGGATAGTTTCCTGAAATCCCAAAAGGATTATAAGAAAAGCTTAAGATTAGCTCACAGAATATCTTGGACAAAATTCTGTGAGGAAATAACCAGAGCTGCTTCTATCTGTGCATTTTGCTGGTTGTGAAATAATCGATAATGATGATGTGCGGCCATTAACATTTGTATCGCTATTCCCGATTGGGACTTAGCAAATAAAATTATCGCTCCTGAAGTTCTGCGTTGGTGTATTTTCTCCGTTGCACTTCTTTCTTCGAACATCAGTGTTTCTATCATGTGGGTTGGTGGTTTGGCGTCTGTTGGAGCGAGGGACTAAAGTTGAGTAGATTAATCTACCAGCTCCGTAACCTTCCAGTAGGGTGCGCATCACGTGAGCTGTTCTGGTCATGTTATTAGGCAGCTGCGTGATGGGTATAATTGTGTAATGGGTAACCTGTTCACAATTCGCAAGTGTACGTCCTGCCTCCTCGTGGCAACCACTGGTAAGTAAGGCCATTTGGCACATTTTAGGCCATTTGGCACACGCTAAAGTACGGCGCTTAAAGAGAAAATCTTGACAAAAAACACTAATCTAAAGTGGAATAGCATATGCCAATGGATGAATGATTGATAGGTTAATCAGTTCAAAATATGCGGACTCTGGATACCAGGCACCCTCCAGTTTTATTTAGCCTTCCTGTAGTAAAGCTGGGTGACCTACAGGCGATTTGCAATTCCCAGCAACTCGTAAGAGTAAAATCAAACGGAATACAGGGCAGGAGTAGGAATATATGGGAGTGGGACAGCCCTCTCGAAGTCATTGGGCTTCAATGCTACCGTATTTCTAGTGGAACTACATGCTGTAGTAAACATCTAGGAGGGAGAGCAATAAGCCTAGATACGAGTAGTATGTATCACATACCGGGAGGCAGTTTTGTCAGGTTCATTAAGAACTGGACGGATAATTAAGCAGGGTCCAGCACAATAGATCTTTTAGGTCGCAGTGCGAAGTGGCTGATCGCCCGCATGGCCCTGCAATAATAATAATAATAATAATAATCATGTGGGTTCCTGCACATTGTGATATTGGGGGCAATGAGATCACCGATTCGTTAGCAATAGCTGGAATTCGGAAGCGATTAGCAATTTCGCTCTTTGTCAGTGAGCCAGAGAAAGTTTGTTACCCCGAGCTGTTGTCTGGCTAAATTCTTTATTCATAGGCCAAATTTAACCCCAAAGAAGTGCTCTCAACCGCGATTTTGGGAATAAGATGCTATTCCTGAAAGTAAAATAAAATTGAGCTTTAACGGACAGAATTGTTACCAACAGCGATTAGACGTTTCTTGAAAAAGTCAACGAATATGCGAACAACTGAAATAGCTCATGTATGAAATTTTCGGCACATTTTGTAAGGCATCTTTTGGTGGTCTGATGTTGGATAAAATGATTTTCTTCATGCTGAAGCTCAGATTATTTGAGTGTGTCGTGACCGGTGGTTTCCGTCCGAAATTTTTTTCACAAATCATGGGAATTTACCGCAGGGTTACATGCAAGAGCGTTCGACCGTTAGTGCTTTTCATATTTTGGAACCTATGAGTAGATTTTATATGGCGCTTTTTAATAGTTTTAATAGCTACCGATTTCAAAGGTACAGCCCACAAATGTAAGGTCCAATAGATGATAATTACCGAAAGGTGCATGCTATTTGGAAGGTTATGATAGGTATTACAAAACGTCGATGAGCTGCTTACTGTTGTTGCTTGTTGGTCTAATTGCGACAACTATTATTTCTCATTCCTTTACTCAATTGTCACCTGCGATCCAAATCATTTGGAACTCTTGACTCCGAACCAAATTTTTCTTTCTTTTGTTTAGTAAAATATAGAATTGAAATCGAAAATGGGATAATAAAATAATTTATAGATAAAGTTCTGGAATATGGCCAGTTGTCTATTTTATAACTCATTTAGAATAAATTTGATATTTTTTTATGAAAGCGGTGTCAACAACTTCGCTATTTCTTGGCTGATTAATATTTTCGAAAATTGTTTATTGTTTACTTTAAATTCCGCTACCTTTCTCGCGTTTAAATAAACCAAATCAGTCAATGTTTGTGTTGAATTTGCGGTATGCATGCAGGCGTATTTAACAAACCAAATTTTATAAGTTTATTTTGGTAGTTTCTCAATCTGATAAATAAGGCCATTTACAGATGTGGACGATTAGCAGAATAAGGTGCATTTTGGCCGAATTATCTCAGGGATTTAGTTTTGTCGATTGAGGGGAAAAAGGAGCCGATGGTTGAACTGCCGCACAGAAGGGATATTTTCTATATTGCATTGGTTTATAATTATTAGAGATTTTATCCTATGAACAATGGCAATTGCAGTTCATATTAAAATATCAAAAACTTATCAAAAAAAACATGAAACTATGAAACAGCTGTAATGCATCGCGTCATCAAACTATAAAAAACAATAATCTGCGGGGAAGAAATCTATATCGGCGATTTTTATTATTTATGTAATTGGCAAAAATAACATCAACGTACAGCTTATAAGATATCACATTAAAATTAAAACAATAAAAATCAAACGTGTAATCAAAAATTATATTTTGATAGCCCGAAGCAGATGTCAATAATTTCTTTGTGGAAAAGGCAAGAACGAAGGAATGTCGTATGAAATATGTTATTCTCAAATGTAACCAATAACAATTAAAAAAAAAATATATATAATTAAAATTATTGTGCAGTAAATTGATTGTAATTGAAATTATTAAAACAATTTTTTTAACGGAGCGGAACGCGTGCAGATTTCACCAAAAATTATTTGCTTTTGAAACGCGAAAACCATATCTCAATATTTTGGTGTCGAATTTAGTAGAAGGGGGTTCATTAATGCATACGTACAGTGAACATGCAATTATTTCGCGATTTATATCTATACGTATTTGTGTACAGAGTCTATACACACAAATTAATAATCAAGACCATTAAACCATGGACGGCGATTTAATAACTAAATTAGTTTGATAAAAGTTTTTTTAACAACATTTTAAATCGATTAATGAATGAATTTTTATGGTCGGAGTTTATGCGCGCATTGATCGTGCGATCGTAAATTTTTATGATTATTTCTTTATCGCGTACACAGATATAACTTCTCTCGCTGGGGCGATCTTTTTATCTTAATAACGTTATACTATATACATATTGTTTTTAATTGACATTTGAATATTTTAATATTCATTTTAGGTCAGTGCTAAGTGGAACTATAAAACAAAAACAAAAGTTGATTAAACTTTGCTCAAATAAATAGATGCGTACTAGCAATTATATTCAGGATTGGATAACAATTTTTGTATATTTAATCAGTAATGAAATGCAAATTTATACTTCTTCAAAACTAGTGTAGGCTAAATAATTAGAAATTAATATCAGAACAACAAATAATAAAAGTTGGCTCGATGAAGAAGCAAAACATAAGATTGCTTTAACCATAAACAAAATTAGCAATGGAAACAGACTGTTTGACCCATGTCAATGGACATTTATCAACCATAAAAATTATCGTGAAATGATTGAATTAGATTAAAAGTGCCTCTTCTCTGGTAGAAGTTAGGGAAGAACTAACAAATAAAGCTTTGGTGTACTAACAACAGTTCGAGAAAAAAACCGCACCTAGAATGGAAACTTACAGGTAGCAGAATTAAAATAGGAAAATTTCACTGAAAAATAACAAATACAAATATCAATCAGTAATAAACATCTTCTGAGGACAGTAATATTCGTCCCATACAAAAATATTTACAATGCACTTAGACATTAACAGAAGGCAGAGACCAAAAACTCAATCGATCATTAATAAGAAATTCCTATCCTCCTTACAAAGTGTCAGTCAGGAGAAACTACTGTAAAGATAACTATTTAGAATAGCGATCAAAGTATTGGGTTTCCCGATAGCAACCATAAATAAACAGTTATCGCCCAAATATGGAAGCTGAAGAAACAAAGAGCCAATTGGCACTGATAATATTGATCAGAGCAGCGTGAAAATGAACTAAGAACACCTAAGAATTTAACCAGAATATCATTAGAGTGGGAATAGAAATAGCTTAGTAAAACGTGGGAGAGATAAAAATAATAACTCCAAATAAAGTTAGATTGGCAAGCCTAGTAGATGCCCTACGACTGAGTCAAAAACAACTTTCAAGCTTTGTAAATCTTCAAAACTTCTTGTCATATCAGTCGTAATTTAACTAGCTCATCAATAGCATTTCGAAAAAATAGCTTAAAAATAGCATTTTTAAATAGCTTATCAATAGAATTGCAGTACGACAAACGTCTAAGACCAACAGAATTTTTGGCAAAATGTCTTGGAATCAAAACGTAATTACGAAGGATAAATCTGCAACTCAAATTTCAAATTCCGGCTTGAATTGTCGACTTGGCGATGACAATTTATTGGAAATACACCCATCCCCCCGATTTAAACGGTAGATTGGTTCTGCAGAAAACCGTGTAAATAGAAAACCGAGTTTTGTATGGAAAACCAAGTAAATGGCAAAATTAAATTAAATTCTTACTTTACGGTTGTTTTTTTAATAATTCATTTACTTCAACGTAAAATATAAATATTAAATTAGTAATATCAAATAATAACTTTAAAACAAATAATTTCAATGTTTAAAAATTTTTAAATAAATTTTTTTCTTTTTTCAAACCCCATGTAAATCGGGGGATGGGTGTACTGCATTTCGGTTTGTAGATATGCAAATTTTAGAATTAAACATAATATTTATAAAATTAGGTCTACTCTTTCAAAATTTTAAAAAATTATCTTCAGGCTCTAGGGAAACTAACTTTAGATATTCGGAAATTTACAAATTTATAATTACAAAGGTGGTTTTACATATGTAGATCAGATCCATTTGGACAAAATATTTAAAATTTGGTAAAAATCTAGAATAGCTTAGTAGCCCACTTCATAATTACCATGAAATAATTTCAAATTTTATTTATGTGACCATTTAAATTTTTTAAAGCTTTATAAAATGTCAAAATTTTTGTCATACTACAAAAAATTTACAATTTTTAAAAATTTTTAAACTTACGACATATTTGCGATTTCAGAAACTGTGAGAAAAACTAAATGTTAAATTATCTCGTTAAAATTCAGAAACTTTTTAAACAATTTTGTGAAGCTCAGCGTTCAACGAATTTCAGAAAATATAAGAAATTCTATAAAATATTGTTACCGTTTTATCTTCCATATTTTAAAAAAGGAAATTTTTAGAATTAGATTTTATAGAAAATTCAGAATTTTATAAAATATTAGACTTAATTGCTTTCGAGATTTTAAACATCCAGAATTTGAATAAATGTAAGCACAAAACTTATAAAATTTTATAAAATCTTAAGACTTCAAAATCTTTGAAAAATTAAAATATCAAAAATTTCTAAATTCGAATTAGCTAAAACATGTACGAGTAGATTGAACATTTTTTAACGATACCCTAACTAATTTGTAATGGTCAAATATGGTCTGAGCTGTGTAAAAATGAAAATCGCTTTCTTCATTCTGATATTGACTTTCAGGTCAATTTGTCGTTTCAAAAGCCATCTGATATTGGTTTATAGAAATGTAGCTCTTCAGCAAATACATAAACCAAATAGTTGGTGCCAATGTAGGTTCTTGGAAAAGATTAGCTGTAATGCTGGGATAAGTACATATTTTCATTTTCACTTTTTGTGAATTTGTGTAGTTACACTTTCTGCGAAGAACTTTACACTGGAATGGGCAAAATTAATTTTAAGAAATTTGTTTGAAAATTTGAGAATTAATTATGAGCTTACTTAAAGAATTTCAAGAAATTGAATGAATTACAAAAAAATTTAGTGTTAGCATTTTTGAAGAATTTAAGAAAGAAAATTAAGAATTAAAATTAAAAAATTTCCAAAACTTTAAGAATTTAAAAATTTTGTAGTATTTCAAAAATTTAAATAATTTTCACAAAATTAGGATTTTTAAGAGAATTTAAGGAAATTTACGATAATAAAAAAATCCAGCGATTTATGCCTTTTTGAATATGGGGATTTTTTTTTTTTATTTAGTAATGTGAAATGAAATTCTTAAAATTCATACATAAGTAACTCAATATTGAGAAACGCAATATTTTAAGCAAATGAATCAATTTTTCAGAATTACCAGAATTTTCAGAAATAAGATTTTAATTATTTAAAGAAAATTTTAAAATTTACGAATGCCAAAAATTTTGAATCTTTAGAATTTCATAAATTTATCAAAAATTCGTAATCATTCATAGACCGTAGTGTTTCAAGATTTGATAAAAATTATCATTTGGTTAGTAAGTGAGTATGCAGGTCTTACGATGTAATATGTGGACTATCTAAATACTACGATGATTGAGATTGTTATATCACAAGCTAGTTAGCAGCAAAATTTAGTTTCTGATTTTCATTTTATGCTGATAACTGTATCATCAAAAAAAATTCCACCATATCAAGGACAACAATATTTACAAATACAACAACAATCTAAAAATGTGTACATATCCTTAGAATAATAATTATGACATGCGCACTATTTAGTTTTGGTAAATATAAAATAGTTTTACGCGTCATTTTCGAAGAATTCCAAAAGTGTACAAGATGATATGTAATTACATTCAGTATATATAAAGTACTCGAGAAATTTTTTTTTGTCTTTGTTATGTATCACGCACTTGTGATTTTCTTGTACATACATATGTACATATTTCGTTATTTTATCCAGGGGAAGGTAGTTAAAATACACATACACCCATACGTACAGTATAATACTCGAGTATATACGGACCAATGAAAGTAAAATTCATGACGTCATCGTTGAAATAACCAGCCGTATTATAATAATTTTCAAGACGGAATGACGATAAAAAAAAATGTTTGATTGATTGACAATCAATTTGCCTTACTACCAAGGTAGCACCGTTTTGGTATGTCGTCGTCGTCATCGTCTTTCCGCATATACAAAAAAAAAAAAAAAAAAAAACAAAAAAATGAAATTTTCCAACACCAAATATAATATTTTAGTGGTGCAGAGTGCGAGTGGAACAAATCGATTGATTTATGTTGTTGTTGTTGTTGTTGTCGTCTTATTTAATTGCATTATAAATGATTATTATAATTTAAAAGATAATAACCAAAATAAAAAAAGAAATATCAGGAATATTGAAATACTTATATTCAATGCATGTAAGATTATGAAATATACCAAAGTATACAAAAAAGAAATGGATAAGTAATTAATAAAGATAATAATGATTATAAAGGAGCGCGCACGCGACAAATTTGATTATAGCACATTTTTTTGCGCTGCCCATAGTAAATAATATACGAGTTGAGCTGAGAGGTTGTTGTTGCCGCCGCGTGTGTTTTGACGTTCTCAACGTTTAATTTTTGTCTATAGCATGATGAGTATGTATGTGTATGTATTATAGTTCAATGCCCAGTTAAATATTTTGCGAACAGTGATGTTGTTTATGAGGAATTTTTTTGTAATTTTTATTGTTAGTTTTTGTGCGCGTATATAGGTTCGAACAATTTTAGGTCCTATAAAAATGAGCCGACATACTGCAAAGAAAACATAGAGTGAGTCGTAAAACAAAAAACGTTTCATGAATTAATTTATACATACATTACAGCAGACATAAAGTTCGTTGCATGTTAATTATTTTTTTGGGTTTCCTATTAACCTCATCAAAAAGTGTAGCACACCGATTAGAGATTATAGTTTGTTAAGAAAACATCTGCATTTCAAACAATTTTCTTTTGTGTTATGTATGCGAAATCAATCAACAAGAATATGATCGATTCACGATCGTCTAATTACAAGACTTAAAACGTATTCGCGGTAGAACCTAGAGGCTATGATAAATTTATTTATTCTTCTACATATCCTTTTGTGCGATTATATTATTATTACTTTTGGCTTAAGCCTTAAATCAGGTGTTTCTTAACAAATCGCGTCTTTATAGACATTAAACGAAAAACAACATAATAATAGTAATTACATGTTGTTAGAACCAATTAAAGGTAAATTAAAACACAATTTTTTTTTGTTTCATAAAAAAATAAATAAAACTAACTGAATGCATGCAATTGAGTGATATGCACATATATACCTATACATAAGTGTGTATATACGTGTGGTATTGTGGGCAGTTGTTCATAATAAAATGTCAATGTCGCGGTTTAATATCGTTTGAACCATATACTAACTACAGGTGGTTTCTATATTCTTCATCTCTCACAAGAGACGAGCTTGGTGAGACTCACAGAGAAAATCACGTCACTGCGAAAGCATTTCCGAAAATATTTCAGTAATTGTCTGAAAATGTCGCTGAAAGGAATTTAAATTTACTCAGCTGCATCTGGATGCGAAAAAAATGGTGAATAGAGTAACTGTGGACTATTGTGATACCTTTACCGAACCTTGAGGTCGACCAATAAGACCAAGTTAAACATAACATATTAAGAAATGTTAGAAATATTTTTGAAGGGATTCATCCATTTCTCTATTTATCTCGACAATTTATTAAATAAAATTGAAATGAATGATAAAAGTGAATAACAAAAAATTACATTGTTAAACTGTAGAATCTTTTTTATCATTGAACCTTGATTAGGTAAAAAGATGATTTTAATAACTTTTTAGTGTCGATTCTAGAGATGACTTGATGGTTCTGCCCATGTTTTCTAATAGTTAATCCTTATACCGACTAGTCTTCTAGAGATGTTCACAATCCCATATTTTCGATAGTTCGTTATTTCTTGGTTCAAACTTTCTATGAAGAAACTGGCACTCAACAGTTCAATTTTATATACTGTAGAAATGTTTTAACTGTTGGACCAGGTTGACGATTTCACTAGTACTTTGCGAAGTTATTCAAAAATGTGGGGAAAAATTTTTGAACATCTCCGCGACCGGAAGTTCAAAAGTTTCTGTAGTAAATCATCAAATATTAGTAAATTTATAAATTCTGTGGATTGTATTAGTCGCTGATGCAAGTTTTTTTTCTCAAACAAAGTCCTCATTTGGTTGAACGATCGACTATTTCAATAGAAGGGTTCGTCGCTTATGCGAATATTTCAATTAACAAATTCCAACTGAAAAAATAACAAACACAATCTCAATCAATTGTTTTATTTTACTGATTATTTTCAAAGTCACAGTAAAACTCCAATAGTCACAACTTTTTTTTGTTATATTGCTTCACAATACATTTGTATCTGACATATCTTTGATGTTACATTTGTAGCCATATTGGATGCTTAGTTTATTGTTGGCTGTTGGAAAGGTTAAACGCTTTTGCACAGCGATATTTTACTTGTGGAAAAACTAGAATAAAGCAACAATGCGCAGCCCAGCGGATAAACAACTGATGACATCGGAAAAGTAAAGGAACTAATTATGAGCAATCGCCGAATCACTATACACGAGAGATTGCTAATGATGTTGCCATATGTGCATGGCATGAAACGAATGACCAATTGACGAATTGCTCGAACGAATTATCATATGCCATATGTTTTTGTTTCGTAAGATAAAAGGATACTTTTGCCAACTTTGAAGGTATAAAAACCGAATCGATGACGGAGCTATAAACCCGACATCGAAAATTGAGTTCCAGGTATGGTTCGGAGATTCAAACCGCGGAGCACAAGTGCACTAGATCTGATGGGGACTACTTTAAAGGGCACAAAATTAATATTGATGAATAAATAAAGATTTTTTTGAAAAAAAAAAAAAACGAAAAACCCGCATATTTTTTTATCAAACCTTATAAGCACTAGAACCCTTTCACGGGTCGTCTGAACGCGGCTCAACCCAAAAGTGCTTGCGCTTCTGTTTTTTTTATGGCATCATGTTCCCTAAGGTCTAACAAATAAGATAAAAGTTTTTTTGAAATCATCCACCGACCAGTTTACATTTTCGCGCCAAAATTCGAGAAAATTGGAACCAAAAAAACGATTTTTTGGTCTGAAAAAGTGAAATATCTTATTTTGTATGCCCTTTCGGAGGATTCCAGCATACAAAGATCGAAAGAGGAAAGTCTCAGGAAGAGAATGCAGAAAAGTACAGGTCAAAAAAGGATACTAATTTGCGAATTATTTCTCTCTTTGTCGACAGATGTCTTCTAAACACATACGTGGGGATATAATATAATGAATTATTTCAAACAAATCAAAACTCATGAAATTCGTTAAGAACAAAAACCTTTATTTCAGTAACATTAATTCAAGTTTGATTCAATTAATTATATGTGGTAACTATTATATTCAATTACAGCTTTCATTAATTTATCATTATAATCTGGGTGGTTTTCAGAAACTTGATATTTGTTCCACATTGTCTTGAAATCAGAATGCACTGTCTCCATGGCCTATTCACTGTAAAACCCAACCCTCTTCTATGGCCTTCACAAAAATCTTCTATATGATAAAATACTGCATGTACTTTTGGTGTGACTGATAGCCATAGGGCCAAATAGCTAGTCTTGAATTGAGCGATAGATTCTTTGTAACAATCATTTATTTGATTCCAAAACAATTGTAAACTATACGATCAAAATCCTTCAGTGTTTCCACATATTTCAAACAACCAATGGAGCAAAACGATCGGAGACTATCCACTTTTTTTAATAATATTCTACATGAATTGCCATTGAATTTGGTACCTCCTTGAGTAAATTCTCGTTGAACATTGCATAGGTTGATCCATTCTGTTGTTTCAGTAACAAATTCATCTTGCATATGGCTGACTATATTATTAACCACACCAAGCATTAGATGTAGTTCTGGAGGAGGAATAATGTCAAGAATATTTTTATCGTCATCAGCTGAAAAAACTGGAGGATTGATACAGCTTTTGAAATTTTTCGCATTGTTCATTATCGATCCGCCAGCGTTTCTCCAAGCTTCAAAATATGAGGTTGAGTTTCCCACAGTTCGCCGAGGTCCGACGTGCTCCAAATTTGTGCTTTCACAAAAGTACCATGTACAAGGGTATGTCGATGAATGAGACATAATCCCTGTCAGAATATTGGCTAATTTGAGATCAGTCGCTATCGTACCAGTAAAATCCTCAATTTTCAATATTTTCCATATTGCTGACACGTTTCCATAATTCTCTTGAGCCGATTTCACAATAGTAAGAATAAAGATTTTCTTAACGCCTGAGTCAGCAAAAGCTTTAGCAAACACGCCATCATCATACTTTTGACGTTTTTTCTCCTGTTGACAAATTTCAGTTGAATCGTCTTGAACAGACAGGCACACCTTCAAAAAACCACCGCCACTGTCAATTCCAAATTTTAAGTGCTGATTTCTAATATCCCGCTGTTTCTCGATATGAGAAAGAAAATCTTCAAGAGTATGGCAGTAACCTATGGGACATTGGATTGGTGTGTTCATTCAAGCTTTGATGGTTACACAATCTATTGTCTTAGTACAAAAGAAACTTTTCACCTCGCCATTCTTCTGTTTCAGGCTTTTTTTCAATCCTGGCTCAATTATCGCCCGCTTTTTGGTAGCAACTCTCAAAGCGGTCGCTATATCAAGAGTAGTCTGTGTCATCAATGTCATGTTGTTGAATTGCAATTTTACTGATTAATGTTGACGCCACTTGTTCCATTACTTTCTCCCCCATTGTATTTATATAATTTCATACATTATCAACTTGGGCAGTTTTGGTGCATTTATGAGGTGTTCCTCGTTTGGGATCGATAAAACATTTGGAACAACGTTTGATGCATTTCCCGTCAGCCGATTTTTTTTTGTTAAGAAGTTGCATGGATATCACATTACTTCGAGCAATCTGGCACAAATAGCACTGACAGGGATTTTAAGTCCTAGATCTCATAGTTAAACTTACACTCAAAAACTTATTAATCAGGATAGCTCGACAGTCTTGGAGGGAACGATTCCTGGATCGGCACTGGGAAGTTGTCGGTAGACGTTCTGTTTGCATCCGGCACAAAGAACATTCGGCAGTCTTTCTTCACATAAGATATTGTCCACACGATGTTTCAGTAATTTTTCTAGATTCGATTGCAGCGAAGCTTCTATCTTGAACGTGACATTATTCTTTTTTAAGCACAACAAACAAATTTTACTCCGGTTCTCTTCGTGTGAAAGTGCGCGGGCAACTTCTGGAGGATTAAAAATTTTCGACATTATGGAAACTGAAATGAACTGATCGAGGAAGAAAAGTTTTCTGCTTTTCTTGTAACCTGCCTACTGCATTCTTTTCTTGTAACCTGCCTACTGCATTCTCTTCCTGAGACTTTTCACAAAACATAAGATATTTCACTTTTTCAGACCAAAAAATCATTTTTTTGGTTCCAATTTTCGAATTTTGGGCGCGAAAATGAAAACTGGTCGGTGGATGATTTCAAAAAAACTTTTATCTTATTCATTAGACCTTAGGGAACATGATGCCATAAAAAAAAACAGAAGTGCAAGCACTTTTGGGTTGAGCCGCGAAAATGAAAACTGGTCGGTGGATGATTTCAAAAAAACTTGTATCTTATTCACTAGACCTTAGGGAACATGATGCCATAAAAAAAACAGAAGTGCAAGCACTTTTGGGTTGAGCCGCGTTCAGACGAGCCGTGCTTTCCCAACGATTTTACAGAGATAATTCGATAGTAGTTTCTATTTCGATAGATGTTTCTTCTTAATGTCGAGCAGCTAAGTAGTTGACATCAGTTAACTTTCATAAAATATATTAAAATCCGTAAAATGTTTGACATCTCATGAAAATGTCGTATAAACAAAACCTCAAACTAAATTTTTCATTCTGTTTTATAATATCCAATTTTAGATTATCGCCGAAGTATTTCTCAAATGCTATAATCTAGAAACACAAAAAATTCATATTAAAAAATTTTCTAAATTTAAATAGAAATTAACTTTTTTGGAATCACTATATTTGCCCGAAAAAATATAAAAAATTTTAAAGCACAGAATAATGAAATAATTATATTCCAGGAAATTTATAAGTTCATCCCGTTGACGAGGGGTATCCAATTGATTTTTGAGGTTTTTAATAATGTTTTTATTATTAAAAACCTCAAAAATCAATTGGATACCCCTCGTCAACGGGATGAACTTATAAATTTCCTGGAATATAATTATTTCATTATTCTGTGCTCTAAAATTTTTTATATTTTTTCGGGCAAATATAGTGATTCCAAAAAAGTTAATTTCTATTTAAATTTAGAAAATTTTTTAATATGAATTTTTTGTGTTTCTAGATTATAGCATTTGAGAAATACTTCGGCGATAATCTAAAATTGGATATTATAAAACAGAATGAAAAATTTAGTTTGAGGTTTTGTTTATACGACATTTTCATTTTGCGAGATTTTAGCACTATCGCATCTCCAACACTGCTTGTTGATTTAATAACACAGGCCGACAAAATTTGGCCAAACCTTTTACCCAGAAACCAGAATATACTTTTTCGAAGGCCAGGAAGTCACTTGCAACTTTTTTTTTTAATTTTTTGTTTGCTAAGAAGTCGCAAAAAACATTAGATCACACAAAAATGTCTTTTTCAGCCCACAAGTTGCTAATTTGCTTGCTAGAGCGTATCGAGTATCTACCCCTATATATCTATTTTTTCCATTGTAACGGGAAAATTAAATATTTATTTGAACGACATTATATAATATTGAATGCTCCCGTTACAATATCCTTAAAAGAGGAGAGGAAATAAGAGAAAGAGAGAAAATATTATTTAACTGAAGGTTGACTACATATTTTTTGTGAAACTGGGCATTAGTCATTTCCACCAATTTTTTAGTTCATCAAACTACATAGTACTCGCATAAATGGAATTCGTTTCTTTTGTTTTACAAAACTGCATTACGCAAATACATAATTGGCAGACACAACAAATTGTGATTTGCAATTACATACCTACAACCCCACCTTTAACGTGTACATACATATTCGGACATAAACATAATAATAGAGAATCAGGGAATAAAATGATTATGCGCGAATACCTATTGTTGTAATGAGTATTATAAAAATTGCATTTCTTGTGTATATGCAAGAACCCCACATGCATTTATTATAGATACCTATAGCTATTTACTTTACGTTTTAATAATAATAATGTTTACTTTTATATGTTGCGCGACAAGTGCATTTAGTTATGTTGTATTGGGGTCTGAAACGACATGGACATGATAGTACCATACAATGTAGGTATACAATATATAGTACATTATATTCCGTATATTTGTTGAACGCGGTGCGGCGATGATGATGATGATGATGTTGATGAAGACGATAATGACGCATAAAGAATTTTGATATCTTGATTGTACATATTAAATTGCAAGTATGGTCAGTGAAAATACCGGATTTTTTGTGTTGATTTTTATTACTATCTACTACACAATGCATAGGCACGTGCGTCTTTTCTTACCTTATGCACTTTTCTTCGTATATAATGCATAACAATAATAAAAAAAATAAAAAAAGTAAAAATTAAAATTACATGCGTAATATTGCAATTGCAATTTGCACTTGTTCAATTATTTTTTTTGGTTATTTAAACCAGATAATAATATATATTAGAGGAGGAATATTTTTTATTTTTTTTTTGGTTGTGTTGTAGTTGATGCGCGCGACTTGAGCGAATTGTTATTGTTGGTTGCTTCTTGTCCGACGTCTCGAGGCATCGATTTAAATTGTGTTTAATACATTAGGGAGGCGTTACTCTTTGTAAGCGGCATTACACTATATTCTGATAATATTTTTTATGGAATACAAAATACATATTGGTAAAGGGAAGAGTAATTGTACGTTGTAAAATTTCATTTTTACTTTGAAAATTGTCGTTTATGTAATTTGATTAGAGGTGGTAATCAGGCATTCAATACTTTAGATAAAAACTTTTTGGTTTTTACCTTTAGCAATAAACAAATTATTTTCCGTGTTCCTGATTAGACATTAAGACGATCGTGACCAATGTAGTACACTGAAGAATCATTATCATCATTGGTGTAACGAACGATGTTGGTACTTATGAAGCAGCTATTTTTATGAAATAACGTCTAAACCATCAAGAGCTGTATCAAATTATACACATATGATAGTTTAAATTAACAAGTGAAATAAAAGTGGAAAGTGTTGGAAAATAAAGATTGGAAATTGAAAATGTTTTTTAAATTATTGCAAAATTACTATTAAGATCCTAAATAGGTCGGGTTTAATGGCGGTACTATCCCTGAATTTTGTAATTAAAACGCGATTTCACTCGCCTTTTAATTGCAAAATTCAGTGATCGAATTAAATTTAGTTCACAAATCGTATAGCAATATGCGTAAACCAAATAATAGTAATTTTGTAGGATCTTAATAGTAATTTTAATTTAAAAGCACTTACAAAATAAGGAATTACAATATTTTTTATGTACTACCTTGATCAACAAGTTCCCGGAAAAACCACCGTGTGGCGCTCCCATCGTTCCGATTTGAGTTCTGTGTTTTTGTTAAGGAAGAAGAAGGCCAGACCGTAAACAAAGAGTATTATTTGTGCGTTATGAGACGTTTGCTTGAAGCAATTCGCCGAAAGAGACCAGAATTGTGGGCAGAAAACTCGTGAATTTTGCACCATGATAACGCACCGTCGCACAGTGCCATCATTATTCGTAATTTTTGACGAAAAATGCAACAAATACCATCCAACAGCCACCAAATTCACCTGATTTGGCTCCCTGTGACTTCTTTCTGTTCAATCGAGTTAAAAAACCATTACGGGAACGCGTTTCAGCAGCCGATAGGAAATAATGGAAAACTCGCCAACACACACTACGTAACTTTTGCAAATGTCAAGCTATTACGCTAAGATTTAGAGGGAATATCAACAACAGATGTACCAACTTAACAAAAAAAAAACAGAACTCAAATCGGAACGATGGGAGCGCCACACGGTGGTTATTCCGGGAACTTGTTGATAAAGGTAGTATGTTTAATGGATTAATGTTCAATACTTATTTACAATAATTCTGGAATATTTTCCTGAGGGGTGGATCAAATTGTGAAGACTTTAGAAACTATTATAATTTTATAACTAGAATAACTTTGGCTTGTAACATTTCTTTTTCATAAAATGTAAAATAACCGATTTAATCGCGAAAACGTGACCGTGACCCCCTAAAACGGCTCAGCAACTTTTGTCATTTGATGGGGTTTAAAATTTAAATACCTTTTAGAGGGTCTCGGTCACTTGTTCGCAAATAACTCGGTCAATAATTTACATTTTAGAAAAAAATTAAAATGCAAACTAACTGAGTTATTTGCGAAAAAGTGACCGCGAACAGGTTTTTTTAGTTTCGGAGAAAATTGTAAAATATCATGTTGCACCATATTTCTCTCCCTGTAAGAGAATGAGCGCCCGACTTACATCGGAAGGCTTTTTCATATAAGTTTCTAATACCACATGTCCGGAAAATTTAAAGCTTGTGGGAATTTTCTTTTCAACATCACTTTTATCTCTATTTTTACTGGGCAAAAACTGTAATTTTATGATTGAAGATAATCCGTTATGAGTGAATCAGTTCCACAACTCCCAAAAATTAAGCATTATATTAAAAAACATTACAGGACAAAGTTGAGGGGGGCACTTATTTAATTTATTTCTGATCATCCTGAAATGGCATGTTAAAATAATTTCACGACCAACTTAGTTTTTTCTAATATGAAACTAAATTTTTGTGATGGTATCTTATGTTGTACAAAAATAAAGAATCTTTTTATCCGCTCGCCACTTTCGAAGTTAGGTCTGTTGCTCCGAAGTCATCCAAAATAATAAGTTGCCCCACCTGTAACTTTCTTCTGGAACATGTCTTTCTAAGACACAGCCATACAACACATGCCATTAATATACCAGCAACTCAACGCAATAGTTTACATGTGTACTATACATTGTAGCGGCATTCGAACCAAAACTTAAACTATTTACTCCTCGATACTGGTGAAACATGATTAAATAGTACGTCTAATAGTGCTGAATTTTTTCCATCTGTTTATACTGTTTTTCGTCGTGATCGCTATGTGGATTCCAGTGTATCTGATCATCGAGGTGGTGGCGTTATCATAGCAGTTAGCAATGAATTAACATTCCAGCAATTAAATATTAGACGCGACATTTGCGAATTACTGGCTGTTAAGGTAAAGTGCGGTTCCTTTTGGCTTTTTATCATTGGTATTTAGATTCCCTTCGGCAGTGCTGGGGATGTCAATATGAGCTTTACAGAATTGATCACGAAGGAGATATTGCCGTTGATGCTACAAGACGATCAAATTTTAAGAGTTGGTGATTTTAATTTATCTAAAATTGAGTGGATCCATATAGATGATGCTTTCGTTGGATCTTCTAATGATTTGATATCAAACAATGTCTTGGATGTACTGTCAAGTTTTGGCGTTCAACAAATTAATACTGTTCGGAACAACATGGGTCGTATTCTCGATCTGGTGTTTAAATCAATTCAATCAGTTCATGTGATAGCTTGTGCTGACTTGGGAGGGAGTTCCAGTATCTTTCATACACTATTGCTCATCGAAATAAATTTTTTAGAATATAGCATAGCTGAATTTATTGTTAAGGATATTAAATTTGATTTTCTGAATGCAGACTTTGTGTCCCTTGATGAATATTTTGGTAAAATTGACTGGTCTGAGTTTTTAGTTAATAATAATAATAATAATAATAATAATATCTCCGAAATTGTTGAACGGTTTTATGGTGCTGTAAATGCAGGATTTGACCAGTTTGTTCCCAAAAAGGCGACACGCTGTGAGTACAGTGAACCGTGGTTTAACCATTCGTTGAAAAATTTTGATAACCGCAAATCTAAGGCTAGTAAGTTATTTAAGCGTTCTGGTAATGGTACGGATTATGAAAAATATTGTATGTTAAGGAAAGAATTCAAATAATATCTTAATGATTTTCTATACAATATTTATATTTTACGAATTGAGGATGAAATAAGAAGTAATCCTAAAAGATTTTTTTCATTTATTGATGGTAAAAGAAAATCTGTAGGTTTTCCAACAGTAATGTCTCACAATGGGGACTCAATTTCTGGTTCTCAGGCGATATGTAACGCTTTTGTACATTTTTTCAAGGGTGTTTTCGAGAAGAAGAATGATTCTAGTTTCGGTAATGGTCCATCAAGCGATAAGTTGAATGTCCTTCAACTTACGAAACAGGAAATTTTGGTTGGTTTATTACATCTAGATACGTTTAAAGGCACCGGTCCGGATGGGATTCCATCGATCATTTTAAAAAATTGTGCTCATTTTTTAGCTGAACCGTTATATTATATGTTTAACATTAGTCTTCAAACTGATATTTTTCCTGATATATGGAAAACCGCATTTGTTCGGCCAGTGTTTAAGTCTGGTTCTAAGTGTGATATTACATGTTATAGACCAATCAATATGCTTTCCGTCATTCCTAAATTGATTGAAATGTTAGTAAAGGAAAGACTTGAGTTTATTTTAATGAATTGTGTTAGCCCTTTACAGCACGGATTTGTGCAGGGTAAATCTACCGTAACTAATTTGATGGTATTTTCTAATTACTTATACGATGTTTAAGGCCACAGAGAGTTCTAGTTGATGTAATTTATACGGATTTTTCAAAAGCTTTTGATAAGTTGGATCACGTATTATTATTAGAAAAACTTGATTGTATGAATAATAAATTTATCCCTCTTAGTTGGATTGCTTCTTTCTTAACGAATCGTACGCAATGTGTTAAAATTATGGATACTGTATCGGATTCTTATGTAGCGTCCTCTGGTATCCCTCAGGGCAGTCATCTTGGTCCGTTTTTATTTTTACTTTTCATCAATGATATTATTGACTATTTTAATTTTTGTAAATGTTTTATGCATGCGGATGATATAAAGATATACGCAGAGATAAAATCTGCTTCTGACACTATACGTGTTCAAAATGAATTAAATTTATTTTGTGACTGGACTGTCCGTAATAAACTAAGGTTAACATCTCCAAATGTAAAGTAATGTCTTTCTGTAAATCTCGTACATCTTGTGTTGAAGTACCGTATATACTGTATGATGAAGTTGTGAGTAGAGTATTAATAATGCATGACTTAGGAGTTTTATTTTCGAACAACTTGAGTTTTAAAAAGCATATAGATTTAATAATTAACAAAGCTAATTCAATGTTGGGGTTTATTAAAGGTATGGCAAAGAATTTCATGATCCTTACACATTGAAAACATTATATGTTACTTATGTAAGGTCCATTCTGGAATATGCATCGATAATTTGGCAACCGTTTTATAAGTTTCATTCGGATAGAATTGAGAGTGTACAGAAGCAGTTTTTAATTTTTGCACTTAGAAGACTTCCTAGATGTCATTCTGAAGATAGATTTAAACGAGAGCCATATATGAAAATAGACTGAAATTAATCTATTTATATACCTTAGCTGTTAGGCGTGACAAAACTAATGCCGTTTTCGCTCGTGATATCATTTGCTCTCGAGGTAACTGCCCAGAACTTTTATCATTATTTTATTTTAGTGTCCCTGTTAGGTTTTTGCGCCCAAGAAATACTTTGCTTCGATTGCCTTTCAGGAGAACAAATTTTAAAGGTTTTAGTCCTGTTTTTAACGTGCTAAATTCTTTTATTGTATACTACGACCAGTTTGATTTTCCTATATCAAGAGAATTATTTAAAACAAATTTGAATTAATTTATTTGGATTGTATAATGTACTTTAATTATTTTTAATATTTATCCATGCTATTGTTACTTATAGTTTCACTTGTTTCTTTTATTTGGATTACAGTAATCATACTATGTATTAAACATATGAATGATGAAATAAATAAATAAATAAATAAATCCTTTATTTTCGAGATATTTAACTGGGTCAACGGTGAACTTAAATGGCTTGTATAGCGGATAAAACCAACTGCATAATACTACCGATATATGCCGAATCAATATTTTTCATGTATATTAAATGTTTTATTCGACATGACAGGCGATTCAAAACATACAAGAAAAATAAACTAATTCGGTGTTTCTTCTTTAGGACTGTTTGACGTTGTCAGCAGTAAAATTTTAAGAAATGAGGGAACATATTTCTTTCCGAAATAGAGTTCAAATTAGGTGTGGAACTTTCATTAAATAAGATACATTTTATTGAACTTATAATTAATTCGAAATTATTATTAGGAAATTCGTTATGTATCTGTAATTATGAAAATAACGCACCGCTAAAGCGAGATGTTCAAGCTCAACTGATTCAGTCGAACGGACACGGACTAGATAAAATTTAGGGTCTATTCTCGCAATAACGCTTCTAATGAGGGAAACAAGAAACTCTTTCAAGGCGCTGTTAGGTATTTTTCTAGGAAGAAAGGTTTAACAGTTTATTCATGATTTTTACGTATAGATCACATTATACTTGCGGAAGCTGCATAGTGGCAAAGCAGATTAGTCATCAAGAAACTGGATGGTCGCATAACAAATTCAACTCAGCAGGCACAAAGATCATTATCGTTTGATGTCGAAAGCTTCAGTTTCAAATGCGTTTAGTGAATTTTGTTCAGTATAATGAGAGTACGTTTAAAATTACTCGAACATTCACCTTTAGCAACCGAGAAAAATCTGTTGGGCCAGTTTTCTACGATAGCGACTGAAACGTATTCTCTTCTGTTAAAATTATCCAATAGATATATCCCGTTTTGCAAATATGAAAATAAAGTGGAAATTGGTGAAGCGCATCTCCAGCAAGGGGGTGGCGGTGAACAAGTTAATTTTTGTTTGTTGAGTGTGAAAACCAGAATTTGTGTCGACTTACATTATATGTTACTCGGATATATTAAATTGAAGTGTGGCACTCTACTCATCTTCTATAATTATTGAGGGCGACATCTGATGGGTATCTTAAAATAGAATCAAGACTTGATTTGTTACGTTCAAATTCTCACTAATTTTCTGTTACTTATTTGGCATATTTCGTACAATGAATTGTTTATGGGGTCAGAAATTTGAATTTAATTGCTTTACAAAATCGCTAAATTGGATCAAGAGAGGGCATAGACAAACAGTTGGGAACCCATAGGATTTATATTCTTCTACACCGGTATTTAAATAAAAAACTATACTTCACTAGTTAAAAAATCGCTAAATTGACTAAAAGCGGCATTGAATCTCCTAGTAGGTACATCTCCTAGTTTAAAATTTTCTTTGTGGAATTTAAAAAGCGGAAGAAGTACAAACCACTAAATAAAAAATCTTGTTCATCATTATTTAATGTTTGACGGTATGTGAAAAATCCCTCATGTCCATTTTGACAAAAGGAGACGAAAATCTGCTCAACAAAGGTATAGATTTCTATATTTAGCCAAATGACAGCACTACTAGAAAACGATGGTCTGTGTCGAAAATAATGATACAAAACAGCAAAATAATGAAGACCTTTATGAAAAAAGGCGAAAGGTGGACAATTGACGTTCTAAATATTTCGAATATCTTGAAAATGAAAGAGTGTAGAAAAAAATGTTTCAGTAGAAACTCTATTGCTTTTTTTGCATAAAATGAGATGTCGCTAAAAAAATATAGATTTTTATTCAAATCAATAAGATTGTTTCGGCTTTTCATAGACAAAATTCACAACAATTTCGACTTGTTAATCAGAAAAAATGAAGAGGCCAATCATTTATAAATATATCTACCAGAAAAAGTAGAAATATCAAAATCCCACCCGTACTTTAACCCGTGGTCAATACAAAGTGTATCGACTCCAAAAATGAAAACTTTCCTTGAGCTTTCTCTGTGGTAGTTTGGTTTCGTACTGATAAGTTCGTACAAACAAAAAAGTTCGGTCTACTCATCAGGTAGCTACGACCAAACTACAAAAATAAAATTCTAACTTCATACATTAAGTAGTAGGCAAGAACGTATTGATTTAGCGAATTATAAAATTCACCAAATCAAAAAACTCAAGGAAATCTCATTTCTGTGTGTTTTTATTCAACGATTTTTATTCAACGAAATATGAACCGGACATTGATATGTAATTTCAAGGTCATCAAAAAAAATTTAACCTTTATGTGATTGACAAATTTTACATCATATCCTAAGTGGCTAAGGTACATTTGTATCTTCATAGTTTTTGTATGGGAGATGCACTATTTTCGTGATTTTTTTGCGTTTACATTATATGACTTCGATTAGAGAGCAATTTAAACACTTGCATTATGGAAAAGGAAATTCATATTAAATACAAATTACGTAAAATAACGGTAATTAGAACGATAGTTATTGTTTTTAATATTGTTGTTCTTTTTGCATTTGTGCAATACTATGAATATTCGAATAATTTATAATCGATAATTTGGTTTTAGCGAATATTGTTTCGTGAATTTATATATAATGCGCAGCATCAAAAGTGGCAAGTAAATATAGACGAATTATCTCAAGCAGCATTCGCGCGGTAAGTTTGATAATCTTTCTAATCGACCAGTTTCCAAACGAGACTTTGGCATTACTTGTTTTGTTTTTTTTCGGCTGAGTTATGATTAATAACAAGCTTATTTATCCCGTTTATTCGGAAAAGTAGGCTCAGAAGATGAATGGGCCCCTCCATGCCATTCAGGTGTTCAGGGTGTTGATGAATTATCGGACGTTAAAAATGCTTACAATGCATCTGATATTGAAATAGGGCTACATGACGAACATGTTTCGGATGAATACAAGCCAAATGAAGATAATGATACTGACGAAGAAATTTTGGGTGGAAGCATATCTTCAGTACCCGGTTTTATTGCTGAAGATAGTTCGGTATGGACGCAAATCCGACCGGCTGTTACTCGGATATAAAGTCAGAATATTTTCGGTCATAAACCAGAATCAGTCGCTTTTACAAAATTTTTGTATGTTGCAGATACATTCAAATGTATATTTTCAGAGGTGATGGTGGACATAATTGTACGCGAATCGAATCGAAAAGCACTCAAAACATTTGAAGAATAGAACGCTAACAATCCCAGAAACCCTGCTAAAAGCTGGAAGTGTTCGACCTCAAAGGAGTTTTACGCCCATATTGGAATGCTCACTACAATTAGTGTACATCATTCCAATTCGGAGCACCACAGCGTTTTATGGAGTGTTTATTCTTATCCATTATATAGAGCGACCATGTGGATCGACCGATTTCGTGGTATATGCCGATTTATTCGGTTTAACAACGATGTCACCCGTTCTTAACGGTTGGAGGCAGATAAAGCAGCTGCTATCATGATATCTGTCTGCAGTTAAATGCTAATTTGTCATCACATTACACGGTATTGGATTGTGTGACAGTTGATGTACAACTATTTCCCTATCGAGGCAGGACACGGTTTACAGAATATATGTATACCATGCATGCCGTCCAAACATGGTTTAAAAATATTTTGTGTTAGTGAAGCAAAGAACTCATATACCATCACCGGTCAAACGTACACGGAAAAAGGACCTGGTGGACCAGAAAAGGATCTGACCAGAAACAGAATGTCAGAATGGACAATTTATTTTCCGCACTACCTTTAGCGCGTTTGTTGTTATCGAGGCAGTTGACAATGGTAGGAACTCTTAAAAAAAAACAAAACTTGCATCCCAAGGGAGTTCAAGAAATGTTAAAATATTCGTCCCAGTTTGGGTTCAGTAACTATGGGAAGTGGGCATTTGCTCTTATGTTCCAAACAGGAATCGCGTTGTAACCTTGTTGTTAATGATGCTCCAAATAATATGGATGGTTCAAAAAATTAACCAGAAATGATTTTGTACTACAATGCCACCAAAGGCGGAGTTGATAACATGGATAAGATGGTGACGCATTATACGACAAACTGTATGCTCTGGTGGCCGCATGCTGAGTGTCGCCACTTTCGCTGAATTTATACTCCACAGTCAAAACAACCCTGTAAAAGCCAAATCTTAACAAAGTCGCGTGCATCTTTCTGCAGAATCTAGTCAAACAATTGGTCATGCCGGCTATTAAAGATCTTGCGAAAATCAAAAATTCAAATAAAAAAACAGAAAGAAGAAGCTGCTTTGCTTGTCGGTCGACCTCATCATTTCAGCGAAAAACTCAAAATGCTGCTCGATCTACAAACGGCCAAGTTGTAACGAACAAGCAGAAACAATTACAAGATGCAATCAGTGTTCACTTTAAATTGGAAATAATAAATGTTTGATCAAAAATAGGTGTCTTTCTGTTGTATTTGTTTTCCTGACTTTGCTCAAGTAGTTTTCACAGAAAATATACATAGGTACAAACGTACCTTTGTCATCCGTTTAAGGGGTATTATTTGATTTGGCGGAATAACTAAATAATTTTGTTCTACACTTTGGTTGAAAATATGTAATTAAGATCGACTTAAAAAATGCCATAGAGGCTAAATAAAATCATCAAGCATACAGCTCAAAGCGAAAATAAAAAAACATTAGATTGAAAACGAAAAAGGTACAATTGTACCTTGTCACGTACATAAAGGTTAAGCAAGCTTTCTCTTGAACCCAAACAACTTCTCTCTGAAATTTTTTTTTCTGCAAGGCGAAATTTTCGAAGAGTTTACTTATGGTGAAATTGAATTTTTTGACATTTTTGTGCAAGTTTTAGAAAGGAGAGTTGTTCTCGGCAAGTAAAAATGAGTAACTCATTAAGAGAGCCATAATTTAGTTTTGAGACGAAACCTTCTCTAGAATAAGAAATTACAAGAATTACAATATTAGCTCTATTAGTTGAATTGTTTCCGGAAAAGGGTTTTACACAAATACGATACTTCAGTATCTACCCTGGTTCAATCAATTCAAATGTCATTTTACTTCAATTGTTAAGAAATTATTTGTCAAAACACAATTTCCGCATGGACAGATTTCGACATAATACTGTAGATGTTTGTTTGCTTTTCAATTATCCTTCATCCCACAAGAAAATAGTGGAAAACAAAAACTAAAATGCAACAATTGAATATTATAAAAGCCAAAAAAAATCGTTTATAAATATCCACAAGTGAAAAGCACAACAACAATTATTATCCGAAAAGTAAACGTGCACACACATACAAAACTGCATATTAAACTTTAAGATTGGTATTTTATTTTTTTATATTACCACGATTTTGTTGTTGTTGGATTAGATTATTTATGAACCCAGCCGAAGGAGAATTTTTGTCTTTTATGAAGAAAACAAAAATTCATTTTTTTGTTGTATGTGTTATGTGTGCTGGTTACCTTAAATTTTTTTTATTTTTTTTTTTTGGTAATGTTATTATTTAAGCGCCCAATTCAATAATTGGAGTCAGGGCGCAGATGCAACATGTGGCGCGTGCGGTTGAATTGAAAGAATAAAAGAAGAAAATTAAAATAAAAATAAAAAAACGACTTATAAGAGATTCAAAGTATTTTTTGCAGCAATTTTTATTTTTATTTTTTTATTATTATTGAAATGAGATAATTAAAGTTAAGAAATAATAAGAAAATTGTTGTTGATGGGTGCTTGTAAGGAACGCAAATTTCGCGTTATAACAAAGTGCGACTGAAAAACTTTTAAAAACGATGACTAAACATGTAAATTATTATTTTTTTTCTGTATTGAAATATGTAGGCCTAAATTTGATTTTTTTTTTTTAGAAGTATGTTTTTTGTGCGGCTTATGTAAATAAACAGTTTGTGTTATCAAAAAAAAAAAAAAAAAAAACTGTATTGAATTTAGAACATACTAATTTCCGCCGAAAAATTCACTATAATATCTTTAAAAAAGAACAACAACTATACCAACAACAAGAGTAATAATAAAAAAGGTAATTTTTTGTTTGTAAGTTTTGTACATCTGTCCTAAGTTAAATCTAAAAGGTCTATAGACTAAACTAATTCACTTCATATTCTCTTATATGTTGTATGGAAATGTACGTACAACATACAACCAAAATTTTATGTATTTTATTAAAAAAAAAAAAAGTTCTAAAAAATAAAAGAAATGTTGTGTATATGTCTAATATTCGCTTCATTTAACATTAATAAATTTTAGTTTTGTATTTATAAGGTCTCGAGCGTAATAGAAATTTAGACAACTGCAATAATGTCATGTGGGATATCTAACCATTGAAAATATATGGGACGATCGATGTGCGCGTAATGAAAGGACCATTTTTATTTTTGGCTTGCAATATGCATGTTGTGCATTTGATTGATGTTATTGGTAGATACGCTTATGGCGTACAGACGAAATACTTTTGTCGATATCAAATAACATTTTAATTTAGGATATAATAAAATATTTATGGTAGTTAGTATTTAGAGTCTCTACAGATTAATCCTTTAATTAATTCTGCGTAAAACGGTATCAAATTATCAATATAAATTTTTCTTAATGTAAATTATCTATAATTCATTATAAATCGGTCGGTTTTATATTAAACGAAAAATATAGAGAGCATCCGGGAGCGTTTAGAAAAAGGTGCTTTAAACCCAATAACAGACCCCATGATTTCTTTTAAAATAAACAATGAAAGCATTTTGTTTGACCAATGCACACTGACATTTTTCATTTATTGTTATTTAATGTAGTAAATGTCTTTCTTTAATAGACAACTAGTGCAGTTTTGTATAATTAATATCATTTTAAAAAGTAAGGGATCACGGAAAAAATTAGTCGGTACAGAAAATTGAAAAAACAAAACAAAAAGGAATCATCAAAATAAAAATAAAAAAATTGAATACCGCAAGTAAGTAACTAAAGGACGGACGGTAAAGACAAAGTATTGGCTTAGAAATTAAAAATTCTTGATAAATTTAGAAAGGATTTCACGAAAAACTCATGTCTAGGCATATAAGACCAGATATCCGATCTATAAAGTACGATTCTACGTCGTGTCCACCCTAGAGGCGAGGCGCCTTGTTAATGTCAATCACATTTATTTCTGAAGAATATGAGGGACTAATACCTCTCCCCCTCCCTCGTTCAGCTGCTGCTTGAAACAAAAAAAAAGAACCAAATTTCAACTTTTTCAAAAAAGAAACAATCCCCAATAGCTCCTCACGAAATTAACCTTTTAACAATCCAGTCTTGTCAAAATCCCACATTTTTATTATTAAATTCGCTTTTTACAAAAAATCAAGAAAATTTTTGACGGTCTTTCGGTCTGCGACCTGTTTACCGCTAATATGAAGGTTTCCAGATTCTCAGTGAATTTTAATAAAAATCGGCCAACCTGATTCTCGATGCCGTTTGCGATATTGGATAAATATTGGACAAATATGAATTTGGCTGTCTACTATGATCGCTTCTACAGCGAATAGAGCACAAATATGTAAATTTGTATTTGTTTTCTGTCCACACGATTTGTCATTTCACAAATAGCATCATACCAGAGCACCCTGTATTTTATAGAGCCATAATCAAAAAATCTGAGCTTTTATAAGGGAATTAGAAACGAGGAAAAAACGAAACTTTTCATAGTAAAACACACAAAACATATGGGAAATCACTTTTTTTCCTAAGACAAATTTTTAAATGAAAACGTTACAAATTCTTAATTATGATTTCTGAGATACTTTCATAAATGTTTGAATTTCAACATATATGAATATCGTTTAAGTAAATCGTTTTCATTTTCTTGTAATAATTGATTTATTTAAACCAAAATATTAAAAAAAATTCATAACAACAGAATTCTGGTCAAATTGAAATAAAAGCTTACTACGATTCGTTTGGTTATTAAGTCAATATACATTACATAGATGGCAGTGATGGCCATAAAAATTTGGAAAAGTCGTACCAAAAATTACCACCTGGGGAAATTTTAAGTTCAACAATTGTAGGAAAAGCAAAACAAATTGACAAAATATAGGAACGTGTGATAATTTTGCGATTAAATAATTTTTTTTCGTATTTTTCTGTAATCATTTTAGACATCCGTACACTAGTAAGACTAAAGATAAATTTAGCAAGTATTATTTTAATTTGTCTGAGCCAACTTTGATGTATTTTTCAAAATGAAAGTTCGAAAAATATATTTTAGAAATAATTTAATTTTAATATTTCTGCAATTAATATTTACTTAATACCAATAGCCTTCTTGTATATTGTTCTTAAAGATATGTAGAAAACTTTTATATAAACATTTTATAATATATTTGCTTTTTTCATTGAAAAACTTGAAGCTAAAAAACACTATTTTTACTATGGATTCCTATGGAAATCAGTGAAAAGTTATACCACTAAAAAAGCTTCTAAAAAATACGTCATTAAGATTATGGTTCTATACTCTAGAAGGCTCTGATCATACTCGTGTATTATTTGCAATCGACTTACAAAAAACTATTAAGTACAAAATGTTCGAAATTAAAAACAAAACGCAAAAAAAAAAATAAAAAAAGCTCCCCGTTTGTAAAAGAAAGTCGTGTGTTAGCCACCCTTCAATATTTAGAATTTTTAGCAGACATTTAATATACCTTAAAATTGTTGGAAAAAAGAAGAAAAACAGAAAATAAAGCCAGAATGACTTGGAGCTATTATCAGAGGGGATTATAGTAGAATAATCTGACGCAGAGAGAAATGAAGTATGTATATGAAATACGCTGTACAAAAATAAAAATAACAATTAATAATAAGCGTTAAACAATAGGTTAATTAAATATAAACAAATTTTATCGGTGGTAAGTTAGGTCGCAAAACTAAAGCACTTTTTGCTTGACTAAAACAGTCACAGTTCACAAAACTAAAGCACTTTTTGCTCGTCGTGAAGGACTTTCTCGGCCGGCAAAAGTAACAATGGTGGAAAAATTTGAGCTGTTGGGACAAGTTAGTGATGTGAAGAATCGAAACCGTCTGCGTCGCTCAAGAACAACTGAGAATATTGCTGCTGTAGCACGTAGTATTGAAGAAAACCCAGGTTTGTCGATTCCTCGTCGATCTTTCGAATTAGACATTCCACAAGCGACATTACACCGTATTTTGCATAAAGACTTAGGTTCTAAGGCTTTTAAAGGTCAGTTAACACAATAACTTAAGCCGGTCGATCACCATAAACGTCGTATCTTCGCTGATTGGGTCCTTCAAATGCATCAAAATTATCCGGATTTTCATCGAAAAATCATCTTCAGTGATGAGGCCCACTTTCACCTCGGAGGCTACGTTAATAAGCAGAATTGTCGCTTTTGGGACTCAGAAAATCCAAGAATGATTGTTCTCCATCCACAACGTGTCATTGTTTGATGCGGTTTTTGGGCTGGCGGTGTGATTGGACTTACTTTTTCGAAAATGAGGCTGGTTCAACTGTTATGGTGAATGGATTGCGCTACCGAGCTATAATTAATGATTTTTTATGGCCGGAATTGGAAGGCATTTATGTGGACGACGTTTATTTTCAGCAAGACGGTACTACGTGCCACACAAGCAACGAAACAATCGCAATTTTGCAAGAAAAGTTTCCTGATCGTGTTATTTCTCGAAGAGGTTATTACAATTGGCCACCGAGATCTTGGATTTAACACCTCTAAACTTTTTTCTTTGGGGCCACGTGAAAGATAAGGTCTATGCCAATGCTCCACAATCGATTCAAGACCTTAAAGATGGAATTCGTAAAGTTATCGAGGACATACAGCCGCAAATGTGAGAATTGGTCATGGAAAATTTCATGAAAAGGATATGATACTGCAAGCGTAGCCGTGGTGGCCATTTGGCTGATATCGTTTTCAAATGTTAATGGCATACCTTCCTCTTTACAATGAAATAAACATTTATTGATTTCTCTTAAAAAATACTCGTTTTTTTTTAAATATCAAAATGGAACCTCTTATTGGAAAACCCTTTATCTGGACCCGCAATTGATGTGCTATAGTTATTGGTAGTAGTGGATTAATTAGTTGTAATTGGTGAAGGAGGTTAGTTGAAGAGACAATTGCCATCTCGGGGAATTCGATACACCGACATAAGATACTTGTTCAAATTAATCACGGATTGTGCCATCTTATTACAATTGAAATGATGTTTAAAAAACCGGATCAAATTACAAAAATATATCACTCGATCGAAATCAAATAGAACTCGTGTTCGTGCAATGCTATGCAGGATATTTTACGTTTTCATGATACACAGAGGTAAATGAGCCAGAACAGGATAACGGTTATTATCCAAGTATCGCCAAGTGTGGCGGTATCTAGCGTTTCCAGGTAATGCGGTGATCAAAAAATGTACGGCGGTATCTCTCGAAAATGGCATTTAAGGTTCAATGTAAAAAATGGCGGTATATCTCGGTTCCGGGTAAATAAGGGTCAATAATTTCAAAGCGGTATTTATTAATCGTAGCCCAAATGAATTTCAGGGATAATTTTATTTATTTTAATTATTATAACCTCAAGGCACTTTATTCTCACTATTTCACTTCACTGTACAGATGGGTAATGATTATGAAATGTCATTCGTTAATGTGATCTGATTAATCTACCGAAGCTTCGGATAACAGTCGGTTGGTTGAGGTGCGAGAAATGGACGAAATTTGTTTGGTCCAAATCGATGTACATATTAAAATTGCGCAGTTTAGTTATTGGTTGTGTCTCGCTTGTCAGAAGAGTTTAGACAAGGGGGTAGTATGGTATTATGGTATAAGAAAGAACAGTACAGTACATATATTATTATATGATGTCTCATGTATCAATTGGTAGATAGATTTAGGTAATAACATTTGTACTTACGAATAAAAAATGGGAATTAAATGTTAGATTTCTTCCGTAAGTAAATGTTGGTTTAATGGGTATTGAGGTGCATTGTTGTGATTATATTGGATGGTGACGACATTTTTACGGTTAAATGATTGATTAACTGATCTATTAGTTATAAATAAAATTTATAGGCCGTGTAGTACGATTGGGAGTGTTGACTTTTGGGAACCAACAGAGGATTTAACATTTCTCGAATTAACTAACAACTTAAATTAACTTATTCTAAAAATAGATTTAATGTAATTGGATTTAGGGACTAATGGGCGATTAGTAATTAAGTAAGGTGTAAGATGTGGTTTCCGGATAAAATATAAAATGATTTACTTCTAAATATAATTCGTAAAATGGTGTACGGTGAACCCGGCATATTCCGGGAAACTTGTCTAATAGCGTAACTAGACTGCGGTTTAATAAATCCGATTCAGCTAAACTGGATCAGGTACTCTATGAAACAAAATGTGATTAGTAAAAATTAGGGCTGACACACTATACCTAAACTCGAAAAATTCACTAAATCCGATTTATTAAATCGCAGTGTGTCAATGGTATTAAACTTGATCGTACATATTAAATCATTCAATCAGAAGAAAATTATGTTACGGAGCAAATTTTTTACATTTAGTTTCAACAATTTTTTTTTTTATTATGCCCGAAATATATTTCAGTCTGCTTCGCTACGCTCACCCACCTCAGACGGCAACTGCACGCTATGGTCGCCATTTTATTTAATATCGGTGACGGATACAAATGCAATAAAAAAAATGGAGGTGTGGCCAACACACGACTTTCTTTTACGAACAGAGAATTTTGAGAAATTTTATTTTTCTTATAACTTTTTTTTTAATTTTTTTTTTTAATTTTTAAATTTTTAAATTTTTTTTTTTAATTTTTAATTTTTTTTTTTTATTTGTTTTTAATTTTTGGAAACATTTTGTTCTAAGTAGTTTTTTGTAAACCTTAATACTTTTTAAGATATTTGCAAAATAAATTTTCGCACTCAACTCCCAAGGGCCAATATCGGCAATTGCCAACAATGATGACAAAGGTTTGGCTAGCACATAGAATAGGTCCCTCAAATACCTAGTTAAAAAACCCTAATCCATACGGATCGTTCGTTTAATAAAAGTTCTACGAAATTATTTTTTGGAAATCGCACTAAACAATGATGGCGAAGGTTTTGCTAGCACATGGAATAGGTCCCTTAATTACCTAGTTAAAAAACTCTAATTCAATTTTTTATTTTTTATTTTTATTTGTTTTTAATTTTTGGAAACATTTTGTATTAAGTAGTTTTATGTAAACCTTATACTTTTTAAGATATTTGCAAAACAAATTTTCTGGCCAAGGGAGTGGCCACTTCCGGTTAGCCGATTTGGAGTAAAATTCAATGGGACCTCCCAATTTATCAAAAAAGCTTAAATCTGAAGTTTCCATTCGATTGGTTAAACCATCTGGGCTGTAGAGAGGACACAGACAGACTGACAGACAGACAGACAGACACCATTTCGAAACCCACTTTTTCGGATTCAGGGGACCTCAAAACAAATAAATCTCTAAAAATCTCAAGGTCCAAAATTTTCATGATTACTATACTTTATTTTACTAGAGTAAAAGAAATTAATAAAACATTTATGTTGTAACGTTGTTTTTCTTTCGTACAAAAAAAATGGTTTTACTGAATATAAATACAAAATGTAAAAAACAAAACAGAAAACACGTGACGACTTCATCAACTAATCAAAACAGGAACAAAATTTTCGATTTTTTTTCGGTGTACCATTTTAATTTTGTTTTTATTTAGAGAGATAATGAAAGAAATAATTGATGATGACGTTTGAAATGGTGAATGCTAGCAATGCTACAGACCGAGCAATGAAAAATTAAACTTCTTAGTTATATATGTAGGTATAGTGTCATTTCAGGTGTAGTAAATACAGCAGACAATAATTTCATACCAATACCTTGTGAAAATTTGTATGGTGATGTACAAAAATCTCATATAAATAACAAAGATTGGAGTTTTCTTTTGTGCCTTCGGATCAGAGGGGGTTATAGCAGACTAATCTGACGCAGAGAGAAATGAAGCATGTACATACATGAAATACGCTGTACAAAAATAAAAATAACAATTAATAATAAGTGTTACACATTAGGTTAATTAAATATAAACAAATTTTATCGATGGTAACGATGGTTTCGACGTTTCAAAAATGGTGATTTCGATGTTCCAAACAAGGAACACGGAAAACCACCCAAAAGGTACGAATATACAGAATTGCAAGCATTGTTGGACGAAGACGAAGCACAAACAGAAAAACAACTTGCAGAGTAATTAAGCGTTAGTCGCCTACAGATATGGTAGAGGTTCAGAAGGTCGGCAGATGGCTATCACATGGATTGAAGAGGCAGATGGAGAGGCACAAAAACACATGTGAAATTTTGCTCGAACGATACAAAAGAAAGTCGTTTTTGCATCATATCGTTACTGGGGATGAAAAGTGGGTTTATTTTTAGAATCCCAAGCGTAAAAGATCATGGGCAGACCCACGCATAACATCCACATCGGCCGCAAGACCGAATTGCTTTGGCAGGAAGACGATGCTTTATGTTTGGTGGGACCAGAAGGCTGTGGTCTATTATGAGCTGTTAAAGCCTGGTGAAACGATTAATACCAAATGCTACCAATAACAATTGATCGATTTCAACCATTCGCTGCTGAAATAGCAACCAATATATCAAAAAAGGCAACACAAGGTTATTTTTCTCCATGACAGTGCTCCATCACATACGGCAGACCGGTTCGCGACATGTTGGAAGCACTCTATTGGGAAGTTCTGCCCATGCGACTTACTTACTAGACTTAGCTCCTTCCGATTACCACTTATTTGCATCGATGGGTCACGCACTTGCTGAACAGTGCTTTGGTTCGTATGAAGAAACGAAAAAATGTCTCGGTGAATGGTTCGCGGCAAAAGAGGAACATTTTAGAAAGATAGGAAAATGTGTAGCTTTCGAGAAAAAAAAATCGCATTTCATACTTGGAACTTGGTAAACATCCAAACTCTAATTTCTTGCGTGCTAATTGTCGGCGGTTGTGCTCCAATCGTAATAATTCAATTTTTTCGCGTTCGATGTGCCCATGTTCGATCGCCAATTTTCTCTGTACTTTCTCCAAACGTGGCTCTCTTTCCCGTTGTCGCTGTCTAATGTCATGTCGTTTTTGTTTGTCTTCAAGCGAATGACATCGCTGTTCAATCAGCCGTTGTCCCTCTCGTTCTTCACATATTTTTTTGGAATGGTAAAATATCACGTTTGCGGTTTCTATAGCGCTTCTATTTGCGTAGCCACTTCGATGATAGCGGTGCACGCGCTCGATATTTTGAATGATGGCTACCAGAGACAAATAGTTTAATTGTTTGCCCTTCTTTCTCACAAATTTTAATTGACTACACCGAAATAATATTGTTTGAGCCAGCAGTTTTAGTAAGAGCTCGGACGATTGAACTTTTCGATATCACGCGAATCACCTTACTATGTTGTAGAAGTAGCATTAATTATTACCCGGACTCGCCGTAAAATCGCCAGGACATTTTGGATTTAATGTTTTCAAATCGGTTGTTCTGGTTTCAGTAGATGCACCGGTTTCTTTCAAATTGCGCACGCCTATGGATGATGTATTTTCTTTGTCACTACAAGGAGTCGATTTCGCTCACACCGATTGCTGATTCCTTCGGCGAGGAATTTTCTTTGCAATAACTGCCAGTTCAAGATCTAGACGACATCGTTAACTTGATTTCTTCCCTGCGTTTTGGGGCATCTAATGATTTTTCACTAGTATCGCCGTTCATTATTTCATCAGGGCTCTCATGTTCACCGCCGTAACACTTTCCATTTTCAACTTTTTTTAATATTGCCGTTAGTTTTTACATTTTTTTCCGTCTCAAATTTATTTTCATTTTCATTGTCATTGTCACCGTTTTTGCGTAAAGTTTCTTTTTTACTTTTATAAAATACCGCTTGTTTACTATTGTCACTGGAATTTCTCCTCACTTTCTCCGCACCATTTTGCTCTCGTTGAGCTGCTTTATTTAGCGCTTATACTTGGCTCAACACAGAATTAATGAATAAGCTGCGATCCCACTTCTTTCTAGCTTTATTCGAAATGTTAAGATTTTTATTTTCAACTTCAAATAATTTTCTCACCTTTTTCACTATTTTCGTCACAATAGGCATTGCGGGTATTTTTTGCACTCCCCATTTACTCCATCGTCATCAACAGACAGGTTTGTAATTTTGGACGAGCGGACAATGATAAAAATACGATCGAGCTGATGGATAAACCCGGATCACCGTCGAAAAGGTTCGTATCAATATTTCGATTATTAACGCCGTTTAATTGTTTAGTCACAGTTTTCGCAGGTTTCATCTTACCAATATCAGACGGTTTATCACTAAACAAATTCTCACTCGGTTTCAACGGCACGTATCTCGTTTTTTTTTTTGCTAGAATTATATTGTCTTCATGGAACTTTGATTTCTCCTACCGGTCTCGATTTAAATGCAGAGCTTGAAGGGACACCCAATTCAGGTGATTCACCATAGGACAAATTTACGAGCGCTCATTTCGTTTGCTGCGGCTCTGCTATTGGTTGCACTTGATTAGATATATTGTTTTGACTAATGCCTTGACCATTTTCGTCCGATGATGTTGTATTGGATTGTTTGACGACGATATCGTGGTTGGTTGTTTCAGTTTGAACACAATATCTGTGACGCTTGCTCCATCGTTGTCGTCAACACTACTGTCTTCACTTCAATTTAAAGACAGTTTTTTATCGTAATCACATAATTTATTTATACTAAATTTTATTAATTTGGCTTCGATCGCTGTTTTATTTACAAATTTATTCAGAAATGTTCTATTCGCTGTATTTACTTAGAACATTTTATTTCGAATGTTTATTTTACAAATGTTTTGTTCACTATTTTATTCATTGTATATTATATCGCTGTATTTTTTCAAGTTTTATTTAGAATGCTTTAAAAGCAAAAATCGATTTGCCAGGATTTAAATGTTGTACCGATCAGCCATGATTTCAGTTTAGTACAAATCTTTTTCCATTATATTTTAAGATTCGCCGTAAACAGAAATAAATTGAAGGTCATTGAAAAAAACTCACTCAGGACTACAGGAACTTGTTAAACCTTCTTCTTACAGTATACAACGATGGTGTTCATCATCAATAAAATCACCCGTTTTAATTTTTGCGGCCGTTATTGTCGAGTAAGTAACTTTGATTGTTTACCTAAATGATTTTCTTTCTGAATATGTGGTAAAACTTACTTTTGTAAATGACTGTGCCTTCCTAAAAAACTTTCAAAGAGTCCATAAAAATATAATGGCGAAACAGGACGTCTACTAAGAAATAGCCCAACCGCAAAATTAAAGTACCAGTATATGTATTTCAGTATTTGATTAAAAAATTCAATATTTTTTTATATTTTTATGCCCGAGCGAAACAAACAAAAACGATGAATTCCTGGAGGAGTCCTGAGGGTAAAAGCTTTACTGTTGTAATCCTTTACTTTAGTCCTGAAAGGAGGCAAGGAGTTTATTCAGGTGGAAAACTATTTAAAGATGTAAAACAAACATTGTTGGAAAATCTCCTTTTAAAAATTTTATAATTACCACTTAAAATAATTTTAATAATTGGATGTCATCTTTATGAGAAGAACGCTTGCTTTATGACTTGGGGGCTCTGGTTCTATTCTCAGTGGCGAAAAGTTAAAAATGCCAAAAAATGCCACTTCAAAAAAAATTACTTAAAACAATTTCCTGCAGTTTGTCTTAGGTATAATCTTCAGAACTGTGTAGCAAAACGTCGTATTAGTTAAATTAATCTCTCCAAACTTGGAATTACAAATTAAAAATATATTTTTGCGAACCAAATGATTGAAGTTTTATATCACCAAAATTCAGTTGCAATCGTTAAAATTATAATCTCTTTACTGAAAATTTTACGAAACCATTATCTTGTGATTCATAAGTACAAACTTTTAGATAAATTCAAATGAAAAATATCAATCGCAGGCAGTAGTATCACTTTCTGCTAATTATCCTAAATTAAGTCAAATTTACAAAAATCCACACTGAACCGTCTGTGGAAAAAAACCCGAGAATAAAGCGGATGTCCCCGCTCTTTCCCAAATAGATTCTCTTATATCAGGTAAATATTAAAATACACAAACTAAAATAAAAAAGGACGATTCTTTGCCGAAAACCGACAAGATTCAGACAAATTTCACTATATTGAACATAAATAAAAAAACTCATAATATCAATCAATCACAATCATAACTATGTAAATATAAATGCGACACATCCCGCGTTTCTAGTAAAATTTGCTTCAATCAAAAAGGACCTTCGGTTAATAAACCTTCTAGTACTCTCAGGTAAAGCATTGGAAAAAGTAGGTGCTGCAACAAGTATGTAAAGCCGGAAAAGTTCGTTGTTTAGTCTGGGAAGACTATAAAAAGAAGCTGGTGTTTAGTACGGAAATTATAACGAGGATCACTTCTAATAATATACACTCTATTTCAACTGAATAGGTACAAGATTTTTTATATAAATTTGACTAATTATTTTTATATCGTGTATACAAATCCACCATTCAAGGTAGCTAACCGTTTGTTCATGATGTAAGCTAAAACAATTGGAGAAAAATTTCTAAATATCACTGTCACTTTTTCTCCCACTCTCTTCTAATGCTAGTTATATGAAAAAAATGTAGTGTTTTTTGCGTCAACTGAATAGGGACTTGATGAATAATTTGATTGTTTGACGATTAGTGAAGTTCTCTTAGTGAAAATTAATCACTAATGTCGTTTTCGATTCACCAAATAAAATCAATCTGTGAGGTAATCGATTAATTTTTCGGCTGTCAAGTTATTCGATTCGCCCAATAAAATCAATTATTTGAAAGCACTTTATGATTCCATGCCCAACAGAATTTGTGAAATTATTATGAATTAAGGACGCTGTAACCATTATTGAAGCCAAAAATAATTTTTTTTTCTATGTTTTTCAGCGATTTTTTTCTAGTTCGAGCAGTTGTACGTATTCAGTTGACGCAGAAAACCACTACATTTTTTCATATGCTTAGCTTTAGAACAAAGTGTCACTATTTCGATTTTTTTCTTTATTTCTTTTACCTAACATCATGAACAAACGGTTGAATAGTGGATTCACGTACAAGATATAAACATAATGAGTCAAATATATTTTAAAAATCACCGGTGTGAAGTATTTCACACAAAGTGTAGCTGCACAAATTAACGAAAGTGTAAGTATACTGAGAAAGTGTAGGCCTACATAAAAAAGTGTAAATAAGAAGTAGAATCAGGCATGGAGCAATATTTCCATAAAGTGGACAGGTCAAACTATTAGAAACAATTTTTCTTATTAAATTAAAAAGGGTTGGGTATGTTCGACGCTAATTTGAAAATTGTGAAAATCAAAAAAACTGTCCAAACCTGATGCTACAATATGACCATTTACGAAAATCTCAGAGATGTTACCAAGTGTGGGATTATATTTCCATAAAGTGGACGGGTCAAGCTATCAGAAAAAATTTTTCTTATTAAAATAAAAAGGGTTGGTTGGGTATGTTCGACGCTATTTTGAAAATTGTGAAAATCACATAAAATGTCCAAACCTGATGCTACACTATGACCATTTATTAAAATCTCAGAGATTTTCACAATTTTCAAAATAGCGTCGAACATACCCAACCCTTTTTATTTTAATAAGAAAAATTGTTTCTGATAGCTTGACCTGTCCACTTTATGGAAATATCGCTCCATGCCTGATTCTACTTCTTATTTACACTTTTTTATGTAGGCCTACACTTTCTCAGTACACTTACACTTTTCGTTAATTTGTGTAGGTTCACTTTGTGTGAAATACTCCACACCGGTTAAAAATCTTGTGTACCTACCTATTCAGTTGAAGCGGAGTGTAAAGTCTGCTGTGTCTATAAAAAATTCTTAAGACTTTGAATACATACAAGTGCAATGGCAACAAAGAGTTAGCTGTGAACAAAGGTAGAGAGGAGAGGGGAGGGGGGGGGGTTCTATTTTCCCGGAAAATGGTACGTAGAATCATTTTCTGCTGTATAACTATTAGAGTTAAGGTGGTCGAATAACAATCACCCTAAACAAGATAAGCCATACTATAAGACAGTTAAAAGAGTTAACTGACCCGATATTTAAACAATCAGGATGGCAAACCATTGAAGAACATTCACACGTACTGTGATAAATTACCTGATTAGGATTAGGCAAAATAAGACGATGCTTATCAAACCATTTACGAACAATATTTAGATCAGAGTTCATCATAGAAAACAAATCCGTAGGAGAATTAGCTGTATAAGCTAAAGCTAAATCATCAGGAAATCCAGTGCAGATTCCGCTAAGCTTAAGTTTAAAAAATTAATATAAATCTAAAAAAACAAAGGACCTAATACCGAACTTTGTGGAACTCCAAAATTTACAATTCTAGGGTGACTAATTGTACCATTAATCTTAACTCTAACCATTCTGTTATTCAAATAAGAAGCAACCACTTGTTTGAGTCACCTCTGAAACCAACGTCAAACAGAATAGACAGAAGATCCTCCTGGTTCACCATTTCAAATGCTTTAGCAGGATCAACAAACAAGCCAGCGCAGACTTTACCTCAATTCAGTCCCTGATGAATGGCCACCAGAAACTCCAACATAGCCGATACTTTGTGAATACCTAGATGAAACCAATGTTGGTGGGTATTAGTATTTTAAAGCGCTCTAACAAAATAACAAATCACTTTTTGAATCCAGTACCTTCAAAACAACTGGTTGCAAGGCAATAGGCCTATAGGACTGATAAAAATTGAAATTGCTTTCAAAATAGAATTATTAAATCCATCATTGTCACGTGATTTTTTTAATTCTATAATGAATCAATAATATATATGATCTCATTATAAAAAACAGGAGCCATAAAAAAAGTATAGGAAATGTGATCATGTAGAAGATCATTATAATTTGGTATGTTATAAGAAAAAAATTGATTTCTTAATTTATGGACTATATTCGTAAAATAATTTTTAAATTGCATAGATATTTCCAAATCACTAGAGAGCAGTGTACCCTTACCAGATAAAATATTTTTTATTACAATTGTTTTGAATCTTTTACTTAAAATTTTATTCACTATGTTTCAATTTTGTTTAACATCACCAGGGATAGAATGACGGAGATTTAAATTACTCGAATGATTTTTTAATTTTTTTTAAAAAGAATGTAATATTATTCAAAAAAAGATCAAGAGCAGCAGAAGGATCTTAAGAACAAGATTAAGAACAAAACTCCGTAACGGTGATCGGTAATCTCAAAGTTGAGTGCATTAGTTTCGAAACATGCCAGATCATTTGTTTTGTAACCCGACTGGGTGTATTAATCAACGATTCTAGTCCAAAAGACTACAAAAGAAACATATAGTCCTGACAAACAGGTAGAAAATGATGTATGTCGATATTAATGTTCCCAACTACAATCAGATTTCTAGATCTAATGTTACAAATAAGCATAGAAATGTCTTCCAAAAAACAATTAATATCGTGAAATGCCACCTATAGGTACACAAAAGAATATATAGATCATTACCCAATCGCCAGTCAATCTTAAGAACATTAGCCGAATCTAAATTATAAGCTGTTGATAAGCAGAATAAATTTGAATCAAAATATAAAAAAAACCGCCAAAACTATAACTGTCATTACAAGAACCAAACAAGGTTTACTCATTTAGATTATATGATGGCAGCTCGTAACTACAGATCCAAAGTTCACTCAAAAAAAAAATTTTTTTTTTTACCAAAATATCATCAACTCGGAGCGGCTGAAGAAGCCCTAAATCTTATGAGTCTTGCTCCAATCGGCAGGGTATCGGCTGAACCGCTTTCATTAATGTAACCGTTAATGTATCATTAATGGAACTTTTTGAAAATTGTTCAGTCTTTAGTTAAAAAAAAATCAAGTTTGTGAAATTATACACATAATATGTCTATCGGAATTTGAAATGTCTTTTGCTTAATTAAAATAAATTTCAGTAGTGCTATATGAAATATTCAAGCCTTCTGCTGCAGATTTTAAGACCACTGACCAAGATGCAAAATTTCTTAGCACGATTAGATGAAGATAGCAACGCTCTAAAACAAATACCAGATGTTCTTATAAACGAATTATTGTGCCAGAGAGGCTTTCTTGCTATTTCTTAAAAATAATAAGCAAATATTTGAGAAGCGTGTGGTATCCAATTTTAGTTATTCAATTTTCTTAAAATACAACACAAAAAGACACAACCAAAAACCGGCTTTCGCTACGTCGAGATTGAAGGCGGGACGCATGATTGTTTGAAATCGAGACACCCCTTCGATTTCCAGATATCATGGAACCCGTCTAAATTACCTAAGTAAAAGTATCAAATTCGACATCAGCCATCAACGTTTGATTGATTTTAATTCTAGAGAATCATTCATAAACAATAATTCCATACTGGATTTTATTTGAACAAAATCAACAAACATGATGAAACACGTCATGTTAACAAATTTCTTTAACTTTCACTAAATATACCTATTGATCACGAAATTCACTATTTACTACTTAAATTAAAACAATTAACGGTACTGTTTGTTAGCCAATACATTTAATTAAAAATTATCCCAAAAAATTTGTTTACATATTTACTTTCAAAGTGGCATAAATAATCGGCAAACAAGGAACCACCATTTTAACATCCACAATTTCACTATTTATTGAAACGAATGAAAGAGATACAAATTTCAAATGTCATAAAACGACGAAGTGAGATTCTCGTATTGTATTGTAAAAATTATTGAGGTATGTACACCGTACATTTATATGGTGACTTTATATTACAGGGTAATTGTAATCATTTATGTGCAGATATTTATATGACACTATGGGAAGTTAAACCTATCATTCAAAAACTAAAAATAAACCGTCTCGATTTGAACAGGTAAGTAGGTAAGTAGGGCTACTTACCAGGCTCATGGTAAGTAGGGCTACATACCAGGTTCATGTTGGCTTATATTATCTGCGATATCTACTTAATTTTCCAAAGGTTGACAGTTTACGAATGCGATAATATTTTATAATATTTTGTGGAAACAGTTTTTATGCATACCTATGATATTCAGTTCATCGGACACGCTATTTATAACGATTAACGAATTGCAAATTTAAACATAAACTTCAGAAGTACTATAGACGCAAAGGTTGCACCACCTGTCATGCAAATATTTTTAAAGCAATATTATTAATCCTAATTCTCTTCAACATTCTAATAAAAAATAAACAACAACAAAAAATTATAAATCGAACAACTGTATTAGAATTTATTTTATTTTTATTTATTTTTATTTTTTTTTCATTTTATGAAACCAAAGAAATACATTCAGGTAACAGTAACAACAGCCAACAATTTATATAAACAGAAGAAAACTACATAAATAAAGCAATGACCGACACGGGTTATTTGTTGTAAAGTTCGAGGTATTTTTTTTTTTTTTTTTGGACATACATTTTTTATTGTTAATTTATTTTTCGTCTCGACAAACAAATATACTTGTATATAAAAAAATAATGTTTAATTTAAATAGGTAGTCTATATGAAGTTAAAAAAAAAAATATCGTAAAAAGAAGGGTAATTGGTTTTATTTTTTGGTAGCACAGCACTACTTGATATCGAAAGGCCTGAAGGGATATTATCATCGCGCATATATCACCATCCGCATAAGAACATTATTAAAAATGATGAGATAAATAATTATGAGATGATCAGATGCCGCTCGATTATTTGTGATTGTCGACGAAAAATATGTACAAAAAAAAAAACAAATTAAAAACATGATAACCCAAATCTTGTTTGATTGTTCAGCCGTGAGATTTTGGGAATTGAAAAGAACGTAAATAAAATTGGCAGTTTTCTCTTAATTCCTTACTCAAACACAAACTTACTTGTAAATCAGGATTCATAATTTACTTGATACACGCAATTTATGAATTTTTAATTTTTTTTTTTTTTTTTTTTTCTTGGTTGATAAAGTGAAGAGGAAATACTTTACACACATAAGCACGTAAAACAAAATTCTCTTGGCATTTCTTAATTCGATGCTTTGAGAATATACGGTGAAATGAAAAGGTTTTTGGGGTAGGTATACAAAACATAAAAAAAATATTATTTTGGCTGTGTGTTTACATTTTTGATTAATTCCACAATTTTATATGTTTCGAAGAGCCCGCAGGGCTTTATAATAAACACACATTATATTGTTCTTACAAGTCCGTTCGAATCTCTTCCAAAAAAAAAATTCTAATAACTCGAAAAAATTAAGAGACTTAACAAAATAAGTTTTTTTTTTTTTTGTTAGTTGTTAACTTATTGATGTTGTTCCGTTTTCTTTTTAATTCACAAGAAATATAAAATAAAAAAATTTGAGTGCAGCTGACGGTTACCGACTTTTTGCAAACTACATATAAATGTATTTAAAATTTAGTTTTGAAATGTGTGGTTTAAATTTATTCCTTTTCTTACATATATTAATTACATTTATACGCTTAATACCCATATATGCTTTATATGAATTAATAATTTTCAAACAGGTATAATCTGGGCAGAATGTACGATACGGATTAGTTTTACAGATAATTATAATGTATAGCGAGATGAAACAAAACCGAGTTTGCCTAAAGATATCCTCATTAACAAAACCTGGCAAACAAGCTAAACAAAAACTGCTTTAATGACATGGGCTTTCCTAAAAGATACGTTCTATCTAAAAATTTAAATTTTTAGAGATACTGAATCATTTCAAAAATTCATTCTTCCAGTACGACGCATTACACTTGCACAGGTTTGGTAGAATTTGCAGTAGTTAAAACTTTACCAAAATAATTGAAAATGTTTTATATGCGTGGTACAGACTTAATTTAATTTAACGTAAAAAAGTTATATTGGAAATTAAATTTGAACTGTTGAAAAAAGTTTCATCTCAATCCATCAATCTAAATCAACCGTGTGATTGCACCTCAACAATTTTTAAATCACAAAACGATTAAGATTCGACGAAATTAGAAACAAGAATCTCACTTCTTTGATTTTTTGAATTATAAAATTCATTTGTTTTTCTTTCATACGTTTCACTGAATTAAAATTGTGAATGTCAATATGGCGGGTGCTGGTTGTAAGATTATTTGGTAAGATTAATTATTGCTAATTAATTTATTTTATTAGTGTTATAGTGGCATATGATTGTGTACTTAAAACTGAATATGCATTGCCGCGATTTGCGGTATTAGACATATAAATATTTTCAAGACTCATTTTAATAGAATCGTGGGAAATACTTCGTTGACATAATATTATTAGGAATTACCTAATAAATCGGCAATTTTTAATTGACCTACATTTGCATAAGTTATGTTTGCATGAGCACAAATCAGTAGAATAAATTACGCTTAAATTAACATATTTAATAATTTTTGTTGTTGTTCACTTTGATAAAGTCGAAGCTCATAAGGAAATTTTCTTGGCATTATTTACATTCCTACATAATATATGTAGATGTACTTCTTATCAGAAATGCTAAGCACCCACATGAAATTGGATTTTGTTTTTTGTTTTGCTGTACACTTGAAACATAATCTATGTATGTAGGTATTTTTTTACATTAATAACATTTATGATTATATTTAATTTTTTTTTTGCATGGTTTCTATTTGAATGGTTATTCTTGAAACGTGTATTAACTTGCCGTGAAAATTCCCGAAATCGTTTGATTTATTTTTTAGAAAATTTTAAAGAAATTTGATGTGCTTTATTTTTGAAACCATGCAAGGCTAATTGCATTTGGTCTTCTTTTGACGTAATCCAAAGAAGTTGCTCAGAAATTATCTGAAGTTTATATTAGCTCCAAAGAAACCTAGATCTTTGATTCCAAAGACTCCAGATATTTGAGCGCCCTGCGCGAGAATTGTTGGAGCGCTCCAGTTATTTTTTTGCTTTAATTGATAAAGAGATGAATTAGGAAATTGGAAGTTTGGAAAAAAATTAGAAATCGACATTTTATTCCAATTATGTAGTTTTAGAATGTAAATCTTCAATTTTATTTTTTCTAGTGAAATCAAGAATATTGACTGGGGACGAATCATCATGAATTTCGACAAATTTTTTAATACTGTTATGAGTTCATCATATAATATAGCCCCTTCAATATCGGAAGTCTCATCAACAGTGCTTTTCAAGTTCTTCTCTTTCTGGCTGATTTTTTAGGTCGTAGAGGAATCCCAAGGTTTCGGCGTGCTGGTTAATTAGTTCGAATCTTTCTTGAATCGAAATCATTACGGTATTAGGCTCATATCTACCCTCAGTCATAAATAAACTGCCGTTTTACATATCTTATTCGTTTTGTTCATTGAAAGTCAGTTTCAGCATTGAGGAGTCGGGCGGGCTACTTCTTTGGCGACTAAAATAATTTTCTCCAAACTGGGTTGCTTGTAATCTTTGACAAAATTAATTCAGCCTTTATTAAATCTTCGGTTTTGCTAACATCAATATTTTGACCCTGCATAGATTTGTTCACAGTATTTATTTGAAAGAAAACGTCATACCAAATGATCAACGATACAAGAAAATTAACGTATTTTAATTGACGAGCTAAACTGAACGCTTCGTTTGCTTTTTCTGTATCGTTCCTTTCTTCCTTTTCACCAAGTATGACAAGTGCATCATGACCGTCTCCAATTTGGTAACGAACAGCCCTCCCTAACACGAATTTCTAAAGATACCAATGCGGAAACCGATTCAAGGGCTGCTGTTCGAGTCGGACAAATTAGTAAGCTTTAGGGTTTTACCTTTTATTTTTATGTTTTATTAATTTTTCGAAGAAATCGAGTACAACACAGTACTTTACAATACAAAACAATTTATAAAATTTAAAACAGAAAGAACAATAAAATTTTGCCAAAAGAATGGTTCATGTTCTCCATAATTTCTTCTGTGTTGCTACGGTTGTAAGAAACTGCGTTGCCTAAGGTTCCTAGTAGGAGCGTTTATATTCAGATTTCCAAGAATAAAAGAGGAGTCAGTTTTACCTAGACGATCGACGTTTAGGTGATAAGGGAATTCATATGGTCAATAATAGAACGTTGTGATCGACGTCACAGAATCCGAAACAGGATATATTAAACCTTTAACCTTAAATTATGCATCCAATTGCGAAATATTTACGTGAATCATAAAATGGAAAATTTCATGAATGAAACCTTTGATGATGACTCGTAAAATTGTACTCATTGTACATACAATTTTATGTGTGTAAATATAAACTCATGCTGAATTCGCAATTAAAAGCGATAAGAAAACATGATTCAAAATAATTTCTTACAATTTATAATAACTTTGAACTTCTTTCAAAAAAATAATTATTTTATCAAAAAATGCATAATATACAAATGTCAATGTTGCGCAAAATTTCGTGTTTTGTTGTTTGACAGCCAAAAAAAAAAAAAACTAACAAAAAAAAATTATCAAGATTATTTCCATATGAATCATGCATATGTGTATACGGAACGGAAATAAATACTAAATACTTCCATATATGTATCATCATATTTGTCTCATCTTAAAAAATTTAAGAAAAAAAAAACAACAACAAACAAAATATAAAACCAAACCATAAAAAATTTAATTATATTTTGAATAAAATTAACATTAACTTTATTTTAATTTTTTAGTCTAAATTGGTCAAATCATAAGAAGCAACGATAAAGACGATGATGATGAATATAAAAATAAATACGCAACTTTATAAGGCACAATGTGGTATATGAACACCTACTAGAATTGTAATTGTAAGATTGTGCTCCCTGAATAATTATACGATTCCGTCTTACTACGCGATTTAAATAAATTTATAATTTTAAACATACGTGCAATTTAAAAATAATCCAAAAGAATACCAATTCTGAGAAATAAAAATCTTGAACTGCTTCTCCCATTAATTTTCGTTACCAGCTTGAGCTAACCTCAATTATGGAAAAGCTTTATTCTTCAATAAGTAAAACATTTTTTCGAACTCTTCCTAGTTTGGAATGGTCAAAGAGCTAAACATATTTAAATTGGTAGGACTATATGCCAGAGTTGAGAATGTATCTTTATTAGGGAAGCCGAGAGTGTTTGGTCTTCATGTTTTTGGTGTCCAGTTTTTTTTAGCAAACCACAAAACGCACGTAGCAATTCAACTTATTACCAATTAAATATGCTTTAGAAACAACACTGAATGGAACATCTTGGAGTCCAATGACATCAAATTTTACAGCAAATTGCAACGTCTCCTCATAACTTGCTTACATTTTTATTTTCGCAAAATTTCTTTTTGAGGTATAAAAACACAAATTTCGAGAATTTGCGTCTTTGGCGAGAAAGCGATTTGGTTACGGCTCATCAATATAACGTTTTAAAATACATAATTAAAAACAATGCAGTTTTGTTGTTTTTGTAATTCTTCGAAACTGTTATTGGCATTGAGCCATTATCATCTTTGTATATGAGTGTGATATTGTGTTGCTGTTGCATAAAATTGTGACAGGCCTATAGAAGCATAACAGAGTTTTAACATTGTAGTTGTGGATCAATCGCGATTGTTATTGTACATCAAGGTATTATCACTTATAAAATGTGCTCTGTCATCTTCTCATCAAAGGCTTCAGTCAGGTGTGACAAATAGAATTGCATTCTATATTGGACAGATAAATGAATAAAATATTAAAATTATTTAAGGCGGCGAGGCTTAGGAACGTAGAGTTACAAGATCAGAGGCAAAAACTTAACATGCTAATCACCTAACTCAATCAGCTGCCCCTCCGATATCTTTAATAAATCCAGATACTGAAACATCATCTGCTTTAATATTGACAGCGGCAACAATGATGGCAGCCAATTTAGTACCACAAACAATGATGATGCATTATCTAAATCTCCTTTGACTGCAGTGACCAAATAGCCCAGACAACGTCTGCGAAAACATCTGCACAAACATCAACAACATCTGCAGGAACGATGGAGTTGACCAATTTATTGTCGCCATCTTCGCAAGGTTCTAACGAAACGCAACAATGTAAGACCATGGATTTTTATTAGTAGCGATTGATTCGTCGTTGCTGATGATCAGTTTAAAAATTTTATCAGGAATAAAGTTAAACTTAAAGAATTTAATGCTGTCAGAATGGTTTCTAAAGCAAAGATCTGTTCAATATTAAATTCTAAATCACGGCCTTCGGGAATATTTATAAAAGAGTTCGAATGGGCAGTGAAACCCCGTTATAACAAACTCGGTCTATAACAATTATATGTTATATAACATACCACTTATCAAGGCCCTAGTCCCAACAAATTAAATTTACTAAAAATACTTCTGTTATTAAAAACCTTGGCTATACAACTATAACAAACTATTTTGACTCCCAAATAACTTTCGCAGAAGAGAATATATCCTGATATAACAACCTTCGCAAACGTTTATAACATATTAATGTAATACATATGTAGTAGATTTTTGTATGTATGTTATGTATCAAAATGGTTTTTATATAAAGCCGAGTATGCACCTATGTAATATTCTTACAAATGTATTGTGGCTTTCTAACGGTAATTTGAAGCGTAAAATGAGAAATTTGTTATTTTTATGCAGTTTGGATTTGTAGTTTAGTTAGGCAACAATGAAACAATCATTTCAGGAAAATCAGATAAATTAACCTACTTAATTATTGATTAATAGCTACCATTGTATTATGTAAGTAAAATATCCTGTTTTATGTTTAATTTATTATTAAATTTTATTTATTTTAATTCATATGTACTATTCATTTTACAATCAAAATCTCTTTATCTTAACAGTTTATAATGCCACCATTACAACGTAAAGCGCTTTCGCTGGGGAACAAAATTAGCAATTTTAAAAATGATTGATACATCAACGAAAACGTATGAAGAAGTAGGAGCGCCGTTTAAATGCCCGAAATCAACAATTGCTGGCATAGTGCGTAGTAGAAAAAAAATCGAACAGCGTAAAATTATATCAACTACGAGAAAAAAATTACGCGGTTCACAGTATCCACAATTGGAAGATGCTTTAATGATTTGGATCAAAACTACGAGAGCTAAAAGTGTCAATATTAGTGGAACTTTATTTCGGGAAAAGGCGATTCAGCTATCAGTAAAAATGGGGATAAGCAATTTTAAAGCTACGCAAGGTTGGTTTGATCGATTTAAAAAGCGTAACGAAATCATTTTTCGAGCTATTACCGGAGAAAGCCAATCTGTGTCGGTAGAAGTTACGACAGAATGGGGTCGAATGCAGCTACCTAAATTAATTGAAGGTTACGCCAAAAGAGACATTTACAATTTGGATGAAACGGCGATATTTTTTAAACTTATGCCAAATAAAACTATGATGATACGTAACGAATCTTGTTCTGGAGGGAAACTTAGTAAGGATCGAATTACTGTTCTAGTCGGTGCAAATGCGGATGGATCCGAAAAATTGCCTTTACTGGTTATTGGCAAAGCAATGAAACCGCGATGTTTTAAAAATATCCAAACGTTACCTGTATTGTATAAATCTAACAAGAAAGCTTGGATGACATTTCATCTTTGGGAAGAATACGTAAGAAAAATGGATCTCCGATTCGCTAAAGAAAATAGGAAAGTTTTATTTTTTGTTGATAACGCACCATCCCACCTTCCAATTTCGGATTTGCGAGCTATAAAAATTTTGAATTTTCCTGCAAACACAACGTCGATACTGCAGCCGATGGATCAAGGTGTTATTAAAAATTTGAAAGGTTTTTATAGAGAGTTGGTGGTCAAAAAAATTATTAGCTTTGTGGAACAAAATGATAAGTCAGTTGCATCGGAAGTTAAAATCAGTCTACTTGATGCTCTTCATTTAATTAAACGATCGTGGGATAGAGTTAAATCAGATACCATTTTAAATTGCTTTAAAAAAGCCTATTTTATATGCGATGAAAGTCAAAGTGTAGCTGAAGAACCTGTAGAGCCATTAATGCCAATATGGAATAATGTTACTGTGAAAGAAATCACGAATGGCATAGATGTTAATATGTATATATCAGTAGATGATCATGTAGAAACTTCGGAAGACCTTAGCGATGAAGCTCTAATTGAACTTGCAAATAATATTGAAATTGATTTAGATGAGGGTAGTAGTTCAGACCCAGAAGACAACGAGATACTCGAATTTAATAAATGTCCATCGTTGGCTGACATCGAAAGATCATTTGACTGCATTACAAAAATATTATCTATGGGAAAAAATTGTGAAGGATTCTTAAATAAACTCCACGAAATTGAAAATTTTGTGGATGGTATTAACACTGCTAAGCTAACGCAGTCGAAAATATCTGATTTCTTTAAGTCAAGCTAGGTAATTAGGTTTTATTTTACTGAATTAGTTTATGTTTATGTGATTATATAATTTTAATTGAAGTAAGTATGTATGTACATACATACATATGTATGTTTCCTTTTATGCATAAATATTAATGAAATCATTGTGATAAACTATGTAACTGAAGTGCAAATAAATTTAATCTAAAAACACATCGTCTTTATTTAACCATTCTACCTAATTTGTACCTCCAAATTTTCTCATAAGCAAGATAAATTTATCGGTTATTACAATCTGGTTTGTTATATACGGAATTCTTATATTACAAACCTCCGCTTATAGAAAACCTAAGACACGGTCCCGTAAAGTTTGTTAAAACGGGGTTTCACATTTGCACCAGTTTAAAGATTACTGCCATTGATACTAAAATAAATGAACCGCAAATTAAACTAAATGGATAGTCAATAAAATGGCATCCAAAGCAACAAAATTTCACAATTTGGTTTTAAAAACAAAGCATCCTATTTATGCGATTTGCGAAACATCGTTTCATTCAGGAATTCATAGCTCCGAATTTTTTCCAAACGATAATATCGTTAATAGATGTGAACGATCGGCCAAGACTATTAATAAAAAATCAGAAGTTGGTGTTCTCCTATCCGTTCATATGTCGATTAGTAATGTAAAATTTGAATTATCTTCAACTTCCGTTGAATACGAATGTGTTAAAATAGATATGGCCAAAAGACAGAGTATCTACATAAATACATTGCCTATATTCCATTGATGTCTGGAAGCGAGCTGCATGCTAAATGTTGTGATGTAATTGCGGAGATTTCCAACTCTGCAGAACCGCCAGATCTTCTTCTTGTACTTGGCGATTTCAACCTACCGTATATTGAATGGGAATCTGATGAGGAGGACCAAATCAGAATGGGCGGATTCTGGACTTAATATTTAACAATGAGCTTAATATCTTCAGTATAGCATAATCATTATTCCGTTTTGTTCTAAACATTTGGGGAATATCAATTGGTAGGATGAATTTACTGATAATATCAACAATTACGTTGATAAATTGTATGACATAATCTCTGGCACATTTGAACGAACAGTAGCATGATGACGTTCTAGTTAATTTAAAATATTTAAAAACCAAGGCTTATTAAAAAATAAAAGAATCAATTCGAAAACAGATAAAGTTGGATTCATCAACAACAACTCTAAATTCGACAGTTATTGTAAACTTTAGACATCAAATTTACATCAAAAATGTCCCAGATGCGATTAAGTTGAAGGATATCCTGCAACAATGCAAATTACAACAGCTCCGCGGTGATTGTAACCTCTTCTATTGATAAAGATGATTGGTTAGAATCATTAAACCATGTAGGAGACGGTTGTGTTGCGGACGGAATCCTATCTTTTATCCTGAAAACCCATGCAGAACAATTTTATCCACCTCTTTGTAAACTCTTTAATACATCTCTAACTTCAGGTATTTTTAAATCAGGGAAAAGGAATGATATCTCATGTTACAGAGGTATTGCCACCACATCAATGATATCTAAATTGTTTGGAATGATTGTTCAGCAGGTTAACACAGCCTCCACCGTCGTCAGCAAAGCTTTTGATTCCATCAACCACTGCAAAACTCTGGAAAACCTCCATTTATTTTGCTTTTCACCCGACTTTGTAGTCTAGTTTTACTCTTATGTTTATGATAGGTCACAATTTATCGAAATTGGTGGACGTAAATCGAATTTAGTAAAAGCTTCATCGGGAGTTCCTCAAGGATCACATGCGTAGGCCCTTGGATTTCCTAATATATATTAATAGCATTGTCGTCAACTCATCGGTACTATTCTTTGCTAATGAACTAAAGCTCTTCACAGTCATTGCCAATCCACACGATATAACTTTACTACAAGATGACATTGTTAGAATAAGCTAGCGGTTGGCACCAATCAAATCCACCTTAATTTTAACAAATTCTATATTTGGCTTTATCAGATAACCGAATGGATCACCGAAATAATGGACTAATGTAATAGTACCGTACAACGTCGCGGTTTTTTGAGACAAGGTTGTATACCAGGCGACAAGGTACGGTCAGGCAAAGTGTAACAATTGTCCGAGATGACAGTTTTATAGTTTCGTCAACTCTTAGCAATGGTCATGCAACCGATGTCGGGACACGTATGTAATATAAATGTAAGTAAACGAACAATAGGGCGAAGGTTGGGAGAAGCAGATCTTCATGCACAAAGACCAGCCACAAGTCCAGAACTTCTGCCACAACACAGGAATACTCGGCTACAATTTGCCAGAAAACATGAAAATTGGACTGAACTCGATTGGATCCAAGTCTTATTCATCGATGTGTCGAGATTTTGTTTGCGGACGACCTGGGCAGCGTTACTCTCCATCAGTCTTCGGTGAAAGAATTCGGCCATTTGCTGTATTAACGAAATATTGGAAGAATATTTTGTTTCCTACGCACCATTTATAGAAGATAATTTCGTGCTAATGCAAAATAACACAAGAAATCATTTTGTCAGAGTCGTGAATGAATACTTGGCAGATGTAAATATTTCGAAGATGACATGGCCGGAAAGGAGTCCCAACGGTCTCGTATTCCAGCTCCGAATACGATGGAACAACTCCAAAGCGCGCTCTTAGAGGAATGGGAAAATCTTTAAAGTGCGATATCCAACAGATTATCAAAAGTTTGGGGTGGAGGATGACAGCGGTTATTCAAGCTCGGGGAGCAATATACGCTATACTAAACATTTTTTATTGGTTAATCATGAGTTGGGTGTTGTGTTTATGTTTGTGAAAATTTAAATACAGTTTTTAAAATTTGTCATGGTTTGGTTTTTGTATGAAAATTTGAAAAACCTCAACCATATGTTTAGAAAGAGTTATAGGTCTTACCCACATTTTGTAAGATTGCTTTGAATGACCTTGGTTTTTGTTTCATATTTCTGGCTAGTGCGATTCAAAACATATTTGCATCAAAGAAAATGTTTGTTAGGGTGGCCCATTTTCTGTGCCGGTGAGTGTATTATACTCAGCTACGTTAGATCTATTAAAATTGAATTGAAACTATTCAGAAACAAGTTTTGCTTTTCATTATGAAGAGGACGGATTAGGATTGCATGTTCGAAATTGAAAAAATTTTGATGTGGAATGTTTGATGGAATCCTGTCTAAGACTTTTTCCAGTTGGAAATAAGATTAGCCCAAAGCTTATTCGTCTTCTTGGTCTTGGACATGTATGTAGGTTGAGAGGTTTTTTTGATGCAATATTTAGATATGAAATAAAAATAAGAATTATAGACGAAAAAAGTAGGCCATTGCCAAAAAAATGCTAAAACTTTTGATCGGATGCAGTCCAACAACCAATCCACAGCAAACCAACAAACACATTTTGGTATTCACATATGCAGCACGAAATGAATTAAAACGTCATGGTCTTATGAAATGTGTTTCTTCAACTCGCTTATACCTTAGTTTGGTTTCTATACACTTTCAAACGATTTTTTTTTTTTGTAGTCTATTGCTTCTTTTATGTGATATAAGTATATTATATTATACGTATGTACATGCAAGAGGAGAGACAGGTGCAAGACAAATTGTAATTGGACAACTGTTTCAAAAAAAAAAAAAAAATTGTTTTTCTTCGTTTGTGCGGATAGGTACGGTATCATCATCGATAAGCAAAAACTAAAGGAATTATAAAGAATAATAACAATAATCTAATGTGTGTGAGTGTGTCTGTGTGTTAAAAGGAAGAAGAATAAAAGCTAAATTTGTGTCAAAACTATACAATATAAAAATTCTGCATCTTATAAAATTGCGATTCGTGAGGGGCTCTTTAATTTCGAGGTGAATTAGCATGGTTATTTATGTATACCTACGTGTGGTGTATACAACGTGAACCAAAGGTACTAATTTAGATTCTCGCATAATTTATTTGTTTTTCTAATTTTTGATTGTTTTATACTCACTCTTACAAGCAAACATAAACGTTTATGTTGTTTGTTTGGTTTTGTTGTTGCGGTGAGTGCATGCCATCATAATTTTTGATGATGGTTAGCTAATTAGTTAGACAAAAAAAAGGGGTGAAAATGAGAATGAAACACTAGGAGGAGATAAGAATGGATTGAAATGAGTCACAATTGGCAACACAGACAATAAACGTGTGTCGCGGTTTATTATAGAATACAATAAGTCTTCTCTATAAAGTCTATAGTGAAAAAATATTATATTGCCCACCCAAAACTAATTTAAAAAATAGTTTATATTTATGTTGCTAATCTTTTACTAGTTCCAAAATAAAGTAAATCATAAAATAAAAAGTAAATGCCTTACCTGTTGATGGAAAATTCTTTCGGTTGCTATAAAATTTAGTTTATGTTGTTGATTTATTTGTAAAGATGTTAGAAGTCGATCTACATATTTATAACCTGGAAATATACAAAAAAAAAATGGTTTATGGGTTTGAAAATTTATATGGTTTTGAATGTTTATTGCCGTCACTAATCATTGCGGGTTAAGCAACAAAATTTAAATCGCTGTATTTTTTATTGCTTCTGTCTTTTCAGTTATTTTTACATTTTGACATTTTAAATTTAAATTTTTTGTTTTATAAAATTTTGATATTTCATTAATTTTTGTTCTTCAGTTGCAGTTAGCATTTTAAATTTGTAATCCTACAAAAAAATTTAGAGCGGAATTGACAACATATAATAAGCACATTAAAATTCCTTTAATTATTGGCTTCAACGATAACCGCAAAAATGTTATGCTAAAACACTATACGGCAGTAAAAATTAGTTTTGGCCAACGAAATACCAGTACATATTACAATATCCAGGAATTAAAGAGAAAATTCATCGAATTAATATTCATAGTCTATTCAGAAGTGTGCATTATTGATTATGACAAATTTGCATACAATTAAATGCATCACTGGCTAAATTCAGGAGCTAAAATAAAGCATCAGACGCGAAATTGATGCATGGTGGTAATCTGAACGATATTATCTTTCATTATTAATAACCTCGATTGTGCTTCCACTGACAATAAAAATATTGAAGAGATTCTACTCCGTTTGGTTTTATTCAATTTTAATATCGTTAAAAATGAAAACCCTTAGCACAAAAAATAATTTTCCAGTCTCTAGCACCTTTTATAGTTAGATGAGGAAGGCAGTAAAATTCATATCGTTTAGTTCAATCTTCAAGGAAAACGGTCTGTTACGAATAAAGGATACGAACCACTTACACGAAATTTTTAGAAGAACATGACGCAGCTAACTTTAGAACATTTAAAAAATTTATATTGGATCCTTCATGGTAGGCCGACTATAGGCCAAGCGGCAAAGGTGCGTAACTTGCTTTCATTATAAACAATTTAACACGGAGCTGCAGACGGACAACCTTTCACAGAAACGAATATCGATTAAGGTGGATCCATCCAATTAAGAATACCCTAAGAAAGGGACTGCAAGGCATACAAAGGGTATATTGAGACAGTAAGCAGCAAAACAAAGGAGGATTGTCGAAACACCATGAGTGAAAGTCAACGGTGAAACTATGTTAAGAATTATATGTAAATTTTTAAGTTTTATATGCACAGATAGATGTCACTAGTAAATAATTTTGTTCATGTGGCAATTCTCGTTAATAATGAAAATTTAGTTAGTTGGGTTTGTGTTGCTGTCACACATGGTTGTGTTTTTATTGGCATTGTGCTCGAAATTTAGTATAAAATAAAATGTACAACAAAAACAAAATTTAAGTTGTTTCATACAGTCCACATTAGTAAAAACCTTAACATTTGGTCCGATCGAGCCGGATAGAAGCTAAAATTGATATCGTTGGTTGGTTAAAAACAAATTAAAAATAATAAAAAAGTGTGGTTATAGTTCAACCAAACCTCATGGTAAATTATACAAAATATACTTGTGACAATAATCGTGGAATATCGTCGTCATCGAGTGTTATCCTTGGGATATCACATTAAAATATTATCGAGTGAATCAACATTAATCAATCTAGTGATTGATAGTTTTCATAATTTGGAATTAATTGTAGAATTTCAAAATGGAAGAGCTTTAATCGGCGATGAAAAAGTTAAAAATGGAGCGACGTGGTTTTAAGGTATCATTGACATCGCATAAGAAGTTTATCGATGGGTTGACGAATGATGATGAATTAAATCAGTTTACAGAAAAGTTCGAGAAGTTTGACAAATTATATACAAATTATTATTCGGTTTACGAAAGGTTAAAGGAGGTCGCCATAGATATGTTCGATGAGAAGAAGGCAAAAGAAAATGAAATGGACAATTTGAAATTTTACGATTCGTATTTGGTGGTACGCTTTAGATATCGAAAACATTTGAATTCCAAGCAAAGAGGATGGAAATCATTCAAATAATGGTGTTCATGTTGATCAAAAATTGGAAGTGTTTGATCAAGAACAAAACAATGTTGAAGTTGCACATCGTGTATGTGGTTTTGGAGGTGAAATTGTCAGTGAGAATGGTGATGGTCGAAAGTTACAGTGTGAACGTGTTAGTATGACAAATGAATGAATTTTTCGGATTAAAATTAGTGAAAGATGAATTGGCAGTGGAGTTGCAATATCTTTTAGATCAAAACCAAATTCTTATTAAATCGCTTGAACAATTGGGTGAATGTTTAACTGATGCAGTTAAAGTGCACACAGTCAACAAAAAACTAGACGATGAGTCCCGAAAACTGTGGGAATACGAAAACAAACATAATACAAGGCAAAGCTGGACAAATTTGAGAGAATTTATAAGAAGGAGAATTAAAGTTCTGGAAAAATCGCAGGAGCAACATGCAAGTAGTTATAAAAACAAATTTAAAAACAGTTCATTTACCAATTCCAAAAGTTTTGTGGTTGATGCCAAACCAAGATGTAAGTTGTGTAATAATGAGCATTTGTTACATAAGTGCATGATATTTTTGAAGGTGACACCTCAAGAACGATATAATCACATAAAATTGAACAATCTGTGCTTAAAATGTTTCAAGTCATCACACAGGGCAGATATATGTTCATTTTTCAATTGTAAAATTTGTAATCGACGGCATAACCAATTGTTACACTTTGTGAGTGTAAATAATTCAAATAATGGGTTTCGACATAGCAGTAGGAACGATCCAGAAAATAGTAATGTGAATTCAAATTCAAATTGTGGTGAAGGAAATAGTCTGGCGACAGCAGATATCAAAACAGGTTCAACTAATTCATGTGGTGGTACAGTCGCTGCACATATGTCTTATTACGAAGAGGGTCAAGTTTTACTATCAACAGGAAAGGTGTTGATTTGTGATCAGTTTGGTGGATTTCATTGTGTACGTGCGCTATTGGACTATGGATCTATGAAGAATTTTATTACCAATGACGTGGCTGAAAAATTGAATTTGGTTAAGCTACAAACTAACGCTGCGGTAAGCGGATTGAATAATATGAAGGTGATATTAAACATCGGGTAAAAACAATTGTTAAATCACGTATTACAGGATTCCAAAGACATATTGATTGTATAGTTATACCTACAATTGCACACAATTTACCAATGAAATATTTCAATGTTGATGATTGGGCATTTTTGGACAAAATAGAATTGGCGGATCCTGAATTTAATGTACCCGATTTGGTAGGATTACTACTTGGAGCAGAAATATTTCACCGAATAATGCTCAATGAAAAATTACGTGTACAGGCTACTATGCCTGAAGTAAGAAATACGATGTTTGGATGGGTAATTGGTGGAAGGATTGGTATGCAAGAAAGTGCTTCTTTTTTCTTAACCAATAATAACGAATATTCAGAAGACGAAAATTTAAATCAACTGGTGCAACGTTTTTGGCAAGCTGATTCATTTGAATCAACTTCACGTTTATCACGTGATGAAAAATACTGTGAGCAACATTTTCGAAATTCTCACTCACGAGATAGTAATGGTCGCTACTGCGTTGAGTTGCCTATTAAGGACAAGGTAACTGAATTAGTGGATTCATTACATACAGCAATGCGGAGGTTTCAATATCTAGAAACCAAGTTGAGCAAAAATCCCGATTTGAAATCACAGTACATAAATTTTATGACGGAGCATCGTGAAATGGGGCACATGAAGGTGTCAACAAGAAGGGCTGAAACAAGTTCAAATTAGGAATATTTCATGCCACATCACGCGGTGTTCAAACCTGATTCGTCAAGCACCAAACTTCGTGTCGTGTTTGACGCTTCGGCAAAAACTTCATCGGGGATATCGTTGAATGACGTGTTATGTGCAGGACCAGTGGTGCAGCCTGATCTTTGTATGGTTATATTGCGATTCAGGTCATTTGTTTATGTCATGACAACTGATATACAAAAAATGTATAGGCAGGTGAATGTCTGTAATCAGCACACTAAATATCAAAAAATCTTGTGGCGCGATGATCCAACAGGTCCCTTGCAAGAATTTGCCTTGCAAACGGTGACTTACGGAACTACATCGGCTCTAGCAACAAAGGTACTACAACAATTAGCGAACGATGAAGGTGAACAATATCCTTTGGCAGGACAGGCTTTAAATAAAAATGTATATGTTGACGATTTGCTGGTGGGTGCATAGAATGTAAACGATGCACTGAAGTTGCAAACGCAGTTGATTGCAATATTGGCGAGTTGTGGAATGAAATTAAGAAAATGGGCGGCAAACGATAATAATTTATTAGCAAATATAGCTGAGGAAGATATGGAAAAATGTTCTGATACAAGTGAATCTATTAAGACACTGGGCCTTCATTGGGATACTACAAAAGATCAGTTTCGTTTTTTGAATACAGTCAACCTGGACAACATAGTAACAACAAAACGGGGTGTGTTAGCTACGATTGCGAGATTATTTGATCCATTAGGATTCATAGCACCTTGCATTGTACGCGCAAAAATTTTGATTCAAAAGTTATGAATTTTAAAGTTGAGTTGGGATGAACAGCTGCCAGAAGAATTACAGAAATTATGGAACCAGTTTTGTGATGAATTGCCGACTCTAAATAGGCTGAGCTTTGATAGATGTATTCTAATACGCTGTTTTATAAAAATGGAAATCCATGGATTCGCTGATGCATCTAAGGCCGCTTTTGGTGCTTGCATTTATTTGAGATGCATTGATGAGTCAGGAAATATTAGTACAAAATTAATTTGCAGTAAATCGAGACTTGCACCGCTAAAAGGGCAAACAATAACACGATTAGAGTTGAATGCAGCATTGGTATTGGCCCAAACACTCAGTAAGGTTATCGAAGCGTTGAAATTAAATCAGAACAGTGTGACGTTGTGGTCTGATTCTACAATTGTCTTACAATGGCTCAAAATCCTTGTATATTGAAGGATTATGTTGCTTATCGAGTATCCGAAATTCAGAATACAACATCACAAATGGAGTGGCGATATGTAGAAAGTGATTGCAACCCTGCTGATATCTTAAGTAGAGGTGCGACGCCTTTAGAATTGATGGATGACAACAAATGGTTCAATGGTCCGTATTTTCTGAGAAATGATGGAGAACCTTGGCCAAAATATATAATCGGGAAAATTGAGGTACCTGAAATTAATCATAAGACTACATTAATGGTGCACGCTCTTCAGACCAGGGATGTTTTCGAAATAACTCGTTTTAGTTCATATACAAAATTAATTAATGTGGTTTTGCAGGCGATTTGTTCACAATTACCGCACATCCATTGAGAAGCGTATTGGTGGTTCAATTACTGTCGATGAAACAAACCATGCTTTGAAGTGGTTGAACAGAGTGGTACAGCATGAGGAATGTTATGATGCAAATTATTGAGTTTAAACCCATTTTTAGACGAGGATTTATTAATGCGTGTTGGTAGTCGTCTAAATCATCATTCTCGTTTGACAAGAAGCATCAATATATTTTACCACACAATGAAATCCAATTGAATCATGCAGGCCATTTTATCATACTGGTGTGGACTTTTTGTGGACCTTTTTCTAAAAGATATAAAAACAAAAGAAAGGACATCTACCGTAAGGTCTATGTATGCATTTTTATTTGCTGTACTGTAAAAGCTGTACATTTAGAGATCGTTGAAGATGCAACATCTGATTCTTTTATCGCATGCATGAAGCGATTTTTTAGTAGGAGAGGTCACCGTGCTCATTTGTGGAGTGATAATGGAACGAATTTTGTTGGCGCCAATAACAAGCTTAGTGAAATGTTTCAGGTTTTAAAAACATCTGTTCAATGTTTGTTAGAAATTTGATAAAGGAGTAACATCCGAAACGATCGTAATTACATTTACAAATAAAATAAATATCACGTTAATGAAAGTGACAAAACCGAAATATTGTGTTTTATTATATACAATTTTAAGTTTTATGTGCACAGATAGATGTCACTAGTAAATAATTTTGTTCATGTGGCAGTTCTTGTTAATAATGAAAATTTAGTTAGTTGGGTTTGTGTTGCTGTCACACATGGTTGTGTTTTATTGGCATTGTGCTCGAAATTTAGTATAAAATAAAATGTACAACAAAAACAAAATTTAAGTTGTTTCTCTATACAGTCCACATTAGTAAAAACCTTAACAAACTACGTGCCATTTCTAACAAACTTAAACGTTGCATTTGGTGGCATATGGGAAACTAAAATTAAGTCAATAAAATTCCACCTCAAGAGGGTTTTAAGGGAAATCACTCTTTTAAGGGAAATCATTAACAAACATTTCGCACGCGATTTAACTGCCTTTGTACCAGGCATGGGATTCCTTTAAGGCACAAATATATGCGGATATGGATGACATGTCATTAAGAACGAGGCGACATTTATTAAAAAATCTTGTATTTGTTGAGGAATTAGGTAAACTTGAGGTGGTTGCTATGAAATGGACCTTAGTAATCAATTTTAACATGAGTAGCATGAGTAGCATTGAGCAGCAAGTTTACAGAGGAAGGTAGTCTGCCAAATTGGTACAAAAAATATAACTAACCATCGAATTAAACTGCACTCTCCAAATCAATAAATAAAAGTGATTCCCAAAACAACAACAGTTGATGTTATACGGGTTCGAAGGTCAATTCATACAACTTCCTAGGGCTCCAGTTTAGTGAGTAATAAATTGTGTGATAAACAAACCAAATCATTCGAAAATTTCCCTAACCTGTTAAATATGGTGCTAGCGACCTATGAGATTTCAGTTCACAAATCAAAAATAGACCAACCGTCCATAATGATTCCAAACAAATGACTATAACACTATATGTATAGTCAGCATCATTTTTTAGTTCCTACTAATGGGATCCTCCTGGTGAATTATGTGCTAAATTTACTTACAGCGGAATTATGCAACTAGCCGCCGAGTGTGGAAATTGTTTGAACAGCTATGGAAAGCGCTGCGTTACTGTGGTATATTTTATGTATGTTAAGAGTTAATTACTTGAAGTACATACATGAATAAATTATAGTAAGCTGGGAGACATTAGAAGAACGAGGGGAAAATAGAGAACAGAAGATAGGAAAACGTGGACTAAGGCAGAGTAAATTAATGGTCTGAACCAAACTCAATAAATACAACCTTACATGACTCAAATAGCACCAAATTATATAAAGCTTCTGAATTGGCAGAAAAAGAGATACAAATTTTAAAAGCAGTAAATGCTGTTATAAAAATTACATACCAAAGTAAAGTATATGACAAGGATCGAAAATATTATTAACAACAATCAAGTGCAATGCAAGGTGTAGTGTGTAATAAATGTGGGATTAAGCATAAAATAATGAGATGTCTAGCTTTTAATAAAAGATGTAATAATTATTGTAATAAAATATGGCATTTTTATAAAATATGTCGAGATATGAATGAAAATAACAATCTATAGGTGCTTCAAATCACAAATGCAATAAACATCAAGATACAGTCAGTATAGAAGTAGTGTCTCTTGGTACGAAAATGTAAATTAATTTTAAAATAGATACAGGGTTGATTGTAATACAATCAATTTCAACACAATTAAGCAATTAAATCTCAAATTAAAAGAACCAGATATACATTTATTGACTTATTTATATATAATGGAAATAAAGTGTGACAGGCGCTGCAGTTCCAATTTTGGGCCTACCTACGATTGATGCATTGGGATTAGTGGAAAGAATTGCAGCAGTTTCAAATTTAATTGACAATTATAAAGATTTAGTTAATGGTATTGGAGAAATTCCGAATTTTGAATATAAGCTAACAGTCAAATAAAACTATCAAGCAAATATAACAATACCCAGTCCATGAAAACCTAAGAATTTATTTGGATCCACAAAACTTAAATGAGTGCTAAAAGAAAAACAAGCGGAAGCTAAAAGAAAAACAATTAAATCAGAAATATGAATGAATTCAACAAGGGTGAAAAAGTAAAAATTCAAAATGCGAAGGAGAAAATGGAAGAAACAGGAGTAATCATCAATAAAAATAATCCAAGGTGGTACACGATATTAAAAGAAAATGGAAGAATAGAAGATCGTAATCGTTATCATCTGAAACGTGATACTTTAAATCAACCCTTTCAATATGATCTAGGGATATAGCATTAGATAATAATGAGCCGCTTACCTACTTTACCTACTTATTTTATCACAAGTTAATTACTTTGTAAATTCTAGTGTGGCCATTTACAGAATATTTTTATTTTCTGTCAACACTATTTTCTTTTATATAAGTACGCAGTACCAGTAGGCTATATTATTAGATTACAATAGAGACATCTTGCAGCATTCTACATATATGGCTTGCATATAACATATATTTCATTCGTTATAAACTAGTACATTCTAGTCTTAAATTTTATGTCAAAAAACTGTCATTTTCTGTTTTCTGCTCGGAGTCTATTTTTTTCTAGCACATTAATTTGGACAAATAATAAAATTTTGTGCAACCCATAATACCCAAAAACAAAAACAGACATTTTGCACAAAACAAGACATAAAATCTACGAACAAAATATCAAAAAAAAAAAAAAACCTAAATGAAGAATTGACAGATGTTCTCTATACAATGCGTAACTGTTATAATCAAATTATAACATTTCGTCTATACATGCTTTTATAAAGTACATATTAAAGAAATTTAGAGAGTAGAATTCATCGGAGTAACCTAAAAAAAAATTACAACAATTACTTGAAATCAAATCATTTTTTTTTTTGTTTTTCTAATCAAAATGTTACAATCTAGAGTAGTAGTGTATTATAGAGGTTGTCATATGCAAATGAAATTTTTTATTTTTTTTTTTAATTCTAAGTTTTTTTTTTGGTTACATGTATTGGTATAAATACATATGTATACACGATTTTGTTAATAATAATTTGATATAAATTTTATAACATGACCTTGGTTAAGAGAAACACACATTGATAATCATGTTGTGTTTGTGTGCAAATTCGTTTATACACACATAAGTAAATGTAATATGTATATGGAATTGAACATATGTATGTGTTCAAGTAAAATAATAAAAAAACCTAATCTTAATTTTTTGTTTAGTTGTGTAGTAAAGCATCGGTGGCGGTAATTTATATTTGTGTTAGTTTTTTTGGATGGCTAATTTTTGTTAGATTTAGTTGTATGCGTTCTCGGTTTTATTACAACAAAAATTAAAAGAAAGATATGTCGGCCATGATAAACGCGTGACTATTTTATAATGTGTGTAACTTTTGTTTTTATTTATTTGCATTTTTATTTATTTAACAATATAATGACATTAGATTTATTATAAATTAGAAATTATTTTAGTTTAGAAAAAAAAAATTAAAAAAATAGTTTTAATCAACTAAAACAAAATTTAATGTTCAAGATGATATACGCTGCGTGTATTTATACATTGCATGTATGTATGCACAAAAATAAATGTTATTTTGTTGAATGTGTTAATGTATAGATTTATATTTAGCAAATTAGGCAAAGAAATAACATATAACGGGGAAAATACGATACATAGGCCTATAATTTTAGTACATTGTTATTGCACATTTATGTGAGCGTGTATTTACGAAATTAGTGTGATGGCCGTTTTGATGTCAAGATCAAGTTTAAACATTTTTTTATTTTGTTTTGGATTTTTTTTATTTTTAATATTGTGCAATACTTTGTATGTTGTATTCGTTTCTTGTAATAGTGTAATACGTGTAATAGTAGTGTATTTAAGATAACCAAAAATCATATTAGTTTAATCGCAATATCAGGATGAACTGAAAGGATGAAAAGGTAATACCTGATAGAATAGATTTTGAACAGTTGATCACCAAAAAGAAATAGAAGAAGAAAAAGAAAAATTTAAAAATTGGATAAAAAATAAAACAAAAACGAAAATCCTTAGAAAAGGTTGTTCTCCACACATAAATCGTTAGAAAAGGTTGTACTGCCAACCAAATTTGAAAAAATTAAAATAATAATTCATTGGCGGACATTAGAAGCTTGATAATTCCTCAATAGATTTAGCCTCCACAGTTATTCTTAATAACGAGCCAGGAATATGAAGGTAGCAAAGCCACAATCATCTAAATAAACAAAGATACTCCTTCCAAAGTGTATCATCTGATCTATTCATATAAGAAATGGTAATCAAATCTTCAATTCATCTTTAATCTAAATAAATAACCGTAAGCAGATAATACCGATATTAATACAAATAAAAAATGAAAAACCATTCGAAAAATTGAAGTGAGATGAAAATATTAAGCGCTATGAGCGAATTAGCTCAAACACAACAGATAGACAGTCCTACCCATAATAAATATACTATGCTGATTAAAAGAGTTGAGTCAAGGAACAACCAGAAGTTTGAAATACCATTAGACAAAATAATTAACTTGAATGTATGAGTACTTTGCATATAAGTTGCAATGCAAGTTATATGGTGCAATTTATAACTGTCTGGATAAATTATTAATCAGATCTGCCATTGACGAAGAACATGCATGATTGTGAAAAAAAGTAGCGTGAAACGCTAATGATTTACCCGAGAATGGGTTCGCAGCTTAGTGAGAACCAGCGAGTCAAAAAACTAAAAAACTACTTCAACTGAACGAACTGAAAACTGTAAGTTTCTAGAGCTTTTAGTCTTCTATTCAATAATCAAGGAGGTACTATCTAGCTAGTCTTTAGGGGTAATATCACTCTTCTTTAATTTAGTTTCGGTTTCATTTTTCTGGCTGATGAAATTCAAAAGTTATTCACATTGGAAAAAACTGTTTACGGAGCTCCGACTTTGTTGAACTAAGGACTGTATCGAAAAGAAAGTATCCACAAAAAAATTTAGTTTTCTTTGGCTTGCACTAGTTCTATGGTAACGGAAAAGTGCCGTTAGATAGGATAGTTCTTTGTAGATAAATATTGCGTTTGATTTTAATAATTTGTTACTCAGTTGTAATTATGCCACGAATTAAAGAAAAAGTGTGTAAATGTATTTTGCACAAGTGGTGTACTGAAAAAAGTGTTTCGTTTAGAAACATAGCAAAGCGCGAAAATATAAGTAAAGATGCAATGAGAAAAATAATTGATAAGTTGGGGAACATGGTACGGTAAAGGATTTACGAAAAAGCGGTCGAAAACAAGGTCCCAGGAATCTTAAATTAGACGCCGAAATTTTGAGTGAAATTCGCGAAAACAAATCAATGTATGGTATAACAGAGATTTATGTGGGAAATTAGGTACTAGTGTTGGAATGATCCAGCGGGTAAAAATAAGGCATGACTTGAAGACATATAAAAAATAAAATGTTTCGAAACAAAGTGAAAAACAAACAAATTTATGCCAAAACCGTTCACGAAAACTGTATGACGACCGTCTTGGCATAACATATGTTAAAGTGGAAAAATGCAAAATCCGCCAATTTCATCAGAACTTAGACCAATTGAAAGATATTGGGCAACTACGAAGCGTTACTTGAAAAATAATGGTAGAGTAGTCGAAAATTTAACAGAGTTCTGAAAAAGTTGGTCCAAAACAACCAGAAAAATTAATAAAACTACTGTGCAGAACCTAATGAAACGCATCAAAATAGAAAATAATTTTTCAAATGATTTATTCATGAAATCATCTAATTAGAGGTCTACTTTATGATAATACATCATTTTATAACACTTAAAATTGTTTTTTTGTGTTTAAAATTGCTTTATTTGCGGCTACTTTCTTTTCGATATAGTCCTTAGAATGCAGATTATACAGAGAATTACTCGACTTTCTTTTTGTGAACGTACCTTAAGCTGATAAAGTTACTAATGTTAATAAATTTACTAAAGCAATCTCAATTTAACCATAGACAGAACCATATAAAACAAACCTGTAAACATATTTATGTAAAAGAGGGGTAAATCTACGGAAAAATCACGATTTCTAAAAAGTGCTATCGCGCAAATATATTCTTCTTGCCCTCCACAACAAGCAATTAAAAAGAACAAGTTTATCGATTATTTTAACCAGCTGGGGTAATAAATTTCTCGCAGAAAGCGATTACAACGCTAAACATATGTAATGAGCATCGAGGTTGACCGCACCAGAAAGGGAAATAAATTTCGAAGCAATTAACGAAATTAACCTAAATTGATTATCTTTTGATAGAAAGAAAATACCTGATCACTCAACAAAAATAAAAACTCTGAGTAACCAAGCCTTAAAAGCTAGCTGACTATTTCGACAACTGAAAAATTGACTCAAGTACTACAAATAGCTTCATAAAGGCTGCACCAAACAATAAAAGTACCGAGAAAATCAATAAGCCTCCCCATAATATACAGCCAAAAAAACTGGGCAGTGGCAAAGGTTCCCATTACTAATCTGAGAGTAGCTTTAAGAGTTGAAGAAAATCCAGCATTACCTAAGTGAATTATTGGTCACCGATAAGATCAGCAATATCAAGCCTACCAATTAAGCAACCAGATGAACATGGGGCCAGTAGTAACGAAAGAAAAGGTTACCGCGTTCTCTAACCACTTAAACACAGTATTTATACAAAATGAACAAACTAATAACAACCTACCAATATCAAGGTCGGTTCGAACACAGATCCTCTAAATTTTAAATGAATGTGAGCGTTAAGATACCATGAAAACTAAATAAACACAAAGAGCGTTCCAGGATACGACCTTATTGCAGGAAAAATGATCAGAAAATTACCTGATAAATGCAAAAAAATTCGTAACCGAAATCTTCAATGCCATTATGAGATGAGGATATTTCCCTTAAAAATGGAAAATATCTCATAGTATCTTTCCATGGTTAAATGTTTAAGCTTCTGACATTCCAACTGGAAAATCTTACTGAATTGTACAATAATTATCTAAGGCAGTGATGGCCACACACGTGATAGTTGCGGCCTTTCGCACGCCTTTTGAAAATCCAAACGATATACGAATACATGAAATGTAAATAGGATGAAAAATTTTAAATTTTTTGGTAGGTTCCATTACAAAATGCCATTCAACTGGTTTTAACAGATAATCTTAGAGATTCCTGTACAAATTTGATTAACCCATCATATCGTAAGCGCTTCCTAGTTCATAATAGACTAGAAACAGAATACACATACTCATAATGGTCCAGAGCGTAAGATAATTTTAAGAAGTGTTTAATGCTGTATACCCTTAAAAAAACGTTAAAGCCAAACACGGGTTTGGGGAGAGGTGAGAACCAAAAACAGGCAATTAGGGTTTCTAAATTTTATAGAAAACTATTTAACAGTATTGTTGTTAATTCCCTTGAAGTACAGGCTGCAAGAAATTTACTGATTACAGAAGATGCATAAGAGGTTACTTTTATGAAATTGTGCACCTAAAAAACATCAAAATAATATGAAAATTCATTAATCACAGGAAATGACGAGAGAAGGCTGCTTATTCTTGAATTAAGACGCTCTGTGCCTATTTTACTCAAGTGAACGTCCAAGTTCGATGATCTGCCATGACATAAATAAGTCTGAATCGCAGCCACTATCGACCGATATACGCGTTCAGACGCATTAGATTGGGTCGATTAGAGTGCGGTTCCAACCAACTGCACTACATTATCCGAGTGGATAACTTCAGGTACACCGTATACGAGGAACATTTCATAATTTTTGTTATTTACATAATTTTGTCCCCAGTTCCTTTAGTTAGTGGTTTAAGGATAATAAATTTGGTCAATTTAACGAGCACTATTAGTATAATGGTGATACCGACTCTGGAAGTAGGATATATGGGCATAATTGGTCCAGGTACAATTTTTGAAAGGAACGTTTCGTAAAGTACTTGGCGACTTTCGATTATCTTACAAATTTCGCAGTTCACAAAGTTTGTACTTGCTTTGGTAAGATCTATTCAGGTTGATCCGAATTTGTCTTATATAATAAACGTCCGTGAAATAAGTGGATGTTAGGCCGACTTTGCACTTATTAGCACAAAAAGCTCTCGAAAAAGCATCAAGAACAACGTTCTCAGATCTCTCCCACCATAAAAAATACTACATAAAATCGTGTCATTGGAATTGCAAATTCAATCGGGCGTGTCTGGCACTCAACTACTTTTGGGACATAATCCACCTGACGATCCATCACGATAGTAAAATCGCGGCATCTTGCGTTACCATCTGTATCATCTATTGGGACTCGGCAAATTACGGATTGCCTCCATTTTTCTAGGATTGATAAACAGTTCCGAGGATTGTAAAATGTTCCTCTAATGTAGACAAAATAATCAGCAAATCATTCAAATAGGTAAATAAACACTTCATGGTATTGTTAAGGTATAGCTCTATTCTTTAAACGGCACTTTATTTGTGGCGCGTTACTTAAACCAAACGGCATCACATTAATCTCGTAGAGTAGTCTACCAGGTACTGTGAATGCCGCTCGGATAAAGGAGAAGAACTAATGACTTTAGGAGCTAGATTGAACAAAGACCAGAAGTCAATACTGAGGTAAAGGTTACTCTCTAGAATGAGAACGACATAAAGATGCATGCTTTAGTTTTATGACTCGCAGTACATGATTCGCTTTCCATTTGAACTACAAATTTTATGAAAATCTTTCCACCTTTTTTTGATAAATTCTTGGACGAAGGTTTTTCGAAATATGATTCGAATTGTATAATTGAGCGTTAGAAAATGTTTAAATGATGCCGAATTAAACCGATTATGTTAAAATAATTTTTGCTAAGTTTGTTATGGTATTCATTAAGCTGACTTACATATAAGTAATTGTTTCAATCAATTCTGGGAGTTTATTTCGGTCCGAAGGAGTACTATGTTCGGCTTTGTGTTTATCGTTTGCCGCAGTTAGGCTTCCTAACTCCAGATTTCCTATATCTAAGGCAAAATATTTTCAAAAATTCTCGACTACAATCCTGGTAGCTATGAACCAAATCTTTGCAATTCCAACAGATGAGGCCAAAAGTTTCTACCATATCTACTTATTGAAATTGGTTAACCACAATATTATCTAGAGGTTCTGTTTTCTACCATTAGTTCTTCCTTCATTCCACTTATAGCCTGATATCGATCTCCTTGCAAATTCTTTGGAAGTTGGCTTCGTATAGTTGAGTTAAAGTGTCATTGACTGAAGGGAAAGGTGAATATTATTACGAATGATATCAAATAATTCGATCTAGGAAACTGATTCAGTTAGCCTACCATTGAAACTTGCATTTCCATTTCCGTCTATGGACAAATGATCGAGTTTATTTTTAATACTCGTGATAGGAGAATCGGAGAAAGGGCTATTATCTCAATTTGGCCGATTCCGAAACGAAACAATGAATGATGAAAGTAATTTATTTTGAGGTAGTTTAGGTAAAATCGTGATACGGCCGATTATATGAAATTATTACAAGTTGCTTATGTCTATATGAGATCGCGAGGGGTTTGATTTCCTGCACGTTCAGAACTCACGACTTTTCAGATATGTATCATTTATTTGGGGATTCCAAATAACCGACGTTGATGTTAAGGGAATTTGTGGAGGATTTATTTTGGATTTACTACGAAAGGGGAATACCTAAATGAATATGTTGGGTTGTTTGAGTTATCGATTCCGCTCCATTTGTATTACTCGACATTTTGGTTGGAAAGATCACTTGAACTTTGTAAGTTTGCTAAACGTCTTGATGATCTCTTAACCTGGTCAGTTAATGAAAATATCAACCTGTTGGGTGGGTTATTTTCATACGAATTCATTGCTTCTTTTAGTCGATCTAAGACTTCAAGAGATATCAGAAAATTTCACGGGCGCAATAAAATTTTTTAGAAAAACTTTAATCAGTGTTCCAACTCTTGGGTTACAATGATCAATATTGCGAATAATGCATTATATCTCCAAATTTTCGATGGGTAAATATTCTATATATGTTTATCCCGATCCATTACAATTAATTCACTAAACCTACAAATAAAGTTATAGTTAACTACGAAGTATCTAGCGTTTAAGGTTTTATATTTGTTGAATAATTCAATTTCGCTATTGGTTTGGTACTTGATTCTAACCGAAAAATCGATTTAATCACAATACCAAAAAAAGAAATTGTTGAAGAAATTCGTGTAAAATAATATTCAAATAAAACAATTATGCAAAATACTCGTATGTAACTAAAAAACTAAGCCTAAAAACCGTATTTTAAATATAAAAATACAAAACAAAATTTGATCGCAGTTTCAATATAGATTTTACGAGAGACAACGCAGGGATGACTTCGGTGGTGACCCATTTAAAATCTAAATTTTGCTTATTTAAAATCAATTGAACTTTGTGAAATACTAGTATAAGGAAATTATCCATATTAGACCGCTTATCCTAACTTACTATAAAGCAGAAATCTAAAATTGAAAACCAGAGCTGAATAACTTGAAACCAACTTACTAAACATTCCCTTTAATTCTATTAGTTAAATAAAATAGCAAACATGAATCCACTGGCTGAGAAAATCGGAGTCATAAAAAAAAGTGAATCACCAAATTTTTGCATGAGATCAACTTGAGAATTGTTGAGATTAAGGAAGGTCCACAAAAATTCTGTTAAACGAGCTTTTATCGGAATTTGCTGTTAAATATGACGAAATTATGCTCACAAATGATTTTAATTATTCCTAATAAATTTCTTTCGATTTCGGATACTGATAATTGTAAGGTTATTAATGCTCACGCATAGTATTTGTATGCTCACTGCTGGATCTTATTATTTTAGTAATACTGATAATATTATCATGATTTACTTTTCTTAAGTTATGATATTGAGTGTAATGATTATTCAGAGGTTAATGGCTAACCCTACGGTCGGTACTTATTGTCAACAATCTGTGTATGCCAAGCTGAATCTGTTAAATAATTGTATTAAGGATTTAGAGACCCATTTAGTTTAATAATCCTGTAGAAATGTTAATTTACGAGACTTTGTGTTTTCACTGATATGTGAAACATTCTAAAATTGGTATTGCATTTCAAGAATTCAAAAAATTAAGACATCTAGATACTGGTGCTATTAGAAGGTCAAAATCTTCATTTTTGACCAACATATTAAAATTGAAATCTTTGCCGAACCAGCTTTGAAAGTTGGGTTTTGGTTTAATAAACAGGTAAAACAGCTTGTATTTTTTCTCTCTGATAAACTTAACAGGCGTTTCTGTAACGTCATCAACCAAGCACCAATTATATCCGCTAGCAGGTTCGTGTAACGACCGTGTTTTATCAGAACCATCTTGATGTAAATAGAGCCGGCATGTAAAAATAAAATAAGGGATACAAAAACACGAAAAATTCATTTATTTTCATAGAGTTTGTATGAAAAAACGCGATTTCGATTTACGAAAAAAGGTGAATTAAAGATTTAACCCAGTTAAATAATTTTTTGTAACATCGCTATAAAACAACTCAATGCCTTACTCATTTAAAACACAGGTTCTCAAATTTCCTGATTTTTCAGCAATAATCAAAAGAAAATAAGGTAATTTAAATTAAAAAATATTCTACAACAATAACAATATGTATTAAAAAAAATCAATTTAATGACGTCATGATTCGTCCACATCTAAAACCAATGGCAACAATCCAAATTAAAATAACTCAAAAAGAACCAAACAGAAAAATTTAAATCAATACAATCAGCGTGAAGAAAACCAAAAATCGAAACAATCTAGCATGCTTCGCAAATTCAAAATAATAACAGAACGATATTCAAATTCAAATTTGAATAGAGGCAATTGACGAGTTCCAGCCTATCCTCTATCAGAAATATTTTGAACTACCAGACTTCTATTATTGACAGCTGAGTCATTTACTACATAAATTTGTTCGTAAGTGAAACTACAGTGTCCTAATAATTATTTATTTTATAAAATTAGTCAAATTTTAAAGTGTTTACTTAAATTTAGTGCTTTTAAAACCTAAACGGATCCAATTTAATTCAGAAGAACCAATATCGGTCGTCATGTGTGTAATATTCCGCAGTGTAACACGTACGACGAGAAATTGGAATATCCATGTATATAATCTCAAAATGGGTCGTCGAGTCTAAACATGAAAAATTGAAGTGGAAAATTGCTCTGAAAATGGGCAATGATTTCCCAAAACAATTTTTAATTTGCAGTAAACATTTTAAAGATTCTCACTTCATGGCGGCAATGCATAGACTTTCTGAAACTGTAATGCTGCATTTCCTTGTTTAAATGTACCTATTTCCAGCATTCAAAGTCACAAAAACACCAAAGCAACCATAAATTGCAATAAGAAATGGGAAGCTGTAAGAAATGGGAAGCTGTGGATAACAATTCACCTAAATGGTAAGATTTACAATAATTTGGCTTTTTTATCGTTAAATAAATATGACATATTTGTTTTTTAGTGTTGAACTTATATGTTATTTCGATTGTGGTACATTAAATGAACAAAATGTACCATACAAACCTCCAGTGAAGAAGCTGATAAAAATCATCTTGATGAGGATAGTGATTGTGAGTGACAAGTACATACAGACAATTGCCTAATGAGTACTAAGAACAGAATATTACTAACAAACGAATTTGAATAATACGCAAATTGCGACATTGTTTCAAATCAACGGAAAAACGGGGAAAAAATATTTTATTGAAACCATTCAAACATTAAGTTCCATATTAAAAGATTTTATATTTTGCCAGACTCGAGAGTAAAATCAAAAACATTTAACAAGATGTGTTTGGGAGTTTCCTAATATGTACCATGACGGTCCTTGGTTGCACGGAAATAAGAACAGCAATATTTAAATGCTTGGCCTGTAGAACCTGTTTATTCTCCCATTATAAAGGTTGTCATACAGTAAAATATTGAATGGTGTGGCGCCGTTCGGCCTAATTAATTTGGTGAGCACAGCGACTTCAGGCAGGGCTTCGGATAAAGCCATTTTTAAGTCCACGGATTTATTAACAAAGTTTCAAAAGGGTGACGCAATAATGGTAGACAAGGGCTTCATGATTGCTGACAAGCTCTTAAACGCTACTGGATCTGAGATAATATGTATATAGTAGATATATGTATAAACAAAATTAATTATAAATAAAAATATGAAAACTCAAAATCAAAATATTTTATTTATTCTACACAAAACTACCAAACTTCAATCACTTCACTAACTCAAAATTTTTTAGTTTACTGTGTACATATACACTTGTAATTTGAATAAAAATTTATTAAAGATACCTAGAACTATTATATTTTGGTTTTTGCACTGTTTGTCAATCTATTTTGTTATTAGAAGTCTGCTGGTTCATAATATCAGTCGTCAATGAAAGAGATAATTATTGTATAGATCATGATTTCCGAAAGAGGCAGCACGGTTAAAGAGCAACTAGATGTCACTACAAAATCAAAAAAATATTACTGACGTTTTTCCAAAGGAGGTTTATAAAAAGTTCTCAAAATCAATTTAATTATCACGTATTAATAATAATCACTTTTATAACACGAAAATATTTTTGCTTATGTTTACAAAATGCACACATAAAAATATCATACAATTTTTGACAGCAAATATTTAGTGACACCTAGTGGCATTATGTGAAAGTTGCTTATGCTTTCGTAGTTTTCCGAAAGATGGTAGCTCTTGCGGTTTAAGAAAATTTGACATTTAAACATGATCTATTGTTTGTAAATTTTGAGTTATTAGTTTATGACGTATGTATATTACAAAAAAAACAACATTTTAAAGTTCAAAAATAACTTATTTTTGAAGACAATTTTCACTACGAAATAAACATTTTCATTATTCGATTTTTCAATCAAATAAAATTACATGTTTTATGAATATTTTCGTACAAAAATAATATAAAAGCTCATAATTCTTATAGACTAAAAATGTAAATGAAAACAATCGTTTTTCCATATAGTTTCATAGTAAAGAAAAAATTGTATGTACCTTATTTTAAGCTTAGTAAAAAATACAGTCAATGTGAAGGCGTATATTTATAGAGTAGGCTCTGGTTTTATTAACATTCTAGTATTTTTTGTTTCAGAAACAATGTTGCAGTTGAGCTTATTAAGGCATTAAACTGCATTAAATCTGCGATTTCGACCAAATTTCTCAAATGAATCATTCCTTTGATTAGTGGGTAAATTCTTCACAGTTTAAACGCAATTTTAACATCTTCTGACTATCCCACTGTAAGGAAGGCAGGTAAAATTATACTTAATTTATTTATATTAATAAGCTTTTTATAGACAATTTACTTTATTAATTATATATTATTATTATTATTATTAATTTTAATTTTTGCCCAAATATTTCGACTTGTTAGTCATCTTCTGTGGACTTATTTTTAAACTAAAAATTACAAAAAACAATTTATCACTTAATACTAAAAACTTAACTTTGGTTGTGGCATACCTTAATAAAAAAAATTTTTTATATAAAAAAGCAATTAAATTAGGTATAGAATAAAAAATAGTACAGGAATGAAATTATTCGTACAATTACATAAAAACACTGAATTTTTTTCCACGAAAAAAACAATTATGTTTAAAAAGTAAAAACATATAAAAAATATTCAATCAAGTGATCATGTCTAATTTTTAAAAAATATTAAAAATATTTCTTTACAAAAGCCGGCGTATTATAACTTCATGTTACTTATAACCTCAATCTTTATTTGTCATGTCGAAATAGTTTTTAATGTGGTTTTGATTTCCGAAGGAAGTGGGTAGTTATTTCAGAAATTGTCTTGATCATTTTGACCCAAGTTAGTAACAGTGTTAAAATATTTAGTAAATAATTAATAAGTATGTATTTATTTAGATAATTGTAGATTTTAAAATTTAAAACGGATGATTATGACCATCAGCAAAATCGGCTACGCGCTATCTTAGCCGAGTTAGATAGGGAAGAGGAGGGCCCTGTCGATGGGTCAGATGTAAGTGAAACGGAAGACTTAGAATTGTTTAGCAATCATGATTCTGAAACAGAACAAAAACTTGATTCAAGTATCGACGAATGTCCTGAGTCAGATGGTGACTTAGTAGGTAAAGATGGCTCCATATGGAGGGAATCCGCATCAAAATCTACACGAGCAGTTACCAAAAACATTTTCCGTTCGTCATCAAATCTTACAGAGTTTTGTAATTGTATTAAAACACCCCTATAGAAAGTTTCCAATTATTCTTTACTTTCATCGATGAAATAGTGGAACACACAAATTTATTTATACAAAAACAACAACTAAAATATAAGGACGTGAAACATGCTTCAACCACCGATTATAAAGAAGTTTGGGTTATTATTTCTAACAGGGTTGCATAAATCATCGCATGTGCATGTACGAGATTTATGGGCTACCGATGGCACAGGGTTGGAAATATTTGCTGCAACAATGAACTATACCCGCTTCCAATTTCTTATGCGGTGCATTCGGCATTCGATTTGATAACATCGAAACTCGGGTGTGACGCCGTTTGTTTGATAAACTCGCCCCAATTCGTGAAATCTTCGAAAGATTCAACGAAAATTGCCAGCAAAATTATAATGTTGGTTGTTTTCAGTCGACGAGAAATTGGAAGCTTTCGTGGAAGATGGTCATTTAGGCAATATATACCCAGTAAGCCAGCGAAATATGGAATAAAAATTTTCTCCGTGGTTGATTCCGTGTCATTTTATACATCTAAGCAGGAGGTTTACTGTGGACAGCAACCACCAGGATGATACAATTTAAGTAATAAGCCTGACCAAATCGTACTAGGTTTAACCAGACATTTGCAAAATTGTGTACATAATGTCACAGTAGATAATTGGTTTACGAGTTACCCTTTGGCACTAGAGTGAAATTAAATCTACAATTTTTGGTTACCAAAAGAAAGTCACCATATTATCGTGTGCCAAAAAAAAACAAATGTGTGATCTTACTATCTACGATGCATAGAACAGGTGAAATATCACAGGGGTCGAAATCTTTACCTGCAATAATCGAGTTTTATAACAGCACGAAGGGCGGCGTCGATACTACCGATCAGCTTTGCGGTACATACAATGTTGCACGAACTGTAAACAGATGGCCAATGGTAGTTTTCTTCAGCCTATTAAATTTGGCAGGTATAAATAGCCGAATAATTTTATTATCCACCGAAAATCCTCCATTATAATTCAAAAAAACACAAATTATTTTTGAAAAATTTGGCTTTAGCTCTTACGCAACCACATATAGATAGGCGGAGTAAAATGCAGCAATTAAATACAAATCTTAAATTTAGTTGTAACAAATTTACGCAAAATTGGTCGTTTGAGCTCCTAAAAAACCAAATTGGATAAGCGCAGTAGATGCCAACTCTGTCAACCGACTTAAGACCGTAAAACCAACAAAACTTGCTCCAGATGCAATAAACTTATCTGTGGAAGCCATTTAATTGATATACTCGTATGCACTGTTTGTGAAAATCTGAACATAGGTAATTCAGAAGTTTAGATTTAACCGTTGTTGAAAGGTATTTATTGGAAAAAAATACTTTATACACAAAAAATTATTAAGTAATATTTTTTCGCTCATAATTCCAGCTTTTCAACGATTCTAACCTTTTGAAATTCTGACTGATAGGAAGCGATGGAGAGCTATATATGACAAAATGTAAAATATTTTTTTTAAGAAATATTTTACATTTTGTCATATATATTTGTATTTTCTAAAGACTGAAATAAAACACTAAATATAATTTATTTTTGATGTATTATTATATAATTATACGCAGAGTTTAATTTGGAAAAACAATTATGGTGGAATATATTAACAGTTGCGGAACATTGGGCTTTTTAAATAAGGGTCAATTTGGCCCATTGTTAGTAACGTTGTAAATTAAATGTACGTTAGTAATGGAGGGTTAAATAGAAACTTAGATATTCAGAAAGTTTCAATTCTCGATACCGTTTGTTCGTCGATAATCTCGGTGATACATATATCAAACTCATAAACTGAGGAATGTGAATGATTTAATTGCAAATATTAATAGTGATATTGTTAATGACTCTAAACTGTGAAATATATCGGCATTCACTTGGACTAGCAACTTAAATTTGAAAAGCATGTAATTGAAATGAGGAAAAAAATTAATTTTTCTTTGAGAAAATTATGGTCTAATTCCAATTATCCTTGTTATGTTTTACAGTATCTCTTTGGCATTTCGAAATCATTGTTTTTTAAATTGAATCTGCAATTTAATTCTTGTGTTTGATACGTTTATGATTTGAAAAAGTTGGGTCGTGTTTCCGAATACCGTAAATATTTATTGAGTTGTGACTTGACTACTTACTTCAATTTTACTATTGTTTTGTGACTAGATTTAAAATCATAAAAAAGTAAACAGCCTTCGTATTTACATGATAAAATTATCTATCATTCATCTAAGCGAGCGAATAATTTAAAGATACCACGAAATTGTACTTAAACTTTAAATGAGTCATTGTTTACTGCTGGAATCGGTTTGTTAATTGATTACCGAATTAAACGAATTCGGTACTAATTTTCGAAAATTTCAGATTTTTTAATTATTAGTCTTTTATCTTATTGCGATGTTTGGATTTCGCTTAAAGAAAACCAAAAGCCAGTCTACGCCACCTTCTTTATTTTCACCCCGAGATTTGAATATGGGCATACTATACTTGTTTGCACAATTATATGCCAACTTTCTTACATCTTTTGGCGTAAGTCCGTAGTAATTCTTGCTACATTTAATAAGGTAATCTACTCAAAATACCTTCTTGCTCTATATTAAACGCCTGCCTGTTAGATTTGTATCCAACTTCTATGGTTGCGCCACTATTTTTGCTATCCTTTTTTTTCTTCAAATATCTATAAAGTGTGATATAACACAATCCTAAATCATTTGCAACACCACGGATTTTTCTATTTTTCGTGCGATCGTGCAGCTCTTTCGAAGGTGTCTTATTAGACGATAGTAGATTTTGACTGTTCTACTATATATCAACAACTGAATTGAACGATGCAATATTTTATTGCACTATGAACATTTGTCTCTTTTGCCACTTTTTATATCTCTATAAGATTATTTGTTCTTATCATTGTTGCTACTTACCCCTGTTGCAACCAACACCTACATATTTCTCCTAGTTTTTGTTTTCGTCGGTTTCGTTTGTGGTGGGTATGCGTTATAAGCGACCAGACATTCGAGCAAGTCAATAATTTAAAATCGTTACAAATTTTCATGAAAATAGTTACAAAGTTCAGTATAAAAGCAAAAATTATACGAACTGTTATTTATGTAAAGACTGAAGGATCCTTTGAGTAACGTTGGTCTATATCTATAGTGATTCAAAAGTTCATGAAAAGGCACTGTTTCTCTGGGCTAAAAAAAACATTTGCTAGTTCGATGAAGTCAAGATAATGAATACACTTACGATAAAAGCTTCCTATAAACCAACTGAGTTTCTACCGATTGAATTCTTTTTTAAATAAATTTAAAAAAAGCACGGTTGTATTTTTCGCAGACTGTGTAAGCTTTTGTTGTCATTCATTATTTCGTTATTGCGTCCCCTATTCGATTAAAGTCGTAAACGCTATCTGATAAACGAATATATAAGGATGTCGTTGTCATATTAACAAAAAGAAAGTGATTTGTTCTGGTGGGGGAAGACAGTGCTGTAGTTTTGCGCAAACAGTGCTGGCTGGAAGATGGCACAGGCAATCCAATAAGCCTCTAAATTATTTAGATTTAAAACTAAGAATCTTATCGCTTTGAAATGAAATCTCTTGCATTATTGCTCCACGATGTCTAACCTTTCTCAACAAAATGTCATTTTTACGGGAAAATGTACTAACAACCAAAAAATAATATTTGTATGAAAAAAATCCCACGTTTTAACTTTTTATTTTTTTTTATTTTTTTATTTTTAAGTTGGGAAATGATTATTTTATTTCTCTACTTGTGTGACTTAAAATTAAAATATTTATGTCTATCAAAAACTGAAAATATAAAAACCAATAGGTTCTATCAAAACATAACGTACCTGTTGCACTACTAAATACACATTTTTTTTTTTGTCAAATTAACCAAATTAAAAATTAATTTTTTTTTTGTTTTTTAATTAATTTGCTTCTATAGAACAACTCTTTTTGCCAAATATTTATGCCGTGCGTGCGCGCCCCTAGACCAACGAAATTAATTATTTATTTGTTTTCAAATAGAAAATTAAAACTTAAAAATTAATTAATTAAAAATTATTTTTAACTATGTATTTAAAAAAAAAAAACAATAAAAATATGTATATGTTTAGAAGCAAAAAAAAAAAAATTAAATGCTTCAATAACACAATTTATATTGTAGTATTTCATCGCGTGCGTATGTGAGCGTATGTTTAGAGACCCGGCATTTGAAGATCTTTTTAGTTTTTGTACATTCCCATACGAAACTCCTATACTAAATCCACACAATTAAAAAAAAAAAATTATTAATAAGATACGTATTTTTATACGCGTGAATATGTGTTGATCGAAATATTATTTGATGGTATGGTAATGAAATGATGACATGGTTTTTTTATTTTATTTGGTGTATTTTATTCGTTTGTTTGTTTGTTTGATGCAGCGTTCCCATTTGGTCCGACAGAAATAATCACCAAAAAAAAAAATAAAAAAATATTTATTGTATTTAAATTTTCAGTTTCAGTTATCATTTGGTGTGCGGGTATCGCCGTTTAGCTCAAATTAATTAGTATAAATTATGAAGATAGATGGGGCCAAATCAATCAATATTTTTAATATTAATGCCGCAGATCATTAATTCAAATAATTTTGATTTCTGTTTCATAAATTTAGTTCTTTCAATTAATCTAGCGCATGATACCCCAGTTTTAGATGAAGTTGAAGATGCGCCTATTTTTAAATGTACACACAATTAATTTAATTAGCAAATTCAAAAAATATTGCTGTTTAATTTCACAATGTCTTTTTCATTATAACTACCAACTTTTAGGCAACTTCATCTTTGCGTTTTATTTTCATATATCACACTGACATTTGCAAAAACGTAAATTTACTGTTTAAATGGAGAAAAAAAGCACTTTCGATTGAGCATGCAAGTTACAATATTGTAAAAGATGGAATGGAGTTCGACTAAAATCTACGATAATAATATTTAGAGTATAGAATCTTTTCTTTTGTGTCTATTAATAAAAATAAAACAAAATCGGCAAACAAAGATTTTTTTAAACTAGTTTTAAATCTTTGTTTCAAAAATAATAGAGACTTTATTCTACTTATAGGTTATTGTATCGATTTTATCGTTCCAGCTAAAGTCTGCTAATTTTATTTTGAAATTTAAAAAAATATACATACTATATATAAACACTGTAAAATAATCTCTAACACGATCCAATTAAACATAAAACAGCAAATCAACGCTCCATCGCTCCATTTTGTATAATCTGTCATATAATGCGATTAACATCAAGGTTAATTAGTTCTCGAAAATCTGAAATAGCTGGAATATCTCGAAAAATGTATAAAATCACAATAACATAAAATATTCCGATGTTCACAAAAATAATTCGATCATTCCCGAAAAACTCGAATAAACTTCCAATTTGAGAACAATCTTGAAAAACTCATGAAATCGCTAGGAATTTTGAACAATCTGTAATATTGCTTACAGGCTTGATAAAATCAAAAATCTCGAAGAATCTCGAAAAATGTATAAAATCTCGAATAATATATAAAAGTTCATCAAACTAACACTTTGTTTTACGTGTAATAGCCACCATGTTTTTTTCTGATTCTTCATTTTAAAATAATAAAAGTATTACATATCGGAAAAATCATCTATACTATACATGCCATACTTGAAATTCCTTTACATTCCCAAAAATTAACTGCATGGTGTACATTTTCCTCTAGCAACATCATTTCGAGAATGCTGTTTGGAATGCTGTTACTGTGATTGGGAAACGCTACAGGAATATGATTACGATTTAATTCTATCTGGAGAACATGTGGTTTAAATAAGACGGTGCAAGCTGTATGGCATAGCTTATGAAATAATCAACTGATTGAAAGAAACCAAAGTTTTCAGATCGTTAATTTCTCGTTTTAGTGTCAAGAATTGGCTACCTAGATGATGTAACGTTGGGCTTTTTCCTCCTAAATCATTAGTTTATTCAAACAACCCGCTAAAAATAAAATCCGTGAAATTGGCATCGATTTATGTGAAAAAGTGGCCAAAAAATTGGTTCCAGAATTAACGCTCATTTACATGAAGTTATTGCTGAAGAATTATTGCTATTTAATCTTATTGTGTTTTTATTTAAAAAAAAACTTCATATTTCGCGAAACTTTAATAGAATCAAATCTCGATTGGTCTTAAGAATAATTTTGAAATTTTCACAAACATTTTAATATTCCCGAAAATTTCGAACAAATTTTAAACTCTAGAATAATCTCGAAAAATCTCAAAGAACTCAAAAACAAAAAACATAACTATTTAACTGGAAAATCTCAAATAATCTTAAAAACATTGACTAATGTCGTAAAAAATGTCTCTCACTCTCAAATCCGAAAGATTACTATTCAAATCCGGAAAACCGGATAAATCCAAAAATCTCACTCAATACTAATTTCAACGCTTAATTTAATCCAATCTTGATTAATAATTTATCCTCAAATAAATCATTAATTAAAGCCTCGAAACCTCAAAAACCAAACTCCAAAAACCCCCTCAAAAAAGTTTTATTCGATAGTACATTTTGTAATAAACAATATTTTTTGGCGAGAAGATGTGAAAAAAGCTAGAAAAGATGAACTAGACCTTGTATCATTTGATTTTGAAGTTTGAATAATTTGAAAAGGGTCTTCTTTATCCATTTGTTAGGGTCTTGAAGTTCTATTAGACAACATTTTTTTTTAATAAATTGAAAGCCCTGTGAACTATAAAAGTTTAAAAGATCGTGAAACAACGTTTTTGTTGTCTTTTGATACCTTAAGGAATTATTAATAGTGTCATTATTATCAACACCATTTGGCAGCACCATTTCAATTCTAATCAGTGGTGGGATATTCTAACCAACACTATTTTCTACATTCGATAGTATCTCTCTTTTCAAGAATAAAATTTATTTTAATTTTATTTATTCTAATTTATTGCTAATTCTAAGGATGGCCAAAATTTCAAGAACCAATGAGATATTGCAAGAAATAGATAACATAAGTGAAGAATGCTCTGAGATTGATAAAGACTCACAATCTGAAAGTGAAGATAAGTTGAAGAAATTTTTCGACAGTGACTTCGAAATCGATAGCGATTATGGAAATTACTCGTCAAGCACTAATAAAGATGAAGATCGTATATGATTGCAAGTAGAGGACGAAAGAGAGTGAGATTGTTGACGGATTCTGAAGACGATAGTGATGAAAGCAATGAACGGCAAACTACTGAAATTGGTATTAATGGAACAGTCTGAACAGACCACGGCGTCATACTATTTTCAAAGATGTATCTGGGCCAATTGGGCATGCCAAACGAAATATTATGATGGGTAAAGTAAGCACCGCATTTTATCAACTATTTGACAATAATATTTTGGAACACATAATAAAATGTACGGAATTGGAAGAAGGAAAAGTTCTGGGAAAAGAATGGAGTTTAACTCGAGATAAATAGAGGCATATATATATATATATATATATATATATATATATATATATATATAGGTCAAATGTTTAGGTGAGAAAATAGAAATCTATAATATATAGGTAAATCGATTCAGCTGGAATAAACGCATGGGTTCTGTACAAAGAAGGGACAGGTGAAAATATTTTACTTAAAGATTTTTTATTCCAGATAGGAGAAGTACTTGCAGTGGAATATAAAGAACGTCCAGAACGTTTCATCAGCCTCAAGTATAAAGATGAAGATTTTGTTTTTTTGCCATCTCAAACAAAATTTCTCGAACGATAGATGGCGATGCTCCATGGAAAGAAACGTTTGTTTTTTGTTTTGCTTTAATCAGTTAAATTAGTTTTAATATGATTTATTTTGAATGTGAGCAATTCTAGTGAAGTAAGTGTTTATCAACGTAAATAAAATGTGGTGATTGAACGTCGTAACAGGATTAATCACGTCCAAAATGCGTTAACGTTAATGTTCAGATATTCATTGGGCAGGTAATTTGCTTTGACATGCATTGTTTTGCATGCGTATAAATATTTCTGCGAGTAAGCACTACTTCCTCACTCGCTTGCATGCACACTTGAAATTGCTTTTTCTCCATTTAAATAGTGAATAGAAATGCTAACTTACAGCAGTGTCACATGAATGATGCGTAATGTTGCCTAAAAAGAAAAAGTGAAGTGGTGAAGAAAAAGAGATGAGAACAAAGAGGCTGATTACCGATTGTAACAGGTTGTTTAGGGGGAGGGGGTGCGGGCTCCTTAAAGCTATACCTCATCTAGGAAATTTCTAAAAGTAAGTGTAGATATTTTATTGGTCATAATTAGTCAGTAAGCCCATGTAATTGATCAGCAGTAGATATTTTTTAAACGATTTTTAAAAATGTCAAGGTCATAAAAAAGTTAGCACCGAATAAATACGACAAAAAGCTCGAAACACTGATAATTAAAAAGCTAAAATGAATAATTGGCCAGGCTTAATTAAATAAGAAGTTTAAAAAAATGTATTTATAATGTTGCGCCAGTTTTAGTATAACGCTACACAACAGACTTTTCTCAAGTTGCGCATGCAACAAAAATCATTTTGTCACGCGAGTGTATTGATTCTATAATTATTTTCGGTAATAAATTGGATTATTTGGCTATAAATGAGTGCAAAATTAGTAGAGATTAAATTCTGATAATTGGTCAGGCAACACGAGTAATTGGTCAGCTAAAATAAATATTTGGCCAAGCATATAAATTAAAAGAACATTAAAATTTCTTTGAAAAGGCGTATTCAATATTACAGAATAAATATTTATCTCAAGTACATCACCAAACAAGATATTGACAAAAGCTTACCCTATAATTTATTAGTTTGGAAAATAAAGAAATTGGGAGTGACACTGAAGTGCATTCGGGATCAAACGGTGGAGTTGGAATTTTTTCAATAAATAATGTCAATTCGTTACAAAAGGCGCAAAATTAATGATATTTATAATCTTAATTTAATCGCGACTCTACGATTTTATGGGCCAATTATAGCGACTTTAACACGAACAGCAATGTCATCTTGCTAAGCAAGTAAGCAATTTTGTAAGGGATCAAGACACTCGGTCATGTGTTCTCTTGCTTACATTCAATGGAATTATTTTAACTTCCGAAATAATAACAGAAATACTTAATTTAACATTTTATTTTTCTTGATTCTAATTTATAAAAAAAATTAGGGTCTCCACTCCTGGTGCATTACGCTCAAATCACAATTAGGGTAAAAAACCGACCTCGCGAGTCGGTCATGATAGTCAACTCTAAGGTTTCGATCTTGAGGAAGGAAACTCTTAGGAAAATATCTATGAGGAGAATTATACCAGCACTTCGAGCAGCGTCAGTAAACAAACATTTTTCCAACTCGTTGAGAATGAACAGGGTTAGTATAATTGTTGTTGTTAGTCGTTATCCCAACATTTTTGTAATTTATTCTACTGAATGATTTAACATCGGTGTAGTTTACTTTAATATTCCTGCCTGTAGTTGTACTTCTCCTTATTTGAGATACACGTCTTTAAAACGCCTTACATTCCTCTTGCTAAATGTTTTATTGTTCACTAAATTACAGAATTCTCCATTTATTATTATATGCCTTAAACATTTTGCAAAGAACTTGAAAATAAGGAACCAACCATTAACTAATTAATTTATGACAGAATTCTGTTTGATTATTTTTACAAAAAAATTATGGGTTCCTTTCCAAACTGTCCAAACTGTCGAACTGATGAAGGAATTTCCAGAAGTCATCGGCATTTTTCAAAAAAATATAGAAGAAGCGCGCGCGGTATTGTTTTATTTCATAACTTGTTTAGAGATGCTTAAATAGTCAGTTCTGGTGAGTTTTTGGTCCGAACTAACAGCCGTGGAGTACAAAAAATATGCGAAAAGGTAAATTGCTGAAACAAGCGTTCACAGGGACATACGGTTACTATGTTGAATTGAAATAATTATTGTGCTAAATACAATAATAAAAAGCGAATGCTGTCGATTGCCTGTGTTGAAATTTACTGTGAATAATAGGCTAAAGCTGCTAAAAGAATGTCCGTATATGCGATCTTTATGTCTATCGAATATCAACGTATACATTTAATGAGGAGATGCCAACGAATTTACAGGAAATAAAATCCTCTGCTGCAAATATTGAATTGAAGATCGCTGTTATCTGATAATGTGACGGCTTCTGCGTCGAATACCGATCGGATGGCTGAGACTATTGCAGGCTCATGTGCGCTATCTATGTTCTCTGCTTGCAGGAAAATAGGGGACTTGATTGTGGAGCAAATACATGCCGGTTTTAATGAGCAGTATTTTTCATCACCGTTATCATCGGAAATACAAAGTTCTCCTTCATCCATTGCCATTGAGCCAGCTTCAAATGTTAACCCACAACCATAATATGATTCAATATGTGGCACGAAAGCGTCCAATTTGACCATCATATAAGGACAATTAAACCGAAGTTTTTCTCAAATTTTCGGCAGCACCACATACAGCGTCATCCTGGATTAGCGTCAAAAAACGTTTCAACAGCGTATCAAAATCAGGAAACCTCCTCGATCACCCCACATCATCAACAGCGGGTCACTCGAACCTATAAACACATGACTATAACCATACCATCATTGCTTTTAAAAAATGACCACGCTGCGGAATACTTTCCGCGTGACTATACATTGTGTGCCGTAAAGATATAGGTATACAACAACATTTGCACCAACCTCAACGATGGAGGGGTATTAATTGTAGTCAAGAACTCAATATTTAATGAAATTATTGTATGTTATTCCTGATATGACATTATTGGTGCTAGGATCAAAACTGGCAACTCGACCATTATTGTCGTAGCTATGTGTATTCTGATTGGATCAAGCCTTGATCTTTATATCGAAGTGGTCAAGTTCATCGGCTCAGCCGTGGCATCATCGATAGATGTGATTGATCATCTTATATTTGTGGGCGACTTCAATCTTCCCGAAAAACTTCTCGAATTTTGTGAACGGTAAAAAAAGTGTGTGGGATTTCTTTTCGAATGACATTTCAGAGTTGTTTTCTGTTTGTCATTTTTTTTTAATGAATCAGTTTACGAACCATTCCAGTCACTCAACCATTGTATGCTCCGCAACTATCAAAATAAAATGGAATTTAACCAGGGGTCGATTTTTCATCGAGCCTTCGATAAGATTCATATTTGATTTAAATAAAAAATCGATCAGGTTCGAATCGAATTCCCAAATAGCCCCCCATATTAATTTTACAATTGAACACGTTTGCGACTATCTGTCCCTCCTGGATGTTAACAAGGGTGCCGGCTATGATGGGATTCCAGCCAGCCTTCTAAAAAATTGTGGAATGTTTCGTTTATTCGGCCGTTTTTTCAAATCGGATAAAAGATGTGATATTGTAAATTACCACGGGGTCGCAATCTCATCCGCCATATACCAAAGATTTCTGAAGCCATTGTGCAAGAAATTCTGCTCTTCCACTTAAAAACTTTCATTTGATGCTGTGATAAAATTGATATTTCAATTTTGATTAAGAAGTTATTAGAAAAATATGTATGAATGCGAATGTCAATCTCGGGTGTCCCACAAGGAAGTCATCCTGGACCACTATTATTTTCATTATTAATGATAGAGTGTTTTAAGTTCGCTCATTGTCTCTTGTTTGCGGACGGTATGAAAATCTTTGCACCTATTGCTAGTGAGAATAGGTTTCGTAAGTGGTCAATTGAGAACAAATTAATGTTGAATGTTAGCAAATCTAACATGCGTTCATTTTTTCGAAAACGCGCACCAATAATTCAGCAATACATATTTTCTTTATGATATACAGTTGCTGATAGAGTCGACTTCAGACATGACTTTGGGGTTATCTTTTCAATCGATCTTATACCTTTTACAAAACACATTGATAATATTACTTGTAAAGCTTACTTGAAGTTGGGATTTATTAATATGAACTGTAAAGAATTTTGTGACCCGCTAACATTAAAATCGCTGTTTGTATGCAGGCGGTCGTTCTATTTTTGAATATCCATTTTAGCTTTGGTCACCATTTTATCAGTTTCATTCTGCCAAAATAGAAAGTGTTCAAAAGCAATTCGTGGATTATGTACTTGAAAATTTACCATGTAACGAGTCAATTAATATGTCCTTCCATCATATCTAGATCGGTGTGCTTTACTAGGTTTACAAAGATTAGATCATCCACGAGACATAACCGCTGTCCAAGGTCCAAAAATAAAATATTATGTACCAATATCCTTATGATTAGTGGAAAAGAACCATTGTTGCGATTGTTTACTTCCACTCCAAGCAACTTATTAGCACACGTCAGCATGGATTTTTTCCTGGCCGCTCAACGGTCACAAATTTAGCGGTCTTTCAAAATAATCTAATTAATTCTGTTGCCTCGAAAGTTCAAGTCGATGTGGTCTATACCGATTTCGCTAAAGCTTTCGATAAACTTAATCACAGGTTATTAGTGAATAAGCTCAGTGAACTTAATTGCGACATTATTCCCTTAAATTGGCTTATGTCTTATTTATCGGATCGCAAAATGTTTGTCAAGATCAACGATACGTTCTCAGAATGTTTTATTGCGACATCTGGGGTGCCTCAAGGTAGTCACTTGGGTCCATTATTATTTTTATTGTTCATTAACAATGTTGTTGATTGCTTCAAATTCGCAGACTGTATTCTATTTGCTGACGACATGAAAATATATGCAAATATTTCATGTGAATTGGATCGCGATCACTTTCAGCGGGACCTCAACACATTTTGCGGTTGGTGTGTTACTAACCTTATGTTTCTGAATGTTGATAAGTGTCACGTGATCACCTATTCCAGATCTAAGTCTCCTGTAGTTTTTAACTATTATCTAAATGACGTTAGTTTGAAGAGAGTTAATATGGTTACAGATTTGGGCGTTATCTTTAGCTCGGATTTAACGTTTAACTCTCACATCGATGCGGTTGTTAATAAAGCCTTTTCGATGTTGGGGTTTATTAAAAGAAATTCGAAGGATTTTCACGACACATTAACTTTCAAGTCACTGTACACTTCATTTGTTCGTTCACAGCTTGAGTACGCGAGTGTCATATGGTCTCCGTTCTATGAGTCTCATTCAATCAGAATTGAAAGTATTCAGAAACAGTTTTTGGTATTTGTTCTCAGAAAATTACCGTCTTTCGAGCGGAACAATAATTTCAGACTATCACCATATGTAGACCGATGCCGTTTTCTGGATCTCCAATCTCTAAGTGCTAGACGTACATGCGCAAGTGCCACATTTGCGCGTGACATCATTTGTGGTAAAATAGACTGTTCTGACATTCTTTCATGTTTTAATATTTATGCTCCTCAACGCAACTTACGCCCCCGGGAACTTCTTCATATTCCGACTGCAAGTAGCAACTACAGCTTCCATGGCCCTATAGTGCGCATTCAACGAGATCTCAACGCCGTAGCAGATTCTTTCGATTTCAATATTTCCAGGGATGAATTTAAAAAACGAATCGCTAAGATTTTGTTTTAAATGTCTTTTTGTTTTGTTGTTAATTGTTTGATCTATTGATGTCGTTATATCTTTTATGCTTTTATTGTATACATTTTTTTAACTTTTTATAATCTTTTTTAATTATGTAAGCCATTTTTGCATATACATGCTGTTGGTTAGTAAATAAATAAATAAATAAATAAATGGAAGCTTAGGCAGTCTCGAATAGATAGTGCTGGTTGTGCGTTGTATGCGACTCCGGAATCAGATTTAGCGAAGAGCAGTTCTTATCTGTATTTAGTGAAATTGTTAAAATAAAAGCCTCGTTTTTAGAAATGCGGAACTACTAATTTAAGCGAACTTCTGTTAGAACAATCATTAGTTTTCAAGAGGACCAGAAATTGAGACATTATTCCGGTTCAATACCATTTGTTTAAACCTGAAACCTTGGAATCCAGCGTAGAACATATTGGAACCGTGGTACCGTAACACAGGAAGCCAAACTTGAAATTAGAATCGGGCGGATGTTTACTTCGAGCGAATGTTTACTTGTTATGAAAGAATGACTACAATAACATTTTTACAAGTTGTTATTTAAACGACATCTCGGTCACAAATGGTTCGGTCATGTTTCAGTTCAATATGTAACTACAGTGAGTACAGACGTATTGTAGAATTTTCTTTTTCATCCTCGGCGATTTAGTTGATATTGCAAAATACACCCTAGTAGTAAATTCAAAGTTATTCTCTTTAATTCTATCTTACGTTTTACTTATTTCACCCTACTTTTCACTTCACTTTTCACTTGGTCTCTGCGCATTTCAATTGTTTACTAGATCATTTTGCTCCTTATTGCCCCAAGTTTACTGTTAAAAATGGTTATCAAAGATATTTATTAAAATAAATTTGTGACAACATTTCATTAAAATACTGAAGTTTACTTCAAACTGCCTTTATCACAGAAATTTTCATAACGACATGTGCAACTAATTAAAATCGCTATAGAACATAACTTTATATTGAAACGTTTAGGTGATCGACAAGACAAAAGAGGATCACATCTGTCATCATAACACTCTCAGCCCTTAGCACATGCCAACACATTCAAATATCAATCAATTTAATAAAATAATCCTATATACGAACAGAATAAATATTGAATGAACATTTATACTTAAATCACACAATACAAATAATAATATTGTTAAACTACTAAAGGGATGGATGGAATTGACAGATCAAAAATACAAAATCCGTGAATACTGGAAAAATCTATGTACGATCAGTGATCTTTTCATATAATAAGATGAAAAATACTGTAAAACATATAACGAAATAGGATATAGTGATTGTTGTAGGCCTAACACATTTATAACGAGAAAAAAAAAATTAGGGATAAAAATAAAAACATCTGTCATTCAACTTTGTATAAATACTTAGATATACAATGGTGTGTAATAGTAATAATCGTAATCATAGAAAACGATATTTTACTATCATACCTCTCTCTTAAAGCATAAAACAAAAATATATAAATAAAAACAATGATCCTACGCATTTAAAAATATCACGTGCGTTTGACATTGACAGCCATTTTAAAATATTTGAAATTCTTTATGTATGCGTTTACACATAATTCATTTGTTTAATTTAATACAAAAATTATTTGCAAAAAAATTTTTTTTTTGCGCTTATTATTATTTTTAGTTGGCTCAGCTAATGAAGTGGGCGGTAATATAAATTTGTTGTTTTTGTGTCGAGTTTGCGATTTTTTTTTTTTTTATGAGTACATCATACATTTTGTTTTTTATTTTGCGTATTTTCGTGTCTTTTTTTGGTTTTTTAGTTTTTTCGTTTTTTTTTTCAATATCGTTCTTATTCTATCGCGCATATTATTTTGCGCATTTAAAATGCTAAAATAAAAAAGAATCGTATATATATATATATATATATAGCAAATAATATTTTGATGGAGAAGAAATACATACATATACAGTATAGTTACACATGCGAGAAGTAGAAAAAGAAAAAACAAAACAAAAAAATAAATTACAATTCGTATACTAATTTAAATTAATAAATTTTTGTTTCTTTCTTTTTTCGTGTGTGGCTTTACACTAACATGAAATAGTGTTGTCTCACTTTGTCGTGCGCTACCAAATGGCGGTCGAAGCAAAAGATAAGTGGTTAAATAGCGATGATATCTCTGCGTAATCATGGCGGACACAAATTTATTTTTTTAATGTTTTTCTTTTTTTATTTTCGGTTATGCGTGTACGGGGAAATTTTGCGAATTTTCTAAATGCGCGAGCGGGAAATTTTATTTTTGAATACAAAATTTTTGAGTTGCTTCTTCTTTAATATATCGTAACAATTTATTAGATGACCCTTTTATGATTTTTAACCTAAAGACCGAAGATTAAGAACCACATCGACAAAAAAATGGTTGGGTTGCTCCATATAGGACAATAAATGTTTTGCTACCTGATATTTCGGATTTTGTCTGTCTATCTTAATTACAATTTAAAAGAACGTTTTCGAAGCGAATGAACCGTTGAGGCGATATGTTGTTTAAAGGCATATGATTTAAATTAAATGATATTTTGATATTACATAAATTGTTTAAACGAATTTGGACTTTTAACGCTTGCTACCTTTGGATGTTTTAAATTAAGTGTTAAAAAATTTTGTAATAAAATTGTGAACTTTTCAGTAAACACGATTCTTATATTTTGAACTTAAGTCGAGCTTAATCCAATTTAAAGTCTTAAACATGGCTTCAGTTTAATTGAAGGTCTAATTTTTTGATGTTATGCCCTTCAAGATAATTTAATATTCTAGAGTAAATCAGTTCGAGCCGCAACTAAATTAAGTCTGAAAGTCAATTCATCTCTCGTCATTTCATCTCGAATCATAATTTTAATAAAATTCCACACAGTAAACACTTTTCCGTTTTGTGTTTGCATTATGAATCAAAAAATCACCAAAAACTGCAATTTTCTAGTTAAGTTATATCTGTTTTAATGTTTGCATCGATCTTCTTGTAAAATTAAACCGAAATTGAATAAAGATTTAATAAAATTTGTTATGTACATGGCGACAGTAACAAATTACATGTATTTGGTTAATACTTGCTTACATTTTTACAAGGCTTATTAAAATTTGGTTCCAGAGCCATCGGTATAAAACCTAATGTCGATTATTAACATTAGGTGTTTTACGTTTTTTCACCAAACGGATTTTGTAAAATCAAATTTATCAATTTACAAATGCAATGTAATTGTAATTTGTAATTTAATTACAAATCAATATTTTTTCAACTTTTAATGTTAAAATGGCATATCGGGTAAGTAAACGAATTCGCGTGGCGGATAAAATGACAAACTCGTCATCTTGGCCCCCTTGTTTTTAAATTATTGTAATGTTTTTCGTTTAATTTTAATTTACTGGATGAAGTGTATGAAAGAAAGTTGAAGAGGCAGGACGGTCGCGTAAATCGATGACCGAAGCCGTAAAGGAAGTCAAAGAAGGCACAACGGTAAATTCGATGGCTACGTTATGGATTTATGCTAAAAAATATTTTGAAGACGTAAGTTTTCTTCGAAGCTGAGATTTAGATTACTTCATTTAAAAAAAATTAAAATTTTGGCTATTTGTTAAACTTTTACATAATCAACGCGGGACTGTTTAAACAATCTTTTCAGACGATCAACAAAAAAGAAGCCAGGTAAAGATTTTATTCAAAGCTTTGAAACGAACGTTGCACGCTTCTTTGATATTAATCAAAATAATTTAGCTGGTAAAAATTACCAAACCGATCAAATTTTTAATGTGGATGAAACAGGCCACTCGGCCATTCCCACCAAAACCACTAACGTGTTAAGTCCAACGGGCCAACAACTTGTTGTCAAAGTGTCAATCTGTCGAAAGGGGTTCCAATGTCAGCGTTGCTTGCTGTTTTAATGCGGTTGGGTATTATATCCCACCGTTTTCATTTTTTCGGGAGTGCAATCTCATTTTAAGGCTTGTGCAATGAATCTGATAGGATAAATGCAGAAAAATTGGCCAGAAATCAAACTAAACTTAAAACTTGGGATTGAGCGCGTGCTGTTCTCAATTTTAGTTTGCGTGCTTCATGTATAGGAAATAAAATGGTCGTTACAATTTTACGTTTTAACTAAAGAAAAAAAAATCAAAATTGATGCTTTTATCCTGAGATGCAGTAAAATTAATTATTTAACTGCTTTAAGCCGTATTAGCATTGAGTGATTTAGGCCTTGTTATGAAAAGTAGGATGAATCTAACTAACTAAATATATTTCTCGCACAAAACAATCTACCTTCATGCTCTGGTCGCTATATATCAGGTTGTTAAAAGTGATTTTGACACTTCGAAGGAAGAAAGCAAATCAGCGAGTATCTTCGATAACATTTTAATATTTGCTTGAAATGAAATACAGAAAAAAATTATTTGAAAGCGTTTTGTTAACGGCCATTTCGAAGAAGAGAGGAAGATGGTCAGGAAACACACTGAACTATACAAAATTATTGAGGTTTGCATAGTTTTTGTGGCTAGTAGCATAAGTTGGAAGATATACCGAATTTTGCAATGATCACAACCTGCTTTGACTTCCCTGAGGACCAGAAAATTAAAATCGAAAAATTTAATTTTTTTGGGGTACTTGCGGACAGAAACTAATGTTGGATACTGGGAAACAATTTATTAGTAAAGAATTTGTTCAATGAATCCAACAAAATGGGGAAGGTCTAATCAAATATATCTCCTTGACAATAGGATAAGATATTACGAAAAGGATTCTTTCTCTAAAGCTTAAAGCTTAATACAATGTCAGAAAAGAAGAATACCCCATATGCTCACATGCTGATAATCGTTGAGGAAGATGATAAACCATTGTAAAGATAAGTCCAATAAGTCGTTGTAAAACACATCAAAAAATGAAAAAAGGAATTTCTAAAGAATTTCCAAGAGCAAACGCTGACAAATTTAAACAGATAACAGATGAGAAACGCCGCGGACAAACCTATAATGTTGGTACCAAAACCATTGACAATTCATGGGTGATGCCATATGTAACTAACCCCTACATATTACAAAAATACGATTGTCAATTAATGTTGAAGTTTAAAATATTTGTACAAGCATGTTTTCAGTGATTATGATTGCGCCAGTGTAGAAATTCGACATGATGAGGTGTAAAGTTTTCTTTACTAGCCCTCCTTAAGCTGAAGATCAATGGATGGCTAAGCACTGGCAATCATATAATATCTTACGTTTGGCAGTTCATTTGCCAAAAGAACCATCTGTTGTTTTTCTGGAAGGAATGGAGAAAGAAGCGACGAATAAGGTTAAAAGCACAACTCTTTTGGCTTGGTTCAAATTGAACTAAAAGGCCGGCAGTATCGATACATTGGACGATACCTTTGGTATAACAATCAAAGCATTACCAATAGTGATACATTTGATAATAATGTTGAACTTGTCAAAGAAATAAATCATGATATTACTAATGATAGCGAAGAGACATCTTCTTTTGAAAGCAAGGAGTCGCACAATAATATAAAAGTGAAAGATCTTTTGTAGATAGACAATGTCGTGGAGAGAAAGCAATCTATACATGTGGAATGTACCTAACGTTTCAAGAAGCTTGCGGACGACTGAAGCTGCTTTGTTACAATCAGCCAAAGCACTCCTCATCAGCACAAATGCTTACTTTTGTAATGATTTGTGCATTTGGAAATCCTTCTGACATTCCTAAGCTTTGGAAAACACACGGACAAATCGGTAATGATCGAAGACTTTAAACAGCATCATCAAAGCGAACCAGAAAATGCATCTCGCATCTCGAGTTGAAATCATTCAAGAGGTAATGAAAAGTTGTGTTCTTTGGCAACATATAAAACAAGTCCGCCGAACATAAAACATGAAAACTGGAGAAAATAAAAAACTTGCTAATTAGCATAGTCAGTTAGGTGATGGTAATCTCACCAATTAAGATGATCTTGGGGAAGACATGATTGAAGTATGTACCCCAGCAATTTTTAAGCAATTTCTCACTAATAGATGAGACATTTATAAAAATGAACGACGAAGTTTTAAATCGCCTAGAAGGAACAAGTTTATCACAGTATTGATTCTATTATGTCACTGATGAACAAGAAAGGTTGAACTTTCCAACATAATTCTTCAATTCAATTCTACCAACAGGTATGCCTGTTCATGCTTTAAAACTTAAAGTCGGTGCAATTATTAAGTTGCTTCGAAATCTTTGAACAAAAATAACTCTATCATCACATAGTCACAAAATTGATGGCGAATGTTGTTTTCGCCACAGTTCTGACCGGAAGATCAGCAAAACATTCCACAACATTTACCTTTTCAAACTTATACAAATGGTGCTACTTCTCGAACCTATCTTCTTCAGAATTGTTGAGAAACCATATGTCCACCACATTATACTTCGCGATCGATTTATCTCCGGAATATAACAATTTCAGATCCATGAAAATTATAGAACCATTATCACACTATCCTTTCATCAGGGCATCCCTGTGAGTCTTGACATTTTAATATACTTAAGGAAATCATCGCCATGATATTTCCAATTAAATAGCTTTATTAGTATCAAAAACAATTGAGAAATGTGTTATCGCCTTTTTCCTGATGGAGTCAGGAAGGCACCGGATTTAGCTTTAATTTCTCATTATTGACGGGTTTAAATTTTTTCCAGATATATGCTTTCTAACATATGACACTTTTTTAATAAGACTCCCCTAGCAGTCAAGATAGCGTGGCAGTAATGCAGCATCCCTAAAATGTGGTAAAATATCCTCGTTTTCGGTTAATTTCTCGGAATTTTTCTGCACAAATATTTAGGCTGCACGAACCACGTATTTCGCAAAGCAGTTTTGAGAGTTTCGATTCGTTTTGTTAATTGTGTTTAAATATAATCTAGCAAAAGTAATTGAACCCAATTTGGCCTCATTTCGTGCAGCCTGTTTAGAGTTTGGGTCTACATATATTAACGTGTGATGTACATACATATGGTATATAGCCGTTATGCAATTCGTTCGATCTTTTCGGTGTCAATAATTATGGGTTATCTATCACCCGTTCGAACGCATGGTTTATAGTGCTAGAGCACGAAAGAGAAGATAAATTAAAACTATTATTTTGTTACCCTTTTATGAGACACAAAAATGGATATCTATAAAAAATCACTTCACAAATAGTCAAGGCGGCAGACCAAAATCAAATAAAATATTCTCAGAATTTAAAATTCCAAGGTTCAGAACTGTTTTACACAAAAACTATCTTCAACAAATACCCAAAAACACACACATACACAGATAAAACTGAGGATTAACAAACAATCTTCGTATTTAAACACATGTGAGATAAAGTAAAAAAAAAAAAAAAACTAAATCAAATCAATTTCCGGTTTCGAAAATTCGGTAAATTTTTTTTTTTTTCTTACTTTTATAGATTCTACACTCATTCTTAAGAACCTTATGCGCACAGAAGAAGAAAAAAACTTGTCTCATCTTGACCTATAAGGGTCAATCTTTGAATATTATAAATAATTTAGGGTGCATTTCCTGGTTTTCGTGCATAATATTTGATATTATGACGAAAACAAATTTTTTTTTTTTTCATCTCACATAACACGGTTAGGATTTGGTGAAAATTGTATACACTGTATCAAAAAATTGTCCGTACAGCACTCGGTTAAGAAAACATTGATAAAAAAAACAATTACAAATCAAACAAAAAACTCAGTTTTAATTTTTTTAAAACTCAAATTACATTTAAGAACCTGAAAATAATAACAATCAAGATATAAATTAAGTTACTTTCACGTTTGATAAGATTTACTATTTAAACCGCCTAAAACGATCTCAAATAATTGTCCGTACACACAAAGAAATTGAGGGAATTTGGTAAAAAAGTTAGGTCTAATATTTCGTGTTGTAACCTATTCATGAAATGATACTTTGCAACCTTCTTTTCATTGAGAAAGCCAACTTCCGAGTTATTTCGGGGGGAATTTTTGGCCCATTCCTCCACAATGACCCATTTTAATTGTTCCTTGCCGCTAATTGGTGTTCACGGATCTTTCGCTCCAAATAATGGCATAAATTATCAATGGGGTTGAGGTCTGGTGGCTGGGGAGGATGAGGAAGTATTTACTTTACATTGTACAATAACCATTCCTTTATCAGATTTGACGAATGCTTCGGGTCATTGTCATGTACGGAGCGAAACTCTTGCCCATGTCCCATTTTCTCAGCACTTATTAACATATTATTCTTCAAAATATCCAAATAATTAAACCGGTTCATTATGAAGGTCAAATGTCCTACACCTCTTCAGCTAAAAGCTCTTCAAACCATTATATTTCCGCCACCATGTTTTACTCAAGTTCAGAGTTCGGTTTCCGCCACACCATAACTCGCCCATCTGGACCAAAAACTTTAAATTTTTGTTCCTTCTGAGGGAATAACATTTTCCCAGAACTCTTCGGGCTCACTCACATATCCCAATGCTTATTCCAAGCGCTTTTAATATTTTTTTGTCGGCAAATACATTTCTTGCGTGTCGCACATCGACGATACTCTTGTTTATGCAAAATATTGCGTATTGTCTGAGGTTCTATCGCTCCTTTTTTATGTTGATAAATTTTCGCAGCGATCGTTGGAGCACTAAGCTTTCGATTCTGTTTTATTGCCTTCTATATAAATGTATTTGAGGTGTGGACAGCTTTCGGTTGCGACCACGCCCAATAACCATCTCTAGTGATTTGGTTTTTTGGGAGTTCTGGATGATATATTGAATCGAAGATCGTGGGCGAATAGTTATTTTGGAAATTTCCTGTAAACTTTTACCTTCACTTTCCAATTTAATGATCAATGTTTTAATTTCTATACTATTTTTGGTACGAGAATGAAACATTTTTAATTGACTGGACAATATTTCATTCGCCATAGAAAAGTACGACTAGTAATTAACTTTTACGCATACAAAATTTCGTAATTTACGGTTAGTTGAAAATAGGAGTAAAACAAATAATAAATTGTTAATGTGCTAGTGTTAATTTTCACAAAAGTGCAAGTGTACGGACAATTATTTGAGATCGTTTTAGGATGTTTAAATAGTAAATCATATGAAACGTAAAAGTAAATTAGTTTGCTTCATGATAATTATTATTTTCAGGTTGTTAAATGTAATTTGAGTTTAAAAAAAATAAAAACTGAATTTTTTGTTTGATTTGTAATTGTTTTCTTCATCAATTTTTCTTTAACCGAGGGGTGTACGGACAATTTTTTGATACAGTGTATGTTATGTCGTTTGTTAAATGGACCGGTTATTTGTAATAAATATTTCATCTTCGGTTTGTATTGTGAAATTGTTTCGAGGTTTAAAACCATATTTGTTGTACATATATGTTTCGCAGAAACAAGAATCTACAAAGAAAACTTTTGTATATTCTTAACGAAAAGATGAAAATACAAAAAAAAAAAAAATAATTTGGAAATAATTTAGTGATGGTTGATCACGTTGTTTAGGACCTAAACAAATTCTTGTTATTGTTTTGTACCAAAATTTTGATTGAAATTCTCATGAAAATTGAATATACATACTTAACAAGAATTAGATAAGAAGATAAAAAACGACTCCTCGCACATTTCAAAGGAGTACAAAAGTAACAAAAGAGTGTTGTTGTGCACACACAATGGAATATCAAAATTTGAAGATCTATTTCAGTGTGAGATGACTGACTATAAACCGCACAAGACTTTATTCACACAAACTGATTTCCTTGACCCGAATTTTGGTTTCCCTTTTTTATTTTTTTGTTTAATAACAGTCCGATATCAGAATATGTTCACCCCTATTATGCGCTTCTTGCGCAAAATTGTACAATTAATTTTAATTCTCAAGCTCTTTTCTCATTATACATGCATATACATTCAATAATAATAATATGATACCCCATCATAAATTTTAGGATATCATTGCCGCATTAAAAATAAAAAAATAAAAACATAAAAATTTCTAATCTTCTAAACATCCAAACTAAAAATCTTCACACGACCTTTTTCTTCCCTTTTTGTAAAATAAAATAATTAATGGATTTCATATATGTATGTATACATATCAACGTGTATATAGATCACAGTCTACTTTTTCATGTGTATTCGTGTTCTAGAACTAATCAAAAACAAAACTATTATTTTCTAAAATAAAACGTCCCATTATGGAATATTTGTACAAAAATAGATTTGGAAACTGGAAAGCAGCTCGAGAATATACAAATTTACATTTTGTTTTGGAAGAGTATGTGTGTGTGTGTTAGTTATCCCTTGAACAAAATGTTGTTAGTTTTTAGAATTTAGGTTTTATGTGCACGGGACGGGATTTTTTTTTTTTTTACAAATTTTTGTCTATAACATAATCGGTTGGAAACAAGTTATCTCATATTGAGAATAATTACCTTTAGTTTAATGAGGTTTAGGATTTATAGTCTAGGGGCCCTATTCTGGTAATTCCCGGGGAACGGGGAATAATTGTGTACAGCAGTTATTCCCAGATACATATTTCCAACATTTTATTCCCCATTTTCTTAAAATGGATTCTGCCAATTGGGGAATAAATATACAGGGGAAATAAATTTAGTTGTAACAAAATTATTATAATAACACTTATTTATTATAATACTATCTTTAAAATTATTAACAGTATTAATATTATTAATTATTAATAACAACTACATATAAACAAACATTTTCGTTAAAAATCTATTCCCCATCAATTCTTTCATAAAATCGGTGTGGAAACACAAACGTCAGAACTGCTGTAATAATTTTTTCCCAATAAAAAATATTTCCCGAACACCAGAATACACTTTGGGGAAGAGGGAATATTACTGCAACAAAATTTAAAATTTGTATTCCCCGGGAATTACCAGAACAGGGACCCAGGAAACAAAAAGAGGGCTCCATATAAACTTGTAAATAATTCCAATAAACTTTTAACTAATATAATGTTGTTCCCTATACTTCGGCACAACTTTTCAGAAAAATCCCCACCTCTATGTGTTGAGCATAAAAAAATAACGGTACTTTAGTTTTACTATTTCATTTTTTTTTTTTTTTTAATTTTTGAGATTCTTAAAATGGCTAATAACTTTGGGTATAAAAGATTTAGAAACTAGCTTTGTATGCGGAATTATCTGAGAATTGGTGGTTATTTAATAATAAAATATTAAAAATTATATGTTATTACAACAAACTCCTTAAAAACCCACTCGAAGCGAGATATTTCAGAAAAAGTCATTGTGCAGGTACCCTCATTCCGGGGTTCTCCTTTGAGTGTTTGAAAAAAAAGACCTTTCTAATCTTTTAAGTTACTTTCAGTAAAAAAAAACCGGTTTCTGTATGCTAGCAGATCACCCATTTTACAGGAGTCGCGCTTACGCTGTTGCATTTCTTCGTCTCTTACCTCTTTGCACTGTTATTGCCTATAAACTAAATTTTGTTTATAGGCAAAAACAGTGCAAAGAGGTAAGAGACGAAGAAATGCAACAGCGTAAGCGCGACTCGTGTGGAATGAGTGGATGGTTTATATATATATATATATATATATATATATATATATATATATATATATATACATATATATATACAGCGATTCCATAGGAAAACGATCAAAAAATCGCAAATTTTTGCCTGACCCCTTTTGATTTTCATGATAGTTGGTGAAAATGTTCTCCATATGAAATAACTCCACCCACATTGTTATGTTTTCCTTTACGTCACTCTATTTCGATACAGGGTGATTTGCCGTTTTCTACTTTTCGTTAAAATTAAAATTTGTGAAGAGCTCGTTCTCAAAAAGCACTTAACCGATTTTAATATTTGTTATTTCAATTGAAAGGGATTGAGTTCTTATTTTGTATAAATTTTTTGAAAAAATCCAAATTAAATTTTTGTTTATGAAAAAGAGCATTCTTTTGAATAATGTCATTTTTCGGTCTTTTGGGCCACAACGAGTTGATTATTTTTAATTTTTTTTTAAAAGCTTATTTATTTTACCAACTAATAAAAAATAAAAAAAAATTGCGTTAGGAACAATTTTAAAATTATGATTTTTTTAATACACCAGCCTCGACATATTTTGTGTTTAAGTTTTTAATTATTCTACCTGCGTTTTGCACCATTTACTGTATTTTAAAAGGTACTCCTATTTTATTTTATATTTTAGTGTTGTTTACTATTTTATTATATTTTATAGTTTTTTAAAAACAATAAACCAGAAATAAATAATTTTGAAATAATTTTTATTTTGTTATATCAAACAGTTTTGAGTTTTTACAAAATAAAGTTTTTTTAATATATAAAGATGTCTTATTAATAGGAGAAAAACTATGATATTGGTGAGTGCCTGGTATTTGCCTAACTAAGTTATATCTGTTTTTTAATTTTCTTTCAATTTTCAAATAATCTTTAGTGCTAAACCATGAATAGTTAGTTGACTTTTGATTCATTTTTCACAGCCCATGAATATAGTTCATGTGGCGTGGTTATTTGATTTTTAAACGATCTTTGTAAACTTGCTCGAGCAGCATTCCTCTTTAGAACTCCTCCTAATGCATCACAAGGGCCTTTTCCGTGGCATGTTGCAAAAAAATGCCACTCTGCTTCCAAGTCGAAATCCTCTTTAAAATGACCTTGAAGGCCTTGAATGAATAATCTCACTGCTACATGATTGTGCTATGTTGATTCAGACATAGCCACCAAGCTTGTGAATTCCAATTTATTATGGTTAACATCGCCCATCGAATGTGATTCTTCATTGTTTTTATAGTAAACGGCAAAGGGATGTATCGTACACTGTGCGTTAGGCCAATGAAATCCTTGAACCGCATCATGAACTACGAATGAATAGTTCTCCGAAAAGTCCCATATAACTATAGGTACATTTATCATGGTTTAAATTGGATTTCCTATGTTTCAGGTAACAGGTAAGTTGCTTGTTGTTCTGCAATAAATGAATGCGGTACCAAGTTTTGTAGTTTTTCGCAAAACTTATCCATAAAAGTCAATGTTGATGCGGTTACTGTTTCCATTGTGCATCTATCTACTTGTTGCCACTGCTTGAATGTTATTTCTTCTCCATCATTTTGTAGAAATTTTGTAGACAAATCCATATACGGATATTTTCCGTTCCTGGATAGGTTGCACATTCGTTTAATTGGCAAGATGTTGTTGGATTTTCGCAAACAATCTGAGAAATTAGTTTCCGATAACTTTCTTGTTCATGTGAAAGGAGTTTCATTGTTTGTATGACATTAAACATAAGTTTAATATTTTGATGATATATGCTAACGCATATACTATGTGTGCCGCTGGAATTTGCCAAAACGCAGTGTTCTGGACGAAGTGAGGCAAATTTTGAAAATCCAATTATTCTACTCGGGTGTGTTTTTTTAAAGATTTGAAATGCTTCCTTCAAATTACAAAGTACCATTCTACGTTATTTAGTAATAACAGTTCCTTCCGATGAAATTGTTTCGAAGTCTTGTTTCCCTGGACATATCCTACTTATTTCGTCATCTTCAAAAAAATTCTGCACAAACTTTACCAGTTCTTGGTTAAGGACCTTAGACCCACATTTGATATTCGGTGTTGACATTATTCCATTTTCCTCTTGAATCTGTTTTGCTCTCCTTGCCATATAATAAGAAACACTAAACTCTCGTTGAATTTTTCGAGCATACCAGCTTTTTGGTAACGATGTTAATACCAAATATTTTTCACTGAAGGTATTGGAACTTTCACACTTTTCTCGTAATTGTTGAATTATTTCATTATTATCGCCTTCAGTGTTATTTTGAATTTCACCAGAACTACAAGGTAGTTGAAATATTTCCTCAGAAATTTTTGGTGCAACTTTTTGCATTTTTTGTTTCAATTGTCAGATCTCATTTTCCTACGTACTATAGGAGAACTATTGATTGACTGTAAAGTAGAGTTGAGTGATGAAAGGTCGGGATAGACGTATTGCTTCTCACTTGATATTATTGAAATCTTTGATGGCAATGATGATGATGATGTAAGTGGTGAACTGTTTTGATCCAAATTAATTTGTTGAACACCAAAAGGTCCTGAAGCTTCACTTATTATATTATTTTGTTTACTTTTATATATTTCGAAGTAGCATGAAGTACAAATGTTCCCTCCTTTAATTAAGCAAACACCTTTTGTATGAGCTATCTCAATTATATAATTAGAGATTTTACGAACACGCGATCTATTTTTAAGGCGCATTTCACACTTAATTTTCATATTGGAACTTTAATATTTTTACGGGGTTTAAATTTTACTTCAAATTCACGTTTACAAATGACATAAATATAACAGTTCCATCGTATTTATATGGAAATATTTTATTTGAAAGCTAAGTTTTAGCCGTTTTAAGTATACCTTAAGTATACCTGATGATATTGTTAAAAGTTAATATTTATTTCTTTGTTAAAATACCAAATGACGTCATATTAACAGACCAAAGTGTGGCAGACCCATTTTCCTCCACAAAAGAAAACGTTATAAAGTGATAATGCTGTAGTTATTCGAAACTTGTACTCCTATATTTTTGGAACAACCTATAATAAAGTTTTTATAGTTTTATTGCTTTTAAAAAACTATGAAATAGTAAACAACACTAATACATAAAATAAAATAGGATTACCTTTTAAAATACAGTAAATGGTGCAAAACGCAGGTAGAATAATTAAAAACTTAAACACAAAATATGTCGAGGCTGGTGTATTAAAAAAATCATAACTTTAAAATTGTTCCTAACGCAATTTTTTTTAATTTTTTATTAGTTGGTAAAATTGCTTAAAAAAAATAAAAAATAGGCTACTCGTTGTGGCCCAAAAGACCGAAAAATGACATTATTCAAAAGAATGCTCTTTTTCATAACCAAAAATTTAATTTGAATTTTTTTCAAAACATTTATACAAAACAAGAACTCAATCCCTTTCAATTGAACTAAGAAATATTGAAATCGGTTAAGTGCTTTTTGAGAACGAGCTCTTCATAAATTTTAATTTTAACGAAAAGTAGAAAACGGCAAATCACCCTGTATCAAAACAGAGTAACGTAGAGGAAAACAAAACAATGTCGGTGGAGTTATTTCATATGGAGAAGGCCAACGGCTGATCGTTATCGTATGGAATCGCTGTATATAATATAAGTATATATATATATATATATATATATATATATATATATATATATATATATATATATATATATATATATATATATATATATATATATATATATGTATATATATATATATATATATATATATATATATATATATTTTTTTTTTTTATATATATATACATATATATATATATATATATATATATATATATATATATATATATATATATATATATATATATATATATATATATATATAAATATACATATATATATATATATATATATATATATATATGTATATATATATATATATATAGGGATGGATTCAGGGCAATATTATTCAGTGTAATTTTGAAGATCAAAGAGTAAAGTTGTCAGAAATAGTCTATATTTTGTAATGCTGGAAAATAAAGATATTTGTATTATTTGTAATAAGTGTTTGCAGAAAAAGGACTCTACAGTGGTGAAAAAAAGGAATTGGTAGCTTAATAGAACGTCGTTAGAGAACGTCGAAGCATTTTTATTGCAAACAGAATGTCGGAAAAACTACACGAGTAAAAGTAGTATTGTTGCTTGCAAAAGACCGCGTGAGCAAGGTATAAGACTAATTAATTAATATAAATGAATATATCAGATACTTACAGTAATTTCCCGTAACAGGACCATCATCATCAGATTACAGCCAGCAAAAGATTTTAAGATCAAGTGTGCTATCATTTGATTTTAAAATTAATTGTTTATTTTGTGGCGAAGTGATTCAAGAGATTGACTCCAAGAATGTAACCCAATACAAGCAAGTTAGTGTTGTGAAATCAACCGAAATGCAACAAACTATCCTGGATCTTTGTTGTAAACGCAATGACTCTTGGGGAAGTATCGTCAATACACAGATTGGTGGGTCAATTAATTTGTGGACACAAAAGTGACCATTAATCCGTTCAGAGGAAACCCCATAAATGACAACTGTCGTGCAGGTTTTGAAGCTTTGTGTGCCTTCATAAAACAAAGAAATGAATGTCTATTTGCATTACGCGATCTGAAGGAGAAATTAAGGGAATTCAGTAGCAATGATGTAGATTTGTACGGTGACTACTACTTGAGGGACCTGATTATAAATCAATTTAAATCAAATTTGGTAGCAACCAACTTATTTGGCAGAACCATAATTTTAACTTTAAAGGACATGTTACCCGAAGAATTGTTATTGCAGAATTGGGACTCATACAAATGCAGTTCTATTGAAGAAGAGCGCGTTAGAACTGTTAAAGCAGCAGCAGCAAGTATCAAAGAAGACATCCAGTCCCAAATTTATGATACAACAGTATATCCAACATTCGATGATATCAAAAATGGTGGTCTGATATACGGATGCAGATCAAAATTGTTTATATTACCAGTGCTGCTTGGATTATCAGTTTACCTTCATCGTAAAGTTGGTTCGAGGCATATAATCGACCTATTGAATTCAATAGGGATAACTGAATCATACAATGAGGCTACCAATTACATCAAATGCGCAACAGAATTTGCAGACGTGCACGTGGAAAAAAATGAATTTGTGTATTTGACAATGCGGATGTTAATGTATGTACTTTAGACGGCTTAGACACATTTCATGCTCTAGATGGGATTAAATGCATTGCAACTGCTACAGCGGTTAAATTCTGTGAAAAAATACAACGAACATCGATTACACAAAATAACAAACAAAAACATAAGATACCTTATCTTGGAGAGCTACTTTAAAAGTAACATCAACAGACTAAGAACAACAAACAGAACATGCAAACTTTGGCTGGTCAAAATTTGCTCATTTATATTTACAGGAAATGAAGGAGTTGCAAAAATTTGCAGAGAAATATTTTTCGATAAGAAGAAAAAGTGTGCAATGGAGCGGTATTTGGACGGACATGTGCATAGAACAATCACTTATGCGATCAATGAAAACGATAGGAGGGTTATCTCGAGGACGAGGCATTACTGATGACACCGTTCTAAAATGGATTGTTTCTACGCGATGGTAACTTTTACAGGACAATCATCAATTCCGAACAACATGTTGAACTCCGAGGCAGTAGGAAAGCAAGAGACAATCTGGACAAAAACAAATTTATTTCATGGCTTCAACAACATAACCCATTTCGGAATCGGGCTGGTGATCTTGTCAGTTTGTCAACTGGATTTGTTACTGATTCCAACATCACCTGTGATAGTGCTTTGGATAATGGTGAAATGTTGCTGCATAATACATTGGGTAAGAGTTTTGCAGACTTCGTTTACGCAAGAAAACACAAAGTTATTCCAAATGCAGCTCGCTGCAGTTATTTCATCGAATTGTTTGTGTCGTCAAAAGTCCGAAAGAGTTGCAGTCCTATTTTAAATTTGAATTGGCTTCAGCGACAGTCCCCTAAGAAAGCGAACAAAATTGAGTATCAAAATCATATTTAAAAGAGCTGACATTGGTAGGGACAATTTTCCAACAAATTGCAAATATGTTGTAGATGGAGGTCATCTGCTTCACTCGGTAGTATGGCTAAAGCCAGCGACATATACCACGATTCTAAAAAAAACACGAAAGGAGAAGAACAAAAGATAAGAGTCATTGCCAAAATTTCAGCAAACATCGAAGTAGAGAGCAACATGACGTGCACAATTTCTCAAAGCGAATTCATCGCAAACACCCATAATAAATCGAAATTAATCGGTAAACTGAAGCAACACCTACATTGTTTGAACATACCAACACATCAGGCGGAAGATGACGCAGATATACCTCTATCGCAAATATACGAGTAGCTATGATCTTTGCAAATCGTAGGGATCAGGTGGTGGTTGCGGCAGAGGACTCAGACATCTTCATGCTGCTTGTGTTTTTATGTTCACCAGCACGTCAAACAATTTGGTTTCTTTGCCCCAAATCGAAGACTGTATATGATATAGCAGCAGAGAGGACACGGCTGTCTTCATTATGCGACCTGCTTCCAGTTCTTCATGCTTGTACCGGATGCGATAAAACCTCAGCATTATACAGAAAAGGAGCACTAAAAGCATTCAAGCTTTTGCAGGCCTGTGCAGAACTGAGGACCGAGGTGCAAGTGTTCTTGCAAACGAGTGCCACGAAGAAGAATATTGCAGTCAGCAGAGCGCGTTTAATATGTGAACTATATAATATTACCAAAGAGACTCCACTAGAAGAATAGTTCAAGCATGGAGATGGAAATCTGTTAAAAGTAGTTTGCTGCCCATTCCAACTGACCTGCCACCGGCTCCAGAACATCTGCTCAAGTTGATATCTTGCAACTGTCGTATGCAATGTACAAGATGCGAATGTAAGCGGTCAGGAATGCTGTGCTCAGCAATGTGTGGAACCTGCCATAGGGTAAATCTTGCAACAACACTACAAGCGAAGAAGATCTCAATGATATTAAACGAAATACTGAGCTACAATTTTAATTTTTAAATGCCCTTATAATTAATATTTAAATGGAAATAAAAAAAATTATGTATCATACTAAGAACAAATAATAGTTTTAAGTAATAAAATATTGACATTTAATTAATTTTTTTATCATGGATTTTTTGAAGGTTGGTTTCTTAATAAAAAATTGAGGTGTGGCCAACACACGACTTTCTTTTACGAACAGAGAATTTTGAGAAATTTTATTTTTTTCTTAATTTTTTTTTTTTAATTTTTTATTTTTATTTGTTTTTAATTTTTAGAAACAATTTGTAGTAAATAGTTTTTTGTAAACCTTATACTTTTTAAGATATTTGCAAAACAAATTTTCTGGACCACGGGAGTGGCCACTTCCGGTTAGCCGATTTTGAGTGAAATTCACTGAAACCTCCCAATTTATCAAAAAAGCTTAAATCTGAAATTTCAATTCGATTGATTAAACCATATGGGCTGTAGAGAGGACACAGGCAGACTGACAGACTGACAGACTGACAGACTGACAGACTGACAGACTGACAGACTGACAGACTGACAGACTGACAGACTGACAGACTGACAGATTGACAGACTGACAGACAGACACCATTTCGAAACCCACTTTTTCGGACTCAGGGGACCACAAAACAAATAAATCTCTAAAAATCTCAAGGTCCAAAATTTTCATGATTTCTATACTTTATTTTACTAGAGTAAAAGTAAGTAAAAAACCCTAATCCATACGAATCGTTCGTTTAGTAAAAGTTCTGCAAAATTATTTTTTGGAAATCGCACTCAACTCCCAAGGGCCAATATCGGCCATTGCCAACAATGATGACAAAGGTTTGGCTAGCACATAGAATAGATTGCTCAATTACCTAGTTAGAAAACCCTAATCCATACGGACCGTTCGTTTAGTAAAAGTTCTGCAAAATAATTTTTTGGAAATCGCACTCAACTCGCAAGGGCCAATATCGGCCATTGCCAACAATGATGACAAAGGTTTGTCTAGCACATAGAATAGGTTGCTCAATTACCTAGTTAGAAAACCCTAATCCATGCGAATCGTTCGTTTAGTAAAAGTTCTGCAAAATTATTTTTTGGAAATCGCACTCAACTCCCAAGGGCAAATATCGGCCATTGCCAACAATGATGACAAAGGTTTCGCTAGCACATGGAATAGGTCCCTTAATTACCTAGTTAGAAAACCATAATCCATACGGATCGTACGTTTAATAAAAGTTCTACGAAATTATATTTGGAAATCGCACTCAACTCCCAAGAGCCAATATCGGCAATTGCCAACAATGATGACACAGGTTTCGCTAGCACATGGAATAGGTCCCTCAAATATCTAGTTAAAAAACCATAATCCATACGGATCATTCGTTTAGTAAAAGTTCTGCAAAATTATTTTTTGGAAATCGCACTCAACTCCCAAGGGCCAATATCGGCAATTGCCAACAATGATGACAAAGGTTTGGCTAGCACATAGAATAGGTCCCTCAAATACCTAGTTAAAAAACCCTAATCCATACGGATCGTTCGTTTAATAAAAGTTCTACGAAATTATTTTTTGGAAATCGCACTAAACAATGATGGCGAAGGTTTTGCTAGCACATGGAATAGGTCCCTTAATTACCTAGTTAAAAAACTCTAATTCAATTTTTTATTTTTTATTTTTATTTGTTTTTAATTTTTGGAAACATTTTGTATTAAGTAGTTTTATGTAAACCTTATACTTTTTAAGATATTTGCAAAACAAGTTTTCTGGCCAAGGGAGTAGCCACTTCCGGTTAGCCGATTTGGAGTAAAATTCACTGGGACCTCCCAATTTATCAAAAAAGCTTAAATCTGAAGTTTCAATTCGATTGATTAAACCATATGGGCTGTAGAGAGGACACAGACAGACTGACAGACTGACAGACTGACAGACTGACAGACAGACAGACAGACACCATTTCGAAACCCACTTTTTCGGAATCAGGGAACCTCAAAACAAATTAATCTCTAAAAATCTCAAGGTCCAAAATTTTCATGATTACTATACTTTATTTTACTAGAGTAAAAGAAAGTAATTAAGTTATTTCGTAAATGGTCGCACAAGCCTGCAAATTAGCTCAAACGACGACAATTTCAATCTCGCACAATGTTATGGAATACTGTTTTTTAAATAAGTCCTGCTAACTGTTCTATTTTTACAGTTAAATTCCAAAAATGTACATGCTTTTAACAATTAGCTCAAATTTGACCAATTTAACGGCCATAAATACAAGTAGTACCACAACCCTGTAAGATTTCGTTTCTATTGGAATTATTTACTACTTTTGCACAAAATTCCTGCACTATTACATAAAATTTTGGGATGAAATAGTGTGAAGAAATACAAAATTACAAATTAAACGACTAACTACATGGGACTCGAGTAACAATTTTAAGTTTGAAAACGGTTACTAAGCCGTTATATAACTAAAGTTATTGATATTATAAGTTAGAATTTGGTTAATTTGTCGTTATTCTAACGTTAAAGCAACCATCGGAAACCTGGTATTTGTATAGATAATTGATACCCTCAGTTAATAATCAGCTCGTTTGTATTGGTTTAGTAACAGTTTGCAACCAAAATTAGTGTAACTAATAAGCTACACAGTTACAATGATGTAACTAGTAAGTTCGATCGAGTTTGTAGAATGGGCAAGTAGTACCTTTAAAGCATCGCCAGAATTTTTGTGCGGTCTTTGAGATAACCGCAATTTCATGAATGCAGCTGGCTGCCTGTTTAATAATACTGTGTGCAAGTCATCGACTGTAATCTCTACTTCACCAATGGTATTATTACTTCATAATGTTTTGATTGAGGCCTCAAAAGATCCACTCATGTGTGTCATTTGCCATTATCTGCTATATACTTCCCCCAATTAATTGATCAGCGACCGAAATGGACCGCCTGGGTAATCATGCATTTTGATTTCCTGAGAATTTATCAAGTTGCAGTCCCGGGGGCTGAACAGATTGATTTATATGTATGGTACATAAAATGCATCACGCCTTCTACATCAGTTAAATTTTATTTACCGCTGTTTGTGTTCAATAGCAGTGGCATATCGGAAGTTATTATACGCCTAGGAGGATTTCATTTATTCATGTCATATGTCTTGGTACAATTGGATGTTTCATGATAGAGACTAGAGAAATTATGGACAACAGCTTATGAAAACCCAACTATCAAGCATATGATAAGTGGACAAGCTGCTTCACTTGGCATGTTTAAAAATTGGTCCAGAACGCAAAAATATTTTAAGTTTTAAAAATCGATCTTTTTTGCAGTTATTCTTACGAAAAATGTAAAATACGTTTTTAGAGTTGATGCTAGGAAACGGGAACTATGAAATTAATTTAATCATATAACCACCATTGGAATAAATATCAAATATTTTGCACAAATACGGAAACCTCGAAACAAAATCGTGGATTTTTGTAATCTCGCGGGCTGTAAAAGTCTGGATTAGGTTTGGTTCCTCGTTGTTTTCATTCAGCAGCTTCTGAGCAATGTCCAATCGATACTGCTTTTGATCGAAATTCAACAATTTCGGAGCCGAAAATCTAATTTGTTGGTGAACTCGGCCATCCAACCAGCTCGTCTTAGATTCAACATCTTCATGGTTGTCTTTGAAACGCTTGTGCCACTGGTAGATGCTTGATTTGTTCATAGAAGACTCGGCAAATCATTCAACATTTTCATTTTAAAGTAAAAATCGCCGAGCACAACAAACCAAATATAACTTTTCGACAGCCAAGAACTAACTATGTAGGCATCCGGTACCAACACAAGAAAACAAATTGTAAAGAAAAACTGAGATATATACCGACATGTTTCAAATCGAGCAGTCGCAAGAAACCATCGCAAATTTTGCCGATTTTAGCGATATTTTATTCATTGAGGCTTATATAGTTTTAGTTCAGGATTTGTTAACAACAAATTATGAGACACGTTTGCGTTGGTTTTAGTTTAGAAAAAGGACAGCCAATGGGAGTTGTCACTAGGATGCCTATAGGTTAGAAACGTCTAAACCTGAACGAAGTCTGAAAAAGTTTGATAAAGTAGTACCTACACCCGACTTATAAAACCAGGACAGTTTTTAAGTCTCGAAATTTTACGAAAAAAATCGTTTGGTAGCGACGACCATCCACTGGTTAGAAAACAGATTTGTAGGGAAATCTCTTCTAGAAAAGTTTCAAAATTCGCGATATTGACTTATCATTTGGACGTGCTGCTATACAAACGATAAATCAAAAAATTAGATTTGCCAAAGAGAAATTTGTTTGTGAAATACATAACCAATCCAGATCTTTTCAACAATTATAGCACTAAATGAAACATGCACGTTTGTCAATCGATTTTAGTGAAATTTTATATTCAAGTTATTATAAGCCGAGTCTGTATAAAGTTCCTCGTATAAAATAGAATTAATCACGCTTCTTAAGTAAAATAAGAGCCAAATTCAAGAAATATTGCGGAACACCATATGCACTACTGGTATTATGGTTGGTACCATTAACCAAAAAATTGTTTCACCAAACATATTTTTTACATAAACAACAAATCCAGACAATTTAGTCTCCTAGGTACCACGTTTGTGGATGGATTATAATAAAATTGTCCATCTGAGACCTTGAGATGTGAAGTCGATTCTTTAAGTCGATACCATAAATCCAAAATATAATTTCCCCATTTTGGTTTTCAACACCAAATGGAACAAACACATTTATCGATGGATTAGTAAGACAGTTTCCCGAACACCCCAGAAGTTTGAAAACTTGGAAAATGTTTGGAGAAACCAAGACGTCTACTCACCCTACGTATAAGTATCATTCGATGACTGAAAATCAATTTTTCATAACTATCAACAAAGATCGAAACTGAACTTGAGAGCTCTTGATAATTTCACTCTTCGTATCCATTCAAAAGACTCGAAGGCTTCGACTAGAAAATTTCGAAAGAACCTCTTTCATCTATATAAGTTCAAAAAAGAGAAACACACAAAGTCTTTAAGAAACTTGGGACAAAAACTATAGGATACTTACCGGCCATGCTAAATTTTTTTTAATCCATTAAAACAAAACTGAATTTTGCATGTAAAGTGAAAAATGTGTTTAATAGTCTACCGGCCACCCTTAAAAACACATGTATATTCTAATCTGCTATCTTGATAAACCGTTAAAACCTTTCACAATTTTTTACGTACTTTAAACGTTCATCATGTTAATTCGAGCCTGTGATAACATCATTTCTAATGCTTTTCTAATTTAAATACATGTCGCGCATACATCAATCCACCAACAAACGCAACAACAAAAATGGGAAACAACTAATAAAATTTAACGGCAAATTAATTACAGTATATACCTCTCTAAATGCATACTCGCATATATTTAGTTTTAGATAATGTAATGTGTATGTAGCACGAACCTTCACTTGCAAAAAAATTATAGTTTTTGGTGTTGACTGTTGCATGGTTGGTTGCATTTAACAAAATAAAACATAAAAATTATTTACATTTGCATATCGCTGCTAACCCTAATGTATATGTAGATATTTATTGCAATTACATGCATACATGTGTAGATATTATAAAATTGACCAATTGATACAATTTCATTGGTCTCTTACAGTTTTTGTTCCTCCATTTTCAATTAAATATGAAAAAAAAGTGCAATTTATTAGACGCATGTGTGTGTGTGTGTGCGCGCATATAAATTGCATTTCGCGTAAATAAACTGCAATTACATATACTGGTTTTATTATATGTGCTGTACATGCAATTTTGTTATGTACTTGCATTTTTATGCGCACACCTGATTGGTTGAACATAAAAAAAAATTTGTAAAATAAACGCAACACAACACAACACATTATAAATGCAATGGAGATATGTATTTTTATTTAATCGAGCGCAAATTAAAAATTTGCCTACCCTATAAGCCAAATTAAAATCAATTGGATCATTAAAAATCAATGAACTTTAAATTTCACATCATTAATTTGTTTTTGAGGATAAGGCCATATGTATATGTGTGGGGGTTTTGTATTTTGGGCGAATTTTTATTTGAAAAGCCACGACCGAAAAATGAGAGGAAAATAAATGTTTTTTTGATAAATCAAATTTAAATTGAAAAATAAGAAAATGAAGAAAATAATTTTGTTTTATACTATTGTACGTTATCATAAAACGTGATCAAAATTTTTCGTCTTGTTCGTTCCGATTGTTTTTTCTGTGTGTGGTTGTGTACCACCATCATGTTGTTGTATTATATAGATTAGAATTTTCAACTTTTACGATTTCTGTTTTTGTAATTTTATCAATGGAAATGAGAAAAATATTAATCGCCTGAATAGAATGGAAGAATTACATAATCAATAATCGCGGATCACTATTATTGACGTTGTCGTTAAGTCTGAACTGTTGTATAAAGCGAAGAAAGAACAATTTGATAGGTAAGTAAGAAGTAACAATTTGATAGGTAAATTGTTCTAGACAGCAAAAACAAAGCTGTTACAACGTCATGAAATCAGAAAAATTACACAAATTAGTTATAAATGTTAAATAGATATTCAATAAGTTTTTAAAACGTTGTGGCAGTGAAAAAAAAACTAATAAGCTTAAGTAGTTATATAAGACATTCCAGCAGGGATTTTGTTATACGCCATAAAGCAAAACAGTCTGGAGAAAAGCAATTTTGCTGTGGTAGTCAACTAAACAAATATGACAGCTATAATACTTTATTTATTTTTTTGTGTAATTTTCAAACATATTTGCATTTAATCAAAATTACTGTTAAAATAACAAAATAGTTAGAAAACAAGTCTAAAAGAAATTTATAAGTAATTTTGGAAATGGAAAAGGGTTTTTCCGGCTATGACTATTTACGGATACAAAAATCCAATATGCTGTGCGGTCTAGTTTTGCGCTTTATGACATAAAATCAAATAAGTCGAATATAATAGCGAACAAACATTTATATAATTATTTATAATTTTATATATTTATTAATTATATTGTAAATAGTGAATAGTGTCCAAATGCTCTGTTTGAGAGGCATCTTGCAATTGGCTAGTACCAGTTGATGCGGATGGGTGTAACGTAACGGTAAGATTTGGTGGGTTTTCCATTATTTTTTTGCGACCATCGATTACATCTTGCACCGAAGGAATATTTGATATACCTTAATTTTAAAAAAATTCATTAAAAAATTAACAAAAATTAACAAAATAATTTGCTTTACTTGCTCTTCGGAAGTGGCTCGTTCTTCTAACCTTTGCATACCCTGTACTGCCAACTGATACTCCGAATATTATAGGTTCTGAGCACCATGAATTATTGGCTTTCTGCTCTGTAACCCTTGATATTTGAGGAACTCTTTGGTGTCCGGTGGATAATGAACCATACTTACCATTATTAAAGATAAAATGTACTGTTTCAGTAATTCCGCGTTAACCTGGCAATAATGTTGAATAACAAATTATAGAAATGCAACTTGATATGCCAATTGGTTTGGAAAATTAAAAACTGCTTAACTCAAAGCAAAATTACTTATCTAACAACGAAACTGCTTAACACACAGCAAAATTTATATGAGCAAACTAAATGTGGATAAAAAAGGAAAACTGTTTAACTCAAAGCAAAATTGTTTAACACACAGCAAAACTGCTTAACACACCGCAGAATCTAAATGTGTACTATGTGTAAATTTATAACTAAAACAATGTTGTTAACCCTCTAGCAGGTATTTCCGCTTTTATAGATGGAGCGCAGGAAACATGAATAATAAATAGAAAATTATTATTTGCTGTTAAAAATATTATAGGTGTATGTGCGTTAACGGTTATTATTTGCGTAATTCAAACAATCAATTAGGAAGACAAATAGTCCAAGTGTACAAGAAATATTATTAGTGTCTTGTTTATTTTTGTCGTTGAAATCAGAGAGTATAAAGATAGAACATTCATAATATTCTGATCTACAGTGCAGTATATTCTTGGTGTGCTTGAGAGGCACTCTTTGAGTATAACACCAAATGTTAACAGTACTTGGGAGGAGTACAAAGAGCTAAGAATGTAAAATGTAGAAAACATCGATACGTCGTATAAGCGATGATAGCTGACATAGCGAGGCAATAGTAAAATAGTTTGCATTGCTCAAAACAGGAAAACGTATCTCGCCTGATTTAACGCAAGTGTGCTAATAAGTTTTAAAAGGCTTCGTTTGCAATTGAGAGATATGTATAAACCAAAGTATCTCACATCGAATAGCTTAGCTTTGCTGAAAGGTGCAACGGACCCTTGTATGTCCTTGGTGCTTTTACAGTTCAACCGGGAATTAGAATTTCAATTAGTGATGTGTTTGTATTATATAATCTTTGTTAATATAGTAATATGTTAGTAATTTTAACCTGAGACAATTTTAGACCTAATTTTTCACATTAAAATTACCCTACCGTAATATTCCTAGTCAGAAAAAATTGCCTGCTAGAGGGTTAAAGTAAATAATATTCCATGCAAAGTCCAACAGCTAAAACGCTTAACACAAAACAATAATGTTTTATGATCAGTGATTTTCTCATTCAAAAGCTAATTAGTTACTTAAAACATTTAATATATTTTGGTTACTTTTTCGTAAGTTCGTAAGACACTTTAGCTGTAATAATATTTAATTTATGACAAATAGTTAAAATGGTTATCTATTACGCTATAGAGCTGTTACATATATTAAAACCATCTTTTAATTTAGATTTTCTTCTCATAAAAATGGCTGCATCATTTATCTGGTTAAAAAAGTTCAACAAAAACAACTTTATCATATGCAAATATAAAAAAAAAACGCCAATCTTCAGCTTTTGGTTGATTACCAGAAGCTTTTTAACAGATTTGGATTTATTTTACAGGAAAAATAAATTTTTCGAAAAAAATTTTGATTTTAATTTAATTATTAATATCAAATATTTTTAAGTCGCGTTTTTCTTTTCTGACCTACTTTTTCAAACTGATCGATGAAATTTGTTTCCCGTGTATTTTTACGATAAAAATTCACAAGCAAAGTCATATTTTACTTGTCAATATTTCATAAAATATTGATGACATTGAAGTATAGAAAACATAATTAAAATGAACATCATTAAAATTGTAGATGCAATTATAGAAATAGGTTTTTACCAATCATTTAGCAACAAATTGTTATTGTTACAGTAATTTTCAAAATAATAGCTCTTTAGTTATTTCTGACTATTTTGCTATTTTGAAACCGATTCCCTTAACTACGTATTTGCTGCTATAACATTAATTTTTCTAATGTAACTATTTTGCGTGAGGCACAGCGAAACTGCAAATATAATTTTTTTGCTATTTGGGAACCTATATTTTTAAATAAATCAAACTGCTGTCTCAAAAGTAATTTACCATTTATTACGAGTTTGCTATTTGACGTTGCTATAACATATCGGTAAGCAAACTACGATTACCATTTTTGCTGCTATTACGTCGACAAACCAACAAACTGACGTTTTTGGTTATTTTTTAAGAAGTTATTATAGCTAAATTGCTGTGAAGTTTAGATGGCACAACGTTCTGATAACACCAAATTGTTACTTGGGATGGCATTCACAAGATCTTCGATTGGTTAATCATAAGAAAAATCAAAAGGCCAATCATTTGTAATATATCTACCCAAAAAAGGAGAAATATCAAATCCCCCCAAACTTTACCCCTAAGAGTTATACAAAGTGTAACAACCCTGAACAAAATTTTCAGTACGAAACCAAACTACCAAAACAATGAACTCAAGGAAAGTTCTTAATTTTGTTCAGGGTTGTTACACTTTGTATAACTCTTGGAGGTAAAGTATCGGGGGATTTGATATTTTTCCTTTTTTGGGTTACAAATGATTGGCCTCTTGATTTTGCTTATGATTAACCAATCGAAGATCTTGTGAATGCCATTTATTACTAATATATTTGTGTATATAAAAAGCCGAAAAAAATCATTTAATATTTAAAACAGACATTCTTTTCTTTTAACTTGAAGTACAAAATTATACAAAGCATTACTTCCCTGTAATATAACTAAAGCATTTATTAAACTTAATAAATTTTTTTAAACATTTCATAATGCAAAGTCGATAGGAGAAATCCGTTTAATCGAGCGTTTGTAGAGTCACATTGGATTTTGAAGCAAACTCAACCACGAATACGATACATGCTTCTAACATCACCAGTAGATGCATGTTCTGCACCTGGATGACTATATGTATGGCGTTAATCACAATTGCAGTATTGTCAACATTTCGTAGTTTTTCAAGGTTAATATCCAGGATCTCTGCATTTTTTGATAGCTGTCGAATAGTATTGCCGATTGAGTTTAATGCTTAATGGTTGTTGTTGAAAAATATTGATACTCGTATATTGGTTGAAATCACCAAAGTGCAACATAATGAAACTTTCAAGTATTTCATTTGTAGGAAAAGCCGAGCGCAGCTGTTAGTCAATCTTGCCTAAAATTCTAAGATGCACCATTGAAAATTCATCAATTATGACGATTTTAATGCCAGCCATATTTTGTTGAAATTGCAGTAACGGATCAGTTTCTCTAAAGTTCATCAGCCGCAGTGCGCTATGTAGGCTTTGCCCGTTTATATTGTTCACACCAGGATCAGTTAAGGCCGGCTTCCCGGTGCCTGCAGCTCCAATAGCCATAGCAATTCATTCTATCATATTGGTTATCAGTGCTCGGTTAACAAATCTCCACCAGAAATATTGTTCTTATATATTCCTCTATTCCTGCCCATGGTAAACGGCTATACAACAACAGCAATAGCTTCTCCTAAAACCATCCAGTCATGTGATTCCAACTGTGCTGCGACAACATCAAGAGATTCACCTGATCTCTCCATGGAGCATTGCAAACGAGTTTTTGTTTGCAATAAAATTCATCAGTTCCAAAGCTTTTACCAAATATGACTTTTGGGATAATTTGCACTACTTTTTCGTTGCTACAACAGCTTCCTGTGGCTGAAACTTGCTAGTAAATTCAACTAGCAACTATGCAGCAACTAATTTATTTGCACTTCGCTTGTCTTCTTCCTACGATGTCTTGTTGTTACAGGAACAAATACTTGGGTCTAAATAAACAGCATAACCAACGGTTTATTTGCGTGGTAAAATCTTTCACCAATATATGCACTACTTGGCAGGCCGACGCACCTCTCTGAGATATGTACTTCATTAATAACTTTAAAGCTTTAGATGAGGAATCATGGTTGCTCATGTTCTATGATTAAAAAGTTCCTTTTGAATTGAAAAGCATACTTTTTGGAAAATTCCGTATCGAAAAGGGTTTTCCTAAATAACAATTGGCTGATCCTTTCGACGTTTGAAATTTGTACTTTTAAGCACTAATCCTGACATTTAAGACAAGTTTTTTTTTGTCAACGGCATCCGGCTGTCCGTTTCCGCCATCCACAAAATCTGGCCTTAGCAATTGTCGGCATCCTGAAATAGTAACGACCTTGTGCAGAATTTTTTACATTTTAGCGGTTGTGGGCGCCCAACATGGGGTCGCTGGAAATTTGTTCCTACAATATTTCACTTATCTGTATAGGCAATTGGGACTAACCCAATAATAAATTATAACGACGATTAAGTATAAAAATAATTTGAGAATTCGAATAAAACTATTGAAAAACCCTAAGACACAATCATTCAATTACAATCTATACATTTCATCTTACACAATACGCATTCCATTTCAAAAATAAAAAGCGAAGCAATAAGAAAATTAATAAATAAAAATTTATAGAAAAATAAAAACTCTGAAAAGATCAGAATTGTATATGTACCGGATATAGGTTACATTCTTTTGAAAATATGTATTATAGATAAAAAAAAAAAAGTTTTCTTCACTAGCGTCTCAACTATGTAGAAGAGACGCGCGCAATCAAGAATATTGTTTCGATTTTTTTTTTTATTATTTTCCTGTATAAAGTTTAAACGCGAAGAGCATCTCATCCACAATCCATCCATCTATTATTTCTTTCTTCCCATAAATTCTAAACATTCTTTTTTAAATGTATGTACTTATATTTGATATTTATTCATGATTCTTATGTTACTTTCTTAAATACAAATACAACAAGGCGCATTAGATCATAAATTCATTAACAAATAAAAAAATCTAACGATAGACGGGGATAGTAAAATATTCCAAAAATTTGTTAAATTTTTTTTTTTCTTTTGTTATGAGAAGAAAGTGTTTAACGGTAATTTTGGGTGGTAAGTAAGTAAAGTATGTTTAAGAAAAGAAATAATTTTTTTTTTTTTAAATTTTGTAAGAAGTTTAAATATGTACACACAGCATACGAATATAAGACCGGGTGTGTTTACGGTAAAATGAAAATAAAAACAAATAAAACAGAAAAAAATATTTTACATTCTTTTACATTGCGGGGCACGATGGCGGCGGCGTCATGGTCTAAGATTCAAGTCACGATTATTTTTTTTATTTTTATTATGAGAAATTTGTTTATTTGATCACATAAATATGTGTCATCGAAGTATGTTATATTTTATGTCACAAAATTGTCCAATTATATATGTATATACGAAACCCTATACGAAAATTTTCTAAAATTATTTCATACCTAAGTTTGCTAACGATTTGGGAGAGCCTCAAGTCAACAGGTAACAAAGACTAAGCATACAATATTTATTTTTGCCCCACCTCGGGCGCCAAAAATGTTCCGATGTTTTCAACTGTATGGTTTTCGATCTGTCTTTCTTTGTTGGTTGGTCCTCGTGTAACACAAACCTTTTAACAAACAAATTGGCTTAGTTTTTATTTTCTGCCAAACAACATTTCAGAGTAGTACTGACAAAATTTTTCTGCGATTTTTTTTGGTCATACAAAAAATCTTGTAACTGTTAGTTATGCTTAGCTTTATAGTAAAACTTATACAAAAGACAAAATATTTTCGGAAGGTTTTTTAATTAAATCAGAACCTTTTTCTTTATAATTCAAAGTAGAAAAAGTTTATTAAAATAAATGCCGGAGTTGATATCTTAGGATCAGGTAAGAGTGATATGCAACTTATGGCCTCTATCAATTTAATACCGTTATACATGATGAAGAATCTCATTTTTCCAGTGGTGACCCCAAAGATAACCTCGTTAAAATAATTTATACATGGTACGCGCATCTGGGAGCCACTCCAACGTTTTTTAAGTGCGTCAAAAAACTTCTTCCTAAGTCGCTTACTAATTGTCCAACATTTACAATATAGTGAGTTTACCAAAAGAATTAACAGTGACCTCGACAAAATCAGGGATTCACATTTCATCGAAGCTTACTAAATTTTAGAATTTCTAGGCAAAATTGTTGAATCCCTTATAGTTTCGAATATGGATGTATGAATAATAAAATTGGAAGGGATCATCCTTTGAAAATCGATCAATAAATCGAAATAATAAAAACGAAAATATCATATCTGCGATTCTATGAATTACGTTGGTCATGCGTCACATGATGGTCATGCGTGACATTAGATATAGAGGTTTATCATAGGACGGAGTTTGTTTTAATATTTTATGTGTGCTTTGGAAATGGCGTTTTCTAAATAATTTTAGATTTGTGTGCTTGTTGGATCATATACTTTGAAATAAAATAACTGAAGGTTTCATCGAAGAATAGCTGTACATCCGCCATTTTGTTTTGTACCGCTTTGTAAAAATTAATTTGTAAAATTCATTAGTTGTGTAATAAAGAACTTTTTTCTGAATTTTGATTTATTTCATTGTCCCGATGACAAAAATTCCCAGAATACGTTTAATTATTTCCGCCGCTAGACTGGCCTAACCCCTTAACAACATCGTAAATATTTTGGCCAGGTTTTATCTTCGCTCTTACATACAAGTTGAACGTGAAGGTATTCACAAGATGCAGCTCTTACTATGCCGAGAGATTTTCTTAATTGTGTCGCCTTCCCAAGCTTTCCCAAGTGTGTCGCCTTCCCAAGTTTCAACGCTTTATGAATACCGTAGTTTTTAAATAGCACAAACATCAGTGTAGTTTTCAGCACACTGGTTGAATTTGAAGCTGAAGTTGACATTAAAGGGTCTCGACTTTTTGGGACACACGATAGATAACAAGACATTCGGAATATCAAGATCTGCCAAGTGAATTGAGGCGACTTGTAATTTTGCTACATCCTCCTTGATTCAACACTTACATAAATTAATCGATCAACTGCTACAGTAGGTTATTCGTAATAACGAAAAATATTTCTCACTATTGGATTCTCATTTAGCTTGCACGTAGACTATAGAATAAAGCTCACATTTTCTAGATACATAGAAGATTTTAATTCATTCTAAGGATCATGCAGATCCAGCAACACTACTTATTTATCGTGCTATGAAATCGATTATAGGGCACTCTTTCTAGCGTATTAACTGAAAAACGCAAAATTGTTGAAATTGTTTCTTCTCTTCCTTATCACACTTATACATTAAGTTATTTTTATAGGGTAAAGCTGCTGAACGTCCACTAAAATCTGGAGGGCTGGAAACTCTTTCCTGCAGCCTTATTCTACAAAAAATAAGATAAGCACTACAATGTGTAAACGATAACGTAATTCGAGGAAAAAACATAAAGTTTACCAGTTTAAACGTTTACACATTATCTTATTTTTTACAGAATAATTTTACACGTTTTTACATATAGTATATGTCAACTTTTTTGTTTGTCTGTATTTCGTATTTTTCCAATTTTTTGATATTTTTGAATAGAATTTGAGGCTGGTGAGGTTATTCGAAATGAATCGAGATATTCGATGGTTGAGTTGCGCTTGAGCTTGAGTTGCAAAATGGTTGAAATTTTCAGATATCAAGAGATTTTCAAAAATTCGCGAAATTTGTCGAGGTTTTCGATGTCATTTATAATTATCGAAAATTTTGTGGTTTTAGAGATTTTTACTTAACCTTCATACTGCTGAGCTTTGATTTGGGTTATAAGTCTTACACATTATTGGAGATATTCATAATCGAGTATATTCTTGATTTTCGAGAGATGATTTTGATTTGCATTAAGTTCTCTAAAAAATTAAAAGTATTAACATTTTTTTACTCGGTTGTTCACCATTTTTGGAGAATATTTCGAAATTGTTCGTCGAGCTTAGCGTTTGATGCTTGCTTAATTTGTGTTCCGCAAGCTTACAGGTAATTCGAGATTATTTAGAGATTTTGTAATTATTTGAGGCTTCCAATACCCTAGAGAAAATTCAGATTTTTCGAGATTTTCGAGTATTAAGTGCTTATGGACTAATGACGGTTAACCCTTAGGTGCTGATTAAATTACTGAAGATGCAAAAGTAGAAGATAGAATTGTTCTAAATTTTAAACAACTAAGATAAAACTTCCTGAACCTCTTTACCACCGCTCAACTGAAGGAACAATTTAAATCAATTTAACTGGTGAAGTTTTTCAGCAGCAAATGACAAATTCAGTTCGTAATATTTTAACTACTGATGTTTCTGGCATGAGAGCCACATCAATTCAAGGCGCACATCAACTTTTATGATCTACTGAACCTCAAGATGCATGTCATCCCTCTTTCAGCCTCTTTGTGATTCCATTATTCTTTCTTAGCTTCACGCTCTCTAACTGAATAGGCTTAGTATAGGATTCAGTGAGATCGTGTTTAGAATGTTTAGTTAGCGTGACTGTTCGTGTAGCGTGTTGTATAGCAAAGAATGGTGAGGCTAGTTTTTGAATTAGGCCTTTTTTTTAACTGATAATTTGTTTTCTGAAAGTTTGTCTTGGGAAGATTTTTCTTTTATTTTGCGAACTTCCAACAAACTCCATGCCGCAACAAGTCCCCTTTTCTATATATGGTGTGGAAATTTATAATGTAGATTCGATACTGCGCTTGAAAGGAGTTTAAATTACCTAAATAGATTAGATCTGTGTGAATAGAGCTGTGTGAATGTCGTGAAGAAGAAAAAATTGTAAGAGAATTTATCTGTATTAGTATGATTCGCTAGTACATAACGCACAGCACATTCTGTATATATAGAATGTAAATTGTGGTATAATCAGTCCAGTCGCCGCGGCCTGATGAGAAGATTGATTTTTTTCATAATCATAAGCTCATCAGTTCGAAACTGGTTTGAATTCTCTTACAATCTTCGGAACGTATTAAAATCATATAAATTAAAAAAGATTAGGTCTCTAAAAATAGTTTTGTTATAGCATTGCCAGACTGCGATTTAATAAATCCGATTTAGCTAAACTCGTTTTAAATAACGGTTAATACACTTAAAGTGTTATTGTTTTCAAAATATTTGTCAAACTAACACACTCCCATTACACCGTTTTGGTCACTAAACTCAAAATAATGCATAAATACCGTAAATCTAACTACGGCTAATCTAGAAAATTCACTAAATCGGATTTATTAAACCGCAGTCTGGCAATGCTATTAGACGATGGCACCATTCTAAAATCCTTTCCACTGCCGTTATGCTTTTTCCAGAAATGAGTCCTGCTAGAGAAGGCGAATGCATCTTCTTCTTGAAATTCTTCATTTGTGTTCCTGTTAAACACTTTGATCCAGATCCCATATTGTATTGTTGCTCCATTTCTTTTACTATAAGTTAGCTATTGTTTTTTGCTAAGTAATTTTAGAAAGTGTTAAAGAAATAATACAACAACCCCAATTGTGTAAAACAAAATATTTAATTTACGATACACCTAAAATCTACATTTCTAATCATTTCTAAACACGCTGACCCATACAAATATACAAAGTTTGAAAAGTTTTAAAACATCTAAAATATTATCTCGCATCCCAAAGATGTTATCGTGGCGCTTAATAATTCAAGCCGAAATAACATAACATCGGTTTACACATATGTGTACCGATTTCGAGACAGCAATAAATCGACGACAAATTATCATAAAAATTTTTAAAATATGAACCCAAACCAAAAAATCAAAAAAAAAAAAATTTAAAAAATAATTCCCATAAAAGGGTGTGCACACCGTCATTAGCCCAACTTGACAAGAAAACAAATATTTTTAAAATCATGACGATGACTGTGTTAAAATAATTTGATTAGAATGTGCGTTGATAACAAATCAAATAATCGTATTCCATTTCTTATTGGTTGGCTACTTATACTTTTTAAACGTAAGTACTCGTACATTAGCGATACATATGTTTTTGATTAACCACATAAGTAAAAAAAGAACAAAATAATTTCCTTATCATTATCATGTACCGTACAAAAAATATACAAAACAAAAAAAAAATGTAATCGTACGACTATAATCACTGTTACAAAATTAAAATTCTACACACTTCATCAACCGCGCACATTATATGACAGTAGCGTGATATTTTGTGTAAACTAGCGTGCTAGTATCATGACAGTATGGTGAAACTAGCACTATAGTGGGGTACAAATATTATAAAAAAAAAAAACTTTTGGTTTCAATGGAATTTGTAGATTTCTTTTTTTAGGTTATGGTTTATTTTTTTTTTATTTTTTTGAGAACCAAAAAATAAAAATAAATTATTGCTGTTTGTGTTTGGATAGAGTTCAGTACATATTTTATCATAATATACCGCATATTGGAATTCTGAGTCGAGATTGCAGCATTTTTCTATAAAATTATGTCACTAATTAGAAATTTGTTTATTTTCTAATTTGATGATTTTTGTGTGTTAATCTAATTAGCCTAATTCAAATACGAATATGTGCGAATGTGATGATTTGCGAAAAAAAAAACTGTGCCACCCCACTAAGTAGTATGATATTTATGGTGCACGAATTGGAATTATAGCAATTTACTTGGTGAGAATTAGTTGAAACCGTAAAACAGCATGAGCGTAACCACATTAATACGAAACATGTACAAACTACTTTGTACATTACAAAATCAGTGTTACTACGTATAAGGAAAGATTTTATTAAAAAATCATTACAACTATAATGAAAAATCGTATTGTTTGTTGCTCAGTTACGTCTTCGCCTCTTTCAGCCGTTATACAAGAAACCACGTGTCGTGACATTGAGGTTAAGTTAAATAAACTAGAAGATTTTCGGAAAGAAGTTTTTAGACCAAGAACGCATATTTTTACAAAAATGTATTTGAATGGACGCAAGGCAAAAGTAACCATAAATCAAGAATTTCCATAAATAGAAGAATTCTTAGAAATCTGAACATAAACCAAATGTATAGTTCGTCTCCTCTCGAATTATCGACAATTATATAGGGTGTGACAAACTGGATGGACGTGATAAACAAACACAATCTTGAATTGGTCAATCCTGATCCTGCTTACCACATCCCAAGCAGCAAAGGCATTTTGCTTGAAGGATATTTGTACATATGTATGTATACCTGCAGACTATTAAAAATATACTTGACGTTGGAAAAAGTTTCACAAGCACCCTATGAAAAGCCTTTCGCAGAAACACTTTTCCTTAAAAACAATTCCGCAAGGATGAAACAATGTAAAATGAGCAGCAATCAACTGTTTAATTGCTATGGAGCGTGAATTTCTCAAGTATCAGAACGATAAACGACAAACTTTTAGTTGGTTTGACCAAATCCGGTAATACAAATTGCATACTGCATACTATATGTCGGTTCACTATTTTCGTAGACTGTATAACTTGTTGCTTGTAGAATTAGTTTTTGTAGATTTTGTTTTGTAATTTTTATGGAAATCTGGATAATCGTGCTGATATTTGGTGTTGAGTTTCATCTGAGCTTTCTGAAGAAATTGGCAGAAAACAGAGTTTATGTATCGGACGTTTGAATTCGTTATTGCCGGATTTTAAAGTAAACACTCTGACCAAACCATCGGAACCGGAATGAATCTCTATGACCCTTTTTGTGTTTGATTAAGACAACATCGATTGTCTGGAATGGTGATTTTCTGGTCCGCGATTTGGACCTTTTTTGCAGCGAGGTGAGATATTCTGTCTGCCACCTTTTCCAAACGTGTTGACCACGACCATTGGATCACGAATAAAGCGGTGTGCCATTCCTCGAAACTTTTGTATTGCCAAAACTAAAGAGTTGCATAATTGTTGGAGTGACTCCTTAAAAGGAAGTTTGACGATGAATCGGTCTTCTGAGTTCCTTTGCAGATTTTTGGAGAAATGATTTCGCAAAAGGATTCCTCTAGTGAGAGAATCTTTCGTTCATAGTCAACAGACTTTAACTCCCAGAATCTCCTTAAACTTTGGTCAATGACTCAATGTTAACCACTTCCATTCCAATATTTGACTGAGTTGACAAGGAAACTATAGCTGGTGGTCTTTGGGGGGACTGGATTGTCTCGATACTATACAATCGAATACGGTGTCCTGCAGAAAAGATTCATTAGCACTGCTTTTGATCTGACCATTTTTGGTAAAACTGAAGAAATAGGCAGCTCCTATTAGCAAATCAATGGTTTCTCTTATTGGGCTTATTACGGCTAATTTGATTCCTGCGAATAATTTCGGATCGATGTTGAAATATTTACGTTGTGGGGGTATTGGACTTGTAATTTTAGATAATACAAGCACCTCGATGCAGAGCCAAACGGAAAGTTTCGGTCGATTGTTTACTGTAACTACACCTTTCGATATCCCACAGTTAGTCTGAACTAAGCCATTAATTGAAACTCGTGCGTTCTACTTTTTTAACTGAAGGCGTTTGAGTCCAACAAGGCTCCACAGGGCATCATTCTTCTTAAGTTGTCGACAGCAATTACGATTGCAGTTGGAAGGATGTCAGCGATTCAGTTGAAGCTTCCTCCTGATGTAATATAATGTCATGCTTTTCGCCACATTTTTGGCAACGACGTTTCGATAGACACTTGAATATAGTTATACCTTTTGATGAACCGCTTACGTTCTTCTACATTGAAAGAATTAAAATCTTGAAATAAATTGAAATCTGGAGTGCTTTGTCCTGGCACATTGCTGCTTCTGATTCAGCCGAAGAAACGTGACTTTGTACTTCATTTTAAGGAATAACCTCGCTTCGAGAAAATCAACAACTCAGAAACTTCGTCAGAGGTGTCTAGTAAACGTCTTATGTTATTTGCATTGGAATTGTTGATCGATGGATGTTCGACGAAGTTTCGCGCTTCAGCTTAGTAAGGGCGCCAATGTAATTGCCCTCAGTGACAGTTATATGTCAGAATAATAAAGCAGCTTCTCCCCCAAAGAAGTCCTTTCAAATACTTGATCGAGATTTTTTGATCGAATCAAATTATTTAGGGAGGAAACGGCGGTATAATAATTTTCCTCGTAAGTCAAATCACTCTCTTCTTCAAGATTGGTAGTAAAGATACAAAGCTCCAGCTCAGTAAATCCTCCATTAACTCTCAACTCGTTGTAACCGTGTAGTTAATTCAACTACGCTTGTATTTGAACGGTCTTCTCGTGCGTATTTAACCAAATTTATCAATTTACCTTAATTGGTACTACGTTGTCTTTTGAGACAAGCAACAAGTTAGAATGTTGTAGATGATTTCGTATTTTAAATCACTAAAGACTATTTATTTCAAGATAATAAGTTCACACACATGCACATGAGTCAAAAATAATTTACCACTTGTTAATTTTTGGAAGGTTCTGGTGATCAACGTAATTAAGGTAAATATTAAATTGCATGGCTATTTATCCTGATGTGGCAAAATTTCCTGTATGCAACCCTCAAATGCTGCTCAATATGCTTAAAATCCAGTTCGAAGGACAAATGTTGGGGTGTAGCCGAAATGGTTGATGAAAATTATTCAAAATTGCTAAGTAATTCGCAGCTGCGTTAGGTATATGTCTCAAGTTGGTATATGTCTCAAGTTTTGGGTTTTAAATTTTAATTTAATGATTTAATTATGATGTAATTTTAGATTGTGGAATAGAACTGTAAGATAGGTGCCTGTTCAATAAGCTAAGTGTTTTAATTTACAATTAATTTAAAAATATGAATTATGGTTTATCTGTTTGTGGTGTCTGTTGCTGGACAAATAATTTTCAGCTATTCAAAAAAACTGTGGCGCTCCATTTTTAGCTGTCTGCAACTTACCTACACCAGATTACTGCAGGCTCTAAGTCAAGCTGTACAATAAGTTGTTATACAGCAAAACGTAAATTTTACATAGACGAATGCCATTCTTGTCATGGCAATCCAGGAATTTTCAGAAATGTTAACCAGAGTTAAATTCAATTAGTCAGGTTTATTGAAGACATTTCCAACAAAACAGTATCATCCAAGTGAGAAATTCTTGTTTCGTTTTATTGAAAATAGACAGTATATTAAAGTTTTGAGAATATCCCTTACGACGCTTCCTTAATGAGTGAACTAAACTGGCCTCCTACATTTTAAGTCAAGAATCGGGAGAGCTCACATTCCAATCACCAACTGATACTTTTTTCTATTCCTTTTGCAATTTAACTGAAACTCAAAATTTTGCAGCATGTATTGAGTACCTAATCCCCTTTTGATATTAAAGTAATATCAGTAAAGATTCAGAGAAGCAGACCTAACCCTTATTCGGGCTGAGACTTTGTCACACGATAACTGAAAGAAAATGGCTATTTTCTTCTGTGGCTTTAGCAGCTTGACAACTGGGCTGAAGTGAACGTTCTAGCTAACCGTTCATAAATATTATTTGGGTTTATCCACTATCTAGGGAGGCCAGAAGGTCTCTTTAAAAGAGAATATATTCTCTTTCTTCACCCCGATCTTTTTTACTCTTTCCTTTATTTTAATGTTCTCTTTGGTAATCGTCTATATTTATCGTTATACAACTCACTATACAATTTGCGGTACATACTACGGTTTTACTACCGTACCGTACCGTTAGCTAACAAGGGAAAATTTGACTTAGAACAACAACACCTATAGAATCGAAAAAGATGAGTAATAAGGTGAGGAAAATGTCCAAATTCACTCAACTCGTTTTTAGTGTTTGAATTTTCAAAATTGAGCTGACAATGTTTCAGTTGTGGGGGGAACCTGGGCTTCCTTGGGCACATTTTAGTTTCCGCTCCACAAATTGTACGTCAAAGCGCACATTAAAAATGTGCGAACCATGGCGCGAAGAAAATATTTCCTATTGATTCAATTCTTTGATTTAAAAGCAGGAATAAATACAAAACTGACATATTTCGATAAATTACCAAATGAGACAGCTGAAAATACCACAAATTTAATAGTAAAATCTCTTAACAAATACAAGAAATTAGACAAATGTGTTGCATTTTCTGCTGATAATTGCAATAACAATTTCGGAGGGATTAATCGATCAACAGATAATATAATTTAATAGGATTGGCTTCTCAGTATATTTAATTCAAAATGCAGCAAAACATGGTCTCGAAGCCTGGTCTTTTGATATTGACGAATTGGCGCCTAAAATCTATAGTTGTTTTGCAAGTAAGAACAGAAAGCCTAAAGTGTTTTTGTTATTTTCCTCGAATAGAATACAGGAGTTTATTAAAATATTCTAGAACTCGATGGTTGTCTTTGTAACCGGTTGTTTATCGCATTTTGCAAGTATTTGAGGGATTCAAATCATATTTCTTATCGAAAACTTTACCTTATCAATCAACGTGAATATCGTCGAGCTTCAAATGCAACTTTGTCAGATTAGTACATCCACAAATAAGAACAAAGGATTTTTCAATAAAACAAGTTTCATCGAATTATTTTGTTCAAAAACTTGAAGGAAGTAAAGAAATAAAAAGTAAGGTTTTCTAAAAATGTATATTAGCCATTTTCAAAATATCTACATAGGCTCTGCCTTCAAAAAAAATCTCGGAATTTTTCAAATAACACGAGAATTACCAAAACAGAAATGCGGTGGAGAGCAACTATCCCAAATTCACGAAAAACAAATTCAGCTCGGTCATTAAATTTATATAAGCAATTTAAATAAGTTGCAATCTCACTACTGTTGTAACTCGAATGTAAAGCGACAGTGCCTAGCCAGTGATTTTAAGCGTTCGGCTTGTATTTTTTAAAACACAAATACAAAATGGAATTGACAGAATTGATTTATATATTGACTTATTAATTTACATAAATTTTGGTACACCCTATTTTGAGCATATGAGCTCATTCACAGTAGAGTGTACCAAAAGTGTAACAAAATTGGCTTGTTGGTTCAGCAATTTTGGTTAACGCCAATTCCGGAACATCACCATTCACCTGAGTCTCTGTCAGAAGCCCAAAATCATGAGAAAACATCATTCACACGAAGAAGATTTTCTTAATCGGCTGCCCAACTAGCTCGTAAATATCCTCGACTTTTGATCAAAATTCCACAAATCAATAAAATTCTGAAAACTGAGTAAAAATCGAAAATTTGCCGGATACCAGTTCTCAAATTTAAATTCTTCCATTCGGCAAATAATCAGCCCTCATCCAGAAAAGCTGCATGCTTTTTACTTTTTTCCAACGCTTGTTTCTATTCTTCATTTTATTCGGTTGAGCAGCACCGATCATTGGATCGGTCGTAGCATTTCGGCATTTTAGTTTAAAAAAAAAATATATACAACCGACTGACTCGAAAGTCAAAGCCTAAATCGAAGATATCAACAAAAATCATCATTACGGAAAACCGCAGTCCTATACAATAAAAAAACGAAACGAAACGAAAACTTTATGCCTAGCAATTAAGAAAAACTTATTGAAAACGAAACGGGCTGGAACGAAACGAATGCTATATGTGCCTCAGCCTTTACTCTGTTAAATAAGACTTTTTTCGCAACATTTTCGTTTCAAAAAGTACGTATAGCGGTTCCTCTCCATCAACCGACGTACTCATATGATGAAAGGGTTTATGTTTGAAGGAAATTATTAAAAATTCAACCACCACAATCTTGGGATAACACATTTTGTTTCAATTGGAATGAAGAAAAACAATCAAAAGGAGCAAAAAAAAGTATCGGCAGTTTACCACCAATTGAACTTTCGAAGATACTATCAATTCCATGAAAATGGCTAAACAATTCCACAAAATATATTAGAAGGTTGGGAATAATTTTTTCGGCACATGGACCCTCGTTTATACCTCCCAACAGAGTTTTTGGACGTATCGAGAAGGCCGTTACAGCAGAGTTCCAGAAGCAAAGAAAGAAGCAGAGAAAGTGTCCAAACCGTTTACTAATGTAAAAAATGTATTTTTCATATAAAACAAAGTAACCAAATCATCTCCAAGGGAAAGTCAACTTTAAGGCAGAACTACCTAGGCAACCTCGAATCAATTTTTAAACGATTTCATACCCCAAATGATATTGCGCCAGCAGAAGTATCGTAAACGAAAATTCTGCAGTGGTAAAGATGTCAATCGATTACTAGAATAACCAATTGATTTTTTCGGCTTTTTATAAACAAATATATTAATTGTTCATGACATTCCCCATATTTTCGATTTGGTAAATCAGAAAAATAAAGAGGCCAATCACTCATAACATATCTACTGAAAAATGTAGAAATATCGTATGGTCTGAAAATGATGACTTCAGCCCAGCTGCAATTACTGAAGAGGTGCGCCAATGTTTAACAAACCAGAAAAACCAAACAAAAATTGAAGTAAACAGTTTTTAATTCCGCAACATTAATGGTAGCAGCCAAATTACAAGAATGCAATCAAATCGAGTTTTATAAAATCTATTCGAAAAAAGATGAGGCCGCACATTGATGACTGCTGGAATAACCGTACGTGTCAGGGTCATTCTACCATGCGTTATGTTATCATTTCTAAGAAATAATTTCATACAAGTTCAATATTCTTTCTAATTTTATTATACTATAAACGTTTAATCAATTCCAATCGCATACTTACATATTTCATTCATAAAAACAACTTCAAATTTTTGTTTCTTTCTATTTTGATTTGAAACCGAATAATAAAACGAAAACTATTAAAAAAAAAAACTAAAACCCATTGACATTTAAATATTTTGTGTGCATATTGTATTGTAGACTCAAGAGAGATGCCTATAAATTATAAAATTTAATCAATAACTTATCACTAAGGAAATACGTTAACGATAAGAAACTATCGAAAGCGATAACCGTGTTGTCGCCAAGCAATCTAATACGCCCGACATGTACGATTCTTACTCTACAAAAAAAGTTAACACCGAAAAATTGCAGAACACGCAAACAGAGGGAAAGATGAAGATTTTTTTTTTTTTTACAACAATTCGAAAACTAATCTTTCTGAGAACTAATTCAAATTCATAAACCGAATTCCATATACCGTTTAGAAATTTAAAACCATTTATTTTCTAAAAATTTATTTATTTTTATCTATTATCAAATTGTATGTGGTCTTTACATATATGAGCTATAATAAATAGTTAAGACAAACCGAAAAAAAAAATAAAATAAAATAAAATAAAATTAACGATACTGTTGGACACGATGGAAGAAATATCTCACAATCAATAGGTGAATAACTCCCAAAATATTACATGTAGATATTATTTAACGCAATCCCTGACAAGTGGTACCAAAATAATTGTTGTACAAAATTTTTTTTCTCATCCCGTAATTATAAATGTTTACAAGAATATGCGATAAGTGTCACCTCCACTAGAACTGAATCAGTTTACGAGATCATTTAGACACTGTAACTCGTAAATAATGTGTACACCGCCAATCAGACTGTTAACCAACTTCTTCAACTTATTTATTTCGTTAAAGACACCAAAGTAGAGTTTTTTTGTTGTTTTGTGTTGTTTTCATTTCAACCTAACAAACAAAAAAATGTTAAAAGTAAAAATAAAACGAAACCAAGAAACTATCAATGGAATGTCTTAATTTATTTTATTTTTTTGTTCTGTATGTTCAAGAAGAAATCACAATAACAAAAATAGTAAATTGAAATTCTTAGAACTTCTAAATAAACCAAAACAACAACATATAGGTAATATTAACACAAATAACAAAAAAAACTTGAATGAAACTATCTATGTGGAGAGAGAAACGGACAACTATGCGCAATCGAAATAGGTAAAACACTAAATCACACGTAAATGCGTTTATCTTCATACCTTACTCTCGTATAGTAACGTAAAACTATTTATTATTATTTACTTTATATGCGTGATTAATAAATTACCTCGATGCGTTTGTCTTAAAATGCTCTCTATAAGATACACTTACTAATACGTCGCATTCACACTTCACTACAAAAAAAAAACAAAAAAAAAAACGAGTATTAAATTGGATGGCGCACATGCTTGAATGCCACCACCAAAGTAATCGGTTTTTTCTTTTATTTTTAACAACGATTGACGACGCATGAAAAGGGAATTCGTTGTTTTTTTTTGTTTTGTTCGTTTTGTTTTTATGTTAAGCACTTTATTCTAGTTAGATTCAATGATTGATTTGCTTTGAAATAATGATATGCAGGATAGTAGAGAAAATTAGTTTGGACTTTTAAGATTTATTATACATCATTTATATACAATAAATTAATTGAAACAATAAAGTTATAAAATTGTTTAACATCTAATTAAACCGGACCCAATTCTTACTGATTCCCAAAAATGCTCAAGTGAACTATTCCAGAGGTGCGTATAAATGAAATTGCTTGTGACTTCGATAAAACTTTACGGAGGATTTGGTAAGAAAATTAAACCAAAACCCGTTTTATTCAACGAAGAAGAATTTTGGTAGTCTCATTCTAAGAAACCAACAGTTATCGCAGAGGATGGTATATGTATTGTGACAATGTCATTTAAGGAAAACAAGTTGAAATTAGGGGAGTATAATTATCGGAATCCGATGAATGCATAGCTTGGAATGACGATTGCAAAGGGACTGCGCTATTTCAAGAAGTATTCATTTCGCAGTGTCAATGGCATCGCAAGCAAACTGAGCGACTTCTACACTGATGGTGTATTATCAACTGTGGGTACTGTCTTACGAGTAAAGAACCTTACGGAACACTAGTTTCACATCCAAGTAAATTGGATGAGTTTAACTTGGGCAGTTTAACTTTAGACGAGAATTCGAATTATCCAAATTTGATTAAAGAATGCAGAGAGTACAACAAATTTATTAGAATAATTAATTACACTCAGAGATTTCCCAATAATTGTATGACGCCATGTCAGAGACAAGAACCGACCGTTCATTCCGACAAAATTAGTGTATTACGTGCAGGAAGAGTAAAAATTTCAAATGTCTCTTAAATGACACCAAACGTCCTATGGTAATGAAGAAGCACATCATACAAACCAAATTCCAGTTCGAACGTTCGAACGTTGAAAAATAATCAAGCAGCCTGAATTTAGTTGAAAAATAAACATAAACTGAGGGTAAATAGACTGATTTGTATGTATTACTATGTATGTACATATACGTACGTAGTTACGTACCGAAGATAATTTGGTTTGTGAACCTACAATTACAGTACAACATTCTGGAATTTGCGGCAATTTTATTGTACACTGGGAGCCAAACGAATATTTACTTATTTTTATAGTTTACGTTTTTGAAATAAGTTATACAATTGATAAATTAAAATTTGAATTTACTTGAGACATTTGAAATTGCACTAGATCATTCACACTGTCACATTCAAATAGAAATGCTTTTGGACCGAATTGAAAATAGCTGTGATTCTCAGAAATTTTCCGGAAGAAATTTGTGTTATTGTATCAAATTGATTCTAGTTCACATAATTAAAATAGCATTAAGAATAATTCTAACAATATGCTTCTAATAATTTAATGAATTCTGGTGCAGTATTAGCACCACCCCAACAAACTAGGTCGCGTATGATAATTACGAGTCCACTAGAGCAAAATATACAATTTTTAAAACTGGAGTCGGATATGGTGCACAACGAGATGCTTACGAAGGTCATCGAAGTGGTATCTTAAATCATATAGTGTTATCCATAGGTAGTCCCAAGTATTTAAAAGATTTAACGAATTCAATTTTATCACATATATCGACGCAAACAATTTGGTCACAATTATGAACGTGGTAAAGAATATTAGGGTATACAAAAAAAGCATCGCTAATCATAAAAATATTCTTTTAATTTTTGCACTTAGAAACGTTGTATGCGCAAAGCACCAGATTTCCAGGAGGTTTAAATCCAATTGCATATGTTGAGTAATAATGTTATACTTTCAATATATCAATCGATATATCAATCAAATAAGCACCAGGTCTTCCACGAAAGCAATCAGCAATTTAAAAAATTGAATTCAACTATATCAAAACCAGCAATGGACCTAACACTGAACCTTGCGGAACTCCATCGCTTAACATTTTAGGCCGACTCATAATGCCTTGAATCTTAACAACCTGGGATTTGGCGGATATGTATGAACAGAACCAAACCAAAGTGAAACCCAGCATAAAAATGCTTTTTCAATAGAACTTTTTCTTAGTAAACTTTGCCTCTGAATTTTCTGAAGCCAAATCTGCTGTTATGTAACTAATCGGCGCTGTCCAAAAAGCTAGTAACCCTGGAATGGATGAGCTTCTCAATATTTTTACCAAATACAGAAAGCAACGAGATTTGGTCTATATAGTTTGAAAGATCGTCGCCATTTTTAAAAATTGGAATAACAACAGTCACTTTTAATTTAGAAGGGTAAGCGCCGGTAGAAAAACTTAAATTTACTAAGTGTGAAAAAACATCAACAAGTTGCTAATCATATAATTTCCAGACAAATGCGTTGTTTTAAGATATTACATTTAGAATTTCAAGCGGGAAAGTTTCTAAGAACGCACCCGATTTTAATTCAGAATCACCGTAAATGAGATTAATGCAGGGTTAATGATTGTTAACAAATCAGTCATTAGCAATTTCCTCAATTTAGACGTTTGACCTTTCTTTGTTTAAAATTATCCGTTGGTACAAAATGCGATAGGAAGATCTATTCACTTAGTTCGACTGTATGGAAACTATTTAGATTATTTCTAGACCCAATCAAAACATTGCGTCGAGACGGTCTCCGCTTGATTGTCATATTTGGCATTACCGTTCATGAACTATGAGTAAAGATATCCGTTAATTCACCAAGTGTAGTGATTAATTCAGAAAAATTCTCAACATTCAATTGCGTACCTTTTTCAATGCAAGTATACCACGCATAAATTTATCGTTTTTAGAGTTGTTGGATTATTTAACCCCGTTGCTGATGACATCGAGACAGACGAAGAGTGGAATGCCATACGACAAACGTCATAAAATTTAATGCAGGAGTTCTCTGTTTGACGCGCTGGTGGATCCCGCTAACTGAATTTTAAGTCCATATGGGATTATCGCTTTGTACAGTGAAACATTATTAGCTAATAACAGCTGATAATTTCTTGGCATCAGCCAATGAGTTTTGGAAAATGTATTGTAATTTTTAATTGGTTGCGGTTTGCATCAATATGATTTTCCATGCCAGCTTCTAATCAAGTGCAAACCAAAGTATTTGACCATCGTTTGTTGAGGAATATTTATATCGTTTAATGCCACTGGTGGGCAAGTGCGTTTGTTCAGCGTTATTGTAACTTTTTTCTTCTTAGATAAACCATCATCACAAAAATTGAGGGAGAAAGCGAGAAAAGTTTGTCGAAAGGAAAGAAGTACTCCTTTGAGAAACCCTTCTATACGTTAGCTCAAAGGAGGTACGCAAATATTAAGAATGATCGAGAGAATAATACTGTACCACAGTAACTGGAAACAATGCTTGTGGAAACGTCGATTAAGTGGGGACAAAGACTGTGATTTGTGTGAAAGTGCATATCTGATATACACTCCCTAGATTGTTGTGCTATGTAGCACGTCCACTTATACCAAAAGCTAGGTATATTTCACCAAATGATTAGATACGCTTTCATCTTAACATTACAATAATAAGAGGCACTAATTTTTATTGAATGCAAAAAATAAGTTAAGTAAGAGGCCCAAGTATTTGGGGGTTATTTGCACGTTGAAAAAAATGTTAATTAAAACGAAGTATTAAAATAAAAACCTTTTTAAGGTTTTATTAATTTGTGTTAAACCTCAGAAATCCAATTTTTCTCAGAAAATTTTCCATAAATTATACTGTTATAATTCACGTACATTAAAATCTAGAACAAATCTCAATCTGCTTTACTATTGCTCTTCTTTGACTTTGCGCAACAATTGCAGAAAATTCATTCATTCAACAATACATTTACCTGATCTCAAAAATTCCCCAACAATGACAAAACGTAATGCCCAAAATATACGAGGAATTTTTCATGTACCTAAACTCACTCAGTCGCATTATAATTCGCATTTAAGAAAAATGCTTATTACCGATCCAATATATTCACATACCTCTCAGACTCGTTTAGACGATAACGGTCTGCATTATCGCATCAAGACAATTGTATAAGCAATTGTTTTCAATACCTATAGAAGTAAATTTCTTTTCAGATAGTAATCAATTCTCAACTAGATCGGACTCTGCTTCAAATTTCAAAAGAGAGTTAGTTATTAAAAGTATCGTAGACCACAAAATAAAATTAACAAAGCGTGACTGTCTTTGATATTAAAATGCAAAGTAACTTTGTACACCGCAATTGTATTTTTGTAGTATCCATATCGATTATTTATTTCATACCACTAAATAACAGCTCCATTTCTTATCAACAGGCTCTCTTGTTTACATAAAAAATTCGGCGCCATTTTAAATACGTTATCTATATATAAGAAGTTCGATTTGTTAGACAGAGATATTTTAAGAACTTCGAATAAATTATTGGTATGCAAAACATTAAAGTCCTCAATATCCTATTCTACAGTTACCAAAAATCTACCTTGAGTCTCGCCATACAACGCCTATATATCCTTGTATCATATAACAAAATGAAAATTACAAAAATTGCTCCTTATCAATCAATAAATCAAATATTTTCGAAACATTGTTGTTGTTGTCAATTTAGTATTGTTGTTGTTGTCAATCGTTGTTGTTGTCATCCATTGTTATTCAGCTTTTCCATCAAAATTAAGTAAATCCCATCAAATTTTCCTATTGGTTTTAGTTAGAAATAATTTAAAGTTTCGAGTAAAATATCTAGGACTACAAAAATTTGGAGTCCTGTTTGAAATTCAGGCACTAAAATTTTTAAAATCTGTCAAAAGAAGTATTTGATCGATTGAAGTTAATGTAAATAGCGGTACAACTAAAATCCATTACTACATTTTTAACATTAAGGATCCTTAATTTCAAGAAGGACTTTTTTGACTTACTGTGCGAATTTCATCATTTCTGTGAATTGTTTTTTTTGTTTTTCGTATGGAGATGTGGAGTAAGTTTCTAGTATTAAAGGAGAATTTTATTCTAAATTTATTTATGTTCTTTAAATAACACTAGATTTAAAATTTTAATATTTTAGTAATCGGTTACTGGGTATATCGGTTTATTGATCCGTTAGGAGAATGCGCCTTTATATTTTTCGAACGCTCGAACACTCTCTTGAAGTTCCGTGTGTGTTGGCAGCAGTCTGTGGCAATTATACAAATAGTAACATAAGTCAAGCTATGCCTTTTACTTAAAATTTAATTTTAATCTTATACACTTCTATCAACAGATTTACTGAAATAAAAGCAAATGCCAAAATAGAGAAAGCTGGGAACGAACGGAAGCTTAACTATATTATAAAGCAATGTAACAAATCGCCAATAAGCTGCGAATACACATAATTTTACCAGAAAATTCATGTTGTTGCTTCAAATACAAGTATGATACGTTTTTCCAGTGGCTTGCGTTAAATCGCACTAATTTTTTTAACAATTTTAACATAAAATATTTAAAAATTGATTTACTTTGCTAGCTACTTTGGAAAAACAAATTCTTATTTTAGTTTTAAAACCTAATTTCCATTAGAGAGGTTTATTGTTTTCTTAAAAACAACCAAATATTTTTAAGACCAAATATACATAATAGCGTACATATTAGACCGCCCCTTAACTGCTGAAGGCGGTTCTGTTTGGAAAATAATAATCGGTTAATGTGCATCGATCCGATATTAAACGAGCTTTAAATTTAGTTAATAATTCATTAAATTTTATTTTATTGCGTACTCCATCCAAATTTCAATTTCAACTGCTGCGTGTTACTCGAGAATTCGAAATGCTTTACATAATCGCGTTTTACCGTAATTTGGAAAAATTCTCGAAACTCGTAATATTTTCATAATCGATTGCATAGGAGTCTCAATTTTTGGATTTGCTGTTTTTTTTAAAGTTTAATTTTACACATTTTAGAACGATTGTAGCACTAATATGGTACTACCAGAACAAAATTGACCTCAATTTGGCAATTGCGTGGCTAAATTTTCGTTTCCTGGATTTTTTTTTTGCTAGAATATTTCTGTTCTTGTCTGCTTAAGATTGAAATTTTTCATTCGGGAATATTCGTTTTTAAAGGATATCGATATTATGTCACCTCAATTCCATAATGTAGTATCTGACATTTTTTCATAAAATGAGTTATATATTAATTCCCACTAAGCGCTAGATAATCGTATCTAACAGCCAAAGTGAGAAAATTTTGCGGACCCATAATAGTATCGGGCATTTACAACTAAATAGCACAACGTTTTACAGAAGTGTTTGCTTAATTTTCTATACAATTAAATGGAAATGAGATTTTAAGTGTTACCAAAACAAAAATATGAAATATACAGTTTTGTGGCACAGGATTTTTAGTTTAATAACGTATTTCTTAGTGACAGTAATGTTGTGATGTGATTATTGTGATTTTTTATTCAATTATATTAAATAAGTGGAGTAATTACATTTAAAAAAAATTTTAAAAACGTTCAATAAAATGGTAAAGGATTTAGTTGTGTAATACGTTATAGCAGTGTAGTCTAATATAAATAATTCGCTTTATTTTAGGATCACGAGTGTACTTTAAGTAGTGATTTAGAATCAAACGGTATTGGCGAGTCGTTTGTTTTAGAATCAAATGGTTTAGACAATACTATTATGCCGGACGGTATTAACTGTTTCGTAATTGAAATTCCGTATGTTGAAGCTTCACAAAATGTGGTCTTAGATGAAGTTGCCGAATTTATAGTAATTGACGAACTAGTAGACAGCGTGGCAGAACAGTTTGAAAATATTGTCAATATTAGCAGCAACATCAAACCGGATTTCACACCTATTGTTGAAGAAACAGACGATAGTGATAATCAAGAAAATGTAATCCGAGATGAAATCATAAAAATCATCGCTCGAAAGAGACTTCGAAATCTGAAAAGATGGAAACAAAATATTCGAAAAGTAAAGTATCAAGCGGGCGAAAAACACGTAAACTCTGCCGGGAAATTGGTTAGCAAGAAGGAAGTGGCAAATAAAAAGGATTGTTGGAAGGATTCGAAATTAAAGTGTAGCACTAAACTTAATGAAAATGATCGAAACAAAATTTTTCTTAGTTATTATAAGTTAGACCAGGGCCGAAAGTATCAAATATACTAAAAAATCGGAAATAGCCAGAAAAATCAAAATACAAACAACTAAACGGCAATACTATATACTTTCAAATATTTTTTGAAGTTAAGGACCAATTTATTCAAGTATGTAAGGAATATTTCCTCGGTACGCTTTCTATAAGCCAAACTCCAATTTACACGGCACATTCAAAAAAAAAAATTAACTGGTGTTGTAGAACCATCGAAAAGAGGGACACAGAATAAAAATCGAAATTTCAGATGATGACAAAGCTTTCATTATTAAACATATCTCATCGTTCCCCATAGTGGAATCACATTATCGCCCATCTTTAACGAGCAAGCAATATTTGGATTCAAACCTGAATATCAGTAAAATGTACGATTTATATAAAATTAAATGTGAAGAGGAGAATATAACCACACAGAAACCCAGCTATTATCGAATCATTTTCTGTACTAAATTTAATTTTGATTTTCACAAACCACGATCAGACCGCTGTGCACCATGTGAAATTTACACTGTTGCAAAGAGGAATAATAAATTGACCACAGAAATACAATCTACTCTAGACCAACACAACAAAATTAAGCAACTTATGTACGAAACTAGGAAGTTGGACAAAGTGACGGACATTCCAATTTTATGTTTTGATTTACAAAATGTGTTAACAATCCCAAAAACTGAAGTTGGGCCAGCATATTATTTATCTAAGTTAAATATGTATAACCTAACAGCTCATCTTTCGTCCACAAGGCAAGTTTACTGTTGTATTTGGACGGAATGTACTGGAGGAAGGTAAGGTAGTGGCATCGCATCAGCATTTTATCAAATTCTTGAAAGGGTTTTTGAAATATCACCGTTTACTAGTCTTGTAACCTGTACATTGCGGCCGCAATCCTTTACTTTATAAATGCGCACCCTAAAATTGAAGAAATTACGATGAAATATTCTGTGCCAGGACAGAGTGCCATTCAAGAAGTTGACAACATCCATTCTCAAATTGAAAAAGTTTTGAGAAAATCACCAATGTCGCTGATTCGTCTTCTGAAGCTGGTAAATCGAAAAAGACCTTTCTCGATAATCCAGATGAAACCGCGAGATTTCAAAGACTTCGCTGAATTTTCGAAAGCAAATTATAATTTCAAGGACATACCGTTTAGTAAACTCAAAATGATTCGGTTTACACAAGAAAAATATACAATTCAATATAGCAACGATTACGATATTTTGAATTTAACCAGAATGAACGTTCAAAAAAATGTTAGGAGAACAAGCTACACTATAACTGCGACTCATGGATTATCTGAAGTAAAGATAGAAAGCCGAGTTAACTAACCCCAAAAAAGCTTACGATTTGCAGCAAATGTTTAATTTTATGAGTGAAGAAGATAAAGCTTTTTACAGTGTAATATTAAAGCTTGGTAAGAATATTTTTAAGAAGTTATTTAATATAAGTATTTAAGTTAATCATATTTTGGTTTTTTCAGATAAACCACAGAGAGATGATTTATGTGAAGACAATATTGCAATGTCCACAGTTACATCAAATACTATTCAATCTACAAAGTTAGCATTTACACGGAACTCAACAAGAGGGGCCAAGAGAAATTCGTAAGTTCAAACACCGAAGGGCAGAAAAATTAGGAAAATAGTGCCTAAAACCGCTTAATCAAAGTTCCTATTAAAAATAGTTGTAATGATTTACTTTTTAATTTTTATTTTATTGTACCTTGTTTTGTGATATACAATGTGAAATCATCTTGTGAAATAAGATTTAATTATAATTACATTTAGTTTTTGTTAAAACCAATTTTATGAATTTGAAATAAATATATTTTTTACAAATATTTTTCTGTATAGTAGTAACTACGCACATACAATTTTCTTACCTAAAGAAATTACTCGTTTTTAGAGCCATATAGCTAATAGTAGTCATAATTTCAAATACATTTTTTTTTTTAAATTTAACAGTTTTTTAAACTATTTTTTGTTTGAATATAGCAATTCCACTTTAATAAAATTTAGTTTAATCGGTGTTTTTGATTTTCAGAAAAATTAAAGTAATAAAATCACACTTCGAACTTTCAAACTCTGTTTTCTCGATTTTTTCCCATGTGCAGTTACTACATTAAGGAATTGAGGTGACGAATTCAAAAATTCTACGATTATTCAAGATCATTCGAATTTATCGAGAGTATTCGAGATACAAGATGTTGCCTGTAATTTGCAAGGCTTTGAGTAGCATGGCGTTCAAAATTAGTGATTAACTAGTAATTTCGATATTTTATGAGGTTTTCCGAGTTTCTTAAGTTGATTCTAGATTTATTTATGTGTCTCACTTTCAAAACTGTGTCTCACTTTGTACCCCAGAAGGCACAAGATTTTGAAGTGGCGACCAAATATTTAATATGAATACTGGAAATAGTGGCACACATAAAGCAGTAATATAAAGCAGTTAATAATGCAGCGGATTATCCGATGGCTTTAGCAGAGACAAAAGTCTCTGGCACACCAGGCTTTACTCAGAGGAAAATATATTTCAAAGGCGGATTCATGGGCCTTAGTTCTCTCGTTGATTCGTTCTGATAATTTTTCTAATCAATCGTATTCGCCTAAGATGACGTCAATTATCGCTCGTTTCTTGTTTCGATTGGTGAAAAAAATTATCGGAACGAATGGTCGAACGAACGAAGACAACCAAAATACTTAGTGCTTCAGAGATAAAGATAACCGTAACAATAAAGATACAGTCAAATATCTTAGAACTCTACCATAAGCAGTCTTAAGCCCGGTTGAGAAAGTAGGTGTTGCAATATCGTTAAATGAACTCTATCATTATTAAGCACAAAACCCAGAAGCGTCAATCTCAAAATTCAGCTGCTTTTTTTATGAATAAATAATATTTTACCTAAATATTAATTAATTTAATTTAATTTAATTTAATTTAATTAATATCGATAAATTTGAAAAAATTTATCGCATTATTGATAATTGAATTTAAGCTAAATATTCCCAATGAAATCCAATTTGAAAGGCAAAACAATAACGCAAAAATGGTATAGGATTATTTGCGAACGATGTATTTTACGCATAATTACAATAAATAATTACAATAAGACTTGAATTAGGGAATCGACCGTAATTTCGTATTATTGTGAAACGGTTTTGGATCATTTGCAGCTTCTTTTGCTTGTTTTGAATATTTGAATTCGAACCAAATTACTAGCACAGCGGTAAATGTATATGGCGTAAATAATTTTATTCTTGTACTTACATGTATACTATTTAAAATAAAGTATTTATACTTATTTTCACTTATATATGGTTTACTACTTAATTTCACTGTACAGTTATATACTTATTTACACTTAATAAACCTCTACACTACATTTAAAAAAATAAAATAAAACTATGATGCATTTTTTCTAACTAATCACGATGCAACAAGACAAAAAATGAAACAAACGAATCAAAAATGTCAAAAAAAAATTTTTTTTTAAGCTTTTGATGTTACACGCATGAAGAGCTGTGCATTAGAAAAAATTAATTTTGTATGTTCATCATCCAAAATGGAAAATCGGCATTTAGCGAAGACGCACATTTCAAAAATTTATTATTACTATATAATGTACATACATGTTTTGTAGTTTTTTTTTGTGCAATTTTAACGCCATCTTGCTTCTTGTCAATTTAAACTTTAATTAATCATATTTGATTGTCCAGTTTGTTTGAATTTGTCCAGTTTTAATTAAATGAATGGTTATAAGGAAATTTTAATTTAATTGAAAAATGCACATTTTAAAAAATGTATACATTTAGGCTGCGGCCTACATACTATATATTTAAATAGAACTGTGAGTGTCCGCAGTTAAAACGATGCGATGTGCAAGAGAATGCGAGTTTCAAAGCGAGAAGCAATAAGGCTGTGGCCAGAGTGCGCGTGACAAACAATGCGAGGTGAGAAGCGATGCGAGAAGCAATCACTTGCGACAAAACTGCACACGTTTATTTAAATAGAACTGTCTGCAGTTAAAGCGATGCGAGAGTGAAGGCAAGTTTCAAACCGAGAAGCGATAAAACTGAATATGTTGAGTTTTGTCGCTCGTTCTCGCGCAAGTTTATAGACATTTTGAATAGCGTTGTATACATAATTTTGTGCATTCAGTTTTATTTTTTTTATTATTTTGAGAGTTTTAGAGAAGTTCTACTAATAATATTTACTATTATATATACTATACTATTTTTTTAATAATGTAGTATTAAAAGTAAAAGCGCACATGGAAGCAAAGTATGTAATCGGAAGAAAAAAAACATAATGAAGTTGCTTCCATTAGGCAAATGAACCTCTTAAATTTTTTCAAAAATATTCACCTTATGCTTACACATTCTATTTTGAGCGGTAGCTTAATTAAATTAAAATAAATTAAAAAACTTCGAGTTGCCCATCAAGCACGTCTCTCCAAAATTTTTAACTTAAATAATCCTGCCGATGCTAACCTCTTAATTTGCAATGGAATTGAAATTCAAACGGAAACTCGCCAACCACAAAAGGATTTGTTTAAAGACCAAAAACAAACCTAGACATGCATTGAAACATCTTTGGAGAACATTTACATTTCCTGAAGTATCATACCGAAAATGGGAAATTACTGATCTTTGGGACGGGGATTATTTTACTTAGCTTCCACTGATCTGAAAAGGAAGAGGACATGATAATAAAATTGAAGAAATGTATCAACTATTTTGAGACGAAAGGCAAAACTCTGATGTTATCCAGACCAGAAGATTCCGATTTAACTTTCCAAATAGCAGATTATAAATCCTCGAGAGAAATATTTGAAAGCGATCCGAATTCACCCTCTACAACTCTATTACAAGCCTGGGGGCTATTTGTGAATTTGATTCGAACGTATTCGACCCTTCGCAGTATAAGATTCATATTTGATTTAAATACGAAACGATAACGATTCTGATTCAATTCAAATAAGATTCCAATACTTCGAAGGCTCGAAATCGTTCGAATCGAATTCACAAATAGCCCTCCTTGCTTAATCTACATGAGACTGACTATATGCGAATGATGTTTATCCTAAATTAATGTTAGATTTTACAACAACAACAAAAATGCGTTTGTATGTGTTTAATAAGCATACATTCAGGCTAATTTAATATATGTACAAAGAAAAATTCATTCAAATCAAATATTTAAACTTAGAGCTACATTTAAAAAAATCCAAGTACACAAAATTTATCCAGATTTAAACTATTTGGAATTTCATAAAGCCAAACCCCTTAAACTGACTTCAATATAGATATGCTTAAAAATGGTAATCCTGCGGATCAGTTCAAAAATGTTCTCGTCAGTCAAAACCTAAGTTATCTTCCTAATAACCAACCTACATATTTCTCGGATACTTATCAAAGTGCATCGTTGCTAGATCTAATCATTACTAAGGATAGTTCTAAAATAGAAAGATTTGTGCAACTGGATGTGTCGATTTTTTATCATGATTTTATCTCTTTGCCGATGGTTAAAACTCCAATCTCTACATTTCAATATAGATCTTATAAAAACATTAATTATGAAGCGTTGGCTTATGACTGCCTTAATATGAATTGGGAATCCATATTTGAAGCCGAAACCATTGACCAGAAATTTTCGTTACTTAATAAATACATTCGTGGCTTATTTGATAAATATGTCCAATTAAAACTTTTATTGCTCCTAAACGAATAACGCTCTTATGGTTCAGTGCGGAGATTGAAATTGCGGTAATTGATAAGGAAATATGCTATTAAGCTTTGGAAATATAATAAAACGAGTGAGAACCGTATAGCCTTTTGTAAAAGTAGAAGCAATGTCAAAAAGCTCATTAGATCAGCAAAATCCAAGTTCCTGAATAAAATGCTTCACCAAAATTTGCCGACCAGAAATTTGTGGAATAATATCCGTAACCTTGGTCTTTGTAGAGATGTAGCTGTAACAACTCCTCATTTTTCAGCTAATGTAATTAACACTTGGTTTGCAAAGATTACATCAAATAGTGATGATATTGATAATATAAGTATTAGTAACGTTGATCATAATGTAAAACATAAATTTAATTTCTATACAGTTGATGAAACTGCAGTAAAACAGGCCGTGTTGCGAATTAAGTCCAACTCAATTGGTGACGACGGAATTCCATTAAAATTTATTAAATTGATTTTAGAATATATCTCACCAGTTCTTTGCTATTTGATTAATAGTTGTTTAAGTGAATCGCGATTTCCTTCTAAAGTAACGGACGACATTTTTGCTGCTTGGTCATGTTGCTACTATTGGTTTTACTTGACTTTTCCAAGGCTTTTGATACTTTGAATCATGGTATTTTGCTTCTTAAATTACAAAATCATTTTAAATTTTCGCAGCACGCGATTAAATTAATTAAAAACTATCTAAGCGGTCGTTCCCAGTACGTCAGTTTTGGTGATGAAAAATCATGCTGTGTCAATGTAGTGCGCGGGGTGCCGCAAGGATCGATACTTGGGCCTATATTGTTTATGCTATTTATCAATGATATCGCAACCGTAATTAAATATTGCAATTATCATCTTTATGCTGATGATGTACAAATATATACATGTAACAAAGTTGATTGTTAACGCTGATATCGAGGCTATTTCTGAATGGGCTAAAGTTAATGAACTGCAGTTAAATTATTCTAAGTCACAAGTTTTACCTATAAACACTAGTAATGAAAAAATTAAATACCAACCTGTGTTTATTGATAAAGACACTGTACCATTTGTCGATAAGGCACGTAATTTGGGATTCATTATGAACTCAACCCTTACATGGGATTCACACATATAAGCCATATTTGTTCTAATATTTATGCCGGGTTGAAAAGATTATCCAAATTTAAAAAAGCTACCCCTATTAAAACAAAAAAAGCATTAGCCTATTCTTTACTTATTACTCATCTAACATATGCTGATCTAGTAATGGGAGTCCTAAGTTACGAACATCATAAAACACTCAATGTTGCCTTTAAATCCATTACAAGATATGTTTATAATTTGTCCAGATATGATCACATTACACCATTTTCAAAAAATTTATTAGGATGTACCTTCGAGAATTATCTGAAATTTAGACAATGTTTATTCTTGTTTAACGTAATGCATGGTAAATCCGCGGATTATTTAATTGATAAAGTGCAAGTTGGAAAATTTCTAAGAAATCCATCTATTATATTGCCCCGTTTTAAACCAACACTTAGAGAGAAATCGTTTTTTATTAAAGGAGCTCAAACTTGGAATAGCCTACCACTAGGCCTGAAACGCATTACACATCTACTACATCTACATTACTTAGTTTAAAAAAGAATGCCTAAAATACTTTTCCTCTCTCTAATTTACTAGGAGAAGAGCCTTATTTTATTTCTGACAATAGCGACAAAGTGCACCGGTTTTACCTGAAATTTTGTATTATTATTATTATATGTCAATTGTGCTATTATCCCATTAAAGGGTTCACTCTCAGCTTGTGCTGGGATTTTTACCTACTATGAACGGCTTCAGAGAAACAAGAGCATAGTTAGGCGCTGTTGGGTGGATTTGTTGTATTAATTGTTTGTGCGGTTTGATATTGTGAGTGTGTGATTGGTTGTATATTCAGAAACTTGCGGAGTAAGCTACACGTGCTTAAAATGACCGCTTTCTGAAGTGTCGTGTACGTATTTTTAGGTAGTTGAAGTGTATTAATGCTATTGTGCAGCGAATGGGGCATGACTCCCGTGGAGGAAAGTACAATGGGCACCGTAATGACACTGTCCATTCTCTACATCTGCCGCACCTCATTCGGCAATGTTGTGTATTTTGTGATTTTGTCTGTGTAACTGTGTTGTAAATTATGTGTGTTTGGTATTGTGATTGTGGGTGATGTTTTCTTTATTTTGTGAGTGTGGTACGTGTTAATCTTTCTAACGTTTGAAGATCAGTTTCTGTCCAGTGTATAATACCAAATGTATACGTCAGAATTGGGATTGCGTATATATTTATTGCTCTAAATGAATACTTTGAGTTTAAGTATGTTTTGAGTATATGTGTAAGTCTGTTTTTGTATTATTTGTGTTTTGGTACTTGTGTGATTTATATAGCGAGATTGAATCATCCTCAAGTTCGATACCCCAAACTCCTGTCGCCCTCCGCTAATTAGCTGTGTCCTGCACTTGTCCAAACCAAACTGCATTTTAATGTCATTGGAAAATGTATGATGTGCTATTTGTGTTAGTGACTGGATATGTGGTTTTGTTGATGCGTACAGTCAACATACATCAAGTGTGATATTGTATGTAAAACTTGGGTGTTGTGTTTAATTTTACATCCGTAATTGCTATTGTTTAGAATGTTTGAGAGTGGATTTAGAGATAGGCAAAACCAGAGAGGGCTCAGAGAGTCTCCCTGAAATATACCTCTTCTAATTTGTATTTGTTTTGTTGTAATTTTGCAATTATTAAAAGACAGTAGTTGTAGGGTCGTTCTCCAATGGCTCATGGCATGCTGCAGAAAAAGAATGATATCAGGATTAATTTTGTACAACTGCAAAACCTTCACCAACCATGAGTGAGGAACAGAGTCAAACACTTTTTGGTAATCTATAAACGTTGTAAACAGATTACGATTCTTAGTATGCGCTTGTTTAAGTACCACTGAGTCAATGATTAATTGCTTTTTACACCCTTGTGACTCTGGCCAACATCCTTTTTGTTGATCCGCTAATATATTATCATCAGGTATATAGTCTGTAAACATGTGTTACTAATTCAGCTGGTAACAGGAAACGATTGCGACAAAAAGCTGAAATAGCATTTACTTAAATTTTGTTTGTTGAGTAAAACACAAACATATAAATGTGCCGATACAGCACATACTTATATTTTGTAATTAACCATATAAATTAAACGTATATAACGTTAAATCTGATACTTCCGTTTAGTGAAGTAAATTATAATATATAAACTGGAAATTTTTAATAATAAAGACAGAAGTTATAAAATCAGTAAACATATCGCTTCTCATTCAATTAAACTATTTATTTAGAATTAGTGGACTAGCTCCGACCCACGGTAGGCGCACTAGTTTCTAAATAAACAACATGTGATCGGCCTGTATTTGGATGGATCCGTGACATTATTTTGTTTCGGTAACATATACGTAATGCCGTCTGTTAAAAAAATATCGGGCATCTCCAGCGGATTTGTTATAAATTTGTTTATTTGTTGAGTTAAATAAGGATGCACACTTGCGAATTTCTTGTACCAATAATTTTGATATTTATCTGTACCGGGGGCTTTCCAATTATGTGTATGATTTATGATGTCTGTGTGTGATACTTGGGAAAATCATCTGTGGAATATTGTGTGTTCTGGTCGCCTCATCTGCAATCCAAGATGCCTCACTATTATGTGAGACACCTGTTTCCCAGACTCCAGACCAAAACCTGTGTAAATCTGCAGATGAAGGCGGCTGTGCATCAGTGGTTTTCTATAGAACGTTCCCTCATTTTGTGAGAATATTTTGTTCTGTATTTTTCTGTCTCGACTTCGCCTGTACTGTGTGCAATATGACCGGATAAAGCCGAGAGTTTTTGTGTTAGTGTATCTATGTACTGAATGATTGTGTTATTTAAAGGTTCATGTGTTGAATGTATTTGTGCTTTCTGTGTAATATTTGTCACGATCCTTAGCAGTCTCCTTGATCGATTTCCTAACTTATATTGCTGGAGATGACCCAGATCCTGACGAATTCTCTCAATCTTACCCTGCAATCTGCGCTCCCAACCTGGCATCAAAGTTGACACGTTAGGATAATTGGGATTGTTAACTGTACCACCCATAAATTTAACCGCAGTCACAGCAGCACAGTACACAAAATTGTGAATCTCACCAAATGTTGCATCTGCACCAACACAAGCAGGTAAAATATTGGTGTTAATTATGTGAACTGTTTGTGGAAGTTTCCTTGATGTATGTAATTTTGGTATTTGTGGTATTAATGTTGGGTTTAATCCAGTGTGTAACAGGGATGAAATTGACATAAGTTCTAAAGTACTAAAATGTTGAGCAATAGAGGACTAAATTGGGCTCTAAAGTGCTTTTTAATTTTTTGATGTGTTTACATATCGTCGGCTCAGAATTATCCTTGTCCTTATATGAGTTTTGGCTATATTGGAGAAAACGGCATTTGAAGTTTAGCTGGAAAGTTGAAGATGTTCCTGAGCGATTTCTTTACTAAATTTTGGTTTCCCAATAGATTTGTTAGAAGAAAGAAATACAATGCTTCAAACTCAGAAAGTATTTTAATTATTTAAGTTTCATATTTAATAGTTTTGTCTATGTCCAGATTTGGACCAACTTTTCTTAAAAGGCTTGTATATGTCCATGGCGTTTTGCCTATATCCTCGATTTTTGGAAATACTGATTTTTAGCATACATCAAGCAATGTTTATTAAAATAATAATAGAACAAAATTCTAAAATTCAGTTGTTTAAGCATAAATAAAAACATCATAATCACATTAGAGTTAATTACAATTTTTTTTTTAACTTTACGTTGAATTAATTAATTAATTCGTATAATAACTTCATGATTAAAAATTATTGTTAAATTAACTGACAAAATTTAAGACTCTTTTATTTTTAATTATTGGTTCTTCGAACTGACGATGAACGACCATTCCAGATTTCAGTTATATTATTATAAAACAAAACTTTTGCCTTCCCTCTGGTAATTAGACATATTCTTTTAGCAGGCTATCAAGAAATATGTATATGTATAAATTTATTTTGGAAATTTCTTTCCATACGCTATGCTCCGAGTCAATATCTTATATATATTGCTGTAGTTTCCTTCCGAAAATTTTTGTTCACGCTTGCCTTAGTGCGAACGAGCACACACCTATCTGACCAAAATATAATGGTTTGTATACTTCTGGATGAGAATTAATATATTTTTCCAACATTTTTTATAAGCGCATTTGTAATGCGACTACCTTCGCGGCCACAAATAGACTCATATCTAAAAGATGTGAAAGTTATTACCTATTTCGAATGAAATGTTTACCTTATAATATTAATACGTACAAAATTGCATTTAAAAGCATTTAAAACTTCTTTACCACCATGAACCTTTCTCGTTAAATTATACATGCAGAATGTTCGCTTATAAAAGAAGTTCAAATTGTTAGCTTTGAACGTATCTCTGTATTTCAATGTTGTGATTATTTATGCCAGGACATTTAATCTTAAATAAGTTGAACATCTTGCTGATGTTGAGGGAGTTTCCCTCAAGGATACTGCAAAACTCAAGGATAAAGACAAAAAAAAAATAGAACTGAAGAACCAGTTAGCGGATGTAGATCAAATCGCACGGATTTGAGATAAAACCACATCTAACAAAATTAAATCAAAATTTTTTTTAAGCTTTGCTTTGGAGGTAGACAAAAAAACTGATCTCAAGGACATACATACATAGTAACAATTTGTGGAAATAGATAAATTTTTAAAAAAATATCTTAGAACCGATTGGAGTTAGCTGAATTTTGATGGAAAATTTGGATACCTTATGGTCGTTTTACCCTAGTTACATATCTGTGCTCATAAGACAAGAATCATTGAAAATCTTATGAGTTTTTTGAATTTTAGTGTTTGTAAACAGTAATTACGGTTATTTGTAGTTGCCGGAGTATTACGAAAAATTGATACTATAAGAAATCGAATATGGAGAGAGTCTTGTGTCCCTTTGTTTTGTGACTACAACAGATATGTATATAACTCAAATTTACCAAAAATTGGATATAGACAACCATAATTCTAGGTCGGCGATATTTCAATAACTGACGACTTTTCACTTTTATGTCACTAAAAGTAACAAAAAGATATTTAAACTTTTTATTTTTAGGAGGGTTCAGTTAAAAGATTAAATGCTGATTTTTTCAAGCATTAGATACAGGTATTTTGTTACTAAATTAACCTGAACTTAGAAGTCGGCACAGATAATTGGTTTAGAATTAGGGGCTTTCTACATCAAGCACGAATTGTAGAGTAAACATTGCGAATGCGGGTAAACATTTTTTTAGACTTATGATAATAAAATCACTTATATATGATTTTTTGGCCTATTTATAATATTAGTGTAATGTTTTCAGACAAATTAAATTTATTTAAATCCGAAAATTACTTCAAAATTAGAGAAAAACGAAATTCGCTCATACATAGCTAGTATGGCATTTTACATTTAAATTTAATTTCTAAGTAATTTTTGTATCATAATTTATAAATAAATAAATTAACAATTAGTTTTATAAAAAAATGTTCACTCGCCCTTAATTTAAAAAAAGGATGAATAGTGGCCTCCTTTTTGCCCAAAAAATCAAAACACATCAAAAACGCATCAAAAAGCAAACTATTTACTACAAAAAATACTATTTGTTGCCGCTTTTTTGATGCACATCAAAACAGAAAAATGGGAATTTTTTCATCAATTTGCACTAACACCAACAACGAGATGAAACGTCAATTTTGTAGAAAAACTTGTAGAAATGCCGTGCGCCAATTTAAACGTGTAGAATTGACAACGACCGTGAAGAAAAAAAAACCAAAACAATCTAGCTTGCTTCGATGGTGTTACTGAAAGCAAAAATAGGACTCTTGTTTCGGCCAATTTCATACAAAATCGATTACTTGCATTAAAGATGTTTCCATTAACGATATTCGCGGAGCCATTTATATGAAGCAGCCACCGGAATTTTTTGAAGAACAAAACCCAAACAAAGTTAGTTTATTAAAACGAAAAATTCACAACGAAACGCTTGAAAAAATAAATCTCGAATGATGGCGTATATCATGACATTTCCTATACGTCAAATAAGTGCGAACATAAAACCGGGTTATTATGACCAATACAAACATAAAAATCTTCAATTTTGTTTGAAATGTCAGGTTGTTCTTATTGGCTCATAAAATTCAAGTAAATTTGAAATGGGAAAAAGAAATCGACTTAACTAAACTTATCCATTTTAGTACTCCCACCAAACGGGATACCGCCATAACCCACAAATTACAATTACCCTCCTTGCGCCCAACAAAATTACAACAAAAACGCTTTATTACGTTCATTTGTCGTCGGTATTCGATCGTCTCGGCGGTTAGATTTGAATTTGTCCAACGAAAAATGATTCGATCTTCGAAAAGTGCTGTCTAACGTTTACAGGAAAAATTGAATATAAATATTTTTTGAAAGGACTGAACTGTTGAACAAAAGTATCGAAGTACTTTTTATTTTCTAATGGACCGAAAAAAATACTAAAGGACCAACTTTTTCATCTCTGGTGTGTAAGCGTGTTTTGAAAAATGTGTGTAAGCTGTTGTGTTAATGTATATGATTGTATTGTTGTATTCCGAATTATGGTATTATTATTGTTATTGAATAATTATTTTTGTTATTTTTGTTTTTATTACTACCGGCTGTAAAAGCCTGTTGTACTATATTTTTAATTAAAATAAATTAAACTTAATAAAATATTCTCCCGAGGAGCCTACGTCATATATTCCAGTAATGAACGATGTTCCGCGTAACGTCGTAAAACTGAAGCCACCTTTGTATGTTCATCTGCGGTAGAAAATCAGGAGGAGGGGACGTTCTGTGGAGGCTCCGATCACAAGATTTTCCCTTTTTACACAAAATTATGGCTTAGGTGCATCGCTTTACTCGCAACTGATATGATCTTCCATTTGATCTGAATTTAATAATAAAGACAATTCAGTCCACTAGTTTCGCAGATCAGCTGGTATCAGTAACGGCCAAAAAACCACTCAGTCTCAAGGACCCATTAATTCCTGTTTCCTTTTCTATAGGTACTAGTGGAGTCCTTCGGCTTGGTCGTCGAGTTAGACATATGTCTCTCTCATATTCAACTAAATATCCGATTTTATTGCTAACTACATATTCCATTATACCTTGTCGATCCTTTCTTATTTTCATAAAAACTTTTATATGCTGGCTCGCAGGTTTTACTGACAGCCGTGCGGCAAGAATACTGGCCAAGGGAAGTTTTTGGGAAGTTTTTTAGTGGTTCTGTAAAAGAGGATTCAATAAACAATTAGCAGGCAACAGGTAATAATTTTTCACAATCTAAGCTTTTGTGGGCATAAACGATACAGACATTTGTTGATAACTTGTACAGTTCATATGCTGTGTTGGCCCCATTTTTTATTTTAAAAATTTTCATCGTTCCATTGTGCGTTATTTCAACTTCGAGGTTCGGATCTTTGAATTGTAAGGTGATTTTTTTTTAAATTTCATCCAGGAATCCAACAAAACATTAATTTGTGTATTTTCCTTTTTCTAAGTAAAATGATGGCTCGACAATAGATCCGATTTGAATAAATTATTTTGCGATCAATAAAATAAATTGCGATAAAAAACTAAACCGCAATTCAAATCAGAAAACGCCAAAAAAATTACTACGAATCAGACCAATATCAATGGGATTTCATAGCCAGAATGGCCCATATAGATAGTCCCGTCAAGAAATGTCATTTCTTCGTCATATATTGTAACTCGGAAGTAAGGGTATTGAACATCGATCAGACTATGATTTTCTAATAGATCTGATCTTTACCTTCATGGTTCCAACGAATCAGACCAATGTCAATGGGATTTAATAGCCAGAATGGCCCATATAGATTGTCCCGTCATGAAATGTCACTTCTTCGTCATATATCTCGAAAGTTAGGATGTTGAACATCGATCAGACTATGATTTTCTAATAGATCTAATCTTAACCTTCATAGTTCCAACGAATCAGACCAATATCGTTGGGATTTCATAGCCAGAATGGCCCATATATATAGTCCCATCAAGAAATGTCACTTCATCGTAATATATCTCGGAAGTAAGGGTGTTGAACATCAGTCTATAGCTATGATTTTCTAATAGGTCTGATCTTTACCTTCATGGTTCCAACGAATCAGACCAATGTCATTGGGATTTCATAGCCAGGATGGCCCATATAGATAGTCCCGTCAAGAAATGACACTTCTTCGTCATATATCTCGAAAGTAAGGGTGTTGAACATCAGTCTAGCTATGATTTTCTAATAGGTCTGATCTTTACCTTCATGGTTCCAACGAATCGACCAATTTCATTGGGATTTCATAGCCAGAATCGGCCATATTTTTAGTGCTGTCAAGAAATGTCACTTCTTCATCATAAATCTCGAAAGTTAGTGTGTTGAACATCGATCAGACTATGATTCTCTAATAGGTCTGATCTTTACCTTCATGGTTCGAACGAATCAGACCAATGTCATTAGGATTTCATAGCCAGAATGGCCCATATAGATAGTGCCGTCAAGAAATGTCACTTCTTCGTCATATATCTCGGAAGTAAGGGTGTTGAACACCAGTCTAGCTATGATTTTCTAATAGATCTGATCTTTACCTTTATGGTTCCAACGAATCTGACCAATGTCGTTGGGATTTCATAGCCAGAATGGCCCATATTTTTAGTGCTGTCAATAAATGTCACTTCTTCATATTTCTTAAAAGTTAGGGCGTTGAACATCGGTCTGTCTACGATTTTCTAATAGATCTAATCTTTACCTTCTTGGTTCTAACGAATCAGACCAATGTCATTGGAATTTCATAGCCAGAATGGCCCATATATATAGTCCCGTCAAGAAATGTCACATTTTCGTCATATATCTCGGAAGTAAGGGTGTTGAACATCAGTCTATAGCTATGATTTTCTAATAGGTCTGATCTTTACCTTCATGGTTCCAACGAATCAGACCAATGTCATTGGGATTTCATAGCCAGAATGGCCCATATAGATAGTCCCGTCAAGAAATGTCACTTCTTCTTCATATATCTCGAAAGTAAGGGTGTTGAACATCAGTCTAGCTATGATTTTCTAATAGGTCTGATCTTTACCTTCATGGTTCCAACTAATCGACCAATTTCATTGGGATTTCATAGCCAGAATCGGCCATATTTTTAGTGCTGTCAAGAAATGTCACTTCTTCATCATAAATCTCGAAAGTTAGGGTGTTGAACATCGATCAGACTATGATTCTCTAATTGGTCTGATCTTTACCTTCATGGTTCGAACGAATCAGACTAATGTCATTGGGATTTCATAGCTAGAATGGCCCATATTTTTAGTGTTGTCAAGAAATGTCACTTCTTCATACTTCTTAAAAGTTAGGGTGTTGAACATCGGTCTCTCTACGATTTTCTAATAGATCTAATCTTTACCTTCATGGTTCCAACGAATCAGACCAATGTCATTGGGATTACATAGTCAGAATGGCTCATATAGATAGTCCCGTCAAGAAATGTCACTTCTCACTAAACCAATTCAAATCAGAAAACGCCAAAAAAATTACTAAAGAAACACTCAGCGATAAAACAATAAAAATGGCAGAAACATTCTTTGTCGATCATTAGCTGAGGCCAACAACTGTTTGACGATCAATTGATCAGACCATATTATTGTTGTTTTATACTAAAATAGAAATAATATTCTTGTCTTACATGTATAGTGATCATAAAAAAATTATAAAATTTTGAATGTACATATATAATACACCAATCTGGTATGTAGACACGTAATGACCCGAATAAAAATAGTAAAAGTTTGGTAATTTTTTTATAACTTAACATTCCATGTAATATTCCCATATTCTCGTGTATCCCAAAACGTAAAGAAAGCATTGAAATTCTTTCTTTCGTCTTCCGTCTTTGCCGCACTTTACATCTAAGTATATACATACATATATGTATATACATGTTTAAATTGTTAATAATGAATGGAATTTAAAATTTAAATAAAATTTAATTTATTTATTACTTTCGTCGAGAAATGTTTTGTTGTTGTATATACTTATGTGCGCGCGGATATACAACTGAGATCAAGATAAAGATGCACGTACCACAATAATGCAGTCTCATATCAGAGAAGATTATCGTCTTGTTTTGTTTTTGTTTTAATATAATAAATATATTTGATATTCTTTCGTTAAATAATATAAAATTTGAAAATTTACAAGATGTGAATGAAGACGTCGATCCGATGAAAAAGAGGAAGAAGAGGAAAACGTCAGAAAAAAAGAAAGAAATTTGTAAATTTTACATAAGATCTTTCTCTTTCTCTCTCTCTCCCTTAAAAAATATCTTAAATAAAGAAAAAATTAAATTAAATATTTATTTTAAAAATTCTTTTTTTATGAATGAAACATACATATTTTTACATTATGCTCTAATGGAATGTATGAATGTGCACAGGGTGCTGCATCTAACCAAATAACTAAGCATAGGTACCGTTATATAAATTATTTGCTTTTTTAATATAAATGCTGCGGATATAATCACTTTACCGATGGATGTGTATACATGTCTTAACACAATATACGGCCGCTGGATATACATCAAATGCATTTTTTTTTTCTATGAATTAACCTGAATATTTATGTACATTCAAATTATACAAGTATGTTCCGTATACTTATGTATCTATATCCAAACAAGTAGATTTTCTTCGAGAGTTCAGGAATCCGAAATGTAAATATTATTTTATTTTGTAAATAAACTATTTTTTCATTTTTTATATCTTTTTAGTTTTTTGGACCACCAATTGAATATGTTGTGTGTATATCTGTTGGCTGGAATTTCATTCATGTTATAAAATACACTTAGGGTAATTATGTAATTTGAATTCTATATACGATCGCATTTGTTTTAATGTGAAGTACATGAAAAAATTGGATAAATTAATTAATCAGTTTGGATGTATATAGAGTAAAATAACGGTTGCCCCATACTGGGCGCCACTTGATTGTTTTTTTTTTCTTGATATAAAATGCATAATATTAACATGATAATATTTGCGGAAGAAATAACCATATAAAATATTGTAAAATTAACTAAACAACTCTAGAATCGTAACGTAAAATTCATAAATAAAATGCCCCACGATGGGCGCCAAATCATATCCAGTTTCAAATTAATCATTATTAACCTACCTTTCGAGGGTATCCGCACTTCCCCGTTCAGAATAAATCCTCACCTGAAAGTAAAAATAATTTTCCAAACACAATATTTACCCAGAATTCGTATAATAAATTCCTCTTTAAGTAATCCCATTGTTATTGTAAATCTGAAATTAAATTAAACAAATTAGTATTTTCCATATATATTGTTAATTAAAATTATACTTAATAACTTTTATCCCATTTTCATATACAGAAACGTCACTTTACGTAGATGAATTCTAATATTTATTTTTTCAGATCTGCGAACGACGCGTCATACCATGGATCATGATGAAATTAAATAAGCGACCAGTCGTTCGGGCTCGAATAAAAATGATGACATAACAAAATTCGGCTATTATAAAATGCAATAACTAACTTTAAGAATAAATTTAAATAAATTCAAAACATTTTAATGCCCGGTTGCACACAAAACGAGTTAACCATTTGACAGCAATCTAATTGATAAGTCTAAACTCCGGTTAAAATTACATTTCATTTTACAAACAATTTTCTATGGTTAGTTTACAAATATGTCGATATTGTCGATATAATAAGAATTTACTCAACCCTACTGATAAAAAAACAAAATATCCAATATTTTTATTTTGACGGTAATAAAATTGTGTTCAAATAATATTTCTTATGATATACAATGAAATTATCCAAATATATGAAAATTGAATTTCTATATAATTATTTTATTGAAAATTGTGATGCAAAAGACGCCAAATATAGTCTCATTACAACTTTGTATATAATGGAATTTTAAATAAAAATTTACAAAATTAAAAAAAAAAATTGATTATGAATTTACATTGAAATGGTTTTCAATGAGTGCCGATCGTCGGTAATTCGAATTGCTTTGTGACGTTGATGGGATATCAATTAGATTTGTATCAACTTCTGCAAAATCCTAAAACTCGTCTTTCCATTCCACTGCTAAATTATGCAGAACAGCGGTCATTTCATTATATTTAAATAAAATATCAGGGCGTTCTGGATATTGCCGGAGTTTTGGAACGTGACCAGCTAACGTGAGATAAAAATTATCATTATCACTGTCACTATCACTAAATAGTTGGTAATCTGTTCTTAGCATAATTTGAAAAATATTTTTAATAGTTTAAATTTTTTTTTGACATTTAAAAGTATCAATAATATCCGTTGAAACGCTAGTGGCAATATACACAGATGTTAAATAGTTATCTGCCCAATTTTGCATAGTTACATTTAACTGAAGATTTAACTGACTGTTAAGTGTTGTGAAACGCTATTGTTACTAACGGCCAGTTAAATCAAGCTAAACTATTGATATGTTTTGTGTGCAACCGGGCATAAGGACGTTGTTGTAAATTTATAGTTTTTAGCAGTTGGCTTTGATTTTCGAGTCAGGCGGATTTTTTTTTTTTTTTTGCAATTTTATTCAAAAAATGTAAAAATTTAATTTTTGTAAAACATAAATTAAAATACAGTTTGCCCTAAAATACCCCAACTGCAGAAATGTGCCAAGCAGTCGGAAGCTCTATAAAAAAAGGCACTCGATTAGCAGATATATAGGAGCATTCATCAGTGAAGCTAAAATCGAAGTTAATAAAGGCTCAAAGAAACTACCTATCTATGTATGTATTTTCCGAAGGAGTTATGTGACTGTGCTACACTGCTTGGATTACGAGAGTAGTTCCAGAAGTACCCAACCTGACGTATAGATGGCAGTTGTTTGAAAAAAAATTACTGTCGCCGATAGTACCAACTTGTTGTTGACGCTGCGTTGTTTTGTATTTGTTTGACAGACATCAATATTTCAAGCTCTCAGCGAATTTGTAAACATGAACACAATTGGTCATCGTTATACAATGCAATACTTTCATTTGAAAGATCTCAGTTCAACCAATACCAAAGCAGACCTAGATTCTACTCTGAGGTGTCTCTTGCTTCGTTGACAACAATAAAGTAATGCCAAGACGAACATCGCGGTGGTCGACCAATTGAGGTGACCTTACAAAAGTAAGATTGAGAGAGTGCAAAGAATGGCCTGTATGCTTGTTAGCGGGGCATTGAGGTCGACACCGACAAGTGCCTTAGAGGTTATGTTGCACCTTCTTCCTGTCGACATTTTTGGCAAACAGATGGCGGCAAATACGGCTGTACGACTTGCAGCCGTCTCTCAGTGGAGGTGTCTTAGTATAGGACACTCTACTATCGTCAGATCGTTGAAGGATGAGCTGGCGAATCTTGACTACATTAAACCTACTCTACGCTTCGAAAAGCGATTTCGGACCTCCTTCCCTTCAAGGGAATCCTGGAGGGATAGACCGTCATCGGAAACTGAAGCGTTGCAATTCTTCACAGATGGCTCCAAGCTAGACGGCAAAGTAGGAGCTGGAGTATTCTGTGACAAATTAAATGTAAATATTTCTATTCGTCTCCCTGATTACTGCAGCGTGTACCAAGCTGAAGTCGTAGCGATTGAGGAGGTCATGACGTGGTTGAAGCATAATGTATTATCCTCAGACGATATCACAATCTATGTGGACAGTCAAGCGGCGATCCGGTCGTTAGAATCGGTGTCTTTGGCGTCACGGGTGGCGTTGAGTTGTCACTCATCTCTAAATGAGATGGGTGAGCATTTCAACATCCAGGTAGTCTGGGTCCCAGGTCACTCGGGCGTCATGGGGAACTGCAGGGCAGATGAACTTGCTAGGCATGGTACGACTCTCCAGCTGCAACCGGAAAGGGCAAGTCTGGGGAGGCCTATCACAGCGCTGAGACAAGCACTTGGGAAGCAGGCGCTATCCTCAGCGGGGGAAAGGTGGTCTAACACCCTAACCTGTAGAGTTGCAAGACAAGTTTGGCCAAAGCTGGACTTGGGGCGCACTAGGGCATTAATATCCTTACGAAGACGTGAATTAAGAACGGTCGTAGGAATACTCACGGGACACTGCCTTTTTGGAGAACATGCAAGAAGGCTGGGTCTGGAGGCTAATGACTTCTGCAGAAGCTGCTTGGACGAAGAGGAGGAAGAGACGTTGGTCCACTTCCTTTGCTCGTGTCCAGCATTGGCTCTCAGAAGGCACAAACACTTAGGTAAGTTCAGGATGGACTGCCTCTCGGATCTCGAAAACATTAAAGTGCGGGACGTCTTACGCTACATAAGTAGCTCGAAATGGTTCCAATAGGGGTAAAAGGAGATACATCCTGTGGTATCACAATGGACCGTCACCGGTCTAAGTGTGCGTAAGCAGCCACTCCAACCTAACCTAACCTAACCTGAGGTGACCACGACAGAAATGGTAAAAAAAATCCACAAAATGGTATTGAATGACCACCGACTGAAATTGTATGGCTAGCAGATATGGTAGGTATTTCAAAAAGTGAACAATTGAGCATGAGAAAGCTATGGGCAAGATGTTTGCTCACAATGGAATAAAAACAGCGTCGGAAGGATCTTTCAATCGAGCGTTCGGCGAAATTTTACAGGAATAAAGCCGAGTTTTTGTGTCGATTCGTAACCAATATGGATGAAACATGGGTTCATTACTTCACACCTGAGAGAAGAAACAGAACACAAAACAAAGGACTGAAAGGGGAGAATCGGCTCCAAAGAAGGCGAAGATGGTTCCATGTGCTGGCAAGCGCTTGGAATACATTTCATTCAAAATGTGGAATTTCTATATTCAGTAATCGCATGTCTATTGAGTTGAGGTTGGCTTGTTGATGATTCTCAATATCATTATGCACCAGGTTACACATTTGACTTCACCTTCTTTTGAACCCTCTATATTTGATATGGTATACTTCAAAACAAGTGTTAGTGTTATTTTTGTGGCGATGGGTGGTTGTTGTGGCGATAAATTTCTGTGCAAAAATAAACTAATTACAATTTCCTGGTGATTAAGATGACGAACGACAACGAAAATATGAAAGAGGAAAAAGGACAAAACGGTCCTAGTAATAATGGTGGTTCGGACAATCGAGTGACATCCTCAAACGTAGCTCGCGTCGCCGTAAGAATTCCACAGTTCTGGAAAGCGAATCCGCCTCATTGGTTTTGTCGATTGGAAGCCCAATTCGCAACAAATGGCATTACAACCGACGAAACAAAATTCAACACAGTAGTGGCCGCGATAGAGAGTAATATTCTCTCCCTAGTAGGCGATATTGTAATAAACCCGCCGAAGACAGGAAAATACGATACATTTAAAAAGCGACTGAAGAAGTATTTTACGGAATCGGAAGAAAACAGATTAAAGAAATTATTGCACGACAAATATTTGGGAGACCAACGGCCATCACATTTTTTAAAAGACATGCGGCAGCTAGCAGGACCAAAAATCGGTAGTGGATTGCTTAAGTCACTGTGGATTCAACGATTGCCTACGCAAGTGCAAGCCATCTTATCAGTTAGCGACGACGACTTAGACAAGCTCGCTACGACGGCCGATCGCATCATGGAGGTAACAAAGACGTCGGAGGTGAATATGTGTGAGAAATCACAGCAACCCGAAACAAATTCCAATGATAATAACGTAGCATCGTTGAGGGCACAAATCGAAGCACTGACGAAAAAAGTGGATGAAATGGGACGAAGCCGTTCCCGAACGCCAGGTAGATCATAAAACGGAAATAATTCTCGTTCAAACTCTCGCAAGCGTACCGAGTACAAAAATTGCTGGTATCATTATAAGTTTGGGGATAAGGCTACTAAATGCCGTCCGCCGTGTGAATTCCCAAGCAACGAAAAAAACTAGTGGGGCGATCGCTCATGGCGACTAGCGATCAGAATTCAGTAAATTATCGCCTTATTATATTCGATAATATAGCAAATTGTCAGTTTTTGATCGATATGGGAGCTAACGTTTGCGTAATACCACCGGAAAATAACGCGAAGATGAGCAAGTTATACATACGTTCCCAATAGATCTGTATACAGCTAATCAAACAAAGATTAACGTTTTCGGGAACAGGACAGTTACGGTTGATTTGGGTTTGCGGAGAAATTTTACCTGGCCATTTATCGTGGCCGACATCGGTAGAGCGATAATAGAAGCCGATTTTTTAAGCCACTTCGGATTACTCGTACATCTAAAACGAAAGAAGCTGATTGACAGTATGACCAGCGTTTGTTCAATTGGTAGAGTTTCGAAAGACCAAACACCCGGTGTAACTACAGTGCGAATAATTGATTCTCCATACTTCGAGTTGCTGTATAAATATAAGGATCTAACTTATCCAAAGGTGGGCGTGAGTCCGATTAAACACAACGTGACTCATGTGATCGAAACGAAATGTACGCCAGTATATTCAAAGTATCGTCGGTTAACACCGGAAAAATACACTATCGCAAAACGTGAGTTCGACAATATGATGAAGTTGGGAATATGTAAGACATCAAAAAGCCCATGGGCCAGCCCTTTGCACCTAGTGGAGAAAGAAAATGGTGATTGGCGGCCATGCGGTGACTACCGCCGACTTAATCATGCAACAGTGGCGGACCGATATCCAATACCGCACATCCAGGATTTGGCACACGGATTACATGGCAGGCACATATTTTCAACAATCGATTTGATAAAGGCTTACCACCAAATACCTGTTGAACTATCGGACATAGAGAAAACGGCGATAATAACGCCATTCGGTTTATTCGAGTTTCCGAGGATGACCTTTGGGTTAAGAAACGCGGCCCAAACCTTTCAAAGGTTCATCCACGATGTGTTGAGAGTGTTCGACTTCGTTTTCCCGTACCTGGATGACGTGCTAGTTTACTCCGTTAATGAGGAACAGCATATGGATCACCGGCGCCGGGTGTTCGATCGATTTAGGGAACACGGCATTGTAGTCAACATGACAAAATCTGTTTTCGGTAGAAAAACGGTAAAGTTTTTGGTTCATATGATATCCGAAAATGGTACGACACCCCTACCGGAAGAAGCTGCCGCCATTGCCGAATATAAAGAAACAATAGACGTTAAAGGGTTGCGACGATTTTTAGCAATGAGCAATTTTTATCATCGATTTTTGAAGGATGCAGCAAAAACACAGTTACCATTGCTAGAGAACATGAAAGGCAATAAGAAGAACGACAAAACGAAAATCAATTGGACGGTGGAAGCAAAAACAGTTAAACATGTTATTGGAATCAAAAAGCCAGATGAGTTTGAAGCTAACACCAATGATACTACCCGGCAGTGACAAAAACATATTTTACGAAGTAAAGGAGAATAAAATAAGACCGTATCTACCAAAGTGCCTACGCCAGGAGACGTTCCAGCATTTCCACAGTATAGCACATCCAGGCGTTAAGACGTCCATAACATTAATAAAAACAAAATATGTATGGCCTTCCATGAATAAGGATTGTGCGAACTGGGCACGAGTCTGCGTGAAATGCCAGAAGGCAAAAATTTCGAAACACAATAGAAGTCCGTTAGGAAGATATGTATACTTCCAGAGAGCCGCTTTCAACACATAAACATAGATTTGGTAGGGCCGCTACCGATGTCACAAACGTATTGATCGGTTCTCACGATGGACGGAAGCAATACCATTAATGGATATAGCAGCAGAAAGTGTAGCACGGGCCGTGTACGAAAATTGGATCTGCCGGTTTGGCGTTCCACAAACAATTACCACGGACCAAGGCAGACAGTTCGAGTCCTCACTGTTTAGGGAACTAGGAAAACTGTTCGTTTTCAAACGAATAAGGACGACGGCTTACCATCCAGCAGCAAATGGATTAATAGAAAGATGGCACCGTGATTTAAAGTCAGCGTACCATTCTCTTGGGCATGAGGGCCACCTTTAAGCCCGACTTAGGTGGAACGACGTCGGAGATGTTATATGGAACAACGATTTTGCTACCTGGAGAATTTTTTAGCACAACAGCTAACAATTCAAAGGAGCACGAGTTTTCCGGCTTGAATGGGAAAATGCAAAAATTACAACCGGTACAAACTGCCAGGTATGCAAAGGAAACGCCATTCGTACATGCAGAGCTCGGACGATGCTCACATGCATTTGTGAGAATTAATGCCAGGGAGGGGACAAAGAGGTCGTGGTTTCAATAGATCGACTAAAGCCAGCATTTTTAATACAAAATGCAGAGGATGAATTACACCAGCCGCAAAACCCACAGAAAAACAAATCTGCCAAAGAATCAGGAGACAACGAAAAAGTGCGAGATCAGGAATGTCCAAAGGCGGAACAGGCTAAAATCCAGGAAACACCCTCAGCAATACTGGGCGAGCCAGTTTCAGTTAAAACAAAAGCAGGACGACATGTACACTTCCCTAAGATATACCTTGAAACATTTGTAGCAGAGTAGGTCGAAGCAGGCGTAGCGTTATCACTGAAGGGGGAGTAATGTGAGCGCTCCGTGAACTATTTGAATAGAAAAAAATAGGTTCGCTGCCCTTTAGAAAATCGAAGGTACAACGTGAATCAAAATTTTGATAATGCATCGCAGGGTGATGAAGGTAATACGAAAAGTGAATGAGGTATTCGTAATGCAATCGACACACGAGTTACACGACAAAAAACAGACTCGCGAAATTTAATCTAAATTAATCTTTTTTTTTGTAATTGATATTTTTATTTTAAGTGGCAAACGAGTGATTGAATAATTTGCCTAGTTTGTGTAAAAATAAATATTGAATAAAATACAATTTGTTAAACTAAGTAAATACTTAATTTTTTATGGGAGTTGTTTTCTACAAAAAATACACGAGTCCCATAAACTTATTCACACGACTGAGGTTATCCTTGTGCAGCAGCAAGTATGATCACGTGACTGAACAGTGAACATTGAACTCAAAATATACACCGAAATTCATCCTCATGTGGAAGTTTGGTTGTGCCCGAACCATCCAATAAAATTTGGTTAAATCGCACCAACACTAATTTACTTTCCAAGTATTTTCCCAACATTAGTTTTTAGGATACTTAAAGAAAAGGCAAATCATTCCTCTTCCTTTTATATGAAAAAGGCAGAAATGGAAAAGTAAACTTAACACATTCTGCGAGTTTCGCCAACGATATGTGATATTAATAAAAATGGTAAATATGCAATTAAAAAAAGATGCTATCCAAACCTCCCATAAAACTTGGTTAAAGCCCACCGTGAACGTAAACATACAACATAAGTTATAATTTAAATACTTTGATTATTAATTAAAATTTTCAATTTGTATTTTGTTTATAACACAAATTTTATATTCTGTTACGTTTTTGCCTTGTCAATCAAGGTTCGAATCACTGGATTGTGAATAAAACAAAATCAATTCAATTTATCACGAATAAATTTATTGATTCAGCATAAAAATTAATTCAACACAATTTATTAACACTAATTCACAAAATCACTTTTTATAATTTTCACACAATTTTTCTGATCACTTTTACTTTTTATTTTGCACCAAAACACTTTATAAATCACTTTCCAAATCCTTTTTAATCTTTACACTATCGCTTACCAAATACTAATAATCCAATTCGACTTCGTTCGCCTTTTTATATACACAAACCAAACTTCTAGAAAGCTCATGACTTTTCCAGTTAGAATAGTGTAGAAACATTTAGAACAATTTTATCATGGAAAATTCCACTTTAGTACAGTTAAATATTGAGCTATTAATTTAGCTTATTCTATTACACACTAGGTGTCACCGCTACATTATAATGTTACATTTAATACCGAAATATATAAACGTTAAAATTAAATGCAAATCAAAAGCCGCATACAACAACAAATAAAATTTATGATTTAATTTTAAAATTAACGTAAGGTTATAAAATTTCGATATATAAATGACAAATTGTCACTGTAATACTCATTTAAGTAGAAACAAGCTGATGATGATAATGGTAATTATCGAAATCGATACTTGTTAAAAATATTAACAAAAGTTTTTAATTCCACATTAAGAAAGTTTTTATACTTATATATATATATTAATGTAACTTTGTTTTAATAATAAATTGTTTTTATTGTTTTAATTTTATAATTAATATAATGTTACGTTTTTGCCTTGTCAATCAAGGTTCGTGTCGCTGGATTGTGAATAAAACAAAATCAATTCAATTGATCACCAACGAATTCATTTATTTAGCAGAAGAATTATTACAACACAATTTCAATACAATGTATAAATAAAAATTCACAAAATCACTTTATATAAATTATTCTCAAATTTTACTGTACACTTATAATTTTTATTTCCACTAAAACACTTTTTAACTCACTTTTTAATTCCTTTTTAATATTCACACTGTAGCTTTCAAAATACTACTAATAAAATTCTACTTCGTTCGCCTTTTTATATACACAAAACCAAACTTCTAGAAAGCTCATGATTTTTCCAGTTAGAATAGCGTAGAAACATTTAGAACAATTTTATAATGGAAAATTCCATTTTAGTACAGTTAAATATTGAGCTATTAATTTAGCTTATTCTATTACACACTAGGTGTCACCGTTACAATAATGTCAATGACAGTTCCATCTGTATTAAAGTAGCACAACTTGTATTTGCTATTTTATTTTATCATTTATTACAATACGTATTCAAAACTCAATAAAAAGAGATAATCTTCAATATATTGAGGAATTAGCTCACTAATCCCTCTTAGTCACTAATTTAGAAATAAAAAGCGATTAGATAATCTTTAAATTGGCACACTACAGCTAATCTCGAAAAATTCACTAATTGCGATTAGCTAATCCCTAGTCGGCATTATACAAGCCCCAATATACGTTAAATTGGAAATAAAAAAAGTCAAAGTTATCAGAGTTACCTTGAGTGTTCTTCAAGCATCATACGTTAAACCCCTGGATTTTTTTCTTGTTTTAATCGACAAAAGAAATGTGATATACTGACCGATGGCAGAAAGATATTAATGGTCTTAGATCGTGGTGTGACCGCAACTCATTGCGCATTTAAATAACAAAAATTGCAACATTAGTTGTTTCGCAGGTAAAAAATCCTAGAATTCAATAGTGCCAATTGCAACGGATTCTTGAAACTATCGATTTGGATGTTCATCGAAAAGTTCACTTTTAACAGGCATTTTTAGATAATATTTAAACTAAAGTATTTCGCCTACGTAAGATCCCATCTGGGTATTTTACGTCAATAGTCTGAAGTCCTACTGTCAGTTGTTTCTATTAAAGAAAACCGATTAAGATTACCTTATCATGAAAGTGTGTCTTGCTTATAGCGCCATATATAAAGCAAATAGCCAAATCTATAAAATTTGCAACCTTGAAAATAGACGGGTCCTTTTGGTCTACTTGGTCATTTTAACTCAACCATTCCACAAATTTTTTTTTTTTTTTTTTTTTTTTTTTATTGAGCCTTGGCTCCTACATACATTAGAGCCATATTGCCAAAAATCCAAATTGTACAATTTTTATTTACATCTTTTTAATTCTTAATTTTAATAACCAAAAAAATTTTTAAACTTTAGAATGGATCCGAACTATTCCCTACACATATTTTGTCGGCTGCTTATTTTGCATCAAATTGCTATCCCACTCATCCTAATAAATTCATACATTTCCTTATAAGCCAAATAACCTCCCTCATTCATTAATTCACTTAGGTTTCTTGCATTCCGAAGGATGTTGAACTTAGACCTGTTTTGGTTGATTACGGAGATAATAATCCTGGTCATGGATTGGTCAAATTATTTAACATTGCGGAACATTTCATTTTTGACGGCAACAAAATCTTGAAAATTTCCTTTTAAATTTTTAATTTAAAATATGATTGTGACTATGAATTATATTCTTTGAAATCCTATCTGTATTTACTTCACTTTAGAGTGCAAAACTTTACAATTATGATGTCACATGCTATACTATGCTACTTTATAATAACAGCTTTTTCTGAATGTTGCTGATTTGATTAGATTGTGGTGTTTATAACAGGTAGGGAATGACATTTAACATTCATTTTCATCGGAATTTGTTGACCACGGATAATCCGATATTCAGCCGAAAATGTTTAAACAAAATTTGAATAGATCAATATGTAATCGTTGGCAAAACTACAAAGGCACGCAGACCTTTATTTGGACCTTGTTAATTAAAAACAACAGTTATAGAAATGGATGTTCAAATCATGATTAGAGAGGTTTACAATTTTATTTCTTAGAAAGGGTCAGAAACATTCCTATATCTAATCTATTTTTCAACATTCTTATTTCTCACAGTTGAACACACCTATCTATATTTAATGTAAGCTGCGCATTCGTTCCGAAAATTCGTCTCACTTCCGGATTTTTTTTTTTTTGTTTGAGCGTCTACACTTTTTTTTTTTATTTATTTAGAAGAATCTTAATTGTGGAATTCTATTTGAATACATTTTTATTACCATATACAGAACAAAATGTATGCTTTCTTTCCTTAAAAAGACAAAAAAAAACTGTGCGTTTAAAAGATTTTAGAAAAAAAAATGAAAACTAAATCTATTTATAATGGTGCTGCACATTATATACAGCACGTGACAATTTGATTTACAATTTATCGCCGGATGTTCCCGGTATTTATTAAATACATAACGTTCCAGGAATAGATTTTCTAAATTACATATTACATACATAGGTATGTATCTTGTAAAATTGTGTGTAGGCGGCGGCATTTTTGACTTAATCTGATTTTAATAGTGGCTGGCTGCTACGTCGCTCATATATATAAATAAACCGGACGTATCTTTTGCGGGCCGATAGGAACACAAATTAATTTTACTCGAAAGAAATTTCCACTATATAATAATATATTATATATGTACATTATTGTTCGTTTAATGATTATTTGATGAAAAGATGAAAGTACACATAATAAATAAGATGAATTAGATTTGTAAAACCAAATAAACAATAAACAGCGCGAGTTCTATTATCATTCCAATGTTTTACATTGTAACACATACTGTGCAGATGTAAAAAAATTCCCTTTTGGGTTTTTTTTCCATTTTATTGATGAATATCAATAGTCTCATCACATTGCGGGCGGTATGACCATAAAAAATAACACCACACACACTGTACATACATATAAGAGTACCACAAATTCCGAATTTTCTTTTTGATGCGCGCGCGATGATCCATCCCATTACAAAATCATTTATAATAATTGAATTCCCGCAAGCAATATGGTTTCTTACCTAATGCGACTGAAGAAAAAAAAAAATGAAAACGTTGGTTGATACGATGTATACGAGTGTTACAAACAAAAGATATTATTATGAGAGGAATTGTAATAGTAGATAGCGCAGCGATGTGTAATTTAATTTAAATAAATAAATGAAAAATCAAAAGAAAATTTGTTTTCGTTTGGAATGCGCTTAGCACACAGGCGTCTTCAATGTTTTGTATATTTGGAATGGATATAAATATATAAATTATTTACGGGAGAAACTGCATCGAGAATCTGTAAAAAACTAACTATATCGCATTAGCATCGCTGTAAATTAATTACTTTGTAAAAAAAACCTTGAAGAAGAAAACCTTGTTAAATTTTCTTTTTGTCCGGCCGATCTAGAATCCTCCAAACGACAAACAAACCAATTTTCAAATAACATTTCACATATAGGAATTTTGAAATTTCGGATTTATTTCAGAACGCCATTTCATTTGGTGTCTTTGCTATACTCGTATATGATGTTTCACTATATTGTTGGTTAAGTCCAGATGATCACATGAAAGAAAATAACTAAATTAGTTTTAAAATTGTTAAATTACACTACATTTGGAACACATCAAAAATTAAATTTGGTTCTTCATAATAATTGCAAATCACCTGATTTTTATCTTAATTAATACATACTTTGAACTCTTCCTCGCACAACTCACTATTTTGACATATTGTTATTGTTTTTTGTCATTTAGTATGAGATTGTGATAATCGAATAAATTTGACCATTTTGTTTAATTAAGCGTGTATTCCATGAGAAAAATTGACTGACAGTCAAAAAAACGAAAAGGGAAAAATAATCTGATGCCCCATATAACAGACAAAGATGTCGTTTTTTATTTTATTTTTTATTTTACATCAAAATTGTTTTTCTATAAAATAAAAACCGTTGTCTTTGTCTCTTATATGGGGCATCAGATTATTTTTCTCTTTTCGTTTTTTTTGACTGTCAGTCAATTTTTCTCATGGAATACAGGCTTTAGCTGTGTACCATGATCGATAATGGTAGTGAGTTGAGTTGGGTTATAGTAGCGATATTCGAATAAGGATAAAGTATAGCAGAGTAGCCCGAAGTCCGAATATAAATACAGGTTTTATACTTCAAATTGAACTTTTTACACTTCAAATTGATCCTTTTACACTTCAAATTGATCCGCTTACGTTTCAAATTGAACCTCTAGCAAATTATATGTATGGCCAATTAGGATGGAACTTGGCTTTTTCTTAATGGATTTGAATGAAATTTGACATTTGCGTGGGAAATATGATTCTAAAATGATTTTTAAATAAAGATCTGGAATATGGCCAAGTAGGATGGAACTTGGCTATTCCTTTACTGACTATGATGAAATTTGACACGTGCGTTGAAAATGGTCAGAGATTTATACGTAAATTACAATTTATAATGATTGAAATAAAACTAATTAAAAGATTTTATTTTTTAATGTGGTAAAACCAAAAACTTTATTGAGATGCTTAATGGTTCGTTGTCACAGAAGAAGAGAATTAAACAAATCCAAAAAAACGTTTTGTAACATAAAAATGTGTGTTTACATATATGTAACGCGCGCTGTCAAAACCAAGTCAACTAAAAAATTATATAGAAGTATAAAAAAAACTAATCCAAATCACCATGAAATTAAACTAAATTTAAATCTTTGCGATGCTTGTAAACAAGGTTTTTCCAAGTGCCTTTGTCATTATGTCTGCCACTTGGTCTTCGGACGATGTTTGAACCATTTCATACTTCTTTGCTTGAACATAATCTCGTGTAAACATGTATTTTACATCCAAATGCTTCATTCGTTTGTATTCACGTGGCTCCTCAGCAATTGTGATGCACGATGTATTGTCTTCATGTATTGGAATCGGTTCATTGCAATTAATCTTCAGTTCAACCAATAATTTCTTTATCCACTCGGCCTCACTAACAGCTTCGGATAGTGCAATTACTCAGCTTCAGTCGACGATTTACTAACAGTTGGCTTTTTCCAAATAATTTGAACACAAATAATTTGTCACCTGCCCAATCTGAATCACTGTGACCTAACCAATGTCTTTGCTTCGACGTCTTTCTTATACACCACTTTCATGTCAATGGTGCTACGAATGTAACTCAAAATCCGTTTCGCGTAATTGAAATGAGTTTCGCCGAAACAATTTTGAAAACGGCTGAAATATCCCGTTGATGCACACAAATCTGGTCTGGTAGTTACATGTGCATAAATTAAACACCCAATCAATTCACGATATGGATGATTTGAACATTTTCCATTTTGACCCACATCAACATGTAAACCCTTTTCCATTGGTGTCGATTTAGGTTTACAATTTTGCATTCCAAACTTTTGCAAAACTTTCTCCAAATATCTTGATTGACTCACCGTAATGGTGCCCTTTTCAATGTTTTGGTCAATCAGCATTCCCAAAAATGAGCTCGCTTTACCAACATCAGTCATATCAAATTCATTTGATAGTAGTTTCTTCACAGCTCCAATTATTTTGATATCTCGGCAAAATATCAATGTATCATCGACGTACAGTAGCACATAACATATGATTCCATTTTTCCCCTTCACATATAAACATTGATCTGATTGGCAGCGCTTGAATCTAATTCGAATCATAAAATTATTGAACCTCTCGTTCTATGCACGCGAAGCTTGTTTCAGTCCATAAAGTGCCTTGTTTAATTTACACACTTTATCACTTTGACCAAAACCCGAACTCGAAAAATTAACGTCCATCTGATGAATGTGCATATCATAACGATTGGCAATTGACAGCAAAATTTTCAATGTAACTAATTTTGCCACTGGTGCGTATGTATCATCATAATCGAATCTTAGCTTTTGAGTAAAACCACGTGCTACCAATCTTGCTTTGTACTTATCAGTTGAACCATCAGCTTTTCTTTTCAACTTAAAGACCCATTTGTTTGTTATGGCACTTCTAGCTTTCGGAAAATCGCAAACAGTCCAAGTTTTGTTGTCGATTAAAGACTGATATTCACTATCGATCGCCTTTTTCCATTCTGTCCAATCAATTCGACGTTTTGCTTCAGATATCGATGATGGATCATCTTCAACAAACTGTTCAGCCGATAAAGCAAGATTTCCATCCTCTTGAAATTCTCCAGCAATCAATGCAGTGTGAAAACATTCACTCATAGTTGGCCATTCACCATATCGATTAGGTGCTCGTCGACTTCGTTCACTTTTTCGTGGAATTATCCTCTCGTTTTTACCAATGCAATTTGAACTTGCACTGTCGATATTTTCTTGGTCGTCACCGGAGTCATCCAAATTGACACCGTGGAACCGCTGCATGCCGTTACCAACACAATCCATATTAGTGCTGTAGATTTCTCGATTTTCGTTGCCATCTGACTGCATATCATTACGTTTATCGAATGACTGGTCACTTGCATTGAAACGAATTCCCTCAGCTTAGCTGAGGCAACCCGCTTCTCGAATTTATTATCACTGGTGGCTACATCCCCTGCGGCTTAGCTACCTGCAGCTCAGTCTGGTAGGGGTAGCTTGGTCGTGGGTGGTTGGGGTGTACCAGTGGTAATCTTGATTACCGCATCATTTGTTTGGAAAGGGACAGTGATGACATCATGCCATCAAGGAAGGGAATTGGGGTTAGGACATATAATAATGTAAAAGGACCCAAATTAGTGGTTCATATGCCCTGAATAAGGTCCGCGCCCGCGGTTGTTTATCGTGTTGCTTAAGGTAACATGACTACCTTAAACTACACATAAATGGAACAGCGATATTTCGGGCAGCAAGCCCACGGGTTAGTATGAGACTAGTTTTGGTTAATTAGTTATTGCGACTGTTCGGAGGTGGCTGGTTTGGAAAGGGAGTGCAACGCCTATGGCGTCGAAGCACACGATGCTCCCGCCTCAATAGAGGCAAACCAACCAAGCTCCTTTCAGTCTAAACGGGTTCTTAAGAACCCAATACTTACCCAGTGTTGTTCTCCACAAAGCAGCCAAAAAAAAATACAAAAAAAAACACAAAATTACTTTGAAATTCTACTTTATTCCAACTGAAAATTTTTTTTTACTGCTTTTACTTTCCCAACACCCCTTTTGGTTCCACAAAAAGACTGACCCCTTCAAAAAAAAATGTACATTATTTATACCAATTTTTCTTGTCGATTCGTCATAAAAGTGCATAAAAAATGTCCAACAACGTGACATGGACAACGTGACATGGACAACGTGACATCGCCATCATCAAAATTTATGCACTTCGATGACAACAAAATATATTGGTAAGACGATAGTGGCAATTTTCATAGGTTTTTGTTGTTGTACCTTTTTTTTGTTAAAAACCAAAGTACAAAAACAACAAAAAAAATACAAAAAAAAAAAATGAAATTCATCAAAACTAAGCGGTAGCTTCGAGTAACCAAGTTCATTACTTGTGCTACACTTTTGCCTTGAAAATTATTTGTTCTTATCTACATAAAAACAAGGATCGTGTTACATTATTTTTGTATTTACGTTTATTCAACTACCGTATGAGCATATACAGTAATTGGAGTGACGTAAACACAGAAAGAATGTGGAATCTCGGCATGGTCGTTTAATGAGATAATAACCGATATTATTTGTGATATCGTTTTGAGGTTTTACCTCGAAGTGTATGCCGATTTGTCGTTTTGAGAATTATGGTTTGGATTGGTAACGGAATTGTAAATTAATTCCGTTACAGCGTGGGGAAAACCCAAACCCTGAGATAAAAAGGATCTCATGCCTTATTGATGGGAAGGACGGGTGGAGTTGATCAGCCTTTAAGTAGTCCAACGTGGCGGACGCCCCACACCCTGAACTAGTCTCAGAGCCGGGCAACTGTATTTTATACAAGAATATCTTTAATTACTAAACCTACATGACTAATGTTGAAAATTGGGACTTGTTTTATTATTTTTTTTTTTTTTTACCCCTCTTTTTTTTTATGTTTTTTTTTCCTTCCAATTTTCAACCTAAACTATTACGGTCTTACACTATGGGCCTATCCTAATAGGGGAAGGTTTTCCTTTTTTTTTTTTTTTTTTTTTATATATTTTATTTTTTTATTTTTATTTATTTTTTTTCTTATTACCTTTCCCTTATACCTTAATGCTATCTAATGGACCTTCTAATTTTTATTTTACGGGTGGCGTTGAGTCAAACCTATTTTACAAGTGTGAGGATTGAGTCAACCTCATTCCCTACCAACTCATTATGAAAAAAATATTTGTCTTGTAAAATTCAACTTTACATTTACTGTGTCCTTTCTTTTCTAAGTTTTGAATATTACACCTAAAACGGCAAGATCTTTATGGTCGCTGAATCATGACGAAATTGGCTGGTCGGTTCTGGATGATAGATTGTAGAGCAACTGTACCGGCTGTTTACCCCCTCCGCCAAGCAACGAATAAGATCACGACTGAGATGATGACACCGCTGAATCAATCATACTGCATGGATGTGGTGAATATTCAACCAGTTGACTGTAGTTTTCAGACCGTCTCGACCATATTGTGCACTCCTACCTCTAGGTTGTTGGCTTCTAGTTTCATTGACAGTGTAGCATATTTCTCAGATTAAATTGATAAAACGGAAAAACAACATGATCACCCAGGCTGCTGTGACGTGCTGGGGTTAATACCCCGGTGTATTTATTCTTTATTTCCAAAGAAACTACTGTGGTCCAAAGTTCAACCACACACTTCCCGGTAAAGTGAGGTGTTGTAACATATTGTTGCCAATGATGCTCCGGATCTCTAGTTTTTGTTTGGCTGAAAGATATTACTTATGTGTTCAACTAGATCCTTTTGCGTTCTTATGAAGTGTATCCGCCACTGCTCAGCTGGTCGTAAAATTTCCCCCACAACGGTTTAGCACCTCCTCGGTTATCCTCATCTGATAATACCATCTTTCTTTGAGATATACTCGTGTTATATCTGAAGTAGGTTGTAGCATTTCATCTTGGAGTATTGTTGTCATCAATTGCATCTTTGATTCGAAACTTAAGTATTTATTTACTAGGTGTGTCTCGCCCGCAGGATGTCAACTAGTTATAACCTTATTCGAAGTACCCATTAATTGTGCTCAAACTGCGTTTGCTTCAGCTGGATTGGAATTAACAGTTCTCGTCTTGTTCTTGTGTGTTCACCTTTACATCGATGTTCGCCTGTCGTATTTCTTCGGACATCATGGTTAGAGGTTGGTTAGAGTTCGATGACAGCTAATTCGGCGTGATTAGTTCGTGATCTTATCATTGTTTGGAACCGGAAGTAATACTGTTGTCTCTGCTCTTGTTACTTCCAGGCCACGTTGGTTGTCATCTTAGCAGGTACACATGAAGTGATTTGGTTTGTATTTCTTCAATCTGCGGATACCCATCTACCAAATAGCACCACACAGATATTATCCCTACTTGATTTTCAAAACAAAACAATGGTGAACCAATCCTAATTAATAAAACCTAATTCATTATTGCCTAACTTATTATTTACATTAGTATCCCTACTCTATTTCCTATGTTATGTTATTATTTCTTCGACTCCCTCTCTAAACTTAACTAATTCCTAATACTAATAAACTCTTAATACTAAGTACTGGTGTTTCTTGGTGTATGGCGATAAACCAGAAACATACCAGCCTTCATTTTACCTTTACATCACCTAAGTACTAGTGGGTAGGTATTGTAAAAGTAAAATGGTAACCACGAAAATTTTTTTTGCTGAAACCAGTCGCCGATTCGACCTGGCCAGCACCTCATCCTCTAATCGCAAATCCAGAGCACCTAATAGATGATTTACTGGTATTTGTAATGGCATCATTAGCCATTCAATCAACGCGTGGGTCTCAGCCTTCGTGCGAGCGCAGCTTAGTCTCCTTAACCAGCCCCACGCTCTGTCATCCCTCTGCCTTTTAATCTTTATTTGAGATTGCTCAACTATGCGGGCGCCGCGGAACCTCTTCAAACAGCCCCACGCCCTTGCTCTGCGCCGCAGCCGAGATTTGTACACGCGCTTATCGGAAACGGTCCTAATTTGGCCTCTGTTCTTACCAATGGTCTTAGTAGCCACCTTACACAACGCAAAGTGTTTCTGGTTTACAGCGAAGCATGCGCCACCTGATAGCTCGGGTACCGAATGATCCACTTGCAACACATTATTTGTGTTGGCACTCTGTGATGTACTTGTCTCAATGGGATTGACCACTAGCTCCGCTTGTGCATGATCTTCCTCTTGCACTTCTTCTGCCTTCTTGAACTCTATTTCTTTCAAAAGTTCAACTTCGCCAATTTCCGCTACATTTGATTCTATCTCTCCATCTCCCTGATCTTCTTTCTGTTCTGCTGGCTTTTCACATATTATTACCAGCCTGGATAGTTTGGCAGCTACATCGCTCGGTGAACTCACGTCTTTATATAAATCAATATTCATCTGACGCAGCATGCGCACCGTTATATATACGCGCTGTAACCGTGTTCGTAATATTGGGCATGTTACATTGCTATAGCGGTACCACGTCCCATGGATGTGCATTAACCTGGCTCTAATATCAGAATATACATCATCCACTGAAGCACCTGTCCTGATCTGTTTTAACCAGAACTGCTGCACCAGCCATAACTCCTTTTGACAGGTTGCAATCTCATGTTCCGTACTCTCGTTTGAGCTTACTGTATCCACTACCAGAGCCTCAACTCGCTTCATCTTGCCTCTAATCTTTGGACGGCCAAAAACCAAACGTTCCAACTGCTCACTCGCTGCTTTCGATGTAATTTGCTTGCCTTTTACCTGGGCAATTATTACGACGAGCTGTCGAAATGCTTTAGACCAAGCCGTTGTTTGTGCATGGAATGTCGGCGAGAGTGAACTTCGATACACTCGACCTTGAACGTGTTCGAGGCGGGTGGTTATAGCCGGGTGTATCTCGACCTCGGGTTGATCCGCGGCAAGTTGTTCGCACAGTTGCCGATAGATATCCTGTACTTTCCGCAAACAGGCCGTTGCTTCCGCCTGCGGCTGTTTGCGAGCCGCTATATGGGCGTCTTGCGGTTTGAGGCACGTATCTGCCTGCTCTTGCTGCATCTTGTGCGTAAGCGTGGCCTTTAATGCGTCTGTTACCTCACGCTTCGCCTCCTCACCTAATGCCCTTATCTCGAACTCTATGAGGAGCTCGTCTGGTTCGAGAAAGCTTATGTCCATTTTCTTGATATACTATCTATGGATGAATTAAAATAATAACTAACTACTGGTTTGTTTATGAGTTAAAACAACCACGGGAACATTACCCTTATCCCGAGACATAAATCCCCCTAATTTGGATCAGACAAGGAAAGGAAAGGGAATTGAATACTAAAAAAAAAAATTTTGATGAACCTGTTTCCTTGTTCCCAATCTCGCAGCGGTCGTCTTAACCTATGAAGGTGATCCTCGCTACTATGGTGAACTTGAAACCAGGTAACATAAATGGTACCCAATAGACCATGGCAAAATTTTTGTCCCCTTAGCCGCAGTTGGCAGTCTTACTCTGACTTCAGAGGAGCTCACCTGCGAGGGTGACCGAAACATTACCATGTAAGTCAACTGATATTTATGAGGCCTTTACAGACACTCTAACATCAGCTGCTATGGCTGTCTATTAGGGATGATAACTCACCGGTTACCACCAAGGATTTCCACAGTGTGTAGTATAATGATGTTTAGCTTATGTCCAAGACCTCATCAATATCCGTTCACTGATAGAAAACCGGATTGAACAGCTAAACATATTATACTCTGAACGCGACTAAAACTAACAATGGGAGGACTTGCGAACCCCATCCCGAAGGATGAAAATTAATTTTAAAAGAATACGAAGTGAATTTACGCAAGAACTAACTATACACTGCGACTTTGAAATCCTTATTTTTAAAATTATTGATTTTACATCCGCTTGTAATAAACGGTGCAAATTAAACTGTGGGTTAGATGTTAGGTTAGTTCCACAGCATGAACTTGGGTGCGGAAAGATGTTCCAAATTTACTGGGAATGTGCAGCTCTTAATACCTCTCCGGTCTACGCCGGTACAGAAAGAGATGATGCACATTACGCCAGGGATCGCATCTTTCACCCTAACACCCAATGTCAAATGGCATGTCAGTTAACCCGAAAATGTGCAGCTCTTAATACCTCTCCGGTATACGCCGGTACGGAAAGAGATGATGCGCATTAATTCGGGGGACAATACCATTCTTCACGGTTAAGTTCATGCCATAGAATTAGTTATACATGGTATCGAAAACCGTACAACTTGATATAAACTATGTTTTTAGTGATGTGCAACTTAACCATACTTGGCCGGATATGGGCTCCTGCATTAGGTTGCCTGAACATGTGCATCTCTTTTACCATCCGCTCAACTCGTCGGCAGGAAAGAGATATGCACATTCTAGGAACCAATGCAGTGCTTACCCAAGCACCGTCCAATTGTACAAATTCGGTCGTAGAACACCACTTCAAACAAATAGACTTCTTGGTAAATTTTACCAGCTTTGTTGGGCCAATTTTGGCCCCTTTTGGGCGCCACTTGAAACGAATTCCCTCAGCTTAGCTGAGGCAACCCGCTTCTCGAATTTATTATCACTGGTGGCTACATCCCCTGCGGCTTAGCTACCTGCAGCTCAGTCTGGTAGGGGTAGCTTGGTCGTGGGTGGTTGGGGTGTACCAGTGGTAATCTTGATTACCGCATCATTTGTTTGGAAAGGGACAGTGATGACATCATGCCATCAAGGAAGGGAATTGGGGTTAGGACATATAATAATGTAAAAGGACCCAAATTAGTGGTTCATATGCCCTGAATAAGGTCCGCGCCCGCGGTTGTTTATCGTGTTGCTTAAGGTAACATGACTACCTTAAACTACACATAAATGGAACAGCGATATTTCGGGCAGCAAGCCCACGGGTTAGTATGAGACTAGTTTTGGTTAATTAGTTATTGCGACTGTTCGGAGGTGGCTGGTTTGGAAAGGGAGTGCAACGCCTATGGCGTCGAAGCACACGATGCTCCCGCCTCAATAGAGGCAAACCAACCAAGCTCCTTTCAGTCTAAACGGGTTCTTAAGAACCCAATACTTACCCAGTGTTGTTCTCCACAAAGCAGCCAAAAAAAAAATACAAAAAAAAACACAAAATTACTTTGAAATTCTACTTTATTCCAACTGAAAATTTTTTTTTACTGCTTTTACTTTCCCAACACCCCTTTTGGTTCCACAAAAAGACTGACCCCTTCAAAAAAAAATGTACATTATTTATACCAATTTTTCTTGTCGATTCGTCATAAAAGTGCATAAAAAATGTCCAACAACGTGACATGGACAACGTGACATGGACAACGTGACATCGCCATCATCAAAATTTATGCACTTCGATGACAACAAAATATATTGGTAAGACGATAGTGGCAATTTTCATAGGTTTTTGTTGTTGTACCTTTTTTTTGTTAAAAACCAAAGTACAAAAACAACAAAAAAAATACAAAAAAAAAAATGAAATTCATCAAAACTAAGCGGTAGCTTCGAGTAACCAAGTTCATTACTTGTGCTACACTTTTGCCTTGAAAATTATTTGTTCTTATCTACATAAAAACAAGGATCGTGTTACATTATTTTTGTATTTACGTTTATTCAACTACCGTATGAGCATATACAGTAATTGGAGTGACGTAAACACAGAAAGAATGTGGAATCTCGGCATGGTCGTTTAATGAGATAATAACCGATATTATTTGTGATATCGTTTTGAGGTTTTACCTCGAAGTGTATGCCGATTTGTCGTTTTGAGAATTATGGTTTGGATTGGTAACGGAATTGTAAATTAATTCCGTTACAGCATCACCAAATGAATCGTTCATTGTATCATTCATACCTCGATCACCCGAACTATAATCATTGACCGCCTCTGAATCGATTATCTCAATCAATTCTTTTCGATTTAAAACCTATGACTCGTTGAAAGTTACAGTTCGGCCCACTATTTGCTGTTGTTGTTCTATATTCCATAGACGATATGTACCATATGATGAACCATATCCAAGCATAATAGATTTCGATGATTTTGGCTGTAATTTTGTACGATTATTCGATGGAATATGATTGTAACATTCACAACCAAAAATACGAAGGTGTGACAACTGCTTCGAACTGCTTTCCAACTGCACTTGTCGGTGACCGATTCTTTAAATAATTTGCAGTGATTATAGCCTCATTCCAAAACTTTCCATTCTGTTCACTTGCCAAAAGCATTGTTCTTGACTTTTCTTCAAGTGTTCGATTCAATCGCTCGGAAATAGAATTCATTTCTGGATTATACGGAACAGTTAATGACATTTGAATACCTTTTTCATTACAGTAGCTCTTAAATTCATTTGACGTCTATTTGCCACCATTGTCAGCTCTTAGTTTGGCCACCTTTTTTTACCATGAAGTGCTTCAGCCATTGCCACAAAAAGTTTAAACTTTTCCAACACTTCTCTTTTCCGTTGAACGTTGAATGCAATAAACATTGGATGCCGTTGAAAAATCGTCCGTAAATGTTACAAAATATCTGGAACCATCATATGCAGTCGTTTGCATCGGACCACATACGTCACTGTGAATCAACTCCAAAACGCGTGATGATCTATCATTTTTATTTTTCGGAAATGATGAACGTGTTTGTTTCCCAAGCACACATGATTCACACAGCTTCGTATTGTTGTCAACATTTACTTGATTTAATCCATCCGCCATTTTACTTGCCAGTTTCTTCATATCATTTGCATTTAAGTGACCCAATCTAAAATGCCACAAACTTTGAGAAATTTTATGCAAATTCATGTCACCTGTATAACCAGCAAACACATTGTTGTCCACATGGAATGTGACTTTATACAGATTTCCTACGATTTGTCCAACGAATTTAATTATTCCATTGAGTGACATAAATGCTTGGTCACCCTCAAACAGTACTTTGTAAGCCTTTTAAGTCAAAACACGTATCGACATCAAGTTGCATTTCAAATCTTTCACCAATAAAACATCCTTCATCACAGTAATCAATGTGTTACTATTATAAAATGTTTTCACTGGAATATCGCCATATTCGCAAAAATACTTTGATTTTTCTCTGCAACGGCAATTTTCAACTCATCGATTTCTTCTAGCTTACTAAAATACTTTTGTTCGTCAGACATATGTTGCGTTGCACCAGAATCCATTGTGAATTCAATTTTCGATGTGTCATTTACTGACTCACCAACATACGATTCCAAATCTACAAACGCACACATTGTCGATACTTCTTCTTTTTCTTCATTTGCTTTGTTAGCACTGGCCGAACCGTTGTTCTTTTTCTTTTTATTTAGAAAACACTGAGACTTTTTGTGACCGGGTTTCGAACATTTAAAACAAATCTCCTTCGATTTCCCTTTGACATCATTGCACCAGATTCACCTGATTTACTTGAACAATTTCCACCTGTTCCAAAGTTAACTTGTCTGTGCCGATTGTCTCCAATGCCGTCACCAAGTTATCATAGCTCTTTGGTAATGTGAGTAACAAATGAACAACAATGTCAATCTTTTCCATCTTAGCACCCGCTGAAATTAGCTCACGAATCTTCTTGTCAAACAGCAAAAGATGCTCCACGATGCTATCACTTTCATGATATTTCATCATCAAAAGTTGTTTTCGCAATAAAACTTGACTTGCTACACTTTCTTTTTCGAAATTTCTTTCGGTGTGAGGATATGCATATTCCAGACTTTATCCAAAAACCAATTTAGAATCCCATTTCCAAAGCATATGTCCAATTTCATCATAATCGGTTAAGGAATAGCCAATTTCCATCCTACTTGGCAATATTCCAGAACTGTATCCAAAAATCATTTTAGAATCATATTTCCCACGCAAATGTCAAATTTCATTCAAATCCGTAAAGAAATAGCCAAGTTCCATCCTAATTGGCCATACATATAATTTGTTAGACGTTCAATTTGAAATGTAAAAGGTTTAATTTGAAACGTAAAAGGATCAATTTGTAATGTAAAAGGATCGATTTTAAGTGTAAAAAGTTCAATTTGAAGTGTAAAACCTGTACAACATTTAAACAGACTATTACAAATATTTTTTAACACCCTATAATTAGACTTGCCAATCGTCCCGTTTTCTTTGGGACAAATCAGTTTTACAATAGAATGTCTCATGTCCCGGTTTTACTATGAGCGAAACGCTGTTTGTCCCGTTTTTTGCAATAGAGCCGATATTCACGTACAATTAAATTACGTAATACAATTGTGTAACGTCAATATTGGACAATAAAATTCAAAAATCTTGAATCAAACTTGAGTATGTTGTGCAATATACTGACGTCACACAAGTATATTGTGCAATGTAATTGTACGTCAATACTAGTCTTAATTATATTCCAGCAATTTTGAAAAACGAAAAAGGGTAAAAAAAATTTTCACCTGGAAGAAGAAGAAGAAACCTGGAATAATGGAACCTCACTATTTTCAAACACATCTATAGGGAGCAAAAACTACATTTATACGATATCGAATTATTTTAGAAAAATATCAGAGCTGCAAATCGCTATATTGTAAAAAAAACATGAAAGATTCGAAAAAGTTGGTTTCACTCCTAAGTGTCTAAGTTTCATCTGTTTTTTCCGTTATCTCCATTTATAATAGGCGCATAAGGGCGGGACCAACACACTCTTTTGGGGGCTATTGTTTTCTCATGATTTGAGAAGTTCCTTCGCCTAAGGAACCTTTCTTTCTAAGTCATTGCTGGCCTTCACGCACATTCCGCTTATACCTTGCGGATTCCATTCTAATTAGGTCCGGCTTATATCATTTGTTGTTTTCCTCAATGTGTGTTCGATCCATTTCCCCTCGTGCTTTCTGCATTCTGTCTCAATGCAAAATGTCTCAACGAACATCTTATGAAGCATATTGAGAATGAAGAATACTGATTACTGAATAACTATTTACCGAAGTTTAAGTCAGAGTTCCAACGTTAAAATCGTTATTTTTCGATGTTGAAAGTTTTTTTTTTTTTTTTGAAAAGAGTTTAGCGAATATTGTGTATTGCTAAAAATCAAGCAAACTACAAGTAATTACTTGGACATTCAGTATCTTCCAACGAGAAGAGGTTGTTGGTCCTTTCTTCCTACAAAACTTCGTAATAGTGATAGGGCCGCTGGAGATAGTTCTACGTTCACAATGGCGGCTTCTGACCTAAATTAGCAATTATAAATGATCAATTATTATTCGAGTTTAGCTTGGAATTCAATTGAGAGAACTCAAATGAATTGTCTTACAGAGTAGAGATTGCCGAAATTCAAGAATTTTGTTGATGTAGATTTCCAGGTTTAAAGGGCGTTGGTAGCTTAGTTTAATATCGAAGTTATTCGAATTATCGTTCCTGTTTTTTTCGAGATTATTTATGGTTTTGCGAAAACTGCATGCCTTATTTTTCAAGATTATTCTATGGGTTTAAGTTTATCCAATTTCTTCTGGATTATTCGAAATTTTATGGAAATTGCGAGATTATTGTAGAATTCTCGTTATATTCAGAAGTGTACGCAAGCTTTTCGAGAAATTTGCGAATCATGACAAGGAGATCCTGGGGAAGATAAGTACAGCAGAAGCATCGATGTTTGCAATTAATGTAGTGAAGAGGAATCTAAGATGGCTGATGCTGAAGAAGCTTGTTACGCAATAGCATCAAAACTAAATAGTTCGATAAAAACTCAGTATTATAGAACTAGCTTGAATATGACCACCAAGAACTCAGCACCAGAGGTACCTTTGGGTCTACAAATCCCAACTTTTTCTGATGGTTTATACAGAGTGGCAACGTTTTTGTGATTTGTTCCATTCGAGCATGTCAAGAAACCATAACACCGTGCAAAAAATTCAATATTTAAAAGGTTGCTTAAAGGTACTGTTGAGTCAGCCGGCAAATTATAAATATAAATGTTAATGTATTAGATAAAGTGTCTAAACTTAAATTAAATTTATTATGTCAATATGGTTTGGGCCTTAGCTAAATTAACATTTGTAAGGTTTCTTAGTGTTAAATGGTATAAATTAGTGTATAGACTGCTTCTAAATGCGAAAATTTAGAAGAAGTGATCATAAAATTACCTGTCAAGAGAAATGTAAAAATAAATTTTTTTTTGATAGTCAGTTGTTGTGAAGATCTCATAGGGGCGAAGCTTGAATAGAATAAATAAAAGGGTGATTAAGCAAATAATAAAATAAAATTGTTGTTTTGTTGAATCAGGGGCATTCCGAAGTGTAATAATTTGAATTTGTTGTCCACTGCCGACATACTGCCGAAACATAACCTCAAAGGAAAACAAATTACCTACCGAAATAAAATAAATCAAAGTCTTAAGGTTACCAAATCAAATTTTCGTTGTTGCAAAAGATAATTTGTTTTCGGGTAATGACAGGGATTTTAACGAAATTTATTACAACGGTTACGAATGTAATTCTGCTATGGAGCTGTGTTCGAAAATTGAAAATAAATTAATTAAATTTATGATAGATATAGATTTATGTGATGAATGACAGAATATGTAATTTGTCGGTTACCCAATAAGCAATATGAATGCGACCATATTATAATTCTTCTTTAATTGTTTTGTGGTTAGTTCTAAACGATCCTTCATACTGAGAACATTAAAAAGAAATATTTTAATCTTGCATAAACGTATTTTATTTTCTTTAAACATTTTAATACCACGTGTTTTATTTCTTTAACCATTTTAATAGGTTATGGGCCCAGTAGTGATTAAATAATAGTTTTAAATAGTTTTTTTTTAATTCTAAAAATCGTACGCATAAACTAAAACTTTGAAGGTTAAGCGCGTGGTTTTTCGTGTATTGTGAAATAGTTTTTGTTTGGTTCATCGGTTGCCTCGTGCTTTGAACATTTTATTTTTTTAGATTAATTTCACAATATTGGGCAAGTTGAAGAAGTATGGAATCAAACATGCAAAAAGTAAAACCATTTGATGGTTCGAATTTCTCGAATTGGAAATTTCGAGTCAAAACATTACTAGAAGAAAAGAGTCTAGAAAAGTTTTTAACGAGTTCATTGGACACGTTATTGAGAGATGTTCCAGTTGATGCGAAAGATGAGGTTAAAAGTGAGAGGATCAGAGACACGTTGATATGTGATGAGAAAAAGTGCAAATCAATTTTGGTGCAATGTATTGGTGATTCTCAACTGGAGTATATTAAAGACAAACAGTTCGCGAAGGAAATATACGATACATTAATTGGTGTGTTTGAGCGCAAAAGTGTTGCCGGTCAGTTGTTGTTGCGAAAACAGCTATTGACAATGCGATACAAAGATGGTGACGACATCAACGAATATTTTTTGCAATTCGATCATACTGTGCGTGAACTGAAGTCGATTGGCGCCACATTGGAAGAACTTGACGTTGTCTGTCATCTGATTTTAACATTGCCAAAAACTTTCGATGGCTTGGTTACAGCGCTGGAAACAATGGATACAACAAAGATAACAATCGAATTTGTTAAAAGTCGTCTATTGGACGAGTGTGGAAAGCATGCTGCGTGTGGAAATGGACGTAGCGGTAGATCAAGTGATTCGATGACAATGCAAGCAGATCGTTCAAAAGTTATTTGTCACAGATGTAAAAAGCCAGGGCATATAAAAGTAAATTGCAGGGTAAAATTGTCAAAGAAAAATGTTGTGTACAATAAGAAAAGTGTCGGTGCAAATTGTGCTGAGAAAGATGGCAATCCAGAGTTTTTGCTTTGTGAACAACAGGATGTCATTAGTAAGTCAGTTGGGAATAACGATGATGTTGCGTCATGTTGCATGGGTGCCAAAACATCAAAGAATGGCAGTGATGGCTTTGAAGAGATAAACGTTGTTCTTGATTCGGGCGCAACACATCATATTGTTAACAATAAGGTATTTTTCAATAGCATGCATAGAATTGAACCGATAAATATTTCAACGTCAAAAGCTAGCGCATCATTATTGGCAAAGCAAAAAGGTGATATTTCTATAAAGACATTTTTCAATGATGATAATTTAACGAAAACGATTCAAAACGTTTTATTTGTTGAGAATCTTAAATGCAATTTGCTGTCAATTCGTCAATTGACTGATAATGGTTACAAAATCACATTTAATGATGATGTTGCATTTATTTCGAAGAATGGTAAAAATATGTTCGCTGCCCGCCGTAATGGTCAGCTATACCAGACAATTTTTTATGTTGAACGAAGTGTGTTTGCGGGGATTGCTGGAGTGGAACAATTAAGTAAGGCATCGCAGAATTTGTGGCATTTTCGTCTGGCACATTTAAATGTCAGCGACATGAAAAAGATGGTGAATCAAAACATGGCGATTGGATTGGACAAATTTAAGGTGAACATCGATGACAAGTTTTGTGGACCTTGTGTAATTGGTAAGCAAATGCGTTTACCATATCCACCCAGAAAGGAAATCCGTTCTAAACGAGTTTTAGAATTGATTCACACTGATGTCAGTGGTCCAATGAGTGAAATGGCGTATGAGTATGACGGTTCGAGATTTTTTGTTAGCTTTACTGATGATTTTTCACGTACATCCATGGTATACTGCATGAAGCAGAAAAGTGAGGTTTTCGATAAATTCCAACAATATGTTGTAATTGATGAAACGCAACATGGGAAAAGAATTGCGAAATTACAATTGGATAATGGCGGCGAGTATTGCTCAAAAGAATTTAAATCTTTTTGTGTCAAGAAGGGTATTCGGCTGAATTTCACGGTACCTTACAATCCGGAAATGAATGCAGTATCTGAACGTTTTAATCGTACTGTGGTTGAAAAAGCAAGAACAATGCTTTTGTCGAGTGGTTTAAGTCGTCGATTCTGGAACGAAGCTGTTTTGTGCGCAAATTATATTAAGAATCGTTCACCAACAAGTGCCGTTGGTAAACAATTTGTTAGTAAGACGCCTGCTGAAATTTGGTATGGCAAAAAGCCGGATTTGTCGCAACTTCGTGTTTTTGGTTCGATTTGTTACAATTATGTACCGCAAGAAAATCGTACAAAGTTGGATGCTAAATCATCAAAATGTTACATGCTCGGATATGGTTTATCATCACACACGTATAGAATATGGGACATCGAAAATGACAAGCTTGTCATGGGCCGTAATGTGACATTCAACGAGAAATCAATTTTCGATCGTTTGAATTATGTCAATATATCTAATTCAGAGGCGGCAGGCGATGACATTGATGACGAACGTGAACATAACCACGATGCAAATTTAGATGGCATCGGTAACATAAATGATAATGTCCACAGTACTTCGAATAGCATGGCTAACAACAATGAATTGTGCCGTGGTGATCGTTTAAAAAGAAAACCAGATCGGTACGGATATGAACCGGGAACTTGGTTTGCTGATTATGCATTTTTAGCTGAGGAATTTGTGCAAAATGATCCGATTACGATGAACGATGCAAGGAAACGTGCTGATTGGCCAAAATGGGAGATGGCAATTAATGATGAATTTTCATCATTGTTAAAAAATGACACTTGGTCTTTGTGTAAGTTACCAACTGGTCGTAAAGCTATTACATGCAAATGGGTGTTTAAGATGAAATATAAACCAAATGGCGATGTCGACAAGTACAAAGCAAGACTTGTTGCTCGTGGGTTTTCGCAAGAAAAAGGTTTCGACTATAATGAAACGTATTCACCAACGGCCAAGCTAACAACTTTTCGAGTTTTATTGTCAATCGTCATCATTTTGGATATGAAATGCATCAGATGGATGTAAAATGTGCATTTCTGAATGGACAATTGAAGGAAGATATCTACATGACACAACCAGAAGGGTTTGTGAAAGACAAAACAATGGTTTGCAAGTTGAATAAATCATTATACGGATTGAAACAGGCTTCACGTATGTGGAATGAGCGTTTTAATCAGTTCATTATTGAAATTGGTTTCAATCGTTGCGAATCGGACCAATGCTTGTATATCAAATTTGAAAAAGACATCGTTTATTATATTCTCTTGTATGTCGACGACTTGGCAATTATTTCCAACAATGTGCAGATGATCAACGATATTAAAGCGAAGTTAGCAAGAGAGTTCGAAATGATGGATGTTGGAAAAATTGATTTATTTTTGGGAATTCATGTTGAACGGAATTCAAGTGATAATTCGATTGCCTTGAGTCAGTCACGTTATTTTAAGAATGTTTTAATGAAATTTGATATGAACAACTGTAAATCGGCGAAAACACCGATTGAAAATCGTTTGAGTTTACCAAATGGTGATAAAAATAACTTGACTGATCAGCCGTATAGAGAGCTCATTGGATGTTTGACGTATGCCACTCAAACAACTCGACCAGATTTGTGTGCATCAACGAATTTTTTTAGTCGATTTCAAAGTTGTTGTACTGATGAACACTTCATTTATGCGAAACGTATTTTGCGATACATTCAGGGAACGGCTGAATTGAAAATGGTTTATCATCGCAATGCTACAGCTGATATTTTGCCTGGATACGCTGACTCTGATTGGGCTGATGATGAGAACGACCGTAAATCAACATCAGGTTATGTATTCATGGTATTTGGCAATACAGTAAGTTGGCTATCACAAAAGCAACCAACTGTTAGTCTTTCGTCAACTGAAGCTGAATATTTGGCATTGGCAAAGTGCATTTGTGAAGCAAAATGGTTACGCTGTTTATTGAACGAACTTGGTCATCGTTGCATATCATCAATAACGATATTCGAAGATAATCAGTCATGCATCAAAGTGGCAGAAGAGCCACGAGATCATATAAACGTATGAAACATATTGATGTGAAATATAATTTCATTCGAGAAGCTGTCGCCAACAAGGAAATCAAGTTGCAATACATCTCAACCAATGATCAAATTGCGGATATTATGACAAAAGGACTCGAAAGAATTTTATTTGAGAAACATCGTAAGAGTTTAAATTTATGCTTTAATTAAGTTTTAACTTTAAGGAAATGTTTTCATTTATTAGAGTACATGTTTAACGTAGAGTTCATAATTAAAATTAAATTTTATTTGTTTTTATTTTTGTATTTAAATTCAAATTGGGTTAACGGATCAAATTAAGAGGCGGTGACAGAATATGTAATTTGTCGGTTACCCAATAAGCAATATGAATGCGACCATATTATAATTCTTCTTTAATTGTTTTGTTGTTTAGTGTAAACGATCCTTCATACTGAGAACATTAAAAAGAAATATTTTAATCTTGCATAAACGTATTTTATTTTCTTTAAACATTTTAATACCACGTGTTTTATTTCTTTAACCATTTTAATAATGAATTGTCACATATATATTGAGGAAGTTCAAAAATTTTTTTTAGATCGTAATTTTTTCGGTCGTTCGATATAAAGCAAATTGAAATTAATCAATTAGATAATGTAGAGCTTCTGATCCAAGTTTTAGGAACAATTTACCAGCAAGTAATGTTAAGATTGCTAGGAAAGGAGAAGTGCTTCAAGGAGAACGATCAATTTCGTCAGTTGTATGATAAGATACATATGAAACCGTTTCAAGTAAGTTACGCAGAACTTCAGAAATCATATGTTCTGTCACGTCATGGTGTCTTGAGGAAAGCAGTAACAGCATAACGAAATTGCGAGTAGTATTTTACACACCCACAAATTCAACTACAGACGTGCCACTGAACCACAATTTGATGGTAGGTCCAAACATTCAATAGAGGCTATTGCAAATACTTACACGATTTGCCGTAATCGTCAGTTATATAACCAAAGTACCAGAAGCAAGCCGAGCCATCAAACATGATATTTATATCGATAATTTGATGGCTGCTACCTCAGCTTTACCTGATTTGATTAAGCTGACGGACGATGCACTAAGATATTTAGTGGTAGTTTTAGTTTAAGAAAGTTGTCTTCAAATGAAACTTATTTATCACGGAATAACTTGGGATGCCAACATAGATCATTTTATCTTTCAAGTACATCTGAGCATTACTCAAATCCACACAAAACGAAGTTTCTTGTCAGAGCCTTGACATTCATTTTAGACAAAAAGTATTGCGGACGAGGATTACTAATTTAAATTCAAATACGATAAACACTCGTATAATCTTTAATAAATATGCCGCATTATGCTATTAACCGCTGGATAGCTGACGAAAAGTCTCATCGCGAAGAAGCATTTCGTTTTAGTTGCGTTTTTTATTAAGAGTGCTGTTGTGCCACAACAAGTACTCTCAATAAAAATGGCAACTAAAACGAAAAGCATCCTCGCGAGGAGACTTTCGTGAGCCGACTGGTGGTTAATAGCTTAATGTAGCTTAATTTATTTTAGTCAGAAATTTAGTCTAAAAAATCTACATGAGGCACACAGCAAATATCTTCGTTCCCCCCACTCTTCATAAAATTCCTCTATCTGAAATCTCTATTCACTTTTAGTATAAATGTCTTCTTTCTCGCTTTAAAATAATGCTTGTTCACTGATTTGTTTCTAGAACACTGGTAAAGTGATCGATTAGATTGTTGTGATTATCAATTTCTGGGTAATTAGCTTCCATATGAGCTACATTCGGACATTACTTCCAATTATCAGAGACGAGAGAAGTAAAGAGCAATGATAACTGATTTTATTTTATCATAACTGAATTCGTCATAGAACCGAACTTTTTTAAAAGTTTATCGAGAGAATAATAGTAATGGCCCATCAAACAAAATCAAGAATCTGAAGCCAATATGCTTCCAATAAATAATCAAACCAGACAGATGATGATTTGCCGTATACTACAAAATATTTTATATATTGGTTAATGCGACTCAGCTTAATATATTTTATGTGTACATGTATGTATTTGTAATTTGTATTCAAATACTTATGTTTAGTTCTAAACTATGTATTTACAAAACAGAACCAAAATAAAACACTCTTCCTTTCAAATGTGCGTAGTGTACTGTGTGTACCTACCCCGCACAAAACATCTTATTACTCGGCACACAAGCACATCAAATATGTATTTGTAGTAAATAACATACTGACATAATGTATCCACATACATTTTATACATACACAATTTATCAGTTTAGATTACAAATAAAAATAGAAAAAAAAAAAATAAAACAGAAGTGATGGCGCATATCGTTCATTGACCCCTCTGCGTATATACAATACACTTATAACAAAATTTCAAACGCACACTGATAGAAATAAATAGAAAAGTCGTTGTTTAGGTTTTTTCTTTTTTCTTTCTTTTTAAATATTACGCATTTTTTTTTATTTGTAGTTTATTTATTTATTTTTAGTTTGAATTTAAGTGTTTAATTCTATTTTGAAAAAGAAAGAAAAAATTATTATTAATATTCTCTTCCGTCACATTGTGTCTTATCTCATAAATCATTTTTTTTTTATGATTTCTATTTGTCATAACATTAAGTTTTTTTTTATGTACTCACATGTAAAAGAGACCTTATAATAATTGGAACTATGTACATACCACAGGAGTACGTCTGTATTTATATGAATTTCATAAAAAAAAAAAATTCTTTCTCTAATAATAACGTTTCGTTTAAAATCGAATTCACCTGGTTTTGTTTGGAAAACAAAAATGTAAACGATGACTGACAGCCGGATATACTAAAAGAGTATACAAAATGCACAATAGATGGCGTATGTGACTGGGCCTTGGAATAAAACCAAAAAAAATTATTTACAATAATTTGTGTGATAGCTATACGACGTAAACGAACACAGATTAGCCCGAACTCTTACATACAGATGCAAATAGTCTTTATTTATTTAACATCGAATCCAATATATGTATGTACAATTGAACCCCTTGTACATTATTATATTTTGTTACACGATTAGACATGTTCCAATTGTAAATAATATTTTACACATGTTCCAATTGTAAATAATATTTTATTTATATTTTTGTACTAAATTATTTTAGATTAACAGCATCAGATGACGTCAGAACACGGAAAATTCGTTGTTTTTATTTATTTTTTTTTTTTTTGTATTAATTATTTCTCCTTGACAACAATTCTCAATGTCATGATCAAGAGTATATTGTACATATCACATTATATATGTGTGAAAAGAAAAAAAAATCATCAAACTGAGGTAGGTTATGTTATTATATCTTATAGCAAAAGATATATTCATCGGTCGGAAGTGTTTTGGACTATCTCAAGAAAAATTTTCATCGAGCTGAACGCTGTAAACGCATTGAGAGAAGAGAGGTTCAACTCCGCAGTAGAAAATATTAATCTTTCGAAGAGAGTGTACAAAAAAAACGAATGTTCTTGTGGTAAAATCGATATTTAATGGTATATTTGCCGAATGCTTGTGTACCAAACTAGAGGGTTCGTCTTCAGCATTTACCGAATTTCACCGATAAATTTGAAATTTACTACATTCCGCCTTTATTACTAGAAAATACATATTTAAAAATTTCTTTCTTGCTCCAAAATCCAGCGTTGTCGATTTAAAGAAATTCCAGCATTCATAGTAATTTGAAAAACTTTTGAAAATTACCCTGTAAAAGTTAACCGAAAGTTCTCAGCCGAAAATAATAAAATGTCGGTCATACAGATAGTGTCTTTGCTAACTCAGCCGAAAGTTACCAGTCGACATATTTCGGCCGAAATATGTATCATGTAAAATGAATAATTGTCAAAACAACCTATAAACTGGTATTTTTTTCCAAACGATTTTCCTATCGTAATTTCGGCTTATCATAGAAATTACACTTTAAGTTTCATAAGAGGAGCATAACGTAAAATTTCAAAATTTTTATAAATTGCATTTTTTTAGTGTCCTGTGCGGAAAGTAGTTCAATTAGTGCGTCTAGCCAGTAGTTACCCTCTTTCCAGTCTCCTTTCTCGAGTTGCGCTATTTTGAGTCTTACCAGAGACCTGTTTTGTCTTTCCACTATTCCAATTGAGGAAGGTGAGTAGGGTATGGTGTGCTTTAACTTTATACCATATTCTTCACAAAATTCGTTAAATTCTGCGCTCCGAAATTGTGGGCCCATTGTCCGTGATGAGTGTCTTAGGTAGTCCATACCTCATGAAAAGAACTTTAAACTTGGCGATCGTTATTGTGCTTGTTATTGCCCTCAAGGGCTCAACAACAACATATTTGCTGTATTCGTCAATTATTACTAATAAGTTGTCTCCTGAAGGTAATGGTCCAAGGTAATCTGCTCTTAATTGATTCCAACTTTCCCTTGGTAATTCGGTTAAGTATAAAGGTTCAGGATTATTTAATTTACCGAATATTTGGCAGCTTTTACAGCTCTTCACGAATTGTATCACATCTCTGGCCATATTATACCACCATACCTTTTTTCGTAACTTTCTTTTCATCAGTCCCTCGCCTGGGTGTCCCTCATGAGCAAGTTTTAGTACCTGACTCTGTCGACTTTCCAGCATTATGATTCGATCCTGGCGTAATATGATACCTTCTATTTCGCTTAATTCGTCTGCAAATCTTTTGTAATGTACAATGTCCTCGGTCCATCTTCCGCTTTTCATTGCTTCGATTGCATTCCTTCTCTTATGTTTTCGATTGTAATTGCCTTCGGTTAGGCTATTTGTGCTATAGAGTTAATATAAATCTCACCCCTGTGATCAAAAGTCGTTTCCTGGTTTGTACACAGCCTCGATAACGGATCTGATAATTTGTTTTCCCCGGTTTGTAAATGACTTTAAAATTGAATGACTGAAGTCGCAGAACCCAACGCTCGATCCGAGCACACGGTTTGGAAGTAGGTTTAAATAGGGTTTCTAACGCCTTATGGTCCGTTATTAGGTCGAATCGTTTTCCCGTCACATACATCTTGAACTTTTCCACAGCCCAAACTATCGCCAGTGCTTCCTTTTCTCCTTGGTAATACTTTCTTTCGGTTTCGGTTAACCCTTTTGATGCATATGCGATTACTCTAGTTTGGTTCTCGTTTTGTTGAATCAAAATGGCTCCTACTCCTACTGGACTTGCATCAGCGATGATTGTCGTTTTGTCTTTAGGATCATAGAATCCTAGTTTTGATTCAGTCATTATCAGTTCTTTCAGCCTCTCAAAGTTTTGTTGTTGCTCTTCGTTCCACCTGAAACTGTGGTTTATCCGTGTTAATTTCTTTAGTGGCTCCGACAGTGTTGCTAGAATAGGTATGAATTTACCCACGTATAGTTGAGAAGTCCCAGGAAACATCTGACTTCTTCTTTATTTTCTGGAGCCCTAAAGGATTTTATTGCTATGACTCTATCTTCAGTTGGTTTTATTCCTTCTTTGGATATGAGATGCCCCATAAACTTGATCCCCGATTTCCCGTATTGACACTTCTGTTTGTTCAATATGATTCCGCTTTCATCCAGCATATCTAATACTTAATCTTTCGTTATGCTCTTTCTCGTTTTCTCCAGCTATTAAAATGTCGTCGATGTATATCCAGACTCCCTTGATGTCAACTAATAAACTTTCCATTAACTTTTGATAAATTTCGCTAGCACAGTTCAGACCAAACATCAACCTTTTGAAGCGGTAAATACCTTCATGTGTAATGAATGTTGTTATTTCTCATGATGGTGGTGTAATCTCTATTTGGTGAAAAGCATTTTTCACGTCCAGTTTCGAGAACATTACACTTTTGCATAAATTTGGCATGATGTCTTCAAATGTCGGAAGTGGATGTATTTCTTTCTTTACCCGGCGTATTCACTTATCAGATTTACCCGAGCTCCCGTATCTATCATCAATCTCATCTTTATTCCTTCTACTTTGCATATGACTTCTACCTCCGTTCTGATTTCGGTTACTTTATGTATGGAAAGAACATCAGTATTATTATTCGAATCGGGATTTGTATTTTCTATTTCTTCATTCTCAACGAAACGGACTTTTCCTTTTGACATATTGGTGCGACACATCTTCTTGAAATGTCCCTTTATCGTATTCTTTGTTCCTGGCTGAACAGTTCAAGCTCTTGGCAAAATGACCCGTACGACCACATCGATAGCAATTTAGTTGGCTATTTTTCTTTTTTATATCTGATTGTCCCTGGCTGCTACTTCTTGACGAAGAACGTCTGCGGGATTGTGAGTTGCGATTCTCATCGAACGAATATGCACATTCACTTTTGTGACCTTTCTTTTCCAAATTAACTTTATTTACTTCTTGCGATATGTCGGTTTCGTGTAATTCAATCGACCGGATCATTGTAACTAATTCATCTAATTTAATGGTTTTACAATGACTTGTTCTCCGATTTGTTCATCGACATCTTTAAATTCGTACTTGGCACCTTGACTCCTTAGTTTTAATATAAATTGATTTATTGTTTCATTTCTTTCTTGTCTTATGCCCCTAAATATCTTCCTTTCGAGTGCTGCGCTCGATTTTGGAATAAAATAATTATCTAAAATCTCGATCGCGTTTACATATGCCTTTTATTTTTCTTCTTTTTCTATTTTGGTTTCGTCTATCAAATTGTAGTATATGTCCTGCAAGCTAATACTGCCATAGTGCAATAATAATAATTTTTACTTACTACTATCTGTTTCTCCCTTAGCCTCAAATATAATTTCTATCGCTCTTTTCCATTGTTTCCAATTGGTAGCTACATTCCCTGACATATCTAATTTCGGCATGTTTTCTAAATTCATCTCGTTTATTCTTTTATCTTACTAAACAAGTTGTATGAAATTCCGTCCTCCTGTTTGTCTCATACAAATGCGTCCGTGCTCAATGTGCATAATTTCCTTTTCCGATTTATCTGTAATTCGATGAAATCTCCGAATTTAATCTTTGTTGCTCCCAATTTAATGTACTGGAACTGATTTCCCTTTTTCCATTTTATTGTTCTCAATTTTCTCGTCTGATTTCCTTGTGCAGCTAACCTCACTTTTCGGTTTACGTGTACATGTGCTTGCGGCTTAGTATGGTTTTAATTCTTTTTGCACTATTGCCATCCCTTTACCGATTGTGGCAATTATTGGTTTGATTATTATCCTTTATAATTTCTATCATGAATTGTTTTGTGACCTTTTCTTTTTTGCCAAAAAAATGTTTTTTTAGCCAGAGATAGCCAAGACTCTATCTGGCACAGATTTTCCATTTGATATTGAAAGGCCGAACGTCGAAAGGGCGAATGTCGAAAGGCCGAACGCCGTAAGGTCGAATGGGTCGGAATACCGAACATCGAAAGGTCAAATGCCGAAGGACCGAATGTGTCGAAAGGGCGAATGTAGAAAGGCCGAATGAGTCGAAGGGCCGAATGTCGAAAATCCGAATGGGTCGTATGGTCGAACGTTTGGAAATACGTCCTAATAAATCCTCCGTATGTAACTTATTAATTTGGTCAAATTTTTTTACCAAAACGTGTTTTTTTGGGATACCGGAAAAAAATACCGAAAAATACAAAGTAAACTGTCCCATCGAAAAGGAAGACCCCATCAAATGTTTATTACCTACAATATGAAAACAAAAGGAATCTACGTAATTTCATGTCATCCTTGCGCGGAAAGGACCAATGCTAAGCGGTTTTGGGGAGTTTTTTTATTTTAGTATGTGAAATAAAAACGTAAATATTTTTAAAAAATTTCTGACGTTATCTTGTTTGAGGGCGGCAGCCCCATCTTCTAAGGTATAAAGCGAATTAAAATAATATTTCAAACAATTTGTATATTTAAAAAACGTGATTTTTCGGGATTTTTTGTATTTTCGGGATTTTGTGATTCGGAATTTTGTAACCAACCCACATTTTATAAATTTTCATTTTAAAGGCCGGTACGCTGCTGAAATGAAATGAAATGTCTCATATAAAAATGACACAAGCGAAAACGAAAATTTCATCGCGGAATTTCACTTTGTGGTAACTGCGTACCATTTAGCTAGCGAAATGGGAGTTTTCGTATTAGAATACAGGGGCCTAACTATGCAATTCGACGACTATTTTCGATGGCTATCGTTTGTATTAAAAGGTACAGGAAGAAAAAAGGAAGCAATAATTAATGTTTTCCTTTTTCTTCCTATACCTTGTAATACAAAATGATAGCCGCCGAAAACAGTCGTCGAATTGCATAGTTAGGCCCCAGACTTCTCTATTTTATCTATACACATTTTTCACTTCTTAATTATTTGATAAATTTTAACAATTTCATTTGAGTTTTTGCGTTTTGAGGATATCGAAGTTAATATTGTATTGTATTGTAAGAGACACCTGATGTTATACGCAGTAAAATATTTACGAAACTCGACAAGTAAATTTTCACGTCAGATTTATCTTTCCATTTTCGGAGACGAGCGAAAATTTCATTTCACTTGAACAGCGTACTAGGCTTAAATTTTCAGTTCAGATATTTTCAGTTTCAGTATTATTTTTTTTCTAGATACGGTAGCCAACCCTCAAAAAATATTTTTTTATGTTATGTAAGTATTTCGCGTATACCATTTTCCGTTTTCCATTTTTATTACTTTAGTTTTGTCATTTTGCATTTTTAAGGGTGGAAGATTTAAAAATATGTTTTACATGATAATTTATATGAAAATTTCGTTAAAACTGTTTTTGAATTTTGTGATTAAATTATTAAATATTCTTTAATAGGAATTACTTTATAATTTGAGCACCATAATTTATAAAACATTATTTTGTTTTATTTAAAAATAAAAGAAAATATTGGTTTGTACCATGCAACAAACCACACCATTTTGGCATATTCGGCCTTTTGACATTTGGCATTTCGATCCATTCGGCCTTTCGACATTCGGTCTTTCGGCAATATTCCAGATTATCTACTAAACAACTTTTGGGAAATAGAAAAATGGCCTGCCCTTGCAAACGAACGTTCACCAAAGAAGATCTAAAGTGTAAAAGAATATACATATATCACCGCAACGTTAATACCATAAGAATGGCCGTTACTTAGTCAAAATTCCTTTTGACACCGAATTATATTCTACACCAATCCGTTGGGATACTCAAGAAAGAGCGCAATAACAAGTAGAAAAACGACTTTTTAAAAATCCACAATTCAATATAAAAGCTTAAAGAATGAGAATCTATAGCTTTAGGACACATAAATACTACTGATGTAACAAACTAATGAAACTGTTCATTATTATTACCTACCTCATCCTACTACCTACCTCATTTAAGTTAATTACCAAGACATATGGGTACAGTAGCAGTTACGTATCTAACAGGTGCAGAGAAATAAAGCCAATTGACTTTATTTCTAATTTAACATATACATACCACTATTTAAGCTTCAAATATAATAATAACAAATACAATGAAAGTTACAATGAGAACATTGTTATGGTTGTTTTTAGCATTTGTTATACTAATAAGAAAAAGTAAGCGAGCAAATTTCTTTGATCTGTCTTTCTTAAATCTCGATTTTCCCGAATATTTCAAAACTAGTAATTATACCCCGTATTAATATTGGTAAAATCTCAGACCCCGGGAAAATATTAATATTGGTAAAATCTCAGACTTCAGATAATGATAGTTTAGATGCATACAAAATTACTTCTGCGGTTGTTCAATAAATTAATTGTAAATCCGGTTTCCATCGCACAAGCTGAATTTCAGCAAAATCGGTTAAGAAATAGCCAAGTTTCATCTTAATTAGCCAAATTCCAATTCATCTTAAAATCATTTAGTATCAAATTTCCATCGTATACATATGTTTAATAATCATTAAGCTCTGTTAAAAAATAGCCAAGTTTGATCCTAATTGTCCGCATTTCAGAACTTTATCTAAAAATTATTCTAGAATCCCATTTCCAGAACGATATAGAATTTTAATTTTGTAAGATACAACAGGGGGCCTATTATGATTTTTTTCCGATTTCGTAAAATCCGATCCGCCGCGGATATATGGTACATATTATGATTTTTTTTTTTGTTCGTAAAAAATACGATCTCGTCTAATTCGCCTTATCATGAAAAAAAAAAAAAACGAAATCGTATTTTACGAAAATCAAATGTCAAAATCCGATAGCTATTTAGGTGACGGATATCGTTTATACGATTAAATTCTTGGTTGCAAATAGAGGTGTAGAGGTGTTTTTTTAACGAAAATTAAAATTAATTATATTTATTTACGTATTTATTTACGATATAAAATGTAAGTTCTAAAATTATTTCAATATGTTTGTTTCTAAAAAAAATAAAGTTAAATTGATTTATTTTTATTATTTATAGGTCATCAAAAAACGGGCATCAATTTGAAATTCTGGTGTCGTTTATGGAAGAAAATGAAGGGATCGCCAAAAATTATTTGAACGGTGCTCAATTTAAAGAGACCACTCAACATTTATGGAGTGAAGTGACCAAAAAATTAAATGAAGCTGGGCCACCTGAAAAAACCATTGAAGGATGGAAAAAAGTGAGGTTATGTGCTATGATGTTTTGATAACTATTAATACACATATTTATGTTATTTTATATTTAGGTATGGAAGGACTTTAAATACAGCACCAAAAATAAGTTGCGAAATAATAAAAAAATGTTGACTGGTACTGGTGGCGGACCTTATAGGTCAAGAAAATTCAGCCTTTTAGAGGAAAGAGTCGACAAATTATTAGACCTAAGCGGGGAAAACGAACGCTTAAATATAAAATCTTTCGGGTGCAAAATTGTAACAGCACCGGATGAAAGTCAATATAACGATAATTTAAGTATCGACACCCAAAGTTTGAAGCCGAGATATTAAACGAGAATAGTGGCGAGTTTTTATCTACTGCAAATACTCTAGAGCAAATACAAGCCTCACCAGCAAGACAGAAAACGAAACCTCACATCTCCAAGCCACAATAAATCTCAGACCTCACCTTCTACAAACAGCAATAAACCAACTAGTCGATTAAGCAAAAAAACAGAGAGAAACTTCTAAAATGCTTTTAAAGAAACAGATATCACTTCAAGAAAATCACCATAAAGAATTTAAAAATTTTGCAGATAACGTCACTAAATACCTGAAAGAGAATAATATAATTCTTAAAGAAATTAGAAATACGAACACAAACCTATTAAAATTAGGTAAAGCAAAATGGATATCAAAACAAAAAATTTTATTGGAATTCAACAAATTGAAGGCAGAAAAGTTAGAATTAAAAAGAATTGTGATCAATCTCAAACAACAAAAGTTAAAAGCAACAATATAGTTTTATTTTGCTTAATTTTTTAAATTATTTTTTTAATTATTTTATTAATTTTATTTTTTATTGATTTAAATTTGAATGAATTTTTTATAAAATAAATCTTGAATTCTATAAATTATTTTTTATTGATTCCCGAATCCTCTTGGCTTCTTCTTTTATATTTTCGGTTGTAATTTCTCTCTTTTAATTAATTTTCATCTAAAGGCACCTTATATTTTTTACACAAATTATGAAGTAGACAGCATACGTTTACGATTTGTGCTGTTTTCTAAGGAGTATAGTGTAGCTCACGAGAATGGAGTAAACATCGCCATCGCCCTTTTAGGACACCAAAAACTCGCTCTATATAATTGCACGAGCTTTTGCGTGAGCTGTATTATAGCGACATTCACTTGAGCCTTCACTGGTTTTCCTGAATGGTGTCATCATCCATGGTTTAAAAGTGTACCGGGAATCACCTAAATAATTCATTGTAATTAATTACATATAAAACTATATTAACATTATATAATTACCTATAGTAACCAAGATGATTTATCTCCTGCTCTCCAATTCTGCTCCATAACAATTCGATTACTGCTGGCGCCCACAACCTCCGAACCGTGAATCGATGAAAGTAATTTCCATTTTGTAGTCGCACGTCTACATAAGAAAAAAACATAATTAGTTAAAGATATTTAAAATTACCATTTTATATTATTTACTGTACCATCATTATATTTAAACTATGAGTAACCTACCTGTTGAAAACATGATGTTCATTTTTAGCTGGTCTTACAATATTGATGTGTGTCCCGTCGACACATCCTATAACTCCAGGAAACCCAGTTTTATTTTGGAAGTATTCTTTTGATTTTGATTTTTCGTAGTACGATAAATGAAAATTAAAATGTTTTTCTCACATGTTCGACTCCAAAATGTTCAACGTCTCATTCATTACCGCTTGTTGGTAAGAACCCTCTGCCAGAAATCTTAAAGTGTTTGCCAGTTTAAGAATTGGTGGTATAGCATCATTTTTTTTTTTGTTAATTTGAAGTGGGGTTCAATTTTATTCAAAATAAGGATAAACACTTCTTTCGTCACCCGAAATAGTCCCATGAACCTAAAAATGTTGTTTATTTATTATGTGTTTTGTTTATAAAGCTATTCATTATTAAATTTTGGAATTGTGATACATAATTTTAATTACCTTTTATTTGTCATATCAAGCGGATTAGAATTCATACGAAGCCTTTTTCATTGAATATATGTTGGTGTTACTTGCTCGTCGGAATCATCATCACTTGAGTGGACAAAAAATCCAATTGTATCCATATTACAACACACTTTTATCAGAAATTTTTTTTACTGTAGATCAAATGAATTTCGAAAAATAAGTTTTCAAAGACAAAAATAAACATTTGATACCACCTCGATTGTAAACACAAAATTTAGATGTCAAATTCAATTGAATGAAGTTTGTCTCTTTGAATTTTTTTCAATAAAATAACAAGAACGACAAACTTCATTTCGTTGCATTTGACAATGAATATCTGCGGCGGATCGTATTTTACGAAATCGGAAAGAAAAATCATAATAGGCCCCCAGAGTTTTTGGCGACGAAAGAAAAACACAAGTCAATCGTTACTGTTAAATTCAACGAATTAAAATTTATTAATTTTTATTTTAACAAAAAGTTTATTTGGTTTCAAAGCATATAGTTGATCATTTAATAGCTCTTTATAGAAAGCACTAGTACGATTACACTTCCCCTCAATTTAAACCCAAACGAAGTCTAAAATTTGTATACACTGTTTTCCTAATCCTTAGACACTAACTAGCTCCAACTTTCCCTGTTGAAGTTTCTCTCCCAACAAATAATACTTGATATCAATATATTTTGATCATTTGGTTTCAGGATTACTTGAGATAGACTTCATGCAACTTAATGGGCGATTCAAACGGCCCGGTCAATATCTTACTCAAGCGAATTACCTCACAGGCAGCATAGGTTGCAGCTATAAATTCTGCCGCAGTTGTCTGTCCATAAAACATTTTTTTCAATAAACTTGTACAAAAAAACCACTAGCCTTGTAAAAGTGTTGAATTTTGATGATGATGCACAAGTCTAAGGTAAGCGGTTCAATTCAAGTATTTTCTCTAAACTCTCTTCAAGTGTGACCATGAGATATGTTATACGGTTGGCCTTTCAATTAGGGTAGAGACTGAATTGCCATCGGTCATGCCAAAAGTATTTATTCAAAGTATAATAAATAAGAAAAATTATTGTATCTCTATCTTTGTTAAAATCTATCCAAGCAATAGTCTCATTTTTATTGGGGGCTTAAGGTATACGCACTATTCCAATTTCCCATAAAAAAAGCAGTCTTCACATCTAGATGAGAAAATTTGAAATTAAACTGTATTCCTACAGCTGACAACATTCACATGGTTGGTAATCGAGCAACAGGAGCGTATGTCACTCTGCATTTTTATTCTTGTATATCCACCGAAAAGCAATTAACTTCATGCCTTTTTCTTATTTCACGATAATCCATGTTTAATTTTCTTCCAACGAATTGATTTCATCTTGTACAGCACTGCGCCATTCTGATTCATCAAAATTTCCAAGAAATTCGGAATAGTTTTCTGGAACATATGCAGTATATTAAGCGTAAACGTGTACGAACCTTGTACGAATCGTATTATCTGGTTCTGTTAATTGGGTTTCATCTATCAAAAAAGTCAATAGCTGAATTTGGTGAGTAATTTTTTCCCCTACACGAGTAGTCGATGCAGTCGATTCTCATTTACTAACTGATATTTTGTCATTTACTTCATTTATCACTCGAATTTCGTCATTAGGAAATAACACACCCCTTCTTTATCAAAATCAAACCATCTCTCTTCGAATTTAACATTATCTGATCCAACAATTTATTTATTAATTTTGTCAAATAACAAGTGCCAGCTGTCACCATATCCAACATGAATGTACTTTTTACTTTTATCATCGAACTTAGATCTTAATTGCCTTCAGTGTATAAACAAATGCGCGACCACACCCAAAAATTCTCAACTTTAATATATCTGGTTTACGTTTTAACCACAATGTAAAAGGTGTTTTATTTTCTAAAGCGACAGTAGGAGTTCTATTTACTAGAAGCATGACCTTTTCTCTAACATAATTGAACCTTGGTCTACATGCACATATAAAACATTCAATTTTACTATTAAAATGCGTTTCTGCCATTGCTTTAACGTAGAACAATCGTACGCTTTAGGCTTTAATCTCATCAAAAATACTACCGTTATGTGCGTACTATCTCCAATGGGCTTGAAGTTGCTGGTCTTTTTCCAGTAAAAGTCTTTGTGTCAAATTATTATTTGTGCAAATTATTATCCTTAATAACAACAACCAATCGATTATTTACCAGCTGACAACTACGATTCGTTATAATTGCTTACAGCGTTAGCACCCACTTTGTAATATATAAACTTCACCCTACGAACCAATATAAGACACCCTTGAATAAAACTTCGGCAAGTACTTTATCGTTCATGATAATTGATAATGGAAGCTTTGCTATTCTTAAACAACATTACACCTCTTATTAGCAAATTAGCAAGTTTTTTATTCTTATTTCTGATCCAATAATTGGTTGCTTTGTGACTTTACTTTTTACAAATACTTCAAATGGGAACGATACTATTTAGTATGTTTAGAATTTAAATAGTTATTTGTATTTAATGCTATTATCTGTTTTTCGTTTACTTTCGGTCTCCAATAACAACGTATCTATACTTTATCAAGCGTGATTTCAGTATCATTTAACACCTCAATTGCAGTCATAACCAGATCATATCTGTAAGGTAACGTTGACAATAAATTTAGAACGAAATGAAAAGTTTGTCTAGTTGGTTCTTTACGTCAAAATTCTATTCGAAAAAATAAAAATTCTGTTATAAAATTATGATATACAACTTGGGTTTAATTGAATTAAAAGACAAAATTCCAAAATTAAAAGACAAAGTTCTTGTGACAAAGAGTTTGTTGGCCAAACAAAACAAAATTTAAAAAAATGAGTTTACGAACAAAAGTAGCCACGCACTTGCTATAGAAGATGCTAAAAATTGGATAAGCATTATCCACCTCAAAATTTATTAAATGTCCAGGAATTTTCCAAATTTTTGTTAGATTATTACGATAACATTTTTTTAAATGTTCGTTGGAAAAACTTTTTACATTTTCAATTACCTCACTTTGTAATTATGTAATGTAAAATATTAAGTTACGTTAAGTTATGTTTAAATCTAGATGGCAGTGGATTACAAGCTTGTGCTTTAATAAATTGTGAATTGCCAAAGAGTAAGGCAGAACGAAAGTTTTAGAGAAAACGCGGAATATAAAATGAACCCTGCAAGTTAAATTCATAAAATAGAAATAAAAGAAAGATGATTTACTTATAGCTAACCAAACCGTTGAAAAACACTTCCAAATTTCGGAAGAGTAACATTCTCGAAATGTAAATTTTTCTAACAATCTATAGAATATCTGGGATATAATATAACTCGGACGGGTATAAAACCTATTGAACTAGGTGCTATTATGCAATACCCTGTCCCAAAAGATGCACGTGAACTACATAGATTTGTAGGATTGGCTAGTTTTTTCAGACGATTTACACTGATGCATGTCAGTCTGGTTTTGGTGCGATATTATTTCAACGTCAAGGTGACGGTAAAATAAATCCGATATCCTATTTTAGTAGGAAAACAACGTTAGCTGAAAGTAAGTACGATTCATACGAGTTGAAGACCATAGCTATAATCTATGCAGTTGAACGTTATCACGTAGTTCTACTCGATATAGATTTCAAAATTTTAACTTACTCGAAAATTACTCGAACGAAATTGTACATACTCGTAGAAATGGTGAGAAAATGAAAAGTTAAGTCAAAATTTTTATTATTTGTTCCATAAACTTTAGAAAATGAAATTGTTAGAAAATATCGGATGTCCAGGATAGCGATTTTGGTCGTAAAATGAGGATTGAGTTCAGAATTACTGAAATGCAATAGTGTTGGTAAATGTATGTGTGTGTGTGTTCGAATGTGCGTGTTTTTTTAATTTTTCATTTAACATGATGCAAATAAAAGAGATAAGTGACACGAATAAGACGGATAACATGGTACAAATGAGAGAAATAAGCTCAGAAGAGAACGATCGAGAGAATGTATTAAAATATTGGCTGCACTTTATTATTTTCTTGTATACTCACACACATAATTTAGAAAGAAACAACAAATTCCAAAATGCAATAAAAAATTTAAAATATTAATTTTCGGGAAAACGTTGGAAATAACTTTCAGCTTTTTGGCGTAAAGCTGCGTGATGCCTGCGGTTTATACACTATTCGAGATTTTGAAGATTATTCGGAGTTTTTCTGGATTATTTTTTATTATTAAATTTTTCATAAGATGTCGACGAATTTCTTGGCATTGAGTTACGTGATGCTGCATAAGCTTGTGCACTATTCGAGATTTTCGAGATTATATTTGAAATTTTTGATAATTCTCGAAATTAAGAAATATTGCTCGTGATTTCTCTAGCTTCTTTCCAACATACATACATAGTGCAGGTGCTACCAGAGGTGCAGCTACAGGTACTGCCAAAAAGCAAAAATTTGATAGTTTGGAAGAAGCAGCTTTTCCACAAGTTGTAAGTCACAACCCCAAGAAGAAGAAGAAGAAGAGCCATATTATATTTAGGTACAGGTTGAAATCAAATTGGGAACAGAACATATTTTTGCCAATCCAAATTGATAGTTTTCCCTTTTTTTCCTTTTTTATTGAATTCAAATTACTGTTATGTGAAAACCTTGAGAATGGATGCGAACTAAACAAAAAAATAAAATGTCGAGCAATATGAGGAATAGTGAGTGATTTTTTTTTTTTTTTGTCGGAGTGTGTGTGTATACCGTTATATGTACATGATTGTTAAGGGTTAGGCATATAGAGTAGGTACACCTCATCTATTATATTGTTCTATTTTGAAAGGATCGTTTTTTATGAGTGCGTGCGAATGTGTATGTCAGGTTTCATGGGTAAGAAAGAATTGTGTGTATAGACATTTTTTTGTCGGTTGAGAATAAAATTTATATAAATCAGGATGTTGGTTTTTGTTGTTGTTTTTTTTATTTTTATTTATATTGTTATATGGAAATTACAATTGAAAATCAGTAAACTGGGTATTACATGCTTTATTGAAAACAAGTAATTTTCTAGTTTTGGTTTTGCCGGGATATTAGATTTGTTTTATTAACGAACTTTTTTTTCTATTTGTGTATATGAGATTGTAGACTGTGGTTTTTTTTTGCGGGACACTTAAAATTTTGTTGTTGGTTTATTATATGTACATATGCTTTGGACCAGCTTAAGGTTTATTGTTTCGATATATTATGTGTACTGGACATTTTTGATCTTGAGAATAAATTTATGCAGAATAAACGGTTTTTTGTTTTGTTCGCATGTAAGCAAACGTTTTTTAGGAGATGAGAAATGTGATTTGACGTCTATAAAGATGGAAATATTTATAAGAAGTTTTATTAAATAAAACTTGTGTATCCTGTGTACAACACTAAATTGGGTTGATTGTGAACAACTTTATGTTTTAATATTTATGTGATATTTTAAAATTTGCATATTAGTTATATCGGTTTTGCAGTATTATTTTGGTGAGATAAAAATGGGATTTTATTGTTTTTCTATATATTGAAATGAAAAAAAAAACGTTGAACCATTGAAAATCTGGATTTTATTGTTATAGATTTTCTATAGAATATGCAAGTTTGGACTAGAAGATAATAGATAAGTTAACTGGATTTTTTCCGTTTTTATTTTTGTTGCGAAGATGACTGGCAAAATTCTCGAAAATCTTGTTTAACTTTGTCTTTATATTAAGCCTCTATGAGGAATATTCACATAACCCAGGCAAAATTTTTAATTAGTTTTCACGGCAACTCGTCGCACGAATTTCCTTTTTGTTTGTTGAGAAAATCAGTAATTTGGATTTAATGTAACCCATGGCTGGTACACCTATATCTTATACAATTACTTTGTGTTGCGAAATTTAAAAAGGAAGATTTAAGTTTTACAGTTCAAAAGCAATTGATTTTTGTAAAGCGCATTTTTGGGACATAGAACGGGGGGGACATTCGTCGAATTATTGCTTGTTTAGTACAGTCACGTTACCTTATTTGCAAGACACATATTTTCGGAAACCAAAGAAATGATTGTAAGAGTATTAGAGTTTAAGGTGGAATTCTGAAACTGGAAAAAAAATTAAATTTTTAGAGCTAAATTTTTTAAACTTTTAATTAATTAAGAGAATTAAACCAGTTTCGAACTGATAAGTCTGTATGATAATGAAACGAATGACAACAATTAATTATATATGTAATTAATTCAAGTTAAAGTAAAAATTTTGTAATATTTTAAAAATCGAGAATATGGAAAATGATTACGTTTTTAGTCATTTTCAGAAATTTCTGGAACATGTCGAAACCTTTCTAGTTCGGTGAAATGGTCGTAGTTTAGTAGAACGTTTTTAGTCATTTGCACAATTTTAAAATTACAAACAAAGTTAAAGCTCTAAAACCAAAGCAGGACTCCACCACCACCAATAGTAATATAGATGAAGTTAAAGGTTATGATTTACTCTAAGAGATGAATGGAAACACCATCAAAATAAACTTGGAAGACAGCGAAACTTTTAGAGAAATATGTGACAAATTAGACAACCCTGCATAATTAAGCATATAGTGCAGTGGACTAACTAGAGAGCATGTACATTGTTGGTATTATAAAGAGGTTAAAAAAACCGGAGTAAAATAAATAAAATACAAATTAAAAATAATACAAATTGTTTTATATAAATACTTTTAAAAGTATTACATGCGGTGTCAGATGTGGTTAAAGTAAAACTAAAAGTGGTACACAAATAAATAAAAGTTGATACTTGATACGATGGATTGGCGCTAAATACGATGGATTTTTCTAAAGCAGCAGAAAATTGCTCAAAATTGCTTAATTTAATGGGAGATGAAGGAATCAACATTTTTAATACTTTTAATGCAAAAGTTGAACAAACAAAATTTGACGGCATACAGTCGAAATGTTCGAGAAACATTGTGTAACAAAAAGAAATTCGACAATCGAATCGTACAAATTTAATAAATTATCACAGAAAGTTGAACAGCCTATCGAAAATTTTATTGTTGAATTAAAAAGTCAAGCGGAGCTTTGCGAATTTAAGTGTAGTTGTTCAAAAGATTACTGAGACAGACTGATAAAGGATCGGTCTTCAACAATTGTTGCTTAAATAAAAGGACGCAGATCTCTAAAAAATTGTTGACGTCGAACGTCAGAGTTAAGAAAAAAATAAGCTACAATAACAACAACTACAAATGCAAGAACTGCAGATTTAGTCGTCTGAATGGTGGAAAGCAATGTGTGAAATGTGGAAAACTGGGCCATTTTGGAAATATGTGCAGAAACAGACCATATCAACAAAATTCGAGTTATCAATCAAATAGACGTGATTTTGTGCGAGGAAATAATTCAAGAGGTGATTAGAACAGAGGATTTAACCGAGATAATAGAATCCTAGCAAATCAAATATTTGAGGTAAAGCCGCATCGGCAACTACTAATTCAGCAGGTGAGAGTCATTCCAATTTGGATAGTCGACCTTTTATCGGGCAACCGGAGCGTGGGGATAATAACATTCAGTTTGACAAAAATTGGTATCAAGATTTAGAAGTAAGTCATTAAATTTGTTAAATTTAAGTTAGATACAGGAGCAGAAATAAATGTACTCCATTTGCTATATTGAGAACATTAACGATAAATAATTCCACTGTTAAGGCCATTCCACTGTTAAAATAACATTATAAACTTATGGAAATTTTAAAATTATTCCAATTGAAGTGGTCTCATTGCAATGTGGTTTCAAAAATAATGGATCAAAAAAGAGTGTGATTTGGTGGTTGTTCTGGACAAACTGACTGGAATCAGTTAATTATTGTAAAAAAACCGAATGGTGGTAATCTACGCCTTTGCTTAGATCCTCGTCAACTAAATAAATATATTCAAAGCGGACATTTTATTATTCCAATAACAGAAGATATATTGTCTAGGCTTACTGGTAAATAAGTTATTTCGGTTTTAGACATGTAGAATGGATTTTGGCAAATTCCAATTGATGAAGAGAGCTCTAAATTTTGTACGATTAATACACCATTTTGGATGGTATAAGTTTAATGTATTGCCGTTTGGTAAATGTTCAGCACCTGAAATATTTCAGAGAAAAAACTATGAAATTTTCGGGAATATTCCAAATGTAGAAATATATTTTGATAATGTAATAGTGTTGCGGGTTCATGTGAAGAGGGACATGATAAAGCGTTTATAAGGGTGAATTTAACAAAACTTGCTTCTAATTTACGAGAGCTAACGAAGAAAAATGGTAATTGGAATTGGAATGAGAAACATGAGCGCTGTACGTTATTTCAGAAAGATGCGGTTATTGTCTATGCGTCAAGAAGTTTGAATGCATCCACGGTTTCCGCTCGATTGCAGTGCATGTTGCTTAAACTCCTAAAGTATAAAATTAAAATTGTTTACATTAAAGGAACAAGTATGCTTGTAGCAGGTACGCTATTCAGGGCTTTTTTATCTGAAACTATATACCACTAGATCCAGAAATGGAATATCAGCAACACAATTTAATAAATTTTGTTCCAATGTCGGGAGAAAGTAAACCAATTTTTCTTAATGTCCTAAATAAAATGTCTCATTGAGGGTTGGCCTGAAAATAAATATAAAATTCAAAATGACTTAAAATATTAATATAAATTTAGAAATGATTTGATTTTTGAGCGAGGTTTTTGTTCCTGAATCACAAAAATTATAGTACCTCAAAAGCTTAGATCACATGACAAATAATTTACTGGCCAAAAATATCTGCCGATATAAAGTCTTACATTCAAAAGTGTATAATACATATGTCAGACATATTGATTATCAAACCAAAAAGAGCCGCTTCTTACTCATCCAGTGCCAGGAAGACCAATGGAAAAATATCTCGGCAGACTTATTCGATTTTAGAAACAAAAGTTTTAAATTGGTTAGAATCAGAAGAATTAAATGACAAAAGTGCAGAAAATGTAATTAATGTTTAAATGAAGATATTTAGTAGATTAGGTATTCCCGACTATCTCCTGTCCGACAATGCTCCATTCAACTCATTCAGACTTAAATGTTTTTGTATATAGAGTGGAACTTTAATCTTAAGTTTTCTAGCCCAAGATACCCTCAATCAAACGAGTTAGCAGAAAAGGCGGTTTCTATCGAAAAATGAATGTTAAAGAAAAAGTATTATGAAGATTCACAAAATGATATTTCGGCTAGTCATTTAGATTGATTGATTGATTGATTGATTGATTGTGAGTGTACGGCCAAGCATTATAGCAAGTCTCCCGGACTCCCGGGCACACACCGTACACCCGTTTACACACAACAAAACCGAAGGATTCGATAGGATTATTAGTAGGGATAGACTCGACCCGGTTACAAACACCAATGCGATCAATAGTTAGTAAATTAACGGCACAAAAGACAACACAATCTAACTACATTTTTAGATGATCATTTCTCTGGAACCCAGGGCCGGATACTCAGGTCTCCCTAAACCTAAATTAAAAATTATTAATGTTGTAATTTCCCCCTGTTCGCCTTTCAATAATTTACCTGATAAAATATTTAAGAAAATCTAAAATTACTAAGCTAAAATTATAATTATAATTACAGTAGAATTCGCTTATAGCAAACACTCAAGGGACATAATTTTGTTCACTACAGCCGGCTGTTCATTTTATTCAAATATTCGTTTACGTTTATAAACGTAGTTCTTTGTTTGTAGTGTATAAGAAAAAATAAGTGTTCGTGCAAATTCAAGGCACACAACTATATGACAAAACCACAGAAGAAAGATTAACCAGAATAGTCATAACGCTGTTTTTGTATGGAAAAATTTGGACTCATTTTTTTGACCTTGATTTGCCGAAGGTAAGAGAAAGTTGGGTTATGTATTCTTTGGTTTACTGGTTTTTATTTGAAATAATAAAAATTGAGAATCCTTAACAGTATAGTTAGTGAAATTATTTGACAAGTTTTGTTTTGACAGCATAATTTGTATTAAATATTCAACAAATTCATAATATTCGAAAATAATTATACTTCAATGTCCAAAAAATAAGGTAAGATGATAAAAAAATTTGATCCACGCAATGTCTATTCTGGTTAATCTTTCTTCTGTGACAAAACCATATGATCATTATAAGCGTTTGTTCGTTATATACATGGTTTGGTATAAACGGATTCTACTGTATTATAAAAACATCATAAAAACAAAATAAAGATAAAATTAAATAAAATAAAGTTGAAATTAAACTTTTATGATTGATTATGAGTGTACGACCAAGCATAATAGCAGGATCTCTCGTACTCCCGGGCCCATGCCGTACACCCGTTCACATATAACAAAACCGAAGGATTGGATAGGATTATTAGTTGGGACAGACTCGACCCGGTTACAGACACCAATGTGATTGATAGTTAGTAAATTATTAGTACAATATATAATAAATAGGTTAGCATCAGACAGCACAATCTAACTAAATTATTAGATGATCATTTCTCTGGAATCCAGGGCCGGATACTCAGGACTCCCTAAATCCTAAATCTAAAACAGGGCTTAAAAAATTATTGATGTTGTAATTTCACCCTTGTCCGTCTTTTATTAATTTACCTGATAAAATAATTAATAAAAATTTAAAATAACAGCGCTTATTTCCTTATTAATGGTCCTTTTATATCCAATTAAAAATTATTAAATGATTTTTAATATGTTTCGAAGATTGTAAAATCTTTTATTTAAATAAATAGAATTATGTCTGTTAGTCGGTTTCGTTGAATTACTGTTCGTAAATATTAATATACTTCTCGTGTTAATCGAAACACAATTAAAATGGTCTAACCACCGGTAGCATTTTAGAAATTACATGAATTAATTAACATTCAACAACAAAAAATTAATAAAAAGTAAAAATTATTACTTACTGCAACAAGAATTAACATAAACATTAAACCGTTTAAACATAAAATTTTACTTAAAACTAATCATCAATTTCCTACCGATCCAGAAAAGAAAATATATAATTATGAATTCAATTATTTTTTAAAATTTAGATAAAATGATTTAAATGATAATATTACATCACCACAATACCTAGATTTATTAATAATTCAATAATTCAATTAGGTACTATAAGTCTATTAAGAATCAACAAATAAAATTAACATACAAATTCCCAGACAACTCTGAAAATTAAATTTAATTAATAAACATGATAATAACAAATTTTATTACTTAAATGAATAATTATTATAACAGGATCTTCAATATTCCCGAGCACACATTGTACACCCATTTATCCATCCCCAGCCGAAGGATAAGAGTAAATTGTTATAGTAAAAATAGTTAGCACAGGACAACACAATTTCTAAACTACAGCTTATTCACTACTTGTTAATCCTGTGGCCCTATTCTGGCTATTCCCTGGGAATTGGGAATTGAACTATTTTGACAGTATTCTAGCAGTTTGGAATTATTTTTTCCAAAAGTGTATTCTGGCGATTGGGAATTTTTATTGTAGGGAAAAAATAATTCCATTTTATGTAAGTTTTGACGTTTATTTTTCCCAAATTTTTTTTTTGGGAATTAGAAGAAACTGTTTGTTTTATGTATTTTCAAAATTTTATTTACAACGTAGTATCGGTAAAGTTTTTATTTTATATGTAGAAATAAAATTTTTAAATAATGGCGGCTGCAAAATTTGAAATAGTGGTTTTTCCCATTGGATGATTCCCAATTACGCCAGAATACACTTTTGGGAATTGGGGAATAAAAAATTGGGAATTATTGAAGTTTGGAAATATAGCAATATTTTTCCCAATTCCCAATTCCCAGGGAATAGCCAGAATAGGGCCACTGGAGGGTTGATTCAAACTAAAATTTAAATTTGAAATTCGGGATTAATTTTGATCTCTATAATAATGATTAATTCTAGAACTATGTTTATTCTGAAAATTGGATTATTTATTAGTAAATTAAAAAAATTAAAAAAGAAATCCCTTTAAGTATTTTAAAACTAAATTTATTAAAATATATTAATTAACATTGATAAACTAAATATGGAGCTACATGAAACAGGATATGAATTGGTCACAGACAAAACGACAAAAGATATTATGGGCCGATTTCTCTAGCGATATCTAATTGCACAATCACTATTGAACAAGTACACAGAATCACAAACGAAATTAAAGTCGTATACATGGTGTGGCACAAGCATTTGATAGAATATAGCACAAGGAATTGGACTACAAATTGCAGAGGGACTTACCAAAGAAGTTTCAATGCTAGACTGAAACCTTGAAAAAAGTCGCAGCGGGATCACAAAGCAGCGTTTTGGCACCTTTGTATATTCTATAATATGCAAGAGACCTACAAACACTCAGAGAAAGAACTATTTCAACATTTGCTGATGATACAAATGATCATGACAATTGGAGCAAATTACAGAGAATCACTAACGAAATTTGTAACTGAACAAAACTATGGCGTATACAGCTCAACGAAACAAAATCCGTTCACAGTAACTTCACTAATCAAAAGGTTAACAGGATACCAATAGAAATTAAACCAAAACAAGTTCCTTATGTCAATACAGCCAAATATTTAGGTATGACTCTTGACGCTATAAGTTAAAAAGGAAAAAACAGGTGAAAAAGAAAAAGGAAAAACTTAACATTAGATTCAGAAAAATATATTGGCTTATTGGGATAAATTTAGAACTAACTATCCAAAATAAATTTCTCCTTTATCGGCAAATTCTGAAACCTATATGGACGTATGGTATCCAGGTCTGGAGATGTACTAAGAAGATGAACGTCAAAACAATTTAGACATTCCAAAACAACGTTCTACGGGGCACCTTGTTCATAATAAATGCGGATAATCATCTATAGACTTAAGGATGGCTTGACGCTTTGAAAAAAAGTCTTAGAACCGTGAATTTAACCTAAAAATTAATAAATAACATTTTACCTAAATATTAATATCGATAAATTTGAAAAAATTTATCGCATTATTGATAATTGAATTTAAGCTAAATATTCCCAATGAAATTAAAATTTCAAAGGCAAAACAAGTATGTATACGCAAAAATGATATAGGATTATTTGCGAACGATGTATTTTACGCATAATTACAATAAGACTTGAATTAGGGAATCGACCGTAATTTCGCAATAATTGTGCAACGTTTTGGGTCATTTGCACTTTCTTTTCCTATTTTTTTGAATATTTGAATTCGAACCAAATTTCTTGCACAGCGGTAAATGTATATGGCGTAAATAATTTTATTCTTGTACTTACATGTATACTATTTAAAATAAAGTATTTATACTTATTTTCACTTATATATGGTTTACTACTTAATTTCACTGTACAGTTATATACTTATTTACACTTATTAAACCTCTACACTACATTTAAAAAAATAAAATAAAACTATGATGCATTTTTTCTAACTAATCACGATGCAACAAGACAAAAAATGAAACAAACGAATCAAAAATGTCAAATTTTTTTTTTAAGCTTTTGGTGTTACACGCATGAAGAGCTGTGCATAAGGAAAAATTAATTTTGTGTGTTCATCATCTAAAATGGAAAATCCGCATTTAGCGAAGACACATTTCAAAAACTTGTGCAATTTTGCAATTTTAACGCCATCTTGCTCCTTGTCAATTTAAACTTTAATTAATTATATTTAATATTGTCCAATTTAAATTAAATTAATGATTATAAAGAAATTTAAATTTAATTAAAAAATGCACATTTTAAAAAATGTATACATTTGGGCTGCGGCCTACATACATACATATATTTAAATAGAACTGTGAGTGCCCGCAGTTAAAACGATGCGAGGTGCAAGAGAACGCGAGTTTCAAAGCGAGAAGCAATAAGGATATGGCCAGAGTGCGCGTGACAAACAATGCGAGGGGAGAAGCGATGCGAGAAGCAATCACTTGCGACAAAACTGCACACGTATATTTAAATAGAACTGTCTGCAGTTAAAGCGATGCGAGGTACGAGTGAAGGCGAGTTTTAAACCGAGAAGCGATAAAACTGAACATGTTGAGTTTTGTCGCTCGTTCTCGCGCGAGTTTATAGACATTTTCAATAGCTTTGTATACATAATTGTGTGCATTCAGTTTTATTTTTTATTATTTTAAAAGTTTTAGAGAAGTTCTACTAATAATATTTACTATTATACATATATACTAATTATACTATTTTATTAATAATTTAGTATTAAAAGTAAAAGCGCACATGGAAGCAAAGTATGTAATCGGAACAAAAAAAAAAATAATGAAGTTGCTTCCATTAGGCAAATAACCCTCTTAAATTTTTTCAAAAATATTCACCTTATGCTTACACATTCTATTTTGAGCGGTAGCTTAATTAAAATAAAATAAATTTAAAAAACTTCGAGTTGCCCATCAAGCACGTCTCTCCAAAATTTTTAACTTAAATAATCCTTCCGATGCTAACCTCTTAATTTGCAATGGAATTGAAATTCAAACGGAAACTCGCCGACCATAAAAGGATTTGTTTAATGACCAAAAACAAACCTAGACATGCATTGAAACATCTTTGGAGAACATTTACATTTCCTGAAGTATCATACCGAAAATGGGAAATTACTGATCTTTGGGACGGGGATTATTTTACTTAGCTTCCACTGATCTGAAAAGGAAGAGGACATGATAATAAAATTGAAGAAATGTATCAACTATTTTAAGACGAAAGGCAAAACTCTGATGTTATCCAGACCAGAAGATTCCGATTTAACTTTCCAAATAGCAGATTATAAATCCTCGAGAGAAATATTTGAAAGCGATCCGAATTCACCCTATACAACTCTATTACAAGCCTGGGGGCTATTTGTGAATTTGATTCGAACATATTCGACCCTTCGCAGTATAATATTCATATTTGATTTAAATACGAAACGATAACGATTCTGATTCAATTCAAATAAGATTCCAATACTTCGAAGGCTCGAAATCGATCGAATCGAATTCACAAATAGCCCCCCTTGCTTAATCTACATGAGACTGACTATATGCGTATGATGTTTATCCTAAATTAATGTTAGATTTTACAACAACAACAAAAATGCGTTTGTATGTGTTTAATAAGCATACATTCAGGCTAATTTAATATATGTACAAAGAAAAATTCATTCAAATCAAATATTTAAACTTAGAGCTACATTTAAAAAAATCCAAGTACACAAAATTTATCCAGATTTAAACTGTTTGGAATTTCATAAAGCCAATCCCCTTAAACTGACTTCAATATAGATATGCTTAAAAATGGTAATCCTGCGGATCAGTTCAAAAATGTTCTCGTCAGTCAAAACCTAAGTTATCTTCCTAAAACCAACCTACATATTTCTCGGATACTTATCAAAGTGCATCGTTGCTAGATTTAATCATTACTAAGGATAGTTCTAAAATAGAAAGACTTGTGGAACTGGATGTGTCGATTTTTTATCATGATTTAATCTATTTACCATACTCTTTGCCGGTGGTTAAAACTCCAATCTCTACATTTCAATATAGATCTGCGTTGGCTTGTGACTGCCTTAATATGAATTGGGAATCCATATTTGAAGCCGAAACCATTGACCAGAAATTTTCGTTACATAATAAATACATTCTTGGCGTATTTGATAAATATGTATGTCCCAATTAAAACTTTTATTGCTCCTAAACGAATAACGCTCTTATGGTTCAGTGCGGAGATTGAAATTGCGGTAATTGATAAGAAAATATGCTATAAGCTTTGGAAATATAATAAAACGAGTGAGAACCGTATAGCCTTTTTTAAAAGTAGAAGCAATGTCAAAAAGCTCATTAGATCAGCGAAATCCAAATTCCTGAATAAAATGCTTCACCACCATTTGCCGCCCAGAAATTTGTGGAATAATATCCGTAACATTGCGGTCTTTGTAGAGATGTAGCTGTAACAACTCCTCATTTTTCAGCTAATGAAATTAACACTTGGTTTGCAAAGATTACATCATATAGTGATGATATTGATAATATAAGTATTAGTAACGTTGATCATAATGTAGAACATAAATTTAATTTCTATACAGTTGATGAAACTGCAGTAAAACAGGCCGTGTTGCGAATTAAGTCCAACTCAATTGGTGACGACGGAATTCCATTAAAATTTACTAAATTGATTTTAGAATATATCTCACCAGTTTTTTGCTATTTGATTAATAGTTGTTTAAGTGAATCGCGATTTCCTTCTCAATGGAAAATTTCGAGAGTTGTGCCGGTTGCCATAAGTGTTCAAATCCTAAAGATATTAAGGACTTAAGACCCATTAGCATATTACCTATGTTATCCAAAGTTCTTGAAAGAAAATGATTAACAAATTTCAATCTTAAACACAGTACGACAACAGCGCTACTCAAAATAACGGACGACATTTTTGCTGCTCTAGATAAGAGTCGTGTTGCACTATTGGTTTTACTTGACTTTTCCAAGGCTTTTGATACATTGAATCATGGTATTTTGCTTCTTAAATTACAAAATCATTTTAAATTTTCGCAGCACGCGATTAAATTAATTAAAATCTAAGCGGTCGTTCCCAGTATGTCAGTTTTGGTGATGAAAAATCATGATGTGTCAATGTAGTGCGCGAGGTGCCGCAAGGATCGATACTTGGGCCTATATTGTTTATGCTTTTTATCAATGATATCGCATCCGTAATTAAATATTGCAATTATCATCTTTATGCTGATGATGTACAAATTTATACATGTAACAAAGTTGATTGTATTGAGCGTATCACCACGTTTGTTAATGCTGATATCGAGGCTATTTCTGAATGGGCTAAAATTAATGAACTGCAGTTAAATTATTCTAAGTCACAAGTTTTGCCTATGAACATTAGTAATGAAAATATTAAATACATAATTTGGGATTCATTATGAACTCAACCCTTACATGGGATTCACACGTAAGCCATATTTGTTCTAATATTTATGCTGGGTTGAAAAGACTATACAAATTTAAAAAAGCTACCCCTATTAAAACAAAAAAAAAATTAGCCCAAACATATGCTGATCTAGTAATGGGAGTCCTAAATTACGAACATCATATAGAAATTGACAAATTAACATTTTTAAGAGAATTTTAGCAAGTTAAAATTTATTTTAATTCTATTCGATTATTAGATTTTAGTAATTAAAATTGAAATTGAATTTCTTGTACAAGCTCACTAAAGTTAAAATCATACACTTAAACAAGAAATCAATAATTTTGATTTCTTTATCTATAAATATAAAACATTGCCTGATAAATACATCCCGGTGGATTGCATTTTCCAAAAATTCACTTTAATTATTATTAGACTAAAATTGAATTCAATTAGGATTAAAATATATAAACATATATATATATATACATAAAGTATATACATAACACTACACTACATAAATAAAACAAAAATAAAGACAAAAATAAAATTAAATTAAATTTTTGAAGAGGATAGAAGAAACACGTCTATCCTCTTTGAATGTTCGCACACGCCTCCGATATTTCGGCTAGTCATTTAGAATACCGAAATTCATCATTGCCAGCAATAGAATACTCTCCCGCGCAGTTAATGATAAAGGGGGTTTTAGACCATAAAGGGAGTTTTGCAGTCAAAGAGTGTAAGCTCTGGCAATTTTTGTTGGGTCATCAAAGATGTGTTTGGTCCGGCGTTGTCATGATGGAAGACAACACCCACATTTTTCCCCGAGTTTGGGCAGCGTTTTTGAAATTTCGTAGTAAAATTGCAAAAAATAGAGAATTTTTTCAAAAATTTCACTCATTGTCACACTAATATAACTTTTGACACGAATGACGAAATACAAAACTATATCTTCAAGAAAATTGTAAACTGAAATGTCACTTTTCAAACGCACGCGCGTAGTAGGACGAAATCTGATTAGTGTTGCCCGATACATGACACTAAACACCATCTAGTACAAAGACAAAAAGAGAAAAAACAATCATCTGCTTAAAAAAGTCAATTGAAACCCGAGAAAGAAACCCAAAAAACCTCGTCTGCTTTTTTTGCAGATGTCGAGTTTCATCTTTTTTCTGTAAAATCGTCGATGCGTGAATAAATAACTATAATAAGGTTACTTAAATAAGAAAACCAATCATTTGCATTGGTTTATGACATTTTTTGTTTAAATTTACTTTTTATGTGTAAAGCAAACGAATTTTTGATTTGACATCTGGGCCCGTATTCTTGAAATTCACCAAAAAAATTCGCCGGTGACTTTGGTATGAAACAATTTAAATTTTCGACTGAAATGATGTATTTCACTAGAAAATAATGGGCGACTTTTTTCGATCGAATTTCAAGAATACACATCTGCGAAATTTTTTGAATGTAAATCAGTCTTAAGCCTGCATTCACAGTATTGTTTTCGCTCTGCGTTTCGATCTTGTTTTCAGATTTTAGTTTTTGTTGTTTTTTTTCTTCACGACATTAGCAAAGAAATGATCCTTTACCATATAAAAAACTAATCGTTCCGATGGAACAAATCCAAGTTTTCTACCAATATTATTTAGTGGCACTAACAAAATATAGTGGCAATGGCGGTGAAAACAACATAGAATCCAAAAAAACTTGTCAACCATAGTAATTTTTGATTTTTTTCGTAATATAAAATTTGAAACTTACCGACACATCGATATTTATTTTAAAAATGAGAACTTTTAATCAATTTTTTTATTGTTTTGTTTGACAAATTGAAAACATCTTGTGGATCTAAATGATACATTGATACGTTTGAATATGAAATTCTGGAGGCATCTTCTTTAGAAAATGATGAAACACAGATTTCAGAATGTGAGTTGGGTTGCTAGTGCCAAGTGTAGTTAAAACGTCGACAATATAGTAAAGAAACATAAAAATAAATTAAAAAAGACGGTCCTTAGTTTGCTGTTAAGTGCCGACCCAAAGGAAGCCTTTGACGAAGCACTGCTCATTTTAGTTTTTGAGGGGCTTCCCCTATTTAATTACTGCTTCAGCCTTTCTATAAATATGCTTAAGGAAGCTTTCAGATATCATAGGGACTAATATACCCACTATTAAAGGAATTTTTGTTAGAATACCAAGCGGGGCTCCTGTAGCAAAAACTGTTATACCAATACCCAAACACATTAATGTATTGCGTCAATTGGATGACGTATTGGTTAAAAGAATGTAATTAAAATTAGATTAAGTTTATTAAGTGTTTTTAATTAATAATGTATGTTAGTTTTGTAGGCAAATAACCAACATAGAAGAGATGGAACTAACAAGCCTACTGAGAACAAGTGCAGGTAAATACAGCTTGTTAATTATACGTCCGAATATAATTATCTTTTTACTTTTAGAATACATTCCACCTCAAAGAGAAAAAAGGCCTAATTCGAGTTTGTCCAGCGTGAGTGGATGTATCGACAAGCTTGTGGGAGCGGTGCAATTTAGTGCTACCCACCAAAGCGATCGCAGACCGAACGACAGGGCACAACATTTCGTAAACATAGTGGCTTGTTTCATTCGTGGCCTTGACGATGTCGAATTTTGCCAGGCATCTTTGTATATCAATAAGTTCTTTCACGAACAAAGTTTAAAAAAAATTAACGTAATACAACAAAAATCAAAAAATATTTTCTTTAAATTCAACATATCTACATCAATAGTTATTCGGACAATATTCCCCAAATAGCTGGCACCATGATAACACTTTGGGTTGATTCTTTATTAAAGAAAAACAAAAAAATTAACTCAACAAGAAAGCAATTTACAATGTTTATTGCAATCTCGGCAGCTACAGCTAACTTTGGATTACTCTCACGGATTCCTACAATCCATTCACAATCGAAGTTTGTTTACTATAGTTGAATTTAAGATTATAATAAAATACTTCGCGTCATATAAATAAATCAAAATAAATAAAATACTTCGTGTCATTGGATTATGGCCAGGGAAAACTGTAGAAAACCCTGACCATGAGAGAATTACAATTTCAAAGGCTAGCAAAATTTTGGTATACTTAATCTAAACAAAAATTTAAAACTAGGATTAATATAAAATAATGTTGTTGGTGACGCCTGAAGTCACCGAAAATAAATAAAATTTTGAGATGTGGCTCTGAAAAAAATTACATCTGTTATTACAAAAAATTACTTCTGTTTTCACCAATAAACTTATCTTTTATGGGCATTTAGTATGTCCTGAATATAATTACTGCTGCTAACTCCACCATCGACCATTGTCAGGGAATTGATCCATCCGTCATGAAATGTTCAGCTAAAGTTTCAATAGCTGAGGCAGTTGCATTATATCCTCTTAATTTCAAAAAAATAATAGGTTAATATTTAAATATATGTACATAATTTAAATTAGAAATACCTTGTCTTGCAATTTGCGGTTAGCTATCCAAATTTGCTCTCCAACTTCCGTCAATCACCTCCTCAGTATTGTTATCGCGGTCTACTTTGTAAATTTTCACAAAACACACTTTCGCAGATTCATATAAACAAACATTCAGTTTTCAAAAAAAAAAAAAAAAAATTAATAATTTTTGTTGTTGTATCACGATAAGTCCAAAACAAGATCGAAACGCAGAGCGAAAACAATACTGTGAATGCAAGGTAAGTTAATTGTTAATTAAGTATGAATAAAGTGAAAATAAAATGAAATCAAAATCAGAGTTTTCTTTCACTAAATTAAATACAACTCTATTGAGAATATGTTTTCATTAATTTATGTAGCTACACTTTAAATGAAAAACTTTATGCCGGTTCACAAAGTTTAGAATCAAAATTCTGATTAACACTTAATTAAAACTATTCTTAATTGTAAACGCAAATTTCAACGAATTCGAAATTTTCAAACACCAAAATACTAACTTTTATAGTTTTAACCTTAAAAAAAATTAATTTTTACAAAATTACGTAATTCGATAAACATCTCCTTTTTAAGGAAACTAAAATCCAAAACTGATGTAATATAGCTTTGGAACTTGCGAATTCTGTAAAGTTCTGTGAAAATTTAATCAAAATCCTATTGATTTTGAAATGGTATCAAAAATTTGCTAAATTTAGAGAGCAGAAATTTTGGAAGTAAAAACGACTCGATCTAATCTTTCAATTATAAATAAAAATGTTTAACAATTTTAGGCTTAACTTAGAGAATGCCGATATTGAAGTTTTCCGTATCGTGAACTTCGGAATAATAAGACGAGTAACTTATCAATAAACTGCCCAAACGTTTAATCAATTCAGTAAAATTTGGCTAAAGTCAAAAACCGTTGTCAAGGGTGCAAACGCTGTAACATGGGTTAAACCTTTAAACGCCTGCCTACCGCTATAAATTAAATAATCCCACCACAACACAATCCACTCACTAATAATCAATTCATAAATAGCTACTTACTATAATAACACACTTCTTAAACCGCATCTCTTTTTCGTCGCAATTTAGCTTTTTCTAATATCAATCTCAAAAATCATCTCAAGGTACATACATAAATAAAATGTAAATTGAATATTTAAGCTGTTAATTTAAGCCATTAAAAAGTGATCAAATCAAAAACCAAAAATTAGCATTTTTGTTTATTTTCCGTCTCTCAGTATATATTAATACACGAGTATGTATGTTTTATATTCACACACGCGCATATAACATAAAATTAAATGTCGACATTTTAGATTTTTGATTTTTGCGTATCTATAGACACAAACGCACGCCATTTTAAGTAAAACTAAAATGTTTGACAACAACAAATTTGTGTTTCTACGGTATATGTACTGTGTTGTAACAAAAGAAAAAAAAATGCGTAATTTAATCAAAACGCGAGAAATACGAAAAAACATGGCCAACTCGGTTTTTTATTTTGATATCGATAGATCATAGCTGACTGAGTATGGGAATAGCTGATTATTATAATTTGTTACAACAAAAATTTAATAAATCAAATTAATCGAAGTTTTCTTATATTCATCTCGTAGATGTTATAGTATTTATGCAAAATGGTTCTTTAATGTAGTTACTGTTGTGTGTATATTGTATTAAAAAACTAATGAAGGTCATGATCATGAATCATGATACATTTTATTTTGTGCGTTCTTGATTTGGGCTTGCAAAATCTTATTTTTGAGAAAAACGTACATACAAAAACGCTTATTTACACATAGGTGGACGGAAGAATCTGCACCGCCTTATTATAAAGCTAGAAAAACGCAGCGAATCTTTTCGAACGCACAACTAATCGTAATCTGAAAATGGAATGGTTCTTATAACTACCAAAACTGAATACTTGAGTACTTACAATTCAATAAAATTTCAACTAAATGAGAAATTTGAAAGTAACAACCAATAATCCAAATTATTGCCGTGCAATGCCATGTAACAAGAAAATATGCTAAGCGATTATCTCAGTATATAACTAACCCACATTGTCACGACATCTACCCTAAAACCATGTAACGCATATTGTAAACGTAGCCACAACTACAACAAAGTGCTTGACAGCAGTCAATACCAACTCGCGTGTCTGATCTCACATAAGAAAGTATTTTATTGTAAGAGATGTGGATCAACAAATTTACGTAAAAACTGCCCAGCTTACGGCAAAATATGCAATAAGTGTAAAATAAAAGGACATTTCGAAAATGTGTGTAAAACAAAAATACAAGAAAAGGAAAACAGAGATAAAAACAAAAAATCTCAGAAAAAAGTTATTAACCTGGAAAACGATGACAGTGACGGTGGAGAGCACTCCGAAGAAAGTAATAGTGAACAACTGTATATCGAAACAATAACAGTAGATATAATTAAATACAATAGCAGTTGGGTAGAAAAAGTGATATTTGACACAAAACAATCGAGTTTAAACTTGATTCTGAAGTTAAACGCGAAAATTGATAAATCAAAAACAAAAAATTTACTATCATATAGAGCAGACCAGATTAATGTAATTGGAGAAAGTGACATCGAATGCAGAATACAAAATAAACTAGCAAATAAAGTTTAAAATAATCAATCAAGATTCGTCACCAATACTAGGATTAAAAACTTGCGAAAAATACAAGTTATTAATTCGTCCCGATTCAAAAACAATAGATTGGATTGACGACGAAATATTTAATGGATTAGGCTGTTTGAAACATTTTCAATATGATATCGATTTAATAGATAATCCGAAATTGGAAATATCATCAGCAAGAAAAATTCCATTTGTGTTAAAAAACGAAGTTAAAAGAGAACTCGATAAAATGGTGGATATTGGTGTAATTGAAAAAATGAAGGAAGCAACACCAGTAGTATCACCAATGGTAGTTGTGAAGCAAAAAGGCAAATTAAGGATTTGCATCGATCCAAGTAATCTGAACAAAAATATATTACACAGTCATTTTCCACTTCGTACAATAGAAGAAATTTCAACAAGAATCAAGAATTCCAAGAAGTTTACAAAATTAGATTATATGAAAGGATTCTGGCAGGTTAAAGTAACGGATAGGACGAAAAAATATCGCACTTTCGCTACTCCATGGGGAAGGTATTGTTGTACTAGGCTACTCAAAGAAGTTCTATTCGGATTATGCTCAGCTCCAGAAATATTCCAAGAAGTAATGTCAAGTCTATTAGGCGGATTAGATAATGTGGAAGTATCGATGGATGACATCTTAATACACGACGCGCATGAAGCAAATTTAAAAGAGACAACAAAACAAGTATTAAAAATTCTCAGCTTTCAAAAAATAATACATCACTACAATTTAATGAGTCAAATCCATCTCAATCATTAACAGTTAATGAAGGGATTATACAACCTACTCAAACGAGACTTGGAAGAATCATCAGGAAACCAGTTAAATTAGACTTATAAATTGATTCTAAATTAAGCAGTTTGGTACATATGAATTAGTAGTAAAATTTTAGGTATTATAATTTTGAGAAAAGAAAAAAAACGAAAAAAGGGGGATGTCACGACATCTACCCTAAAACCATGTAACGCATATTGTAAACGTAGCCACAACTACAATAAAGATCTTGACAGCAGTCAATACCAACTCGCGTGTCTGATCTCACACACATTAATATTAAAAATGAGTGATTTATATATCCGTTAGTTCCAAAAAAAAAAAAAAAATGCATAGCAAATTGAAAAATTAATATTAAACGCCCTACCGAAGATCACAAAACCAAACAAGATTTCTGCCAGAAAATACACCATCAGCGAAAGTGTAACAATTTCTGAAATTGCTGTTTGTTTGAAGGACTGGGCGTATAACACGAAACGGAAGAGTTCGTCCACAAGCCATTTATCAAAATTGCATTTTCTTGTTACATGGCATTGCAAAATTGCACTTTTTGTTTGCTAAGTACGTCCTAACCCTTTTAGACCTAATTTAAAACCAGCTTTAACCAACGAAATTTAGGAAATGGACTACCCGTAAGTTCCACTTTTTTGATTTGATGAATCCGATAATACGACAAAGATTGTTTGATTATATCCATTCCGCCCGTACTTTTGTTCTATAAGTGTATCACTTCCGGTTGTGGCATTTCTATATATATCGTTTATGTGTGTTATCCCACCTGTTTGCGAGACATAACTTACCCTTTCCCACAAAGTTCGATGCAAATGTTAATAGGCTGATTGTATAGCCATTTCAGCAATAAGACATTTTGCTCGGCATCTTCCATGAAAAGAGGTTTAAAATAGCGATTAATTCTCGCTGTGCCAGCAGCATTATGTGATTCCTTTTTTCTTAAGGGCTTTAATATATTCGGACAACTCGGAATATGACCTCAATAACAAGAAAAAATCGTATGGTGGGCCACTGCTTCCACAGGAAGCAAACAATTTAATACCCCATTTGTTTGACTTGTTCTTTACGTATAGTATTTAGCGCTTAGTCGGTCTTTGAATGGTATAATTTGCTCATAAATTCTTAGGATTTCTTCAAGAGGTAATTGTAAGCATCGCCATGATTGGCCGCACCTAAAAATGTAGTATAATATCCTGAATATAGTAAATTATCTGTCTTGTGGAATGCATCCTCATTCTTGGAAACCGTGTACTTCTGATGAATAAATGTATACCAAAAGCCTCTATATTTCATTTTTAGCTGTTGGTATATCAATTCGAAAAGTGTGTCATTAAAATAAATTACGAAATAAGACATGAATGTCGCAATTTCCCTTGTATCATCCAACACATCGGTTAGATCAGGTTATTCAAATGAGACTTTACAATAAAAATCGCTGTCCAGGAGTTTCATGATTATTTAAAAGCAGAGGATTTAATAGTGAGAATCCAGTATCTTCGATGTCTTTTAAAGATTTTGATTTATAAGGTTTTGTAAGTATACATGGAATTACGTTGCTATCACTGAATGTTTCTGCTTTACGTGATTTGGAATAAGTAATAATATCAATAGATAAATCCATGCTAATATTTTCTTTGGTTTGAATTCTGATAACTGAAGGTTTATGGATACTGTCAAAGTTAGTCGTAAGTTGGAAGCCGAATGTGAAAAGTCGATGATGCAGAACCATCTTCATCAGATCAGATTGTGTTATCGCAGCCGAAAATAAAAAATTAAGTTGTAATTAGTCGATATTGTTTGGACGATAATTACTATGGATGTATGAATGGCATGGAGGACTTTTGTCGATATTCTTAAGTGACAAAACCTGCCTCCAGTTTCTAAAGGAAAATTGTAGAAAATTTGCGAAACCCAAAAAAATATTTAAAAATGGTTAAAAAATCAGCCTCTAGAATGTTATGGAATGTTATGTCAACGAGGTGTCGCAAGAAAAAGATTCATTAAAAATTTCCCGTAGGAAATCTGGAAAAATTCGATTTTCCAAAAATAATTAAAAAATTTGTATAAAATCAGCTTCTAAAGTGTAATGTCTAGAGATGAATTGTCTAATGATTTTTGGGAAGTTGAATTTTCCCAGATTTCACACGGGAAAGTTGACTTGATATTTTTTCAGCGATAACTAATGACAAATCACATAGAAACGATTCATCTTTAGATTTATACTATAGAAGGCTGATTTTACTCCAATTTTGTGGATTCTTCTAATTTTCCGATATTTTCCACGATTAGGTGCAACAAAATTGTCCACGTAAGCGGAACGTTCCTATTTACTTTCCGCTGATAACCATACAATTTTTTATTTTCGGCTGGAATGTTAACAACGTAACCTCCATTATCGACTTTTTATTTTCGACTGGAAATTTTCGGTTAACTTTAACAGAGTGGTTTATGGATCATGTTATAATTGTATTCGTCCAAACGAATTTTCCAACGCATAAGGCGAGAGAGGAAGGATTCTTTAAAAAATAAAGCCAAATTAATAGTTTATGGTAAGTAATAATTAAAAACTTTCCGCACACGATTGCCAATAGCTCCTTTTCAAATGTGACATAATTGATTTCAACTTACTAAGCACACGACTAGCATATACAATTCGTAAGTCAAATCCATCTACATATCTTGTGAAAGAACTGATCCGATATGCGTAATAAATATTTGTTATTTCTTTAGTAAATTCGTCAAGGGTTTAGCTATAGGGAATAAACCGACAACAAATCTGGCGAAACCTATGAACGATTTAATATATGTTGTACATTGAGGATCACAAAAATTGTGTACTACCACAGTTTTTAATTCATCTGGTTTGATATCATTTGAAGTGGCAACATGCCCCAAATGTTTAATTTCATGCCGCAAACATTTATGAGGATTTAGTTTAAGATTAAATTTCCTAAGACGCTTGAGAACTTCAAAAAGTGGATCGATGTGTTCTGTTAAACTTGCGCCAAATATAACTACAGCATCTAGATGCGAGAGACATTTTATATTTTTTAATCCTGAGAGTGCACAATTTATCATTCGCTGGAAGGTCGCAGAAGCATCTTTGAGACCAAAGATACGAAAAAATTCGTAATGGCCATCATCTGTGCTAAATACTGCTTTGGACCTATATCATATTCTGTACAATTTGATGATATCCACTTTGTAAATCCAATGAAGAGAAATATTGAGCTCTTCCAAGTTTGTCTAGAATATTAGATAAGGTGCGAAGTGGATAAAAGTCATCTGTTGAAATTTGGTTTAATTTGCGGTAATCTATCACCATTCACCATTTTGGTTCTGCTATAGTACATGAAGTATCAGATATGTATATTTAAAATTGGTAAAGTAATTCAATTATTCCGAACCTTAAGAGTCTGAAACTATTTGAAAGATAACTGATATGCACTGATCGTCTGTAATTGTATAGCTGATATTCCTCTCAATTTTCATTTTGCATTCTGATATACCACAGTATCATCACTAATACACCAATCCCCCGTTTAACACGTTTTCGATCTTACACGGTTTTTAAAATCACAAATTTTTTTACCAAAAACAATGACAGTAACTTTTTAAATGTTGTACTGCCAACATATGTACATGCAAAGAATACAATTTTGTACGTGTTGTATTACGAATTCCTAGTATCAACTTTGATAGAAATAGATAAAATGGGAATCGAGTTACACGGTTTTGTGAGGAACCTATCTTCCGTGTAAAGCGGGGGATAGGTGTAATTGCTTTTATGATTAGACAAACGTCTGCACAAGTATCTACTAAAAATTGAATGCATTTATATTTACCTATGTTCTAAGATCTAAATATATGTACGTATTTATTGGCGTTGCTACAAGCACGAAATGCTGGGAGAATTTTTAAACTGTTGTTTAGAAAAACGTGATGTCCTATTGTCTTACAATTTTCTTTGATTTTCGAAAACACTTATTGGGAACGCCCGGATTTTTTACAATATTCACAAAATTTTGGTTATGCTTGGGCGCTATTTTCATTGGAAAGGCTAATTAAATTTTTAAAGATAAGTTTTTCTTCGCACGCACAGTTAGTTCATAATATTTTGTAAGATCGTACGCTTTTCCATCTAATTTTAATTTCACAGAAATTGGATTTTATCATCTTCACGCAAATAAATTTATGAGGTTCAAGAGAGCTACTTTCCTTTTAAAAATGACCAAAAATTTGGTTGGTCCAAAACCACTTTTCCCGATGTTTTGAAGATTTCTGGACGTCTAGATGTCTGGTAACTCAAAAACGGCTTGTCCGATTTGGAATTTTTTTCGCCAATCTGTTTCTATGGTCAAAACGGAGATTTGAAAAATTTCTGGAGCCTGTACGTCGAGAGGGCCGAGTACCTGCCATACGAATTGACCCAAAACACCACACCACACCGGTTATATAAATATTTACCAATTTTTTATATATGCTGGTTTAAATATTGATTTAGGCATTGAGTTGGGGTTAAATTGAAGGTTAAGTTAGGGGCAATTTGTGGGTTGAATTGGGCTTGGATTAGGATATAGTGAGCAGTTGATCAATTGTTTATATACTATATGCTGGTTTGACGGTTAAGTTTCGCGTAGAGTTTGCGGTTGAGTTGAGTTGAGTTCCATTTGCGGTTTGAATTGGGGTTGAGTTTAGTGGGCAGTTGAGCAATCTAAATATAAAAGTAAGTGTTTATAATTTTGTATGTACACATGTACAGTACATAATTTTGTATGTACATATGTACTGCCTTGACCGATTTGAACCAAACTACACAAATATTGTTTAAAACTGAAGAAAGGTCACTGTTAATACCACACACCACCATATGCTTCTTGAGGGATGACAACAATTGGGTCGGTTTTTGGATCATAATTCTATTAACGATGACGTTGATGGGGATGGAATAGTGACGGTGTTATTGATGGTGATGGTGATGATGCTGATGATGGTATGATGGTAAGATTGAATCATAGTAAGATGGTACGATGGTATGATGGTAAGATGGTAAGATGGTATGTTGGTACGATAGTATGATAGTATAATGATACGATCGTATAATAGTACAATACAATGGTGTGATGGTTTGTATAAAAGAATGGTGTGATGGTAATGGTAATGTTATGAATATATGATGGTATGATGGAATAGTTTTAAGAGGAAATGATGGTACAATGCTATGATGGTGTGATGGTGATGTTAAGTATCATTCGTAAAACCCGCCTTTGGAGGTAAATCTTTTAAATTTCACCGGTATACACCAGTAACACCGTTTATTCCAGGTAGTTGGGTCTACTTCAAAAATTAACTCACAGAAGAAAATGTTTGTGTTTAACTTTGCTCGCTCTCTCATTATCTACTGCTCTTTTTTGTAGTTCGTTCTTTTCCTACTTGTGAGTTAAATGTTGAAGTAAAGGTAAAATTTGTTTTTAAATGAATGGAATTATGTATATCAATCGTATCGCTTCTACTGATAATTCCACTTTCACCGTAAATGTTTGAAGTTGTGTTTTGGCTAATTTAATTTGTTGGGTTAGTAAAGCATCGACACATGTATTAGAGCGTTTTTCGAATTTGTGGTAAATTGAAAAATGCTTTGTTAACCTTGCAAGCACAGATCAAAGGAATTGTATCGCTCTTATCGCTTCTGCTGATAGTATTACCACAAATGTTTCAAGTTGAAAAGAGCCTATAAGTACAAATAAAAATGAATAAAACTAAATAATTACATAATATAATTTTAATTCTTTTTTGTGAGTTAATTTTTGAAACAGCACCAGCTAGTTTATTACTATGCAAGTTGGGAATTTATTTGTGTTGAGGGTTGAGCTGGAAATTAGATTGAGCTGTTTTGAACTGAATTCATGTACGAATGTAGTTTTTCGAGTCGTGTTGAGTTTGGGGTCGTATTAGATGTTCAATTAGGATTGAGTTGAGTCCATAGGGGAAATGTTGGGCTAGCGATTAATTTGGTGATTGCGTTTAGGAATTGTGTTGTCAATTTTCAAGACCGAAGTTCTGATCACCTCGTGAGGTTTCAGCCTTTTATATTTTATTATTGCTGTCTAATATTTATTTGACCCTCATTGCATATTGATTATTGATTTTGACCGTAATAATTTTAAATGATGAAATTGTATCTTTTCATCCAAGTTGATTAGCACATTACACTGGTCAACAAGGGTAAGGTATCAGAAACAAGAATATTCATAACCGACGTATTTTTCTGGTTACAGAATTTTCCTATCAAATCAGGATTTTGGGATATCCTAATCTAAAAGTTCAAAAAAGGCTGTTTTTATGGGTTTTCAATATTTTACTGTATTCTTAGGGAATTTCAGCAGTAAAAACCAATGGTTCCATCCTATAGTACCATTCATCTCCCTCATTTCCAATTTTAAACGTCTAAATATCTTTATCTTTTACCGAGACATCTAATGCATTAGAAATACCACCACATTTGTGCATCAACCGCTGGTAATAATACAGTAAATGGACAAAAAAACGTGTCGCTTAATGCTTATCAATCATGAAAATTGACTTACGTAAAAAGTCCAACATTAAAATGTAAATCCTTTAAACCTAATTGTAAAATGTCATTTAAAAATAGTTGCTACTTTTGTGTATAGTTAAAAAAAAAGGGAAAGGTTAAAATACGCAGAATTTTTATATTTAATGTAAGTGATGTAAACTTTAATATTATTTTGATAATTGGAATTATAGATTCCACGATTTTGTTTGATTTTGACAGATATCTATTCTAATCACATTACTATTAGAGTAGAGTACACATAGATAAAATGGCGTAAACTATCAACATTGTAATAATCTCAAAAACTAAATTAATAAAATCAGACGAACGGTGTCAAGCTTAAACACTATGAAACATGCAAATTCCACAGTTCGACGACGTTCCCCGAATACGTGCAGTTTCGAAACAAAAAGTAAAAAAAAAAATGGAAAGGATCAATCAGCTGAGGACCGGATTTGACTTTTAAAAATCAAGGAAATATCAATTGTGTTGTTAAAAAATCAAAAATTTGTTAAAAAATACTTAAATATAAAATTTATATTTCATAATATTTTGTGTGGATTGATTGACATACTATAAAAGTGATTGACATACTATAAAAGGGGGAAAGGTGGCTTTTTAATTTCTTCGCATTGACCGTATTCATGATGCTCATTTTATCAGAAATATATTTTATTTTTCACACACAACGGGCGCATTCAGGCAAGCCAACTTTTGGCAACATGTTGGGTAAAATCAACACGTTGAAACTTGAAGGCACATGGTAAATTCAAAATTTTATGGCAATGTAATAGTTTAAATGACTTTTTCCCAGGGATGTTTGATGACGCGTCATCTATTATTGTCGACGTTGACGAGTCGACAATGCTTCGACAATAAGATTTCAGCGTCATCTATGTCGACAAAGTCATCAATTCGTCGGCAACGTCAACAATTCGTCGGCAATAAAAAACAAAACAAAAATCGTTAGGATTTTTATTTTATTTTTACATTTTTTATTATCTCTCTCATTCTCATCATAATCATACAATAACATATTACAAATTTCTCAAATTCTCAGTCTTCATTGATTTCTTTTCCACTTTCTAATACAACTAGTGGTCATACAACACAATTAGCAAGTGGCGTATATCTTGAGTCAGACTCAGACGTAAACCCGATCGTTTCTCAATGTTCCGAAACAAATTATTTAGGTATCCAGTGGCACAACCTCAGAATCTCAATTTTTTTCGGCATCTAGTAAACCAGAAATTTCATAGGAAATAATTACTTATTTGCCAATGCTACGCTAAATAAATTAACAAGCCAAACTCTGACGAAATCACGAAAAACTATAAATTCTCGAAAACAGTTGAGCGGATTTTTTGACTGCTTTTCTAAAGACGAGGAAGAAAAGATAAATGAATTACTGGCTAAATTCTTCGGATGTAATATTCCATTTGTGGTAGATTCAGAGCACTTCAAAAATTTTATCAGAGCATTACGGTCGAGCTACGCCGATAAAATACCTGGCCCACAATCACTTTCATTAAACATGCTAAATCAATTATATGAGAAATCTGTATAATATATCCGCAAATTGTAGTAAAGATTCGGTTCTGGTTATTGACGGATGGAAAAATACGGCCAATAATTCGAAAAACCATTGTAACGATGATCCATAACAAAACCGGTGAAAACGCTTTCTTAAATGCGTGGGATTTCATAACAGAGTCTGAAACAGGAGAAGCGTTGGCCGACGTTGTATTGGAATCAACTGAACTAGCTCTTGAAATGTATAAAACTTATATTTATGCCACTGTATCAGACAACACGGCAAATATGATGAGAAAACAGTATTAACAAGATAACAATCTTAGCTGTCTGACCGATATCGTAACCGTTTGAATATCGAAAAACTTAGAATATCGAAAAATTATTTATTGTTGACATACTATATTCGACATTGACGACATTTCGTTGTTTTAAATCGAGACGTCGACAATGACAATTGTCGACACGTCGGCAATTGAATAATTGACATGTCATTGTCGACCTCACCATCGCTGCCATCGGTAGATTTTTGATGGCAACATGTTGGGAGACCTGAATGCGTCCAGTATACGATTATTGATAATTACAATATTTATAAATGTGTAATATACTTATAAACTTGCTAAAAATAGTCAAACTATTATATAAAATTCAAAAACTATCATTTTTTCCCTTCATCCATTTTTGTTACTTAGGCGAAGAAATTGTCATGTCAAGTGACATGAAACTTTTCAAATGACTAAAGGAATACCAATTCAAAAGACGATTCTGACTTGAAATAACGATTTTGTCACTCTAATCGACTATGGGAATACCAAAACTTGGTTGTCGGTACAAACGACAAATGACACGACTAAGGGAATAAGGGCTTAACATTGGCACAATTTTAAATGAATTGTACTTAATGCTTCATTTACATGGAAGTTTATTTTCTGTTGTTTTTAATATCGTGATGTAACAACAAATACTAAATTTCTGATTTTATTTTTTGTAAACTGAACGTTTTTATTTCTTAATTTGTTGAAAATTATCATAAATATTTTACGCTTAAATATCTCGAAATTTAACATTCCCTATTGCCATGATACACGTATCATTTCAAGTGACGCGTCTATAGTCGTGTCACGTCACTTGAAAATTGATATTCATGGAGGCAAACCAAGTGACACGACTACAACTTGTTAGGAAAATTAGAAATAAAATCGTTTTATAACAATATTATTATTTTAAACAACAACATTTTTAAAACAGTGTACAAAATTATTGAAAAAACATTTTAGAATATATAAAACAAACTAATTCATCAATCTTGGTCCCATTTTGTGGTATTCGTCTGTCTCTGTCACACGCAAAAATCAGGTTACATCTGTCTTATAAAGTGATTTAAGACGTAACAAACGACTAAGAGAATGGCAAAATTGATGTGACGTGACTTTAGTCATGAAAAATTATGTGACACGACTATGAGAATTGGACGGACACTAAATCACAATATCTAAATATTATAAGCGAAACAATTTTATTTGTGTACAGTAAATAATCAAAAATTTCGGTGTCGATAAAAATCGACAAGTTTTTGAATTCAGCAACAAAACTACATAGTTTTGTTTGAGATACTTTCTTATGGGCATACTGTATTCATAAGACCTCTATTAAAATTTAAAAATTTGTTTTCGGAATCTTCTATGCGGCCTCTTCAAAAGGGTCGTTCTCGGATTCTGTTTCAAGCTCTGGCAAGACCCCTGGCTCTATTGCTTGTTGTGCTGGCGCTGGTAAATCAAAATCATCCAGCAAAATGTTGCCGCCGTCATCGAAGAAAATGAATCGCTTTTTCATTTGGTTCGCATGGATTTTAATTTCCCGTTTGCTCATTGGTATTTCGGTTAGCACAAAATAGTTTACCAAACCGCATCTCTTCGTAATGACTCCGGGTGACCTATTCCATTTATTTTTTCTGAAAATGTTGACCAACCCATCTTCACCAGCATCGAACTCTTTCCACTTAGCGCCATGGTGTAGATTGAATTGTTGCTCCATTTTCGTGTCGTGTTCGATCGGATGTTTGGGTCTTGGTTTGGACAAGTCTAATTTCGCCTTCATCGCTCGTCCCATCATCACTTGAAAGGATGACTTCATGCCAAGAGCAAATGAAGGTGTGTAACGGAAATCATCAGAAATTTGTGTATAATTTGATCTACATTTCTTTCTCCTTTTAGCTTCTTGAGTCTGGTCTTCGAGCCGACGAATTGTTCAGCCTGACCATTCGACTGTGGGTGAAACGGTGCCATTCTGATGTGTTCGATGCCGCCTTCAAATTGGGGACCATTGTCGTCAAAAACATCTTCCAGATGGCCGATCGTTTTTCTGCTAAACGTATCAATGATAACCAGGTCCCAAATACAATTTACAAGTCCTGCAAAATCGATGTGCACTCTTGACCACGTACTTGGCAGGGCCTCAAATGTTTATTGCAACTGTTTTACTGTATCGATTGCGAAACACCTGGCGGTGCACACTTCCATTCTTGTTTTTCCGACTTTTACGTCTTCTACCAGCAAGAGGTTGGAATTTCTCGGCACGGTTTCGTTTTTTATGTTCGTCAAATTCCTAATGACGACTTCTTCATCCGGTTTCTCGTGACCGGCAATTAATCGCGAGACGAAATCTGCGTACGCAAAACTCTTCGTGTATTTGATCGTGAAATCATAGGTGAGTAAGATGAATGCGTATCGTTGTAACTGGTTATTCGAAAACAGTGGAATGCTCTTTTTCGATCCAAAAATCGCCAACAGCGGTTTATGATCGGTCTGAAGCTCGAACTTGCGGCCGTACATGTATTGATGAAACTTGTTTAGAGCAAACATTAACGACAAACTTGTTAAGGAGTTTCTCTAGCGTCTGAGCGTCCAGTGGTTTGTTGAGTCTCTGCACAAACATCAGTACTTTGAAATCGTCAGATGTGCAATTTGTAATGTCACTGGTATAGCGGATCGAAAACTGTGATTCCTTCCAGGCAAAATGTGCTTAAATTCTTTCACTGCGTCATCGAAGGGAACAGTGTCTTTCAGTGGCAAAATCGTATTGGCAAACTTTTGATTGTCAGCTGTAGAAAGTTTTTCAGTCAGTAAATCCACTTTCTGTGGTGCAGTCATCGTAGCTGTATCTGTCAATAATATAGTTTCATATCGCTGGTACCACAATTCGAGTGTCAAGTTGTCTTCAGCGCAATATACAAACTTCTTCTTCTAAACCTCTTTTTCGTATTCACCACTTATCAGTGTTGGCACTTCACAACCCTACAAATCAGTGCTGCCATATCACAACAATGTTGAATTACGGGATCGTATATGGAAGCTTGAGAAAATGCTTTCTTCTTTAAAGGTTACAGTGATGCTGACTACTCGAGAGATATTGAACGTCGTCAAACAAACAACTGGATATGCTTTCTTAATTGGCCAAATCATTATTACATAGTAAAGTCAGCGGCTGCAAGCTGTTGCTTATCTACAACCGAAGCAGAATATGTATAAAAAAAGGATCAACAACCAGAGTACAATGGGGACATATTGATGTGAGACACTACTTCATAAGTTATCTACATCAGACTGACATTATATCAGTTAGTTATGTGCAGCCACAATCGCAATATAATTTCCAAAGGAAAGCGGTTTGGGAAAAGTTGTTGAAATTAAACAATAAGTGAGTGTTACACAAGAGCTCTGCTCTTATAGATTATATTCCCGAACACATAATTGTCAATTTCAACAAAATGCTTTACAATTTTGTGTGAAATTGGGGCCCTAGTATTCCCGAACACATAAATGCTGTCTCAATATTGTGAAATTTGACAATATTGTGAATTTCGTATCATTTAACATCAAAATGGTGTAAAATTTTACACAATATTGTGAATCCGGCAATAACAATTTTGATACTGTCGACACCATAATGTTTCATTAAAAAGTATCGAAAATCTAATGTAATCAATTAACAGGGAGATAACTCTAATATGACTCGACCCCGAGTATAAAGGCAGTATGTATATATCGCTCTTTCGTTTATTTTGTACTCACACCAAAAGTTTTGTTTTAAATTTGGTAGTTTTTAAGAAATCTGCTACAATGTTCTAGTTAAAAATACGTTACACTTGTGTATGAGAATGCCATTTTCTCGCAAAATCGTGCAGCATTTTTGTCAGAAAGGCATAATTATCGTTAGACAATTGGGGTGTGCCTTAACTAATTTAAATAATTGTAGTAGGTTAAAATAGTTTTTCGTATTGAACTCTTTCAAAATTGGCAATATCCAATATGAATGTTTGACTTCCATTTCACAAAAAAAAAAATCGATCGAAACAAAACTAAAGCAACATGGTTTTGTTCACAGTAAAATTCACATTATTATGAAATTTCACAATATTGTGACCGCTTAAAGCTCGAGCTTTTTTGTGGTAAAATAAGAAATAATGCTCTAATCTGCCTAATTCATCGGCTTACGCTAACGAGAATTTCATAATTTGATTAAGCACTTAAAAATACAATTACAATTTTTTTCAATATTTTATATATTCATTTTTTTTATCATCCCAATTCCCACAGTCGTATCATTTCATGTATGATGTTGTATCACGTCACTTGAAAATTGCTATTCTTGGAGGCGAACCAAGTGACCAAGTTTTATAACAACAATCTTATTATTTTAAACAATAACAGATTGAAAACAGTGCATATTTTAAAATACATATATAAAATAAAATAATTGAGTCTTTCCATTTTGTGGTATTCGCCGGTCACTTGGAAAAATCAAGTGACATCTGTCGTATAAAATGACTTTAGTCATAATCATAACAAACGACTAAAGCAATCGCAAAATTGATGTGATGTAACTATAGTCGACGACTATGAGAATTGGGATGTAGTATATTTTAAGTTTTAAATAAAATTGTTTGTTTTTAAAATTATTAAATTTTTTGTATTTTTGTCCATCTCTCACATTGTAGTTTTTCTTTTTATAAATTTTCATATATTTATTCATTTTCATATAATATAATGTATAATAGGTATTTGTTATAATTAAAAAAAATATATATTTATAATAAATGATTAATTTAATTTAATCAATAAAAAACAAAAAGTCATTTAAATTATATAATATTTTGTATGTAAATTAATTATATTTATATAGATAGTTTATTATAATTAAAAAAAAACGAAACACTACATTTTAATTTACAAAATTTTAAAATATAAAAAGTATTAAATTAAATTACAAAAAAATTATGCACAAATAATTAAAAAAAAAAAAATGGTTAGGAAATTTTATTTTTAAAATATTATATAAATTTCATTATTTTGAATTTCGTAACCAAAAAAATTATAAGTAAATTACTATTTATACATCTTTGTTTTTAAATGCTATTTTTATATTAGATTTTAATTTTTTCGTTTTTCAGGCCATTTCTATTTATTTATATATTCATATAAAAATTACAATATGAATTTAGCTCCTAAAAAAATTTTTTTTTTTTTTTTTGTTTAAATTTTAAGTTTTATCACAAATTAATTAAATCTTTAGTTTTAGATTTGTTTTTTATTTTTATTATTTTTTTTTTTTTAATTCTTTCTAATGGAAATTATTATTACACACTAATTAATTATTAGTAATTTCGAAAAATAAAACAAAGAACAACAAAACAAAAAAATAATTTATTAATTCACTGGATTTTTTTTTCTTCTAATTCATTTATTTTTATATCAATTGTATATCACACAAAAAATGGAGCTAATTTCAAAAAAATAATAGTTATAATTAATTTAATTTAGTTAGCTTGTTGTTTATATTACTATGTATTACATTCTAGTTTTACATAAACTATTTAATGGTGATTTAAGTTTTTAGCACATGCAATTATATATTTTTAAAATAAAATATTGCGTATATTAGTCGATTAAAAATTAATAAATTATTAATTTAAAATAATAGAAAATAATTAAAATATTTCTTTATATATATTTTGTAACAATTCCTTATAATTTTTTGATGTTTTTAATTTTTTAATTTTAATTTTATAATCATCCATGTAAAATAAACAGTAAACTAGAAAATTTTTAGTATGCTCTCGTGATGTAAAAATAAAATGGTTCACAATAAATATTACGCCTAATTATTATTTATATTTATTTATATTATAATATAATATTACTAATAGTAATTTTATGTATTTTTAATTTAAAAAAAATATATTTTTATTTGCATAAACAAAATAACAAATTACAATTTAGGAATTTTTTGTTTTTTAATTTGTAAAAAAAATAAAAATGTTGTCCCGAAATTTTAGGTGATATTTTAATTTAGATTATTTTAGTTAATTAAACCAAAATAAAATTAATTAACGTCATGCGAAACACGGAACAAAATCCCATTACAAAGATTGTATTTTTACTTTTTAATTTAATAATAAAATCTTTTTTTTTATATATGTATATATAAAAATAATAATTTATACAATATTATAATTTTGTATAGCTTTTGTTTTAAATTTATTTCATTATATTAAATTCATGGTCTAATAAAAATTTTTAATAATTAATTTACTTTTTTCTCAATACGTATTTATATAAATTTATAGTTTCTTTTTATATTAACATTTATTAATTAAATAATTACAAATAATAAATTCGGGGGAAAAAATTTTACATGCAGCATCTCTCTTTATTTGTTTTATGTTATTTCATTATTTGATTATTTAAAAATTATTTAATTTTACAATTATTACAGAATCGTATAAAAATAATAAAAAGTATATTCTAATTATCATTATTATTGTTATTTTTAAATTAATAATTATGATTTTCATCTTTATATTATATAAATATTTACTAATAAATAATTTACCAAAAAAAAAAAAAAAATTGTTTTTTTTTATTGACATTCGTCCGTAATATTTTATTTATAGTATTATTTGTATTAATATTCAATTTAGTTGTTTTTAATAATTTTTTTAAGTTTTTTTGTGATTATTTAGATATTTCAGGTATCAGCACAGTCTCAATAATATTTATATATTTTTGTATTTTGTTATTAAATAATATTTACTTATGTTCTTATTGTTAATTTTTTTGATTCAATTCTGTAAATAAATAAAAAAAAATGTAAATTATTAATTAAGCTTTGAAATCAAATTAATTTAATATTATAAAACAACCACTAATAAGAAAGAAATCTAAAAAAAAATTTCATGTGTAGTTTGTAATGAAAATTTTGGCGCAATAAAGGCTCAATTTTTCTTCTGTGGTTCTGTGGAGCCAGAAACTTGAACAGAACAATGCAGCTGGTTTTCTAAAGTTTGTTGTCGTAGAAAGAAAAATCTCTTTTAAATCGCGGGAGGTAATACCGAATAGGTAAATATTTTTATAAATATTCGACTTTTGCGGCTACTAGTCCAAAATCAACACATTCAAAACCTCTCTCAATAGAGTCTCAAGAGATAATTCTCTTAAGTTTTTGGTCGAAATGATTATGTCAAATTGTCTACAACTGAAAAATTCATATCTCGCATTTCGTCTATCCTATGTAGAGTTGTACTGTACTGTAATGACTTTTTCGTTCGAAACATTGACAAAATTTTACACATATTATTTTATAACCTGACGGTTCAACATTTCAACATTTTCAATCGCGAATAACTCGAAAAATATTGATTTATCGAAAAAACTTCATAGAACTTTTATTGCTTAGAATTCCTCCCTCTATCGATTTTGAGTGTACTAATTTCCACCGCCGAGAAGGGGTGGCTGCCATCCAACCCCAGAGTAAAAGCACACATCGGCACTATACACACAACTTTTGTTCCTTAAGCCATTCTCTATTTACTGTCCAAATTTCTAATTTTATTCCTATAAAATGGATTTCACCTTATTTATCCCAAAGGTCTCAACTGGTACGTATGGGTCAAAATTATTCCGATAAGTTCGCAGTCTCTATTATTTTTTATTCTTTTTGTTAATGCTATTGTTACAAGTTTTAAGTTTTGTAAGTGTCTGTTATATGGAATGAAATAAAAAAATTTACGCTAATATCAGAAATGGTACAGACATTTTATTGGTACAACAGGACTATAATCGTTTGTGGTTGGATAGTCGAAAGTCGTTTAGTTCTCAATATCTCCAAATGTAAAACTATGTCATTTGCAAGAATAAAGAATTTAATTGTAACTTCGTACAGGTTACAAAACGTGGAAACTCACTTTACTCAGACATTTACAGACGTGGAGTTACCTAACTAACCTAAACCTAAGTTTTACTAAACATATAGAAATGATTGTAGCTAGGGCCAGCTCGATGCTTGAATTCGTAAAGAGACATGCTCGTCTTTTTTCTAACTCACACGCTCAAGAGATTATATATTTTTTTTAGGCACATTTTGGGATAACTAGTAACTACGTTGTAGTTATCTGGAGTTCCAGTTATAACATCTGTTGCCATCGTATTGAACGGATTCAGGAACAGTTATTAATATTTGCCCTTCGAAGACTTCCGAGGTTAACTTCCAGATTTAGTTTACCTCCTATGCCGGTCATTGTAAACTTTTGAACCTTCTTTAAATAAATAAATCGAATGCGCATAATAACACTGTTGTAGAGATGGCACGTTAAAAACAAGAAACAGAAGTATAAAGCATAAAAGACTAAATATCGGCTTTTTGTTCGCTTGCAAAGAAACTTTAAATAAGAATTATCTCAAAACTATGATTTTTCATAAACATATGCTAATTTAATACTAAAGGGAAGATATGTAACTATATTGAACCGAACAAAAAAATATTGAATATTTGACATATCGGCCACACTGAACGAAAAGTTCTTAAAGATTCGCTGGTCAGTAATATGTACTTTCTGTATATCGCGTTTCCACTTAAAGTTCCCCTAAAAGACTTTTACGCAGTTTTTCATTACAAAGAAATTTTATTTGTTGGCGATGTAGAGGGCTACGACTATATTGGTAATGAGAGATTGTTCATATGTGAAGCTGGCTATCCATCAAAAAATCATTTCAACTCTTATTTCACCTGTCCTCTCATCACAGGTATGGAACGAAAGCTTTCCTATGACATATGATTTATAAAAATTAAAACTCGATTCTTGAAGACTTAAAACAAAACTCTTTTTGTTTTTTCTCACTTAGACCTTCCTGCTTCCTTCCCTTTATAAATGTGCGCGACTATGAAATATATATCTGGTCAAAAATTAAATTCCCCGCTACTTTCAAATTGTGTTAAGTATAGACAGTATTGAATACTGAATTACTAGAAGTGACCAAGTGCTATGTGTATTTGTTCCAATGTATAGGCGAATGAGTTGTAACATAGCGAACATAAAGTTTTTCGAAGCAAATCAATATGATTTAACAATACGTCACACAAACTAGTTTAATAAAAACCAAACAAATAAAAATGTTTATTGAAATTCATAAATGCCAAAGTTCTTGAATTACTAATCACGATATTGTAATTAAATGAATGTTAATGTTCTGAATTCGTGACGTTACTCCCAAATTATTTATGATGGAATCATACATATTTTTCTGCGAAGTTTGAATTAAATTTAATAATTATTTAGGCAAATATGAGGTGATATTGTGAATTCTACATATAGCAAATATTAACACAACCTGCAGAATTCTAAATGTCTGTTCAAAATTACCAATTCTAATTCCACTTTTTCCAATTATTAATACATAAAGATATTATTTCAAGTCATCTACACTTTTCGTCAAATACAATATCATTTATTGAAATGTGTATAACAAATGTTCGAACCTTGCCAACCATTAAAACAAAGCTGAAATGATGAAATACAACAACTGGTGTGGAATTTTCCATTAAACAACAATACATTTTGCAAGAAATTTGTGCTCCCGACCATATGGGCCCATGAGTTTTATTAGATTTTACATACATTAAAATTTGCTTTGTTGTGGCATAAAACACATATTGCAATCAGTAAAAGAATTATATAAAGTTAACCAATTTGCTATTTAATGACTAAATGACACGATGTTGTATTATGATCGGTCAATAAATATGGTAATACATAGACCATTCACTTAATTTAAATTACAAAAACAACTGGTATATGTGTAACAAAATATCTTACCAAAATAATGAAATATACAATTTTTACGATCCAAGAGGTGAGATTCCAACCTGTCGCGGATCAGATAATGTTATCGGTCCGGTTTCTAAATTTTTTATTAACATCGATAACCAATGTTTGGTTGATTTATCCTCTACAAGACAATGTCCAAATGTTGCATCACGTAACTGATCTGGCAAACATTGCCGTAATGCTTCACGGGCCCTAAAAATAGTAGATAAATATATTTTACAGTACATTATGAAAATAAAAAAGAAATAGTTTTTACCTTGGATTATCCGACAATCGTAAATAACACCTAACAACATGCTTTAATAATCGTGCCGATGGTTCCTTTGCTAATTGTATCACCATTTTACCCTAAACAAAAAATAATTGGTTAATTTTTAGATAAGATAACACCAATTAAAACTATTTACCAAAATTATAGCAACATGACTAAATCTATCATAGGTTTGACATATATATGATAATCCACTATCATCTAATAATATTTTTTGTAAAATAAACGTTGCTACAGTTTTACTTAGTTCCGAACCAGCTTCCATAATCCTCAAACATAATGGAATGATTTCAGTGGTTAATAGAAATGTTATAACTTCTTGTTCATCAGTCTGTAACGTAATCAAAAAAAAATTAATATAATTCTTTTATAATCAAATACATATAAATTTTGAAATATTTAGAAACCCGATTTGAAATTAATTTTTATAGGTTCGTTTTTCGATTAGGGCTAATAAATTTAACCTACTAAAAAACGTACTCACACAATAATTACAAAATAATAGAAAATTGGTATTTTCATTCATGCGAAAATGCAATAAAATTTTCATAATTTTTTGAAAATGTAATGCATAGACTTATAAAATGTGATTATATATATCGCGTACGCAATAAAAATAAAAGCAATAAAACTAGACATTAAAAATTTACGTTAATTAGGGAACTAGTGGAACGAAATAGAGAATTCACAAATGAATCATTTGAAAATATCCATTGCTGAGAGAGTTCATTAACACCCAGCAAATGATTTATAAATATGGATTTAAGACATGCCTCATGTTGTTCATATGCTATTGCTAGGAGATAGGAAATTACCATTCTTCGTTTCTTTATTCATGGTTAGCTGATGTCTCAAATTATCTTGTGAAAAGTACTATAAATATTTTAATTAAAGATATCACAAAGGATGGTCTTATAAGTAGGTAGATTGAACCTGACTGGCTGTGTGTTGAAATTCTTCCTGTTGAAGAAGCATACTTGAGAACATTTCTGGCAAAAAAAATGTACACAACGAAGTTAGGAAAATATTATAATTTTCCATAATGTAATGTGTATTCTAGAAACGTTCTCCTGTATGCACTTCTGACTTATTATAGAGCATACAGAAAAATAAACAAAACAGCTCAACAAAGATCGATTTAGCACATCACTATAAATCGAAAACACCGAATTGCAGCGTGTTTGTGAAACGAACTATCTGCTGATCACATTCATCGAAGATGTAACGTTTAATAGGCATACAGAAAACATCATAGACAAAACGAACTCAATGTTTGGGTACATCAAATGAAGGAGCGATAACTTACAAGACATGAACTTGCTATGACCGATGTTAATGTTTGTTTTCCTAGTTATGTAGTGATTTTAACCGCTACATCACTCCCCTGCTGTATCGAAAACCATAGTTTTGAACCACAAGAATTTCGTAGGCGGGTTTAATTCTGTCGATGCCAATTGCCATTGGCTGGGTACGATCCAGAATACGGTGTACTCAAACGACTTTTCACTTTGTCAACACGAACGAATAAGTGTGGGCAATTTTCGTCGTGTGTCCGTAGGAACTAAAGCTCTCATTGTTGTACGAAGCTTCTCTACGAAATCCGAAGTATCTGTGTTTCGGTTCGAATTGTGATCTTTTATGAAGAACTCACCGGGAAGCGGGAACCTTGATGTTTTGACCATATACGAGTTTTTCTGGTGTACAGTTCAAGTCTTCCTTGAATGAGGTTCGAACACCCAATACAACTGTTAAAAGGTCAGAACTTCAATGGGATGTATTGCAACCATTTGCTTTCGGATTGTAAGTTGTTTTCCTAATGCGATGTGATCCTAGGAGCTTCCTCAGCTCGGTGAACATTGTTGATTCAAAATCCGTTCCTTGGTCTGTCGTTATATAGAGTGGGAGACCAAATCTACAGATATACTTTTTGTAGAAGATTTTACTTATCACCATTACAGACGACCATCTAAGGCCATTTGGATGTGTTCAAACCTGCCACTTGGGAGCTCGAATTTACCAACTTCTGTTTTTGTGTGGGGGTAAACTTTGGACGTTTTACATGCATCACAGTTGCTTGTATCAGTATTCATCTTTGGCCAGAAGTACTTCGAATTCGATGTGATAAGGCATGCAGGCTAGCGATCTTTGGAGACAAGGGTCGATTTTGACCTGTCACTGTTTCACACCAAATTTGCTGCTTATTGTCCGGTATGTTGATCGAACGCAGATTTACTTTTGATTTCGGATTCCGAACTGATATCAATTTCTACAATTCATCGTCACGTTATTGCTGTTGTAATAATTCTTTTGTTCAAAAGAGGAAACGTTGATAAGATGATTCACCAGAACGAGATAAGCAGTCGCTCACCACATTTTGTTTACCTTTGATGTGGAGAATGTCGGTCGTGAACCGCGCAATATAGGTAATCGAGATACCGCAATTGCCGGGGATCACATTCTGATTTTGACGCAATTGCTGTTGTTAGAGGTATGTGGTCAGTAAAAATTTAGAAATTTCGGCCTTCGACGAAACGGCGAAAGTGCTTGACTGCTAGGTATATAGCAAGAAGTTATCTATCTGATGTACAGTACTTTATTTCCGCTGGAGAGCTTCTTTGAAAACAACGCCAATGGTTGCCGACATCCATGGTTACGACGTTGTAAGACAGCTCCAACAGCTAAGCTGGAAGCGACTTTAGTGATGTTGAACTCAGTTTCGTTCAACGGATGTCAGAAAAAGACGGCAGCGGCAAGAGAGCGCTAAACCTCATCGAAAGATGCAGTGCATTCTTCAGGTCATGAGAAATTGTTTCTCTGTTTGCCTTTCTTGAGTAAAATGGCTAAGTGCCGGTGAATAAGCAATAACACTTCAGCTAAACGTGTTATGAAGCGGAGGTAGTAGTTCACCATGCTTGCGAACTTCTGTTTTGGCCAATTGACGTTGGCTCTGGAAAGTTTGAGATGGCTTCAACTCTGTCTTTCGACGGCAGAATATCATCTTTGGAGATTGTTTGGCTTAGAAAGTCAAGTGACTTCACGCCGAAAATGCATTTCGAAGCTTAAATGTTTACTCCAAATGCGGAGAGATATTTAAATACTGACTCGAGATTTCTCTATGTTCCGTCTCGGATAAAACAACAGACCAAGGAACATAATTTGAATCAACAATGTTCACCGAGCTCACGCAGCTCCTAGATTCACATCGCATTAGGACAACAGCTTATAATGCGGAAACAAATGGCCTTGTGAAACGTTTTCACAGACAACTACAAGCCGCATTAACAGCTCGATGCAATCCATTTCATTGGAGTTTTCACCTTCCAACAGTTTTATTGGTTATTCGAACATCATTCAAGGTATGGTCAAAACATCTTGGTTCGCCAATGACTTCTACATCAATGATCAAAATTCAAACCCAAGCACATATATGTACTTCGGATTTCGTAGAGAAGCTTCGTATACAACAATGAGAGGTTTAGTTCCTATGTTGTTTCTTTTGATTTATTTTTTACCGTCCTACTTTACGCCTGGAGTAGCCAAATCGAGGACGGGCGACTACAGATCCGTCTTTGAAAACCACCTGCACATTGCATTGCTTCATGTCAACCGTAGTGCTGACATGAAAGGTGGGTCGGCCCATGGATTCTGCACTCTCAACAGGAGGTCATAGATGCGTTCATCTTCATCACCGATCGTAATCAGATGATGAAAAATCCCTTTTACATCCCGCCCCTATAGGGATTCGAACCCGGTACCTCCCGATCCAACCGCCGCAGCTTTAACCACTGCGCCGTTTGCTCGGTCTTTAGTTCTATGTACACACAACATCCGACCCATACAACCCCAAAAATCTGGAAAATTGCTCACTTATTTGTTCGTGTTGCTGTATTTTTTCGAAGGAAAAATCTCCAAATCAACCCCATATCCGATGGTGCGAAACGATTTAAAATAAGTAAGCTTAAATTTGTTTTTCTGACTAAGGTAAGCCAACCCCGTTTCATCGAATTCTTTCTAGAACCCAACAATTGAAAATAGCAAATATCAAAGTACATAGTCTTTTAAGGCCATAATTTATAGAACTTCAAAAAAGAGAATCCATTGTTTCCCTAACAAACAATAGATGTAGTTTGTATTTATTATTTAAATATCTTAATCTTGAGAAATCCCTAACACAAAAAACTTATCTCTTTATTTTTTATTGAAACCGCAATTTTATTATAATTTTTTTGTTTTTATCGGAAATGGAAATTCTATAATCAAATCACACACAAAAAATGGAATATAATGAAAATTTCTATCGCCAAGAGACGAGTTATAAGTAAAGTAGCAAAACGACGATGATAAAACAAAATTTTTGCTGACAGACAAACCAAAAAAAAAAATTATGATAATCTCGAACAAAATGTATATGGTCGATATTTTAAGGTGGTTTTGAGATATGCGGATATTTTGTGTAACAGAAGAGCATATGGAATGAAAATTTTGTAATTGCAAACACAATTGAAATGACTAATATGGAATAATGCTCGTAACGCGAGTCGAAAGGGTAAAGAAAAATCATTTCTTTGAAAGATTTGGCGGTGAGAAACACCATCCCGGTCATTTTGTACTCACTCCTAATTTGGAAACTGTATCGAATTTCTTTACAACATAAAATTCACAAATCTAAACACTTACTGTACAAAGGAGACTACCTAGCCGTTGAACCTGACCGAATGGAATGATTCTAGTTTACAATCGAATAAGTCAACCGTTGGCAATTTGATTGCCACAGTGCAGGAAGAGAGAAACGAGTCATACATTTCGTAAATTCGCTTAATTCCCTTATATACAAAAAAAATGGAACTTAAAAATGTGATATTGATTTAGATACGATCTAAGAAAAATTATTTACTATTCTTGGAACTATGTTTAAAGAACTTTAGAAACTAACATGATTTTCCTTTATATTGATGATTCTTTCGAAATATTGCTTTCCTAGATAAAATATAAAGGTCAAGGATGATTAGGAAACTAATTTTAATCAAATATTCAGTACACAAGCCGTATATGTCTACACAATTTTCAAACTTATAAAATACAATTCAAGCATTTTCGTGTGAATGGCAGATAAGAATCATTTTTTTTTTACATACATTTATACTGTAGTGTTGTAATAAAAACAAACGTTAATAGTTTTGTACGTACAATGAACGTATAAAAAAAAAAATTATAAGTGAAATTAATTAAAATGGAAAATAAAGGTACCGTGTTCTTGAACACATACTACGTCATTGAAAATTTTACATACTTTACTTACCTTGACAAGAGCTCCTATTACACCTAAACTTGTTAACCTTAAATATTCAAATGGTCTTGTTTTAGATGTTGTATGTAAAAATGGATATAAAAATAATGGAATATGAGCTTGAAGAAAAACAGATCTAGTTTCGGGATGTGAGGCAACACACTGTAGTAATGCTAAGGCATTGCATACTCTATTTGATTGATGTGCGGTAAGCGTAGCTGGATTTATTGATGGATAAATATTTATAATTTCTTGTAATAGAGCTGCGGTTGTACCAAAACTGTGCCATAGCATTGGGGCCAAATCCGGTACACTTTCACGTTTTTTACTTAATTCTAAAAGTGCCGTTTCCCGTGTCTCTGGATTTGATAGCTCATTTATCCATCGAAATACCTAAAAAAATATAAATAAATATGCCATGTACAAATTAATTAGGTAGTTCTAAAAATAAATTTGATCATAACAAGATTTTAGTATACAGCCAACATCTTACATTTTCTGTTTCGGCGGCTGTTTGTAAATTTGCAGGACTCTGCTGTGTACTCATATTTCACAAGTCTATAAATGGATTGATTTTCAAATAATTTTACAAAAAAAAAAAACGCGCACACACACAGACACAAACTAGCACAGTATATTTTAATTTTACAGAATAATATTATGCAAATAAGATATTTTTCTTAATATTTTATTTCACAATCAATTATGTACTTATAATTTTTAGTGTTTTTGATATTTTATGCAATTTTTGCGTTTCTACAGCAGCGCAAGAGACAGGCACACAAAATTAGTACACAACTTTTTTTTATTTCTATTTTCGTTTCTTTCACTCTATAAAAATATTTTTTTTTTTTAATTCTGTACGACGCAAATTTTTTTTTTTTTTTCAACTTTATTTTAGCTGGGTTCTTAAAATGGTTTTAAACGAATATTTAATTTGTATAAAAGTAGAATGATTGATTTGACGATTACGAGATTGCAAATTATTAAGGAAATTGAACTTTATGAAGAGTTTTTTGATTTTTTATGTAGAGCACACACAAATTTTTTGCTTTTTCTTTCGTCTTAATTTAACACACAAGAGGCCATGTTCTAAAATGAATTGAAATAAAAAAAAAAATACTACGAACACGCACACAAACACACATTTAGTAAAAGCGCGTTTAGACGAGGTCAAAAAACCGATGTAATTTTGAGTTGAGTTCGATTGTATATTATTCGATTTTTGATACACATATGTAAAATAATTAAATTTGTAATATATTTTAGTAATAAATACAATAATTAAAATTTTTTGTTCCTTTTGAAAGGTTAAAGTAGTTGTGAGTTATTGTTAATTCATTATTTAAAATCCAATTAACTTAACTCATTTATAACAGATGAACCGGTTAACCGAAGCAATAATTATTGCTCGTGCAGCACCAGCAACGACAAGTTTTTTATTGTTTAAAAATTTGCCAGCCGTGATTATGAATTTTTCATTTTTCCTCGCCTTTTTGTCGTATATTTTACTTCTTTATTAGCCGTTTTCAGAGACTGGACCATTCATGCATGTTAGGAAGAATTAAGGCAGTGATACATTTACAAATTTTGCCTTTAAAGTATTAAAATTCAGCATGCTGTTTGGTTAATAACATACATTTCAGCATGCTGATTGGTAGATAGCTGTCACATTTTTTAAGGTTATGTAATTTTGACTAAAAGGCAAAAAATTGGCCGTATACAAAAATTGAACAATGTTTAATTTTCTATTTTTCCCAAGGCATTTAAAATGGCTTACTTGATCTGACTATTTTTATTGCCTTAAAGGCAAAAATTGTTCATATATCACTGGCTTTAATCTAACTAATCTGGGGTTCGATTGGGCAAAGTAAATCAATCTAATGTTAAAAAGAATGATTTAAATCACTACACGCTTTCGATTGGGAAGAATATAATCATTTAATGTTTTGATTACTAATTTTGACAAATCGCGATTTTTTACCAATAATATTGGCAATTCAAGTGGGAATTTTTTTTTTTCATCAGTCGGGAATTTTTAGGAGTTTGTTTGGTTATTAATAAATAAATTGTGATGTTTAAATAACTACTGTGACAAAATATGCATTCGATTGGGCATCAAAAACTTGATTTTTTTACCAATCCCAATCGAACTCGATTTATCACAAAAAAACTCCATTTTTTTTCGGATATGACATAATATACAACGAAGTGAAGTTAGGCAAATAAAAAATATCATGATATTTTGTATCACTTTTGCCCGAAAATTATTTAAAAAATTCGTTTTAATTTTTTCAATTAAATTTATTATTTTATTTTAAATATCTTATTTATTAAGATTTTAATTAATTAATTTTAATAATTAATTTTTGTTTTGGTATTTAGATTTTTATTTTTTCGAAAAAATTACTCCGACATTTCGGTGGTCAAGTTACAATTTTTTAGACATAATATCTCTGGAAAAATTACAATAACATATATGGCGATCAATAAAAAGAACATTCAATTTTATGATCATCTGAAATGATATTTTGTTCCATTTTTTTAAACTCGGTTTCAATCCTATTTGAACTCTGCATATTTTTAACTCTGCAGTATATACACGTAAGAGTTGGTTAGAAAATAACTCGGCTCCGTATACAGTGAGCAACGCGGGTCCCGTGGTCTTTGCTCTTATTGTATTTTTTTCTTTTTTTTTGTATTATTCTTGAAAAAATGAATATTAAGTAATAAAGATAGTTCGCTTAACTATAATTCCTTTAAATAAAACAGCTATAGTTTTGATGGCCAACATTTTTTATTACTCTGAAGGGAAAGATAAGCAAGGTGTAGGGAGGGTAATCTAGGGGCCCACAGTAAGTTTTGCGGAAGATCATGTGACGTTTGGAGTTTTTGTTGAAGGGCCTGGGATTTGATAATGGCCTTGAGATGAAAAATCTTTCCGGCAGTATTTGGGTTTCTCTCGATCGCTGAACTTTGGACTGCATAAGTTCTTCAAATTCTAAATCGATGATGCAGTGCTACCTTTTAATCGACTTTCTACTATTTTTGAAATTTGACGATCATCTGTTTGTAGTTGTACTTTAGGTTAAACTATCTAGAGATATATGCTTCAGTAGCCATACCCAATTACGATTCACTAGTGTTCTCTAAGCCCTGGATTCATTAATTGCAGATTATTTCTCCGATATTAAGAAACATCTTAATCAGTTGAATTAAACCTGTCTCAAGTTGAATTAAAAATAACATTTGCCCGGTCGAAATCCTGCAAGCACGCAGCCTCAAGATAGGTGCATGCCAAAAGACCAGGGGTGGTATTTTCTAACAGTACTTTCAATCGAATTCGATAGAGTTAATATCTCTTTTTTCAAGAATAAAATTGTACTCAATAAAATTGTACTCTATTTCGTTTTTCAATTATGCTTTTTTTTTCTTGCTATCTCAGCTTTCTCGAATAAAACCACATTCTATTTCTATTTCTAGAAGGCAGTGTCCCGTGAGAATTCCTACGACCGTTCTTAATTCACGTCTGCGTAGGGATATTAATGCCCTAGTGCGGCCCAAGTCCAGCTTTGGCCAAACTTGTCTTGCAACTCTACAGGTGAGGGTGTTAGACCAACTTTCCCCCGCTGAGGATAGCGCCTGCTTCCCAAGTGCTTGTCTCATCGCTGTGATAGGCCTCCCCAGACTTGCCCTTTCCGGTTGCAGCTGGAGAGTCGTACCATGCCTAGCAAGTTCATCCGCTTTGCAGTTCCCCATGACGCCCGAGTGACCTGGGACCAAGTTACCTGGATATTGAAATGCTCACCCATCTCATTTAGAGATGAGTGACAACTCAACGCCACCCGTAACGCCAAAGACACCGATTCTAACGACCGGATCGCCGCTTGACTGTCCACATAGATTGTGATATCGTCTAAGGATAACATTATGCTTCAACCACGTCATGACCTCCTCAATCGCTACGACTTCAGCTTGGTACACGCTGCAGTAATCATTTAAGTTTACATTTAATTTGTCACAGAATACTCCAGTTCCCACTTTGCCGTCTAGCTTGGAGCCATCTGTGAAGAATTGCAACGCTTCGGTTTCTGATAACGGTCTATCCCTCCAGGATTCCCTTGAAGGGAAGGAGGTCCGGAATCGCTTCTCGAAGCGTAGAGAAGGTTAGATTAGGTTAGGTTGGAGTGACTGCTTACGCACACTTAGACCGGTAACGGTCCATTGTGATACCACAGGATGTATCCCCTTTTACCCCTATTGGAACCATTTCGAGCTACTTATGTAGCGTAAGACGTCCCGCACTTTAATGTTTTCGAGATCCGAGAGGCAGTCCATCCTGAACTTACCTAAGTGTTTGTGCCTTCTGAGAGCCAATGCTGGACACGAGCAAAGGAAGTGGACCAACGTCTCTTCCTCCTCCAGACCCAGCCTTCTTGCATGTTCTCCAAAAAGGCAGTGTCCCGTGAGAATTCCTACGAATAACAAGGTGAATATCGAGGCTATAGGTTAAATATCGATGATCAGAAAAGGAGTGTTCCTTATCCACCCTCCAATTTTTAACCATATGAGGAATATTATTTGAGGCAAGGGTCACGTCTAGAACCTCCTGCCTGTTACTAGTAATAAATGTGGGTTCCCGCCCAATATTACACACTGAAAGGTTAGTACTCATCAAATAATAAAAAAGCGACTCACCTCTTTCATTAATGTCCGTGCTTCCCCAGATAGTTTGATGCGCATTAGCATCAACTCCCAGTACCACACCTACCTTTGATTGTTCCGCTTCACGGATCAGCTCCTCTAGGTTATCCGGAGGAACCTCCTTCTCCCGGTCCATGTAGGCTGAAACTAGCCAGAATCTACAAGTGCCTACTTCCAGGCTAACTGCAGTAGTATCACCATTGCTGTATTGAGAGAGAAGGAAAAGATTAATATTATTTTTCCCAAGAATACAAGATCTGATCTTCCTAGACTTACTAGAGGATATAATTTTGTACTTCTTGGTTCTGAGGCCACAGATCCTGTTGTTATTAATCCAAGGTTCTTGGATTAGTATCACATCCTCACCCGACCTAGTCAGCCTGAGGAGTAGAGCTGCCGAAGCAGCCTTAGAATGGTGAAGGTTAATTTGTGTTATCTTAATCACAACCTTTTAACTTCTACCTACCTCTATGGTATATTCCTGCTTACGCAGGAATATTATTTCCCGGTATTTTGGGATGCGCCGGATTCGCCCGTCTCGCTAACCCTCATACCCTCCGCAGAGGACTTGTCAGTGCCCGGTCTGCCGACATCTTCCTCAATCGCTACACCAGCTCCTTCGCTTATGTGCCCTTCCTCCTCTTCCAAGTGAATCCTTACCAGACCGAGGTCGCCGGATTCACTCTCCCCCTACCCTCAGTTTCTCCGCCCATGCTGCTAGTACCCCCTTCATACCTGGGCGGGTTGCCACCATCCTCCGTTTGGCCTCCCGAAGTCAATTACTCCCTTCGTTTTGTGCAGGAGGGCAAGGTACTCCTTATTTATTACCATAATTGATAGTTTCGAGCCCTCCTTCGCCTCCTCCTGCTTGACGATCTTCCAATTTCCGGTCGGAAGATTCGGGTTACTGATCTGAATAATTTTCAAAGCCTCGTCAGGGCTAGCCGGTTTGGATGGCAGCCAGACACGTGCTCTCGGCATGCTGGGAATTTCCTTTCGGCTAACTGCCGCAAGCTTTGCGCCTGGCCACACCTCCGAGCAGAGAGAGTCCGAGCATGCAGTCATCTTCACACGCTCTTGATACCATCCCGCATCCCTGCAGGATAGGGCTGTTCCTGGATTTTCTCCCAGGACCTTTAAAAAGACGAAGTTAAGTGCATTATAAACCAACCTCCATTTTTCCGCCGTGATGCTCCCATCTTCTTGACTTTCGTCAATTACGGCTAGCATCAACACATGCTCCCTCAGGACATAGCTGAACAGCTTTGTCCCTGAGTTGGAGCTCGGCTTCTTGTCAGTCAGCAACATGGCCCGCTTGCTGTTGACTACTTCCACCTTGTCCTGGGACCGCTGTCTTTTCGACACATGGTCCCTTTCCGAGCTTCCGCAGCCCACAGTGCTCCTAGGCCAAGCTACCGATGTTCTCTGTTCTTCCGTGAGCTGCCCCTCGGCGGTCGCAGCCCACTTCTCGAAAATTCGAAATGCCGAGCGGCGATTTCTGTACCGCTTTTTTGCCGGAGGAATTTCTCTCGTCCCCCTCCCCTGCGATGCGTTGGTATCGCTAACTCCCGGCACAGGCCCCACCCGTCTAGTTCGAGGTACCTCCCTTCGCTGATACCGGCTTTTGAGGAGAGCCGGTGCCCTTTGTTTTATTTTTGTTTGATCCTTCCATTAGTTTCCCACGAGTATCGGAGAAATGAAGGTCCGCCTGCGCAGAGATCCGTATACGCAGATAAGGCTAATTACAACTGGAGGTCGCCATGTATCCAGAGGGCTCCGTTCACGACTAGGCTTTGTTAAATGGGCCCCAGCCTGGCAGATCGTCAGCATGGGTCGCTTTACACCTTAATCCGGCCCATTTGCCATCATTTAGCGTGACCCGCGTTATACCTAGGTCACTTATTAACACTCGCTCAATGATTGTGGACCCGGAGGCGACGGCAATTATAAGGCTTCGACACCCATGGTACACTAAAAAAGTTAAATTTCTTCCAATTCTCTTGTGATATATTCTTATATTATAAAAAAGTTGCAAAAAAATTATACAGCAACAAAAAAATTAAGTAACTTTTTAGAATATAACACAAGAGAGAAGGAAAAATTTATCTTTTTAGTGTAGAATGCGTGTCGAAAAACCTGAAGTTTCTTGACATGTGCCTATCTTCAACATCCCAACACCTACAAGAAAAATCAACCGGTAAAAATAAACGCAAAGTTCACTGCCCTGAAATCGTACGTCATCCAAATTTCCCCTATTTTGCTAAACAAAAAAAAACAAAAAAAATAAAGAAAAATAATAATTTTGACTTTTCATTTGCTGAAGTCAATTTTGTTTTTAGTTCAAGAAACTACATTTTTTTTGTTTTGTTATTTTCGCACACATAATTTTCTTTCCAATTATTGCAAATGCAGTAAACATTACAAATATAAATTTGTGTATTTTGATGAACAATATAAATTTTCATTTAAACGTGCAATGATCCAAAAATAAAACTTATTGTAAACAAAGAATTTTTTTTTTTTCGGCTGTGAAAAATCAACCCGCAACTAGAAGATAACAAGGAGAAAAGCGCATCATCGAAATTTTCGTTTGTATATTTTATTATTTAAATAATATACTAAATTGTTCGACGTAAATCAACGTAGAAATAAAACAGTAATACAATGAAGGTAACTGTTTCGACTTTGGCCGACTACATTTTCGTGTTGGATGTGTCCGAGGAATTGGAGTTGGAAAATTTCAAAGCATTCTGTGAGGTGGAATCTGGATTTCCTGCACCTGAAATTGTTATCGTGTTTAATGGGCGTCCGTTACTCGACGATAAAAAATCGCTCAAAGATTTGGGCATTAAAGATGGTGATGTTGTGGTATTGCAACATATTATGCAAACTTCGGGTTCATCAACTGTGAATCCGTCAGATTCATGTGAGTCAAACTATTGAGGTTATGTGATGATTTTGCACAAAAAAAATAAAAATAAAAATATTTTGCTTTGTTGTCTATTTTTAGCATTAACCGGATTAGATTTTAGTGGAATTCAAGTGCCTGGAACGCATCCACCCGGCTTTTCAGCACAAACCGTTAACCCTCAATCAACAAGCAGATCGGGCCACCGTAATCCCAATGAGAGAGCACCGCCCATATCGGTTGCGCCCGAAGATGATCCAGAGGTTATACGAAAATTATTTTTAGACAATCCCGATCAGTTGGCATTGTTAAAACAAAATAATCCACGTTTGGCCGATGCTCTAACCTCGGGAAATTTGCGTAATTTTTTTGCCTATAGTATTTCCACTTCTAAAGGTGGTGACCTAAATAATTTTTCCGTTTTTAGAAAGTTTTGCCATGGTGCTGCGGGAACAGATGGCCGTTAGAATGGAGCGACAACAGCAACGTTTACGAATGTTACAAGCTGATCCATTTGATACAGAGGCGCAACGTTTGATAGCAGACGAAATTCGACAAAAAAATATTGATGCTAATATGGAGGCTGCCATGGAATATAATCCCGAAACTTTTGGTACTGTTGTCATGCTGTACATTAATTGTCGTGTGAATGGGGTTCCGGTAAAAGCTTTTGTAGACTCTGGTGCTCAAACAACGATTATGAGCTCGGCATGTGCCGAACGATGCAATTTAATGCGTTTGGTTGATACACGGTTGGTTTTTACTTAATAATTACTTGAATCATTAATATAAATATATATGTATATATTTGTCCCAATTTTTGCATTTAGTTGGGCTGGTATTGCCAAAGGTGTAGGCGTTCAAAAAATTATAGGTCGCATTCATATGGTGCAACTTCAAATCGAAAATGATTTTTTAATCACAAGTTTTTCTGTGCTGCAAGAACAGCCAATGGACGTTTTACTTGGTCTGGACATGTTAAAACGGCATCAGTGTAACATTGATTTACAATCTAATGTGCTTCGGATTGGAACCACGGGAACTGAAACCAAATTTTTACCAGAAAATGAATTACCCGAATGCGCTAGATTATCGATCACTCCCGAAGATGAGATGAAAGTGATGGGCGATGTAAATATGGGGTTAGAAGAACAACAAATGAAAGATGCTTTAGAACAGAGTAAACGTGAAGTTGGTAAGCATACACAAAACAGCCAACAGCAAGAATCATTTAGATTAAATTATTTACAGCTTCATCAAGTCGCCATCATAATGCTTCCAGTTCCGCTGCACATTCATCTCAACCAATGTTGGATCCAAAAATAAGTATTTTACCAACGGACAAATTTAACGAAGCTTTAGTTTCTGAAATTATTAAACTAGGATTTAATCGGGAACAAGTAATTGCTGAGTTACGTAAATTTAAAGGGGACAAGACTCAAGCAATTGCTGCCCTTTTCGCCAAATCACTTAAATTTTAAATTATCCAATCTCGTTCACATATTTTGAGACAACTGCAACAACATAAATTTACTACCTCTTAAAACTAACGATAGTTTTTTTTTTTTGTTTTAAACATTTTTTTGGGTTCAATTAAAAATTATAAGTGCATTTTAGACGTAATTAAATCTTAAGAATTTCATTTTCTCTATAATTGATATATTTAACTGCTTATTGGCCTGTGTAAATTTATACAAAAAAAAAAATCAAGATATTTTCTTAGTAAAATTAAAAGTTGGACGGGACACGTACTTTTTTTGTTTGGTGAATGGTGAAGGTTTTTAGTCTGAATATTCTTAACACAACTGCTCTATAAATAAATAAACCTAAGTAGTAATATTGAAATAATTATTTTAAAAAAAATTAATCATATCGGATAAGTTGTTTAGAACCAAATCTTTAAATAAAATCGGCGTAACTCTATTTTTAAAGAAATTTATCTCAAAAACCCCAAGGGATTATCTCTATTCTCTAACATCTCACATACTTACTTATGAAGATTTTATAAATCTTAACACAATTTTTACTCAATGTTTTTTTGTCCAATTACTCTGAAGGATTGTGTGAAGTACGATGATTCATTCATAAGGAAATAGTATTCTTAAAGTAGCTTATAATTTTAGTAGTTTTTCGTTAAAAAAAGTTTTTAAAATAATCAAAAGACTGAGTAAAAAAATTGTTATTTTGAAATTTTACTGATAGCAACCAACATATTTTTTTAATTTTCTTAATTTTGATTAACTTGTTAATGATTAAAAGTAATAAAAAAATAAGTTTATTAATTTAAGTAATGAAATTATTGAACATATTTTATTTTCTTGGCGATATATTTCCCTTGGATTAAAATTTAAAACTCACAAAATCTAAGGCGTATTTATAAATTTCTTTTTTATTGAATATCAGTTACAGAAGGCAAAGGTTCATGTATTAAAAGATGCGTGGATAAGGAAGCATTTTGAGAAAATGCTTTACCACAATAATTACAAACGTATGGTTTCTCACCAGTATGCGATCTCATATGCACCTTAAGACTACTGCTGCCAGCAAATTTTCTATCACAAATTGTGCACGCGTGTGGTTTAACTCCAGTATGTGATCGCATATGCCCCGACAAATGACCCGAACTAGAAAATGCTCGATCACAAATTGTACAAACATGTGGCTTTTCACCCGTATGCGTTCTATGATGTATTAGTAAGGTTTCTTGTCGTGCAAATGATTTGGAGCAGATATAACAGGTGTACGGTTTAATACCGGTATGTGTTCTCTTGTGTATCGCCAATGTATTTGAACCGGCAAAACATTTGCCACATTCATTACACTCATACGGTTTTTCGCCTGTATGCGTACGTAAATGTATAGCCACGTAGCCCCGTTGAGAAAATCCTTTACCACAAATATTACATAAAAATGGTTTTTCACCTGTATGGACGCGTAAATGTTTCTCCAAATTGCATGCCTGTGTAAAACCTTTGTGGCACACATCACAGACATACGGTTTTTCTCCCGTATGTGATCTCATGTGTATATGTAATGAGCGTGCCTCGACATAATACTTAGGACAGTAATCACATTTCAATATTTTATGTTTTGTATGATATTTCATGTGTTTCGAAAGAGAGGTGGCCCATTTGAAACGTTTGCCGCACACAGAACACAGGTGTGGTTTACCAATCACATTTCGCAACTCGCCGGTATGTTTCTTTTTGTGTTTTGAAAGGTTTGAAGACTCGGTGAATGCCATGCCGCACGCAAGGCAAACATGTGGTTTATCTGACGAATGAGTTTTTAGATGGCGCTTTAAAACTTTGTTACCTGCAAATTGTTTTTTGCAAATGTGGCATTCGAATACACCATTCAAATCTTGATGCACGTCATCCCAATGTGATTTGAGTTCATCATTGTTGTCGAATTCAATGAGACATAATTCACAGCCAAGTGATTTTATTTCATTAGAGTGATGTCCATGTGGCTCTGATTGGTCAATATTTTCCTCATTGACTACTATTAGTGGTATATTATTTGCAAAAGTTTCTACAAAATATAAAAGGATTATAATAAAATCTCAATGTTTAAGGTTTACTAAAATTACCATAGTTTTCGATAAGTATGTCATCGTTATCATGTTGTAGACTCTCGACCTTTATATTCTTTAGAATATGTATCTGGCTTTCACACAAATCTAAATTATTCTCTTGCATAGCACTATCATCAAGGCACGGATTCGTTTCGAACAACATTGTTTGATTTTCATTAAGCACGTTTGTATCATATTGAATATCGTTGTGTAACACCACAGAATCTATTTTCCGAACGAATATCATTTCTTCTGAATCTCTTGGACTATCATCCTCTGTCTTCGGAAAATTCATTTGTGACAGACTATTATTCTCGAAATTATTTGTCTCTGGTGTTTGGGCGGTGGCAATTTGGCTATTCTGTTCATCATTTGTATTACAAAAATTCTTTTTTTTCACTTCTTCCAAGTAAGTCCTCAGCCGATTGTCGATCTTCTCACATTGCTGCCGAAATCGGAATGCTCGACTAATTTGTAAAACACATTGGACGCACATTTGTTCTGGTAAGCCGTCTCCCATTGAAACCTACAATAATACGAAAAATAATCAAAAAAATTTCAAATATAAATTTTGCCTGATCAGAAGCTTGTACGTTAACATTTACGACGGTTCGAAACATTTCGTCTAATGACGAACCGTAAAGTGGTTTCATATCCGTTTGTTTATTCAGACAGCCACGGCAAACCTTATCGAAATCTATATGTTCACCTAAATTAGCCATTTCTTCTCTCTTATTGTCTTTTTGTTGCTAAAAAAAACTTTAAGAAAAATAACAAAACGTAGTTTTTATTCGATTAGATGTCAAATGTCATTATTGACACTGAGTAAAGTAGTAAAAAATTCAAAACCAATTTATTTTCTACACTAATATTTTGGAGATTTTAAGAATTGGAGAGTATTTAAATTGGTTTCAAAATGGTCGGTTGTAAAAGTTAGTATTTATTATAAAATAATGTGCAATAATAACATTAATTTCAGCGGTGTAAGTTCTTTGTATTAATGTTCGCAGAAGAATTCGAAGCATTTTTTTTACGTAGTGTATTCAACGGTGAATTTTATTATGTTGTCGTTTAAAAGTCTCAAATGCATGGTAAGTACGCAATCGATTGAAATATAACTGATTTTATTAATGCAACAACACTACATTTGGGTCTGTCTGGGAGCACGCAGTTAACGGATCGTGGGTGGTTAACGGATCAATGAATGTTTGCATGTTTACCATGTGCGATATTTAAATATAGGTAATTGCACTTGTTTACGAAATTTTCAAGGAAATGAGGTTTTTGACACGTTCTTAAAACCAATTTTAACATTGAGAAGGGACAAATGGGAATTAGCGTAGGGTTTGGGAGTACTAATACACACGGTTCGATTGTATGATTTATTATTAGTAAACATTTCAAGGTTTTTAGCCTAACTTATATTATCATTTAAGATAAAACCGAATAATATTTAGGATCTCGATATTTGGTCGGATAGTAAAGTTAGGGGAGAGGGTGGGGCAAGATGACGATAGTAAGCCATTTTATTCTTTTTTCTTTTTATGTCTGTGCGCTAATACCTTAGTTTGCTAATATTGGTATTCGTTGTAGTTTTACTTTCCACTACAAATTTTCTAGGTATCGTAACTTAAATAGTTTATAAGTTTTTTAAGCTTTTGTAACTTGATATCAAATTCGTCATCTGGTCCTCATAAGCGGGTAAGATGACTTCACCAGGTGGGTAAGATGACGATGAATAAGAAATCAAAGAAAATCAAGACAATCAAAATAAAATAATATATTTCAAAGTATTTCTACAAAATTTCACAAATAACTTAAGCTATAAAAATAATAATTCTTAACAGAAGTCGCACACGTACGATTTGCGTTTTGCCTCTACCAGGGTAAGTCCACTACATGCGGCATGAGCCCATTTCTGGCATATTGAACACTCGAACCAGGTCTCACGTTTGCCAGAATCATTGCACACCAGACAAAGGTCGTGTTCCACGATAACATCAGTGTCATTGTCATCATCTGATTCGACATAATTGACTGATATTGAGGAATCTGAGGATTCCTCATTATTGGAAACGTAAATACTCTTATGTCTATGACTTTTATGTGCTACACTCCTTTCCGCTTTTTTTATCTTGTTTTCTGCTTTTTTCTTTTGGTTTTGTACTTTCCTTTGTTCTTTGGCTTCATTGTCCGATTTTCTAACTTCCAAAGCATTTTTGACGGGTACCCAGGGGTGCTACACGGGGTAATTGAGGCAGACCAAAAGGTGATTTATAAGATGGTCCAGCTATACCACGATTTACGTCAGCTGAATTACCGTAGGCTAGCTCATGATATGACCCAGCTACGTTGATTTCAGCTGCTGAACTAATTTGGACTAACTCGATATTGTTTGTGAGTAACGATGGTTTTGCCTCGTTGGGGTGGTTGGCATACATTTCGGCGGCATTGTGCGGATTTTCTGTAGTCATTGACGGCTCAAAATCAAAGTCGCTTAAAATTTGGGAGTTAATTGGAACTAAACCGGTAGCTCTGAAACCTTGTGCTGCATTTGTTATTGTGGCAACTCTACTATAGGCTATACTAAATTACCCAGCTATATCCTTTACGTTTATGATTTGTCCCGGATTTTGAGTTAGATAACCGTTGCATGCCCGGCTGTAAGCTGTCTTAAACGGACCATAAAACGCGACGTCCAGCGGTTGCATTCGGTGACTCGTATGTTTAGGAAAACCTATTACATTAATATGATTTTATAAAAGTATTGGATTCTCCTGGCTACCATTTTACGAAAGCGTTTGCATTCATCCAACCTGACTCATTACACACACCTGAAGAACCCGGGGGTGCATTGTTTAAAAAATGCGGCTGCATCCGTACTCTAGGAAAAATGAAGAAAGGCGGAACGTAATTTCCAACAGCACTGAAACAATACGCTACGCTGACGTTCGTACCTCAGTCGGCAGACGATACTTTAATAACTCGACGCTGTCCCGTTGGACTTAACACAGTATAGGTGTCTTCGTGGGAACAGTGGAGCAGCCTGTTTCATCCACATTGTATATCTGATGGGGCTCGTAATTTGTAGTGGCTAAAATATCTTGGTACAAATCAAAGAAAGCTTCAACATTTGGCTTATTAAAATCCGATAGTCTGGCCGCAGAGGTAGCTTCAGGCTTTCTAAAGGAAAATTTAAATTTAGCCATAAAACTATGAATGAAGTCATTACCGACTTTCTTTTTTTCTTTATTAAAATGGTGAGGTATATTTAGAGACTCAGCGTAATCAAATGCTATTCTTGAAAATTGTTCACCGAAAGCTATTTTATCCAAATCGTGAACATACTGTTTGAGCTTCATAAGCTGTTCCTTAGTGAACGTTGGTTTGAACCGTCCAGCGCTGGTCAGTAAAGCCTGAAAATCAAATCATATTAGTAAATCAGTTATTTTTATGGTGAGACCGGGAAGGGATGAAAACCCCACCATAGCACACTTACATTCTCCGAGTATTTCTTGGTGTAACGCCTTAATGTAGCTTCAGGTAAATTGTATTTTTTAGCCATTGCATTTACTGCAGCACCTTCTTTCACTTGTTTCATAGCAGTGGTCATCGATTCACGAGACCACCCCTGCCTATTTGTTTTCCTTTCATACATTTTACCCATGTCACACTACAAATATAATTTACAAAACCATCAAAATAATTTATGAACAGATCGAGTAAGATGACGAGTTCGTGAAATTAACGATTCGTGAAATTTCAACGACGATTTCATGAAATTATAACGATTCGTCATCTTATCCGATTCGCCATCTTACCCCTCCTTCCCCTACTAGTTTTAATTTTGGAATCTTCAGAATCTTGCATGTACGAATTTGTCTTTAATACACCAGGTTTTAGAATATTGCCTAAAAATCATGATAACGAATATGTGGGGCATCTTTGGAACTTACTATTGGTCTATACGATAAATTTGGTTTGTGGATTTTTGGTAAACTGTATAATTTTGGAATCACTGAGGTATAACTTGTTATTTCTATCATCCTTTCACTATTGAATTAATTTTCGTTTCTATTGGTGTCGAAATGGCTTTAAAAGTCTGTAAGTAAGTGGAATCATCGTTTAGTAAGCGTACATTTTGTCAAGGTAGATAACAAAATTTCATTTTTAGACATTCTGTTGATTCATGCTCTGAATGGTTAAATTTCTTGTGATTGGTGATTGGTTCCTCTCTTGGCTTACCAACAATTACAAAATTAACACCATTAAGATTTTGACCCAAAATATTCTAACTTTCCAATACGAAATTTCACAGCAAAATATAAAAATTTTAAAAGATATAGGTACGTTATTTCGTCACCATTTTCCTGAAAATTAGGAAAAAACATAATTTGGAAACAAAAAAATGTTTCTATAAATTTTGTTTCTCGACGAACAAATGAAACATTTATTTTGCAATCTCTTATGTTAAAAAACTTTATGAAAAAAATAAAAAAATCTTTTCAAAAATTATAACTTTAAAATTATAGGATGTGCAGCCATAAGCTTAAACAACTTGTTTTCTAAAATTAAAGATAATACAGGTAACCCTTGAAATATAGTATGCGACAAATTGGTTCCACAAAAACTGCGCACAATTCAAATTCGCATAATTTCAGAATCAATAAAAACTAATTAATGTTGTTTCTTAAAAATATCATTACATAATTTCGTCGCCATCATGACTATCAGTAGAGTAGCTTCTTCGGAAAAACTGTTGAAGGCATAATAATACTTTCTTCGCAGATATAGTGCTGCAGCTTATGAAATCTGTAATTAATGTCTCCTTTTAAGACATATCAAATTGTTTTTTAATTTCGTATTGTAATATGGTGCCATAATTATGTCTACTTTGCGATAAAATGTTAGCCCTCTCCCAATATCTGGATCATCCCCCTTGAAAAAAGATTTTAATTTATGGGACATGTCAATTCCCTCTTGTAATATGTTTGGTTTAAATGTTGACATCTCTTCAGATTCCGATGTTTGTGTCTCTTCAGATTCATTCTCTTTCATTAAATTCTGATTTTTATCATATAAAATCAGAAGATATTCTTCAGTTAAGTTTTCTTTTAATCTCATGTATTCGTCTAATCTTCATGTATTCGTACATTATTCAATGTGAGATATCATTAAATCCTCCACCTCCAACCGAATGCTCCAAAGCCACCACTTGGTTTAATTCAGCTTCTATATCTGGTACAAGATGTAAACCTTCAACTCCCCCTGGCCACAATTTTTTTCAGGAACCTTGGAGTGTATTCTGCTTCAATTCCTTAATAGCTTTGGCGATAAATTGTACACAATTTCTCATAGAGTATTCTTCCATATTTCGGTAACTGTTACATCTGGTCGATTATCTAATTTATCTATGATGAATTCAAATGTGACCCGTAAAAATATTGCTTTAAACCCGAAAAACAATATACAATTTTGGTAATGTAAATTGACTGTTCGGAGACTTAGGACCATGCAGTGGATTTGCACACTTTTTTGGGACAAAGTATTCAAATAGACCATGTTTTGGCAGACCTTAGCGCGTTATAATATTTGAGTAATTCGGCCTAAGCCGAATATATACGAAATTTACTGGTAAAACTGACCGGCATTAGCTTGACTTAAAGGTAAACATTTCACTGGCAAATTGGCATTGTAATTAACCGCCTGTAGCACGAAAAAATACCGACCATTTTACAGGCTAAATCGCCTGTCATAAGTGTAACTAAAGGGTAAAGATTTCATTGGCAAATTGGCATTGCAATTAACCGTCCCAGGCACGAAAGAATTCTGAGCTTTTTACAGGTAAAATCGACTGACATAAGCGTGACCAAAGGGTAAACATTTTACCGGCACATCGGCATTGCAAACAACCACCTTAGCCACAAACGAATGTCGGTCATTTGTTCGTTTTAAAGGAGGTAATTTCACTGACAAAATGAATCATACCTAACCATGGTACTAAGGACGGTCACTAGGTAATTAAACAATTTTTATTGGTGCTCTTTATTTCAAACTTATTGATGCTTTCGAATCCCATTCGGATTCAATTTCAAAAGCATAATCTCGAAAGCTAAAACTTCAATAAGTTTGAAATAAAGGGCCCTAAAACCAATAAAAATTGTTTAATATTTAAATATTGGCTCAATAATATACATATGTATGTCACTAGGTAATTTGTTTTAAGTCAATTTTTTACTTTTTATTTATTTTTAATTATCTAAATAGTTATTTTACATTATCTTCAACTGGGCAACAGGGTATAAATTGAAAATCACGAAAATTCCAATATCTGGAACAAATAAATTAAAAAGAGTTTGTACAGATGTGTTTAATAAATAATTCAATATTAATTTTATTCAGTAGCAAATATTCATTTATTGCTTTCACGCCAAAATATTAAATTTACCTTAATAATTTTAACAAAACTTATGAATACATAAAATCACAGCAGTAATTCATTGTGTGACACACTAATTTAAATTAATTTTAATAAAAAAAATAAATAATCAAATAAAAATGTTTTTAATATTACTTAGCTTTAATTTTGTAATTTTTTTGCCGATAGTTCGCACGCTTTAAAAATTCTTTTGTGCTGTTCTAAATGTGTATTAAGGTCACAGGATTGTCAGAGTTTAAATAATTGTGCACCTCTGTTAATAATTGGATTATAAATGTGTTTTCATTAAAAATCAATTTGGTTATATCTATATGAATTAAAGAAAATTAGTTAATTAAAGGATTATTTATTAATAATAAATAGCTGGAATATCCTATGTGTATTTTATAAATATTTTATTTATTTAATCTCTCCAATGTTTCAAATGTTATTTACATTCATCTTCAGAGATATTTTTTGCTACAAGGAATCTAAAAAATGTTTTACAACATACAAACAAATATTTAAAATTACAATTATTTCAATAACACATGAAAAAATTAATTAAAACTGATTTTAAAATTATATAAAAATAAGAAAAAATTGTTTATAGCTAAAATAATTATATAAAATATTCTTTAAAAGTCAAAACAATAACAGAATAAAAAATGTTCTAACGTGAAAAGAATCATTTATAAATAATTGTTTACAAAAGAAGTCTTGATTTCTTGATTCATTAAGGCAAAATCACATAAAATAATCCAAATATTTTAAAAATCGGAAAAAAAGAGAAAAAGATGACAAAAATTGGCTATAACACACCTAAAAACCAGCATGCAAAATATTTATGCCCATTTATGCCATATTTCCAAAATGATAGACATAAAAGTGAGTCCGCTTAGGCGCTTAGTATCAACAAACAATCCGATTGTATGTACCTACAAAATACATACAATAATTTATTTTGAGTTTGATATATTTTTGTAAGTATTTTTTCTTATTCGAAATGAGATTTACCATTTGTTCCATATATTCTTTATTAATTAGTTTTGTGTTAAAACTCGTCAGTTCCTCCACGGTCATCATTGGTAGTTTTGGAACTGGAAAAGATTTATTTTTTAAAATTTTAGTATCAGTTTTCCGAGCAGCAAGCAATAAATTTTCCATACATTCTTTTGTGATATTTTGGTTATGAATTATTAGTTGTTGATTTTTTAGAATCTCATTTTGATTTTTTTGTAGTATTCTTATATCTTCCTGAATTTTCCCAATTTGTCCAATAATATCAGCTGATTGATTATTATCTTCCATGAAGCAATTGCTCCTTAACAAAGGAGTAGCATATTGTTCAGTTATATTACTATCCTCTGGAACTAAATCAATATTTTGAGTAACATTAATTAATGATAGTGGCTGTAACGGAGGAGTAATTCGTTGAAAAATCGATGAACGACCCTTTGATACGGAAGCAATTTCATTATTTTGGGGGGTTGAAATTGATTCCATTTGTAATGATGGATGCTCCAAATTATCATCTTGGAGTTTTTCTATGGGGTTGTTTAAAATTATCATATTTGATAAAACCTCATAATTATTTATATTGGTATTTTCTAGTAACGGTTGTATTGGAACTAGTGATGTCATTTCAGTTGCAATTTGTTCAGTTGGTTCAGGGTTATTACATTTTTTAGAAATTTTTGGCATAGAAAACTCAAATTCATCATCATATGGAGTGAAAGTAAAATGTGATCTTTTGCGAGAATTAGAACTTTCATTTTCCGAGTTTGAATAAATTTCAAAATGTTTTCAGGTTTTTTTGCTTCCCTAAATGAAGTTATGTTTCGTTTTAAAATCTTGCACTTAAATTTTTCCCACGAATCTTCTACATCTGCTTTATTTGAAAACGCTTTTTTGTAATTAGGTGGCCAAAACAAAAATTTGTCCGTTCGCCATTTGTCTAAAACAACCGCAACTTCTCTCTCATCGTCATCTGTGACCGTTTCCATGCAGTCGGCAAACATTTTCTGAAATAATTTTATGTTATTTATTACTTATCAATATTCCAAAATTCTACTAGATTTTAAAAACCACCTATTTAAATGATGTTTTTTATGAATGAAGTATTGGAAAAAAATACCAATGTTTCTGGCTTAGAATGCTTCTGCGCAAACATTTTTTTGCAATTTCGTTTTGATTAAATTCGGTCTGAATCTGAAAACAGCCTCAAAAATATCAAGCCTACTTGATGCAATCGGGAAATGGTAGAAATCTATGTTATCCACTGCTTCTTTCCCCCAAATGAATATTTCATTGTTAACTAGCTACTTCCACGTAAGAAAATTTTATTATTGTTTTAGATTTCGTCAAAATCCAGCAATTACGATTGTCGTTTCTAATCTCAAATTTTTTAAATACAATTCTACTATAGAATGTTTTACCTTCTTTAACAAATTTCTTTTTTAATATAGAGTATGGTCTGTCAGCTTTATGTGTATTAGAATCTAAAATATCAGAATTATTGATTTCAAATATCCTATTGCATATTTGAGCTAAGGGTTGATTGGGTTTTCTTAATAGGCGTTTGATAATAGACATACATATAACTTTCAAACGCAAAAGCAGAAAACTGATCTAAATTGCCAAAATGTTGCACATCTTTTGCCAAATGTGTTAGGCAATGCATATTGTATGTTAAGTGATGTCGGCCGTAGATAGCACAAGTAGCATTAACAAACTGTTTCAAAATGTTATCAGCTAGTTCTAATTTAGTTATGGAATATTCGTAATGACATAATAATAAAATTCCAACGTGTAATAACATAAAATGGTTATATTTTTCTATAGAAATTATGTTTTTCAATACAAATGGGCCCGAATAAAGCAGGAAAACTCGTATAGAAATTATTACCGAATAATGTTACACAAACAATTTTATCGGATTAATTTAGAAAATAACCTAAATGCTTAATGACCAAATCATCAAATACTCGTAGCACATTGAAATATACAATTATGTATTTTTGAGTGAAAATATTTATTTGGTTGTAAATGTTAGTTACTAAAGTAAGTGGTCCACCACCATTGTTCGGTAATTTTTATTCAAAATATTTAATATCTTAATCAAAACCATCAAAAAAATATTTTAACGAAATTTTCGTATCACTTGCCATGTAGCCATGCCTTAACTCTTAAAATGTAAAATAAACGGTAAAATTGCACATTTTCTTAAAGATGTCTTTATACAAAAATTTAAAGTTTAACACTATAACTATATTACTACAGCTTTATAATTTTGTTCCAAAATTGTTGTTTTAATTTAAATATTTTATAGTATATTATTTTTTTTTTGATAAAATACGTATTTTTATTTTGATTATTCACGCTTTTCACAACACACTTCAAAGAAATCATTTTCCCAAATGATTTAATATCCCGACAAACAATTGTTAACCGCAATAGGATTCACGGTTTCAAAACCGTAAAATGTCGGTTGAAAAATTAAAGCGAAACAGAAAATATCTACACGAAGATTATTTAAAAAAATGTACTTATCGACAAAAACCGATTCAAATACGAAACAAAACGCAACCTAAATTATTGATCATTATTCCGACTGGCAAAAAAAAAATGTAAATGCATTGATCACAGATTTACAAAGTTTATTAATGAAAGCTTATTAAAGGCAGTGATTTTCAACAATATTATCCATATAAAATTCGATTTTTAGTAAAATAAAAATTGGATGAGCACGTATAATTAAACCCGGTTTAAATGGTTATTAATCAATCCCTAAGGTATTCCCAAATACGGTTCATTTAGATGGTTTGAAGCAAGAAGTGTGTGACAAAAATCTTAGGATATTATTGTCTTACGTCACTTATAAATCAAAACTTAAATATTTAATTAATTCGTACCGTAGACAGTTGTAAGTCCGGTAAAATTACCTTCATTTTACGGTCATCTGGGCTGTAAAATATACCGACAAACAGCGCAACAAACTTCATGGATTTGAGACCGTAAAAAGCCGGTTGAAAAGCTAAATCTAAACAAGTATTTACCCGAAAGGTATCCCATTGTAAAATGAAAAAAAGAATAAAATAACGAACACGACTAGACTAACAAAACGTTCACGTACTAAATGATTTGATGGCATGAAATGGTATAATTTACATTGAATCGAGCCAATTATCTAATATAGATACAAAGACGGTTTATGTACGGAAAATTGTACGTACAAATTTCCGACAATTGGATGGTGTTTTATACGAAAATTTTACAAATATATAAACGGCGAGAGGACTGCAGAATTGTATCTAGTACACACAAAAAGGCAGTTTATTTACGAGATATTTTACTAAGAATTTAATTTGTCTGTCTGTAATCAATTGAATTTTTCGGCTTTTTTATAGATAAATATTCGTGTGGGCATAATACACACATACAAATGAGGTTTCTCCATGGGTTTTTTGATATTTAATGTAGTGAATAATAATTCGCTATATCAGTACGTTCTGGCCAGATACTTAATGTAAGCGGCTAGAATGGAATTTTTTGTAGTTTGGTCGTAGCTACCTGATGAGTACACCAACTTTTCAGTACGAAACCAAACTACCAACATAAAGAACTCATGGAGGGTTCTCATTTTTGTAGAATAATACATTGGTACTATAACTCTTTAGGGCCTTGGGCTAAAATTAAGGGGAGGTGTTTTATCCGAAAACTTCACTTACATATTAACGGTGAGGGGACTGCAAAATGTTATCTGATACGTTTCTTTACGGCAAATTTCACAAATAAATGTCCTACAATTGGACGATTTTTTATCCGACAATTTCACTTACATATTAACGGCAAGTGGACTGTAGAATGTTACCTGATTCCCACAAAGGAATGGCTCATTTACGGCAAATTTCACATATAAATGTTCGACAATTGGACGATTTTTTATCCGACACTTTCACTAACATATTATCGGCAAAGGGACTGTAGAATGTTACCTGATATACACAAAGGGATGGTTGATTTACGGCAAATTTAACATGTAAATGTTCGACCATTGGACGGTTTTATATCCAACAATTTCACTTACATATTAAGGGTGAGGGGGCTGCATAACGTTATCTGATATCCACAAAATAACGGTTTATTCACAGAGAATGTCACTTACAAATTGTCAGCAATTTGACTGTAAAGTACCCTACGGTCCTCGTTCAGGCATTAGAGCCCGCCCAAGGTGTTCCAAAACACGGTTTTTTTACAGTACTTGAGAAAAGTAAAGTCTGCCAAAATACAGTTCGGTCCTCCAGTCCCGCATCAGTTATTTTTCAGTACTAAATATTGAGATTGTTTGTCGGGTATATTACCGTTCTACCTTTACATATTTCGTTTCCGATTATAAAAGACGAGTAGAATTCGAGGACTGTAAAATAACCTTCCGATGGAAATTATTTGTCTTTATCCAATTTTAAATAAATTGTGTTTAGTGTCGATAAAGATCGTGTCATTGTCGGTATGGATTCGTACCATCAACCGTTTATATTCAAGTCGTTTTACATTCGTCTGATCATAATTCTAATCGTATGACCGTCAAATGACGGTTATTTGTCGTTACCAAAATTCAATCAGTTATTTTAGTGTCGTGTAAAGATCGTGGTACACGAGAGTGTCTTTGCACATTCGTACTTTTTCATTCATATTCGTATGATTTCACCTTAAATCGTTTGATCACTAAATGACGGTTATATGGCATTACTAAGTTAAAATTGATTTTTATTTTGCATCGTCTACGGATCACAGTACATTCGTAACGTTTTAATCAAGTTGGTAAGCTTTCGGGTGATAATATCTTAAACATTAAAATTTTTGTTGTAACTTTGGACCGACCATTTACACACCTGTAACCGAGCGGTTAGAAATTGTTTTTCGGGAAAGGTGGCTATAATCCCTGGTATAATGGTTACAGCAACGATGTCGTATTTGGTAAGAATATTGCTTTGACAATATTTTGAAACCTAATTTTATTTTTATTTAGATATTGCGCACCTTCTGGAACAAACATTTTAGAAAACCATTCTCTAAACAAGTTTGACGTCATCCAAGCTTTTTGGTTTGCTCTCCAATATACCGGCAATTTACATTTATCGACATTTTTGAAAGCTCGAGGGTTTAATGCTCGGTGAATGAGCATTGGTTTTGTTACTAAATCCCCCGATGCATTACTGCATAATAATAGTGAAATGCGATCTTTCGCAAATTTAAATCGTTGTCCGATCCGATAAGAATGTCCTCGTCAGTGATTTTCTGAAGTTTTTGGTGGATACAATATGGCAGCTTCTGCATCAGCAGATGCTGTTTCTCCGGTTAATTTAAGATTATGTAACGAAAATCTCTTTTTCAAATTTTCAAGCCAACCTTTGCTTCCAGTAAATTCTGTTATCTGACTGGACGAAGTCGATGGTTCGGATTTGATATGATTAAAAATTCGCACGGCTTTCATACGAATTGCCATTCCACTTAAAGGCATTTTGATTTGATTTTTATTTGTTATCCACATCGTCAGCTTTTTTTCCATTTTTTCTATCAAAGGATTTCTAGCGTGAGATGTCTTATTGAAACTAATTGAGGCACCGGCCGATACTACATCCCTTACTTTCTTTTCATTAGGTGTTAGCTCTAATCGCACGGATTGTGTATTCTCCTAACGCAAAATCATTTCCAATTGTTGTTGTACCATCTCCTTTAAGTAACCTATCCAAACTTTTAATTGATGTCTCTAAAGTTATGGTTTTCATTTTTTCTTTCTTATTAAAAACATTTAAAATATGTTAACTTCAAAATTCAATTTTGTTGACTTATTATTAGCGTTTAGGATTTTCAATCTAACACTAAAATATTTGCATTTATACTTACTACATAAAAAATCGCAATTAACCGATATTTCCCGCTTATTTTAAAAATTTCGACACAAATTTTGAATCGCATAAAACCAAAATCGCACAAATTAAACCCGCATAATTCAAGGATTGACCTTTAAATGGCTATATTCATGGACCTTTAAAGAAACAATTTACCTACTTAGTTGTAATGCTCTATTCACATGAAACGCGATTTTACTCGTACGAGTGAAAATTATTCACGATTTCTCTTAAATTACATCGTAAAATAAATATTAGTCACTTAAAAAATATTTAATAAACAGTTCCGAATATAATGTCTTTAACAATTTATTTAGCAAACACAGATTTCCTAATTAACACTGAGAAAAATGTTTAAATCGCGGCCATATTGGAAAATTCGCGTTAGTAAACCCTTTTTTGCAATTTTTATTAAGAAAAGTGCGTTTGCAAAAAAAAAATTGTCCTTAACAATACATTCGGAATTGTTTATTACCCATTTTTTAAGTGACTAGTATAAATTTTACGATGTAAGTTAGGAGAAATCCGTGAATCATTTTTACTCGTACTAGTAAAATCGCGATTCATGTGAATAGGCCTTAACGCTACCTATATTGGAAAGAAGAAATAATGTTTAGAAGAAAGATGTTGCTAACATAAAAGTGGCCATAAATAAAGGTCAAAATTACAAAGCAAATATGATTTATACCCACAATGGCTGTTGTTTTCCGCCCACTTTTCAAAGATTATTTATTTTAACTTTATTTATTTGTTTATTTGTTTATCTACATAAATTTGGTTCAGAGACCACCCCATACTTACACAACTTATTTTGAGCAGGAGCTCATTTATAACAGATTGTGTAAGATGAAGTGGTTTTACATTCACCGTTCATGATCACCCATCCACCCAAACTCCAGTCAGTCGTAACACTCTGCATTGTGTTTGTGAGGCTTCGGGGCCCTCCGAATAAATCTATGTAGCACTCTTTGAATTATGTAACGTCGTTCGTAAATACTGGCATAAGTAACTGACCGCCATAGTCTTTCAATATACACCAGTATACATTTTTTAAGCTCTCCTACAATTTAAACCAACAACACATTTTCCGATATTTGCCGACAATTTTCCTTACTCGAGTCTGCCTGACTCGAAAGCCAAAGCCTAATTTCATTTTTTTGATTATAGTTTGATTTCACTTCTCTATGTTATAATTCTATAATTTAAATTCAACTTTTTACGGTTTAAAAAAAAAGGTGGCTCAATTTGGCAGGTCTCACAATGGATCATTCGTGCAATGCTAAAATTACCTAATTTGCCAACATAATGTTTATCGTGAACTTCACACTAATAGACGATTGAACTTCTCCGAAACTCGTCTTAATTATTTCGATAGCATAAATTTACTCCATTTCCTTTTTATTATCTTGTTACTTCACTAGAGCTAAATAAAATATAAAAATTCATTCATTTAGTTTTTATCTGATTATAAAATCAAATATGTATATTAAAGAAAATATATACTACAAAGTAAAGCGGAATTAATCAACACACTGTTGGACACCAAATAAACGACCGAACTGAAAAATCAAATATTTAGATAAATAAAAATTGAACAGGAGGGAGTGATTTAATTTGCTGAACTAAAAGTAATTGATTTATATTTAAACATAATGGGCCCGATTCTAAGTTCAAAAATTGTAGGCTACGTTATTTTGGTTTTTTCATTACAAATTCATGAAGTAAATCGAATTTTATCGTTCCAGCATCGGATCCAATATGTATTTACTAGTTCGTATATGCACATCAAAACTAAAGCTATACAATAGTTATAACTTATACCCGTTGATACAGTAACAACAATAGTAAAACAACCATGTGATTATATTGAAAAATAATTCAAAACTAACAAATACTGACCGTAAACATACACACATTATACAGCATCACGCAGTACTATTGTCATTATAATCATCATCATTGATCATTTTAATCAAGCGAGAAGACAACGAATACAATAGTAATAATAAAAAGAATGTAATGGTGTCGATTCTTTGTAAATCTTCTATTCTTCAATCAAAAATCTTCTATAAAGGAATTTTGCATTTCGGCTCTTTGTTCTCAACAAGTTGGTAAAAAACTTCAAGAAGTTTGGTTCATAAAATGAAACCACCATTTAAACAAATACAAACATATCAATTTAATAGTTATAAAATATGTAGTTTTGACCGAGATATATAGAAGATTTGGAGAGAATCAGTCCCAATATGTTATAATAATATTATTATATTAATAATAACAAACAACAGCAAAATAATTTTATTTAATAGAAAAATAAGCGACAACTATCAGTTGGCAAGTGACTACGAAGATATCAAGATGGAAGATCATTGGGGTCTCGTGGCTAAAAATGGTAGACATATTTGTTTTTGGTTGTTTTAGTCCTTCATTCATTTATTTTAAACAATTTTAAACTTAATTAATTAATTTCAATTAAGTCGGATGATTGTGTTAAATATAATTAATTTAGTTTCAATTAATAATGTAAAAGTGTACAAAAATAAAACGAAACAATATATTTAAATAATCTTATGATTAGAATTGAAAAAAAAAAAATTACAATAAATAATTTAAAAATGTCTTCGTTAATAATCTACATACACATAATAATTTTTTATTTTGAGAAAAGAATATAATAAAAAATCTTAAAAATAAATAAATAAAAAATTAAATAATTGAAATTAATAAAAGACGGTTGAATGGAATAATAAAAAAAATTGTGTGTGCTTCTTTAAAAAAAAAAAAAAAAAAAAAATTATACAAGATTAAGATATATTTATGAAAATTGAAAGAAAAGTTTTTAAGATTTATTTTAGAAAATTTTTTTTTTGCTTTTATATAAAAAATTTTATTAAGATAAAAAAAATTGATAAATTTGTGGTACTATGTGTAACTTAATTGTGGTTCATGAATAAATTATGCTACAAACCGAGTGTTATTAAAAGTGATGAGAATGATAAAGTCCGCACACTTGTGATTTCCTGTTTCAGTATTTTGATACTAAATCATCGATTTATTTTTAAAAGGATAGATTTGATTTCGATTGTTTTTGTTCTTCTCAAAATCCTGTCCACATAAAATATTTTTTTGTTAGTTATAATCTTTTTAATTAAATTATCGTATTACATATATAAGGAAAACGTAAGTAAAAGAAAAAATATTTGTATTTTTAAATACTGAAAGGTGAAAACCGCAGGAAACTAAAATATTCGTATTTAAATTCGGACCACTAACGGATGATTATACCTGTAACCATGCATCAATTAAAATATTAATATTCGCATTGTTTGTGGCCCAAAAACGTTTGAAATGAGTTTGAAACTTCTTTCAAAAAGTTTTGGATTTTGAGCTTCCTTTTTGATGGGTTTTACAGTAGCGAGTGACATAATTTTTAATTAATAGAATTTTAACATTAAAATAAATCATATTGAAATTGTTATCATTTAATAATTTGATTGGCTGAAAATCCTGAATTCGGCGTTTTTCTCCCTTTTAATTATTTTAAAAAATTATTTTACCAAATAAGAAAAACTTTTTTGTAAAACCAACCACTTTTTCCCAAAAGTTGTCCAAAATTTTCGATCACACTTCACGAAACAGTGCCTATTTAGAGTTTAATAATTTTAATATATTCATAATTAATTGTTTTTTAATTTTTCACATCGGTACAGCAAAATTAATTATATGTGCTTTCAATTACACATTTTATAAATCTTGTTTATCGCGACTAATAAATGATTTTACTTTTATGTTGCGTGTCTCATTCAATAAATTCAGTTTAAAGCAATTAGTTGACCTCTAACACTAAACAATTAATTAATTAATTAATTGTAAACACAAGTAGTACTGTTATATAAAAAAGTATTATGATTTTTAATGGGCGTTTCATTTTTGTAATTCCGATTTAGGATATTTATATTTTAAATTGATAAGCAATCAAATTTGAGTCTAAAAATAAGGTTGAGAAATGGACAATTCCCATAAGAAAATAATTTGGTTGTCCCAGTAAACTAAAGGAAGAAAACTAACGCACACTTTTCCAAATTACGCCATTGAAATACGCCCAAGAAGCATCATGCAACTAGTTAGTTGAGCAAAACTAGTTACCGATTGTGAGATTGTGACATGGTTGTCACCAGTAATTGTTTTCAAAATGGTTGTCAGATTTAGATTAAAGATCCAAATTAAATGTTTTAGAAAACTAGATTTGAAATAGTTCTCACAACTTTTTTAACACCATATGAGATTGGCTCATATCGGTTTCGGACTAAATAAGTGGTTGTTGTACATTATATCTCAGTTTGCGAACTCCACTGTTTCTTGTGAAAAAAGTGCTTAGCAATGGTTCGTTTTTCGGTAACGTTTGTACAAAAATATGGGATCATTTTCCTAAAATAATTATTTAAAGCATTAAGAATAGTTTCCAAACGCGTTTTACAAACATTAGATGTGATTGAATTGTAGTTTCAATTTAAATTGAAAATGGTAGTGAAAAGGTATAGTGAATCGGTTTGCAGGGCCGTTCTTATATATTTAGGCGCCCTGGGCTAAAAATATTAGGCGCCTTTGTCGAAGCAAAATAGGTTTTTTCAGTGTAGAATCATTTTCTGTTTTAAAACCAGTAGGGGAAGTGGGGCTAAAGTAAGCACTTTCCACAATTTTCTTAATAAAAGCTTAAAAACTGAAATATTCGGATTTTTTTTGATACGTAGACTATTTTATGAAGTTTGGCCTATACAATGGGTCTGTCGGAAGCAAACAGAATCCTTTTGAATTATTTAAAAAACAGCTTACAAAAAAGTATGTTTTCCGCTTACGTTTACCCCTACATTGGGGTAAGTGTAAGCAAGTAAAATTTTCCTGTGCAGCTTTTAATATCACAAAATAAAATTAAACAGTTTCACTGTAAAATAATTAAACAGACTTAAGAATATTTATCGCATGTTTTAACCGCTTAAATTGACGGTAAACCTATAGTAACCTTTAGGCCTTATAGTTCCTGGGATTTGGCTTGGATCAGGAAATTTCGCAACAATGTCACTTCTACTGACCTGCGACATGTCATCGATAATTGGAAAAACATAATAATTATTATGTTTTCTTAAAAATTTTGTATCGAAATCTTTTGTTTCATATGCCTACTCAATTCTACCGATGTAAAACACTGGCAGGCGCCTTTGATTTGGGCAAACTTTACTAGCACAAAATCTTCTGGTTTAATAATGTCGTCTTCAACTTCTCAGAATCTGGAAAATCCTGCAGAGTTTCTGATTCCGATATTTCACAGGGTTCTTCAGGTTGGACTGGCTTTGAACACTTTTTTATTTTATTAGATTTATCGTGTTTTTTTGGTCCATCATTGTGACTCGGTTTTTTTCTGGGGTATCTGTAAATATTCTGGATTTACCCCTTTCACGACCCTTACATGTCTCCTTGCGAGGCAGCTTTTGGATAAGGTCTTATCTGCTCTGGTGTGACCGAATATGAAGCAGCTTGCCGCGATGTTGATGGTTGTTGGTTTTGATGTTGCAAATTTTGTTGATTACTTTCTAGAAGAGAAGCATCGCTTAAAACAGGTTGATTATAAGGCCGATCTGTTACATATACACCAGCAAAATCATTTTCGGAAAATATAAGCCGGTTTAGCGGACACATTCCTGGTTTTTGAAATGATGACATAATATTTTTTGCGGTAAAAAGCACTTTCATAAGCACGCTTTCCAAGCTGAGGTATATCGTAGATCGTAATAATTCTACCAGGTCGAGTTAGCATACAATCATTGAAAGCTATCTTCAAAGCGCTGTTTAATGAACCGAAAATTCCGACGTCTAGTGGCTGTAGCTTGTGTGAACAGTGTGGTGGAAATGAGAGGAGAACGATTCCCCACGTTCTTGCAAAATCTATTGCAGCTAATGAGCAGTGACTATTATGGTTGTCCATCAGCAAAAGAACTAGATTGTCCTTGGTGCACTGAGTATGGATTTGGATATGTTTCAACACTTCAGGGAAGAGCTCAGTAGTCATCCACCCAGTTTTTGAAGCAAGACCCAAACTCCAGATGGAGCTTCTTGTAAAAAATGGTCTTTGTGTCGAACACGGGGAAAGATGAACACTGGTGGAAGCGAGTTCGCTGCGGCATTCACAATTGCAAAAAACGTTACCAACTCAACACATTCTGCCGAGACAATTTGACCCACTTGTCTTTTCGACTTTTCCGCAATAACCTAGACAAAAGTCAAAAATTAAATCCCATAATATAACTGAATAGGTTTAATATTACATTTTATGCCAGTTTCATTAGTTTCATTAAGATTAAATATTTTAGAAGCAGAGAATTTATTAAGCTCCATAACTTGCACATAGTTATTAAAAAATTCTCCCACATTTGTAACATTAAAAGCTGTATTCCGTGCCAAACTCGTGTTTTTAGGTTTCCTTAAGCTTAAATCGGAATGCCTTTTCATAAACCCATACATCCAGTCTCTTCCGGCTGCTTGATTTAAGTCCCAACTATCAGGATATGATTTTCCAAGCTTATGTGCATATTTATACCCCAGACTTTGAGTTTGAACATACGTTAGGCCAAAATTTATTTAGGAGAAGATCTTAATAAATATTGCCGAAAATCATTCTCTTCTTTCATACAGAACACTTGTTTGTGATACTTGGATGCAGGCGTTATATTTTCATCATCGCTGTCATTTCCAGAATCCTCTTCACGTACTACTGGATTTAATTTGGCCAATTTAACCCGCTTGAAAAGTGTGTTGTGGTTAATCTTATATTTGGATGCAGTTCCTCGAATAGACTGTTATTATCTAAGGACGTCTTTTATTGCTGTGGCCATAGACTCCTCATTAATTCGGCTTTCTGTTTTTCGTTTATAATTTCTAACCATTCTTAAAATAATTAAAAAGTATTAACTAATAAACTTAAACAAGATCTACATTTTGAAAACATTCATTAAATTGTTTACGACGTGTATGTGTTTTTTTTTTCAATAAAGGTAAAAAAAAATTAAGATATGGGCTACATAATTAATAACACAATTTGTTATTAAATTGCAAATTGTATGTACATTTTAATACCTTTTAATAATCCTTACCTGTTTCAGTTTTAAACCCACTATGGAAGTTTTTCCAAACACTACATAAATTTACTAAAACGATTAAAAACCACCTTTCCACCTATAAATCCCAACTGAGACTGAATATCGAAATACATTTTTTTAGTATGAAGTTTCTCTTTCATTGTTATTTGTTTCCTCACTTCAATAAATCCCGTTAGTTTGAAAGATAAATAGCCTGTTTACTTTTACCCCATGCTTAAAGTAGCCCCACTTCCCCCTACATTCGACACCATGAAATTCACATCTTCTGTTTTAAACGAAGTTTAGAAAGAGAGGCAATTAATTCCAGAAACGAAAAAAAAACGTTAGTGATTTCATATAATTTTCTTTTTTATTTAAATCAAGCCAAAAGACTAGGTCTTGGACATTTGGTGGCGCCCTATTAATGCGGCGCCCTAGGGCTTCAGCTCTTATAGCCTCATATGGTAAAGATGGGCTTATCGGTTTGCACTCACAACAATTATAATTATAAAAATAAATTAAAAATAATGTGCCGGTGAAAATTTCTTTACACAGCTATTCGCGACCAATTCAAGGCAACTGTTTGCTGCTCTGAACACAAGTAATTCTATGTTTTTTTTTACCTAGCTCAAAATGTGGGTTGAGGGCCTTTCTTAATAAAGCCATTAACACAAATTTTTCTCATTCTTGTATTGACTGCCAAAAATTATAATATTCGTCAGTGCTATAAAATTTTCTAAACTTTTAATAATAAAATAATCATTTTTTTGGAATAGTGGAATTAAAGTTTGATTTTGTCGGAATGTGTAAAGTGTAACCGGATCATCAAAAGAACCAATACATATAGCTGTATTAACTGCCTTTCATGTAACAGTATATTTCATGCCAAACTGTCTGCAATTAAAGAAAAATAGCGTTGAATATTTCAAGAGTAACAGGGAACTGTTTGTATGTAATTGAAGTATTATTAATAGCGATAATAACATTAAAATCTTTTTTTTTCTGACCATAACAAAGTTATATAGGGTATTGTAATCGCGAAAAAAATGTATTCCAGATTTTCACATTTCTCGACAAATTAGATTACCAAGATGCCAAAAACACTGATTAAAAAAATATCGTGTCCGTCCTTCCAGTCATAAATTTTTATTATTTTTGTTTTCCCTCCCATTCTCGCAATTATTGATAGTTTTTGGTCGATTTTAGTAATAAGCAGTGTTTGTTAGCTTTTGGGTCCGACATTCGAGCATAGAATAGAAGGGGTTAGAGTGGAAGGGAAAACTGCCAAACAAATTTTCTCAAAAACGGGATCGTCGATTCTTTTACTTTCTTTTACTCTAGTAAAATAAAGTATAGTAATCATGAAAATTTTGGACCTTGAGATTTTTAGAGATTTATTTGTTTTGAGGTCCCCTGAGCCCGAAAAAGTGGGTTTCGAAATGGTGTCTGTCTGTCAGTCTGTCAATCTGTCAGTCTGTCAGTCTGTCAGTCTGTCAGTCTGTCAGTCTGTCAGTCTGTCAGTCTGTCAGTCTGTCAGTCTGTCAGTCTGTCAGTCTGTCAGTCTGTCAGTCTGTCAGTCTGTCAGTCTGTCAGTCTGTCAGTCTGTCAGTCTGTCAGTCTGTCAGTCTGTCAGTCTGTCAGTCTGTCAGTCTGTCAGTCTGTCAGTCTGTCAGTCTGTCAGTCTGTCAGTCTGTCAGTCTGTCAGTCTGTCAGTCTGTCAGTCTGTCAGTCTGTCAGTCTGTCAGTCTGGCAGTCTGTCAGTCTGTCAGTCTGTCAGTCTGTCTGTGTCCTCTCTACGGCCCAGATGGTTTAACCAATCGAACTGAAACTTCAGATTTAAGCTTTTTTGATAAATTGGGAAGTCCCAGTGAATTTTATTCCAAATCGGCTAACCGGAAGTGGCCACTTCCTTGGTCCAGAAAATTTATTATGTAAATATCTTAAAAAGTATAAGGTTTACAAAATACTACTTAATCCAAAATGTTTCCAAAAATTAAAAACAAATAAAAATAAAAAATAAAAAATTAAAAAAAAATTAAGAAAAAAATAAAATTTCTCAAAATTCTCTGTTCGTAAAAGAAAGTCGTGTGTTGGCCACACCTCAATTTTTTATTTTATTTTGATGATAATAGTTATTTATGAGCAAAACGAGATATTATCTATAAGGGATAAGTTTGTCCCACGAGGCGATAGCCGAGTGGGACATTATCCCGAGTGGATAATATCTCTTTGCTCACGAGTGGCATACAACGTTTTATCCACTTTTGTTGAAAGAAATTTCGTAAATTAATAAAAAATTGTTCCATTTTGTGTTTTCACAGTGGAGCATTGAATTTTGAAATGTATTTTATCATAGTGACCGTTCTTTAAATTGTCATGGTGTACTTTAATTTAACTACTTTTGGAATATAGTTTTTCATTCAATTTGGCAACGAATAATTTTTCAATGACTACTCAACATTTGTTATACAAAATATAACTCACGTTGCCCCTAGCAGCGTGGGTTATTCAATAACAATGGGTTATTTTACATTTTCTTTATTTGAAATCAGTATAGTTATCGAGCTATTACATATCAAAAGTGGATAAATATAACAATTTACCTTTTCATGAAATTTGAAGTGAATTGAAGCATTGCGTGCGGATCATTTTAACCAAAATCAGTAAATAAAATTTATTAAACTGTTTTTCGAGGTAATGTTGAACTTTTCGATGAAATGTTTTTTTACGGTTAATATATACCTTCCAAATTCCAACAATTGTTCCCTAGGTGTGTTTTAGACAAAATGCGTGGCAGTAATATCGGAAACATTAAAAATATAATATATCTAGCTAGTAAGCTTTTAAATGATGCCCTTAAAACAATATCATAGAGAGGCGCGCTAGGAGATATAGAAAATGAAATCCTATGTAACAAGGAGATGGGATATCGGTCACAAAACATAATTAATGTGCTCTCGAAACTTAGTAATTTAAATTCTTAAGGATTTGCAACAGTATACTAGATACGTATAACTGGATCTAATTGTTAAAAAAGCTCCTTTGCGGGCAAGATTACGTAATAAAAACAAACAATGTGTGTAGCCTCTACGCTAATTTATAGTTACTATCATTTATCATCTAATGGATTATGCTGGCATGTAAAATATGTAGCATTACCGCTGCAAGAGATACACATACTAAAGATATACATGTTAAACCGAAAGTGGTCTGACTGAAAACGTCCGAGATAAATTCAACACGTATACGGCGGCTTGACTGAAAGCAAAGATTATTAACAAGAAGATCTTGTTAATAATCTTTGCTTTCAGTCAAGCCGCCGTGCGTACATGTTGAATTTATCTCGAACGATTTCAGTCAGATCACTTTCGGTTTAACATGTATCTTTAGTAACAGAGAGTAGGGTTTTCTCGATCTGTCTCTATACACGATCTTTTGGCGAAATTGGATAATCAAAATCTTGTTGTAGAAACACGATAAAAATGAAATGCAAAAAAGAGTGGAAGTATGAATGGGATACCAGTATAATATAATATTGAAATCTATATGATTTGACACATTTCTAAATATGTATCATTTATTAAACCGAATGAAGACTGGTAAACTTAAAAATGTTATTTATAATCACGTTTATGTGTCTCACTATAATTTGCCAATCGCGATCACGAAAGCTTAATTCGCAACCGCCACTGTAGATTATCGCGATAACTTTTGTGTTTATCTGTATGGTATAAGGTTTATATTTTAATGTGAATTTTGCTTCAGTCGAACATTTTCTTCAAGAGGAATTCACTTTAACAGAGGAGCTATTCCTGAATGCGAAACAAATTCATATGTACATATAAGATTCGTATTTCATTTAAATAAGAAACGAGTTAATCTGACTCATTTCTGATTCAATTCAAGTAAGAACATTGTACTCAAGTAACAATATTATATTTGTGTCGTATTCAGGAATATCCCCCCTCCATAATTTACCTAGAGAAGCAACGAGAGATTGATGGATAAGTGCAGCTTTCTCATGTCATTTGGAACCAGTAGAGTACAATTTTGGTATCTCATTTAACAGCTATCATAATTTAATCTTTTTTTTTTTAAATGCAACTTTCGCAGTTCACTTTCACCGAGAACTCGAAATACGTTGACAAATTTTCTTTAAAAAGAATCTTTTTAATCATTACGAGTAGTGACTTAAAAAGTTGTACGAGTAAAACAACAATAACAAGTCGCAATTACGAGAACTAGGCATGTCCTACACATATCGCGTTTTGTCGCAATTTCTCATACCTCGAAACTCGTAATGCTTACATAATGGCACCCCTCAACTCATCTGAAATTTTTAGTATAAGATTATAATAAGAATTATGTTAATAAGTTGATTACTTTTCGAAAGCGCATTTTATTCAAATAAAGTAAAAAGTGACAAATTGGCTAAGGTACACATTTTTCTGGACCAAGAATGGCAACATTTATTTAAAGAACGTTGAGGCAGATTGTTATTTATACCATATATTGGATCTGATTCTGATTTGCTTAAATTCATGCTACAATTATGTCATAAATAGTCCAAATTTAAATTCTAATTTGAATCAATATTTTATGAATGGTAGATCGATCTCCAATATCAGTATGCAAGTATATTTATACAATGTTCGTGTAATCAAGAAATTAAAATAAGAAGAAAACAAGTAAATAAGAAAATAGAATAGGAGAAAAAATTTTACTACAACATTGTTGCGATAAATATAAATGATCCCAAAGTTCAATGGCGTACTATAAAAAAATTAGTTGGTGATAGTAGATTCATCTATATAGATTTGAATCTACTATTAGCGATTTGAATCTACTTGGGTTAGGCTAGGTTAAGGTGATTGTTCTAAGGGACTGGCATAGACAGAAAAATGTTCCGTATAGCCATACCACATACAATTTTCTCGGCTCTACTTACTGAACCATCCAGAGCTTGCAACTAAAGCTTTATTGAATGGATAACCGAAGCATTATAAACTGTTTGTATTTAACTGGAAGATATCCATTTTGTGCACTTACTCGTATGCCACATTTTTGTTTTGAACTTTATTTTTAAAAGAGAATACTTTCTTTCTTTTTGTGGTATTACATTTCAATTTTAAATGAAAATTAAGAACATGTTTCGGGTATTTCGCTCTTCGTCAACTTTTAAAAAATGTTCTTATTTCTAAAATTAGTTGAATGTACATTTCAATAGAACTTAATAACAAACCACCAGTTGCACAAAAGGTAAAGAAAAAAAACGGAAAGATCATTGCTAAAACACACAATACAACAACATAGCATCTCTCGAAAATACTCCACCAAACTGCAAACCGATTTGCATATGAAAACAAAAAGGAAAGCAATAAATAACAAAATGCGAAGTTTGCGCACCCAAAACACACTACAGACACAATCAGCACACGAACATATCAATTTTATCAGAGAATCAAAAATGACATAGTTATTGAATTTCTGGAGGTAAGAATGTTTGGCCTCATAATCAAATCACAACCATCGCAAACTTTAAAATCAAAATATTCCTCATGCTACTTAGTCCTCTTTCTTGTATCCATCGATCCCTCTCAACTCAAAATATGTAACTACAGTGGCGAGCAAAAATGAACGAATAAATAGGGAACTCTCTTAAATAACAGAATTAACCGTTATTTATTTAACTTAACTTTCCATAATTCAAAATATGCAACATTACACATTCGTCCAATTTTGCTCGTTTTCAAAATTTTAAATTACCGTTTTTAGTTTAAATGGAAATTTACAGTTATGTATTATTATTTCGCTACATGCTATTACGAGATTTTACTCATTCGTTATTCAATCGTTGAACAGAACTACCTAGTCGTTTTTTTATTAAGTTTTAGTTATGAAAAAAATACACACGGGACTACAGAATTTTAGTAAATCGTTCATAGAAAAGGGGTATTGTTAAAGGAAAATTGCTAGTTGGTGTAATGTTACACCTACGACTGTGCGATTAGTTGGTCAAAGAACGTCGGACGGCTCTGTAATTACTGAGGTGATTGAGCCAGACCGTCTGACAAAATTTGGAACTGAAATGGTATCTGCGATAATGCTGCTGAATAAGTGGTTTGTACCTCAGCTAATGATCATGAAATATAATATCACTTATATTTATACCCTGGACAGACTGTGGTTTAATAAATCCGATTTAGCTAAACTATTGTTAAAGTATTTTGTGCAATAACAAAGGGATTAGCTAAAATCGAGGTTGACACACTGCGACTAATCTCGAAAAATTCACTAAGTGTTATTAGTAAATATGAATTTTGATTAGTTTAAGCGAAATTAAGTGTGTTAAAAAAAAACAACAACTCTGATAATTCATTCTGATGTAATACCAGGTAACCCTGCATTATTATTTTGACATTTGTTTGTGGTGAATAAAATACATTCATTCGAGTGAAATATATAAAAGATAAAAGTCGTGTTTTATAATTTCAACTGGTTATGGGCCCAGAATCCTATAGATTCTGGGCCAATAACCTGTTAATAAAATAATTAATTTGTGAACTGTATATCGTGAAATCGTTCTTGAATTCTTAAGACAAAGGATACAGAATGGTGGCTGGTAATTTGCTGGGTGGTAATTTGAAAAAGCTGAAAGGCAGCGAAAACTATGATTCCTGGTCATTTGCTATGAAACATTTCCTGGCATTGCACAAGTTGAAGAATTGTATTGTAAAGAATGATACATCAACCGAAGAAAATCCCATTGCTATTGAAGACAAAGAGGAAAAACTTGATCAGGCTTTGTCATATTTAGTTTTAAATGTTGAAAAATCGCTCTATCCATTGTTGAAGAATTGTGAAACACCAATTGTCGCATGGAGTACATTGCGTGCAGCATGTGAAGACAAGGAAGCACAACATTGTGTTGGTTTATTGCATAAATTTGTATCAATTAGACTGGAAAATCATGATTCGATGCAGTCGTATATTGACGAACTATTGCATATAAAAAGCAAGTTAGAGGATTTGGATTTCTCAGTTGGTGACAAATGGTTGACTGGAATCATGTTATTGGGTTTACCAGAAGAATTCAATTCATTCACTCTGGGTTTGGCTGGTGGTAAAATGGAGTGGACACCGGATCAATTGCGCTTAAAATTATTGGATTTAAATTATAGTGGAGCAGTGAACCAAAGTGCATTTCTAAGTAAAAACAAAAATTGTTTTCAGACGAAAAAGAAACAACAACAAGGTTTTTCCCCTTTCAAATGCAATAAGTGCAATGAAAAAGGCCATACGGCAGCAAATTCTAAGAAGGCATTTCTTGCTTTCGCATCAAATGATGGAATGAAGAACAAATCAAGCGATTGGTTTATTGATAGCGGCGCGTTAATACACATGACACCAAATGAAAATTTGATCAAAAATCGTGTCACGTCTACAGTAAATCAAATTACAGTAGCAAAAAATTAAACCATGAAGGTAAATGGAAAAGGCAAGGTGGACCTAAAGGTAAATAATTTTGATATTGAAGTGGATGAAGTTTTACATGTTCCTGAATTATCGGTGAATTTACTATCAATATCGAAAATGGTTGAGAAAGGAAATACAATTACTTTCAACAGTGAGGGCTGCACCGTCTATGATGATGAAATGTGTCCTTTGATAAATTGCAGGCCAATTGATGGTATTTACAAAATTGATGGTGGTGTCGAAAAATGTATGTTGACGATGAAACAAGAAAACTCTATGGTTTGGCATAAGCGGCTTGGGCATATAAATCACAAAGATTTGTGTAAAATGCGAGATGGTTTGGTTTCCGGAATAAAGTTTGCAGACGATATATCGATGATTCAAGCTTACGAAACGTGTGCATATGGTAAACATGCACGATTACCATTTAAATCAAGCAAAATCCTTAGTAGTCAAATTAAACTGGATCTGATTCACTCAGATTTATGTGGGCCGATGGAAAACAAATCAATCGGAGGAGGCCAGATATTTTCTGATTTTCATTGCCGATTTTAGCAGAAAATGTTTTGTTTATTTCTGAAGTCTAAAAAGGAAGTTTTTACAATATTCGTCGAATTTAAAACGTGGATTGAAAAACAAAGTGAAAGAAAAATTAAAATTTTACGTACTGATAATGGAACCGAATATTGTTCATGTGAATTCATCAATTTCTACAAGCAAAATGGTATTGAACATCAATTGACGAATGTTTACACGCCACAGCAAAACGGTACAGCAGAAAGAATGAGTAGAACGATAGTCGAGCGGTCTAAATGCATGTTAATTGATGCGAAATTAAGTGTTACATACTGGGCTGAAGCGGTCAACATTGCTGTTTATATAATAAACAGATCAGTATCATCATTGTTGGTTGATACAACTCCGGAAGAAGTAAGGACTAAAGTTGATTTAAGTGATCTGAAAACATTTGGTTCTCCGGTTATGGTGCACATACCTAAAGAAACCGTAAAAAATGGGACGTGAAGTCAACGAAAATGATTTTTGTTGAAAGAAAGGTTATCGGTGCATAAATAAACCAACAAGAAAATTAACTGTTAGTAGAGATGTAATTTTCCAAGAAGCACCGGCTGAAATACATTCAGTGAGGGATAATGCAAGTGATGTTGATTCAGTGAGGGATAATGCAAGTGATGTTAATGACACAGATGAGCAAAACGAATGATTATTGGAAGAGGAAATGAGTACGATAATGTCAGATGTACAAGCTATATCCAATGATGACAGCTATACGTCAGTTATTGGTCCTAATGATCCAGATTACGATCCAGATGAGTCAATAACACCATCCAGTGAAGTTCGCCCTTCATCAAGAACACTAAAACCAAATCCAAAATATGTTGCTGAACTAACATGCAAAACAATGATCAACAATCAAGCAGATGATCCAGCCTCGGTTAATCAAGCAATGTCGAGACATGATGCAGTAGATTGGAAAAATGCAATGCAAGATGAAATAAATTCATTAATGGCAAATGAAACGTGGTCATTGGTCGATTTACCGTCAGGCAGAAAGGCTATAAAATCGAAATGGGGTTTTAAAACGAAAACAGATTCCGATGGTAATATTGTGAGACACAAAGCGAGATTGGTTGCCAAGGGTTGTTCTCAGATTTATGGTCTGGATTATGAAGAGACATATTCACCTGTAGTAAGGTATGCATCGATTAGAGTATTGATATACGGACTAAAACAAGCTGGTAGAGAATGGAACATGAAACTCGAAGCAGCACTCAAGTCATTTGGTCTTGAGAAATCAAAAATGGATCCGCGTGTATTTACTTCATCAAAGGTAATCACTTAATTTTGGCCATTTATGTTGATGATATACTTATTTTTTGGAAGGACGAAGCTCAATTTAAGAAAATTAAAGGGGCTTTGAGTACAGCGTTCAAGGTGAAAGAAGCATAACTCAAGGCGAAGATAAAATTCAATTGGATCAATCTGCGTATGCTGAGGAAATATTGAAATGTTTTGGCATGCAAGAATGCAAACCGATTTTGACACCGGTGGATCCAAATCAAAAATTGTCATTAAATATGCCGATGAGTAAAATTAATGGCGAGGAAGTCAAAAATGTGCCATATCAGGAGGCTGTGAGCTCATTGCTCTATTTAGTTCAAGGCACTCGTCCAGATTTGGCATTTGCGTTTAATGATGTCAGCCGATTTAATACGAATCATAGTTTGGCTCATTGGAAGGTAGTCAAAAGAATGGTTCGATATTTAAAGGGCACTATCGATTACATGTTAACATTTACAAACAAAAGTGATAGTGAATTGGTTGGTTATTCAGATTCGGACTGGGGATCCGACATCGATAAACGGCAATCGTGCACAGGCTATGTATTTAAGATGTGCAATGGGGCAATAACGTGGAGTATCAAAAGACAACCAACGGTTGCTTTATCGAGCAAACAGGCCGAATTTATGGCATTGGCTTCGACGGTCCAGGAAGTAATTTGGTTGAAACAATTTTGTTCAGATTTTCTTGATGAAATCAATACTACAACAACGATTTTCTGTGACAACCAGGGAGTTTATTTTTCTTAAAGTTTAATTTACTGGATATTGTTAAATTAATGTAATATTTTTTATTGGTTAAAATTTAAAATTTCTTTAAGATTTGAATTAACGATAGTTTGTTAAAATAATCTGAATTGTTTTTGAATTTGAGAATTTTAAAGTGAGGGAGTTAAAAAAAACAACAACTCTGATAATTCATTCTGATGTAATAGCAGGCAACCCTGCATTATTATTTTGACATTTGTTTGTGGAGAATAAAATACATTCATTCGAGTGAAATATATAAAAGATAAAAGTCAGGTTTTATAATTTCAAGAAAGTGCTTAAAGAACTGCGACCAGCAGCAATCTCGAGATAGCGATTTACTTATTTAGATTTTATTTATTGTTAAAGCGATTTTTGGAAAAATACAACTTTGACAATATAAAGATGGCTCTGATCGACTAAGAATTGCGAATTTATTACGCTATCTCGTAACGTTCAGGCTGTCATAGATCAGTAAATGACTTACTACACATACAATTCACTAATTTAAAGTTAGGTGGTTGGTTCTAAACTGGATTCTAATCTATCATTAAAATGTCGTGGTTGATTCTAATCAATAATCTAAAAGCGTTTAATTAGCTACAGTTTAACAATCGCAATCATACTATAGGTTGATCACCCCTACTATTTAAATCGTCATCTTTTAAAAACATATCCACTAAACTACCAAAAAAAAAAAAAAATCTGTAATACATACACACAAATAAAACTAACAAAAAAATTGAACTTAATTTTTAGGTATAAGTACTTTTAATATATACACAGAAATAAATAAGAGAAAATTTAAATAAAAGAAAAAAAAAAATTGTTTTCTTGTCAAATTAATAAAATTAAATTAACGGAAATGATTTTCTTAACAAAATTTAAAATTTCATCATGATCATTATTTATTGTATGTATACGAGAATTTTATTGAGATGATGTACTCGCGCGCGCATACATGAAGCATAATTTTTTTATACGACTTCGTCATTTTTCTTCTTACATTTTAAATTTTTTTACTACAGTTAGTAGTTATGCGTATAGTGTAGAATACTACGGCATATTTTATAAAAATTTGAAGAAAATTAGAAGATGAGTGTTCTTGGTATTTTCGTTACTACACTTTAGTACAATAATACAGAATTTACTTATACATATATGTTATGTATTATTAGTTGATCTTAAGTAGCACCCTCACTTCCTAATCAAAGTATCAAACACAATAAAATGTGCACACAATACCAATTGCTGATGGGATAAATATAAAAACTTATTATTAATTTTGAAATATTAGAGCGTGGCTGATACGATCGGTGTTGTCCGATTTGGGTACTGCAAATTTTTATTTTTTTTGTTAATTTTGACTGAAGAATTCCGTAGCTGCCAATTTTAACAATAGTTTTCGCGTGGTCGTCCTCTTTCACCTAGAAACTCACTTAGCGGTTGTCCTAGCACGGACGGTTGATCCAGAGCAGGGCTAAAAATCCTATTAAATCTATTAAGAGGTTTATTATGTTTAGTATGTAGTGAGGTTATACCTTATTATGGTGGTGTTGTGGGAATAATTTTCTCCTTAACATAAGTGATTTTCTCGTTTATAAAACAGTTATAAAGTTTAGATCGCTTCTCTTATAGTTTTTATGATCATACTATCAAATACTATACAATATTAATTTAAAACTACAAAAAAGAAAAATTAATTTTTATTTTTTGTATTATCAAGTTTACGAGTATAATACAATATCCATATTTACATATGTGTATCTTTATCTTATGTAGATATTCGTATAAGTGTATATAAATTGTATTTTAGATATAGTAAATATTTAATTTGAATTACAAAAAAAAAAAAAAGTAAATAAATAAATTTAGTTTTTATTGAAGTGAATTAAGCTTTTAAGCTTATACCTAATTGAGAATACACATATGTATAACTAATTGTTATATTTATGATTTACTCAGTGTTATATATTTGTATTGTCGTCACATATAAGTACGTGCTATACATAGTCATTGTATGATGTGTATGGATAACCAATTGTATTTGTTCTATTCAAAAAGTTGAATTGTGTACGACATAAGTTCAATAAAGTTTGTATAAATGGAATTTTTTGAAGGTGGAATTTGATATATTTTTTGCAACACATGTATTATGTTATGATATAGGTGTACCATAATGGTGATCAAGCATGGCACAATACTGAAATATGCGCAACAAAATATTAAATAAATATCTTAGAGCTTATCTTATACCATAATTATGCGGGCTCTTATTACGGACCACAAAAGATTTTTGAGGAATTAGGATGTCAGTCAGACAGAAACAATTAGGGCGGTAACCGCAGAAAAGTTATTATATAACTACACAATTTAATTGAAAACAGCATTCTTCGATTATTTAGGTTTAAGTTTGTGCGGTATGTTAGTAGTTTGTGTGTGTTACTTGTGGTGAGCTATAAAGGATATCTTCACAGTATTCCTCAGTAGTAAACAATTGGAATATTATTGGAGAATTTCTATCCTCATTCCATCTTTTTTCTATATTTGTCTATCTATAAATAAATGTTTCTAATTCTAAAAACAGTCATTATGATAAATTTATTAAGTAATTACCTATAGGAAAAATAAACTGTTTAACATGTTTAAAGAACTTTGTCGCGCTTGAAACGAAGCTAACAGAGCTCCACTTTGCCCTCTTGATGCACAAATAATTATTCGTTTACGCACAAAAACAAAATTTAAACAAAAATAGCATTAAACATTATATGTACATACAGTTTTGATTTTCTTGTACGTGGTAGCCACAAAATTAGAAACAATGGACGCATCCAGTGAAGTAAGGACTTACTAAAAAAAGAAGTAGGACTAATTTCTAATATCACACTACCCAATGTAAAAACTTAAATTCGCTAGAAAATGACGTAGTTTGTGCCGATTCAATCAAAAATCTTGTTGCAACATTATTTGCTCTCTTTTGTCAGACTAAGAGTTCAATGACCATTTTTTTAATTTTTTTACAACGATTTTGAAATCGGATCTTTTTTTTTAATTCTAGAATTTGCGACTTGATATCCTGCGAGCAAAGTTTTAAAAGCCTGTTACAGCGTTTAAAGAAAGCTAAATAAATTCGAAATTAGCTAAATATTTTGACGATTCATCTTCAATTGATTAAGAAAATATTAGCCAGGGGAAATACTGAGGAAAATTGTTCATAATATATAGTACCTATAAATACCATAAATACTGCACAAAGATCGTGTTACAGATCATGATGCAATTGAACTTAGTGCAGTAACTCAAGAAGTCAACTCTATCAAGTAACTTCGACCAATTTTAAATATAATAAATCTTGTAAATTTGTCATCAATCGAGTAACATCAACGAATCATCTTAAACAATAATCTTGAAAGTATCGAATAATCTCGAAACGAAACAACAAATGTCGTTCGAATTCACAATATATCCATATTCAAAATTATTTGGAGGATATCGGAAAATCTAAAATATCCTAGAAAGTGTCACCTACATAAATTAAAATCCTATGAATGTATAGGTAACACAACGTTACGCAAATCGTGTGAGACTTCAAACTCTAACACGATACAACGATTCCCTTGCCAATTTCAAGGAAGATCGAGAAGCGCGTATAATCTTACAACTCTAAAACGATCTCGATATTTATTCAAATAAAATTTTGAATATTCTGGAAAAACTAAGATAAACATAAAACCATAGAATAATCTTGAAAAATCAAGAAATCACAAAGAATCTCGACTAATCAGAAATATGTCTTGAAAATATAATAATGACAATAAGTTCGAATAACTTTGATGTTAACCTACCCAACGCTATTTAAATCTGGAAATTTAGATATATCCAGAAATCAATAAATCAGAAATTTGATCTCTTAATCTTAATTAATAAATAAATACAAATATATCCAAAATTTTAACTCAGTTCACGGATCTCATTCCCTGCCAAATCAAGCATGCAAAGTAAATAAAACAATAAATAAATGCAATGAAAATGAACCCTTACTTTCTTAAAAATGTATCGATGTGTCATATACATACGTAATTATGACGATTGTGTGTACATCCCACCATCTAAATTTCAATAAATCCATTAAGCCAACCATTAAACTCAAAAACATTTAGCCTTCCAAAATGATTTAACATAATTCCAATTTTTCACATAAATTAACTCATCATTTTGTGTTAAAAATCAAATCTTAACTTAATTTAAACCAACATTTCTAAATTCGCATTTTATTTATCTATTTATTTATTTATTTAGACAATTTATAATTTATAATTTTAATTAAATTAATTAGAAAACAATTTGATTCAGTATGTAATACCCTGTAAAAAAAATTTATTAATCCTACCTAAATAAACCGTTCAAATACACAAAAACACAAAGAGATTAACAACACCTGCATTCAAGTAACAAAATCTTATACATATACTAAAACCACCAACACACATTGACGGTAAATATTTTCTACCATCTTTCATGTGCGTATCAGTAGACCTTATAGTACAAATAAACACCTAAACTATGTATCAATATAATACAGTAAAATATTGTGACAACTGTTACCGATTTTACACCGTCGATAGTATATTAGCAAAATAGTATAATACTATTATGCTATCCGGTGTAAAACAGATGTTTTGATAGTATAATAGCAAAAATAAAATATAATATTTTAATTTGATAGCTATCAAATTTTAATTCCTATTATATTTTATTTTATTTTATTGTAGAAGGAAAATTTGTGACAGTGTATTGTTCATAAATTAGTCTAGAAATATTTATGTGTATTCGGAAATTATATTTTTTCGTTATTTTGTTTTAATTTTCTGTTTTTTATGAATATTTTATGCGGTGTAAAACCGACTATGACAGATAGTAAAATAGTATTATACTATTTTGCTATTATACTATCTACGGTGTAAAGCCAGTATGTATCAACAGCAACGCAAAAAATTCTCTTTTTGTTGTTGTTTGTGCATTATAATACATAAACCAAAAAAATATATTACATTTCCTTAACAGAATCCATGTAAAGAGCGAACAAGCTGCTTTATTGTTGATCCTGCCATATATAAATCAAGTTGTATGCATGTATTAGTGCCCATTTTATACAATAGTAAAATACTTGTGACATCTGTATCAAAACCAACGTAAACATTCTCTTTCTCGTTGTTGTTTGTACTTAATACCAAAAACCAACAAAACCATGCACACTTCCTTCACAGAAACCGTGCAAAGAGAAAACGACACAGCTACACAGTACACAAACATATTTATGGCCCCTTTATATACCAAATTGTACACAAAATAACACATAAGAATACAAATAAGTGTGCGTAAAAATAAAATCTAATACCAAATTTATTACGACTTATTTTATATAAATTAAAATTTATTTCAATACTATCTAAATATTAGACTTTAGTAATTAAAAATTGAAATTTGATTTTATGTACAGTCCACAAAATATCAAATCATGCATTTTTAATTTTTCTATCTACAAAAAATAAAAACATTGACTGACAAATGCATCCCGGTGAATTGCATTTTCCAAAATTACACTTTAGTTTAATTATTTTCACTACACTTGGATTATTATTACACTAAAATTAATTTAATTAGAATTTAATTTAAAATTTAAAATTAATCTGTATATACTTATTTATATAAAGTATATACATAAGAAACAAAAATAAAAGGAAAATAAAATAAAATTAAATTTTTAAAGAGGATAGAAAAAACACGTCTATCTTCTTCGACTTACGAAATGTAATTTAATTTTCTGTAGTAGAGTCAAACTAGTAGTCAGATTTTATTTCAAACATTCTTATTAGAACAATAGTTAGAAATAAAAACGAGTCAGAATGACACTAAAATGTTCCTGTTACAGCTTTAACTCTTTTTACCATTATAATTGGTATTATAATTCTTTTGAATTGTAACTGTAGGCACGCATGTCGCAACCTTAAACCTTTTGTTAAATAATGGGCTGGCTATCATGATAATTTAACATTTATTACTCGAAATTTCAAAAAGGGGAAAAGTTGGATAGAGTAAAGGAAATGGATACAAATACAAAACAAATCCTGTGCTATTGAATGACCAAATTCCACGAGTATACTAGGTGATTTGAAAAGCCAGTAGACCAGAAATGAAAAAAAAACAAGCTTTTAGTTCTGAAAATAACTTTATTCTTCAGTATATTTTCCTCTAAGCACAATACAATTTGAAGAGCGATTTTCCAACTCATTTTCACAGGCATCTTTTAAGATGTGAGAACAGACAAAAAGTCAGAGGGAGCCAGATCTGGAAACACCTTTGTGGCTGGTGCATTATCTTGATAAAAGTTGATATTTTTATGTTTTAAACCGGGTCTTGTCTGACGAAATTTTTCATTCAGTTCAAACAAAAGGTTTGAATAACCATTTAATAAAATTCCTTTTGCGCCACAAAAAACTGAACTCCTTCTTTGCCCATTTTGACCACTTTGGCTCAGTCCACTCTGCAGTTGGTTGTCGCAATTTAGGATCATAGTGGTTTGCTTTTTCATACCTAATTCATTCGTAAAATCGTAACATAATTAACATTCATCATAACGTAACATTCATCATAACTTAGATGGTCATTGCATGTTATTTTTCGGTTAGACCGGTAATATTTCCAACCTGATATATTATTTTCAATCAGCTTTTCCATCGTCTTAAGCAAAAAAATTGAGGTGTGGCCAACACACGACTTTTTTTTACGAACAGAGAATTTTGAGAAATTTTATTTTTTTCTTAATTTTTACCTTCTTTTACTCTAGTAAAATAAAGTATAGTAGTCTCCTGAGTCCGAAAAAGTGGATTTCGAAATGGTGTCTGTCTGTCTGTCTGTCAGCCTGTCAGTCTGTCTGTGTCCTCTCTACAGCCCAGATGGTTTAACCAATCGAACTGAATCTTCCGATTTAAGCTTTTTTGATAAATTGGGAGGTCCCAATGAATTTTACTCCAAATCGGCTAACCGGAAGTGGTCACTCCCTTGGTCCAGAAAATTTATTTTGCAAATATCTTAAAATGTATAAGGTTTACAAAATACTACTTAATACAAAATGTTTCCAAAAATTAAAAACAAATAAAAATAAAAAATTAAAAAAAAAATTATAAAAAAAAATAAAATTTCTCAAAATTCTCTGTTCGTAAAAGAAAGTCGTGTGTTGGCCACACCTCCATTTTTTTTTTAATTTTTAATTTTTATTTGTTTTTAATTTTTGGAAACATTTTGTATTAAGTAGTATTTTGTAAACCTTATACATTTTAAGATATTTGCAAAATAAATTTTCTGGACCAAGGGAGTGGCCACTTCCGGTTAGCCGATTTGGAGTAAAATTCACTGGGACCTCCCAATTTATCAAAAAAGCATAAATCTGAAGTTTCAGTTCGATTGGTTAAACCATCTGGGCTGTAAAGAGGACACAGTCTGACAGACTGACAGACAGACACCATTTCGAAACCCATTTTTTCGTACTCAGGGGACCTCAAAACAAATAAATCTCTAAAAATCTCAAGGTCCAAAATTTTCATGATTACTATACATTATTTTACTAGAGTAAAAGAAAGTAAAAGATGAAAAACTCATAGGTATCGATAAGCAAATGGCTACAAATAGCTTGAGGAGAGACAGCATTCTTTTTTAGACATAGTAAAACATAGTAAACCCGCTTGTTTCATCGTGATTATTTTATTTGTATGTACCAGTCAGTGTAACCTAATTTAACAAACGACTGCACTTGGATAATTACAAATAATCGAAGCAGTGTCAAAGACTAAACCATTTGGACATTTAAATTGTATGGCATTGAATCCTGCATCCGATTTTTGGCAATAATAAAATATGCTACAATTAGACGGATCTCTAATGTAGCCTTCTTGTTGGCATAGTTGTTCGCTCGGATTGCCTTCTTCCGGTACAGTGGTTGGCAGAAGTGTTGTTGTCGTCGTTTTTAGTTTTGTTGTGGTCGTTGGATTTACAGTGGTTGTTGGTTGAGTGGTATTGCTTCCACCTCTCTTTAGTATCTCATTGATTGCTGTTAGCAAGGGGAATTTGCCTCCACCACAAATATTTTTATGATCATCGGTTTCGATTGACCAAATCATAACACCACCGAGTTTCTTATCAACCGCATATTGTGATTTAATTTTAATTGATGTAGCATCATCGTAGCCAATCCATTGATTTCCGTTATATGTGTATGGTGTTTTTTGCTCATCATCCCAAACTTTAGTCCAATCACCAGTTTTTTGTTTATCACAAATCTGAGCACATTTAAAAATAAGCATTAGTTGTTATCCATACGTACACTACATAGGCTATATTTAATACTTACTTCGTTGTATCCCATGAATCCCATTTGTGCTGTGTATGGTCCTGCATTTCCACCGCCGGTAGTTGGTGCACCTAATGCCTGGTTAGAAGAACTCGAAAGTGTAAAAGTACGTCCATATGTTCCCATTCCTAATACAATTTTTTCTGGGTTAGCGCCAGCTTCAATCCAACTGTTTACAATATTATCAATATTCAAAAGTTTTGCATTGTCGGTCGTATCAATCTTGCTAGCATATAGTGGAGCATTTTGTCCCGTTTTTCCATCCCACGAACCATGTAGATCATAAGCCATTACATTGATGATATCTAGATATTTGCTCAATTTTGGCACATCATATGACGTACCATGATATGTTTTAATTGCTGCAACGGCTGCTGTTAATAACCATCGGTTTTGGTCGAAACGTTCACGTAATTCTTGCAATAGCGACACAAAGGCGGCCCGATCAGATGCTATGCCACCGCGCAGACCTGGATATTCCCAATCTAAGTCAAAACCATCATATCCATATTTGGCGACAAAGTTTACAATCGAATCGACCAATGTTTTTCGTAGCGTTGGACTATTGGCCACCAGTGAAAATGTACTCGATCCTTCATTCCAACCACCGATCGCCACTAATACTTTAAGCGCAGGATTTCGAGATCTTAAATTGGCGAATCGTTCGAATGCGCGTAAATCAATCTCGTTCCATGAATCTAAAATTCGGATTGTCCCATCGGTGTTTAGGCCAACAAAGGTGAATATAACGTGGGTGCAAAGATCTGGGTTGATGTCTTCGACATCAAATTTGCCATTGCCCCAACGATAAGTGGCCCAACTTCCGTAATAACAAACAACCTTATCTATATGGAGATAAATGATTTAGCATTATGATGGATGCATTACAAAATCGTAAAAAAATTTACCTGTTGCTGCAATGGTGACAGCAGCAAATGAGCACAAAGTGGTCAAAATTAAAATCGCTTTCATTTTATAAAACCTATAAGCGATTTAATTGTTGTTTTACTGCTTTAAGTTTTCGAACTGAATTGAATGAAGTAATAAATCCTGGTTTTCATATTACATATATACCCGCAATCAAAAGTGACGATGTGTCATGCATTTGTATCGCACTATTTCTCTTATCTTCTGTGTTATAAAAAATAATCAGTTAAAAACTGTAGTTTTAGATATAAAAAATTGTTTGAAAACCTTTATCGGATTTTTTGTGATTGCTTCTTGTCTAGCAAATAAATTTGCAAAATTTTCAAAATATCAGCAAATTTACTCTTGTTGAGAGAGACTATCCCAGCATTTCTCTCTTTGCTAAATTATGAATTGAATGTTTTATTTGGCGCCCAACGCGAAGCATTGAAACAACTCGGCTAAACCTTTCGGTTAGTATTGTTCTTCTGATTACTTATGAGCTCTTATTTTTATTTTTTTTTATTTTAAGTCATTATACGATAACGAGCCACTAGTTAGACAGAACTAGAACTAGAGATAAAGCATGCATTTGTAGTAAACGCAACAAACAACTTCGTGGTAAAGAATGACAAAAAGATAACAAACAAGACAACGTGAAATATTTGTTTTCAAAATGTTTGTGGTTTTTATAGCTAAACAGAACAAAATTTACCGCTAAGTACAGTAAAAACTTAATGCTGACTAACAAAACAGTACTCAAACAAAGGTTCCAAGGTCTGGCATGTGAGCAAATCCAATATTAGTTTCATCATAACCCGAAAATGGGACTAAAGGGATTTCATATGGTTCTAGGATATCTGTAATGCACCTGGCCGCAGCTATTTTAACAACTCTAAACAGGCATCCGTTCTAATGCCTCCGAGTACCAAAACAATACCACCACCACCGAAATTAATTGTTGGAATAACATTACACTACATTACACTTGAAATAGTTACCACCATTTGTGGGCTTCCTTAAGCCAAATCCGGCAGGCCTTCTTCTAACTCTCTTCAGACTTACTGCTAAAGATCACGCCTGATGCAAGTCATGTTTGGCTTCAACTGCTGCAAAAAAATTTCTCAAGATTCTTATTTATAAAAAACGTCAGTAGGAACTTTAGAATAATCTCAAATAAACTCGAAAAAAATCGAAAAGTATAAAATAACCTTTAACTATCTCCAAAACACAAAGTCTCTTGCACTTTACAGGAAATCAATAGAAACCTCAAATAATTTCAAAAATCTCGATAAATCGCTATAAATTCAATGGACGACAAGCTTCTCGGAACGGAACAAATAATATGTGCGGATTCAATACTTAATTAATGAACAATCGTTATTCTATAAATATAATTTACCAATCACCTATACATTTCCCGTTATTTCAAGTCTTAATAACTCAGACCCACTAGGGCACATATAAGAATTCTGCTTCGTGAGGCTAAATTTGATGCGTGTGCCATAACTAACTGGAAGCTTAGGTATGCTTTTAGAATGTTGTTCTAAGCTTTTTGAGGAAACAAAAGGAATGAGCAAGAAGAGCATTTACATGATGGGTGACTTTTGCTAGTTCTTAAGAAAAACTTTTAGGAGGAATATAAAGATTATGACAACATAACATGAAACTGAAAGGTGATTGTAAAATTTACGAATTACATTTTTGCTGGTTTAGTATATATTTTCAAAATTATTCAAAATTTATTTGTATTGTGTTAAGTTCAAAATTTAATGACGATGCGGCAATAATTAGTTTAGCAAGCAACCAATTTCTCATAGTTACAAATACCGGTGTTGGTGTCATAAGCCAAACCACCTGGACATTTAAATTCAACTACTTTAAATCCTTTACCTGTTGATTGACAATAATAATAAATGCCACAATTAGATGGATCTCTAATGTAGCCTTGCACTTGGCACAGTCCTTCGTTTGAACCGGTTTCGCCCGAAGTGGTAGTTGTTGGTACTGTTGTTGCTTTTGTTGTGGTTGTGGCACTTGCCCGTGTAGTAATTTCTTCTTCGCTTTCATTGGAACTGATATCTGCTTCAATCACTAGATCTAAATTCCCTCCATTGTTGCCACCAGCTCTATTTAGAACATTATTGATTGCAGTTAACAATGGGAATTTTCCGTCTCCGCAAACATTTTTATGATCATCGGTTTCGATTGACCAAATCATGGCACCGCCAAGTTTCTTATCAACTGCATATTGTGATTTAATTTCAATCGATTTAACATCATCATAACCAATCCATTGATTTCCATTATATAAATATGGTGTTTTTTGTACATCGTCCCAGACTTTGGTCCAACCACCAGCTTTTTGTTTTTCGCAAATCTAAATGGTATAAAATTACAAATAAATAATCTTAGAATATAATAGAGTACGCCTTTGAATACTTACTTCAATATAACCCAAGAATCCTGCTTGAGATGTGTATGGTCCTGCATTTCCTCCATTTATGGTTAGTGCACCGAGTCCATTGTTGGCCGAGCTTGCAAGTGTAAATGTACGTCCATATGTTCCCATTCCTAAGACAAGTTTTTCTGGTTTAGCACCGGCTGCGATCCAACTATTTATAACATTATCCACATTCAATAGTTTAGCTTCGGCAGTCGTATCTACTTTGCTGGCATAAAGTGGAGCATTTTGGCCAGTTTTGCCATCCCAATCACCATGCAAATCATAAGCCATGATATTGATCATATCGAGGTATTGGCTCAATTTTGGTACATCATATGATGTTGCATGATATGATTTACTTGCTGCAACCGCAGCTGTCAATAACCACCCATTTGAATCAAAACGCTCACGTAACTCTTGCAACAGTGAAACAAAAGCGGCACGATCAGATGCTTTACCACCACGTTGTGCTGGATATTCCCAATCTAAATCGAAACCATCATAACCATATTTGGCCACAATGCTTACAATCGAATTGACGAATGTTTTTCGTAACGTTGGATTGTTGACCACATCTGAATATCTGCTCGAACCTTCGTTCCAACCACCGATCGCAATTAATCGTTTAAGCGCCGGATTACGTGATTTTAAATTGGCGAAACGTTCAAGTGCCTTCAAATCAATTTCATTCCACGAATCTAAAATTCGAATTGTTCCATCGGCGTTCAAGCCCAAGAATGTGAATATAACATGGGTGCAAAGATCTGTGCTAACATCTTCGACATCAAATTTGCCATTGCCCCAGCGATATGTGGCCCAACTGCCATAGTAACAAACGACTTTATCTGTATGCGGAATATTTTTTTGGTTATGAGTTTGTTAATATATAAAATAATTTACCTGTTGCAGCAAATGTCACGGCGGCAAATGAGGCCAAAGTGGCCAAAATTAAAATTCCTTTCATTTTACTGTGTCAAACTGTAGAGTTGAATTGAATACATTTTACAGAAATTCGAACATTTATATACTCAAAAAACAAGGTAATTAAATGGCGTGACGTAGTGAAATATAAATCTATGCATCACACTGTGCTTATCATAAGGGTGCATATAAAAACTTTAATTCGAATAAAAATTTATAAAGTAAATTTGGGAAATTTTTAATCGATTAGCGAATTTATTAGTTCCTTGGTAATTGGTAAAACATAAATATCCATTTTTTGTTGTTGCTGTATAGATTTAGTTGCGATTTTATCAGTTTAATAGTTTTATTTTTGGTTGTAAAAGCACACGCTATTGTTATTTTAAAAACTTGTAATATGATTGTGACACGTGGAACGTTTAGTCATTACTAAGCATGATAGAGTGTCGACTGGAACTCGTTGCTCGATGGCCTAAAAGTGGGACTATGGTTTGAGAGTGGAGATGGCCTCGGCAATCTTGGTATTTGTTTATAATCAATTATTAAACTTCGCTTTCGCATGAAATTAGCCAACCTGTCAATAATTTGACAATAACTCATTTTATAATAATTTGAATGATGTTACAGGATCTATACCTGAGCACGACGTCGGGCTTATGTGAAAATATAGGTCTGTACTTTCGACACAAAATTGCCCAGAACGCATAGAACGTTTCTACTGTGAAGGTCTGATAAATGAAGATGCAAAACAACAATTCTTAAGATCTTGTCAGCGACAGCATTGTAGACAGCGACAGCACACAGCGACAGCACACACCGGTGTGACGAAATGAATACTGTTTGGAAGGTTCTAAAAACCTCGGTGGTCAGTGCTATCCAACAGACTGTAGGAGTACTAAAAAAAACAAATCCAAAAATGACGGCTTTGACGAGCAGTGTCGTCTTGCTGGTGGGCAATAAAATAAAGCGCATAGCACAGGACCGTTTTCTAATCGCACGAAATAACCAAGTGGCTCTTGTTAGGAGGTCAGCTTAGCGAATTTGTACACGGTAAAGGCCTGAGTGGTGGAAGGACGAAGCATCAGCTTGTGAGGAACTTCATCTACAGTAAATGACATGTGTCACTGAAAGATGGTCTCAAAAGGACTTTGAACCAATTCTTAAAATTGGCCTTAAAATTATAAAATTTAAGCTAAAAAGGTAAGATAAGATTTTGTACCATTGGAAATGCATTAGGCACCTGAAGAACACCGCCTATAATATTATTTACACCTAAAAGACTAAATCAACAAATAAGTGGAGAAGGTTAAAGGAATATTTCAGGAATAGAAACTGTGCAAAACATCAAATTGTCAAGACCCATTTTTTACTTTTGAAGACGCACATGTATTAAAGACCATTTGGTATTTTAATCTTGATCGATAAAACCTTTTGATTAAAAATTATTTACCGACATCACAAGTTTTTAGCAATATTTTGTTCTTTTACAACCAAAAATAAAAACCATTAAACGACAAATTTAATAACTGAATTGATAAAATCGCAACTAATTACCAAAGAACTAATAAATTGGCTAAACAATTAAAAATTTCCCAAATTTAATTTATAAATCTTAAATTTTTATTATTTTACGATGAAAATGAAAATTTTTATTCGAATTAAAGTTTTTATATGCACCCTTATGATAAGCATAGTGTGATGCATAGATTTATAATTCACTACGTCACGGCATTTAATTACCTTGTTTTTTGAGTATATAAATGTTCGAATTTCTGTAAAATGTATTCAATTCAACTCTACAGTTTGACACAGTAAAATGAAAGGAATTTTAATATTGGCCACTTTGGCCTCATTTGCCGCCGTGACATTTGCTGCGACAGGTAAATTATTTTATATTTTAACAAACTTATAACCAAAAAAATATTCCGCATACAGATAAAGTCGTTTGTTACTATGGCAGTTGGGCCACATATCGCTGGGGCAATGGCAAATTTGATGTCGAAGATGTTAGCACAGATCTTTGCACCCATGTTATATTCACATTCTTGGGCTTGAACGCCGATGGAACAATTCGAATTTTAGATTCGTGGAATGAAATTGATTTGAAGGCACTTGAACGTTTCGCCAATTTAAAATCACGTAATCCGGCGCTTAAACGATTAATTGCGATCGGTGGTTGGAACGAAGGTTCGAGCAGATATTCAGATGTGGTCAACAATCCAACGTTACGAAAAACATTTGTCAATTCGATTGTAAGCATTGTGGCCAAATATGGTTATGATGGTTTCGATTTAGATTGGGAATATCCAGCACAACGTGGTGGTAAAGCATCTGATCGTGCCGCTTTTGTTTCACTGTTGCAAGAGTTACGTGAGCGTTTTGATTCAAATGGGTGGTTATTGACAGCCGCGGTTGCAGCAAGTAAATCATATCATGCAACATCATATGATGTACCAAAATTGAGCCAATACCTCGATATGATCAATATCATGGCTTATGATTTGCATGGTGATTGGGATGGCAAAACTGGCCAAAATGCTCCACTTTATGCCAGCAAAGTAGATACGACTGCCGAAGCTAAACTATTGAATGTGGATAATGTTATAAATAGTTGGATCGCAGCCGGTGCTAAACCAGAAAAACTTGTCTTAGGAATGGGAACATATGGACGTACATTTACACTTGCAAGCTCGGCCAACAATGGACTCGGTGCACTAACCATAAATGGAGGAAATGCAGGACCATACACATCTCAAGCAGGATTCTTGGGTTATATTGAAGTAAGTATTCAAAGGCGTACTCTATTATATTCTAAGATTATTTATTTGTAATTTTATACCATTTAGATTTGCGAAAAACAAAAAGCTGGTGGTTGGACCAAAGTCTGGGACGATGTACAAAAAACACCATATTTATATAATGGAAATCAATGGATTGGTTATGATGATGTTAAATCGATTGAAATTAAATCACAATATGCAGTTGATAAGAAACTTGGCGGTGCCATGATTTGGTCAATCGAAACCGATGATCATAAAAATGTTTGCGGAGACGGAAAATTCCCATTGTTAACTGCAATCAATAATGTTCTAAATAGAGCTGGTGGCAACAATGGAGGGAATTTAGATCTAGTGATTGAAGAAGATATCAGTTCCAATGAAAGCGAAGAAGAAATTACTACACGGGCAAGTGCCACAACCACTACAAAAGCAACAACAGCACCAACAACTACCACTTTGGGCGAAACTGGTTCAAACGAAGGACTGTGCCAAGTGCAAGGCTACATTAGAGATCCATCTAATTGTGGCATTTATTATTATTGTCAATCAACAGGTAAAGGATTTAAAGTAGTTGAATTTAAATGTCCAGGTGGTTTGGCTTATGACACCAACACTGGTATTTGTAACTATGAGAAATTGGTTGCTTGCTAAACTACTTTTTACCGCATCCTCATTAAATTTTGAACTTAACACAATACAAACAAATTTTGAATAATTCTGAAAATATATAACAAAGCAAACTTTAATTCGTAATCGTTTCTTAATTGGTAAAGTCTACTCGATCCTCAACAGTCAACACACTGCGGTCTATCAAAACGAGTTTAGGTAAATTTTACTCTTTATGTGGATCCATCATCGCAAGACCTTATTCGCAATATTCCATGGACATAATGTCCTGATATAAAGGCTCTTCTTGCTCGTCACTCACAGCTCAGAAACTTTCCGGAAAGAAGTTTCAATATGAAAACATTCTTAACAAACTAAGTGGAATCCGTGATGCTCCAACCGTCAATACATTTTGTAAAGACAGAGTGATGATTTATCAAGGTTTATTTTGTTTTCGATAGATATCGCATTCTCTACTTTTCTAACCGACAATTGACGATTGGAAAACTGCAAAATGCGATATTTATCGCAAATAAAACAAGTCCTAGTTTATGAAACATACGGAGAGTGAAACTATCTGAATTAAATTAAACCCTAAGCTCTGCACGCAAAATCATGACAGTCCAATCGTCAATAGTGAATCGTAGTATAGCTACAGTAGCATAGCAGCATCTCCTAAAGGAAATTAGCTTTAGTCCCAAGCTTAAAATTTGTATTTTTACTAAATTATAAATTTAGTACTAATATTTGACTATAGATCGTGTTTAGCACAAATTTAGTACCATAACTTCATCCACGTTTACATGAAACTTTTCTAGATGTCGTTAGTCTAGATTACCATCATGCCAAGGTAAAGATAATTCACACTAGCGACAATTGCGGTACTAAAATGAACAAATATCATGATCTATAGAATTCAAAATTTAGCACTGGAATTAAATGAAAAGTAAAATTCACGAAGAATCGTAAAATTTTTTAGAACAACTGTTCCTGGAGATGCCCAACTGGGTAAAAATTCGTCGAGTAGAGACAGATGCATTTTCATTTATGCCTCTACAGTGGCTTGATTGCGCTGTTCTAATATTAAAATACTGATGATGTTGTCCGAAAGATGTTGTCACATCGTAAGTAAAGCTCCATAAAATTCTCCATAACATAAAAAAAACATAAAACGTGTCGGTTGCTAAACACTATAGTAATCGTTGCACAGTTAATTTCAAATATGTTCGATTTTTTGTAAACTGTTTTATCCCGTACATGGCTCTTTACAATAAATTTATAAAGTTAAAGTTAAATGCCTGAGCTTAAATTTGTCTAAACTTAATGCTTTGTGCTTCAGATCCATTTTTAACTAAATTTTCGACTTTTCATATAAAGACCACTATACGGTCAAAGACTCCTCTCGATCTTTTCAATTTAAAGTGCGTTGTATTATTAGCGCTTATGTGGAGCAGGTAGTTAGCCCAGCGATCGAGCCGTTTAGTCGTTTAGTCGCCTTCTAAGATAAGAAATGAATATTATATAAGGCTGTCACTCAGTATAAACATATTAAAATTTGGCATATCCGTCTTGACAAATCTTTTAATTAAAAAATATTTGTTTTCGAGTTTCAACGTCAGTTAGAGCTCATTGCCCAAGTGGCGAATGAAATAAGAAGATCGATCCCACATTTTCAATTAAATGAAAGGCTCAATTTTCATTGGTAAGTAAAATAATTCTAGTATATTTAACGGTAGCACCAAATTGGAAAAGTTCGTAATAAATTTACAGTATAACAGCCGGTAGGTAGCATTATGGTATAATTCCAAGGCATAATTTATTTCTGTTGAAGTAATCACAAATCACTATACAGGTCAGAACTTTATCATATGTATGTGCGTAGCAACTTGGGATAAGATAAGATAAACACATTGGCAAAAGAAATTTATATTTTTTGTATGATGCTTTGCTATTTCCTCTGACCCATTGCAATTCCCCTGAAATACTACTTGCTTTTGATGGAATTGCAGCTAATACACCACGGTGTCCCTGAACAAGTTTAAATGGGCCAAAAACCACTCTCGATTTCCCTTCGGCCATTACAATTTTCACCTTCGAGAAGTTCAAAAACGCAAAAATCAGCCAAATCCCCGGAGCCGTTTTCAAAAAAACACAATTTTAAGGTTTTTTGCGCCAAAAATGAGAAAATTCGAAAAAAATTTTTTTTTGGAATTTTCAATTTTTCTCCATATGGCTCTTTTTTGCAAGAATGCGAACAAAAACTTCTAGGAATACAAAAAAAGCACTCAGCTTGAACTAAATTTCAATAAAAATCAAGTTTTTTTTCGTGAACGATATTGGAATGAATGTCTTGAATTGTTTGTAAAACGCCATCTACTGGAATACTAATAAGTGTTTGCCTTTTGGAAATATTAAAAAATCATATGATAAGCTTGTAAATCGATGAAACTTCATTATGAAATTTATTACAAAAATGGCCATTGAATAGAAAAATATATCGATGGTGAGGAAAGACTTATATCGAAATCAAATGACGGAATTTATTTGAAGTTTTTTTTGTTTGAATTACCCAAAAATTGGAAAAAAATCATTCTTTAAACATGACGGAAACTATATTCCCGTACAGCTTTCAGTAGTTTAGTATTATAATCTGGATGTGTGCGATTTACTTTGTAATTCACCCATGTATTTTTGAAGTTGTGATGAACGGACTCCATCGCTGGTTCGCTATAGTAACCGAGTCCACAGTTCATTTTGCGGCAAAAATATGGCACGTGAAAAAAAACGGCATGAACTTTCGGAGTGGTTGAGATTCCCAGGTCTAGATAACTTGTTTTGAATTGCGAAACATATACCTAAAATTTTTCGGCAAGAAAAGTTGAAAAATACGTAAAATATAAGTCACTAAAACATTTGACATACTTCAAACAATGGATGATACATTTTGCCGGAAGAATATCTATTCTGTTTAACAAAGTTTTGCAGGCATTTCCAGTAAAAGCGGAAGCCCCATGTACGAAATCTTTGGACACATTGCAGTACTTAGCCCATTTTTCGGCATCGTGTTGGAATTCTTTCAGCATGTGGTTATACAGGGTGTTTACAACTCCCAACATCAGATGAAGTTCAGGTGGGGGGATTGTGTCTGGGTTTAATGTAAATATAGGCTTGTGGATGTTACTGTGAAAATTCTTGGAATTAGTTTTTTTACTGCCGGTATTTTTGAAGGCCTCTGAATTTTCATGGCAGGTACCGATGGTTCTGTAATTTCCGCACATATTTAAATTTTCTTTCGATGCTGCACAACACGTACACGGAAAATGGCAAGAATGCACCATAACACCAGTCATGATATTGGCTAGATTCAGATCCGTAGCAATGATTGTGTTAATGCATTGCAAATTCAGACAAGACCAGAGAGTACGAACATTCATTAGTTTTCTTGCGTATCAGAAATAATTCCAAGAATGATCAATTTCCTCACACCCGAATCCACCCGATATTTCCTGGCTTGTACTCCATCTTGATATTATACTGTCTCGCTTTCTTGGTATCCGAATTACCATTACTTCATCAAATTTGAATTGAATACATAAAGAAATTTTCAAAAATCCGCCGCCAGCGTCAAGACCGAATTTCAAATCCACTTCCTGCAATGCTCTTTTTTCTTTAATATAGTCAACCAATCCTGGCACATCATTGCAATACACAAAACATTCAGATCTTTTTATCGCCCGGGAATTTTTGGTATTCACCACTTTGCAAAATCGAGACTCGATGTCTCTTGACGATGTCAATTGTTCCTTTTCTTTTAACGATAAATTATTTTTAATTAGGTCGGTCAGAGTTAAAACGCATTTTGAAGAAGTGCAGAAATTCTTGGTATCCAGTTCTCCTCCGCATTTTTTACATTTCCTATGAACCACTTTATTTTTCATCATTTTCCCGAGAATCATGTTCCGTGGTTGAGCTCGCACAAGTTTACACAAATTGCACTCACAAAGTATGTTATCCTGTGATCTGGTTGCACATGGAAGTGCCGGGAAATCAGAATAGTCCGGCAAAGACAACGTGGGTTGATCTCCGAAACCTTGTTTAATGGATTTGTAAAGAACGATTTTGCAAGTACTACAAACAGCGGATGGATATCGACTATCGTCAACATTAATATTTACCACATTTTTTATTCTACTCTTCAATATGCCTACAATATTCCACATCTTGTCCTTTTTCTTTAAACAGAACAAACAGATTACGGATCGGTTCTCCTCATGAGTTCGTGCATGGCCTTTTGACTTTCGCGGCATTTTGAATTTTTTCACACAAGCAACAAATTAATGTACACCACACAAAGAATATAGCTCGGACGACACTCCGTACCTGAACTTTATTAGTAAACGATTCGCAGCTAATGTTTTATTTTGAAATTGACTGGTCGACTACTGCCTGACACCCCCTCTAGGTTCCTGTGTATTTTTGAAACAATGATTTGAAAATACGCGCTTTACGCACACAGACGCACCTTTATGTGTGATCAAGCAAGTTTTTTTTTTAAAACGGCTCGTGGGATTTGGCTGATTTTTGCGTTTTTGAACTTCTCGAAGGTGAAACTTTCAATGACCGAAGGGAAATTGAGAGTGGTTTTTTGGACCATTTAAACTTGGTTCAGGGACACCGTGACACGTCAGGATAAACGAGGAATTTCAAAGCAAACAAACTGATGTCCACTTGTTATAATTGAAGAATATACTGAAACCAAATATTAACTTAGCACTCCTTAAAATTTGGTTAGTTAATATCCGTCAAGTTGCTAACATTTTTCGAGGAAACATATCTCTCACAAATTGCAAAACTTCGCACGTGCACCTTGCAAAGAAAAAAATTAAATTCACCAGATACAAATATAATGATTGCAAATTAAAAATGATAAGTGCAAAGTGCAAAGCGATAGGTATTTTTAGGGATCAGGTTATTGAAAGGATTTGGACATTATTACTTGGGCAACCCACTGCTTGCCCACTACCAATCGATTTTACCTCGAGGGCGTTAAAAATAAAATTTCATATCTATACAACTTACCATCAGGCAAAACTACTCTAGGACAACAATAGACCTGTAATGAATCGCCGGAATTGATCATTTGTGTTGATCAGTGAATAAAAGCAGAAGCGGTTCCACTCGACTTTCCAAGCTTACTCTAGAATGGAGAAACGAAGCAAATATACTCACTCGCGCCTCTTCACCAAATCCTTTTGTTTCCGATGAAAAGGAAGTTCATAAACTGTTTCTTGGTTGGCCCCTCAAGTGGTAAAAAACTATTTTCAAAGTTCATTGATGAAGTTGACAAACTCGCCCAAAATTAAAAGCACTCACTAATAATGTTAAACGATTAGGGCGGAAGTTTCACGAATAGGGAGTACAACTGAAGTTATGTTTAAGCCAGAACATGAAGTTGTTTACTTTTTGTAGACTAATTTCTAACGAAAATCATACTCCCTACCAGTAATGATAGTCCTCCTACAATTTCTCGCTTCTTCACATGCTTAAACCATTTTTTTTACAAACACGGTCTAATTAGTTAATTTGATCAAGACAACAAAAAATGTGTATTACTTAAGTATTAAACAACCGACAACCGACAAGCATGTTTAAACCTGTGTTAGTCTAAATAAACAAAATAATCAACGAACTACTGTCGTCTGACGCATGCAACAGTTATAGAAATTATGTAATTTTGTTTTATTAACACATTTAATAACAAAATTGCCATTGTGGGGTGAAAAATTGATCACACTCTCCCGGTTAACAGACTATAAATATTATGGTATATGACACCGCGTTGACTTAAACTTCAATTCCCAATGTATTGAATGTGTGTTGTTTTATCATTCATGCAGATGCACGTTGCCACTTATCTAACAAAATTTAATTGAAATTTTTGATAATTTCTATATCGTTTACGTGGTTATAATGATCGTCTAATATTCTAATCAATATGACAATAATGTACTTACATTTAAATACAAATTTTTACAGCTAAAAGTGTTAGCAAAAATAAAATAAGACACCGCCAAAGTAACACCGGAGTGGCACCAAAACCATTTAGCTGCACTTCCAATGAGTAAATTGATTAACATATTGATAATCGAATTGTGTGTTACATAACAATCAACATTCTACAATAGTCTGAGTGGTCTGATGGGATTTCAGATATAAGATTGGTGATCGGTGATTTTAATGCTAGAGTTGACAAAAACTAGACCAACCGCTTTCAAGAAAATGTAAAGGGTTATACTCCTGATATTAAATTACGGCCGATTAAGATAATAACATGGGTTATTTTGTGATCGCACATGATCTCATATCGTATCTTAAACTGTTGGAGTGAGAACATTTTTTATATCTGCGCTATGCTTTTATTATTGTCATGAAGTTTATGCTTAACCTAAAAAATATAATCTTTGATTTTGTAACGTGTACAGTCGTGTTTTATTCTAATTGTATTCTCTCCGAACAGATTATATCCCAACAGGTTATGGGCCCAGAGAAACACGTTTTAATATATAATTAGTTAAGCAGACATTTTTTTAAACCATGGCAAACAATTATATTACTTCAATAGAAAAATTGAAAGGCAGAGAAAATTATAACACGTGGCAATTCGCAGTCAAAACGTACTTGGAACATGAGGACCTATGGCAGTACGTCCTGAAAGTAGATGATACTAAAGTACAAAATGATGTTTTAGCAAAATCAAAAATTATTTTGCTTGTTGACCCGGTGAACTAAGTTCATATTACTGAAGCAAAAAATGCAAAAGAAGTTTGGGATAAACTTAAACAAACGTGATTTAATTACAACAAAATTGGAAAAATGTGATATCGATCAATACTATATGTTAACAAAATTATAATAACCGCTCATAAACTCACAAGTATTGGATTTGTGGTTTCCAATGAATGGATTGGCACATTTTTATTGGCAGGATTTTTGGACGAGTATAGACCGATGATAATGGGGCTTGAAAGCTCTGGTATCTCTATTACTGGTGATTCGATCAAAACCAAATTGCTGCAAGATGTGAAAGTTGAAAAAAAGAATTCTTATGACGCCGCTTTATATGGAAAATTCAATAAAAATACGAATTCAAAAAACCGAAACAATACCTCAAAGGGTCCGAGATGTTACGGTTGTAATAATTTTGGACATACCATATATCCAAAAACTGTCCCAACAAGAAGGATAATAAAACTCAACATGAGTCGAACCATCAGTATAATAAATCGTCATCTAGCCAAAACAAGAAAAATTTAACCTCACTTTTTGCTAGTCTAAAATTTGGATCAATAGTTGAAGCAGATGAATGGTACATTGATTCCGGTGCCTCATCACACATGACAGTACATGGTGAATGGTTGCAGAACAAGAAAGTTTCTCCAAAAAGTGAAATTATTATAGCGAATAATGATCGTATTCAGATAGCCGCTATAGGTGATGTACAATTTAATATATTTTCGGAAAACACTAATGATGTGGAACCTGTTTATGTTAAAAACGTTCTACATGTTCCAAATTTATCGACGAATTTACTTTCTGTGAGCCAGATGTGTTCTAATGGCAAAAGAGTAGTGTTTGATGTAGACGGTTGTAAAATTTATAATGAAGACAGTGTGTTGGTCGTGACTGCTAAACTAGAGGATAATATGTATAAACTAAATCGTACTCCGGATCAACTTGAAAAAAAAAATAAGTGTATGACAGCTAATAATGTTTATAATGAATGGATGTTATGGCATCGCCGTTTAGGCCATATGAATTTTGATTACATGAGACAATTGCAGAACATTTCCCTTCCATTCTGTGATAAACAACTATCTGTTTATACTAAAAAGCCATGTGTAGTATCAGAGCCTTCTAGAGTATAGAGCCATAATCTTAATGACGTATTTTTTAGAAGCTTTTTTAGTGGTATAACTTTTCACTGATTTCCATAGGAATCCATAGTAAAAATGGTGTTTTTTAGCTTCAAGATTTTCAATGAAAAAAGCAAAAATATTATAAAATGTTTATATAAATGTTTTCTACATATCTTTAAGAACAATATACAAGAAGGCCCTATTGGTATTAAGTAAATATTAATTGCATAAATATTAAAATTAAATTATTTCAAAAATATAATTTTTCGAGCTTTCATTTTGAAAAATACATCAAAGTTGGCTCTGACAAATTAAAATAATACTTGCTAAACTTATCTTTAGTTTTACTAGTGTACGTAAGATGTCTAAAATGTTTGCAGAAAAATACGAAAAAAAATTATTTAATCGCAAAATTATCATACGTTCTTATTTATTTTGTGAATTTGTTTTGCTTTTCCTACAATTTTTGAACTTGAAATTTCCCCAGGTGGTAATTTTTGGTACGATTTTTCCAAATTTTTACGGTCATCACTGCCATCTATGTAATGTATATTGACTTAATGACCAAACGAATCGTAGTAAGCTTTTATTTTAATTTGACCAGAATGCTCTTGTTATGATTTTTTTTTAATATTTTGGTTTAAATAAATCAATTAATACAAGAAAATGAAAACGATTTACTTAAACGATATTCATATATGTTGAAATTCAAACATTTATGAAATTATTTCAGAAATCATAATTAAGAATTTGTAACGTTTTCATTTAAAAATTTGTCTTAGGAAAAAAAGTGATTTCCCATATGTTTTGTGTGTTTTACTATGAAAAGTTTGGTTTTTTCCTCGTTTCTAATTCCCTTATAAAAGCTCAGATTTTTTGATTATGGCTCTATAAAATACAGGGTGCTCTGGTAGTATGTTTAAAGGGTAAACAAGCTAAACAACCTTTTAAAAATATAGGAACTCGTGCAACAAAAGTGCTACAAATTGTACACTCCGATGTTTGTGGCCCGATGGAGATAGATTCTCTACCAGAAAAACTTTTGTTTATTTTTTAAAATGAAAGAATGAAGTAAAAGAATCATTTTTGTATTTTAAGAATGCCGTTGAAAACGAAACAGTACAACGAATACAAATTCTACGAACTGATGGTGACACTGAATATCAACCACTTGATAAATTAAATTACTGCGTGAATCTGGTATTCAACATCAAATAACCGTGCCATATACTCCTGAACAAAATGGCGTAGCTGAACGACAAAACAGATTTATTGTGGAAAGTGCTCGTTGTTTGATGCAAAGTTACAGAAACAGTTTTGGGCTGAAGCGGTTTCAACAGCTGTGTTTATCATGAATAGATCACCAACCAAGGCATTATCCGATAAATTAGTTCCTGAAGAAGTTTGGTCTAATAAAAAAACCAGATATGAAATTTCTAAGAATTTTTGGTTGCAAAGCTATGGCTCATGTACCCAGTCAAAAACGTAAGAAATGGGATGCCATGTGCCTGACACACAGAAAATAATTCTTAGCCAAAATGTTGTTTTTATTGAGACTGATAATGACATTTTAACTCTCAATGGATGTAACGATGAAGCTGATCTCGATGCTAAAAAAGAATCAGAAATGGAATTCTTTATAAGACCTGAAGAAAATACGGTGCAAGTGGGAGTTAATGAACTTAAAGATGACAATTCTCAGATTTGTTTGAATGAGAATCTGAGTCAGATTATCAATGAAGATGATTGTTGTGAACCGTCTCAAGCTGAAAGTGATTTCTATGGTTTTTCAGATGAAGAAGAACAGAATATAAATGTCCAAATGTCGTAAAGAATTCAAAACAACGACATTCATCAAGAAAAACTGAGCTACCAAAGAAATTTGATAATTTTGTTATGAAGGCAAATACAAGTGAATTATCTGATCCTTTGACTGTACACGAAGCATTAAGTCGATCAGACGAAAAATTCTGGAGAGAAGCCATGAAAAGTGAATATGACTCTCTAATCGAAAATGAAACATGGACATTAGTGAATCTACCTTCAGATCGAAAAGCAATTGATTGCAAGTGGGTTTTTAAAACCAAAATTGACGCTTCTGGTAAACTACGTTACAAAGCACGGCTTGTAATCAAAGGATGTGCTCAAACAAAAGGGATAGATTACAGTGAAACATATTCACCAGTGGTTCGATATACATCCATACGTTATCTAATGGAATTGGCTTCTAAATTCGATCTTGACATTGATCACATGGATGCAGTCACCGCATTTTTACAAGGAGATTTAAATGAAGATATTTACATGTTACAACCCGTTGGCTATGGTAATGGCACAAAAGTTTGTAAATTAAAAAAGGCTCTTTACGGATTGAAGCAAGCCAGCAGAGTATTGAATATTAAATTGGACAAAGTTTTAACCAATATCGGATTTAAACGATCAAAAGTAGATCCATGTATTTATTATAATATAGAAAAATCAGAAATGATATTTTTAGCAGTTTAAGTGGATGATATGCTGCTATTTAGTAATTGTGCCGAAATTAAAGATAAAGTTAAAATGGAACTTAATAATCATTTCAAGATGAAAGATTTCGGTGAAGCTAAATCCTGTTTAGGAATAAATATCACACGTGATCTAAATTTGTGAAAAGCATAAAATTTGGATAGATCAAGAAAAATACATTAATGTAGTTTTAATCAGATTCAACATGTCCAAGTGTAATCCTGTATCTACTCCTTGTGATATAAATTTGAAACTGTCGAAAGAAATGTGTCCGAAAAACACAAGTGAAATCAATGAAATGGAGTGTGTGCCATATTAACAAGCTGTTGGGAGTATTTTGTATGCTGCTCAAGGTACCAGATCTGATATTGCTTATGCAGTTAGTATAGTGAGCCGTTTTAACAATAATCCTGGTAGACCACATTGGAATGCTGTTAAGAGAATTCTCAAAATATGGAAATTCAGATCTCATGGGATATTGTGATGCTGATTGGGCTGGTGACATTGATGAAAGGCGGTCAGTTGCTGCAACACAAGAAGCTATGTGGCTTAAAAATTTTGAAAATGAATTTCAATTTGGTAAACCCAAATAGGTGAAGATTCTATGTGACAATAAAAGTAACTAATGGTTATCATGCACGGGCAGAGGCATCATACGTACGAAAATGTGTTGAAGATCAGAAAATAAAAATTGCATCAATCTCAACGGACCAGATGGTTGCAGATATATTAACCAAAGGATTATGTAAGGACAAACATACATCCTGCTGTAGTGGACTTGGTTTACTGAATTGAATATATGTTCTAGTGGGAGTGTTGGAGTGAGAACATTTTTTATATCCGTGTAAAAGAGATAGTTATGTTATGTATATATATCTGCGCTGTGCTTTTATTATTGTCATGAAGTTTATGCTTAACCTAAAAAATATAATCTTTGATTTTGTAACGTGTACAGTCGTGTTTTATTCTAATCGTATTCTCTCCGAACTGATTATATCCCAACATAAACATTCTTTCAACACAAGAAGATCCATTTAGAAACGCTCGGCTACCATGTTCATATGCAGTGTCCATCATTTGGTCATCCACGACGTTCGTTTTTTTACAGTTCGGGGATTACAGGAGAGCGCTTAAAACGTATAAACAGTAAAGGTCTGAAAATATGTCACCAACATCTTATTAGCTGTAGGTAAAACCAAATGACATTACTGTGTCGAGCAACAAAATGTAGCCCCAAGAAGCGCAATATATGTATAGACGGAAATTTCTGGAATACCATGATCTGTGTACACATCTCTATGGGGTCCAACAATTACCTCTATAGAAACAGTATATTTCATTATGATGTATTTCTAATATTCAGTATTATATCGTGTATTGAAGACAGTTGTATCAATAATGGAATGCGAATTGTGTTTGATATATACGCTGAGTGTTAAATCTTATTTACATATAAATGTTATCTTATTAGAACTCCACTTAAATTAATGTCTTATTGATTTTAGAGTGTTTTAATTGCATCAATAAACTGTTACTTTATCTATGTTATCTATTCACTGAAATGTTTATTAGTATAAAGATTACGGGTTATAAACAAAATCTAGATTTGGTTTCGTTTATTTGTAAATAAGTTAGAATCTGAATGCGAACCAGCAGCAGCTGGTATATTTTGTATTTCGAGATCGAGATGCGATATCAATCGCTGAAAGATATAATCACTTCCCTGCATAATTACATTTCATTTATTATTTGATTCATCAAACTATAAAATGGTTAATTATCGAGATAAAGCTTTAAACACGTATTTAAAAATGTTTAAATAAAGCACTGTCGGAAACACTTTAATAGATAACAAAACTAACGTGTGATTTTATTTTATATCTGATTTAGTGTGATTTTAAAATTGAATTATTAAGTGAATTAAATTAAATACTATTCTACTTTTATCGGTTTTTAGTAAAAATATTAAATCAACGTGATTAAGTTTTGTCTTCATACAGAATTTGAATAAGAGTTGTACAATTTGTATATAGTATAGTGGTGATTTTATGTACTACGATAATAATATTGTGACGAGTATTATATTATTTAGAAATAAATTTTCAGACACAATTTGTTAAAATGGGTGAAAAATAAAGTGAACATGGTTGAATTGAATGTGGGAACTGCTCGACGCGCGAAACAACCAAACTCCCTCAGGTTTAAATTATTTAAAAATAAAATTGATTTTTTTCAGCCTTAAGACTAGTACAGTAATTAGAAGAAAATCAAAAGTAAAACCGTTGTTGTAGACTTCGCAGTGCTAGCCGTAGATCCCTAACATGAATTTTGGTTGCAAAATGACTTAATGTGTTAAAAAATACCGGAATGTGATTTAAGAGAGACGAACTGGAAACTGATGTCGAACGAAGTTGAAAGGCAAAGATGGATCATTAGCTGTGTCTAATGTAATTCTAGGAATAAAATGTATTGTCCCTGAATGTGATCCGGTAATTATTCCTACTTTTAAGCAGTTGGTGGCATAATCCATTTTTTATTGCAAGATTTCACAGCAACTTAATTATACAACCCTTTTTTAATTTAAGGCAATAAAATCCTGGGTCTCGGTAATCCTGATGGATTTATTGTGTTAAGATATTCCACTGTAAAATTAACTTGCATGTTTTTATCATCAGAGCCGTCATCGGCCTTAACTGAATCGATTGCACAACAACATATTTTATTTGAAATAAGTTTTTGAAGAACATTATCATTTTTATTAATCGAATATGCCCAAATCATTTGCAGTAAATGATGAACCAAAAATATCTGTAATAGGATCATCGGAAATATAACCTTGAAGGTATTGGAATAGAGTATTGTGATTTTTTAGTGTGTTAGTGAGGTATCAAAATTCTTCCCATCACCAACGTTTAAAAGCCAACTGCTAAAATGTGGATCAGTTATTGCTCTCATGTTTGTACTTAAGCTTAATACTTTAAAGTGATGCCACAAATGGGACTTTTTAATAGTCACATTTATAATTGACGCACGATTTCCTCTTCTAACAACAGGTAACACTTGCCGAAAATCTCCTCATAAGACCATTAACTTTCCACCTAATGGTAAATCATTTTTCATTAAATCGCGAAATATTAAGCCCACAATTTCAAGTGCTATGCCTGAAGCCATTGGAGCTTCATCCCAAATTACGCAATCAACAGATACTAAAAAGTCACGTTTTTTGCGAGTAAGTTGTGGAAATTTCACGGCATCCGTATTGAAAGGCAATGAAAATGCAGAGTAACATGTCATTCCTTTGGGTAAAAGAGTTGCTGCTATTCCTGTCTATACAACACATAATACATTTTTATTTTCTGCATCGATTTTTTGAATTAACGCTCGGTATAAAAATGTTTTTCCACTTCCACCAGGTCCATCTAAATAAAAACACTTTTGAGAAATTCGATTATGTAAGGATGAAAATATCATTGATGCTACGACATTCTGATCATTGTTGAGTAATACCCACAGATTAGGTTCAGTTGTTGTTATAATAGGAGCAAAATTTATGTTTTGATTTAAGATTTCTGTTGCATTAGGAAGTGGTAAAAGTAAGAATAAATCAAATCCTGCTTGCTCACACTGCTCTTTTGCAAAGCTTCATTTTCAGTCATATACCTTGATTAATAAAGTCTTCCAGCCTTCCAGATTGTTCTTAAAATCATTAAAATTTGAATAGGATCTGATGGATTGTTGTCGTTGCTCGCAACGATTATGCCACTCAACGCTATCATTAATTAGGCCTCGTGCCTTAGCTGCTTCTTTAAACGTTGGGAATACACAATTATTCAAAGTTTTTAAAGTATCGAAAGATGTAGCCTCAGAGCCCTTCAGTTTAAGAAGTAGTAGCCGTAAATGATACAACTCAACATTTTTTGGAGAAACTGAAATGATTCTACCAATAGCTTTCTCCCCAAAGTGTGAATTTGGAGAGCGTTTTTGCCATTTATTGTTTTTATATACATAATGCATCGGAATGTCCTGATACAATATGTTATGAGCGAAAAGGTCTGTAGAATTTAATTCAAAAAATGCGGTTAAAGTTGTGACCCTAACATACTCTCTTCTTAAAGCATTTTCAATATTATAATCGGTGAAAAATATTGATTGACCATCTTGTGAATGAACAGATAGTGTAACAACATTATGTGATTGGTCATGAATTGGAAGCTCCTGGATATGCCAAGCAGCTTCCTGCGAACTAATATATCGACAATTCAGGTATTGATTTATTTCATCATAATCTATAACATTGCTTGTATTGTTAGCAGAATCATTGTTATGTATTTGAGTTTATACTTTATTGCTTTGACTGTTGAAGCAAAGTTCAACGTTTATATGAGCGTTATGTTTAAGACTCAGGAAAGGATTATAAAGAACAACAAACCGGTTATCAATTACAATGTTCGATCGTGATCTGGGTTGATTTTCTAAATTAGTAAGAGGACGTCGCCTATATTTTGAATAATTATCTACGGAAATGTCAGTCTCACTGCAGTAACTTATTTCATAAAGTCGTGGTTATTCATTCTGATTTGGAATTTCAGCGCAAATTTTGTTGTCAATGTCATCGGATGTTCTAAATTTATCCTCATTTTTAAGCGTGAATAGACAAATGTGCGTGTGGTAATCCACGTTTTTGATGTTAAATTGTATAAACGTACGAAACAACGGTTCCAAATATCTGCTTTTTAACAATATCATCTAAAAATACTTTTAGCTTTAAATTAAAAACTCGTGTAACTATATCCGGGCGGTCTGGAGGATTTTGAAAAGTTTTAAGTTCTTCTTTAATTTTTGTCCACGATGGATTACACGTGAATGTAATAAATAAATCAGGACGACCAAATTTGCGAACCATTGCCATATTATCTTGATATAATTTTGCCATAAACCGTGGCCCGCCAGTAAATGAAGAGGGTAGTATATACAAATTACCTACACTAACATTTCTATTTTGAGCTAAGTTATTGACATAATCTAAAAGACCTTGATAAGATTCCACACGAAGAGATCGCTGATTGGTTCGTATAAAATTTAATCTATTATAGTTTCAACTCTAGCGTAGCAATAAACTACAATAAGTATTACTGAAATAGTTTCCTGCCATAATGCAAAGGATTAAAAACGTTGAAACGGACTGCAATTTTATGGGAATAATTTTGTTTCGAATTGTAGTGGCATTTTCCGAAGAATAATTCATATTAGTTGTCCAGCCATATTGTCCATTAGGAAAAAAAGTGGAAAGATCATTGGATCAAGGTGTTTGGATAATCGATTAATTCTTTTTATGGTTCTAGAGTCAGCTGGATGTACATCAAAGTCGAGTGTAGCTGGTATATTACCATCGCGACCTGAAACAAAAATCAATGCAACATCATCAGAATTCGTCGGGGAATTGTAAACACGTTGATCATCGTGTAAATTTCGAGTAAAAATTAGTGATACGTTATTTATAGGACGAGCATTTAGTGTAGCATCCTCAACTTCATTTTGATAAACATCTCTAAGTTTCTTGTAAGATATAGCATAAGAAGAATTTTCAAGAACGGATTGTCATTATTTCACGATTGCAAGATGCATTAGCTGGATTATTCATACGAATATTAACAGCAGTATCCAAGTCATAGATAAATAACTCTGCGTAAGCAATTTCTCTACAGCGATCGTAGTAGTTTACTGAATTTAAGGAGAGGTCAATAGGAATATTTTCAGCTGATCGATGATACACTTCACCTGATATTTTAAAACAATAAACGCTTCCTGGCATGTGTTGTGAAGTAAATTCACCAAAACCCCAAAATATCATTACGATCAACCTAAACACTAAATTATTACCCAGTTAAAATCCGAAAAGTTAATCATTCACAGAGAAGAATGTATGTTAGGATGTGTAAGGATGTATGTTAGCACTCATAGAAGAAAATGCATTGGCATTATTGAATTGAAGAATAAATTGTCGAAAATTCTTACTTTTATTATCAGTTCTGACAAATAAATTTTGTAATTCAACGGGAAAATTTTCGTCTTCTGTTGGTAAATATGATAATTTCGCATTATTTATGACAACAATTGCTTTTAGATTCCATGCTAAAGAAAAGAGCACCGCAGTGACTACATTGGACAGACTTTTTCAGACTTCCGTTCATTTATTTTCTTTTTGTGTTTAGCTTAAGATTATCTCGATAAGCATCAAAAATAATTGAGTTGGGTGAAATCGGTTCAAATTTTTGGTGCTTACCTTTTTCTAACAGATATGTTTCCTTACTGCTGAGATGGGAAATTGGCAATTTTGTTTAAACATACCATGCGGTATGGTTAACTAGATGTCCACGGACCCCATATGTACTAATTAAAGTTTTATAAACGGCAAAAATTAAAGTGTTGCTGAACACCTTTGTCATTTAATAGAATTTAGGAGTAACAACTTATATTGTACGATGGGTAAAACCTTCAAAAAAGTTGTTAATATTAATAGTTTCGCTTCAAATTTCCTACAAATCTCTTGGATCCGAGGTACTTGCAACCCCTTTCTAAACACTAAACAGCTCAACTCGTATTCAGATTTGCCTAGAAACCACTATGTTAACCCTTAAATACCCATTTAATTTAACTTTTCCGTGACGCTGAGACTTACGGGAATATTTCATCGGATGAAATAATCATCAACAATCTGCAACCATCGAAACACCAAATCTACGTCATGTTTAGAGAATTCATTCCCCAAAGGCTGCGCAAAAATTGTATTCCGCATAAAACACCTAAACTTTTTTTATCGAAAACTATTTCCTAGTCTTTAGTAAAACATGTTTTGGTTTTCGAAAATTTCACTTTCGAAAATCACAAAATTCATAAACTATCACGAAAATCTTAAAAATGTCTCTAAACCTACGAATAATCTGACAACCTAAATATGTCTAAAATATTTAAAAATGTCGTAAAGGCTCAAATAATTTCAGAATATTAAAAAATCTTGAATTTTCCTGTAAATTTTGTATAATAAGTCAATGTTCAACGCGGTAACCTGAAAAATGATCTCGAAAGTGACGAACTATTCGAATAATGTAATATCAATAAAACAACATAACTACTTTTTAGAAAAGCTGGAAAAAATGTTGGGTGCCAGATCTCTGCAATTTTTATTGAATATTGTTTATTGACGCGCACTGATTTATTTTTATTTGCAGTACGAAACATGTACAGTTATGTCGGTTTTTGAAAAGAAATGTATGTAATACGACCATATATGTATGTATGAAATGCGACCTTAATTCGAGAGTTTATAGAACGAATATTTAATTAAGGACTTCGATATTGGCTTTCCTCCCAATCCAACCCATCATTAAAAAAAAAATCGAAGTACCCTTCAACATTAGATTTTATAACCACTAATAACACTCAAATTGTAGCTCATCTTCTAGCTATTAATCAACTCAGTTCTGGAGGGGTCTAGTCTGATCGAGCGAATCTGATTCAATTTAAAAAATGGAGGTGTTTGCAACACACGACTTTCTTTTACGAACAGAGAATTTTGAGAAATTTTTTTTTTTATAACTTAAATTTTTTTTTTAATTTTTAAATTTTTTTTAATTTTTAATTTTTTATTTTAATTCTTTTTTTAACTTTTGGAAACATTTTGTATTAAGTAGTTTTTTGTAAACCTTATACTTTTTAAGATATTTGCAAAATACATTTTCTGGACCAAGGGAGTGGCCACTTCCGGTTAGCCGATTTGGAGTAAAATTCACTGGGACCTACCAATTTATCAAAAAAGCTTAAATCTGCGATTGGTTCAACCATCTGGGCTGTAGAGAGGACACAGACTGACAGATAGAACTGACAGATTCAACCATCTGGGCTATAGAGAGGACACAGACTGACAGATAGATTGACAGACAGACACCATTTCGAAACCCACTTTTTCGGACTCAGGGACCACAAAACAGATAAATCTCTAAAAATCTCAAGGTCCAAAATTTTTATGATTACTATACTTTTTTACTAGAGTAAAGCCTGATTTCCATTACGAAAGTATATTTATCAGTAAAAATAAAGCGAGATAAAAATATAGATTTACTTGAGGTGTGAGAGGGAAATTTTTTTTTAAAAAAATTGTTTTTACTGTACTGTGTAACCATAATTTACTGAAGAAAAATATGAAGCGAAGTATATTTTTTCAGTATTTTACAATACATCTACATACAGATTGTGTAAGGATATAAAATTTTTCTCGCACACTTAAGAAATACTATAAAAAAAATTAAGTTAATCCCACTTCGATATTTTTATGGTATAAAGTGACGTTTGTGCGATAAAAAACACTCCAAATAAATTTAATATATGTACAGAAAGTTTTGTGACATACATATCTATTAAGTAAATTATTAATTATTACATATTAAATTATTATTTATATTAAATACTTACTTAGCTATATTGTAATTGAACAAAATTTTACAAAATTAATTGGTTATGTTAACAAAAATCTGTCAAAATATATACATACAATTTTGCTATAAAACAATTACTATCTTTGTCACTCTAATGGAATTTTTGATTGTCTTAACTCTTCTGTCTTTTTCAGTAAAATATACAAGTAAGTAAGATTTTCTCATGTAAATCAAGCTTAAAAGAAAGTAAAAAACAGTTGACGTTTGAAGTCGCCTACTTTTTTTTTCAATGCCTTCTAGATACACAATCCATACTGCTGCAAGCAAAAATATTTTACTTTGCTCGATGGCAATAAGTAAAGCCTGGTTTCCATTATGAAACATTTACTGACAGTATTTTTTACTGAATAAAAACATAAAAATCGAAAATTTCATTGAAGTGACACAAATTATTTTTTGTTTTTAATTTTTTTTGAAAAATTGCATTGAAAAATTGAAATATTTTTCCAGTACTGAAAAAATATACTTCGCTTCATATATTTTCAGTAAATTTGGTCAGTATACTATAAAAATGTCATATACCATAGTAATTTTTTCAGTACTGTAAAACCGAAAAAAAATTTTTTTCCTCTCACACAGTACGTGAATATATATTTTTATCCCATTTAAATCTGGAAATCAGGCTTCAAAGGGAAGATTTTTCGTTGTCATCCAAGAGTTAATCAGAAGGTTTTCGGAGATCACAAACTGTTCATTAAGTAACACCACAAGCAAACACAACGTTACACACCGTCTGGAAATAACAGGTCAGCCAATTTACGCAAAAGCGCGTCGTTTGCGCCTGAGAAGTTCAAAATAGCGAGAACAGAGTTCGAAAACATGATGACATAGGGCATTTGTCGACCGAGTAATAGTCCGTGGGCGAGCCCCCCTTCACTTGGTGTTAAAAAAGAATGGAGACTGGAGACTATGCGGTGTTTATCGCTCACTAAATCGAGTCACGATCCCTGACAGATACCCAATACCGAATATACAAGACTTTTCGCATGAACTCGCAAGTTGTGCAATATTTTCCACTATCGACCTTGTTCAAGCATACCATCAAATCCCAATCGAACCATCAGATGTCCCCAAGATAGCCATCTCCACACCCTTCGGTCTTTTTGAATTCACAAAAATGATATTCGGCCTAAAGAATGCAGCACAGAATTTTCAAAGACGGCAGTAGTGCAGCAGTTTGTCTTGGATACCTGGCAGCCACTAGGGTTTTTCTCAAAACGGTTAAACAAGACGCAACGGCGCTACAGCGCTTACGACAGGGAGCTGTTCGTGGCGTACCACGGAATCAAACATTTTCGACATTCCCTTGAAGGTCGTGAGTTCACACTGTTCACCGACTACAAACCTTTAGTCTACGCGTTTTGCCAGAACCCAGATAAAGCATCACCGCGTCAATTTCGACATCTCGATTTTATCTGTCAATTCATAACCGACATTCAACACGTCTCCGGCGTTGACAACGTCGTTGCAGATATCCTTTCACGTATAGATCAAATTTCGCTTACTGAAAACATTGACTATGCACAAATCGCGGATGAACAAACCAATGATGCAGAACTACGAGAACTTTTGAATGATGACAACATGTCAATTAAACTCAAGAAAATTCCAATAATGTTTAATTCCGATAAACAAATTTATTGTGACATTTGGACTGGTACACCCAAACCCTTTATTCCGTTGAACTTCCGAAAACAGGTTTTCGAATCATTTCACAATCTTTCACACCCTGGAATTCAAGCTACTACAAACATTTGAACGAAAAACGTTATTTGGCCTTCTCTCAAGAAGGATTCGAAAAAAACTTACTCAACAATGTTTACAATGCCAAAAGTCGAAAGTTGCAAGGCATACTAAATCACCTCTCGCAAGTTTCACTCTAGCTTCGCAACGTTTTGAAGAAATCCACCTCGACTTCATTGGTCCTTTACCGCTTTCTGGTAATCACCGTTATTGCGTCACGCTCATCGATCGTTACACACGTTGGCCTGAGGCGATACCGGTTCCCGACATCACTGCTGCCACTGTCGCGTTCGCAGTGTTTTCATCATGGGTCACACAGGTCAAGCATAGGTCTGATGGCTTTATTTTTTGAGTTATCTAAATCTTGTACGCTTTCAAATGATGATCTTTGTGCAAAATTCTGAATAAAGTGGTTGGTGGTATATGTAATTGCTGTGAACCATGACGAATTGATTTGGAACACATACTTTACATAAAAAAATTAACGAAGCTGTAATCTTTAAATTATCGGTAACAGCGATAAAGATAGGATCCAATTCAATTTTTCTATCCTCTTTGAGAATTTCCTTTCCAACGGTGCAACTAAAATTGTATAGCGTCGCGCAAAGTTATTGGATCCTACTATTTCCTTCCGGATATCAAGCCACAGCGCTCGACATAACCAGTCATGCTTAAGTTTGATTATTCAGCGGTACAGTAGTCCGTTTCATATGTAAATAAACTCTCGCCTCATCGGTCGACATTCGTTCGATTAGCGTAGCAGTCTAATCCCTTTCATATTGTTACTATAGAACTGGATAATTTAATTTTGTCCAACGAAACAAATAAAAATGAAATTTTTGTTTTCTTCTCATTTTTTGAATCACATCTATCATTATCGTTCATCATTTCCCCAACTAATTGAACAAACTTAGTTTATTATTATTGAAATTTAGCACACCTTTTCATTTTTACAATAGTAACGTGTATACCATACATCAACAAATTGTTAACATAATTTTACCAGTATTGATATAAATAATACTAAATTACTCAAGCGTTTAAAGCTCTTATATGTACGAGTACGAGGTACGATCAAAAGTATTATCAGCTTTTGTCATTTAATCGTAACAAACAGTAAACAAACCAATTTTTTAAGCGCGTAACAAATTTTATATGGTTTTTTGTTTGTTTACGCGCGCGGAAATGGCTTATTTACGTCGCAAATTTAACTAGGAACAAACCCAAAATTTCGATTATATGCGTACGTACTATAATACATCAGATTATACAAATTTACCGTAAACTAAGTCAGACTGTATACCGAGTTTTTATTGTTATTTTTTTTTTTTGCAATAATAAACATAAAAATTAATAGTTTTGAGTTTTGTTTGATAAAAATATTTCATGTACAGTATTGTATGTACTTAAATGTTTTATCAGAATTTTAGATTTTCTTTATTACATTTTTTAATTGCGGAATTACGGAATTACTATTCGAGTGATAATTTTTTTTAATGTTTTGAATTCAATTGAATTTAATTTGCATACTCGTCTACAAACAAATTATAAATTCGCAATATTCTGTTATGAATGAATGAAAGGAAATTGGAAAAATTATTTTTTAATATGTTATGTATTAGTATAAATGGAGATAAATTCATTTCGAATAATCCGCCTTCTAAATAACTTTAATTAAAATTGTAAATATTCCGAACATATTATTTGCATGGAAAATTTGGTGTGATACCACTACACATATCGTACCACGATATCGAAGGCACGTTTACTATGATTTTAATGACTTGTCGTGAGATTCGTACAAAACAAATAATTTTTTTCTAGAGGAAGTTATAATCAGAGCTTTCACGGTTTTATATCAATTGCTCCAAAGCCCACAAGATAATAGAGCCGTAATGATGTCATAATTGTTTATTGAGCTCCTTTAGTAGAATTGCATTGCAAAATAGTATTTATAGCTTTACAATTTTTAATGAAAAAACGCACAGATATTTTAAAAATTGTAATCTGTCGCTTTGAAAACTTTAAACGGAGTACTTTTCAAATTTTCATGGGAGTATTTCTAGTCATATGGGAGTACATACGAAATGCAATAGTTAGATCTTAAGGTCGATTTATATTATCAGTTTCTTTCAGTTCCTACTCGTATCGTGTCAGACAAAACAAACATTGTTACATATATTTTCTATAGGAATATTTATATTGTCCTTTCCTATCCGTTCCTACTCGTACCGACACAGACACATATTGTTGAAAATAATGTTTTGTCTGATATTTGAAGGCGAAAAAATACGAAAGAATAACGAAACAAGCAAAAATTGTAAATATTGCTACTAATGTTAAATTCTTTCGGAAAAAAAAACACCCTGAGGGTAAAAAATTTTACTCGAAGGGTAACAATTTGACATTACAAATTCTTTCTGGGAAAATAAAGCACTTTATTTTTTGCTCTAGAGCATTTTGCTTTACTCTGGATTTTTTCATAGATTTGCTTTACTCTTTACAAATACATAGAAATGTGAAATGTCAAAGTAAATTGGAAACAAAAATAAAACTCCATTTTGATATTTCATTTGTTGTTTATTGAATATTAATGCGCTAAACTTAATTGGTTCCATCTTTTTGTTATCAAAATAAAAAAAGTTTTACTGATCTGACTGACAGTAAAACATAACCTCACTTTATTTTGCCCTTTTTACACCAACACAACTACAAAAATATTTTCATATTCTTTAGGAGATAAAAAAGTTACTTTATTTCGAGTAACCCGAAAGAATTTGACATAATACCCCTATTATGGTTCTCACCTCACCTCACCAAACGTCAAAAATGTGACTTGAAGTCACCGCCTTGAAATTTTGGTATTATCGTTCTCGCGGTGAGTCAAGGTGAGGTGAGTACAATGTCAAAAATCCTCACCTACAATTTTTTGGTGAGTTCATGGTTTTTTTGTTTTTTTTTTTGTAACAAAACTATAAATAAAAATGGAAGGAAAGAGCACTTAAGTTTTTTTTTGCAGATATATAATTTTTTATGGTTTTGCATGGAATTAATTTATAATATGATGTACGTAATATAATTATAAAAAGAATTATTATGTTGTCCGGAAGGGCGAATGGATCAGATTTATTTCCCAGAGATTTTCTAGTTTAATACCCCTATTATGGTTCTCACCTCACCGACGAGTCGCCGTGACTCGAAAAGTCGTGTGAGTTCAATTTTGGTATTATGGTTCTCACATTTATTTTGGCGAGAGTTGTGCGCAGCTAATCTTATTGGTTTTTTTAATTATGACCATTTCCATTCATTTTGAAGTTTGCCAGCACAGTAGTTTTATATTTTTTGACGTATAGTTAGCAGTCTTTTGTACACATTTACATTTATTATGATTAATTTTGTAATTTTATGAGATTTAATTAGATATTTTATCGGTTAAAAGTGTTAATAAATAGTGCAAATAGCAAAATACAATGTGGATTGGTTTTTCTGTGGCGAATGAAACTGGAGGAAACAAAAATGTTTGACAACTTATATACGCATTTTGTTGTTAACATGTACAATAAAAATATTTTAAAATACGATTTAAAAAAAAAAAAAAAAATTGATTTTTATTCAATATTTAATTAGGAAATATTAATTAAAATATGTATTTTCCCTGTAAAAAAACTGTAGAGTTTTATATTCCATTATTTCTTTATTCTTTACAAAAAATCGCACTAGTCACCGAGAAATATTAGGTGAGCAATTTTGACATTACTCTCACTCACGGCGAGAATCATAATACCAAAATTTGATTTGGGTGACTTGAAGTCGCCAAGTGACTCTTAGGTGAGAACCATAATAGGGGCATTAGTAATTTGGTACCTTGCTCCTCTTCGATTTCGCCATTAAAAAAAAATCTACGCTGGTTATCATATTAACTATGATATAATTATTTAATTTAACTGCAATTAAATGTTTACAATTAAACACATCCAAACCTATTTAATTATTTATTTATATAAAACGCAGAAAAATTAAGTTCTATACACACAAAACCTTTACGTAAAACGTCAGAAATTTTTAAAATCCAATAATATCAACTTGACAATAAAGAAACAGATCAAATGACGCGCAGCGCCGCATACATACTCTCACCAAAAAAGAGGTGAGAATCATAATACCAAAATATGAGTCGCACGACTCAGAGTGGTGAGGTGAGGTGAGGTGAGCTGCTTGGTGAGGTGAGAACCATAATAGGGGTATAAAACATTTTTGTATTTTTGTGTGTTATCTTTACTCTATACGTAACCAAACGATACGAAGAAAATGCCTGAATTGAAAGGTATGGTTATACTATCCAATATGGCTTAATATTATGGTTGAGGTTGGTATTGGTATTGAAGTGGGTGTTGGTATTGGTGTTCGTACTGGTGTTAATGTTCATACTTATTGGTATAATGGTTAATGATAGTTTTGGTATTAGTATTCATATTGGTTAGTTAAAATGGTTTTAGTTTAGAACACTCCTGAGAAACTCGACCAAGATGACAATGGCTGTGATGACAGCACGACGGCTAGAAGGTAGTTGGTCGAATGATTGTCAAACTATTAATGGTTATTTATTTGTGGTACATAGGGATTGATCTAGAATTTATTTCAGAGAATCAAATTTACACTCAATTAATTTTAAAATAGTTATTATAAAGAATTAATGCATATTTTAAATTTAGGAATGTCTTGAAGAACCTGAAACAACCTTATATGAGTTGGAGCAGTAGATGAACTGTAAATTGTGTTGTCTTGTGCTAAATAAATTACTAAAAATATATAAATAACAAATTTACTAACTATCAACTACTTAGGTGTCTGGAACCGGGTTGAGTCTTTGTTGCTAACATTCCTTTCCCATCCCTCGATTTTGTTATATGTAAAAAGGTGTACGACGGCGGCCTGGCCAGGGGCGGATATTACAACTATTAGACTTATGTGGTTATCGATGTGGCGCCTTCCTTTACAGGGTGAAATATTGCTATGTTGGCTTCATGAAAAGCTGAGTATGATGGTACATACATTGTACATGTATTTCCTTGGTAAGGGAGAGTTTATGGTGTCGTGTTGCAACATGGGTATGATGAGTATGATGGTACATACATTGTACATGTATTTCCTTGGTAAGGGAGAGTTTATGGTGTCGTGTTGCAACATGGGTATAGTGGTGTGGTATTCGCATTTATAATACGGGAGACTTGCTTAATGCTTGATCGTACATCGAAATCAATCATCAATCAATCAATCAGCTCTTGCGACGATACCGATGATACTATCAAAGCTGTTCCGGATAGGAAGTTTATTTATGCCTCAAAATTCGGTAACATACCACTGAACCGGCTGCTTTACGGAAATTTCTAAGTATGGTAAGCTGGTAATCTCTGACGATGAGATTGAGTGTCGAGTGCTTGTGTCAGTTGGCCATGGCGTTAGTCGGCTTAATTCCATTTCGTTCAAAATCGCCGTTGATTTAGTCCATTTCAGCAAACTCCTTCAACTACACATATGGCCTGCCGGAGCATTGGTCCGAGAGTTTGTACCTCGCCCAAAAAACTTCAGACTGACCCTTGTGGAATAATACCGTGATCTACCAATGTTAATAGTAACGTTTCTTTCGACCTAAACTCCATTATATTGTGCCCACCATTTCATCAAATAATTCCAGCAACAATAATCTACACGTATCTATTTTGTCTTATAACTAGGACATCGTTATTTTTACGGAGACCTGGTTGATTTCAAATCGGTGGAATATTTTCCTTTATGCTACACCGTTTTTCGTAGTGATCGCGATTTAAATATTAGAGTGATCACTGGTAGTGGTGTGATCGTCGTCGTCAATTGTGACTATGGTGAGTCAATTTGGGAATCTATATACCGTTTGGTAGTACTTCAGACTTTTACCAAGGATTTATTGAATTTATTGCCAATAATGTTCAACCACTATTTAATAAAACTGATCAGGTGTTGATTGTGGGCGACTTTAATCTGCCAAAAATCACTTGGTACTGGATCGATGACCAGTTTATAGGATCATCCGTTGATAACACTTCTAGCTGTGTTAGAAAGTTTTGCGATTTTGGAACGCGTCAACTCAATACTATTTGTAACGAGTTTGAACGTATTTTGGTTTCAGTTTTTATATCTTGCGAATTCATCGACATATGGTAGAAACTTGCCCGGCTGTAGCGGAACATTACACGCCACTTTTAATTAAATTTTAATTTTTAGATTATGATTTTTGTAATTTTATTGAGAGCGATTTTAAATTTGATTTTAGGAATACTGATCTGGTGTCGCTAAACAACTTTTTTGAGAATGTTGATTGGACAGCTTTATTTCACTTATTGGCCATTTCGGTTGCTGTTTCAAAGTTTTATAGTATTATGACGAATGGTTTTGAATTATTCGTTCCAAAGGTTTTGTGGGTTCGATGTATACAGAAGCATGGTTCAATCACCGCTTAAAAAACCTCACAAATCGTAAGTCTAGAGCATTTAAGAATTATAAGCGTTCTGGGGATATTAACAACAAATCTAGATATCGTGATTTATGGAAAATGTTTAAGTACCTCACCGATTTTCTTTACAAAATGTATGTTTTCCAGATCCAAAGTGAAATTTTGATTAATCCTAAATGGTTTTTTGCATTTATAAATCAAAAAAGAAATTCACGTGGCTATCCGAGGATTATGTCATGCAATAATGTTTCATTCTCAAGTCCTCAAGAAATATATGACGCGTTTGCAAAATTTTTTCAGGCTTCTTTTGATAACTCTGATATATCTAACTTTTCAGGTATCATTGATGGTCGCTAAGTGTGCGCTTTCTTTGTCTGTACCATTACTTTATTTGTTTAATAAGAGTCTTTCAAGGGGAGTGTTTCCTGATATTTGAGAAAAACATTTATAGTTTCTATATTTAAATCTTTTAGAAGGAGTGATATTGCATGCTACAGACGTATCTCAATTCTCTCGGTTACACCTAAACTTTTTGAATCGTTAATAAAATCTATAATTGAGATTCATATTATTAAACGTTCGGGGTAAATCAACAATTACTAATTTGATGGTTTTTTGGGGCAATGTTTTCGAGACTGTTGGAAACCGTGGCCAGGCTGATGTTGTCTACACAGATTTTTCGAAAGCTTTAATTAAATTCGGATCCGATTTCTTTCCAATAAAATGGATCGTATCTTATCTGACATCAAAACATCAATGTGTGAGTATTTCGCAGGTCCGTTTCTTCGAATTTGTTGTACCTTCTAGTGTTTTTCAAGGCTGCCCATGCCAGATATGGGACCTTTACTGTTCACTGTATTTATTGACGGTATTGTTCAGTGCTTCAGGTTTCGTAAGTGTCCATTGTATGTTGACGACTTAAAAATGTATGCTACAATTAATTCTTTAATTGACACTGCGCAATTGCAAGACGAACTTGTTGTCTTTTGTGATTGGTCCGCTTAGATTAAGTTTCCCTTGAACACGTGCAAATGCAAAGTAATACCTTTTGGTCGATCACGCTTATCTAGCATATAGGCCCCTTATTTTTTAATGGATGCGCAAATTAGCAGAGTTTCTGATATTCGTAATCTTGGCGTTATTTTTTCGTGCAACCTTACATTTAATAATAATGTGGACTACATTAGAAGCAGAGGGTATTCCTTATTGGGTTTCATTAGGCGTAATGGGAGGGAACTTTATGACCCTCTAATGATTTGGGATCCGTTCTATCACACCCATTTCGAGAGAATCGAAAGTATTGACAAATAATTTTTGATTTATGCATTACATCGTTTAGCTAACTTGAACCATGGTTTTATTCGTGAACCCTATATAAATCGTCTCGCATTAATAAATTTACAAACTTTAGAAAGCAGACGCTTGCCCACCAAAATTACAACGAATAAGTTTTATTATGTTAGTTTGCCGTCGCTTTTCGGTCGTTTCGGTCGTTAGTCGAAATTCGATGAGTTAGCCAACGAAAAATGATTCGTTCTTGATGATGTCTGACACGATACGAATAGGAACTGAAAGGAACTGATAATATAAATCCACCTTTAAACTTACGTAATTGTTGATATTTTGGGTTTTAAAAAATTACGATCCAGCAAATTATTGTAAAACTGCTTTTAGTTTTTGAGCGAAATTTCAATATTGAAAGAAAACTATTTTATTTATTGATTTAGAGCTCTTTATCTGATCGGCCACAACTCTCCAAGAAATCACAGATGGTAAATGAAAAATTTATCTTAAAGCAGCTGTCGCTTCGAATCCTTTCCATTTTTAAAAGCGGTAGATATGCCAATTCAAATATGTCAAATATCCGAGCATATTCAACTTTTTCGCAAAGCTAATTTTTAAGAATTGGAAGATATTTTAGTGCACTTTAAAGAAATGTCATTGACAGACCATACCACAGTAGGGACCTAGGGTGATTAGGTCAAAAATGACTAAACCTGGACGACGTCTGAAATAAATCGCCTTATAAAAAACAGGCCAATTATTGTCACGAAATATATTATGTATTTGAATTAAAATTGCTATATAAAATTGGTTTAGTGGCGACGACTGGTCACAAGAAATGCATTTGGTGAAATCTCTTCTATAAAAGTTTATACATGCTAACTTGATTCAGAATTTGGAGGTGCTACAAATATGTAAGTCAGATAAAAAACTTCCATGAAATTTGTGCATAATTAAGACAGCTCCATTTAGGGCAGAGATGGAGTTTCTTAAATAAAACATGGCCAGAATTCAACAAATATTGCAAATGGTGCAAATACTCTTTCATAACCACTCCAGGCCTGCACTTTCATAACCACTCCAGGCCTTTACTACATTTCCAGGTTCCATCACCAAATATAGAGCACGTTTGTCAATGGATTTTAGTGAAATTTTCTATCTGAGTTAAGGCGTTGCCACATGCACAAACAGCAAACCTGCATTTGAAACGAGCAAAAATAAAAAAGCAAATAAAAACCTAAAGATATATTTTGTCGGCCGACAAAATAAAATCCGTCCGTCAAAATTTTGAATGGTATAATTTTTGTCGGCTAAAGAACGCATTTTTGCTGTTTTACGAACCCATCATTTCACAACGGATTTTTTTGTCGGCTTTGATTTTGGTTTCAGTGTCAAATAAATGGCGTTTTCCTTTATATATTGTGCTGTGGTAACAATAATAATTTAAAATGAATACGGTAAGAACATTATATTTGTAAACTATATTTTACTAAACTTTTGTTTATAAAATTTATTTGGGTGGTGACGTCATTTTGCAGTCCGACAATTCTTTTGAATGTGGCGATGTAAACTGATAATCCGACCGAATTGTCCGGTTTCTCATTTGTATGTGGCATGCACTTTAAGCCGATTCTATCAGTTGTTTCTAATATAAAATCAAATTATTCACGCCCTGAAAATTTCTTGGGTCACCTTATTTAGGGTCGGATTTGTTAAATAAAATAAGAGCCAAATTAACGAAATATTACGGAAGATCATTAATGAAATTTTGGTTGATGCTATTTATCAGAAATATTGCTTCATCAATTTTTTTTTTCTTATATAGACAACTAATCCAGGCACTGTGTTACGTCTCCAGCTTCAAATGGAAGTAGGTGGATAGATTTTAGTTGGATTCGATTCTTTAAGTATTGCCTAATATAAAATGTATGAATTCCGGCTCTGGAAAATTCCTTCAGCCATATCATCTGGGGTCGAATTTATTAATTGAACCATCGCTCAATAGGGATTATAATTTTTAAAATAAAACAACGCCCAACTTCAAGAAATATTTTTTTTCATACACAACCATTTCTCACCTCCAGCACCGAATGGAACACCCAAACATTTGTCGATGTATTTTAGTGAATTTTTATTTCGAAGATGTTAGGCTGATCCTATATAAATATTGTAGTTCCTATAACCTTAAACATATTAAAATCACGTCCGGAAGAATTTTTAGGCCAGTTATTTGGGCTGGAGTTCGAATTAAATTTCTGAATTGGTTGAAATTAATTTTTTTCTGATCCCTTCTAAATTTTGCATCTCCGCTAAAAAATTTAAGCATTTCAATGAATATTATCTAAAAACCAGGATAATGTTAGACATGTGCTGATGTGCTGGATGCCCACAGAAGTTTAAAAACCCAGAACATGTCCAGAGAAACAAAGACGTCTGGTCACCCTATTCTTACCTCGATCCTACCTACGCGAGAAGGAGAATGTCAAAAAAAAAACGGAAAGACATTTTCTGCTGGTAGCATTTAACCTTCCCAGACAAGAGAGATGCATGAGAGTCTGGATTTTATCTAAATGTAAACAAAGTATTTGATAATATTGATGTCAAGGCATATTCAACGAATTAAAATTTTCATATAACACTGCATAAATCCAGACTTCCACACATCGTTTTTGTGCGGTAAGGCAACTAACAACTTTTTTTGTTAAAATCGGATAATCTCTGTCATGTTTGAGTTTAACTTGTGTCCCTAAAGAGTGCCTTGATGTTTTTATAAGTTGATTGATTGATTGTGCACACACCGTACACCCGTTTACACATAACAAAATCGAAGGATAGGATAGGATTATTAGTTGGGACAGACTCGACCCGGTTACAGACACAGTGCCTTGATGTTTTTATGAGTTGTAAAAAAAACTCGGAATTATTTTTTCGTATGTTTTACCAACAAATCTTCAGATTTTGAAATAATTTAGTTCGCAAATTTGACATGTTTGAATTGTGGTTGGCTGATAAAATGACTGACACATTACTGCAAGAAAACCGTGTTATGGGTTTTTTGCAGGACAATGACAGAAACCATTATAAATTTGCTTTCAAAAAATGCTTCATCAAAAACCCAGCTATCGTCTCCCAGAATATTATAATTATTGCGAAATATGTAAAAATATTATTAGTGTAACAGTTATTCGAACAGGGGAGCACAAAATGAAACAGCGAAGTATAGGAGCAAGCATTAGACGAAAGTAGTACAAATACTCCGATCGTACTCATTTCAGCAGTGCTGATTGTAATGCCATAATTAAGTGAACGAACAAAAGGCGTACATTTCTCAGACCGTGTTAATTTTTTGTGAATCTTCGAAATATTGCGTTCCATCAGCTAACCAATGCGCTACCAAAAATTTTATTGATATTTTCGGTCACAAAAATAATAGATGCAATTTTGAAAAATTGACAGATAGATGGATCAACAAACGGGGCTAACAGATAGGCTGATCGACAGATAGATATTACGGGTATTGCGACAGATCTAAAAAAATTATAGTCAACATTTAAGTACAATTCATTTATTTAATTTTAATTTTATCTTACCATTTCTTGTTTTTTGTTTACTTAATTTTTTGACATGTTTTGTTAACTTCAGATGGCATATCAAATTTTTAATATTGGTACTTAGTATATTTGACTTTTTTTGGTTTTTATTAATTATTATAAAAGTATGTTGGCAATTTCTTTCATAATACGACATAAGTCACGTGGTTTTTTTTTTTTGTAATTTAATTTAATTACAAAACTTACAAAAGTGTTGTACTATTTTTTATTTTACATTTTTAGAGTCTGTTATTTTTTTCTGTTCTATTTTTTTATTATTGTAATTCTGTGTCGAAAAGCTAAAACCACTTAAGTGAAAACAAGCTACTTTTCAGCAGAAGCAAATAAAGATTTAAATCAGTTTCTGGAAAAACTGGATTAGTATTTCTTTCAAAATTTATGACTTATAAGTGGCTTTAAAAATTGGACAGTGTAATGCAGACATAAAATTGTATTAAATGAGCTAAAACTAATAAAATCGCTAAAGTGCACTTATGTGATTTTCGCTTTTGAACACAGGTATATTGAGCAAATTTGGTTTAGCTCATTCTCAAACCAAATTCAAATATTTTCAAACCTTGCGTTTGTGTTGTTATGCCAAGTTAATTTCGGGTTTTAAATGATTTCACTTTTACTTCCTTTTACGTAAGTAAAATAAAATATAGTAATTATGAAAATTTTGGACCTTGATATTTTTGGAGATTTATCTGTTTTAAGGTTCCCTGAATCCTAAAAAGTGGGTTTCGAAATGGTGTCTGTCTGTCAGACTGTGTCCTCTTTACAGCCCAGATGGTTTAACCAATTGAACTGAAACTTTAAATTTAAGTTTTTTTGATAAATTCGGAGGTTCCAGTGAATTTTACCCCAAATCGGCTAACCGGAAGTGGCAATTCCTTTAAAAAAAAAAATTAAATTTCTCAAAATTCTATGTTCGTATAAGAGAGTTGTGTGTTGGCCACACCTCCATTTTTTTTTACTCGTATTTACTTTATAATTTTATAAAAGATGCAAGCCATTTATGTCCAAATGGTAATACAATTTTCTAAGAATAACCCGCAGTAACGACTCTTCAAATAAAGCGTTATAATGCATTCGAGCGAATTCAAGGATCTCTAGATAAATCCCTGCATCATTTTCTGAACTGGAAGAATTAAAGCCGTCTACCTAACAAAGTTTGAATCACTATTAAACAAAGGTTAAATGAAGCTCACACATAACAGCATTCAAAATCAATTTCAGAATAGTGCAACCAAATATTTTCTCAAAGTTTCTTTTGTTTCTACAAATCTTTATCATTCAAAAATCAATCATACGAGTCAATGCATGCTATGGTTATCCTCAAACAAAACCAACAAAAATGTTTATACAAGCCGTACTATGGCGATACAAACACAAAATAAAACCTACTATTTCTGTAAGTGTTGAAATCTCAAGCCCTTTTGAGATTGTAGAAAATTGTAAATTCCGAGCCCAAACTATATGAAAATGATCTTGTTATCACATCACAAGATTATTTATATTGATCACACCACACGATTAAGTATTAATTTTAACTTTACCAGTTAGGCAAAATGAAACACATTCTATCAAAAAATACCAAAATATAAATGTTTATTTAAGTTTGACTAACAGAAGCAGAATAATTTTATTTAAAAAAAAAAAAATTGCAATTTGCACTCGAGAGTAACAGTATTAATTAGAATACCTGAATAATTCTCACGAATACAAAACAAGTTATTTATGTAGGTGATTTAACTTAGTATATAAGGTATTATATAAATTACAGTACTACAGACAAAAATATGATTTTGATTAGGGCTGTATTCAGTTATTATGGATTTTTAACATTCTCCGCACCTTGAAGGGATTGTTCCTTCAATTTCTCGTCTTCTCGAGGCAAAGGACATAGTTTCGTTATTGCTCGTACCATAGTGCCGGTAGTTGTTTTAATTGTAGCCACTCTTGATAATTTATCGTCACCATAGTGTAATTCGATGATTCGAGCCAGTTGCCATTTCAGAGGTGGCAGATTATCCTCTTTGACCAAAACTAAATTTCTAATAACCAAGGGCTCAGTTGGTGTCATCCACTTGCGGCGATGTTGCGTAATTCGGCAAGGTATTCCTTCGTCCATCTGTACCAAAATTGCTGCTGGATCTGTTGGACTAGAAGCCATCGGCGGATAGGTGAAACCATTTCAGTCTGAATATCAGGCTCGAGTACAGTGGTGAGACGACGTCCAATCCAGGAAATGGCCTGGTGTAAGTGGCTGAAGATCATCTGGACTTGATGAAAGTGGTGTTATTGGCCGCGAGTTTAGGATTGCTTCAATTTACTTGATGATCGTGTTTATCTCCTCAAAGGTCAATGATGCATCGCCAATTGTCCTTTTTAAATAATAGTTTACTGGACTTTACTGCGGCTTCATGGAATCCACCAAAATGTGGAGCAGCGGGGACTGAAAATGCCAGATAATTCGATTTTGTTGACAGTATTTGATGACTTCTGGATCACGCTGCTGAGACGTGATTAAATCGTTTAGTGTCTTCAGTTGTGAGTTCGCATCCACAAATCGGAAATCGTTCCACAGAAATCCAAACCAGTTGAAGTAAATGGGGGGGCAATGATTGTTCGTAGTGTTGGCCCCATCATTTGTTGTCTTGATTTCGCCCTTAATCGAAAACATCGGAAACAGTGTCGAAAGGCTTTTGAAACGAGACCTCTTCCATTAAGTGGCCAATATTCCTCACGGACGGCGGCTAACAATGCTTGTGGGCCAAGATGCAAATATCTATAATAATAAAAACATAGGAGATTGTAAGTATATGGATGTTCGGGAGGGAGTAGGATAGGATGTTTGGATGTACAGGACAAATTAGACTGATTAAAGGCGACCACCAACACGAATAATATTCTTGTCGTCTAGGAATGGAGAAAGGGAAATAAGACGACTCTTTCGTGAAATGGGATGTCCCTTCTGCAGATCAACGATTTCATTCCCGAATGCTCTCCGTTGTATTATCCTGGCAATCAATAGCATGGACATGTTGAGTTCATTTGATGACAAGGGGCCGGACCTGCGTTCGTTGTTATTTTTCATAAACCGGTTAACATAAGCAATGACGTTACACAACGATCTGATGTTGTTCAAATATTTGATGCTGTGCAGAAATTCTGAAGATCCATTGGTTGCTGTAAGTGCAGCCTTGTACTTTCGCCGCTTGGGTACGTTATTATATGATTCGACTTGCGCTGGTGATTTATATTTATCTGGCGATGATAAAAACGCAGGTCCATTGAACCACAATGTAGATTATAGAAATTCTCTAGGCATGAGACCACGTGAAACAATGTCTGCTGGATTCAATTTTGATTCTACATGATTCCAGTTATCGATATCTGTAAGCTGCTGAATTCCTACCACACGATTTGAGACGAACGGTTTCCAACTAGACACCAAAGACTTAATCCAGTGCAAAACGATTGTAGAATCTGTCCAATATATAGTGTGACTGACCTTGAAGTTCAGGATCGGAAGGATTCGGCTAACTAGAATGGCTAACAGATGAGCAGCACAAAGTTCTAAGCGCGGAATGGTCTTCTTTCGTAGAGGATCTATGCGAGACTTAGAACACAGTAATGAAACAATAACATCACCATTCTTGTTAATAATACGAGTGTAGATGGCCGCTCCATAAGCAACCTCGCTGGCATCGGCGAAACCGTGTAATTCTACTTCGTCCGGTGAGTCTTTTGCAAACAGATGACGTTTTACTTGAAGTAAGTTTAATTTCGGAAGCTCAGCTCGATATAGTATGTCGTCCATTTGGTGTAAAGTTCTTGAGGCAAAGAGGCATCCCAATCTTGTTTTAGCTCCTAAAGTTTTTGCATGAAGATTTTTCCCACAGTGATAACTGGTGATACAAGTCCTAGGGGATCAAAAATTCGGGCAATGTCGGAAATAACATATCTTTTAGTAATTCTATCTTTTGATCGGTCTTGCAGATTGACATGGAAATGAAACATATCCACATCTGGGTGCCAATACATGCCTAAAGTTTTAACGAAACTAGAGTCATCCGGATGAAGAAGCTGTTCAAGATCCGTATCTAACACTTTTAGTAGAATATCAGGCTCGTTCGAGCATCATTTTTTAAGTGACATACCAGCCGTGCCTAACATTTTAAGAACTTCATGTTGCGACTTCATAAGCTCCTCTTTTGAGTTCGATCCAGATAATATAACATCGACATACGTATCTGACATAACAGCTTTGCTGGCAAGTGGAAAGTTTGACGCTTCTTCGATCGCCAGTTGTTTGAGGCACCTGATGGCCAGAAAAGGTGCAGAGCTGGTTCCGTTTGTCACAGTTTTAAGCCTAAAAGATTGAATAATGTCACTACAGTTATTTCGCCAAAGAATAGATTGATATTTTGTGTCTTCGTATGCTACCCAGATCTGACGATACATCTTAGATACATCAGCACTAAAAACATAGATATATGACCGGAATCTTATAAGAATACTGAACAGTATGTTTTGCACAATCGGTCCCACCAGCAGTATGTCATTTAACGATTTGCCAGAAGATGTCTTCGCGGAGCCATCAAATACTACTCGCAGTCTAGTAGTTGAGCTGTCTGGCTTCAAAACGCAATAGTGTGGGAGATAGTAGTAATCATTATCTATGTCTTCAGCTTTAAACGATTCCATACGGCCCAAACTTAAATATTCGTCATTAAATTCTCGATACTGGTGACTAATATCAGCATTCCGAGCTAGTTTCCTCTCCAAACTACAATATCGCTTTGTGGTCGTAACTTGTGAGTTCCCCAATGAGGTTGGTGATTCTTTAAATGGCAGTTCATCGCGTTTATATGTTTGAACAAAATTCTCTTCACACATTTGCTCGGATAATGTGTAGGCTTCATCTGTAGGTTCCACTGTTTCTAATTGCCAAAACTTTTGTAGAACAGTCTCTAAGGTTGGTTCCTTGGTTGTACTTAAATTGCAGACATTTTTTGCACATGTATCTACAATTTTTCCAGAGATAATCCATCCTAACAGATTGTTTTGAGAAGTGGGAAACCATCGCCTGTCTGATCTGACCAACTGTTAGTAATTCCAGGAACAGCTCGGCTCCAATGAGCATATCGATTTTTTGCGGAATATGAAATTGAGGGTCCGCCAATGGAATCACGACTAGTAACAGATGCGTCTCCTATACCACCAATGTGAGCTTGCAATTTGACCTTCTTAACCCCTAATTGTGTAGCAAAGGCCTCTGTCAAGAAACGGAGCTGCGAACCAGAATCGAGTTATACCCTGCATGGAATTGGTATGCCTTTATCATTCAGAACGTACACTATATCAGTTGAGAGTACCATAAAACCCGTTGACTTTGTAGAAGGTTTTACAGTTGCATTAGCTGACAAAGATGATGCACCTGTAGAGGAAGTATTAGTTATTCAGGATTCTCACGAATACAAAGCAAATTATTTATTTATAGGTAATTTAACTTAGTACATAAGGTATTATATAAATTACAGTACAGACAAAAATATGATTTTGATTAGTGCTGTATTCAGTTGTTATGGATCTTTAACAGTAAGTATACAGTTATTAGTGTCGTAAACCAGTATGATCTTTACATACTTCGATTTTAAATTGTAGTTTGTATCAAAAATAGTAGAAAATGTCACTAACACTTATAGAAATAGTAGGATTAGGATTTAATAGTTTGAGTGCATCGTAGGTACAATATGACTTGTATACATTTTTTTTTTGGTTTTGCCTCAGTTGTAAAACCATACTTCCAAATATATTTCGCTTTTTTTATCAAAAATTTGAAAAAAATATTTCCGGACCATTTGTTTCAAATTTTAAACCACTTCTGCAATTAGCGCATATTTGATCTGGTCCTAATAAAATTTTTCATGAAATGAATACTTCAACGAAAAGTAAATATAGGAAGCTTGGCTTCCAGTAGTGATCTGCTAAATCGATCTTTTTTGTTCTGTTTTGTTTAATTTCTCGTATGTTTTTTAAAAGAAAAGATTGATTTAGCCCATCACTAGCTTCCAGATTATTCGAGATTTTTCACATATTTCAAGTTTTCATACTTTGCGATTATTGGAGATTATTTCGCGATTGTTAATGATTTTCAAGGTTATTCATAATTATTTGAGATTATTCAAAATAATATATGTAGTTATCGAATCAAGTGATTTCCTTGATATTATAGATTTTTAGGCAATTCAAGAGTTTTAAAAATTCTGAAATAATTCGAGACTTTTAGATATTTGAGATTGTCGAGATGTGCGTAGCGTATCCTTTGAGTTACTTAGCATCTTCTCAATCTCCAGAGAGTTGCCGGATTAGTCGGAGTTAAAGAGACTAGATGCCATTAGATTTAATTCGAGATTTGAAGATTGCCAGAATCTTCCAGATTTTAGTGAATTTCGAGATTTTCATGATTATTCATGAGTTTTATGATTTTCGAAGACTTATCGACGATATTCCAATCACAAACCAAAGCCACAGTTTGTTTTTCAAATAATGACAAGCAAGCGTATAGTTGAGTTCGCAAGTTTGGGGCGTCTTGCTACTTCTTAACCAATTTTCTGAATGGGATTTTAAAATGATATTTAGATAAAGTAACTGATTATTCTTGTGGAATTTCTGCGTCTTTACATATAATTTATTGCTTTCGGATCATCATTTAATCAGTGTAGCTGTAGAAGTAAATGGTACTGCAACTGTCTTAAGGAAAAATGCTGTGACCTGTAATGCTCGTAGGCTTGATAATTTTGTGTTTTCTACTAAAATCTCTAATTTTGGTTTTTCTAAAGTGATCCATTCGGTTGTCATTTTGTCACAATCCTTTTTATGGTAAACTCCTTATCTGATTCATGTATTTCTAACGTAATTCAACATAATTCTAAAATTAAACTGAAATGTTGATAAATTCAATGGCTAAAAAAAACAAAATTAGTAAAAAGTGTAAGAAGCATCCTGCAAATAAACGGCTTCAGAAATATTTTCTTAAACTATGCCAAAAAGTTGAAGATAAAACACTTTCTGATAAATTCACATACTGCCACAATAAATTTCTACACTGTGGTAAAGATAGTAAGGAGACATGGTCGGTTATTAATTAAATTTTTGGGTGAGAGTGTTGCTTATTCTGTTGATAAAATTATGTCAAGTGATTTAGTGATTCTTACGGATTGTAAAACTGAAGCAAATAATTTTGGCTTTTATTTTTCAAAATTTGTGTCTCATTTAAGAACAACCAATTGTTTATTTAATATTATCTCATGTCAAAATCATAGCGAAGTCTGTTGTGTGTAAGCATTCCCTTATATATAATCTTCGCATGTTGGTTTGTTGGGTAGTGTGTACTCACCTTACTAATACTCAAATGTATAATAATTTGTCAAGACTGAAATGAATAAAATGTGTCGCACTTCATCGTGTGCGTTCGTAGTAAAATCAAGTAGTTCCTTTATTTTCTCTTTCTATCAGTTCCTATTCTGTGCGTTTATAGGTTATGAGCGCAGGCTCATGTTTTAAAAAAAACACGTTTTTTTTTCTAAAAAATAAAGTTTAGTTATATGACCAGTTATTTTTAAAAAATGGCCAAAAGTCAATCATTAGTGACTGAAATACCAATAGAAAGGTTAAAAGGTCGCGAAAATTATTCTACATGGAAAATAGCGGTGAATACATTTTTGGATTTGGATGATTTGTGGACAAATGTTGTGGAAATAACTAATGTGGCCGAGTTTGATGGGGAAAAGGATAGAAAAGCATGAAACAAATTAAAATTGTGTATTGATCCGCTATGTTATTCCCATATCCAGGATGCTAAGTCTGCGGCTGAAATTTGGAAAAATCTCGCTGATGCATATGAAGATAGTGGTTTAGCGAGACGAGTCGGACTGCTACGAAGGTTAATTACAACATCGTTGGCAAATTCTAAGTCTATATGGATATGTACGTAAATGAAATAATTATAACAGCACATCAATTAAATGGAGTCGGTTTGAAAGTTCCGGATGAATGGACTGGAGTCCTGTTACTGGCCGGTTTGACTGAATCCTTTAAGACCAACAATTATGGCACTAGAGAACTCTGGCATGAAAATTATGGGAGATTCTGTTAAAACAAAATTGTTGCAGGAAAACGTTCCTTACTCAGAAAACACAGCGTTAATGAGTACCGATAACACTAACAGATGTAAAAAACCAATGACATGCTGGAATTGTGGTAACCTTGGGCATATTGCTCGAAATAAACAACAGGGTAACCTAAAAAAACACGTACAAAAATCAGGTGATGCTTTATGTACCGTATTGTCGATAATGCAAAAGAGAGATGACCTTAGCTGGTTTTTCGATAGTGCTGCTACCACACACATGTGTAATAATAGTGAGTTATTTACCAGCAAGGAAAATAGTACTGGCAGTGTAATAGCAGCAGACGGTAATGTAATGAAAATTATCGGGTAAGGAAATGTGACATTAGAATTCCACTGTAGCATTAACAAATGTACAGTATATACCAGAAATTACTGCAAATCTTATGTCAATTAGCCAAATCGTAAAAAAAAATCATAAAGTACTCTTCGATAATGCAGGTGTCAAGGTAATAAATGGTGATGTAATTGTTAAAGGTCGTGTAATAGTCACTGGTAAACATACCAATGATTTATTTATGTTAAATGAAGCAACTGCAAAACATAAAGTGTTTGCAATCGGTAAAAATGTATCGTTTGATTTATGGCATAAAAGAATGGGGCATTTGAATTCAAGAAGTTTATTAAAACTGCAACGGGATTTATCGGTAGGCATCGAATTTAAGGACAAGCGGCAAAGTGATTGTAAAGTGTGTTCCATTGGCAAACAAACTCGTGAAAGTTTTAACAAACCAGGATCCCGAGCTAATGAATTGCTCGATCTCGTACATTCGGATATTTGCGGTCCTATAGAAGATTCATCATTGGGTGGTGCTAGATATATCTCGACTTACATCGACGACAAATCAAGAAAGATTTTTGTATATTTTTTAAAATCAAAAGCAGCTAGTGAAATAATAAACAAATTCACTGAATTTCTAAATGAAGCCGAACGTCAAACCGAGAGGTAGATAAAAATCCTACGTTCCGATAATGGAAATGAGTATACAAATAATCACTTCCAAGAATTGTTGAAGCTAAAAGGGATAATACATCAAACCTCGAGTGTATACACACCAGAACAGAATGGCCTAGCCGAACGAAATAACCGATCAATTGTGGAAAAAGCAAGGTGCATGCTAAATGATGCGCAACTTGAAAAAAAATTTTGGGCTGAAGCAGTTAATTACGCGGTCTATTTATTAAATCGATCACCGTCGGCAGGAATTGATATGACGCCGGAACAGGCGTGGACGGGCAAGTCACCAGACTTATCGCATGTCAAATTGTTTGGAACGGTGGCTATGGTGCATGTTTCTGATCAACGTAGAAAAAAATGGGATGAAAAATCACACGAATGTATCCTATTTGGATATGATAATAAGACGAAAGGCTATCGCCTCTACGATGTAGATAAAGATATTGTAATTAAAAGTTGTAATGTGGTGTTTATCGATGAGGGTAAAGTTACAAAACGGGAAGAACAACTGCTTGATCACAGTGTTGTATACATCCAAAGCAATCACGAGGAGTTTGAGATTGTTAATCTCAAGGAAAACTTAGATGTTGATGGAGCAGATCAGGTTCCAATTGTAGATGCGACGAAACAGTTGAAACAGAGCGAGAGAAATTGGCGATTACCAACAGCTCTAAAAGATTTTGAATTGGATCAACATTCACAGTTCTCTGCCATCACTGCACCTCCATCGTATTTAAATAAATCAGTTGTAAATATTCAACAAGAGTCGAAACATAACGTTTAGGGTGCCCGCTAGTGGGTATGTATCCTGAATATTTGTTTAAAGAAGGAAATACTTGTAGAAATTCTTCGCAGCTATTTTTGCAAGATCCTGATACACCCGAGGAAGCGTTATCCAGGGCAGATGCTGATCAGTGAGCTCTCGCAATGGAAGCTGAGATTCAGGCATTACATGAAAATGGAACATGGGAACTACAGGATCTGCCAAAAAATCGCAAAGCCATTAATTGTAAATGGGTTTTTCGAACAAAGAGAGATCCCGCCGGCGCCATCGATCGCTATAAGGCAAAGCTAGCCATAAAAGGTCATTTGCAACGAAAGGGGCTGGATTATAACGAAACATATTCACCAGTGGTTCGTCATAGTTCATTGCGATACCTGTTTGCATTTGCAGTTCAAAATGACATGAAAGTTGAGCAAATGGACGCAGTTTCAGCGTATTTGCAAGGAAACTTGAGCGAAGAGATATATATGGGGCAACCACCGTACTACGTAGGCAAGCACAATCCAAATAAATATTGTCGGCTTCGTTTGGAATAACGAACTTGACATAGTGTTGCGCAAAATTGGCCTTAGAAAGTCCAGCTATGATGCTTGTGTCTATTATAAGAACATCGATAATGGAATAATTATTGTTGCTGTATGTGTCGGCGATTTGCTATTGTTCTTTAATAACGAACAACTCGTAAATACACTAAAAAATCAGTTGCATCAAAAATTTAAGATGAAAGACCTAAGAAAGGTTAGTTTTTGTCTAGGCATGAGAGTGAAACAATCATCGTCTTCTATAACCCTTGACCAAGAACACTATATTGATACAGTTTTGGCAAAGTTTCAAATGAGTGATTGTAAACCAGCTCATACAGCCATGAATTCGGGTGAGGTGCTATCAAAAGATGATTGTCCAGTTACATCAGAAGAAGTAAATGATATGAAGCGTATTTCATATCAGGAAGTCGTTGGATGTCTCATGTATCTGACCCAATGTACATGTCCAGATATATCGTACGCAGTAAATAAATTAAGTAGATTCAATATAAATCTAGGCCAGAAGCACTGGAAGTGCAGTGAAAATCATATCAATTAATGTTCTGCAAGTCAGCGGAATCAAAACTAGTTGGCTATGTAGATGCTGATTGGGCTGCAGATACAGACGATTGTAAATCAACAACGGGTTATATCTTTATTGCACAAGGTGGTGTCTCCTGGAATTCGGTCTGTCTCCTGGAATTCGAAGAAGCAACCAACAGTATCTCTCTCGTCATGTGAGGCGGAATACCAGTCATTGTCCGTTATAACACAGGAAGCTCTATGGTGGAATGTTTTAATAAATGAACTTGGCACCGAACATCAAATGGACATTTTCTGCGATAACCAAAGTACCATACAACTTGTTAAAAATGAAGCATATAACCAGAGCCTTCTAGAGTATAGAGCCATAATCTTAATGACGTATTTTTTACAAGCTTTTTTAGTGGTCTAACTTTTCACCGATTTCTATAGGAATCTATAGTAAAAATGGTGTTTTTTAACTTCAAGTTTTTCAATGAAAAAAGCAAAAATATTATAAAATGTTTATATAAAAGTGTTCTACATATCTTTAAGAACAATATACAAGAAGGCCATATTGGTATTAAGTAAATATTAATAGCAGAAATATAAAATTAAACTATTTCTAAAATATATTTTTTCGAACTTTCATTTTGAAAAATAAATCAAAGTTGGCTCTGACAAATTAAAATAATACTTGCTAAATTTATCTTTAGTTTTACTAGCGTACGTAAGATGTCTAAAATGGTAACAGAAAAATACGAAAAAAAATTATTTAATCGCAGAATTATCACACGTTCCTATATTTTGTGAATTTGTTTTGCTTTTCCTACAATTTTTGAGCTTGAAATTTCCCCAGGTGGTAATTATTGGTATGATTTTTCAAAATGTTTACGGCCATCACTGCCATCTATGTAATGTGTATTGACTTAAATGACCAAACGAATCGTAGTAAGCTTTTATTTTAATTTGACCAGAATGCTGTTGTTATGAATTTTTTTAATATTTTGGTTTAAATAAATCAATTATTACAAGAAAATGAAAACGATTTACTTAAACGATATTCATATATGTTGAAATTCAAACATTTATGAAAGTATTTCAGAAATCATAATTAAGAATTTGTAACGTTTTCATTTAAAAATTTGTCTTAGGAAAAAAAGTGATTTCCCATATGTTTTGTGTGTTTTACTATGAAAAGTTTGGTTTTTTCCTCGTTTCTAATTCCCTTATAAAAGCTCAGATTTTTTGATTATGGCTCTATAAAATACAGGGTGCTCTGATATAACCCTAGAACCAAACACATAGACGTTCGCCACAAATTCATACCGCAGGCCTTAGCAAATGGGGATATTAATGTAAATCATATTAGCATAAGTGAACAGATCGCAGACATACTTACGAAACCTCTCGACAAGTTTAAATTAATAAAGTTTCGTGATGTCATGGGAACTAGGAACGGTGCACAATGTTCAGATTAAGGAGGACAATTGAATTAAAAATGATAGTTTGACGTTAAATAAGTTTAGTTTACCAAAAAATAGCGCGTCAAATTTAAATTTAGGCGTAGAAAAATGACGGCTCTCGAGAGCAGCTATCCGGAGCGAATAAAAAAACACAGCTAAAATGTGTCGCAGTTCATCGTGTGCGTTCGTAGTAAAGCCAGGTAGTTCTTTTATTTTTCTCTTTCTTCATTATCTCATGTTGGTATAACTAATGGTTTAATATCCGGTAATAGTAGAGATATTCTGGGTATAAGTCCCACCATGTTAAAATATAACACATAAATTATATCTCCAATTTCAATACATTTTATCAATCGTTTTTTGAATGGTAGTATTCCCGATTGTTTGAAAACTGCACTTGTAATTCCTTTGTTCAAAAAGGGTGATAAACTTCTTAAGCATAATTATGGTCCTGTTTCTTTAGAGCCGACAATTATGAAAATTTTGGGAAAGGCTTTAAAGTTTCGGGTTGATGCCTTATTTTCTAAATATAATGTTTTAAATAAGTGTCAAGAGTCAGCTCTAATTAATTTCTTTGAGTTCACATTAATTTAAATGGGAAAAAGTATGTTCGAGTTTTATAGTTCGATATTTTGATAAAGCTCTGGAATTTAGAATTGGCCAATTAGAATGGAACTTGCTGAATTACATTTCATTTACTGAATAACCATTCTAGTAATTTAATGAAAATGAAAACATAAAAACCCTTCTTGGAGGCAGGATTAACTAACATTTCACTCAAAACACAGAATTCCAACGTAAATGGCCTTTGCTTGCAAAATATTTTATTTGCAATGTAAATAAAGTAACGTGTATTTGCTAAAATGTTAAGCCAAACATTTTATTAGACAATTGTCACGCCTACACGGTACAGAATCATGAATGACGGCTATTAACCGTAATTCAAGGTTTATAGTTGTATAAGCATATACTATGACTATAAAAAGCATAAAATATGTTAGTATGATATTTATTTTATAAATGATTCAATTGAAATTCTGATAAAAAAAATAAACATAAATTTTAAATTTAATTGAATTTAAATTGCTGTATATTGTATAGTGATCGCAAAAATGTGTTCTGGCACGAGATGAATTTAATTGAATATTATGCTAACTAGTAATTACTGTAAAATAGTAATGCATTGGTCTTATCAATTTTTATTTTCAACCAGTTACCAGGTAGAGATAAAAATCAATTATTATGATCATACATGACATACCTAGGTATGACACAATTATAGCATAGATAAGAATATCAAATGTTTCAAGGGAACACACACCTGAAACCAAACCAAACACAGTTAGTCGAGACACATTTTAATAAGCTAGGAATTTTTTAGGTGATTTTGTCTATTTTTGTTGCAAAAAATTGCAACTATCATTTTCCCTTTAACAATTTACCTTTAAAATATAACATAACAAATGAAAATTTTCAATTTGGTGTCAACTCACCAAAATTAGCACACAACTCTAAAACAATCGAAATGCTTTTTCAGAAGGTAGTCTAATCAAAGTAGAATTCTTTTTGGTTGAAATACGTTTCGAAAAAGTGATTTAGTCAAACAACTAAAACTACAGAATTCAGCCAAAAACATTTCTGTCTTTTTTGACTGCTGAATGAAGTTTCAGTCATAAAAGTTTTCATATATAGTATGTTGTACATATGACTAATATTCCTTTAAAAAAAGAACTTCAGTCGAAAAAATAAGAAAGAAAAAATTTTATGAATGAAATGCCTTTCGTTTTTCACCTTATAATCTTTTTGTGCGGCGCCAGATTTAGTCAAAATTGTGCACATTTTTTTTTCGTTGATTAAAATAGTTTATCAGTACCAATAAAAGCATCAGCAATGTTTTGGTTTCTAATCAAAAATTCAAAATATAGATTTTATTACTGGGAACTTCTCACTAATATCATTTTTTTTTTTTTGCTGCTAATTCTAATCACAGTTCTTAAATCTGACCATATTATTACTATCGCGGCTTGAAAGACTAATTTTTTTGTTTGTTTTATCATATCAATGATTAGATTAAAAAATTGGGCACCTACTTATCACGTGATGCAATATTTGTGCTATTTTATTGAATCTCATTTAATGCCTGCCCCTTACTCGAATTCTTTTGACTGTTTCACTTTGATTGATACTTAAAGCGGGGTTTGTTATCTATAATTATGCTAATTAAAATAATATTTTTATGGTATGTGGTCATAAAACGGATTTATGTGCTTAGATGTAGTTTGTATTTTGCGTTATCTTAGTATTTCCCCCCCGTTGTCAAAGCTTAAAAGCTCTGAATGCAATAATCGTATAAGATAAATGGTGAAAGTGTGCGCTATTATTTTTGGTATTCATCCCCACAGATTGATTTGATTATTTTATATTTTTATGAGAACGATGTGATTTATAAACGGTAGAATTTTCACAAATTTATTCAAATTTATTTCCGGAACATAGTCGCAACAATGGTTCGAGTACAACTTCTAATCTCTGCTATTGTATTGAAAATTAAGAACTTAGTGAATCAGATTAAATTTCTTGAGTACCACGCTACTTATACTATATATAAAAAAAAAAATATTCAACATTTTGATTGATTAGTGTTTGCTGGTTTTTACATCTGATAATTTGGTGTTTAACATTTAATTTTAAACCAGAGATTTAAAAGCTTTAGATGCTTTATTATCTTAAGCTATAGTGAACAAGAATGACGTAAGAAGAGTGAAGTTCAAAATATAAAATCGCTTGAATTTAGATAAGAGGATATTTGTCATTGATTTGTTTACAATAGAAATTTTATTATGAAGTTACTTAAATATTCAAATTCCATCAATGACTTGATATATTTAAATAACGTCAGTTTGAGACAACCAATGAGGGTTGAGTCAAATTGATTAGCTTGGGGGCGTTACCAAACAATGAAATATTAGACGCCAAATCAAATGTAAAGCTCAAAGAAGAAATATACATAAATATGGAAACATTTCTTTCTTTTCCTCCTTTATGAAAAATTGTATGACTAATTAAATGCAAAATTCGACAAATTTCTTTCAAGCGGGTTACCTAGTAATCCAAATATAGTGATGCGATAGGTAAGTTAAACAACTACACATATATAATGTTTTTTTGAAAAACGCACAAAAATTTGTAAAAGATTTAATTTGCAGATGTATTATGGTCCAGTACAAATGAAAGCGGAGTCCGAAATCAGCTAAGAACAGCAGCACAAATAAATTCACCATTAGAGAATCTATTTGTGAGAATGCTCTATACCAGCCCACAGAAGGAGCCCCAAAAGTCCAAGGGAATCCCCAATTTATTTGAGAGAAGGCCTAAATAAAGACCAAAAGTCAAGGGCCGCTTAACCTTGCGGCTAAAGGATTTAGAGCTTCTTAGATAGTCGCGCTAGACGTACAAGAATCGAAAGTTAAGAGAGCCCACAAAATCTCCTGCTTTCATACAGTATCTAGCAATTCGTATTTTGCAAAATTAAAGGATACTCAAGGATAAGGCAGATGGCAGATTAGCTGCCTTGATTAAACGAAGTTTAAATTATAAAAATTGGCAATGACAATCTGCAAGCTATGCGATTTAGAGAATTGTGTTTCTTCTATCATCATTTGTTTTGTTCTTCAAACAAACTACCTGATTTATGTAATCAGCGAATGTAACCACAATCCGGTAATTAACAGTTCTGAATAATTTGGACATGACTATGTTGTATATAGATGTGATCGCAAACTTGAAACAAGTTCCAGTGCTCCAGTAATTCATCAAATCTTTTGTATTTCAAATTTAAGTACAAGTCTTATTTAGCTGGTATCGAAGAAAAAGTTATGAGAAATTCAAAACCGATCTGGAAATACTTTAGATCTAAACGTGAAATCAAAGGGTACTCTGCCAATATGACCTTCAACTATAATCAGCACCTTAAACGCCAAAGAGATAGCAAACTTGTTCGCTGCATTTTTTTCAATCTGTCTATCGACCAACCGTCATTAGTCAAGTAACAGCAACATATCAAACACTCCCTCAGTCATATCTGGTTTTGGATACGGATGTGGGCCGTACGTTATACCCTCATCTATATGTTAAAAGTTTGCGAGTATTTTGGTAAATCCGTTGTGAAAACTCTAAAATAACTCTAATCTTTAAATCAGGCAAACGGGACTATATCACAGTTCCTAAATTATTTGAAATAGTTGAATGCAACGGATTTAAATCAACACTAATGCGTCATATATCTGTCATCCAGCATGGATTTTTGCCTGGTAGGTCTTCATCTAACATCATCAAGTAGACGTAGCTTAGACGGCTTTAAGTAAGGCATTGGTTTCTTTATGTCATCATAAATCACTTCAACTCATACTTAACAAATCGTCTATAATATGTAATCATTTGCCAATAAGAAATCCAACATTATCAAAGTGACATCTGATGTTCCTCAAGAATCACAAATTGCAACCTGGATTTTTTTTGTTTTCATTGATCGGATAACCAAGATCATAAAAAACTCAATTGTTCTCATATTTGCTGATGACGTAAAAATGTATCGTACGATTGAACAAATTTGTGATTGCTGACAAACTGCAAGATGACCTCAATAGACTTAGAAAGTGGTCCGATTAAAACTCAATACACTTAAATATCAAGAAGTGGAAAATTATGTGTTTCTTCGTAAAGAGAATAGGATAATTGCTACCTACAACATCAATGGAAATGTCGTTCAAAGAGTATAAGACATTAGACTTTAGTTTTAACAGGGACATCGATAACTGTATTGCTAAAGCAAACTCTATGTTTTGCTTTATCAACCGATATCCAAAGTTTATTTACGTTACATGGAACGTGCTGTAATTGTCTGGAATCCTTATACGAAGTGTACATTAAAAGAATTGAAAGCATACAAAAAAAGTTTTTGATATTTCTGTTAAAAAAAACTGGCTTCAAACATGACTTTACCGTACCTATCTATAAAAATGTGGCTCCCTTATCACCATATTCAACAAGGTGCAAAGAATATAAAGTTTGCACCCTTGAAAACCGACGGATTCTTCTGGACGCTGCTTTTATCGGAAATATCCTACTTGGTCACATTGATTCAACTTATGTATTGGAAAATATCTCTATAAATGTTCCAAGCAGGACATTGCTTAATCACCGCACCAGAGGATCAAATGTTAATGACAAAATCGATTACTTTACTTAAATAAATAAATAAATAAATCTTATTTTTTAGAGAATCAGGTTGCTGGAAGTTGATAAAATATTTACCGAAACGTAGAGTAAATGAAAATTGTTATATTTATTGGCTGTAAATTCAGACGCATTTATCTCTAAAATGAGCCCAACTTTATGATTTTTGAATAATTCGATTTTTTTTTCTATACCAATAAATGCAACACCACGTTTTGAATTTTTTTAAATATTTGACACCCTGTGTCTTAAAAAACAACAACAACAAAAATCTTGTTTGACAAAAAGTGTTTTTTACTTAACCCGTTCAAAACCTAAAAATCATAAAATTAAAACATGACTTCTCTTCTAGTGTTACATACAATGATACAATTTAGATTTAAATGTAGGCCTGTAGCTAGACGCTATAAATTGATTACATTAACAATATATCGCAAGTTGTGCTTAAATAATTTAAAAAAGTGAAACATAATATCAAGTGAATTTAATAAAAAAGTGACATTTAATAAAAACAAAAAAATGAAACACAATCATCCCAAAAATTTTTTTTTTTTTGTTAAAATACCTTCGGAAACATATAATAATTACAATTTTTGTCTTTTATTTTCTTTTAAAGGGTTAAATTGTACGCAACCGGCAATCGATGATTTTCCAAAAGATCTTTTCACAGAAACAGAAAGAGAAAAGGGCGCAGTAATATTACATATAATAGCAAGTTTATATTTATTTGGCGCATTGGCCGTAGTTTGTGATAAATATTTTGTACCTGCCGTAGAAAAAATATGTCATGGTATTTATTTTATTAAACATTTGGTATAATTATTCGTAGTACAAAAATTTTAAATTTTCAGCATTAAACATGTCAAATGATGTGGCGGGTGCTACATTTATGGCGGCGGCAACATCAGCCCCCGAATTATTCGTTAATGTTATAGGAACATTTATAACAGAGGGTGATATTGGTATTGGAACGATAGTCGGTTCAGCCGTATTTAATATTTTAGCTGTGGCAGCATGTTGCGGCATTGGTGCTGGAATGGTGAGTAATTTTAATATACATATAAACTCATGTGCGGCTACATGTAGCCGCAACACTATACACATTTACAATTAATTACAATTATCATATGTAATTATATGCTAATTTAGATAAAACAACAATCTTATTTAAAATAGAAATCATCACACAACAACAACAATATAATGAATTTGTTTTTACAAAATAATAATAAATTAATTAGAAACGATTGATAAGAAACAAAAATTTATATTTATATAAATTACCCACCCATGATAGTTATAATAAATTATTTATTTGTAGGTAGTTCCATTAGATTGGTGGCCATTGACCCGAGATTGTTTAGCTTATGGGTTTACGGTATCGGTGCTAATTTGTATAATTCATGATGAACGCGTTGAATGGTATGAAGCCCTAATCCTAGTGCTACTTTACATCGTCTATATTGCAGTAATGTACTATGATAAATCGTTTCAACGGTGTGCGCGTGGTAAGTAGATAATTTAGATTGAAGAGCACATTTATTAAGGTTTTGCAAATAATTATAATAGATTTTTTTTAATTTATTCACATATTCACCAAGGTGGTATTAAACATGCACGATCACGTAGATCTCACGACACAACAAGTAGTGTTAGAAAAAAACAGAGTTTGGAGCAAGGTAGAGTCATTGGCACTGTTTTGTGTTTTCAATTTTGTCTAATAAATACTAATATTGTATGAAATACAAAATGGGTGGGTAAGTGCTTAGATTTTGTCTGCAAAAAAAAAAAATTATTGGAAATACGTTGATATTGGCTTAAATAATTTTGTCAAAACAATTTTTGTGATCCTATATAGTCACTTGTTTTTAGGAGGCTTTTCTTCGTTTTATTCAGTATCTACCTGGACAATTTAGGCTTATTGGTAACTTACAACAGCTTAATCGGCATAATACGGCCAGTTTAGACCACCTACAGATATAGTAACTTATTGGTTCAATTGGGAATCTTTTCGATATCCATGTCCCGTTTGGCTGAAAAAGCCAAGAGTAATGTGGGGAAAAGTATTGGATGATTTCTTAATGGAACCACTATTGTCGAACCTTTTGTAAACGGCATTAATCGTTTTTCCTCAGAAAAAAATTTGAATAATGAGTCGCTAATCACCTGTAGTATGAGTAGCTAGGAGTCTTCTATTTAAATGTGTATTTAGAGTACGCGGACTAATTAATTTTATTTTCTCAAAGCAATTTTTTTATGAACTGGAAGATATCTTAATGACGACAATTCCAGAAGTCGATACGGAGAGAGCACCTGAGAAAAATAAACATCAGAAAATAAAACTCCCCTAGCTAAAACGTTTGATTCACGCCTGTGTGCAAGACAATTTCTGCAGGCATTTAACCTTCCAAGACAAGGTAACAGTATGGAAGTATGGATTTTATGCAATGCAATATAGCAGGTTATAAATTGGGCAAAATAAGCACATTAAAGTTGATATTCTCAAAGCTTTTGTCTACCTAAAAATGCAGTCCTCTTAATTAAAAATGTATATGAGTAAATGTTATGACATATTTTTGCAGACATATTTTGATATTCGAGAAGTTGATTTTCGAATGAAGTTGATTTTGGATTTTATTTTTTAATCCACAAACAGAAAAAATATAAATATACCTTGATCAAATAATGTAAGCAAAAAGCCAGCTATGTATGTCCCAGAAAAATTATTACGTTGGAAATAGTATATTATTCAACGAGCATATAATGATAGCTGTTATTCACGAAGATGAAGTTTACCGACACGAGCCGATAGGCGAGTGTCGTAAATCATCTGAGTGAATAATATCCATTATATGCAAGTAGAATACGATACTTTGTCCACGAGCGATAAAAAATTGTGTTTTATTATCAAATCCTTTAAATAAACCTAAAATAATTTCCGTCGAGATTTTGACGTCTCATGCCGAGCTTACGATCATTTTCTGAAGAAAAATTTTCAACAGGCAACCAATCGACGTAGTTTATTTTGTAAACAAATTTCCCCTTCCGAACATAATTCTTTTGTTTTCCATTTAAAATGTATTGAATCTGCTGAAAATATTTCTTCGGAAAATGGTCGTAAACTCGCGCTCAATTTAATAATAATGAAAGTGCAAGAGACTACTAGATAAAATTTCAAAAATGAGATTTTTATTTGGTAGTAGTGAATAATGGAAGAACGGACTACTAGATAAACAAGCAGTGAATAATGGATATCGTTATAATTGAAGAAACAAACGTATAATGAGTCTATTATACGTTAGTCGTGGACAAATATTTTTTATCCACGATTAACGTATAATAGACTCATTATACGTTTATTTCTTCAATTATAATGATATCCATTATTCACATAAACAAGCATCTAGTAATCCGTTCTTCCACTATTCACTACTACCAAATAAAAATTTCATTTTTGAAATTTTATCTAGTAGCACAGAATATATATAAACAGAACAATATCTTCTATTGCGTTTTAATCCTAAGTTTGTGAACAAAATTTAAAATATGGTTTAGAAGAGATAGAAAAACAATTTTGTATGGAATCAATGAAACAAAACAAAAATACAAAAATGTTTGTACCCACCCCTTTGTTTTGATCAATTAAAATCAGTATAATTTTAAAAGGAAAGGGAAATCTTTACACTTTGTAATGTGTTTAAAAGAGATAGACGTTCATAAATAATTTTTGATTTTGGTCTAGTTAGCTTTGCGAAACTTTAAAATCAAATCAAAAAATAAACAGAGGTCCTCTTATTAGTATTACTCGCTAGTAGTCTCTTGCATTTTCATTATTATTAAATTGAGACGTCAAAATGTCGACGGAAATTATTTTAGGTTTATTTAAAAGATTTGATAATAAAACACAGTTTTTTATCGCTCGTGGACAAAGTATCGTATTCTACTTGCATATAATGGATATTATTCACCCAGATGATTTATGACAGTGTTGTGGAACATACTACTAAGGTATTATTTGTACTAATTTCAATATCTACATACTACTATACTCCGCAAACCAAATTTATACTCCCCTGAGTTCGCTGCAGAGCAGTTAAATTCAACTAACATACGAATACATACGAGTAACAACAAAGGAGATTCGAATTCCAACAAATGTCTATAGATTTATGTGTGTGTGTGTGTGTGTAGAGTGTAGACATTTGTGTTAGACTTGCTCTACCAAAACCAACAAAAATGTCTATACATTAATCTATGCATAAAAACTTTTGTTGGTTTTCTCCAAAACCAACTCTAATGTACTACTACAAGCCTGATTGTCACCAATATTATAAATTTATTTTGCTCTTATACATGAAAGTATTAGTGATCGACAGATTATATAAATGAGTGAGAAAAACATACAAATTATAAATAAAACAAAACAAACGAATTGTGGAGGGAAAATTGGGATACTATTAAAGTTAGCCGAAAGTTTTCAGCCGAAAGATATAAAATGTCGGTAATGCAGATAGTGTCTTGGCTATATCAGCCGAAAGTTACCAGCCGACATATTTCAGCCGAAACATATATTAAATAAAATGAAAAATTAACAATCAACCTAGAAACTGGTATTTTCATGAAGTGAATTTACGACTGAAAAAAACTCATTTTGATTTGTCACTGTTTACCTGTGTGTATTAAACTTAAAATTTCATCAGAAAAGCTAAATATAAAATTAAAAAATTGTATAAATTGAACCTTTAAAGTGTCATGTCTGGAAAGTATTTCAAATTATGTGCCTACCCAACAGTTATTCCTAGAAAAATTATCAGGGCAAGTTTCATGTGGGGAGCACGGGAAAATTCGTTCGAATGAAAAGCCCATGTAAAATTAGAAAAATTGTATAAATTGAACCTTTAAAGTGTCATGTCTGGAAAGTATTTCAAATTATGTGCCTACCCAACAGTTATTCCTAGAAAAATTATCAGGGCAAGTTTCATGTGGGGAGCTCAAGAAAACTCGTTTGAATTAAAAGCCCATGTAAAATTAAAAAATTGTATAAATTGAACTTTAAAGTGTCATGTCTGGAAAGTATTTCAAATTATGTGCCTACATAACAGTTATTCCTAGAAAAATTATCAGGGTAAGTTTCATGTGGGGAGCTCGGGTAAATTCATGACACAATACACAAACATGACAATTTAAAGGTTGAATTTATACAAATTTTTTAATTTTATATGGGCTTTTCATTCAAACGAATTTTCTTGGGTTCCCCACATGAAACTTGCCCTGATAATTTTTCTAGGAATAACTGTTGGGTAGGCACATTAATTGAAATACTTTCCAGACATGACACTTTAAAGGTTGAATTTATTCAAATTTTTAAATTTTATATGGGCTTTTCATTCAAACGAATTTTCCCGAGCTCCCCACAAGAAACTTGCCTTGATAGTTTTTCAAGGGATAATTGTTGATAAGGCACACTAATTGAAATACTTTCCAAACATGACACTTTAAAGGTTGAATTTATACAAATTTCTTAATTTTATATGGGCTTTTCATTCAAACGAATTTTCCCGGGCTCCCCACATGAAACTTGCCCTGATAATTTTTCTAGGAATAATTGTTGGGTAGGCACATTAATTGAAATACTTTCCAGACATGACACTTTAAAGGTTGAATTTATACAAATTTTTAAATTTTATATGGGCTTTTCATTCAAACGAATTTTCCCTAACTTCCCACTTGAAACTTGCCCTGATAATTTTTCAAGGGATAATTGTTGATAAGGCTCACTAATTGAAATACTTTCCAAACATGACACTTTAAAGGTTGAATTTATACAAATTTCTTAATTTTATATGGGCTTTTCATTCAAACGAATTTTCCCGAGCTCCCCACATGAAACTTGCCCTGATAATTTTTCTAGAAATAATTGTTGGGTAGGCACATTAATTGAAATACTTTCCAGACATGACACGTTAAAGGTTGAATTTATTCAAATTTTTCAATTTTATATGGGCTTTTCATTCAAACGAATTTTCCCGAGCTCCCCACATGAAACTTGCCTTGATAATTTTTCAAGGGATAATTGTTGATAAGGCACACTAATTGAAATACTTTCCAAACATGACACTTTAAAGGTTGAATTTATACAAATTTCTTAATTTTATATGGGCTTTTCATTCAAACGAATTTTCCCGGGCTCCCCACATGAAACTTGCCCTGATAATTTTTCTAGGAATAATTGTTGGGTAGGCACATTAATTGAAATACTTTCCAGACATGACACTTTAAAGGTTGAATTTATACAAATTTTTAAATTTTATATGGGCTTTTCATTCAAACGAATTTTCCCGAGCTTCCCACTTGAAACTTGCCCTGATAATTTTTCAAGGGATAATTGTTGATAAGGCTCACTAATTGAAATACTTTCCAAACATGACACTTTAAAGGTTGAATTTATACAAATTTCTTAATTTTATATGGGCTTTTCATTCAAACGAATTTTCCCGAGCTCCCCACATGAAACATGCCTTGATAGTTTTTCAAGGGATAATTGTTGATAAGGCACACTAATTGAAATACTTTCCAAACATGACACGTTAAAGGTTGAATTTATACAAATTTTTTAATTTTATATGGGCTTTTCATTCAAACGAATTTTCCCGAGCTTCCCAATTGAAACTTGCCCTGATAATTTTTCAAGGGATAATTGTTGATAAGGCTCACTAATTGAAATACTTTCCAAACATGACACTTTAAAGGTTGAATTTATACAAATTTCTTAATTTTATATGGGCTTTTCATTCAAACGAATTTTCCCGGGCTCCCCACATGAAACTTGCCCTGCTAATTTTTCAAGGGATAATTGTTGGGTAGGCACATTAATTGAAATACTCTCCAGACATGACACTTTAAAGGTTGAATTTATTCAAATTTTTCAATTTTATATGGGCTTTTCATTCAAACGAATTTTCCCGAGCTCCCCACATGAAACTTGCCTTGATAATTTTTCAAGGGATAATTGTTGATAAGGCACACTAACTGAAATACTTTCCAAACATGACACTTTAAAGTTTGAATTTATACAAATTTCTTAATTTTATATGGGCTTTTCATTCAAACGAATTTTCCCGGGCTCCCCACATGAAACTTGCCCTGATAATTTTTCTAGGAATAATTGTTGGGTAGGCACATTAATTGAAAAACTTTCCAGACATGACACTTTAAAGGTTGAATTTATTCAAATTTTTTAATTTTATATGGGCTTTTCATTCAAACCAATTTTCCCGAGCTCCCCACATGAAACTTGCCTTGATAATTTTTCAAGGGATAATTGTTGATAAGGCACACTAATTGAAATACTTTCCAAACATGACACTTTAAAGGTTGAATTTATACAAATTTTTTTAATTTTATATGGGCTTTTCATTCAAACGAATTTTCTTGGGCTCCCCACAAGAAACTTGCCCTGATAATTTTTCTAGAATTAACTGTTGGGTAGGCACATTAATTGAAATACTTTCCAGACATGACACTTTAAAGGTTAAATTTATTCAAATTTTTTAATTTTATATGGGCTTTTCATTCAAACGAATTTTCCCGAGCTCCCCACATGAAACTTGCCTTGATAGTTTTTCAAGGGATAATTGTAGATAAGGCACACTAATTGAAATACTTTCCAAACATGACACTTTAAAGGTTGAATTTATTCAAATTTTACAATTTTATATGGGCTTTTCATTCAAACGAATTTTCCCGGGCTCCCCACAAGAAACTTGCCTTGATAATTTTTCAAGGGATAATTGTTGATAAGGCACACTAATTGAAATACTTTCCAAACATGACACTTTAAAGGTTGAATTTATACAAATTTCTTAATTTTATATGGGCTTTTCATTCAAACGAATTTTCCCGGGCTCCCCACATGAAACTTGCCCTGATAATTTTTCTAGAAATAATTGTTGGTAGGCACATTAATTGAAATACTTTCCAGACATGACACTTTAAAGGTTGAATTTATTCAAATTTTTAAATTTTATATGGGCTTTTCATTCAAACGAATTTTCCCGAGCTTCCCACATGAAACTTGCCCTGCTAATTTTTCAAGGGATAATTGTTGGGTAGGCACACTAATTGAAATACTTTCCAGACATGACACTTTAAAGGTTGAATTTATACAAATTTTTTAATTTTATATTTAGCTTTTCTGATGAAATTTTAAGTATAATTCCTATTGTAAACAGCGACAAACCAAAATGAGCCTTTTTTCAGCCATAAATTAACTTCATGAAAATACCAGTTTCTAGGTTGTTTTGTTATTTTTTCATTTTATTTAAAATATGTTTCGGCTGAAATATGTCGGTTGGTAACTTACGGCTGATATAGCCAAGACACTATCTGCATTACCGACATTTTATATCTTTCGGCTGAAAACTTTCGGCTAACTTTAACAAGGTAAAATTGGGTATGTTAATAATGAAAGAAACTAATTGGCATTGGTTAGATGAGAGTACTTTTATTCTATTTTCGCAGTAACACTTTCAACTATAAGTGATTAAATGTAAGAGGGTATCTGTGTGCTTCATCACTGAATCAGGCTTGTAGTATTACATTAGTGTTGGTTTTGGTTCTCTCACAAGGCAAAAGTAAAAATTTTGTGGTGTTTGTTTATGACATTTTCTGAACAGGAACAATACAGCTAGTGTTTGTTTACTGCACTTTTTATCTTTCTTTATTATGAGGAATGGCGTAATATCGATCAAAATATCGAAGAATTTTGGCGGACTATTTTTAATATGAAGAACGGCGTGAATGAAGCATTGTATCCAAATCTTAAAGTTTGTATAGGATCAATCTTTCCACACAGTAGTGCAACTGCAGAGCGCATATTTTCGCAGGTAAATTTAATTAAAGACAAAAAACGAAATTCATTACTAACGGCAACAGTAAACGCAATTGTTATGTCAAAGGAACTATTAGACGGCACAGATGCCAGTCAGTGGATTCCTTCCAAAGAATTACTTTATTAAGTATAACAAATAAAAGATTTTTTTTTACTATGTTTTATGTTGCTTAATGAAGTTGAAATGTGCAAATTCACACACTAAATGTGTATTTTATTTTTATTTGCTATTAAAAATGAAAATAAGAACTTTGTTTTGCATATTATTTTTTCATACTCCCTTATCATTGAAAATACTCCCCTGAAATGATGAAATTTACTACTCTCTAAATTTTCAAAATTACAGCACTGATTTACGACACTCGCCTATCGGCTCGTGTCGGTAAACTTCATCTTCGTGAATAACAGCTATCATTATAAGCTCGTTGAATAATATACTATTCAAACGTAACGTCTATTTTTTTAATAAAAAAAGAAATCGACTGCACGTAGCTTAAGTTCTTGTTTCAGTTCTAATTGTGCTGGTGGTAGTGAGGTACCTAAATTAGCCACTGGATCATTGCGATATTATAACCTTGATTGCCTATGCTGAACTTGAAGTTTTAATTTTGGATTCCCAACTTTTACTGAGTCTACTGAATTCCATGCATTGATTCATTTGAAATTTGAAATTTTTAGTTTATTCTTTAACGGTTAAACTAATCACAAAAAATGAAATATTGGGAGGATCATGTCAGTGTCTTTCAAACAACTTGAGTACAGTCTTACAGGATTCATGTCTAGACTGAGGGCTGGCCACGTCATCGTCTCGAGTCCAACCTCATCCATGAACTGCCGAGTGGTTCGAGCTGTGTGACACCGGTCATTGTCATGCATCAATATGAAATATTCCCCTATATATAGGATATATGCTGCGTAGGGTACTACATGATCCAAGAAAATGTCCTCAATATATCGTTCAGCGGTCAGACCTCCTCTACGGCTCCACCAGGTATGAAAACAAGATCTGTTTTTCCCTCAAGCCAAATGCCAGCCCAAATCGCTCTCTTGGACGCCGGTAGACCCGGTCTCTCTTATCACTACCATGGAGATATATTCTGCACCCGTCAGTGAATAGAACAGACCTCCATTGCTCGATGCTCCAATTGATGTTTCGCGTGCAAATTCGAGTCACTCTTTACGGTGACCATTGTTTTACGGTGACGTGCTGTCAATTTTGGGCCTCTAGCGGGCCGTCTTGGAGTGAGATTAGCTTACTTCAAGCGTCTTCTTACTGTCCGTGGACTAACAGCTATATTTCGAACTTGTCTTAGCTCCTACTTCACATCGACGCCTGGCGATTTCGCAGTGAAGTTAGGACGATAAATCGATCGTCCCTCTCATATGTACACCGATATCGGCTGGTATGTGGTCTCCAATTGAAGGTACCAGTTTCCTGAAACCTTCTGGATACTCTTGAGACAGCAGATTGGCTCATGTTTAGCTGACGAGCGACTTCTCGTTGATTGCGTCCTTCTTGCAATAAAGCAACAACTTGTGCGGCTTTTTCTAGAGTAGTATCCATGATTTTGAGGAAACAACGAATGAAACTGGTGAGAGATTTGTTCAGGTCAAAGCTTGGTAAGTGACTTATGGCAAATATCGGTCAACGTGGTATTATACAGGAGATTCCAGCACGCCAATTGTTTGCACCGAAACATCACATTTTGCTATGATTGCTTTAATTTGAAAATTACTGTACAGATTTTAATGATAAAGATGTCCTTGTGAAGATAAAATATTAAGCTGTCAAAAAAAGTGGTTTTACGAGCGGAGGTTTGAGTCGATTTAGTTGCTCGGGAGTTTACAATCGCCAATAACCTAAGAAAACTTATCGAAAATTTGTTAAAGTGGTTATTAAATTACAACATGATTATTCCGATCCATCTTCTTCAATTAATATAATAAAAGGTGTTGTATGATTTTCGGCTAGCTCACATCAAGCTATAAAATTACACGATGATACTTATGGGTAATCCATGCTGCTATGAACATGTAAATTAGTTTTTAAATAAATTCCCAACAAACAATGTTGGGATTCTTGATAGTCTGGTTTGACTGACCAACACATAGTTGAAGATCGATCTAAAAAATGGTTTTCAAAATTTGTCAAATTTACCATTCAAAACTGCCAATAAAATTTGCAGACAAAACTATTGCTCTTATCTTACTATATAAACACGAATTAAAATTATAAAATTTTATCAATTCAAAATTAAATTAACAAAAAATTTTATTGATTCTTTCTTTTTTTTTGTAATCCGCGCGCATAGATACAATTGAATCAAATTTACCACTTCGCATAGAACATTTTCAACAAAATGGTAATATAAAAAATATAACTCATATCGACTCAAGTAATAATGAATTGACAACAACAAATTTAGAAATGACACAACCTAGATCGCCAACCGGTCCCGCCGTAATTGTCGTACTAAATCCAAATGCGGTCGCCCAATCAAATCATCCCAATCAAATAGTGGTGAGCAGTGGTGACGGTAAAATTGATTTACAACAACCATTACCATCATCTGTATTAGAGGGCTTGGGTGGAGGAGAAGGAGGGGTGGTCGAGATCAAAAATTCAAAATCCAATTCATTGAGGAGTGACGGCGGCGGCCAACACAATGATAATAATAAGAAAATTAATAATAATAATGATGCGAACGATGATAACGGAGCAGCTGGTGGTGAAAAGAAGGAAGGACACTCCTTGATTCGGTATCCGTGTGGTAAAAGTTGTATTAAACAAATTTTATGGATTATTACGTGGCCAATACATTTGGTATTTTTCTTTACGATACCCGATTGTGAGAAGCCAAGATTGAAAAAATGGTTTCCAATGACATTTATGATGTGCATCATTTGGATTGGATCCCTTTCGTACATGGTCGCCTGGATGATTACGATTATTGGTAGAGACGGCCGAAAATCTAATGAATACACCGTATATACAAACTAAAATAATTGTTTCTCAAATTTTTAGGCGATACACTGAAGATACCCGATTCGGTTATGGGAATTACATTTTTGGCGGCTGGTACTAGTGTTCCGGAAGCAGTTTCAAGTGTTATAGTAGCGAAACAAGGTTAGTTCACATCAATCATAAACAAACAAAAAAAAAAAAATTCTTTTATTTTTTTAGGCCACGGCTCGATGGGCATCAGTAATTCAATCGGTTCCAATACATTCGATATCCTTCTATGTTTAGGATTACCTTGGCTGATAAAAGCCGCATTTTTACCAATTGAACCGGGTCACCATTTTGTTGGCATAAATTCCGCTGGTCTCGAATATTCAGCAATCTCACTATTATCAACATTACTCATGCTCTATGTAGCGTTCTCATTGAATAAATTCCGTTTAGATCGGCGTGTCGGTAATGCATGTCTCATTATGTACGCTGTATTTCTAATATTAGCAAGTTTGATTGAATTAAATGTTTTCTTTAGAGTTAATTTACCGACATGTGGGCGGTGAGTTCACTTATATATTAATATTAGACGGAGTTATATATAAAAAAATAAAAATAAAAAACAAAAAAATATTTTATTATATATTTTTAATTGATAGTTTTTTTTTTAAATTTCAATTAATGTAAATAATTTAAAACAAAAAAAATCATTTAACAGAAATGATGAACTAAGAAACATTTAAGAAAAATAATTTTGTCTGTAAGAAAATTAAACCAAAAAAATTGAAAATATTAGCGTTTATTTTAAACCCGGATGATGTGAAATGGATGGAGGAGACTAGATGTGATTGTACGTACCATTTGATCATCAGCCAATATCTTATGAACCGAGCGTTTTTCAGAAAAGGTAATCTAAATAGTAACACAAAATTAAATAAACGAAAATTTCTTTCAGAAGTACTTTTTTTGTACGCATAGTGTTATGCAGGTTTAAGATACTATTTTATATTTTAATATTTATGATGACAAAAATTTTATTGGCTAAAAATTTGCGAGCATTTGAGATAATTTTTAAATTTTTTTTTTTAATTTTTTTTTTAAATTTTTAAATTTTTTTTTTTAATTTTTTATTTTTTTTTATTTTAATTTGTTTTTAATTTTTGGAAACATTTTATTTGAAATAGTTTTTTGTAAACCTTATACTTTTTCAGATATTTGCGAAATAAATTTTCTGGACCAAGGGAGTGGCCACTTCCGGTTAGCCGATTTGGAGTAAAATTCACTGGGACCTCCCAATTTACCAAAAAAACTTAAATCTGAAGTTTCAGTTCGATTGGTTAAACCATCTGGGCTGTAGAGAGGACACAGACAGACTGACAGACTGACAGACTGACAGACTGACAGACTGACAGACTGACAGACTGACAGACTGACAGACTGACAGACTGACAGACTGACAGACTGACAGACTGACAGACTGACAGACTGACAGACTGACAGACTGACAGACTGACAGACTGACAGACTGACAGACTGACAGACTGACAGACTGACAGACTGACAGACTGACAGACTGACAGACTGACAGACTGACAGACTGCCAGACTGACAGACTGACAGAATGACAGACTGACAGACTGACAGACTGACAGACTGACAGACTGACAGATTGACAGACTGACAGACTGACAGACTGACAGACTGACAGACTGACAGACAGACACAATTTCGAAACCCACTTTTTCGGACTCAGGGGACCTCAAAACAGATAAATCTCTAAAAATCTCAAAGTCCAAAATTTTCATGATTACTATACTTTATTTTACTAGAGTAAAAGAAAGTAAAAAGTACTGTGTAAGTTCACTATATAATTTCATATTTATGGAAGGAGTTTGAACGTCGTGTTCTACGTTTAATTTGGTAAACTCTTGATTGAATGATTGTGTGGTTTCTATGTACGCCCATGCCTAAGCAAGCAATGCCGTATTAGAAAGCCCGGTCCCATCGTAAACTCTTTAACACTTAACAAAACCAAAGAATAGGAACGGTTTATTAGTATTAAAGAATTGACACTGGTACAGATAACTATGTACAACAGTTAGTATTTTTCGTTAGTAATATATTGTGTATGATAAAATAGTTGGAATAGAGACAAAATCCAGAAGGATTGAAAAAATCCCGAGGATAAAAAATCCGTAGGATTTAAAATCGCGAAAGGCTAAGCAAATTTCAAAATCTAGTTGGGATCACTACAATTGCCTGAAAACAAATATTTTGTTTAAAATAAATAAAAAAATAATCAATTTTATAGACAGTTTTAGACCTTTGTCACAGCTTAAAATATTTGTGGTACATCTATCAGTATAAGCGATGCGAGCGATACAATTGTTTTGGTCTGTGCCTGCAATGCATGAAGAAGCATTATTTATCCATTCCATACCAACCCAACGAACTAAAATATACCATTAAAATGATTTAGATACTGTCTGGGTATTTCATACTGTCTGGAAGGTAAAAATTCAAACAGAAGGTGTCCATTCCGTCCGCTACGTATTATAAGACCTGTCAATTTGTAATACAAAACGGAAAAGCTTTACTATTACTGGCTAACTCATTCGACTGCTGCGCAGTTTTTGTATAGTGGACATTTTGCTAATTTTTTTTAAAATAATAGAATAAAACTAACGCCGATCCATCTCTAAGCCCCATTTACTGAGCCCTGTACATGTGTCTTCCGTAGTTTTTTCTTCTAGAAAGCGAAGCGACGGAGAGAAAGTGTAAGTGAGACATTGAAAAGGTATGACCACGCTTCAAAATATTTTTAGAGAACAGATGAAAAGTCAAATCTGGAAAAGCAATAATTGACATTTACCATATACTATACGTTTCTTTCAGAAAATCATTTAAAATTCCGCGTGGAATTCAATTTTATTCGGGATCGTCTCGGAATTACTAGATTTTGTACCCTCGGGATTTTGTCCCCTCGGGATTTTGTACAAGCTGTCAATCAAGCTGAGACAGGTTTCATTCGACTTCCTGAAAATCGAAATCCAGATTAATCGGTTATTTCTAAACTTTATTTACTTAAATAGAGTCGAATTTATTTAAAAAGAGTCCATCTCCCAATATACACTATCGCTAAGCTCCTCTCAGCCCTCCCCCATAACCGTACTAAATAACTACAAACTTAAAATTCAAATTTAAATATTTAAAAATCTGTAGCAATCTGTAGGTTAACGGATTTAATTGAAATCCAACTCAATCAAACGTCTCAGTAACCTAAAGAAGACACAACAATGTTCTGGGCGAATTTAAAAATGTTACAATAATGTTTACGATAATTAATATCTCTGAAAATAAAAAAAGTGTTCCACCACAAAGACACCAAGAATCACTTATCGAATATTAGTATGGTATTTATGTTCACAAATGATGTGTATTATGGCGGTGATTAATACACTTGCTAATGGTGATGTTGAGACACGCTTATGCAAATGAAACACAGTACATACGTCGTGCTACTCGAGCGTTACAATAGAGAATGCTTTATTAATCCTTTTGACAGTACGTATCCTTTTATCATGTACTCTAATTCCACTAGGTGGGTTTACAATGCAACGTTGCTATTTAGTATAGCGGTGTTTAGTACACCCTAAAAGCATACATATCACTTCTCCCTTCTGAAGTTTAAACTTAACTGACAACATTATAATTATATAATGCAAGATCTTCAACTAAAAACTAACGTAATATACATTTAAATTGAACATCTAAAATACATTTTATACATTTAAAAATACTTAATCTAACTTCTATTGTTTTACAGATTTAATTTTATTAATGGTTTAATCACTCTTTTAGGTCGAGCTGTGTTCGTTACAGTCTCAGTACCCTGAATAGGGCCTACGACCTCATTACTCGTACTTTGAACCCGACAATTGTTATCACTCTCATTACTTCCAGACATATTGGGCTGGTGAGCAGACATCTTGACTTTCTCATTTAGCACATCATTCAATGTTGATTCAGAATGTACAGTGTCCTTTTGTGGTTTATCAGTATCTGCATTCGTTAATGCTTTTGTTACATGGTTCGCATGTCTCTTCCATTTTAGGTTACCGTTTATCAAAATACGGTAACAACACTTCCCCAGAATTTCAATCACTTTCCCTTTCACCCATTTTTTCGTTTTAAAATCCTTCACAAACACGATGTCGCTCACTTCAATATTTTTTATATTTTCCCTATTATTCTCAATCTGTCCCTTCGGTTTTAGCAACCCCCATCTAACCAAACCCTGCCTATGTCAAACATTATTTGATATGGGATTTATTTGTTGTAGAATGCGTCGTGTTTCGGTTTAAATATAAAAACCGATGAATTATATCATTTACCTCAACCGTTTTATTTATTGGACCTAATAACATCTTATAAAATGAGGACTTGAACACACGCACAGAATTTTCCGCCTGCCCGTTAGAATGCGGATGATATGATGGCGAAGTGATATGAGAACTTTCATTACTGCTACAAAAAAATTCAAACTCCTGAGGCACAAATGACAGTCCATTATCTGTAACTATTGTTTTAGGGAAACCAAATTTAACAAATATATCTTTTAACTCAATAAGCACTTTACTTGTTGTCATATCATTCATAGCTACTACGTCTATCCATTTTGAGAACGAATCTACTAATATCAAATAATATTTATTACGAATTGGACCACAAAAATCTAAATGAATACGTTCAAACACACACTTCGATTCAGGCCATGGAGTATACTTTATCCTACGAGGATCACATTGATTTTCTCGACATATGTCGCAATTTTTTACTGTTTCCTCAATATCCTTATCGATTTTTGGCCACCAGAAAAATGATCTAGCTAATGCCTTCAGTTTGACAATTCCCTGATGTGATGAATGAATTTCGTTCAACAGCACACGTCTAAATGCTTGAGGTATTATTACTCTAAAACCCCATATTAACACACCCTGCTCTAAAGTTATTTCATCTTTCCGTACAAAAAAACTTTTAATCTCTTCATCTATTATTATTTTTGGCCACCCTTCGCGCACATATGCTATGACTTTACGTAATACTAAATATTTCTCCGATTATAATGCTACATCGGTACTCTTAATCGGTCTATTAAATTCATTAGTAACAAAATTTAAATATGAAAATTCATTATGCGCTAAACAAGCACCAATACCATATTCCGAAGAATCTGTAGTTGTCATGATCGGTAGATCTTGATCAAAATGTGGTAGCACTATATCAGAAGTTATAACATTTTTTACTTGATTCATTGCTGCTTCACATCTATCATTTCAAACCAATTTAGTCGTTTTTCCACTCGTAAGATATACAGTGGTTTTAAAACCGATGCTAAATTTGGAAAAAACCTTGCATAATAATTTACCAACCCACAGAATGCTTTGACAATTGCCTGTTCTTTAGCTCTGTCTTTATGTAACCCTTCAGAATCTACAACGAAACCAAGGTAACTCACACTATTTTGAAAAAGTCACATTTACGTACACTTGCTGTAAATCCTGCATTCTGTAGTTTACCCAACACTACACGCAAATTTCTTAAATGCTCTGTCTCGTCACGCCCTGTTACCACAATGTCATCTACAAAAGCTACTGTACCCTCGCAACTTACTAGAACCTTTTCAAAAATGGATTGAAAAATAGATGAATTGGGCTTGCACCCGAAAGGTAACCTATTAGGAACAAAAATGCCTTTGTGCATTGACCACGCTAATATTTTATTTGTATTTTCGGATAGCGGGGCCACTACAAATGCTTGTGACAGATCTATTTTTATGAATTTTTTTCCGCCTTGCAGCGCTGTGAATAAACAATCTATCCTTGGCAGTGGACGATTCACGTTTTCTATATGTTTGTTTACAGTTACAGAATAATCTGCACATACTCTTAACGTGCCATCCTTCTTCATGACTGTTCCCAGTGGTGTACCCCATAGTGAATTTTCCACTTTGGAAATTATATCCGTACTTTCCAGACGTTCTAACTCATCTTCAAGCTTGCGCTTAAAGGCAAGCGGTACCGATCTAGGTCGTACAAACATTGGTTGAGCTTGACTATATATTTTTAAATTAATTTTTTCACCGTTATACCTTCCTAACTTTTTACTAAAAACCATATCAAATTCTTTCAATAGTACGTCTATCGTCTCAGGAACCGATGGCGATTGAGAATTATTATTCATTTCGTTATTTGCACATATCGTAAAACCCAATAATTTAAAAATATCACGGCCTATTAATGGCCTACAACCACTTTTAATAACCACAAAAGGAACATTGTAACTCTTACCATGATGTATAATATCCACGTAAATGTATCCCGATGTGTCAATCAATCCACCGTTATATGAGGAGTGTCTGATCAAAAGTCGCTATTTACATTTTCCAAAATGATATTTTTTTTTCTATCAGGGCAGAATTTTTTAAGTGAAATAGACCAAAAGTGGCTATTTCCAGCATGGACCAAAAATTGCCAATTTCTCTATGAAAAATATTCCTAAAATTTTTGATTTTGGTTACAACAAATTATTTACTACAAAAAAGTGATCAAAAGTAAGTAGCAAAAAGTAAGATGTAAATAGCGACTTTTGATCAGACACTCCTCATATGCCCTTAATGTAATCGAGAATGGCAACAACTGTATATCCGATAGTTTTTCACTATAAAATTTTAACGGAATTGCTGAAATTGCGCTTCCTTTATCGATCTCGAATTGCAAATGCTGACCCTTCACACTGAGACTTACCATGAACCAACTCGACCTGGAAATATTAAAAAGTTTTTCATTAGAAGTTACAATATTTTTATATGTTTTCATTTGATCTACATCGTGATACTTAAATTCTGTTATTGATTGCGCTGCTGCTATATCCAGGGAAAATAACGACAGATCCTCTACACCCCCTTCATTTGCTGAATTGATTGTCCATTACTATGCTGCTCTGTTTCGTCACATGTTTCCATCATGTGGTATCGTCTTGCAAATTTTCCATGGCTTTGATTTGCCTTTTCTTTGCAAACCTTTGCTAAATGCCCTATACGTTTGCATTTGTTACACCGGTACATGTTGTATTTACATCTATCACTAGCATGACCTTGCATACCACATGCTGCACAACCTTGACTACCCACCTTTTGCATTTTCGCTTGCCGCGACATATTGCTCTTCCCGTAAATATTATGAACGGTCTCTTCACTAGCTGCCACTGCTGCTTCTTTTGCCATTGCAATTTTAACATAGTGTTCACTTTTTTGTGCCGGATTCTCTTCACATAACCGCTGAAACACACTACCCTTACGCACTCTGCAGACAAATTTGTCGCTTAAAATGCTGTCCAGATCTACCCCGAACTCACAACTAACAGGTAATGCTTGAATTTTATTAAAATATTGTAGCACATTTTCGCCAACTTGCTGTTGCGCCTTCCAACAAACTGTTTTGTCAACATTTCCACCAAATCTTCATACGTTTTGTCGCTTGGTGACTTCGGCGAACACATATTCCGCAACAATTTGTACACAGCGATCGATAGGCACGTAAGCAGGTGTATTTTTTTCTTCTCCGCTTCTTTTATCTCTTTGACCGCAAATACTAATTCTAGTCGTTCTTTAAACACGACAAAATCATCCGTTAGTTGAATTTGGTCCATGTTTCTTGCGTTCAATGGCATTTCTCCATTCATCATACTCGTCGTAATTTGTATGTATACACTCCAAACTTTTCTTCGTCGCCAGAATGATGTATATTATGGGGGTGATTAATACACTTACTAATGGTGATGTTGATACACGCTTATACAAATGAAACACAGTATATACGTCTTGCTACTCGAGCGTTACAATAGAGAATGCTTTATTAATCTTTTTGACAGTACTATCATGTACTCTAATTCCACTAGGTGGGTTTACAATGCAGTAGTATTTAGTACAGCGGTGTTTAGTACACCCTTAAAGTATACATATCAACTAATAGATGGAGTTAATCAAAAAAATCCTCAATTCATAATTAAATAAAAAAATGTTTTGAATATCATGATTATTATCTATTAATCAACATAAGCTGTAGCTCAAATGAATTAAAACTTCAAAACTTCCAAGTGATGGTGCTATATATAATATCAGTAATTTAGGAAGTTTTCATATTTTGGAAACAAAACTCAAATTCCTACTCAGGCCGTTTCTCGAGCCAGAGATAAATTCCAAAAATTAAATGATGAATGGACAAAACTTGCCAAACATAAAAATCGCAGCCCAAATGATATTAAAAACCAAATTGAATTTTATAGTTCAATTAAAACTTTGTTTGATACTGCTCACGCCAATGTATTTATTAAGATTGATGAGGTTAAAAAGCAATTTCTTATTAATCAAAGAACTGATTTACGAATTGGATTTATTGCTTACGTCAAAACGAGTTATGATCAGAGAGTAGAAAATATTTTACTTGAACAAAAAAAAAAATCTGGAACGATTAAGTAAATAGAAGAGAAACAAATTTATGGTAAGTTTTAAATAATCGCACTTTTCAATCCAACCTTTCAATTGTAGGGTCACTCTTACGCTGATAAATTTTTTTTGAAATTATTTTTACAGATAAAACCGTTGAATTAGAACTCAGTCAAGGTACGAAAAGTGGTCTTTCATCATAAAGTGGGGAATCAATGGTACGTATAATCCTAAGGAAAAATATTCTACTTTAGAGGAACCAATACTAAAATCTTTAAGAGGCTGTTATAACATTTTTACTGGAAGAGGCGTCTCAGCTTTTGACAGATACAAGAAAATCGATTTAAACTGGTGATTTTTTTGTTGATTCAAAATTGAAGAAATGCGTAATACATATCCTGGGGAGCTATTTTGGAATTCGATTCGAACGTGATCGAGTTTTCGATGTATTAGATTTCTTTTTGAATTAAATCAGATTCATTCGTTTCTTATTTAAATCAAATATGAATCTTATACATCGGAGACTCGATCACGTTCAAATCGAATTCCCAAATAGGCCCCGTGACCATAGACAAAATGTTCAAAAAAAGCGTTTATGAGAAAATGAGTGAAAGGGGAGTATGAGAAAATTAAAGAAGAATTCAAAGTGCTGAAGGTTGCCTATTAATTATTACATCTACGGAGGCAGAAATTATGTTATAGGAATACCATTGATTGAAAATGGAACCCGTCAAAGTTAAGCGACGATTGTGTATGAAATATTTTTGGATTGGGGTCTTGATAAAACTGTTCAAGCTTTATGCTGTGATACAACAGCTTCCAAAGGCGCTGTAGTCTGTTTGGAAAAATTTTTGGAAAGATATTTGTTGTCAGTGGCGTGACTGTAAATTTCGGGCCTCTCGAAAAATGCTTCTTGTTATCTATGAACAAGTAAAGCATTTAGTGAAAAACTTATTTCTTCATATCGTCTAGTCTCGCATTAATTAATTGTATCTGATTTTGAGAGTAGATGACACGAAGCATCTTGCCACTCAATACTCTAACGATTTCTATAGATAGAAGTATGTATATGCTAAGCATCACCAATTACGAAGATAATTTGAAAAATATTAAGAATTTCGAAATAATCTCAAAAATGTTGAATTTTCAAAATATCTTGAATATTCTTGAAAGTTCTCAATTATATCGAATTATAGGAAGTTTTGTTAAAAAATTGTATAAGCATAAAATATGTATTTGCAAAAATTGTCAATTAGTTTTAAGTTTGATAATTAATTTAAACAAGTTTTAACTTAACTTTTATCGTTGAGCCTTTTTCATACTTTTAGGTTTTTGTTAAAATGTTTTATGTATTTGCAAAAAAATTATGAACTTTTAATATTTTAAGCTTTCAATTTTCAAAGCTTGACGGAAAAAGGGTGACGGAATTTTGGCTAAAATTTAGAATATTTGTTCTCAAAGTTAATCATCAATCATCAAAAGCTTTTAATTTTAAGGGGTTTTCAAACCAAACCTTTTAATAAAATTTGATATTATAAAGGAAGGTGGTACTTAGGATAAATTTAGAATATTTGTGTTCAATGAGCTTTAAGCTGGATAATTAAATTATACCATTTGGGTGTGAACTTAACATTTGTGAGCCGTTTCATAATTTCAGGTTTTTGTTAAAATGTTTTATGACCAAAAATTTTGTTTTGCAAAAAATGTCAAGAACTATTATTTTTAAGAGCTTTCAAATAGAAAAGCTTTCTAAACCAAACCATTTTACTCAGAAATTAAATTTTACAAAGGGTAACGGAATTTAGGGACAATTCAATATATTTGTTATCAATGTATCAAGAGCTTTTAGTCAAACGAAACCATTTTACTAGGAAACTTGGTATTATAATATAATAAGCTTTTTATCGAAGCTTTTAGAATCAAATCATTTCACTCCGAAATTTAATATTAAAATGGGCGACGAAATTTTGGGATACATTTAGAATATTTGTTAACAATGAGCTTTAGGCTTAACAATTAATTTATACTTTTTGGGTTTGAGCTTAACATTTTTGAGCCTTTTCATAATTTAAGATTTTTGTTAAAATGTTTTATGAACATAAATTATATATTTGCAAAAAATTTCGAACCTTTAGTTTTAGAAGCTTTCACGTATCGAAGCTTTTTAACCCAAATCATTTACTTTTTGGAAGGTGGGATTTTGAAATAAATTTAGATTATTTGTTTTCAATAAGCTTTAAGCACACATTTTTTAACTTTTTAATATTTTCAGGTTTTTAATCAAATGTGTGATGAGCATAAATTATGTATTTGAAAAAATTGGCAAGAGCTTTAGTTTTTAAAGCTTTTACTTATCGAAGATTTTAAAACAAACCACTTTACTTCGAAATTTGATATTGCAAGGGATGACGGAATTTTGGGTAGGATTCAGAATATTTCTTCTCAATGTAAATATCCTTCATCCAAAATGGGTTTCACTATACAACGTAAATAACCTTGACATTCTTGAATAATTTCAAATAACCTATAGAAAATGGGAGAAATATCGAAATTTTTGGCATAATCTCACAAGATCTTTTAAATAGCAGCATTTAGATTTACTTGTGTAACTCTGCAAGTTCTTACAACTCAAAGCTAACCGTAAAACATTGCCTTACAAAAGTCGAGTAAATTGGAAAATCTTTAAAACTCTCGAATAATTCGATGATATTCTAGAAATATCCAACAAATTAAGAATAAGAAATCTAGAATAAACCACGGAACAATCATGATTAACCTAGAAAAATTTGAATAATCTCTATATTCTATGAATCTTGATTGATCTCGAATAATTTCAAATAATACCGAAAAATCTGGATATTAATGAATAATATCGGAAAGACTATAAAATCTAAATTCGTGTAAATATGGAATTATTTGTTAAGTAACTTAATGTTACTAATACTACTAAGCAAGTTAAGGCTAAGTTCAACAAAAGCGAAATGCAATAAGAATAGAACACTCGGTTCTTATCGGCTAATTTTTTAAATATCGAACAATCGTATTCTTCGAATAGGGTCTAACATTGAATCGATTAATTTGAAAAGTCGCATTTCTAAAAGTGTCGATTCAATTCTCGAAAACCATCGAACTATCAAATACACTCTACTAAAATCCCAAACATACTCGAATAATCTCTAAAATCTCGAATAACCATTTCGATGATAAACTCCAAAAATCTCGACAAATTTTAAAAAGTGATCAAAAGATGAAACCTTAGACTAGCAAATATTAAATCGTGAAGCAAGGATTTCCAAAATTAGGAGAACCCTATCAAGCCGATTGAGACTGACTGGTTTGATTCAAGTGAGGGAAAAAAGAATTTATTTTCAGTCGCGTTTATGTATTTATCTAGTTTCTTCTTGATTTTTATGAACATCAGCAGGTAACTACTATAAGCTCCCTTTTTCAAAAGAAATTTTATCTATTGGTAAATCAAATTCAATCTTTTCTAATCAAAACATGATTTGTAAAAGGTTGAATTTTGATAAATGGGAAAGGGGTAAACTTGGAGTTACGAAAAACGTTTAATACAAATAAAATCAATCCAGCAAACACAAAAATCGTTGTTACAATCTTCGGAACATATTAAAATCATGTATTTATTCCGCTCAGAATATAAGTTCAAAAAAGTTGAAGAGAATAAACTTCATTAAGTTTGCATCTTTATAGTAACCATCTACATAAAAGCTTGGTTTACATTAAACATTGCAATTAAGCCTCCAAACGCACAATAAATTCTTACGTAGCTGATTCAGCATTAGATAAATTAATCAAACATTTATGGTATCTATATCTTTCTAAAGAATTAGAAATCATGGAACTTTTTGATGATGAAGCTTCAGTGGAAAACAAATTAAAAATGATCAATACATTAAAACGTAAAGGTAATAGTAAGATAAAAAAAGTTGACTTTGATCAACTTTTTTCCGATCGTAAACGTTTCAAAGTTAAAAAATTTGATGAATTGCTAGATAAAGAATTAGGTTATTTTCTAACTGATCAGTCTAAAAAATTATTTGAGCGGTTTGGTATAAATGCGCCGTTTCCAAAAATTCATCTATCTATTTAAATGGAAGGAAAAAAAAATGCTTTGAATATTTTAGAAAAATATAAAGTTGTAAATGACTGTGCAGAACGAGGAGTGAAGTTAATGGAAGATTACAAAGGAAAATTCGTTATACAGATGAAGACTAGCAACTATTTATTGTGCAAATCGTTAATAACCATAGAAAAAATTCTCCAACGGTTCAAAAACGAATACAATAACGATCTCTTCAATCTTTTCTGGGGCGCAAGGCCCTCCCAACTCTTCGTAGTTCCCTTTTAACGCCCTACCTAGACCACCTATACATTGAATTGCTTCATGCCAGCCTATTGTACTGATATGCAAGGTGGGTCGGCCCTAGGGTTGCCAGATGTTCCGGTTTTTGGATAATAATCCCGGTATCCCGAAAGATCTCCTCGAGATACCCAATGGTTCCGATTTTCCTGTTTTTTGTTATAAATTAAAAACATTTGGATTTTAGTACTTCGTTACGGTGTGATTAGTTGTCAATCAAGTCAGTGAACAATAAAAAGAGCAATGTCCCTTTGTCAGAGGTTGCATTGGAATAGGACTTGCGGTCACATGTTTGGTTTTGGATTCACGGACACTACGTAAATTCCACGAATTCACTCCGCCATTCAATGCAATGTCGGACCCTCTACCAAAGGAAATCGCTTTATTTGAATTTTTCAATTAACCAGTCCACAATGAGTTCTCAAAACCATAAATTATATATTATCCAGCTAAATGTAAACTCCTTAATTAGTAAAAAGAAGACATTTTGGTATTCCTAAATAAAACCACAAATCGTTCTACTGAACGAAACTAAAATTAAACCAAGAAGCAAAATACAATTTAGAAATTATACATTCTACAAAATCGATAGGTTATATTAGGAACGGTAATATTAATTAAACGCGGGGTAAATTTTGAAATAGTAAATACTATTTTGAGCCTATACGGTCCATTGAGTTCACACCCAGTATGAGTTGCTTATGGTTAGATACAGATAAAATGAGTTGAAACATTGAGATAGTTATAGGAAGGGATTTAAATGCAAAACAGCTTTTGGGGAAATGTAAGTTCAAACAAAAGTGTCGAACAATTGCTCAAATGGTTTTAATCGTAATTGTATGCCAGACGATATAAAGCTGTTGCTGATATAAACTCTTCTTATCTTATAGTGCACCATGATTAACACAGTTTCCCTAACTTGAAAACAATAGACTTTGAATCAGAACACTCAGCGTTGAAATAATATCTTTGAATTTTGTGGTTTCGAAACTTGCAGGTGCCTTTAGTGCAGTTAATTGCTCAGTATTTATTAATTATCTAGACTCTAGGCTTAATAATAATGATATACCAGTGAGTAGGGCGCTGGATAAAACATGTTCCGGTCACGATGCTTAATTGCAGCACGCAAATACCACACCCAAGTTTATTAAAATCAAAAACACCTCACGATGGCAGCTGGTTAGAAACAATATTCTCCCAGCTTTAATATAATCAAAGTTCAGATATACAACCCGAATACCATCATCATAGAGTTAATTAATACTATGAAAATCACTGTAAATCCAAACCCTCTAGCATTAAGCTAAACAGTAGCGCTTACATACATAGAAATAAACAAACTGACTACTAACTAAATCCCAACAGTAACAAGCTTCACTTACCCAAGACGTAAATAATGTGATTTGGTATAACAGATTTACAGAGTCGGTAGATGAACATGTCAATAATTACTTAAATATGAACAAATCACCTCTACAGTCTAAATCTCAAATAGCGAACAGATTACCTCAGAAAAACATTGTTAAAATCCGGACACTCCAATGAGATTTGCCAGACCGTCAGAAATTAAGGCCTTCATAAAATCCAGAATAGTAAAAAATCAGCAGGGCGGGATAAAGTCTGGAATTATGCGCTCAAAAACTATCCAAAAAATTCAGGGAGCTACATATACGGTAATCATAAACCACTCGTTGCCATTATTGGGTACTTTCCAGATAGTTGGAATTGGATTGCCCCAAACCACAAAAAAGGTAAACCGCCTGACATTCCAACGAATGTTTCCAACCGCCTGACATTAGCGTATCTGTAAAAGGCATTTGATACCGTCCGGATTAACGGAATAATACATAAAATGATCAAGTTAAGATTTGGGCCAGGTCTTATTAGAGTAATATATAATTTCTTTCGAACAGACCGTAACAAGTAAGGCAGAGGACGGACTTTCTAGAGTATTTACAATTCATGAAGGGGTACTTCCAGGATCAATTTTAGAGCCGATCCTATATGTTCTATATACTTCTGACTTACCAGTCCATAATCCTCAACTAATCACAATCAAAACATTGACTTATACCCTAGACACACTGCGATTTAATAAAACCAATTTAGTGAATTTTTGGAGATTAGTCGCAGTGTGTCAACCTCGATTTTAGCTAATCCCTTTGTTTTTGCATAGAATACTAAAAACTAGTTTATGCAGATGATACTGTGATCTACATGGCAAGGAGAAACTTAAAGCAAAATGAACCTGACCTCAATATTCATCTGGAGGTGATAAACGAGTAATTCAGGAAGTGGAAAATAAAAATTAACATCGGTGAATGTCAGCAGCAGTAGAGGCAATAAGCTTCATAGGCAATAAAATGTTCAGCAGATATCAAGAACATACTACAGAAACATAATGCTCAAAGTGGACAACGCCATTATCACAAACAAGGCAAATAAAATATTTTGGCATCGTGATAACAGAATGATTCAAACCGTACAATCATATAGAATAATCCGCACAGAAGGCAATCATCTCCGATAATAGCATTTAAACAATACTTCACTACAGATGCAAAATACAAAAAAAAAAAAAATGAAACTCATCTGTTATAAACAACTAATCCGACTGATCCTGCCATTTAGTTTCCCAGCCTGGTCTGAATAATCTTCGGCCCAAATGGAAAAATTACGCCAATTTGAGTAAAGCAAGGTCAGAGTTTGCTCCAACATCAACCGTAAACCGGATACCTAGGGATACATCAATAACTAGAAACTGTACAGTGATACAAATAAATAACTCCATCAAATTTTACGAACGAACCAAGCACTCTACTAATCAGCTCATAAAAGAAAGCTGACGAAATAGCAGAAAACATCACCGATGATGATGCAAAATACCTAACGCCCTACCCTAATTTTATCTGTCCCGGTTCATCGAAGCAAAAGTCTGGTAACCCTAGTCAACCCAAGGCATAATGACACCTATAGGGTAGAATAGAATAAGTTGGTTGAAACCATAAAGCTTACTACTAACAGTGACTAGTAGTGACACCTAGGTTAGGGTATTTCATAATTTTTGTATTGTACTAAAATGGAATTTTTCCATGCTCATGTTTCGTCATGTTTCATTTTGTTTCGTCATGTTTCGTTTTGTGCGACATACTATATTCGCCTTTTTACGCAGAGTATTTGACATCTGGTGTATAGTTTTACAACTTAGACAAAGGCCGATCAACCGATAAATAAATGCATAATTAGACATGTTTCTTGGTCAATTTATTTCAAAATAATCGTTTTTTGCAATTAAAAAATTAAATTTATTTTCAATGGTAATTAATTTATCGATTAACCGGTTATCAGCTTTGGCTCATTAAAATTGCGGCGCCTTTCGTGGCGCTTTAACGAAGTTTTGCCCAATAATCAATGATCCAAGATATTTAAACAATACTTTCACCTTCTCATACAGTGTATGTGCTGAAATGAAATTTCCACGTCTTTTACCTAATTGCAAAGATTGCTAATAGGAGATAATTCCATCCGTGCTATATTCTTATTTTCTACACTACTTTGCTTTGCGTCCAAAAGCTTGATCGATAACTGCAAATTAATTTTTATAGCAATATGAGGCTGTCGAGTGTTGATGCAAAAATGAACCGACTGACGATCGTCTAAATGTGTACAATTTCATTTTTTTTATTTTGTTCTGATTCAGTTAGCCCATATTTTCAATTTCTCTCACTCACTACTTCAATGATTATGCTAAACGTTAAAAAGTGTTCATCGGCGATGTTATGCGATTAATTACTGGACATGTGATATTACAAATGTTGTGGGGAATATATTAAACATGATACCATGATTCAAAATGATTTTAGTATCTCGCGGTTTTATTAGTTTTGACATATTTTTTGATTGATTATCTTTTAAAAAAAATAGATTACACGCTTTTGTGATCAATTGACGCACGCTACTATACGTTGTGTACGAAGCTAAATAAAACAACCAAATTTAACACACCTAAGCATAATTAACTCTATATTTCTAATCTACATATATAATATTAATGACTACAGGTAGGTAAATTAACCTTAAAGAAGACATTCAATTCAACCAAACTAGAAAATATCAAAAATGTAATGTACATCAATGTGCACGTCACACCGATTTTCAAATTTAATTGGAATTTGTTCAAGAAGAACGCAATGTACAATCCAAATAGCGATGATAACAAATATAACACGTTATAAGGTAATCCTCCTGAGTAGATAGAAACCTGTAATTAATTAAAAGAAGAAAACAATTAATTTCTTATCAATCATATAAAATAAAAAGACGAACCCATGGATTACCCGGGACGGCTGGTAAAAATACTGCTTTTAAAAACCAAGGCAAGCCGAGACAAAATAAAATATCAAACGTATTCGAACCAAGTGAATTACTTAGGCCCATGCCTCCATGACCTTGACTCGTTACAATAACACTTGCAACCGTTTCCGGTATACTTGTCCCGATGCCGAGAAATGTTAAACCCATCACTGAATCAGGAATATTGACGGTGTCCCCAATGATTGTGATAAAAAATGCACTAACATAGGATGTAGCACCAATCCACATCATACACATGATGAATGTGAAAAAAAGAAATTTTGGATTTTTCCGGCAATCTGGTATCGTCAGCCAAAGTAAAATTGTTGCAGGCCAACTCATAAAATATAAGCACGCATTCGATTCACCCCTAGTCCAAGGACTCTTCGCCATCGTGTTATTATTTAAATCAAATTTTGGTTGGCAATTATTCTCACCTCTTACCAAAAGCGGGGTAGATTCCGTCGAATCATTGTAGCATCTAGAATTATTTAATTGATTTAATCCGTCGACAAACGATTTAACCCTTTTCGATACAGCTCGATTATAGCACATGAACGTAATATATAGGGCGTAGGCGATCAACATTATAAGTGATTCATACCAATATATCTTGCCATCATACAATGCACTAATCAGAAGTAAAACCGATAAACTGTACATTAGTGAATCACGACTAATAGGCCACCAATCGAGATCTACAACTTGACGCGTTATCAGAGCGCAACATGCTGGTACAGCAAGAGTATTGAAAACGGCCGAACCGACTATAGTCCCAATACCCAAATCACCTTTGGTCACAAATGTTCCAATAAAGTTTATAAATAATTCGGGTGATGATACTGCGGCTGCCATAAATGTTGCAGCGGCGACATCTTCCTGGATACGGAGTCCTAAAAAAAAATAAAATTAAACAATGATTAGGTATATATTCTTATAACGATTTATATCTGCTGTTTGACGTCAATCAAATATAATTCAATTTAAATTATTAAAATTTGATAACAATTTCCGTTTGTGGCGGTCCAAAATTACAAAAAAAAAACATTCAAATTTTGGTCTAAATATAAAATACTCGTGTTAATACGCAGATTGTTACAATTTTTGTATACTTACGTTTGCATACAGTATCGATGACGGGGACCAAGTATTCTTCGCACACAATTGCCAACAGCCAAAAACAATAGCAAACCAATATCAAATGCACTACAATCCATCCCATTTGTCGCTGATGTCGTGTCAAACCGTCCGATGGAAATTTCAGAATCGTTGGTTTGGTGCACTCAAGCTGCTCAGGCTTATCGCTTTGACTGTGATTGTAATTTGAACTGTTGATTAAATTGTACAACTTGTTCCAAACGTTTAACATTTTATTGTAACCAAGATGTGTGTCGTTTAGGGGCGGTGGTGGCGTCTTGTCAATAACACTTAACAATTTTCGATTATGATTTGTCACTGTTTCACTACTAAGCTCGCTGTTTCCGAGCGAGAGAAACAAACTGGTGATGAAAAATATTAGGGTGAGACATATTAAAACACTTAACCGTATAATTAACGAAATACGAATTTTTTTCTTAATTTTTTGTATACAAATCGATGGCATTTTATAGTGACGGTAATTGTGTATTGTAGTACGTGGCACTTATCAAATTTCACAGACACTTCACAAAATATGTTAAATAATTTATTGCACCGTTTTTATTGTTTTCTTTTAATTGAAACAAACAACTTTCACCATTTTTTTTTTTTTTTTTTTTTATTATTTTAAAAATTGGTTTCATGCAAATGACCTTGGAAATATTAATAACAATTGAAAATCTTTAAAAATAAAATAAAATCAAAATTTGTTCTCTTCATTTACAGGAGATTATGCGATGGACGAAGAGATGCAACTAATTTGAAAATTTGTAAATTGGCGGCGCATAGTCGATCCAATTGATCGACAATTTATTTACTTAAGTCCTTATCACAAACTGTAAACATAACCCAGCTGAATGCAATGCGCTTAAAGAAGAGAATATTGTGTGCACTTTATAAATATGTTTTACAGTAGTATCAATAAACAGATAAACTGATGTTATGATTCAATGTGTACCTTTGCAATTGTTGTTGCCCTTTGACTTACTACAATCATTTATTCCATGATAGAACAAGATGCGAGTATATTACTCTAGTTTGCACTCGCCTGCAATTTGTTATTGAGATTTTATAGTAAACATGTATGTGTTTGTCAAATAAATATGTTTTTTAAACATTGGATGAATCATTGAGGTTAACCGGGATTGTACGGTTTTGGGTAACGGTAAATAATATTTAAGTATCAGGTTGATATACATTTCATGGGTCGCTAAAGCAAAAAGAAAAATGAAATCCAGCCATTTTTCTGCCATCTGCTTTTCAAACTGTCAGTCAGCCCGTCTGGTTATTTGATTGCCAGTCTGTTTTTCTATCGGTCTGTCAGTCCCTGTTTTTTGTTTTGCAAGCTGACCTAAAGATAGTCTGATATTTTTACTTATTAACGTTGCCTTGATACAATCGTTGCAAACATTAATGAACCAACTGCTTGTCTGTATGGAAATTGTTCATTTCGTCTTCTTAGGGTTGCCAACTTTATAAAATGGTCCGACCGGCCAGATGTAAAAAAAAAAATAAAATAAACGTAAGATAAAACAGTTAATGTGAGCCAATACCCGACTTTCATTTATAACATTTTTAATTTTTTTATAATTTTTCTGTAAATTCTGTAGCACGTGGAGGCCGCCACTTCTGGTTGGTCGATTTTCATTTAAATTCACTAGGACCTCCCAATTTAAGAAAAAACCTTAAATATGTAGTTTCAGTTAGATTAGTTAAAGGTTAAACCGTGGTGTAGAGGGGATCCAGATAGACACTTCGAAACACAACTTTTTGGACTCAAGGGATTCCAAAATTAAAAGTTACTAACTATTATGTATCGCATAGTATGAATACATAAGGTAAGTATGTATGATTAATTGAAACTAGTATGCTTATATTTAATAATGAATACTTTCTTTATTTAATACAGCATAGATGCTACACTCGAAATCACTATGTTGGAGTACATATTTAGAATGAAGAAAGAACATATCACGAGTGACGTTAGTTACATTTCTGTACATTTCTCTAGGAACATACTGTATCGAATTCGTATATGTAACAGTTCTCCCCCTCGTGGTATGAAAACTTTTACGTTTCATTTACATCTTAAAGTAATATTGTAATATTTAATTTTCAGCATTTAACAATAAACATCTCTAATTACTTAATTTATTTTTTTCTTTTATTTATTGTTTATCTTATAAATCTAATTTACATGGAGCTCTTCGAATCCTGTTGGATCTGCGAGGAGTAAAATCCGTTTTATAATTTACGTCATTTTCAGTGTCGCCTATAACATTTTCGTGACCTGATTTGTTTGGATTTTGAACAATATCACGTGAAAATTCAATATTTTCTTCCGGTAATTTATTTTCAACTTCTGTATGTAACTTTTGACTAATCGAAACTGACTGATCTTGATTATCAAAATTCAACAATCTAATAGGTGAATTTGATCTAATTGGATCTGATTTGATCTGATTATCCACATTATTTTTTAATCCAAGATTATTCCCAACTAATCTAATTTGGTCAATATGACGTTTCCAAGTCCGTCCATCGTCAAGTTCAACTATGTAATGTAATTTTCCTAATATTTCTGATACTGAACCGAACAACCATTTTGAATCTCTAGACAAATATTCTCTGACCGAAACCCTATTTCCAACTTCTAATGTTCGTACATTTTTTTTAGTATCTCTCCCCTTTTTTATTAATGATTCATTTGAACAATTTGGAATCATAAGATCAATACGGGATCTTATTTGACGATTAAATACCAGCATAGCAGGTGATTTTCCAGTTACTGGATGAATTGTTTTTCTATACACTAATAGAATATTTTGTAATGCTGCATGTAATTCATCTACACTGCCGTTTAAATGTTTTAATTTGTTCTTAATAGTCTGAATGTACCTTTCAGCTTGACCATTCGTAGCGGGATGATAAGGTGCACTTAATTTGTGTACTACACCATTTAATTTTAAAAAATTTTGAAATTCATGAGCAGTAAATTGTGTACCGTAAATTGTAAAAATTTCACGGCAATTTTTAATCGTGGTTTCCGTAGTAATATTTTTTATAATACGACATTCGATCCATTTTGAAAAAGCGTCTACTAGTATGAAAAAATACTTTCCTTTAAAAGGTCCAGCAAAATCACAATGTACTCTCTGGAAAGGTTCGTGAGGTGTATCCCAACTATGAAATGTCACTTTAGGTGGATTTGATTGAACTTTTTGGCAATCAATACAATTTTTTGACATATTTTCAATATCGTAGTCGATATTGTTCCACCAACAATATCCACGTGCAATAGTTTTCATGAGAACAATTCCAAAATGAGCACTGTGCAATTCGTATAGTACTCTCTTTCGTAGAGATTGCGGAACCTAGACTCTGATTCCACGAAGTAGACAACCTTTTTGCATTGCAAATTCGTCTTGTGTTATTCCAAAACGATCAGATTTTGACACAACGCGACCATGTTTTAATCCGTTCATTAAATTTTTTACGGTATGATCATTATCAGTAGCTTTGGCTAATTCTTCGACTGTAATAGGTAACGTTTCTAGTTGTCAATTTCCTCAATACCAAACTGAGTATCTGAAGAAGGTAATCTGGACAACCCGTCAGCATTTCTATGTTGTTTTGTATTTTTGTAAATAATATCGTAGTCGAAAGACTGCAAAAAATCGCATAGTGTTGCATTCGCATAGCTGATAATACTGGTAATCCTTAATTTGGGGAAAAAATTTGCAACAGTGGTTTATTATCTGTAATCAACGTGAATTTCCGACCATATACAAATTGATAAAATTTTCGCACCCCATAAATTATCGCGTATGCTTCCTTATCGATTTGCGAGTAACGTTGTTGAACCTCTGTCAACGTTTGTGAAGCATATTTTATCGGTCGTTCCGAACCATCAGCATATTTGTGACTTAATACCGCACCAACACCGTAAGGAGAAGCATCGGTTGCAAGTAACAGTGGCAGTTTTGGATCATAATGAGCCAAAAATAAATCAGATTGCATTTCTGATTTCACCCTATCGAATGCATTTTGACAAGCAAAATCCCAATTAAACTCAATATTGTCCTTCAACAAATTATTTATAGGATAAAGTATGGAACTTAAATTATTAAGAAAACGTCCATAATAATTGATTAACCCCACCAACGCACGTACTTGATCTTTGTTTTGTGGTGTAGGCATATTTTTAATGGCATCAACCTGTTTAGGCATTTTATGTATACCATCGCTAGTAATGATATACCCGCAATATTCAATAGATTTTGAAAAAAATTTACATTTTTCTCTATTGACCCGTATATTGTATTTCGAAAATCTACTTAAGATCTCTTCTAAACGCTCTAAATGCATTTGATCATTCTCTCCAGTAATCTTTATGTCATCTAAGAATACCGTTACACCTGGGATATCTTGTAATATCATTTCGATATGTCGCTGTCATATCGCTGGTGCAGAGGCTATATCGTACATAATGCGATTTGGACGATAAAGTCCTTTATGAGTACAAAGGGTTAAAATTTCTCGGCATTCTGGAGCAACTTCCAGCTGTAAGTACGCTTTACTTAAATCTATTTTCGAAAATTTTGTACCCCCTGACATAGAAAATAGTTCCTCCACTGTAGGTATAGGATGTTCGTCAATGATCAAGTTTGGATTTACTGAAATTTTGTAGTCACCACAAATTCGTACTTTATTGTTCGCTTTTCGAACTGGAACAATGGGTGTTGCCCATCGACTATAATCCACTTTGGTCAGTACGCCATTTTTTTCTAAATCATCTAGCTCAGATTCCACTAGAGGTTTCATCGAAAAAAGAACCTGTCTAGCTTTGATGAAAACTGGATTACAATTTAACTGCATGGTAAGTTCAACTTGTATATTGGAAATTTTTCCAATGGATTCTGTATCGAACACGGTAGGATATTTTTTTATTAATTCCGCAATTTGAAATTCATCAGCGCCTTCCCCTGTTTGGTTTTTATCTAAACTATCAACACAATTTAATTTCTCTATGTTATTAAAAATTTTATTCCAATCTAATTCGATTTCTCGCATCCACTCACGACCTAACAATGGACGTCTATTCGAGTTCGTTACGTACAATTTTAAAATTTTATGTTTGTTTCCGGTATGAATCTTTACTTCCAAATATCCTAACACTTTGATCTTTACATTACAATAGCTAACTAGTTCAATATCTGTTTTATTTAATTGCAAGTCATTAAAATATTTTTCTTTGTCTGCACTATTGATTAATGTTACCGGAGATCCTGTGTCTATCTCAAAATTAATTATTTTGTTATTAATATCTAAACGTATACAACATTTGTCTCTGTTCGATTGGATATTATAGATTTCTAAATAATCTAATTCTGAACTCACTTGCTCCTCAACAAAATTCGTAACATTTTTCTTTACATTATTACTTTTAGATTTGGCCTTGAGACACACAATTGCTAAATGCTCTTTTAATTTGCAATATTCGCATATCGAATTTTTATGTTTGCACATGTTTGCTAGATGTTTTTCGAGCCCATATCTAAAACATTTTAAAATTTTTTTATTCTTAAAATTAGAATTAGTATTAAAATTAGAATTATTTTTAAAATTATTGTTAGTAAATTTTCTATAACTTTTATTTACTTGTGATTGGATGTGATGTACCATCCTATTTGCTTGATGTTGTAATACAGCACCGCCTTTTTCTGACCACTCCATTGCCTGTCCAATTTCTAGTACTTTTTCCAATGTTAATTTCGACTCTTCCAAAAGTCGATTTTGTATTTTCATGTTGCGTAGACCGAAGACAAATTGATTTCGTAGCGCAGTTTGTAAGTAATTTCCAAAGTAACAATCAATCGATAATTTTTTTAATACTGTGATGTAATTTTCCACCGACTCACCCTCTTGTTGTTTACGTAGGTGGAATTTGAAATTTTCCACAATTTCTAATGGTGTCGGATTATAATGTTTTTGTAATAAATTTACAATTTCATCGTATTTTTTTGTTTGGGGTTTTTCCGGTGCTAATTTGTCCGAAACTATATCGTAGGTATCCTGCCCCATGTAATGGAATAACTCCATAGCACCTTCAAATCGCTCTACCCATCTTGACCACTTCATATTTTTCTTATCGAATACATCGATCGCAAAAATTGGTTGCATTTGTCGTGCCATTGCAGCAAAATTAAAAAAAATCTTTTAACACGTGCAAAATACCACCGCAGTAAAAACAAATCAAGATGGCGATGACGAATCACTTTTGAACGATAGAAAATTATTTATTTTCTTTTTTTTATCCTCGTCGCCAGTTATTATGTATCGCGTAGTATGAATACGTAAGTATTCATACTACGTAAGTATTCATACTATCACGTAAGTATTCATACTATCACGTAAGTATGTATGATTAATTGAAACTAGTATACTTATGTTTAATAATGAATACTTTCTTTATTTAATACAGCATAGATGCTACACTCGAAATCACTATGTGAATGAAGAAAGAACATATCACGAGTGACGTTAGTTACATTTCTGTACAGTTCCCTAGGAACATACTGTATCGAATTCGTATATATAACACTAACGTAAAAGAAAGTAAAAAATTGAGGGTAGCCAGCACACGAGTTCTTTTACGAACGGTGAATTTTGGAAACTTACATAAAAGAACGTAAAAAGGAAACAGTAACACGGATACGTTCGGTTTCTTTTCATTTTATTTTTCACAGCGCTGTGAAGTTACCAAACATGTTCGGAAATCGATTGGAGTAGTACGATGTTCGAATTTTTTATAAATTTCTAGGATTGACTATAGCGTTAAGTATTTGGGCATCGAAATTATTCGATATTTTCGAGATTATGCGACGACGTCTTCCAGTTATTTTTTCGGTATAAATGTTTTTTGTGTGCTTTTGAATTGCTTAGCATTGAGATGTCTTTTTATTCCAGATTATTAGTGATTTATTGATTTTTTAAGATTAGCCCAGGATCCTGAACTTATTCGAGTTTTGCGATTAATTCCAAATTTTTTTTGTGATTATGGACATTATTCGAGTGTTTCGAGGTTATTTATGTTTCCGAATTTCCTCGAAATTTGCAAGCGGTATTTAAAGTTAAGTTAAGTTTGGAGGATATTGATTTACATAGTTGACATATTTGAGACTATCCGAGTTCCTTGAAATAATTTTGGATTATTTCGAATATTGCGAGTTTGAACAGTTGAATTGGGTTGATTGATATATCGAGATTATTCGATATTTTCGAGGGATAGCATTGCAGATAATTCGGGAATTTTATATTACCTGCTCGTTGATGTTACTCCGCATGATGGTAATTCTTCGAGATATTTTGTAAGTTTGCAGATTCGAGGGGATCTTTTGATATTATTAAGAATTGTTCGAAATTACTTGATAATCTACTGGGATTCATTATAGCTACTTCATGTTAAGTTTTATTAGGATCTGTAATACGGTCATCTTACAGTGTTCTTTGTTTTTTGCAGGTTAAGTTTAAATAAAGGGTTGTCCATCTAGCGTTTACAATTTCAACTATCGGTTATTTCGAGTGAGGCAATATACGGGAACACATTTAGAAAGGCATACCATTTGAAAACGCCATTTTATAAAAAGCGGAATTAATGTGAACTACATTTTGGGTTGAGTATTAGCTAAAAATATACCTTACTATTTGACAGCAAATGCCTTATTATGGTGCGAGTCTTGGGTTTAAAACACTTCATTTGGTTTGTGTATTTACTAAAATAAATTTTGAAATCTTAGTATGCGTATTATTTCTTTGATAAATAAGAATCATCTGGTTTTATAAAAATAAACTAAATTTTGACATTTGCGTGTAGATATTGATTTATAATCAAATACCTACTTTAAGAATTTATATATTTTGGATAAAATATACTGTGTTAATAAAATAAATAATAAAAGTGCTTGTTTAGGAGGTAATCGAATTGATTGGTTCGTTTAATTCGATCGTCATCAAAATGTTTATGTTTATCACACGTCCGATAGACAAAGTGATGCAGTAAAACAAAGTGTTTTAAAAGTAGGGTTGCCAGTTGTACGTCTTTAGGGAGTACAGTGCTTCCACTCTGGCTCTGACCCTGCAATGTATCTACTTTCTGTAAGTTGTAAAAAAGTTGTATACTTCTATACAAATTACAGAAAATAAGAACGCAGCAAAATTTGAACCAGAAAAGAAGCACCGTACTCCCCAAAGAAGTCCAACTGGCAACCTTATTTAAAAGACACAAGTAGCGGTCACCAAGGCCCAACATCTTCGAAAAAATGAAAACAATAAACGCCAAAACCCTTTCAATGTGTGATCTCTAGCCAGGAGTTTATAAAACATTATGATTTAATAGGACATTTTCGGTAAACAACAATATATTTGTATGTTATTTAAAAATTATAATTGTGATTTATGATTTCAGGCAGCATGAAAGTGAAATTGATACCCGGCGTAGACCAATACTCGCATCAACTCTGCTTAAGTATCCAGCAAAAAGAGTTACATCAATCAAAATAGATTTAGTTGACTGAAAACGATGCCACCAACGCATTCCCGATAAATTTTCAAAGCGATCGAACATAAATTCCTTAAGCATCGATTCGAGGCGAATTATTTCTGTAAAAAATACGGTAAGTTATTCCCGCTAAAAATCAGATTACGTCAACATGAAAAAATTTAACACGACAAAATTGATGATTCGGCTGATATACCGTCCCCACTTACAGATAAAACTATTTTCGAGACAGCAATGGAAAAATCGGAGGTATTTGTGTGCTGAAACTGTGATACATCGTGTGAAAATCTCCAGGCCTTAAAGTTTCATGATAAATGTATTAATTGAATCGAGAAGCAATTACTTCAACTACAATTACTTCTTCTTACAAAAAAAATCAAAATGAATAAAAATATTTTCCATTAAACGCATTATTTTTCTATGTTAATATTATTTTAGAGGCTAACGGCTTCGGTAATTCTCACGGGCACGCGGGATGTCGCTGCGCTCCCCCCCCCCTCCCGCTTAGCCCTGTGAAGGGCTTTAGATTTGAATTTCGTTTTAGGGCTTTAGATTTGAATTTAAAATTTTGCTTTTTATAAATTCTGGAACGAAACGAAACGAAAGTAACCAAAAATATAAATTTTGGAAAATGGGGAATTTCTTCGAGGGACGTAGGAGCCGGGATCAGCAAACATGTCGCACTGCGTGCCGCACATAGGAGCGGATTATATAGAATCTATTAATCCCGAAGTGTAAAGGCTAACGGCTTCGGTAACTCTCATGGGCACCTTAGCGCTCCGAGGGGCTTTAGATTTGAATTTCGGGGGACGTAGGAGCCGGGATCAGCACACATGTCGCACTGCGTGCCGCACGTAGAAGCGGATTATATAGGATTTATGAATGACACCTACTAAAAAGAACAATAAGTGCACTATTTAGTTATGCAAGATTTTGTAGTTGCAACATTTTGTAATTACAACATTTTGTAGTTGCAAAATCATTAAAGAATGCCATTTCCACCGCAGCTGTCGAATTTCATCATAACAATAATGATGATTACCAACTTCCATTAATTTCATCTGAAAATAATTAAAGAATGCCATTTCCGTAGTACCTGTCGAATTTCATCATAATCGTTTAAAAGTTACAGGATAATTGGCCATATTTCAAAAATGTATCCAGAAACCATTTAACAATTCCATTTCCACCGTACCTGTCAAATTTCATCATAATCGGTTAATAAATAGCAAAGTTACAAGCTAATCGACCATTTTCCAAAAATCATTTAAAAATCCCATTTCCCAACCTATTACCTGTCTAATTTCAACATAATCGATTAAATAGTAGCCAAATAACAAGCTAATTTTCCATATTAATAAACTTTAACCAAAAATCGTTAAAGAATTCCATTTCCACCGTACATGTTGAATTTCATGGTAATCGTATTCAAAATCACCAAATTGTATTAATTTCATCTAAAAAACATTAAAGGATCCCATTTCTATGGTACCTGTCGAATTTCATCATAATCGTATTCAAAAATACCAAGTTCCATTAATTTCATCTGAAAATAATTAAAGAATGCCATTTCCACCGTATCTGTCAATTTCATCATAATTATTTAAAAAATAGCCAAGTTACAGGATATTTTTCGATATTTTAAAAGTCTATCCAAAAATCATTAACAATTCCATTTATATCATACCTTAAAAATTTCATCATAATCGGTTACAGACTAATTGGTCATATTCCAAAAATGTATCCAAAAATCCAGTATGAATTTACGAAATATACGAAAAATAATCCATTATGTACTTATAAAAGTAATGCATTACCTTCAGTTTACAAAAAATAACCCAATAATTTTTTTGGAAAAGTGGCATTTTCATTTAGTTCAATTTATTGCTACATTTTAAATTATTACATTTTTTAGTTTTAAAAATTAGCACTATTAATAAAAATGGAGCTATTTTCTAGTTGAAAATATTTCTACCATTGTAAAAATTGGCGCTGTGTGACATGGTATGCCTTTCTAAATCATAGCCTACGACTCGTTTTTTCGATTTAAAAATTCCTCGCGGCCATTCATCTACACGCATTGTGATGATAATCGTAGCAACATACGGCGGAATCAATTCGTTGTATCGTAAGCTGATAAACATGCCCTGGCTACGGTATAGTTATTTGACGCCAAATGAATTTCAGCGCCAATTTTTTAAAAGCAGATTTTTTTTAAACTAAATACGCCTTTTTTTTTTAATTAGAATTTTTATGAATTAAAAATATAAAATAAAAAAGCGCTTTTTTGTAAAATTGTTTGTTTTCTAAACTACAAAATTAGTACCAAATATGAAAAATTAGTACCAAAATTAGTACCAAATATGAATAAAATCGAGTCGTCCATCTTATAAACATTTTTTGTACTTTTTTATATGAAAATTAGTACCAAAATATAAGCGCTTAAACTGGATATATTAAAAAATGAAATGCGCATTTTCCAAAATATGCGCTTAAACGAAATCTGCATTTTCCAGATATTTATTTTGTTTTATTTTGATTTCATTTTCCAGGAAAAATAATGAAATGTATCACTGGATTAAAAAAATGAAATGCGCATTTTCCAAAATACGCGCTTAAACTGGATATATTCAAAAATGAAATGCGCATTTTCCAAAATACGCGCTTAAACTGGATATATTCAAAAATGAAATGCGCATTTTCCAAAATATGCGCTTAAACGAAATCTGCATTTTCCAGATATTTATTTTGTTGTATTTTGATTTCATTTTCCAGGAAAAATAATGAAATGTATCACTGGATTAAAAAAATGAAATGCGCATTTTCCAAAATAAGCGCTTAAACTGGATATATTAAAAAAATGAAATGCGCATTTTCCAAAATATGCGCTTAAACGAAATCTCTATTTTCCAGATATTTATTTTGTTTTATTTTTATTTTATTTTCCAGGAAAAATAACGAAATGTATCACTGGATTAAAAAAATGAAATGAGCATTTTCCAAAATCTAAGTTGTCAAAATTACCAAAAATTAGTGCTAATTTATATAATAGATGGCACTAATTAGCAAAGACTCAAAAATTTGCTAAACCAAGGAAACAAACATCATTTGATACACTTATCAAAGAGATGAACCATTTTAGTACATATTGTGTCCAAATTTAGCAATTACTCAAACCATTTTGGATGTTTTCCCATCATTTCCGCTGTATTTAATTTGGCGCCAATGTCGTTTCGTTGACGTAAAATATCTATACTTGTTCCCATGCCCTCTTATTATTTCCAAATTATTTGATTAACAAATCAAATATTTATTTGTACACATTTTACAGACAAATGTCAAAAAATAGTTTGTCCATTTAGCAAAGAAACAATATGCCTACTACGATTTCAAATTTATTTGAAGACGGACCAGATATTTTGTAAGGTAATTTTGGCCCAAGACTCAAACCAAAAAATAGTTCATCCTTAATTCCGCTTTCTAAAAAATTGTCGTTTTTACATGATAGTGCACTAGATTTCTTTTCTTTTATGTATGCCTACTGATATGCAGAACAATTAGAAACCGAGATAAAAATGCAGAATTCTGGCGTCTGAATCTATGTATCATTTTTCTAATCCACTAGAATGCGCTGCGTTGGCTGCAAATCTAAATTGTTGACCAAATTTTAGTATAAACTTAAGAAAAACCCCTACAGCTTTACACACTCCGCTATTTGGTAATAATCAAATTGTGCCAATACAGTTAAATATAATAATTTGACGTTGTAAATGATTAATTAATAGCCTTAATTGAAAATCTTTTAGCAAATATCTCCCGTATCTTGCTTGCGATTTTCTCGTGCCTGAATGAAGATGGCTTTTTTTTATTGTTAAGATTAATTCGTGACTGTGATTAGAATTGGTTGTCCGATAACACTCGACCAGTCGAAATCAATAAAAATAAGTGATGCAATCAATATAAAAACGAGACTTGTTTGTTTGTTTGGATTTACTTTATCAACGAGTAAGTATTTACTTGTATACGTATATACATATACACGTATCTACACATATGTAAAGATTATCGGAACAACGAAATTTATTTAATTAAGATGCGGAATTATTTTAACGTACAATTTGATTTGTTTATATTTTAAAACTTATCACATTTTATTGTTAATTATTTATAGACTAGTGAATTATGTTTATATTTATAAATTGATTGTGTTTGTTTGATTAATAAATTTTCCATTACCTCAAAAAATTCCTTTCAAAAATAAAAACTGTTTTTGTCTCACTAAGATTATTATATTGTTGTTTATGAGGTCAGCATGATTTAAATTGTATGTGTAAGTATTATCGGAAATGAAGTACAGCAACGTTTAGTATATATACATATGTGGCCGCATATAGGGCCGGGCTTAAGGATTGTATTTATGTTTTAACCGATTTTCACCAAAGTTTTATTCAATCTGGATATAATGGGCAAATTTAATTATTTATGCAAAACTTATAAAAACCATTTAAAGTCACTTAAGCGGATCTTGCTTTTAATTATAGATTACTCTGCATAGACCCGATTAGCGTTAAACATTTTTCGCAAGCGTGCATAACCACCACCGGGCCGCTGCACTAGCACTGTGTAGTGTAAGATATAGCAGAGAGACAGAGAGCGATAGATGTAATTATCCTCATTATCTATATCAAATTCTGACAAAGTATGCGTTGATAACATTATTGACCATTGCATAAAGCGTCCTGAAACATTATCATCATTGAACTTGACAACGAAGAAGCAGACCAGGCAGATCAGTTTGATACTTTAAACAATGAACCGCAACCGTTAATTGACGGTTCTGGATTTGCGAGGCGTCGAATATTTCCTAAAGTAATTCGGTTAGTTTTCTACAATGTGCGCGAGGACTCCGAGAACTATTACCGTGAGTTGATTTTGGTTTACTCACCCTGGCGACGCTCAACGTTTGTGTGAAAAATAAGTGGCGAGGGAACCGAAGCTGTTAGAGCTGTAATACTGGCGTCTGCTAAACGTTCTAAAACTTTAAGATGCGAGGGGTCTTTCACTTGATATTTATTTTAAAGTTAATGGTACTGAGGGGTTAGTCAACGGAACAATTAAAATTCTGCGTCACATCGATTTTGGGAAATACAAAAATAATCAAGATTTAAGGAAATCACTCCGCGTGTGAATATAATTTGGAAAGCCTCGCTTTGGAGCACAGCTAAGAAAACAACATCATCAACTAATAAGAAAGTATAAAGGGCTGAAACCTCATGAGGTGATCAGAAATTCGGTCTTGAAAATTAATTCAACTCCCATATCAATCCATAACTGAACATCTTCAATCTTCATCTCAACCTTCAACTAAATTTACAACTCAACCTCCAATTCAATTGCAACACAATCCTAAACTCGATCACCAAATTAACTGCCAACCCAAAAATCAACCCTTAACCTAACCACAAATCAACCCTTAAAAATTCCCCAACCGAGTAACTCACTTAACCCCAACGCAAACTAACTAAACCCTAACTCAACTTGAACTCAACTTAGCTCGAACCAAATTTCAACCCTCCGCTCAACTCCACACTTAATGGCTAATCCAATCCCAAAATACACTTGATTCAAAAGCTTCATGTTGGTATGAACTCAACTCAAACTAGCCTCCCACTAAACCCTAAATTCGACCCCAACTTAATCCATAACCGAACTTCTTACTCAAATACAACTCAATTTCAACTCTCATGGCACTATAACATTAAACCATCATACAATCATACCATCGTACCACAGTAACGTCAAACCATCATGTCGATGTCACCATACCATTATAACATAGCATATATAGATGGTATATCTTACCATATAATCGTAACTACCATCATACTATCATACCATCAAATAATCATACCATCATACTACCGTACCGTCGTTCTAGAATATATACCATCACACCATGACACCAATATACCATTCCATCATACCACTATACCATCATACTATCACACAATCATATCATCATATAACTCAACTTAGCAGGATACCATCATACCATCGTACCGTTATACCATCATAAAATCATCTCATCATATCATCATACCATCATTCCATCTTATCATCATACCATCATACAATCATAACATCATACCACCATATGATCCCGTGTAGAGTTGCTGGCTCTCCCATGGGGTGCGTCCCCTGGTGGCGGATAGGGGAGTACCCTCACCGGTTCGCCGGTGGGTAGGTGGGAAATAAAATACTACCCGTGGACCAAAACAGATAGGGGAAGGAACTCCGAATAATAAACCAACCATGGAAGGTTTGCAGGGAGGAGAAGTTAGGGTGCAGAGGGTCGGATCCCAAGTACCGGCGGTTTTAGCGAGTGAGCAAGCGGGCTCCCTGCCGTCGAGATCGAACGACCGCAATATTCTAGCAGTGGGGTCCTTGGCTGCTGGGACAGATAATTCTACAAGCCCTGCCTGCAGAATTCAAGAGCAGGAGGCGCCGGATAAGGCCACACCGAAGACGGTAAAACCGTTTATGAAGAGTGGCAATGTCATAAGATCACCGAGCAAGAAGCTGGAAACCGGTGCGGCATCGAATGAGGCAAAAGTGACAACCGGGAAAAACTCTAAGGGGTTAAGGAGTTAAGGGGAATAACCAACCCATTCCAAAGGAGTAGTAGAACGAGAATAGGATTTCGACAGCATTCGAAGTCCCTTTCAGAGTCTGAAGACCACAAAATATCTGATTCACTATCGGATATTAACGAGCCTGATGCTTTTAATCGGCTTGGAAAGAAAATTGACCTTCTCTGGGAATACATCAAATCAAGGAGCCATGTGCACCATGAAATAAAGAAGCATGCCACGTCAATCAGGAATCTGTATGCTGAACATTCACTCGAGGTTGAAAAACTGAATGACGAGAACCAGACAACACAGACAATTGCAAACTTGGCTAAGCAGATAACAGTATGCTGTGAGATCCAGACCACGCCAACCATCTCAAACCCGAGAAACAAAGGGAAGGTTATCGTTCCGCTGGATAGGGAAGCGGAAATGGCATCCAAAAGCAAAACGAAAAGGTCGAATGAACAAAATTCGCCTATTGAACACGCCCAAAAAAAAAGTAAACCGAAAACTGGCGGAACCCCAGTTCTAGAGCCTAACAATGAAGCGGACCCCGACTGGCAGTTGGTGAGCAAGAAACAAAGGAAAAAACGTCCACGTCCTGATGCCATCAAAATAACGAAGAATGGATCCCTCACATATGCTGAGATGCTCAAGAAAATTAAAGGGGATTCAAATTTGAATGACCTACTTGAGTTGGGGGAAGATATACACCCAAAGGAACTTGGACTCCAATCTGCATTAGAAAATTTTCTTGGCGCAGATGCAAAAATCCAAACGCTAACGCAGGTTGATGAGGTTATGCTCGAAGTTAAAGACGAAGTTAAATTTGCGCTGGCGAAAGACTTAGCGATAGACTGTATCAAGTCATTGAGAGCTGCCTATAGAGGCACTCAAATGGTAGTGATGGCTGTACCAAGTTCGATAGCCAAAACGATGACTGCTGAAGGCAAGGTACGTGTTGGGTGAGTGATCCGCCGAATCCGCGAAAAAAAATTGCCCATAAATCTTGTACATGTGACGTGGATCGCGCTGGCCACTGCTACAAATGCGGAGGAAATGCAAGATGTATACTTTGCAAGAACAGGACGAACCATAACCATATAGCGGGGAGTGGTCGGTGCATGGTATTAAGGAGGCATTGAAATAAGCACGCCGGCTATGAAGTTTATCCAGCTCAACCTAAACCATTGTGAGGTGGCACAGGACGTGCTAGTCCAAACAGTGCATGAAGCCAGAGTTGATGTCGCCATCTTGTGCGAAGAGTATAAAAATATGGATGGGTGTAATTGGGCAACCGATCCAAACGTCAAAGCCGCCATATGGTCTTGTGGCAGACGGACCATACAGGAGAAGGCTAGTAACCCTGACGCAGGATTTGTCCGAGTGAAAGTTGACGGTTTGCATATCTACAGTTGTTATGCACCACCTAGTATAACAATTGAAGAGTTTGAGTATTTCCTGGACCACTTGACTGCTGATGCACAACTGCGAAACCCTTTTATCATTGCTGGTGACTTCAACGCTTGGGCAACTGAATGGGGAAGTAGAGATACAAATAGAAGAGGGGTGGCACTACTCGAAGCATTTTCTTCAATTGATGTTGTGCTGCTCAATGCTGGTGACACACCAACTTTTCGTAAAGGTGGTGCCTCCTCTGTGATTGATTTGACGTTCGGTAGCAGCTGCTTGATGCGAATGTTGACTAAATGGGAAGTCAGTGAAGATTACATGCACAGCGACCACCAAGCCATATTTTTTTAAATAAAACTTCCAAGGGAAGATTGACGTATAAAACATACAAGGGAACCTTTTGGGGACTGCTAACGCGAAAGCGGTGCAGATGATGAATACGATCACCAACGCCTGTAATGCAACCATGGTAAAACGATTTCTAGATGGTCGTCGTCCACCAGCATACTAGTGGACTAAGCAGATAGCAAAATTGCGCCGGATGTGCCATCATGCAAGGAGAAAATAGCAACGTTCCTGGAGTACGGAGTCCTATCCTAGCCTGCACGGAACAAACTTGGATGCTCGAAAGCAATTTAAGCAGGCAATTAAGGCGCGTAAGCGTTAATGCTGGAAAGAGTTATGCAGTGAAGTGGATCGTGACCCATGGGGAAGACCCTACAAAATCGTCATGAACAGGCTCGGAAATTCCACTGCATCGCCACCCACCTGCCCAGTGACACTAAACAGAATTGTTACCGCTTTATTCCCGCAGCAAACTGATGTGATCCCTGCCATCGGTGTAGTACCTGGCCCACAGGAAGTTCCCTCGGTATCCAGAGAAGAGCTCGCCAGTGCGTGCCAATGATTTGGGAATCAAAAAGCTCCTGGACCTGACAATATTCCAAATATTGCATTAGAGGCTGCCATGCGAGCTAGACCTGATGAGTTCAGAGAAGTCTGCCACTCATGTCTGAGGGAGGGAGTATTCCCTCCAGGAGAGCCATCCTCCTACCGACCACTGTGCATGCTGGATACGGCTGGCAAAGTACTCGAGCGCATAATTTACAATCGATTGGAGAAAGCTGTGGAAACGGCCGGAGATCTCGCCGAGCGGCAATATATAGTTTTCGAAAGGCTCGATCGACAACCGACGCCATTCGACACGTCGTTGAAATCGCCAAGGAAGCTACAGACGGCAGAAGATGGAAGGGCGGCTCTAAAAAATACTGCGCCGTGGTCACCCTGGACGTCAAGAATTCATTCAACTCGGCCAAATGGAGCCATGTTCTGAATGCTCTACATGTATTGCAAGTACCAGTGTACATAAGGAGGATCATTACAGACTATTTCCGCAATAGAGTGCTAATTTATGATACAGATGACGGTGTCATGGAATACAACGTTACGTGGTGGAGTACCTCAAGGATCAGTACTGGGTCTCTTACTTTGGAACATTATGTACGATGGCGTTCTGAAACTCAGCGTACCTGATAAGGCAGAAATTGTGGGTTGTGTTGTGTTCAAATCCAATTTCTGTAGGATACTATTATGTCCTGGTTTAATGGTTTTAATTTGAGACGTTATTTTTAGATTGACTGCTCTTGAACCAGCTACTTTTTTAAGGTGCAAGTGTAGTGGTGAGAGCCCTAGTAGCTTCTCAAGAGCAGCTGTAGGGCAGGTTTTCATTGCTCCCGTTACACTTAAACAAACTAATCTCTGAATCCTATCCAATATAGAGCAGGCACCACTTTGCTCTGTCTTATGCCACCACACAAACGCCGCATAAGAGATTATTGGTCTTACGATGGTTGAGTATAACCAAAGCGCCATTTGGGGATTCAGACCCCACGTTTTGCCAATCATCCTTTGGCAAGAGAAATGCGCCCTATTTGCCTTGTTTGTGATATATTTTAGAAACGGGTTCCATGTCAGTTTCTGATCAAGTATCACTCCCAGGTACTTAACCTCTGTCGCCATCTGTAGAATTTCCCCATTTAGAGACAGAGGTGGGAGAATTGTTTTCCTCCGATTTGTAAAGAAAGTGCAAATAATTTTGCTGGGGTTCACTCTAAGGCCCGTCTTAATACACCAGTCGCTTACCAACTCCCTTCGACCATTAAGACTTAATCGTCCGCATAGGTGATATTCGAGGAGTTTCTTAATCTTCTAAGTAGTTCATCCATCACGAGTAGCCACAAAAGGGGTGAGAGAACTCCCCCTGGGGACAGCCCCTAGTAGCCGCAATCGTGATGGTTTTATTACCGAAGGAGGCCATTATCCTCCTGTTCTTAAGCATTTTAATTATCCACCCTATGGTAGAGGAGTCTATTCCCCTTGCCTGTGCTTGTTCTTGAATCATTTCGAACTTGGTATTGTCAAAAGCCCCTTGAATATCGATGAAGGAGCATAACAAAACCTCTTTATTCCGAAGTGTATCTTCGATGTTTGTTGTCGGCTCGTGAAGCGCTGTTTCTGTCGATCTCCCAGTCTGATATGCATGTTGGCTGGGGTCTAAGGGATGCCTTAGGAGGGCATTGGATCTAATATGTAGGCCCAGTATCTTCTCAATGGTTTTCAGAATAAATGATGTGAGGCTAATGAGTCTATAAGACCTGACGTCCTCTGCAGATCTTCTTCCAATTTTCTTCCTCCAGCTTCTTGGAACATATTGCAAGCTGGAGCTGGCTCTAAGGAGTCTAATTAAATAAGGCAACAAAATTTCTAGGCCTTGCTGTAAGAATGCAGGATATATAAAATCCCCTCCCGGCGATTTAAAGGGACCTAAGGAGTTAACGGCCCATCTTATTTTTCCGGGAGTGAATATATCTTTTGAAAGCCTGTAAGCTTCCCTTGGAACCAAGTAGGGATGCACGTTGTCTGCATCGAGGTCTACCTAGCCCTGAAGGACCGTACACTCTGGGAAGTGGCCTCTCACCAGGCATTCGAGAGTTTCCTCCCTGGATGTGGTTGTCTCTCCATTCGATTTCCTTACGGATCCCAATGGATTTCTGTGGTCCAAGGAGAATGCCTTCTGGAGTCGACAAGCCGCAGGCAGCCACAAAAGTCTCTCCCGACCTCTTGCTTTTCCTAAGAGCGACATTATACTTGGTAAGAGACATTCGATAGGTTGTCCAATCGTTTGTCCTCTTAGCCCTGTTGAAGAGTTTTCGAACCTCACGTCTTTTGGTTTCCAGGGTATGGTTCCACCAAGGAACGTCCCTTGTTCCCCTGATACGAACCAGGGGTGAACTTGAGTGGTAGGCATTAATGATTGCCTCGGTTACATTGCTTGAAACTCTATCAAGATCCTCAATAGAGTTGATATTGGTCTGTAGACCGGTTAAGTTATCACAAAGTCTTTCATTGTAGACTGGCCAATTAGTACGTGTTGGTATGCTTACCACCGACTCGTTTTTTGAAGGGGTTTTAATATCAAACCTGATATACATGTGATCCGAGAAGGACGCTTCCTTTGATACATGCCAATCCTGAATTGTACCAGAGGTACCCATGTCAGACAGGGTAAGATCTAGCACCTCCTTCCTGACTGCATTCACAAAGGTCGCGTCGTTCTCTTTATTATTAATGATAATATTATTTGTTAAACAAAATTCAAAAAGTTGCTCACCTCTGATGTTGGTGTCGCTGCTTCCCCAGACTGTGTGGTGTGAATTTGCATCGCAGCCGATGATGAATTTTTGGTGATGAGTCGTGCAATAATTAACGAATCTCTGTACCGGTTCTGGAGGTGGGTCGTTTTCGTCCCCGGGAAAATATGCCGAGGCACAGTTGAGCGTGCTTCGGCCTCCTTTGGGTAGAAACGTCTCTATCGAGATCGCTGTTATGTCCCTGGAAATAAATTCATTAATGGAGAATATGTTAAGTGTCGAGCGACAGAGTATTGCTGTCCTCGGCCTATCCTCTTCCGTGTTGTAAATTAGCTTACCTGTTTTACTCGGCAAACCTTTGATTTTTCCATTGTGGGCACACGGCTCCAGAATGAGCGCTATGTTCAGTTCTTTGTTAAGAAAAGGCGGCTTAGATTAGAAGTGGCCGCCTTGGATCTATGGAGATTTATCTGCACAAATCTCAAGGATGTGTGGTGTGTTGGACCATGCACCATCTTACTATACCTTATCCTTGGGCTCTGAAAAGCCTTGTTCTCCCTTTTTAGGGTGTGATTGTGCCACTCTACCCCTTGGGCTTAAGCCGTGGCTTTTCCCCTTTTTACCTTGGCTCGGTCTTGGCCTTGCCACACCTGATGTGCTAGGCCTATTTGTCCCGCCATGCTCTGAGGTATCTCTAGCGCGTACCACGTCTTTCGCCGCTGCCATCTTTGGTGGTTCCGGTCCCCTCCGCTCGACCCCCTTGTGGTATACCCATCCCTAGTTTTTATCTTCTTAGGGCGAAAGTGTACGGCGCCGAACATCCCATTTACTCTATAGTTGGAGCTTTTGAGGATCTCGTTTGTTTTGTGAGAAACGGACATGGTCACCTGGAGGGCTCCTTCCTCGCCACAATCCTCCAGTCCGCTCCTCTCAATTCTTTATTTTGAATTGCTAATACGAAAAGTATACGAAGAAGATCTTGGGGCGAGGAAGCTCGTCTTTCTTGACCACTTTGATGGTTGCCCCCTCCCATAGTTTTAATTTGGGTATGACGGCTGTAAGCCACGCCGCCGTGTCCTCGTCCGCACAGTTGACAGTTAGCCATCCGTTCCTAGTACGGCAGCCCAGGAAGTTGGGGCTGACTCTGTCTAGCGGCAAATCTGTCACCGTTTCCATGATGGCATCCTGAATTTGCAAGATCTGGGCGATACCCAGCTTGACATCCGGGAAGCCTTGGTCGATGATTTCCAACCTGATAGATTTGACTGTTTCGCTGTAGCTTGGTACGGTCGTATCTCTACGATCCACACTCGCCACAACCTGGGGGACGACTCCCGTTCCCTCTGGTGAGGGGCTGGACCTCCTCTCACGTTTTGGTGTTTGACCTTTAGGGGTAGATCCGTTTGACCGGCTCCGCTTATTGGTTCTATTAGGATCATTAGGATGTCTGTCCTTTATTTTTGTTCGGCACTGTTCAACGGCGACATCGTGAGGCACACCTGACTGTTTTAAGTGGGCCAGGCGCTTCCTTGCGGCACCGCTAAGGCGTGTCCTTTTTTTGTTTTCAAGCTCAAGCCCTGCGAGATTCTCTCTAACCTCTGTTGTTGTTGATATTGATTGGGTCTCAACTTGTACTGGCAAATGAGTGCCATGAGTCGGTGAGCCAACCACGGTGTCCATGCTAGAGCAGTTGCTCTCGTTATCTGAAAAAGTTATTTCGGTAGCAGGACCTTGTAGGTCCTTGTCATTTACCGAGACGGGTGCGTTTAGAGGAGCACCGCCCTCATAGTTTTTTATTTTATTTCTGTCCATACATTAGATCTTGTTTGAGGGAGGAAGGTCCACCACTGCAGCGCCTCTTACTGTGGTAAGGCTAAATTGAAACCGGAGGTCGCCAGGTATCCGGAGTTCCGTGCTAGAGACCAACTAACCCATGATCATTCATCCCTCGACGCACGTGTCTCACCTTGGATTTGGTTTTTTTTTATCAAGGTTATTTCTTCCTTTAGCGTCGTACTTTTGCCTGTTGTTCTGGTAAACAAAACAACAGTTACCGGTGGTCACCACGGGGAGGTAGTACGTACACTTGCGAACCACGATTAGGTTACCCTTCACGCGATCGCGAGCCCCAGGCAGGACTGCCTAAAACATGACCAAATCAGCCTGCCGGAGCTCACCCTGCTGAAGGTTACGGAGCTGGTAGTTACTACGCAGCATGTTCCCCCCTTCACCAGACGCCAAGACCACCAAGAAATGGTACCTACATCGGGAATAACCAGGGAGCAGAGCATCAGAACGCATTACAACTCTAACAGAATGGTCGGTGGACTTACCGTCTCATACCATCCATCGAAAAGTGGATAAATAGGCGGTATGGCGACATGGTGTTTTGGGGCATACCTTTGCAGATTTAAGCATACCGATACTTCAGAGTGTCCGGCCTGCAAACGATCACAAGAGGATGTGGAACACGTTTTTTTTTCAATGTTCGCGGTTTGAGATAACCAGGAGTGAACTGTCGGATATCCTTGGGCAGCGCCCGACACCTGAAAACATATCCGAACTAATGCTTGTTTCTGAAGAAACATGGAATGCTGTAAGCCACATTTCGGCGGTGGTACTGAAGGGTCTGAGACGCCTAGAGCATGCAAGAGCAGAACAACGAACAACAAATCGTGATTAGATAGCGGTGGCAATCTCAATCTATGGTTGATATGCTGTGGAGAATAGAGTCGAATGATTAGTCACCTCCATGCGAAGTAATGTCTAACGATAGTTCCGCATGGAGGATGGATAAACGGGCGTGAGGTTTTTAGATGGTATAAATTTATCACTGTTGCTGAGATGTTTGCCACCATCAAAGCTTCGTCTTGTTGAAGATTTACCTCATTTTACCCTTCCCAAAAAAAATAAAAACAAACAGTAACGTTACACCATCATGTCGATGTCACCGTACCATCATAACATGCCATATATAGATGGTATATCTTACCATCAACCCACCATACCTTAATACAATTATACCACCATAACATCGTAACTACCATCATACTATCATACCATCCAAACAATCATACCATCATACTACCGTACCATCGTTCTATAATATATACCTTCATACCATCCCACCATGATACCAATACATATACCATTCCATCATACCACTATACCATCAAACTATTACACAATCATACCATCATATAACTCATCTTAGCAGGATACCATCATACCATCGTACCGTTACACCATCATAAAATCGTACCATACCATCATTACCATCACAATCAATACCGTCACTATTACCATCATCGTAAACACCGTCACTATTCTCACTATTATCACCGTTGAAAGAATTATGATCCAAAAATAAACTCAATTGATGAAGTTTTAGAAATTCCCACAAAGTAACTTTGGACCTGATTCCTGATCCCTCAAAAAGGAGATGAAAATTTGACATATTAATAGTGATCTTTCTTAAGTCTTAAACAATATTTATGTAAAGTTTGGTTCAAATCGACCAAGGTGTGTGGATTTGTTTAAATATCTTATGCGTATACTGTACATACATACAAACACTCAATTTTATAGATATATGTTGCTCAACTGCTCACTAAAGCCTATACCAACCACAATTCAAACTGCAAACGGAACCCAACCAAACCGTAAACTCTACGCCAAACTCAATCCTCAAACCAGCATATAGAAAAAATTGGTAAATATTTATATAAACAGGTGTTTTCGGTCAATTCGTATGGCAGGTACCGGAATCTCTTGACGTACAGGTTCTAAAAGCTTTTCAAATCTCCTCCTGAACCATAGAAATAGATTGATGAAAAAAAAACAAATCGGAAAAGCGGTTCTGGAGATACCATGGCTACAGACATCCAGACGGACGGACATTATTTTATTGCTTCTAAATTGGTTTTGGACCAACCAAATTTTTGGTCATTTTTGACAGAATTTCAATAATTCGGTCTTTTTAGACCGAATTGTTATGGGAATTAATCTCGCTTTGACACGCAAAGATAATAGCAGCCTTTATGTAACACAGTTCCAGCAGAGGCGATGACGATCCTCAAAAAGGCAAGGCTTGACCTATCAGAATGTAGTTGTATTGGTATCCGCACCATTACCGACTGGTTGATTGGTATCCACCATTACCGACTGACACAAAGAAAATACCATTGTTCCATGATTTATTAATCTTAGACAACGAAATGATAACTGTTTACAGATAATTTTCCACAATGGGTAATGTTTAAAAACGCACTAGACTCAGTATGCAAGTGACTCTTTCTGCCGACCATATCAACTTCCCCTATCACATCAAGTCGTGCCGCATTTCAGGAATACTCGAATAATTTGCTTTTATCGAAGTCCAAACTGTTTGCAATGAACTCACTTAGAGGATCTAGAACTATCATCGCGGCGGATGACTTCAACTACAACTTTTTAACGACTGACGCAAAACGCATTAAATCAGAGATGAGTCAACTTAATTTGTCCATTGTTTATGTTTCTTACACGAGTTAACATTATCTATAGAATTAAAATACGATTCCTTATGTAAATATATAAGCAGTGTTATACACGACTGATATGGTCTCCATCGTTATAATACTTAACGAAATAGTAGTGTAACAGGAAGGGCCTTCATTTTGCAATTTTATAGTGTTACTAATCGAAATATAATGAACTGATTAGAGCCGCTGAATTTGTGCCAATTGAGATAGTAACTACGCGATAGATGTGAGTATACGATAATATATGTATAAGGCACACATGTCTGCACCTAAATGTTGTATGTACTGTAATTACAAATTTTTATTTATTTTTAATTTTAAAATCAGTTTATCATAAAAATGAATGTTTAATCTACATAATCTGTAAACAAATTTAATTAATACAAATTAGTTTCTAATTTCTATTTGCGTCGAAATTGATTTCCACACGATTAGATGCATTCCGATTTTTATTGTTGTGTTAAACACGAAATTAATTTAATTTCCAAACTGCAACAATAACGCCCACTTTAAAATATGATAAGTGCAACATTGTTATCAACCAACAAAAATTATATCTTTAGTACAGTGTAGCCTTGACGGTCGCACATTTTTTTTTATTTTGCAACGCCCAACTACATATACATACATATGTACAAATTCATGAATATTCGAGAAGAGTATTAAGATAATTTTCAATTGACGTCAGCAAAATTGATTTCCACCTGTTCACCATTACATATGACCGCTAAAATAGAACAATGGTAATTAACCTTACAAAACTGAATTCTTATTTGGCGATAAGAACCTAATTAAGATAAAACATAGCATCTACTCACTAGTTATAATTAGTTTGGGACACGAGTTCACATGTTGTGATTTGTGATTGGTGAGTAATTTAAAACTGATTTGATACAATAGAGAATTTTTTTTTTGACGTTCACATAAAACGTCAATTTTTATAATCAAATTAATTATTTGGAGTTATAATTGTCAAATATTAAGCAGACCACATTTGTGTCCTGGGCGCGCTATCCTCAATTAGTGTGATTGATAGATTTCGGCTTAGTATACGTAAAGTATTTTCTAATCACGTTTCATTGGATTACAAATAATTCATTGACAATTTTTTTTTTTTTTTGGTTTTTATTTTTCCATTTCAAGTACGATAGATATACGCGTGATTTTGATAAGAGTCACGATTTGTTACTATTTCGTAAACATGGTAATTAGTAGACTATTTGATAATTAATGCCATTTTATGATTATATTTCGGAATTGTATTCCGAAAGTGGTTGCAATCCCAAATTTGCTACCGGTATGAAGTATTTCACATAAAGTGTAGCTACACAAATTAACGAAAAGTGTAAGTGTACTGAAAAAATGTAGGCCTACATAAAATGTATAAATAAGAAGTAGAATCAGGTATTAGGCGATATTACCATAAAGTGGGCAGGTCAAGCTATACGAAACAATTTTTCCTATTACAATAAAAAGGGTTGGGTATGTTCGACGCTATTTTGAAAATTGTGAAAATCAAATAAACTGTCGAACGGTCCGATTACGATGGTTGATACCTCTATCAATAGGTTTCGGGACCTGTAATTGCTGTGACAATTTTCATTTTGATTGCTCGATTATTTCTAAACATTTCTTAGAAAATTCAATTTTATTGAAAATCAACTGTGCTATAGCCCACAAGTTTTTGGGCGGCAAAAATCTAAAATGGTCCGATTACGATGGTTGATACCTCTATCAATAGGTTTCGGGACCTGTAATTGCTGTGATAATTTTTATTTTGATTGCTCGATTATTTCTAAACATTTCTTAGAAAATTCAATTTTATTGAAAATCAACTGTGCTATAGCCCACAAGTTTTTGGGCGGCAAAAATCTAAAATGGTCCGATTACGATGGTTGATACCTCTATCAATAGGTTTCGGGACCTGTAATTGCTGTGACAATTTTCATTTTGATTGCTCGATTATTTCTAAACATTTCTTAGAAAATTCAATTTTATTGAAAATCAACTGTGCTATAGCTCACAAGTTTTTGGGCGGCAAAAATCTAAAATGGTCCGATTACGATGGTTGACACCTCTATCAATAGGTTTCGGGACCTGTAATTGCTGTGACAATTTTCATTTTGATTGCTCGATTATTTCTAAACATTTCTTAGAAAATTCAATTTTATTGAAAATCAACTGTGCTATAGCTCACAAGTTTTTGGGCGGCAAAAATCTAAAATGGTCCGATTACGATGGTTGATACCTCTATCAATAGGTTTCGGGACCTGTAAGTGCTGTGACAATTTTCATTTTGATTGCTCGATTATTTCTAAACATTTCTTAGAAAATTCAATTTCATTGAAAATCATCTGTGCTATAGCCCACAAGTTTTTGAGCGGCAAAAATCTAAAATGGTCCGATTACGATGGTTGATACCTCTATCAATAGGTTTCGGGACCTGTAATTGCTGTGGCAATTTTCTTTTTGATTGCTCGATTATTTCTAAACATTTCTTAGAAAATTCAATTTTATTGAAAATCAACTGTGCTATAGCCCACAAGTTTTTGGGCGGCAAAAATCTAAAATGGTCCGATTACGATGGTTGATACCTCTATCAATAGGTTTCGGGACCTGTAATTGCTGTGATAATTTTTATTTTGATTGCTCGATTATTTCTAAACATTTCTTAGAAAATTCAATTTTATTGAAAATCAACTGTGCTATAGCTCACAAGTTTTTGGGCGGCAAAAATCTAAAATGGTCCGATTACGATGGTTGATACCTCTATCAATAGGTTTCGGGACCTGTAATTGCTGTGACAATTTTCATTTTGATTGCTCGATTATTTCTAAACATTTCTTAGAAAATTCAATTTTATTGAAAATCAACTGTGCTATATATATAGCTCACAAGTTTTTGGGCGGCAAAAATCTAAAATGGTCCGATTACGATGGTTGATACCTCTATCAATAGGTTTCGGGACCTGTAATTGCTGTGACAATTTTCTTTTTGATTGCTCGATTATTTCTAAACATTTCTTAGAAAATTCAATTTTATTGAAAATCAACTGTGCTATAGCTCACAAGTTTTTGGGCGGCAAAAATATAAAATGGTCCGATTACGATGGTTGACACCTCTATCAATAGGTTTCGGGACCTGTAATTGCTGTGACAATTTTCATTTTGATTGCTCGATTATTTCTAAACATTTCTTAGAAAATTCAATTTTATTGAAAATCAACTGTGCTATAGCTCACAAGTTTTTGGGCGGCAAAAATCTAAAATGGTCCGATTACGATGGTTGACACCTCTATCAATAGGTTTCGGGACCTGTAATTGCTGTGACAATTTTCATTTTGATTGCTCGATTATTTCTAAACATTTCTTAGAAAATTCAATTTTATTGAAAATCAACTGTGCTATAGCTCACAAGTTTTTGGGCGGCAAAAATCTAAAATGGTCCGATTACGATGGTTGATACCTCTATCAATAGGTTTCGGGACCTGTAAGTGCTGTGACAATTTTCATTTTGATTGCTCGATTATTTCTAAACATTTCTTAGAAAATTCAATTTTATTGAAAATCAACTGTGCTATAGCCCACAAGTTTTTGGGCGGCAAAAATCTAAAATGGTCCGATTACGATGGTTGATACCTCTATCAATAGGTTTCGGGACCTGTAATTGCTGTGACAATTTTTATTTTGATTGCTCGATTATTTCTAAACATTTCTTAGAAAATTCAATTTTATTGAAAATCAACTGTGCTATAGCTCACAAGTTTTTGGGCGGCAAAAATCTAAAATGGTCCGATTACGATGGTTGACACCTCTATCAATAGGTTTCGGGACCTGTAATTGCTGTGACAATTTTCATTTTGATTGCTCGATTATTTCTAAACATTTCTTAGAAAATTCAATTTTATTGAAAATCAACTGTGCTATAGCTCACAAGTTTTTGGGCGGCAAAAATCTAAAATGGTCCGATTACGATGGTTGACACCTCTATCAATAGGTTTCGGGACCTGTAATTGCTGTGATAATTTTCATTTTGATTGCTCGATTATTTCTAAACATTTCTTAGAAAATTCAATTTTATTGAAAATCAACTGTGCTATAAATCACAAGTTTTTGGGCGGCAAAAATCTAAAATGGTCCGATTACGATGGTTGATACCTCTATCAATAGGTTTCGGGACCTGTAATTGCTGTGACAATTTTCATTTTGATTGCTCGATTATTTCTAAACATTTCTTAGAAAATTCAATTTTATTGAAAATCAACTGTGCTATAGCTCACAAGTTTTTGGGCGGCAAAAATCTAAAATGGTCCGATTACGATGGTTGATACCTCTATCAATAGGTTTCGGGACCTGTAATTGCTGTGACAATTTTCTTTTTGATTGCTCGATTATTTCTAAACATTTCTTAGAAAATTCAATTTTATTGAAAATCAACTGTGCTATAAATCACAAGTTTTTGGGCGGCAAAAATCTAAAATGGTCCGATTACGATGGTTGATACCTCTATCAATAGGTTTCGGGACCTGTAATTGCTGTGACAATTTTCATTTTGATTGCTCGATTATTTCTAAACATTTCTTAGAAAATTCAATTTTATTGAAAATCAACTGTGCTATAGCTCACAAGTTTTTGGGCGGCAAAAATCTAAAATGGTCCGATTACGATGGTTGATACCTCTATCAATAGGTTTCGGGACCTGTAATTGCTGTGACAATTTTCTTTTTGATTGCTCGATTATTTCTAAACATTTCTTAGAAAATTCAATTTTATTGAAAATCAACTGTGCTATAGCTCACAAGTTTTTGGGCGGCAAAAATCTAAAATGGTCCGATTACGATGGTTGACACCTCTATCAATAGGTTTCGGGACCTGTAATTGCTGTGACAATTTTCATTTTGATTGCTCGATTATTTCTAAACATTTCTTAGAAAATTCAATTTTATTGAAAATCAACTGTGCTATAGCTCACAAGTTTTTGGGCGGCAAAAATCTAAAATGGTCCGATTACGATGGTTGATACCTCTATCAATAGGTTTCGGGACCTGTAAGTGCTGTGACAATTTTCATTTTGATTGCTCGATTATTTCTAAACATTTCTTAGAAAATTCAATTTTATTGAAAATCAACTGTGCTATAGCCCACAAGTTTTTGGGCGGCAAAAATCTAAAATGGTCCGATTACGATGGTTGATACCTCTATCAATAGGTTTCGGGACCTGTAATTGCTGTGACAATTTTTATTTTGATTGCTCGATTATTTCTAAACATTTCTTAGAAAATTCAATTTTATTGAAAATCAACTGTGCTATAGCTCACAAGTTTTTGGGCGGCAAAAATCTAAAATGGTCCGATTACGATGGTTGACACCTCTATCAATAGGTTTCGGGACCTGTAATTGCTGTGACAATTTTCATTTTGATTGCTCGATTATTTCTAAACATTTCTTAGAAAATTCAATTTTATTGAAAATCAACTGTGCTATAGCTCACAAGTTTTTGGGCGGCAAAAATCTAAAATGGTCCGATTACGATGGTTGACACCTCTATCAATAGGTTTCGGGACCTGTAATTGCTGTGATAATTTTCATTTTGATTGCTCGATTATTTCTAAACATTTCTTAGAAAATTCAATTTTATTGAAAATCAACTGTGCTATAAATCACAAGTTTTTGGGCGGCAAAAATCTAAAATGGTCCGATTACGATGGTTGATACCTCTATCAATAGGTTTCGGGACCTGTAATTGCTGTGACAATTTTCATTTTGATTGCTCGATTATTTCTAAACATTTCTTAGAAAATTCAATTTTATTGAAAATCAACTGTGCTATAGCTCACAAGTTTTTGGGCGGCAAAAATCTAAAATGGTCCGATTACGATGGTTGATACCTCTATCAATAGGTTTCGGGACCTGTAATTGCTGTGACAATTTTCTTTTTGATTGCTCGATTATTTCTAAACATTTCTTAGAAAATTCAATTTTATTGAAAATCAACTGTGCTATAGCCCACAAGTTTTTGGGCGGCAAAAATCTAAAGTGGTCCGATTACGATGGTTGATACCTCTATCAATAGGTTTCGGGACCTGTAATTGCTGTGACAATTTTCATTTTGATTGCTCGATTATTTCTAAACATTTCTTAGAAAATTCAATTTTATTGAAAATCAACTGTGCTATAGCCCACAAGTTTTTGGGCGGCAAAAATCTAAAATGGTCCGATTACGATGGTTGATACCTCTATCAATAGGTTTCGGGACCTGTAATTGCTGTGACAATTTTCATTTTGATTGCTCGATTATTTCTAAACATTTCTTAGAAAATTCAATTTTATTGAAAATCAACTGTGCTATAGCTCACAATTTTTGGGCGGCAAAAATCTAAAATGGTCCGATTACGATGGTTGATACCTCTATCAATAGGTTTCGGGACCTGTAATTGCTGTGATAATTTTTATTTTGATTGCTCGATTATTTCTAAACATTTCTTAGAAAATTCAATTTTATTGAAAATCAACTGTGCTATAGCCCACAAGTTTTTGGGCGGCAAAAATCTAAAATGGTCCGATTACGATGGTTGACACCTCTATCAATAGGTTTCGGGACCTGTAATTGCTGTGACAATTTTCATTTTGATTGCTCGATTATTTCTAAACATTTCTTAGAAAATTCAATTTTATTGAAAATCAACTGTGCTATAGTTCACAAGTTTTTGGGCGGCAAAAATCTAAAATGGTCCGATTACGATGGTTGACACCTCTATCAATAGGTTTCGGGACCTGTAATTGCTGTGATAATTTTTATTTTGATTGCTCGATTATTTCTAAACATTTCTTAGAAAATTCAATTTTATTGAAAATCAACTGTGCTATAGCCCACAAGTTTTTGGGCGGCAAAAATCTAAAATGGTCCGATTACGATGGTTGACACCTCTATCAATAGGTTTCGGGACCTGTAATTGCTGTGACAATTTTCATTTTGATTGCTCGATTATTTCTAAACATTTCTTAGAAAATTCAATTTTATTGAAAATCAACTGTGCTATAGCCCACAAGTTTTTGGGCGGCAAAAATCTAAAATGGTCCGATTACGATGGTTGATACCTCTATCAATAGGTTTCGGGACCTGTAATTGCTGTGACAATTTTCATTTTGATTGCTCGATTATTTCTAAACATTTCTTAGAAAATTCAATTTTATTGAAAATCAACTGTGCTATAGCTCACAAGTTTTTGGGCGGCAAAAATCTAAAATGGTCCGATTACGATGGTTGACACCTCTATCAATAGGTTTCGGGACCTGTAATTGCTGTGACAATTTTTATTTTGATTGCTCGATTATTTCTAAACATTTCTTAGAAAATTCAATTTTATTGAAAATCAACTGTGCTATAGCCCACAAGTTTTTGGGCGGCAAAAATCTAAAGTGGTCCGATTACGATGGTTGATACCTCTATCAATAGGTTTCGGGACCTGTAATTGCTGTGACAATTTTCATTTTGATTGCTCGATTATTTCTAAACATTTCTTAGAAAATTCAATTTTATTGAAAATCAACTGTGCTATAGCCCACAAGTTTTTGGGCGGCAAAAATCTAAAATGGTCCGATTACGATGGTTGATACCTCTATCAATAGGTTTCGGGACCTGTACTTGCTGTGATAATTTTTATTTTGATTGCTCGATTATTTCTAAACATTTCTTAGAAAATTCAATTTTATTGAAAATCAACTGTGCTATAGCCCACAAGTTTTTGGGCGGCAAAAATCTAAAATGGTCCGATTACGATGGTTGACACCTCTATCATTAGGTTTCGGGACCTGTAATTGCTGTGACAATTTTCATTTTGATTGCTCGATTATTTCTAAACATTTCTTAGAAAATTCAATTTTATTGAAAATCAACTGTGCTATAGCCCACAAGGGTTTGGGCGGCAAAAATCTAAAATGGTCCGATTACGATGGTTGATACCTCTATCAATAGGTTTCGGGACCTGTAATTGCTGTGACAATTTTCATTTTGATTGCTCGATTATTTCTAAACATTTCTTAGAAAATTCAATTTTATTGAAAATCAACTGTGCTATAGCTCACAAGCTTTTGGGCGGCAAAAATCTAAAATGGTCCGATTACGATGGTTGACACCTCTATCAATAGGTTTCGGGACCTGTAATTGCTGTGATAATTTTCATTTTGATTGCTCGATTATTTCTAAACATTTCTTAGAAAATTCAATTTTATTGAAAATCAACTGTGCTATAGCCCACAAGTTTTTGGGCGGCAAAAATCTAAAATGGTCCGATTACGATGGTTGATACCTCTATCAATAGGTTTCGGGACCTGTAATTGCTGTGACAATTTTCATTTTGATTGCTCGATTATTTCTAAACATTTCTTAGAAAATTCAATTTAATTGAAAATCAACTGTGCTATAGCTCACAAGTTTTTGGGCGGCAAAAATCTAAAATGGTCCGATTACGATGGTTGATACCTCTATCAATAGGTTTCGGGACCTGTAATTGCTGTGATAATTTTTATTTTGATTGCTCGATTATTTCTAAACATTTCTTAGAAAATTCAATTTTATTGAAAATCAACTGTGCTATAGCCCACAAGTTTTTGGGCGGCAAAAATCTAAAATGGTCCGATTACGATGGTTGACACCTCTATCAATAGGTTTCGGGACCTGTAATTGCTGTGACAATTTTCATTTTGATTGCTCGATTATTTCTAAACATTTCTTAGAAAATTCAATTTTATTGAAAATCAACTGTGCTATAGCCCACAAGTTTTTGGGCGGCAAAAATCTAAAATGGTCCGATTACGATGGTTGATACCTCTATCAATAGGTTTCGGGACCTGTAATTGCTGTGACAATTTTCATTTTGATTGCTCGATTATTTCTAAACATTTCTTAGAAAATTCAATTTTATTGAAAATCAACTGTGCTATAGCCCACAAGTTTTTGGGCGGCAAAAATCTAAAATGGTCCGATTACGATGGTTGATACCTCTATCAATAGGTTTCGGGACCTGTAATTGCTGTGACAATTTTCATTTTGATTGCTCGATTATTTCTAAACATTTCTTAGAAAATTCAATTTTATTGAAAATCAACTGTGCTATAGCTCACAAGTTTTTGGGCGGCAAAAATCTAAAATGGTCCGATTACGATGGTTGACACCTCTATCAATAGGTTTCGGGACCTGTAATTGCTGTGACAATTTTCATTTTGATTGCTCGATTATTTCTAAACATTTCTTAGAAAATTCAATTTTATTGAAAATCAACTGTGCCACAAGTTTTTGGGCGGCAAAAATCTAAAATGGTCCGATTACGATGGTTGATACCTCTATCAATAGGTTTCGGGACCTGTAATTGCTGTGACAATTTTCATTTTGATTGCTCGATTATTTCTAAACATTTCTTAGAAAATTCAATTTTATTGAAAATCAACTGTGCTATAGCCCACAAGTTTTTGGGCGGCAAAAATCTAAAATGGTCCGATTACGATGGTTGATACCTCTATCAATAGGTTTCGGGACCTGTAATTGCTGTGACAATTTTCATTTTGATTGCTCGATTATTTCTAAACATTTCTTAGAAAATTCAATTTTATTGAAAATCAACTGAGCTATAGCTCACAAGTTTTTGGGCGGCAAAAATCTAAAATGGTCCGATTACGATGGTTGATACCTCTATCAATAGGTTTCGGGACCTGTAATTGCTGTGATAATTTTTATTTTGATTGCTCGATTATTTCTAAACATTTCTTAGAAAATTCAATTTTATTGAAAATCAACTGTGCTATAGCCCACAAGTTTTTGGGCGGCAAAAATCTAAAATGGTCCGATTACGATGGTTGACACCTCTATCAATAGGTTTCGGGACCTGTAATTGCTGTGATAATTTTTATTTTGATTGCTCGATTATTTCTAAACATTTCTTAGAAAATTCAATTTTATTGAAAATCAACTGTGCTATAGCTCACAAGTTTTTGGGCGGCAAAAATCTAAAATGGTCCGATTACGATGGTTGACACCTCTATCAATAGGTTTCGGGACCTGTAAGTGCTGTGACAATTTTCATTTTGATTGCTCGATTATTTCTAAACATTTCTTAGAAAATTCAATTTTATTGAAAATCTACTGTGCTATAGCCCACAAGTTTTTGGGCGGCAAAAATCTAAAATGGTCCGATTACGATGGTTGATACCTCTATCAATAGGTTTCGGGACCTGTAAGTGCTGTGACAATTTTCATTTTGATTGCTCGATTATTTCTAAACATTTCTTAGAAAATTCAATTTTATTGAAAATCAACTGTGCTATAGCTCACAAGTTTTTGGGCGGCAAAAATCTAAAATGGTCCGATTACGATGGTTGATACCTCTATCAATAGGTTTCGGGACCTGTAATTGCTGTGACAATTTTCATTTTGATTGCTCGATTATTTCTAAACATTTCTTAGAAAATTCAATTTTATTGAAAATCAACTGTGCTATAGCTCACAAGTTTTTGGGCGGCAAAAATCTAAAATGGTCCGATTACGATGGTTGACACCTCTATCAATAGGTTTCGGGACCTGTAATTGCTGTGATAATTTTTATTTTGATTGCTCGATTATTTCTAAACATTTCTTAGAAAATTCAATTTTATTGAAAATCAACTGTGCTATAGCCCACAAGTTTTTGGGCGGCAAAAATCTAAAATGGTCCGATTACGATGGTTGACACCTCTATCAATAGGTTTCGGGACCTGTAATTGCTGTGACAATTTTCATTTTGATTGCTCGATTATTTCTAAACATTTCTTAGAAAATTCAATTTTATTGAAAATCAACTGTGCTATAGCCCACAAGTTTTTGGGCGGCAAAAATCTAAAATGGTCCGATTACGATGGTTGATACCTCTATCAATAGGTTTCGGGACCTGTAATTGCTGTGATAATTTTTATTTTGATTGCTCGATTATTTCTAAACATTTCTTAGAAAATTCAATTTAATTGAAAATCAACTGTGCTATAGCCCACAAGTTTTTGGGCGGCAAAAATCTAAAATGGTCCGATTACGATGGTTGATACTTCTATCATTAGGTTTCGGGACCTGTAATTGCTGTGACAATTTTCTTTTTGATTGCTCGATTATTTCTAAACATTTCTTAGAAAATTCAATTTTATTGAAAATCAACTGTGCTATAGCCCACAAGTTTTTGGGCGGCAAAAATCTAAAATGGTCCGATTACGATGGTTGATACCTCTATCAATAGGTTTCGGGACCTGTAATTGCTGTGACAATTTTCATTTTGATTGCTCGATTATTTCTAAACATTTCTTAGAAAATTCAATTTTATTGAAAATCAACTGTGCTATAGCCCACAAGTTTTTGGGCGGCAAAAATCTAAAATGGTCCGATTACGATGGTTGACACCTCTATCAATAGGTTTCGGGACCTGTAATTGCTGTGACAATTTTCATTTTGATTGCTCGATTATTTCTAAACATTTCTTAGAAAATTCAATTTTATTGAAAATCAACTGTGCTATAGCCCACAAGTTTTTGGGCGGCAAAAATCTAAAATGGTCCGATTACGATGGTTGATACCTCTATCAATAGGTTTCGGGACCTGTAATTGCTGTGACAATTTTCATTTTGATTGCTCGATTATTTCTAAACATTTCTTAGAAAATTCAATTTTATTGAAAATCAACTGTGCTATAGCTCACAAGTTTTTGGGCGGCAAAAATCTAAAATGGTCCGATTACGATGGTTGACACCTCTATCAATAGGTTTCGGGACCTGTAATTGCTGTGACAATTTTCATTTTGATTGCTCGATTATTTCTAAACATTTCTTAGAAAATTCAATTTTATTGAAAATCAACTGTGCTATAGCCCACAAGTTTTTGGGCGGCAAAAATCTAAAATGGTCCGATTACGATGGTTGATACCTCTATCAATAGGTTTCGGGACCTGTAATTGCTGTGACAATTTTCATTTTGATTGCTCGATTATTTCTAAACATTTCTTAGAAAATTCAATTTTATTGAAAATCAACTGTGCTATAGCCCACAAGTTTTTGGGCGGCAAAAATCTAAAATGGTCCGATTACGATGGTTGATACCTCTATCAATAGGTTTCGGGACCTGTAATTGCTGTGACAATTTTCATTTTGATTGCTCGATTATTTCTAAACATTTCTTAGAAAATTCAATTTTATTGAAAATCAACTGTGCTATAGCTCACAAGTTTTTGGGCGGCAAAAATCTAAAATGGTCCGATTACGATGGTTGACACCTCTATCAATAGGTTTCGGGACCTGTAATTGCTGTGACAATTTTCATTTTGATTGCTCGATTATTTCTAAACATTTCTTAGAAAATTCAATTTTATTGAAAATCAACTGTGCCACAAGTTTTTGGGCGGCAAAAATCTAAAATGGTCCGATTACGATGGTTGATACCTCTATCAATAGGTTTCGGGACCTGTAATTGCTGTGACAATTTTCATTTTGATTGCTCGATTATTTCTAAACATTTCTTAGAAAATTCAATTTTATTGAAAATCAACTGTGCTATAGCCCACAAGTTTTTGGGCGGCAAAAATCTAAAATGGTCCGATTACGATGGTTGATACCTCTATCAATAGGTTTCGGGACCTGTAATTGCTGTGACAATTTTCATTTTGATTGCTCGATTATTTCTAAACATTTCTTAGAAAATTCAATTTTATTGAAAATCAACTGAGCTATAGCTCACAAGTTTTTGGGCGGCAAAAATCTAAAATGGTCCGATTACGATGGTTGATACCTCTATCAATAGGTTTCGGGACCTGTAATTGCTGTGATAATTTTTATTTTGATTGCTCGATTATTTCTAAACATTTCTTAGAAAATTCAATTTTATTGAAAATCAACTGTGCTATAGCCCACAAGTTTTTGGGCGGCAAAAATCTAAAATGGTCCGATTACGATGGTTGACACCTCTATCAATAGGTTTCGGGACCTGTAATTGCTGTGATAATTTTTATTTTGATTGCTCGATTATTTCTAAACATTTCTTAGAAAATTCAATTTTATTGAAAATCAACTGTGCTATAGCTCACAAGTTTTTGGGCGGCAAAAATCTAAAATGGTCCGATTACGATGGTTGACACCTCTATCAATAGGTTTCGGGACCTGTAATTGCTGTGACAATTTTCATTTTGATTGCTCGATTATTTCTAAACATTTCTTAGAAAATTCAATTTTATTGAAAATCAACTGTGCTATAGCTCACAAGTTTTTGGGCGGCAAAAATCTAAAATGGTCCGATTACGATGGTTGATACCTCTATCAATAGGTTTCGGGACCTGTAATTGCTGTGACAATTTTCATTTTGATTGCTCGATTATTTCTAAACATTTCTTAGAAAATTCAATTTTATTGAAAATCAACTGTGCTATAGCTCACAAGTTTTTGGGCGGCAAAAATCTAAAATGGTCCGATTACGATGGTTGACACCTCTATCAATAGGTTTCGGGACCTGTAATTGCTGTGATAATTTTTATTTTGATTGCTCGATTATTTCTAAACATTTCTTAGAAAATTCAATTTTATTGAAAATCAACTGTGCTATAGCCCACAAGTTTTTGGGCGGCAAAAATCTAAAATGGTCCGATTACGATGGTTGACACCTCTATCAATAGGTTTCGGGACCTGTAATTGCTGTGACAATTTTCATTTTGATTGCTCGATTATTTCTAAACATTTCTTAGAAAATTCAATTTTATTGAAAATCAACTGTGCTATAGCCCACAAGTTTTTGGGCGGCAAAAATCTAAAATGGTCCGATTACGATGGTTGATACCTCTATCAATAGGTTTCGGGACCTGTAATTGCTGTGATAATTTTTATTTTGATTGCTCGATTATTTCTAAACATTTCTTAGAAAATTCAATTTAATTGAAAATCAACTGTGCTATAGCCCACAAGTTTTTGGGCGGCAAAAATCTAAAATGGTCCGATTACGATGGTTGATACTTCTATCATTAGGTTTCGGGACCTGTAATTGCTGTGACAATTTTCTTTTTGATTGCTCGATTATTTCTAAACATTTCTTAGAAAATTCAATTTTATTGAAAATCAACTGTGCTATAGCCCACAAGTTTTTGGGCGGCAAAAATCTAAAATGGTCCGATTACGATGGTTGATACCTCTATCAATAGGTTTCGGGACCTGTAATTGCTGTGACAATTTTCATTTTGATTGCTCGATTATTTCTAAACATTTCTTAGAAAATTCAATTTTATTGAAAATCAACTGTGCTATAGCCCACAAGTTTTTGGGCGGCAAAAATCTAAAATGGTCCGATTACGATGGTTGACACCTCTATCAATAGGTTTCGGGACCTGTAATTGCTGTGATAATTTTTATTTTGATTGCTCGATTATTTCTAAACATTTCTTAGAAAATTCAATTTTATTGAAAATCAACTGTGCTATAGCCCACAAGTTTTTGGGCGGCAAAAATCTAAAATGGTCCGATTACGATGGTTGATACCTCTATCAATAGGTTTCGGGACCTGTAATTGCTGTGACAATTTTCATTTTGATTGCTCGATTATTTCTAAACATTTCTTACAAAATTCAATTTTATTGAAAATCAACTGTGCTATAGCCCACAAGTTTTTGGGCGGCAAAAATCTAAAATGGTCCGATTACGATGGTTGATACCTCTATCAATAGGTTTCGGGACCTGTAATTGCTGTGATAATTTTTATTTTGATTGCTCGATTATTTCTAAACATTTCTTAGAAAATTCAATTTTATTGAAAATCAACTGTGCTATAGCCCACAAGTTTTTAGGCGGCAAAAATCTAAAATGGTCCGATTACGATGGTTGACACCTCTATCAATAGGTTTCGGGACCTGTAATTGCTGTGACAATTTTCATTTTGATTGCTCGATTATTTCTTAACATTTCTTAGAAAATTCAATTTTATTGAAAATCAACTGTGCTATAGCCCACAAGTTTTTGGGCGGCAAAAATCTAAAATGGTCCGATTACGATGGTTGATACCTCTCTCAATAGGTTTCGGGACCTGTAATTGCTGTGATAATTTTTATTTTGATTGCTCGATTATTTCTAAACATTTCTTAGAAAACTCAATTTTATTGAAAATCAACTGTGCTATAGCCCACAAGTTTTTGGGCGGCAAAAATCTAAAATGGTCCGATTACGATGGTTGATACCTCTATCAATAGGTTTCGGGACCTGTAATTGCTGTGACAATTTTCATTTTGATTGCTCGATTATTTCTAAACATTTCTTAGAAAATTCAATTTTATTGAAAATCAACTGTGCTATAGCTCACAAGTTTTTGGGCGGCAAAAATCTAAAATGGTCCGATTACGATGGTTGATACCTCTATCAATAGGTTTCGGGACCTGTAATTGCTGTGATAATTTTTATTTTGATTGCTCGATTATTTCTAAACATTTCTTAGAAAATTCAATTTTATTGAAAATCAACTGTGCTATAGCCCACAAGTTTTTGGGCGGCAAAAATCTAAAATGGTCCGATTACGATGGTTGACACCTCTATCAATAGGTTTCGGGACCTGTAATTGCTGTGACAATTTTCATTTTGATTGCTCGATTATTTCTTAACATTTCTTAGAAAATTCAATTTTATTGAAAATTAACTGTGCTATAGCTCACAAGTTTTTGGGCGGCAAAAATCTAAAATGGTCCGATTACGATGGTTGACACCTCTATCAATAGGTTTCGGGACCTGTAATTGCTGTGACAATTTTCATTTTGATTGCTCGATTATTTCTAAACATTTCTTAGAAAATTCAATTTTATTGAAAATCAACTGTGCTATAGCCCACAAGTTTTTGGGCGGCAAAAATCTAAAATGGTCCGATTACGATGGTTGATACCTCTATCAATAGGTTTCGGGACCTGTAATTGCTGTGATAATTTTTATTTTGATTGCTCGATTATTTCTAAACATTTCTTAGAAAATTCAATTTTATTGAAAATCAACTGTGCTATAGCCCACAAGTTTTTGGGCGGCAAAAATCTAAAATGGTCCGATTACGATGGTTGATACCTCTATCAATAGGTTTCGGGACCTGTAATTGCTGTGACAATTTTCATTTTGATTGCTCGATTATTTCTAAACATTTCTTAGAAAATTCAATTTTATTGAAAATCAACTGTGCTATAGCTCACAAGTTTTTGGGCGGCAAAAATCTAAAATGGTCCGATTACGATGGTTGATACCTCTATCAATAGGTTTCGGGACCTGTAATTGCTGTGACAATTTTCATTTTGATTGCTCGATTATTTCTAAACATTTCTTAGAAAATTCAATTTTATTGAAAATCAACTGTGCTATAGCCCACAAGTTTTTGGGCGGCAAAAATCTAAAATGGTCCGATTACGATGGTTGATACCTCTATCAATAGGTTTCGGGACCTGTAATTGCTGTGATAATTTTTATTTTGATTGCTCGATTATTTCTAAACATTTCTTAGAAAATTCAATTTTATTGAAAATCAACTGTGCTATAGCCCACAAGTTTTTGGGCGGCAAAAATCTAAAATGGTCCGATTACGATGGTTGACACCTCTATCAATAGGTTTCGGGACCTGTAATTGCTGTGACAATTTTCATTTTGATTGCTCGATTATTTCTTAACATTTCTTAGAAAATTCAATTTTATTGAAAATTAACTGTGCTATAGCTCACAAGTTTTTGGGCGGCAAAAATCTAAAATGGTCCGATTACGATGGTTGACACCTCTATCAATAGGTTTCGGGACCTGTAATTGCTGTGACAATTTTCATTTTGATTGCTCGATTATTTCTAAACATTTCTTAGAAAATTCAATTTTATTGAAAATCAACTGTGCTATAGCCCACAAGTTTTTGGGCGGCAAAAATCTAAAATGGTCCGATTACGATGGTTGATACCTCTATCAATAGGTTTCGGGACCTGTAATTGCTGTGATAATTTTTATTTTGATTGCTCGATTATTTCTAAACATTTCTTAGAAAATTCAATTTTATTGAAAATCAACTGTGCTATAGCCCACAAGTTTTTGGGCGGCAAAAATCTAAAATGGTCCGATTACGATGGTTGACACCTCTATCAATAGGTTTCGGGACCTGTAATTGCTGTGACAATTTTCATTTTGATTGCTCGATTATTTCTTAACATTTCTTAGAAAATTCAATTTTATTGAAAATTAACTGTGCTATAGCTCACAAGTTTTTGGGCGGCAAAAATCTAAAATGGTCCGATTACGATGGTTGACACCTCTATCAATAGGTTTCGGGACCTGTAATTGCTGTGACAATTTTCATTTTGATTGCTCGATTATTTCTAAACATTTCTTAGAAAATTCAATTTTATTGAAAATCAACTGTGCTATAGCTCACAAGTTTTTGGGCGGCAAAAATCTAAAATGGTCCGATTACGATGGTTGATACCTCTATCAATAGGTTTCGGGACCTGTAATTGCTGTGATAATTTTTATTTTGATTGCTCGATTATTTCTTAACATTTCTTAGAAAATTCAATTTTATTGAAAATTAACTGTGCTATAGCTCACAAGTTTTTGGGCGGCAAAAATCTAAAATGGTCCGATTACGATGGTTGACACCTCTATCAATAGGTTTCGGGACCTGTAATTGCTGTGACAATTTTCATTTTGATTGCTCGATTATTTCTAAACATTTCTTAGAAAATTCAATTTTATTGAAAATCAACTGTGCTATAGCCCACAAGTTTTTGGGCGGCAAAAATCTAAAATGGTCCGATTACGATGGTTGATACCTCTATCAATAGGTTTCGGGACCTGTAATTGCTGTGACAATTTTCATTTTGATTGCTCGATTATTTCTAAACATTTCTTAGAAAATTCAATTTTATTGAAAATCAACTGTGCTATAGCTCACAAGTTTTTGGGCGGCAAAAATCTAAAATGGTCCGATTACGATGGTTGATACCTCTATCAATAGGTTTCGGGACCTGTAATTGCTGTGATAATTTTTATTTTGATTGCTCGATTATTTCTAAACATTTCTTAGAAAATTCAATTTTATTGAAAATCAACTGTGCTATAGCCCACAAGTTTTTGGGCGGCAAAAATCTAAAATGGTCCGATTACGATGGTTGACACCTCTATCAATAGGTTTCGGGACCTGTAATTGCTGTGACAATTTTCATTTTGATTGCTCGATTATTTCTTAACATTTCTTAGAAAATTCAATTTTATTGAAAATTAACTGTGCTATAGCTCACAAGTTTTTGGGCGGCAAAAATCTAAAATGGTCCGATTACGATGGTTGACACCTCTATCAATAGGTTTCGGGACCTGTAATTGCTGTGACAATTTTCATTTTGATTGCTCGATTATTTCTAAACATTTCTTAGAAAATTCAATTTTATTGAAAATCAACTGTGCTATAGCCCACAAGTTTTTGGGCGGCAAAAATCTAAAATGGTCCGATTACGATGGTTGATACCTCTATCAATAGGTTTCGGGACCTGTAATTGCTGTGATAATTTTTATTTTGATTGCTCGATTATTTCTAAACATTTCTTAGAAAATTCAATTTTATTGAAAATCAACTGTGCTATAGCCCACAAGTTTTTGGGCGGCAAAAATCTAAAATGGTCCGATTACGATGGTTGATACCTCTATCAATAGGTTTCGGGACCTGTAATTGCTGTGACAATTTTCATTTTGATTGCTCGATTATTTCTAAACATTTCTTAGAAAATTCAATTTTATTGAAAATCAACTGTGCTATAGCTCACAAGTTTTTGGGCGGCAAAAATCTAAAATGGTCCGATTACGATGGTTGATACCTCTATCAATAGGTTTCGGGACCTGTAATTGCTGTGATAATTTTTATTTTGATTGCTCGATTATTTCTAAACATTTCTTAGAAAATTCAATTTTATTGAAAATCAACTGTGCTATAGCCCACAAGTTTTTGGGCGGCAAAAATCTAAAATGGTCCGATTACGATGGTTGACACCTCTATCAATAGGTTTCGGGACCTGTAATTGCTGTGACAATTTTCATTTTGATTGCTCGATTATTTCTTAACATTTCTTAGAAAATTCAATTTTATTGAAAATTAACTGTGCTATAGCTCACAAGTTTTTGGGCGGCAAAAATCTAAAATGGTCCGATTACGATGGTTGACACCTCTATCAATAGGTTTCGGGACCTGTAATTGCTGTGACAATTTTCATTTTGATTGCTCGATTATTTCTAAACATTTCTTAGAAAATTCAATTTTATTGAAAATCAACTGTGCTATAGCCCACAAGTTTTTGGGCGGCAAAAATCTAAAATGGTCCGATTACGATGGTTGATACCTCTATCAATAGGTTTCGGGACCTGTAATTGCTGTGATAATTTTTATTTTGATTGCTCGATTATTTCTAAACATTTCTTAGAAAATTCAATTTTATTGAAAATCAACTGTGCTATAGCCCACAAGTTTTTGGGCGGCAAAAATCTAAAATGGTCCGATTACGATGGTTGATACCTCTATCAATAGGTTTCGGGACCTGTAAGTGCTGTGACAATTTTCATTTTGATTGCTCGATTATTTCTAAACATTTCTTAGAAAATTCAATTTTATTGAAAATCAACTGTGCTATAGCTCACAAGTTTTTGGGCGGCAAAAATCTAAAATGGTCCGATTACGATGGTTGACACCTCTATCAATAGGTTTCGGGACCTGTAAGTGCTGTGATAATTTTTATTTTGATTGCTCGATTATTTCTAAACATTTCTTAGAAAATTCAATTTTATTGAAAATCAACTGTGCTATAGCCCACAAGTTTTTGGGCGGCAAAAATCTAAAATGGTCCGATTACGATGGTTGATACCTCTATCAATAGGTTTCGGGACCTGTAATTGCTGTGATAATTTGTATTTTGATTGCTCGATTATTTCTAAACATTTCTTAGAAAATTCAATTTTATTGAAAATCTACTGTGCTATAGCCCACAAGTTTTTGGGTGGCAAAAATCTAAAATGGTCCGATTACGATGGTTGATACCTCTATCAATAGGTTTCGGGACCTGTAATTGCTGTGACAATTTTCATTTTGATTGCTCGATTATTTCTAAACATTTCTTAGAAAATTCAATTTTATTGAAAATTAACTGTGCTAGCTCAAAAGTTTTTGGGCGGCAAAAATCTAAAATGGTCCGATTACGATGGTTGACACCTCTATCAATAGGTTTCGGGACCTGTAAGTGCTGTGATAATTTTTATTTTGATTGCTCGATTATTTCTAAACATTTCTTAGAAAATTCAATTTTATTGAAAATCAACTGTGCTATAGCCCACAAGTTTTTGGGCGGCAAAAATCTAAAATGGTCCGATTACGATGGTTGGTACCTCTATCAATAGGTTTCGGGACCTGTAATTGCTGTGATAATTTTTATTTTGATTGCTCGATTATTTCTAAACATTTCTTAGAAAATTCAATTTTATTGAAAATCTACTGTGCTATAGCCCACAAGTTTTTGGGCGGCAAAAATCTAAAATGGTCCGATTACGATGGTTGACACCTCTATCAATAGGTTTCGGGACCTGTAAGTGCTGTGACAATTTTCATTTTGATTGCTCGATTATTTCTAAACATTTCTTAGAAAATTCAATTTTATTGAAAATCAACTGTGCTATAGCCCACAAGTTTTTGGGCGGCAAAAATCTAAAATGGTCCGATTACGATGGTTGGTACCTCTATCAATAGGTTTCGGGACCTGTAATTGCTGTGATAATTTTTATTTTGATTGCTCGATTATTTCTAAACATTTCTTAGAAAATTCAATTTTATTGAAAATCAACTGTGCTATAGCCCACAAGTTTTTGGGCGGCAAAAATCTAAAATGGTCCGATTACGATGGTTGACACCTCTATCAATAGGTTTCGGGACCTGTAAGTGCTGTGATAATTTTTATTTTGATTGCTCGATTATTTCTAAACATTTCTTAGAAAATTCAATTTTATTGAAAATCAACTGTGCTATAGCCCACAAGTTTTTGGGCGGCAAAAATCTAAAATGGTCCGATTACGATGGTTGGTACCTCTATCAATAGGTTTCGGGACCTGTAATTGCTGTGATAATTTTTATTTTGATTGCTCGATTATTTCTAAACATTTCTTAGAAAATTCAATTTTATTGAAAATCAACTGTGCTATAGCCCACAAGTTTTTGGGCGGCAAAAATCTAAAATGGTCCGATTACGATGGTTGATACCTCTATCAATAGGTTTCGGGACCTGTAAGTGCTGTGCCAATTTTCATTTTGATTGCTCAATTATTTCTAAACATTTCTTAGAAATTTCAATTTTATTGAAAATCAACTGTGCTATAGCCCACAAGTTTTTGGGCGGCAAAAATCTAAAATGACATAAATAAACATTTCTTAGAAAATTTAATTTTATTGAAAATCTACTGTGCTATAGCCCACAAGTTTTTGGGCGGCAAAAATCTAAAATGGTCCGATTACGATGGTTGATACCTCCATCAATAGGTTTCGGGACCTGTAAGTGCTGTGACAATTTTCATTTTGATTGCTCAATTATTTCTTAACATTTCTTAGAAATTTCAATTTTATTGAAAATCTACTGTGCTATAGCCCACAAGTTTTTGGGCGGCAAAAATCTAAAATGGTCCGATTACGATGGTTGATACCTCTATCAATAGGTTTCGGGACCTGTAAGTGCTGTGACAATTTTCATTTTGATTGCTCGATTATTTCTAAACATTTCTTACAAAATTCAATTTTATTGAAAATCTACTGTGCTATAGCCCACAAGTTTTTGGGCGGCAAAAATCTAAAATGGTCCGATTACGATGGTTGACACCTCTATCAATAGGTTTCGGGACCTGTAATTGCTGTGACAATTTTCATTTTGATTGCTCGATTATTTCTAAACATTTCTTAGAAAATTCAATTTTATTGAAAATCTACAGTGCTATAGCCCACAAGTTTTTGGGCGGCAAAAATCTAAAATGGTCCGATTACGATGGTTGATCAATAGGTTTCGGGACCTGTGAGTGCTGTGACAATTTTCATTTTGATTGCTCGATTATTTCTAAACATTTCTTACAAAATTTAATTTTATTGAAAATCTACTGTGCTATAGCCCACAAGTTTTTGGGCGGCAAAAATCTAAAATGGTCCGATTACGATGGTTGATACCTCCATCAATAGGTTTCGGGACCTGTAAGTGCTGTGACAATTTTCATTTTGATTGCTCAATTATTTCTTAACATTTCTTAGAAATTTCAATTTTATTGAAAATCTACTGTGCTATAGCCCACAAGTTTTTGGGCGGCAAAAATCTAAAATGGTCCGATTACGATGGTTGACACCTCTATCAATAGGTTTCGGGACCTGTAATTGCTGTGACAATTTTCATTTTGATTGCTCGATTATTTCTAAACATTTCTTAGAAAATTCAATTTTATTGAAAATCTACTGTGCTATAGCCCACAAGTTTTTGGGCGGCAAAAATCTAAAATGGTCCGATTACGATGGTTGATAGCTCTATCAATAGGTTTCGGGACCTGTAAGTGCTGTGACAATTTTCATTTTGATTGCTCGATTTATTCTAAACATTTCTTAGAAATTTCAATTTTATTGAAAATCAACTGTGCTATAGCCCACAAGTTTTTGGGCGGCAAAAATCTAAAATGGTCCGATTACGATGGTTGATACCTCTATCAATAGGTTTCGGGACCTGTAAGTGCTGTGACAATTTTCATTTTGATTGCTCAATTATTTCTTAACATTTCTTAGAAATTTCAATTTTATTGAAAATCTACTGTGCTATAGCCCACAAGTTTTTGGGCGGCAAAAATCTAAAATGGTCCGATTACGATGGTTGATACCTCTATCAATAGGTTTCGGGACCTGTAAGTGCTGTGACAATTTTCATTTTGATTGCTCGATTATTTCTAAACATTTCTTACAAAATTCAATTTTATTGAAAATCTACTGTGCTATAGCCCACAAGTTTTTGGGCGGCAAAAATCTAAAATGGTCCGATTACGATGGTTGACACCTCTATCAATAGGTTTCGGGATCTGTAATTGCTGTGACAATTTTCATTTTGATTGCTCGATTATTTCTAAACATTTCTTAGAAAATTCAATTTTATTGAAAATCTACTGTGCTATAGCCCACAAGTTTTTGGGCGGCAAAAATGTAAAATGGTCCGATTACGATGGTTGATACCTCTATCAATAGGTTTCGGGACCTGTAAGTGCTGTGACAATTTTCATTTTGATTGCTCAATTATTTCTTAACATTTCTTAGAAATTTCAATTTTATTGAAAATCTACTGTGCTATAGCCCACAAGTTTTTGGGCGGCAAAAATCTAAAATGGTCCGATTACGATGGTTGATACCTCTATCAATAGGTTTCGGGACCTGTAAGTGCTGTGACAATTTTCATTTTGATTGCTCGATTATTTCTAAACATTTCTTACAAAATTCAATTTTATTGAAAATCTACTGTGCTATAGCCCACAAGTTTTTGGGCGGCAAAAATCTAAAATGGTCCGATTACGATGGTTGACACCTCTATCAATAGGTTTCGGGATCTGTAATTGCTGTGACAATTTTCATTTTGATTCCTCGATTATTTCTAAACATTTCTTAGAAAATTCAATTTTATTGAAAATCAACTGTGCTATAGCCCACAAGTTTTTGGGCGGCAAAAATCTAAAATGGTCCGATTACGATGGTTGATACCTCTATCAATAGGTTTCGGGACTTGTAAGTGCTGTGACAATTTTCATTTTGATTGCTCGATTATTTCTAAACATTTCTTAGAAAATTCAATTTTATTGAAAATCAACTTTGCTATAGCCCACAAGTTTTTGGGCGGCAAAAATCTAAAATGGTCCGATTACGATGGTTGATACCTCTATCAATAGGTTTCGGGATCTGTAATTGCTGTGACAATTTTCATTTTGATTCCTCGATTATTTCTAAACATTTCTTAGAAAATTCAATTTTATTGAAAATCAACTGTGCTATAGCCCACAAGTTTTTGGGCGGCAAAAATCTAAAATGGTCCGATTACGATGGTTGATACCTCTATCAATAGGTTTCGGGACTTGTAAGTGCTGTGACAATTTTCATTTTGATTGCTCGATTATTTCTAAACATTTCTTAGAAAATTCAATTTTATTGAAAATCAACTTTGCTATAGCCCACAAGTTTTTGGGCGGCAAAAATCTAAAATGGTCCGATTACGATGGTTGATACCTCTATCAATAGGTTTCGGGATCTGTAATTGCTGTGACAATTTTCATTTTGATTCCTCGATTATTTCTAAACATTTCTTAGAAAATTCAATTTTATTGAAAATCAACTGTGCTATAGCCCACAAGTTTTTGGGCGGCAAAAATCTAAAATGGTCCGATTACGATGGTTGATACCTCTATCAATAGGCTTCGGGACCTGTAAGTGCTGTGACAATTTTCATTTTGATTCCTCGATTATTTCTAAACATTTCTTAGAAAATTCAATTTTATTGAAAATCAACTTTGCTATAGCCCACAAGTTTTTGGGCGGCAAAAATCTAAAATGGTCCGATTACGATGGTTGATACCTCTATCAATAGGTTTCGGGACCTGTAAGTGCTGTGACAATTTTCATTTTGATTGCTCGATTATTTCTAAACATTTCTTAGAAAATTCAATTTTATTGAAAATCTACTGTGCTATAGCCCACAAGTTTTTGGGCGGCAAAAATCTAAAATGGTCCGATTACGATGGTTGATACCTCTATCAATAGGTTTCGGGACCTGTAAGTGCTGTGACAATTTTCATTTTGATTGCTCAATTATTTCTTAACATTTCTTAGAAATTTCAATTTTATTGAAAATCTACTGTGCTATAGCCCACAAGTTTTTGGGCGGCAAAAATCTAAAATGGTCCGATTACGATGGTTGATACCTCTATCAATAGGTTTCGGGACCTGTAAGTGCTGTGACAATTTTCATTTTGATTGCTCGATTATTTCTAAACATTTCTTACAAAATTCAATTTTATTGAAAATCTACTGTGCTATAGCCCACAAGTTTTTGGGCGGCAAAAATCTAAAATGGTCCGATTACGATGGTTGACACCTCTATCAATAGGTTTCGGGATCTGTAATTGCTGTGACAATTTTCATTTTGATTCCTCGATTATTTCTAAACATTTCTTAGAAAATTCAATTTTATTGAAAATCAACTGTGCTATAGCCCACAAGTTTTTGGGCGGCAAAAATCTAAAATGGTCCGATTACGATGGTTGATACCTCTATCAATAGGTTTCGGGACCTGTAAGTGCTGTGACAATTTTCATTTTGATTGCTCGATTATTTCTAAACATTTCTTAGAAAATTCAATTTTATTGAAAATCTACTGTGCTATAGCCCACAAGTTTTTGGGCGGCAAAAATCTAAAATGGTCCGATTACGATGGTTGATAGCTCTATCAATAGGTTTCGGGACCTGTAAGTGCTGTGACAATTTTCATTTTGATTGCTCGATTTATTCTAAACATTTCTTAGAAATTTCAATTTTATTGAAAATCAACTGTGCTATAGCCCACAAGTTTTTGGGCGGCAAAAATCTAAAATGGTCCGATTACGATGGTTGATACCTCTATCAATAGGCTTCGGGACCTGTAAGTGCTGTGACAATTTTCATTTTGATTGCTCGATTATTTCTAAACATTTCTTAGAAAATTCAATTTTATTGAAAATCAACTTTGCTATAGCCCACAAGTTTTTGGGCGGCAAAAATCTAAAATGGTCCGATTACGATGGTTGATATAGGTTTCGGGACCTGTAAGTGCTGTGACAATTTTCATTTTGATTGCTCGATTATTTCTAAACATTTCTTAGAAAATTCAATTTTATTGAAAATCTACTGTGCTATAGCCCACAAGTTTTTGGGCGGCAAAAATCTAAAATGGTCCGATTACGATGGTTGATGTAGGTTTCGGGACCTGTAAGTGCTGTGACAATTTTCATTTTGATTGCTCGATTATTTCTAAACATTTCTTAGAAAATTCAATTTTATTGAAAATCAACTTTGCTATAGCCCACAAGTTTTTGGGCGGCAAAAATCTAAAATGGTCCGATTACGATGGTTGATATAGGTTTCGGGACCTGTAAGTGCTGTGACAATTTTCATTTTGATTGCTCGATTATTTCTAAACATTTCTTAGAAAATTCAATTTTATTGAAAATCAACTTTGCTATAGCCCACAAGTTTTTGGGCGGCAAAAATCTAAAATGGTCCGATTACGATGGTTGATACCTCTATTAATAGGTTTCGGGACCTGTAATTGCTGTGACAATTTTCATTTTGATTGCTCGATTATTTCTAAACATTTCTTAAAAAGTTCAATTTTATTGAAAATCAACTGTGCTATAGCCCACAAGTTTTTGGGCGGCAAAAATCTAAAATGGTCCGATTACGATGGTTGATACCTCTATCAATAGGTTTCGGGACCTGTAAGTGCTGTGACAATTTTCATTTTGATTGCTCGATTATTTCTAAACATTTCTTACAAAATTCAATTTTATTGAAAATCTACTGTGCTATAGCCCACAAGTTTTTGGGCGGCAAAAATCTAAAATGGTCCGATTACGATGGTTGACACCTCTATCAATAGGTTTCGGGACCTGTAATTGCTGTGACAATTTTCATTTTGATTCCTCGATTATTTCTAAACATTTCTTAGAAATTTCAATTTTATTGAAAATCAACTGTGCTATAGCCCACAAGTTTTTGGGCGGCAAAAATCTAAAATGGTCCGATTACGATGGTTGATACCTCTATCAATAGGTTTCGGGACCTGTAAGTGCTGTGACAACTTTCATTTTGATTGCTCGATTATTTCTAAACATTTCTTAGAAATTTGAATTTTATTGAAAATCAACTGTGCTATAGCCCACAAGTTTTTGGGCGGCAAAAATCTAAAATGGTCCGATTACGATGGTTGATACCTATATCAAAAGGTTTCGGGACCTGTAAGTGCTGTGACAATTTTCATTTTGATTGCTCGATTATTTCTAAACATTTCTTAGAAATTTCAATTTTATTGAAAATCAACTGTGCTATAGCCCACAAGTTTTTGGGCGGCAAAAATCTAAAATGCTCCGATTACGATGGTTGATACCTATATCAATAGGCTTCGGGACCTGTAATTGCTGTGACAATTTTCATTTTGATTGCTCGATTATTTCTAAACATTTCTTAGAAAATTCAATTTTATTGAAAATCTACTGTGCTATAGCCCACAAGTTTTTGGGCGGCAAAAATCTAAAATGGTCCGATTACGATGGTTGATACCTCTATCAATAGGTTTCGGGACCTGTAATTGCTGTGACAATTTTCATTTTGATTGCTCGATTATTTCTAAACATTTCTTAAAAAGTTCAATTTTATTGAAAATCAACTGTGCTATAGCCCACAAGTTTTTGGGCGGCAAAAATCTAAAATGGTCCGATTACGATGGTTGATACCTCTATCAATAGGCTTCGGGACCTGTAAGTGCTGTGACAATTTTCATTTTGATTGCTCGATTATTTCTAAACATTTCTTAGAAAATTCAATTTTATTGAAAATCAACTTTGCTATAGCCCACAAGTTTTTGGGCGGCAAAAATCTAAAATGGTCCGATTACGATGGTTGATACCTCTATCAATAGGTTTCGGGACCTGTAAGTGCTGTGACAATTTTCATTTTGATTGCTCGATTATTTCTAAACATTTCTTAGAAAATTCAATTTTATTGAAAATCTACTGTGCTATAGCCCACAAGTTTTTGGGCGGCAAAAATCTAAAATGGTCCGATTACGATGGTTGACACCTCTATCAATAGGTTTCGGGACCTGTAATTGCTGTGACAATTTTCATTTTGATTCCTCGATTATTTCTAAACATTTCTTAGAAATTTCAATTTTATTGAAAATCAACTGTGCTATAGCCCACAAGTTTTTGGGCGGCAAAAATCTAAAATGGTCCGATTACGATGGTTGATACCTCTATCAATAGGTTTCGGGACCTGTAAGTGCTGTGACAATTTTCATTTTGATTGCTCGATTATTTCTAAACATTTCTTAGAAAATTCAATTTTATTGAAAATCAACTGTGTTATAGCCCACAAGTTTTTGGGCGGCAAAAATCTAAAATGGTCCGATTACGATGGTTGATACCTATATCAATAGGTTTCGGGACCTGTAAGTGCTGTGACAATTTTCATTTTGATTGCTCGATTATTTCTAAACATTTCTTAGAAATTTCAATTTTATTTAAAATCAACTGTGCTATAGCCCACAAGTTTTTGGGCGGCAAAAATCTAAAATGGTCCGATTACGATGGTTGATACCTATATCAATAGGCTTCGGGACCTGTAATTGCTGTGACAATTTTCATTTTGATTGCTCGATTATTTCTAAACATTTCTTAGAAAATTCAATTTTATTGAAAATCTACTGTGCTATAGCCCACAAGTTTTTGGGCGGCAAAAATCTAAAATGGTCCGATTACGATGGTTGATACCTCTATCAATAGGTTTCGGGACCTGTAAGTGCTGTGACAATTTTCATTTTGATTTCTCGATTATTTCTAAACATTTCTTAGAAAATTCAATTTTATTGAAAATCAACTGTGCTATAATAGCCCACAAGTTTTTGGGCGGCAAAAATCTAAAATGGTCCGATTACGATGGTTGATACCTCTATCAATAGGTTTCGGGACCTGTAATTGCTGTGACAATTTTCATTTTGATTGCTCGATTATTTCTAAACATTTCTTAAAAAGTTCAATTTTATTGAAAATCAACTGTGCTATAGCCCACAAGTTTTTGGGCGGCAAAAATCTAAAATGGTCCGATTACGATGGTTGATACCTCTATCAATAGGCTTCGGGACCTGTAAGTGCTGTGACAATTTTCATTTTGATTGCTCGATTATTTCTAAACATTTCTTAGAAAATTCAATTTTATTGAAAATCAACTTTGCTATAGCCCACAAGTTTTTGGGCGGCAAAAATCTAAAATGGTCCGATTACGATGGTTGATACCTCTATCAATAGGTTTCGGGACCTGTAAGTGCTGTGACAATTTTCATTTTGATTGCTCGATTATTTCTAAACATTTCTTAGAAAATTCAATTTTATTGAAAATCTACTGTGCTATAGCCCACAAGTTTTTGGGCGGCAAAAATCTAAAATGGTCCGATTACGATGGTTGACACCTCTATCAATAGGTTTCGGGACCTGTAATTGCTGTGACAATTTTCATTTTGATTCCTCGATTATTTCTAAACATTTCTTAGAAATTTCAATTTTATTGAAAATCAACTGTGCTATAGCCCACAAGTTTTTGGGCGGCAAAAATCTAAAATGGTCCGATTACGATGGTTGATACCTATATCAATAGGTTTCGGGACCTGTAAGTGCTGTGACAATTTTCATTTTGATTGCTCGATTATTTCTAAACATTTCTTAGAAATTTCAATTTTATTGAAAATCAACTGTGCTATAGCCCACAAGTTTTTGGGCGGCAAAAATCTAAAATGGTCCGATTACGATGGTTGATACCTATATCAATAGGCTTCGGGACCTGTAATTGCTGTGACAATTTTCATTTTGTATGCTCGATTATTTCTAAATATTTCTTAGAAAATTCAATTTTATTGAAAATCTACTGTGCTATAGCCCACAAGTTTTTGGGCGGCAAAAATCTAAAATGGTCCGATTACGATGGTTGATACCTCTATCAATAGGTTTCGGGACCTGTAAGTGCTGTGACAATTTTCATTTTGATTTCTCGATTATTTCTAAACATTTCTTAGAAAATTCAATTTTATTGAAAATCATCTGTGCTATAGCCCACAAGTTTTTGAGCGGCAAAAATCTAAAATGGTCCGATTACGATGGTTGATACCTCTATCAATAGGTTTCGGGACCTGTAAGTGCTGTGACAATTTTCATTTTGATTGCTCGATTATTTCTAAACATTTCTTAGAAAATTCAATTTTATTGAAAATCATCTGTGCTATAGCCCACTAGTTTTTGAGCGGCAAAAATCTAAAATGGTCCGATTACGATGGTTGATACCTCTATCAATAGGTTTCGGGACCTGTAATTGCTGTGACAATTTTCATTTTGATTGCTCGATTATTTCTAAACATTTCTTAGAAAATTCAATTTTATTGAAAATCATCTGTGCTATAGCCCACAAGTTTTTGAGCGGCAAAAATCTAAAATGGTCCGATTACGATGGTTGATACCTCTATCAATAGGTTTCGGGACCTGTAAGTGCTGTGACAATTTTCATTTTGATTGCTCGATTATTTCTAAACATTTCTTAGAAAATTCAATTTTATTGAAAATCATCTGTGCTATAGCCCACAAGTTTTTGAGCGGCAAAAATCTAAAATGGTTCGATTACGATGGTTGATACCTCTATCAATAGGTTTCGGGACCTGTAAGTGCTGTGACAATTTTCATTTTGATTGCTCGATTATTTCTAAACATTTCTTAGAAAATTCAATTTTATTGAAAATCTACTGTGCTATAGCCCACAAGTTTTTGAGCGGCAAAAATCTAAAATGGTCCGATTACGATGGTTGATACCTCTATCAATAGGTTTCGGGACCTGTAAGTGCTGTGACAATTTTCATTTTGATTGCTCGATTATTTCTAAACATTTCTTAGAAAATTCAATTTTATTGAAAATCATCTGTGCTATAGCCCACAAGTTTTTGAGCGGCAAAAATCTAAAATGGTCCGATTACGATGGTTGATACCTCTATCAATAGGTTTCGGGACCTGTAAGTGCTGTGACAATTTTCATTTTGATTGCTCGATTATTTCTAAACATTTCTTAGAAAATTCAATTTTATTGAAAATCATCATTGCTCGATTATTTCTAAACATTTCTTAGAAATTTCAATTTTATTGAAAATCAACTGTGCTATAGCCCACAAGTTTTTGGGCGGCAAAAATCTAAAATGGTCCGATTACGATGGTTGACACCTCTATCAATAGGTTTCGGAACCTGTAAGTGCTGTGACAATTATTGTTTTGATTGCTCGATTATTTCTAAACATTTCTTAGAAAATTCAATTTTATTGAAAATCAACTGTGCTATAGCCCACAAGTTTTTGGGCGGCAAAAATCTAAAATGGTCCGATTACGATGGTTGATACCTCTATCAATAGGGTTCGGGACCTGTAAGTGCTGTGACAATTTTTATTTTGATTGCTCGATTATTTCTAAACATTTCTTAGAAAATTCAATTTTATTGAAAATCAACTGTGCTATAGCCCACAAGTTTTTGGGCGGCAAAAATCTAAAATGGTCCGATTACGATGGTTGACACCTCTATCAATAGGTTTCGGGACCTGTAAGTGCTGTGACAATTATTGTTTTGATTGCTCGATTATTTCTAAACATTTCTTAGAAATTTCAATTTTATTGAAAATCAACTGTGCTATAGCCCACAAGTTTTTGGGCGGCAAAAATCTAAAATGGTCCGATTACGATGGTTGACACCTCTATCAATAGGTTTCGGGACCTGTAAGTGCTGTGACAATTTTCGTTTTGATTGCTCGATTATTTCTAAACATTTCTTAGAAAATTCAATTTTATTGAAAATCAACTGTGCTATAGCCCACAAGTTTTTGGGCGGCAAAAATCACAAATTGGTCCGATTACGATGGTTGATATAGGTTTCGGGACCTGTAAGTGCTGTGACAATTTTCATTTTGATTGCTCGATTATTTCTAAACATTTCTTAGAAATTTCAATTTTATTGAAAATCAACTGTGCTATAGCCCACAAGTTTTTGGGCGGCAAAAATCTAAAATGGTCCGATTACGATGGTTGATACCTCTATCAATAGGTTTCGGGACCTGTAATTGCTGTGACAATTTTCATTTTGATTGCTCGATTATTTCTAAACATTTCTTAGAAAATTCAATTTTATTGAAAATCTACTGTGCTATAGCCCACAAGTTTTTGGGCGGCAAAAATCTAAAATGGTCCGATTACGATGGTTGACACCTCTATCAATAGGTTTCGGGACCTGTAAGTGCTGTGACAATTTTCATTTTGATTGCTCGATTATTTCTAAACATTTCTTAGAAATTTCAATTTTATTGAAAATCAACTGTGCCATAGCCCACAAGTTTTTGGGCGGCAAAAATCTAAAATGGTCCGATTACGATGGTTGATACCTCTATCAATAGGTTTCGGGACCTGTAAGTGCTGTGACAATTTTCATTTTGATTGCTCGATTATTTCTAAACATTTCTTATAAAATTCAATTTTATTGAAAATCTACTGTGCTATAGCCCACAAGTTTTTGGGCGGCAAAAATCTAAAATGGTCCGATTACGATGGTTGATACCTCTATCAATAGGTTTCGGGACCTGTAAGTGCTGTGACAATTTTCATTTTGATTGCTCGATTATTTCTAAACATTTCTTAGAAAATTCAATTTTATTGAAAATCAACTGTGCTATAGCCCACAAGTTTTTGGGCGGCAAAAATCTAAAATGGTCCGATTACGATGGTTGATATAGGTTTCGGGACCTGTAAGTGCTGTGACAATTTTCATTTTGATTGCTCGATTATTTCTAAACATTTCTTAGAAATTTCAATTTTATTGAAAATCAACTGTGCTATAGCCCACAAGTTTTTGGGCGGCAAAAATCTAAAATGGTCCGATTACGATGGTTGACACCTCTATCAATAGGTTTCGGGACCTGTAAGTGCTGTGACAATTTTCATTTTGATTGCTCGATTATTTCTAAACATTTCTTAGAAATTTCAATTTTATTGAAAATCAACTGTGCTATAGCCCACAAGTTTTTGGGCGGCAAAAATCTAAAATGGTCCGATTACGATGGTTGACACCTCTATCAATAGGTTTCGGGACCTGTAAGTGCTGTGACAATTATTGTTTTGATTGCTCGATTATTTCTAAACATTTCTTAGAAATTTCAATTTTATTGAAAATTAACTGTGCTATAGCCCACAAGTTTTTGGGCGGCAAAAATCTAAAATGGTCCGATTACGATGGTTGATACCTCTATCAATAGGGTTCGGGACCTGTAAGTGCTGTGACAATTATTGTTTTGATTGCTCGATTATTTCTAAACATTTCTTAGAAATTTCAATTTTATTGAAAATCTACTGTGCTATAGCCCACAAGTTTTTGGGCGGCAAAAATCTAAAATGGTCCGATTACGATGGTTGATACCTCTATCAATAGGTTTCGGGACCTGTAAGTGCTGTGACAATTTTCATTTTGATTGCTCGATTATTTCTAAACATTTCTTAGAAAATTCAATTTTATTGAAAATCAACTGTGCTATAGCCCACAAGTTTTTGGGCGGCAAAAATCTAAAATGGTCCGATTACGATGGTTAATATAGGTTTCGGGACCTGTAAGTGCTGTGACAATTTTCATTTTGATTGCTCGATTATTTCTAAACATTTCTTAGAAATTTCAATTTTATTGAAAATCAACTGTGCTATAGCCCACAAGTTTTTGGGCGGCAAAAATCTAAAATGGTCCGATTACGATGGTTGATACCTCTATCAATAGGCTTCGGGACCTGTAAGTGCTGTGACAATTTTCATTTTGATTGCTCGATTATTTCTAAACATTTCTTAGAAAATTCAATTTTATTGAAAATCAACTGTGCTATAGCCCACAAGTTTTTGGGCGGCAAAAATCTAAAATGGTCCGATTACGATGGTTGATATCTCTATCAATAGGTTTCGGGACCTGTGAGTGCTGTGATAATTTTCATTTTGATTGCTCGATTATTTCTTAACATTTCTTAGAAAATTCAATTTTATTGAAAATCTACTGTGCTATAGCCCACAAGTTTATGGGCGGCAAAAATCTAAAATGGTCCGATTACGATTGTTGATACCTCTATCAATAGGTTTCGGGACCTGTGAGTGCTGTGATAATTTTCATTTTGATTGCTCGATTATTTCTAAACATTTCTTAGAAAATTCAATTTTATTGAAAATCTACTGTGCTATAGCCCAAAAGTTTTTGAGCGGCAAAAATCTAAAATGGTCCGATTACGATGGTTGATACCTCTATCAATAGGTTTCGGGACCTGTAATTGCTGTGACAATTTTCATTTTGATTGCTCGATTATTTCTAAACATTTCTTAGAAATTTCAATTTTATTGAAAATCAACTGTGCTATAGCCCACAAGTTTTTGGGCGGCAAAAATCTAAAATGGTCCGATTACGATGGTTGATACCTCTATCAATAGGTTTCGGGACCTGTAATTGCTGTGATAATTTGTATTTTGATTGCTCGATTATTTCTAAACATTTCTTAGAAAATTCAATTTTATTGAAAATCTACTGTGCTATAGCCCACAAGTTTTTGAGCGGCAAAAATCTAAAATGGTCCGATTACGATGGTTGATACCTCTATCAATAGGTTTCGGGACCTGTAAGTGCTGTGACAATTTTCATTTTGATTGCTCGATTATTTCTAAACATTTCTTAGAAAATTCAATTTTATTGAAAATCATCTGTGCTATAGCCCACAAGTTTTTGAGCGGCAAAAATCTAAAATGGTCCGATTACGATGGTTGATACCTCTATCAATAGGTTTCGGGACCTGTAAGTGCTGTGACAATTTTCATTTTGATTGCTCGATTATTTCTAAACATTTCTTAGAAAATTCAATTTCATTGAAAATCATCTGTGCTATAGCCCACAAGTTTTTGAGCGGCAAAAATCTAAAATGGTCCGATTACGATGGTTGATACCTCTATCAATAGGTTTCGGGACCTGTAAGTGCTGTGACAATTTTCATTTTGATTGCTCGATTATTTCTAAACATTTCTTATAAAATTCAATTTTATTGAAAATCAACTGTGCTATAGCCCACAAGTTTTTGGGCGGCAAAAATCTAAAATGGTCCGATTACGATGGTTGATACCTATATCAATAGGTTTCGGGACCTGTAAGTGCTGTGACAATTTTCATTTTGATTGCTCGATTATTTCTAAACATTTCTTAGAAAATTCAATTTTATTGAAAATCTACTGTGCTATAGCTCACAAGTTTTTGGGCGGCAAAAATCTAAAATGGTCCGATTACGATGGTTGATACCTCTATCAATAGGTTTCGGGACCTGTAAGTGCTGTGACAATTTTCATTTTGATTGCTCGATTATTTCTAAACATTTCTTAGAAATTTCAATTTTATTGAAAATCAACTGTGCTATAGCCCACAAGTTTTTGGGCGGCAAAAATCTAAAATGGTCCGATTACGATGGTTGACACCTCTATCAATAGGTTTCGGGACCTGTAAGTGCTGTGACAATTATTGTTTTGATTGCTCGATTATTTCTAAACATTTCTTAGAAAATTCAATTTTATTGAAAATCAACTGTGCTATAGCCCACAAGTTTTTGGGCGGCAAAAATCTAAAATGGTCCGATTACGATGGTTGATACCTCTATCAATAGGGTTCGGGACCTGTAAGTGCTGTGACAATTTTCATTTTGATTGCTCGATTATTTCTAAACATTTCTTAGAAAATTCAATTTTATTGAAAATCAACTGTGGTATAGCCCACAAGTTTTTGGGCGGCAAAAATCTAAAATGGTCCGATTACGATGGTTGACACCTCTATCAATAGGTTTCGGGACCTGTAAGTGCTGTGACAATTATTGTTTTGATTGCTCGATTATTTCTAAACATTTCTTAGAAATTTCAATTTTATTGAAAATCAACTGTGCTATAGCCCACAAGTTTTTGGGCGGCAAAAATCTAAAATGGTCCGATTACGATGGTTGACACCTCTATCAATAGGTTTCGGGACCTGTAAGTGCTGTGACAATTTTCGTTTTGATTGCTCGATTATTTCTAAACATTTCTTAGAAAATTCAATTTTATTGAAAATCAACTGTGCTATAGCCCACAAGTTTTTGGGCGGCAAAAATCACAAATTGGTCCGATTACGATGGTTGATATAGGTTTCGGGACCTGTAAGTGCTGTGACAATTTTCATTTTGATTGCTCGATTATTTCTAAACATTTCTTAGAAATTTCAATTTTATTGAAAATCAACTGTGCTATAGCCCACAAGTTTTTGGGCGGCAAAAATCTAAAATGGTCCGATTACGATGGTTGATACCTCTATCAATAGGTTTCGGGACCTGTAATTGCTGTGACAATTTTCATTTTGATTGCTCGATTATTTCTAAACATTTCTTAGAAAATTCAATTTTATTGAAAATCTACTGTGCTATAGCCCACAAGTTTTTGGGCGGCAAAAATCTAAAATGGTCCGATTACGATGGTTGACACCTCTATCAATAGGTTTCGGGACCTGTAAGTGCTGTGACAATTTTCATTTTGATTGCTCGATTATTTCTAAACATTTCTTAGAAATTTCAATTTTATTGAAAATCAACTGTGCCATAGCCCACAAGTTTTTGGGCGGCAAAAATCTAAAATGGTCCGATTACGATGGTTGATACCTCTATCAATAGGTTTCGGGACCTGTAAGTGCTGTGACAATTTTCATTTTGATTGCTCGATTATTTCTAAACATTTCTTATAAAATTCAATTTTATTGAAAATCTACTGTGCTATAGCCCACAAGTTTTTGGGCGGCAAAAATCTAAAATGGTCCGATTACGATGGTTGATACCTCTATCAATAGGTTTCGGGACCTGTAAGTGCTGTGACAATTTTCATTTTGATTGCTCGATTATTTCTAAACATTTCTTAGAAAATTCAATTTTATTGAAAATCTACTGTGCTATAGCCCACAAGTTTTTGGGCGGCAAAAATCTAAAATGGTCCGATTACGATGGTTGATACCTCTATCAATAGGTTTCGGGACCTGTAAGTGCTGTGACAATTTTCATTTTGATTGCTCGATTATTTCTAAACATTTCTTAGAAAATTCAATTTTATTGAAAATCAACTGTGCTATAGCCCACAAGTTTTTGGGCGGCAAAAATCTAAAATGGTCCGATTACGATGGTTGATATAGGTTTCGGGACCTGTAAGTGCTGTGACAATTTTCATTTTGATTGCTCGATTATTTCTAAACATTTCTTAGAAATTTCAATTTTATTGAAAATCAACTGTGCTATAGCCCACAAGTTTTTGGGCGGCAAAAATCTAAAATGGTCCGATTACGATGGTTGACACCTCTATCAATAGGTTTCGGGACCTGTAAGTGCTGTGACAATTTTCATTTTGATTGCTCGATTATTTCTAAACATTTCTTAGAAATTTCAATTTTATTGAAAATCAACTGTGCTATAGCCCACAAGTTTTTGGGCGGCAAAAATCTAAAATGGTCCGATTACGATGGTTGACACCTCTATCAATAGGTTTCGGGACCTGTAAGTGCTGTGACAATTATTGTTTTGATTGCTCGATTATTTCTAAACATTTCTTAGAAATTTCAATTTTATTGAAAATCAACTGTGCTATAGCCCACAAGTTTTTGGGCGGCAAAAATCTAAAATGGTCCGATTACGATGGTTGATACCTCTATCAATAGGGTTCGGGACCTGTAAGTGCTGTGACAATTATTGTTTTGATTGCTCGATTATTTCTAAACATTTCTTAGAAATTTCAATTTTATTGAAAATCTACTGTGCTATAGCCCACAAGTTTTTGGGCGGCAAAAAACTAAAATGGTCCGATTACGATGGTTGATACCTCTATCAATAGGTTTCGGGACCTGTAAGTGCTGTGACAATTTTCATTTTGATTGCTCGATTATTTCTAAACATTTCTTAGAAAATTCAATTTTATTGAAAATCAACTGTGCTATAGCCCACAAGTTTTTGGGCGGCAAAAATCTAAAATGGTCCGATTACGATGGTTGATATAGGTTTCGGGACCTGTAAGTGCTGTGACAATTTTCATTTTGATTGCTCGATTATTTCTAAACATTTCTTAGAAATTTCAATTTTATTGAAAATCAACTGTGCTATAGCCCACAAGTTTTTGGGCGGCAAAAATCTAAAATGGTCCGATTACGATGGTTGATACCTCTATCAATAGGCTTCGGGACCTGTAAGTGCTGTGACAATTTTCATTTTGATTGCTCGATTATTTCTAAACATTTCTTAGAAAATTCAATTTTATTGAAAATCTACTGTGCTATAGCCCACAAGTTTTTGGGCGGCAAAAATCTAAAATGGTCCGATTACGATGGTTGACACCTCTATCAATAGGTTTCGGGACCTGTAAGTGCTGTGACAATTTTCATTTTGATTGCTCGATTATTTCTAAACATTTCTTAGAAATTTCAATTTTATTGAAAATCAACTGTGCTATAGCCCACAAGTTTTTGGGCGGCAAAAATCTAAAATGGTCCGATTACGATGGTTGATATAGGTTTCGGGACCTGTAAGTGCTGTGACAATTTTCATTTTGATTGCTCGATTATTTCTAAACATTTCTTAGAAATTTCAATTCTATTGAAAATCAACTGTGCTATAGCCCACAAGTTTTTGGGCGGCAAAAATCTAAAATGGTCCGATTACGATGGTTGATACCTCTATCAATAGGTTTCGGGACCTGTAAGTGCTGTGACAATTTTCATTTTGATTGCTCGATTATTTCTAAACATTTCTTAGAAATTTCAATTTTATTGAAAATCTACTGTGCTATAGCCCACAAGTTTTTGGGCGGCAAAAATCTAAAATGGTCCGATTACGATGGTTGATACCTCTATCAATAGGTTTCGGGACCTGTGAGTGCTGTGATAATTTTCATTTTGATTGCTCGATTATTTCTTAACATTTCTTAGAAAATTCAATTTTATTGAAAATCTACTGTGCTATAGCCCACAAGTTTTTGGGCGGCAAAAATCTAAAATGGTCCGATTACGATGGTTGACACCTCTATCAATAGGTTTCGGGACCTGTAAGTGCTGTGACAATTTTCATTTTGATTGCTCGATTATTTCTAAACATTTCTTAGAAAATTCAATTTTATTGAAAATCTACTGTGCTATAGCCCACAAGTTTTTGGGCGGCAAAAATCTAAAATGGTCCGATTACGATGGTTGACACCTCTATCAATAGGTTTCGGGACCTCTAAGTGCTGTGACAATTTTCATTTTGATTGCTCGATTATTTCTAAACATTTCTTAGAAAATTCAATTTTATTGAAAATCATCTGTGCTATAGCCCACAAGTTTTTGGGCGGCAAAAATCTAAAATGGTCCGATTACGATGGTTGATACCTCTATCAATAGGTTTCGGGACCTGTAAGTGCTGTAACAATTTTCATTTTGATTGCTCGATTATTTCTAAACATTTCTTAGGAAATTCAATTTTATTGAAAATCAACTGTGCTATAGCCCACAAGTTTTTGGGCGGCAAAAATCTAAAATGGTCCGGTTACGATGGTTGATACCTCTATCAATAGGTTTCGGGACCTGTAAGTGCTGTGACAATTTTCATTTTGATTGCTCGATTATTTCTAAACATTTCTTAGAAATTTCAATTTTATTGAAAATCAACTGTGCTATAGCCCACAAGTTTTTGGGCGGCAAAAATCTAAAATGGTCCGATTACGATGGTTGATACCTCTATCAATAGGTTTCGGGACCTGTAAGTGCTGTGACAATTTTCATTTTGATTGCTCGATTATTTCTAAACATTTCTTAGAAAATTCAATTTTATTGAAAATCAACTGTGCTATAACCCACAAGTTTTTGGGCGGCAAAAATCTAAAATGGTCCGATTACGATGGTTGATACCTCTATCAATAGGTTTCGGGACCTGTAAGTGCTGTGACAATTTTCATTTTGATTGCTCGATTATTTCTAAACATTTCTTAGAAAATTCAATTTTATTGAAAATCAACTGTGCTATAGCCCACAAGTTTTTGGGCGGCAAAAATCTAAAATGGTCCGATTACGATGGTTGATACCTCTATCAATAGGGTTCGGGACCTGTAAGTGCTGTGACAATTTTCATTTTGATTGCTCGATTATTTCTAAACATTTCTTAGAAATTTCAATTTTATTGAAAATCAACTGTGTTATAGCCCACAAGTTTTTGGGCGGCAAAAATCTAAAATGGTCCGATTACGATGGTTGACACCTCTATCAATAGGTTTCGGGACCTGTAAGTGCTGTGACAATTATGGTTTTGATTGCTCGATTATTTCTAAACATTTCTTAGAAATTTCAATTTTATTGAAAATCAACTGTGCTATAGCCCACAAGTTTTTGGGCGGCAAAAATCTAAAATGGTCCGATTACGATGGTTGATACCTCTATCAATAGGGTTCGGGACCTGTAAGTGCTGTGACAATTTTCATTTTGATTGCTCGATTATTTCTAAACATTTCTTAGAAAATTCAATTTTATTGAAAATCAACTGTGCTATAGCCCACAAGTTTTTGGGCGGCAAAAATCTAAAATGGTCCGATTACGATGGTTGATACCTCTATCAATAGGTTTCGGGACCTGTAATTGCTGTGCCAATTTTCATTTTGATTGCTCGATTATTTCTAAACATTTCTTAGAAATTTCAATTTTATTGAAAATCAACTGTGCTATAGCCCACAAGTTTTTGGGCGGCAAAAATCTAAAATGGTCCGATTACGATGGTTGATACCTCTATCAATAGGTTTCGGGACCTGTGAGTGCTGTGATAATTTTCATTTTGATTGCTCGATTATTTCTAAACATTTCTTAGAAAATTCAATTTTATTGAAAATCTACTGTGCTATAGCCCACAAGTTTTTGGGCGGCAAAAATCTAAAATGGTCCGATTACGATGGTTGACACCTCTATCAATAGGTTTCGGGACCTGTAAGTGCTGTGACAATTTTCATTTTGATTGCTCGATTATTTCTAAACATTTCTTAGAAAATTCAATTTTATTGAAAATCTACTGTGCTATAGCCCACAAGTTTTTGGGCGGCAAAAATCTAAAATGGTCCGATTACGATGGTTGACACCTCTATCAATAGGTTTCGGGACCTGTAAGTGCTGTGACAATTTTCATTTTGATTGCTCGATTATTTCTAAACATTTCTTAGAAATTTCAATTTAATTGAAAATCAACTGTGCTATAGCCCACAAGTTTTTGGGCGGCAAAAATCTAAAATGGTCCGATTACGATGGTTGATACCTCTATCAATAGGTTTCGGGACCTGTAAGTGCTGTGACAATTTTCATTTTGATTGCTCGATTATTTCTAAACATTTCTTAGAAAATTCAATTTTATTGAAAATCAACTGTGCTATAGCCCACAAGTTTTTGGGCGGCAAAAATCTAAAATGGTCCGATTACGATGGTTGATACCTCTATCAATAGGTTTCGGGACCTGTAAGTGCTGTGACAATTTTCATTTTGATTGCTCGATTATTTCTAAACATTTCTTAGAAAATTCAATTTTATTGAAAATCATCTGTGCTATAGCTCACAAGTTTTTGAGCGGCAAAAATCTAGAATGGTCCGATTACGATGGTTGATACCTCTATCAATAGGTTTCGGGACCTGTGAGTGCTGTGACAATTTTCATTTTGATTGCTCGATTATTTCTAAACATTTCTTAGAAATTTCAATTTTATTGAAAATCAACTGTGCTATAGCCCACAAGTTTTTGGGCGGCAAAAATCTAAAATGGTCCGATTACGATGGTTGATACCTCTATCAATAGGTTTCGAGACCTGTAAGTGCTGTGACAATTTTCATTTTGATTGCTCGATTATTTCTAAACATTTCTTAGACATTTCAATTTTATTGAAAATCAACTGTGCTATAGCCCACAAGTTTTTGGGCGGCCAAAATCTAAAATGGTCCGATTACGATGGTTGATACCTCTATCAATAGGTTTCGGGACCTGTAATTGCTGTGCCAATTTTCATTTTGATTGCTCGATTATTTCTAAACATTTCTTAGAAAATTCAATTTTATTGAAAATCAACTGTGCTATAGCCCACAAGTTTTTGGGCGGGAAAAATCTAAAATGGTCCGATTACGATGGTTGATACCTCTATCAATAGGTTTCGGGACCTGTAAGTGCTGTGACAATTTTCATTTTGATTGCTCGATTATTTCTAAACATTTCTTAGAAATTTCAATTTTATTGAAAATCAACTGTGCTATAGCCCACAAGTTTTTGGGCGGCAAAAATCTAAAATGGTCCGATTACGATGGTTGATACCTCTATCAATAGGTTTCGGGACCTGTAAGTGCTGTGACAATTTTGATTTTGATTGCTCGATTATTTGTAAACATTTCTTAGAAATTTCAATTTTATTGAAAATCAACTGTGCTATAGCCCACAAGTTTTTGGGCGGCAAAAATCTAAAATGGTCCGATTACGATGGTTGATACCTCTATCAATAGGTTTCGGGACCTGTAAGTGCTGTGACAATTTTCATTTTGATTGCTCGATTATTTCTAAACATTTCTTAGAAAATTCAATTTTATTGAAAATCTACTGTGCTATAGCCCACAAGTTTTTGGGCGGCAAAAATCTAAAATGGTCCGATTACGATGGTTGACACCTCTATCAATAGGTTTCGGGACCTGTAATTGCTGTGACAATTTTCATTTTGATTCCTCGATTATTTCTAAACATTTCTTAGAAATTTCAATTTTATTGAAAATCAACTGTGCTATAGCCCACAAGTTTTTGGGCGGCAAAAATCTAAAATGGTCCGATTACGATGGTTGATACCTCTATCAATAGGTTTCGGGACCTGTAAGTGCTGTGACAATTTTCATTTTGATTGCTCGATTATTTCTAAACATTTCTTAGAAAATTCAATTTTATTGAAAATCTACTGTGCTATAGCCCACAAGGTTTTGGGCGGCAAAAATCTAAAATGGTCCGATTACGATGTTTGATACCTCTGTTGTAGACACAACCCAATGTTGCATACGATGATTACTAAAAGAAAATAAACCAAGAAAAAGCTATAACGTAATTCATATTAATTCATAATTTTAAAAAAACTTACTGTAACTTGTTGATACTTTTCCAATTGTAAATCTAACCTAAAATTAAATTAATTTATGTATTAATATTTATAATCATTTATTGTTAATATTGTATCAAATCAAATACTTATCTTTAATGTTAAAGGTGGCCATAATTTATATTCGTCTTTATATATTCCAATTTAGGAATAATTTGTAATCTAAAACAATTTTACATGTAAACAAAAATAATTTATTTATTTACCAAAAATTTTGACGTTTCGTATAGTGTTATACATAATTTCTATTTTGTATTACAGTTCGATAACAGTAGAACACTTTAGACATCTAGCGTCAAATTAATATTTAATTGTATCTTTATAGCAACCTAGTTTTAAGAATTTGAACCAATAATTGTAAATTTAAAAAGACGTCAAATTATAATCTTTCTCTTTTTCATCGACCGTCAAACCAAGAAGACTTCAAATATATCAAAAATAAAATATAAAAATTATTACCAAAAAAATAATAAATATTCGAATGGTTTTTCTTTCAATCAATTGTGGAACTAATATATAATCCTATCGAAAAGAAATAATCATTCATCACCACACCATTCAACAACTTCTGTACCACACCTATTTGGTACATTTATGGTCCTTCGAGCCGGATGTCCGAAAAGCTACGCCATTACTCACAAAAATAAATTACAAAACCGAGAGACCGCATGGAAATAACCTCAACCTGGAGTCATCAAAACGAAACCTTAAGTATCACACATTTTTATATATCTTATATATTAATTTTAAACTATAATTATCTGTGCATAAGAGTGATTACAAATTTATCAAATTATAATTTGTTTAATAATCATTAAATCAAAACTAATATTTGTACGATACCTACTGTAAAATCATACGCACCTAAAATTCAATCGTGCAAAATTAGACTTGATTTTTTCCATAATCGTGAATTAACAAAAATCGCGTAAATTAAAAGTGTTTAAAGTTCGTTAGTGTATACTTAAGGAAATTGAAGATAAATAAAATGGCAGCGCTTGCAGCATTGAAGAAGAGACGTTCTACCATGAAAGGCAACGTAACCAAGTTGCTGAAATACATCAACAGTATAACCGATCAAACTGACCCAGAACTAATCAAGGCCCGATTATCACTCATTCATAAACTTCGGGACGAATTCATTGTAATTGAAGACAAAATATTAGTATTAGACGATACTGAAGAGCCAGATGAGGATTTCGAAGAAAACTATTATACCATCGTGGCAGGACTAAACCACGCGTTAAGATTAAATCCGGAACTATCAACTTCAACAAGTGAAACGATGGGAAATGCCAGTATGTCCGGTAATCATACCGAAGTGAAGTTACCGAAAATCGCAATTCCAGTATTCAGCGGTGATTATACTGATTGGCAGTCGTTCTACGACCTTTTCTGCTCTACCATACATGACAATCCGAAGCTCACGGCATCACAAAAGCTGCAGTACCTCAAGGGATCACTCAAGGGTGAAGCATTTGGGTTACTGAAACATTTCAACATCACCGATATGAACTATATCGAAGCTTTGAAAAAATTGAAGGAACGATATGATAGACGAAAGCATACCATATATGCGTTTATCCGCAATTTCATGTCACAACCAGCAGTAACAACAGCAAATAATTTTAACGTAAGACGCCTTTTAGACACATCAGATGAGATCATACGAGGTCTAAAAGCATTAGGAGAAGATGCGGAGTCTAGAGATCATTGGCTGATATACATCATGACAAATAAACTCGATGATGAAACCAACAGCTTATGGGCGCAAGAGTCTTCTGTTGATGCTCGACCAACACTAAAAGAGTTTTTTGACTTCTTAAATAAAAGAATCGATGCACTCGAATCAATGAGAGTACCAAACCGACGTGTACCACAGCCACCAAACCAGCTCAAACCAAACGTCAGAAGTCACGCAGCAATTACGACATTAGAAACACCATGCATAATATGTCCTCAAGAAAGCCACAAATTATTCGAGTGCAACAAATTCAAGGAAATGCCGATAGCTAAAAGAGTGGAGATGCTCAAAAGTGAAAATCGATGTGTTAATTGTTTAAACAACAATCACACAGTAAAGACCTGTAGGTCCAGATATCGATGCAGACAGTGCAATCTAAAACACCATAGTTTAGTACACGAAACCTCACCATTACCAAAACCAGAATCAGATTTTACCGTATTAAGCACTCAATGCATCACTTCAGACCCAGCAAATGACATTACCAGTTACAAGTCAGGAACATCTTTCCTACCTACTGCTCTAGTACGAGTACGCGACTCAACAAACCGAAAACAGTACTGTAGAGCACTGTTAGACTCGGGATCTCAAGGGTCTTTTATGTCAGAAAGCTGTGCACAAAGACTGAATCTGCATAGGAGAAACGCCAAGTTTGCAATCACAGGCATCGGAGCATCAAAGAATGGTTATACAAGAGGGTCAATATCATTAACAATTTCACCATGGTACAAAGAGCAACCAAATATTCAAATTGATGCCCTAATATTACCAAAGTTGACGGCAAACCAATCGGAAGTATCACAACCAATAGAAATGAAGTTCCTACAGCAGTATGAATTGGCAGATCCATACTTCTACAAACGAGAGGAAGTCGATTTGATACTTGGAGCAGACACCTTTTTAGAAGTGCTAACCGAGGGTAAAATAATAACCGATCAATTAATCATGCAGAACACGCTACTAGGATGGGTAGTTGTCACCAAATCAAATGAAGACCAACCAAGGCAATCAACCACAGCTATTTTGAGCAATCCAAATGAAAACCTCGACAGCTTATTAAAACAGTTTTGGGAAATAGAGACAGCAGAAGTTCCATGTAAAGCTTTGTCGCAAGAAGAGGAGTTCTGTGAAACCCACTTTCGGGAGACCAAACGGGTCGACAGTACTGGCCGATTTGAAGTGCGCTTACCATTCAAGCTATCACCGTCGCTATTAGGAGACTCTTATCAAGCCGCAATTCAGAGAATGCACGCAATTGAAAGGAAATTCACCAAAAATCAAGAATTTGCAACACTTTACAAGGACTTCATGAGTGAGTATGAATCGCTAGGACACATGAGAAGAACATCTGATCTTGAAATATTACAAAAGGGATACTATCTACCGCACCATGGCGTTATAAAGAGCTCCAGCAGCACCACGAAGCTGAGAGTTGTATTCGACGGCTCCGCCAAAACAAGTTCAGATGTGTCATTGAATGATTGCCTAGCAGTAGGACCAACCCTTCAATCAACATTATATGACATACTAATGCGATTCCGAAAATCCAAGGTTGCATTTACAAGTGATATAGAGAAAATGTTCAGACAAATCCGGGTAGCAGCAGACGATACCAGATACCAGAGGATAATATGGCGCAACACACCTAGTAAACCGTTCAGCACCTACGAGCTAAGTACTGTCACGTACGGCACAGCCAGTGCAACATATCTAGCGACCCGAGCGCTTAATGAGACAACCGAAAACTATAAGGAGATATACCCGGAAGCAGTAAACCAAATAAAGACAAGTATTTACGTAGACGACTTGATGTCGGGAGCCGACACTACCCAAGAAGCAATGAAGCTAGTACAAGATATCGATATGATACTGTCAAAGTTCGGTTTTAAGCTGAGAAAATGGCTGACAAACGACGAGAGCATTCTAAAAACCTTACCGTCATTATTCACCGAACAAAATAGCACTCTCCAAATAAAAGGTTCTGACTCAGTGAAAATGTTGGGTTTATATTGGGACCCAAAAGCTGATTATTTTAAATTCAAGGTGAACTTAAATAATAAATCTCCCAACACCAAGAGAGGAATACTTTCAGAAGCCAGCCGGTTATTTGACCCGATTGGATGGCTTGCTCCAGTTACCGTAAGAGCTAAGATATTTTTTCAAACCTTGTGGATCCATAATTTAGCTTGGGATGATGATTTACCAGATGACCTAATGGCAGAATGGACTAGAATTCGATATAATCTAGTTAGCCTTGAAAACATTAAAATTGGCAGATACATAGGCACAACGTTGAACTGCGAGGCAATTTTACATGGATTCTCAGATGCTTCCAGAAATGCATATGCAGCTGTTGTGTACATTGAAACTATAATGCCAAATGGAAGTTCCTGTATAAGATTGCTGACTGCCAAAACCAAAGTTGCTCCAGTTAAACAAATCTCAATCCCACGCCTTGAACTTTGCGGAGCGTTACTTCTGAGCAAACTCATCATAAAAATTAAACAAGCTATGCGGATTGACATCAGCCAAATCAATGCCTGGACCGACTCCACCATAGTTTTAAGTTGGCTTGCAGCACACCCTACAAAATGGACCACATTCGTTGGGAATAGGACTGGTGAGATCTTATCACACATGAGTCGTTCGCAATGGAGACACGTGTGTTCGCAGGAAAATCCTGCCGACTATGCATCGAGAGGTCTCGATCCGGACAAACTGACAAACGCTAGCTTATGGTGGAATGGACCTCAATGGCTTAAGGATCCATTAGCTTGGCCAAAGAGCATAGCGAATCAACCTACCACAACAGATGAGTTGCGAAATCAATCATTTCACGCACAGATTCCATCACCGAACATATTAGACGACCTAATTACAAAATCATCTAACTTTACCAAAGTAGTGCGAATTTTAGCCTACATAATGCGATACATAAACCTAAAATTAAAACGAATACCTAAAAATTCCTTAACACCACACCTCCTCTGCTCTGAACTCCAAAAATCTAGATTTATCATTATCCGACATATACAGTATAAATGTTTCCAATCTGAAATCAATATTCTTAAATCCAAAAGGGAACTACCAAAAACAAGCAACCTAAGATGCCTTCAACCCTTTTACGACGAATCATTCACTCTACGAGTTGGTGGGCGAATCAAAAATGCGGCAATTACATATGATGTCAAACATCCGCCAATACTACCTTCAAAGGAAAGACTGGTAGAGCTTATTGTAAGAGAACACCATGAAAAATACTTATATGCTGGTCCTACATTGATGATGGCAACTCTACGCCAAAGATATTGGATCGTTGGAAGCAGAAACCTAATCAGAAAGGTCATCCACAGTTGTATAAAATGCACAAAATACTCTGCACGGGATTCAAATCAAGTCATGGGGGATCTTCCTAACCCCAGGGTCGAATTGGTTAGACCATTCCATAAGGTTGGAGTCGATTATGCAGGTCCGATTTTAACACACACATGCAGAGGGAGAGGGCAAAAAACATACAAGAGCTACATTTGTATTTTCGTATGTTTAGCTACAAAAGCAGTTCACATTGAACTAGTCTCCGATTTGACGACAGATGCGTATATGGGAGCATTGCGAAGATTTACAGCCCGCAGGGGTATATGTACAGAAGTTCATAGCGACAATGCAACAAACTTCATTGGAGCGCGAAATCATCTATACGAGTTCTATTCATTCCTAAGAAAAAACGCTAATTATTTTTCTAATCTTTTATTGGCAGATCAAATTCAGTTTAAATTCATTCCGCCGAGCTCACCACATTTTGGAGGATTGTGGGAAGCGGCCGTCAAGAGTATGAAGTTTCACCTCCGACGAGTTACTGACGGCCACATACTAACAATCGAAGAAATGACGACCTTGCTGACCGAGATCGAGGCCATGTTAAATTCTAGACCGATCTGTGTGTTATCCTGCGACGACTTGGACTACCTCACTCCAGGTCATTTTCTGATTGGCCGGCCAACAACACAACTTCCGAGCGAAAATATGACAGATGTCAAGCTTTCCAAATTATCCAGGTGGCAGGTGATACAAAAGATGAACCAAGACATTTGGAAGAGGTGGAACCTCGAATATTTGACGAATCTGCAACAGAAAAGTAAATGGCACGTTAAGCAAACCAATATAAAGATAGACGACGTAGTGCTTATCAAGGAAATCAACTTACCCCCCTCAAAATGGTCAATGGGTAAAGTTGTCACATTACACCCAGGTACCGACGACAACGTACGAGTTGTCACTATAAAGACACAAAGTGGTAACATAAAACGTCCAATACACAAACTCTGTCGTTTACCAATAAGTTGAATCAACCGATTCAAGGCGGCCGGTATGTTGTAGACACAACCCAATGTTGCATACGATGATTACTAAAAGAAAATAAACCAAGAAAAAGCTATAACGTAATTCATATTAATTCATAATTTTAAAAAAACTTACTGTAACTTGTTGATACTTTTCCAATTGTAAATCTAACCTAAAATTAAATTAATTTATGTATTAATATTTATAATCATTTATTGTTAATATTGTATCAAATCAAATACTTATCTTTAATGTTAAAGGTGGCCATAATTTATATTCGTCTTTATATATTCCAATTTAGGAATAATTTGTAATCTAAAACAATTTTACATGTAAACAAAAATAATTTATTTATTTACCAAAAATTTTGACGTTTCGTATAGTGTTATACATAATTTCTATTTTGTATTACAGTTCGATAACAGTAGAACACTTTAGACATCTAGCGTCAAATTAATATTTAATTGTATCTTTATAGCAACCTAGTTTTAAGAATTTGAACCAATAATTGTAAATTTAAAAAGACGTCAAATTATAATCTTTCTCTTTTTCATCGACCGTCAAACCAAGAAGACTTCAAATATATCAAAAATAAAATATAAAAATTATTACCAAAAAAATAATAAATATTCGAATGGTTTTTCTTTCAATCAATTGTGGAACTAATATATAATCCTATCGAAAAGAAATAATCATTCATCACCACACCATTCAACAACTTCTGTACCACACCTATTTGGTAAAACCTCTATCAATAGGTTTTCGAACCTGTAAGTGCTATGACAATTTTCTTTTTGATTGCTCGATTATTTCTAAACATTTCTTAGAAAATTCAATTTTATTGAAAATCAACTGTGCTATAGCCCACAAGTTTTTGGGCGGCAAAAATCTAAAATGGTCCGATGACGATGGTTGATACCTCTATCAATAGGTTTCGGGACCTGTAAGTGCTGTGACAATTTTCATTTTTATTGCTTTGGGCGGCAAAAATCTGTGACAATTTTCATTTTGATTGCTCGATTATTTCTAAACATTTCTTAGAAAATTCAATTTTATTGAAAATCATCTGTGCTATAGCTCACAAGTTTTTGAGCGGCAAAAATCTAAAATGGTCCGATTACGATGGTTGATACCTCTATCAATAGGTTTCGAGACCTGTAAGTGCTGTGACAATTTTCATTTTGATTGCTCGATTATTTCTAAACATTTCTTAGACATTTCAATTTTATTGAAAATCAACTGTGCTATAGCCCACAAGTTTTTGGGCGGCAAAAATCTAAAATGGTCCGATTACGATGGTTGATACCTCTATCAATAGGTTTCGGGACCTGTAATTGCTGTGCCAATTTTCATTTTGATTGCTCGATTATTTCTAAACATTTCTTAGAAAATTCAATTTTATTGAAAATCAACTGTGCTATAGCCCACAAGTTTTTGGGCGGCAAAAATCTAAAATGGTCCGATTACGATGGTTGATACCTCTATCAATAGGTTTCGGGACCTGTAAGTGCTGTGACAATTTTCATTTTGATTGCTCGATTATTTCTAAACATTTCTTAGAAATTTCAATTTTATTGAAAATCAACTGTGCTATAGCCCACAAGTTTTTGGGCGGCAAAAATCTAAAATGGTCCGATTACGATGGTTGATACCTCTATCAATAGGTTTCGGGACCTGTAAGTGCTGTGACAATTTTCATTTTGATTGCTCGATTATTTCTAAACATTTCTTAGAAAATTCAATTTTATTGAAAATCTACTGTGCTATAGCCCACAAGTTTTTGGGCGGCAAAAATCTAAAATGGTCCGATTACGATGGTTGACACCTCTATCAATAGGTTTCGGGACCTGTAATTGCTGTGACAATTTTCATTTTGATTCCTCGATTATTTCTAAACATTTCTTAGAAATTTCAATTTTATTGAAAATCAACTGTGCTATAGCCCACAAGTTTTTGGGCGGCAAAAATCTAAAATGGTCCGATTACGATGGTTGATACCTCTATCAATAGGTTTCGGGGCCTGTAAGTGCTGTGACAATTTTCATTTTGATTGCTCGATTATTTCTAAACATTTCTTAGAAAATTCAATTTTATTGAAAATCTACTGTGCTATAGCCCACAAGGTTTTGGGCGGCAAAAATCTAAAATGGTCCGATTACGATGGTTGATACCTCTATCAATAGGTTTTCGAACCTGTAAGTGCTATGACAATTTTCTTTTTGATTGCTCGATTATTTCTAAACATTTCTTAGAAAATTCAATTTTATTGAAAATCTACTGTGCTATAGCCCACAAGTTTTTGGGCGGCAAAAATCTAAAATGGTCCGATTACGATGGTTGATATCTCTATCAATAGGTTTCGGGACCTATAAGTGCTGTGACAATTTTCATTTTGATTGCTCGATTATTTCTAAACATTTCTTAGAAAATTTAATTTTATTGAAAATCTACTGTGCTATAGCCCAAAAGTTTTTGGGCGGCAAAAATCTAAAATGGTCCGATTACGATGGTTGACACCTCTATCTATAGGTTTCGGGACCTGTAAGTGCTGTGACAATTTTCATTTTGATTGCTCGATTATTTCTAAACATTTCTTAGAAAATTCAATTTTATTGAAAATCATCTGTGCTTATAGCTCACAAGTCTTTGAGCGGCAAAAATCTAAAATGGTCCGATTACGATGGTTGATACCTCTATCAATAGGTTTCGGGACCTGTGAGTGCTGTGACAATTTTCATTTTGATTGCTCGATTATTTCTAAACATTTCTTAGAAATTTCAATTTTATTGAAAATCAACTGTGCTATAGCCCACAAGTTTTTGGGCGGCAAAAATCTAAAATGGTCCGATTACGATGGTTGATACCTCTATCAATAGGTTTCGAGACCTGTAAGTGCTGTGACAATTTTCATTTTGATTGCTCGATTATTTCTAAACATTTCTTAGACATTTCAATTTTATTGAAAATCAACTGTGCTATAGCCCACAAGTTTTTGGGCGGCAAAAATCTAAAATGGTCCGATTACGATGGTTGATACCTCTATCAATAGGTTTCGGGACCTGTAATTGCTGTGCCAATTTTCATTTTGATTGCTCGATTATTTCTAAACATTTCTTAGAAAATTCAATTTTATTGAAAATCAACTGTTCTATAGCCCACAAGTTTTTGGGCGGCAAAAATCTAAAATGGTCCGATTACGATGGTTGATACCTCTATCAATAGGTTTCGGGACCTGTAAGTGCTGTGACAATTTTCATTTTGATTGCTCGATTATTTCTAAACATTTCTTAGAAATTTCAATTTTATTGAAAATCAACTGTGCTATAGCCCACAAGTTTTTGGGCGGCAAAAATCTAAAATGGTCCGATTACGATGGTTGATACCTCTATCAATAGGTTTCGGGACCTGTAAGTGCTGTGACAATTTTCATTTTGATTGCTCGATTATTTCTAAACATTTCTTAGAAAATTCAATTTTATTGAAAATCTACTGTGCTATAGCCCACAAGTTTTTGGGCGGCAAAAATCTAAAATGGTCCGATTACGATGGTTGATACCTCTATCAATAGGTTTCGGGACCTATAAGTGCTGTGACAATTTTCATTTTGATTGCTCGATTATTTCTAAACATTTCTTAGAAAATTCAATTTTATTGAAAATCAACTGTGCTATAGCCCACAAGTTTTTGGGCGGCAAAAATCTAAAATGGTCCGATTACGATGGTTGATACCTCTATCAATAGGTTTCGGGACCTGTAATTGCTGTGCCAATTTTCATTTTGATTGCTCGATTATTTCTAAACATTTCTTAGAAAATTCAATTTTATTGAAAATCAACTGTTCTATAGCCCACAAGTTTTTGGGCGGCAAAAATCTAAAATGGTCCGATTACGATGGTTGATACCTCTATCAATAGGTTTCGGGACCTGTAAGTGCTGTGACAATTTTCATTTTGATTGCTCGATTATTTCTAAACATTTCTTAGAAATTTCAATTTTATTGAAAATCAACTGTGCTATAGCCCACAAGTTTTTGGGCGGCAAAAATCTAAAATGGTCCGATTACGATGGTTGATACCTCTATCAATAGGTTTCGGGACCTGTAAGTGCTGTGACAATTTTCATTTTGATTGCTCGATTATTTCTAAACATTTCTTAGAAAATTCAATTTTATTGAAAATCTACTGTGCTATAGCCCACAAGTTTTTGGGCGGCAAAAATCTAAAATGGTCCGATTACGATGTTTGATACCTCTATCAATAGGTTTTCGAACCTGTAAGTGCTATGACAATTTTCTTTTTGATTGCTCGATTATTTCTAAACATTTCTTAGAAAATTCAATTTTATTGAAAATCTACTGTGCTATAGCCCACAAGGTTTTGGGCGGCAAAAATCTAAAATGGTCCGATTACGATGTTTGATACCTCTATCAATAGGTTTTCGAACCTGTAAGTGCTATGACAATTTTCTTTTTGATTGCTCGATTATTTCTAAACATTTCTTAGAAAATTCAATTTTATTGAAAATCAACTGTGCTATAAATCACAAGTTTTTGGGCGGCAAAAATCTAAAATGGTCCGATTACGATGGTTGATACCTCTATCAATAGGTTTCGGGACCTGTAATTGCTGTGACAATTTTCATTTTGATTGCTCGATTATTTCTAAACATTTCTTAGAAAATTCAATTTTATTGAAAATCAACTGTGCTATAGCCCACAAGTTTTTGGGCGGCAAAAATCTAAAATGGTCCGATTACGATGGTTGATACCTCTATCAATAGGTTTCGGGACCTGTAAGTGCTGTGACAATTTTCATTTTGATTGCTCGATTATTTCTAAACATTTCTTAGAAAATTCAATTTTATTGAAAATCTACTGTGCTATAGCCCACAAGTTTTTGGGCGGCAAAAATCTAAAATGGTCCGATTACGATGGTTGACACCTCTATCAATAGGTTTCGGGACCTGTAATTGCTGTGACAATTTTCATTTTGATTCCTCGATTATTTCTAAACATTTCTTAGAAATTTCAATTTTATTGAAAATCAACTGTGCTATAGCCCACAAGTTTTTGGGCGGCAAAAATCTAAAATGGTCCGATTACGATGGTTGATACCTCTATCAATAGGTTTCGGGGCCTGTAAGTGCTGTGACAATTTTCATTTTGATTGCTCGATTATTTCTTAACATTTCTTAGAAAATTCAATTTTATTGAAAATCTACTGTGCTATAGCCCACAAGGTTTTGGGCGGCAAAAATCTAAAATGGTCCGATTACGATGTTTGATACCTCTATCAATAGGTTTTCGAACCTGTAAGTGCTATGACAATTTTCTTTTTGATTGCTCGATTATTTCTAAACATTTCTTAGAAAATTCAATTTTATTGAAAATCTACTGTGCTATAGCCCACAAGTTTTTGGGCGGCAAAAATCTAAAATGGTCCGATTACGATGGTTGATATCTCTATCAATAGGTTTCGGGACCTATAAGTGCTGTGACAATTTTCATTTTGATTGCTCGATTATTTCTAAACATTTCTTAGAAAATTCAATTTTATTGAAAATCAACTGTGCTATAGCCCACAAGTTTTTGGGCGGCAAAAATCTAAAATGGTCCGATTACGATGGTTGATACCTCTATCAATAGGTTTCGGGACCTGTAAGTGCTGTGACAATTTTCATTTTGATTGCTCGATTATTTCTAAACATTTCTTAGAAAATTTAATTTTATTGAAAATCTACTGTGCTATAGCCCAAAAGTTTTTGGGCGGCAAAAATCTAAAATGGTCCGATTACGATGGTTGACACCTCTATCTATAGGTTTCGGGACCTGTAAGTGCTGTGACAATTTTCATTTTGATTGCTCGATTATTTCTAAACATTTCTTAGAAAATTCAATTTTATTGAAAATCATCTGTGCTTATAGCTCACAAGTTTTTGAGCGGCAAAAATCTAAAATGGTCCGATTACGATGGTTGATACCTCTATCAATAGGTTTCGGGACCTGTGAGTGCTGTGACAATTTTCATTTTGATTGCTCGATTATTTCTAAACATTTCTTAGAAATTTCAATTTTATTGAAAATCAACTGTGCTATAGCCCACAAGTTTTTGGGCGGCAAAAATCTAAAATGGTCCGATTACGATGGTTGATACCTCTATCAATAGGTTTCGAGACCTGTAAGTGCTGTGACAATTTTCATTTTGATTGCTCGATTATTTCTAAACATTTCTTAGACATTTCAATTTTATTGAAAATCAACTGTGCTATAGCCCACAAGTTTTTGGGCGGCAAAAATCTAAAATGGTCCGATTACGATGGTTGATACCTCTATCAATAGGTTTCGGGACCTGTAATTGCTGTGCCAATTTTCATTTTGATTGCTCGATTATTTCTAAACATTTCTTAGAAAATTCAATTTTATTGAAAATCAACTGTTCTATAGCCCACAAGTTTTTGGGCGGCAAAAATCTAAAATGGTCCGATTACGATGGTTGATACCTCTATCAATAGGTTTCGGGGCCTGTAAGTGCTGTGACAATTTTCATTTTGATTGCTCGATTATTTCTTAACATTTCTTAGAAAATTCAATTTTATTGAAAATCTACTGTGCTATAGCCCACAAGGTTTTGGGCGGCAAAAATCTAAAATGGTCCGATTACGATGTTTGATACCTCTATCAATAGGTTTTCGAACCTGTAAGTGCTATGACAATTTTCTTTTTGATTGCTCGATTATTTCTAAACATTTCTTAGAAAATTCAATTTTATTGAAAATCTACTGTGCTATAGCCCACAAGTTTTTGGGCGGCAAAAATCTAAAATGGTCCGATTACGATGGTTGATATCTCTATCAATAGGTTTCGGGACCTATAAGTGCTGTGACAATTTTCATTTTGATTGCTCGATTATTTCTAAACATTTCTTAGAAAATTCAATTTTATTGAAAATCAACTGTGCTATAGCCCACAAGTTTTTGGGCGGCAAAAATCTAAAATGGTCCGATTACGATGGTTGATACCTCTATCAATAGGTTTCGGGACCTGTAAGTGCTGTGACAATTTTCATTTTGATTGCTCGATTATTTCTAAACATTTCTTAGAAAATTTAATTTTATTGAAAATCTACTGTGCTATAGCCCAAAAGTTTTTGGGCGGCAAAAATCTAAAATGGTCCGATTACGATGGTTGACACCTCTATCTATAGGTTTCGGGACCTGTAAGTGCTGTGACAATTTTCATTTTGATTGCTCGATTATTTCTAAACATTTCTTAGAAAATTCAATTTTATTGAAAATCATCTGTGCTTATAGCTCACAAGTTTTTGAGCGGCAAAAATCTAAAATGGTCCGATTACGATGGTTGATACCTCTATCAATAGGTTTCGGGACCTGTGAGTGCTGTGACAATTTTCATTTTGATTGCTCGATTATTTCTAAACATTTCTTAGAAATTTCAATTTTATTGAAAATCAACTGTGCTATAGCCCACAAGTTTTTGGGCGTCAAAAATCTAAAATGGTCCGATTACGATGGTTGATACCTCTATCAATAGGTTTCGAGACCTGTAAGTGCTGTGACAATTTTCATTTTGATTGCTCGATTATTTCTAAACATTTCTTAGACATTTCAATTTTATTGAAAATCAACTGTGCTATAGCCCACAAGTTTTTGGGCGGCAAAAATCTAAAATGGTCCGATTACGATGGTTGATACCTCTATCAATAGGTTTCGGGACCTGTAATTGCTGTGCCAATTTTCATTTTGATTGCTCGATTATTTCTAAACATTTCTTAGAAAATTCAATTTTATTGAAAATCAACTGTTCTATAGCCCACAAGTTTTTGGGCGGCAAAAATCTAAAATGGTCCGATTACGATGGTTGATACCTCTATCAATAGGTTTCGGGACCTGTAAGTGCTGTGACAATTTTCATTTTGATTGCTCGATTATTTCTAAACATTTCTTAGAAATTTCAATTTTATTGAAAATCAACTGTGCTATAGCCCACAAGTTTTTGGGCGGCAAAAATCTAAAATGGTCCGATTACGATGGTTGATACCTCTATCAATAGGTTTCGGGACCTGTAAGTGCTGTGACAATTTTCATTTTGATTGCTCGATTATTTCTAAACATTTCTTAGAAAATTCAATTTTATTGAAAATCTACTGTGCTATAGCCCACAAGTTTTTGGGCGGCAAAAATCTAAAATGGTCCGATTACGATGGTTGATACCTCTATCAATAGGTTTCGGGACCTATAAGTGCTGTGACAATTTTCATTTTGATTGCTCGATTATTTCTAAACATTTCTTAGAAAATTCAATTTTATTGAAAATCAACTGTGCTATAGCCCACAAGTTTTTGGGCGGCAAAAATCTAAAATGGTCCGATTACGATGGTTGATACCTCTATCAATAGGTTTCGGGACCTGTAAGTGCTGTGACAATTTTCATTTTGATTGCTCGATTATTTCTAAACATTTCTTAGAAAATTTAATTTTATTGAAAATCTACTGTGCTATAGCCCAAAAGTTTTTGGGCGGCAAAAATCTAAAATGGTCCGATTACGATGGTTGATACCTCTATCAATAGGTTTCGGGACCTGTAAGTGCTGTGACAATTTTCATTTTGATTGCTCGATCATTTCTAAACATTTCTTAGAAAATTCAATTTTATTGAAAATCAACTGTGCTATAGCCCACAAGTTTTTGGGCGGCAAAAATCTAAAATGGTCCGATTACGATGTTTGATACCTCTATCAATAGGTTTTCGAACCTGTAAGTGCTATGACAATTTTCTTTTTGATTGCTCGATTATTTCTAAACATTTCTTAGAAAATTCAATTTTATTGAAAATCTACTGTGCTATAGCCCACAAGTTTTTGGGCGGCAAAAATCTAAAATGGTCCGATTACGATGGTTGATACCTCTATCAATAGGTTTCAGGACCTGTAAGTGCTGTGACAATTTTCATTTTGATTGCTCGATTATTTCTAAACATTTCTTAGAAAATTCAATTTTATTGAAAATCTACTGTGCTATAGCCCACAAGGTTTTGGGCGGCAAAAATCTAAAATGGTCCGATTACGATGGTTGATACCTCTATCAATAGGTTTCGGGACCTGTAATTGCTGTGACAATTTTCATTTTGATTGCTCGATTATTTCTAAACATTTCTTAGAAAATTCAATTTTATTGAAAATCTACTGTGCTATAGCCCACAAGGTTTTGGGCGGCAAAAATCTAAAATGGTCCGATTACGATGGTTGATACCTCTATGAATAGGTTTCGGGACCTGTAAGTGCTGTGACAATTTTCATTTTGATTGCTCGATCATTTCTAAACATTTCTTAGAAAATTCAATTTTATTGAAAATCAACTGTGCTATAGCCCACAAGTTTTTGGGCGGCAAAAATCTAAAATGGTCCGATTACGATGTTTGATACCTCTATCAATAGGTTTTCGAACCTGTAAGTGCTATGACAATTTTCTTTTTGATTGCTCGATTATTTCTAAACATTTCTTAGAAAATTCAATTTTATTGAAAATCTTCTGTGCTATAGCCCACAAGGTTTTGGGCGGCAAAAATCTAAAATGGTCCGATTACGATGGTTGATACCTCTATCAATAGGTTTCGGGACCTGTAGGTGCTGTAACAATTTTCATTTTGATTGCTCGATTATTTCTAAACATTTCTTAGAAAATTCAATTTTATTGAAAATCTACTGTGCTATAGCCCACAAGTTTTTGGGCGGCAAAAATCTAAAATGGTCCGATTACGATGTTTGATACCTCTATCAATAGGTTTTCGAACCTGTAAGTGCTATGACAATTTTCTTTTTGATTGCTCGATTATTTCTAAACATTTCTTAGAAAATTCAATTTTATTGAAAATCTACTGTGCTATAGCCCACAAGTTTTTGGGCGGCAAAAATCTAAAATGGTCCGATTACGATGGTTGATACCTCTATCAATAGGTTTCGGGACCTGTAAGTGCTGTGACAATTTTCATTTTGATTGCTCGATTATTTCTAAACATTTCTTAGAAAATTCAATTTTATTGAAAATCAACTGTGCTATAGCCCACAAGGTTTTGGGCGGCAAAAATCTAAAATGGTCCGATTACGATGGTTGATACCTCTATCAATAGGTTTCGGGACCTGTAAGTGCTGTGACAATTTTCATTTTGATTGCTCGATTATTTCTAAACATTTCTTAGAAAATTCAATTTTATTGAAAATCAACTGTGCTATAGCCCACAAGTTTTTGGGCGGCAAAAATCTAAAATGGTCCGATGACGATGGTTGATACCTCTATCAATAGGTTTCGGGACCTGTAATTGCTGTGACAATTTTCATTTTGATTGCTCGATTATTTCTAAACATTTCTTAGAAAATTCAATTTTATTGAAAATCTACTGTGCTATAGCCCACAAGTTTTTGGGCGGCAAAAATCTAAAATGGTCCGATTACGATGGTTGATACCTCTATCAATAGGTTTCGGGGCGTGTAAGTGCTGTGACAATTTTCATTTTGATTGCTCTAACGGCAAAAATCTGTGACAATTTTCATTTTGATTGCTCGATTATTTCTAAACATTTCTTAGAAAATTCAATTTTATTGAAAATCAACTGTGCTATAGCCCACAAGGTTTTGGGCGGCAAAAATCTAAAATGGTCCGATGACGATGGTTGATACCTCTATCAATAGGTTTCGGGACCTGTAATTGCTGTGACAATTTTCATTTTGATTGCTCGATTATTTCTAAACATTTCTTAGAAAATTCAATTTTATTGAAAATCAACTGTGCTATAGCCCACAAGTTTTTGGGCGGCAAAAATCTAAAATGGTCCGATTACGATGGTTGATACCTCTATCAATAGGTTTCGGGACCTGTAAGTGCTGTAACAATTTTCATTTTGATTGGTCGATTATTTCTAAACATTTCTTAGAAAATTCAATTTTATTGAAAATCTACTGTGCGATAGCCCAAAAGTTTTTGGGCGGCAAAAATCTAAAATGGTCCGATTACGATGGTTGACACCTCTATAAATAGGTTTCGGGACCTGTAATTGCTGTGACAATTTTCATTTTGATTGCTCGATTATTTCTAAACATTTCTGAGAATATTCAATTTTATTGAAAATCTACTGTGCTATAGCCCACAAGTTTTTGGGCGGCAAAAATCTAAAATGGTCCGATTACGATGGTTGATACCTCTATCAATAGGTTTCGGGACCTGTAATTGCTGTGACAATTTTCATTTTGATTGCTCGATTATTTCTAAACATTTCTTACAAAATTCAATTTTATTGAAAATCAACTGTGCTATAGCCCACAAGTTTTTGGGCTTTTGATTTGTTTCCTGATTTCAGCCGGGTATTTGACTTCAATCTCCACTTTGTGCTCTAATTCTGGAGTAGCTAGACTGGCGGCCATACGAGTTTATTCAATGTAATTGTTTGTTTGTTGTTCCAATTCTTCATTACTTTTAATACTAACTTTTAATTCAACTAGCTCTTCCAGTTTTTCTCTGAAAAGAGCCCAATCCGTGAATCTATTAGTAAGGTTTTGCTTTTTAGTTTTCTTGATGACTTTAGCGCTTACTGACAACAATACAGGAATGTGATGTGGATGTGTAACTGGATGAAATACCTTTTATGATGAAGAAATCAAGCAGATCTGGTATTTTTCCTGCATCCTTTGGCCCCTTGGGGACAGATATTCACATTTGTTTTCATGAATGGCATTGAACAAAGCATTTCCTTTCCCAGGAGAAATTAGCCTGGAACCCCAAGCTGTATGTTTTATATTATAGTCCCCTCCAATAATAAATCTTAGACGGAGCTTTTTAAAGACGTTATTAAATTGTAACTCCGTTGGTGTATGCCGTGGAGCACAGTATGCTGCCGCAATATTTAGATCTGCGACATTATATTGGATTGAGATATCAGGTGCTTGCATGTAGCTTTCTCGAATATCCTCTTGTTGATTATGTTTGATATTATTTTTAATTAGTACAGCTGAACCACCTCTGGCTCTTTCACTAGGATGGGTTGTCCAGTAGGAATTAAATCCCTTTATTCTGAAAAAGCTTTTGTTGGAGAAGTGCGTTTCTGAAATAAGTGCCATATCTATGTTGTTTGTATGGAGAAATATTTCCAGTTCTTGGGCTTGTTGGTTGAGCCCATTAGCGTTCCAAATTACACATGAAGGCATTGGGATATCTGGTTGTTTTTTACATTTGGTCGTGTGATGATCTCCAGCACATTTAGCGCATTTGGTTTGACGATAGTGTAGAGTTTTCTCTCTTAAGTTCAGCCACTTCATTGCTCAGCTGCGCGATTAGTTCCTCCATTTTTTTGAAATTTATTTAACAGCTCCTCGCTGTTTATAATATTTGTTGATGCACTCGGCATTTGTTCTGATAATGAAGTTACTTTTTCAGTGGAGACTGCGTTGTTTGCAAATATTTTTTGTATTGGTGATCTGATTGTAATGGAGCCCCTTCGGAATGAAAGTTCTTCCTCGTTACTCCTTTGAGCGTTGATATCGCTTAGCTTATTTTTGGTATCATTAGAATTTGGTAGCAATGTTTGGTCCCCCCTAGAATCCATGGGACCGACCTCCGGAGAGAGTGGATTTTCCTGAACATCAGGTCTGCCACCTAGAATCAACTTTGACAAATGAAAAATAGCCCCCAATTTAAATTGACACAACGAAACACACAACGAAAAATATGAGCAACAAAATTCGATTTTTCCTATTTTCTCGACTTCAAACAAATAAAAATTATTTTATAAAGATCTCATTGAACCGCGTGTAACGGCTTTTTGTACATTTAATAACTATTCAACCATTATCCAGACATAATTAAAAATGTGAAAAACAACAATAACAAAATTAAGTTTTCCATTTGGTTCTCCATTACAATTGGCGACTATTTCCAAGACATTTTTAGGATGAACCGTATAGACTCGCCCAATGGTATCTTCTTTGAATATTCTGTTCTATCCCTCCACCGGCATTCCTCATTTTCGTCGATTAAATGGTCTTCAATTGATCCCAAGTATGATAATTTGACACTTCTGGATACAATGAAGTCTCTAGGTAAATGGATCGTTTTGGCATAACTTAAAGAAGGCTGTCAGAGTTGTTGGACGCTTAATCTTAAATGAACGACTGCTGGATCACAATCATGTATTGAAAAAGCTAGTATACGCCAAATTGCTTCATTACTTCGTTCATCTTCGATCTTCATCTCGTTATTTTCCTACTCTTTAGATAGTATACGAAAACGGCCATATCGCTACCCTTGTTTATATACTTACAGATAAATTTAATTGATTTTACTGAATTGAATTGCAATAATTCACGTTTATAAGAGCCTGAAACATTTTTGATAACAGCGGATTATTAGGAACCACCCATTAGTTTTCTATGTCACCTTCAATGTTGTTTCTCATCCTAATTTCTCACCTTTCTATGTATATTATAGTCTAATAGATTGTGATAACTATATTGTCATTGTGTTACTATAGCTATTGCCTTTACTTGGTGTCTGTAACCGGGTCTATTTCTAGCATTACTGACTAAACCCTCTCCAAATTCTCTTTATGTTGTATGTAACATGGTGTTCGGTGAGACCCGGCCATCTACGGGAGGACTTGCATACAGCTTGGTCGAACGCTACAACCAATCAATTAGACATTTTCGGCAAAAGATTCTAAACCACTTTAGGCTAACTTTAAATTTATATAATTTATGCAAGTTATCAATCCATTCAAGGGAATTCAGCAAAAATTAGAATCGCCTTTTGACAGAATATGTAAATTTGGTTGTATTTTAAATTTAAATCAGTTACTTGTCAGTAATTTACTCTGGTCTATTTCCGAAAATTCCTGTTATTTGCTATCTTACTCGAATATAACTATTTAAAAATGAAGCGCATCTAATCAAAAGTCTTGCTACGTAAAAAAAAATTATTAATTTGTATTAATTAAAATTGTTTATGGATTATATAGATTTAAATTTCATTTACCGATAAATTTGAAAAATAAAAACACAACAGTTTTACTGTGATTACGCACATGCTGGCATATTTAAATGGTGTATGATAAAACCTAAGCTATATGACTGCCCGTCAACTGTGCTAATTTTTGTCGATATCTATAATTCTGTAGTTTAAACACAAAGCATTAGTTTAAGCAAGTTTGGGTTATAAGACGATTATTATTGAACCATGGTTATAGATTAGCTGATATTTTGCGACTAACCTATTTAGTAGGTCGGAAACCGATCTGAAATTATAAATATTTTCCAACTTAAATAATTGATTTTTTTATTAAATCAAACCATTTTATGAAGCTTAAATCTGGTTAACTAAACTGGAGCCTGCTATAATTGTCTTGTGTCGAAAAATGTCCAGATATAACTAATTGTTGATTATGCAATAAACGTCACCACACTCTACTCCATGAGTATGAAACTCTCAACAAAAGCCATTAATTTTATTGTCAACACATTCTAAAGAGCCTAATTCATCAAGTCACAAAGTCAGTGTCACCTAATCATTCACAATTATCCAGACTTTGTACATTTGCTAAAGGTCAGAACCAAGCATCATTAATAAAGTCAATGCCTCTAAGTCAAACTGAGGTATGATACTACCGTTAACCACGAATATTAATCAAAATCAAGAACCGCCAGATCTAACCATACTCCCACCGCAAATACAAACCATAGTCAATGTGAATTTACAACAATAATTCACAATAATTTACCAGCCCACGTTGCGCATTACTTTCGACCGCACTTATATAAATTCATGATTACGACGGATTTAAACATATTGCAGGTTCACAATGCACCTTCGTAGCTGAACGAGTTATTCATTGCTTGGTGAAGTATTTTGAGCAATACAGGGCTCCGATAAGAATCGTATCTAACCGTGGTGCTTGTTTTACGTCGTACAAGTTTTTGGAATTTTTGGAGTCAAAAAATGTTATACATGTATTGACAGCGGCTTATTTGCCTCAGAGCCATGGGCAAGTAGAACGTCTCAATCGAGAAATTACGGTTGTTGTTGCGAAATTGGTTACCCGTTCTACTCATGTACAGTGGGGCATAGTAAAGAATGAAACAGAATTTGTTTTAAATAACACAGTCAATCGTGTTATTCAGGTTACCCTTAGAGGTTATTGCTGCTTCACAGAATGAGCAGGACTATTTAGATTTAAATTCTGCACGTCAGCACATTGCCGAACAGTTTGGAAAACAAAACAAAAAACATTTCGATAAGAAACGTGTTCAGGCCCCCGTTTTTAGGGGGTGGGGAGTGATTATGTTGCAATAAAAAATACGGTCACAAGGACCGTACAAGTTGACAAAGGTATATTCAGGCGATTGTTACGAGATTGGGAGAATCCCTGGTTGCAGTTCTCGGTGATTTAGAAGCGTTAACGCTGCTTTTAACATAAAACCTTACCGCTTAAGCAATCAGGGTGATTGTAAACGTCAGGATGTGCATGTTACCAGATTTTATGTTAACTGGTGTTTTTAAATATTTGAATTGTTTAATTTAACTTTAAGATTTCTACGTAGTATTACAAATTCTGTAATTATGCTTTTTTTTTGGTTTTGATTATCACTGTGCTAGTCGACCACAAGCTTCGAAGTACCGGCTAGCAAACGGTTTAGTTTACTTCGCGCTGAGTCGCACAGCCTGTCAACTATGGCTGTTTTTAATGCTTCGTATGCATCTGATGCGGGGGGTTTCAACATCAATTCGCGAACGCACTTTATTGTTTCCGCGTCAAGTGCTGCCACTAAATAACCGTATTTCGTCTTGTCCACAGTAACGCCACTCAACTATAGAACTGAGCCTCGAGCTTTTTGAACCATATTTCAGGATCATATCGATTGAACGTGGAATATTTCACTGACACTCTGTGAATGTTTGTTGTATGTTTGTCGACCGATACTTTCTGATTCTCGTTGTCACTCATAGCTCTCGAGCTTTTATATGTACTTGTACACGTTTTATTTCCGTTGGATCGTGTTAATTTTCCTTGTGTCTGCTGCACTGTTGACACTTGTTTAGTGAATGATATGCTTGTTCGTTTATTATTCGCTTCTGCGCCTTATTTTGCTGCCCGGAAATTTCCGTTCGGTGATTATCTGCCGTTGAATTATTATGCGCTACCGCGCTGTATTTTGCTGTCTGGAGATTACTTTTTTCGTATAAATTCGATTTGGATACAATTGTCCACCAGTATAAATTATTTGATTGACGTTGCTTTGCAATGTTTTAATCTATTTTTACGTTGTGAACCGTATAAATCGTTCGCCTGTGTAAATTAGTTGACCGCCGCTGATTTGCGATATTTTTTAATTTAACATGAAAATCGCTTTAATTACATTTATCGTAAATTTTATTGATCAATTTCGCAAGTCGTGGTCACCATTATATGGGTGATGGGCCCATGGTATGGTGTATGGGGTGATGTATGTGTATATATGCACACTTAAACACGCGGTTCGTAACACTGTTCGAGTCACATATAATAAAGAACTAAATTAAGTTTTATTTATTAATTTCTTGAAAAATGATCCTTTTATAATGATTTTAATTTTAAGATAAACGATTTTATTTTTTAGCACTTGTGTGAAAATTGCTTTGCTTAATTTTTTACGTTCTTCCCTCGATCAAAGACTTTGGCTCAATCTAGAGAAAACCGTCGCCATCGCTCTTTTTCCCGCTAAACCGAAGATGACGACCAATGTACTCTGTCGGTCAACATCGGCACCAATCTAACCCTATCGATAAATGTCAACAGACTTTTTGCTCGGTTTGATTTTGTTTCGCTGTGTGTCCGCACCGCCACAAATCTGCCGCAAACATAACAAAAGTTGTTAAATTACTTACAGTTATTCATTTTTGATATTTCAAACGAATAATTTGATGGTCCGATCGAATTGCGCACCGAAATTAATAAACAACGCAGCTTTTTTACAAGAAATGTCAAAATATGTCAACCAAATACAGTAAACCAATGCCGCAACACTAATGCCATCCGTCGTCAAATAGGTGAAATAGTTCTCATTCAATGTGATTTTATCCAAACGAAGAAATTTTGTCGAACTGAATAGAATAAATGATTAAAATAGACAAAAAAAGAACTTGCTTTCTGGGTCTTTTTGTGTAAAATCTTTACACGTGAATATCTCGAAAACCAGAGTCAACTTTGCAAAAAGTCCGATGGCGTAGGATTCAGCGTACTCGAATTGTGTTTTCTACGCAGGACCGGTCAATGTTGAAACAAATAATTTTCCGATTCGAGCACAGTGTTATTAGAGTATAAACTGTCGAAAGGAAACGTCATATTTAATAAATAAAGATATCGATTAATGGAATATTTGAGAACTTGGTTTTTATTTTACTTAAAGGACGAACGAGAAGATTGCTTACAACGCAACTCCTTCTTGGTGTTTTGGGGGTACATACACAAAGAGATACATATCAGGAACTCATTATATAGACTCCTGGACAATATTGCTTTTTAATTTTAAACAATTGATCATGGATCTTCAAAACATTTAGCGCTAATTAAGAATTTATTCAGCTTTGTAAAAGTGTTGTTGGTGAAATTAAACAAAAATATTTTTGACGATCCAAACGTTATATTATTTTTGGTTTATTCATTTTAGTTAATCAAAACAAGTCTTAAAATTTCAAACTATTTTTTTTTTTGTTTTTTTTTGCCATATTTATCTATTCTCTTAACCTGAGTCTATACTTAAATCATGCTCTAAATTTTCACGCTTTACCTGATAATAAAGAATTTTCTGATTTACTAGTTCAATTTTTTTTGTAAACAATTCTTGCTGACGCATAGACTTTGCCTCCGCAGCTTTTGCATAGGTCTCAAACATTTTTATTTTTGCTTCCTCAACTGCAGTAACTGGTTTCAATCGGCTGGGTTGAGATGGTTCCATGTCGGTTAGAAATTTTCCATTGATTGAAGCTATTTCATCTATATCCACTTTTATATCCTCATCTTCGCTAGTTAATTCCTGAATAATTAATTGTTTTATTTGAGATTATAAATGCGCAAGTGTACAAAAAAAAAAAAATAAATAAATAAAATAAAGAAAATTTATTACCTTAGAATTATCATCAATACGGTCTGGTGCACTATATAGTGATGATAAAGAACGATGAACGTCGTTATCGGATAACAAAGGATTCAAACCAGTTTGAACGGCTGGATTAGATGCCATCGTTTTACGAATCATGGTAAGTTCATTACGATAAACGCTCTTTAATTGTATGGCTGTCTTCTTTATTCTTGCTACGGCATTAAATTCATGCGCAATTTTTGCCCACGTCCGAATTTTTTGCTTATTTACAAATCCCGTAGTGTTTCGATTATTTAAAATAGATCTATGTCGTGGTTCTTTTATTATTTCCAATAATAATACTTTGTCGGCAGGATCAATGTTTTGGCCTCGGCCTGTACTTGAAGTTCTCCTTGTTCTTCTCATTTTCGGTTTTTTTTTTTTTTTTTTTTTTTTTGTGCAAAACGTATCACATAAAAATAATTTAAAAACAAAAAAACCTCAATATGGCTGTGTTTCTATGTGAAATTGTGAACTACAACTAATCTATCACTATGGTTATTTTTTAGCATTCGTTTTAGCATCGAAATTGTAATTAAAACGAAGTAACAACTGTTTTATTACAGTGTTTGTAAGACTCATACCAACATGAGAACGATGCTAAAACCCAATACGTATACGATGAAGTTTTTTTTTTTATTCCTTTTTCACACATTTAAGTAAAAAATCATTATTTGAGCATTTTGATAAAAACCCGATTTCTAGTGTTTGTTTTTTTCTGTTTTAATAAAAACGAGAGACTTTTATCGAGAGAATAATTTTAATAATACACATCTGTCGTTCGGATATCGATTTTTGTTTTAGAAGAATTGTGATTGTGAACAATATAAAAGGAAAAAGAAAATTTCAGTTGTTAATGTATTTTCGTAATATGACGTGCTCCGTATAATGTATGGAACGAAGAAACATGAAAACAAATGTTGAACTGTTTTTGGCTACAGAAACCAAGTAAATCAAATCAACAGTAGTTTTAAACACCAAATTGCTTCTGCAGTCTGCTTTATTCTTGAATCTTTCCACATAAAAAATTTAACAAGAAGTAATCAAATCTTAAGCTAAAATTATTACATATTTTAAGTCTTAACCAATGTTAATACTTTGTCCTTACAAATTAATTAATTTAGATTATACTTGTATGTATGACATAAACATTTAATAAATTTACAGGTTCGCGTGTTCATCAGTCCGAGTGGTCTGTTCTTCTGTTCTTCTGTTCTTCTCAGCCGCCTAAATCACGGCTGTTTCAGTATATCACTGACCAATTCGTAGGGATGTGCTTCTAGTTATGAGCAATATTTCGAACTGAACTCTTTAATTGGATCTGTAATTGTTGTTTTTTTTTTCTAAAATTTTTGTACACCCCATTATTGGATAATTTTTCAAACTCATATTGTAATACGGTTTTCATTCAAGTGGCTACCAATAAATAAAATAAACCAAAAATATAAACATTGTACAGTTATTATTTCAGTAGTAATATTATTCACCCGGTTAGTTGTTCCGTAAAGCAAAATTGGTCTAGCAAAGCGTAGTTATACAATTTGCGCAATATTAGTGCTTTATAAAATTAAAAAAAAAATTTTTGCTGTGTGTCATTCGCAGTTATTGTGATGCGAAAATTTTATTTTTTAGTCTATACTTAAAACGCATTTGAAAGCCACTCCAACGTTTGTAAATTTCGCTACGACAAATTGTATATTATTTAACACGGGAAAGTTTTGATCAAGAACAACGATTTCACCAAGCTCTTACATAAAATTGATGTAATTACCGAAAGAGCCGCGGAAAATATTGACCTGAAAAAGATCGAATCCGAGGTAGCTGAAAATCGAAAATTAATCAACCAACTGTTAAACAACTCTGAGAATGTCACTCCCTCCGAACCATCATATGCAAAAGTTTCTGAAATGTACTCGGGTGCTGGTACTATATCATTAATTCACGGAATCATACTCAAAGTGTTATTGGTACAGGTGATCCCGTTGATTCAATTAAACTTGACGTTATTCCTGCCAATAATAAAAAATATTTGTGTATAAGCGGAATCGACCCATCCGTATTACATGAAATGATTGTTGGATACATTCTAGGTAAACTAGAAGATAGCTCGTTTGACGAAGTGGATTGTAAATTATACCCTGTTAAAGTTAGCCGAAAGTTTCCAGCCGAAAGTGAAAAGTCGATAATGCAGATTATGTTATTGACATTCCAGCCGAAAATAAATCAGCCTCTAGAGTGTTATGTCTGGAGATGGATTGCATTGATGTGACTTATCAATAGGAAATCTCGGAAAATTCAAAAAAGTTTCCAGCCGAAAGTAAGAAATGGATGAATAAAATCAGCCTCTAGAGTGCTATGTCTGGAGATGGATTACATTGATGTGATTTGTCAATAGCTATCGCAAGAAAAAAATTTCATTAAAATTAACGGAATTTTTTGAATACGGGCATTAATCTGATAAATTAATTGTGTAAGAATCATTTCTTGTTTCTAGTTGGATTTCATTTAAGTTTCAGTTGTTTGTATTTTAATTTTGTCATAATTTTTAAAAAATTGATTTTTTCGAGATTTCCTACGAGAAACTTGAACTGAATTTTTTCCTGCGATAGCTATTGACAAATCACATCAATGCAATCCATCTCCAGACATAACACTCTAGAGGCTGATTTTATACAAATTTTGTAATAATTTTTGGAAAATTGAATTTTCCGCGATTTCCCACAGGAAACTTGAACTGAATTTTTTCCTGCGATAGCTATTGACAAGTCACATCAATGCAATCTATCTCCAGACATAACACTCTGGAGGCTGATTTTATACAAATTTTCTAATAATTTTTGGAAAATCGAATTTTCCGAGATTTCCCACGGGAAACTTGAACTGAATTGTTTTATTCGATAGCTATTGAGTAATCACATCAATTAAATCTATCTCCAGACATAACACTCTAGAGGCTGATTTTATACAAATTTTCTAATAATTTTTGGAAAATCGAATTTTCTGAGATTTCCCACGGGAAACTTGAACTGAATTGTTTTATTCGATAGCTATTGAGTAATCACATCAATTGAATCCATCTCCAGACATAACACTCTAGAGGCTGATTTTATACAAATTTTGTAATAATTTTTGGAAAATTGAATTTTCCGCGATTTCCCACGGGAAACTTGAACTGAATTTTTTCCTGCGATAGCTATTGACAAGTCACATCAATGCAATCTATCTCCAGACATAACACTCTGGAGGCTGATTTTATACAAATTTTCTAATAATTTTTGGAAAATCGAATTTTCCGAGATTTCCCACGGGAAACTTGAACTGAATTGTTTTATTCGATAGCTATTGAGTAATGACATCAATTGAATCTATCTCCAGACATAACACTCTAGAGGCTGATTTTATACAAATTTTGTAATAATTTTTGGAAAATTGAATTTTCCGCGATTTCCCACGGGAAACTTGAACTGAATTTTTTCCTGCGATAGCTATTGACAAGTCACATCAATGCAATCTATCTCCAGACATAACACTCTGGAGGCTGATTTTATACAAATTTTCTAATAATTTTTGGAAAATTGAATTTTCCGCGATTTCCCACGGGAAACTTGAACTGAATTTTTTCCTGCGATAGCTATTGACAAGTCACATCAATGCAATCTATCTCCAGGCATAACATTCTAGAGGCTGATTTTATACAAATTTTGTAATAATTTTTGGAAAATCGAATTTTCCCAGATTTCCCACTGGAAACTTGAACTGAGTTGTTTTATTCGATAGCTATTGAGTAATGACATCAATTGAATCTATCTCCAGGCATAACATTCTAGAGGCTGATTTTATACAAATTTTGTAATAATTTTTGGATAATCGAATTTTCCGAGATTTTCCACGGGAAACTTGAACTGAATTTTTTCCTTGCGATAGCTATTGACAAGTCACATCAATGCAATCCATCTTCAGACATAACATTCTAGAGGCTGATTTTATACAAATTTTGTAATAATTATTGGAAAATCGAATTTTCCGAGATTTCCCACGGGAAACTTGAACTGAATTGTTTTATTCGATAGCTATTGAGTAATCACATCAATTGAATCCATCTCCAGACATAACACTCTAGAGGCTGATTTTATACAAATTTTGTAATAATTATTGGAAAATTGAATTTTCCGCGATTTCCCACGGGAAACTTGAACTGAATTTTTTCCTGCGATAGCTATTGACAAGTCACATCAATGCAATCTATCTCCAGACATAACACTCTGGAGGCTGATTTTATACAAATTTTGTAATAATTTTTGGAAAATCGAATTTTCCGAGATTTCCCACGGGAAACTTGAACTGAATTGTTTTATTCGATAGCTATTGAGTAATCACATCAATTGATTCTATCTCCAGACATAACACTCTAGAGGCTGATTTTATTCAAATTTTCTAATAATTTTTGGAAAATCGAATTTTCCGAGATTTCCCACGGGAAACTTGAACTGAATTTTTTTCCTGCGATAGCTATTGACAAGTCACATCAATGCAATCCATCTTCAGACATAACACTCTAGAGGCTGATTTTATTCAAATTTTCTAATAATTTTTGGAAAATCGAATTTTCCGAGATTTCCCACGGGAAACTTGAACTGAGTTGTTTTATTCGATAGCTATTGAGTAATCACATCAATTGAATCCATCTCCAGACATAACACTCTAGAGGCTGATTTTATACAAATTTTCTAATAATTTTTGGAAAATCGAATTTTCCGAGATTTCCCACGGGAAACTTGAACTGAATTGTTTTATTCGATAGCTATTGAGTAATCACATCAATTGAATCTATCTCCAGACATAACACTCTAGAGGCTGATTTTATACAAATTTTCTAATAATTTTTGGAAAATCGAATTTTCTGAGATTTCCCACGGGAAACTTGAACTGAATTGTTTTATTCGATAGCTATTGAGTAATCACATCAATTGAATCCATCTCCAGACATAACACTCTAGAGGCTGATTTTATACAAATTTTCTAATAATTTTTGGAAAATTGAATTTTCCGCGATTTCCCACGGGAAACTTGAACTGAATTTTTTCCTGCGATAGCTATTGACAAGTCACATCAATGCAATCTATCTCCAGGCATAACATTCTAGAGGCTGATTTTATACAAATTTTGTAATAATTTTTGGAAAATCGAATTTTCCCAGATTTCCCACTGGAAACTTGAACTGAGTTGTTTTATTCGATAGCTATTGAGTAATGACATCAATTGAATCTATCTCCAGGCATAACATTCTAGAGGCTGATTTTATACAAATTTTGTAATAATTTTTGGATAATCGAATTTTCCGAGATTTTCCACGGGAAACTTGAACTGAATTTTTTCCTTGCGATAGCTATTGACAAGTCAAATCAATGCAATCCATCTTCAGACATAACATTCTAGAGGCTGATTTTATACAAATTTTGTAATAATTATTGGAAAATCGAATTTTCCGAGATTTCCCACGGGAAACTTGAACTGAATTGTTTTATTCGATAGCTATTGAGTAATCACATCAATTGAATCCATCTCCAGACATAACACTCTAGAGGCTGATTTTATACAAATTTTGTAATAATTATTGGAAAATTGAATTTTCCGCGATTTCCCACGGGAAACTTGAACTGAATTTTTTCCTGCGATAGCTATTGACAAGTCACATCAATGCAATCTATCTCCAGACATAACACTCTGGAGGCTGATTTTATACAAATTTTGTAATAATTTTTGGAAAATCGAATTTTCCGAGATTTCCCACGGGAAACTTGAACTGAATTGTTTTATTCGATAGCTATTGAGTAATGACATCAATTGAATCTATCTCCAGACATAACACTCTCGAGGCTGATTTTATACAAATTTTGTAATAATTTTTGGAAAATTGAATTTTCCGCGATTTCCCACGGGAAACTTGAACTGAATTGTTTTATTCGATAGCTATTGAGTAATCACATCAATTGAATCTATCTCCAGACATAACACTCTAGAGGCTGATTTTATACAAATTTTCTAATAATTTTTGGAAAATCGAATTTTCTGAGATTTCCCACGGGAAACTTGAACTGAATTGTTTTATTCGATAGCTATTGAGTAATCACATCAATTGAATCCATCTCCAGACATAACACTCTAGAGGCTGATTTTATACAAATTTTGTAATAATTTTTGGAAAATTGAATTTTCCGCGATTTCCCACGGGAAACTTGAACTGAATTTTTTCCTGCGATAGCTATTGACAAGTCACATCAATGCAATCTATCTCCAGGCATAACATTCTAGAGGCTGATTTTATACAAATTTTGTAATAATTTTTGGAAAATCGAATTTTCCCAGATTTCCCACTGGAAACTTGAACTGAGTTGTTTTATTCGATAGCTATTGAGTAATGACATCAATTGAATCTATCTCCAGGCATAACATTCTAGAGGCTGATTTTATACAAATTTTGTAATAATTTTTGGATAATCGAATTTTCCGAGATTTTCCACGGGAAACTTGAACTGAATTTTTTCCTTGCGATAGCTATTGACAAGTCACATCAATGCAATCCATCTTCAGACATAACATTCTAGAGGCTGATTTTATACAAATTTTGTAATAATTATTGGAAAATCGAATTTTCCGAGATTTCCCACGGGAAACTTGAACTGAATTGTTTTATTCGATAGCTATTGAGTAATCACATCAATTGAATCCATCTCCAGACATAACACTCTAGAGGCTGATTTTATACAAATTTTGTAATAATTATTGGAAAATTGAATTTTCCGCGATTTCCCACGGGAAACTTGAACTGAATTTTTTCCTGCGATAGCTATTGACAAGTCACATCAATGCAATCTATCTCCAGACATAACACTCTGGAGGCTGATTTTATACAAATTTTCTAATAATTTTTGGAAAATCGAATTTTCCGAGATTTCCCACGGGAAACTTGAACTGAATTGTTTTATTCGATAGCTATTGAGTAATCACATCAATTGAATCCATCTCCAGACATAACACTCTAGAGGCTGATTTTATACAAATTTTGTAATAATTTTTGGAAAATTGAATTTTCCGAGATTTCCCACTGGAAACTTGAACTGAATGTTTTTCCTGCGATAGCTATTGACAAATCACATCAATGCAATCCATCTCCAGACATAACACTCTAGAGGCTGATTTTATACAAATTTTGTAATAATTTTTAGAAAATCGAATTTTCCGAGATTTCCCACGGGAAACTTGAACTGAATTGTTTTATTCGATAGCTATTGAGTAATCACATCAATTGAATCTATCTCCAGACATAACACTCTAGAGGCTGATTTTATACAAATTTTCTAATAATTTTTGGAAAATCGAATTTTCTGAGATTTCCCACGGGAAACTTGAACTGAATTGTTTTATTCGATAGCTATTGAGTAATCACATCAATTGAATCCATCTCCAGACATAACACTCTAGAGGCTGATTTTATACAAATTTTGTAATAATTTTTGGAAAATTGAATTTTCCGCGATTTCCCACGGGAAACTTGAACTGAATTTTTTCCTGCGATAGCTATTGACAAGTCACATCAATGCAATCTATCTCCAGGCATAACATTCTAGAGGCTGATTTTATACAAATTTTGTAATAATTTTTGGAAAATCGAATTTTCCCAGATTTCCCACTGGAAACTTGAACTGAGTTGTTTTATTCGATAGCTATTGAGTAATGACATCAATTGAATCTATCTCCAGGCATAACATTCTAGAGGCTGATTTTATACAAATTTTGTAATAATTTATGGATAATCGAATTTTCCGAGATTTTCCACGGGAAACTTGAACTGAATTTTTTCCTTGCGATAGCTATTGACAAGTCACATCAATGCAATCCATCTTCAGACATAACATTCTAGAGGCTGATTTTATACAAATTTTGTAATAATTATTGGAAAATCGAATTTTCCGAGATTTCCCACGGGAAACTTGAACTGAATTGTTTTATTCGATAGCTATTGAGTAATCACATCAATTGAATCCATCTCCAGACATAACACTCTAGAGGCTGATTTTATACAAATTTTGTAATAATTATTGGAAAATTGAATTTTCCGCGATTTCCCACGGGAAACTTGAACTGAATTTTTTCCTGCGATAGCTATTGACAAGTCACATCAATGCAATCTATCTCCAGACATAACACTCTGGAGGCTGATTTTATACAAATTTTCTAATAATTTTTGGAAAATCGAATTTTCCGAGATTTCCCACGGGAAACTTGAACTGAATTGTTTTATTCGATAGCTATTGAGTAATCACATCAATTGAATCCATCTCCAGACATAACACTCTAGAGGCTGATTTTATACAAATTTTGTAATAATTTTTGGAAAATTGAATTTTCCGAGATTTCCCACTGGAAACTTGAACTGAATGTTTTTCCTGCGATAGCTATTGACAAATCACATCAATGCAATCCATCTCCAGACATAACACTCTAGAGGCTGATTTTATACAAATTTTGTAATAATTTTTAGAAAATCGAATTTTCCGAGATTTCCCACGGGAAACTTGAACAGAATTGTTTTATTCGATAGCTATTGAGTAATCACATCAATTGAATCTATCTCCAGACATAACACTCTAGAGGCTGATTTTATTCAAATTTTCTAATAATTTTTGAAAAATCGAATTTTCCGAAATTTCCCACTGGAAACTTGAACTGAATGTTTTTCCTGCGATAGCTATTGACAAATCACATCAATGCAATCCATCTCCAGACATAACACTCTAGAGGCTGATTTTATACAAATTTTGTCATAATTTTTGGAAAATCGAATTTTCCGAGATTTCCCACTTGAAACTTGAACTGAATTGTTTTATTCGATAGCTATTGAGTAATGACATCAATTGAATCTATCTCCAGGCATAACATTCTAGAGGCTGATTTTATACAAATTTTGTAATAATTATTGGAAAATCGAATTTTCCGAGATTTCCCACGGGAAACTTGAACTGAATTGTTTTATTCGATAGCTATTGAGTAATCACATCAATTGAATCCATCTTCAGACATAACATTCTAGAGGCTGATTTTATACAAATTTTCTAATAATTTTTGGAAAATCGAATTTTCCGAGATTTCCCACGGGAAACTTGAACTGAATTTTTTTCCTGCGATAGCTATTGAGTAATCACATCAATTGAATCCTTCTCCAGACATAACACTCTAGAGGCTGATTTTATTCATCCATTTCTTACTTTCGGCTGGAAACTTTTTTGAATTTTCCGAGATTTCCCACTGGAAACTTGTACTGATTTTTTTTCCTGCGATAGCTATTGATAAATCACATCAATGCAATTCATCTCCAGACATAACACTTTAAAGGCTGATTTTATACAAATTTTCTAATAATTTTTGGAAAATCGAATTTTCCGAGATTTCCCACGGGAAACTTGAACTGAATTTTTTTCCTGCGATAGCTATTGAGTAATCACATCTATTGAATCCATCTCCAGACATAACACTCTAGAGGCTGATTTTATACAAATTTTCTAATAATTTTTGGAAAATCGAATTTTCCGAGATTTCCCACGGGAAACTTGAACTGAATTTTTTTCCTGCGATATCTATTGAGTAATCACATCAATTGAATCCATCTCCAGACATAACACTCTAGAGGCTGATTTTATACAAATTTTCTAATAATTTTTGGAAAATCGAATTTTCCGAGATTTCCCACGGGAAACTTGAACTGAATTTTTTTCCTGCGATAGCTATTGAGTAATCACATCAATTGAATCCATCTCCAGACATAACACTCTAGAGGCTGATTTTATACAAATTTTCTAATAATTTTTGGAAAATCGAATTTTCCGAGATTTCCCACGGGAAACTTGAACTGAATTTTTTTCCTGCGATAGCTATTAAGTAATTACATCAATTGAATCCATCTCCAGACATAACACTCTAGAGGCTGATTTTATACAAATTTTCTAATAATTTTTGGAAAATCGAATTTTCCGAGATTTCCCACGGGAAACTTGAACTGAATTTTTTTCCTGCGATAGCTATTGAGTAATCACATCAATTGAATCCATCTCCAGACATAACACTCTAGAGGCTGATTTTATACAAATTTTCTAATAATTTTTGGAAAATCGAATTTTCCGAGATTTCCCACGGGAAACTTGAACTGAACTTTTTTCCTGCGATAGCTATTGAGTAATCACATCAATTGAATCCATCTCCAGACATAACACTCTAGAGGCTGATTTTATTCATCCATTTCTTACTTTCGGCTGAAAACTTTTTTGAATTTTCCGAGATTTCCCACGGGAAACCTGTACTGATTTTTTTTCCTGCGATAGCTATTGATAAATCAGATCAATGCAATTCATCTCCAGACATAACACTCTAAAGGCTGATTTTATACAAATATTCTAATAATTTTTGGAAAATCGAATTTTCCAAGATTTCCCACGGGAAACTTGAACTGAATTTTTTTCCTGCGATAGCTATTGAGTAATCACATCAATTAAATCTATTTCCAGACATAACACTCTAGAGGCTGATTTATTTTCGGCTGGAATGTCAATAACATAATCTGCATTATCGACTTTTAACTTTCGGCTGGCAACTTTCGGCTAACTTTAACAGTATGTAAATTATTACTTGCAAAGGGCCGGGTAATTGACAATTCCATTACCTTCATCTCCTTTAAAATTGAATTAAACGATACTCATTTCAATATGCTAAACAGTTTTGATATGTGGCCTCGTGGTTTGTTAATTCGTCCATTTGTAAATCATTCAAAACAGCCAAAAACAGACCTGCTATAACGTTCCAACAACACCAATAACTGCTGATGCAACCAAACACTATCAACGATTTCACCTCGATCTACTATCACAACGCCTCATAATATAATCACACGTTATAATAATCAGCGAGACCTGGCTTCCGATAAATATGTTCTTCGAAGAAAACTTCCCATCTGATTATGTCGTTCATAGAAAGGATAGATTCGATTTTAACACCAGTCGTAAGGGTGGTGGTGTTTTGATTGCGGTAAAGAATTCGGTTCCTAATGATGTGATTGCCTGGCAGCCTAGCCTAAACGTGATTGCTGTTCGAGTCATATTGGCCAATAATACTTCGATTGTTGTAGTCGCCGTGTATATACCTTACAGATCGGACTTGCATTACTACAACACGTTTATCAACTTCATCTTTGTGGGCGACTTTAATTTACCCGGTATATCTTGGAACGATGTGGATGGCGTATTTTCTTCATCTTCCACCGATGAGAGGGTATTACCTATCATCGATTATTTTGCTGGCATCTCAACTATATACAGTTCAACAGAATTAGTAACAGTCGGGGCAAATTCCTTGATCTATTATTTGCTAATGATGTTATGCATGCCGAGATTTCTGCGTGTCCGGACTTCACTGGTTGTGGGAGCATCTACCATGTACCGATTACACGATAAATATTTTTCATTCTAATTGTAAAAAAATTATGTTTCTAATGATTTTAATTTTAATTTTAGAAAAGCCGACATTACATCCTTGAATGAATTTCGTCACAAGTTTCAACGATTAACAACAACGGTGAACAAGTTTCAACGATCTTCTCAGGTGTGGTATCGAAAAGCACGGTCCGCGGGTTAAAATAAATAAAATCGGCCGTCGAGAGCCATGGTATAAAAATGAGTTGGTGTTTCTCGAGAAACGACGTAATAAGCTTCATTCATTGTATAGATTGCATGGTGTTAAATATTATCCAGATTTTGATAGAGCCCGCAAGGAATTTAAGTGCCTAAACTTGATCCATTACAACAACTACGTATTGCAAATTGAGGAAGGGTTAACATCTAGTCCTAAGGAGTTCTGGAATTTCATTAACAGCAAGAAAAAAGTGGCTGGATTTCCGTCTTCCATATCTTACCAGAGCTCCGTCGCTAGTCAGCCGTTGGATATCTGTAATCTGTTTGCCAATTTTTTTGCGTCGATTTATAAACCTGTTCTGTCGTCCGCTATCGTATCTCCAGATTTGCCCACACACGAGTAATTTAATATTTTCAAGTTTACCGAGGAAGAAGTACGGGGTTGCTTGCTCCAACTCGAGGTTGGAAAGGGACCGGGTTTTGATGGCTTCCCGCCGATTCTGTTTAAGTGTTGTGCTGAGACCCGTCCTATTACCTTCATATGTAATGAAAGCCTTCGTCGCGGCTTTTTCCCCGATCCTTAGAAAATTTCATGTATTCATCCAATCTTCAAGGCGGGTAGAAAAAGTGATGTGCGTAATTATTATGGGATCGCGCCATTCTTTATGTCTTACTCAAGTTGTTTCAGTCTATAGTTCATAAAATCTTGTTCTTCCACACTAAAAACTTCATTTCTCCTGTACATAATGGATTTTATCGCGGTAGGTCTCTTGATAGTGTAAATTCCAGACATCAGCTTGACGTTGTTTATACAGATTTTGCCAAGGCTTTTGATATGATTGACCACTCTATTCTTCTTAGTGAGTTAGAGAATCTAAATTGTCTTTTCATTCGGTTGCGTTCCTACCTCACTGATCGTTGGCATTCCGTTAGGATCTTGGCTTCTTACTCCCAATTATTTCATGTGCCATCTGGCGTGCCTCAAGGTAGTCACATTGGACCATTGTTGTTTTCACATGAAAATGTGACATGCAAATTTTCCCCCGGATTTCTATAGTTTGTCTGATTGTGTAAAGTTGCAGGAGGACTTAAACAGATTTTCTAGTTGGTCAATTAACAATAGACTGGCTCTGAACGTGAGCAAATGTAAGACGCTTTCTTTTAATCGTATCCGCTCCCCCATTTTTCACTAATATCAGCTGTACAATGAAGACGTTGACCGAGTCGAGTTCATTTCCGATCTTGGTGTAATTTTTGCAGCTGACGCTATATTTACCAGACATGTTAACACCATTTGCTTTATTAAACGAAACTGCAGGGATTTTAGGGACCCGATAACTTTGACATCACTGTATGTCTCGTTTGTCCGGTCAGTTTGGGCGCCACCCTACCATTGTCATTCCGGGAGGATTGAGAGTGTTCAGAAGCAATTTGTTCTATTCGCTCTGGTTTATACTTCAAGGTCGTAATAACCTCCACCGTTATACAGGGCCATCTCATTGTTTGAAAAATTTATCATTTGGTGCGACCAATTCTTCACACAAGCATTATTTGCTGGAAAAATTTCGAGTTTTTGAAAACAATCATGGGTTCAAAAAAAGACAAATCGAAAGGAAAAGAGTAACGAAAACGGTTGAATAAATTATTGAGCAAGTCACATGGTCAACTACAGAGCATGAAAAGTTGGATCGCCTATCACGGAAAATCTGCTAATTTAGAAACTCTGGAGGAGCTGACAGATTCTGATTACAAACGATGCTATATTAGTATGTTGAAGCGATAACGGAACTCGTCGATATAGATAAAGAGGACGAAGACGTGCCCGATTATCAGGATTACGAGCAGGTATACGTCACCACAAAAGCAAAATTGTTATCTTTTATCAAGTTAAAGACACCTTCAATCAAGCCTCCTTGTACTGACCTAAATCAATCTTTTGTTGTGGCAAAGAAATCCATTCAGCTCCCGCAATTGCAACTTCTTAAATTCTCGAAAAATTACGACGAATGGTTGAACTTCAAAAACGAATTTACGTCCATGGTGATTGATGATACAGATTTAACAGATGTGAGAACATCTTCTATCGGAAAGGAGTCTGCTGATGGTTTTCGGGAGATGCACGATCTCGAATCACCGCTCACTATATAGGGCTCTTAATTCACTTGGCAGCAAGGATGAGCTACCTGAAAATTTGCTAATTTGCAGGATGCTGTCGAAATTGGACTCAATTACCGCCATCAAGTTGAAAGAGTTTACAACCAAGGATATACCGACATGGTAAGGATTTTCGTTCATTTTTCGTGAAACGTGCTTCCACTTTAGAAAAGCAGTCATCAGCCGCTCGCTCATCTAATCAAAATCACCGTAGCCACTCGGCATTGGTGTCGTTGAATCGTTGAATCTCCCGGGTCATGCATTGGTTGCCTCCCGTTGAACGATTTCGATAAGCAAGCAGAAATCGGATTTGCGTGTTGTGTCTTGGGGGAAAGCATTCTGCGAGAAACTGTCGAGTTTCTGTGTGTCAACGGTGCCATAAACGTCACCATACAATGCTCCATTTCGAAGCAGAAAACCCAATAGCTGTTGCATTAGGCAGTTTTCAATATAATTCAGCTTTACTAGCAACCGCCATCATCAACGTGCTTGATAATCAAGATTCACCGGTCCCATATCGTGCATTGCTAGATAGCGGGGGCAACAGCGAACTTCATTTCCGAGAGATTTGCGCTTCATCCAAAGGTTTATGTCAGCTCATCATTGTGCTTAGATGTGGCACAGCAGAAATTACCCATCACTGCGGTTATTATTTCTAAGATCACTGATGTTCAACCGCAGCATCCAATTTCATTAAAGGAGTTTCAAATTCCAGCTTAAGGAAAACTGGCTGACCCATTATATTTCAAACCGCGGAATGTTCATCGCGCGTGTCCAAAATTCAACAAATAACCAAAATTGTGTGTTGGCGTCACATCCCAGGTAAAATGAACCCTGTAGACATAGGCAGTATATGGTTCAACGGCCCTGGGTTCCTGTACCAAATTCGTTCTCCACCAACTTCAGGGGTATTCGACGAAGATTTGTTTTCGTAATACGTTTTATTAAAGGGTGCCGCGCTGCCATGATGACAAAGAACGAGCGCAAATTACTTTTACAACGACATGAATTGGCTCACTTTTGAAACATCCAACGAGCTGCCTTCCCTGATTACTATTAAACGAAGCTGTCATATAATCGGACCGTTTCACTCAGCTCTCAATTAAGAAGTTTGACGCCGTTTATTGACGATCAGAATCTTATTCGAGTCGGAGGAAGAATCAAGAAGGCTGATCTCCCATTTGACGGTCGTCATCAAATACTTCTTCCCAAAAACCATCAATTTTCCAATTCATTAATCCAATATTTTCATCGTTTCAAGACTTCGCATTCGGGTCCACAGACTGTTCTTACGACTATCCGATCACGATATTTTATTCTAAATGGACTTGTTGCGCGTCGCAATATAACTGATGTACTGGTGCCTTTTTCGGGCTTATGCAATTTCTAATTGTATTCTTACTTTCTTCCAATTTTACTTTATAGATTATCATTCATTTGCTGGGGTTGCACAAAATCATTAGCTTCTTCATGTGGTGCGAACATTATTGTTAGATGAGCAGCAAAAGCATTGGCATTTTCTTCATCACCTCTCGCCCAATTTCCAGTTGGCATTTTTAAACTTTTCGTTGCCTTCCACAAAGGATAATGGGTCCTCTCGGTTGCCGAGAGATTACTTAAATATTTCTGGAAGCTCTAGTTTCTTTCTTTATTGCAAAGCAAATCGTAGGGCCTTAATAGTTCGATTTAATATTCCATTTCAATAATGCGGTGATTTTGTTTGTTGCCATTGACGGCGAATTTTGCGCTGTTCCTGTATATTATGTGACAGTTTATTAACATTTTCAGACCTGGTTGATGACGGATGTAGCCCTTTCAGCTGATAATACCATGACATCTTTTAGATTTTCTGCCACCACATCAATATCTCCTGGTGTGATCAGAGGAATATTCAGTAGGCAATTTTGTTCGACTAGCCTCCTATATTGAGCCCAATTAGTTTGCTTGTTTGGAAAATGGTTCTCACAGGTTACTATTAAAACTACTAATTGCGGTCTACGAGTCAAGTTAAGATTGAACATAATCTACCCATATTTCAAAACAGAAAATTAGATTGGATCGTTTGGTGTAACATAATGGTATATTGTCAGCTGAGAAACTGACTGATGTCTTGTGATCAAATTTGTTCTGCCAATCAGATAATCGTGCAAACCGATTCGATCAAATGTAATATTTACAATAATGATTTTTTAACAGGAGCTAATCCGATAGAGGATTTGTTCAGTATAAACAATAACTTATTGCAGATGTCAACATCAGGTTGAACAGTTTGTTGAAATGGAAAGTTGAAATTACATTAAGAGTCTTGGAATATATTGGGATGTGTCAGAGGATGTTTTATGAATTCAAAACATACCAATTACCAAATAAAATCTCATCTCCGAGCTTTGACTCCATTGGTGTAATGGACCTTAAGATAGGTTTCGGGACCCTCCGCAAAACCACTTTACTATAAATCAGCAAATTCTGAGCCAAAAAATCGAATTATTTAAGTTTGAATGATTTTATTTCCAAATTTAATTTTATCTCAACAATCATATTACAGTTAAGTTAAAAATTTAAATAATTTCTGCAACTCGCTAGACAATTCCGAATACGCCGTATTACCAAGAAGATCCGTATCCATAATATCGGCTCCTCTCAATAACAGCTCACATATTATGGCGCCCACGTTTGTATATTGTGCAGCACACCAAATTGCAGACAATTGTTTCCCCTTGCTTTTAAAATTTACATCCGGCTTATATTTTAAAATTCGATTAACCCCTTCAAACGTAATATGGGGTCCCGATGTACAATATCTTATCAAAGGAGTCCGACCAAAGAAGTCTAACGCATTGATTGGCAATCCCTTTTCAATAAATTTATCAAATAAATCAAAATCATGTTTAGCTGTAGCCACATGCAAAGCGGTTGAATTGAAGTCATCACAAATGAAAAAATTTACATTTGAAAGACGCAGCAATATTTTGGTACATGCATTACACATATTTAACACTTCGATAAGAAATGGCCTGTTCTTAAAGTTCTGGTTACATTTCCATTCCAAATGGCAGCTAACCTTTGAATTGTTGCACCACAGTAAATTTACAATATCATGATTGTGATCCTGTATTCGAGGCGACGACATCAAATAAATGATGGGCGGATCACCATAATTATCTAGCACATTTAAATTTGGTGCATACTCTAACAAAAGTTGCGCAGTTTTAATGTCACGCACGTAAAAAATTGGTGATCTTCCATCACGATTAACTGCATTAATATTACCGCCGCCGGTGTCAAGAATATATTTGATCAGATCGCGATTATTATCTGCAACAGCTATATGTAAAAGTGATTGCCGCATTTGCTTCGTTACAACATTTATATACGATGTAGATGTCCAGGTGTTCAATAGATGCAGAATTTCAACCGAAGTGGCATAGTGAATCGGTAATTTTCCAAATCTGTCAAATACATTTATACCGATTCCGAGCTCAAGAACCTTTTTGATTACGTAAATATTATTGGTAGCAACAGATTGGTGTAAAAGATTTTTTCCGTCATAATTTACTGAACTGTAACTGATGCCGCATTGTACGAGTTTATCAAACATGTTGCATAACGATTTTCGTGAACTTTTAACGGTGATCCGATCAAGAGCAAAATTTAATAAATTAGGTGTCTCACTCAGATTATAATTTGTGTTTGATAAAATAGTGTTAAGTATGTGACAATTACATTGTAGCACAACATTCGGTATTGCGTTACGTATTGCGGGACAGGTAAAATCGAATTGCTTTAAAGAGATTGCATACGTAAATAACTCAATATCATCATCTTTTGCAACGGCAATTAGGCTTACAATCTGATTGAATGTATTCGTATCAATTTCATCAATACTATGAGCAAGTATCCACCTCAACTTTTCTCGTTGCTCGTCGGTTTGAAAGAGTTCGCTAATAGTCGATAGGCTAAGCTGGATATTTTTGAAAAAAATTCGATTCACAAAAGGATATCTCGCATAAATTTCTTTCACAGTTTGTACACTGGAATGGTGCACAATTTTGTGTAAAAATCCAATTTTATCTTCATCCAATAGCGATATCGGATCAATTTCAATAATTTTCAATAACAAATTTTGAGTGCCTTGCATATTTAGAATATTGGAACATTCTAAAGAATATAGAAATTCCACTGAATTACTTACGTTTGGACTGTAGGGCAAGCAATTTTCGGCTATTTCCACACAATTATGACAAATGGCACACTGGAACACAGTAAGGGATTTAGAATTGCACAGCAGAACAAGATTTATAATATTATTCCAGGATAATTTTGTTTCGGATATGATTTGTTCGGCCATATACTTGAACATGGGCCAATTATCATTTCTGAATATGTACCAATTATAGTCTTGTGACATTAGAATATCGTACATATAAAAATGAAATATTTTCTTAAGTTCTTCTAAAATACCGATTTGGCCATATTCGAGGGCCGAACATATTATCTTGGTTTTGTTTAATTCAACGCCATAACTCAATAATTTTTTAAACATATCGATTAAACCGGACTGAGCGGCAGCATCGAGCATTGACAGGTGATTCGTTGTCTCCGCGTTCAAATCCAGAAATCCATTGCGAATTATACATTTCATCATGGCCACGGTTAACATTCGACCCTTTTCACTTTTAGGCGATAAACTCAGCACTTTCGAACAAATAAAATTATCATGTTTTAATAACACCAGAACACGTTTAGTCTTATCAATGGCATAATCACGTTCACAATTTTCATAATCACTATAAATCTTTTCACACATTGTAATATGTTCGTATCCAAATCCAATCAAAATCGAATTTTTCAACCAAAATTGTTCGTCATCATCCATCGCTGACGAGCGTTGAATAAATTGTAAATCACGTTCATATATATTCCACAATATGTTGGCCACTTGGGTATGACCATTTTTGAGGGCGAACCAAAATGGTGTTTCATTTTCCGGCGTTCGACTGTATATATTAATTCCGCTATTAATGCATTTTGTAACATGTTCAACTTTGCCACTAACACAGTATTCGAATAAATTTTCGGTGTTCATGATTATTGTGCCAACGCTAATTTCTTACTAATTCACTCAGTTAATATTTTCTATTCTAGTTTCACGCACGCGAAAATGCCAACTTCTATAAATAGATTTATGTACGCGCGCGTCTGCTAATAAAATTTCTTGTATTTGATTTTGAAGTTCTCCCTCCTAAGTATATAGAAAAATAAAATTTTTATGTGCGCTAGTTTAAAACTTGTTTAACCCTTAAGTGCACGAAAGATTTATTTAATTGTTGCAGTAACGCATTTTGTCTACTAATTACGTTACTCCATTACGCTCGATAGAGAATGGGGTTTAATTTAGATAACGGTACTGTTGAGGCATTCGTTAGGCAGGTAATTTCACACCGTATGCGTTGCTTACATGTAGTTGTGGGTATACTGGTTTTGTATTGTAATGAAAATTCTTGGGTAAATACTTGTTATTGGCAATTTCATTGTGCAAAACGGTTTTGGTTGTATTTTTCGCTGTGATGTGTGCATGCTAAAGATAAGGAAATGAGAGTAAGTATAATTATTTACGAGTATTTGTCTGGATGTTTGTTTTGCTGACACGCAGGTTCTTATTGAAAATATCAAGTTATAAGCGAATTTTACACGATCAATATTAATGCCAGCCACTACCGATTGAATGAGCAACTGGATAATTTATAGGTCTTATGCCTACTTTTCATATAGGCCATTTTCGTGTGGCCAAACTTGGTTGGCCTAACGACCCTCAACTCCTGTTTTTCCAAGAAGTATTTCTCGGAAAGAACCAAATATTTTAATTAATTTTATTTTATCTTGTAATCTTTACCTCTAATCCTTTTAATCTTATTTAGACTTCTTTTGAACAATTTTAACGTTGATTTTTCACTAGCACATGTACACACTACGCTTTTTTTATTTTTAGGACAGATTTAGGACAAAATTCACTGACGAATTTCAGGAATATAGCCTAACAGAATGGAACTTGGACTTTTCTTAACCGGTTTTAGTGAAATTTGACATCATTGGTGGGAATGGGATTCTAAATTTACTGAAATTTGACATGTGCGATGAAAACGGGATTTTAAAATGATTTTTTGATAAAGTTATGGAATATGCCCAAGTAGGATGGAGCTTGGCTAGCTCTATCCTGCTATTTATTAACCAATTTTGATGAAATTCGAAACCGTCTATTATTGATGTGTTTTTATTTTGTGTTTCTGTTGTGTTAGGATTTCTGCAACAAGAACTTGCCCATCATTTCCAGGAAATACTTCTACAATTTTGCCCAGTTTCCACTGATTGACTAGTGGATTTCCTTCCTTTACCAGGACTACATCGTTGATATGTAGCTTGCATGGAGGTAAATTATTCCATGTGCCAGAATAATTCTGTCATTCTTTGGATGGCATTCCAATGGGACAATCTATTATATGGAATTTCGGTGACATCTGGTTGTGCTGGTGTTAAGAGATCACATTCTTCGTCGGATACCGCACATAATGGCTTGAAATTAAGCAGCCCCTCAATTAAGACCAGCAAGGTATTCAACTCTTCTTGAGTTACTCTCTCTAAATTGTTTTGTTACTCTCTCTCTAAATGGGTTTTCGTTGTTTTAACGCCTGCTTCCCAATTTCTTTTGAAGCGGGGTGCTTGAGGAGGGATGAAATGCCAGGTGTTCTTATATCTTTTGAAAATAGGAATAGATATTAGCTTAATATTGCTTTTAATAAATTAGTTCAATTCCTTGAATTTATGACTTGCGGCTCGAAAATGTGTGCCCATTATCCAAAAATATATCGGTACTGATGCACATGGAATCGGTTCAACGCAGTCGTAAAGGAGTTTGTAGTCATATCTCTCACGAATTCGAATGTATCGCTTTGATACTTAAGCACATTATCAAGCATATTTAAGCCTTCTGAACTCGTTGCCCTCGTCCGTGTTTTAAATTCGTTTTTATGGGACCCACAAAATTCAAACCATCCTTGGATGATCCAGAATTTTCTTCGTATAATTCTTAATAATAATGATGGCTAACGGAGCCCTCTGGATACCTGGTGACCTACAGTTGTATTTAGCCTTACCTTTGTATACGGATCTCTGTACAGGTGGACCCATGTTTCTCCGATACTCGTGGGAATAGCATGAATGATACCAAAATCAAAGAAATAGGGGCCGGTACCCTTGAAAAACCGGGAAGCAACAAGGAAGGAAGTAGCTTGAACCTTAAAGGTGGGGCTGGTGGGGGGAAGCAATACCAAGACATTAAAGCCAGGTAGAAGCGGAACCGGATCCAAAAAAAAATCAGGGGATCGGAAGAGTTCCCTCCTGCGAAGCGACACACAGAATTTTGGAAAGGCTGACTGCGACCCAAAGAGGGGCAGTTAACAGCAGAACAAAAAGAATCTGTTGTCGGCAGCGGCACTTTGAATAAGGATCTTGGTTCGAAAAGAATGAGGTCACTTGATGAGGAAGTACCGGGCGACGCTAAACGAGCCAAGGTGACCACAGGAGCCCAAAATGACCAAAAGATGAAGCTGTTGCTTGATGTTAGCCGTCATTGACAGTGGTCAGGAAGACGGGCACACTATTTTTCATATGATCAGGGGATGGAGAGTGGAGAATGAGCACTCATTCTCTGATCACCGGTATGTAATATATAGTATAACCTCAACGTCAACCCTGTTACCCGGAAAACCTTCAGAAATCCTAGAAGGACAAACTGGAACAAATATGGGGAGGTGTTAGAGGAGGTATTGCCGCTGGAGGTTCCAGAACTTCCGGCGACAGTATAAGAACTGGATTGCATGGTTGATATTGTCACAAAGGCATGCAATCTTTCATTTAATGCTGCGTGCCCCCTGATAAAACCTAAGGGCAAACAGAAGCGACATGGTGGTCCACTGGGCTGGAGACCTATCGGAAGGCTTGTAGGGTAGCCTTTAATAGAGCCAAGAATACCAGGGAAGCTCGGCATTGGGACTCATATAAGGAGAACCTGAGGAATTATAAAAGAGAGTTGAGGAAAACACAAAGGGCGTCCTGGAGACTCTTCTGTAGTAAAATGGAAGAGGTATCTGAGACTTCCCGCCTTAGGAAGGTTATTTCTACCAACCCAACCAGTCCTAGTTATTTAATTAGGCCGGATGGGTCATGGACCGCTTCTAGTATGGAATTTCTGGAGCCTCTAATAAATACACACTTTCCGGGAAGCCTCGATGACTCGACGGAGCCGGGGGCTCATCGAGAAATACCTTCAATATAAATAGAGGGTATCGTGGATAGGGAACGGATCGCGTGGGCAATAAACTGGTTTAAGCCTTATAAATCGGCTGGCCCAGGTAGGATTATACCAGCGGCGATCCAAATGAACTTGGCAGTCATCCTTCCCTGGCTGGAGATGATCTTTAGAGGATGTCTGAAATTTGTCTATATTCCTAGGAAATGGACGGAATTCATTCCGAAAGCGGGGAAAAGCTCGCATGCTTATCTGAAGGACCTGAGGCCTATAACTCTATCATCCTTTCTGCTGAAAACATTGGAAAGGATGGTGGATATATTGGGCAATGTCACAGCATGCGTACTGTAAAGGGAGGTCGGTGGACACAGCCTTGCACGCTTTGGTACGCACAATTGAGAAGTCAATTTACTCGCAGGAGTTCTGTATGGTCTCATTCCTCGATATTGAAGGTGCCTTTAATAACGTAAAGACGGAGGCGATCATGAAGGGATTGTCAGCTTTGAAGGTGGATTACTCTCAAGTAGGTTGATTAATCATATGCTGTTAAGCAGGGTTATTACCTCAGAACTGGGGGAGTCCACAATTAGAAGGCGGGTGGTTAGAGGAACCCCGCAGGGAGGTGTAATGTCCTCTTCTCTCTGGAGTATACTGATTAACGAATTGCTGTTGGAACTGGAGAGAGATGGGGTATTGATTGTAGGGTACGCAGATGATGTAGCGATAGCGGTATCAGGTAAATATTTGGGCACGATTAGAGATGTTATGTAGAATGCACTATTGATCGTTACCAAACGGACCAGCAAATGTGGATTAGGGATCAACCCGTCCAAGATAGAGCTGGTACTTTTTACCAGGAAGTATAAAATTCTGGTAGTTTTCCCGCCTACGATAAACGGCACTAGACTGACTTTTTCTGATAGAGCGAGATTCTTGGGCATAACCTTGGACAATAAACTCAGCTGGATGCCTATAACACGTTAGAGAGGGTAAATAAGGCCACTGTAGCCATTTACTCGTGCAGGAACGCCATAGGTAAGAGATGGGGTTTGAAACCGGAGCTGGTACACTGGCTGTACACTGCCGTAGTGAGACCTTTACTTATGTACGGAGTGGGCGTGTGGTGGCCAGCTCTGGACAAGGTAACATACAGGAGTAGAATGGAAAGGGTGCAAAGAACGGCCTGCATGCTTATAAACGGGGCGCTTAGGACGACACCTACTTGCGCTTTGGAGGTTATGTTCTACCTTATTCGAGTAGAGGTTTTTGGTAAGCAGAAGGCAGGCGAGGTGGCTATGCGACTTACGGCTGTCTCTCAGTGGAAGTGTTTACAGGTGGGGCACTCGACGATAGTTGGATCACTAAGGGATGAACTGGTGAATCTAGATTATATTATACCAACCTTGTGCTTCGATAAAGGGTTCCGGACCGTCTGTCCTCCAAGGGAATCCTGGAGGGACGGATCAATACTGGAAAACGAGGCAGTGCAATTTTTCACGGACGGCTCTAAGCTAGATGGTAAGGTAGAAGCCGGAGTCTTCTGTGAGAAGCTTAATGTTAATATTTCTGTTCGTCTTCCCGACTACTGCAGCGTGTACCAAGCTGAAGTGGTGGCGATCGGGGAGCTCGTGACATGATTGAAGCATAATGTGGTATCAGTAAAGGATATTGCAATTTATGTGGACAGTCAGGCGGCGGTCAGGTCACTATAGGCGGTTTGTCTGAGGTCCCAGGTGGTGCTGGATTGACGATCATCTCTTAATGAGATGAGCGAGTATTTCAGTATCCAGATAATCTGGGTCCTTGGTCACTCGGACATCACGGGGAACTGCAGGGCGGACGAACTAGATAGGTACGGTATGACCCTCTGTATGCAGACGGAAAGGGCAGGTCTGGGGAGGCCTATAGCAGCGCTCAAATTGGCGCTCAGTAGAAAGGCAATCGCTTTGACAAATGAGAGATGGACTAACACTCTCACGTGCAGGATAGCAAAACAGGTTTGGCCAAAACTGGACTTGCGGCTGGGTGACAGACAAATGACTTTTGTAGCAGTTACTTGGAAGAGGAGGAGGAAGAGACTATAGATCACTTCCTATGCTCGTGTCCGGCACTATCATACAGAAGACATAAATACTTGGGTGTGTACGGTATGGACAGCCTTTCGGAACTCGCGAACTGTGCAGTACGAGATATTTTACGCTAAATAAGTAGCACTGGATGGTTTCAGGGGTAAAGGGGAGATAAGATCCTGTGGTATCACAATGGGCCACTATTTTAACCTAATGCTTAATAATAATGATGGTCGTAAGGTTCAATGGCCCTCTTCCAGAATTGATTTAACGATTTAAGACTATACTCTTCAATGACATAGCATTGCCCTTCTCCATGGTTTGAATTTCGTCTTTGAAATGTTGCTCCTGGGTGAATCTGAAAAATTCTACCTTCGCTTCTCGCCAAGCACAACTGGTTCTTACTTTCGATGTGGTTTTTAAGTTTAAGTATTTCACAATCAAGTTTTGTATAATTATTATCATAACTGGAGTGTTTGGTAATCAATTGTTCAATTACTGGTTTTGATGCTTCAGGACAGAGATCGATCATAACTTGTAGCCTCTCTGTTGCTCTTTTGGTGTTTGATACTGCACCTTCGATAACGACATGATAGGTTAGGGCATCGGTGGCTGGTTCCATTGTAATCCTGATACCTTAACTTCGTGTGGTTCTTTGGAAAATAACTTGGGCAGGGATGGATCGGATTCAATGACGTTCAATTTGGTTAAAAGTTCAGAAGAATTGAAAGACCATTTACGGAAGTTAAACCCGCCCTGGAACATTAACTTGGAAGTTTGTTGAGCCAACTTAACTGTAAGGTAAGTCATTTGCTCCAATTAATAATTAATTAGCTTGGCGTTATCTTCAGCTATTTGTTTGATTAAAGTGTTTCATGTCTTCTTCAGGAGCTCTACGCCAAACTATTCTTTGATATCGTCGGTCGCTGGGATCAACCCTTATCTGGCGATTCATCTTCTCCGCATCAGCTGTAAATTGTAAGGCACCTACTATTTGATGTATTCGGAATCGCAGTAGAATATCGCATATTAGATTTTACAATGACGGCGCGATTAACAGATTATCGTTTATGGAATATCTTGAAGTGGTTTCGGCGAAAGCATCGAATGCCACGCGTAATCAGAGACCTGTACTGATGGTTCAACTTTTATCATATGTTCGAGCTTGCTGTATTGGTCCATGAAATCAATATATTGCTTATGCAATTTAGTATTTTGTGCAAATTTCCTCTCAACAGAATGCAATCGTTTAACGGCAATACCCAGTGATTCTCTTAATGAACTTCTTTCTGTTTTAAATGGCAACTTCACCATGTAATGATTGTCCGATAATTTTGTGATGATATCTTTGAACAAGTCTTCACAAATTTGATCTTTAGGTAGAAATGGTACACTATTAAACACCTGCTTACATTCGCAGAACCTTCTCAGATTCTTCCCCCAAATTTCTGTTGTCAATAACCGTATTACATTGGCTGGATTCATATCGGTAAGCGTCAAATTTCCAGTTGGAATGAACGGGTATTTCAAAAAATCGACTTATTGAATTGATTTTACCGTGGTAATAAAGGGTACCACTTACGCAAATACTTCAGATGTGAATTTGGAGTTAAAATGCGGTGAGACGATTATGTCAACTATACCTCGTATCGTGACCAGCTTCTGGTTAACAAGACCTTGTATGGAGGAGATTCTTCCGTATCTACGTTCCAACCTCAATTTTTGTACGAGTGGCTCATTAATGAAGGAGCTTTGATAACCGCAGTCGAGTAAAACTCAATACAATTGGTACTGGCCGTATCTGTCTCGTATTAGGTAACATTGCTTGATGATAACTGGAGTGCATACATGATGAGCTTATCGGTCTTATGAGTCTCACTGGACGAACACTTGGCATTGGAGTCGAGATATAATAACGAATTATGGTTTCCTTTGCCCATGTGACATGTGTTGCCTCAGCAGTTGAAGCAGCGGTTGTCGGTTTTTATAAAGCTTCGCCTTTCTTCGACTGTCCAAACAATTTAAAACAAGCTTTATGCAATGATCCAGATTTAGTGCATCCAAATTTCAAAAAGGAATTTTTCATAGAATATGATGCTAGTTTGGTAGGAGTAGGTAGTGTTCTCTTTCAACGAGACGATGATAATGGTGAACAACTCATCGCCTATATGTCACAAAAGTTATACTCACCTCAGTGCTATGGTGGCGCCCAACGTGGGGCGCCACTAAGGACGTGAGACAAATCTTCCTGGTCAACTAGCAAGGGCCAATATTATTACCAACTGTGATAATTAAGGTGGCAATAGCAGCTGGGTAATTAGCACAATAAGAGCACCAATAGATCCAAGATCTCAGGCAACCTTAATTACTGCAAGGACCACCAACTTATTAAATATCAAAAAGAAAAGGGTTGTCGAAGGCAACATTTAAGCCTTTGCAGAAGGCCTATATAAGCAAATAATCCGCCTGAAATTGGACCCAACGTTCGAGGAAAACTTCCGATTAGAGTTCGCAGCATTAGTATTCGAAAAATTAGCATAGCAACTACCCGGGACTAATATTGATACCACCAAATGGACTCATCTTCAGAACTTAAAATTAACTGACCCATTCCACAACTAAGCTCTATAAATCGACCTTTTACAAGGGACACGCTTCTACTCGTCGATAATAAAACGACAACATCCCTGAGGAACGAAACCACATAAAGGAAGAGGACAAGGTCTAGGAGCTATTTCAGTAAAACAGTGAAACGATATCGTGATGAGCGATATATGGTACGAATTCCATTCACCCTATTAAAGTTAGCCGAAAGTTATAAAATGTTGGTAATGCAGACAGTGTCATGACTATCTATCTCTGCCGAAGTTACCAGTCGAAACATATTTCATAAACAATTAAAAATTGTCCAAATAACCTAAAAACTGGTATTTCCATATAGTGATTTTATGGCTGGATATAGGCTCATTTTGGTTTGTTACTGATTACGATTGGAATTTCACGTTAATTTGTATAAATTCAACCTTCAAACTTCTAATTTGTTCTTGATCAATTTGGTTCCTGATTTACACCAGATATTGACTTAACTCTTAAAGGGTAGTTGGTGTGGATTGAAAGGCTGTGTTTAAGAAGGTTAAGGTCCGGGCTGCGGGTTGGCCAAGTCAGAGCATAAATATGAACCTCTTCTAAATACTCCCTTACAAAGGTCTTGCAGTGTTAGGCTTGCATTTTTTATGCATATCATAAGTGGTTCAACGATGTACTTATGTACCGTGAACTATTTAAAATGCCTTCAGTTATTATATGAAGCTCCGTCGAGGCCTTCAATAAAACACTTGCTCCTAACGAATTCCAATTCGCTCTCTTTAAGCACTGATATTATAGGACGCAAGTTGTGCTCTGCAAGACATCTCCTTATGGTATCCGTGCTTACTTGAAGATAATGGACGCCCCTAAGTTGCATTTGCACCTTTTTAGCAGCTGTGAATTGCTTTGTTAATATTACAATTTTTATAAAACGATCCTGAGTGACAATTGCGAATCCATGCCTGCCTCGCCCAGAATGTTTTTAATTATCTTGTGTTTCTCTATGTAAGTCATCATATTAGGAATTGTTGTTTGTGAAACATTTACATACAGGGTCCTATTAGTGGGACCATCCTTCTCCAGCCAGAATATTCTCTGTAATATTCATCGCGGTCTAAATTTCTTGTCATTCGTTCCATTATAAACTAAACAGTATATGAGCCTTTCATTCAAACGAATTTTCCCGAGTTCTCCACGTAAAACTTGACCTGAATTCTAGAGATAACTATTTGTCTGGTCACACTAAACGAAATATTCTCCAGACATGACACTTTAAGGGTTGAATTTATACAAATTTTTAAATTTTATTTTTAGCTCTTTTCATTAAACTTAACGTATAATCCCTACGGTAATCAGTGAAAAACCAAAATGAGCCTATATCCATATATCCGCTGAAATATGGATGGATTGAGAAAAAGTTTCGTGAATATGAAGACTGATTTTTTGATCGTGATATGTGAAAAGTCAATACTGCATTTGACCAAAAACGTGAAATGCAAGCTCAAATAGTTTCCATTCAGTACATGCGTACGCAATCACGATTCACAAGTATTCACAAGGAAGCACCTTTTTAATGAAATCGTTTTTCAAACGATAACCGATGACTTGCACATCACAACCAACGATGTCATCACAAACCCCGAATTCATTCGATTTATCAAAGATGCAATCGTGTAATTCGTTAGATGTAAGTTTAAACCTCCTTGCATTATATAAATAAAGTTTGAATTGTAAACTCGAGTTTCCTTTAATCCAATTGAAGGGAGTACGTTGCAACGCCTTGAACTTTATGTCGACAACATAGTCCACAATTTGTAACCGCGCCAATACATAAGCCGCAACTAAAATGTATGTGTCTGCTGATTGTATTAAAAATTGTTTTTGTTTTGCGATAAAACATGTTTTGTTTTAAACAGTGCCATTGTTGTTGTACAATTACCAAAACAATAAAGTGATCGTGTCTGGTCTAGCTCCAGCGTACCTCGTTTTTATTTGGTAACAAATGAAACAAACACAGGCATGACAAAACACGATTTTTTCAAAATAAACAAAAATTATTTTCTACTTTTGTATATGAGTGAAGTGTGAAACACTTAGTGGGGGTATTGTATATTGTTGTGTACTTCGCTTTAATTACCGTATTTCCACGTAAAAACAAATGCTAAAAAATAACTGTATTGATAAATTATTAGTTGTGGTTTATAACTTCGTACGGATAGACGTACTTATTGAGTTTTTTTTTTATATATATTTTTTGTGTAAATATGAAACGAACAAGGAGCACTTCAACTAGAAGCCGAGGCCAAAACAATGATCCAGCAGACAAAATATTATTTTTGGAAATAATAAACAAACCAGAACATAGAACTATTTTAAATAATACGAAAACCACGAAATACGTAAATAAGCAAAAACTTCGAACATGGCTGAAAATTGCTCATGAATTTAATGCCGTAGCAAGAATAAAGAAGACAGTTGAACAATTAAAGAGCATGTATCACAATAATAAATTTCAGGCGATTCTAATGGCATCTAATCCCATCGATCCATCTCGTTTGCAATCGGATGATGATAATTCTCAGGTAATAAATTTTTATCATTTTTTGGTTTAATCATGCGCAATCATAATCTCAAACAAATAATTATTTAGGGATTGACTAATGTAGGTAGTGGTGATAATAAACAAGATGAGGATAAAAAATTTATTGATGAAGATAACAAAGGCAAAATCAATGGAAAATTCCACAAAGACATAGAGCCTGCTCAATCAAGCCAATTGAAACCAGTTACTGCAGTTGACGAAGCAAAAATTAAAATGTTTGAGAGCTTCGCAAAAGCTGCGGAAGTAAAATCCAACCATTTGCAAAATCTATTTGCAAAGAAAATTGAATTAATAAATCAAAAAATTCTTTATTATCAAGAAAAGCGTGAAAGAGATACAGAGCAACATTGGGATTTAGATTCATATTATTAAGGAAGTAGCTCAATATAACCGTACTATATTGATTAAATAAAATGAAATCGTGGAATCAATTTTAATTATCTATGTACATATTTTATATGTTACTTAAAGTTTAGATTTCATAACCTAATTAATTTCTTAGTTGAATTAAAAAAAATTCTTACATTGCTTACAATTATAAACTTAGAAATTCAATAAACTGTATTTTCTAAAATAAAGTCAGAATAAAATTCATTACTAAAACGAGTCAGTTTGATTTCCCGTCGTGTCACTTCAAACGATGATTGTCGCATCGATCGACTAAGAGAATATCAAAATTTGCTTGTCAGTACAAGTGGCAAGTGACACGACTAAGGAAATAGGGGTGTTAGTTTATTAGGAATAAATCTATCGCCTGAACGTGTATCAATTATCCCTATTATGATTGTCGAGTCGATCGATAATCAACACGACTCTCTGTGATGCCTTCTCAATTTTCTTATTGTTTTTATCAAATGAAAAAAACGAAAACGCATTACAGGGGTGGGATGTTGTAACATCACTTTCGATGCGCATTCGATAGAGTTTATGTCTCTTGTTTGAAGAATAAAATTGTACTCTATTTCGCTTCTTGATTACGATTTTTCTATTGCGATCTCTTTTTGTTGCGTACTTTTCCTTTCCCTCGTATCGATAAAGTATCACTAAACAAAAATTTGATAAATTATCATGAATATAAGTAGCAATAGAATGTTATTTTATTCGAACAAGCTGAGATAGTACAATTTTATTCTTGAATCAAGAGACGTAAACTCTATCGAATTCGAATCGAAAGTGATGCTACAACATTCCACTCCAGACTAGTCGTGTCGATTGTCGATTGACTCTTGAATCATAATAGGGTTGCATGTAATTTCCCAGTTTACCCGATGTTTTATTGTGCTCATGATTAACTAATGGATGGTGGCGTAGCTACAATTTGTTGAGGAAGCGGAGAATATTTTAAATAAAAAATAATTTCTAACTGGACTTCGTCTAGTTGTATGTATATACACATCGCTGTGAATGTTTAACAATTGTCAATTCCAATCCAATCCTTTCAGCGTCTTCTCGCCGATTGTATTTCGTATAGTTAAGATTGATGCAGCCTGTTCGAAGCCACAATTGGTTATCGTTTCTTATTTTTGAAAGAAAATGTTGACATTTTTCGCTATTGGCATTTCTTCGCATTTACTTATTTTCCTAACTGGTTGAGCTTATTTGTACAAAAGCATAAGGAGAGAGGAAAGTCTTACAGGTTTTAGAAAAAATTGCTTTTCTAAAAAAGCGTTACACTTTTAGTGCGGACCTGGTAAAAATAATTGTAAACAAATCATAAAGACCACAACAACAACATACAGCACCTACACAAACAGCTTGGACCACATTTATGCTAAGTGCACAAATATAAATTACCCAATTGCTACGGAAAAGTAATTCAGACTAGCGGACTATTTAGGATATTATTAAGAACTATTATTAATCGATCTATAAGCGCAATCGATTTGCAGCGTGTAGTTAATTACAGTTTTAATTTAATCAGTCAACGATTTATAATAATTGATCATGTAAAAGAGAAGTGAAAAGTGTGGAAGAAGTGTTGAAAAATAAAGATTGCGACTTTTGAGAAAGCCACTTGATCAGGATCGAATTTTAGTACTCACAATTTATTGCCATTTTATAGCAGTTAATATTTTAGAACAAACCCATCAAAAATTTTCATTTGTTCTTAATGAGATCCCACAGCTCATATTCTAAAATTTAATTGAAAAAAGTGACTTATCGGTGATTTTCTAGTAAAATAAGTACACTACAGGCCAAAAGTTTTTGGTCGATCAGTCTTTTTCACTTAAGGACTTGCAATGCTATTTTCGATGAATATTTTTATTACACACCCTGTCAAAATGCATTTATATCTATGCATATTTTGTTTTGTTTCAACGTTTATTATCCGAGAAATCACCAACATACTGAAAATCGATATATTTTGTTGCGTAAAAAACTAATTTATTTTAGTGATTAAATAAATATATGTGAGTGAATATTAAAGTAAATAATTTTCTTACCTTTTGTTGTGAAATGTGAGTATTTAAATTAAATTTACATTTAAATGTTAATAATTTTATTATTATATTGATTTAATAAAAAAAAACTTCCAAAGGTGGGCAGAAAGTGCGAACTGGCGATCGAATTAAGAGCAGCCGTTGTCACGCTATACAGAGAGGGGCATTCGTATGCTGAAATTGTCCGAAGTCTTCAAATTCCGAAGTCTACCGTGCAATATACACTGAAGCGATTTAAACAAACTGGATAGAACTCATCCCAATATCGGCAGGGGCGAACTCGGGTCACCACTGCGAAGGAGGATGAATATATAGGAATGTTATCCAAGCATAATAGGAAGTTTACGGCACCTCAAATATTAGCGCAAGTGAACAACGCTCGGGAAAATAAATAAATGCATTGCTGTTAAGAAACCACTCCTTTCGATTACAAACCGTAAAAAAAGTCTTAATTGGACAAAGTACCACCAGAATTGGCAAATGTCACAATGGAGAGAAGTCCTTTGGTCAGACGAACCAAAATTCGAAATATTTGGATCCAAAAGGAGAGTTTACGTCATTGACAGTTCAGTGGAGCATCAACGATCATACAACCAACATGCACAAGTTATAGTTGAATAAAGAACATCATTATTAACGTTAAACTAGTTGTGTTGTATTATTTCTACATTCTATTACATGGTGTCAGAAGTAAAAGAAGCTAATTAAATAATTAAAAAAGTGAATTCAAGAAGAATTTTCAAAGCAAAAGTCAAAAAAGCAACGAACAGTAAAATCAAACAGAGAATTTCGTCATCGAAACATTGGATTGCAACGTGCTTGTGAGTCATCGGTACGAAATCAAACACATGTTCATCGGGAAATATCATCAATAAAATCGAATCATCGGGCAGCAGAACGTAATCATCGGACTAATTTGAAGCCTAAACAACACGTTTTTTCGATCATATTTTTGAAAATTAAAGTCATGATCATTGGAAATTAAGCGAAATGGCCGACACGCGAAAACAATTGCGAGAGCTGGATTGCGCAGACTTGGCAACCGACTGGAAGAATTGGAAACGTCATTTTTTGGTGTACATGATCACGAACAATAAAAATGGTCAGACGGAGGCAACGAAAATCGCAATTTTACTGTGGTTAATTGGAACAAAGGGCGCCAATATTTACAATACTTTGTTTCCAAATGATGGATCCGAACAGTCACTGCTTGGAACAGTAATCACAACACAAGAAATTCCAGCGACATCAACAGCAGCAGCACGCCGCAAAACGGTAACAACACAGCGAACATTGGCTGATGTGTTGAAGGCATTTGATAATCATTGTCTGCCACAGAAAAACGTGACTATGGAGTCATTCAAGTTCAACAATCTGAACCAAAAGGAACGTCAGCCATTCAGCAAATTTTTGACCGAGCTCCGTGCGCAAATTGAACGTTGTGAATTTAATTGTTCGTGCGGATTGTCGTATGAAAACCGAATGTTGCGTGATCGAATCATTACTGGGGTGTTTGACAAGAAGCTTCAGTTAAAGTTGCTCGACGGTCGTGATGAAAAATTGGATCGCGTGGTTGAAATTTGCAAGACATTCAAAGCAGCAAATGTCAACAAAGGGATTTTGGCATCAAAAAATCGATTGCAACGGTAGCATTGTCGGAAAAAAACACAGACACCGACTCAATTAATGCGACTAAAACAAACAACAAGAAAAACATCTGTTTCAACTGTGGTGGCGAATGGAACCGAGAGCACGGAAGCAAGTGCCCAGCGAAGGATATGCGAATGCGGAAGAAAGGGACATTTTCGCCATATGTGTCGCAAGAAGAAGAGCAAATCCAACGCCAGCGCATCGCAACCGAAATCAAATGAGAAACAACGTGTTGACAATCTCCATTGGGACGATGTATCATCATCAGGTAATTCAACGAATGAAAAGTGGAAATTGGAAACAATTGTTAGTGTCAAAAATTTTGTTTTTAGAATAAATTCAATCGGATCAAAAAGAAAATGATGGACCAAGGCATACCGAGTAGGAAATAAACTAGTTAAGTTCAAAGTCGATACTGGAGCAGACGTCAATTGTATACCGTTGAGAATCATTAAAAAATTAAAAATTAAACTAAAACATGAGCAAAATGACTTCCCTGTATTTGACTATAGTAACAATAAAATTAAAGTTTGTGGTATTTATGGTAATTAAATATTGAACAAATAACAGAATTCATTGTTGTTGACGACACATTTGAACCGATACTTGGGCTTGAAACCTGCACAGACTTTGGATTGATTGAGCCAATCAATATTGATTCGATTATGTGCTCAAATGTAGGAGAAAGGTAGGTGAAAATATCGACGTTTTCTATGGTCTTGGAAAGATTCCCGAAAAAATCACTATACATCTACAAGAAAATGCCAAACCAGTCGTGCATTATAGAAAGCGATTTCCGGATACAATCGTTAAGACGCTTAAGCAAAAACTTGATGACATGGTAGATTCGGGAATCATAACGCCAGTGACTCATCCAACAGATTGGGTGAATAATTTGCAAGTGGTTGAGAAATCAAGCGGTGATTTGCGAGTTTGCTTGGATCCCAAACCTCTCAATAAAAGCCTCAGGCGTGAACATTATTTGATACCCACTTTGGATGAATTGACCTCAGAATTGGTTGATAAGAAAGTATTCACAGTATTAGACTGCTGAAATGGATTTTGGCAATTGGAATTGGATGAAACGAGTTCAGAATTGACAACATTCATGACACCCTTTGGTCGGTATAAATTCAATAGACTTGCGTTTGGCTTAAATATTTCGCCAGAGACGCATGGTACTGATTTTCGGTGATATACCGGGTGTTTTTGTGTATTTTGATGATATTGCAATAGTAGCCTGTAACGAAGAGGAACATGACAGAATCTTGAAAATCGTTCTTGAGCGTGCTCGCTCGAACAATGTCAAGTTCAACCCGGGCAAGATTCAATACTGCAAATCAGAGGTCAAATTCATGGGTCTTATTTTGTCGGATGGAAAAATTAGACCGGCCCAAAAACATATTGATGCCATTTTGAAAATGAAAAAGTCAACCGACAAACACGCCGTGTCACGTTTATTGGGTCTTTGTAAATACTTGGCAAAGTTCTTTCCAAATCTGTGAAAGATGACAGCGGAACTGCGTTTATTATCGGGGAAAGAAACTCCGATTGAATAGAACGAAAAACACGATATTGAACTTGACAATATAAAGAAAATAATCACATCCGACCCGGTGTTAAAACCATTTAATCCGGAAAATCCAATCGTCATTCAAACAGATGCATCAAAAGATGGACTTGGTTCGGGTTTGATTCAAGAAGAGCATCCGGTTGCATTTGCGTGTAGAACGCTTAGTAAAGCTAAAAAGAGATGGGCGCAAATTAAAAAAGAACATTTGGCTGTGTTGTTTGCATGTAAACGTTTTCATAACTTTGTCTATGGACGTCGATTTATAGTTGAAAGTGATCATAAGCCACTTGAATCATTAAATTTGCGAAACATTGATGGTGTCACACCAAGATTGCAGCGCATGTTTATGAGGCTTTTGAAGTAGCCGGGAATGGAAATTGTTTATAAACCGGGCAAACATATGTTGTTGGCTGATTGTCTCTCTCGTGCACAATTGGACACAATTGAAGAAGAATTGAACACAGTCATTCGAGGCAGTGTGTCGAGGGATAATTATGATTATTATAGACAGATATTAGCGTCGGATGAGGATCTTAAGCGCGTATGTGACTACGTAAGAAATGGTTGGCCCGACTATCGATCTCTGAATTATTCTGCCAGGGTATTTCACAAACTAAAATCCGAACTGCATTTCGAAAATAGGTTGTTATTCCGAAACCACCGACTCGTAATCCCAACGAAATTGCAAAATAAAATAGCAAAACAGCTACACGAACCACACTTGGGAATTGAGAAAACACTTGCCAGGGCCAGAATGTTGTACTTTTGGCCGGAAATGAACACAAAAGTCAAAGAAATGATTGCATCATACAATATTTGTGAAAAGTTCAAACGAAACAATCAAAAGGAACGATTGCTTCAAGAAATAAATCCAAAGTATTCATACCACATCGTGTCAGTTGATCTATTTGAATATGCTGGTCGCGATTTCATGTCAATTTTTGACGCATATTCAAACTACTTGGTAGCAATTAAAATCAACAATAAGACCTCTTCACACATTATCGATAAATTTGGTTCGATATTCAATTCGAGAAGTTTTCAAGAGATTTCAACGTCCAATTCAAATACTCGAGCAATCGCGAAAAATATTTTGAAGCGTTGCTACGAAGCAAATGAAGTAAACCAATTCCAATACAGAATCATGGAGTACAACACGACTCCGGTGGCAAGTATGAGTCTCACACCATCAGAGCTATTCTTTGGCAGGTTGATCAAAACAAGATTGCCAGTATCGGAACAACTTCTTGTCAGAAACAACATGAAAGAGGAAGATATTCAGAAAAGAATTCAAAATAAGAAAGAACGGCAAAATTATTACAATGATCGAAACGTGAGGTCATTACCATCGTTGAACTTGGATGACTTGGTGATATTTAAGAAAAATGGAAAAGAATGGCATTATGGAAAAATAATTGGAATAGTTAATGAACGTTCATACATTATTGAAGATGCATTTAACAATTATTTTAGACGTAACCGTAGATTTATAGCTAAAACAAAGAATGAAAATTTTAGTGCTAGAGAATTGTTAATCGAAGATAATGTTGAAATGCAAATTGTAACACCGACACAAGAAATAGTCAATAACGATGAAAATCAGATGTTGAACACTCCCGCTGTAAATGTGAGTGCGGACGAATTAGATCTTTCAGTGAACATCAAAAATAACTCCGCATCGGAATATGATACAGCTGAAGGTGAAAATTCAGAAGCAAGTTCGGGTAGTTATAGTGAGGTAGCTTCTCAACCTGCCATTCAAGCTCCAAATAATCAAGGAGAAGTCAGAACGCGCATTGGTCGTAGTTCAAGACCGCCGGATAGGTATGGCTGGTGAAAATTGTAACAGTCATAGGGGTTTCCCTGGTTCAGATCATGACTGTTAATAATTTAAAATTAGAATTAAAAAGGAAAATGCGTGTAATAATAATGTGAACGAATCTTAAGTTCTCATGTGACATTTGTAAAGTGAGTTACTGTAACAAATGTCATTGACAGTACAGTGGAGCATCAACGATCATACAACTAACATGCACAAGCTATAGTTGAATAAAGAACATCATTAATTATTAACGTTAAACTAGTTGTGTTGTATTATTTCTACATTCTATTACATCGTCCCGGTGAGAAAATACTCCCAGGCTGTATGATTCCTTCAATAAAACACGGGGGTGGTTTTGTGATGATATGGGGTTGTTTTGGTAACAACAAAGTTGGAGATTTGGTCGAAATTACAGGTCGAATGGATCGCTTTCACTATCTTGCGATCTTGGAGAAACATGCTATCCCGCATCTGGACTAAAACTAATAGGACGAGGGTTCACGTATCAGCACGACAATGATTTCAAGCACTCATCTAATGTGTGTAAGGATTATTTACAGCAACAATTTCGCCACCAAAAGCTGAATTTAATGAATTGGCCCCCACAATCGCCCGATCTTAACCCGATAGAGCTCTTGAGAGATCAGTTAGATCGGGAGCTTCGGAAAACATGCCCAACATCGGCAAGAGATTGGCTTCAAAAATTGCAATATGCCTGGAACAAGATTTCACCCGAATAATTAAATAAATTATTGGATAGAATGCCAAGGCTATGTCAAGCAAAGGGAGGCCACACCGATAAGCGTCCAATTTAAATATTTCACTGTTTTTTTTCTTTGTTTTTTGTAATGAATTAGTTCATATGAACTGGTAATTAATTAAATTAATTGAAATAAATTAATATGTTTGTTAAAACTATATAAAAAATTGTTTTAGTTATAAAAACCATATCGACCAAATACTTTTGGCCTGTAGTGTAAATTTAGTCGACAATTTAATGAGCAAGCCCAGAGAAATTAGAGAGATAATTTATCTGATAATTTTAAATCTGGCAACTCGCTGATTTATTTGTGTTTACTTTTGTTTTTCGAGGTTTATCTTTTTGTTTAAGATATTTTTGAATTAAATGGAATAAAATATTCAGTTATGACATTTAGATTTTATTTGAATGTAATGAAAAAAGAAATATAAATATTAGTCTGTGTTTAAGACGTTTAACTTTTGTCTGTTTGAAGTAAAAAAATTATTTTCTGTGAACTTTTCTCTTTCAAAGATTTATTTAATTTAATTCAATAAAATTTTTTCTCTAATGGGGTTTGGATTGTTTCTTTGTAGTGAACCATTTTGGTAAATGACATCAAAAACATTTCAGCCCACTCCTTCCGAACGACAAGTGTCACATCACACTTTACGGAACCACCGAAACTTGTAACAACCTTTAAACTTACGAGCATTCAACGAAACCACTTCCACCTTTCAACAAAACCCGACCCAATTCACATCCCATTTTCACACCCAACAGAGCAACCCCCGACACCCCCTCCAAACGTCATTTTACCTTCATTCCACAACAGACAACCACCCACCCTAACATCTACTCCTTAAAACCAACATCCCTCCCGCCAACATTCAAGACTGAACAACTGTATTAGACCTAAATAGCACGATACAAAAGTTTTACAAAGGACACGTTCAACAGATTGCATTAAAACCAATAATCGAAATTTCTCGAAATATAATTTCTTGCGCTGAATCTGAATCTGGACACAGAATTATCTTATCACGTCATGTTTTTGAGATATTCTAACCTAAAAGTGTCAAAAAGCGTGGTTTTGGCACTTTTTCACTAAAAGAGTTAGGACAATTTTGACAACGGGATCTTATTTAGTGTAATCATCGCTTCTCTCACACCGGCAAAATAACGGATTTATTTTGATAAAAATATAAAAATCTGCAGCAATGTATATCCGATGCCCCTGAAAATTGAAACAATTCAAAAACTAAACCCATATTCCCGCGACTACCTATAAATTCCACCCACCAAAAAAACAGAAATAACCATCCACAATCCAATTCTGCCTATCGATCCAACTCCGCTGTTCTCCTAGCGGGAGGACAACTGAGCGCCATAAAGAACACCAAACACAGATTATGAATGAGTTACAGATTATGAACCATAAGAAACCGAACTTTTTGGGTAAGCTCAACAGCTGCCGTTTAAAAACCTTATATTTCTGCGCGTGTTATTATACGATGCTAAAAAAGCAAAACAACAATTCGTTTCAAAATACTCCCCCCTGAAAAAGTGGAAGTACTCGTTTTAAAATTTTCAAAACGGTAGCACGGTCTAATTGAATTAGTAATAGAGTACAACAAGGTTTTTTTAGTTAAATTCATATTTCCTACTGATATTGGGCGTAGACTCGCCCAAAGTTAGATCCATATCCTTTTTGATATAGGTTACTGACTTTTAAACTTATCCATTCCCCCAAATTGCAGGATACATCAATTTTATTGTTTGTGAAATGCAAACTAAATGACAGATCGTCATTTATTACATCGTTACTGATTCTTATCAATACAGGAAACTTGTCAGCCCATGTATTATATAAAAAAGGGGTAAGTTTTAGTGTATTTGATATTGATGTACATTAATCCTAAATGCTTTAAACTTAGCACTTGAACTCATGTGTTATGAATGGGTTTACCTCTTTTAGGTACGTTCACACAGAGCGATCAGATAAGAAAAAATTGTATTTTATATTTTACGAAAATTAAAGTTTAAAGTAATATTAAGTTGTGTTTACAAAACAATTGAATAAATTCAATACAGAAATTAATGTGGGTTCCACTTTAAGATAACAACAGACAAATTGAAAGATTTAAAAAAAAAAATACAAGTTATGAACCTGTAGAAATGGGACTTTTTTTTTAACACTTGTTGATTTATTTAACGATTCGATTTTTATCGATTAGTTCGTTTCTTATTAAATACGAATCTTATACTTCATAAAGTTGAATACGTTCGAATTGAATTCACAAATAGCCAACCAGATTTGCGGATGAGAGTTCGTCTCGATGTGGCCAAAATTCTTAATTTAATTAATAAATGTTGTTTACATTTTCGGTAGGATTCCATTCCAATAAAATGGTTGCGGATATAGTGAATGCCATCTCAAATGTATGTTAGATAGACAAATAGAGTTACAAATATCGGTTTGTATGTCATGTGGTTATACTTTAACTTTAACTAAGGACGTATCCGAATTCCAGAAGAATTAATATTTTTGTGATAAATATGGCAGTAGCTCAATAATTTTCGCTTCCATATTTTAAGCAAGTTCATTGACTGTCCGAATATTGAAATAATTTTGGCGTAATAAATTTGACAACAACTATTTGTTTTGGTTAGAATAGTGTATATTTTTGTGCTGAAGATTTGCGTTTAAGAAGATAACTTTTGTAAAAAAATTTTGTGTTTTTGTATTAAAGAAGTTTTTTTGAGTAGACAATGGTAATATAATCATGGAAGAAGCGGAATCTGATTCAAATATGATTGTGCTCATATTAATACCGGGATATTTGTGCTTAATTCGAAGACAATGGAATACCAGGCCAATATTAATGGAAATTTTAAATTCACAGGTAAATTTTAGTATATCAAATTATTGAAACGGTTACAAAAATTTAAGTGCTATAAAATGTTTAAATGTTTTACTTTCAGCGACCAATAATGTATACTCCGGCATCCAATAATACAATGGTAAATGCTATTCTTTCTTATGATGACGCTACAACTAGGATGCACTTGAGAATTTCCTCAAATACCTTCATTGCAATAGCGAAATTTTTACCAAATAAAAATCATGGCTGGGGACCAGAAATGGGTCTTATGCTTTTTTTAGTATGGCTGGCAAGCGGCACCAGTTATCGAATAACTGGAGCGGCAATGGATATTCCGAGGTCCACTATATGCGACATTATCCATAAATTATTGGATTTCTCTGTAAATGAGATAATGCCACATGTGATCAAATTACCTACTGAAAGTGAACTTCGTTAGGGCTAGAACAACTATTTTCGACAAAGCTGCCGGTGCCATTGATGGTACACACGTAGAGATCGTATGCCCAGTAAAACTCCATGACCAATACCTTAATCGAAAGCTGAAATGTAGCATACAGTGCCAAGCGATTTGTGATGCGAGTTATAAATTTTTAGATGTATTTATTGGTTATCCCGGGTCTGTACATGACTCTCGAGTATTATATAATAGCCCGGTTTTTAAAGAAAAGTTTTATCCACCTCAAGGATTCTTTTTGATGGGAGATAGTGGGTATCCATGTCGAATGGAACCAATTGCCATAATTACTCCGTTCAAAGAACCAATAAATGACAATAAAAAAAAATTTAATGAGGTGTTTAGCAGTGCACGCATCGTTGTTGAATGCGCATTCGGAAAATTAAAGGTACGATGGCGATCTATTTTCAGACGGCCATTAGAATTAAAAATAGAAAACATTGTCAAAACCGTTGCAACATGCTTTACGTTTCACAACATATGTATGGCCAATAATGACGACATTAACTTATTACTGGAGATTGATATACAAAATACCAATGAGCCTGCTGAAGATGAAATTGCTAGTGCTTCACATGGTGACCAACGAACTGGTGTTCAGTACAGAGACGAACTTCTCAATATGTTCTTAAATAATATACAATAGAAATATTTTTTTTATATCTTATTAAAAAATTAAATAAAAAATTATTAACAAAAAATATTATTTCATTTCAGCCTTTTTTCAGTCTTAAATATTCATATTTTGGCCATTTATTGTTCTTCATAAAACAATAACACATAATTCACTTGAATTTAATTCATGCTTTAAATATTAAATAAAATCTGGCTGGTGGCTTTTATTCGGAATCCGAAGAATCAGAATGTGTCGGGCTCTCATATTGCATCCCTATATGCTTCGCGAAACCCTCTAAAAAATGGAAAACCGCTTAGTATCTTTTTATTCATCTTACATTCGTATTCATATTTCGCGAACATCTCTTCTATAGTTTTCCGTTTTTTCGATCTCGGCTTCGGTGCTGACTCCTTTCTGAAATTTCTGGCAAATTATCGGTCGTTGGTATTTTCGTTGGAAGTAGAACCTGATGTGCTTGGTTGAGAATCATTCCAGATACTTGAATCGGGTCCTGTGAATGTATTGTTGGGGTTTTGTACATATACGCCCCGTCGGCTACTCATCAGAAGAGGTGGGTTTACTGTACGTAAACTCGCACCGTAAGAGTGCATCAGTTCGAAAAATGGCCAGTTGGCAGCGGTGAGTTCCCCGTTCTCAGTTTGTTCTCCACTGGGTGGACTTATTAGTTCCTAAAATTAATAAAACTTCAATTATTACATATCTAACAAAAATGTTATAATCATTCTACTTACTTTATATTGCTTTATTAAGTAATTCCATTTAATCTACAGTAAAATGTGCGGTAAGTCCGCTGTATTTCGTATAATTCTGAAATTTTATGGTTATAACATAATTAAATTTCAATTATGAGTTGTTAAAAACTTACGCCCAATTCTCATCCCGTCTATAAAACTTCGCCTCAAATAAGCCTTCGTGTTCAATTCTCGCTTGTATGAGTCTCTTAATTTCCTCTTCAGTCACTAAACAAATTTGTTATTTAAAAAAAAATAACCTATAAATATATGCTTCTTACTTCTTCTATATTTCTCAGCCATTTTCATATAATTGTAATATGTATATATTAATAATATATAAATTAACTAATTTTATTAATACTCATTTATTCGATTTCATTAAATTATTATCACTATTAGTTACTTATAGTTTATCACAAGGCATCACACACTAACAAAATGTGCAGAAAAGAAACAAATTATAACACAAATGTCAGAATTATAACATACGACTGCTGTGAGAATTTGGTTGCGTACAGTATAACGCAATATTTATTAAAGAAGAATTATTTATTCTGGAATTCGGACACGCCCTAAGCCAAATGTAAAATTTTGCGATAGTGAAGTTTGTAACAAAAACATACAATAACATGTACGTATATGAATCCAATTGGAATTTGATATTTTTTATGTGTGTTGGTAGTTACACTGTTAAAACACATATTTTAATGAGACAGCCATATAAAATTAGAAAGAGATTAGATTTTATGTCTCTTTCTAATAATACTCTTTTCAACGAATTTAACTTTTGTTTGTACCAAAATAATTTATTGAGTAAAATATTTTAAAATCGGAAAAAATTAGACTTCAGGAAGTTTAACCAAAAAAGATGCATATACGTGAAAAATTAAAATACAAAGACTAATTTCTTGAATATTTCTACAAAGGTATTAACAGGAAACAACCGTCTTAAGTCACATGTAGGATGTCATATCTTAAATTTTCTTGTTATGCTCGAGCCGATTTTTGACTCAATTGACTAGTTCCACAGGGTTTGTTCTGCAAGCGATTTATGCAAAATTTCATGGCATTGTGATACATCAAATATCATTTTGTCCATCAGTAAATTTTCAAAGCCAACATGTTGGAAGGCCTGAAAGCGCCCAATGCCACATTTTGAATTTTCTTGTTATACCATGCCAATTTTTTTTTTTTCTGGTTTCAGTTATTTATGGTTCGTAATAACAATACCACAGGGATTGTTCTAAGAAGCCATTAACTGGGAATAATCTCTTGTGAATCACATGGACTAGATGCCATTTCGCAACGGTATGGCAAATACTACATTTTGAATTTTCTTCAAAATGAATTTTCAAGAAAACTCGACATGTGGCATTTGCCACAATACATATAATATGAATAGTATCTTAGAACAAATTTTACTAGTATTTCTAAATCGGGAATTATTCAAACAAGATAGAATCCAGATAATTTAATTCAATTTTGTACCTCACAAACGTTGCACCTAAACCATGATATTATACTCAACAAATATTTCTTATAAGAATTTTTTAACAGTGTACACCCTCACATTTGCTTCTTTTTGTTATTTGTTATAAACTTCACTCGGGTAAAATTGTATATATTAACTGGGAATAATCTCTTGTGAAAGATTTAAATTTGTTGCCGAGAGGGATCAAATAGGTAAATGCTTTTATTTACCTTTTTGATCCCTTTTGGCAACAATTTTGGTTAAAAAGCGCATTCCCGTTATTTTTCCGTTAAGCTCAAGTGGAATGAAATTTTCGCAGGTCTTTAAATGTACAAGCAAAATTGATTTGATCTTTGAGGATCTCTGATAAATATCAAAATTTAGCTTCTAATTCCAGTACATGCAGATAAAAGTAGAATAGAGTCATCTATACTTGGCTAGTTAGAAATAAATTTCTGGTAACCCGATGGTGGTCAAATAAATCTTTAAAATAGATCAACGCTTCCCCTTTCATATGTATTATAAAAGCATAAATGTTAATCCGCCCAAAGAAGAAGTCGTGTCTATACATAGATAGCTTTTCCTGATTATAATCATTTCCAAATTTTGGAAACTATAAGTACATATACAAACATCTCCACAGACATAAATACATTACAAATAGAAACGAACACGATATCATAATAAGTTTTAGTTAAATTTATCCACGGTTTACGTTTGATAAGCTCACACACGAAATAAAAGTTTTTCAAAATTCTATTGTTGTTATCTTACCCATTTCGTGTTAACGAAAATGACTTAACTCATTCATACATAATTTAATATAGATTAATGGTTTTATGGGAAATATTCTTCTGTTATCACGATGGTTCCTCTTTCCTCTTTCCGTAAACCCTAAAAATAATTTTTAAATATTTATTTCGTTAATACATAGTACTATATACTCTAATACACATATCTATACTCACCGGCACAGAAAACGAGCAACCCTTTTTTAGATGTGAATATATTTTGAACCACACCAGCTGGAAACTAACACCAAAAATCAATCAAACCCCTTTTAGAAAATAATAGGCTTGTCCTACGGTCAGTAAAACAATTTAGTGGTACGATAAACCAGCTTTCCTTTAAACAGAAAACTATTGTTTGTTATCTTTTTGGAATCACAAAAACAGCAAATTCAAAATCGATTTAATTTATTGTATTTTTAAATTAATTTAATTATTTAGTTTTCATTTTAATAATAATGGATGGGGTGGAATGAATAAAAACAAGTAAATGCTTTTATTTAAATTTTTGCAAAATATTTCCTGTCAATAAGCAGACGAATTAAATCGATTTTTTTTTTTTGTGAAAAACAAATACTTCAATACTTCAAATACTTTCTTACTAAATAAGTAAATACTTGAAGAAAATGATGAAATAAAAATTTTGTAAAAATGTCTCGGGTTGGTATTTAGGTCAAATAACGGGTTTCCGGCAGAGTTAAACAACAATCTTAGGTTAGGTAAGTTCCCAACCGATTCGAACAATAAAATATTAAATTGCCCAATATCATCACCATCACATGATTTGTGAACTTTTTTTAGGTCTTCCACTATACTGTTTACATAACACGATTCATTTTCAATTCCACCAGAGAGAGAGAGCGTTGTGCCCTATTCGTACTATGTATCGTAAACAATAGCAGTTGAAAGAATGGTTTGTCGATTAAAATATACTTTGTCGGATAACAATCACACCAACAATACAAGTATAAATAGCTCAACGATTAATCATTTTGTTGGAACAAAAAAGAAAGGATAAAATAAATCAAATGAGAACGATATACAAGCAGTGGTGGCGGTTATAGAGCGGAATCAATTTTCTTGCAAATATTTGAAATGTGTTTAAAACTTCTGAAACTATTGAGCCAATGTGTACATCCTCGCAGATTTGGATTTCGGCTGAGTTTAAATTGACGACAAACCATTGGGTTACCATACAACACTCTATTTCTTCAATAGTTCATCGCTAAACATGCGTTTAAGGAGCTTATCTATTTTTATTTCCTGCTTAATAAAATTGGATGTTGCGTATTGTAGGCTAAGCTTGAGTTTTCCAGTCGACCGCCTACTCGCAATAACCCAACACTGTCTATGAACGGATGGAAGTGTTTAATTGAGTTCCTTTTTCCAGTAATAACTCCACCTTTTTTGATGGAAATGTTTCTTCTTGAGTCCACCGAAATACAAAAAATTCAGCAGCAGTAATGTCGTCTCTTGTAAATATTATATTATCCAAAATTGGTTTGGCCGTTTCTATGTTTATGACCTGTCTCTTTACTCCACTCTTAGATTTCAGCCGTTCTATGTAATGTCTCATCCAACATACGACTCGTAATATCTTCGCATAGCTTGATATTCTTGTAGCTAGTAATGAAGCCAAATTGAAGATTCGTTATTTTGAATTTTCTGCACCGGCCACAAGTCATGATGTTTGACAAGCCACTCAGGTACATGTCACCACATCGAATTTTCAATCCACTCAGTTGCCAGAACAAAACGCGATGCTAGATCAGGCGGATTATCCTTTGACCGTACATGACGCCATTGGTTTCGTGGCGTGATTTCCAATATCTCCGATACTCTGTTCGCAACGTATGTGTTCCACCTGCGAGGATGTGACGATAACCACGCAAGCACAATGGTCGAATCGCACCATGCTGTAAATTTGATGATGTATTCGCAAAACGACTTTTTGACCATGCTGTATAATTTAACTAAAAGTTGCGCAGCAGACAATTCCAATCGTGGTAAACAAACTTGTTTGATTGGTGGAACCTTTGTTTTTGCTGCAATAATATTGCATGATCCACAACATTCGCTTGTTGTTCTGCAATATATAACCGCACCATAAGCTAATTCCGAAGCGTCGGTAAATCCATGTAGTTCGATGGTTTCGGGTTTATTTGTCATCAACCATCTTGAAATTTTGATTTCTTAATGATCCATTTTGATATTTTTTCTGGTGGCAGATGATCATCCCATCCGAGAGTCACTATCTAGATTAAGGCTTTTAAGTTCTCGGTCTTCTAATGGTACAGAGTTTAGAATTGCTTCACAATTGGACGACCACTTTCTCAATTTGAACCCCACTGCACTAAAACGTTTTATGAGCCCCTTCTGAATTCTAACAGCTTCTTCAACTTCGCTCGCTCCGGTCAAAACATCATCAACATAAAGATCCCTTAAAATGGTTCGTGCAGTCGCATCTTGTTCTCCTGCTGCCTCTTCTCCGATTTGTCTTACGACACGCGTTGCGAGGAAAGGTGCGCTGGTAGTTCCATAAGTTACGGTTAATAATCTATAGTATTGGATCTCGTGTTCAGGCGACTCCCTCCATACTATTCTCTGGTAGTCGGCATCTTCCTCTTCTACTAAAACTTGTCTATACATTTTCGCTATGTCTGCCGTAAAGGCAAATTTGTATAGACGGAACCTTACAATTATAGAAACCAAACTATCCTGAATGGTGGGGCCTACCATCAGACAATCATTTAAGCACTTTCCGGAACTCGACTTGGCTGAGGCTTCAAATAACACTCTCAATTTTGATGTGGTACTGGTTTGTTTTAGCACTCCATGGTGTGGTAGATAAAAATGACGCTGTTTCTCTAGATCTCTGTTGAAGGCTTTCATATTCCTTCATAAAGGAGACATACATTTCCTTGAACTGCTGGTCTCTTTTGAATCGACGTTCCATTGCTAATAGTCGTTGAACTGCTACTTTCCGAGAGGAACCAATTGTGACATCTGTGTTTTTGAATGGCAGCTTCACTTGGAATCGTCCACTACTGGTCTTGCTCACATTGGAACTAAAATGTTTCTCGCACGCTAATTCTTCCTCCGTATATTTTGGCTTGAATGGTGCTTCTTCGATTTCCCAAAATCTTCGTAGTAAGAAGTGTTAATCTAACTGCGCATGAAGATTCGTACCAGACTCATTGAAGTTTAATATGGCGTCTGCAGTTTGATTAAACTGTCCGGCTGTAACCCAACCAAATATTGTGTCTTGGGCCTGTACGACTCCTTGGCTGTTTATAATATGTCGATCTTTCCTGGTACATGAAAGTTTGGATCGGCTAGTTCTTATTTATTCAGAAGGTCTAATTCAGAAATATCAATTGCGACCATCGGAAGGTGTAATGTCACCTTTTGAAGAACAACAGCCTGTAAATTTAGTTGAACCCTTAATTCCTTAATGGCATGCTACGCCAACACTTGATGAGCCTAAGCCAGTTAATGGCAATCTCGTTTTTTCCTTTGGTAATCGTAGTCGTCTTAAGCATGATTCAGTGATAATGGATATTTGCGATCCTAAATCCAAAAGACATCTGCAAACTTCTTGATCGCCTAATCCATTAGTGACATTAACCAACACTGTTGGTAGTAAAGCGATTTTAATCCTTTTCGAATGTTGAGAAATTTGAAAATTATCTACTTTTGTCTCGGGTGTTGATTTCCTCAGCTTGGTGTGGTGATACAGCAATACACATGTTATGTCCAGTTGTTTAAGTGTAAGAGCTCATGATGTCGTGCCCGACACTTAGAACATTTTCGTTGAGCCTTGCATTTAAAGAGGGGATGGTTTGGACTCATGCAATTGAAGCAACGATATTGGGTTTTCACTAATTTCCTACGCTCATGAATGTTCATTTTTTTGAATGCTGTGCAATCAGCTAGCGAATGGGTTTGACCTTGACACAACGGGCAACTTTCGTCCTCGAAGGGTATGTTCTGGAAACTGATGGTCGAATATTAGATTCGAAAGCCTCCAAAGCGTCGCATCTACTCGTCATAAATTTTATGAAATCTCCAATTTTTGGATGTTCATCATTGACAGAGTGCAATGCCCACAAACCTTTGCTTTCATCGCCCAACTTCGAAACAATCAATAAGATAATCCAAGGATCACGTGATTCGGCTTCTGGCCCCATAGCTTTCAATGCTCTTATGACTTCATCGCATTGATCAGTTAGTTTTCGCAATGAAGATGCTGTAACAGATTTTACAGTAGGGATGTCCAAATACGACTGAATATATGTATTGATTATGTGTTTCTTCTTGTCGTATCGATCCTTGAGCTTTTCAAAAGCCTCCATATAATTAGCTTCGGTTATAGTAAAATGCTTAAGCAGATTAAAGACTTCACCTTTCAGACAACCTTTCAAAAGCTGGAATTTGCTAATTTCCGACACTAATACGAGCATACAGTTTTGAAAGTACTTCGTAGTACATTTCCTCAAATTTGATTAAAATACTTTCTTCGTGTGGGTCCTTTGTTATAATCTTGTCTTCAGCTTCAATGAACTTATTATAGAGAGATTGTGCATGGGTAACACGCGTTTTCATATCTTCAACATGAGGTGCTTCTCTAAACTCTCACAAAGGACCTACTTCTGAGAATTTTAATATGGAAACCACACTATCTGATGATATCAGTGAACACTAAAGCGCGGATACCATTGTCGGCGACCGAGTACATGGCGCACAAGTGCCATCATTCTCGAACACCGCATCAGTGTCTACAACCGCCGAAATTAAAAGCAGCCTCGAGGACTTGGAACTCGAGGATAGCAAGAAAAAGAGAAAGAGACTCACCTTTGAGAAACCTTTGCCAACCGAAGGAAAGGGTAGCTCACAAGATATGACAGGTCCGATGGTAGGAGATGGTGGCAGCTCGGACGAGGTGAAGCTAACCTACAAGGACGCAGTGAAGGCCATCAGGTTGGAAATAATCGACCAAGGCTTCCCAGAAGTCAAACTAGGTATCAGCCAGATCCTGGCTGTACAAGATAGCATCATGGATGCAGTGGCGGAACTACCAATGGACGGCATTAGCCCGACATTTTTAGGATGCCGCACGAGGAATGGATGGTTGACCGTCAACTGTGCTGACAAGGACACGGCGGAGTGGCTTACTGCCACTGTGCCGACCCTAAAGCCATGGGAAAACGCCAACTTGAGAGCAATCGGGGAGGACGAATTCCTCGTTGCAAAAACGAGACACACGAGAAGATACTTCGCCGCTTTGGAGTCCAGAATAAGGATCTCAGGAACGCGGAGTGGAAAATTCTTGCAAGGAAAGACAGAAAGAATGATCTCCTCCAACTAACCTTGTCGGTGTCGCATAAGACGGCGGAGATTTTAAAGGCCTCCAACTATAAAGTTAACCGGCTGTTATGAGCCGTGTACTTTCGCCCCAAAAAGGATGGTGAGAGGAGTAAAAGGACTGAGAGGATACAGGCACCATCAGCAGGTAAAGTAGAGCTAAATCACTCCGTGGAAAGAGCGGCTGGTTACCCCAGCCAGAAAGATCCCGTGAGCAAAGATGACCGAAACAAGCCAGGAACCTGAGGCACTGCACGTGGAGGACGCAGACCTGGAAAAGGGAACAAGCCACAGAGTTCCACCAAACCACGTGCTAGTAGTAGCAGCACACCGGGAGGCCCATTGGAGGGCCCGAAAACATAAAGATCTATGCACGCGTCTGTAAGGTGCATACAAATCAACCTACATAGCCTCTTCAACACAAACAACTGGGACATAGCGCTTATCCAAGAGCCGTGGACCAACAGTGGAAGAATTAAAGGTTTGCCAAATAAGACAGATAAGCTAATTTACAACACAGAAGTAGAAAGGACGAGGACAGCGATTCTCTGTCGTTCGTCGTACAATATCTTCTCAATTAACCAATTTATTTCCAGAGACATAACTGCAGTCTCATTAGAGATACCTCTATCCAGAGAGCCATGGTCACAATTAATATGGCATCCGCCTATTTTCCCGGGGACGGTAACAACCCACCTCCGGAAGAAGTACAGAGCTTTATCAATTACTGTACAGCTCATGGGCAGAAGAAGTTCGTCATTGGTTGTGATGCTAATTCACACCACACAGTCTGGGGTAGCACCAACACCAATACAAGAGGTGAGCAACATTTTGAATACTGTTCATCAAATAATATTGCTATAAATAATAAAGGGAACGAGCCGACCTTTGTGAATGCCATTAGAAGGGAGGCGCTAGACCTTACTATGTCTGACATGGGTACCTCCAGCACAGTCCAGAATTGGCATGTATCGGGGGAAGCATCTTTGTTGGAACATAGGTATATAAGATTTGATATTAGAACCCCCCCAAATAACAGAAGCTACGGTAAGAATACCTAAAGGTACGGACTGGGCTGTCTTTACCAATAAACTACAAGACAATGTAGGGGGTTTACAGAACTCTATCGGCTCTGTTGCAGAGCTTGATAGAGTTGCTGATAATCTCACTAGGGCAATAATTGATGCCTATCACTCAAGTTCTCTTGAGGTGCGTGTTAGAAGAACTAGGGATATTCCTTGGTTGACCTCCGCCCTGGAGACTAAAAGAAAAACAGTGCATAAGCTCTTTAATATAGCAAAAATAACAGATGACTGGGCAGCGTATCGAACTGCCCTCACCCAGTATAATGAAACTCTGAGGAAGAGCAAAAGAGAGAGCTGGAGAACTTTTTGCGGAAAGACCATAAAACCCTCTGGGCTCAGTAAGACAGGACCTTAACCTGGACAGGACCTTAACCACATCAAGGGAAGAAACTCTTGAATGTCTGGTGAAGGGACACTTTCCAGAGTGCACAATCATTGCGGGTCGGGAGGACCCTGATATGAGCGTGGTGCATCCATACCTAGTCCAAAGGGGGCCTACAAGCGAGCGAAATCTTCACCCCTGGAGAGTTGCGCTGGGCTATCAATTCATTTGGTCCCTTTAAGTCTCCAGGAGAGGATGGAATCTATCCTATTTTTCTTCAACGAGGCTTGGATGTACTGGAGCCATTAGGTCCTACAGACCTATTACCCTTACATCATTTATGGTATACATACTTAAAACCATGGAAAAAATATTGGGCCTGTATATCAGAATCAATACAATCCAAAGATGTCCTCTAAATCCTAGCCAACATGCTTATCAGGTGGGCAAATCTACGGAGACAGCCCTGCATGAATTAACATCGGAAATCGAGAATACACTTCGCAATAAGGGGGCACTATTATGCTCCTTCATTGACATCCAGGGTGCCTTCGATATTACTAATTTCGAGGTGATTCGGGAACAAGCTGTAGCGGGGGTATCGACTCCTCAACCGTCGGGTGGATAATAAACATGCTCAGAAGCAGGACCTACCAAGGGCTGCCCTCACGGCGGAGTACTGTCGCCGTTACTGTGGCTCTTGGTAATGTGCCACTTGCTCGCTATTTTGAGGAACTCTCGAATATCAATCATTGCCTATCCTGATGATCTGGTGCTGATGGTCACGGGCAAATTTGAAAGCACAATAGCTGAGCGTATGCAATATGCTCTAAGATTGGTAAACGAATGGTGTGTTGAAGTGGGCCGTCAATACCCCAAAAATAACGTACTCTCTTTACAAGCGGAGGAGAATTTCCTTTCCTCGAATAACTATGAACGGGGAAATACTCAAGATGACGTCTGAAGTTAAATATCTAGGGATCATTTTTGACCAAAAATTAACCTGGAACCCCCACTTGAAATACATCGCAAATAAGGCAAACAAAGCATATTTTTGGTGCCAACGTATGTTTGGTATAACATGGGGACTAAACCCACAAATGATAATCTGGCTTTACCAAACCATCATAAGACCAATGATATCTTATGCGGCGTTTATATGGTGGCCAAAGACAGAGCAAATAAATACTCGTTCAGCTTTTGACAAAATTCAAAGATTAATATGTTTGGGCGCAACGGTGCAACTGCTGGGACTCTCACCACTCCACATACATGACGAAAGTGTGACAGGTTTGAGAGCCATAAAACTGAAGGTAACAAGTCAGGTTAGACTGACTAGTTCGGGACACAATAGCATCCTGGATAAACTAAACTTGGAAGACGATATTGCCTAGCTATCAGATATGATGGTAAAGACTACTGACTACCGGAGGAACTTCACGATCCGGATACCCGAAAGGGACATGGTGGGGAACATCATTTCCTCCTTACCACATCACGCATCGGTGTGGTACGCCGATTGGTCAAAAACAAACGAGGGCACGGGTGCGGGGGTTGTCGGCCCGGTTTCAGGCTCTGTATACCGTTGGGAAAGACCCCTACGGTTTACCACACAGAAACCGTGACCATCGAGACTATCGTGCTTCAGTGCCTCAAAAAGAAGTATATAAGAACGGAGATCTACATAATCTCGGATAGCCAGGCTGTTTTATTAGGCCTGGCAGCTCCGGTGTTCAGCTCTAAACTGACATGGAGCTGCTACAGCAACCTTAGAAGGCTGGATAGAGGCAACAAGGTTACCCTCTTGTGGTCCCCCGGCCACTCTAATATACCAGGGCGGCTCCGAGCCTAGCGTTGCCTATTCCAAAGGCCATCTAGCGAGGAGAGTCCTCTTCTGGGAGCAGAGATGTTCTGCTTCACTCTGGGAGTCATCTCGGGGAATGAGACAGACAAAGAAGCAATTACAAGATTACACACTTACAGGATATAATCAGAATGGATCGATCATCTCTGAAATCCCTCATATGGTACTTAACAGGACATGGTCCCTTTAACTACCATCTATTCAAAATGGGGACAACCCCATTAGAGAACTGCAGGTTCGGTAATCTGGGAAGAGAAACATCCGAACACTTGCTGTTCGAGTGCAGTGCGATCGCCCTAAGAAAAATTAAAACACTCAATGCTTACTCTGTTCAGTGGCCTCACGCCGACCCTGTGGATGTGCATGACCTTGTGGCGTTTATCAAGGACCTGGACCTACATTTCACATAGATTGATTTCTCTACTCTTACACGGGGATGCACAATAGATCTTGCTGGTCGAAGTGCACAGGGTTCCTCTTACCAACCCAACCTTTTTTTTAAAAAAAAAAAAAAAAAAAGTGTCAATGATAATAAACAAAGTAGGTAATAAATTTTTAAGAGATTCTAAGTAAATATCAGCTGCAAACAATGAGACCGATATTACTAGTAGTAGCTCTGGAATCCAAATGTGTACTAGGAAAGGTTTCGGTGGACTGCCAACCGAATGCTGGCAACCACTCGCGATATCTTTAATTTTGCCTACTTCGTCACAAAACCAAGCAAAAGAATTGTCCGTAATCTACAATATATTCAAGACCATAACCATATTGTTGTAAAATTAAAATCGAAAGAAACGTCACGACCGTGGCATTGTTAATTACATACCTTCCAATTTTAGCATGCATTTTTAAACAACAAAAATTTTCCCATTATTTGCATAACTAATAAATTTTGAAAATCACCACCTCTCGCACATTGTTTGCAATTTTGCGATTTTGTGCTTTATGCATTTTCAATACAATTTCGAATATAAAATAATTACAAAATTGTTTACATACACAAGATAAGAAATTATTCAATGCGAATGATAAGGTGTCAATCCAATCTATGTAAACAGATAAATTTTAAAAAAAAAATAATTCAACCTATTACCTTGTCATTGAATAAAGTCAACCTATTTACTAAACAACATTTTATATAAATTCTATTGATCCAAATTTTTATAAAATTTTAATTAACTATTTCTTAACTATGCGACGACAATGGTCGTAGTAATTTTGTACAAATCACACGACAGCTTAGCGGAAGAATTATTATTTGTATTTATTTACTCCACCTAATATACATATATAGTAAATTACTCGTACTTTCCCAACAACACCCACCGGCTATATATTTGTATCGACCTTGCCTTTAAAAATTACAAAAAAAAAAAAATGAAATTGATAAACGCGAATAGATAAAAGTAAACAAAACGAAGAAAAGTATTTAGATTTATGCTTAAGCCGGACAGCAACGTTGATAACGATCGCGCATACCTTATCACACCGAGCGCATACATACTCGTATATCTAAAATTTATGGTTACTCGTGTATATTGTTTGCTTCAATAAGGTGCCACCCTCTCACATATTAAGCCAAACATTATCTTATATGTATTAAGAAACAACCAAAAAATGTATACCAACCCATTATTCTAAATTCTAATTTAATTATTAAATTTAAATACAAAAAAGGAAAAAATTATAAATAAAAATTAAATATGATTATTGTCGTTTTATCAATAAATATTTCAGTTAAATTCAAACAATCGATTGTTATAGACGCGGTATAAAAGAATGGATCGACCGGTCACCAAGAAAAAATAAACAAATCACCTGGGAAAACTTGGTGTTTGTTGTTTGATTTTTATAACAAAAAAAATTTTTACTTTTAATTTTTTATTTAATTATTGTTGCTGCAAATTTAATTTTAATTTAATTAAACGTATAAATAATATTGTGCGCGACCAGTGGAATATAGTGCGTGTGTGTAACAGTGTGTAAAGTTTTTTTTTTTTTTTTTTACAATGTTGTTCTATAAAATTATTGGGTGTTTTGTGATTATATTGAACTTTTATAGACATTCAGTGCTATGTGACCATGTTGAAGGTAATAATCACAGTGAAACTTGTAAGTGCGAATTTAATTACTTTTACATCGAGGAACAACCCCTCGTAAATTGGATAAAAAGTGTGATTTAAGATTTTGTTAAGATGGGCGCTGTATCATTTCAACAAGATTACGCACTTGGTGGTAGTGTGTCGCAGGATTCATGTTAAACACATGATAAATTATCTAACGAAAATCCAATCTCGAACAAGAGTTAAAATATAAATTGAAATTTTAAGGATGTCCATTGCCGGTCTATTATTTTATGATGGAAGCCCTCACAATAAAAATTTTGAGTGATATAGGCACCGTGTGCAGATCTTTATCTAAATAGGTTTGCAAAATTAGTCATTCGATATGAATTTCATAGAATTTAAACATTTTTAATGATTTGATGATCCTCGGCGATTATGTCGTCCCGAAATCATGATCTTTTAAGGTTCGGTGGTATAAAAACAATCCACTTAGAAAGTCTATCCAAATACCCAGATACTGTATAGTCAAACAGATCCAATTGTGATTAACCATCGACATGGTCGATTCCACAGACTCGACTAGCCGGAGGTCTGAAAAGATTCAAAATTATACAAATATCAAGATTTTTACTCAATCTAAATTCCAATTACAAAAAATAACAAATTTTTCGTAATTTATTGTTATTTATTACCTTCACATCAAAAATCAGTCACACAAAACATTTAAAATTTAATTTTTAAACCACTCGATCAAGTTGAAGCCATTTACAAAATATTGAATTTTATATTCGGAAAATTTTGATAGAGCCACAAACCTATAAAATTAATGTCTTTGGTGCTTTACCCTTTTTTGTTAGCTCTGACCCGTGTGAATGCAGCATTTTGTTTAAATATTAAATCAGCAATCATTAAGGAGTTTCTGCAATCTGCATATTACAAACATTTTCAAACTATAGTATTAGCTTTAGACTATTAGAAGTAAGCAAGCAATTTTTCAAAATTTTACAGAGGCCTGAACCTCACGACCCGATCAGTTTGAATTAATAGGTTAAAGAAACTATTATAGGCAGCGCTCTACAACTCTATCTTTAAAATTTGTTATTTGCTCTTTACTGATCGAATTATAATTTGTGCAACTGATCGATCTGAATAGTGAGTGGAAAAGAAAACATATTGCCATGATTATTCATTTGGCATCGAACAAAGAAGAATAAAAAGTAATTTCTCTACAAAGTTAATTCAACACTGTTTTACTCTATTCGTTATTCAAACAAAGAGGCGAGTGAAACAAAAGAACAAAAGAGCAATTTTCCAGCGTTTAAAATTACTCTTCAGTTTGTTTTTATTCCCATTCTTTTCGTTTTAAATGAATTTCCCAATTCTCGTTTCTCTTCTTCGATCAGAATAGTAAACCAAAAATGCATGAATACTATTCAGTAACAAAGGAATAATGAGCGAAGAATAGGAAAAAAAATTAGAGAATCGATCTATTGAATAGAGTTGTTCACTGCTGAATGAATAATTACTGAATAATTGTTGAATAGGACTTTAATGTACAAGGAGTGATCGAGTGATCGAGTGATAATTTTGGCCAAAAATTCGAATATTTTATGATAATTTGGTGTAAAATGACAATTTTTATTTTCCTTATGCGCAGCAATCTAAACAAAATTACTATTCCATTCTTTAGTTTTACTCTTCCCTTTGTTTGAATAACGAATCGAATATTTCGTATCATTGAATTGACTGAGTAGAGAGTACCTTTCTTTTCTTCTTTATTCAATGAAAAATGAATAATCATCACAATATGTTGTGTTTTCTACTCACTATTCAAATCGATTAGTTGTAAAAATTATTATTCGATCAGTAAAGAGCGATTAAAAAATTTTACAGAGCGAGTTTTAAAACGTTGATTTTGTGAAAAATGTATCATCCTCTAATTTACATAAAATAACGCGCAAAATGTGTTGGTTTGTTTTAGGAGTACTTCCCCATCAACTCGTTGAGCGAAATATAACCCATTGTCGTGCCAAAACTTAAATTCGCTGTTTAAATGGATGAAAAAAACGACTTGAGTTGTGCATGCAAGCGAGAATATGAACAGAAAATGAATTTGTTTGTACCACTTCAGTCAAACCCTAATATAAGCCCCCTATTGTTATAAGATTGTGACTTTTAAAATAAGTTTTAAATTTTTGTTTCAACAACAACTTTACTTTCTTGATTTACTTAGTTTTTTTTTGTGAAATCTAGGGTCGATCATGTTGATACTTTATGAACAAACCAGAACTTGTCAATACATAAAAATGGTTGAGCAAACAATATTGAGTAAAAGCCTCCTACAATAATCTTGAAAAATCACGAAATCAAGATTCATAAACTTTCCTAAAATTTCTTAAAATTTTTCTAGTTTCTTCTCAAAATTCTCAAAATTTCGAATTTCGATAATCTCATCTTTGTAAGATTGAATAATTTTGTACTTTGCTTAATTCGCAATTATGTAAGACATATCGTAACACTTGTGACTTCCCAAAACGCTTAACTCAAAATATGAGTGATACATAACCGACCACCAGAGGTAACTTTAGCAGGTGAAATTGAATAAATGCATACTCCGAAGGAGGAAAGGGTTATGGAACTTAGTTTTTGGACAGGCCCGGCACGGCACAACTTCATAAAAGCCGAAAAATAGTTTTCTTCAAATACTTTACTTCTTGCTCTACCTCTAATACGCTCCCAAAACACGGGATTTGAAATTAATTACGATTCACCAAGTACCTGTCATATTTTGAGTTTTAGTTTTGCATCAATTGTGAGGAAACGATTTGACCGGGTTTGAGTGGTTTTAAATTTTTTATAAAATAGCCTGTCTTAATTTGGACTATTCAAGTTTCTCGAGTTTCAACGCAATATGCCGTATTCCCGACTTACTTGTTCAACGGAATTTTCAAGTATTTGATTTTTCGAGGTTCTCAAGCATACTTGAGGTTTGAGATGATTTTCGATATTATTCGAGTTAGTTTGGAGTTGAATTACGCATAAGCACTCAATTAAATTATCTTACAGAGAAGAGATTCAAGAAATTCAAGATTTTTGGATTTATGTAGGTTTCCAGATATAAGTAGCATTGGATAGCTCTAGTTTAACACCGAAGTTATTCGAACCTATTGTTGATGTCTTAACTTTGCGATTATTTAAGGTTTTGCGAAGACTGCATGATATTTTTCAGATGATTCGAGATTAGTGATTTCTGGATTTTTCAAGATTAGTCAAGATAATTTTATGTTTATCCGAGTTTTTTCTGGAATATTCGACATTTTTTGTGAATATATCGAGATTATTCTAGAATTCTAAGTCCACCGCAAAGTTCGTTGCTATTTTAGCTAAGGGAAATTTATTTATTTTTACGGTTGTGTCGGTATTTCGTTTGTAAATGTAGTTGTAATACAATTATAATTGTAATTTTATTAAACCTCAAAACTTACAAATACATATACAAACGAAATACTGACACAACCGTAAAAATAAATAAACTTCCCTTTGCTAAAATAGCAACGAACTTTGCGGTGGAAACCAATACTTAAACACTTAAAAAATAAAAATTTCCCTTATTTTGTTTAGGAAAATTTTCAATCTCGCGATAAACAAAGCAAGCTGAAATATTTTTCCTATTGGAATACTTCATTGCTTTTATTATGATTTTTTGTTGACGTCTAGAAACGTCTAAATTGACAAAATTATTTGGTAATACAAATACAAAATGTCTCTAACACAGTGACATGAAACAAAAATTTCCCTTTGCGAATATTCGCAAAGCATCCAAGTGGAAACCATAGGTACTTAGATGATAGTTTTGAGGAAATTAATTCGTACTAGCTGCTTATTTAAAACGGTTGAAGATATTCGTGGATTCTTCGATATTATTTCAAATTTTCTAGATTTATAATAAGTGTATTGCTTCCAAAATGAGTTAGGTATTTTATTTGGTTAATGGCTGATCAAAGCAACAGCAAAAATTAACCAAATTTTGGTCTAATTTTTTTTCGTGTATTTTCTTGTCAATTCGACTCTTGTGGCAGGTATTGAAACTACAAATTTGGTTAAGATTTGTTTCACCACTAATTTTTTTTGGGTTAGCTAAACTATTTTTTGGTCTATCTAGTACGATTGTTGTTGTAATGTTTGTATTTTTGGTGAAAGCAATACAACTAATATTGAAAATTGTTTGAGTCATGTCTACACATTTTCCCAAGCGCGAATTTTTTTCCCCTTATTTTGTTTAGGAAAATTTTCAAACCTGCGAGAGTAAACAAAGCAAGCTGATATATTTTTCCTGTTTGAATATTTTATTGTTTTTGACGTTTATAAATGTCTAAAAAGACAAAATTATTTGGTAATACCAAATAAAAAATGTCACAAACACAGTGAGATGAAATAAAAATTTGCTTTTTGGGTTTATTCGCAATCTACTTTATGTGAGAACTAATAATAATAAAGAAGTTTTAATGAACAAGGGAAATTTTTTTTTTAAACGCAAAATAAATAAATAATCAGTAAGCCATTTTGGTGAGAATCCACAATTATTTGATTATCACCGGTAAAAAATGTAATATTAAGGCGGTAGTATGAAATTTGTTAACGAGCTCAATTTTGAATCTGACGAAGTTGAATGTGTAATCTTTTACAACCAAACTGAAGTAATATTTTCAATTTTTGCCTATTGTCAAATCGTTTGGATAATTAAAAGCACTTTGATAAATTCAACCAATTTTGAATTCTGATCCTTTGCTTGGATTTTTAGGATAAAAAGGAGTACCGAGAAGATTTTTTTTTTTTTAACCAATATTATTTTATTAACAAAGATTTTAATATATACATGGATTTAACATTGAAAAAAATAAAAATAAAATAAATTGTAATAGTGGTCTCTTTATTTAAAAATTGAGGTGTGGCCAACACACGACTTTCTTTTACGAACAGAGAATTTTGAGAAATTTTAATTTTTTTTTATAATTTTTAAAATTTTTTTTTTTTTTAATTTTTAAATTTTAAAATTTTTTTTTTTAATTTTTTTTTTTTTAATTTTATTTGTTTTTAATTTTTGGAAACATTTTGTTTTTATTATCTTTTTGTAAACCTTATACTTTTTAAGATATTTGTAAAATAAATTTTCTGGACCAAGGGAGTGGCCACTTCCGGTTAGCCGATTTGGAGTAAAATTCACTGGGACCTCCCAATTTATCAAAAAAGCTTAAATCTGAAGTTTCAGTTCGATTGGTTAAACCATCTGGGCTGTAGAGAGGACACAGACAGACTGACAGACTGACAGACTGACAGACTGACAGACTGACAGACTGACAGACAGACACCATTTCGAAACCCACTTTTTCGGACTCAGGGAACCTCAAAACAGATAAATCACTAAAAATATCAAGGTCCAAAATTTTCATGATTACTATACTTTATTTTACTAGAGTAAAAGAAAGTAAAAATGTGTCGGAGCCACGAAATCTCTTATTTTCTAGAATTACGTACTAAATGTTGTTAGGGTGCAAATTATTATTATTATTTTTTTGTATTCATATTGGAAACATTTACATTACATAAACCAAAATATAATAAGTTTAAAAAAAGGAATCAATATATGTATGTATGTACACATTTTTTTCCTAAAATATCAACCTTATACTAAATAGATTAATACTAATCGCTACAAATATTTATTAACGAGAAGCATTGAAAAAACATTGGAGTATCAAAACAAGCATATGTATGCTCGTACTCGTCATTTAAGAACACTGAAAAAAATTTTAACATTATCAACAGAGAGCAGCCACAATTTTAGGGTTTTCAAAAATAATTTTTTAGTACTGATCAGTTTTATATTTTCTGGTAACTGGTTAAAAAGCTTGGGTGCTATATACGAGAAAAACTTTCTGAAGTATTCCTTAGTGGCGAAGGGGACATGATATTTGTTTCGTTTGCGCAATTTATAATTTGGTTCAGAATTTAGAATTCTGTCGCCACTTCTGATGAAATATAAACGCAATACTTTATAAATATACAAATGTCTTAAAGGAAGCATCTTATTTTCCAAGAATAAAGGAAAAGCGAAGCAGTTCTTATATTTTTAAAATTGATAATACGAACAAAATGCTTCTGCATTTTAATCAGCTTTTTAAGTCTTTCTAAATATATACCTCCCCAGCAAGAAAATCCGTACTGTAAATGGGAATCAACTAATGCATAATATAGGGTTTTTAGAAATATTTGATCACAAATTGTGCGAACAAAATAAAAACTTCGTAAAGCTGGTAGTAACTTAACAGTTAGACTATCAACATGAGCTTTAAAATTTAATTTTGAATCTACAATGACACCTATAGATACTTAAATTCATTTACTTGCTCGATCGACACGCAATTCATATCACAGAAATTTCCATTGCATTTGAAAGAATGCTATTTGAGATCTTTTTTAACTAGCTACTTATGTCCTATGTTAAATACAATGAACTTACTTTTAGGACTCAAAACCATTTGGTGAATATGAAACCATTTTTTTATTAGTCCAAGGTCATGGTTCATTGCATCTTCTAAATCTTCGACACAGTTTGATGGATAGGTTAAAGCTATATCATCAGCAAAAGCTGTTATATTTCCTATTAGTTTCAATTTGAAAATTGACATTAAATAAATTAAAAACAAGACGGGTCCTAAGACCGAACCTTGAGGGACACCTATATTCATTGATGTTTCATTACTAAGGACATCATTGATTATTACAATTTGCTTTCTGTTCGTAAGATATGATTTTAGCAGATCAAATGTCACACCTCCTAATTTTAATCGATAATTTTTTTCTGAAACCAAACTGTCTTTTATCTATAAAATTAATTTTTTCTAGAAAAGCTAGAAGCCGACTTTTTATAACTTTCTCAAAAATTTTAGAAAACGTATTGAGAAGGGTTATTGGACGATAATTATTGAGATGTTTACGTGATTGTTTCTCATGTAACGGAATGACTATACCATTCTTTAATCTACTTGGAAAAACACCATTCAGTAAACAAATGTTACAAATGTATAGTATGTCAGAACATTAGTAATATAAGGACAAATTTTTTTCGTCAATATTGCTGATAATCCATCAATACCACACGATTGAGTATTTTTTAAATTTTTTATTATAGATGAAATTTCAGTTTCTGACGTAGGATTTAAAAACATACTCTGTGTTATATACGTAAATGAAAATAAATTTGTTTCTTCCACTGAGATAGAACAATTTTCATACTTGGCATTTAACTCTTCATATGGTATTCTAGTGAAAAATTCATTAAAAACATTTGGAATTTCAGAAATGTCATTAACTAGCGAATCATTTGTTTCCTCAATTTCATGAATAATGTTATTCGATGTAGTTTTATTCATCATTCCATTTACGACTTTCCATTTAGTTCTAATATCCATTACATTAAGGAATTTATTCCTATAGTAATTTGACTTGATTGCAGGAACCATTTGTTTAATTCTAAAGTTTAGTAACTTAACAGTTCGAAAGAGCTTATAATTTTCTGGATACTTATTCAGTAATCTAAGTTTTCGGTTCCTAATCCTTATTTTTAATAACAAACCATTTGTCATCCATGGTTTTAACTTCAAACTTTTGCTGTTCATTTTTTTTATTTTGGAGCACTGTTCGATGTAGAAGTTTAAGTTTTCAATGAACGAATTATAGGCAATATTAGGATCAAAGATGGAGTAAATTTCACTCCAACTAACAATTTTCAAGTACCTGTCTAATTCAGAGAACATTATTTCTTTTGAAACACTTGATTTTAGCGATTTAGTAGGATTTTTTACGTTAAATTCACAGAACAATTTAATTATTATTGTATTGTGATCAGTGATTTCCAGATTTAGGTTATGTTTAATTACCGAAAATGTATTATTTAAGTCAAATCTAGTCAACACATGATTTATACAAGTTGATGAAATTAGACGCGTAGCGAAATTAACAACCGACTCAAGACCGAAAGAAGAACAAAGCATCAAATATTCATCTCTAACATTACAACTTTTGAGTATATTAATGTTTATGTCCCCCAAGCACTATAAGGTTTTTTAATTTTTCTGATTCGAGAAAATCGGATAATTCCAGCATAAAATTATCAAGAGAAATGAAATGGAAGCGATAAATTAATATGAAGCTAATTTGAATAGAATTTAAGCTAACTGTTAATTTCAAAGCATCAGCTGATGTAAAGCTTAAATAACTTACTATATGGGACATATCTCCACTTACATATACAGCAACACCACCAGATTCATATGCATCATTACACTTTGCATAAAAAAAATAATCATTCAAAGAATAGCTCTCAATTTCATTACTCGAAATCCAAATTTCACTCAAAAAAATTATATCAAGTTTCTGATCCAGTTCATTAATATTTGCTAAGAACAAATCCATGTTTTTCCTCATGCTTCTTATATTTTGTAAAACAAAGCTAAAATTAAAAAAATTTGAAATATTGTTAAGGATATCACTATAATAGTTATTAGTTTTATTTGTTTTATTCATATCATAAATTAACAACGAAGATATTATGTCTGTACTATTCAAATCAGACATCACCTAATGTTATTTATTACTATTAATTTTTAAAAGATCCTCTTCGCAATTTATGATATGAATTGGTGACATTATTGCCTTTCCTTAATTTAATTACACCATTTTGGGTCCAAGTATAGTTGTAGTTGTTTGCCTTTTTCCACTGCTTACCCATATATAACAAGTGACGCTTTTGATATGTCAAGCTTTCATTAATAAATATATGCGAAAATTTTGTAGGCCTAGTTCGATTTAAGCGTGGAAATTAAGCAATTATGGTTTCCAAATTTTATAAATTTTTTAAAATTTCGGCGTTAGTTGCCCGGTTTCGTTTCTTTTATTTCCTTTAAATTTTCTACAATTTGCAAAGCTGACGAATTTAATATTATTTTGTACAGTTTAGTCGTTGGAAAGGATAAACACCTAAATTAGATTTTAACGGTTCTATTTACACGATTCTTTTTAATGATTACAGTTGCAAAGTAAATAAAAAAACGATAAAAATAATTTCTTGATTTTTCATTGTTAAGTAACCCGTCTAAACCCGTTTTACATGGTTCTTGTTTCATGATTTATCATCACGGTGGGAACGTGTCTACCGTGTAAGAACAAGTTTAGGTGTATAGATAAATTTTAAGACTTTTATATTCATTTGCAGTGGCCTACCAGTCTCTTGACCAAATTTCGAATACTAGTTAATTCGGTTCAAATGCACCTGTAGCGTGCGTTGTTTTGGATTTTGTTTTTCTGCGTGTTGGCAGCATAATATTTTTTAACAAGACTTAAAAGGTTAACAAAAATTGTAAGCACACTAAAACTGTAGATACATTTTAAAATTTTGGTCTCGTCACTGTTGCTTTGGAGTGAGCTTATTGTTGTAAGAAGACTATATCTCTATTCTTTCAGTAGATCGATTCATTAATTTTTTCTATTGTTCTCTCACTAGCTATTCGTTTTAATTTTTGGTTTACATTTATGATCCAAAAAGCGAAAAAACAATTCGAAAATTCATTTAAAACGAACAGAAAGTGAATAAAATGAAACTGAAGAGTTGTTTTAAACGTTGCTGTTAGGCTTACATAGCATCTAAATCCAAAATTTCTTAATTCTAAAGATTTCATAATTTCAATGGTTCAAATCTCTTGACTCCAGAGTTCGACCATGATTTCAACTTAATTTTCAAAAATGTTAACCCTACTCTTAGCCTTGCAACACCATACTTTGTAGTTTCAATAGAAAGTATGGCTGCTGGAGGAACATATATTTTTAGATTCCTACCTTTGGTATAAGGGCTATCATCTTTTCATGTCACATTTAATAAAAGCTTGTTTGGGCTCCCTATCCTCCTTTGTCCAACCTTAATCAAAAATAGGAGATGTACTTTCCATCTATAATGTAACACCTTAATCCAATATTTAATAATTCTAGAAGTGTTGGGTTTTGAGTTAGAGAACATATAAAGACGCAGCCACACGTGTCCGTTAAAATTTCGAAAAATGTTTGAGCCCTGTACTGATGGTAGGGCTAAAATTGATTTTTTTTATTAACTTAAAACAAAAACACTTCAACCGAGTGTCAAAAGTTAACTATCTAAAGTTTTAATTTAATTATCGACCTTATGGATGGACACTTTTTTTTCTTGCCGATATATAGAGTTATAGCCGTCGCAACACGCATTTCCTTTTTTTTATTTTCTTCATAATCGTATCGTAGCGTTTTATGATATTTAATCAGCCTGGTGCCATTTTCCATCTTCAACAATTTTTATTCGTTTATGACACGTAACAAAAATCAATGGCACGTGTACTTGCTTAAATGAATTGCTATAAAAAAATACAAAATTTTCGTAAATCAATTAAACAGTGTGCATATTTAGCCTTGTTAAAACCATTTCCGGCCAATTTAGAAATAAAATTTCCTGCCAAACTATCCGTCGAACACAAAATGTCATTGAATTTCGGGCAATACGTTTTTGGCCCGTACCAAAAATTATACGCATTACAATTTACATATGCAAGGAATTCAGTCTAAAATATGATCAAAATAATTGCATCACAGAATTGTCCTGTTAATATGAAATGACACAGCAAATTTTGAAAATAATGAGACTTCGAAACCTACTTTAAAATGTTAAAGGTTCTGCATATTGGTCGTTACGGCATATTTCATTACGGAATATGAAGCATAGCAAGTTTCAGTATGGCATATTTTAGTATGGCATATGGTTCACTAAGGCATGTTTCAGTACGGCATATAGTACAAAACAGTACAATTTAAGACTTAGCTATTTATGTATTAACCATGTGTGATTAAATTCGATTTATACAATGAAAATGTTAATGGGATTCTAAAATGATTTTTTTGATGCAGTTCTGGAGTATGGCCAAGGTTGGTTCCTTATCTAGAAAAAAAAGTCCAGAAAATTAAAAAAACAGAAACACAATTATCAAAGTTCGAGCGATAAAAGTCCTTTCATCTGTGTGTGAAAGGTTGATGAAGCAATTTCCATTATCATAAATATTAAGTGTTAACTTCTTCCTGGGTGGAATCCCTGCGGTTGATCGCTGCAAATTGTGTCTTGATAGATCAGCTTGTTGACAAACAACATTCTTCTTTGGCGTCTCTCTCTTGCTTTGTTGGCGAGAAAAATGAAGAACAGCTTCTTTACGCTCGTTGAAAAGTTCTTGAAGTTGTTCGACATTATTTAGATACAAGTTATGTATGTATCCTGGATCAATTTTGATGCTCTTAGTACCGCTGGCAATACCAGGGATGTCCTTACTTCTCTCTTCGTAAAAGTTGTCACCGATTTTTATTGTTTCGTTAAGATATTGAATTAAAAAATGTCCACCCAAATGTTTACATCTGTTGCTATAAACGATGTCTCCTTTAAAGTTGCTTACGAATATTAAATTATAGTTTAAGGGTTCGATAACTTGATTCTTGTTGAACTGGTAATCACATCTAGCATTTAACCTTTTATAATTTGGCTGATACAGTGGTCCTTACTTAGTTACTTCAGCGTACTCATTTCACATATGGTGATATCTCGGAAGAGGTTGCATCTATGATTGATTCCAAGGGTGTATTAAGGAATTTTTAGCGCATCGCATAAGTCATCGTGGAAAAAGATTTTCAGTACAAATACAATCTAATTTGGCAACATTACAAAGGGACAGCAATTAAATAAAACAAAAACTCGCTATTCAATAATAATACCCTTCCGATTATCGATGGGTCACCTATTGTGTAGTAGTTGTACTTCGTTCTAGTACCAACAAATAGAATCAGGTGATTTTATTTGCGTATTTAGAGAATCCCCTGAAATAGGTGAAAAAAATCAAATAAAAGTGAACAAATAATTAGGAAAGCTTCATTTATTCTTTAAATTGTTTTTGACTTTCTTTGATTAAAATGAACAATTAGTATTTATTGAAAAGGAAATATTGTAATTCATAGAAATTTGATAAAATAAATATAAATAAACATTTTTATAAATATTTTGTCATTATTTAGCAAAATGGAGTGATAGGTCGATCGTTAATCAAGGAAAAACACACCGTGAAATTGCTGCAGTTATGGGGCTTTCGAAGAATTTCGTCGCAAATGCTTTAAAGGCTCATATCAAAAATCGTCAAGATGCATCCTTTTAAAATATCTGTTGAGGTTAAGAAAGAGATCTTGAAATTCCTGATCTTCAAGAGTACATGTTGAAATTGGTATGCAGACATTTCGTAGCTGACTGGTAGAGAGCAAAATTCAACTATTGAGCAAAAACAATGTTAGAGAGAGAATTCGATTTGCAAAAAATCATACTAATTGGAAATGTGACAATGGCTAAAAAAATGGAGAAACATAATATAGTTCGGCGATGAAACAAATATTAACTAATTTGGTTCCGATGATAAATAGTATATGCGTAGCCCAAAAAACAAAGCATTTTGCCCATTGCTGTCGAGAGAAATAGTGAAATTTGGTGAAAGGAGTGGTGTTGGTCCTTTATATTGGATCTACGTAAATGTTATTCTCTCAAATGTGATGCACCCTTTTCAGAAGATCATGTGCCCCTGAGAAGGGTCTACATGCGTGAGCTTAAATAAACCTCTAGAAAGGCAAAACAGTTTTTCAGGGACAAAAGTATCCAACTTTTGACTTGGTCAGCCCAATCCTCCGACCTCAACCCAATTAAGCCTCTTTGGAAGATTTTTCGTTGTAGGCAAAAATAGGCAACAACTGTGATTGGCCCTTAAAGAAGTCTGGGAATCTAAAGTTAAATTTTGTTTTCCCCTATCCCTAATTTTCTGACAACGAATTTATGTAAGTCACCTAATACCAAATATATTAAACAATAATTATCTTTATAATTTGTTGATTGTCTTAAGCCTTTAAAGGCTTAGCAGTACACTAATAAGTTAAAGACTCTTCCTCTCAAAAAATCGGAAGTAGCACATAAATATTGCTAAAAAGAGTGGATTCACTCTTTTACAGCTATAATATTTGATATGTCTATTCCGAGGTACATAACAAATTAAAATTGAAGGGTCCAATATTAACCTCAAATATAATCGATTAATATAGTCGTTCGAAATCTGGTTTTGCCCATTGTGTCAATATTCATTGGCGTTGGTGGCTTAGGACTGTTTAGTCTTGTTTCAACCAAAACGTTGATTGTTTTAGCTGAATAGTTAGTCCGTTTTTGACTTTGTTGACTATTAACAACATTTGATGGTTTACAGTGGCATAGAATACATCCACTGTCATATTTTTTGTGTTATGTTGCTGAGTTGGTATTGTAGCGTACGGAGATCTTTTTTATCTGATTAGTGTAGGGACAGGTATTTTTTTATTGACGTCCATTCTTCATCAAAAAATATAAGATATTAAAGCGGAGTCGCTGTTGATTCGAATATGTAGTCTTATTTGTTGAAGTATTGCCCTATAAATCTCGCCGGATGTTGTAGAGGCGTAGTACAGTTTCTACATTATGTACCCATGAGATGTATTGCGTGGGATTCCCATTGAATAACTGCAGTTCTCTTAACAATCAGTAGCCTATTTATATCTTTCAGGTCTTGTTCATTTCTTGGTGTTACCAATGTTGTTGTTGTTATGAGAATCAAAGGGTTTTCAGAGTCCCAGTTAATTGCTGCAAAGCGGTCTGAATTTGGACTAGCCGTTCCGTCATTTTTCCTTTTTTTCTTTTTTTTTTATTAAATTGAGTTATTTAATATTCTGATTTTAGTTATTATAATTTTGTTGCTTTTTATTAAAGTATTATTAAAATTTTGTATAAAAACTTACATTAAAATGATTTGGATTGTCATCTCAAATATTATGTGGTTTAGCGTTTCCAACAGATTTTTTTCTGATTGAACTCCGGGTGATTGTACACTTGAGATCAGTTGTATGTGAGTCGCACAGTACGTAGTCTTCCCTTTTGGCTTTTAGTGTTAATATTTAATATCTGCTTACTGAGGTACGTTTTAGCTGTTTAGCACAACAATAACTTTCCGGCTGGTTCCTGTTTGGGTGCCAGTTAACGAGTTAAGTGCGAATTGACTTAAAAAAATAACTTTATTTCTCAAGATCAAACTTAAAACTAAAAACTTACAAAAATATTTTATCATTATATACAATTAAAATAGTTGAAGTTAAAATAAAGACGTTTTCCTGTCATCCTTGTGCAAAGGGTCCAATGCTAAACGGCTTTGGGGAGAAATTTTCAAAGTGTTCAAATTACTTTGAATGTAAGAATTTCTAAAGTCATAACGAGGATTTGGAAATGGCAACCCCCATCCTTTAAGGTATAAAACGAATTAAAATAATATTTCAAAAATTTGTTATATTTAAAAAACTTGATTTTTTTAAATTGTTTGTTTTTTGGGATTTTGGCATGTCACCCTTGCCAAACGAAAACGTGATAATTGTTTTAAAAATATCGACATTTATATTCCTAATTTCGTTTCCGCTTCACATACCATAGTAAAAAATTGCTCAAAGCCGCTTAGCATTAGCCCCTCTCTGCGCTAGGATGACAAGAAATTATGTAGCACCCTTTTGTTATCAAATTGTAGTTGGCCGTATTTAATAATAATGTAATGGGGTCTTCTGGCAATTAAATTTGTGCTCTTCGCGAATTTTTTTTTGGAATTCTGTTTGCTGAGAATTCGAGGGTATCCCCGGCCATTCAACCCCTAGATTCGGTCTTTCGACAGATTCGGCCTTTCGACCCATTCGGCCATTAGACATTCGGCCTTTCGACACATTCGGCCTTTTGACTTTCGGTCTTCCGGCCCATTCGGCCTTTCGGCGTTCAGCCTTTCGACATTCGACTTTTCGACATTCGACCTTTCAACATCAAACAGTTGTTTAAATGTCAAATTTTCTTAAACCGCAAGAGCTACCATCTTTCGGAAAACTACGAAAATATAAACAACTTTAACATAATGCCACTAGGTGTCACTAAATATTTGCTGTCAAAAATTCTATGACATTTTTACTTATTTTTATTTCTTCTTCATTTTATTATTATAAGCAAAAATATTTTTGTGTTATAAAAGTGATTATTATCAGCGTTTCGAATCGAACCCGAACCCGAACCTCGAACCAGCTCCGGTTCAAAGATTTTTAGTAATATTTTCGAGCCTAAACCTGAACCTGAACCCAACATTTCGCGGATTCGATTCAACCGGGTTCCGGGTTGACAAAAAAAAAATCGCATATTATATACAGTGGAGGTCGGATAACACAAAATCGAAGGGAACAACAAAATATTTCGTGTTTTCAGAATTTCGTGTTAAGCGAAAATAATATGAAGAAACAGTGGAACTGGGACCAAAAGAATGTTCTTGTTATCCGATATTTCGTGTTATCGTTTTCGTGTTGACTGAATTCCACTGTATAATATTTATCATAATCCAACAATTTAGACAGCTGGACTAACTTTGAACTAAACGTATAGCAGGAGTTTACTGTTTATGAATCATTTTCACGGGTCCACAAGGAGAAAAATATTATGGAATAGTGGGAAAACCATAAAATTGATATTTCACTTTTATACGAAGCTGAAAAAGTTTTGTTAGCGATTCCTGCAACGAAAGTCTGTGTGGAATGGGCATTTTCGGCTTTAAAGTGTATTTTAGCACCACAAAGGGTACACCTTCAAGAAGAATCATTAAGATATATCCTAATCGTCAAACTAAACGAAATGTTTTTAATGAAATAAATAAATATCGTCATTTCAGTATTTAAGTGATACAAACGCATTTTTGTAATTTTAGAGTGAGAACTGCCATTTTACGTAAAAATGTAGACTGTATCGTCAAATCAGTTTCCAACGTAGTTATTATACCACTTCGTCAGTCCAGTGTTTGAGTGACACAAATGAGTTTTAGTCAATTTGCAGTTAGGACCGTCACATTATATAATGGCAAACCTAACTTCAAAATGATCAAAATTCGTTTGTGGCGTTTGAATACTGAGGTGACGATATATAGATATTTTTAAATATCTGTAAAGTTTTATTTTTTTGTTAATCGGAACCCGAACCCGAACCTGAACCCGAACCCAATTATTTTCTTGCTTTGAACCTGAACCAGAACCAGAACCCAACATTTTGCTGGTTCGAAACCCTGATTATTATTAATACGTGATAATTAAATTAAACGTCCTTTTGAAAAACGTCAGTAATATTTTTTAATTGTGTAGTGACATCTAGTGACAAACACTCTGTACTTTTTCTTTTTTCGTGCTGCCTCTTTCGGAAAACATGATCTATTATTTTAAAGAAACGTAAATTGTGGTTTGGTGACAAAATTCCAAATTACAAAATCCTGAAAAAACAAAAAAAAAATCCCGAAAAATCAAGTTTTTTATATAATAACAAATGTTTGAAATATTATTTTAATTCGTTTTACACCTAAGAAGATAGGAACAGCCGCCCCCAAACCACCGCTTTGACGATTTTAAAAAAATCCTAACATTTATAGAAATTGGAGCATTTTTGAAAAATTCATGTTTTTTTAATAATTATTCCCATACTAATATAGAGAACTCACCAAAGCCACTTAGGCTTGAACCCTTTGCGCATGTATGGCAGGAAAACGTCAGAAAAATTTCAAAAATATTTACGTTTGTATTTCACATATGGATGTACTAAAATAAAAAAACTCCTCAAAGCTGCTGAGGTTAGGTTAGGTGTAGGTGGCAGTCCACTAGGACCAGGCATACACACAAAAATGGTCCGTAGCCATACCACGAATAATTGTTTCCACCTACTCATTGGAACCATTTTGAGCTGTTAACAAAGCGCTGGATACTCCTGACGTATATCCTAGAGAGGTCCGTCAGGTCTTTGAAGAGGGATGCCCCTAAAAACTTTAGTCTGTTTCGTGCCAGACGAGGGCAGTAGTCTTGTGAGAAGACACCAAGTCTACTCGCATGCCTCCCTATGAGACTGTGCCCCGTAATCACTCCAACGTGAGATCAGCTGTTTGGATCTCGCCAACTCCCACTTTGGCCAGACCTGCCGAGTTCCTGCCGAGTTTCCTGAAGCAGCAGTTTACATACCGCAAGAGGCATTTCAATATCCTTTCTGCTTTCTGAGAAGTGGTCCGTTGTACCACGTCGAGCCAGTTCATCGGCGTTTATATTCCCTGTACTTATGAAATGTCCTGGCACCCATAAAATGTGGATGTTGAACTGATATGCCATCTCGTTAAGAGGTGAGAGACAGTTCTGGACAACTTTCGACGTGAGGAGGTGTGATTGAAGCGCTTTAATGGCAGCCTGACTGTCCGTATATATGCGAATATCACAAACTTATATTACATTATACCTCAACCAGTCTACTACTTCCTTTATGGCAGTTACTTTGCCTGCCTTTGAAAATTACCTCTAACCAGGAAATTGTTAGATCCGTAGTTTGTTGAATATCTGCAGGGATAATACCATCGAGTCCAGTCGACTTTTATGGTTTAAAACTGTTTACCGCCCACAGCCCTTTTACCTACTGATGTGCTAGGTACAGATTCGAAACAACCTGGAAAATGAGTCTCCATCAGAAGTTCCAGCGATTCCGCACTATGACTGCAACCTTGCGCTTCTGAGCCTCCAAGGTTAGCTCACCTAGAATGATTGGTGGAGTATCCACTTCATCATAACCTAGGTAAGTTGATACTAGCCAGAGGTTTCGTTTATCGACCTCAATGCTGACCGCTGCTACATCTCCATTACTGAAATTTGATAGCAGAAAACCACTTATATTATTTTTAATGAGAATGCACTTACCTTATTTCTTCGGGTGCATTATTCTATAATAGGGAGTCTTGAGCCCAAGTACCCGGTCTTCAGTGACCCAAGGTTCTTGAATCAAGACGACATATGTCGCTTCTTTCCCAATTTTTAAAATTAGAGCAGCTGATGCTGCCTTACAGTGATGGACATTGACTTGCAGAAATGTCAGTGTCATCTCTGCAGCCTCTTCTCCACTTGTATGTTAGCAAATCTTGGTTGCCAACCTGCAACAACTGGAGTACACGCTAGCTCTTGATCTGCAGGGGATCTCCTCCCTATCAATCACAGCAAGGCTGGCTCCGGGCCATACCTCGCCAAGTCCCCCCACTACCTTCTTATAAAGCAGCACGGACCTCTGATCTGCATAGGCAGTCAGTTTCACCTGATTCCTGTGCCAGCCCGCATCCCGACAAGTCGGAGCAGGTCCTGGATTTTCCGATAGGACTTTCAGGTAGGTGGTGGCTAAGGCCCCTTTTACCTTCCTCCAATTGGCGGGCGTGATACTGCCATCCTCTTGGGATTTGTCAATAACTGATACAACCAGCTGATCCTTGAGGACCTCGTTAAAAGGCCTCATAGCGGTAGCCTGGAGTTTTGTTCGCTTTGCGATCTTAGGACTTTCCTCCTGAGATCAGTTTCTTTTAAGCTGTGAGCCAGCTGAAGGGCCTTCTGACTTTTTCTCGGTGACTTTTTTTGCCCACGCAAGCGTGGCTTTATCTTTATCCGTTGTCTTCTGGCGAGATGTTATTGATCTTAACCAGGGCCCTCCAGGCCTACCTCGTAGTATTATAGGTTGGTTTTGAGGAACCAGCTTCATTCGTGCTTTGGTTCCGTTTTGTATTCGTGCGAAAATGAGAAAGATATGTCCATCTGTGCAGAGATCCGCAGTACACAGATAATTCTACTTAAAGCGGAGGGCGCCAAGTATCCGGATCCACCGTTAGCGACTGACCTAGTTTTAAAGCTCGACCCCCAGTCTGATCGATTATCAGCACGGTACGATTAACATCTTAACCCAGTGCAGCGATTTGTTTAAGGTTGACTCCTTTAGCGCCGTGTTTTAGCCTAGAAGCCAAAGAATCAACAATCTAGTTACCAGCGATCACCACGTGGAGGTAACACGAGCACTTGTGGAAGTTGCAAGTTACGGAGCTGGCCGCAAGTGCCAACTTGAATCCCCCGAGCAACTTCACACCTGACCACCACCAAAGCTGCTTAGTATTGGTCCTTTCCGCACAAGGAAAAAGGGTTCCTTTCCGTGTGGGGGTGGGTGGGTAAAAGGGTGGTTTTCCTTTTCGATGGGGCAGTTTACTTTGTATTTTTCGGTATTTTTTCGGGATTTTTTTTCGTTCGGGAATGTGATGGTATCCCGTAAATTGGTTTGAGCTCTTTCGGAGGGACTTTTTAAAATTTTGAAACGGCGCATTGAACTTATAAATTTTGCAGTACATTACGCTTATTTCCCCACTTATTCGTAGTATTTCAAGAAACAGAAAACAAAAACCACTCACAAACAAAATGATAAGATGCTATTGAAAATCGTTTAATCCTTATTATTGTTATTGGGCAAATATCTTAAGCTCCTCTCACCATAAACCTACTTTTATTTAAATCATTTTTCAAATCTAACTTTGTTTTGGTTATATCGTAAAATATCTTAATTCTAATATTCTAAACCTCTAAAGCGCAAATAAACATTTTATTGTACTTTAAATCGCAAAAGTGTCATATCACACTCCGATGGTGATATTTGCACGATACGACGACGATATTGTAAATCCAAAGAAAGTTATATAAGGTATAGTAAATAATAAAAATAAAAAATGTAATCTAAAGAATAGAACTGTAAACATGTCAATATAGGAAGTTAAAATGTAGAACACTGATTTATTGTCTATTTGGACACCTCTTTTTTATTGCTGTTTACATGTCGTCGCGGTTTTCTGATTTCATTATCAGCTTATATGACTTATTTAGATTGAGATAACGTGCACGATTTATTTAATCCGTTAACTGGGATTTCACAATATTACACCTCACAATTCTGTTATCGATGAAATGCATTTCATTCGAATGGGCTACAAATTGCAAACCCTTTTTTCGGGGAGGCGTAAAATAATGGATATATGATGACGCCCAGAACAATAACACTATTTGCACCGCCTAAGTATGCAACAATTTTGCTAAAAAGTGATAAGAATTGTGTGTCACAAACACGACGGTAGACTTAAAAAAATTTGTCACGCTTGAAGAATATGTAATCTGCTTTGTGTGCGGGTTCTAAGTTCAATTTAGTGAACTAATTCCTTATCTCAAAAAACGACTGCTATTGTCTGACCCAGTAATTCCGCTGTTGAGGGCTCTTTACAGGGGTACTTAAATGTAGGTGAAATTTGTAAGAAAATTCCTCCTTTTAAGGAAAAACACGTCGATTTCAAGAATAGGCACCAGAAACCTTTCATCGATTGTCTTGTGAATATAATATAAGTAATATAGAGGGCAAAGGAGGGCAAAAATATCAATAAATCAAATAATCAAGCCACGTTATATATACGTCACTGCGTTATCAAAAATGGACTTGATTTTCAGCCTCGAATACTATAATCCAACTTGTGGTTTTTTTGTTTTCGTAATCCAACTCGTGTGTGTTTCATTCAGTACACACAAAAAAATAACAATTACGCCAAAATATTTTAAAATGTATGCTAATTAACCGAAAAGAATTAAGAGCTTAAATTCATGTTATCGTCATCTATGAAGCTTTTGTAAGATTTTCACAATATTTAAAAAAAACAGACACCAAAGGTTAAATTTGATCGGAAAATTGAACAAAAATATAAGGTTGATGTATCCAAAATAAGGTAATCAATCATTAAAATTCATCGCAAATCCGTAAATCCCATCAAAAACATTGTTAAAGAATTTTAAATCCGCTTTAGCATTAAAAACACAAAATACAATGAAATTAATTAATTTTGTTAAAAGCCGCGGACGCATAACAAAAATCTTATCACACTTTTTATTTTTATTTTTTTATTTTTAGTGATGATATCATTTTTTTTATATTTTCCAGATCATTTTCTAGACGAAAATTATATAATGGACGCGGATCTAGAGATTTTGACAAATAATAAACTATTTAGTTTTTTATATCCGTCCATAACACCGAATGCAGGCCTCACGAGTTTACAACAAATTGAAGAGGACGCTTGGCATTGGATGCCATACAAGCGGCTACAATATTTTTTGGAAACAAAAATTATTTGTCCCGGCGAAGAACCTAATGAAGAGTTTCCGGATAGTATATTCACATGTAAGTTAAGGAAAAGATTTTTTTTTTTTTTTTTTTTAATAGAATCGCGTTGGCAGAAGTGATTGAGTTGGAGTCTGGCTAGATCACAAGATTTTCTACTGTTTTGTAGACTTCCCCTCTTCTGAAACGTTACGTGAGAGATGATTTTGAATTTAATCAAAATCAACCATTTGAGGGTTTCCAGCATCCCGATCCGAGTTCTTCTAATTCCTAGTTTGCATTTCAGGACTACATATCTCGAATTCACAGTGCAACAGAAGGAGGCTATTAATTTCAATACAAAACTTTTCCACGAGCTTCTGACTATATGAAGTTTAAGTCTTTATAATCAAATGATTTTTAATATGTTTCGAAGATTGTAAGAGAATTCAATCCAGTTTCGAACTGTTGAGCTTATGATTATGAAAAAATCAATTTTCTAATCAGGCCGCGGCGACTGGACTGATTATACCACAATTTACATTCTATATATACAGAATGTGCTGTGCGTTAAGTACTAGCGAATCGTACTAATACAGATGAATTCTCTTACAATTTTTCTTTGTCTTTTTCAAAAATCCACATGATAATTAAGTAAATTAATTTAAAATCGATTTAAATTAATTTACTTAATTATCATGTGGATTTTTCATAAATTACATTGTTAATCATGCGCCCAACACCCATTATATTGTATCATGTAACATTGAACTAGGGTATAATAGTGTTAAAATCATTGGGCGCGTGATCCATTTTTATGGCAACGAAAAATAATAAATCAATTATATAACAAAACCGTGTCCCATAAATTAATCAAACCGAACTCCTAACTCCAAACAAATAGACAATATTATATTGTATACTGAAGGTTTATCGAATTCAGACTAAAGGTAAACAAAATAAACGTTTATTGAAAAAATTTCTAATTACAATTTAATTAGGTAATAAAATTTACATCAGTTAGTATTTGTAAACTACTCGTTCATCAATGATTCGTGTGTAGATTAAGAATTATTAAAATATGTTATTATTAAGTACGCGGTAGATTAACCAAGCATGTCTTAATAAAAACTATAGCAAAAGTTACTAATTTTGTGTTTCTTTTTTTTTTGTTTTATAATTACAGTAGAACAACTAAGACAAGGTGCTGTAGTACTGTATTTCCTTGGGGCAATATACTTTTTCACATTACTCACGATCATATGTGATACATATTTCATACCAACTGTTGAACGGATTTGTGAAGTATTGAACCTGCCTAAGGTAAATATTCAGCTTTTATCTATCTGTTTGTCCCTAGTTATTTGATTTTTTTTTTTTATTATAGGATGTCGCCGCCGCAACCTTTATGGCAACAGCAACAACAACACCAGAATTCTTTACCAATGTTTTCAGTACATTTATACTCGATTCTGATCTTGGAATCGGAACCGTTATTGGCTCCCTAATGTTTAATACACTAGGTGTTGCGGCACTAGCCAGTTTAGCGGCACCAAAGGTATATTGTAATACAAATATTTTATAGTTTAAATATTAACTTACATAGTTTTATATAATTACAGCCTGTCCAAATCGATTGGTGGCCAATATCACGTGACTCGGTATTGTACTCAATGAATTTAGCGGTACTCATCGGATTTGCTTGGGACGGCCAAATATTTTGGTATGAATCTATGGTATTCGTCATTCTATGGGTTGTCTATTACGTAATTCTATTTCAAAACGGTAAAATTATGCGATTTGTAAAATGGATCGTACAAGATCGTTTGAATTGCTGTCAATCGAACAAATTTAGTAAGTATACTCTATGTAAACCGTAAAAAAATTTAATTTAAAGCAAAAAATTTGATTTGCAGAACAATTTAATCGAACTATAAGTACAGACTCGTCAATCGATGAACTAGAGACAAGACCAAAAATAGGCGATTCAATTTATACGATCGAAAATAAAAATGATATTATGAAATCGACAAGCGAAATTATACCTCCGACCCAAATCGCAAATAATCCTGCTGTTACAATACCGGCTAATGGTGATGGTGATGATGATGATGATAAACCTACAAGTTTATGGAAAATTCCGACTCACTCCAAATTGCGAATGTTCTGGTTTTTCTATACATGGCCGATAAAACTTATACTCACCTGTCTCATCCCAAATCCGAAGACATTTCCAAAACTTTTTCCACTTTCATTTATCATGTGCATTGTGTGTATCGGTTTGAATTCATATATAATCGTTTGGATGATGGTGCGGATCGGAGAAACATTATCGATTCCAGATTCAGTGATGGGACTAACGTTTTTAGCGGCTGGTGGCTGTTTACCCGAAGCTATTTCATCGATTATTTTGGCGCGAAAAGGTGATGGTGGAGTGGGCGTATCAAATTCGTTGGGCGCCAATTCATTAGCCATTGTATATGCACTCGGTTTGCCGTGGTTTATTCGCGCTATGATCGACGGTGGCAGCAGTAAAGGCGAACACGGAGCATATGTTAATATTCATTCGTACGGTATCGAATGGGTAATTTTATCACTCATCTTAACTGTAGTCTGTTTGTATCTTGTCGTAGCATTATTCGGATACAAGTTACGGAAAATTGTAGGCTTCTTTCTAATATTTACTTATTTTGTATTTATAACATTTGCAATCCTAGTCGAATTAGATGTATTCTTCCCATCAGGAAATGCCTGTTGAGTCTATCAAATTATATGTATAAAGTATTTATAAAATGTGATATTTAAATGAAAACAAAAAATAAAAAATAAAATAAAATAAATAAATCAGAAACTTTTTTTTAAAGTCAAATTGTTATCAATGTGTTTTAGTAAAATATATACCGCCATGCCACGCCGTCGAGATAAAATCGTGCATAGGTACTTAAGAAATGACAAAAATTAAAGTTAGTTACCGAAATGCATCAACCATTTATATTTTTCAACAAAAAACACAACACCAGATTAGATACCATCATCGCACGCAGCACAATTAAATTAGGTGACAACGACAAGAAAATGACAAGAAAAGTACATAGCACGACTGAACAATAAACACAACTTTTAGTAAGTGATGATAATAAATACACAACATCATAAACCAAAAAATTATGTTCACTGATAACGAATACATAAAATGACAATAAATCAACGGCGGCACAGCTCGTGTATTGTTATAATCATAAATATTAGTAAATCTGGATAAATTGAAGTGGGCGCGAATATGAAATCAATCAAAAATATATGAATGAATTGGTATGTCTAATCAATATACTCCATATTATATTCGCGTGAATTAATCAAAAACGTTATAAATTTATTATCGTTATCGTATTAGTGTTTAGTCTATATAGTTGCATGAACTTCATAAATAATAAATTTTGTTGATAAGGCGTGAGTAATTCCACTTTTTGTATAAAAGTAGCCTTCCCAATTAATTGCCAATTACTGCCATTTTGGCAGCACCTTTTTCATCCCAAAAAAATTGCAACCCAGTGCAGATTACGGGAGGCATCCAAAAATGTAACCAATAATCTTTCTTGTTTAAGCCTAAGAGAAGCAATCAATAAAACCCGCACGAACTCTTACCAAGCATGAACAATATCCAGACCTAAAAACAACGAGAGATTTTAAATCAACTGCTGTATAAATGGTATAACAGAAATGGCCTGGGATTTTTGAAAGACATAAAACCGAAGATCGACAATAATTCAATTGATCCTGTTTTATTATAATACATTTGTTTTTTCTCCTTTTCTGCTAGTCATTCAAAGGTGGCACTAATTCTAAGTGACTGCAATTCTCAATTACAAACTTAACTAAGAACGTGTCCGAAACCTACGATAAAAATTTTTTAGTACTTATTTTTGACATTTATTTGAAAATACCGCACACAACCAAATTATCACAGTCAATTCTTATGATAACTTTTAGCTTTAACAAAATAAATTCTTTTAATGATTAATAGATCGCCTTAGCGTTTCATTTCAAAGAAACTGGTTGCTTCACTCTTTATTAGCCGCATTTGTTGACGTTTGACAAACGACACAAAAATGCGTTAAACAAACAAACACCAAAATTAAATTTTTTTGTCTCGTTTCGTTTTGCATCTGCCTCTTCATACTCGTACTGTATTCATTATATTCTTTGTCGTTTTACAAAATATTGTTCAACTACAAAATAAGCGTGTTCCATTGGCGTTAGCAAACTACTCACAAGTACTTGTATCTACTCGCAACTACTCATGCTCAAGTGATGGTGTAGTTGTTAGAAGTATTTACGCATATAATTAACGAAAGAGGGATTTTAGTTTAAAAAATTCTAATAGATGGCTCTATACCAATTTTGGTTGTGCGAAACGTCAATTTTTAACCCTAAACCAGCCAAGGTGTGCCTTTTTGGCTCATTTGATAAATGCATCGATTTTCAAAATAATGTTAATTTAGTTATAAACTTGAATGTATTTTATTTTGAAACATTTCTATACAACGTACTTGACATCTACTCATTCTCTGCAAAAATGTTCGTAATTATTTGATTAGAATTCAAATTTACTGGCATAACATAAATGTGTTAATTCGATTAGGGTCAAAAACAAAAAAATTTTGTTTATGTTTATGATACGACGCGCAATTGTTAAATCGTAAAAATATTTTAGCTATTTTGTTGTTTAATGGTTTATTACTTATTATTATTAATTATTATTAATAGAACAACGAATTTTTTATTAAAATCTAGCAGTTTTATTTAAATTGAGGTTATGTTTTACTACTGCCACAAAAATTTGCGTTCCATTGAACATCTACAAGTACTTGGCAGTAGCAAATTGTTTCCAATGGAACGCAGTGAATATTGTTCAACTATTTTTAGATCACCATTTGTGATCCAAAACGAATGTTGGATCAAATGTTGTTGTTGCTTCACATGTAAATTTTGATCTGATCCGGATCACTATGCGTCAAGAAATGCAGCTATTATGAAAACGCATTTTTATTGTCATTAAATGTTGTGTTTCTTATTTAAATCCGTAAATCGAGCAGATTTTAAAATCTGAAATAAGAAACAGGTTTCAGATTTGGTAGATAAAAGAAAATGACCAACCAGGGCCGTACTTAGATACAGGCAAAACGGGCAATCGCGCCGGGCCCCGCGTTTTTAGGGGACCCAGAATCGAAGCCAAAAGGAGAAAAGGGTAAAAATTCGAAAAAATCATTTCATTCATATTTTCGCTCTATTGGTGATGTATCGCCCTGTTTTGCCTTTATGTACATATAGGAAATACGTTTTACAACAAAAACATTACAAACAACTTTTTCTGTATGCGCGATGCACCAATACTGTCAAAGATATTTTTAATTTTACGAAAAAATATTTTTGCTTAACCCTTATGTTAACACGATGTATTTGATTTTTTTTTTTTAAATTGAATGAAGTTTTTTGTATAATAAAGCAAAATGATATTTGAATTATGATGATACGATATCATAGTTATCCTAATTTACCGTTTTTAATTCGAAATTTATGATAAAATTGATACACACCTGGGTTTGTACAAGTACATGTATGATGTTGAAAGAGAAATCATTTTATACTCGTGCAAAAACAACACAAAGTGCTGCTCGGTCAGTTCTATGTATTGCGTTAGGTAAAGTGTTAACAACGTGCGATCAAACTTAACGGTACGTAAGTAGTACTGAATAAACCATATGAATTGATTTAGAGAGGAAACAGAAAAATCTTGGCAAGCCTTATTAGTATCAAATGCTAATCACATAGCGATTAGTGGTTTTAATTTAAAGGATTTGTGCATATTGAAGTTAATAAGTGGTACTTTTTTTAAATTTGTGAAAATTATCATTAATATTTATACTTTTTATAAAAAATGTTAAACCACAGTTAAAAATGTCTAAGAGATTGTATGAAAGCGGTGCACAAGCTCGACAAACAAGCTCGAAAAGCAACAGAATTAAGTAGTCTTGTTGGATCACTAGATAAATTTGTTAAGCGAAGTGAAAGTTCATCAAATTCGACCAACAATTCAATTGAAATGTGTGATTCAAATCTTTCTTCCCAACCTATAAACAATAAAGTTGACGAAAATGTTAGTGAACCTCGAAAGCAGCACGAGAATTTAAACGACATGCCAGCTAGCACTAATATTGAAGATATTTTATATATTGATGATTTTTCAGAAATCAATGATAATGAAGAAATACATAGTAGTGCTTTAGCAGTTAAAACGAAATTTGATATAGCAGACCTTGCAACTTGGCCTGCTGAAATTGACGACAAACTACGGATGTTTTTGATCGACCAAAGAGCATTAAAAGCAGTCAATTTAAAAGAAAACCAAATGGAAGATGTTTCAGTGACACTTTTTATTTTCGGCAAATGAAAAATGGAGAAACAGAGTTGAGAAACTGGCTTTTTTATTCAAACTCGACAGGAAACATTTTCTGCTTTTGTTGTCGTTTATTTTCACCATCCAAAATTTTGCTCACTACTACTGGATTTTGGGACTATAAACATACAAGAAGACACTTATCTTCACACGAATCATCAAAAGAACATTTTGAATCAGCGTATAAATGGCAAATGCTAGAATTTAACATTAAATCCAGAGCTGGAATAGACAATATGAATGAATATGTTTATCTTAAAGAGAAGCGAAAATGGCGAATAATTTTAAAATGCATCATAAAAACAATATTATTTTTAAGCGAACGTAATTTAGCTTTTAGAGGAAGCAATGAAAAACTTTCTGAACCAAATAATGGTAACTTTTTGGGAGTAATTGAGTTACTCTCTGATTTTGTTCCAGAACTGAAGAGCCATTTGGAATCAATAAATGATTCTGACAAAAAAAAAGATTACGTCATATTTTTCAGCGAAAATTCAAAACGAAATTATTATACAATTAGCATCTAAGGTTTTAAGTAGTATAGTAAATAATATTAAATCATCAAAATATTTTTCCATAATGATAGATTCCACACCAGATTTTCGAAAAAAGGACCAATCATCCATAATTATTCGGTATGTAAAGATAACATCCCAAAAGCCAAGTATCGTAGAAAGATTTTAAAGCTTTGTAAATGTTTTGTCTTCAACTGGGGAAAATTTAGCAAACGTCCTTATTGAGGAATTAGAGGTATTAGGCATCAATATTGCTGACTGCCGTGGTCAGTCATACGACAATGCCAGCAATATGAAAGGAGAATATAAGGGAGTGAAAAGTCGAATTTTGGAAAACAACAGCAGAGCATACTATACTCCTTGTGGTGGACACAATATCAATTTAGTGATAGGAGATAGTGTTAAAAACAATAGTAAAAGCCAGAATTATTTTACAACAATAAATAATTTATATAAAATTTTTGCTGCATCAACTAAGCGATGGGCTATTCAGACGAAATATTTAAAAATAAATTTAAAACCACCTAGCGATACTCGTTGGGAATATCGATTGAAAAGTTAAAAGCTGTTAAATACCAGCTAACCGAAATTATTCTTGCTCTAGATGAACTTAAAATTAGCCACCTAGACTGTAAAGCTCTTCCTGGATCACTAAAACAACAAATAAACAATTATGAGTTTGTTGTATTGACAACAATTTGGTATCATTTGTTATCAAAACTTCATATTTTAAGCCAATTATTACAGCAAAAAGATATGGCATTAAATGTTGCATTAAGTCACACAAGGGCCACGTTATTATCACTTGAAGATTTTAAAAACAATTTCGACAGCATTTTAAAAGAATCAACTGAAATATCGGAAAAAATAAATATCATGCCAAATTTCAATGTCCCACGTTCCTATAATAAACCGTCTACAACAAGCAGTTCATTTCGTCTTCCTGATCCTGAACCAACCGAACCTTGTTTACCAAAACATAGAACACGAAAACCGAAAAGGTTGGCCGACTACTGTTATTATACTGAGAGTGAAAAAAATAATAATGATAAAGATGACGAAATTGTTGATGCAATTGGAACAGGTGTTAGTCATGAAACTGAACAAATTATCGAATGCTGTGATGATATCAACATTTGTGAGTTAATGCTCGAAACAGAAGTTGAGGCAGAGTGTAACCATCTGGCTTCTGAAGAGAAATTTAAAACATTATATTTTGATAAATTAATCAACGGAATGAGAAATTCATTTCAAGAACGATTTGAATCGTATAATTATTTAAATGAGCTTTTCGGGTTTCTTTTTGATAATGAAAAGTTGAAAAGTATGGATACAAATGAGTTTAACAATCATTGTTCAAATTTATCCAAATATTTAAAAGACGATATCGAGGAGATGGAGTTCAGAAATGAACTTTCCGTTTTGAGACATGTCCTAGAAGATAACTATTCAGTTTTGGAAAATTTCAAATTTATTTTAGATAGAAATTTGGAAGAATTATATCCTAATGTGTGTATCATATCATATACCGAATAATTTTAACGATACCAATTTCCGTTGCTAATTGTGAGCGATCTTTTTCAAAGCTAAAACTGATTGAAAATTATCTGCTGTCGACGATGTCACAGGAAAGACTCTCTGGATTAGCGATCCTGTCAATTGAAAATGCAACTGCCAGAACTATTGATTTGAATGATATTATCGATGAATTTGCCAGCAAAAGGGCAAGAAAAATTATTTTATAATTTGTTATTCTACTTTACTATCTATTTTTCATTATTTTCTTATTGAATATAAAGTATCTTAATGTAAAACTAACTAAAATTATTGTGATTACGCAAATGAATTAAACTGTGATTTTTGTGATAAAATTTATGTTTTTTATTTAAATATTTTGAGAATTTTTTTTTTTTTTTTGTTGTTGTAGGGCCCCCCATTTTTGTTTGCCTCGGGCCTCCAAATGTTACAGCACGGCCCTGTGACCAACAATCATCGAACTGTCTGTGTAAAAGGAAATGTATTTTCATTGTAAGCAACGAAACAACGCGAAAATTAAATATTGGTTTAAAACGTGATTTTTATTTACCCACACTTGCATTGGAAACGAGATACCGCCAAACGAATTTTAGATCCAGGCATATATGATGCCGCCTTGAAACCTTGAAATGAGCTAGCCGATTCGTCTGGTTCAAATAAATGGCAAATAATTTGTAATTTTTTGTAATTCTTTTAAATAATTCAATAATATTTCAGTGGTAACTGATAGATCCCAAACTTTGAGTTTGTTGACGTGTTTTTCGTTGGCATCCTAAGAAAAATATGGCTGTATAAAATAATTATTTCACTATTTAATAAAATTATTTATTTCCTTCTATTTCCATTTCGTTTGACAAAAGAAAAAACAAATAATTAAAATGGGAGACTTGCACCATATAGTAATGTGAGCGATTTGAGTTACGTGAAGTTAGCTAAAGTAAAATCAATCTGATGAATCAAAATATTTTTGCAAATCAAAAAAATCGATCTAACTAATCTGACAAAAATAAGAAACAGTAACAAAATTGATCAGATCAATCTGAGCGGAAATAAGAAAGATTTTTAGTACTCAGATCGATCAGATCGATTAGATCGTATAGGCTTTGACTTTCAAGTCGAGCGAAAGTCGCTTTCTATTTTCTAATTTTCTATTTCTGCTCAACTGCTGTTGTGTATATCGCTTATTCGCAGGTTATATTTGTGTTATAAACACCATAGCCTAATTCTTAGGACGTGTCCGAAGTTTGTGATAATTTTTTTTTTCTTGTAATAAGAAATAAATTAACGTAATACGTTTTTTTTAGAAATAAATTAACGTAATACGACTTAATTATTGTTATTGCGCGTTTTTGTTTATGAATATTATTACAGAAGTGTCAAATTTACAATACGTAGTGGCTGTGATAATTTGGTTGCATACAAAATAACGTCATAATTATTACAGCTGGGATAATTATCACAAGGTTCGGACACGTCCTAAGAATTAGGCGATATTTTTTAGTACAAATTTTTGACATTAATTTGAAAAATACTCCATATACATACATTCACAAATTTTTATTATGCTGCCCGAATCGCGTAATAATTTTTTGAAATGTTTTCCCATCCATCATATTCGATTTAAACTGCAAGCAATCCTGTCGTATGCAACGTATTGGTTTTATATAATAGGGCACAGTATAATGGGATGATGGTGAAATAAGTGTCGTAAAAATGTTGTTAAATATATTACGACTCTTAGATTGTGTCCGAAACCTGTGATAAATATTTTTTAGTACACTTCTTTGATATTCATTTGAAAAAAACCGCATACACCCAAATTATGACGGTCTTTTGCTTAAATGAGAGAGCTACCACTATCGCCTGATAGATAATTGAAGCTATTATTGAATTAATTGGTCGATTGATTTAAAACGTTGTACTATAAATGGATAAATGGTTAATGATATGGTGTATATACACCATATCATTAACCATTTATCTTCATCCGTAATAGAGTTGCCTCCAGTGTTTTTTAGTTTGTGTTGCGCTTCTGCTTTGAAACCACTACACCAGTGACTTGGCCTTACGCTAAAAAACGAAAGCAAATTCAAAGCGTATGACAGGATTGCTTGCTGTTAAAATCGGACAACAACATATGACACTATAATATAAAATTGTGAATGTAGGGGAATATTTTTCAAATTAATCACAAAAATTTGTACTAAAAAATATTTATCACAGGTTTTGGACGCAGTCTAAACTTGTCAAATTATCTTTAAACAACATTTTTTTCGATATACGTATATTTATATAATTAATTAAAGTATTTTTAATAATTAGTAGGGATAAAACGGTTTTTAATATGATCGAAAGAATGACAACTAAAAAATCAAGCAACCTCGTGATGGCATTAAATGATAAAACCTGGTGGTTAATAGCATAACTAATCATAAATTTAGTTTTGTCATTATCAATACAAAAATTAAGTTCTGAAAAAATTTCAAGCTCAAAAATTGTAAGAAAAGTTAAACAAAGTCACAAAATATGAGAGATCTTCCGATAGCTAGAGCAACTCCAGCAACTCCAACACTGCTTTTTAGCCATACTGGGGTAGATTATGCTGAAAATTTCCAACTACTCTGTTCACCAGGTCGAGGTCGCAAAAGCCATAAAGGTTACCAACCAGTATTCATTTGCTTTGCGGTAAAAGCTATTCAAATAGAAGAAGTAAGCGACTTGTCATCAGGGGGTTTCATAGAAGGCTTTGCTCAGAACAGCACCACATATGGGCGATACTTTGTGAAAGTTGAAAGTATGAATTAAATGCTGCCAACTTTAAATCGGCTCTGAATCGTTCTCTTTCAGTTCTTTCAGCAGATCTTGCAGTAGAAGTCAGTCGCTCGTGATTCACGGCTTTACAAACGATATAGGTTTCTAGATGAATTTCACGTTGATCAGGTGTTTTATCCATTCTGGTGGTTTTCATCTTCATCTTCCTAAAGTTTGATAAATTTGTAAACTTAAAACACAAATCTAATAAGAATGTATGTATATGCACTTGAAGTAATATTTCACCTGAAAAATATTCACCAATAATTATATTGTTCAAATGTACGTGAACAATCGACAGTAATGGACACTCGGATGTCTACAATGGAGTATTTACACAAAACAATTACAAAACATGTACACTTCCAAATGATTCAGCCATTGCGAACTGTGTTTGAATATGACATTAAGAAAACAACAGAAATTTGTAAAACTAAGCCGGTTTTACGCGTACCATATTTTGTAGCAAAGGATATTTCTTGTAGAAGATGTAAATTTTAAATATAAAAGGTTAGTAGTTTTTCCCCATAGTTAATTATTCCATTAGTAGAAATTATTTGTGTTTATTGACAAAACTGTAATTTATAAAATTTATTTATTTATTATTGTTTCACCTCACAGTATCGTCGTCGTTTTGAAAATTCAGAAGCGATTGATTTTATATTTTATTTTGTTTTGTTTTATGATCATGTATTTTGGACATGCCGTGCAGCGATTGGTTGAGAATGTATCGTACGCTACAAATAACCCAATGCACCAGAGAAACGGAATAGGTTAGGTTAGGTTAGGTTAGAGCGGCTGCCAAAACGCACACTTAGACCGATGACGGTCCGTTGTGATACCGAGGGATCCTACTCCCCTTCCACCTTCACTGGAACTAATTTGAGCTACTTATGTAGCGTAAGATATCTCGCACATTGCAGTTCTTGAGATCCATAGGGCCGTCCAAACTATACTTGCCCAGATATTTATGCCTCCTGTAAGCTAGCGCCGGGCATGAACAGAGGAAGTGGCTCAGAGTCTCTTCCTCCTCCTCATCCATGCAGCTTCTACAGAAGTCATTTGTCATTAACCCAAGCCTCCTCGCATGCTCTCCAATGAGGCAATGTCCTGTGAGTACCCCCACGACTATACCTAAGTCAGGTATGCGTAGAGATAGTAGCGTCTTGGAGCTGTTCAATTCCAGTTTCAGTCAGACTTGCCGCGCTACATTGCATGTTATGGTGTTAGTCCACCTCTTCTGTGCCGAGGCTATCGCCTCATTACCAAGCGCCCTAAAAATCGCCGCTATGGGCCTCCCCAGATTTGCCCTTTCCGGTTTCAATTGGAGAGTTGTACCTTGCCTTGCCAGTTCGTCCGCCCTGCAGTTCCCCAGTACGTCCGAGTGACCGGGGACCCAGACTATCTGGATATTGAACTGCTCACTCATCTCGTTAAGAGATGAGCAGCACTTCAATGCCACCACGGATGTCAGAGAAACTGATTCCAGCGACTTGAGTGCCGCCTGACTGTCCACATATATTGTTATATCCCTTGTGGATATAACATTATGCCTCAACCAAGTCAGCGCTTCCTCAATCGCTACCACCTCCGCCTGGTACACACTGCAGTGATCAGGAAGACGAACGGATAAATTCACATTTAATTTGTCACAAAAGACTCCTGCTCCGACTTTGCCGTTTAGCTTGGAGCCGTCAGTGTAAAATTGTATACAACCAGTTTCTGCTATTGACCTGTTCCAGGATTCCCTTGAGGGGAGGAGAGTCCGGAAACCCTTTTCAAAGCATACAACCGGTATTGTGTAGTCACTATTCTTCACATCTGCCTTTAGCGACCTGCCAATCGTCGAGTGGCCCGTCTGAAGACATTTCCACTCACACATGGCAGAGAGTCGTGCAACCGTAGTTACCGCTCTCTGCTTACCAATAATGTCGACAGGAAGAAAGTAGAACATAGCCTCCAGAGCACGTGTAGGGGTTGTCCTCAGTGCCCCGCTTATAAGCAAGCAGGCTGTTCTCTGTACCTTCTCTATCTTATTCTTATAAGTTTTCATGTCTAGTGCTGGCCACCACACACTCACCCCGTACATCAGAATCGGTCTGACTACAGCGGTGACAAGCCAGTGTACCAGCTCTGGTTTTAGACCCCATCTCCTTCCGACGGCGTTCCTACATGAGTACAGAGCCATGGTAGAGTTCTTTACCCTCTCTAAAATATTGGGCATCCAATTTAGCCTACTGTCCACGATTATGCCCAGAAATCTTGCCTTATCAGTAAAGGCCAGTGCCGTGACATTTAAGGTAGGAGGGGCGACTACCGGAATTTTATATTTCTTGGTGAAGAGTACCAGCTCTGTTTTGGATGGATTAATACCCAGCCCACAAGTACGAGCGCGTGTTGCATGACCTCCTTAATCGTGCCTAGGTACTTCCCCAAAATCGCGATCGCCACGTCATCTGCATACGCTATCACTCCTATTCCATCCCTCTCCAGTTCCAAAAGTAATCCATTGATAACTACGTTCCAGAGAAGAGGTGATAGGACACCACCTTGTGGAGTTCCTCTAACTACCCGCCTCCTAATGGTGGTTTCCCCCATATCCGCGTTAATAATCCTGCCTTCTAGCATCTGATTTATCAATCTCCCTAAGGGGTCGTCCACACCTAAGAAAGACAGTCCTTCCCGAACCGCCTCCGTCCTGACATTGTTAAAGGCGCCCTCTATGTCGAGGAAGGCTACCATACAGTACTCTTTCGAGTGGATTGATTTCTCAATTGTTCGCACCAGGGAATGCAGAGCCGTGTCCACAGATCTCCCTTTCCAGTAAGCATGTTGAGAAGTCGCCCAATTACTGGGTTTTATTTTTGCACGTATGTACACATCGATCAATCTTTCCAATGTTTTCAACAGAAAGGATGATAGAGCTATCGGTCTTAGGTCCTTTTTGTAGGCCTGTGAATTCTTCCCCGTTTTCGGGATGAAAATCACCCTAACCTCCGTCCATTTCCTAGGAATATATTTCAGTTTTAGACACCCCCTGAAGATCACCTCCAGCCATGGGAGAATGATCGACGAGTGTTTTTGCAGTTCCGCTGGGATGATACCGTCCGGGCATGCCGATTTAAAGGGTTTAAAGCCGTTTAGTGCCCATAGGATCTGGTTCTTGCACACGATTTCCTCCGGGCACCCCGACGATACTCCTTCCCCCACCCCGCCAAGCTCCGTCGACACATCCACACTACCTGGGAAATGGGTATCCAACAGAAGCGCCAGTGATTCCCCAGTAGACGTTGTCCACAGCCCATCAGGTTTGATTAAGTAACTAGGGATCGTTGGACTCTTAGGTAAAATTTTCCTGGGGCGCGAAGTCTCCGAAACACCTTCCATTTTTTCACAGAATAGTCTCCAAGACCTCCTCCGCGCCCTCCTTAATTCCTTTTTATACTTTTTAAGGTGCTCCTTATAGGAGTCCCAGTCCTGAGCTTCCCTAGAGCCCTTTGCTCTATTGAATGCTTTCCTACACCCTGAACGAAGGATTCCCAGCCCCCTGGACCACCATACCGGTTCTGCTTCCCTCTAGGTATTCTCCTGGGGCAAGCAGTGTCCAAGGACAAGTTACAGGCGTTTGTGATTTCCTCCACCAGGAAATCCAGCTCCTTCTACTCCTTCTGTGTGGCTGGCTGCTTCGGAGCATCGGTCGGTAAGAGTCCTACTAACACTTCCCCGTATTTGTTCCAGTTAGTCCTTCTAGGATTCCTGAAGGAATTCCGGGTAACAGGGTGAATGTCAATATTAAACGTCACGTACCGATGGTCGGAGAAGGAGTGCTCCTTCGCCACTCGCCATTTTTTGACCATATGTATAATGAAGTCCGATGCAAATGTAACGTCCAGTACCTCCTGCCTGTTACTAATAATAAAAGTGGGCTCTTGCCCCAGATTACACACTGTTAGGTTAGTACCCAATAAGTAATCAAATAAGTACTCACCCCTTTCATTGATGTCGGTGCTACCCCAGATTCTATGGTGCGCATTTGCATCACAACCCAGTAATACTCCGATCTTTTCCCGTTCCGCTTCGGGTATCAGTTCCCCAAGGTTATCCGGCGGAACCTCCTTCTCTCGGTCCTTGTAGGCTGAAACTAGCCATAGTAAGCAGCCTCCCGTCTCCAGGCCGACTGCCGTTACGTCTCCACTACTATATTGTGGAAGAAGAAAAATACTCAAGTTATTTTTAGCTAGAATGCAAGATCTGATCTTATCGGACTTAGAAGAGTATAAAATTGTATATCCTTTTAAACCGAGCCCACAGATCTTGTTTTTACTAATCCAGGGTTTTTGAACTAGGATTATGTCCTCATCCAATTTGGTCAGTCTGAGGATCAAGGCTGCCGAAGCAGCCTTAGAATGGTGAAGATTAATCTGAACCGTGCTCAGCATGCACAGATCAACTTACCTTCCTTCATGTACCCTCCGCTGTCGCGGCAGGGTTTAATCTCCCGGTCTCAGGGGGACATCATCACTCCTGACGCTCCCTTCCGGTGCTAAGTGTTGGCTCTTTATGCCACCCTCCTCCTCCATCGACTCGACCCGATCCTCCTCGTTCGAGTCCAGGGATAAGCGACTACCCATGGCCGTCAATCGCTCCATCACAGAGCTCCCAACGTCCTGCGTCGCCACCTGCTCTTTCCCTGGTAGGTCTTCCGCAATTGCTTCGGCCTCATCCTTTTTGAACTCCTTAAGGGTAATTGACCCGAAACCGAAGTCGATTACCTCTTACTTTTAGCTAGAGGGGCTAGGGGCTCCTTGTTCACCACTAAAATGGACAACCTAGATCCTCCCTTCGCCTCCTCTTGTTTAACGATCTTCCAATTATTCGTCGGAAGATCCACGTTACTTGCCCGAATTATTTGCATGATTTCATCCGGACAGGATGGCTCGATTGGCGGCCAGACGCGTGCCCTTGATCTGCTCGGGATCTCGTCCCTCTCCACCACTGCCAGCTTCGCGCCTTGCCATACTTCTCCCACCCTAGCTACGGCCAGACGATAGAGGTCTGCCAATCTCTTATCCGCGCACGCCGTTAGCTTAACGCGCCCCTGATGCCATCCTGCATCCCTACAAGATGGAGGTGGCCCCGGATTTTCTCCGAGGACCGTTAGGAAAACGGAGTTTAGTGAGTTATACACTAGCCTCCATTTATCAAGAGTGATACTCCCATCTTCTTGACTCCTGTCAATGACGGCTAGTATCCCTGGATGCTCCTTAAGGACGTCACTGAACAGTCTTGCCCCGTGCGTCCCAGCATCTCCTTGGGCTCCCTGCATTCTAGGTCGCTTACTATCGTCAGCTTCCACTTCGTCTTGGGACCGCTGTCGTCTTTTCCACTCCGCCGGTACCCTCCCCGAATTGTTGCCTAAGAAGGTAACCTTTGCCCATGCCAGAGATTCCCTTTGTTCCTGCGTTAGCAACCCCTCGGTGGTGGCCGCCAGCCTATCCCAAATCCTCCGCGCCGCGCGTCGGTTCCTGTACCGACGTTTAGCCTCAGGGATAACTTTCGCGCCAGTCGCCGGCATAAGTGCCAAGGCCGCGTTTACCGAAGAACCTACTGTGAAGGTAGCTTGCCCTTTACGGTCCAAGCTTCCTTTTACTACGGCAGGCCCTCGGCTTCCGCTGGTACCCGGCACCGCAGCCTTCAAACCCCTTCTTGTTTCTACGTTGGTGACTCCACCTTTAAGGTTTGAGCCACCAACCGTAATACCTATTGGCTTTTTGAGAGTGCCCGTCTCTTTTTCTTTTGTATCATTTATATTCATATGTTCCCACGAGTTCCGGAGAGTTAAACGGTCCACCCTCGCAAGGATCCGTATAAGAGGGAAAGGCTGATTAAAACTGGAGGTCGCCTGGTATCCAGAGTCCGCATATTAGAGATTAGTTTACCCACTAACCATTCATTCCTTGCCATATGCTGTTCCACCGTGACTTGGGGATTTGTGTAAGGTTTACTCCATCAGCGCTGTACATTAGTCCAGGAAAATTCCTAGTTACCAGTAGTCACCACGTGGAGGTCGTACATGCACTTGCAAGTCACTCCTGGATATATAATATACATCCATCCGTGACCACCCACCCCCTACCTCCGCCTAACACATGACCGGCACACTGGACAGAAGTGGGTGCTGTGATAGGTTGCGGAGCCGATGAAAATCATTCGACTATTGTCCCCCCCACCACATTCGCCAAGACTACTAGAAACGGAACAAGATGTTGTGGATGTTAAAAGCATAATTTCCGTATTACTATACATCATAATAATACAATATCATTCTATTGTTTTATGTTCTTCTCTGTCTTGTTAAACGCTTGTGAAAATAAAATAAAATAAAGAGAATAGAATTCTAATTCATCCGAGTTATTATTAACTAGAATACTTGTTTGCATTAAGATTCTATCAAGTTATGGGCCCCAGGGATCGCCTATGATTAAAAGTTAAATTGTAAATTATAAAAAAAATCCGTCCAAACAAAATCATGGCTGCCTCGCTGAAGGATTTTCATAGAAAAGATTCCGCTGGGTAGCCGTGTACGGATTCACCGAACAATAATGAGACAACGAGCCGATGAGGGCGCCAATATCGAGGAGCATATTCACAAAGTGACTGAACTTTTCCAGGAACTCTTGTCTCTTGATAACGAGGCAAAAATTTTAGTTTTTGATGTCCGCAACATTGTTTGGATTGCTACCACCTAGCTACACGATAGCCTCATCACTGCACTCGAAGCCCAAAAAGTGAACGAATTAACCTCCTCTTTCGTTCGATCGAAAATTGTTGAAGAATATCGACGACGAAATGAGAGAGATGGCGGAACTGCGACAGCCACGCTGCAAGTAGCTTCCTGGAAATCAAGCAACAGTCAACATATTCGCCAAGGTATCAAGTGTGCGTTTTGCAAAAAATTTGATCATGATAAGAAAAATTTCCGCGGGTTCGCGAACTGGTTTAAGGACAAAGAATACAATAAAAGCACAAATAATGCTAACATGATCGGTCAATTCAATAACAACATGTTGCTTGTTATCGGGAAAATGCCTGGTTGGATTTTAGACTCCGGTGCTACGTGCCATATTTGTTTGTGATACGAAGTAATTTTTATAATTAGACTTAAATCATCGCGAGAAGTTTCTGTCGCAAATGATATGTTCCATCGATTGGTGGTAATTTCATTTCGGTGAAGCGTTTGGCGCAAAAAGGATTACATATTAGTTTTACCGAAAATAAGTGTGAAATTTTATTAGCAAACGGTGATCAACTCGCATTCGGCAATGTCATTGATGGCTTTTACAAATTGTGTGACGAACAATCAATTAATTTCATTCAGAATAAAGGCAGTATGTGAATCATTGGCATCAGGTTCTCGACCATCGCGACATGAATTTGATCAAGAATTTGCCAAACAATCAGCTCGTCGACGGTATAAAAATACAAAAATGCAGTTCCATGAGTATCATTGATTGCGACGTGTGTGTCAAGGACAAAATGTCCCGCCTACCATTTGCAAAGCATCTCGTACATATTCTATCTATGTGGGCCGATGCAAAACCAAACCCCAGACGGAAACAAATGTTTTCCAACAATTTATTTGCTGCTAAAAATGGCGCGAAATCAGTTTAATAAAAAATTCAAAGAGCTTAGAACTGATGGCGGTGGCGAATCTATGTTGAATGAATTATAGCAATTTCTCAAATTACATGGCGTTCAAATCCAAAGCACAGCACCCTATTCGCCACAGCAAAACGGTTTCGCCGAAAGGAGAAACAGATCACTGGTGGAGATGTCAACAGTGGCGTAACTAGGTACCTGCAGCACGGGGTAGCCCACGTTCAAGCGTTCGAATATATTAGTTCAAAGTCATGATTAGATAGATGGTAGCTCAGATTAAGCTTAAAGTAGACCATCCTTTCACATTTTCAAAACGGAACATTTCTGGGAAATTTTTAAAAAAAAGCTGTATCTATTTTATAGAGAAAGAAGAAATCGCTCCTGTTACTATTAATTGTTTTCTTAAGACAGGCCCAATAATTTCTTCTCGATTGCTGAAGATCAATATATCAGAGTAATGACACCCCATAGAAATAAAAATCGCTTTAGGTTCTGAGAGAGATTTAGATTTAGGCGAGAATTTGCTAAACTCGTTTGAAATCGAAGCTTTCGACATTAAACGATAACGATTTTAGTGTTTCCTGGATTAATTTATTTGTAATATATGTTTTGCACTCCAAATTTACCTCTTTTGCCCTTCAACCGCGATTAAAAACAATTTCTTGTTTTCCTCGTTAGGTGCACCTTTGTCTTTAGAAAGAGAATCAACTGATACTTGAGCCAAACTAGTCAGTCTCTATAATGAATTCGTTCGATTTATAGTTTCTCATTTATCTAACATTTTTTATTACCGGTAAACGGTCAATAAAAACTAAATTTCCCTTAAACCCGATAAAACCAGTTGATTTTGAAAAACTATTTTAAATATAAAGAAACTGCAAATTCCAAATTAATTTTGCAATTGGTGATAGTGTTTTTTTTATTTGTTATTTTCGGCAGGGTTCTCCTGTTTCATATCCCCTTGTCTCGAATTATATCTTTAGACATAGCATGGAAAAGGAATGCATGGTGTTCGCGACTTAAATTGGTGATTTGGTGTTTCGAAACAGTCAGTTAATTCGTGATTTTCGAGTATGTTTGAAATTGTCGGGTGTATGTGACAGTTCGATGTTACTCGAGAATCTTAGAGTCTATTCGAAGAATATGATTGTTCGATATTTACGAAATTATCCGAAACTATTTGAGGGCTCTATTCTTATTGCGTATCGTTTTGAATAGCTTGCCTTAAATTGCTTACAGTAGCTTAGTATTAGTAGTATTAAGTTATTTGAATTTTCGAAGTTTTTCGAAATTTTCGTAGGCTTCATCCAATTTTTTCGGTATTACTGAAATTGTTCCAGATCAATCGGGATTCACATAATAAAGAGGATTATTTCTACTTTCTAGGATTATTCGAGATTATTAAAGATTTTCAAATTTTTTCGAATTTTGTATGGCAATCTTCTGCGCTTAGCTTTGGGTTGTGGGAACTTGTAGAGCTACACATGCAAATCTGAATCGTGATATTTAGTAGATTTTTCCAAGATTATTTGAAATTATTCAAGCATGTTCAGGTTATTTACGGGATAACTTCATTTTATTTGAGGGCCGTTGAACTGAATCATGTTCTGTTTTGTCTACTCTCTAAGCTGGACAATATGAAGAAATACGTTTTTAACTAAAAGCTTTGCTTGTTCATAGTTACAAGAAGCATTTTTAGGGGCAAAACCAAAATATTACGGGACCCCTAATTTGTAGTTACGCCACTGGATGGCAAGATGTCTTCTGTTTGATGTTAACCTGCCCAACAAATTTTGGGGTGAAGCAATTACTACTACAAATTGTTTACAAAACCTTTTACCTTGTAAAGGCATTGATTGTACCCCATTTCAATATACAAACCCGCGACGATTTGGACCAAAGTGTTTCGTTCACATCCAGGATGACAATCGAAGAAAATTTGATCCGAAAGCGCATCTTCGGGTTTTTCTATGGCGGCGTAAGCTTACAAATGCTACATTATGAGCAAAAATAAGATAATTATTTTAAGAGACGTTAAATTTTGTGACGACATTAAGTCCAAACTAACATCAAAAATTTCAATAAATAAGTGCGGGGAAGTTTCATACGATGATGTTGAAATCCTGATTCTTCCATTGAGTGATGTACCTGAAGTTTCCGATGCCGAATTAATGAATGAAATTGAAATAGTAACACAATCTGCTTCTTTTCTTGCTTTTAACGGTGAACCAGGGACATTCAATGAAGCAATATCAAGTGTGAACAAAGATGAACGGATCAGAGCAATGATGAATGAAATAACATCGCTTCATAAAAACGACACTTGGGAACTCGACAAACTGCCAAGCAACCTCTCAGCTATTGGCTCTAAATGGGTTTACAAAATTCCGATAAGAAAGGCAATATCTATAAAGGACGCACGCTTCTGTCAAAAGGACACAAAAATAGATCAATTTATCATCTTGTTGCAAAAACAGCTCTTCTAAATGGTAAATTGGCGAACATTCTAAGGGATTTCTCTATTCCAATAAGCGGACCAACAACCATATAAACGAAGTTAATCAGACTTGCATTCAAACCGTTCATGATGAAAAGTTCAATATGCGGACAAAAGACATTGACATAAAATCGCATCATATCAAGGACAACATTTCAAAGAGAATTTTGAGGCGGTGAATTGTTTGAACCGCTACAAGCTTTTACCGAAACAAAGCGTCCCGTGTCGACAGAGTTGCTGATCTCTATAAATTGAGAATTCTCAACGAGGGAACGAAACGATGGGAGAGCAGTTAGTTATGTTGGACAATAAACTTTTTCAAGACCAATGTAACGACAGGTAGCAAATAAATTTTTATGTAAAGGAAATTTTGATTTCAAAACACCTTGTCCGAAAGTGTTAATAATTCAAGAGTTATAAAACAATCAAAATAATTGATTGAATACACTTACCTGTTTAAAATAAGTATATATGTACATAACTTAATTGATATTTTACATAGCCATGCATATAGTCAGGCTATATGTATACCATTACATTATCATTATCATGCAATCTTTTGTGTATATTTGGATTGATAACAGACACACAAACAGAATGTGTGCGGTACTACATTGTTATCATTAAAATACAATTTGTACTATAAATAAACAATTTAGTTCTGTATATACATAGCTAAAATATGTTAATATAGAATTGCCGAATTTCCAATATTTTATTAATAATTAGAATATGATAAAATTTAGTTGTGCTCCAACAATTAAAGTGAAAACTCGACCAGTTTTTTCGCAAGCTGCGCTCCATATACAACTTCAAACCCTAAACTGTTTATATTTTATTGGAGAAACAAAAATTAATTAAAGACCTAAAGATGAGACAGAAAATATTAATTAATGTAATTTAATAAATTTTAAGTAGCAAAGCATTCTACATTAAACCGATAAAATACTCAATACCTCTAAATACCTCCAAGAGCAACGCAAGTGATTTTTTTTTTGTAAAGTGATTTATTAATTTATTAAGTGTTAATTACAAAATATATAAAATATAAATATTGAATAAAATGCAAGTGTCTACTGTTTACGTCGTGTCAATGTTATTTTTAGTTGTTCTCCAAATTAAATACGGATATAGCCAAAATATTGAAGGTAATAAATTCGCAGATTTTATTTAATTTTTTTATTTCCGTGAAAGTGTGAAAAAGTGTGCGTTAGTAAAACTATACATTATACGTTTTTTGTATTTATATCTACAAACTTAAGAGCTCCACTTGTAAATATTAAAAACGTAATTGAAATTTATTTACAACAAAAATATGTCTATAGTGGGAAAATGGAAATCCAGGCCTTCGACAAAATACGTGTTCGAATTATTAATTAAAATTTGGCGTGCTTTAGAAAAATCAATCTTGTGCAACAAAAGGAACTTCTTTTCTCATTTGTTCTTTCGGTAATAATCAAGTAACCCGTGAAGTGATACATTTGGAAGTTTCCAATTTTTGTTTGACAGAAGCACAAATTTCTGTGGGACTTAAAAAAAATTGGAAGTAATTGGGCGAAAATGTTCCAATTAAAAATTATAAACATACAATTTAAAATTCAACAAAAATTCGAAGTCATTTTTACTTTTGAATGCATTTAATTCTCTTTCATAATTCTGGTAACATCCCACCCCACAATTTGGCAAATATTCTTAAAATCTAATCAAATCACATCATTGTAACGTGCTGTTCGTTCGGCAAGCAACTCATTCAGGAAAGATAAAAAATAGTTTAATACTAGTAGTACTTTAATAGTTTAAAGTGCTAAAAAAATGTAAGCACTTTACAACTTTGTCTGCTTTTAATTTTATAGATTACATTATACAGCAGATCCTATATATACATACTTCTCGACAGGTTTTTGAAGTTCAATTCTTTATTGAGCTACATTGAAATGTGCATTGTTATTTGGCAGCATTGATATTTTGCATATGGCTTGGAATTTTTTTGCTGCACGATTACGGAATGGTTGTGGTTAGTTGGTTTGTTTAGTCTATATTTAGAACAACGCAGTGTTTCTGATTTCTCGACTTTTAAATTTCTCAATAATGAAAACGAGAAATATATTTTCTTTCTTCGATTAACGTTAAATTAAAAACCAACGTATCGTTACACTAATTTTTGAACTATGAATATTAAATGAAACTATTTTTTTTAAATTTTAAATAATAAATTTAATAATTTAATTCAAACTTAAATCTTTAAAATTATACCAATTCAGAACATTTTGTTTTGAGGTCCAAATTCACAGCATTTTGTATTGTGTATATTTACATAAACGAAATAATAAATTAATAAAATATTTAGTTCTTAAAATAATAAATCATAAATGATTTTGACAGTAAAAAAAAATTCAATTTGACTTTCTTTTCAAATAACTTTTTAAAAAGCATAAAGCATTTAGAGCCTCGTTAGATAATCGGCTTCTTTTTTTGATTACGAATTCATTAGCCGTGGAAAAATTCCGTTCCTTCTGCGTTGATGTTGGTTTGATTGTTAAAAGCGAATTTAACAATAATTATATTGAGTCACTTCTATTTCCCGTATTTTCAAAAATACTTATTTCCTTACTTAAAGTTTTCATATTATCCTGACAATGCGGTTGAACTTGAAACTCTTTTGACATTTCCAAAATTGATAATTCCAACTGCTCTTGCAATGACAACGTATGATTTTCAGAACAGTCCGGATTTCCGTTCAGTTGAGTTAACAAATTTCTTGCTAATTTTAAAATATCAGATTTAGAAGATGTACTGAAAAAAACATCCTTTTCTCGAATTGAAAATGATTGTGGATTATTCAGATACTTCATTAGAGATACAAGTACTTCATCTCGTTCTTTACTCAACTCAGTATTTTATTTTTCAAGACAATTAAATAAAAAAAGAGCCTCTTCCGCCGTTAACAAGATGGCATCTTCCCTACTGAGGCTTTTTACAGTAATAGAGAGATGTTGGAGAATGCCTATTAATGTATTTGCGGTTTTGATGTGTTCTTCATTTATCATTTTCTCCAACTTTAAATCACTCAATGCCTTCTTGATTGGTTCCTTGAGTCGTACAAATCGTTCAAGTATGAATTCTAACGAGTTCCACCTAGTTTTACAATTCGCAATTAACTTTAATTGTTTTTTTCGATTTCGACGACGTATGTTTGAAGGATGTTGTTCCGTACGGGAGAGTTTCGATTCCCTCAAATTAGGAAAGTTGTAAACGAATGTTTACAACTTTCCTAATTTGAGTGATGGTAGCTGCCATTGTTGGTCGTAATAAATTATTTGAAATTTCTACGGTTTCTAGTTCTTAGTTTGAACTATTCCGATCTTCACTATTTTCAGACTGAGATGATGATGGTGTGTTAATGACATATTCGTTTTTGTTAATATATAAGACTTTAATAACAGCCAAATGGGTTCCATGATTGTAACAAAGTTGGTGGGAAGGAGATAACCTACCAAATTTTTGCATCACAGCAGCCCCATCCGACATAACGCTCATAAAATCATTTTTCATTTCAATTCCAAATGATTTTAGTTTCAGCCTTTCTTTAAATATCACACGATTGATTATCTTCCTCATCAGTCTCATTTAATTCATCACGAATAGAGAAGTTTGTGTGCAACTTTTTAAAATGTGAATGGTACATATCTGGAATAATGTCTTTTGCACACATGGTGTCTAAGTCGTTGTATTTTTTGTCGTTAATCGGTAACTCCGAATTGTAAGCTATCTTTGGAAACTCATTTCTCGTCTTCATTTCTACTTCCACGTCGTTCTCGATATACGTATCTATCAGAATTTTGGAATTTACGATTTTAATTCTTTTAATGTTTTTCAACATAATTTCTTTATGAGGTTTTTGAACACATTTAATTTTGGAGTTCTTGGCAACTAATGACATCCAGTCTTAAAAATCGTGGAACCTCATTTCATGCACCTCATACGGTCCTGGATTTGATCTAGCATTACGGATTAGCGTTGGGTATTCTTTAAAAGAACAAACAGTTTTGTTTTTCAAATAGTTCTCTATTACGGCGTGCATGGAATCTACTGGCATGTAGGTATGACCAGTAATAAGAAATGTTACCGATACCTCAGTAACATATTTGGCAGTTGACATAAAATGTTTAATCATTGCAACGATAAATCGATTTTTATTTTGGCCAGCACAATTATCGCAATATAATGAAATTGTCCGTACTGTTTGACGATTTTCCATTGTCATTAGAAAATTCCAGAGGTTGCTGCAAATTTCATTCGCACCCCGCTTCCCTTGATGTTCCCCCCATAAATAGCAATGACCAATTCGTGCCGATGATTCGTGCACAGTAAAATTATAAACCGAGAATTTTCTGTAATATCCCAAGAGCATACTGTTTCCTTTCGGAACATTTAGAACTTTTTGTAGGTCAAAGGAACCTACTAATAGAGTTTGATCAAGTTTAGCACGCGATTGCTCTTGTAAGAATTCTTCCTTAAGAGCATCCTTAAGTTTTATGTGCTTTCCGTATTCAGCTTCATCCTGTGCTGTTTTATTAGTTATATTTTTGTATGCCTCACATTTTTTGCATTTATCTTCTTTTGGATTGTGTATCCCAATGTTGTAATTTTTTTTAAACAGAACACGAAACATGTCGTAGTCTAAAAAGTTGTATCCTGCTTCTATTTGTTTTTGTTTGTACATAAGGGCAAATTTTTAATTGTTTCTATATCGGACGGCAAATAGTTTTTTTGACAAGACGCCCTGCAATAATGGGATGGCACTGCTGGTAAGCTTGCTATAAATTGATCAAGGCGTAGTTGGTCATCTTGTGTAACACTCCGATAATGCCTAGTCTTTATCGACTCCTTTAAAATTACTTCAAAGTCTTTAAAATTTTTTATTACACTCCTCACACGGGCTGGTGTAATGTCGAGAGTTTTTAATAAAAATTGTTTACAGACCGATTTTTTTACGTTCTAGAGTGGGCATATTACACTATATGCATGGGTGAACTTACGAAGATCCGAATTTTTATTCCGTTTTCGTTTTATTGCCTGTTGCTTGATACAGTTACTGAGATATTTATCTTTTTGTTTCTGGCATGGCATTTTCCAGTAATCGTCAAATAAGCGTTGTCTGCTTTCGTCGGTGATATTTTTACAATCGTTGAAGCAACTGGCCCGCAGTGCACAAGGGTTCGCTTTAGTTTCTTTATTTGGTATCACAGTTCCCTTTTTGGTTAAATAACTTTCTCCTGATATTCGTTTGGTTGTATTTGGATTTTCCGGTTTTCATCGTTTTCGTTTCTTACTTAAATTTTCGATTTGGTTGGAACTATTTTCAACATCGCTAGTGTTTGGTAACTGGTCCATATTTTCATGTAAGTTTACCGAGGTACTGAGGTTATTTGGTAGGCCTTCTGAAACAATAAGCTCACAATTTATATTTGGCTGAGTGATTTTTTCTTGTATGGTTTCCTCCTGATAGTCGAATATCATATTGTAGTCGTCACCGTATAAATTAAAGTCATCAGGTTGAATTGTAACATCTGATGTTTCCGGGATGGTAATACAAATAACAGTTGGCTCATCCACATTAAGCGTATCAGTCTCAATCTTAGCTACTGTTTCGTTTAATGCGGTAGGTTTGTTCGAAATATCAAATTTATTTCGAAAATCCTTTTCTGTGGCTGGTTTGTCTGCTTTCGTTGTATCTTTCTGAGCCAAAGCCAGTTGAACAAATAATATACCCTCGATGCCATTCTACATAACAATTGTACAAAGGAAAATCCATTAACACAAACGCCACAATATAAAAACTAGTTTCTCAAAAATAATAAACTAAACTTATTGTGATAAATATTTTAAAATCCAAATCAAGAAGTATTTGCTATTTTTGGTTAACAGACAAATTTAATTGTTTAGAATATAATTATAAATTAATTAAAATATCAATTAAAATTGCATTAAAATCATGAGCAAAAATCGTCGCTTGTGCCATTTTTTTCTCCCTCTTCATAAGACACAAACGACAATTTTTGTTTTTATAATTTAACCATTTTAAACTAATATTATTCTATGTATTCTGCATAATTTTATTCACATTTGAGTTTAATAAAGACATCGCACTTTTATTAATCTTATTCAATCAATTAACTTACCGTTTAACCAAAATAAATTAACATTAACCCGGAACAAACACAACTCTACCACTTTAAATTATCCCACTGATTTGCGTCGCTTGGGTTAAATAAACAATTGATTTTTGTTGCTTAGACTATTTGTAAAAACATTTTTTCAAAAAAAAGCGGGATTTTGTTGAAAAAAAGAAAATTAATTCGAACTGTTGTATAGCGCGTTGTCAGCGCTTTCCAATGATGTAAAAAACACAAATTTGGAAAAATGGCGTTTGTGCTGTTCGATCCAAGTATCGTCGATATGGTTTTACCACAAATATTGTTTTTGGTAAAATATTTCCAAACATCATCGTATTGTTTTGGATTGTTCATTTTAATGGCTATTTGATGAAAATGGTCAAATTTTTAAAAACAATTTTAAAAAGCAGCTATTTACATAAAATATTTTACTTACCTCAATAACTATGGTTTCTTGAAAATTTTTTGTTTATAATTGTTTTGCATTTCACACAAAATGTCAAATAATTTAGAGTGCAGTGGTACATAAATCTGCCTTACCATCAGTTTAGTTCTCATTTGTTCCGAGAAACGTAAAAATTTATATTTTTGATTATACATATTTAGTATTGTATTTGACCGTTTATTTTTTAAATGAAGGAAAAATATTTTTCTCGAGAAATCGAGATTAGATTTATGTTAAATTTCTCGAGAAGAAACACTAAGAACAAGCATTTGTATCACAGTAATGTCCAATAATTGACGATTGACATAGCTACGATTGATATCTGTTATTGGCATCATTACAATTCGTTTTGCTTAAGTCTGAAGAATTGTGTCCTACCTATAGTTTGTTCACAAAACATAAGGCCCAAAATTGTCATTGTTTGCCTGGCTGTGTCGCATGTGCCGCACCATCCTGTTAAAAGTAAAGGTCTTTCACACCAAGTTCATCCACTTCTCAAATACATACCAGACAGCCATATTTTTTGCTGAATAGGACTTTCTGTTGAATAGTTAGAGGGTTTTTGGTTTCCCAATATCGACTGTTTTGAGTATTGACACTGCCGCTGAGACAAATGTGCACTACATCACATCGCTCATGAAAATTTTCTGCCAAAAGTTTGGTCCCATTTGAACGATGCTTGTGACGGTATTATTGTTAATTGAATTTTGTATGGTTAGGCAATTTATCAGATTGGCGAACTATTTCCGTAAATTGGTCAACAATTTTGTGAGAATGACAGAACCCTTAAACGTCTGACTAGGAATAGAGAGGAATTTGGCTGGAGTGACGAACAAATGCAGCCAGTGTAGTCGCCATATAGCTTTGAAAAATAACACTATGTGCAAATTGATGCTAGTATTTTGGTTGTGGCAGGAATCATAATGCAGAAAGAGGAGGAAGGATTCAAACCTATAGCATATTATAGTAGACGAAATACAGAAGGCAAAAGTAGATGAACTTGAGACCGTGTCGTTTGTTGAAAGCTTGAAACATTTTAAGGTGTATTTGTTAGGAAAAAAAATTGTCGTGGTAACAGGGTACTTCGGAAAAGCAAAAATTAAATCCTCGAATCGCAAGGTGGTGGTTGAGAATTTTAGAGTTTGACTTTGAGGCATGTTGATGCTCTCAGTAGATTTCCAGTTGAACCGGCAAAGGAGCCGGATTCTGTGACATTGGATATTTGGAAGATTAAGGTAGCGAATGATTGGATAATGCAATATGATAATGTAATGAGTGTAATGTATTTTACTCATTTAAAATACTCGATGATTAAATAAATAAAGCACGATGATTTTTATAATTTTATTTATTTAGACACTTTTCTTTTTAGCGTGTTATACAACGATCTTATTCTATTACACATACTGAACTGTATTTCATTCAGATGAGGAGGCGATGTTTCTTGTGCTGTCATGCGCGTAACAAAAAATAAACGAACCTAGAAAATGCCCAACAAACATCACATCCGCCACCGCCAAAAAAAAATTAATGGAACTTATATTCAATTCATCATTTCAGATGATGTTACAAAAGAAAAACTTAAGAATAATCATCAACATAATAATATTAATCTTTTTTTATTCAAACAATATTAACTTAAATTCTAAACCTGGCTGGAGGTACAATATCCTTCCGCCTACGAAGACTATAACGATCAGTTATTACTGTGTTCGAATTATCGTTATTATCAGTGTCGAAAAATCCGCGACTACAATCTCTTTCGTTATCCACTGTTGTGGTATTCGCAATGCCACTTACTGGATCGGCTATTGCAGCATTAGGAAATTGAATCAACAACCTTCGGTCAAAACCCGTATTGTTTTCAGAATCTCTCTGTACCGCTACCTTCTCCCTTTCCAATGACTCATTATCACCCAGTCCGTCGCTTTCGATTCGAACACTACAATCGCTTATCGCATATGGCCTTATTTGATCAATATGACGCCTAGTCAATCTATTATCATACGCACATTCATACATTCGAGGTCCTAAAACTTTAGTTCTTTTGGCCTTAACCCATTCGTCGCTGTTAGGATTGCTATACTGTATTATCATAACACTATCGTCTCTTTTGAATTTACCTCTTTTATCGTTACTGGTATCTACCTTACAATATTCGTTATTATTACCACTAGGCTTAACAAATCTAAAACGCCTTTGGGAACATATAGCTTAATAAAATCGAAGCTGAAGATTTCCCAGTGGTGCAATGATTCACTATCCTACATATAATCAGCTAATAATCGACATAAAATCGTATCAATATCCCAATCTTTAGTGCGCACTGCATTTTTTGCCGCTCCATTTGTCGCCGGATGACCTGGTGCCATATAAATATGTTTAATGCCTCGTTCGATTGTGAATTTTTTAAATATGGTAGCAGTGAACTACGATCCATTATCAGACACCAACTGATAAGGATTCCCAAACCTGGCAAAATGGTGTTTTAAAACTTTAATTGTATACTCAGCCGTAGGCGATTTAGTGTACTACACCTCACTCCACTTCGGAAAGGCGTCTATCGTGATAAGAAAATATAAACCATTCATTGGTCCAGCAAAATCAATGTGAACTCTCCCCCAAGGACGTTCAGGGACTGACCAAGGTATTACATTTTCCTTTTTAGGACTTGGAAAAACCGATAAACAAGGTAAACAACCGTTTAACTATCCCTAAATGCGATCGATGTACCTGCATCAGTACTGGCTTACGTAAAGACTCAGGTACCACTACTCTATGTCCACGCATTAAAATACCTTGTTCGATTACTAACTCTGCCCCCACTGATCTAAAAATTTTGAACGAATCATTCCTTAAACTTTTAACTTCTGCGTTACCGACCGCTTGCATAACCGCCATGTAAATTCGGTCACTGTTTATTGCTTCCCTAATACTGTTTGCGCTAATCGGAATATCCTTGTTCGTTTCTATAAAAAACAAATAACCTACATCAACGTCCCCTTCTTTGCCAAAATCGCCACGTTCATTCAACGGGCACCTGGACAAAGCATCTGCAAAATTTTTCTCGGATTTGACATATTTAATCTTATAATTAAACGCACTTAAATGAAACGCCCACCTTTGCAACCTACTCGTAGTCATTTGAGGTAAACCCTTGTGTTGCCCAAATATTGTTAACAATGGCGTATGATCGGTAGCCAAAATGAAATGATTTCCAATTAAATACTAGAAAAATTTTCTAGTGCCATAAACAATTGCTAACGCCTCTTTTTGCAACGTATCATACCCTTGCTCTGCATCTGATAGAATTCGGGACGCGTACTCAATTGGTCGTTCAGACCCATCTGGAAAAATATGCGCTAATACTGCGCCAATTCCTACGTTCGAGGCATCGTAAGTTAATATCAAAGGAAGATCCGGATTAAAATGCACCAACATTTTATCCGAAATCATTTCTTTCTCGATAAGATCAAATGCTCTCTGGCTATTCTGATTCCAATTCAAAATACCTTTACTTTGCTTTAATAACTCATAAATTGCCACAATCGAAATAAACTTCCCAAAATAATTTACTAATCCTGCAAATGACCTAACGTCTGAAATCGTTTTCGGTATTGGAAAATTCAAAACCGCTTCGTTCCTGTTCTTCTTGTAAAATCCTTCTCCTGATATAATATGTCCTAGAAACTCTAATGAATCCTTCGCAAATATGCATTTTTCCTTATTTAACCTTAGTCCTGCTTTTACTAATCTATCGAAAACTTCCTTAAGTCGCTGATTATGAATTTCATTGTTGGGTGCTGAAATGATTATATCGTCTAAAAAATTTGCTACACCATCGATACCTAACAATACTCTTGAAATCTCTCGCTGAAAAATACCAGTGGCAGGTTTAATGCCAAATGGAAGCCTGTGCATTCTAAAATTACCTAAATAAGTACTCCATGTAAATATATGTCCTTCGACTCATCATCCAGTTCGATCTGATTGTACACTCGACTTAAATCTATTTTAGAGTAAACCTTTCCATTATTGATTCGGGCAAAAATGTCGTTAACTCGTGGAAGTGGAAAATTAGTATCAGATAAATATTTATTAACGGTAACCTTTTAATCAGCACAAATACGTAGCTGTCCATTGGCTTTTAAAATTGGAACCAACGGCGAACCCCACCGTGTGCAATCCACCTTTTCGATAATACCCTGATTTTCCAACTCGTTGATTTGTTCTTCTTTCTTTCTGGCTTTCACAAAAACTGGTTTGGCGTCACTTTCTAACTCCAAATGCACTTTTACGTCTTTAAATTTACCCAACTTATCCTCAAACAGAATCTTGTATTGTCCAATTAAATCTTTCACCGTATTACTATTACTACAATTAGAACTCAATAAAACTTGATTAATATTGATACTTTTGATAGCAAACTGGTTAAAAAAATGTCTCCCCAAAATTGGACTACCTCCCCGTTCTATAACTAATAACTTAAAACGTTTTCCTATATGTTATTAAATTCAATGAAAGGATAGGTAGCTCCTTTAACTTTTAAAATATTTCCGTCATAACCTCTGACTACACTGTCGTCCTTAATAATGTTTATTCTATTAAACAACCTTGACATAACTTCGAAAGGTAATGCCGAAATAGCCGCTTCCGTGTCCACTTGAAACTTAACAATTTTGTCATAAATTAACAAATTAATCACTATAGGCTTGTCGCCTTCACTCTCATTAATACTATATACCGATGAAATAATATCATAATTTGAAGAAATTTCCGTCACGTCGGAATTTTCGGACACATAATTCAAACGACCACTCGAATTACAATTATTAGCTCTACAAACATTTGCTAGATGCCCTTTAACATTGCACTTTCTACATATATAATTTTTATATCTACATTTACCTGAAACGTGGTTAGAAAAACCACAATGCATGCAACTATTGTTTTTAATATCAACCTCTTTGTGATGAACCGCCTCAAATTGTTTTCCCCTCTGTTGCTGCTGTTGTTGCTTATATTGCGTAGCTACTGGTAGTCTTTTTTTGTTCCACGCTACAAATTTCTACATCCTTATTACGATGACTGTCATTCCGATGCAACTCCATCTTTCTAGCAGTAATAAGCGCTTTTTCTATGGTTAAATTGTCCTCACCGCATAGCCGGTCAAAAAATTTTGCGTCGTTAATTCCGGTTACGAATTTGTCTACAATGTTGCTCTCCAATCTATCAGCAAACGGACCTGACGATGCCATATTTCTGAGTCTAAATAAATACTCTTGCACACTTTCGCCGGTTCTCTGAAACGCCTCGTAGAATATTTTTCTTTCCACATAAATTGTGACTGGCGGAATAAAATGGAGATCCAAAATTTACGCTAAATCTTCGTATTTTTTTTTTTGTGCGGTTCTTCAGGCTGACATAATCCATACAGTAATTTGTAGGTTTTCGATACGCATAAATTTGCTATCGATGCTACTTTTTTGCTGTCTTCTTTGATTTCTGATATTTCAATAACTGAAAAGTGTCAGTTCTATAAATTCTACAAATCTAAATATTTATTATTCTATAAATTCAATAATTTCTATGAATAATTCTATAAATCCTATGAATAAAGCTTTAAAATGAGTATTCCTACCACCGTCCTTAATTCATAAGAGCTTAATGTTCTGGTGCGCCCCAAGTCTAATTTTGGCCAGACTTATCTTGCTTCACTACATCTGAGGGTGTCAGGCCACCTTTCCAGTTTAAGCGCTCTGATAGAACTCCCCTTCTCTTTTCGGTTGCAGCTAGTAAATAATTCCATACATTTTAATAAATTTTAAGAATTTTATGAATTTTTTAAATTCTTTAAATTTTATAGATTCTGTAAGTTCTTTAAATTCTACACTAACTTAAATTGTTTTTCTATTTCTTTTTTCTAAAATTCCCTAATTTTTATAAAAATAACTATAAATTTTATAAATTCTTTAAATTCTGCAAATTTTATAAAATCGATGAATTCTAAAATATCATTAATTCTAAAAATTCTTCAAACTTTGTAAATTACACAATTTCTATAAATTTTTTAATTCGTTTCAATCAGAACAACATCGAAAAGCTGGAATGTCCTGAAACAAAATTTTCACGTGATAAAAATTAGAGTCATCTGTCTATACAATAAAGGAATGAAGCAGGATTTAGAAGTATCATTCCGTATTATTTGTGATCGAGCGACATCATTCCGATCACAGAATTTCAAAATTACATCAAGTCTAGGTAGAACGCTTTAACCCGACCATCAATCTGATATATCAAATCAAATACAATTGTCACTGAGAAGAATGAGACCGCTACCACGAAGGAAACTCCACGAAAGCTAATGTTCGGTTTCCAGCCCATTACGGAATCAAAATTGCGCTATCTGTTCATGACCTCGAATTATTAAGTGCAGGTTTCAAAACGAATTAAGCTTAAGCAACAACGACAGGAAAGATTCGAAGCCACCCGTAAAGTGGCTCATGAATATCAAATTGGCGATTATGTGGTGGTTCAGGCCTAGAGGCACCATCTATTGGAGAAAGTCGAAAATGCAAAGCAAGGTACAAGAGACCGTACCGTAAGGCAACCGTTACGTCATAGAGAAGGAGACTTCTGCAGGAAAGAGACGGTTTAAAGTGGTACAGGCAGTGGAACGTATGAAGTTATGTTCGCCGCCACCTGATATCACTGATGATGATAAAGGAGAGCCGATCCGGAGCGACTATCCGGATTGAGGGGAATCCGCATTAAAAAAGAAGTACTAACTGAAGTGGAAAAAGTACTGATAGAAAAAAGAGAGATCGAGAAAAAAAACCAAAGCATTCCTAAATATATCTAGGAATGCTTTGAAAAAAACCAACACGAAAGCTCAAGCTAAACTGCTCAATTATTATTTTATTGTGAAGTAAAACTAGTGGGTAATTGAAAAATTGAATTTTAACCCTATTCTTTTTATTGAGGGTGCCTCCTTCAGAATCGGGTTTTTAAGCCATCTTAAAAACTGTAGTAATTGTATTGTATCATCTTACTCGTCTTTTATTAATTATATTAAACAAGTTTCTTTATATTCACTTTGTTATTTATTACTTAACTATTACATAATACATAACTTATTATTTTTATATGTGCTTCAATGCACGTCTTATACTATATCGGATACAATGAATAATGAGTTGAATGATCTTTTTTCATGATGGCTGACCACCAGGGACGACGACACAACGTGATCCTCCGCTGTTGTCATTGTTACCAACTATCAGGATTTTTAGTGTTGCCTGATTTACATGTTAAGTTTCAAGATATTACACGCTTTCGTTTTTTTTTTTTTTTTTTTTTTTTTTAATTATCCATGACATAATCACGTAGATATGTAGGAGGTCTTACCTCTCTACCTGCTCTTGTTCGACATTCTCTGAATTCATTATTATTATTGTACGACGACATATTTACATTTTCATTGTTTACTACGTTCTCATTATCATTATTCATTATATCTTCGCTTACATTACTATGCTGTAATTGATTAAAGTTTTTGTTTAGTTCTATATTTTGTAACATTTGATTCTTTACCTTATTATCTTCATAAGGAATAGTACTCTTCCTCAAGATATATCGGTTTCTTGGTACCTCATTACCCAGGTCATTCCTGACAATATACGTTCGCCCATCTTCCACCTTTATTACTTTCCCAGGCATCCACACATTGTTCTTCAATACGATTACATTCTCATTTTTGTTTAATTTTGACAATTGAGATTTTTTCCCATGGACAACTAGGTACTTCATGACTAATCAGTGGTTCCTTATGATTCTGCTTTTGATATTTTTGACAAGCTTAACAGATATTTACAAATACCTCTATATCGACTGACAACCCTAGCCAATAATATAGCTCACGTGTCCTCATTTTTGTTTTTTGAATGCCTAAGTGTGGTACATGTATGCTTTCTAATATCTTGTTCCTTAGACTTGTAGGAACAATTAACTTGTGATCTAAAAACACTAACCCTTCTGAAATATTTTTGTTGTTTTTAAGTTTACTGTATTGCTTGAGGTCACCGCTCAATTTTTTATCTGAGTTAGGCCAACTATTTTGAATATAATCTATTACAGTGGATAAGGTTGAATCATTTTGTATCTCAATAATTTTAACAACATTCGTTGAAGTCTCATACTCGCTTTATCAATTTCAGTTTCTGTTATTTTTACTAAAGGTGTATGGTCACTGTGAACTATAACCTCTGTGCCATATATGTATTGAGGAAATTTCCCTGTGGCGAACATGATCGCCAACAATTCCTTTTCTATTTGTGAATACCGTTGTTCACATTTATTCAGACTACAAGACGCATACGCTATTGGCCGACCCTCTCGAAGAAGGACAGATCCCAGTCCATCTTTTGACGCATCAGTTTGAATGATGCAAGGAATCTTGGGGTTAAAAATTCTTAATACTGGGTTTGAGGTTATAATCTCTTTTAGTTTATGTAACTCATTGTCATGCGACCCTTCCCATTTCCACTCCACTTTATTCTTTGTTAGTTCCCTGAGATTGGCAGTTACCTTAGATAAATTGGGAATAAACCTTGCCAAAAATTTTATTATTCCCAAAATTCGTAATAATTCCTTCTTATTGTTTGGAGGCTTTATACTTGCTATCGCTTTGACATGTTTGTTTGTAGGTTGCACTCCCTTTTTCGAAATGACATTCCCCAGGATCGTTACCTCTGGGACCCTAAATTGCAGCTTCTGTGAATTGAATCTTACATTGTATTGCTCAGCTCTTTGCAACACCTCTAACAATATTTTGTCATGTTCTTCCGGTCCTTTGCCGGCCACAACCAGATCATCAAAATAAATGTCCACCCCTTTTAGAGACCCGAAAATTTCGACGCATTTCCTTTGAAATACTTCTGGAGCCGAATTTATACCAAATGGCAGCCGCTTAAACTGATACCTCCCAAACGGTGTAGTGAACGTACATAAATCAGAGCTAGGTTAGTCTAGTTTCACCTGCCAAAATCCATCTTTAAGGTCTATTACTGTAAAGACTGACATTCCCGAAAGTTTTGATATGATATGATCGCTACTCGGAATCATATAATGTTCCCTCTTGATATACTTATTTAATGGCTTTGGATCCAAACAAATTCTCAGATCACCATTAGGTTTTTCTCGGATCATTATATTATTAATCCACTCCGTAGGATGACTAACTCGCGAAATGACACCCCTTTCTTTTAGGGAATCAAGCTTATTTTTCAGTTTATTATACATTGAGTAGGCAAAAATTTTCCTATACTTAATTACTGGAATTGCCCCCTCTTTCATTTTTATTTTGTACGTCCCTGGAATTTCCCCAACCCATCAAAAACATGTTTATATTTTCCCACCAGTGGCCCTATTCTGGTAATTCCCGGGGAACGGGGAATAATTTTTTTTACAGCAGTTATTCTCAGATACACATTTCCAACTTTTTATTCCCCATTTTCTTAAAGTGCATTCTGTCAATTGGGGAATAAATATACAGGGGAAATAAATTTAGTTGTATCAAAATTATTATAATAACTCTTATTTATTATAATACTATCTTTAAAATTATTAACAGTATTAATATTATTAATTATTAATAACAACTACATATAAACAAACATTTTCGTTAAAAATCTATTCCCCATCAATTCTTTCATAAAATCGGTGTGGAAAAACAAACGTCAAAACTGCTGTAATGGGGAATAATTTTTTCCCAATAAAAAATCTTTCCCGAACACCAGAATAGACTTTGGGGAAAAGGGAATAATACTGCAACAAAATTTAAAATTTCTATTCCCCGGGAATTACCAGAATAGGGCCACAGATCTTCTTTGCATCCCAGCTTTGCGACTACTCTCATATCCACGTTATCAATATCGATTCTTTTTATTAACTTTAGATTAACACAGGTTTTCAAGCCCATCAACGACTGCAAATTTCCCTCTACCACTAAAAACTCAAAAATTCCACTGATATACCCTGTTGAACAATTTAATTTTACTTTCCCTACAGGTTTGATTTTGAATTCACCGTATGAAACCAATTCTATGTGTGTGCCTTTCAACTCGATCACCCCCTTATTATTAGATTTTATCTTGGCATACACAGACCTGGTTATAATGTTGCAGTCCGACCCCGAATCTAACTTAAACTTAACTACCTCATTTTCTACCCATATATTTTTAAACCAGCCATTTCTACATGCATTATCTACACTACAAACTTGTAACTTACAGCTATGATTATAATTATTTAACAAATATTTTGCACCTGTTTCTGCTAAGCATCTATCGTCTTCTTCCGATGTATCCTTTTCTCCAACATTTGATTGCAGCATGTATACATTCTTTGATTTGCAAACGGCTGCAAAATGATTTATCCTTCTACACTTATTGCATCTTTTGCCTCTCGCCGGACATACTTGTTTGTCTCCATGACCATATCCACAGTGATTGCATTGCGTTTTTATATTTTTGTGGCCATTTTGATTTTTATTCCACTTCGCTTCAAATTCTTTACCACGTTGCTTATAGCTGTTTATGTTGACCGCATCCACTTTTTCCATTTTTATGTTCGGATTGTTTAACATTTGAACTTGTGCTTTAACTATTTCTCCCGATTTACACATCTCGATGGCGTTTTCTAATGTTAAATTTTTTTCCGCTAGCATCTTGCTTTGTAAGTTGGTATCACTAACTTCAAATATTAGCCGATCACGAATCATCCTGTCTTTGAACTGTGTTCCGCACGTTAACTTAACACATGTAAAATTACACCACGACGCATGATTTTTTTATTTCTACCACAAAGTTTTCTATTGATTGAAATTCTTTTTGGCAAATTTTATGAAATTGATATGTCGCCATTATAACGTTTTCTTTTGGAACAAAATGTTTCTCAAATTCAGCCAACACTGCGTCAATTGTTTCATTCTCCCCGATTTCAAATGTATTGAAAGTTTCGAATCCTTCTTCGCCCAGCAAAAATAGCAGCACTCCAATTTTTTTCTTATCGGTGTCTTCTTTCGTCTCAAACGTTTCCATATACCACATGAATTTTTTCTTAAACACACTGAAATTTTTTTCTGCGTCACTATATGTAAGTCCAGCCGGCATTTTGTTTAATATTTTTTCCATTTTTTTTTTTTTTTTTTTTTATTTATTAACATCTGACACCATGTATTGTAAGCCTCTTACTCGTCTTTTATTACTTATATTAAACAAGTTTCTTTATATTCACTTTGTTACATAATACATAACTTATTATATTTATATGTGCTTCAATGCGTCAGTAACTTGCATGTACCTATGTTCGCATTCTTACTTAAATTTCTTAAAGACTCGCTGGTCCATGCTTTAGACCTAAAATGGCGGCATACATCCAGAATTATACCCAAATCATAATCAAAACACCAAAACGAGTGGAAGTCAATTAAAAACACAAACACGCATATTACGAAAACAGTAAAAATGATGTTATTGACTGTAATTGGCATTAAACCACCGCTAAGCAATTTAATTTAAAAATTTTCAAATTAAGCCACATTTTTAAGTTGTAATTAATGTTACTCGAATTTGATTTCTTTAGATATGCTAATAATGTTTACACATTTTAAAAATAACAAAATGGTTCTTACAACTTTTTCTCTCCAAACACCAACCACACCGAAATGGCAAACAAACGAAACAATTTTTGTGACAGAATAAATTTAAAAAATGTTTTGTTTAGTTTTGATTAAAAATGAGTGCGTTT